>OX401981.1:5115000-7665000 GCA_947859335.1 Tortricodes alternella
CATAATTGCGGGGCGCCCTGTAGCCCCGCTACTTGTGGCCATTTGGCCACAACGCTTGGCAGCGGGGTCGCCCGGCTATGCGGAGTCTATTGGATATATGGTCTGTCGCTTAGCCTCATCAATCTCATCATCATGATCATCAGCCGTAAAACGTCCACTGCAAGACATAGACCTCCCCCAAAAATGGGAGGATTTGCCATAATCGCCAGCAGGCGGGTTGGAGACCGCAGTCGGTCATGATAGTACTCGAAGGACGCTGCTGCCCATCCTTCGGTTTGTCCCTCTGTCGCCTTTTATGACACCCTCGGGAGGAGATGGGATGATGCTTTTCTTAGCCAGCTGCTTAGCCTGCTTGAATGGTTTTTTGAACTTTTGATAACGATTTAGGTAACACAACCTAAGGGTTTCGCGTTCCAAATGACTTTAACTTTGATGTAATAGATCCTTACTGCAGTGATATCAGTTAGTTATTAAACTGCCACTTTGACGTTTAAAAACAAATAATAAACCTAAAAATAAAACGTAAAAACATAAGAATAAACTGCGTATTTCCTTAGCGAAAATTTGTATAAATTCAATATTTTTTACATAATAATATCATTATGACCCATCAATTAAAAAAAAACTGCCTCTTACGTTAATAGCCTTTATGGTCTTCTACTAAGAATTATTCAATATACCTAATGTAGTAGTTAAGGAGAAACGTAAATGTATTTATTCAAAAACCTTTGTTAGGCAGTGTAAAAAAAATCTTAAGATACGACCAGCGCAGCGCCTCTATTCGGGAACGCTAAGGGATTCTGTAGCGATTCGCGAGCGAGATTTCTCATCTCACTCTTAAGCATTATGCGTCGTGCGGAAGAGTGTGATGAGAAAACTCGCTTACGAATCGCTACAGAATCACTTAGCGTTCCCGAATAGAGGCGCTGAAATGTATGAAAATTTGACAAACTATTATTATTATTATTATTAAGAAAGCCTTAAAACATACAATTTTAAAAGCTGATTTCGTATTTATTAATATATTGAAAACTTTTAAAATTGTTAGTTCAGGTACTTAAAACTCGATCTTATTTCACTACAACCAAACAGTTGGTACAATCTTGCAATTTAATCTTGGTTCTTTTTTGTTATCAGAGTTAAAACAAAGCCATAGCCTGTATTCGGGACTGCTGAGTGATTTTACTATAATTGTCACTAAACTGACTAAACCGCGAATGTGAACGTCCAACACGTACAGAACAACGACACAAGCGGTTTTGGCATTTTTGTGACGATATAGTAAATCACTTCGCAGTCCCGAATAGAGGCCGTGGCTTGCCTTGACCAATGCAAATTCCCCAGGTATCTCTAAATAGCACTTGGGATTTATTTGTATAAAGTGAGTATGGTTATGCTATGCTTTGATTAAATGAATATTTTTCCGCCGTTCACTTATCATCTAAAATTGCTTACTGTGGAAAATAACTTCCATTAGTCATAGCTTGGTCGGAAAAGCAGACAAGCAGCTAAGAGCTGTTATGCTTATACGTTTTATACAAAGTGTTGCAAAAGCAGAACTATTCATGCTTTCAATACTAACGTTTTGAATAACTTCGAAACTACATTTTCATAAGTTCCTTATAAACGTTGGATCTTTAAATTCTATCCATAGAAATATATAGTAAGGAACTGCCCAACGCGATTTTAGAGATTGTCACTTTTTTGGTGTCAAATGACACCATCGCACACTCGGTAAATATTGCCGACATGGGCGTTCTTATAACATTGTTCTTATAACGTTATGTTTTTGTGGTTCGTAGCTCCTAGCGAGCAATGAAAGACAGCGATGAATCAGGCAAAATAAGACTCTGTGTAAATGTTATAAGAACTAAGACATCTGCAATAAAACATAGTTGTTTATAAACTTGTAAATAGATGGCGTTACCATAAGGAACTAAGTCATTTTTTCAACGCAGTTGTATTGAACGCCATATCCTTCTTTTGAGATCGTTGAATCTATCGCTATATTTTTTCATAGACTAAATAAATAAATCAGGGGCCAATCTTTACACAAATCGATCTAGTCCCAAAGTAAACTCTAAAGGCTTAAGGGTACTAGACGACGATATACACATTTATATAGATAGATAAATACTTATACACATAGGGATAATCCAAGACTCGGGAAAAAACATTCGTGCTCATCACACTGATATTTATAAATATTATATTTGCCCTTACCGGTCACTAAGTAGTTTTAAAGTTTATCGCGCACATACAATCAGACAAACAGACATGAAATTCAAAAACCATTGGGATTTGTTCTGTTGCTTATTCTGAAGCCCACCATAGCATTTTTTCATTGTTATTTTCAACGTACAGACTTTTTCTACTTTACGATTTTATTATACCTATAGATAGATGCTCTTCCCATACAAACTTTCAATAAGTACACTAAAAATACAGGCATCCCCTTTTACATTTATTTTTGGATCGGTTACCTAATTGTTTGTTTTGAGATGCTTTTATAGGTACCAAGTTTCAAAGTGATAAACAAATGGAATCAGTTTATCCGATACAAAGTTCAACACCCTAAGGCACTCCTATTTAGGGGACGTTTAATATTCCTCTCTAACGTATGCCTAATTGTTTGTTCTGAAGAGTTTTTATATCAAGTTTCAAGTTGATAAAACTCATCGAAAAATGCGACCTTAATATTTACTTTAAAATGACTCACGATGTGAAGAGAAGCCGAAAAAAATTACTAATAGGTACTAACTTGATCGCATGAAGCGAGTCTCGACATGGTTGAATTTATATTCGCGCTCGTTAATTTTTTGCGATAACTCCTAAGATATTCAATTAAATTATATGGTGTAAAAAAATATAATAATGTGCATGAAATGCTTAAGGAAACTAACGTATTTAAGTTGATAAGGATTAATACTGTGTCTGTCTAAATAGCTTCCCAATTACCGCATTGTACGTTACCATTTTTTTAGATGATGGAATAAGCATAATATGCCATCGCGGATTTTTTTCTAGATCTATAAAAGAGAAATATCCCACTATGTATTGTTTGTTATACCTCAAAAGGATTAGGCAGCGTTTTCGATGAAAGCTCCCAGAAGGCTTGAATTTTTCCGATGCTTCCAAGAATTCTCGTTTTATTTCAGCCAATTTACACAAAACCTTAACAATTTTATACTTAAACCTTTCCAATTAATCACTCTATGTATTGGTGAAAAGCACATGAAAATCCGTTCAGTAGTTTTTGAGTTTATCGGTAACAGACAGACAGACGCGGCGGGCAACTTTATTTTATAATATGTAAGGATTATTAAAGTACATACGATATGTACCTACTTTGCAAGTGCGATGTCATTCGAATTGCGTTAAGGGACTTTCCGCCACCGAGTGCCATGTTATTGATAAAATAAGTATGCATCTATACTACAAACTAGTGGATCCGTAGACCGCGCGGCAAACTTAACTTTGCCGTTTGAAAACTGTTATACCTATACATCGACATATGTCGCGGTCAGTTTACCAACACCGCAAATAACTTTGTAACTGCAAAAACCCCCATACCACTCCGCCTTTGAAAAAATCCGGAAAACTGGATTGACAAAAAAAACATAATTATCGAACCTGCTCACAAAATTTCACGAGACGATTTGCTTTGTTTTAATCGGTTAAATAATGCACCTGTAGAAGAGAACAAATGGACATCTGCCGTCCGGACATACGAAAGCATTTTTGCACAAGCTAAAACAGAGACGCTTCGCTCGCTCGATCAATAAATAAAATTGATGAGTATTTTTTTAATGCCAAAATAACAGCTTTTAACTGAATACATATGAAAGCATATACGGTACATATACAAAAAAATCCGAAACAGCTGCACCGATTTTGGCGGAACTTTCACTGGCAGAGGTAACTTAGGCTACTTTTATTTTAGAAAGAGAATTAGGGTCCGCGCTAAAAACATGATATTGTGAATAAAATTCAATCTACGCGGGTAAAACCGCGGGGGCAGCTAGTTTCTTATAAATCTCAATTTAACTTACTTTATGCCTATTTGTTTTGATCGTTGTTAAAAAAGAAATCATCAAGAAAAAATCAGGTTCTCCTGTCCTTGTGTGTCCTCGTTTAACTTGATCTTGCTATATAAAATGAAGATTTACCTCAAATTCATTTAGTGTGTTTGTATCAGAGGATTCCCGACGGTGCTACGAAAAGTTAAAATGTTGTTCCATATCGTGGTTTATTTAACATTTGTATTTTTTTCGAAAGGCGTTCAAAGCGGTAAGAGGCAAAATGATATCTCATTTGCTTTGTCTTCTTCCTTATCAGAAGAATAATATTAAACCGATTTAGATTTACATTGGTTGACAATTTGTGTGGCGGAGTATCACTTTTAATCCACAAAAACTGCTTAGTTCTCAAGGAATTCTTAACAAAAGTGCCAAAGTTTTCTCTAAGATTTCAGAACTCATGTTTTCAACTTAAATACGCATACGCTTTTGAATAATATGGTTAATGAAACAAGATGCCATGAGATTTCGCTAAAAATGGTATAAACTATAATTTCTCACTTTAGGACTAGATCAAAGCGTGTCCAAATTTTTCAGTGTCTTTCATAACCCCTTGCAAATGGGATGACAGCAAATGTCTCAAGTCGTCAGCGCAAGCAGCGGTCCCTTCGCTGGCTGCTGGCTTACCAGAACTTGACGTTCCTTCCTCCGACCCTATGGTCGTGGACCACTTGCATTCTGATTCCGCAGGTCTGGACCTAACCTTGAAAAATGTGGAAATCAAGGGATTGAGCCAGTGCCGAATTAAGAAAGTAGGGTAAGTCTTCTTTCAATATGCATAGGTGTAGAAATGTGTTTCTTCCTCCGTCGGTCGGCCGGTTGTTCGTCGTTTATTTCATTTAAGAATTGAACAAGTCGCAAAGACTTGTCTTATACGCGAAACAGATCTCAGCAATGTTACAGCTAGATTTTTTGTATTGTAAATGCTCCATTTGCGCTTAAAAGGTATTTACTAAGAAACTTTCATACTTCTTGTTAAAAATATAATAGATACCATGAAATACAATACAAAAGTCTGATTTACATACATACATACACATCACGCCCGAAATCCCTAATGGGGTGGGCAGAGCCACAAGACTACTTGTGGCCACGTTCGATTAATTAGTCCTAAGATGGTATGATGAACCGTATGGTGACAGGTGATCAGCCCATCGCCCATACAGATAGTCCACCATGTTGGAGAGGACCCGTCCCTTAGTCGACTTTTACGACATGCCAGGATGATAAGCATCTGCACGCATTCTATGCTATTTCTGCACTCCCAGTGCAGCAGAGGAGTTAAAAGTCTGGTTTACCAATATATATTTTTTATTGTAAAGTTTATGGGCTTTGATCACTGCTGAACACGTCAGCCCCGTCAATATGTATTTGGCGAGTTCATATCTTAGGCTTATCGTAAAGTGCAAAATATATGAAAATATTTTTTTATCAAGCGACAAGCCGTGCCCGCTACTTTGTTAGCCTAGGATTGGGATGAAAGTATTCTATGTTTTATTCCAAGTGTTTTTAAGGTTTCGTACCTCAAAAGGAAAAAAGGAACCCTTATAGGATCACTTGTGTGTCTGTCTGTCTGTCGGTCCGTCTGTCACAGTCAATTTGCTCCGAAACTACTGGACCGATTGATTTGAAATTTGGTATACATATGTAAATCGGTGACCGCAACACGGACGCGTGACGTAAATATATGAATTTTAAACATGGGGGCCACTTTTGGGGGGTAAATTAGAAAATTTAAAAAAAAAGTTGTGCCACCTATATCGTGTGACATATCCAATGAAAGGGCTTATTATGAGGATCTTAAATATATACTTTTTGGGTTTTTAAGATAAATGGTTTGGAAGTTATTTAGAAAAATATCCGAAAATTTACCATCCCCCCCCTTATCTCCTAAACTACCGGGCATAAAATTTTGAACAAAATACAAAAAACAGTTCTTTACTTATAGATTACAAAAAAACTTATAAGAAGTCTATGGTGTTTAAAATAACATAGAAAATTTTAGATAATCAAGTATGGAATGGAACCCTCTCCACGCGGGTTTAACTCGCACTTGTCCGGTTTTTTTTGGCACGGAACACTAAATCTTTTTTTTTTGTAATAAATGTAGCTTAATTTCCTTCTTATAACATCAGCTATCTACCAGTGAAAGTCCCGTCAAAATCGGTTCAACTGTTTCGTAGATTAGCCGGAACAAACGGAAAGATAAACTTTTGAAAATTGTTTTTGTGTTCTAAGTACCGAATATACTTTCATATGCATTTAGTAAAAAGCTGTTATTTGGACATTACAAATAGATACTTCAATTTTATTTTGTATAGAAGAATTCGAATGTTACTTTCAGACGGAACATTGAAAAAGCAACGTTGTCCTTTGAAATGGTATGCCCTATTATACTGAAGTCTAAATACAAAGTTTCTGGCAAAATTCTGTTAATCCCAATCGAGGGGAACGGGGACTTCGGAATCCAAACGAGTAAGTAAAAATATACATACATACATAGCATCACGCCCGAAATCCCTAATGGGGTGGGCAGAGCCACAAGACTACTTGCGGCCACGTTCGACGAATTAGTCCTAAGATGGTATGATGAACCGTATGGTGACAGGTGATCAGCCCATCGCCCATACAGATAGTCTATCATGTTGGAGAGGACCCGTCCCTTAGTCGACTTTTACGACATGCCAAGATGATAAGCATCTGCACGCATTCTATGCTATTTCTTCACTCCCAGTGCAGCAGAGGAGTAAAAATATGTAAAGTTAAAATTCATCGAAAATATTTAAAATACATGCAAAGGCTACAGGTGTTATTGTATTTATTAATATTATAATCCCTGATCATGATAAGGGTACCCGTGCCAAAGGTTTACTGTCATTAGGTACAAATGGAAAATCGTTCACGTGAAATAACCATTCTGAAGTTGGGTCAAAAGTAATAGTATTCAAAGTGAATTTAGTCAAAATGTAATTATGCTGAAAAGTATTTATAACCAAATTTATTTTCGTTGTAAATTAATTAATTAATTAACGAATAATGGACGTGGACGTTCAAGTGGACGATTTTCCATTTGTACCTAATGACAGTAAATCGTACTGAAGTGTATGTCAAGAGAGATATGAAGAAATGAAATACGTTAAGGGTAATTGATTAAAAATCCCTATAGCTGTGATTTAAGACGAAACAACCTACGTTATTATTTAAGCTGACATCTACACACTGTTTAGTTTTAAACTTCGTAATTTTCATGAACCGAAGTTTTACCTTAGCGGCCCTAACATGCATGCCACAAAGATAAATTAGAACTGTTTATCTCTATGAATATCTTCTTTTCTTTTTGGCTTAATAGCCAATAATATTTGCATTATTAGGACATGAAATGTTATATTTCAGATTGTTTTTGATATTTGGAGACCTTACATCTCCATCTTTATACTTGACCATGGAGACTGTCTACATCTCCATGTAACCTAGATTAATCAATTTAGATGTTTTCTCTGTTTTAATATTATTCTTATTATTATGACCCTTAGAGACTTTATACATCTCTAAGGCACTTAAATTTACTTGTTCAGACGCGGAGACTATACATCTCCCTTATTAGTTGTATACGATAATTAATTTGTGCCCATTAGGTTTATTTGTTGCACTTTTTATGTTAGTTTTAGTTATATGTAATTTTAAAGTGGAAAGAAGACTTACTGCTGAGTTTCTTGCGGCGTTTCTTCTCAGCACATGTCACCTTTCGAAGCGCTGGTAGATTCAGACATGTAAAAGAGCCCGTGAGGCCTATTTGCAAAATAACTATTTTCATTTTCATTTTCATTTTCATATCTCTTTCGTGGGCACTAGTGTGAGAGAGACGCACTTAGAGATAAACGGTTCTAATTTATCTTTGTGCCATGCATGTCAGGGCTGCAGATATAGAACAAATCTTACAATTCCGAGATATAAATCTTTACTTCCGCATAGACCAGAGGAATACCAGCCATTATATAAATTTCATTTGAGTAATAGGCAGCTATGTATATTGAATCATAATTACAGAAAATCAAATATTTTTCTGCACGGGGCGAGCGCCTTGAACAGACTGTTTAACCTTTTGACCGCCATAGTCGGCTGCAGCCGTCAGCGCATACAGGGTATAAAAGTCCTTCAATACCTTGACTTAAAGTTGAAATTCGTGTTACTTCTCAGACATGCTTGGCGGTCAAAAGATTAACTATGTATAGATACTTCAACTTATCTTTGCGCATGGCACTATGTGTGCGTGAGCCAGGGATCGTCGTCGCGTTACGCGAAGATGAGATGAACTATCTGTGATACTTTAAAACTAATGCAGCTTTTTTTCTTAAAGAGAAGCTAAAGATATACGTGAAAGTGCAGTTAGATGCGAAGACTGGTGGTGACGGTAAGCGGCACTGGAAGGTCATTGGGCACGAACACAGCTTCGAAGCACTCGACCGCGTGGTTATCGAACTCAAAGACCTATTCGACGGAGACGAGAAAAGAGGTAAATGATAAAATTCATTATCATATTTATTAACATGAACAAATAGCACTACCATACATATCATACTTTAAAAAACCATGTTTAAACTTTTCGTCTAAAAGGTCACGAATTCACTCTTGCCGTTTTTTATTTCTACTGGACCTTGTTCTTACTAAATATTCCTAGGTACAAAGAATATTATATGCCATGCACAGCACAGTCTTGTATTCATTTGCACATGGGATTAAAACTTTTCAGCAGGTCCTAATAATAATAGTCCACGAGCCAGGTACAAATTTCGTCAATCATTTCCTCACGGGCGATAACTCGTAAAATGCTTAAGAGAAGTGTGAACCTACGGTTTTTCATACAAAAGGTGATAACGATATCCACCCCTTAAATGTCAACCAATGATCACCAATTTTTGATAGGTTGTCAGTCAGAACAAAATCTAGGTCTATACGTTTTGATTTTTTGATTATAATCAATAAATTTAGTTTTATTGTGGTTTTAGTATTCTCATACAAAACTAATTTAAGCATTATTTGACCTTCGTGACCTTTAATCAAAATTTTAAAAACGTATAGACCTAATTTTTGTTCTGACTGGCAACCTATGAAAAATTGGTCAAAATCGGTTAACATTTAAGGGGTGGAAATCGTTATCGCCGTTTGTATGAAAAGGGTGATTTTTGCCTTTGGTTCACAGTCCTCTTAAGGGAGTTGTATCATGAAGCATGGTGAACGGCAGCTGCCGGCAGGTTCCGTGGGTGGGTTGAGCAGTGGTAACCTGAAAAGCACGTAGAAAAAATTTAATTTCTTATTAATTCCCTCCCGATCAAAAATTAGAGATTAAATTTCAAAAAACCTACATATACAACATTTCAAAATTATGAGGAACGTCACTAACAACATTGAGAAAAATTCTGATGCTATACCTGCATTACCGTAATGTATTCGCAGCCAAGTCCAAATAATGTTGAAGCATCCGAAATAATGTTGATTGTTACGTGGTAATGTAAAAACATATAGAGGCGTTTGTAGTCCACAACATTATCTATGTAGCCCGCAACATTATCTATGTAGCCGAGTCTCTCTACTTACGTTAGGTACGTTTTTCTCCAGAATAACGTACGTGGCATCCAGAATTACGTATGTCGGTACAGTAATTTTTTCTCAGTGAATGCTTGTGCTTTATCGTTCTGAGATTATTACTGAAGTAAAACATTAATATTAATTCTACAAAGTGAAATGCCTGGAACATCCTAGATAATGATATGACCTGCGCCCAACAGTGGGACGATAATAGGCTGATTTATCACGCTGTCTAGGCTCGCAAGTGCAACGGATGGAAACCGCAAGTGGCCCTTGCCGGCGCTTCCTGAGGCCGTCAACTGGTTAGATTTATTTGCGTGCTAAAGATAAGCTTGGGTTGAAGAAGTTCCAGTTCCAACTAACACTAGTGGGGTGTGGAAAAAAATATGCCTGTACAAAGCTGTTAGGCAAGTTTCGAAAGTAAATACGGCTCGTAATTTTTTTTACAAAAACAACACCTTCGTTAGTCAGTTACCTAGAAAAATCAGATATATTATTATTTAAGTAATAAATTAAACATATCAAAGTCAAAGACAAACTATCTTTATTCAATTTAGGCTTTTACAAGCTCTTATGAAGGTCAAGGAATGAATCTACCACCGGTTAGGAAAAAAATCCTGTACTGAGAAGAGCAGGAAACTCGGTGAGGTATCATTTTTTCAAATTAGTGTGATGAGTATTTTTTATTTGCCAATGACGAAAAAATGTTTCCAAACGGGTTCATATTTGACGGAGTTATGCGTGGACAAACATAAATTAAATACAAACCTGATGAATTGAGATCCCCTCCTTTTTTGAAGTTGGCTAAAAAGTGAGTAAAGTAAGAACAAAGCAAGAAACAGATATACAGCATGTTTCAACCACGGTCTGCGAAGACATTCGACATTTTTAGGGTTCCGTTCCTCAAAAGGAAAAAACGAAACCCTTATAGGATCACTCGTGTGTCTGTCTGTCTGTGTGTCTGTCTATCCGTCTGTCACAGCCAATTTGCTCCGAAACTACTGGATGTATTGAATTGAAATTTGGTATACATATGTAAGTCGGTGACCGCAACACGGACGCGTGACGTAAATATATGAATTTTAAACATAGGGCAACTTTTGGGGGGTAAATTAGAAAATTAAAAAAAAAAGTTCTGCATCGTATATTGTGTGACATAACAAAATGAAAGGGCTTATTGTATGGATCTTAAATATATTTTCTTTTGAATTTTGAGTAAAATAGTTTAGAAGTTATTTAGGAAAATAGCCGAAAATTGACCATTCCCCCCCCCCTTATTTCCGAAACTACTGGGGCAAAAATTTTGAAAAAAATACAGAAAATAGTTCACTACCTATAGATTACAGGAAAACCTATAAGAGGTCTATGGTATTTAAAGTAACGTAGTAAATTTCAGATAATCATGTACAGAACGGAACCCTCTCCACGCGAGTTTAACTCACACTTGTCCGGTTTTTTTTCGTATATTGTAGCTAAATAATTTGCGATATTGCTTAGGCAATATCGAATAGAGGCCTTGCTCAAATCATTAAATACCTTTAAATTGTCACAAGATAACGTCATACTGTCATCGAGTGAATAAGTAATTAAGAGGAGTGTGAATCTACGGTTTTTAATACAAAAGGCGATAACGATTTCCACCCCTTAAATGTTAACCGATGTTCACCAAGTTTTGATAGGTTATCAGTCAGAACAAAATCTAGGTCTATACGTTTTGATTTTTCACTATAATCAATAAATTCAGTTTTATTGTGGTTTCAGTATTCTCATACAAGACTACTTTCGGTATTTGACTTTCTTGATCTTTAATCAACATTCAAAAAACGTATAAACCTAGATTTTATTTTGACTGACAACCTACCAAAAATTGGTCATAATCGGTTAACATTTTAAGGGGTGGAAATCGTTATAGCCTTTTGTATGAAAAGGGTGATTTTTGCCTTTGGTTCACAGTCCTCTTAAGTCATTGATGTCAGTCTTGGGAGAATAAAGCTTAGGGTCATGGTTTGGACTGCACTGCATACACGTGCCAGGAAACTAATCCGGTTCGTAGTACAAGCGACATAAATGCAATACTTGGTGCTTGGTGTCTTCTATGTTAGTGACTCAATAAATATTATTCTTCGTCTCAAGTTAACGCATTAGTGCAGCGAAATCGTTTCGTTTCACTTTTTTTTACCGTCTCACTACAAACTAGGATAACCGTACGTCCGTAAATAACACACAAAAACACACAAATACCAGGACCCCAAGACAAACACAAGTATAATAATGAGTACCTAACTGACACTGGTGGGAGTAGAACCCACAAACTCTTAATACATTTCTATTTACATGTAATATTAAATAAATTACATTTCTTATTACTTGTGTATCTTATTACTCAATTGTCATCTTATTTGTTACTTATTTCTTGTGTTCTTGTTGTGTTGTGTGTGTTATTGTTGTTGTTGTGTGTGTGTGTGTTTTTGTCTTGTGTTTGTTTTTAGGGTTCCGTACCTCAAAAGGAAAAAACGAAACCCTTATAGGATCACTCGTGTGTCTGTCTGTCTGTCTGTCTGTCCGTCTGTCCGTCTGTCACAGCCAATTTGATCCGAAACTACTGGACCTATTGAGTTGAAATTTGGTATACATATGTAAGTTGGTGACCGCAACACGGACGCATGACGTAAATTTATAAATTTTAAACAGGGGCCCACTTTTGGGGGGTAAATTAGAAAATTAAAAAAGAAGTTATGCAACCTATATCGTGTGACATATCAAATGAAAGGGCTTATTGTGAGGATCTTAAATATATTTTCTTTCGAATTTCAAGTTAAATAGTTTTAAAGTTTTTTATGAAAATAGGCGAAAATTTATCATTCGCCCCCACCCCTTATTTCCAATACTACTGGGGCTAAAATTTTGAAAAAAAATACAGTAAATAGTTCTTTAACTATAGCTTACAGGGAAACCTATAAGAAGTCTATGGTATTTATAGTAACGTAGTAAATTTCAGATAATCATGTACGGAACGGAACTCTCTCCACGCGAGATTAACTCGTACTTGTCCGGTTTTTCATAGCCCAACCGTTGAACACCGGTCGGTCACTCTAACAGTCCTCATGATTATTCTATTATCCCTCCACAGCCGCTCCAGTCCTGCAGGTTGTCAACGAGAACGGGAAAGTCTTTCTCGCCGAGGTCGGCAAGCCATTTGTAGACAAAATCGTCAACAACTCCGTGGAAAACATCAACAAATTCTTGACGGCGACTCCTGCTGATGAGTTAGAAAAAGATTAATTATACGCCAGTTGTTAAAAACTATTTCTCTTCTTTCATTTTTTTATTTTTTCGTTAGTAAAAATAACACATGTGTCGTCTTACTTCTTAAAAATATGTGAGCTTCATCACTAGCTAGCATCACGCCCAAAATCCCTAATAGGCTGGGCAGAGCTACAAGACTACTTGTGGCCACGTTCGATTAATTAGGCCTAAGATGGTATGATGAACCGTATGGTGACAGGTGATCAGCCCATCGCCCATACAGATAGTCCACCATGTTGGAGAGGACCCGTCCCTTAGTCGACTTTTACGACATGCCAGGATGATAAGCATCTGCACGCATTCTGTGCTATTTCTTCACTCCCAGTTCAGCAGACGAGGAATTATGGAGGAGTATGTATTATACCTTATATATAAATAATACATAATTCAGATGCATCACGACGCGCTGATTCCGAAACATTTATAAACCTAGAATAGTAGAATGTAGAATACGTTTACAAATAGCTGCAATACAGGTGATGACGACTTTAAAAACGGGAATAGTTATAAATATAACATTAACGTTTCCGATTCAGTATTAAAAGTCACCTGTATAACAAGTTTAAGTAAAACCAAGTTTTAAGAAATCCTGCTGCGGAAAACTGGAAATGGTCCTAGCACAAGGTTATATTTTCACGCGCAGATGACTCGCGCGGCGCTGTCAATATTATTGTTATAGTGGAAAGTTACAGCTATTAAAACGACTGTGCACCAACGGCAAAAATCAAAATTTTCATAAAAAAGGCGATAACGATACCCCTTAAATGTTAACCG
The DNA here is from genome assembly GCA_947859335.1 of Tortricodes alternella. Lineage (NCBI taxonomy): Eukaryota > Metazoa > Arthropoda > Insecta > Lepidoptera > Tortricidae > Tortricodes > Tortricodes alternella. Next base: position 5,128,746 of record OX401981.1, read on the forward strand.
ATTTTCACAAATTTTTATAGGTTGTCAGTCAGAACAAAATATAGGTCTATACGTTTTTTGAATATTGATTAAATATCAACAAAGTCAAATGATCGCTGAAATTAGCTTTGTATGAGAATACTAAAATAACAATAAAACTGCGCCTCTATTCGGTAACGCTAAGTGATGTTGTAGCGACTCGTAAGCGAGATTTCTCATCCCACTCTTCGTAATGCGTCACGAATCGCTACAGAATCACTTAGCGTTCCCGAATAGAGGCGCTGAATTTATTAATGATAGTGAAATACCCAAAACGTATAGACCTAGATTTTGTTCTGACTGACAACCTATCAAAAATTGGTCAACATCTGTTAACATTTAAGGGGTGGAAACTGTTATCGCCTTTTGTATGAAAAGCCGTAGGTTCACACTCCTCTTAACATTGGGCTTAATTTTAGTATCTTTATCGATGGTTTTGGATTTTATTTTCAATAATAAAATATGATTTGTTTTTGTTTATTTCATTAATTGATTCAAACAAATTACCCTGCCTGCCTGCTCGGGCAATAAATGCCTGGCTTGTAGCACATAACCAATCATTATTTTCAATAAGCATATAAGTTAACAGTTTTACAGCTCAATCAAACTAATACATTAACGATTTACTGCAAGGAGTGAGTTTTAGTGCGCCCGCATCTCCCCTGCCGGGCTGGACGTATAATAAAATATTATATTTAATCACCTAAGCGTACGATATGTTTATTATAAGCACTCGCCTGCTGAGTCTTAACATCATAATTATCCTTAGAAATATATTTATAACGTATAAACTTACCAATTTTGAAAAAACAACATCTTCTCGAGCGTGTATAAGAACTTTGAATGAAAATGTCCGTTAAAAAACGTGGCAAGAACCATTCGCTAAATGTTACCGACACACACGAAAGTCACCTTTAGACCTCTCGTATTTTTATGTCAAGGCAAAATTAAACATAAACAAGTAAATGTCAGCACAAAACCGACAAAAAGGAATCAACTTTGTTTTTTCATTCATGTTGGAAAAACGTTACCACTTCAATAATGAACCATTAATGATCAGTTAGAGGGCTAAAAATAGCCTTCATTGACAAATTGCTACAAAAACATCAAGCGCCTAAGTTTTAAACAAATGTCCGATCGATTTAACTGATCAGTCTGTGATCACAAGAACTGGCTATTTTTGGTTCAACAATATTACGTTTAAGGAGGAGCGTGAGCAATTAAGTTTTTTTATCGATAACACTTGATTTTCTAATCCTCTATAAATATTATTTTTATTTACTAATAAATATTTCTTCGAATTAACTCGTGTAATTCGTAAATATTTCTCATCGTTTCAATGTCACATCGGCACGGACTATGAACTTTTTAGTCTATGACAGATTAATTACATAAAAACTGCCCAAAACAGAACAACTAGACTACAGTTTACAGTTAGTCTATGGTCTTGCTTATTTTTTAAATTGAAATTAGGCAAGCATTTGAGCAGTTGTGACATAAGATGGATAAGAGGCTCAAAAGCTGATGATAATGATTCTCCATAGAAGATCGAGTAATGTTTACGGTTCCGTACCTCAAATGGAAAAAGGAACCCTTATCGGAATACTTCTTTCTACTACTTCTTCTACTTACTTACGTCTGTCTGTCTGTCCGTGTTTCTGTCTGTGTGTCAAGACCTTTAATCTCAAGAACAAACCTGCGTGGAGTTATCAAGTTGACATCAATATCAAATACTCAGGTCTGCAATCTCCTGAATCTGTGAAAAAATCAACCTTCTAAGTCACCGCAATCAAAAGATACGGCCGTTTATGCCACATATTTTGGATACTCGCAAGGGAATCAAAACCTATAGGGTACTTCCCGTTGACCTAGAATCATGAAATTTGGCAAAAAGCAATTTGGAAAAAATTCCGAAAACGGTAAATTTGTAGTTACGTCACAAAAGAGTGTAATACGCAAGGTCGTATCACACTCGACGGTTGCACGGAGATAGGAGCTTGCGAAAGATATTTATTGTCTTATTTCATAGGTAGGTTGCAAATGGTTACCCGGTTGTTAAAAGCAAATTTTTCATGTTTAGGGCTCCGTACCTACAAGGTACTGTCTGTTTTTCATAGATAAATACGGGACCCTCGGCGCACGAATCAGACTCGCACTGGACCAGCTTTTTTTATAAATGATTTTAATAACCCGATTATCCTTTGCAAGGACAAGTTTTGCAAAATTATTAGCTTGGGTTGGTTTGTCTCCCCAATATCCTGCATCTTCTCAAGTCTTTAGTGCGGGGACTGAAACGATACTTTTATACAGTCAAAACCCTTAAACAACTTACGATTGCGCCGCCTGTTCCCATCTCTAGCGAGACTTCAATATTCAGACCGTCAGTCTACTCTAATTAGGGTAGAGCCGCCAATAGGGCGACACCGTGTCCGCGAGACAAATGACACTCAGCGTAATGGAGTGCAGTAATTGTCACCCGCGACGTGTTTGGTATTCCATATGAATTAGTTCAGGACGATCGTCCGTACCGTGCGGACTGGGGAATAGAGATCTGTGCAATAGGGAACATGCATAATATTTTGTCATCTTGTATTGGAAAGTGCTGAGTAATAGAAAGCGATCTGTGTACGCAAAACATTTTTATGTCGATTATTTTATGAGTTATGAAGCTTTAAAAAGTCATTGTTCATACCACTCGCAAAAACACTCCATACAAAATGGACAACAGCTATGACGTCACAGCTGTCGTCAGACTGTACAAAATGTATGGCGTTTAAACGAAATCTGCATTTATTTCCGAAAGTACAGTTTTTTGACCAACATCGTATAAATAAAACGTGAGATAAATTTGATGAGGATGTCCAAAAAACTAAAATCAGCACTAAAAAACAATGTATATTGTTTACTAATTTTGGCCCTTAATAAATAAAATGAATAGTCAAAATGATCTGATTTTTCTGTAATATGCTTTTGTGTACATTTATTTTCATATTATATCATTTAAACCTCATTTTGATTTTCATGCAACTTCCCCATTCACACAAGGTATCATTGTTGATTTTCTAATAGGCTAACTATGGCGTTACTTTTGTTTACATAAAACTTGATAATTAAATACGTTTTACATAGAAATGAATATCACAGCCAACAAAATAAAGGGCAATCTCGTTAACAATCATAAAAAAATACAACCGCGTAACCATTTCATTTTTTTTTGCTTTAAAACCTGTTTCGCAAATAAGCAGATGTAGTGAAATTTTACGGCATAATTATAAGCAACATTGTATACAAAACAACTTAATTATAAGTGAGTAACATTGTTTACATGTTATTTTCAAAAATCAACCGTCCATCGATGGTTCATCGCCTCTATTCGGGAACGCTAAGTAATTCTGTAGCGACTCGTGAGCGAGATTTCTCATCCCACTCTTCCGCACGACGCGTAATGCGAAAGAGTGGGATGAGAAATCTCGCGACTAGAGGCGCAGATGACGGGGAAACAAGATGATATTATACAAACAAAACAGTTACCTTAATACACATGCATCTTGTTTATAATAATATTATTTCCCATTACCTATCTTATTCAAATTCCTATAAATGTGAAAGCGTGCTAGAATGTTTGGATATTTATAACGCCATATCTATTTCTATCTAGTCTAGACCATATCTTGGAATAAAATATAGGAGAAGTTTTATCCTGATAGTATATTCCCGTGGAATAATATGGGATAATTTATTTTGGTGAGTATGCACAGAAACTACATGACCTAATCCTACCATCCACATTCTGCCACCCGACTATTAGACGTCGGGCGGGTTTTCATCCACTTGTTATTAAGCCGCATAAGCGGTGTGCTAAATCCTTTTTGGTTCGCCCAGCGTCTGGTTTCCTAAATCATACAATCTGAGTGTCTTCAAGGTAAGAGTGTATAGGCATATTCTGGGCAAGCGTGTTCTATCCTAGACCCTTTCTTCGCCTTCCATCAGATGAGACTAGAATCAAACGCATGCCCAGTCCTTCATAAAAAAAGCCGGTAAAGTGCTAGTCAGACTCGCGCGCCGCGGGTCCCGTACTTACCTATGAAAACAGACAGTACCTTGTAGGTACGGAACCACAAAAATTAAAAAAATGCCTTTTAACAACCGGGTAACCATTAACAACGTACCTATGAAATAAGATAAAAAATAACTTTTGCAAGCTCCTATCTCCGTGCAACCGTCAAGTATGATACGACTTTGCAGAGGTTATTCCATTAAACAATTTTTTTTTTGTGATGTAACAACTTCTTTACAGTTCTTGGAATATTTCCTTTACTTGTACTGTAATACACTGCTTCTTTTCAAATTTCATTATTCTAGGTCAACGGGAAGTACTCTATAGGTTTTGATTCCCTTTGGATTCCCTTGAAAGTATCAAAATATGTGGCATGTGATTATATGATATTAATTTCAACTTGATACCTGCACGCGTTCTTGAGAAAAAGGGCTTGACACACAGACAGACAGACATACAGACGGGCAAAGAAGTGATCCTATGAGGGTTCCTTTTTTTCTTTCGAGGTACGGAACTACTACAAAGTCGCGGGCACACCTAGTTAAAAATAATTTAAGGATACTTAGACTATTTTGGGCTAAGCTTTTTAACTATAAAAAGAAACAGAGCTCAGTAGCGGGTAAGCTACTGGGTATCAAAGTTCCATTTTTATACACGGGGCGCAAACTCATAATTGTGTAATTAAAATATTATTTTACTGCACTCCCACAACATTAAACTGCTCGTAAAAGTAAATGCTCAAATTACAAGCCAAGTTTCTGTAATTAGTTTGGTTTGGTAATATGAATGCACTTTAATTTCTTTCGAGAATAAACCTACTCGTAAATTCAGAGAACGAAATGTTCTCCAAGTAGTTAAAGGTGGTTAACCACAGAATATTAACATTTTTAAAACCCTGACTAGATAAATACAGTTGTAAAGCGAGTTTAATATTTCTTAAGAGTACTTTCAAAGTTGGTTTATTTCGTTATGCAGAGTATTCTTTGGCATACCTCGAACTTTCAAACTTTCTTGAACAATTAGTTTGAAAAGTTCTAAAACCTGATTAAAAAATACTTTTATATTCAAAAGAAGTTTCTACTATTTAAGTGAATGAGATGTTTCTAAATGAAAGCAAACTTTTAAAACCTGTCTGCATCAATAGGTTTCGTTCTTCTTTTTATTTATTATTATTCTTACAATAACCACAATTACTGCCTTTTTAGGGTTCCGAACTTCAAAAGGAAAAAAGGAACCCTTATAGGATCACTCGTGTGGCTGTCTGTCTGTCTGTCCGTCTGTCACAGCCAATTTACTACGAAACTACTGGACCGATTGATTTGAAATTTGGTATACATATGTAAATTGGTGACCGCAACAGGGATTCGTAACGTAAATAAATTAATTTTGAACATGGAATCCAAATTTGGGGGGCAAATTAGAAAATTAAAAAAAAAGTTACGCAGACTATATTATGTGACATATCAAATGAAAGGACTTATTTTGAGGATCTTAAATATGTTTTTTTTTGGAATTTTAAAATAAATGGTTTGGAGGTTATTTAGGAAAATAGGCGAAAATTGACCATTCCCCCCTTACCTCCGAAACTACCGGGCCTAAAATTTTGAAAAAAATACAAAAAAATAGTTATTTACCTTTTGATTACAGGAAACCCATAAGAAGTCTATGGTATTTAAAGTAACGTAGTAAATTTCAAATACTTAATCATGTACGGGACGGAACCCTCTCCACGCGGGTGTAACTCGCACTTGTCCGGTTTTTTATATATGCATATATATGTTAAGTATAATTTGGTGTTTATTTACATTATTAACGAATTGACAGCTTAATAGCCAGTATCCACGATTATGTTTGCCCGTTAATGAAGCAGGGACGAAGGAATACAAATTCTTACATTCATGCAAAAATACATAAAATTACAAACCTCACGACATTGATATAGATTTAATTTAATTTGATTTAATTTAATTTAATATATTTTTAATTTAATTTATGCTCCTTCAAAAAGAGCACGAGGATAGTGTCTTGTCACCAGACTCTGGTGACACATTATTGGTCGTGTCGTGAAGAACCTAGGTAATAAAAACCAATGCTTATAAAAGAAAGCGATTAAAAAAGAAAGGAAACAACTGTTTCCCTTGGGCGTAAGCAGACACCACAGACCTTCAAATCTTTCTTGGCGTACTTCCTTAGATTCTTCCACATTCATCTCTCTTTTTTTATATTTCTCCCTTTATCAGAACAATCGGCATTTTGTGCAACACCGTCTTTCACTTCTACTGACACAATTAATCTTATTTACTTTGTCAAGTGAGCTTTGTGACGACTGAAGAATGAATATATTTATTTATTTATTTATTTATTCATTCATAAGTCATGTTCATTACAATTATAGTTGATAAAGTGCATGGCAGTTGGTACATGACACCCTGTAAGGGCACATAATGTTATACTTAAAAACTAAACTTAAAAACTAAATTATCCTTTGTTACAATTAATTTCCATATACATATTATTATAATTTAATTTAATTCATTAAAATCATTATTAAAAATCAAAACCAAAGCCCGACTACCTACTTATATAAACACCACGCTCGTTTAAAATTAAAAAGAAATAATGTGAAATACAAATCCATTCCAAATTCAATTCTAACGCGGTTGAGTAAAGTTTAACACAAAACGTTATTTTCATTTGGACTTATTTCCTTTTATTTTTAAGCGTGCGACCAGGCCTGATCTGTTATACCCAAACGTGGTTACTATACTATGGAAAATTCTAATTAGGTAGTCTTCTATGAAACAAAAGCAAGAAAAAATGTAACTAAATAAAAAACTGACTTCAAAAACCCTTTGAAAAGTAAGATATAATAATTGCCTTTCGTAAGTCAATTACCTTGAAACGTCAGATATATTGTAAATTAAGTGATAAATTAAATATTTCGAAATCAGTGTCATGTATATGAACACAACATAAGAGATGAATAACTAATATACTTGCCACCGACTTCGATATATTTAATTTATTACTTAAACTACAAGATATCGGACGTTTCTAGGTAATACACTTACGAAAGCGAATTAGTATTTCTTATTTTTAAAAGGTTTTTTGAAGTCTGTATTTTTATTTGTGACTTTTTTTTTTCACTTTTTAGTGATTATCATATGTGATTTTACGACACACATTTACTACATCAAGTAACAATATTTTAATGCCAATTGGAGATCACACTTTACAAAATGTTGCTGCCCAAGGTGCAAGGACGTCAATCTTTGAGTAGTTCTCCTGGTTATTCACCATTTGTTCTTATTTACCGCATGCATTTACATGAGCATAAGTTACTTCCCAACCTTATTCAGAAATCTAATCATTACCCGGAAAATACTTATCATTGAGGAGTTCCGGTGGTCATCTATAGTCTTCATCATCAGTTCCACTTCACCAAATAATGTTTTTTGGGACGCAACTGCTTCAGTTATTACAGAAACAAACAAAAAATTTATATGCATGCCTATAATATTTGAGCAGTTCCATTGATTCCTCATAGATCCTCTCATCAGAGCTCAACTTTGCCTACAACGGGACCAATTTTAACAGTTATCATTTAGGAGTTCCGGTGATCATTTATGATCTTCATCGACAGTTTCGCTTCACTAAATAATGCTTTCGGAATGTAACTACTTGAGTTATTACAGAAAATACTAAAATTGCCATATGCGTGCCTTTAATATTTGAGGAGTTCCATCGATTCCTCATAGATCCTCTCGTCAGACCTCAACTTTGACCACAACGAGACCAATTTGGAGGTATACGCTATCGATTAAAAAGAGAATCATCCAAATCAGACAGCCATCTCCGAGTAATCGGTGAACATACATACGAGTATAAAAAATAAAAATCGCGTTGAATTGAGAACCTCCTCATTCGGTTTTTGTTAAAGTCGGTTGAAAATAAGATACCACCTACTTTTTTCAGCGAGTCTAGTGCCTAAGCTGTGAACTTACAGATGCGAGAAACGTAGCTTAAGTGAAAAGTTTGACGTTACCCTGACAGTGTCAAGTTGCTGGCGAAAAATAAAAGGAAACAAAGACTTGCATGCACTTTGCACCCTGACAAGTCTAGGATTCCATTTACCACCGACAGTTTTCACTTAGGGAACAATTCTTTAAAGATTTCTTAATCTTTTGAACTACTTAAGTTACGGTAAGTTGAATATTTTATTTCAAGTTTCTACTGAGTTTCCCGAATTAAGCTAAGCTTAGCTTATTTATTATTGACGAGTAAGTTTCAGGGTGAGTTAGACCTCGGCGAGTTCAATTACACCTATTTCCGTAAACCGTTCGTAATAAATAGGTAATGCCACATTGCATATTAAACATTTGTATAATGAATCCGTTGGCCCACATCTGAGTATAATAAATTTCAATTATTTACATTCAAATTACCTCAATAACGCTTAATTATTTTGTATAATTTGACATTTACGAGATCCGATATTGCATCGGTTTCGATAAAATAAGCCTGGCATTACAATGGCGAATCGTTAACGGCAATTTGTGTTGTTTGCTACGTTTGCTTCATTATGAACTACAAATAACAAACAAATTATGGCTGCGCATCGGTTCAATGCTATTCAACGCGTATTATCCGACCTGAAACATGATCGTGTGCATTGCGCAGCCCTCACAGTGCAACGCGCAAATTCGGTTACACCAATAATTTAACATCTCAAAATAAAATGTAAAACACCCTACAAAATCTATCTTATAAAATCGTTAAGTAGAAATAGTTTGTACATTGAAGATAACAATGAAAAGTGATATGGGCTTTAGAATGGGAAACAAAGCACTCATCCCAATGGTTTTGAATTTCATATCTGTTTGTCTTGTTTGCAATGCAGTTTTCTATATTAAATTAACAGCAACTTCAGGCAACGTTTGTAATGTTTAATTTTTGGGAGGTAATGTAAGATAATGTAGTCTAGAATTTAAGTTATAAGTTATGATTTTAGTTATAAGGTTAGGTTAAAAAAAAATACTTCTTTCATCACTAGTTCTCTTTATTAAGGGATCGGAAGGATCCGAAGGAAGGAAGGGCTATAGAAACATATGAAAATAAAAATAGAAGGGGGTAAAATACGGGATCGAAGTTAGTATGGGAAATAAGTAACAAATTTCCTTAACTCCTTGAATTTATGCATTTGACCCTTTATCTACTATTTACTGTTTGTTTGTTTGTCTTCTATGCAATCCTATACCATTCATCCGATTACGATGAAACTTTGGTGAGGTATGCGTGCGCTCCGGAAGGTTTATGAGTTATGACCCAAAAATAAAAATAGTATTACAACGCATGCCGGGCACAACTAATTAATAATAAAGCCATCTAATTAAGGTTAATTCCTTTTCATTTCAATTAATACTTAAACTTGCCCTCTTGAAAGTTTTAATCTTGGATTCAGATATTCACTACTCCATTGAATTTGATTCTTAATATTCTTTACTTAAGAGGAGTGTACGGCTTTTTATACAAAAGGCGATAACGCTTTGCACCCCTTAAATGTTAACTGATTGAGACGATTTTTTGATAGGTTGTCAGTCATAACGAAATGTAGGTCTATACGTTTTGGTTTTGGCAGTTAATAAATTCAGTTTATAGTTGTTTCAGTATTCTCATACAAAACTAATTTAGGCGATTATTTGAGTTTGTTGATCTTTAATCAATATTCAAAAACGTACAGACCTAGATTTTGTTCTGACTGAAAATCTATCAAAAATTCGTCTAAATTGGTTTACATATTTAAGGGGTGGAAATCGTTATCGCCTTTTGTATGAATAGGGTGATTTTTGCCGTAGGTTCACAGTCCTCTTAAAATAACTCTGAACCTGACTGAATTAAATAATGCTCAGCAACCTATGCAAGTAGTATCGGACTGAAAGGAAGGAAGTCACATGGTTAAATATGCATGTCAGTCTATCCACAAGTCTAGAATTTGTCCCAGATCGCTGGCCGCGGGGGCGCTCTAACAGCGAAATGAGCTTCGTAATATATACAAATACAAAAATGTTTTTAATGATACAATGATACAGAATACAAATGAAAAGAATAAAAAAACCGGCCAAGTGCGAGTCGGACTCGCGCACGAAGGGTTCGGTACCATTATAATAAAAAAAACACGTTCGTTGTATGGGAGCCCCCCTTAAATATTTATTTTATTTTAATTTAATTATTTATTTTTGAATTTAATATATATCTAAATATTCTGTGAATATTTCAAGCGTCTACATGTTGCCATTATCAATATCGAGCAAAAACGAGAAAAATAAATCACGTTTGTTGTATGGGAGCCCCCTTAAATATTAATTTAATTCCGTTTTTTAGTATTTGTTATTATAGTGGCAACAGAAATACATCATCTGTGAAAATTTCAACTGTTTAACTATCACGGATCATGAGATACAGCCTGGAAACAGACGGCCAGGACAGACGGACAGCGGGGCCTTAGTAATAGGGTCCCGTTTTTACCCTTTGGATACGGAACCCTAAAAATGTCGTATTATTTACACTGCGGAATATATTACCTACTCAACGATAGTTACTTGTGATGTCAAAAAGCTTTTAAATTTAAAAAACTATACTTTTACTCTGCTCTATACTCTGCAATTCATGCACCTTTTTTAGTCTACATTGAAAGTGTCATATGTCTTTTTTTAAACCTAATTTAAATAAAAAGCTGATAGAGATTCTATTTCTCTCTTCTCCCCATATCGAATTCATAATTATTGAAAATAGGTATCCTTTTTTTGAAATAATTAACAATATCCCAAAACTGAATCGACATGCAGGGTTAGCTCCAGATAAAGGAACTCTTCAACGTTCAACAGCACAGACACGATATTTTGTGTACGCATTTTATTGCAATATTGAAGTGCAATGGCAAAACAAGCTAATAAATATCCGTTTTTACTCTACTTCTTATAGCTCGTCTGAAATTTATTATAACGAATATACATTAACTAGCCCGCCACTTTGTCAGCGTAGAATCCGGTTATAGTTATTCCCTCGTGAACTTTTAAATTTTCCGGGGTTAAAAGTAGCCTATGTGTTAAACGAGGGAATAATCTATCGCCATTCCAAATTGCATCCAAAACCGTCCAGCCATTGAACCGTGAAGGAGTAACAAACATCCATCTTCACAATCTTTCGCTTTTATAATATTAGGATTATGTATTTAGTTCCGACTGGCCCTGCGTGAGGCCAACTGCCTAATCCCTCTCATTGAGCGGAGGTCTTTGCTGATAATTAATGATGAGTATTCATTATCATCTCACTTCTATCCTACATTGAGGCAGAAGCACCATGCATCATCTTACAAATTTATATTCCAAAGCTAAACTAAAGCAACAAACTCGATCCAAACTTGCCATCATCAATGTGTTACGGCTCGCAGTAATTAAACCGGGCCGATGCGGGCCGGCGGACTTTGCGCATAAATATTCATTCCCACTGTCGGACGCATTCCGCGCGAGCCCCGACTGAATCGTGCCAGCCCTTACGATTATTCCGAGCGAATTCGAATAGCGAACGATCGATTATCGAAATACCGGGGTGCGATTGTCTAACTTGCCAGGCAAAAGGTCGATGACGAGTGCCAAAATGGCTTAGCTCAGGGTTCGGCAAACTTTTTAGACAAAGAGTCTGATGCCGGAAAATTATCGATCTCACGGAAGCTTTGGTAAAACGGGCCGCAGTTCTTCAGGGGAGAAAATTTACTGGAACATACCGCGGCCTAATCTCTACAAGACTTACTTTTATTTCGGGTTAAAATGCAAGATAACAATCGCTTGCGTAAAAATGAGTGCCTGCGGCAAGTCTTGAGATTAAAAAAAATGCGACACGGGCGAAGCTGCATAGTGGTTACGCTGTGTTTGGGTTCGAAATAAAGGCAATTATTTGGCTCGCGCTATTTACGAAATATTAGATCTCATTTGCACCTAAAATTGTTGAGGGGAACTTGAGAGAACTGACCCTTCAAAGAGCCGCTGTATGCCGACCCCTGGTTGGCTGGTGTTATTGTCGTCATCCAACTCAGTGGCGAGCCTTACTTAACCTCAGTGCGTATAAACTAAACGTTTGCGTGTCTTTGACCTTGGTCGTATATCAACAAAGATCTCTCTGCCAAGGTCGCAGGTACCTAACTCCACATAATACATGAGAGCGCGCGGATCAATTTATGATTGTCAGATGAAATATGAGACGAATTGAGCGACGAAATTTGTTTAGAGAATGGTGTTATTCTCTAAGGTTAGCAGCGGCTGATCAGCGGATAAACGAAACTATTAATTTAGACTATAAGAACAAAGTAATTCGGTCTAAATTTGAACGTGTACCTCACCGCTGATCAGCCGCTGCAAAACCTTAGAGAATTCGTCGGTGAGCAGAGCGCTTTGCACTTTACAGAATCACTTGACTAGACGGTTATGATTACAATACTAAAAGTTAACATACAAATAAGATTCCACCCGGGCACAGTATAATCAAGTATACAGTATTCCATCTTCATACAAACGGCCGAAACGACGCGCTTCCAAATGTCGGTAAACTTCGGTACACAACAGTCGCGAGTGCGCCGCGGTTAAGTACGGGCGCGGACAGTGTGAAACGCTCCCGCTTATTTATTTACGTAAGTTATGGCACGAGAATAGTTAATGTTTTTGATATATTAAAAGCAAAATCCATAAAATGCATTTTTTTTACTCCATACTGTAACTTAGTCACTTTTGAAAGTAGAAATAAGAACCAAGTAGAAATAATTAAAATTAAAACTTACTAGATTTGAAATATATCATGACAAGATACTACGACAATTTAATATAGCATTATGAAATACGTAACCTAAGAAAGACAGACAGCGGGCAGCCCTACTACGTAGGTAATTATTTCGAGGACGAGACAAAATACTATTAATTTATTATACTGTGACCCGGGATAAGAAACGTTGTTGATAAGTCATCCCAAAAAGAGAATGTCTTAGAAAATATAACAAAGAAATTAAATATTTAAATAAACATTCGTTATCCTAATTAAAAAGCTGAACTCATGATACTTAGGATAATTATGTGGGTCCTTACTCTCGCTCAAGATGAAAGAAAACGTAAACCAAAATCGACTGCCTTTACAAATATTTACGGGTATATTACTCCTGTGCGACCCTAACAGACCCCTTGATATTAATCTACTACAAAGTCAAGGGGCATCTCTGTCTCGACAAGAAATGGTAGCGTTTTCCGCGAGTAAAAAACTCAAGTATCGATTCTACACTGAAGGCAGGAGAGTACGCGCTTTCAGGCCTTATTATGAAACCCATCGATAGCGCTATTCGAAAATTTTCACTTTATATTTTTTTTATTTTAGCGAAATATTTATTTAGCTGGCTCGTTTAATTAGTAATGTTATAAATTTAACACGGAATATAAAATCTAATTATTTTTCTAATAAAGGTTCTACAGTAAAAAATTGAGAATAATTAAACACAATATATGAAAATTCCACAATATATAAAAGAGAACGAACAATATGTGGCATAACACACTGTTTAATGACATATAAAATTTTAAAGTCAAAATATATAATAATTTGTAGGTATATATTGCAAATTGAAGCTTATTCATCCTTATTACAAGTATACCGCAATCACAAACAAAATTCTCGCCCCAAAGTCTCTTTTATATACAGTAACTATTGAACTAAGGAACTAAACCCTACATACCTACTCAATTCCCTTTATCAAACGCTTTATCGAAACAGAAATCCGAAATACGTGCGTATTATCGCCAAGTTTTGTAATAGATACGGCTGCGATCGCCGCCCGCGGCTGGTACTCGTGTGTCAAGAGGACACTTTAGGGGAAGAAACCCCGCTTTATAAATTGCCTCGCTATCTAAATCTCGGAGATAAGTGCGTCTGAACTTTCCAATTTCGCTACACATCAATAAAACTGACAACGTCGGTGGGGCAACCAATCAAAAATCCAAAGTGACACGCGTGACGAACGGCATACGCGACAGCCGCGGAATTATTGGAAACCAGGGGCGAGCAAATAACGTACAGTGGCGCAGCCTGCCTACAAGCCGATTTCTGACGATTTACCAAGCTAGAAAGATACGGCTAGCTGTCAGTGAAGTCCATGTTACTCTTACTAAACGTCAGACTCGCACGTACGGTTCTAATTCTTCCGGGTTCCCTTAGGAAATATTTCACGCTTCGCCACTGATACCGTATACCTCCTCGCCTCCTACCACCATTGTAGGCACATGTTAACTTTTCCATAGATACAAAAATTTAAATAAATAAATAAAAAGTTCTTCTTACAAAATTGTTACATTTAACACATGTGGGAGGATTTTGCTTCGTCATTCAATATTTAGTAGGTAAAAAACATATTTTGAAAAGAGATACTTATTACGTTTAAAATTAAAAGTACAAATAAAATACTTATTTTTTATTATTAAAGTAGTATTTATTTTGCATTGAGCAATAACTATTATGGAGCCACAGAATAGAGGTATAGGTATTTAGAATAATACTAACGTACAGAAGAATCACTCACTAACAAGAACGCTGTAAATATGCCTAATCATGCTTTCTCTCTCTGTCGCATAAAACGTGCTCTTTCGTGTACGCTAGGGTTGTCTGTTTTTATCCGCGTCATCCAACGACAACAATGTGCGAATCGCCCAGCGAGTGAGCGAGCGGCAACCTACTGCGATTTACAGCTCCGAGCAACGCGACGGCCGAGCTTATTACCTAAAGTGTTGCGTGAAACCCGCCTGATATCACTTAAGGACGTGTACCACGTCAAATCCGCAGTAGGTACATCTATTTATTTGATTTTTCATTTTTTTTTTCATTTGCACCAAATAACGGCAATGAGTAATTTTGTACAAATAATGATTTAAAATATACAAATTGTGTGATTATTAATAGTTGTTTAGTATGTGAAATAAAATCAGAACGTGATTTGCCTACTCGAGTCAAAATCAATCAAAATGCAGTATTTGAAATGGTCCGGACACATGGAAATTCAATCAAGAATATTACCGTGGGAACAACGGTAACGACATTTTTTTTTACATTAAAAAATCGAGGAGTGCACAAAGTTATAGAAAGTACATTTTCTGATTATAAAAGGACAGAAACATTTTTCGCTTTTTCTTGTAATTTAATCAATGCTTGTAATCTTAAATGTCATTTATCTCCTTTAAAAGAACGGTAAAGTGTTTTTTTTTATTACACTTATGCGAAACGACTAATATTACCACCTATTCAATTTCAGCGAAAAATATACAAATCGAAATATTGTGTACACATCCTTAAGTAGCGGGAATAGAGCCCCTAGTTGGCGTTACCTGTGATCAAAGTTAACGCTAATATTGCACGCTTTAACCGGGGACAAATAACACGTTTTAGGACGGCGCAATGAAATTAATTCAACGCAGAGTGACAAGCAGGTGTCAGACGACAAATGATGAGGGTCGCCACTGGATAGACCCAACAGATCGCAATACGAACGTACGCTTTCGACACGCCGAATTACAAAATTCGAGACTAAATTTAATCACATTACTCTCACTCCTCAGTCTTGACAGAATCGAGAGAAAAGGACAGGAGGTAACGTTACGCGGAATTCGGGATGGTAGATAAAAAACCGGAAAGTGCGAGTTAAATTCGCGTGGAGATGGTTCCGTTCCGTACATGATTATCTGAAATTTACTACGTTACTTTAAATACCATATACTACTTATAGGTTTTCCTGTGATCTATAGGTAAAGAACTATTTTCTGTATTTTTTTCAAAATTTTAGCCCCAGTAGTTTCGGAAATAAGGGGGGAATGGTCAATTTTCGCCTATTTTCCTAAATAACTTCTAAACTATTTTACTTAAAATTGAAAAGAAAATATATTTAAGATCCTCACAATAAGCCCTTTCATTTGATATGTCACACGATATAGGTTGCATAACTTTCTTTTTAATTTTCTAATTTACCCCCCAAAAGTGGCCCCCATGTTTAAAATTTATATATTTACGTCACGCGTCCGTGTTGCGGTCACTGACTTACACTTGTATACCAAATTTCAACTCAATCGGTCCAATAGTTTCGGAGCAAATTGGCTGTGGCAGACGGACAGACAGACAGACACACAGACACACGAGTGATCCTATAAGGGTTTTGTTTTTCCTTTTGAGGTACGGAACCCTAAAAATAACCGGTAAAGTGCTTGGAATACGAATAGCACGTTATGGGACACCTTTTAATTTCGATAATGCCCGCATACTGATGAATTATGAAGCGCGGATTTGGCGGATCGCCGCGTCTGTCTGCGTGTTATATTTCAACTTTATTATACATTATTTTATCAGGTCGGCGAACAAAAGCACTCCGCTTATTGGTCTCATTCGTGCATTCTAGGCTTTATAACTTAAACTTTATAGTTTATTTTAGACTCAGGAAAATCTATTCATATGTGAAATTTCATTTTCTTCAGTATACCTAGTTTACATGTCCATAAGTCCAGCTCTCAGGACTTATGGACATGTAAACTAGGTATACTGAAGAAAATGAAAAACTAAATCATATTAATGAAGTCATAGGTTAGGAAAGTACCAAGAAAGAGATGGAGTAAGATAAGTAAAGTGAAAAATAGTGGAAAGAAGTCAGATCTCGAGTGGCACGGAGTCAAACAAAAGGCATTTTTTTTAAATACACTTCTTTTTCTACATTAGCAATACATTTTGATAGCGCACCTCCTTCGAATTTTATTTTGTTCGTACTAGTCAAAGCCTTACAAATTTGTTAACTATTATATGAAGTTACCACAACGTGCAATGATTTTCGTGGAAATAAAAACTATAATAAACGCCACACTCTTCTTTAATTCCAACGGGCTTACGTGCTTACGTATAATTATGTGTATTGGCACTTACGCTTACACCTTCAATTAATACCCGCAAAACACCGCGCAAATTACGAGCAGTAACCCGCAAGGGACCATAATAATATTTCCTCTTATCTCATAACACGTGGCAAGTAAACAGATCATTAGTATGAAATATGTATTGGCTTCGGGTAATGAGGATAATCCATTAGAGGGCGTAATGGAGTGGCAACGTTCAGTGCAGCGATGACCCGCGACGACTCTGTGTAATAACGATCCAAGACATTAGACCATTATATTATATTATTATACATTCTATACATATAAATGTCAGCGTGGGCAGACCACCCAAACCTGGTGGAGATTGTCGGACTCCGATGGATGTGAGCAGCACAGAATCGGTCGTTGTGGCGATCATTTGGAGAGGCCTATGTCAGTGAACGTCTTTCAGCTGAAATGATGATTTATGTATAAGATACAATGAAGGCTCCTACAGCTCTCATTAAAGTCCGGGAAATTAAATATGGCCGTCTTGCAAAAGTTTACAATTTTATTTATTCAGACCAACACTACAATAATATGATTGATAATGGCTGTTTGTATTTCTATTCACAATGGATAAGCTCTTCGAGTTCCATTTCTCCGACTATTATTGCAATTGACGCAGAACAGGGTATCAATAACTTTTGAATAACAATACTTCTTAGATATACATTTGGTTGCACAAACGAACATCTATGCGTTATAATTAGCTTCAAATCTTCGAATACAGAAGTAAGGTAAGAGTATTAGGTACATTAAAACAAACGCACAGATGTGATAAAAATTTACATGCCAGAAAATAATAATATAACTGCACTGGTAGTTCGAGGCTTATACTGATAACAATCCTAAACAACACGTAAAAAGATACTCTAGGTACTCTTAAAAGGTAATTGGGTCATACTCACATATAGGTTCACAAAAGTCCCTCCTGTTTCCGAAAGTTAAGGACCCCGAGGCCTAATTTTCATGATCATCAGGCATAGTTTTGGCATATATAAAGAAAACGTGAATTCAACCCTTCGTATTCGTTAACTTTTGGCCACAGGAAAGACAAATTTTGTTTATTACCCAATTGGCAAGCGAATGCCCGATGCTCCATATCATCGGTGACGGTATCCGTTTTAACGACTATTCCCTGAATACTGCCTTTATTGCCACTATGAAGTGACGCTGAAAACACATTACTCATTTAGGACATTAGACTGTCCGGTAAATATCCATAATTCATACCGGCCTCCTCGTTTAGACGGAAAATAAAACTTGTTAAAACGCTGCTATTTGTCACGACATAAATTCATTATGGCCGGGTTATTTTTACGCCTGCTTGAGTTCGTCATACGAATCTATACTAATACTAATTAACAAATTTTCTTCACTTAAATATTTTATCGAGACACCCACTTTTTACACCTTCCACACCACAGTTGTTTTCGCCTCCTACTTATTTCTCTTTAGACATTTCTTATTATTTATACATACGACACATTATTTGCCTTCACATTTACTTAACACATTGAATAATAATCACGAAATCTCATGAAATATTAAAGCAACAAATTTGAAACCTGGCAGGTTCCGTTTAGGGTGTAGACATTCGCTTGGAAATTTAAGAATTTACTGGGGTCCAAAGTTTGTATAGGAAACATCGCGAGAATATTATTATCTAAGCAGGTAGGCTTCTAAATTTATTGTCAGAAATGGTCCTATATGTTATTTCTACACGACATGTGTTTTTATGTTATTCATTTATTTTTAGTTGTGTTTTATAGATGCACATGAAATTAACACCTGTGCTTTCAGCATTTACATGTTGTATAAATACATACAGCACTACTATTAAGAGTCCATCACTTTTAAACTATTTTCAATATAGATATTTTACTATTTTCTTTTGGAAGCAAGTTTTTTTTTTGTGGCGTATTATATCTGGCTTACCGTTTCAAACGTACTTGTTGCATTTTTTCCTAAGGGCAACAGACAATACTATAAATAAAAATTGTAAGAATAACGTGGTGTAAGTTCGTAATTGCAACATGCCATAAACTCCCAGACACCAATAACAATTAATTAGAGAACTTATTGCGTGGACGCAGAAGGTCATTCGTTATATTGTGATGTATGAGACGAGTTCGAGCTAAGTCTGGCGATGTCACACTATAACTGTCTATAACCATATTAAATTTTGTTTGACTCTTTTCACTATCTTACTTCATTTATAACTCACTGACTCAACTTTTTCGGTCATCATCGTCATTATTATCCTGGTGAAGACTGATAGATATAGATATCCGCAAGGACATCCACCGTCCGTGGTCGCTCGCTATGGGCCACATAAGAAGGCTCAATGTCCCCCAAAGGGCAATAGCGAAGATGCTTGGACTATCACTGTGAGATTGAATTACAAATCAGAACCAAAATATCTACCGGGATTGAATCCCGTCTTATATTTTACTGTAGTTTTTATTTACCCACTTCCGTCTTATAATTTTCTCTGCCAGCTAGTGGGTTACAATCATGTGGTGGCCCGATCCATGCTGCGTGTCCCGCTGTGTTGTCTCTATTTCCGAATCTATAGACCCCATCAGCCATCAGTCTTTCAGTCATCTCATGTTTATTATAAAAAAAACCGTCTCATTGCCTAATGATGTCTTAAAACACTTGCGTGCTCAGTGTTCAACAAACGATTGTTATTCTAATACCTTGGCTACATCATTGGTGACGGTATTAAAATTACAAAAACGATCTATTCCTTCTGACATGACAGTAATAACACAATTTTTACTTTTTATATGTACGGCATAGTAAGGGTTAACACTGTTTAAACTAAATAGCCCAACTCTAGTGGGTTCGTTATAAAATAACCTTTTTGTACCTATAGCTAGGTACTCTTCTACTAAATCAGCTACGCTTTCTTTTTTACTAAACAGAACCAAAAGTGCGATCATTATCTCATTGTTTTGCCAACCTCGTTTTAGGCAAAAAGTGAAAAAAAGTTAATCACGAAGCGATCGCGGCTGTTAAGATGATTGCATTGTTTGCAAATGAGACCAGAGCAAATAAAAATAACGTTCATTTGATACGGCTTTCTCAACTCGATTGTATTGTAGACTGGATCAAACGTATGCCTCGCTCGAGAAATAAATTAACTCCGGGATCAATTAAGAACAGGCCCTTAGTATGGTGCTTTTATACTTGATTACACAAACGAAAGAGTGAATCTAAAGGCGGTATTAATGCTAGCATTCTCTACCAGTTAAACTTTGGGTGTGGCAATTGTCAACGAGAACAACAGAAATGGTTGTAATAACATTGGAGCACACTTATGAAGCTTCAAATCTCGATTTCCAGTAGAGTAACGACAATTCAGTTAGCTTCAACGCCAGCAAACGCAGCCGTGTTGATTCACCACGTATTTTCGAGGTAAATCTATGACTCCTCCGCTGCATTGGGAGTGAAGAAATAGCATAGAATGAGTGCAGATGCTTATCATCCTGGCATGTCGTAAAAGTCGACTAAGGGACGGGTCCTCTCCAACATGGTGGACTATCTGTATGGGCGATGAGCTGATCACCTGTCACCATACGGTTCATCATACCATCTTAGGACTAATTAATCGAACGTGGCCACAAGTAGTCTTGTGGCTCTGCCCACCCCATTAGGTGTTAAATGTCAGTTGCTTTGAAATCTATAAAACTAAACAGTTAAAAGCCCAATCATATTGCGGGCGCGGCGTGACTTATTACCTTATATATATTATACCTGTAGCTATTTAAAAAAACTGTCCAAGCGCGAGTCGGACATAAATCTATAGAAACTGCAAAAAAAGTCACGTTTGTTGTATGGGGGCTCGCTTAAATATTTATTTTATTCTGTTTTTAAGTATTTGTTGTTATAGCGGCAATAGAAATACATCATCTGTGAAAATTTCAACTGTCTAACTATCACGGTTCATGAGATACAGCTTGATGACAGACGGACGGACGGACAAACGGACAGCGGAGCCTTAGTATTAGGGTCCCGTTTTTACCCTTTGGGTACGGAACCCTAAAAAAAGCATATTAGTCTTAGTGGCATAACCCGCTAATCACTTAGGAAGCTTCCCGCTCAATACATGACTCTTTAAAACGACTGCAAATAAGTAAAAATATTAAATTACCAGTTTTACAAGCAATCATTTTAAAATGCGTCCACAATCCAAAGCAATTAAGTAACTCAATACTTATATTTGTTCCTATTCCGTGGAAACTCAGCGGTCTTCGTTCATCCTGTCCGTTTATTTATATTGGAAATTTTATTGCACCATCATCCAGTGTGTAATTGCGAATCGTCCTGATTCTCTTAAGGTGGAAACTTTTAAACGGTCATACAGTTATTTTCAGCCGAAAGATGTCCACTGCTGGACATAGGCCTCCCCCAATGATCCCCACAACGACCGATTCTGTGCTGCTCGCATCCAGCGGAGACCCGCAATTTTTACGAGATCGTCAGTCCACCGTGGGATGGTCTGCCCACGCTGCGCCTTCCGGTACGCAAATAATAAATTAATGAATTTAAGATTTCGTTGCAAGCTGCGTTTAAAGTCGAAAGAAAATGATTTTTCCAATGTGTCATCAAAGGTCTCAGTGAAGTGACCCACTTGGAAACACACATTAAGCCAATTTGCAGTACACGGAAGCTATCAATCATGCCGTGACAGTCGGACATCTACATAGACACATGCCGCTGCTAGGACAGGAGTATACCAACACAGTTGCAATATCATATATTCCTGTCTTTA
The DNA here is from genome assembly GCA_947859335.1 of Tortricodes alternella. Classification (NCBI taxonomy): domain Eukaryota; kingdom Metazoa; phylum Arthropoda; class Insecta; order Lepidoptera; family Tortricidae; genus Tortricodes; species Tortricodes alternella. Next base: position 5,150,578 of record OX401981.1, read on the forward strand.
AAACGTCTTGAATACTTGAAAAACACACGGCTTTACTCACGATTTATTGTCAGAAATAGTCCGACATGTTTCGAACTCGATTGGAGTCCTTCTTCAGGGTTTGAATGCGGTCCCGGTCAGATCAACCCGCGCACTGACCGGGACCGCACTCAAACCCCGAGGTTTTTAATTCATAATGTCTCACGAAAGTTTTAATTTGACTATTAAAACGTCTTGTTACGTAAGAGAGATCGAAACAGCTAGCTTTACATCTATCAACGTAATTATTTCTCAATCCTTATCAGAACTATCTTCTTCTTTCTCTCGGACTTATGGCCAAAGGGTATCGTGTTTCGGCGCTTCCGGGACAACTTGCCTGTCCAGGACACGACTCTGCAGTAACGACACAAAGGAGCCACGCCTTTTCTTCGCCTACATAACTATAATTACTTTTTAAGTTATATTGTACCATGTATGTTAGTCTCTGAGATAATGTATGAGCCACTGATGCCTGAAGTAAATCAGTAATTATTATTAAAACACATTTTGGGTTGCTAAGTGTATTATTTAATGAATGCCTATATCAGTATAATAATAGCTTTCGTTTTACTAGCCGTATGCAAACAAAATAACGATGACGAATATAATAGTAGGTTCTCTAGGTTATAATAAGGTTAAGGATACAATTTTGTGTATATTGACAATTAATAAGCAATTATTGAAAATAAAATAAATGACCATTTCACAAAATCAATCAAACTCTTCAAAAAGGAAAATTAAAAAAAAGCTCCGATTTAAAAAACGAGCGTGAATAAAAACGATTCCTTAAGAGGAGTGTGACCCTACGGCTTTTCATACAAAAGGCGATAACGATTTCCACCCCTTAAATGTTAACCGATTTTGACAAATTTTTGATAGGTTGTCGAAACAAAATCTGGGTTTATACGTTTTGGTTTTTTCACTATAACCAATAAGTTTTATTTATTTTATTGTTATTTCAGTATTCTCATACAAAACTAATTTCAGCAATTATTTGACTTTGTTGATCTTAAATCAAAATTCAAAAAAATATAGACCTAGATTTTGTTCTGACTGACAACCTATCAAAAATCTGGTCAAAATCGGTTAACATTTAACGGGTGGAAATCGTTATCGCCTTTTGTATGAAAAGAGTGATTTTTACCGTTGTTTCACAGTCCTCTTAATACGAACCAGTACAATTAACCTTCTCCCATATAAAAAAATCGATTCACCCGCTTGAGAGTAATGGGACAGACAGACACACACACATAGGCTTCAATTTTATAACACCCCTATTTTTGCGTCGGGGGTTAACAACTTAGGGCTACTGGTGCAAGTGATTCGATCCAACTGCGAAATGGGCGCTCGCACCAAGTACACCACAGCTCTACTCGACGCGGATTGGAGTATTTACATAAAGGATGTGACATATGCGGCATTAATCATTGTACTCACCTATTAAATTATAGCACTATTGGCTTTCGCCATCCGCTTACGCCACGGGGAGTCGTTCTACTGAAATTAGTGTAAGTAATTGTTATGTATGTAATCACTGTTGAAGTTTGAGTTGGATTGTGATATATGGTGATTGAGAAATTTGAAGAAGGTTCCGTGTATGCATGCTGTATCCCTAATAAACGCAGTGGAAATAAATTATACTTATTTTAAAAAACTCCTCTGCTGCACTGGGAGTGAAGAAATAGCATAGAATGCGTAAAGTGCTGATCATCCTGGCATGTCGTAAAAGTCGACTAAGGGACGGGTCCTCTCCAACATGGTGGACTATCTGTATGGGCGATGGGCTGATCACCTGTCACCATACGGTTCATCATACCATCTTAGGACTTATTAATCGAACGTGGCCACAAGTAGTCTTGTGGCTCTGCCCACCCCTTTAGGGATTTCGGGCGTGATGCTATGTATGTGTATGTATGTAGTTTAAAAAAACTAAAAATACACGCTTTAATAGCAAGCCGAACTAAAAAGTAGAAAACATTTTTTTAAGTATGAAGAGTTTGTGTTACAGTAATAGAAATTCCAACAATCAATTATGACTAATCCGTTTGGTATAAGATTAGAATAAAAATTAAGTTATTAACAAATAATTCAATTATAGTAAAAAAGCGTGGGGTGCTTGGTATTAAATGTTACAATTATTTAATTATAAAATTAGAGTCATTATGAAAATATAGTAAATTGCACCCCACGCTTTTTTAATATGATAATATTCAATGTAAATTATAGAAGAGTAGATGAAAAAAAATTTTTATTCCAAATATATTTTTTAATTTGATTGTCAACGCGTACCCTTTTTAGTTCACCGAGCTGAAAGAAGGGAGATTAAGAGCTGCGTAGTCAGCGAAATTCTTTCGTACACCTATATTAGGTGAACGCTTTCGGTCTCATTATAAACGTACAAAGTTCCATATTTATTGAGAACGATATAATGAAGATGATGCAAAGACATCGATTATCATTGATATGACGTCATTATCACCCGAATGGTACCTATAATTGCCTGCAGGCATGTTAATCTATACGTGCTTACAGGTCACTTGGCAAGTCAAGCTAAGCTAAGGCTTAGTGTGATCAACATCCCCAATAACGATACGTTATAGAAATGGTAAAATAGTGATAGTCCTATCTCTTACTGTGAAAGCCGTGAAGGGGTGGAACACAGAACAAATATCATAAAGACCGCTTAGCCTCACTTTTACTAGCAAATAAAGCTGCCAATGTTGCGGGACGCGCGGGGTTTTTAGAGCGCTGTGTTTGGTGCGCTCGAGGTTATGCGCCCGCGCGAGCTCCTGTACCCATTTGTGGCCATTTGTCCACAACGCTTGGCAGCGGGGGTCGCCCGGCTATACGGAGTCTATTGGATATATGGTCTATGGGGTGAAAGTATCGGCAGGTGTTTCAAAGCAAGAGGCGGCGAAGGTAGGTCTCATGGTGACCGTCATTGGTCACGCGGTGCGTATATAGGGAGACCAAAATAAATGTGAGAACATCATAATAGCTTACAAATATATACTGTGTAGGTAAAGGAAATAAAACATGCCTCACAGCTAACGTTTAACAACTTATTCGGCACTAATACATAACTTCAGTACTGCACGATCACAAATTACAATATATTCACACTTGAAATAAACACGGCTTCACTCATGTTTTATTGTCAAAAATGGTCCGACATGTTTTATACTTGTTTAGAGTCCTTCTTAAGAGGTTGCGTGCGGTCACGGTCAAAGCAACCCACGCAGTGCACTTTGACCGCGACCGCACCCGCCACCCCTGAAGAAAGACTCCACACGACCCCGAAACATGTCGGAACATTTCTGACAATAAATTGTGAGTAGAGAATATTCTGTAGAAAAAACATTTGAAACGGCACAGTGACACGACCAAACAAATAGACAATGCTACAGCAATTACAATAGTAGTTTATGCAACGGTTGCATAATGATAGGCCTTAAAACACTAGTGCGGTCTTCATGAAACGAGCCGATAGGCGAGTTTCATAATAAGATCGCACGTGTGTTTTAAGGCCAAATTATGCAGAGTTGCATACATAAATTTATCTACACACATATTATAAATCCTCCATGATGGGTTCAGAAACAATATTTTCTGGCAACAAATTATTTGTTGCAATCGTGGCTGCATATTTCCGATATCCGGCGCATTTTCACATCACACACACTCCGAGAAGACTACTTACTATTCATATTTTCAACTAAAATGTAAATTACAAACAACTTTTTCTATTCAATTAATTCTACTTTCGTTCAGCAAAACACCAACATGGCGCCGATTCGATTCTCCGTCAAGACCATTTTTTTTTAAATCATAGACAAACGGATGAAGTCTCTATTCTCACGTCACTCGAGATAAAATATTGTGCAGTTTATATTAAAAAAACATACTGAATTGACGTTTCGTATCAATAACTGTTTTAATATCTATGGATACTAGAATAGAGACCCACTTGAGTTTTGACAGCTGTTCCAAATTTAATCTCATTTCTTTACTAAAAACGATAAAGAAGTCATGTTATTTCTTTATCGCAGCACTGGTTTTTCCTAATTGGTTGTCAAAATGGTGGTCATTTCCTACGGTTTTTGATTAACCAATGGAGGTTTTATGATATGGGTGTAGATAAAGAAATATATACACTCACTGGAAGAGTTTATAATCAAAGACAGTACAGTGGCCCGGAAATGGGTACGCCATTGCACACAGTTTCCGAACAGTGGAATTTACTTACAAGCCTTTGCCTGCAAGAAACATTGAGATAGTTCGAATACTGCAGTGTATGTGCAGGGCAAATGTGCTGTGGTAGGGCGGAGTAGCACGACGGCGATGCATATATCATTGCCCACCTACGCATTATGCAAAACGGATCGAAGTGCATCTTTTGTTTGCTCTCCATAATCGCTCCAGCGACCGACCGGCGGCCAGTATATCTGTGGGAACTGGTTACACCGACGGTTACAGGTGTCCAGTTGCCGTTTAAAAAATAATTAATAACACCTCCCAAGTGATTAAGGTGGAATAATTTTACGGTGTACGAAATTTCGCTATCTATTGTTAGCGGCTTAACTGGTTCGTAAATCAATGTAATATTTAATAATGCCTTAGAATTATAAACCGTTTTGTAGGCCGACGTCAGTAAAGGGAAAATTTACAAGGAGATTCAATATTTGTATGTAATAACCAATATTTGGTTTAATGTTAGGAAAACCGCATAGACTATACTATGTAAAATCCAGAAATAAATCCTGGGCGTCTATTCGGGAACGTCTAAGTGATACTGCAGCGACCCGAGAGTGAGACTCGCCTCTCGGTCTTACGCATTACGCGTCTTGCGGAAGAGGGGGAAGAGAAATCTCGCTCGCGAGTCGCTACAACATCACTTAGCGTTCCCGAATAGAGGCGCTGGTTGCAAGACAAATATTAAACATCAAAAGCTCGTTTAATGGATTTTTTTGAGTAACACACGTCTGAATATTTATTTCTTACACACAACTATTTTATGTCACGATGATTAGTAGGTATTATTAAGTAAATTCGCCACAAACGCCTGTTAAAATGCCATCGAAACAAGTGCCAAACGTTCAAGCGAAAGTATACGAGTCAAATAGATAACCTCCTCCTTTTTTGAAGTCGGTAAAAAATTCCTACCAAAAAGAGTTGCCTTTATATATTTTCGTAATAATTCACGATATCTATACACACATTATAGACCGGCTGAAATAGATGGTATTATGCCTTGAAGTTTAGATTTTATTAAAGTCTTTGATTTTTGTACATAACAAAGTAAATGTGTTTTTGTAGCTATATTGAAAAGTTTAGAAACTTTATGTCGTTGCTTCCGGTACATTTTAGGTATTTCCTATAATTGCGTATAAATCAGTGGCTATAAGATTTAGGTAATATTTTTTTTCTGTTTACTAAGGAAAGGTATTATAATCTAGGTGATTTCCGTTTTTTTGACAGATTGTGTATAGGCAACAATGTCAAACTGAAAATCATTTGTAATCGTTTGAAGAAAAGTCTAAAGTAAGAAATCATTATGAATACAGTCCCATAATATCGGTATAGACCTACTATTAAAAGTTTAGAAATATATATTGTTCGTTTGTTTTATCAATTGCAGTTTTGTTTATAAAATGAATGGTATAGAATTAAAGTTCATAAGTTGACGGCTACATGATCATAATACTACTCTTGATTACCCTACAAAAGTTTAGAAATAACCGTGTATGTTTTGTAGTAAATTGAACCCACAATCAATCTTCAATCATTTTGAAATGTGCGCGCCTAGCCGGAGCGGGATGGGCGGGGCGCTCGCAACCAGCGCGAGGCCTTCGCAGGGGACCGGACGGGATGTGAGCCAGTAATGTGCTCGTGTTTCTTCCGTGCATTTTCACAAACGAATACTACAACGAGTTAGGTTAAATAGGTAAAAAATCATATTCAAAATAGACAATAAGTATCATTCAATGAAAATTAAATAACACTGTACCAATATTTAAATATATGAATAATAAATAGTACACTGAATGCGCGTATAGGTAGATAAACATTATTTTTTACGGTATATTATAAAACACATTATACATTTATTGTTATATGTATAACTAGGTACTACGGTTGCTCACAGTGGATCCATTTCTGTAAAAGGTGGACATAGGACCAGAAGTGGTATTAGGGCGTGTTTTTTTTTCATACATACACATACATAGTATCACGCCCGAAATCCCTAATGGGGTGGGCAGAGCCACAAGATTACTTGTGGCCACGTTCGATTAATTAGTCCTAAGATGGTATGATGAACCGTATGGTGACAGGTGATCAGCCCATCGCCCATACAGATAGTCCACCATGTTGGAGAGGACCCGTCCCTTAGTCGACTTTTACGACATGCCAGGATGATAAGCATCTGCACGCATTCTATGCTACTCTGCACTCCCAGTGCAGCAGACGTGCATAGCAGCAGAGGAGCAGGGTGTTTTTTTTTTTATAGAACAGATTTTTTACTTTTGTTATAATAAAAATCTGTAATGCCTAGTTTTCGAGTTTTTTTACATCTTGTTTGGAGAAAAACACATTTTATTCAATTTTATCTTGAACTAGTGGACCCGCTACAGCTTCTCCCGCGGTATTTTCCATACAAACTTTATCACAAATCAAATTTAAAAAATCCCTCCTTAATGCACCTCTAAGGTACTCGAAGAATGTTTTTACCAAATAACAAACCTCTAGGACCACCTGTTTAGGCTGTGCGTTGTCTATAAGAGAGTTACGGTACTGTTTAATATGTATATGTATAGATTGATGCGAAAAGTATTGAGAGTTACTTTTATAACATTAAATTTGGGCTCAAGCAGAATCTTGAAAATTTATGTTATCCGATTTGGTTTTGTTATGCTTAAAAACTCTGAAAACGATACCCATATTTTAGCACCCAGCATATTGGAACTTAAATGTGCCAATTTGGTTTTGTCATACGTAGATACCCTGGTTCGCAACTGGACAGCGTACTGAATAAGCGTCAGCACATTTTTAAACTGGACTTATCTTAACGGAATTAGTTTTAGTTTACTGTGGAACTAATTTAATCGAAGTAATGTATTGTAACTAAGGTTAGGTACTTGTAATTAACAGTTATTCCAATGGAAAGTAATTGTAATTGATGTCAGTGTGATTAATTATTAATGAATTATTTTCAGAGTACCTAACTGATTAGTTATTAGTTATAACTAATGATTTCGGCCAACACTACTGTTTGATCCTAACTTTGAGGTTACTGTATATGTTCCCATGGGAGTACCCATTATATTTTAATTTGAAACAATTTGAGTTAAGTAGTATTGAGTTATAAATAAAATTAAATAAAAAATGTATTTCTTTTCTGAAATAATGCAACCTAAATGATTTGTTACATATGGCAGGGTATATCAAGATGGTGTTTAGCCATTCTATAAAAAATAAAAAATAAATGAAGTATATAAGGGTAAGTTTATAATTGTTTTGCAATAAATTAAACCCATAATCAATCTGCAATTATTTTGAAAAGCGCGCGCGCAGCGGTTCTTGTCGCGTAGGTCGAGGACTGGGATTGGTAGATCGGGGTGGGTGCAGATGGCAGCGCGAGCGGGAACGGGATGTCGGCCAGTGATTGTTTGTGTTTTTTTCGTGCCGCACTATGGCTTCGCATTGGTTTGATTAATAAGGAAAAGATGTGTGATATTCGTACTATTTGTGACCTCTCTATAAACTCTGATGCAGTAACAGTAAAAAAAAGGGTATACAGCGACTGATAACAGCAAGTGAACAACGAAAAGATGGAATAGAGGCAATTTTTCATAGTTCGAACGAAGCTCAGCTACATAGAAAGTGTAGATTGCTATATATAGACGAGAAAAGTATAATACCTCATAACAAACGCCAAGCAGTAGATGTAGAAGAGGAGGGGTTTGATTTTACAAAATTATGTATATTTTGCACAGAAATAGCGGACCAAGACTTTGTAAAATCACAGATCAAATATCCAATGTCTAAACGGATATTTGTAAGTAAAGTGAGGAAACCTGAGACGCAGAACAAAATATTTGAAGCTGCAAGAACACACAACGACAACGACTGGAATCAAAACGCCCGTATTTGCTATAATATAATAAATAAAAACTGAATATGGGTAACAAGATATACTAATGTTATGTTGATTGCCTGAATGACCCATCATGCTCCTCAGCTAATAATCAGTCTAAGGAAAGGCGAAAAATATCCAGAGATAGTTGTTTTTATTTCATAGTTTATAATTAATAACTGTCATAGTTATGCGTAACTGCAGCTGCAGAATAAAGTTACAAGTCGCAACATTGCATATAATATTTTTTTTATTATTTCCAAATACTACATTTATTTAATGGCTGACATTGTGACTATGGCACAGCATCTATATTTTTTATATATGTTTGTAGTTTTTGTGGTTTATACTAGAATAACCTTAAGGTTTATTCATTAATCAGTACAAAACATAACTTATAAGATAAAACTAATTGATTATCTGTGATACGTAAATATTTAAATAGGAGTGCTTATACAAGTGAAGTCAAAAATATCTGAATTTCCTAATAAAAACTAAATGTTAGGAAGATATACTTTAATGTTGTTATTTTGTTTGTGTGAATACCCCATCATGCTTATGAGATAATAACCAGTGTAATAAAAATCGATCGATGATTTGAGACAGTCTCATTTTATTTATGGCTTATAACTATCAACAGACATAAATATGCGCAGATGCAGCAGTAAAGTTACGAGTCATGACAGTGCTTATGACTTAATTATTTTTAATTATTGCCGTAGTCTTCAAAATACACTACTTTTGTATGACGGATACACAAAACACACAAAAAAATCAATATTCTAACTGTGACAGTATCTTTGTTATTTATATATTTGTGTTATTTTAGTGATTTAAATAAAAATAATCTTAAATTTTATTAATTAATAGGTACAAATCATAACTAATAAGATAAAACGAATTTTATCACTGTGGTACTTTAATAATATTAATAGTTTTGTAGAAGGAATCATTTGAAAATATGACTGTTAACAAAAGTAGTACCAAGGACAGAGTTTGCTCAAAAAGTTTTTAAGTATAAGTATTACACTTTAACGATTTATTGTAATAAAACTATTTTGATTGAACATTGAACGTTTCTTTATAATAAAACCCTGAGCCAGAGTAAGTATGCAAGTCGTTATAAATTTTTGATTTCGTTTCATTCGTATGTATTTCAATATAACTTGCGTCAATAAGACGACATTTTTTACAAATCCACCTAGCAGCAGCCTCACCTAGCCAAACGGCTGCCAGGCGCGCATAAAGAAGCCAACAAAGGTATTAAACACATAACCACGTGTCCACGTATAAATTATTGTATGCATTTTGGTCAATTTTTATATACGATTTGATAATATAATAACATCTCTATTTAAATCTTTAGCAAAACTACAATATTTTGTCCATGTTTTTCATCCTTAACCCTCTGTGCCAAACCTACAGTACGGTTTGACAAATCACTAACAACAATAAAAACAGAAACACTAATATTATAGATGTGAAAGTATAGTGTGTGTGTTTGTCTATGTGTGTGTGTGTGTGTGTGTGAAAAATTAAAAAGTTCCCGAAGGAATAACTATAAACACATTCCATGCGAATGAAGTCGCGGGCAAATAACTCGCACTAGTACGTCGGATATCTAATACACCAAAAAATAAGTTCCATGTAGTAATACTTTGGCTAAGAAAATTTGATTAATGTATTTAGTAAAACTAAATACATTAAACAAATCTCGGTTCGGAGCGAATTCGCTTGTACTGGTATTATTTACTTATTTATAACCTGCCATAACTCAACGGTGTACGGTTCTATTTTAAATGCAGCCATCGTTACTTAAGCCCTTGCTTCATACTGTTTCTGTGAAACGCCGCGACGCAACAACGCGCGCGCTTTTTAAAATGATTGAAGGTTGATTGTGGGTTCAATTTACTACAAAACATACACGGTTATTTCTAAACTTTTGTAGGGTAATCAAGAGTAGTATTATGATCATGTAGCCGTCAACTTATGAACTTTAATTCTATACCATTCATTTTATAAACAAAACTGCAATTGATAAAACAAACGAACAATATATATTTCTAAACTTTTAATAGTAGGTCTATACCGATATTATGGGACTGTATTCATTAAAATTTCTTACTTTAGACTTTTCTTCAAACGATTACAAATGATTTTCAGTTTGACATTGTTGCCTATACACAATCTGTCAAAAAAACGGAAATCACCTAGATTATAATACCTTTCCTTAGTAAACAGAAAAAAAAATTACCTAAATATTATAGCCACTCATTTATTCGCAATTATTGGAAATACCTAAAATGCACCGAGAGCAATGACAGAAAGTTTCTAAACTTTTCAATATAGCTATAAAAACACACTTACTTTCACATATACAAAAATCAATACACTTTGATAAAATCTAAACCTCAACACCTTCAGCTACCGATCTATTAATCCAGACAGACATTTTAAGACAAGTTCACTATGTTAAACTCACTTGAAATTAGTTGGAAACGACAATGGGCTAGTTTACTGAAAAATTCGAATTAGTCCGTCATTTACATTATAAAAATATATTGAATACATTTTTTTTTGTCAATTAAACAAAAAAATACGAAGATATAGTACGTTGAACTTCCGCGTGACGTCACGACTGAACACTTTTAGCCCCCACTCCCGAACTTTGATGCGCATTATCTTTGTCAATTTTGATTGATTTGATAAAGCAAAAAATACGTTTTCAATATTTTTTGATAATCTAACTGACGGACTAATTAGAATTATTATTTGGGTTTTTACCCAGGAAACATCCCTATTTGTTCTTGGATTGGGTTCACGAAAACAAAAATTATACTTTTCCACATAAGTAAATATTTAGGGAATAAATTGTTCCTATTAGTTATAAATATCATGCAATACAATCATGTTAATATTATATCTACTAGCTGACAATAACTTCTTCCGCGTGCCTGATACATCTTAAAAGATGTATCAAGATGCCGTAATGGTTCAAAGACTAAACAAACTTAATTAACAGTTCAAAATGTCGAAAGTCTTTCCTTGAACAAAGTGAGAAACACCGCACGCGTATATATAAGGGACGTCGATAAACCATCCACTTGTTTTATGGGAGGCCAACTCACAACTCTTTCGTACTTTGATCAGCGTAGTTTTCAAAGTTGCTTGAGAAGACGCAGGTGCGACAATGATCGGTCTTACGGAACGGAAATGCTTTGAACTTCGTGATTTTTGGACAAGTTTGTATACTCCAAGAGATCTGAAGTAGTTGTAGTTGTTTAATGTTTTTAGGTAACCAAGTAAAAGTGATTAAATTGTACTTCGTTGCCAAGAATTATGTTTAATTTGTAGCTGTCCTCATTTTGAATTCAAAAGGGTAAATTGAGTTGTACAACTAGAAGGGTCTATTATCTATTATATATAAAGTATCACTGTCCTTAAACCCTGGGGTTGGATTGTTCCCCACTGTAATCATAGTTTAAACTTTAATTAATGAAAAGATCCGTTCACGCCTTCCTAGAAAGCCGTATCAAAGCTTTTCCTGAAGCCATTTTAATATCACATCCCTTTGTTTTCTTTGTTAGAAAGTTTCCAGACAGTAAAAACTAATTAAATTAATGAATACTGTCTCTTGAACAATGAAATTTCCTTATGAGATAGCGGTGGTTACATTTAGCCTTTATGTTGGCCTATTAACAAGTGAGTTCTATTGAAATATTTCAGTTTTAGTCACAGTCAATAATGCCCTACTTTGGTGGTTTCTGCGAAGGCATAAATCTTACGCATTTGTGTGGTAATTTCCGTCTAAGAACTCGCTTCTCCAATGGAAATGTCCCGAAAGCGACTGCGCTGCGGTAGTTCCGTAACATTTAACACAAAGTAAATGTTGCTCGTGCATCTATAGAAGCTTATGACGAAGGAAACTTAGTCTTCAATAAGCTCAGTGAGGTAATTTAAGCTCTATTATATTACGGTCAGCCGACGAAAATGTTTAAGTCTTTCGAACCAACCTAATACTTCCACTCAGTAAAGGAATCACTGACAAAAATTGTGATGTTGACAAGGTTGTACATAGGGATAAAACTGTTTTTGTTTCTTTCTAGGTGGTCACTACAATACACAATCCTAGTAAATTGCAACTAACTTTATATATTGCCGTTGTTCAAATCTCTTTGGGTTTACCCTATGAAATCATATTATATTTATACAGCTATTTATATCACTGTTATGCAGAACGTAACTCTGCCGAACTCAAGCGAAGTAATTATTGACCAATCGACCGATATAATTGTACTTCACGCAGCATGATAAGGTTAAGTCCAATGGAGCTTCCCTATTGGCTTAAAATTTACTGACCTACAAACATAATTAATTTGAACGTCATAATCGCTGGTTAGCTTCCAGGAAAATAATTAAGTGTGATAATAATATAAAACAAGATAGCCCTGTACAGTTTAATAGCACCGTAAAAGTTAAAACTTAGACGCTATAGACATGGCAAGTGCGCCTCTATTCGGGAACGCTAAGTGATGTTGTAGCGACTGGCGAGCGAGATTTCTCATCCCACTCTTTCTCACGACGCGTAATGCGTAAGAGCGAGATGCGCGTCTCGCTCGTGGATCGATGCAGTATCACTTAGACGTTCCCGAATAGACGCCCTGGCCGTTGATTGTTAAAATCGCCGCCGTTATTATGCAGAAAAAATACGAATACTGGATCTTTTTCAACCAAACTAACAGGATGCATTCAGCTTCAAAAACGAATATATTTTTATCTACACCCATATCATAAAACCTCCATTGGTTAATCAAAAACCGTAGGAAATGACCACCATTTTGACAACCAATTAGGAAAAACCAGTGCTGCGATAAAGAAATAACATGACTTCTTTATCGTTTTTAGTAAAGAAATGAGATTAAATTTGGAACAGCTGTCAAAACTCAAGTGGGTCTCTATTTTAGTATCCATAGATAATAAAACAGTTATTGATACGAAACGTCAATTCAGTATGTTTTTTTAATATAAACTGCACAATATTTGATCTCGAGTGACGTGTGAATAGAGACTTCATCCGTTTGTCTATGATTTAAAAAAAAAAATGGTCTCGCCGCCATTATGTTGACGTTTTGCTGAACGAAAGTAGAATTTTGTTGAATTGAATAGAAAAAGTTGTTTGTAATTTACATTTTAGTTGAAAATATGAATAGTAAGTAGTCTTCTCGGAGTGTGTGTGATGTGAAAATGCGCCGGATATCGGAAATATGCAGCCATGATTGCAACAAATAACTTGTCGCTAGAAAATATTGTTTCTGAACCCATCATGGAGGATTTATAATATGTGTGTAGATAAAGTTATGTATGCAACTCTGCATAATTTGGCCTTAAAACACACGTGCGATCTTATTATGAAACTCGTCTATCGGCTCGTTTCATGAAAACCGCACTAGTGTTTAAAGGCCTATCATTATGCAACCGTTGCATAAACTACTGTTTACGATCCCTCATTGGCACCTTTATCTTCGAACCGAGTGGACAGGTGAACGGACGAGCGAGAACAATATGGTTCTTTTGAAACCTTTCGGGTACGTAACCCTAAGAAGGAGGATAAAGGAAACTCGCGATGCCGTCCTCAAGGTTGGTTGGCTCATTTTGCACGGTGCATTTTGTGGAACATCCTTAATCCTAAGCGGAACTTTTCCTGGACACTTTTCGTGAGCGGTCTGCGGAGGCGACGACGCGCGCAGGTGGCGCAACCACATTTTATCTCACTGCGAACTGTCAAGTCGTTGTCTGCTTTTGGTAAGCGTGTCATTTCTCCAAGCGATATTTTTGAGATATAAGGGTGGTTAAAAGGATGGATTGTTTAGGGGAACTGAAGTTACCTGAGGTATTGCTAATTTTATTGATATTTTTGTAATGTACTGCCGGGCTAAGGCTTCTTATATGAATTTTCTAGCCAGTCCTTATAAAATACAAAAATGTCTGTCATGCCCAAAGGGCTAACAGGCTAGAGAATGCCTCAAGCCATTAAGTATCATTAATACTTTTGGCACCCTAACGTTATTTATGCATTTAAATAAATAAATCCGGCTATTTAATTTGGCCGGCCTTTGCTCCCAATAAGCATCTTGTACCTACAATAGAATTGGTACTAAACAAGTAAGATGTTGATTACTGCTAATTATTTTTCACTTGCTGTGCCTCATCCCATTACATAGAGCAGAGCAGAGCAGTATGGGCCTGAGTGCCTAGGCACTAGTTTTTATCGCGCAGATAAAGCATCTGTCACTATTTAACTAATATGCGAGTGCGAAAAGGACGAATGCTTTATGTGCGCGATAAGCCCTCTGGCCACAGCAGCATGTCACGACGTCGTGAACATGAAACGGCACGGCGTCGTGGCGACGCAGCGCCGCACCGTGTATTTCGCCGCGTCGTGTAAATGTACGATACGGCGCCGCGTCGTGGAAATGTACGTTGCGGCGCCGCGTCTTGGAAATGCACGGTGCGGTGCCGCGCCGTTTCACATTCACGACGTCGTGCCGTGGTGTTGTGTTCAGCACCATTACCATGAGTTGCGCAAACCGTTCTCGTTAGCGTAAACTATCGCTCGGTCCCTTTTAGTTGCATCGGCAACAAGCAGCGTTTCCGATAGATTTCGATAGTGAGAACGGTTTGCGCAAACTCATCGTAAGGGCTCAGGCCCTATGCGAGAGCGGCGCCGCCGCTATCCGCTGTTCTGCGCGAACGAGACGCGCACGCGTCGCGCCTGCAACGCACCCGGCCTCCGCGCACCCAGGCTCTGCTCAATGAGCTCGCGCAGGTCCAGGATGACGGTCTGTGCATGCCGACAACTGGGACTTATTATTGTTTAAAATAAAAAATATGAGACGTATTTAGTTAGCTCTGTTTCATTAATTACATTGTGTTTTCTGACACTGTAGGCGCTTTGGCACTTCTAAGCCTATAATCGTAAAGTTTGTAATACAAATAAATAAATGTGGAGTGGACTCCTTGTTCGCATTAATGCATTAGGCCGGTCTGTCTCGAGCCGTAGTTTCACTAACTTGAGCTTGCTTCAAGTCTTTAGCTATAGTGGAATTTCTGGTAGGTATCTGGTATTCAAATGCTGCTACTTAGCCAGGTACACCTCTATTTTATCCTTAGCATAGTCAAATCAACCAACTAAACTCGCAGTATCTTTAAGTGAAGATACTGCTCGTTCTCATTAGCAAAACCAATTTTAGTGGTGATTTGAAAGAAATTAAAGTGTTTCACGATAGCGCTAAAAACGAGGTCCCACCTACTTGGTGATTCATTTTTTATTCGCGTGCCGATTTCCAAGCGATAAGAGTTTTCACTACTGGAATGATCTATGAACAAAAGATTGCTTTACACAATATTTAATTTAATTTTACTTTATAATGATGTCACGATGACCTAACATGAAGAATAATTTGTGTTCTTCCGCTGAACTATGAATCAACCCAAAGAATTGCTAAGTTTAAGTGGTAGTGGGCGGGGCACATTGCTAGTAGAACAGATGGCGGATGAGTCCATCTTCTTGAGTGGCAACCGCGTACGGAAGGCGCAGCGTGGGCAGACCACCCACACGGTGGACTGACCGCCTGGTGAAGACTGCGAGACTCCGTCGTATGCGATCATTGGGGAGTCCTATGTCCAGCAGTGGACGTCTTTCAGCTGAAATGATGATTACGACTACGGGTCATATAAGCAGACATCTTAGGACATGTATTATTTTTGTTTCGATTACGACTCATAGTTTCAACCCGTGGACGTGAATTGTAATTTAATAGGTCTCTCCCATAACGAACAATCGCACACCTTCTATATCTTAAGACGATTATCGTGATCACCAGCCACAAAACATCCACTGCAAAACATAGGTATCCCCCAAAAATGGGGGGATTTGCCATAGTTGCCACGCTTGGCAGGCGGGTTGGCGACAGCACCTGGTCATGATAGTCGTCGACGGACGCTGCTGCACATCTACGGTTGTTCCTTCTGTCACCTTTTATGACACCCATGAGATGGGAGCGACCCAGGAGATGGGGTGATTCTATTATATGCACCATGTGATTGTGTTGATCATATAAATTTAATTAGAAAGCTTAGTTATTATGGAATCAAGGACAGTGCACTTGATCTTATGGCATCGTACCTTTCAAACAGAACGCAGCGAGTAGACATCAACAGAACACAGTCCTCCGGGTCAGCTGTTGCTATGGGAGTTCCCCAGGGCTCAATTTTGGGTCCGTTCTTGTTTCTAGTTTATGTAAATGACTTACCATATCTTGTGCATGATAAACATGAAATAGTATTATTTGCTGACGACACTTCACTTATATTTAAAGTGGACAGGAAACTGGACAATTACGATAGCATTAATGATGCCCTGTCTACCATTGTTGACTGGTTTACAGTTAACAATCTACTTTTAAATGCGAAAAAAACCAAGTGCCTTAAGTTTTCGCTGTCGAATGTTACACGAGCAAACAGTGCCAGGATTAAACTAAAGAACGAGATACTAGAATTTGATGATAAAACAGTGTTTCTAGGTGTTACTCTTGATACGAAACTGCAATGGAATGCACATATATCGACCCTTGCAGGCAAACTTAGTTCTGCGGCTTATGCGGTGAAACGCATCCGACAGCTTACCGACGTCGAGACGGCCAGACTGGTTTATTATAGTTATTTCCATAGTGTTATGTCTTATGGTATATTATTGTGGGGAAAAGCGGCTGATATCCAGACTATCTTTGTGCTACAAAAGCGGGCTGTACGTTCTATATACCAACTGGGGTCTCGTGTCTCGCTCAAAGATAAATTTAAGGATACAAATATTCTCACCGTTGCTTCGCAATATATTCTTGAAAATATCCTGTATGTCCGCAAAAACATATACGAGTTCAAACAAAACAGCGACATTCACAATTTTAACACTAGGAATAAAGATAAACTTTTAGTTCCGCGTTACCGTCTCCGTAAGGTGAGCACGTCGTTCGCGGGGAACTGTATACGCTTCTACAATAAGATACCTACAGATATTGTCAATATGCCGTTTAACAAGTTTAAATCTTACATTAAGCGCTACTTGTTGAGCAAGGCATATTATACTGTAAATGATTTCTTAGATGACAACGATGCCTTTAAGTAAAATGTATACTTATATGAATAAATACCGTGTATAATCATGTATAATTGTTTTGTTAGTAAGATTATTGTATATGTACCTATATCGCACATGCTAATTTTTTATCATGTGAGCCCACTGTGACATCTCTCGTCGGACGGCTAATCGTATCTGCGTTGATTTATTTCATTCTTGTCCGGCAGCATGAGCATGTCATGCTCGCTCAAAGGTCTTTGCTTACGGCGGCGTCGTTGATCGGGTCGCCACCTTCCCTAAAACATGGTTGAGGGAGACGATGGCTGAGATACGCGTCATACTCGTGAACGGGTGCTGTCTGTGGGGTCCGGACGGTTCATGCTCGCAAGGACCATTTAAATTGGTTAGTGTTTAATTTATTAGTTTTGTGCGATATCTGAACCGGACTAGAGAGACTTCATAGTGTTCTCTATACTATATTTGATACTTTTTCATATTCGTATATTTGTATTGTTAGGACATGAAATGTTATATTTCAAATTGTTTCTTTTGATATTTGGAGACCTTACATCTCCATCTTTATACTTGACCGTGGAGACTGTCTACACCTCCATTTAACCTAGATTAATCTATTTAGATGTTTCTTTGCTTCAATTTTTATTTTATTATTATGACCGTTAGAGACTTTTTACATCTCTAAGTCACTTAACTTTTCCAGACGTGGAGACTATACATCTCCCTTATTAGTTATTTATTAGAATTAATTTGTACCCATTAGGTTTTTATGTTGCACATTTTGTTTTAGTTTTTAGATAAAACTGTACTGCCAAAGTTGAAAAAAGACTTACTGCTGAGTTTCTTGCGGCGTTTCTTCTCAGCAGATGTCACCTTTCGAAGCGCTGGTAGATTCAGACATGTAAAAGAGCCCAGGTGGCCTACTTGCAAAATAAATATTTTCATTTTCATTTTCTTTTTCCACAACGCTGAAAGTTCAAAAAATACTTCGTACTAAAATAAATACTTGAAACCCCCAAACTCTTATTTCCCACAGTGGCGCACTCCCGTTTCATCACTCCCTGAATATTCCGCGAGGCGCGATTGCTGTTATGTTTGACATTTTAATGTGCCATTTGGCAGTTTAATGCCAAAACGCTTTTGTTGTAGCCGTGAGCATCGCAATTAATGTTCGCTGGGATATTTACTGTGGCATATTTTTGTACTGAAACATGACGAATATAACCTATATTTTGCTTTGAACATAAACAATGAAGCTAGACAAAGAAACTAACTGCATTCGAATGGTCCACGTTGATTTAGTATCTAAGCCAGATAAAAGCGGTGGTAGAAATAGAATCTGAATTCTCGGCCGGTAAAACAATTATGAGAAAGCATTAAAATTAATATTACTAGTGGCCCTAATATACATTGGATTATTTCTTTCAAATATTAGTATCTGTGCCTACAGATTAGACTGAAAAGGTTTGGAAGTACTATATCAATTTAAATCGTATTACTTATTTTATTACTAAGTTTTAATCAGTGCTGAGGCTCACCGCTGTATAACGCTGAGTTGGCACTCTTTTTGGCACCGTACGGCACCATCATTTCAGCCATAGGATGTCCACTGCTGGACATAAGCCTCCCCCATCGATTTCCAAAAAGGCCTGTTGGAAGCGGCCTGCATCCAGCGTTTTCCCGCGGTCTCTGTTAGGTCATCTGTCCATCTTGTGGGTGGACGTCCTACGCTGCGCTTACCGGTCCGTGGTCTCCATTCAAGAACCTTTCGGCCCCATCGGCGATCTGTTCTGCGTGCTATGTGCTGCCTTGCTCAGCCCACTGCCACTTCAACTTCCTAATCCGGAGGGCTATGTCGGTAACTTTCGTTTGTCTACGGATCTCCTCATTCCTGATTCGATTTCATAGAGAAACCCCGCGCATAGCCCTTTCCATAGCTCGTTGTGTGATTTTCAGCTTGCTAATGAGACCCATAGTGAGAGACCACGTTTCAGTATCGTATATCACTGGCAACACCGTTCGGCATAGCTTCGATTTTTTTTCTTGTAATTTGTGTTGAATGTGTGCTAAATAAATGTCTATTATTATTATCATATTATGTATAAGAGCAAAAATAATTTTTGAAACACGGTTTGATTTTTAAGATTCCTAATCCAAATCCTCCCGGACGAAAATGCTGACAAAAGCTTAGGCATAAATATAAAAAGGAGCTTTCAGGTATTTTTCTTATTTATAATTTTATTATGTAAAGCCACGGGCTAGAGCTTGCCTAGTAATAATTAATACCCTGGACACTAGCAGATTGATCTATATACTTAGTCCCAAGCTAGGGTTTCCTGTACTAGGATTCCCTGTACTATGTGGCAACGATACTTGTTCAAGCTACAACCTATTTTTAGATTAAACTCTTTGTTTTAAATTATGAAAGATATACAATAATATTACCAATTAAAAATTAAATACCTCGACAAAGACTTTTCAACATTTCTCATTTAATCCTGCCCATCTGCCACAATACTGGTGTAAGGCAGGACATGAATTTAAAATGAGTTTGGAGGAGTAACTCCTTTTTTAAAACGAGGTGGTACAATGTCCTGTCAAATCATGCGAGGTACTAATACGGAGTTTACGCCTCGCTCTTGTGTCAGCGTATCACTGTAAGTACGGAACAGGCGGTGCTCGTTTGTCTCACTCACACCCTGAATTACTCGCTACGTTGTCTACGCTACGCTATCATCTATTTCGCCTCACTCGCACGATTCGCTCGGTTCATTTTCAATTAGTGAGAGATAAACAATGAGGTGGGACAATTTTACGAAGTAAAGTGTTGTGACAATCTAACAAAGTGAGTGTGAAATTTGAGGTACCTCTGTATCTCTGAATAGCTGAACACTAAACGATACGAATACTCATATAGATAAAACATACATATCCATGATACGGCCACTAACGTTCCTGCTCATCACACAAACTCTGCTCCTAGTGGGATTCAAACAGGCGGTCTCTTGCACAATAGGCAACGGCACCCCGACTACGCCATCAAGCCGGTTAATGTTTAATTAATTACCGCAATTGAATGTGATGCACGTAATGTGCACTGCACGGCCATGCTTCATTTTTCTTCGTCGCGACACTAATGAGTGGTTTACACGATGCCATTACGACTGCACAAATAATTAAAATACCACTAGAACCACATTGGTATTGTGACGATTAAATTTAAATTAAATTTACTAAAACTTAACCCGGACAATACTTCATCATTGTTACTATAAATATTACGACCTTCGTGTTTTCTTTTATCGTAGATATTTTAATTACTTACTACCATCATAATATTATCGATTTTAGTGTCTGCTCAGTGTTGCCAATTTAGCTGCTTTGTAGCTAAATTTAGCATCTTTTCAGCTGATTTAGCAACTAAAATTTCCATTTAGCATCCAGCAAATATTTTAGCAACTTTTGTTATTTGAGCTTTTTGTTAAAGTTTATTTAAAAAAATATAGAAATAGAATATTACATTTCAAAATGTTGTCGTTTGAGAAACTAAAATAACCAAATCGTGTGTCGTCAATGCTTTACCGGCAATAATTACCTTCATCTAATATTCGTTAAAATGGGCTTAAGTTCATTATTGTAAGATAACAATAACAGTTGAGTATTTTTTATGATAATTGATTGTTAAACCAGCTTAATTCAATTTTCTCTTATTTTTGCTTATTTATTTTTTAGCAACGTTCTAAAATATTTAGATACTTTTTGGCACCTTCTAGGCGTACATCTAGCAACTTTCATAATTTAAGAGCTGGCAACACTGGTCTGCTTATTCACCAGAGAACAACCCTGCTCCTTAGTACAATCGAACAAAATTTACTGCCAATAAATCCAACGCACGAGTTCACCTGCTATTACTTATCCCCTAAACAGCCCTAAATACGGAAACACAAAGTACCTACGTGTACTTGTGCGATTGTTAACTCCGTAACAAATGAGTTTACAATATCTTGAATACAGATTTTCACCCACAAAAGTCTGCTACAAATTCACTGGAATAAAGGTGAAATTCGTTTGAATTGAGCGAATATCGTAGTCACACGCACTCTATAATCAACATATTGATAGGCCCTAAACAATGCTCATTTAGTTGGTGTTAGTACTTCCTAAGAACAGAATTAATACGCGGGACGCGATCTCCTGCCCTTCCTTGTCAAATTCAGGGTTGTCAAAAAAAACTTATCCGGTTCGGCCACACACACGGTACACAAACATCGTAGGCGAGTATCACTTGGCTGAGCAATTCTTAAATCATATAAGCAACCTTTAAATGAAAAATGTATGCAAAAACCTGGCAAAACTGATTATCTATAGTAATATACAGGATGTTGGGTTTCATGTGGCCGGACGGATTTTGATGCGGGTTTCAGCATCACTTACAATTTTTTTGAGGAAGGTTTTAAAGTACAAGACACTTCCGTGCGAAGCCGAAGCGGATCGCTGGTAGTGTGTATCGACCAATAGACACCTTCAACCATATTCATTTGGCAAGTAGCAATTCCGTGTATATTCCTGATTAAAAGTAAAATATCTGCATATTACATATAAAGGCAAACCTGTAATCCATAAATACTCACCAGAATATCTGAAATCCACCTGGTGTGCCGACATCAAATATGTCAAAAAGATCGGCAGCCCTAAGCGCCGCACTTCTGTGTGCGCAAAACACGAACTCATTAGGAGAACATTATGCTATCAGCTGTAACTCCCTCGATAAGGCAACACATTTTACTCCCATCATCATTATTTGACTGCAAACCTTATACATTTCAGCCAAGGTGTATTTTCAATTGCAATATTTGCCGTACATGAGACCTTTTTAAAATTTGTGATACACAGTATTTGCGGTTGTTGTAATGAAGTATTTTCGTTTAATATCTAGCTTGGGGGTGAAATGCGAGCAAGAACAGGGTATTGATTGCCGTATCTTGTTGAGATTTGAATATTTTTACTTTCGTAAAATATCTTTCGAAGCTCCTTACAACAGATAGCTGTGACATTCTGAGTCAAAGCACCGACTCACTTCACGTTTTGAGAAACATATTTGCTCATTATTCCCCGCATACCGCTTTTCTTTTTACCAGGATAAATTCTGTTATAATCGAGATGTTTACTATTTTAAAATGTGTTACCATCCAAAAGCAAAATACTTTCGTAATAGGTGCATCTGTTCACTATCCACTTAATTCGAAGTTACATAAATAGGAAAGCGTAAACAGGAGGCAGACGCGCACCGCAAACTATAATAACCCATAAGTGGTTAATGCAACTAACTGCTATGAACCTACCATCGACCTCACGACACCAACTTTATCTACGGCGACTTCATTACGGTATAGTTTTTGCCAAGTTTGATTAATAGCTATGGTACTGTATCAGTAAACAGAATAGATCTCAAGTAGATGTGAATTCCTCCTCTGCTGCACTGGGAGTGAAAAATAGCATAGAATACGTGCAGATGCTTATCATCCTGGCATGTCGTAAAAGTCGACTAAGGGACGGGTCCTCTCCAACATGGTGGACTATCTGTATGGGCCTTGGGCTGATCACCTGTCACCATACGGTTCATCATACCATCTTAGGACTAATTAATCAAACGTGGCCACAAGTAGTCTTGTGGCTCTGCCCACCCCATTATGGATTTCGGGCGTGATGCTATGTATATGTATGTATGTAGACGTGAATTCGTTAATTTATTGGGGGTCTGTTGATATTTTAAGATTTTTGGGGCCTGGTAAAACAACATACCATACAATACTCTATTGATAACTTTCTTCTTTCTTCTTTTCTTCTTCTCGTGGAAGTAGGTAGACGTGGAAAGTAGTAGATAGATATCATACCATGCTGTCATTTTTCATTTTGACATTTGACAGTAAATAATAAAGTTTCATATGAATTAATATAAACATGTCACTCATTGAATACAATAATTAATTGACACTTCGGGTCCCGTCGTCTTCCGACTGAGATCCGAGTTTTACCGATGGAAACATATTATTCACTATATCTGTAACTGCTTAAACGAATCCTACTAATATTATAAACGCGAAAGTTTGAATGCATGTTTGTTACTCAATCACGCCAGAACGGCTGAATGGATCTGCATGAAAGTAGGTAGATATGGAACATGGCGATCATGTATGAACAAAATAAATGTATTTTAGTACTTCTATTTACGTTGAATGTATTTACAAATGAAATAAAGCTTCAGTTCTTCCTTTTAATTTTTTTGTAGTATTTGAACCGACATTTGGCCCAAACAAGGCTTTTTTGAGAAAATTTTCAATATAGCACGACATGTGTTACTCGGCCGAAAGTCCCCGCATGACTAATTGAAATGATCACAATTGGGTTGCTTTCTGGGTTTAAATTTTGAGCTCGAAAGACGCATCTTTGGTTTTTTAATATCATTGGTAAACAATGTCAACAATTCAGTACGTTGCAAAATAATTTAGAAGCGTAATCGATCGGTGGCAATGCAAGTCAAGCATAGGCAGGTATAATTAGAAGCGGTATCGAACGAGTAATGAGCCAGTGGCCGTTAATTGCGCGGGCGCAGACTTAAATATATCTAAGCCTAGTGCATCGACCGCACGTCACTGCGGTTTCGGCGTGGTCCGGGCCTATATTGGACATCATCTAAGATATTACAACCTGTTGTCCCATTCTATCTTATCCTATTTCTGTTTGTCTCTCCTTGCCATAAGAAGGAAATTACTAAACAGTGATTAAGAAACCTACCAGTTATCGCGCAGGTTATATCAATACATATAAAACAGTACCGTGACTCAATTATAGACAACGCACAGCCTAAACGGGTGGTCCTAGAGGTTTGAAATTTGGAGGAGATATTCCTCGAGTACCCTAGAGGTGCACTAAGGAGGGATTTTTTGAAATTCCATCCCTAAAGGGGTGAAATGAGGTGATAAAGATTGTATGGAAAATACCGCGGGCGAAGCTACGGCGGGTCCACAAGTTGAATACAAGAGCAAGAGACAGTGGTGCTAATACGGTTTAAAACTGTTTTGACGGACTGACGACCGATTTTCAGAAATAGGAGTTGATAATGATTTGTATTTAAAAGCAAACATTTTAAAATATATATACTTCGTGAGGCGCCCGCCCCTTTTATGAGACTTCCTCCTAACACTATAAATGCGAAAGTTTTTGTGTGTGTGTGTTAGTTACAACTTAGCTCCATAACAGCTGAACGGATTTACATGAAATTTGATATGAATATTCAAATTCTAATGATATATCTTGCAAGTAGTCCACACGGGCTCTTCCACATATCTGAATCTATCACACAATACATATAAATAGTTACATTAAGTCTTGGAATAGCACAAAGGGTAATTTTATCCCGATACGTTCAATAAATAACTATAATATAACCGAATTTCACGCGAAGTTACGGGCAGAAGCTAGTTAACAGATCAACTTGATATTTTTTTTGCGGAATCCGTGTCGATCGTACACTGAGACTGCACGACTTACATAACTTCATGTTCGCATGAATGTCATCATGTACATCCTGATATTGAATGCGAATTGTTAATAACTATGAAGCAGCCGGTACTAATGATAGTCAACAAAAAGCACTCGTGAGGTCCACTGGCCGTGGCCCGCTTAAGGGGACATTTTAAACAATTATTCACGTAACAAAGGGTCCACAATGAGGCATTGTTTGCTTACGTCACCTGTCGCCAGAGGCCGCAATTAACACTGATTACTGTAATTACATACTTCATTTTTGTGGCCGACGTGTTGCCATTCCCGAGATGGCCGTTGGCAAAAAGTTTTGATTTCATTTCCACCATACGTGCATTGAATTTGGCAACCTGCTCCAATAAAATATCTTAAGTCACGATTTTCCCCGAGGGACTCGGCGCGTCGAATGCCGAGCGGTCACTACCGGTGAAATTGGATTCCGGGATTTTTTTATTTACTGAACATTATGTAAAATTAGCCCCATGTAATCTATACACTTGGAAATTCCGAATGGAGCTGAACTAAATATTTGCAGCTTCCAAAAATAGGTGAGCTTACAGCTGTTTCTTTGTTTCTGGTTCCCAACGCAATTGCTTTTCAATCTCGGTATGTCTATTGCTATGTAACTCTTAACTCAATGTTTTTCCGACTTTTTGAGTACGCGACCCCTTTACAAGTAAAAAAATCTGGCGACCCCCCATGACCGTATTAATACTATATCAGTAGTTTCAACGACAAGGTATTTAAAAAAACCTGGCTAGCGCCCGCGACCCCTGAGCAGGGTTTTGCGACCCCCTGAGAAAGGGCTTGCCGCCCCCAGGGTGGTTGCGACCCACCGGTTGAAAAACCTGCTCTAACTAAACTTTGTACTAAATACGCTTCTTTTAGTAACAGGATTAATGGCAATACATAAAAAAGAAGAAGTAGAAGTTTTAAATTTAATTATTAATTACCACTAATAAAGACCGACCAGCAGTGGACATCCCCGGATTGGAATAATGGTGATAATGGGTAAAAATCTAAGGAATATTGTCGTTAAATGCGTTTAAGATCTTTCAAAATGTATGGAACTCTCAGATGTAACACGTTCAACTTTAGTCAATAAGCGTGCCAGCTGCCCATACAGTTAATTTGGTTAATTGAAGGATATTTATAATTTATCGTCCCATATATCATGCATATATGACATTACCATTCGTTTCATCGACAATTTCCATAGGGTAGTGCATAAATTTTCCATTTGTTTTGAATACAAGGGAATTGAAACACGTATTGGGTCTGAACTAATCAGTGATTGAATTTAGAAAACCCACAGAACGCAAAATATCACAGTTGAAAAAAGTCGCTTGCATACTGGTGCGGAAAGACTTAGTTTGCACCAATTGGTTCACTGAGAAATTTTAGCATGTGGCACTTTCGGTGTATCAGGCAGAGAAATGCGTACGTACATTAATAGCTTTATGCATTGAAGCCATTCGCTTGTATTGATTTATGGAACATCTTCGAGTGGGCGGTGATGTGTGTGCGTTCAGCTATTTCCCTTTTATCCTAAAGAGTTAGTTCTAATTTATTAGTGCGATTACCACCCAGGCAACAAGGTATTAAATACTACAATAGCGAACATCGTTTCAGTTTATGCGCCCTGCGCAGCTCTTGTTGCGCAACGATAGTTAGCACAATAACATAATCTATAATTGTAATATATATTGATGTAATAGCCTACTAGCCTACCTTTTTAGTACCTAAATCATCTTTGAATTTGTGAGACTTCTCGAAAGTAAAGGACCTTGAAGTCTGATGTTATGTTTTAACAATATCGGCATTTTAGACCTGTATGAATAAAGCGTGAATTTAACCCATAGTCTTCTTTATCTTTTGGCCAGGAGGGATTTTGTTTCTTGGCGTATTATCCAAATCTTCCACAGATAATTCATATCTAAGAGTTCCTAGTTTTACAAGGACCCTAAAAAGCTCTGATACTGAGAAGCAACTGATGATAGTCGACCTATTATTATACAGCGTCTTTTTTATAAGACTGAATGGATTACCCCGTATTAAACCAGTGTTTGTGGAAGTGAGGATCATGAGTATTCTTATCGGATTGAAGTACCAAATGAACCAGCACATATTTAGTTAGCGACTACCAATGATATTGCGACTACGCATCATACCTACAGCAACGAAAGCGGCTTGTTACAAAATAACAGCGCTATGATATTCAAAGTTGTTATTTATTCCGTACCGTATGTTATTCGGTTAGCTGGCCGCTAGGTTAATTTCTATGCTAATTTCGCTGGTGAAGGCACGCTTCGGACTTCGCTGGCCTAGCACTTAACTAGGACGGATTTGGGAATTGCTTGTTTAATGAAAGTGGGACAGAAACAGACATATTGAAATCTTTGAATATACACCCACCTGTAGAAATGCCCGAGTAAATCAGTAATTTCAATGTATTTTTCTTTGTTGATAACAGCGTTATATGCTCAATAATTTATGTTTTTAATCTATCTAACCAAGCGAGATCGCAGTATTTGAGATCATGGTCTAATGTTTGGACTGTTTCCTATCCTGGTTTGGTTTGTTTCCTATCCTGTAAGGATAGGAAACTACGAAAAGTTTTCTTTTTTGCGGAGGCGTATTGACCGTGAGGCTGGCGTTTTGGTATGGTTTGGCCATGACGCCTTTTTATCAATGCCATCAGCGCGTCCCAGTTTTACAATAAGATCCGTAGACATTTAGTCCGCTCCTTGTTTTGCCGATGAGAGAATGCGAAAAGTTGTTCGTTTTGCGTGCGTGTCAATACTACTGAGGGGGATGCATGCATGTTTCTTAAGTTCTAAGAAAGAGGGGGAGGAGGAGGGGACCTGGTGTGTGTAATATTTTTTTGGCTGTTTTTCTGCCTGCCTTGGCTCTTTTTGTGTTGGTTGGCACAATTTTTTTTGGTGTCCTATTTTTTACTCCTTTGCAAGTGTTTTTTTATTTAATTTTTTTACATGCTGATAGAAAAGCTCACGTTTCCTTTTCCTCGGCTTTCGAATAATGCTATTCATTCTATTAACCAAAGAGAGTGGAGGAAAACGTGAAATCTTACCCCAATAGCTTTAGCATTAAACTGAAACAAAGTAACGATGTAAAGTTCTGTAAAGTTAGGCATAGGTTCGAGCCAAACCGGTCACGTCCACTATATAAACGAACCATAAAGTCCGAAGGTAGGTTCAAACTAAGAGCACAGAGCATGCTACATCACCGACAAGTTTGCCCGAAGCAAACGCCACATACCCCACAATATGAACAGCTACGTACCAAGCCCGCGCTATTAAATTTTATGAACAAATGTACCACACACATCTTAAGTCTAAATAGTCGAGTTCACGATAGAGTGCTAAGTTTGATTATTTTCTCGATTGCGCAAGATACGGTTTTTTTTCTACGATGAGAATTGCGTGTTGTTACTCAGCTCGATTTGAACACATAAATTACAATAAGGCTGTGTAAGTAGAGGTATCCCGAGGCGTCCGCACACATCAGCGTTATGGCGACGGGACTCCATCAATTTACATTATCGGCACTTTCTTCCCCATCAACAGTATCTGGCGTTGCAGTTGGGTGCGACGTTAAATTTTACGATCCAATCTCATTTAAGACTGACTGTTAGTCATTTTCGGAGCTAAAATTCAATTCGACCGCGAGCATTTCTTTCATATTTTCTCGTTAACAAATGGTGCGTCATCTATTTCGTTTTTGACTGGCGTTTCAAATTCTGTAGGCGTCGACTTTTTTCAATTAGTTATCCAAACAAAGCAGGCTCTCAGTATTCAGCACCTTAAGGCTGTAGTTGCGTTAGCTTTTCATCGAGGCTTTACTCGCGGAGATAAATTGTAATTTTCGGCTTGAATCCTTCCTGGAAGGACTTTTTTGTTACGACACGTATTTTACAAAAAAGTGGTAAAATTTATGTATAGGTATATTATTAACTCCAAAGTTACGGGAGCCGTAATTTTTTACGCTACAATTTACCTGTAATGCACTGTAACTCACAAGGCGAAAACGATCCAATCCGTAAAGCCTGCCTCTATTCATGCCAAGCCAAACAAGATTAATATTTGTTAGCGTTCAGATTTAGTACAATACATCGCTGTTTCGGTGTAATAAATTCGGGTATATTTACTATTCTACTGTTGAATCACGATTCCTTGTTTGATTGCACTTTTGTCCACGGATCATTTGCTTACCACAAAAAGTAGGTCAAGCGGTGACAAGGATTAAAATCTGAGAACAATTCCGAGGCGTCACACCCCATAAAGTTTATCTCGCGCGAGCAGAATGAACGTGAGTTAACAGTAATCCTAATTAATTAGTAGCCGGCATGTTGGATGCGATGAGGCACGTGACAAAACAAACCTTATTCAAAGTGCGATAAGGACCAGCAACAAAAGAAAACAGAAGGGTCGGTGGGAACGTTAAAATAATGCGAGCCTACTAGACGTAAGATGTCTACAGTTAACGCCGTACATGAGCCCTTATGTCCCTCATTTATGATGATTTTTATTAAATTGCTGAAAGCTGAGATATCATGTTATATAGTGGAGTGAACGTCGGCTCCCAACATTTACTTAAAGCCGAAAGATTTAAGATTTACACCGACTCAAAGATATACTATTTGGTTGGATACTGAATAAATTTCAACATAGTATAAAGTAAATAGCCATACTTCACTTTTTATTGAGCAAGCAGTTAGTTACGATAATTAAAAAAAACATAAATGACGCCAATAAACTGTTTGGCGCATGAAGAACTGGCTCGTCTATAAAAGAGATCATAAAATCTTGCTACAACATTAGGTACTTGAGAACAATGGACTCATGTAACATTGATCATAAGTTTTTTTACATTTTTAGGTCCGAGAGAAAAAGATTTTCCGTTAAAATCTTAGTTTATTTTAATTTTATAGTATTATGTCTATTTTGATGAAAAAAGGCCTGTGATGAGCAAATGGAAAACAACTTAACTTAGTCATTACCATCGATCGTTGAGAGCTAACTTGGGTAGAATGGTCTAGAAGTGACTCACTCACACGTACCTATTTGTAGTAAACTTACCTTATTTTACATACATTATTATAATGAAATTTTTACATATATACATAGCATCACGCCCAAAATCCCTAATGGGGTGGGCAAAGCCACAAGACTACTTGTGGGAACGTTCGATTAATTAGTCCTAAGATGGTATGATGAACCGTATGGTGACAGGTGATCAGCCCATCGCCCATACAGAGAGTCCACCATGTTGGAGAGGACCCGTCCCTTAGCAATTGTCCTTTAGCGTCCCAAGCAATGAAAAATAACCGGACTTCAAAACGCGTTAATGTCATGCTTTACATGAATTGAAATTGATATATCGAAATGCTAAAAAGCCCTTTTCGGAATACTTCTAGGTTCTTCTACTAACTCAAATTTTAATTCCCTTCACACAGTAGCTGAGATCGTTTAAAGGGCTAGCAACTGTTAACTATTAGATATCTCCCCGGGTCGTTGCTCCGTCGCCCACGCCCATCGCCTTGCAGCCCAAAGCACACATTATTCGTTTACTGTTTGATTTCCGCTATAAACAGAAAAAAAAACAATGTTCTATTCACGGTTCGAACATCTAAATGGCATCCGGTCGGGTCCAGTTGACATTTTGGAAAGTAGGTCAGTGATTGCCTGATTAAGTAATAAAAAAATGAGTCAATGCTATTTAAGTTTTTGAGCAGGTTTTGCGGATCGCGGGATAAGTTTTAATTTAATTGCTAGTGTTAGCAAATTTAATAGGTTAGTTGTTAAAATCTACTTAATTAAATTCTTGATAGTGACTGACAGACAACGCACTGCCTAAGGGGTCGTCCACAAATTACGTAACGCTATTTGGAGGGAGAGGGAGGGGGGGGGGGTCTGGCCAAGCGCTACGGTCCTGTTACGTTGGGGGAGGGGGGGGTTCAAGGTTGGTGTTACGTCACAATTTTATAATATTGCACAATTAATGTAAACTCAAGAAATTATAATTATATTATTAAGAAATGGAACCGAAATACGTTCATAGATGATTATACCTCGCCCAATGTATAAAGAGCGTCGAATTACCTGAATATTAGGCAAAAACTTTTTACAAAGCACCTGTTACGTAACGGAATGGAGAGGGAGGGGGGTCCCGGCTAAGCGTTAGGGTCCTGTTACATGGGAGGGGGTCAACAATTTGAGAATTTGCGTTACGTAATTTATGGACGACCCCTACGCGGTGGGTCTAGAATCATGAAAATTTGCACAGAAGTTCTTTATGTAATGGAACGTAGTTGAGAACAAAGATTTTTGAAATACCGACTGGTAATGATC
Organism: Tortricodes alternella; assembly: GCA_947859335.1. Classification (NCBI taxonomy): domain Eukaryota; kingdom Metazoa; phylum Arthropoda; class Insecta; order Lepidoptera; family Tortricidae; genus Tortricodes; species Tortricodes alternella. The sequence continues at coordinate 5,181,797 of OX401981.1, forward strand.
TAAAATGTCACCAAATAACTTTGAATACAGAACTAGCAAATAGTTATGGTTTTCGGAGTTATAACGGCTACGGAACCCTATACTGACCACGCCCCGACATGCTCTTGACCGATTTTTAAGTTATGAGGTATGGCCGATGGGAAATTCCATCGGGCACACGGCTAGCTATCAACCCAGGCAGCTGTATTAGAAATGGCATGCAGGAAAATGCAATTTCGTTTAAAAAAATATACAGGATAATTTACAAGTATCCATTTGGAAGTGTAATATTTTATTAATTAATTAATTACCATTATTTTCAGTTATTTTCTATAATACTGGCCATTAAAGTATGCGGCAGAAATGTAAAGAGGTTCCAGGTTTACCTCGCCAATTGTAAAAAAGACTGCTGACGGCCATACATTTTATATGGCCGTCAGCGATCTTTTTTACAATTACAGTTGATAAGGTACACTGGAGCGACGGCCATCCCGTCGAAATGTGTTACCTAGTTTTAATTTCTTCTTCATAATTTTCAATACCTATTATATTTTGTAAATTAACCGAATTGTAAAAAAACCGAAGTTTTCCAGCAATTTGTACGCTGCATGTCATAATTTTTTTTAATCACTGTCTTGTAATGATGTGGTTCATTTTTTTGTTTTTCTATGGGAGTTTTGTTAAATAACATTAAATGTAGCATTACGTTTTTAGTTATTTGTCATTACATTGAAACATTACATCTTACATCTTAGCTATCAGAAAATACATAAAAATAAATCAAAAATTGTAATATTTTTTTTCAATGTAGTTCCACAATTTCGTTAAAAAGTTTTAATTCTTCAGTATCTCAGAAAGTAATAATTTTCGGATTTCGGGATTTCGGGCGTAATGCAATGTATGTATGTGTATTAAAAGAAAAAATGAAACAAAACACAAATATTATTAGACTATTGCTGCTACTGTTTCGAGAAACAGGCCCCAGAATGGAAACTTGCAAAATGTGATGAATGTAAAATGATTATAAAACCTTTATTATACACTCATATAATAAATATATTATCTTATCTTTAAATATATTGCCTTAACCCTCTGGAGCCTTACATTATTGACAGTCTGAAACACTTTACTAGAATAATATAATTCTCCCAAAAAAAAGATTCTCAATTTTTTCACTTACCTTTCTATTTACACACAGTCATTTATTTCGAAAGTAAAATCATTCATGAGTCATATTAATAATTCGTACAATGACTCATTACCTTGATAACGACCACACAGCAAGACCTGGACATTTTTTCTAGCCATCATAAAATGGCATCTATATGTCGAACTATAAAAGCTATTTTGTCATAACGTTTATCCAGGAACCCATGACTTTGGGGTTGTATTAACTTCGGCGGCAGTCACGCGACGAGCGGCGTCAGCCCTGTTTTTATATTCCACGTACAAACAAATGAATTCGCCTCCGCCATTTGTTACTTGTCCTTATTACCTTTGTATAGATGAAATGAGACAGTTATAGTTTTCGTGTCTTTAGCGCTTAGGGTTGCCCATGATCCGATATTTTATTGATTCTGATGTAAACAATATTGGTGCCATAAACAATCGGGGTTACCGGTATAGGGTAAGGGATTGGGAACTCGGCAAAATTTAGTTACATATTTTATTGGACTCTATCGAACTCTGCCTAACTTTCCACTAGTTTATAACTTAAATACATCCGTTTGTGATCTCTTATTCATGGAAAACAAAACTTGTGACGGAGTTCAGCGTATATTTGTGATGTTAGTGGCTATTTGGAATAAAATAAATAATCGTTGTAGTGTAGTGGTAGCGTAGTGGTCTGACGCGCGGCGTTTTCAGATCTCGTAGTGCGGTATTGAGTTCGATATTGACCACGAGCATTTCGGTGAAGGAAAACATCGCGAGGAAACCTGCACACATCTGTGAATTAATGCAAAGATGTGTGTTAAGTCCATAATCCGTACCGGGCCCGCGTGGGTACTGCTCAGTCCCTCTTAAGATGACAGAAGACCTTTGCCCAGCAGCAGGACGTATTCACATTCAAATTCAAATTTTAATCATTTATTCAGCTAATTTGCCACCTGTGGGCTCTTTTACTTATCACATGATTAAATTAAAATGTGTTGAATCTACCAGCGCTTCTAACAGGAGAATCATTACTGAGAAGAAACTCAGCAGAAAGTCATCTTTTCAAGTCAAAACATTTATTTTACATCATATATAAAAACCCAAAAAAAAAAGTCGAAACTTTACAAAGTAATTAAAAAAAAATACGGGTCGAATAGATAACCTCCTCCTGTTTTGAAGTCGGTTAAAAATAAAGCAATAAATGATAATTATTAAGATTAATAAAAATAAAAAACGATTGTTGAATAATCAACAAATATGAAAAACTATAAAATATAGTATAGAGACACTATGAAGTCTCTCTAGTTCTAGTTCTCTCTCAGGTTTAGATATCGCACGAAACGAATAAATTAAAAACGAATACATTTAATTGGTCCTTGTGAGCATGAACCGTCTGGACCCCGCAGACAGCACCCGTTCAAGAGTATGACTCGTATCTCAGCCATCGTCTCCCTCAACTATGTTTTAGGGAAGGTGGCGACCCGATCAACGAAGCCGCCGTAAGCAAAGACCTTTGAGCGAGCATGACAAGCTCAAGCTGCCGGACAAGATTGAAATAAATAAAGGCAGATACGATTAGCCGTCCGACGAGAGATGTCACAGTGGGCTCACATGATAAAAAATAGCATTAGTATATAAGCTGATCTGAATCATGTCGTATGTATCTACATGATTGGTAGAAGAGATAGAAGATAAACAAATCCAGATCCTTTTATTTTGAACGTCCATCACACCTAAGAAAAGGTACTTACTACATATGGTTCTCCGGTTACATACCTATATATACAAGTTGACATAGGACCTTTTCACTAACATACCGTCAATCCTGTAAGGCCATTCCAGTAAGTTTTCCTGAAACTGCAATATTGCCCTCATTTCTGGTCAACTCTAATAGTTTCCGCTTCTCGAGCGGATTCCAGTATCGTTGTTATTGTTTACCGCGCACAGCACGAGCGTAAATAGAGTGTCATAATTCAGTAGTCTTCCAGGCCATTACCACAGATAAATTACGCCAGTGACGGCGCCATCTGGCGGCAGGCCAAGACGCCGCGATGGAAAAATCGCACCCGCTCTGTGTAGGTCTACCAACTTTTCTGTGGACTCGAGTGGACTGTCAAAGCCCTTATCGCATTGTAGTAAAGCATTGTTTTGCCTGTTCTGTTTAGATAAATGTTGGTGGATCCGTCGGAGCTGGAGCATTGAAAATTTCATTTGTTATGACGCGTGCACCGTTACATTCGTTCCGAGCGTTATGCCACTCTGTTATGGATGTAATTTATTTAGTCTGTGGTGATTTTAAATGTAAATTCGTTTGGACGTTAACGGTCCGGTAGGTTGTGAGCGTCCAGTTGTGCTTTAATAAATAGTACCTACTAGTGGACCCGCCACAGCTTCGCCCGCGGTATTTTCCATACAAACTTTATCACCCTTTTCCACCTCTTTAAAGATGGAATTTCAAAAAATCCCTCCTTAGTGCACCTCTAGGGAACTCGAGGAATATCTTCTCCAAATTTCAAACCTCTAGGACCACCCGTTCAGGCTGTGCGTTGTCTATAAGTGAGTCACGGTACTGTTTTATATGTATTGATTAGTGGGCCCGCCACAGCTTCGCCCGTGGTATTTTCCATACAAACTTTATCACCCCTTTTTACCCCTTTAGGGATGGAATTTCAAAAATCCCTCTTTAGTGCACCTCTAGGGTACTCGAGGAATATCTTCTCCAAATTTCAAACCTCTAGGACCACCCGTTTAGGCTGTGCGTTGTCTATAAGCGAGTCACGGTACTGTTTTATATGTATTCATGATAATGAACATTCATAAAAAAAATGGTTGTCTTGTATCTTTTACTTCTTGAACGTATATTTTGCGAAGGCATCGGAGAATTATAATTATTTCAAGATTATGACTACCTCTGTAAAAAATTAAAGCAACCCTAGCTTCTTATTCAAATACGGAACTACCAATCAGCCTTTTTTCCTATACTTTGGAAACAACAAAGTCTGAAGAAAGCCACGAAAGAATTAAAGTACGAATATAAACAACATCATAAGAAAGCGGGTTCAATATCTCAGAGCACGCAACGAAACCTGGCCTTCGCACGTTCAATATTTACATAACGTGTCATATCACGATGATATGACGTCGTGTGTGGCGACCGTAAGTGTCGACTCGAATTACAAAAAACGGAGGAAACAGGAGCTTTAATTAGACGACTTCTGTAACGAGCCTTAACAATGCCACATTAACGAACACGCCAATTAGGGTATGGCTACAACGAACCGAAACCATATGACAAAATTCCCATCTGATTACGTCTTTAATGCTCTCTCTTTTAAACGTAACAAATCATATGCCGCTTCTTTTTCATATAAACCTACGGAAAACCGAAGTTTAATCATGTTCTTTCGGTTCAGTGTGGGTCTACCTTTACACTATCAGATAGCACGGCAGTATAAGGGAGCCTGCTTATGGTAGAAAAGTCTAATGTGGTCATTCTAATGGAAGAAATCGCAAATCAGGGAGTCAGTCAATAAAAAACATGAATAATGTTTTATGATGTACTTCTCTGTCCCACATGTTAAATATATCATATTACAAAAATGAAGAATACATCAGCTTAATTAGTTGACTGTCCATAATGAACCTTAACAATGTCGCCACTTAAACGTACACAGGCAGACACTACCAGACACAGCGCAGCAAATATGACAAGGGGTACGGCAAAAAAGTCCTGTAATTTTATAATGTTGGGTACTCGAAAACGCTTAAATTGTGGACGTCTCACTATGATGAATGATAGAACCCTAATAGGTAATAATGATCCGACTCTACTGCCGCGTTTTCATGTAAAGATAAATCTTTCGCGCGCTATTGAATTATTATTCAACCTTTTGAACTCCACAGTCGGCTACGAGTTCTAAACAAGCAGTTGTCTAGTTCTTCTAAATTATTAACATTACTGTCTTGCGAAATGCGATAACCGATGCTCTTACGGCGAGGGAACACGTCGTGAGGAATGAACCATGATACAATTGGTCTGGTCCTGTTTCACAAGGGTTACGGAGGTCTGATGGCAGTTGCTCTACTGTTACTACTCGACCTGCCAAAGCTGAGGTCATGGTCGGAGTGTACCCCGAAATAGAAAGGGGAAAAAGCGCTTGTAAAATGAGTTTTAGTATGTTACACCTGTACACATAGGTTGTAAACAAAGTCTGCATAATCATAACATAACAATAAACATGTCTGCATCTTGCGAACACGGATTAAATCAATATATCAGCGCCAAACAAATATAATTCTTCAATTGGCAACAGCTCCCTAACTATACTATAGCTGGAGTAACCTGAGTTCAGCACAACCTGTGCCAGACTTCACTCCAGTTGGAAAGCAAAAGCACTCGACAGACGGTCACGTAGCAATTAACGCCTTCTTTATCTCGTATATTCAATTTTATTTCATTTACACTCGTGTGTCACTCCCGGGAGTAATAGCGCGTCAAATGATTTTTTAATCGCTGTACTAATTGGCTGACGTCTTTAATTGGATATCCAATAAATCTTGACATTTATCCTTTCCTCAACGATAAGAACGAATTAATAATCCTCTGCTAAGCATAAAATTTTCCATAAATGTATACAAATACCGAAAGCATTTTGATAGAAAAGCATCGTCGATGTGAAAGCTATTTTTATACCGATCCGCTTAATACCCTCCGCTATACAATACAATCTTTTAAACTCTACTTTTTTCACGTTTTATATTTAAGGGATTTTACAAGCAGAGCTTGTCATCAAATTTTGATATTGGGGAGCCGATCGTGAAAAGATGGGCGCCGCGGACAAGGGAGGAATGAAAACAAGGGCCAAGACCCGGCGCGGGCCGCTTATTAAAAGACAGCCTGAATCCTGTCTGATCTCATCTACCCGTCTTTGGATTACAGCCTTCTGACCAACACTCGAGCCCACAAAAGGGAAACAAAGTTACCTAAACCCTGTTAAGATAATTAGCCAAGACTCACCTCCTTAGTTTCACATTGGATATAAATGACATAAGCGGAGGAATTATATTGCTAAGTGTTCTGTATTAGTAACTATTATATTTTATGAATGTCCTACAAAGTAGGTGTAACATGATCACATTAAGGCTAAACCCTAGAATACACGCTATCATTTAGTGCATTTACATGGTTTTGTTTAGTAATGCACAAAAAAGGTGTAGGTAGTTATAGTGTTGCCTAGACACCGAACTCTTCTCACTCATCACCTATCAAGATTGAAACAAATAAAAGTTTTTTTTTACCTCGTAAATACGTGAGTTGTCCACATGACATTAGGGTCTTAATGAAAAATATATCAATTTTAAAACATAGTTTAAAATGAATCATCATCAGTATAGAGGTACATTTCGCTGCTGGGACAGTCCTCCCGTGATACTGAGAGGGACTGGGCAATAGTCCCCACGTGGACTCGAAATTTTATGCATCCCGATGTTAAAACTGTATTATTGGGGCGGCATTTAAATTCGGTTAAGTTTAGCCTCCGTCCAGCTATTTATTACTTTCCGCCGGCGCGCCAGTTGAAAGCTTTATAATAACATGTCATTACGCCGCTCTTCATTTGTTTTTTCTAAAAATTCTTGTCCGAAGACAAGCTTGAGCGCATAAAAAATAGTTGTGTTTTTAACGACGGAATAATTTATGTAATTGCTCATCTGGACCTAGATCGTACCATGCGATTAGCAATTAACTAGAGACAAGACATAGCAGAGCGATTATAGTCCAGTTGTTTAATATGAGTTTCTAGGTTGATGTCATTCCAAATGATTGCTCTTATGTGAGTCATGACGCCCATTCCGCCTGGCGAAACAGATCTAACTCTACCAGTCCAACGATTATGGGGACTATAAAAATCAATATGTACTTTTAACAAGTTGAAGTCGAGAGCCGACCGTTCATTTTGGGTTCTAAAAGAGAACAAAAGTTTAACTAAAACCGATATTTACATTTTTCTACTGCTAAAGTGTAGTTTTTACAGTAGGTAATTGCTGCAAATCTTAACAAAAACCGAGAATAGTTGCACTTGGAGTTTTTCTCGTCGTTACGGTCACCGAGTCTACATAGCAGCCGATCTATAAAAAGCGCCAGTATTTGCGAACGTACAGCGCAAAACGCGATCGCGCGCCGCACGGCCGGCTTCTTCCAATTAAACGATAATTAACCGAAAATCTTAATTGGCTCCTTATTGATTTGTGCGTAAATTTATTTGATATCAAAATGTGCCACCTTTTTGCTAAAGCGATACTAATGGCGTTCCACCCGCGCCAGGCCTATTCCAAAATGTGTTTCGATACCGCCCGTTCTTCCGTCCACATCTTATCGGGCAAAACATGATCTCGTTTGGGTTATTGCCACTTCTCTGTCTTTATTTACAAAATTCGTTCGTATTTACATAAAGGAATATAGGGACAATCACATCAGTCTGGTCTCCGTAAACGTTTGTCTTCCATACCTTTTGAGGTAAAATTGTCTTCGACATAGGATACATTTGAACCAGTTTTGTTTAGATAACCAACGCTTTTTATACAAATATGTTTTTGTTACTCACTTCAGTCAGCATATTTCTTCATCATCATCATCATTCATCATTTCAGCCGTAGGACATCCACTGCTGGACATAGGCCTCCCCCATCGATTTCCAAATATATTTCTTACTGTATCTAAATTACCGTAATTTATCGTTGTGAGCGTATTAAGCGCGTTATTAGTGAAATGTCTCACCTTGAACAAAAGACAAAGCCAAGCGGGACCTTTAACAACGTTAATTGATTTAACACGACCTTTGAAGCGAATACTTCTGCTAAAAATTAAGTACATAACGTAATTATAACGTTGCCTGAAGTCTAATGTCTAGTTAATATTGTACATTATACAAAAGTTTCAGTCGAAGGTAGGCACCTTCTACTGAATATCGTTCCACTGCCAGCCACAAAGCCACCTCTTACGATGATAGGGCCTGATACAAATTGAAGACTTCACAGATATCATTTTAATGATAGTTGAATTACTTAACTGATGTATACAAGTTTCTTCACGATAATTTTCACTGACTCCGACACTCTCGAAACACACAAAAATTCGAGCCAGTGTGTAAATATAAAAAACTCTAGCAGAAGCCGTGTAAGCCCAGACACGGTTTTTTATGCACATTCGTATATACATTTGTGTATTCGTGGATATTATTTATATTATATTCACCAATGGTAAGTCTAGCGAAGCTCCACCAATGTAGCAACCTAATGAACCCAATAGAAGCATAACTAGGTACCTTAAAGAAGAATGAGATATGTCTATAGAAAACACCATCGTACTTACCCTTCATCGGACTTGCATATTGACAAAATTCTTACCTATTCAAGTAAGCCATCAGCCTACCCACTAAATAGTTCTCATCGCAAGTCGACGTAGTTAATTGATTCTCCTCGCCGAAGGAATGATATGAACGATTCGTAAGGCCTCGGGACGGCCGTTTTTGCTGCATACCCATTGTGATATAACCCGGGACCAGCGAGGGACCACCAATTTGATCTTGCGTTCGATAACTAATTGGTAACGGTAATGCGTAATGGGATAGGGTAAAAAATATGGTAAACAGCGTCTTGCTATAATGAGAGCGTCTTGACTTAAATCTGTTTAGGAATAACGAAGCGATGACGAGCAGCTTTCAGTGATTAAAATTTCTCCTGGTGCTAAAACCTGGTCTTCAAATTTGGAATATCGCCTGTAACTTCTAAATTATTTAGGTACTTTAGGAATGGAGTGTATTTTACTTATGCTTAAGCAACATTTATATTTACTATACGTACGTAGGTAAAGCAACGATAGGAATGTTTCTTTTCATTCATGAACACGAACTTTTTGATGCGTTATTCGGCGCGAACGTTATTCATTGTGTTGGTCATAGTGATCTGACAATATTGCGAAAAAGAGTCCACAGAATGGACTGGAAGCAGTGAGTTATAGCCAGTTTTTCAAAGATTTATTCATAACCTTGTTAATCATATCGACAAGAGTTACGGTGTCACCAGGAACATTATTGATATTCAGAAACATTCCCGTGGAGTTAACATGAGTCATACTGAGGTACGGCGGTAAAAGCGGTAAATCACCCCGGAACAGTTTGACACCCGACGTCCTAACTGATAAATTTTGCAAGTTATCTTCCCGAGGGCGAGTTTCGCGGCGAAACGCTGACCATTACTTTAAATCTTTGTGGGCAATAAAGAAGTCGCCACAATGGGCTCTTAAATCCAAGAGGTCGAGAGCGCCATAGATTCCGCTTAGTCAGCTCGTCTAATTACACCTTGCTCTCTTAACTGATTGCAGCTGATGCCATCGAAATATCATTAACCTAAGTGTTATTTAAAACCTAAATATGGCATATATATCACGACCATTTAATTCCATGTGCATTTGTGACCTCTTGTTGCGCCTTAAAAGTACATATCGAGACCATTACTGTAGTGTAGAGTTTTTCTTGTGTTTAAAAATGTATCAATGACAGAGTTATTTATCAAACTAATTTAAAAAAAACCGTTCAAGTGCGAGTCGGACTCGCGCACCGAGGGTTGCGTACTTTGCCAATTCGCCATGGTTTCAACTTATCAATAATAGATCTTATGTTAATCGTAAAAGAACTTTGACAGCAAATAAGTTGGCAGATTGTTAAGCTGCAGCGGTTATTTTCTTGTTTAATTTAAATATATATCTGAATACCAGTGAATTGATATTTATGTTTTAAATCTGGTCAACTTTAATAGCTGAAACTTAAGGCGTTTTGGAATTACAGCTGGAATCAAATTGGTCTAAAATCATCAAATTTTTGGGGTATCAATGTGTGAGGAGCTTTTCAGGCTTAAAACTTTTTGATTTTTTTATTATTTGCTAGTATTTTTACCATACCAACACATATTTTGTGAACATTTCAACCTTTTATCTCTTACGCGTGCGTTGCTGAGCTGGAGGCCTCTGATAGACGGTCGAACGGACGGACGTTGTAGGCTCATTTAGGGTCTCGTTGATCCCTTCGGGTACGGAACCCTAAAAAGGAATCGACTAATTCAGGCGTAAAAGTAACTCATTAGTTACAGTGTAACTAGCTGATCTTGACGAGCAAGTCCTGGAGCTTCAAAACCGGAATTCATAAAAATATATAATAAGAATAATCTGATTATTAAAAATTCAATTGTATTCAAATAATACATATCGACCGTTTATTATCACATCGAAATGCTCAGTGGAAAATTTGAATTTGTCTCGTCTAATTGGTGCCCTCCTGGGTTGTTCGAGAGGAACTGCAGGCAAATTGCACTACTCTCATACTACGATGGGGCTCGACTCCACTCGCAACGAGCCGTTCGTGCCAAATTGCCCAGAAGCACAGCAGAACCAACACTACAGCAGACTTACTAAAAATAAAACAATCAACCAACCTGCTTACAAAGACCATGCCGTCTCAAACCCAAAAACCACTAAGTACCTACGAAATTGGATTGAGATCAACTGTATCCCTTGGCATAGGATAATCTGCCAATTTATTTACCCACTGCGATTGTTTCCGCTGCGATACGGCCTTTAATATTAAAGTGAACAACATAATGCCTTGCCTACTTACCAAATTATGCCCCACGGGACGGCCAAAATAGAGGAAGTCATATTTTTCTATTTAATAGTCGTTTGCTAGGATTTGCGGCTGTTTCGTAAGCTAGTTTGTACCGGTGTTTATAAAACGGTAAGAAACCTTATCGAGTTGCATAATGTTTGTTTATCTACACCCATATCATAAAACCTCCATAGTGTAATCAAACCGTAGGAAATGACCAGCATTATGACAACCAATTAAGTAAAACCAGTTCTGTAATGTTATTACAGTATCGATTTTAGTATCGTAATGAGATTAAATTTGGAACAGCTGTCAAAACTCAAGTGGGTCTCTATTCTAGTATCCATAGATATTAAAACAGTTGTTGATACGAAACATCAATTCAGTATGTTTTTTTAATATAAACTGCACGACATTTGATCTCGAGTGACATGAGAATAGGAACTTCATTAGTTTATCTATGATTTAAAAAAAAATGGTCTTGACGGAGGATCGAATTGCCGCCATTACTGCTTTCATGATTCATGTTGGTTTTTTGCTGAACGAAAGTAGAATTATAAAAAGTTGTTTGTAATTTACATTTTAGTTGAAAATATGAATAGTAGTCTTCTCGGAGTGACTGTGTGATGTGAAAATGCGCCGGATATCGTAAATGCAGCCACGATTGCAACAAATAACTTGTTGCCAGAAAATATTGTTTCTGAACACATCATGGAGGATTTATAATATGTGTGTAGATAAAGTTATGTATGCAACTCTGCATAATTTCACCTTAAGACACACGTGCGAACTTATTATGAAACTCGCTAAAAGCTCGTTTCATAAAACCGCACTAGTGTTTTACTAGGCCTATCATTATGCAACCGTTGCATAAACTACTATTTTTAAACCATTATGGAACACTGCGAAGCTTATACGCAAAATCAAACGATAAATCGCATTTCCGACAGCAAAGAGAAATAATATGTTAGAAATACCTAGAAGACCAATAAAGTTTAATAAAGATGTATCACGGCAACGTAAAAACAATATTATTTCCTTTAACAATCATGAAAAAACATATGAATTTCCGAGAAATCAATATAATTGACATCGTAAGGGAAAACTAGTGGAAAATATCAACATGGATTCCATACAAAGCACGTGTCGCGACACGCAGCTGCATTTGTATAAAAAAAAATGTATCTTAAGTCTATTCGTTAAGTTTAATTTGAAGTTCGAAGCTACCTGCCCCTTTCTCTCGATTCTAATATGAATGAGGAGTGAGAGAGTTATGGCTAACGCACTTTCGAATTTCGTATTTCGGAGTAACCCAACTTAGGTCATTGCACCAAGGCCACGGCTACTGTCTGATGATTTTAAAGGAATTGAGGAAATAAGTACAGTGGTCTATTTAATTTTTGTGGTGTCTGTAAATGCACACGCATTTTATTTGTATCTAGGTATTTGGCCCACGGTAACGCACTTTTAATTGTCGCCTGGGATTTTCTTAATAAAACAAGTTTTATTTCAACCAATTTCACATTCCACAGCAGGGGTTTAGTTCGTTCTGTAGACTTAATTCAGAATTTCTTTTTCTCCGTCTATCCTATCGTGCACATGGGTCATTTAAAACTTTCCTGTCGTTTTTGGCGACATTTTCGTGGTTCTTTCTGCTCCAGTACCTTCCACGTAGTTAAAATTTACATAATCCGCGGAGCCCAAATCACCGACCTTCATGTACGTATTTCTGCGCCGTTTCATCCCTCACTGCCCAGGAAATAGAGTCCATCGACTCGCCGAACAAAGAATACATAAATCGGAATATTTCAGGGCCGTGATACGCGACTGAAAAGCCCACCTCTCAAATAAAAAATAATAATGTTATGAGATTTGTTCGTCGCTCCGTATCGTATGGATGGAGGTATTGAGGGACCCTCATAAATAACGAAAATGCCCGCACCTGCCCTGCAGAAAAACGTTCGTATGGATCATATAGATCGAACGGAATATTACCCAGCCATCTTTTCTTAGGACGACCCGAGTACGTGAGAGCGTAAAATTATTAAAAAGGGCTCCATTATTGAAATATGATGGGGCCTATTTGAAAGTGTGTTCGCTTAATTTAAAAGTCGCTAAACTTGAAGTAAGAACGCCAAAGTTGATTTTGACAGCTTAGTGCCATACTAAATCGAATTTGACGTTTCTTATTTTAAGTTTAGGTAATTTTAAATAAGGCGAAAACGTTTCGAATTGGATCCACTAATGTTGTTTGTAAATTTAATCAGTTCTGTTTGGATGAATAGCGGTATTAGAGTGCGGTACGTGTAATATTATAGCAATTGCGTTTAGCAATTATGAGGGCGTATTTAGATGGTGTTCATTTACTGAGATTGTTTCACAAGCGTGGGATGAAAACGTGTTATTGAAACGAAGTGTCTGGCGAATAAATGCTGCGAAAATGGTCCTTTAAAACTTTAGTTTCTTTTCTCCTTTCAGCTCCGCGACTGCCATCTGTGCCATCTTTGAGTGTTCAGCATAAATGCTTGTACCTGAGTCATGGATGTTTTCTTTATCTATACCTATATGTGTTTATTTATCTATATAAGTAGATACTCATATCGTTGTCTAGTACGCATATCACAGAAAAATCCAAATTTGGGATTAGATCAGCGTCTGTAATGGCCGAATTCAGAAAGGCCACTCATATTGATCTTTAATTAAAGTGACGTTTCAGTGACGTTTCTGTATATGTTGACAACTAGTTGAGGGACATACATACATACATACATAGCATCACGCCCGAAATCCCTAATGGGGTGGGCAGAGCCACAAGACTACTTGTGGCCACGTTCGATTAATTAGTCCTAAGATGGTATGATGAACCGTATGGTGACAGGTGATCAGCCCATCGCCCATACAGATAGTCCACCATGTTGGAGAGGACCCATCCCTTAGTCGACTTTTACGACATGCCAAGATGATATGCATTTGCACGCATTCTATGCTATTTCTTCACTCCCAGTGCAGCAGAGGAGTACGGAGCAGGAGGAGTAGGAGGAGGAGTTGAGGGACATTTAACTATTTAATATCTAATCAAACAAAATGCTTAAGTGGCGTTCTGAATTTGACCATTAGTGTCCAAGATATTGTTAATATTATTATACTGAACAGAGCCTCTATTCGAGATTGGCTAAGCGATATGGTATATCATATTTTATTTATTTTTTATTTCTCAAAATAGAGTTACATTGTAAATTGCGCACAAGAATATAGATTGAGATTCTCAATCTATTATAAGCAAATAAATTAAAAATTAAACTTATCAAGAAGTGAACTTTATAAAGCTTTCATTTATTTATATAGGATGTTCTTTTTTGATTCATTTATGTTTCTTTTTAAGTTTTTTATGATTTGCGAAGATACCATAGTTACGATCTATTTCTAAATCCCTCAGACCAATGTCAATTAAAGGCCTAGATAGATGCATTACAGCAGTGATAAAAACTTCTGTGCGCAATTAACAATCAGTTTGACAGTCGCTGCTGTGTTACCACGAACCTACAAGTTATAATTTTACAGGCAAACACTGGCAACACCGCACAGCTGATGTATGCGATCTGTCGTCGGTGTTGCTAGTTTTTGCTTAAAAATTGTAAATTGTAGCTTCGTGAAACGGGCCATTGCCCTCGCTGCTTAAATACCGCAGAGCCATTCAGCCATAACGAATCACAGCTGGTCTCAATTCCTACATCTCGACCTTTTACAAAGTCTAGGCGACGACGTCCCGCCGTCTAACCCTGCTCGACTCAGACAAGGAAGGGCTGGTCATACAAATAAATAACGAATGTGGACATGTCACGGTAATGATTATGAATTAGGTCCTAGTGTTTGTGCTATAAATTAACCGTTTGACTTGCGTGGGCGCGCCGAGGAAGTTCATCGGATAATAGATACTGGCTGGTTCCATTTGAGGCCAAATAAATACATTGGAGAAATGCTCTGTAATCTGTAGCGCTCTGCCTACAGACTAACGTTTTTGTTCGTGATATTAAAGGTCAGTCAATATATATTTAAATCAATAATGACTATGATATCGTTCTTGAGGAATGATTTTAGTATAATGAAGCGAATGGGAAGCATGCGCTTGATAAATAAAGTTCGCGAATAAAGAATAGAATTCAGTTAGAAAAAAAATCTGTTAAAGCTGCCATAGATGAAAACTGAGTCTCATTACGAAATAAAATAGTTATATAAGACTTCTCACTTAAAAACTCATCACATCATCACAGTCAAGTCATCAGCGACGTTTCACGAATTGATAAAAATTTATTTGCATAAAGTTTGCATAAAAATTTGGTAATTTATTATAAGTACGATGCTGCCAACGATTACTGAATTCTTGGCAGTACCTCAGTTTAATGGATTCAAATCACATGTACGTCGATTATCATACAATCAACATCATATTGAACAGTTAGTGTCTCTACGTTTGCAGACTTTTGATGTATTACTTAATACTTATTTTAGAACAAATGACGTAATCGATGTGATACAACTTATAAGCTGGTTAAGTTTTAACCAGGAGGGTTTATATATCGAAAAAATTGACATTGGCATGCCTTAAGGCCGGCTGCAAGACACTGAAACCTGGATACAGTCTCAAATGTAATCGTAGGCAGCATACAAACTGTATAAGTTCCTCTACAACCCTTATGACGTTAAACTAGTTATAATCGCTGTATAAGCTCTTATACAGCTTGTGTGCTGCTTGGGATGTTACAGTATGTAAAATTGTCGCTTTACTTACTAGGAACAGAAAAAATAAGTTTGCCGGTTTCTATGTAGTTAGGAAATCTAAAGAATAAGTCATTTGAGTTAGTTTTTTTAGAATTAGAAATAAAATATACGGACATGTGTTTTTGTGCAAATATGCAGTTTTAAAATAAATAAGAGCCGCTAACAGCTATACTTTATGTAATTTTAGTGTAATGTATTTGTTAAATGCTATTTTATATTTTATAAAAGCACTTTTCAATAAAAAGGCTTTAAGATTGTTTACGTTATTTCTAATTCTTAAAAAAGATATAGAAATTCTCAGTAGCAACCTAGCAACTTCAAACAAATGAACCCTCAACCTGCCCTTTACCTTGAGGGTGATTCAAAAGTTAAGCTAATAAAAAAATAAATGTACAAGTTGATTTTTGGCAGCCGCCCCGTACGCACGTCGTAACTCGATTGTCGCCGGGTTGGAGCTTGAATCTACCCCCATACAGCCTATTAAATTTACTGCTTGTAAAACGAGGAGCTAATTTGGAGTTACATTTTATTGTGTTTGTCTAACTATTTTACTGGCGTGACTGCGTGAGATGGCGAGTCGTTATGGCGACAAAGGAAAATGAGTTTTGTTGCTGTGGAAGTGTCAGCGGGGATTGATAGTGAGTGGTTAACTTTATTGGTATACGAAGGGTGTGTTTGCTTTCAAGCGGAATTATTTATATTTCTCAATGTCAAAGAGGCTTTAAGGCTACGAATTTTAAATATTTTCCGATTTAGGAAATTCAAGTAAATGATTATGAATAATAACGAGCGTTGTGCATTAGGGTGTCCCGTCAATGTATGAGACAAATTTTATTTCAAGTTACACCGTCACAAGAGGCATCAAAATTTGCGTAATTTTACACAGATAACGAAAAAGGTAAATAAACTAGAAATGCGTGTCATCTTGAGGGCTCTACCGAACGTTGAAGTTTTGTAAATTTTAGTTTCTTACTGACTTAAACTCAATTTTAAAAGGTATTTTTATAGTGGAATAAATGAAACAAACTACAAGAAAACAAAATAAACCAAAAAAGTGATTATAATCAATTACAAAAACTTAGAATAGAAACTTATTTTTGTGTCCAAAGTTAGGCATTTCCGTTCGAAATTGCAACCTGTTTCTAATAAAGCCATCTCTAGAAGTAGCGTCAGTTACACTTTGCAAGTCATGTGTTACCAGTTTAACACATTTTTCCAAAGATTTTGAGTGACAAGGAAAGTCAACAATTTCCAAGGTTTTGCCATGATAATGAATAAATTTTCAAAACTTTGAAGATCGGTAGAACCCTAAAGATATCGTTTTTTTTAGTTTTAAATTTATTTTGGTAATCTACAATTAATTACGCAAATTTTAAGTGGTCTTGGGTTAAGGAAATCCAAAAAAAAAATATTTCGGGACACCCTATTGTGTATAGATAGTAACAGAAAACTACCTACCAACATTATAGAACCAAACGAAGGGCATATCGTATAGTTATATTATATGAAAGGAAAGTTCCTAAATAGTATACAATCGAGTAAGCCGAGGTCGTTAGTAAGCGGAACACGTAAGAGCCACGTGCGCGGTTATCTTGTCGTAGAAACATGTAGTTCTGAGAATGCACCGGTATGCGGTGTACTGGCACGAGCCAAATCGACTCATACTTACTCAACCTCGTATGTATCGCAACGTTATTGCGACATATGAACCTTATTTTCCAGGTGTCAAGGTTGTTTTTGCAACTCCGGATTTAAGGAAGATACCTACGAGGTTGAAAGTTACAGCCGAAACACGGAATAACAAGTCAATGTTGTAATAACGAGCACTTGAGTTTTATGTTGAAAAATTAATGTTCTAAATTCTGTTACTTCTGAATAGAAAAAACAATTTTCTGGTCTTATTCAAAGTGCGAGTAGTTTTTAATCTTCAAAACTAACTAAGCTAAGCTGAATGACGAATTTTATTATCATTATAAGCCTTCACCTTACTCCTCTGCTGCACTGCAGCTGCTGCAATGCGTGCAGATGCTTATCATCCTGGCATGTCGTAAAAGTCGACTAAGGGACGGGTCCTCTCCAACATGGTGGACTATCTGTATGGGCGATGGGCTGATCACCTGTCACCATACGGTTCATCATACCATCTTAGGACTAATTAATCGAACGTGGCCACAAGTAGTCTTGTGGCTCTGCCCACCCCATTAGGGATTTCGGGCGTGATGCTATGTATGTATGTATGTATAAGCCTTCAATCGAACACGTCTGTAATTCGCTGTTATTCATATAGTACCTATTCCATTTTTGAGTGTCCGTTTGCCAGGTGGCAAAGGCCTCCTCCAATCTTCTCCAGTCTGGGTAGAGTTGGTTTGATGTTGTTTTTTTCTTTATGTTGTTGTTGGTTTGTTATTGGAGGGTTTTGGTATAATTCCCCACGGGGACCAACCGGGTTGGGGAATGAGGTTTTTTTTGCTGTTGTTGTTGTTTTTTGTTTTTGGTTGTTTGAATGACGAATTAGCATCAATTAAAAAATAGAAGATTTAAATTGTGTATCCCAACAACCAAACATTTTACGGGTTTTGATGAAAACTCTGTTTCTATTTACATAATAGAGCTCCGGGTTATTAAATATTTACTTACAGTTCCAGGCGGGGGCGAATTCTTTAATGAGGACGTACCTATCGCTTTTTCATCCTTGAGCAAACCAATTCGTCCAGCCAAGACTCCGAACTCGTTCAAGTAACTGCAAAGTAGTCTAATTCGTTCACAGTGATGACAATTAATTAACCCTAATGTCGTGTTTGAATGTCAATGTAAACGAATTAAGACCCCTATAGAAATAATAGTGCAGCCAGGACTTTAATCTTGCTATTACCTACTATATAATAATCGTATTTACACTCTCTAACCTTCATGATGTATTTACTTTATTCGAGTATCTTCTTGTGGAAAAACTTTTATCAGCACCCGCGAGATTTCGTGGAAGATTGATGAAATTGATTCGTTGGATAACTCGGCTTTCAGTTGTGCTCCTAGGAAATGCTACAGAAAAAAGAACGAAAACTGTTTTTTGTACCTTGGCATCTTCAAAATGAAGATGTCAAGGAATATGTAGCTCCTAAAAAATATCCACATTTTACACTAATTTTACATCGCATTTAAAAAGTAAATCATGGCAAATTTCAGTGCCATGTCGTAGCGTTTCATCCTACTGATATTATAAATGCGAAAGTTTGTGTGTGTGTGTATGTGTGCGTGTATGTGTCTATGTTTGTTACCTCTTCCCGTTAAAACGGCTGGACGGATTTTAATGAAATTTGGAATGGAGATAGCTTATACCCTGGAGTAACATATAGGTTAGGTACTTTTTATCCCGGAATATTGAAAAGTTCCCGAGGAAATAACGATAATCATGCTCTACGCGGACGAAGTCGCGGGCACAGCTAGTAGTTTTATAATTTTTGGTTTGGTCACATTATCACTGTATGGGATCGAAACAGGTGAAATAAGAAAGATTTCAGACGCACAAAATACAACATTTTTAATATAACGGCACAAATTATGCCATATTACTTAGATTAATTATATAGCCAGTGCAATAAAATTAACGAATGTAGTGCATTTTCAACACTGTTGGTGCATGCACCACAATGAGTTGCAGTTTCATAATGCAGGGAAGTGGCGACTGCATCCGTTCACCACTAATGTGGGTAATATAATTACGAGAATAAATAAATAGATAAGTAGCAAAAAATGGGCAATCGGCGTACCGTGAATATGTTATAATGCTTTAATTTTATTTAAATAATAAAAAAGCCGCGTAACATTGTTTTGATTGACGGTTATGTCCGTATCAAGAGTATTAACAGTAAGTAGACTTTGACGCTTGATTAGACGATGGCGTCGTTCTTGCTAACGTCCTATAAAATACACCCTTTTAATGGTTTTTATTTGCATGTAAATTTCATTCCACTAAGCCTTCTAAATAGCTACCTAATAAAAAGGACCAGTTGGAAAAAAGTTGACTGTGAATTATACATGTACTTGGAAGAAAGTTACTGTGAATTATACATGTTAATATATCAATATTACTTATTCAGCCAACCATATAATTATTCGAATTGGGTATATAATTATCAATAGAATATTTACTGATGCTGAGAACCTAATATTGACATTCACAAAAAGGTATTGGCACTTTTTCGGCTCGTAAAGCCAATACGCGTTTCATTTGCAGAATCTTCACAATTCAATTCCAAGCAACTCCTTTTCAGTTGTGTGTCATCTAAAATATGAAAACGTATACATCTCTACATGGACTCCGATATTTATATTAAACCTAATAATTGAAGTTTATTTTCTTTTGTCAATGTTCTCCCAACCAATGTTGCGTGGTGTCATGGTGCAAGTAAATTCAAACCAAAAAGCAACGCTAGGATACCCTCTACTTCTGTAGCCTGGGTTCCACCCTGCGTTTCCAGTAGTAAGAAATTAGCTAATTTCTAAAGAATGATAGATCGGAATCCAGACCTGCAAAATTAGAAGGATTCCTAGCGTTGCTTGGAATGAAACGAAAGGACTGTTTGGTAAAATAAATAGTGCAAAAACTACCCACAGTCAGGTGGACGTAATAAAATAGAGTGATTTTAAGATTCAGAGAATAATATTTGCAAAAGAAAAGGCTGACGGTTGCGTAGATTTTGGAGGGGAAAAAGTATATTTCATTGGCTATTCAGAAGCCCAGTTCGAGCGTTTCGGTATTGCTTGATAACAAGTAAGTTTAAAAAAATACATAAAATAAATAAATGAGCCGAAAATGTAATTTAAATAATTATGGTTGCTTACGCCGCAATGGCACTTGATAAAATATGTTTGTGTAAAAAAACTAGGCTCAATACGAAATACCAAGTTGCGTAGGGCCCGTGGGAATAGGACGGCATGACGTAAAAAACTCAGGCGTTGAGTTTTTCTACGATTCAGCAAAAAGTGTCTCGTGTACCGGGTGCCGACAAAACATTGGATCGATAAACCATACTTTGTTATTACTTGGTCGGCAATAAGTATATTCGCCATTTCTCTGCTCATTACAATAAAATAAATTTAAGTTTGCGCGTCAAATTTAAGAATAAATTACTATCTTTCACCTCGGAGAATCCAATTGAGCATAATCGTCGTTTTATCGACGCGAACGTAAAAGGATAATCTCAAAGCAAAACTCATTTATCTATTTTCTTTTTATAGAGATTCTGTGTTTTTAAAGCTTAATGATATACTTCCAGCGAGGGCGGTATATTAAATCCTGAGCGTAGCGAGGGATTTCAGCATTATCTACCGACCAAGAAGAAAATAATTTTACTACAGAAAGACACATACTGTGTTTAACTCCACCTGTGCTGAAAATAAAATGCTGTTTATTCCTTATAAGTCAAATTATACCTAGATATTATTAATTATTATGATTTTAATAATTATGTTAACATGTAAAAGATGTATTGATTGATGATGATTGATGTACATAATTATTTATTTAATGAACAAATATAATAAAAAAATATCTCATCGAATGAGAAAAATATAACATAAAGCCAGTGTACCAATTGTATAGTAGAGATAAACTACTGTGATCCCTCTTTTGGACAAAAATATTTTTTTCTGAATAAGTGGATCGAAAAACATATTTGAATTGATGGTGTACACATTCAATCAAACAATAACTGCAAAAATATAGCCGTGTTCACATATAGGTATACCATTTGGCTCCAAGATTATGATAAGACGCTGGCTTCAGTAAAGTAGCTCCTGATAGTTATTATATCAAAGAGAATTTGATTTATTTTCCTATTTGCAAAATGCCTAGCAAAGAAAACAAGTTTGAATAGAAGCATCGCAAAGCGAGCGAGGTATAGATATTGAAAACATACGCGAGGCGGCGCTCGGACGCCGTGTTGCTACTCATTTTTATTCTGTTTACACGAACCAGCTGCCTCTTTCGTCGTTAAAACTGAATCGGAAATAGCAGAAAACCTTCATTTTAATACCGACTTTAACAGCTTCATTTACATGTAGGTACGAAGGGAGGATGCTACAATAAAAATCGTATTCATAATTTATAAACCTTTTTATTTACATACGAACCTATTTTAAATATCAGCGAATATTACGACTACACAATAATTTACAGTCTTTTGAATTAATACTTAACAACTTCTATACAACTTAAAATAAAACAATAAATACTGAGAAGCAAATTGAAATGCAGAATTTGGTATCAATATTGTACAAAAGTTAGTTATGAGAATGTCTTTATGTACAACGCTCAACAATTTCTATAACAAAGTAGATCATCCGCTACGGGTCGCTAGAGTATAGAGGTACAGAATGAGTAAGGAGATCATTCATGAATGAGGCCTAGACGAGGTACGTTTGTACGGTATGGTGGAGTACGACGGACTGCGGCTGCTGGTGGCGGGTCACATCAGAGTAATCCGAGTCAATGGTGGAGTAGATGTGCTCGGACATGGGTCGGTCGGCCGGTGATCGCTCCGCCGAGTTAGCCGACTTTCCGCACAGCGTCTGGCACGTACTATTCAGCACAGACGCATCCATCGTGTACGTATTCGAATTCCTCCCGTAATTAAGACGCTTCAACTTATGACTGCGCCGTTTAGACGACGGCATCGCATAACGTAATCTCTCCCAGAAACGTTTCTCTTTCCATGTTATCTCCAAACCCGTTTTAAAATATGACTTCAATTCCGGATCTCGTGGGACGAGCCCCGCGCCGACTATTATTAATTTATGTGGATTCTTTCGGAGCGCTCGCTGGAGCGCCTGTCGGAACTCTATCTGGGACCATTCCGTTAAGATAAAGTTCTTTGTTAATACTACTATGATACGCCGTGACGCCTCGGTAGCCTCGACCACCAGGTCGGGGAACTGCGCGTACGTCGCCTCGAACTGTGGCACGTCGCGGTAGTGCAAGCAGAGGTGGTACGACGGGTACCCGTTTTCGAGCTCCCGGGCCAACGATTCTATCACAAATTCCTCGTCTTTAGGGCTGTAGCAGACGTACGCGTCGTAAAGCTTATCGGCGTCCTCGAACGCGCCCGCCAGAGGAGACAACTTAATCCCACAGTTCGAATACAGCCACATTCTAC
The DNA here is from genome assembly GCA_947859335.1 of Tortricodes alternella. Lineage (NCBI taxonomy): Eukaryota > Metazoa > Arthropoda > Insecta > Lepidoptera > Tortricidae > Tortricodes > Tortricodes alternella. The sequence goes on from OX401981.1 coordinate 5,204,520, forward strand.
AAGCATATCTAAATGTGAATACTAAGGCTAATATTAATAAAATAAGCATGAACCCGGTCAGAGCAGAGGCTAGTAACGGCAAATTGTTGGAGACGAAGAAAGCGCTTATCTGTGAGCTATCGCTTACTTCACTGCAAACCGTGACATTTAAATTCAATGGCTTCTTCGCCGCCGGCTCCACGAGCTCATTCAAACACCACAAGTTATGCATGTCGATAACTTTTTCAACATTCTGCGATATGTACGTTAAAAAACCTTGTAAATATTTACAATCACAAGACCAACGGTTGTTGCCGACGAACAGCGTCTGCAACTTTTTGTTATTGTCTAAATGCCACAGTCCGTAATTCACGAGTCTGTTTCCATCCAAGCGTAAGACTTCCAGGGCTCCTAAAGTATAAAAAGTATCATTTGATATATACTCTATTATGTTATTTTGCAAGTACAATTCTTTCAAGTTGCTCAACTTTGCAAATTCGAGTCCCAATAATCGTTTTAGCTTGTTATTGTCTAGGTGCAGTATCCGGAGCTCTCCGAGCTGATTGAACGAGTTGTTCTCGATATGTACGATGCTACTTGAGTTTAAATAAAGAACGGCTGCCTTAGGCATTGGATCGAAAACAGTTTCGTTTAATTCGTTGTACACATTTCCGTCTAAATATACGTGAGTGACGTCTACCGGAAAGTGCTGCGGAACAAATTTTAGTTGTTTTAAAGAACAATCGATAACACTCGTCGACTTGGTCGAGTCATGATAACAAGAACAGTTTTTAGGGCAGACGATTTTGCAACTGCAGTTATTGAAATCGCAACAATGGCAGCCCTCGGGGCAGTGAGTTTCAAACTTACATAAAAAATCTTTGATATGCAGAGAACTGACAGGGAGGTATTTTACGCCGCGTACGTAGGATTCCTTGCAAATTACATTTTCTAGATCCATGACTCTCGGGTATTCCCTGGAATGGAGCGAGTTGATGAGTAAAAGCCATTTCATTGTGCAATCGCAGCGGAAAGGGTTACCGCTAATATACAACTCTGGCAACGCCCGGTCGTCGGCCACTCTCGTAACACGCAGGCTGTTTATATCCAAACTTTCAATCTCATTGGTATACATATCGACGCGAGAAAGATTTCTCTTTTGCAAGAATGTGTCCGTCTCTACATTTGATATAAAGTTGTTATTTATGAAAAGAAGCTCTACACTATTAGGTATAGACATGGCCGATATTCCCACTAATCGATTATGACTAGCATCCAAAGTTTTAACCTGCAGTTCGTTCTGAATTTTATAATAGTTTCCGAGAATTTCTATAAAGTTTGCGTGAATATCGAGCCATTTTAAACTACCGGGAACAAAGGCGTAATCAAACCAGACCAAATGGTTTTCGGATAGATTCAGCCACAACAATTTCGTCAACGATACAAACACTCCATTTATATCAGAAATGAAGTTGCTATCCAATCGGACGGCTTCCAATTGCGTGTTCTTTTGAAAGGTTTCTGTCTCGATCGATTGTATTTTGTTTTTTGCCATATTGAGAACTTGTAAACTAGGCAGACCCCAAAACATGCCCGCTGTAAGGTTTCCTATTTGGTTGTCTATCAATCGCAAGCCAGTTAATTGCGAAAGGTTATAAAACGAATTGTTCTTAATTTCAGTTAATAAATTCTCCCCCAAGTCTAAAGATTTCAAGAACGGTAATTGCAAAATCGCCTCGGGAATGTTCGTTAACTTATTAGAACTTAAATCTAACTCTTTAAGATCGGAACAATTTTTAAAAGCATTATCGCTTATGTAGGTCAGTACATTGTTGTTTAAATTGAGTTTGTTTAGTATGAAGAGTCCATTAAAGACGTGCTCTTCGATGGCTTGCAGCTTATTGTGGCCCAGCTTGAGGGTGTGCAGGTTAAAGAGCGGCGAGAAGGCGTTGTCGTCGACGTGCGCGAGCGAGTTATTAGCGAGGTTCAGGATCTGGAGGAAAAACAGGTCCTTGAACATGCGAGCGCCGACGCGCGTCACCGCGTTGTGCGACAGGTCGAGCACGACTAATCTTATTAGACCACTAAACGTTTCATCTTCTATGCGGTCGTCCTTCAATTTATTCACCGAAAGATCTAAAACGAGCAATTGTTCCAACCGATTAAATATCCTCTTGGGTAAAGTTTCCAGCTCATTATTGTGCATATAAATTTCACGAATCTCTCTCGTATTGGCAAATAATCCTTCCGGCAAATAATGAATAGCATTTTCAGATATATTTACAACTTTTAAGGAGAGCAGATCACTGAACACGTCGGGGGGCAGCTCGCTTATCTTGTTGTTCTGCAGGAAGAGCTGCGTGAGGCGACGCAGGTGCAGGATCTCGGAGTCTGCCGGCAGCGCCATGATGTCGTTGTAGCTCAAGTCTATCGTCTGCAGCGTGGAGCCACACTTGTGCCCAAAACCGAGCTCGTCCACAAACTTAAGTTTATTTCGCGTCAAATTAAGCGATATTATATTTTCCAAAGCGCAGAACAAGTCCGAAGGTATTTTTCTAATGTTGTTAAATCCTAAATCTAGCGTGTGTAGTTCTCTGAGGCCGTTAAACGCGCCTAGTGACAGCTCCAGCTCCTTATTGCTGCCCCATTCGTTGTTCATGGAGCGTATCTTGAGGGCTTTAAGGCCCCGCAGGCCCTCAAACGCGTTGCCGGGAAGGCGAAGGATCTTGCAGTTGGTTATAGATATCTCCGCCAAACCTTGCATCCTGCCGAAGTGGTGGTCGCGCAGCGAGCTCTCGAGCGGCAGCGGTCCGCAGCGCACCGCGAGCCGCTCCGCTCCGTCCGAGTGCATCGAACCGCCGACGTCCCTGTCCGACGAGAGCGCCCGTACGTTGCACTCCAGCGAACCGTTCACACCGGACACACGAAAACAGGCGTCCTCAACCGGCGCCTCCGTGAGCGCCGCGCCCATCACAAAACAAAACAATATCACGTTAATTATCATTTTAACCAGCACTGTGTCCATATCATCTTGATCACTTGTCAGAAAGTTCCGATGAATGGAAGTGGGGTTCGGAAGTCGCGCGCGGCCATGTTCAGCTGTTGCCACGGTGAGTGCTATGCGGAAACGTATCGATAACAATGAGCGGGCAGTAAATAGAGTGGTGCAGCATGGCGGAGCGATGGCCGAGTGCACGCGATCCCCCCGCGGCGGCAAGCCCGCGACTGCCGCGTACGGTGAAATGCGATGAATGCGCTCCGTCCGCGCTACACCGCGCGGCGGACGCAACGCAAAGGGACAAACCACACCAATTCGGTTGCCGCATTCTAAACAACCCCTGTTCAGTGGTTTCTCGACTTTTGCCTTCACAAAACCGTTGCTCCACTAATTATGGTTATTATGGCAAAGTAATTCTCGTTGTAATGCATGCGGTCACCGATGCTAATGATAGGTCAGTAAGTAATAATAATACTGCTCAGGTGACATTTTTTATTTCAATGGAATTTTTGTTTCCATTAATCATAATAAGATAACGTATGTAGGTACGTACATATAATATTAATAGGTACCTTATTCATAACGCTACACTTAACAGCCCAAACTAGGATTCCCTCTATTTTAGGTCCCTTATCGGCCGTATTACGACTTTTGCCTTCGTATTGCAAATAATTAAGAATACCTAACTACTTACCGCACGGCAATTTAATTCTGTCAACAGTATGCCGTGGATAAAACCACCCACCATCTGGGTCTGTTTAACCACGCATAACAGAATACTACAAGGATTGTATCGGCCATCGAAAATGTTTAAACACAGTTGGACTTTGTCATAGTAAACTCGTTTAGTAGCCGTCACAGTGGGTTTCAGACATTATATTAGGTGCTTTGAATGAGGCTTACTTTTTTTTGCATAAGAATTCCAAATTCAGTTTTTTTTACGCTAAAGCACAGATTACATAATACTATATATACAACTAAGCAAAAAAAAAACAAAAACAAGTGAATAACTGATTTCGAAATAGAACGTGGGCACCGTGGCTTTAGAAAAACAAAAAAAAATCCTATTTAAAATTCTTCGGTAAATAAAGGTTTTATAGGTATGCAAAGCACCTAACAATTAAATTTGCAATGACAACGCGCAAAGTTATATAGGTACCCAAAGCCTTCTTTTTAATTTTTAGTTTAATTTTTTAACGGCTAGAACTAAACGGCGGCGGCTCTTTCCAATAAGTGCTTTTTCTCAATCAGTGCACTTTACGCTTTTCTAATGTAAAAGCTGGTCCAGATGAAGCGATTTACACGCGAGTCGAGTCGCGCGTTTCGAATCGCGCGATCGTGAGATACTAGAGGCACAGTATAAAGAGCTAGAGGTTCATACCTCTAGTATCTCACGATCGTGTGATTCAAAACGCGTGACTCGACTCGCGCGTAAATCGCTTCATCTGGACCAGCTTACATTAGAAAAGGGTAAAGCGCACAAATTGAAAAAAGGCACTTATTGGAAAGAGTAAGTATGTGTTCGTTCATTTTGGTATAGTAGATTGTTAACAAAGGGATGAAAGGAACCCATTGCAGCAGAGATATTTTGGCGCTCAATCGAAGTGAGAGCGTCTGTTATTTTACTGGATACTTTCGTTTTATTTTCAATCGATTCCTCTATAGTAACTTTTCGTCCTAGGAAAGGGAGCGTTCAAGTATTACGTAACGCAAATTTTGGAGATTTTTGACCCCCCCACCCCCACATGTAATGCGCCGTAACGTTCTTATGTACCCCCCCTCCCCCCTAGTTAAATGTTACGTAACCACAGTGACCATTTTTACTTAAAAAAATGTTCAAGTGGTCATTCCATTTAAATTTTTGAGAAAATAAAACGTTTAAAAAAATGCGTGAACGAATAGATACGCGACCGTTCTGAAGGGTTAAAAAAATGTTACGTAACGCGTAGTTCAAATCCCCCTCCCGCCCCCCTCCCATTTTTTTTTAAATCATAGACAAACGAATGAAGTCTCTATTCTCATGTCACTCGAGATCAAATGTTGTGCAGTTTATATTAAAAAAACATACTGAATTGACGTTTCGTATCAATAACTGTTTTAATATCTATGGATACTAGAATAGAGACCCACTTGAGTTTTGACAGCTGTTCCAAATTTAATCTCATTTCTATACTAAAATCGATACGGGAATAACATTGCAGCACTGGTTTTTCCTAATTGGTTGTCAAAATGGTGGTCATTTCCTACGTTTTTTTTATTACACTTTGGAGGTTTTATGATATGGTTGATGAGATGAGTATTTTCATGGTTCAGAGCAGTGCAGCCGCCATATTAATGTTTTGAAAGCCACGGCTAACAGTGAAAAAGCGTGCCACGAGCGCTCGACAACGGCTGTAGCAGACGCAAAATGCCGCGACGCGTATGTATCGAAAGTTATATCATGACGTCGTCAGGGGCACGGAAATCTGCTGTAGGCTACAGCCGACTGGCGCGTTCAAAAGGTTAAAGCTTATAATTGAAACAACATTCTAATTTATTTTCTTTTTCCTTTAATGTCTCCTTAAATTATAGCTATTTACAATGATTACAATCAACTGCAGAGTTTAATAACTGGGATGTCACGCTATATTATCTATAGCAGGCTCTTGACAACATATTCATTACAATCGTAATTAATGTTAAATTCCGCAAACGTTACATTTGTCTACTTAAAACATTTATTTATTTCATTTGTTAAACTAGCCAAAAATACTGAACTGTAAAAAAATATAGCTTACATTTACGTGTAAAACAGCATGTATTATAGAATTGCTTCAATGCAAGTGTGAAATCATTCAGAGACGGATAGTTCAACAAATAATGTTTATAAAACAAGAAAACCATTCTCAAAATCACTATCCACGGTAAAGCTATCATTCCATCCTCAAATATTTACAAAATGATCAAATAAAATAAAGGCACACTCCGTTTATATTCGTTGATGCATGCAACAAAATAAAAATATTGTCCAGGCCTATGGTTACAACGAAGAATCTGAAGCAATTCATTGTTCATCCGAATGACCAAGATCAAAACAATGAATAGTAATAAAATCAGTGACATATCGCAATCACTAAAAACAGTCGTCCGAATTTTATTTGTCCGTAAACTTATCGTATTGTTATCGCTTGTCCAGGTAGTATTTGTATTTTTTTGTTTTACTATTTCACATTATCTGAACGTATCATTTGTCAGAACAACTTTTCCCGCCAGTCATTTGTACTATGAAATATGTATTTTTTTGTTTCACAGCCCATTTCCGAATGCAGCCAACGTGTCTTGTAATTATTGTATTAATAACTGACATGTTTGTATTAAATAAATAGGGTACTTTATGTATCAGTGACAAATGTCAAACCACGTGTTTGAAGAATATTACACTGAGATGTTATAACCATCACGATCAAGTTATGTAGAGAATGGAGTGTTAACAAAAATCGAACTACCGAGAATTGTTCGTCGAGAAATTCCACTGGCCTCCGAAACTCGTTTTTGGACTTTACAGAAATAATCAGTATTGTTATATACATACATACATAGCATCACGCCCGAAATCCCTAATGGGTTGGGGAGAGCCACAAGACTACTTGTGGCCACGTTCGATTAATTAGTCCTAAGATGTTATGATGAACCCGTATGGTGACAGGTGATCAGCCCATCGCCCATACAGATAGATCAGTATTGTTGCTATTTTTAAATTTATCATTTTAAGTTAAGTAATATAAATAAATGTTGAAAAAAAATTCACAGGCCGATCTAAACGTTTCCCAGGTCTTAATGCTTTCGCCATGACTATTAAAAAGAACTGAAAACAAACTTAAAGTAATAAAAATCTTAACTTAGGTATTAACCACTCTATATCGATTATTAATCTCGCGATGCGAGCTTCCCCTACGTTGTCTTGATGGGTGGGTACTGACTGACTAAAGTAGCATGACCAATATGAAAATACGATGGGAAAGGATTATTCACTACATCTGTACGCAACGTTACATTTGGCTTTCGACACGCTGCGCCAAATGTTCATAGCAAAATTACATAATTAATTAAATTGTAAATGGCAGCGAGTGAGAGATAGTGGCAGCAAGATGTTAGGTCTTTTTTTAACAGCCCGGAAAATATTACTTGCTTGTAAGATTTTATGCTGAATAGGTTTTTTTATAAATATAAATATTTCTTTAAAGCTACGCATCTTTGGCGGGGCAATTGATAGTAATGTCGAACATAACAAAGTTAATTTAAAAATAGGCGAGTAGTTAATAAACCGGAACGTTATTTCGGACAAATGATATGATGGGGAAATCAATAATGGAAACAAACATTTCGTCGAGTAATAAAAAAAGACAATTTATGATCAATGTAAAAAGTAGAACGGATCTTTCAGACAAACGAAAAGAGAAAAACGATATTTGTCGATTATTTTTGTCCAAACGGAAAACAGACAAACATTTTTAGTGTTTCAGATAGGTAACCAATTAAATCACAGTCTATGAGTACACAATGTCTAACTACGCATAGCCATTAGATATACTATCACAATAACTTAGTACACCCTTTCCGTATCTTAACCACTATAGGAAGAATTAGCCACTGAGAAGGACTATTACTAAAATGATTTTCAAACACATTCAGCGTAGAAGCACGTGCACGGTGCGCCATGCTCGCCAACGGTAAATTGTCATTTGTAGCACATTATATCATGAAATTCAGTCTTACATAGCCCTCAGTTAAAACAATAACAATTATTACAATCGTTACTCACGCCTCGTTACCGTTACATGATAATAACTACCTTATTTTACCCTTGGCAACTTCAAAATTGCCTCATAATGATAAATTTTGATTAATAGTAAAATTATAACTGAACGAACTAAGTATTGTTACAATGTAACCTCAATTCCGTTCGTTATGAAGAAATATAGCGTCAAATCAATTACCAATCTTGACCAAGTTATTCTACCAAACACGTGTAGGTTCAGATCACAAATAGTGGACAAATAACAACTAAACACAGGAGACAATCTGCGTTTCAAGGCCACATTTCTATTAGCACTGAATAATTTATTGCTTTGAAATACATATTCTCAATGCGGCGTAGAGTACGATTTGAGATTACACAAATATTGTCACGATGACTAGAAAATAACTAAGTAGCGGTAATCGTACAAGCTGTGCTACGGAACATTATAAACTTGGCATATGATATTGTCACTCGAGCTTTCTGCACTATTATAGTCCGTCCACCGCTCGCTTCGCACAACACTGGCATTGCCTGCTTTAAGGGTCTCCACTGGAACGCAGCGTGACCCACGATACACTGGGTTTTATTGTAGTTATCGTCCGCACTGATGCAGTGACACGTTAGCCATTCTGCTGCAAACCTAAATGTATGGGTGCTTCCCAGCAGTGAATCACATCCTCAGACCACGTATCCCATAGACTCCACATCACTGAGTGATCCCCGCTACCAATATTAAAGTCAAAAACGTATAAGCTGCGGGGCTACAGGGGAACGCCTGGCGGGTTTCACTTCGAACTTTAGGTGCGCTAGGCTGCCGCTCGCTTGCCGCGTCGCGCGTAGTCATAGCGATTACTCTACGTACACTAAAGAGCAAGTGTTATGCGACAGAGAGAGAAGGCATGAGTAGGCATATTCTCATGCCTAAACACCGGTTTTGTTAGGGATTATTCTGTACGTTAGTACTATTATCTATTTTGTACGCATAACCACGCGCCAATCACAGCGCTCTCAAACTCCCCGCTATTTAGGCAGCGTTATTGCCTGGTGCCTTTAGGATATATGATCTGTAATCGCATCCTTGTTCGATGTAACGTTCGCCGGCGAGATGGAAGGTCACGCTCGTCAGTGGTTCGCGTGTACAGTCGGCGGCGGCGGCCTACTTGTCGACGGCGGCGAGGTGGTCGACGCGCTCGCCGCGCGCGTGCCGCGCCCACATCTTCGCGTAGAGCATCTCGAGGCCGGTCGCGTACGCCTTGCAGTCGAACAGCGGGCTCTCCATCCGAGCGGCCCACACTTTCGCGCGGATGCCTTTTAAACTGGAAACGTGAAACGTTACAATTAAAGTACACTCGACGGTTAAAAATTCAAAACCAAGCTGTTTAAAAATAACTGCTTCCCTACGGCCATTCAATTATATAACAAATTACCGAGATATTTTCACGAACTCATATTAAAAGAATTTTATTACATATATGGCTACATGAAGTATTTTTAGTTTTAAGGAATATTTCGATTTAAAAATGACATTCAATGAGTAATTACCATTGTATAACTGCTATTATTATTATTGAAACAAGTGTTGCTATTTCCATCTAATGTTCTCTAATTTATTCAATTAATATTCTAAACATATTACTTTAGCTACCTACTTATCAAAATTTGCATGTCATCATAGGATTGTCATCATAGGATAAAACACGTGAAACTTATTGTACTACTTAATACCTTATTTGTAGCGTGTCTAATGCAAATAAAAATTCTGATTCTGATGGTGGGATGTGGGTTTTCAGAAAAAAGTCTGCCTTTTACTTTATTTTAAAAAATTTGGAAATTTTATGTTTTGTGAATTTGCTCACTAAGCACGGTAATAATCTAGGTATGCAATGCATGGTGTGGAATAAATACTTACTATTCTCTATCAGTTCCCAATCTTACAGCTATGTCTTGATATTCTTGCCTCGTTTTAGCTATTAATTCGGGACATCCCAATGTATTGAGCTGGGATGCGGCCACTCTGTAACAGAGAAATAATATTTGAGATTTATAGCACAACCTCCACTAAAAACTTAATTAAGAGTTCTTAAACATTCAACAAAAAGTAATGTAAGCCTAAAAATAATATTTTCTTCCTACTACGCTTTAATTTCATCATAATGGCCTTAAATACTCAGCACAAAGCAGCCCTTATTTGCTCTAGAGCAAATAAAGTTGCATACAAATTTCATTATTGCACTGTTTTGTATTTTTTTTTAATTTGGTTGGTTGATCAGGAAGTTTACACCAACAGCTACCCAATCCGCCCATTCACAGTCCGACGAGACAGCCGACCACTCTTCTGTGGACTTAATGTTAGCAAAAAAAAAAAAAAAAACAGGCCACATATCGGCGGCCATATCGAACTGTGATTGTCTCGTCTAAAATGTTAATTATGCTCAAAGTACTGGCTGATAAGATAGTATGGGTTACAAAAAGATTTAAAAAAAAATTGGCATAATATGACAATTAATAACCTAGATACAAGATTTCTGTGAAAATTTCGGATTTTCGACTTTAACTTCAGAACCAATAGACCGATTTTAATAAATAGGGTATCTTAAGATTCGGGGAGAACGTGCGAGTGTCATAGGCTATATAAAAATTCTAAGGGTGCGTCATAACAGGTGCCAATATCCTTTTTACTTCGCTAGTTGGGTTTAGTTAAACCCTTTACGTTTTTTACCAACTTTTAGCAGTAGTAGAAAGAAAAGCAGATTATGCACCTCGCATCAAGTGATTTGTTATTGCGCTCGTGTTTTTAGAGCCCTCACTAGCGTTCGGGCTCCAAATCAACACTCGGCGCAATAATGAATCACTTTCTGCTTGGTGCAACAATCTACTATTATTTAATGTAATCATAGACCATATATTCTAAAATAAAAACACCGCTTTGCCAAGCTTCTTCATACAAATATAGCTGCCAATCTTGCGGGGCGCGCGGGGTTTTTCGAGCGCTGTAATTGATGCGTTCTAGATTATGCGCTCCCCCCTCGCCTGCCTGTAACCCCGCCGGTTATTGTTTTTGTTTTACTAACCCTTATCCGGGCAGAGGAGTTTTATCGACCACATACTTGTTTTTAGAATTTCAACCTTAGTAACTAAATAGTATGATAGTATGATGAGTAAATGGTATGATAGTAGTAGTATGTTATCGTGCGTGATGCAAATTCGATTGTATTTATGTAAAAGTAATGGCTTTTAAATGATTCCCTAGTAAGTGACAAACATTAAACTATATTTGAGTTTTACGGAGCATATCAGTCTGTATGGAACCCGCTTGAGGATTAAACCGTGGTCGTTGTTAACATTTGTGTACGGAAAGACACATTTTGTCGTTAATATTGGGCGAAATAGCCAAGGAATTTCAATCATCAATCTCACATATAAAACAGTTCCCTGACTCACTTATAGACAACGCACACCCTAAACGCATCCTAGAGGTTTGAAATTTGGAGGAGACATTCCTCGAGTACCCTAGAGGTGCACTAAGGAGGGATTTTTCAAAATTCGGTGATAAAGTTTGTATGGAAAATACCGCGGGCGATGCTGTGGCGGGCATTAAAAACCCTTATTTATTGAAATAAAAGAACCAATCACTGTCTCAGTGCTTACTCTCTAGGTGCACTAAGGAGGGATTTTTCGAAATTCCATTCCTATAGGGGTGATAAAGTTTGTTTGGAAAATACCGCGGGCGAAGCTGTGGCGGGTCCACTAGTCTTTTATACAAGCCTACCTAGACGCCAAGGTCTCTCCGGGCAGCGTGACGACCGGCGTGCCGGTCCACAGGATGTCCATGCTGGTCGTGTGTCCGTTGCACAGCGGCGTGTCCAGGCACACGTCCGCCAACTGACCGCGTCTCACGTGCTCCTCCTTGGCCGCCACGTTCGAGAAGATTATTCGCCCCGGGGGCAGACCTAAAAGTAAAATAAATATCTCAAATTAGAATAACCTATATCTTGAGTCCGTGAACACGACGCACAAACGATCAGACCCCAAGATAAATACTAGTATAATTTATTGATAATAATTCTGGCACAATAATAATTAGGCAGGGTTGTGTGCATATATGTTACGAATGTCTGACTGTGGTCTGGCGAGAATCGAGTAGGGTGACTTATTCTTTGATTTGACTAAATCTCATATAACGACTTTGTACTAAAATGCCTGAAAATTCATGAAATATCCTACTAAACACCAGAATACAGGCATTTTAGCACAAAGTAGTTTTAATGAAAATAAGTTGTGAAGATCCTTACTTCGGGAATCGAACCCGCGACCTCAAGCTTAGCTACTACACGGCCGTAGCTAAGGGGGAATTGTGGGGCAATGTCCTACCATAAAATACCATTGCCCTACCTTAAATACCATTAACTAAGATAATATACTAAGAAAATTGTTTGTTCATAGTGATACTATCTTATAACCATCACTGCCCTACTTTAAACCACCGCTGCCCTACCTTAACCTTTTGAACGCCCCAATCAGCTGTAGCCGACAGCAGATTACCGTGCCCCTGACGCCACGATATGCCGTTTTCCATACATATGCGTCGGCTACAGCCGTCGTCGAGCGCTCGTGGCACGCTTTTTCGCCGTTAGTCGTTGCGTTCAAAAGGTTAAACCCACGCTGACCTACCTTAAATTCAACTCTAGCTAGGGGCCTGGACCACTATGCCAATCGAGCAATCAATAAAAAGATAATACAGATACTTCAAATCTTTACGCGGCGCCTACTTATGTGTGTGAACTTGTAAATATGCAGCTTTGATTTGTGTGGCCGGCGTCAGTACGAGCAACACGAGCCAGGGTTCGAAAGGATAATTATCATGATAATTATCGTGATAATAACAGATCGATAATTATCGATTGATAATAACAAAAAATTTCGCTCGTGAGTCTGTATTCGAAGTATTCGAACGTGTATTTGCGCACTTGCTTCTATCCGAAAAAAAAATGTTTTTTTTTTTGTTAGAATTTGTTATGAAACAATATAACATCGGAATTTCTTATGAAATAATATAACAAATGAATTTCTTTTATACTGGTGATAATTATCCGATCATTATCTGATAATTATCAAGAAGCGTAATTATCTTGATAATTTCGAACCCTGACACGAGCTAACGCACACAACGTTGCACGCAGATGAATTGAAATATCTCCACTAACGTTTATTATCAAGTGTGCATGGCTGAATGTTTGCGTAGCACTGATTCAGCAATGTTTACGAACTTACATGACACAACTTGATATGAATCTGAGTGGGATAGTATTGTGCGAAAGAGATAGACAAGTCTCAACAATAATGACGGTATGTTTACTTTAAATAATCATTGTGTTCTAACTCACTGCCACCCACAATGCAAGGTCGTAATCATTACGGAATGAGCAATCCAAATGGATCAGTGAGACCAATGGTTCAGAAACGCCATTTAAACATTTGACTAGATATTAAGTAGTTAAATGTCCCTCAACTAGTTGTCAACCTATACAGAAACGACACTGAAACGTCACTTTAATTAAAGCTCAATATGAGTGGCCTTTCTGAATTCGGCCACAAGTCTCAAGCTATAAGAGATGGCAAATTTGTTCACAGAAATCATGCAATCAATTTTAAAGTTAATAAAAACCGCATTCATAGATTCAAAAGCTTTCATACACATCCGGGATTTTTTCCAAGATTCCTTGGAACAAATTTGCCTTTCTTTTATAGATTCAGACTTCCTCTCACAGACCCATTTGGATCGCTCTCAATACATATAAAACAGTACCGTGACTCACTTATAGACAACGCACAGCCTAAACGGGTGGTTCTGCAGGTTTGAAATTTGGAGGAGACATTCCTCGAGTACCCTAGAGGTGCACTAAGGAGGGATTTTTTGAAATTCCATCCCTATAGGGGTGAAAAGGGGTGATAACGTTTGTATCGAAAATACCGTGGGCGAAGCTGTGGCAAGTCCACTAGTTCTATATATTAATTTGCCGTATCGTGGTTTGTCAATCCATTCTCATTAACTTAACCTTTTGGCCGCCGTTGTAGACTATGCGTGACAGGCTATACAGGGTAAAAAAGACCTTCACTGCCTTGACTTAAAGTTGAAATTCGTGTCCGTGAAAAGGTTAAATAATTCTAAAACAGTATCGATAACTTACCTAATTGTTGAGCAGTGGCCTGTAGATTAGGTTCACCGACCGCAGGGAACCTCAGCAGCCACAGAACGCTATTTGGCACGTGTTTCAGAATGTAGACCCACATGTGAAGCGTGAGCGGGTCGATCTTATACAGCTGGTTGAAGTTGCAGTAGACCACCGCTTCGTCGGGGAGACCGTACTGTTGCCGGGTCGTGATCACTATGGACTGCGGAACTTCCTCGCCCGTCGCCGCTTTGTTATTCGTCTGCGTCGTCGCCAAACCATTTTGAAGTATAACACCGTTCACTGAAGTCTAAAAGAAATAGTTTCGTTATCATCAAAAATAATAGTAGTTCATGCAACGGTTGCATAATGATAGGTCTTAAAATACGAGTGTGGGTTTATAAAACGAGCCGACAGGCAAGTTTCATAATAAGATCGCACGAGTGTTTTAAAGCCAAATTATGTACAGTTGCATACATAACTTTATCTACACACATATTAGAAATCCTCCATGATGTGTTCAGAAACAATATTTTCTGGCAACAAGTTATTTGTTGCAATCGTGGCGAAAATGCTTTCGATATAGGGCGGAGTTTCTACATCGTTCCCGGAGTCACTACTATTCATATTGCAACTAAGGGCCTGTGCACACCACGTTTTTTAAACGCGCCGTTGACGCTACTACCACAGCTCAAAGTAAAATTGGCTGTAATAATGCTGATAATTTCCTACGGTTTTTGAATACATTATGGAGGTTTTATGATATGGGTGTGGATAAAAAATATTATATAACAACAAAAATATTCGATCGTTTAATACCTGAATTTGTCCTGAAGCAATCATGGTCTCGATAGGCGTGGTGGTCGGCAATTCGGCTACTTTCAGCGAAATTTCAAGAGGTCGCGCGGCTCTTACTATTTCTTTAATTTCTTTAATATCAGTATTCTCTACTAAAGGCGACAGATCCGTGGCATTGATGACCGCCACATTGTCAGCTAGATTACCCATATTATTGTGAGATTTGATCTTGTCACTAAGAATAAGACGCTCCTGTAAATGCGGGAACATTTGCCTGTGATCGCCGACGAAGTATGTATTAGGCATGTATGCTAGCTTCTCGCTGTACTGACTGGCCAATTCCAATGGGGAGGTGACTGCATCTGTGACTAGATAGTCCATGTAACTAGCGCCGCTCGTGCCGGGATATCCGAGCCACATCACCTGTACCGGGGCTGGTCTCAACGCAAATATTTCATTTCTCGCGCCCTTAGTATACCCATTCATATTGACAAGTATATGAATGCCATCGCCATATATTTTATCGGCGGCTTTACCGTTACACGGCATCTGTGACAGGTCGATAAAGTGCTCCGCCTCCCTAGCAATCTTGGAGCGGAATGTAGTGCCATCGTCTACGCTCAGAGCGTAACAGAATATTTCAACCTTCGAGCGATCATGCAAGCCGGGCACTGACTGCATTAAATGCGAAGTCGGGTGGTTTCCAAAGTCACTGCTTACGTAGCCGATGCGCAAACGTCCTTGCAAATCCCTAGGGAATTTGTATAGAGGCTTGTGGAGCACTTGTACTTTTTCTAGGCACAAATTCGCGTGGCGAGCGGCGATCGCTTTTCTGAAGTCGTGTGTCAGAGGGTACAACATGGAATGATGGGGATGAACGGACGGGAGTCTATTCTTATCCAGCTGCTCAGCAACAATGCTGACTAATTTCTTCATGCGCGCCTCGTAGTCCGTCCAATCGCAAACGATTTGAAGACAATGCGCCAAATTGCAGTACGCATCAGGGAAATCAGGTTTAAGTTTCAATGCAGTCCTGTAAGACTGGATGGCTTCGGGAATGTTTCCGGAATCCTTGTGGATGCTAGCAAGGTTGCTATGCGCGTCTGCGAACGCCGGGTTGATTTGAATGGCTCGGGTGTAGCACTGCAGGGCACCGGCGACGTCTTGCATCTCTTTTAGCGTGTTACCCATGTTGCTATACGCATCCGCGAAAGTCGGTTGGATGCGTATAGCCTCCTTATAATGCATGAGTGCTTCATTGAGCTTGCCCTGTTGTTGCAGAACAGAAGCCAAGTTGCTATGAGCCGCAGCAAATTCCGGAAAGACTTCCAGTGCTTTCAAGTAAAGCCTGGTCGCTTCTTCTATGTAGCCTTGTTCGCGTTTGATATTGGCCAGGTTGTTGAGTGAATCTGCATGGGACGGACAAAGCCGCAACGCCGTATTGTAGCATTCTTCCGCGTCCGCGACTTGTCCTTTCTCTTTCAAGGCGTTTGCCAAGTTGCAGTATGCGTCAGGAAAGTTTGGTTGTAATTCTATGGCTCTTCTGTATGTGTCAACGGCCAAGTCAATTAATCCTTGCTCGTAATAAACGCAAGCCAAGTTTCCATGGACAACCGCGTTGTTTGGAGATAGATTCAAAGCGCGTAGATAGGCAGCGACGGCCCTAAAACGAGAATAAAGTTTTTAATTGATCAAAATAAAAGAAAAAAATACCACACGTGAAGATGTTTGGATACGCGTACCTGTCAAAGATTCTTGCTTCTTTAAGAACATTCCCCAAGTTTATGTAGGCATCCAAAAAGTTCGGATCCAAGGCAACGGCCTTCTCAAAGTGATGTATTGCCAACCAGATTTCACTTTGCGCGTTAAACACACATCCTAAATTACTCCATGCCACTGCAAAGTCGGGCCTCGTTTCGATGGCCTTCAAGTAACAAGCCTACACACACGGAAACATAATATGTTATTAATTGAAACACTTATAATATAATATGATGTGATGGTATTCTGAAATGTTCGTTACGCCAAGTGTTAAATTACACGTAGTCGCCGTGATGCCGGGTCGGATCGGCTGTGTATCGCATCGCGTACGACCGAACACCACGCCCGACCGACAAATGAATTACGCCATATGCACCCTACAATACTACGCCGAATGCCACACAATCAGTAGGAAATGCAAACGACCAAACGACACAAAATATCAAAACGCCAATCACCAACCGAAAATAATGCAAAAACCGAAAACATAATTGCTTTTGATACGCTTCCACTTCCTAGCCGATGAGGAATGATGATCACGACATGACAAGTCAGAGAGGAGTTGTAACCGAATCCTGTCCAAAAGTTTTGTCTTGCAAACCTAGTCCACATTACCTGCAGCAAAAGTTTGGAGTCATCGCGGCGGGCTAGCAATCGTCGTACGAACCGTAACCCGGCTACAACCAGCACCCGTCACACCTACTGTCTTACCAGACAACACCTTGTGAAAATATAATAAATAGAAATTAGTTGATTTTGAGTCAAACTATTTCACCCGATTGTCGTCTTACACAAATTGTAATGCAAATCAAATGTTTATGAAAGGATCACACAGCCGGCTCGCGCTGTCTCGAGCAGTCTCGGCAGGCGTGGGGTGGGTGACAAAAATCATAAATAAGTCGCTACGTCAACCACTAATGACACTACTGCCCCTCTTGATCCTCCAATGCAATGTATTGTAAGAATTACTACAAGCACGAAAATTATATGTTCGCTTAGTTTATATTGAAGGAAACAGGACGACGTGTTCACTGATCGTTTAATTTGAGCATGAATATTAGGGTCCTCTCCGTTCATTCGATAATTTGCCAGACAAATTATTACTCCATATTAGTATTCTAAAATACAAACCGCTACAAATTGCCATTAGCTAAATTGGAAACTTAATCTTATTTCTGTGGCAAATTACAATTATGTTTTACGCTTCATTGCCGTCGCAAAATATTACGTACCTTTCCAGTTAAATAATATTTTGGGGACAGAGAATTGCAAGTGTAACAAGATTGAAAACTAAATATTCTGAAGGCAGTATCACCATAGTTGCCAGATAGAGGGTTAAGGCAATTAGAAACATTTGTAAATATTTGATCGAACTAATTCTACTGTGTCTGCCTTAACTAGTAATCGGGCAATTCGCTCAAACATAGTTTTAAATCTCGCTAACACAATAATGCTAACGGTTTAAGCAATAAGCAACTGCTGAGACCAAAGTATTCACAAAATAACCAGTTGTATTGTTTAAACCATTATAAAATAGAAAGGGGAACGCCAAATGCGGTCGTCGAGGAGATTTACGCAATCGCAGCAGAGACGCGGGCCAAACAGAGAGTACGCTAATTTAATTTAGCACAAAGGAAAATACAAAATGAATCCTGTTTACTCCGTAGCAAACCGCAGGGTAATGTACAATATCGTGCTTACCTTTGCCTCGTCCAAGCGTCCCAGGGCTTTGAGCAAATTGCCCAAGTCACTCCGAACGCAGTAAAGGTCCTGCAACAAGATTTGTTATGGTTTGCAATCTCGGAGATATACAACAGGATTTTCACATTCAATTCTTAAATTGAATTTACGTTACATTTTCTCAGTAGCAATGTCATTTTGTAATGGTTGCCTTTATTATCATTTAGTGAGCGGCTCATATTTTCTTAGAATAAAGTTAGTACGAGTATACACGATAGATTGTGCTTCATTTACAATTATTATTATGCGACATGCATTCTCAAACAAGGTCGTTAGCGCAGCGGTCAAATGAACAAGTACTTATTGATTGTTTTTTTACATTTTACGCAAAGCTACGGTGTTGTACAGATGTAGTGCATAATTAGTTTCCATCGTGTTTTATCGGAAAAGTTCGTATTATCGTGCTCTCTCAATTAGCTTCAGCAGGCCCCCAATTCTCGGTGCATTCGAGATAATCTCGCAATCGAGATTAAACGTCAGTGCAAGCAGTCATTTGACACAACTGTATTCAATCTGACGTTCAATCTTGCAATCGACATTATCTCGAATGTATCGAGAATTGGGGGCCAAGTACCCATCATACCATGCTGTCATTTTTCATTTTGACATTTGACACTAAATAATAAAGTTTCATATTAATGAATATAAACATGTCACTCATTTAATACAATAATGAATTGACACTTCGGCACCCGTCGTCTTCCGATTGAGATCCGAGTTTTACCGATGGAAACATATTATTCACTATATCTGTAAGTCTGTCGTAGGTATGATTATGCCGGATTGTAAAAATATCACCAAAAATTACTATAGCGAAAATATAAATCGGAATGAATGACAAACGTAACTTTGTAGTTGAAAAAAAAAAACTACGTCGTCATACGTCACAGCCAAATCTGCAACGGCAAATGTAAGTTTGTAATAGCTTTTTTTAATGTGATGAGACAAGTTACCGATTTTGCCGGATTTTTTACTTTACTGGTTTTGTGAGACCTATCTTCTTGCCAAATTTCATTTGTCTAGGTCAACGGTAAGTACCCTATACGTTTTGGTTTATTTGCGGGTGTCAAAATATGTGTCATAAATGGCCGTATTTTTTATTACGTTAATTTAAAAACTTGATACCTTTCCGTTCCAGAGAAAAAGGGTCTTCGCAGACAGACAGACAGACAGCCAGACAGACGGATGGACGACGAAGTGATCCTATAAGAGTTCCTTTTTCCGGTTTGAGGTACGGAACCCTAAAAATGCCTATTTGTAATGAAATTCTGCGCAATGAAGCGCAGACTTTTCAGTACTTTTTAATACGGGCATTAGAGTGACACGGTACTAAATATATGTAAATATTATCGACATTTATCGTACAGCTATTCTCCCCGATAGCTATTAAAAGTTTGCTTCAAAACGAACGGAGAAATTTTTGGATAACAATGCGAGCCGGACTCCTACTTCATATTTAATTCCTACCATATTCTTAATATTGCCATGTCATTGTGGTTAATTAAAATGACTCATTATGTAATTTATTTATCCGATTCTAAATTCAATGTCAATATCACTGTTATCAGATACCTAATCCGATGCCACATCCATTTCGCCACCTATGTTTTTGCATGTTACTTTAGCGTCGTAGCTCTGTCCGCGGCACCATGAACACAACGAAAAATAACAAATGTATAAATTGCATGTGCAATATTTACTCACTTAGCCACCTTTATTATATTTTTTAATTTTAATTTACTTACTACCACTGTACGTTTAAGTCTAAATTTTATCAAAAACATAAATGTTCTCATTTAAGTGAATTATGTAATTCTTATGAGAATAAACATCTTAACCTATAATCGTTAAATCGTCTATGGTTGGGAAATAAATATAAATGCAGGTTCAGAAATGATACTCATATTGGTTACAACAGGAGGCGGGTCTTGGCGGTGTGAGTGGGATTCAATTTAATAAGTCGCTACTGAATCTCCTCCTTCGCTAGTCCAAGTTTGTTTAAAATTAGAGAACACTTTGAACGCCCCCGTGCTACGAGTGAAAAGCGTGCCACGGACGCCAACGACGGCATTAGCCGACGCAAATGTATGGAAAACTTACACTTATGATGACACTTAAACTTATGATGTATAATATCAACACGACCAACGCGTCAAAATTATATACATTATCTTACATTTATAGTAAGTAGGTACAGAACGTTGCCATACATCAACTTGGAGCAACATTTTACTAAAATGTCTTACATCGTGCTAGAGTTTTTGTCGCTAATCGTATACTGTAGCAGATATAAGCCAATGTACAGATAATATTTGTATTTAAAAATCAATTGCCGCCGTGAAAAATTCCATTGTGCATCACCTTTATGGGTATAGAAATAAGGGCGACATACAAAAAAAAATTACGGCACGTCGCCGTACCATAGTCATGTAACCAGGCCCATAGTCTCGATAAAACTCGCAAGCGGATGGACCGATTTGAAACTATATATTTTTTGTTTTGTTCGCTTTAATACAGGGCTGTTTTAAAAACAGAAAAAATATAGGGCATAACCATAACCGAACAAAGTCGCGGGCAGAAGCTAGTTATGAATAAATAAATAATAATAATGCCGACAGTGACATGGAAAAATACGCACTATATAATGGTCTAATGGTAGCACCTCCAATAGGCCGCTTCCGTGTTAGGATATTTTATGTCTCGATTCCATGATAATACATAGTCAAGGTTAGAAGATATTTTTATTTCGCCTCGTAAACAACACGGTGTGTAATGGGAATAGATTAATTTAATGTTTCAGTTGGATGACCATTCGAAAGTAACATTTCACACATCTTACGCGATTTGATTTCATTGATATGTGAAACGATTTAACAAAAATCAGTATTGTAACAGTAGTACTAGCAATCAAATAGAAAATCATTTAACTTGGTGCCATAACAAACAGACGGTCGGGATGTAACGGTTGGGTGATTTTTTTGTCATCGTTTCTTATAAATGCAGGGGGGATACGTTGGGATCAAGGGACGCGATTATTATTCCCCCTCTGCGTTTCTCGTTCAATTGTGAAGGGGGTCTTAAGTTTTTGTTGTTTCTTTAACGCCAGGTTGTAGTAGATCCAAAGACAAATAAATATTAAAACATTCAACATTTGCAACAAAGACAGAGGAGACATTAAAATCGTAACATACACTGAGAAAAATCTACCATAAAAATGGTAAATTAAAAAAATATAATTTTTGTTACAATATACAACACTTTCAGTGGCTCATTTCCCAAAGTTACAAGTTACAATTTTACAAGCAAAAACTGGCAACAATGCTGTCAGATACGATACATTTAACTGGCAGTGTTGCCAATTTTTAACCAAGTTTAAATCAAAACCGGCCAAGTGCAAGTCGGACTCTCGCATGAAGGGATCCGTACCATTATCTATAAAAACGGCAAAAAAGTCACGTTTGTTGTATGGGAGCCCCCTTCAATATTAATTTTATGCCTGGTGACAGACGGACAACAACGTGTTTTTTTTATAGATAATAGTACAAAACCCTTCATGAGATGCCAATGCCACCCCAGCACTGTGTCATTTTCATCATTTCCATAGTCAAGCATGTGATGCAAGTTTCACCAATCAATATCTTACCCTTGTATTACAAGCCTAAATTTTCTTTTTGTTTTTAACTATCCTATCCCATTGACCCTACCGGTCAGCGAAAAATGACGGTGTAGGTCAGATTCTGGACCGAAATGGTGGGTCTATTGGATAGGACAGGTTAAACTGTGTATTAGTTATTTACAAAATATTGAAGCACTTACAGGGTTATATTGTAGCGCTGTAACATAGGCCTGGACAGCTTGCTCCATATCCCCAGCAGCCACCAGGGCGGCGGCCAGGTTGATGTAGCCATCAATGAAGTCAGGCTTCAGCCTCACAGCATGTCTATAGTTCTCCAGTGCTTCTTGTAACTGCCCGCGCTCTTTGTACACATTTCCAAGGTTGCTATATGGACAGGCAGGGAATACGGATTTAGTCAAAACAAGTCCAAAACAAGTCCATCCAGATTGCTTTTTGATATTGCATTGAAATATTTCAAGCATTTTGAATGGTCAGCTACTTTGCTTTAGGGAACAAACCTATAAAACCGCTTTATTTTTTTGTAATACTGTAAAATAACAATTAATACGTCAAATATTTGTTACTTTTCTAAAACAGCACATTACTTATCATTAACAGGCAAAATGGCCTAACTTTTAATAGCATGCAAGTGCCAAAAAATGTGTCCATGGTATTTTCCTAAATATACCTATCATGTTTAAAAACAGACTCAAGATGAAGAAAAGCATAGCTAGTAGGCGGATTAGAGATGCCTTACTAATATTATATTTAATAAATATGTCAAGCTGATACAAAATTATTTTAAACATTCTGATTGGTCAACTTAAAACCTTAATAATTCAACACACTGTAAGGAATACATCTATGTTCCAATGGAATGAATATATTGATTTATTTATTTATTCGTTCATTAACAATATTACATTGGGTTTGAAACATACAATCCCATTTTCCTTTATATCTCATACATGGCCTTAACCCTTTGACCGCCACAGTCGGCTGTGGCCATCGGCAGTTTTCCATGCCCCTGATGCCATTTTCCATACATTTGCATCGGCTACAGCTGCTTTCGAGCATTTGTGGCACGGTTTTTCGCTATTAGCTGTAGCGTTCAAAAGGTTAAAAGAGCATTATGTATTAAAAATCAGATAATAAATTTATCCATATACCTACCTACTCTTGTTTGGTTTAATCTTATCTACTGATTAACTAACACTAATGAAGACAGTTTAAGCATCTGATAAATATGCATAAACACAATTAATGATTAAGATTAAATTAACAACTATGTTTATAAGTGGCAGAGTGATTATCCAAATGAAACATACTTGAGAATATCGTGGTCACAATAAAAACATAGGTAACTATGATATAAAAATACCAAAATCCCTTACTTAGATAATAAAAAAGGCCTATATCAACAAAATTCATGTTATTAATAGCTTAAACAGACCAGTATCTAAAAGGCAGGTGCCTAATTGTGGATGCCATTTTTCACACATCTGTGCTTTATGGCATAACACAAATAGACATATAAAAAACTGGCTAACTTCGTACCTGTAAGCTTCAGCCAAAAGAGGATTTTGCTTGATCGCCAGTGTAGAAAAATGCGCAGACTTATCTAGCCGGCGGCATTGGAAGTGGATGGAAGAGAGCAGAAGCAGCACTCCGGTGTTGGAACTGTCCTGCCGCCATAGTTGCATGCAATGCAACTCTGCGCTTTCGTAGTCCCCCGCTTGGTACTCTCGATGGGCAAGCTCCAACAGACCTACCACAAATTTCCACAAATTACTCAACTATCGCCAAATGGTAATCGTACAGACAATTCCCACAAGCAATTAATTTCTAAACTAATACAATCGCTTTTGCGAAGACTGTAACCCAAAATGCTAACAATTGATTACACTCACCGACTGTAGATATTTGCTGGATGTCAGACATTTTCAATATTACGGCATTTGTAGGCACACCGACTATTTGTTGAGGCTGGGTCGTGACAGATTGGGGCACAGCGACATTTGCTTGAGGTTGCATTTTAGTTATCATAGTTCGAGTATTATATTGTCAATTGGGGCGGTAACTATCGACACCGAATTCATCGAAAAAGCAAAAACCAAATATCACTTTTCTTCCATGGAAATATACCACCACAACACCACAAACCGTAATCGTAACCGTGAGCCAATCAATGGGCACGCGGCCGATCTACTACGAACCGGAAAGAACATTCCATAGAGAAGAATACAGAGTATATATTATACATTACATTTTATTGAGATTGAGTTTGTCATTCGTTCTTTATAGATAGCGACATCTGCATTGCAGTATACGAACTATTCCCCTTATATAATTATATTGAACGCAAATAATAGCACATATAATACCATGTTCAGTGCAATGAAAGACACGAGACAAATACTTAATTTTTATTTCATCTACTATCACTACAACGATACAGACTAAAAGTACAACCCTAGCGACGGCACTGCAATGCAAGTTTTGGTTTGATTTTGATACCGAAGTCCATGTGCAAAATCAAGACGGATCCTTCTCTGGGTTCAGAAAAGTATGAAGTCCAACGCTGTATTCATTCAGCTAAAATAATTAAATCGATTGAAATCGGAATATCCATGGAAAAGCTCACGATGCAATTCAAACAGTAATTTAACTGTTTCAAAAACTATGAGACGGCTGTCAGCGCACAATGGTTTTCATTTAAAAACTACTATTGACATTAAGCGCTGTATGGTTTAAACAGTGTGACAATTTTGAATGTCACATTTCTATACGAAATTTTGGCTAACGGATTCCATCTGTTGTCGAGTTCTGGAACGTATTCTATTGAAATAAAATGTTTGTTAATTGTGACAACCCATGGAACCACAAACATGGATCTTTCGATGACAAAAGTATTGAACATTGTCGATGGTTCCTGTATTCGAGCAGAGTTTATAAATTACACTTTTTTTGTTTACAATTATTTGTCTAAATTAAATACTTAGTGAAAACGCATTACTAATGTATTTAAGTAATGTTGTCATTACGTTTCATACTTATTTTAAGTGTGATAAGAATAATAATCAAAAGAATTCCTTGGTCTTTAAATCATATCCGGTGACGTGAAAGAAAATTCGCGGCTCTTTTTGAAAATGTTTAATTATTGAGCGCTTTGTTCGTTATCTCTGAGTAGTTATCGCTTTATTTTATATAATCATGAATAGATTTTAAGGACATTACAAGAGACAGTTTTTTTTTTTACAAAATCTAAACTTCTTTGAAGCATGTCTTGACGGACTGGTACATCATCCCGTAACCGAAACTGCTAAAGCTACAATGATGAAATTTAGAAAAAACCGGAAATAACTCGAAAAACCATAACATTAGCTAGTTTTCTATTTAAAGTTACTTGTTGTTATTTTATATTATTTTCAGTAATAATAATGTTTTATCTGGTAACGGCATTTACCGGCATAGGACGTAGTCTTTGTCACTCTGGCCCTTTAACTAGAAAGTTCAAGTCAATCCATTGCTTCGTTTCAACCAGAAAGAGGAACAAACTGTTTCACATTTATAATATTAGTATTACGATAAATTATAAGGATGAGGGTTCCGTAGGATACTTAAATAAAAAGCATTTGTAAAAAAATATTATTATTTTTATAAATGGGGCTTATCAAAAAATACATTTGTCTTATATTGTACATACTACTACTGTTATATACTACACAGCGGCAGCAGCAAGATTGCCACGGGGGTAACTTAACCTCGGACTATCTCTTCCATCGGCATTAGTGTGAGAGCGACGTACTCAGAGATAAAACGGTATTAACTAATCCTAGTGTCAACCTTGTTAGGGCTGCAGGGTATTTATTTTGTAAGTTTTGCTTCAAAGTTTGAGTACGATGCCTGAAGATAACCTATACCTATACAAAAGTACAGGAATAACACGTTCCCTGTCCCATGAATACAATATGATTCATGACTATACATGTTTCTAATATCGTCATGACTACTGCAAAGTCTGTTTTAACACTCTGGGACAAGAACCCGACTCACGGGTATTGAGAGAATTTGCTACACAACCCGGCTCTTACTATAGTAATTTTACATACATAGCTTCAAGCCCGAAATCCCTAATGGGGTGGGCAGAGCCACAAGACTACTTGTGGCCACGTTCGATTAATTAGTCCTAAGATGGTATGATGAACCGTATGGTGACAGGTGATCAGTCCATCGCCCATACAGATAGTCCGCCATGTTGGAGAGGACCCGTCCCTTAGTCGACTTTTACGACATGCCAGGATGATAAGCATCTGCACGCATTCTATGCTATTTCTTCACTCCCAGTGCAGCAGAGGAGCTAATTAAGAGGAGTAATTTTGTATGGAGGCAATTCTGTGGCTCCTGGGATGGAACTTGATATTTGGGCCAGGAGTGAAAATTATAAATAAATCTATTTATTCTAAATAAGAAAGTAAATAAGATATTTCCGTGAGGTCTTGGGGCACAGACTCGTGGTAGCATACGTAGAGCTCCCGAGGCGCGGGCTCGCTGAAGATTCGTCTGGAAACGAAAATATTACTACACTTCTTAAGCTATTTACTACTGGGCCCTATTCTATAACGCTACAAGTTAAAATTTCATAATAACAATAATAATTTATTTAAAAAAAAATCAACGGTGGGTGGGTGCAAGCGTTACGGTCGTGTTACGTTGGGGGAGGGGGGGTTCAAGGTTGGTGTTACGTCACGATTTTATAATATTGCACAAATTAAAAGTCAAACTATCTTTATTCAATTTAGGCTTTTACAAGTTCTTATGAAGGTCAAGGAATGAATCTACAATAATGTAAACTCAAGAAATTATAATTATATTATTAAGAAATGGAACCAAATACATTCATAGATGGTTATACCTCGCCCAATGTAACAAGAGCGCCGAATTACCTGAATATTAGGCAAAAACTTTTTACAAAGCACCTGTTACGTAACGGAATGGAGAGGGAGGGGAGGTCCCGGCTAAGCGTTACGGTCCTGTTACATGGGGGGAGGAGGGGGGGGGGGGGGGGGGTCAACAATTTGAGAATTTTGCGTTACGTAATTTGTGGACGACCCCTTAACTGTGGTGGTGGCCGTAACTTAGTGAGCGTCAAGTGGACGTACCCTTCGAAGATATCCAGGATCTGATGATTCCAAAAAATAGTGCCTAAATAGTACCCAATTAGTACCGAGTTAGAAAAAATAGTACCTTTGTAATTTCCGAGATATGAGCCTTGATTAACGGGTACGCTAACTTGACGTCAAGCTGGCGTACCCGCTTTGGATCTCGAGAACGGTGCTGTTCCCAAATATGCTCTATATCCCAAAAAATAGTGCACAAATAGTACCCCTGGCTCCCGAAGTCTCAACTTCGTCGCTCTTATAGAAACAGATATTTCATACCAAACACGGGTAAAATATTTTGCACCGTCAAGCTGGCGTACCCGACCGAGATCACACAGAAAGCCATTGAATTCCTAAGCCAGCTATATACCAAAAAATAGTGCCTGAAATAGTACCCCTTTTACGACAAAAACATAAAAGAAAAGCTAAGTGGAACATTGAAAAAAATGAATGCCAACTTCTACATACAAACTAATTTTGGTACAGACGCAAACAGAGAGGAAATTTATAACGGTTAGTAAACGATTATACTGAAAACTTAAGTAAACAGATGCCGTTACTGTTATGTTTTAACCATGTTTAACGTGCTGAGTAAATGTACGAAGATGTAGCTATAGGACCGAAAAACTCCTAATACTAAGGTACCGCAAAAGGATAAAACCTAGTTTGCTATAATCTGCGTTATGCCAACCCATCTGGCTATTGCAATGAATATTAAGTAAATTAAGACTTTCACTTACATTCTGCTTAAAAGATTGAAAGAACAAACAATAAATATAAATAAAATAATACTTTTGTACGTGACAGTACTATGACAATGAAGAATATTCATCCATTATTTTTTCAATGTTCCACTTAGCTTTTCTGTTATGCTTTTGTCGTAAAAGGGGTACTATTTCAGGCACTATTTTTTGGTATATAGCTGGCTTAGGAATTCAATGGCTTTCTGTGTGATCTCGGTCGGGTACGCCAGCTTGACGGTGCAAAATATTTTACCCGTGTTTGGTATAAAATATCTGTTTCTATAAGAGCTACGAAGTTGAGACTTCGGGAGCCAGGGGTACTATTTGTGCACTATTTTTTGGGATATAGAGCATATTTGGGAACAGCACCGTTCTCGAGATCCAAAACGGGTACGCCAGCTTGACGTCAAGTTAGCGTACCCGTTAAACAAGGCTCATATCTCCGAAATTACAAAGGTACATTTTTTTCTAACTCTGTACTAATTGGGTACTATTTAGGCACTATTTTTTGGAATCTTCAGATCCTGGATATCTTCGAAGGGTACGCCAACTTGACGCTCACGTAACTTAACATACACGACACGAAAGCTAGCAACATGAAACTACCAATCAGATCGTGATTCGTGTTGCTGTCGCGTCGCCGAAGTAAACGATTGGCTCTTTATACAACATCATCATTGTCAGAGCTTTTATTCACTAGCAGCTCAGCATGGAGCAATACTGGGCCCAATTCGAAACGCTGACGCCTAAATGTGTGCGCTAAAGTATCTATGCGTCGCCGCACGCACAGTTAAACAAATCTCGACCCGCTTAGTAAGGGGAAACGGGTCGAGATTTTGTTTGAGTGTGCGTGCAGCGATGCACAGATACTTTGGCGCACAGATACTTTGGCGCACACATACAAGTCGCGCGCGGTGCGTTTGTATGAAGATAACCTACTTCCCTTCTCTTTATACTATGCCTTAAAGGTCACTAAGCTTAAAATAAGAATCGTCTTTAGATTTAGTATGGCACAAAGCTGTCAAAATCGAGTTTAGACGTTTCTTAATTCGAATTTAGCGACTTAAATTTAGCGAACATTTTCGAATTGGCCCCACTATCCTGTAAATTTCTTATTTTATTACCCAACAACCCAAAACTGGAATGGCTCCACGTTTTTCTTGATTCCGCATTGGCTCAACACTTCCGCTGTCGCTTGGAACAGCATGGCGTACTCCTTGACCGCCACCAAAATCTTATTCAGCGGGTTTGACGGCGTGTGATTCCTCTTGAATCTGTAAACCACAAACAAAGGGGTCATTGACATTTCGCTGGTTTCAAAATAAAAAGAAATAATGTGAAATACAAATCCATTCCAAATTCAATTTTAACGCGTTTGAATAAAGTCTAAAACAAAAGTGAATTTCATTTTGACTTGTTTCCTTCTACTATTTTTAAACGTGCGATTTGTTAAATGCCATGGAACAAAAAGTGACGTCACTGTTCTACAGGCAGGACAAATGGGAATGACCCCAAACAAAGTAAGCCTACTGTTTTATAAAGCAGATAGACGGACGGACACATGGCAAAACTGTAAGGGTTCCTAGTTTGACTGTGGGACTCTAAAAATGCGAGCACTGCCGGAAAATATATGAACTCAGTCGTCGGTGTTGCCAGTTTTACCTGTAAATAGGCTAGTTTCCTGAATTTTTTTATTAGTCCGTAGTGTAGTTTTATTTACATAATAAAAAAATATTGAATACATATTTTTTCTTTTGTCAATTACACAAAAATGACGAAGATATAGTGCGTTGAAGTTCCTCGTGACGTCACGCACGACTTTGTACACTTTTTACCATTAAGTGACGTCATTAGCCCCCACTCCCGAACTTTGATGCGCGTTATCTTTGTCAATTTTGATTGATTTGATAAAGCAAAAAATACGTGTTCAATTTTTTAATAATCTAACTGACGGACTTAGTATTACTATTTTTTTACCCAGGAAACAACCCTATTGTAAATAGTAACTCTAACAAAAACAGCCGTTTAAACTCAGAATTCAAATTAAAATGAATTTACACTTTTAAAAACCGGAGCATACGGGCTCATCGATAAAAGCCTGCGAAGGGTAAACAAATGTATCACCTTATGCTGTGTTGCAGTAACTCATGGATCCGTTTACTGGCCGACCGGAAAGTTTTTATGATATACGAATACAGCATATTATTAGCTTGCGCCTCGATATTCTTCACGGGCGCTATCAGGATACCCTTCTGGGATTCCAATTGCAAGAAATGGAACAGCACGTTCTCATCGCCTGCTGTTATTCTGAAAGAATATCAAATTTAACGTTTAATTATTTCTTAAACTTTAACCTTTTGGCCGCCAAGCATGTCTGAGAAGTAACACGAATTTCAACTTTAAGTCAAGGTAATGAAGGACTTTTTTACCCTGTATACGCTGTCAAGCATAGTCGACAACGGCGGCCAAAAGGTTAAAACTTAAGATGCATGAAGAAAGGTTAACAAACCAAATGGGAAGAACACGATATTACGAATTTAAAATTAATATTTAGTTATTAGTTATTACTGAATGGAACTTTCAAAAGTTTATTAAGTCGGGTCTACACTTTTGACGACATAAATTAACGCGATGGCCATAAATCAATACATATAAAACAGTACCGTGACTCACTTATAGACAACGCACAGCCTAAACGGGTGGTCCTAGAGGTTTGAAAGGAGGAGACATTCCTCGAGTACCCTAGAGGTGCACTAAGGAGGGATTTTTTGAAATTCCATTCCTAAAGGGGTGAAAAGAGATGATAAAGATTGTATGGAAAATAACGCGCGCGATGCTGTGGCGGGTCCACTAGTTGTATCTAAACGCCGTCCTTTAATAACGCGACGTTCCTTCAAATCGCGCCTAACTCAAGTGTGGCTCCCGCATTAGCTCGAAAACCGATACTCACTTGTGAACGGTGACGTGTTCTATTTCAGTCAACAATGACTTCCTGATATCCGACGTGTCAATACTGCCACTCGCTCTGCTACCATCCTGAAAAAATAGTAGTTTATGCAACGGTTGCATAATGATAGGCCTTAAAACACTAGTGCGGTTTTCATGAAACGAGCCGATAGGCGAGTTTCATAATAAGATCGCACGTGTGTTTTAAGACCAAATTATGCAGAGTTGCATACATAACTTTATCTACACACATATTATAAATCCTCCATGATGGGTTCAGAAACAATATTTTCTGGCAACAAGTTATTTGTTGCAATCGTGGCTGCATATTTCCGATATCCGGCGCATTTTCACATCACACACACTCCGAGAAGACTACTTACTATTCATATTTTCAACTAAAATGTAAATTACAAACAACTTTTTCTATTCAATTCAACAAAAATTCTACTTTTGTTCAGCAAAACGTCAACATGGCTGCAATTCGACCCTCCGTCAAGACCATTTTTTTTTAAATCATAGACAAACGGATGAAGTCTCTATTCTCACGTCACTCGAGATCAAATATTGTGCAGTTTATATTAAAAAAACATACTGAATTGACGTTTCGTATCAATAACTGTTTTAATATCTATGGATACTAGAATAGAGACCCACTTGAGTTTTGACAGCTGTTCCAAATTTAATCTCATTTCTTTACTAAAAACGGTAAAGAAGTCATATTATTTCTTTATCGCAGCACTGGTTTTTCCTAATTGGTTGTCAAAATGGTGGTCATTTCCTACGGTTTTTGATTAACCAATGGAGGTTTTATGATATGGGTGTAGATAAATATGTATTCAGCACCGAAAAGCCAAGCGAAAGATGCTTTTACAGACACGCTCTTAAGAGGCGTATTACAAAGCTGTGCCGGCTACATCGCATTAATCGCGTTGTTTATGTCAATTGACTGACAAACCGGCAGACGGCCCACCTGATGGAAAATAATGGTCACCCGTTTTTAAAGTAAGTCCAGTCTAGTCCAGTAAGTACAAAAATGCATCAGCAAACAAGCTTCGTAAACACATCATCTGAATTTAGATGTCTTTACCTGCCTGTCCCAGTCAGAATCAGATCCTGAGGAGTCCCGGCGATTCTTCTGTTCCCGATCGGCCCGTCTACCCTGGACGCGTTCTTCACTTTTCTCACTGTCAACACAATATCAAACCTTAAGTGATAACTATAGGTAGTAAAGTATTTATTTTAATGTCTGCGAACAAGCAAAGCGAGAAAGCGTGCCCCGGACGCCGAGTGACGGCTGTAGCTGACAAAATGTATAGGGAACGGCATGCCGTGGCGTCAGTGGCACGGCAATCTGCTGTCGGCCACAGCCGACTGCACGTTCAAAAGGTTAATAAAGACCATCTGCTTATATACAAAGCAAAATGCAAAACACGCTTCGTCAAAACATTATAGTAACATGGCGCTTAAAGTTATTTTCCTCCTACCGGATTAGTACCCGGCCCAAATGTTCCAAATATACCAGCCGCATTCCCGCACTGTATCGCCAATGATATTCTCTTCTACTAGTAGAAGTTTATAAGTAATAATAATAACAATCAGGGGACAATCTTTTCCACAAATCGATCTAGTCCCAAAGTAAGCTCTAAAGGCTTGTGTTATGGGTACTAGACGACGATATACATACATAAATACATAGGAAACATCCAAGACTCAGGAACAAAAATTCGTGCTTATAACACAATCAAATATGTTGCCCTTACCGGGGATCGAACCCGGGACGCTAGCTTCGGAGGCAGGGTCACTACCAACTAGGCTAACCGCGTCGTCGAATTAAGTAAAAAGCAAGGCTGTTTTTCTCGGGTGGACCTACACCGGTAGTGTCAGACGACGCATTTTTAATCCATCATTTATCTGATAAATTAGAAATGCTGTCCGGAAAATTGTTTAAACTTAATTTGACAAAGTGGTTAATGGAGAAATGTTTTTACAGTGTCAAGGAATACTTAAGCTTTGAATATGTACATTGACAAAATCTATAAAATTATAAAAATGAACTACTATTAAACACTAATATGAATTAAGATTACTACCAATATGTGTACGCATGGTTGCATGCTGAATACAAGTGCAGGAATAATATACGTAAGGCCATGTTTTTAACTGTATTAATTTATGTATCAATAAATGAATTTGGTTCGACACGTTTGGCCTAGTTGGTAGTGACCCTGCTTCCGACGCCAGCGGTCCCGGGTTCGATTCCCGGTAAGGGCAAATATTTGTGTGATGAGCACGAATGTTTGCTCCCGAGTTTTGGATGTTTATTATGTATTTAAGTATTTATTTATTTATACAAGTATGTATATCGTCGTCTAGTCCCCATAACACAAGCCTTTAGAGCTTACTTTGGGGCTAGATTGATTTGTGTAAAGATTGTCCCCTGATTTATTTATTATTATTTGATTTGATTTGATTATAATATTAGGGAGGATTATATTAACAAATAATTTAATTTTCATGTCACCTGTTGCTCTTCAAACTGTTTGAATCTTCTGAAAAGCTGACATCCAAATTGCTCGCATGCCTGTGTTGCTTGGGGCCGCTGTACCACTGTGAATACAGGCTGTGGTGGCTGCCGTAGTTTACAGAAGTATCGCTTGACAGGTTAATCTGTTCTGTAGAGTTGTTGCGTTTCTTGTCGGTTTGGCTTTTTGTAAGTTTCAGAGTTGACGGCCTCAAAGTACCATCTTGGGTCTTGTGAGCTGTAAATTATAATGCAACGCAAAATAGAACTTTATCTAGATTTAATTCGAAGTGGCGGGCCAGTGCATAATGCTCACTATGCCACTTTAATAGTAGTTTACGCAACGGTTGCATAATGATAGGCCTTAAAATACGAGTGCGGTTTTATGAAACGAGCCGATAGGTATGGGATAGGTATTTGTACAGTTACATACATAACTTTATCTACACACATAATATAAATCCTCCATGATGTGTTCAGAATATTTTCTGGCAACAAGTTATTTGTTGCAATCGTGGCTGCATTTAATGAAATAAAAATTAGACAAAAAAAAACCGCGCATCTCCCACGGGAGTATACAGGAGCTAAATCGGCTATAGCTGCTCTATACGCGTGCGTGTAATAACACCCTTTCCGAGCAAGCGTGATGAAAAACTCCTAACGTTACAAAAATTGATACTGTAATAACATTACAGTACAGATACTACAGTACAGATTGTAATGATGCTGGTCATTTCCTACGGTTTTTGAATACATTATGGAGGTTTTATGATATGAGTGTAGATAAAATAATCCTATTAACGGTACGTCCTTGAGAACATTCCTTGCTATTAAAATTAAAGTAACTTACAATTCATCTCTCTCATTTTCCTCCCATGCTTAGTTAGGTATTCAGGTAAGATCTCAACCTGCGGTTGGGTGTTAGACGTCAGCCATGAAGCCAAATATTTGTTCATTCCGACGTCATAGAGCAGCTCTAGACAGCTTTCACACTCTTCCACGTAGAACGGTGACGGCGGAGTAATACCGACTGCCTGAGAAGAAATCCTTACTTATATTATTCAGTAGTACAAAATTCGTTATCATTATGCCCTCAAAATGTGCAGTTTTCTTGGATAAAAATTTTGCTTTTTCAGAGACATGCTGTCTCACATATTGAAAACTTAACCTCTCGTATGCCGATAATTAATAAAAGCTGCATTCGCATCTCATTTGATTCTTAGATTGGAGTACTAAAAAAATACTTGAAAAAAACGGCCAAGTGCGAGTCCGATCGCGCACGAAGGGTTCCGTACCATTATCGTACTATAAAAACAGCAAATAAAATCACGTTTGTTGTATGGGAGCCCCCTTAAATATTTATTTTATTCTGGTTTTTAGTATTTGTTGTTATAGCGGCAACAGAAATACGAGTAACATCATCTGTGAAAATTTCAACTGCCTAACCACCACGGTTCATGAGATACAGCCTGGTGACAGAAGGACAGACAGAGAGACAGCAGTCTTATTAATAGGGTCCCGTTCTACCCTTTGGGTACGGAACCCTAAAAAGAAAATAAAAGTTGCACTCAAGAAAAAGCATGAGTGTGTTGAAACGTACACGCGTCATACAATAATTATGGGTCATGCCCATTTGCAAGTGACTTTGTCCACATTTAATTCGTTATTTGGGAGCTGTCTGTTACATTACATGCAGACACATACAATTTTGCATTTATACCATTATGGTAGCATATGTACATATATATATATATATATATATATATATGGTAGTAAAACTTACATCTTCAGTACACCCTCCAGCTTCCATTAATGTGGCCAAAATAAAATGCCCCTTCCCAACGACCAATAGAAACCAGCGACCATCTGGAATTCTAATATTTCAATTTAATTACTTTATTACCTTAATATCAGTTTAAAATGTCATGGACATATGAAGGGGACACACATTCCCATCACAGACGCTTCCTTGTACAGTGAAGGGAAAGATGAGGTACAAATGGTTGATAGTGTGGTTCATTTAATTGATTAAAATAAAATATTTACCTGTAATCATTTCTATCGCTCCTATTCTGTGTTCTATGTTCATTTATGAAAGCCTCCTTCCAAATTACGAGTTTCTCTAATTCTTTATCTGCACTTAGCTTCAGTATACCGTTAAGATATAAATATGAGTTGATCTCAATCAGATCTTCATCTTGCAGATGAGAACTTAATAAATGCCCAGAGTAATATAAACAGGTTCCGATTACAGTGTATAGTCTTTGAAAGTTCTCGACATCATCAGTCTGTAAAGAGCATCAAACAAGCGAGCTTGCATTATATTTCAGTTTTGTGAAGTGTAATGCAAGTTCTGTATTTTACAAACTACAAACCCATTCTCTGTAATCAGCTGCTTGCAACTCTGTCATGGCGTCGTCAACCTGAATCTTAACTTCCAAAGGCAATGTAATAGCGTGAGCGGATAAAACATTCTCAAAATATAATCCATTACTTCCATCAGTATCCATATCTTTATTACTGAACAACAAAGTATTGAATATTCGAGAAAACAAACTGTCCAACTTATCAACATTATTAGGTTTCGTAAAGCATGTTTTCAGAGATCCATATAAGAACTCTAAAGTTTTCGCAATATGTTTCATAATTCTTTTAGCGGCGAATAAATCAACTTGTTTATTGGGAAACGCAACTAATAGTAAATCACTGTAATGTGGAATGTATGTTACATTTATTAGAGTTTTGTTATAAAGTACTGTGGAGGCAATTGGTTGACTCGTGCCTAGTGACTTAGGTGCCAAATGATTTAATGTGACATAAGCACCTCTTGTGTTATACAGGAAGTTTTGATTAAAAGGTCTTGGATAGCAGTACAAAACACCCTTATCATCATTGCTATGATATTCTAAGTCATTACAGCATATGTATAGAACAGAGCAATTGGAATCTTTTATTAGTTGTGTTAAAGAGTTCTCCGGAGCTCCCTTTGCTATGAGCAACTTCTCTGTATCAAAGTTGACTCCTTTGGTTACCACTTGAAATTGCAGTTTTGGATTATCATAATCATCAGCGACTACTTGAAGAATACTGTTGACATTATAAGGGTTTACATCTATTCCATTTATTTTCTGCAAATAATATCCTCTTTTCACTTGTGGCGTGTAAATGGCTTTCGCTTCAGGCAGGAAGTCTGATACCACAAGATTTTTACCATCAGAACTTGCTTCTAGACTGATGCCAAACATTTTTTCAATTTGGCAATTCTTTGCACTGTTAAACATCATGTTTTTGCTGACCTGGATTTATAAAAAAAAAATTGACAGAGTAATTAATATAAGAGTTATATATATTTATATGTAAACGGGACTTAATTGCGTAACTTACTTACTCCAAATCCAGAAAAACAAGATCAAGTTATAGTTCGAAATACGCGTCTCGAAGATGCTAATACCCTTCTCGTGACCACAGCCGTTGCAATATGGTTAAAACGTCGAGGTAAATAATAACATTTTTAAGTTATGCGATTAAGTCCCGTATACATGTAAATGTGTTTAAATCATGAAAGTTTAAACCAATCTATAAGAGTTATACGTCATGCTTAAGAGACTGAAGTAATAAATTAATGATAGATAAAATAAGGCGGAAAGCCACCACCAACCAACCTTCATATACATATATTTAAGCTTTGTATCTTTGTAAGCAAAAGCGATCATAGCAATTTTGATTGTCATTTCTTCTCTAGATAATCAGTACCTGTATGACAACAAACTTATTATTTTCTTCCAGAGATGTTTTTTCGAGTATAGCAGAAACTGTTGCCGCACCAGAGTCACTTTCATTTCTCTTTCTACCAAACACATGTAAGTTTTTATTTTTACGGTTCTTCAGTACTTTAAATATTCTTCCTACAAATGTAAAAATATAATAAGGGTAGTATTCTGCCCTGCTAAGCCGAAAAGCGCTATTTCAATCAGAGTAAGTCTAGAGAAAATTGACTTTATGACAATTTACAAAAAGTCGATTTTCTCAAGACTTACTCTGATTGAGATAGCGCGTTTCGGCTTAGCAGGGCAGTATTTACCTAACTTCATTATAACATTTAAGACTTAAAACTTAGATAACTATACCTTTAGTTGATCTCCTTGTGGATGATCTCTTGAAATTGTTTCTTCTTTTAAATGATTCACAATTTTCGAGAAGTGGAGCTTTTGAATCATCAACAACATCATTTGTCATTTTAACTTTTATATAAACCAATTCTCCATCTTCACCGACATCCGAGTCCCACTCGGGCACGGAGCTGGAATAATTAATAAAACAGACCAGGATAAGTTTAATTATTGTCAACTATAGTATAAATAATAATTTAGTAAGTACAATGAATGAGGGATTTAGACAATGAATACTTATAATTATTATTTTATTTTAACATAATTAATGCAGCAAAATTATCAATGCAAACCTGTAATTGGCTTTCTAAGTTATTTTTATGTTTTTATGTTAAAGCTTTAGATTTTCACTACACAAATAAATAAATACATTGGTACTATGTAATTGTAAATATATACATATATTTAAACTGTTCAGGCAGTTAAAATAAGAGCCTGCCCGATACTACTTTAAGGATAGTATACTTTAATTTGTCATAACCGGTTACTAGTAGCTTTTATCAAATATTCTGGGTAAGGCCATCTCTCCGGTAAAATGCGTGAAAAAATTACCTGTCCGAATCTGAATATTTGGATTCGTCCGAAGAATTAGTCCAGTCGTTATCGGAATCACACGGGCTATCATAATTTAGTTTAGTTTTAAAGTTATTCATAATTTCGCAAAACAACAAACAAAACTTGAGCTTTACAAATACCAAAGCAACTTATTGCTTATATTGTTCTAGAGAAGTTTGTGGGTCACAAAATATTTACAGATCTGAAATGTTTATATACTTATAAATAAAGTATTGAATAAAATAATTTAAGTTCGGTTAATTATTAGATTAATCAATCTCGTTTGACTGACACACACAAAGCAAAGACACAAAAAATAAACAAGGATCTGTCATAGGTGTTGCCTGCAGTGTTGCCACCTTTGTTTTAGTAATGGGGGCAGTTGAAAAAGCTAAAAAGGGCTAGATCGGGCTAGATGGAGCATGTTTTAAAAAAGAGGCTAAAAACACCTTTACTAATGATTTCGATTATGTATTTATTTTTTGCTTTGAATCACAATAACATTTCTAAATTAAACCAAATTAGAAGAAAAAAATAACCTATTTAATAGGTTCAAAAATTAAAAATATTATTTGGTTATTTAACAAACTAAAATTAAACAAATTTAACCAGTTCAAAATTTTAAAAGAATAATTTAGCTATTAACCAATATCAAAAATATAAATCAATATCTATGACACAAATCGAGAAAGTTCGATCTTATCGCGATGTTAGAATGGCGCAAATTTCAGATTTTGGTGCAATATTTTTAAGAAAATGAAAAGGGCTAGATAGCCCTTTCCGGGCTAAAGCATTAAACAGCGAGTTCAACTACAGTAAAAAGTGCTAGATCTAGCCCCAAAAGGGCTAAGGTGGCAACACTGGTTGCCAGTTCGTGCTCGTAAAATTGTAGCTTCGTGAAACAACGCAACAGCTTTCGGCGGCAACATTCAAATCCGTTTTTCGTCGATTATTTTTGTTATATAAAATATTATGACTGTTCTATTCTGATCCTTTCCTATAATTAGCGAGCAGTTAACAACAATCGACCATTTTTGACTAGTAGTTTCTCTGTAACCAATAAAACTATTGTCTAGTTGTTCAGTATCATTCACTTAGCACACAGTCAAAGATGCGTCTGCTGATCTCCAGAATCTTATAAAATATTAAGTAGTTTATGATGCTCGATTGTTGTTCACTGCTCGCTACTTCGGCGCTGGCCCCCAATTCTCGCTGCATTCGAGATAATGTCGGTTGCGTGATTAAACGTCAGATTCATACAGTTGTGTCAAACGACTGTATGCACTGACGCCCTTCTCGTTCACGTCACATCCGAGCGCCCGCGCGCTTCCAATAAGAAAAAAGGATAATTTCCCCCACCCTTTTTTCGGTGTGTGATGTTTCATTCTTTTGTAAAATAATTATAATTAGATTCTTAATTTTAATTTTAATTCTTATTTCAATTATGATACAAATTTAAAATTGTATACTTATAATTATTTGCATGCTGCCAACCGTACAGCTGAATATGTGAAACTAATACTAATTATATCTAATTGACATCTCATGTACCATATTTATTGCAATAAAAAACTTACTTACTTACTTACTTACTTACCTAAGCAAGTCTTAACATTAAATTAAGGTGGATTGCCTACGAAGAAGTCGTTTCCTTTATAATAAGCCCGCGCTACAGTGTTTATTTATATCCTCATCGGCCCTAACATGCAAGACACAAGGATAAGTTAAACCGTCTTATCTCTAAGTGCGTTTCTCTCACACTAGTGCAGACGAAAGAGATAGTCATAGAGATAAACGGGTTTAATTTATCTTTGTGTCATGCATGTCAGGTAGGGTGTCCCTTATTTTTCGAATATTTCTTTTTGTAACGCATACCCTCTTATTATATTTATTACGTGTTTATATACTCCCAGTAAAAAAATCAGGTCATTCTATGAACGGGAACCCGTGCCGAAATGCATCTTTATCCTGTTCATACAAGTTGCGCGTGACAAGTGGCGCGTGCCTTGCAATTAGTTATTTTAGTGACTGTTTTCATACAAATAACGAGTATTAAATTACTGTTCTAAGATGGCAGTCGAGTTACGAAGTGCAAAAAAGATATTTACTTAGTTGGTGTTGGGTTACAAAATTACCTCCGAAGCGACAAGTCCTAGCAGTTTTGTTTCACAATATACCTACGGGAAGTCAAATTAACAGTGACTGAAAGTGCAAATTTTGTGACCCGTGAATGTATAATCTTCTGGGAAAAGGCTCGAATACCAACCTGAACAGTACCTAACTGTGTTAAAAAGTTAGTAGATCTTTATACGGTGTGGTGTGATTTACAAAAAAAAAAGCAAAACATCCCATGAAGTTTACACTAAACGCGAACAAGATTTTCAAAATGAGTTGGATAATTTATTTGATAACGCACATGCCGACGCTTAAAATAAAATTGAAAAGGATATTATTTTTACAACAACAGAGAGAACCAGGGCGACCAAGATGTCTAGCTGGTATAGGGAAAAATATTAACTGAAAAAAGAAGACAGACTGCGACAGAGAAAGTTACAAGAGGAGAAGAAAAGATTAAAACACTTGTCTACTGCTGAATACGGTGTCTTCGCATTATCATTCACCAGCTCAATCTGATACGTCTGCTGCCTGTAGTTTATCATCTAGTAGTTCTACTGAAAGCTTGGACAAGCCTATTTCTGCTGCACCTACGGCGACAACGTCTCGAACTAGTACCGCGAAAAGGGGCAGAAAATATATTGTTACACCCAAGCTAGTAGCAACTTTAGATAGATGTCAGTTAAGAATAAGAGACTCTGTTTACATAGTTCAGGCTGTAATTGAAGCATTGGTTCTTAATATTTATGAATTTACTATAGCTAAATCTTCAATACAACGCATTCGAACGCAGATACGAAAGGACAGGGCAGAGATGATAAAAACCGATTTTCAGAACAATATTCCAGAAATATTCCTCCTCTGCTGCACTGGGAGTGAAGAAATAGCATAGAATGCGTGCAGATGCTTATCATCCTGGCATGTCGTAAAAGTC
Organism: Tortricodes alternella; assembly: GCA_947859335.1. Classification (NCBI taxonomy): domain Eukaryota; kingdom Metazoa; phylum Arthropoda; class Insecta; order Lepidoptera; family Tortricidae; genus Tortricodes; species Tortricodes alternella. The sequence continues at coordinate 5,245,510 of OX401981.1, forward strand.
GACTAAGGGACGGGTCCTCTCCAACATGGTGGACTATCTGTATGGGCGATGGGCTGATCACCTGTCACCATACGGTTCATCATACCATCTTAGGACTAATTAATCGAACGTGGCCACAAGTAGTCTTGTGGCTCTGCCCACCCCATTAGGGATTTCGGGCGTGATAATATGTATGTATGTATGTATTCCAGAAATTGATTTATGATTTCAGGCAGATCTTTAGAAAACTTTGTGACAAACAAGAGCAAAACCTTATTTTCACACCTAAAGATCGACGACAGCCTTCTGCAAGAAAGCGTTTCTTGGTGGAAAGAAAATGAAGTATATATGAAAGCTAAAAGTCGAGCTGTATGCTTAAAAGCTGTAAATGACATAGCAGAGAGAGCAGTAAAGCTTATGCAAGATTCTCACGGTTTGGTAACCGCCGATGAAGAGCAAAAACAATTTCTTCTGCGTTGCGTGCAAGAGCACAGAAATCTCTCCCCTGATTGTAAAAAAGCCACTTGAAAAAAGAAATATACGTAATTACTGAATTTTTTATTCGGATGATTTTATTAAATATTACTAATTAACATTATTGCTCTTGTTTCTATCATTTATTTCACTAATTTATTTGATTTTTGCTAATTATACTCTATACCTACCCAATGTTACAAGTATAACTAAAAACAAAACTTTGAAGTCAAGTCGGCACGGGTTCTAATGCTTATAAAAAGCTGAAATTTCACATAATAGTATATTTTAGGCCTACTAACATATTTAAGGGGTATGCGTTTCAAAACCGTAAAAAAAAAATTTTTCCTTCATATAAGGGACACCCTAATGTCAGGGCAGCTGTGATATTCTCTTATAAAGTTTCTAAAGTCTTCTTCAATTTTTGCGGTTAATATGCTAAGCCGTTTTAGCTCCTAGGGATTTTATTGGATAATAAAACCTCTAGCAGGGCTGACCTACGATGCCGACTAAAACGTAATGTTTATATACTCTTTAATGTCGACAGTCTGCGTGACAGCTTCCTTTTGGTAATATTACTATACTCTTTGGCGACAGCCTGACAATATCATTTGAACCGACCAAAACCCAAAATTTAAAAATGATAAAACATAAAATTAGTTGTAAATAAATAAAGAATGACGCCCAGTTGAGAAAAAGTGTCCATGTCGATTCTCCTCTATTGAGTTCACATCACAAGCGGATGTTGAATTTGCAAAATCTAAATGTCTTGCAGAAAGTTTCATTAAAGGTCTTTCATATTGTGTAATGGATTATGACGATAACACTGAACAAAATGATTCTGCTGCATCTACATCTGCTAATTCATATGATGACAATAATACTGGTACTAGAGGCGAAACAAACGACAATGATTTAGGTGATCATATAGGATTAGAAGCACAGACGTTTGGGTGCCAAACCAGAGGAATTCTAGATTTGCCACTTCTGTTACCCAGCCCTGAAGCACAGACTTTTGGGTGTCAAATAACAGGACTTCAGGACTTTCCACTTTCAACCCCTTGCCCAATAACTACACAAACATACATAACCAACGTCATGACCAGCGAAGGAGATTGTACGATTTGTGAATCTGCGGATGTACCATTCTGTCACGTGAAGCTAGTAAGTTGTTCTCATTTTGTCGCATATGGTCCTATTCACAATTCGTCGCGTTTGGCAATTCGTCCCGTCCGCAATTTGTCCCGTTTTCAATTCGTCCCGTTTGCGGATCGTCCCGTTCGCGGCTGGTCGCGTTCGCAATTCGTCCCGCAAACGCACCTCGTCCCGTTCGCGGCTGGTCGCGTTCGCAATTCGTCCCACAAACGCACCTCGTCCCGCCGCGAATGGGACGGGGTGCGTTTGCGGGACGATCTGCTAACGGGACGAATTCCGAACGGGACGATTTGCGAATGAGACCCGGCGAACGGGACGAGGTGCGTTTGCGGGACGATCCGCTAACGGGACGAATTGTGAACCGGACGAATTGCCAAACGGGACGAATTGAGGATCGGACCATATGCGCAAAATTGTTGTTTTCAGTAGGTACACACATATAAACACAGCCTCCGTACAACAGAAATTTTTATCGCACACCTAAAGCATTCGTTCCATTCGCGTCCCGCATATTAGTTAAAATAGTGACAGATGCTTTATGTGCGCGTTAAAGCTAGTGTGCTAGGCGCTCAGTGCCCCGTTTCACGAATATACAAGTTACAAATTTCTAGGCAAAAACTGACAACACTGCGAGGCAAATGTATGGGACGTGTCATCGGTGTTGCCACTTGTTCTTCTCAAGTGTAGCTTCGTGAAACGGGCCACAGATGGACAATGTTAACAGACTACCTACATTATTGACTTTGACTAAATTTCACATTAATCATCGACAAAAACGCGAAAAATGCGCTCCGCTTTGTAATACGCCTCTTAAACCATAAATAGTCAAATTACTTACTCTCATGAACGTTTAGTAATACATGGTTATTGGGGAAAAAGGTAGGTGCCCTGGCGCTTCCCTTGATCGTCTTGGCGGGGGGCACGGCTTTTATCCTGCCATATATATCCTGAGTAATGATTTGTGGTAGGTATATTAAATAGCTATTCTTCTTCTAATTTTGATTTAGTATTAAGTTATGTTGTTTATTTATTTTATAATTATTATTACTTGTTTTTGATTTTTTTATTTATTATTATTGTTTGTTTTAGCTAGGTATTTGTAATTTGTGTCCATCCACGCATTGTGTTCTCGTATTAACTCCAAGGTTAGCTTGAAGAGATCCCATTAGGGATAAGCTCGCCTTTGGACATTCCTTATGTCATAATGCATTATTATTGTCATTTATGTGCAATAAAGAGTTTACATACATACACATACATATCTTTCTCACCGATGCGTCCCTTGTGTCGGCTGAACGTTTAAAGGGCCCTCGGAGAAAAAAATGTAGCTAGGTACGGGTAATTTGTCTGAATTACAGGATGAACTAGTCAAACTAAAGGAAAGTACTAGAAAGCTGCTATGTCTGCTAGAGGAGTTGCAATCAAAAACACAGTCAAAAGTGCTCATAATAGATGAAACGCCGAATTTGACCAGCGTTTTGAAACCATTAACGAAGTCCACTAAAGATAATTTTTGGAAGGTACCGTTACGTTAGTACTATTATCTATTGTGTGGTATTAGTTTGACTTATTTCTGTATTTTTTTACTCTATTTCAATTTTTAGACAACATTATTTGAAACAATAGTTGGCCACAAGTGCTTTACCGCGCCTTAGGTAGCTGCGCGGCGAGAAGCGGGGTGCTCGCGGCGCGGAAATTGGGGGAAGGGGGCAGTATTCCTTTACATTTCCCTTCCCCTCTCACGTCCGGCCCCACCCAAGGCGCGGTACAGCGCTTGTGGCCAACTATTATTCCAAATAATGTTGTCTAAAAATTGAAATAGAGTTAAAAAATACAGAAAATAGTTCTTTACCAATATATTACAGGAGAACCTATAAGAAGTCTAAGAACAAGGAAAGTTCAGATAACCATGTAGGTACTTCCGTACATCCCTCTCCACCCGAGTCCAACTCGCACTTGTCCTTTTTTTTACTATTCAATTTATGAGATTTATCAAGGATGCTGCATATTGGTCGAATGCTGAAAGCGTGTGGTACCTACTACCAGTGGCGCAGCATGCCTTCAAGCCGATTTCTGACGGCTTCACCAAGCTAGAAAGCTACCGCTAGCTGTCAGTGAAGTCCATGTTAAATTAACTTTTATTAACATATTTCAGCCCCTGTCAGTTGCTGACACCATAGGTTTACGTGCAATCGATAAATTAGAAACACAAACTAAAGATTTGGGCGTCATTATTATTGAGGTAAGCGTTTTATAACTTTACAAGCTTTTGGCCGCGGCTTCGTTCGCATATTAATTCATTTATTACTACTGCCTGCCCGATCGATCAATGACTTCTAATAAGTCACTAGACTCCAAAGTAAGTAGACGTTTTTCTTTTGTTTCATAGAAATCCGTTTACCGGGTTCTTTTCGCCGACAACGGCCCTAGCAAGGATAAGTTAACATCGTATTATCTCTGTGTCTCTTTCACACTAGCGCCGACGAAAGAGACAGAGATATAAGAAGGGGTTAAGTTATCCCCGTGTCAACCTTGCTAGGGCCACTGGCACTGAAAGGGTTAGTCGTGGAAATGTAATACCTTTCGCATTTATAATAATACTAGCTGTGCCCGCGACTTCGTCTGCGTAGAATAGTGTCTTTGGGTATTCTGTCTTTGGGTAGCATTTTTAATTATTTAGGCTAATTTGTCTCTTGTCGCAAACTTTCACATAAATCTTACATATTTCCATACAAACTTTCATCCCCTATTCCCTATTGTTATTTTACACCCTTTGAGGGTAAAACTTTTACAAACTTTGAATGTCATATTTATTTATATCGAATCAACAGCCCAAAAAATAAGTTTCAAGCTTCTATCTGCAAAAATGACGAAATGATTCCACACAACTTTTCATCCCCCCTTTCAATCCTTTTTTTCGCATAAATAAGTAACCTATGTCCTTTCTCAGGCTCTATACCATCTGTGTACCAAATTTCATTTAAATCGGTTCCGTAGTTTTGGCGTGAAAGCGCGACAGACAGACAGACAGAGTTACTTTCGCATTTATAATATTAGTATGGAAAGCACGGAAAGTATGGATTAGTATGCAATTAGTACATTAGAACCAATCATGGACCAATAATAGTCCTATTCTATCATTGGCCCATGATTAGAAGCCAGTTTTGGATGTCAAAATTCTCCAGGAGGATGACGACTGTTCAGTTTACAAGAGGCTAACCAGGAAGTGCCACTGCCTCAACCAACGGGAGTACAACGATTTCATAATCCATTTCAACGAGGAAACCAAATTCTGCACCAACTCCGTGGGTGAGATCATCAAAAACATGAAGATCCTGAAAAAGTTTTTGTTCATGGGCGGGGAGTATACGAGGAACGCTCTAATATTTTTGAATCAGGTAAGGTCATAACCGAACAATAATAAATGTTTTAGACTGAAGTTTAATTGAATTGCTCAGCGGCCCTACATGCACGGCACAAAGATAAATTAGAACCGTTTATCTCTAAGTGCGTCTCTCTCACACTAGTGCCGACGAAAGAGATAGTCATAGAGATAAACGGTTCTAATTTATCTTTGTGGCATGCATGTTAGGGCCGCTGAAGCGCTTTTCACAGAGAATCAACTGCCTGCGTACTGCGCACGTATTCCCATCTTATCTCTTTCTTCGATACATAGCTGCACAGCATAGCTGGGCACAAGACCGTTAATCCGTTTATCGTTAATTAACAAAGTTAACATTCCGAGTAACGGATTTACTTTTAAGTTAACTTTTACAATTGTTAACGAACTCATTAACTTTCGTTAAAACAATAAAAGTCCGTTAGTCGTTGATAAAGTAGGTACCTACTATTTCCCAAAGGACACCGCGCGGACCTTATATATCAATGTTTGTAAAGGGGAATTTCTAAATAATTACTTATTACAAACTAATGTTAGATACTACACCCTTCTTTTATAGATTTTTCATGTCCTGCCTGTCTATACCAATTTTTTTTATAAATACATCACTAACGCAATGACATTATATAAAATTCAATTTCTATCACGAGTTAACGATTAACGTGAACTTCCATTAAATCTTCCGAAATGTAACGGTTTAACGTTTAACGGATTAGCGATTAACGAAGTTAACTATTTGATTAACGGTGCACAGCTATGGATACTAGTAGGTATGAGTGAGCTGCACTGAGGAATAAAAAAAATGGGGATAGACGTTGGCAAGGATAGATAAGTTAGCAATGCACCGCACCAAGAGATCCAGCTGGTCGCGCAATGCACTTCATTCACCAACGAGCCAGTTCCTTCCGCATAGAAAACCGGTGTCTCCAGTAGCTCGTCGGAGAGTGAAACGCTTTGGACATAGAATCTCGCTCGTCTCTACAGGGCCTGGGCGGGGAGACCACACATACTGAGAAGAGGGAGATAGTCCAAGCCATTTCGTTCGCGGATGTGTGCAACGTGTTCGACGAATACACTGTCGTCACTGTGTGCATCAGCTGGCCGTGCAAGAATGAGAAATCGGCAGATCTTTTAACGCAGGTTTGTTTTTAGGCATATATGTTTACCTATACGCCTTTCTCGGGCTGTATAGCTTGAATACCTCGCTACACTCATTTTCCGTTACAATCCCTCGCTTCACTTTTTATTCTATTCTAGAAACTTTCGTTGCGCTCCGTTTTCAATATTTTGCCCTCGACCTAATATAACACTTTGCTCCCATGTGACACAATCTAGCACTTATATATGCAAACATAAACACAGAACCTAGTATTATAAATGAGAACGACGTTTAGAAAGTAAACATTCAATCCGTCTTTGAATTTCTTTCTTTTAATGAAATGGCGGAATGCTTTTATTCAGGAGCTAACAGCTGAAATGCTATACAAAATAGCACAAGTGGAAGAAGGAAGAAGATATCTAAATTTCAACTCAAAGATAACATGCGACTTAAAGAAAGTAATTAAGAAAAATAAGGCAAAATTAGACAACGATACTATAGAATTATTACAATCGGTGTTGAATCTGTGTCAGTCGCCTTTAGAGGAGCAACATAACATGATTTACTACTGCCCTCCCTTGGAAGAAGGTAATGAAACAAACAGATCACAAACTTTTTGTAAACGCCCCGTCGAATCCAAAACAACAGTAAAGTATCGCGATGAATGCACTCAAAGAAGAGCAAAAATAATACCAGTTTACACTGCTTAGATAACTTGAAATGGATATTTTTGTGTAGGTACCTATGCTTTTGAAAAATGTACTAAACGAAATTGACCTGCAGCGGCCCTAACATGCAAGACAAAGACATAGTATAAAGAGGGAAGTAAGTTCTCTTCATACAAACGCACCGCGCGCGGCTTGTATGTGTGCGCCAAAGTATCTATGCGTCGCCGCACGCACACTTAACCAAAATCTCGACCCGTTTCTCAGTGCGCCAGTCGGGGCTAACACCGCACGAGGTTCGCGCGTCACGGCTTTTCAGCACCGCTAAATGAATGAAAAATGTGTGATAATCGCAGGAGAACGTATTGCTGTGTGTTTGGGTGTCTTAATAATTCGTCGATTCCAGAATTGTCTCTGTTCAGATTACCTATTGAACAGGAACGACCCTGAGACAGTATGCAATTATATCGCGGATTGGGCCGGAGATAGCCTACTTCCCCTCTTTATACTATGACAAAGATAAGTTAAACCCGTTTATCTCTATGACTATCTCTTCCGTCGGCACAAGTGTGAGAGAGACGCACTTAGAGATAAGACTGTTTAACTTATCCTTGTCTTGCATGTTAGGGCCGCAGCAGGTGATATGAAATATTCTATTTTAGATCTCGGGAACCGGACATTGAATGCTTTGTTGGCGTATCGACAATATATGTCGTACGATGAAGTGTTCTTACATTTAGAAAAACTTAATACAATGATCAATAGTGATGAAGGGCAAAAGGAATTAATATCTCAACTACCGAAAATGCTTAATTTGTTCAAATGTATGCTTTTGGAATATGATGACAGTGGAATGAACATTTTAATTACTAATGTTTTGAACCGTGTTGTGGCCACGAGTATGATACAAGAATCAGGTGCAGCCGCTCTAACACAAAAACTGGTTGACAGAGCAACGCAGGTATTTGAGTTCTTATTAAGTTCTTAAAACCTTAATCAGATTTGGTTATTCTGATATTTATCTTTATTTTGGTTTCAGCCTATAGAACGAGCAATGAAAAACGTTGTAATACAAATCCCTTTTAAAAAGCCACCTAAGAAGAATAACTATAATAAATCTCATTTATCAGTTGGTGCAGCCCCTAAAAAGTCTCTGGGTGCTTCTAAATGCAAAGGTTGGTATGGGGGCGTCACCTCGATATGATCAAAATGATCATATTGACGTAACACGTCTCCAAACACCGCCAGCGGCCCTAACATGCATGCCACAAAGATAGATTAGAACCGTTTATCTCTATGACTATCTCTTTCGTCGACACTAGTGTGAGAGAGACGCACTTAGAGATAAACGGTTCTAAAATATCTTTGTGCCATGCATGTTAGTGCCGGGCCGCTGCTGTGGTGCGGCGATCGTTATGTACCCACATTGACCCACAAGATCCCGTAAAACATAAAAGTGCACGTTTGTAGTAAGAAAGTTTACTAAATCGAAGTGAGAACAATATTTCAAATCAAGTGGGATAACATACCACCGTTTTTTTATTAATATTTATATTTTTATTTGGTTTTTATAGTTTATCACCATGGAAGTTTCTAGATTCGACCGTAAAATATTTAAGCGTCATCTAGTTTGGAAAGGCAAAATCTTTAAGACGTTTAACTAGCGCTATATGGCTGCAAGTGGCTGAACCCTGACCAATGAAGCAGTGGCGGCGTAGAGTAGATTGGCACCCCGGGCGGTTTTGTATTGAGCACTAATGAGCACCTCTTATCTTATCTTATCTTAGAGGGTGGGGTCCTTGCGGATACACTTCGACGCTATGGGATCTTTTGTGTAATTACCCCGTTTTCCTAAGCACTATCCATAGCATTCTCCACCACTTCAATGAAGTGACTTGTGGAGCGCAGTGGTAGTGCCTTGAATTCCCCTGGTTCTGGATAACCATTGCCAAGTATTTTCATTCTTAGTCTGGCGAGGGCCTCGCATTCGCACATGATGTGTTTCATTGTTTCTTCCTCTTCGCCGCACATTCTACAGCTTGTGTTGTCAGACAGTCCCATCTTGGCTAAGATATACTTGAACCCGAAGTGACCCGTAAATACTCCGATTATGTATCTGAGCTGTTTACGGCTGAGTTTCCAAAGTTTATTGGTCCAGCTTGAGTCTACGCTCCCTGTAAAGAGCTTTGAATGCCTTAGGCCAGCCAAGGAATTCCACTCTAGGTGGTGGATGTCCCTGGTATGGTTGGTTAGGGCTGTTTTTATGGTTCCCTGTGAGAGTCCCACGAAGGGTTCCGGTCCAATGTGTTCGTTCATTGACCCTTCCCTTGCAAGCTCGTCCGCTGTCTCATTACCGGTGAAGCCTTCGTGTCCTGGGATCCATACCAGTGTCACCTTGTTCTGTCTACCAAGTTCATTTAATGCTTGGACACCGTTATAGACCAGTCTTGAGTCCACTCTCGGCGACTTGAGCGCTTTGAGTGCTGCTTGGCTGTCACTGAGTATATAGAGATTTTCCTCTCGTGTTCTCCTGTTTATATTCTCCTGTGCACAGGCAATTATTGCATACATCTCTGCTTGAAAGACGGTGGCATAGTTGCCCATGCTTACGCTACTGTTGTAGTTTTGGGTGTGGATGCCTGCTCCAGTACCGGAGTTCATTTTTGATCCATCCGTATACCATGTGATGCCGTCCCCATTTGGTGGTTTCAGCCCTTCATTCCAATGAGCACCTCTACTAAAAATAGAAAAACCGGCCAAGTACGAGTCGGACTCGCGCACGAAGGGTTCCGTACCATTATTTATAATCAACCAAAAAAAGAAAACATTTGTTGTATGGGGGCCCCCCTTAAATATTTATTTTATTTTAATTGAATTATTTATTTTTAAAGTGAATATTTCAAGCGTCTGCCTGTTGCCGTTATCAATATCGAGCGAAAACGAGCAAAAAAATAGCGGCAAAAAAATTATTCTGTTTTTTAGTGTTTGTTGTTATAGCGGCAACAGAAATACATCATCTGTGAAAATTTCAACTGTCTAACTATCACGGTTTATGAGATACAGCCTGGTGACAGACGGACGGACGGATAGATGGACAGACTGACAGCGGAGCCTTAGTAATACGGTCCCGTTTTTATCCTTTGAGAACGGAACCCTAAAAAAGCGTGCCCAGACGCCGAGTGACGGCTGTAGCCGACAAAATGTAACTATGTAAAACGCCATGCCGTGGCGTGAGGGGCACGAAAATCTACTGTCGCCTCCAGTCGACTGTGGCGTTCAAAAGGTTAAAAGGGGCGACAACGCACGCAACGGTATACAACCTGATCTAGCGGACACGGCACATCTCCCTTGTTACTTTTATCTATGATCTTATCTAATTTTTTGCTGTACTACCCTTCAAATCTATCTGCTTGTTCTATATGGATAATTAATCAGGGATTCATACATTCTTCTAGGTCCCGTCTTTATTACGAGCACTCATACTTGTGAGGTATAACTTGCATTTAAAAATAAGTATTCCTCCTTACAGTACAAGGTCGATGGGAAGACTCCGTTCAGCAGATAAAAGATAATGTTGACATCAAAGGAATCAGTAGATCAGGAAAGTTTAAACAAGGTAAAATATGTAAAAATAAAGGCACAATTCATATTATAGCTCATGTCAATCCAGTTTGGTAATAAAGTAAACAAAAGTCGTATCGCGGTAACAATCAGTGCCAGTGTTTTGTTCACATTAGCATATTGCATATTGGATTGAAACAAGATTTATTTAATGGTAAAAGTCATACTACTTTTTTTTTTGTTTCTTTACAGGTAATCGAAATCCAACTACTATCGTAGTGCCCCTTGATGTAAGAAAATAACATAACCAAATAAGCATATAGGTGTAATTTCGAAAATTACTAACAACATTTACAATTCACCGCCTACAACCAAAAGATTCTATATACATTTTAAATGTAATCAAGTGATGTAAACCCTAACCACAATAAGTTAAAATAAATCTAAAATTAAAATAAATAAATTATTCAATTTCTGGTTTGAATAAATGCCTTTCAAAAGTAGTTTGATCTCACTCATGCCCATGACTCACTTATTCTTTATAAAGGCTTCATAGGAATGTTATATAAACTATAGGAAAACTCTTTACTAGCTAGTCATATTAAAAACCATCATCACTATAAAATATTTACTTTGGTAGGTCATAAGATGAGATCCAACTCTGTTTAAATTTAAAGTTTCATCACACTTTTGTACAGCAGCCCTAACATGAATGATACAAAGATACGATAGACCGTCTTATCTCTAAGTGCGTCTCTCTCACACTAGTGCCGACGAAAGAGATAGTCATAGAGATAAACGGATTTAATTTATCTTTGTGTCATTCATGTTAGTGCCGCTGCACTGGTGTCATTCCCTGTCTTATTTTGGTATCAAGTTCCGGCAGTCGACGGGTACAAGTATGGGAGCCTCTCAGGAGTCCCAAGGGTTAAACAAGAATAAACTTCAGATAAAACCTGACTTTTCCCCTAAATAGAGTTGTTACCCAAATAAGACAGGGAAAAACATGCTGTTTTTCTCTGTCTTATGATAATCATTTTCATCTAGTAATGACTGTATTTGAAATTACTGATGAATCACCATATTCTTTGTCATAAGTGACTATTTTGCATCTTAACATAATGTAATATATAATTTCTCAAGGTCATGACATCAATCAATATATCTACTGTCAAAATCGCGGCTATCATGGGATTGTCTGTGGTCATTGTATGTAAGAGTTCTCTTATGGAGTGGAGGATTGTTAGGCTTAAAGAACATTGCCAACAGAATGTAAAACCCGCCAACAATTTTGCTTAAGAAATCCAGAAATCCCAAAAACATTGGAGTGGAATTCTTAATCAGAAGTGACATTTCCCGGACTAATGCTAATATAAAGTTGCCGAGAAAATTAATAAATGCTGTACTCCCAGTGAAAATAGCTATGATAAAAGCAAATATGAAAGTAAAGAATTCCTTGATATTACTAATGGATAGAGCACTTTTTAAATTTGATTTGATCTCTTGACATGTTTCATTAAGTGCTTCCATTGGATGCTCACTCCTGCTTTCAATATTTTCTTTACGCTTGATTTTTCCAGTCGTCAATATGGGTTCCATCTCCAAAAATGCATCAGTTATATGCCTCAAACACTTGAGTATTACAATAATCTCCATATCTCTGAATTTGAGGCTCTTGACTTGAAACCAAAACGGTCCAAATGGCTGGTTGTCGATCTCAGTCCAGAGGCAAACGCCGGGAGGTGCCGCTAGCGCTTCAGTATCTGTTATGCCTATCCAATGAATTGTAGGGCATAAAGTCCGCAATTTGTGCTGAGCTTCCGATAAATCTCTTTTAAATTCAACTTCAGCTGGACTTACCAGTACAACGTCTCGGTAACCAATGCGTTCATCAATTAGCCTTCTTTCAATGTAGCGGCCTAAGAAAATTCGAGATTTCAACAAATCCTTTATGTAATTTTTAACTTTTGCTGTATTTACGTCATCGTGGCTGTCTAATGATGATGTTGTTGAATCAAACTGGAAACTTCTTTTAATGACACTCATGTTGTTTCCTTTAATAAGTAAACAAAACAAAAAATTTAAGCGACTTCAACCAACTCGTTCCAAAAATTTATATGACTTTCGAGTGACGTGCCGTGACGCCCGTGACGTTTGATGAATATGACTTTTCAACATAAATATTATCAGGCTATTTAAGTCACATTAAAATACGAGCCGAGTATGAATGATACTTATATTTTTTTTAATAGCACTGTTCTAATCTATGTATATGTATCTTCCTCACTTTTTTCCCTACTAATATTATAGCTGCACTTGACGCTCGTACGAGGCGCTCGTGCGAGGCGCTCGGCAAGTGGTGCCGAGGCAAGTGGCCTCCACTTCATGCGCGCATAGCTCAGTTGCAAAGAGTAAAGTAAGTATAGGGTACTCAGTTGCCACTGAATCGTAGAAGTCGATGGACGTGCCGCGACAGCTTTGTCCACGTTTGCTCATTATGCTTTTTTACGTACATATTGTACAAAAAGATTCAAAAACCTTGCAGGAAAAGGAGATGGTGGATGCTTAGCTTACTATACACAAAAATAGAACAGTGTAAGAACATATGTCTACCCTATGAATTTTATATAAATACGTATCAAGATTCTTTACTTTATTAAGTACCTAATGGAGGTACGTGTGTGAACATGCTTTTTTGTTTATTCTTTTGTTAGATGTTAGCAGAGCCTAAATAATAATAAAAAAGAGTTTCATTAAATTAATATTACCTATATCTAAAACTACCATTTGCCTGCGACATTGTCCGAGCGGAATTCGGTTATAGTTATTCCCTCGGGAACTTTTGATTTTCCCGGATAAATAGTACCCTATGTCCTATTCCGAAGAGGGTTATTTCATTTTTATTTTATTTTATTATATTAAAAGAGAATCGTACGTGAAGTATTTTATAACCTGTGGCACACTAATGTACGCGCGCGTGAGGTCGGGCCGCTCGTAATTTCACTCGTCACTTTGATCTTGCACAAAAAACCGACAACTATAGCGAGCGGAGACGAGGCGAGGCGAGCGCACACGAGTCGAGCCGAGCGGGCCCACTTCACGTAGCCACTCGCCTGCACTCGCCTCCACTCGGCGCGCGTCAAGTACAGGTATTACAAATGCAAAAGTGGGTTTGTCGATTTGTTTGGTTTGTCCTTCTTTCACGCAGCAACGGAGCATCGGAACGAAGTGATTTTATGCATAGAGATAGTTTATGGGCTGGAAAGAAACATAAGCTTCTTTTTATCCCAGATAATTAACGGAACGGAACAGCGATAATCGAATCGCAACGCGAACCAAGTCGCGGACAGAACCTAGTATAATATATACTTATATATAAGCGATGTCGCTTTGAGTGAGTGCTTCATGGTTTTGGTGTGAGTGATTGGTGTTTACACTGACTAGCCAAAATCCTACCGACCTAATGTAATATTTATTTATTCTATTCAACTTTTGGCGCAATAAACAACATAATGGTGTGCTTAAACGGTACAGTTCCATGGTTTGTAAGCGAAGCTTGAGAATCTTCAGATCGCGGGTTCGATTCCCGCTAAGATATATCCGTATCGATACGACGAAAAACGATTAACGATTAAAAATAGCCCAGCGTTGGTCCAAGCGCTGTATACCTCACCATACGTAAAAAGAGCGCTGACGGCCATACATTTTATATAGCCGTTAGCGCTCTTTTTACGTGTGGCGAGGTATACCGCGCTTTAGGTAAGTGTAGGTAGGTGTGCGTTAAAGCGCGGGTTGCCCGCGGCACGGGAACGGGGCGGTAGTGAACATTGAGTATCTTTTGTAACTGGTGGTGAATATTTCTTTATCTACACCCATATCATAAAACCTCCATAGTATAATCAAAAACCGTAGGAAATTACCACCATTTTGACAACCAATTAGGAAAAACCAGTGCTGCAATGTTATTCCCGTATCGTTTTTAGTATAGAAATGAGATTAAATTTGGAAAAGCTGTCAAAACTCAAGTGGGTCTCTATTCTAGTATCCATAGATATTAAAACAGTTATTGATACGAAACGTCAATTCAGTATGTTTTTTTAATATTAACCGCACAACATTTGATCTCGAGTGACATGAGAATAGAGACTTCATTCGTTTGTCTATGATTAAAAAAAAATGGTCTTGACGGAGGATCGAATTGCCGCCATTATGTTGGTGTTTTGCTGAACGAAAGTAGAATTGTTGTTGAATTGAATAGAAAAAGTTGTTTGTAATTTACATTTTAGTTGAAAATATGAATAGTAGTCTTCTCGGAGTGACTGTGTGATGTGAAAATGCGCCGGATATCGGAAATATGCAGCCACGATTGCAACAAATAACTTGTTGCCAGAAAATATTGTTTCTGAACCCATCATGGAGGATTTATAATATGTGTGTAGATAAAGTTATGTATGCAACTCTGCATAATTTGACCTTAAAACACACGTGCGATCTTATTATGAAACTCGCTAAAAGCTCGTTTCATAAAAGCGCACTAGTGTTTTAAGGCCTATCAAAAACGAGCAACATACAAATACAAATACATCATCTGTGAAAATTTCAACTGTCTAACTATCACGGTTCATGAGATAAAGCCTGGTGACAGACCGACAGGCAGATAGACGGACGGAAAGCGGAGCCTTAGTAATAGGGTCCCGTTTTACCCTTAGGGTACGGAACCCTAAAAAGCGTTGAGTATGGCTGACCTAGAGTTAATTGTGTTAGTCAAGTCTAGTTATGAATAACAAATGACTGTTAAAATGATCCTGACATTAGACGCTCAGTCGACTCTGACAGATAAAGTGAACTATTAAAACACCAAAAGTAATTTACAAAATCTGTACAATTCATTTAATTGATACAGGAAATAGATAGGTATTCGGAAATGGAAATTACAGCGCCGGTAGTAAAATAAATACATTATGTCCGAGTATTTACAAAATGTCTCTTATCTAGGTATTATTGTTTAAATTTTTATATTTTTGGATAATAAACAATGATCCAAAATGTCATAAAAGCCAAATTAAACTTAACATTAATAATATTTTTGTGGTAATTATTGATAAGGCTAAGTTCACATGACAAATACCGCAATGGTTTAGAATGCATCGCGTCAAAAATGTCGCTGCAGGGAAAAGGTTAAGTGATTTCCATATTAAAAATAATATTCTTGGACAAAACATGTGAACGTAGCCCTAGAAAAAAACATTGCTTTGATTCTCTAAAGGTACAATTCACTTGCAATCGCGGTCGACCGCAGAGATATTATAGCGGCCCTAACATGAATGACAAACATAAGATAGACCGTCTTATCTCTAAGTGCGTCTCTCTCACACTAGTGCCGACAAAATAGATAGTCATAGAGATAAACGGGTTTAATTTATCCTCGTGTCAAGGGCTGGGCTGAAGATCGGGTTTAACATGGTTCCCAAACAGTTTTGATAGACGCACTCAGATAGACTTCGTTTGAATGTTCTAAAAACTCAATATAGTTAGATACTAACTTAACCTTTTAACCGCCAAACATGTCTGAGAAGTAACACGAATTTCTACTTTAAGTCAAGGTAATGAAGGACTTTTTTACCCTGTATACGCTGACGGCAGCAGCCGTCTGTGGCGGGCAAAAGGTTAAATATAGCCCATGGTGTTTTACATTGCCTTTCACTTCTTATACCGGCGTCAACCAACGACAGTTTACATTAAGGAAGAAATTATAAGCACAAATAATAATACGGAGAAGATAAATGTATCATGCTAAATATATGTCACAAAAATAAAAAAACATCACAATGACGTTAAAAGCTGCACAAAGAGGAAAATAATGTTACATAATATATATTTTTATATCTTATCACTATACTGATGAAAAGATAGATACGTAATACGTAATGTCACTAACTAAATACTAATTATTCTGAACTTATACCGATAAACAGCAGCAGTTCATTGGCATAATGATTAAATAAATCAAGTTAGGAGAGGGTCCAAAACCTACGAGTTTAATGATTGTAAATGAGACATTTTCTTAACAGTAAGAATTTGAGAATAATTATAATTACGGAGCAAAAATCTCCAAGAACGGTGTAGATAAAGACTACACTTTATTTTCCTAAAATACGTAAACTTAAGTTTACAAAGGTTCAGCAATAGCTTAGTTTCGTCCCAGAAATGATCGAGAATGAGACGACCGGAAGTGGAGCGTATCGAGAGCGGGCCGCGTTAGCAGCGTCACGGGAACTAAAATCGAAGCCTTCTCACCAGCGACGGCGCAGCTACCGCGCGGCAGCCGATTGATGTGACTTCCATTTCAGTTTCCTTGACACTGCTTACACGAGCCCCCCGCTCCGCTTCCGTTCCGCGTTTCGGTTTGTCTTTAATCGAAGCCTTTAATCAATGCTACGATGTGACAATGGGTATCGTCCTAACCTCGTATCAAGTCCGTGTGCTATTAAGTACTCCAACATACCCAATTTTATAATCACGGGGTGCGACCGTCACTGTTGTACCGGACAGTTTAAGCGGACTAAGTTAATAACAGAAACACGATATGAATATCAATCAGGGATAGTTTACCTAAATCCGCGGATGTAGCAGTGTGTGTGAGTGTGTGTGTGTGTGTGTGTGTGTGTGTGTGTGTGTGTGCGCGTGTGCGCGTGTGCGTGTGTGTATGTGTGTGTGTGTGTGTATGCGTGCAATCACGTAAACATTGATTATTTGCTCTCGATCTTCTCCGGGACGCTTACTATCACAATTATACTAACTAGCAATAAGTACTAAAGCAGCTGACCTGTGGCGCTAGCACGGTTGACACGAAGATAAGTTATCCTCATCTTATTCCTCAGTGCGTCTCTCTCATACCAGTATCGAAGAATGAGATGCAATGAGAGATAAGATGGGGATAACTTATCCTCGTGTCAACATTGCTAGGGCCCATAGTTCAAAATCTTGTATCTGTCAAAAACATGACACTGAGCCAACCTTTATGGTCCAACAGAACAAGGTATTTTATTCCCAAATTGGGTCAAGACTACGCCACTTTGAATTAAAGCTCATTCATCATTATCATTTCAGAAAAACGTCATCTAACTGTACAATTATCATGAGTTTATTTACGGAAATACTGTTTGTTTGTTGCCGATACAAGTAAAAGGGGCTCGTAAACGGCCTAGTTTTTCGGTAATTTATTGCTTTAATTCGGGCTATCCCCAAAAAGATGCCAGCTGCCCCCCCCCTGTTCGTTCTTGGGTCAGCCCCCATTTCTTACATCAATATACATTAAGTCACATTCGAGATGAAATATCACATGCTATGTCCTTCCCGGACGAATATATCCGTCAATGGCGTTTAATTTGAGAGCTCCCAAAATTAATGACCAACCAAAGGTTAGCTGGAAGAGATTCCGTAAAAGGATACGTTCGCCTGTAGTTTAAAGTGTTTACATACTTACACAGATACACATACGAAACCTAAATGTCCTTTCCCGGACGAATATATCCGTCAATGGCGTTTAATTTGAAAGCTCCCAAAATTAATGACTTAGCTAGAAGAGATTCCGTACACTTACACACATACACATACGAAACCTAACTGTATTCCTCGTTCAAAATAAGTATATATACACATATATGACTTTTTATTATAACATTGTACAACATGGCGACCTTGTGACCTGTGACGTAGTCTTGTGCCAATTGTGATGAACTTTTCCGGAAAGAGCGACCAGGCGAAACTTATTATACCATGAAAACACCATTATAGATAGCTAAGCATCTGGCAAGAATACTTAGAAAATTAGTACCACCGTTCATCTGACGTAGGTAGTTGTACTCTACACAAAAACTGTCATAAGACATCGAATGCCCGTCTTTGTTCAAGACTGATAACATACTCAAGTAAGGATTTAAGTATGAGTTGCCTACTTAAGTACGATATCAGTCGAGCACAGCCAATAATACGGGTCTAAGTTTGCATGTACATTCACAACCAGGTCATTAAAACGTACTGATTCCTGTTCGTTGCGGACATAAGATTCTTGCATTCCGGACTTAAGAAATATTCTAAATCGGAAGGCTGTAAAGGACTTATTGGAACGATAAGCACCCTGTTTATATTTAGGCCATAAATGATACAAATTAAAGCGACTTCTACGGTCTCTCATAAGTCGTATGTTTTTCTTATAATGACATTTAACCTTTGTTTTACGAACACAATAGTCCATAACACTCAATGCCAAAGTCGGTATTAAAGTTTTTGCAGCTGACATTTAATGGCATTAAAATTATTATCATAACGCTAACTCAACACAATAGTGTTTTTACTTTGATTTCGCACAGCCCAAGTTAGTGGGACGCCAATCCAATTAATACTAACAAATCAGACACTTGAGTAGCGATAAAAGCGCTCTTACACGAACTTATATTAGGTACAATAAGTCTCCTTTTAGTCACGTTCAGTATCGTCAAGCTAGCCAAACAATCTTACTTTACAAAATCATGTTGCATTGACAACATAATGTGGTACAAAGCCATGAGACAGTTGACCTGCCGGCGCGAATGGCTTTTCGACTTCGAGAAATCAAATTATTCGATCCATGTCCGTTGGGAACAGAACGAGACACAGTTATTTCACTATAAGGAAGCCGTGTACACTCGCCAGGAATTTGTCGAAGTTGTCTTGGAAGCGCAGTTTATGTGGCCTCGAACCGTCAAACAACACACCGTTGGTTAGTATACCGAAGGCTTCTTCTAGCCTCGGTACATTGGCGGGGTCGTTGACCGCGTAGGCTTCGATCAGCTGACGCGCCAGGCCTTCTAACAAGGCCGGTTTGACGCACGTTAGAGCGTAAATTGCTGCACCGGCGGCCGGTATGGAATCGGGAGGTATTTCCATTTTGATGATTAGCATGAGCAAGAGCTCTGCCAACGTTAGGAGGGACAAGGAGTAGGGATTGTCGTCTCCTAATGTTCGGGCTTTGTTAGAGAGACCGACGATGGTGTCACAGCATAGTGTCGAAACGTCGCAGGAGACCGCTGTGAGGCCCACCCGTAATGCAGATATGACCATGTTGAAGTCGTCTATTGGTAGGATTGTTAGCTGAAATAGAACGCAGGAATGTGGTTTTATTTACTTTTTCTTGTTTAGTAAATCTATTGATAAAAGATGTCCAGACAGAGTAATTTATCAACTACGTATGCTAGCTGCCACCGCAGCATTGCACCTTACGTTCTGGCCTCTATACGCCGTCAACTACGTGGCGCTCCCATGTAGGTACTAGAAGTTGGGTATAGGCGGGGAGTGCTTGATGTAGTGGTAGGTAGTAACAAGTAGCAACACTGCAATGGATCTTGACATATTTCTCGCATAAATATGAACTCGTGTAGCCGTTAGTATTGCCAGATCCTTTGATCCAAATATGGTGAATTTAATAATCGGGATGTAAAAAAGATCGTTACAATCCTATAATTCAAAATCATCACTAACTATTCAAATTATGAAGATATTGGTCGGTTAAATTTATCTAATAATAATCAATAATCATATATATTATTTCTAAAAGGTATTTTTTGCCACAACGCCATATCTCCGTTAATTGTTTCTCAAATTAATAATTTAAAAATCATTTTAAAGCGTATGTTCTCCACTTTGGGAGACAAATAAACAAATTGATCAAAATTATGGTTTTCGTTAAAAAAAAAAAAAAATTATGTTGGTGCGCCATATATCTAAGTCCGTCAAATATGAGCTGATTTGGATGATTCTTTTTTAATTGATAGGATATACCTGTTATTTGTTCCCGTTTAATTCAAAACTAAGCTGATGAAAGGATGATCTGATGATGGAATCCATGGCTAATCGATGGAACTCCTCAAATGTTGTAGGCACGCATAAAGAAATTATGTGGTATGGCTGGTAGCTTCAAACATGTAAAAGAGCCCATGTGGCCTATAAATATTTTCATTTTCATTTTCATGGTATTTTCTGTAATAACTCAATAATTTGCGTTCCTAAAGGATTATTTGGTGAAGTGTAACCGATAATGAAGACCACAGATGACCAGCGGAACTTTTCAATGCTAAGGAGTTCACGGGTGGCGATTAGATATCTTAATAAGGTTGTTAAGCAAATTATGCTCATCAAAATGCATGTGGTAAATTGTTTCTGATGGCGAAAAACCAGGAAAACTCAACGAGTAAAGTCCTTGCACCTTGGATAGCAACACTTTGGCAAACTGAGGTAGAAGAGGGCCGCACGAGCCCGCCGGGCCCCTACAGTACACGCACCTGGTCGGCGGTGTGCAGCTCGCGCAGCGTGCGGTACGCCTGGTGCGCCAGCGTGGGCAGCGCCAGCAGCGACGGCGTGATGAGCGGCAGCAGCAGCCGCAGCCCGCGCGCGCACGTGTCGCCCACGCCGCGCACGAGCCCGACGGGCCCTACAGTACACGCACCTGGTCGGCGGTGTGCAGCTCGCGCAGCGTGCGGTACGCCTGGTGCGCCAGCGTGGGCAGCGCCAGCAGCGACGGCGTGATGAGCGGCAGCAGCAGCCGCAGCCCGCGCGCGCACGTGTCGCCCACGCCGCGCACGAGCCCGACGGGCCCTACAGTACACGCACCTGGTCGGCGGTGTGCAGCTCGCGCAGCGTGCGGTACGCCTGGTGCGCCAGCGTGGGCAGCGCCAGCAGCGACGGCGTGATGAGCGGCAGCAGCAGCCGCAGCCCGCGCGCGCACGTGTCGCCCACGCCGCGCACGAGCCCGACGGGCCCTACAGTACACGCACCTGGTCGGCGGTGTGCAGCTCGCGCAGCGTGCGGTACGCCTGGTGCGCCAGCGTGGGCAGCGCCAGCAGCGACGGCGTGATGAGCGGCAGCAGCAGCCGCAGCCCGCGCGCGCACGTGTCGCCCACGCCGCGCACGAGCCCGACGGGCCCTACAGTACACGCACCTGGTCGGCGGTGTGCAGCTCGCGCAGCGTGCGGTACGCCTGGTGCGCCAGCGTGGGCAGCGCCAGCAGCGACGGCGTGATGAGCGGCAGCAGCAGCCGCAGCCCGCGCGCGCACGTGTCGCCCACGCCGCGCACGAGCCCGACGGGCCCTACAGTACACGCACCTGGTCGGCGGTGTGCAGCTCGCGCAGCGTGCGGTACGCCTGGTGCGCCAGCGTGGGCAGCGCCAGCAGCGACGGCGTGATGAGCGGCAGCAGCAGCCGCAGCCCGCGCGCGCACGTGTCGCCCACGCCGCGCACGAGCCCGACGGGCCCTACAGTACACGCACCTGGTCGGCGGTGTGCAGCTCGCGCAGCGTGCGGTACGCCTGGTGCGCCAGCGTGGGCAGCGCCAGCAGCGACGGCGTGATGAGCGGCAGCAGCAGCCGCAGCCCGCGCGCGCACGTGTCGCCCACGCCGCGCACGAGCCCGACGGGCCCTACAGTACACGCACCTGGTCGGCGGTGTGCAGCTCGCGCAGCGTGCGGTACGCCTGGTGCGCCAGCGTGGGCAGCGCCAGCAGCGACGGCGTGATGAGCGGCAGCAGCAGCCGCAGCCCGCGCGCGCACGTGTCGCCCACGCCGCGCACGAGCCCGACGGGCCCTACAGTACACGCACCTGGTCGGCGGTGTGCAGCTCGCGCAGCGTGCGGTACGCCTGGTGCGCCAGCGTGGGCAGCGCCAGCAGCGACGGCGTGATGAGCGGCAGCAGCAGCCGCAGCCCGCGCGCGCACGTGTCGCCCACGCCGCGCACGAGCCCGACGGGCCCTACAGTACACGCACCTGGTCGGCGGTGTGCAGCTCGCGCAGCGTGCGGTACGCCTGGTGCGCCAGCGTGGGCAGCGCCAGCAGCGACGGCGTGATGAGCGGCAGCAGCAGCCGCAGCCCGCGCGCGCACGTGTCGCCCACGCCGCGCACGAGCCCGACGGGCCCTACAGTACACGCACCTGGTCGGCGGTGTGCAGCTCGCGCAGCGTGCGGTACGCCTGGTGCGCCAGCGTGGGCAGCGCCAGCAGCGACGGCGTGATGAGCGGCAGCAGCAGCCGCAGCCCGCGCGCGCACGTGTCGCCCACGCCGCGCACGAGCCCGACGGGCCCTACAGTACACGCACCTGGTCGGCGGTGTGCAGCTCGCGCAGCGTGCGGTACGCCTGGTGCGCCAGCGTGGGCAGCGCCAGCAGCGACGGCGTGATGAGCGGCAGCAGCAGCCGCAGCCCGCGCGCGCACGTGTCGCCCACGCCGCGCACGAGCCCGACGGGCCCTACAGTACACGCACCTGGTCGGCGGTGTGCAGCTCGCGCAGCGTGCGGTACGCCTGGTGCGCCAGCGTGGGCAGCGCCAGCAGCGACGGCGTGATGAGCGGCAGCAGCAGCCGCAGCCCGCGCGCGCACGTGTCGCCCACGCCGCGCACGAGCCCGACGGGCCCTACAGTACACGCACCTGGTCGGCGGTGTGCAGCTCGCGCAGCGTGCGGTACGCCTGGTGCGCCAGCGTGGGCAGCGCCAGCAGCGACGGCGTGATGAGCGGCAGCAGCAGCCGCAGCCCGCGCGCGCACGTGTCGCCCACGCCGCGCACGAGCCCGACGGGCCCTACAGTACACGCACCTGGTCGGCGGTGTGCAGCTCGCGCAGCGTGCGGTACGCCTGGTGCGCCAGCGTGGGCAGCGCCAGCAGCGACGGCGTGATGAGCGGCAGCAGCAGCCGCAGCCCGCGCGCGCACGTGTCGCCCACGCCGCGCACGAGCCCGACGGGCCCTACAGTACACGCACCTGGTCGGCGGTGTGCAGCTCGCGCAGCGTGCGGTACGCCTGGTGCGCCAGCGTGGGCAGCGCCAGCAGCGACGGCGTGATGAGCGGCAGCAGCAGCCGCAGCCCGCGCGCGCACGTGTCGCCCACGCCGCGCACGAGCCCGACGGGCCCTACAGTACACGCACCTGGTCGGCGGTGTGCAGCTCGCGCAGCGTGCGGTACGCCTGGTGCGCCAGCGTGGGCAGCGCCAGCAGCGACGGCGTGATGAGCGGCAGCAGCAGCCGCAGCCCGCGCGCGCACGTGTCGCCCACGCCGCGCACGAGCCCGACGGGCCCTACAGTACACGCACCTGGTCGGCGGTGTGCAGCTCGCGCAGCGTGCGGTACGCCTGGTGCGCCAGCGTGGGCAGCGCCAGCAGCGACGGCGTGATGAGCGGCAGCAGCAGCCGCAGCCCGCGCGCGCACGTGTCGCCCACGCCGCGCACGAGCCCGACGGGCCCTACAGTACACGCACCTGGTCGGCGGTGTGCAGCTCGCGCAGCGTGCGGTACGCCTGGTGCGCCAGCGTGGGCAGCGCCAGCAGCGACGGCGTGATGAGCGGCAGCAGCAGCCGCAGCCCGCGCGCGCACGTGTCGCCCACGCCGCGCACGAGCCCGACGGGCCCTACAGTACACGCACCTGGTCGGCGGTGTGCAGCTCGCGCAGCGTGCGGTACGCCTGGTGCGCCAGCGTGGGCAGCGCCAGCAGCGACGGCGTGATGAGCGGCAGCAGCAGCCGCAGCCCGCGCGCGCACGTGTCGCCCACGCCGCGCTCGGCGCCGCAGCGCGCGATGCTGCATATCACTTCCATTAGGGCGCAGATATCCTAAAAAAAAGATTAAGTTGGTCCTTCTAGCCGTACCTATCTGGCTGAAAGGACCGACAAAACTTCTCCGAAAGCTAAATCAAAAATATAATATTTGTCTTTTTCTAACGTGACTGGTGTCCATGACATAAAAACTTACTTCATATGCCTCTTCTTCAGCGTCTTGCGGAATACTTGATATTTTGCCCGAATTCCACCTCAAGTAAACATCAAAAGTAGTATTGCACACTTCGAGGAACCTGTAACGAATATGTATAGGCATTTAGAATAATCATTTTATAATATAAAGAGAAAAACAAAATGTGATATTTTAAACAGCTAAGTATCAATCATTTCCGACCAAGCGTCATAGATACCCTATATACCCTATGAAGCATTTTGCAGACAACCATTGTCCCGATTAAGGAAGCTACAAGTTACAATTTTACCAGAAAAAACTGGCAACACTTAGTCAGATGTATGAGATCTGACATAGGTGTTGCCAGTTTCTGCTTGTAAAATTGTAACTTGTAGCTTTCTGCAACGGGCCACGAGAATGTAAATACAATTCTGAAAAATGTACCCAAAAGTTTGAGTAACTCTTGATAAAACTACTAAAGTGACATACTTGTTAACATTTTGCGGTTGGACGCTATGCAACATCCGCTTGGCGCTTTTGGCGAGCAGTTTCAACGCCGGCAGCACCACCCCGGGATAATTGTGGTACCGGAACACGATTCCCGGGATTTTGTCCAGGGCGCCTATTATCATTAGGAATTGTTCGTCCATCGTTCCCACCTGTACAAAAGAAACAAGCGATACAATACACTTCGGCGTCGGACTTCTAATAGACTCTCCTTAGTTATCCCCTTCTTGCGGCCCTAGGTGCAGAATGTACTATTTTATTTGTATTTTAATATGGAATCGTTTACAAAATATTTGCGAAGTAGAACTTGTGCCCTGTCCTCCCCCCTCCCAGAATCTATGAGTGATAAATATCTCAAAAAATACAAATACTAAATATCTATCTAGCTATGCTCGTTGGTCCAAAAGTCATTCTATATGATTATTGTACCACCTTTGACGCAGATGTCAGAAACCGGAGAGTAAAAGTGACGTTCTGGCTATTCTATATTCCACAATATATGTTTAATAGTTTGGAATTTCTCTAACACATCTCCACTAGTATTTGAGGATTGACCTTTTTGTTAGGTAGCTGTGTCAGTTTGACGTTCAATATTCTCTTGATAATAAGGAGTCAGAGTGGAAACATACGAATTTGACTAGAACCTGCCTAAAATCTCACCGGGCAGACCTGCTGCATCCTACATAAGCTTCCCAACTCATATGAAGCGAATGTCGATGCGGGGGTCCATCGCTTTATATGAGTGACCTTGTTCATTAAGCGTGCTGAACTAATTTGTATCGAGATAGTTTTTGTTTTGAGGCACTGTCAGGACCTAATTCCAGATAAAACTTAAGAATAAGCTAAGTATAACTTATCCTATCATAACTTAACCAACAGAACTGATATGTTTGTATGAAAGATGACTAGACAGAATATGAATTGTTTAATGGCTTGTACACATTAAACTGTCCGAACTCTCGCAGACAATTATGTTTAATATAATAAAATTTTGTTGAACCATTAATCCAATTTGAATAGCAAATGTATGCCAAAATAATATTCAAATTTGGGTAAGGAAGGGTAACCTTATCCAAATTTGAATATTATTATTATTTTTTTTTATTTAGGAGAAGCAAATTATTTATTAATCATCCTATTATTTTGGCATACATTTGCTATTCAAATTGGATTAATGGTTCAACAAAATTTTATTATATTAAATATAATTAACTGCGAGAGTTCGGACAGTTTAATGTGTACAAGCCATTAAACAATTCATATTCTGTCTAGTCATCTTTCATACAAACATATCAGTTCTGTTGGTTTGATGTAATTTGTCGCTCATGTGGTCTAGGACCGAGGTTGATGTTACTTGTCCCATTCAGAATTGAGTATGAATTGAGAATAATGTATTTATGTTTTGGTTCGCACAGTATTTACTTGTGGTTAAATCTAGTCGTGTCCTCGTGTGACGATAAAATTCCTCGAGTTTGATGACTGAACCCGGGAATGCCTCTGTATTCTAAAATAATTATTGAATGGTGTATTTTGGATTCTTACTGGTATTCTGCAGGATTATATTACGGTTTTGTCCTCTTTCCGAGTAGATAACTGCTTCCGGGAATGCGATGTTTGAGCTAAAGTATCACTTTGTACATATTTTCTAGTCTCCGACAAGCAGTATTACTGATCATGTTGGATTATTAATCTAACTAAATTTAAAATCTAATTATTACTAACCCTTATTTTATAAGGCGGTGTATGGTGTCGGGATCATGGGGCTTGGACGGTGCGATCCCCGGGGTCGAAGACCCCGGTATACTTACCCTGTATCTTCATCCTGCCCTATTCCCACTATTCACACTGACTGTACTCAAATTACACTCTATACAAATATTTATAATCATTGTGTCTATAGAATGCTTTCAAAGTATCATTTACTAATAACTAGGCTCTTAGTTAGGTTCCCTTAGGTAGGTTTCAGTGGCGAAGCTTCAAATATTTCCTAAGGGAAGCCGGAAGACTTAGAACCGTACACGCGAGTCTGACATTTAGGTAGAGTAACATGGACTTCACTGACAGCTAGCCGTAGCTTTCTAGCTTGGTAAAGCCGTCAGGAATTGGCTTGTAGGCAGGCTGCGTCACTTGTAGGTTTCATATAGTTAGGTAGGGTTAGATATAACTCTCCCTTTATATTAACTTGAATATTGTACATTTAATTATGTAATTTATAATTTTATATACATAGGTTAAGCGGTGATTTTTATAGCCTCCAATGCATATTCATATGAACGCATAATAATTTGACATTAGTTTGTTCCCATTGGAACTAGGTAATTATTCTAACAAGAGGAACGTCAACCGCTAGTCTTGTTTTGAATAAAACATGATAATTAGTATTTTATATTCTTTAATCATATTAAACCTATCGATTCTAATGAAGCTCAATGAAATACTTTTGAATAGTCAAAAACAACAAGAAAATAAATGGCTGGGCAACCATACAATATAATTGCGAGATCAACAGAGTTTTTGTAATAATACTAATATTTCTCACATTTCTTTAGAGATGAATGCAATGTAAGTTAAATAGAAAATGTATTAATTCGTTTATTGATATTTATCAATCCAACCTCTTCAGAGAAAGATATCACCGAAAACAGTATAGTTTTTGTAAAGTATATTTTTATTTTCCGCAGTTTGTATCCGAAAACATGCAATAAAATTATATTCATTCATACACTTCCTTTTTTGCAATTAGTACTTTGTGTAGTTGTTTACCTTATTAAGCATATTATGACAAAAGCAAATTTTTAATTTTTCCTTACCCATCTATAATTTTTATTCATAAACAACACGTACAGTTTTAGTACGGGACTATCGCCGTGCGAATCAGATTTCACCGGTTTTTTTAGCCTGCATTTAATTAAGTATTTACCTCAAACACGCCCTCAGTGACGCCTATAAAGCAGTCAAGCGTGTCAGCCAGCATATTCCTTACGGGTTCCGTATCAGATTCCATGTTGATAATGTTCATCAGTTTCTCCTGTAAAGCCACCGTGCTCGCTATAAGACGATTGCGCACTTCACCTGAGAATCAAGAAATAATTTAACTCGGTGTGCAACTCTAGAAAAATATTTTTAACTAAAAACAACCGTCTCCAAAAACCCTTTGAAAACTAATAAATAATGACTGGCCGTTAATAAATAAACTAGAAACATCAGATATATTTGTTACTTTAGTAATAAATCAAATACTTCGAAATCAAAATATACTTGTATCTGTGATGGGGTCTGGTCATTCGGATCAAAAATAATGTTATCCTAGTTTGGGCCTATAAGTTAATTGATTTATTTTCCTTACCTTCAGCATATATAGCTGCTATAGCAAACGCTCTATGTAGCTCCTTCCTCAGCTGTCCAGGCAAGTTACTGCCGGACGCCTCCCAAGCAACGAGCGCTAGGAATTCATCGCAACCAGCCAATGGATTTTGTCTACAAATCCAATTGAAATTTAGAAAAGCTTGAAACCATAAAAATACAAACAGTTAGTCGACTCCTTTTAAATGAAGGAGTAATCCACGTATGCGTATATTCATTTTGTGAACTTCAAATCAAATCAAATTTATTTATTTTTACCAAACAGTTTCTACATTTCTTAGCGTTAATAATTATCTTAACAATATGGTTTAGGATTTGAGTATCAGCGGTCCTCACACTAGGTCGAGCCTGTGTCGTGAGAACCAATCAAGCGTTTAACTACTTCAGTAAACAATATCATGATGCGTGAACAGATTACAAAATGGGGAACAAAAGAACAAGAAAAGTACAATTTAAATATGATCTTAGGTAAGTAAGTAATGATTAAGAAATATGGTACCCTAACCTTCACGAAAGTATTAGTGTACCCCCTTATCCGCGGAATGCTGAAAATGGAACGGCGGTATATTAAATAGCGCGGTCGCTGAACAGGAAGAATATAA
Organism: Tortricodes alternella; assembly: GCA_947859335.1. Lineage (NCBI taxonomy): Eukaryota > Metazoa > Arthropoda > Insecta > Lepidoptera > Tortricidae > Tortricodes > Tortricodes alternella. The sequence goes on from OX401981.1 coordinate 5,274,054, forward strand.
TAAAGTAACCAAAAATAAATGTGAAGAAGATCGATATGCTCCTGTAGTATTATTTTTTAAAACCCCCTGGTGTAATAATATTTATACGCGAGCGACGAAGAGAAGTAATTACAAATGAAGCCAAGATGGCATAGCCACACTCACAGATCGGTCCATCGTTACGGGCCGCGACAGATTCCGCCACAGTGGGCATAGACAGCGACACTCACTTGTGGTGGTGGGACGCGAGCGTGGTGAGCAGCTGCGCGGCGGCGACGGCGGCGCCGGGCTGCGTCGCCAGGTGGCGCAGGCAGGCGCCGGCGCGCGCGCACAGGCGCCGCACGGCCCACTCCGCGCCGCGCGACGCGCGCCCGAACGCGCACTCCAGCATGGGCGACATCTAGCGGCCACCAACGTATTTTAAAACGATTCACGTCAAAATGTCTACCAGTCCTCTCGAGCGTACCCCAGGGGTCACAGTTAGGCCCTATTCTTTTTACGCACTACGTAAATGACATGAGTGCATATTTTAAGAATTCATCTCGTTTACTGTATACTGATGAAACAATTTATGGAGTAATTTCCTCTCAAAAACACTGCGTTGCTTTACAGGTTGACTTGGACGCCTTTGCCTCTTATTGCGAATAGAAATAGTAACTTCTTCGGTTATTTATTCTGGACTACTGGTGGTTTGTTTTTGATAATTTAACTGACGGACTAATTAGAATTTTTTTTTTTACCCAGGAAACCTCCCCTATTGTCACATTCGGTCGGACAACCCTTTATAAAGAGAGTTTTAATTGTGGAACAATTTGAGGAGTCTGGGAAGGATCCTTCAGCGAACGACTGGGTTTATAAGAATAGGTATTGGTATGGCTAACTCCTCTACACGTTAGAATAATTGTAAAAACCATAGTTATACCATCCAGTTTGTAGACCATTCAATAAAAATTAAATTAAAAAAATAACAAATATAGTAAGAAATTTACTTCACCTATGGGGAAAATAACTAAAACACTCTTTGTAGTTCATAAATTATCAATTTTAGTGATACATTAACATATTAAAAAATATGCTTGAGCTCTATTAAATTAAAAAGTAGCGAATTTTCGCACAGTATCGTGATCAAACACCGGATAATAATAATATAATAAAGTGAGAATAAGTAAATGCAAGTATTATTAGTATTCTATTTGTCTATTTTTCGTCAATAGCAGATAATTTTGACAAAGATAATAATTAACGGAGTACTTGCGGGTGTGCCATCTATTGACATATTGGTCTGCAAATAGCCAAGACACATTATAGTTAAACAGACTGTCAATAAATGGCGCTTGCAATGCGGGTGACTTTTATTATTACGCGGCTGTGGGCCACGCGCTGTTTTATAATTGAAAGTCTTAATACGTATTAGTATAATACCTGTTTATATAGTGTAGCGACGGATAATTTTGACAAAGATGATAATTAACTCAGTACCCTCCATCGGCCCTAACATGAATGACACAAAGATAGTAGCGCCATCTGTTCACATTAGTCTGCATGTGTAAATAGCCAACACACATGTTAGTTAAACAGACTGTCAATAGATGGCGCTTGTAAATCGCGTGGTTTTTTTACTTATTATTTAACGAAAACGTTAAGTTTAATCTATTTGTGTATTTTTGGGACAAAGCGACGAACATAAGCTTTGAAATGACGTTTAAATCATTAATTTTGGTAAAGAATTAACGGAGATATGGAGTCTTCAAAAAAATACCTTTACGAAATAATTAAATTAAAAATACTAGTACGGAGCAAAATGCTACTTTGTTAGTAGATTAGCTTAGCTATTTGCCGCCATAACATATTGCACGTGCAAATAACTGCAACGCCATCACCTACTTAGTACCTGACAATTGGACGGAATAGAATCCTCGTTTCATGCATTTCAACTGAAATAATTTCACTCAAGACGAAGAATGCAACCAGCGAAATGATTATTCTGAAAAAGACTGATAAGCTCTAGCAGTATTATTACATACTAGTGGATCCGCCAAAGCTTCGCCCGCGGTATTTTCCATACAAATCATATTTCAGAAAATCCCTCCTTAGTGCACCTCTAGGGTACTCAAGGAATATCTCCTCCAAACTTCAAACCTCTAGGACGACCCGTTTAGGCTGCGCGTTGTCTATAAGTGAGTCACGGTACTGTTTTATATGTATAGATTTCCAATATTTCTCACCTCAGAATACAAAGAAGACTGCGGCATCAGATAGGAGTTGGCCCATATCTTTAGTAGCCAAGAGATGGTAGCGGATAGTTCAGGGCTAAACACGCTCGCGAGCCCTGCCTCTAGCGCCGCGCATTCCCACGCGCTTATGCGTAGAATCTCACCAATCAACCTGAAAATAATACCCTGATCAACTGATCAAATGGGTTGCTAGATGCTAAAATCGCACAGCAACGACGTTGTACAAAATACCTATACCACCACACAAGCAAAATGACGATGGGCAAGATGCATGAAAATCAAAATGAGATTTAAATTAGTAGTTTATGCAACGGTTGCATAATGATAGGCCTTAAAACACTAGTGCGGTTTTCATGAAACGAGCCGATAGGCGAGTTTTATAATAAGATCGCACGTGTGTTTTAAGGCCAAATTATGCAGAGTTGCATACATAACTTTATGTACACACATATTATAAATCCTCCATGATGGGTTCAGAAACAATATTTTCTGGCAACAAGTTATTTGTTGCAATCGTGGCTGCATATTTCCGATATCCGGCGCATTTTCACATCACACACACTCCGAGAAGACTACTTACTATTCATATTTTCAACTAAAATGTAAATTACAAACAACTTTTTCTATTCAATTCAAAAACAATTCTACTTTCGTTCAGCAAAACACCAACATGGCGATCAGGGGCGTAGCTACCGCCGTATCTGCCGTATCAATTATACGGGGCCCCCGGCCCACGGGGGCCCCCAACGTGCGTGAGCAAAAAATCTTTACCCTTCCTAAGGGCCCCCAAACGAATTTTTATACGGGGCCCCGCCAAGGCACGCTACGCTTCTGATGGCGATCCTCCGTCAAGACCATTTTTTTTTTAATCATAGAGTCAGATGCGATGCGTCTGAGGCATCACTGCCTCAGATGTGTTAGACATGGATTTCTATGAATACATTAGAGATGCAACGGATATCCGGTTACTATCCGGTATCCGGCCTATCCGGCCATGATTTTACTATCCGGCCGGATACCGGATAGTGACTCGGTATCCGGCCGGATACCGGATAGTAAAAGCTTGCATCAGAAATAGGATAAGACCATTAAAAACCATCAGAAATAATCGAAATCCACGTCAGTTATCAAATTAAAGCTTAGTTTCTTGTAATTTTAACATAAAACTTCACTTAACATCACGTCGTGCACGTTTGAATATTCCCAACTGACGTAATAGAGCGCGTATTGAACCTCAAAGGGCCTCCCCGCGTAACAAGTTGAAACTTGGTGGCCGCGCGAAGGTCGCGCAAACAAACACGACTTTAGAGATAGCTAATGTGCAGCCGGATATCCGGTTGCCGGATATCCGGCTATCCGGCCAATGGCCATGCCGGATATCCGGTATCCGGTATCCGGCCAAACCACTAGCCGTTGCATCTCTAGAATAGATACCGAAAATAAAACGCGCTTCCCATTAACATTATATTACATTTTGTTTAGGTATGGCGTAAGACTATTAAATTTATGTTTTATTCTTCGCTTGAAGAAAATGTCCCCAATAAATACGCTTACCAGATTTAAACTTCATTCTTATTCAAAGATGTAAACAGTACAAATGATTGTTATGTTAAAATACAAACATACATATACAATGAATTAAACAATAGACCGGATCCAAACGCTGATAAATCTCGAGTGACCTTACCGACCTATGCATTTAAATGTAAGTGCTATTTTCATATACAGGGTGGGACATAAGTTTTTGCACTTTTAGAAACATGTTAGAGGCAAAACTACAAATGCTATTTAATTAGGTATTTATTATAAGTAATTAGTATACAATATATTTTTAATTAGTAAAAACACTGTCGACTAAGGCCCGTCACATACATTCGTTTTCCTGATTCGATTTCCGAATTCGTTTTCCGTATGCGGACACCCCGAACGCAAGCATTTCATATAAATAGTTCAACATGGCACACACATTCGAACAAATTCCGTTCGGAATTCCGTACGGAAAAATTACGAACGTATGTGTCATGTAGAACTATTTATATGAAATGCTTGCGTTCGGGGTGCCCGCATACGGAAAACGGATTCGAAAATCGAATCAGGAAAACGAATGTGTGTGACGGGCCTAAATGAACTCCGTCTTGTTGCTGGCACTCCTGATACCGACTACGCAATTGTATGAAAGGATGCTGACAATCATCACTTCTGGTACGTAACCACTTAACCGCCCTGTTTGCTTAATATTCGTTGTTGAAACAGTTTCTTTAAACTTTTCGACCCAAACTTTGATTAAATTGACGCTGGGACACACTTAAACGGCGCAATCCGTATTCAATCCTAAAAACGCATCGCATAGTAAAGTTATTTTTGAAAAGTGTTTAACACAATAACCACGGTGCTTTCCTGTGAAACGGTCCATCGTAGTCAAAAATGTACAAAATGACTATTATTTCCCGCCTTGCTTTGTACATACATACATACATACATAGCATCACGCCCGAAATCCCTAATGGGGTGGGCAGAGCCACAAGACTACTTGTGGCCACGTACGATTAATTAGTCCTAAGATGGTATGATGAACCGTATGGTGACAGGTGATCAGCCGATCGTCCATACAGATAGTCCACCATGTAGGAGTGGACCCGTCCTTTAGTAGACTTTTACGACATGCCAGGATGATAAGCATCTGCACGCATTCTATGCTATTTCTTCACTCCCAGTGCAGCAGAGGAGTGATATATCAAAAGATAAATTGTTCAAACTCGCAATACGCATACGTTTGCTCGAAGTTTAAGCTTTATTAGGTGTATATGTCGCAGGCATATTGTATAAATCCACCGTTTACATACGGCGTCGTCAGTTTACAAACGCTGGCTGTTATGTAATATGCCGAATGCTCAATATAGAAACGCTCACTGTTATGGAATATGCCGAAGTCAAAATGAATATTGCAGTGTCATTATATATTATGCCTGAACATCGTCAGTTTACAAACGGTCGCTGTTTGTAATATGCCGAAATTATTATTGCCGTATTATTTTAAATATTGCCGTGTCATTATACATAATGACTGATTTTTAATTTTTATTATTTACCAGTCATAGTACCAATATTATTATATTATAGATGTTATTCCTAGAAAACCAATATTCTGAGGAAAAATCGAAGGAGCTCCGCTTTGCGGAGCTTCTATTCCGCCTAGTTGAGGCGCTTCGCGCTTTGACACAATTCCAACCTAACCTAACCTATAGATTAGTTGAGCATTCGGCATATTACGGGTTTGTAAACTGACGACGCCGTATGTAAACGGCGGATTCATACAATATGCATGCCACATATGTAAAGCTAAAAATCGATGTGTAAACGTTTGACTTACTTTAATACAGGGTCGACGTTTTCAGTAACATTACTTTCTCCGACTAAATATCTAAGAGAAGCGTCCACATTTGCATTCTCCATCAGGCTGTAATGGACTATCTCTGATGGCATCATAACTGTTTCACCCTCCGTGCAATCTATTGCTAGGAAATGGCCTGAAAAAAAAAACAATGGTAGCTTTACATCCATTGATTCATTGGCGAGTAAGACCGCTGATATTGGATTCTTTGTTACTTTGTCGCTACGCCGGAATACCCCCTAGTCTAATTCTTGCTATCCTCCTAAGACCCAAATATAATATGATTGTTGAATTTCTAACTTTTGTGTCATTAACCAAACAGTCAAAATAAACTTTTATTTTGTACAACATTTTGGTCTGCTCTTAGGAGGCTACATTGATTATGTATAGAGGCTAATATGTGGACCCTGCGGTGCTATAATGGCCGTCAACCAAAGTGACAACTGGGGCAATAAAACATTCCTTTCTTTCCTGCATATGACTATGTAAGTGCGAAAGAGATAGCACGATTCTAGTGGTTTTATGGCCCCAGTTGTCACGTTAATCGACAGCCATTATAGCAAGGTTGACACGACGTTAAGTTAACACCGTCGATCTCTAAGTGCGTCTCTCTCACACTAGTGCCGACGAAAGAGATAGAGTGATAAGACGGGGTTAAGTTATCCCCGTGTCCTTGCTAGGGCCGCTGAATGGAACTTGATTTTTGGACTGGCAGTGAAAGTGTTAAATGTTAACTTTGATTCTTTCTGACAAGTATGTGATGTAACTTTTATAAGGGCTGGTTTTTTTTAACTTACCAGTGATCATCAATATCCAGTGCAGGTCTTCAAATAGATTGACGAGCTGCTCACCCCCGCTCACTGGTAGCTTACCCATGTGCATCAAATGTATTTGTTCTTCAAGTCTACAAAAAAAGCGTTGCTATAACGGGATTTGTATAATCTTGTTGTAGGATTTGTATAAGTCTAGATTCTATTATTATTATTATATAAAAGACGAGCAGCAATTTTGCTGATTTGTCTTAAATATTAAAAAATTATAATGTTCTTCACAGTCCGAAAATGAATCTCTTCATCTCTTCACCAAATTAAACCGAAAGTTATAACATAGTATAAAGAGTATATAATATTATATATAATAGTATATCGACGGACTCTAAAAAAGGTGAAAAAATAAAATTTAAAAGTCACAATAAACTGAAAAAATATCTTAGTTTAAGCAGATTTATTAGGAGGTCTAAGAAATTATGTAAACAACATCTTAGTGTACACAAAAAATGTATGTTGCGGAACAGTCGTCTGAGTTTATTAAATGAACTAGAAATTTGTAATCAAAATCTCGAACACAGTATGTACGCTTGTGACTCAGCGCGGAAACAGATAGACCGGTTAGAAAATTCCCTCAGGGACTTAACTAATAAGTATTTAACATCACAGAAGCAAATCAGTGAACATGTCCTGGCGGCAAGCGAGTTAGTGGAACTGTGCCATTATAACGAACAACGTTTCGAGTCACTAGTTAACAAGCAAAATATGTGCGAATGTGAGTGCCAGTGCCAACATATCGACTCGTCGCCAGAGAATTTGCCTTGTCTGTCTGATTCCAGCGGCACAGTGGCCCATGTTATACCCGCACCTACTAAACCTGATATTTATAAAAATGTGACTGAAACCCTAGTGTTTTCTGATAGGATAGGAAAGGGGCTAGGCAAAATATTACATAATAATGTATTAAACAGCTGTGTTACTAATCATTGTATGCCTAATGCCTCGTTTAGTCAAATAATTGACAATATTATGCACACCCAAGTATCTAACCAAACAACAATTGTTTTGATGTTAGGTAATGGGTCCAAAGTACGATTCTCAGACGTTAAAGCTGGGTTCGACGCCCTGTCAAAACTAGGTGCCAAAAATATTGTTATAGGTGCGTTCCCCTACTATGCTTCTCCATACGAGTTAAATAATAATTTGCATAGCTTAAACAAACTTATATTTAAGTTGACAAGCCGTCATAGCGACGATTTTTATTTTTTTGACACTAATAAGGTTATTAGTGATTATAAATTAACTCCTGACAAGCTTGCTAAATCTTTAGCATGTTTTATTAATTCCGTATTCGGAAACACCGCTTCCCCCCTCCCTGTTAGGACGACATCTCCGTGTTCGGATTTGTCTTTAAACTAGCGGTTAAGACAATGGAGAAGCAAAGTAGTTTAACCTTAACTCATCAAAACATAAATCGCTTCACTGGCAAAATACTAGACTTAGAATTATTTACTGAAAATGTCAATGGAGATATTATCTGCTTAACAGAAACTTGGCTTAAACAAGACAGGATGACATTTAATGTAAATAATTATGTAATGGCCAGCTCGTTCTGCAGGGTGTCCGCGGCAGGTGGCGATTCTATTATATTATTTAAAGACGGTCTAAAATTTAAGGAGCGCAGGGACCTGTCCGGCCATTCTGTCGAGCGCGTTTGCGAGATCGCCAGTGCAGAAACGGATCAGTATCTAATATTGTGTGTCTACAGGCCCCCTACTGCAAACTTAGCTATTTTTATCAATACAATGGAAGATATTCTCAGTAAAGCGATTAATAGTAAGAAATCAGTTGTGGTCTGCGGAGATTTCAATGTTGATACTTTAACACAGTCGGTTGAAAAACATCAATTTGTATCCCTTTTTAAATCCTTTAATTTAGATTGTTTATTTAACGAACCGACCAGGGTCACCCCTTGTCTAGATAATATTTGGATCAACTGTCAGTATCTGGAAAAATCGATTGTTAGTGGAGTGCGCTCGGATCATAAAGCTCAAATTGTCAAATTACCTTGTGCTAGGGTAAATCCAGATAAGGTAATAGAAATTAGACCATTGACTAAAAATAGACTTCAGTGCCTAAAATCAAACATCGCGTTTAAAATATCCACTTCTGAAGCCAAACCGAATGGTCCGAATGAACAGTTTAAAATGTTATTAGATACCGTGTGTACTGAATTTGACAGAACCTGCAGTAAGAAACGTATTCAGATAGGGCTTAAAGTCACTTTTAATGAATGGGCTACAACTGGGATTCGTAAAAGTAGGGACAACTTGTACCAACTGTACGACAAGAGATCTTGTACTACTGATGAACGCTTCCACCAGTATGTTAGGGATTATTCTAAATTGTTTAAAATCGTATGCAATAAAGCTAAGTCAGCCCACCTCAACAGTAGAATTCAATCATCCAGCAATAGAGTTAAAACTGTTTGGAAAATTATAAATTCAGAAACCGGCCAGAAAAAGAACGCAGAGGCTTCTATTTCCTTAAAAATAAAAGACACGCTTATCACAGACGGGATTGACGTAGCAAATGAATTTAACACTTTCTTTTCTAGAATTCCCATTGAAACGACTAGATGTTTAGCTTCCTCTTCCAATACTGCCGGTCTACTACTAAATGAATACATTAGTCTTAGTAATATATCTCATTTTAAGTTCTCCCACGTTTCTGTCATAGACATTTTAAAGACGTTCAAATTGTTAAAGGTGAAGAAAACGGAAGACTTATGGGGCGTATCAGTTAAGGTTCTTGATTCTATTCTAGACGTCGTTGCGCCATCTTTAGCCCTTATATTCAATAGTTGCATAGATGAAGGCATCTTTCCCGACTTAATGAAATTCAGTAAAGTAGTACCCATTTTCAAATCGGGCAAAAAGGATAATCCTTCTGATTACCGCCCTGTGTCAATTTTGCCAGCGTTTAGCAAAATATTCGAAAAAATAATGCTAACGCAGATGTTACAACATTTCAACTCTAATAAAATTTTACATCCACAGCAGTTTGGATTTACTAAGGGTAGGTCTACCACCGACGCGGGTGCTAGCTTAGTTAAATTCATTTTAGAGGCTTGGGAAGACTCACACGATGCCATTGGTGTCTTCTGTGACCTTTCCAAAGCTTTTGATTGTGTAGATCATGACACTTTAATTCGAAAATTAAAATTCTATGGCATTTGCGGCGATGCCCTTCAACTCGTTAGATCTTATCTTACACAGAGATTGCAGAAGGTATCAGTTAACGGTGCAGTATCTGCAGAGACTGTGGTGGAAATGGGAGTGCCCCAAGGATCAATTCTTGGCCCTTTCCTGTTCCTTGTCTATGTAAATGACCTTCCTTACATGGTAAGCCAAACATCAGGCATAGTCATGTTTGCAGACGATACTTCTTTGCTGTTCAAGGTAAATAGGAAGGATACCGAGCTCACTGAACCAAACAACACTCTGTCCATGATTTCTAAATGGTTTGCTGCAAATAATTTGTTACTTAATCCTAAAAAGACCAAATGTATTAAATTTTCTTTAGTAAACACACCAGATGTTAATGCACACTTGAATATTAAATTAGACGGTCAAAACATTGAATTTGTAAAGTCAACTGTTTTTCTAGGATTAACACTTGACTCAAAACTGCAGTGGGGTTCCCATATTACAGCCATAGCGAGTAGGTTGAGCTCTGCTGCGTTTGCAGTCAGACAAATGAGGCAATTAACTGATGTAGCGACGGCAAGGTTGGTTTACTTCGCGTATTTCAAAAGTATTATTTCATACGGTTTAATTTTATGGGGATCAGCTGCTGACTTAGAGTCTATTTTTATTTTACAAAAAAGGGCCATCAGGGCCATATACCTATAACATGGGCACCCGCGAGTCACTGAGGGAATTTTTTAAGGAAATTAAAATACTAACCCTGCCTTCGCTATACGTATTTGAAATAATAATGTATGTCAGAAAAAATATATACAATTTTCCTACAAATGTAGATAAGCCAAAGGCTACTAGAAATACCGGAAAGCTTAAAGTACCAACTTATAGACTGGCTAAAACTGGCTACACGTTTTTACAATAAAATACCTAAAAACATAATAGAACAAACAGACACAATGTTCAAATCTACTGTAAAGCGAATTCTTATTTCTAGGGCATATTACTCAGTAAAAGACTACGTCATGGACAGGGACGTTTGGCTTAAATCGTGACCTGCACTGGCGATCCCTGGGTCTCGATGAGCGTACCTGCTGTGGTATATACTTAGATTTGTATAAAACTGTAGACATCATTGTTGACTTATATGTGTACTGATTTGAAAAAATGATACCTCACCGAGTTTCTTGCCGGCTCTTCTCAGTAGAGGATTTTTTCCGAACCGGTGGTAGATTCATTCCTTGACCTTCATAAGAGCTTGTAAAAGCCTAAATTGAATAAAGATAGTTTGACTTTGACTTTGACTTAGAGGGAAGTAAGTTATCTTCATACAAACGCACGGCGCGCGGCTTCTATGTGTGCGCCAAAGTATCTATGCGCCGCCGCACGCACACTTAAACAAAATCTCGACCCTTTTCTCAGTGCGCCAGTCGGGGCTAACACCGCACGAGGTTCACGCGTCACGGCTTTTCGGCACCGCTAAATGAATGAAAAATGTGTGATCATCGCAGGAGAACGTATTGCTGTGTGTTTGGGTGTCGTTATAATTCTTCGATTCCAGAATTGTCTCTGTTCAGATTACCTATTGAACAGGAACAACCCTGAGACAGTAGGCAATTATATCGCGGATTGGGCCGGAGATAGCCTACTTCCCCTCTTTATACTATGGTTATAACAACATTCTGGGTAAAATAATAAAATGCTTTTTTATTTATAAAGAACTAAGCCACTGTTTATATGTATTTAAGCAAAATCTCTACGCCCGGTAATTCAGTACCACCTTCTTGACAGCATAAAGAGGCTCGTAAACGGGCCAGTTTTTCGGAAATGTATTGCTGCAATTTGGGCTATCCCCAAAAAGATTACATATTACATCACTAATGGGGACAAAAGGTTTCAATGTAAACTTTTGAGGATAGCCCGAATTGCAGCAATAAATTTACGAAAAACTAGCCCGTTTACGAGCCCCTTTAAAATTGGATTTTGCTGTCTCAGAATTACTTTTTTTAACCCCTTTTTGGCCGCCAAGCATGTCTGGGAAGTAACACGAATTTCAACTTAAAGTCAAGGTAATGAAAGACTTTTTTACCCTGTATACGCTGTCACGCATAGTCTACAACGGCGTCCAAAAGGTTAAGCTTATTTAAATTCCCTGTTTAACAGGTAGCATTAAGGGCAATGGGGAATGCCACAAGGCCTTACCTCTTACTCCGGTCTCGGAGCAGCGAAAATAGCACGTGACAGCAGTGAGCCGGCGCTTTCCTCGCAATCGCACCGATCGTCAGAAGAACATCGCTGTGTTGTTTCCGTTCATCTTCCTCTACGTCATCCTTGATGTCATCGGCACAGCCGTCGCTGCTTTCCAAGCCTCTGCAATCAAGACTTAATTTGGTGACATTCCTCCATGCAAAGATTTCGGAAATCATGATGATGTGTTCGCTAAGTAACAGTTGCAGAGCTGGACCATTGACATAACAACATATACAGTGGATTGGGTTCATCCATACTTGTCTTATTTGGTAAATAAGTTGCTAACCTCAAAATAGGCAATTTTTGGGTGAAACAGCTGTTTTATCCTAAATAAGGCAAACCTAGGCTAGAAATTGGCAAACTGAAGTCTAAAATATTGTCTCCGGTTCCTTTATTTGCAAGGAACCACCAGTGTTAGCCAAAATATGTGCATTTTGAGGTTAGAATCTTGTTTACCAAATAGGACAAGTATGTATGAATCCACAGTAAATAGAATTGAAAATATCTTGTACGTTATTCTATATTAATATCAAAACTAAACATGTGTCACTTATATTTAGTTAATTTTACCAACCGGTTGGCCTTTAGGTTCCAATGTTAAACTCCAAAGTATGGGGTTCGATTCCTGCCAGTCAGATACTTGTATTATAAAACATACTTGACTGGTCTGGTTGTATGTGTATGTATCTGTACTTGCGTTTATGTTCCAGGACCCAAACAAGATACGGTTTATCCTATTTTTGGGGTTTTGAGTGTGGCTTTTTTTCAGGGATTATAAATCCCTTAATTGTGCTAACTAAATCTAAACTGAAACCAAAACTAATAGATATCTATGAAGTACCTAGTTCCATCTGGCGGCGCCAATCGACACTGCAGGTACGTATTGAATATCTCTATACAGGGATTGGCCAATGTCTCCGTGGAATAGCCATCCATATCGTGAACTATGGAGCACCAAGAGTGAAGGAATTTGTTCAAAGACTCTCTCCAAACAGAGTCATCATTCATCTGAAAAAAGTAAAAAAACCAGGTCCTTTTATTCATTGAATACAATCTGATAAATTCATGGAGTCACATCAGATTTAAGTTTCATAACCATGAAAAAATGGAACAGTCAGATATATAATGACTATAATTAATTATTGGCAAAATATGTGATTGACTCAATAAAAAATAATGATAAACTAAGGCACTTACCCCTTCTTCAACAACAGCTCCTCTAATACAATGGCAGGTCAGTGTTGTCAAATTTTGCAAAAGTGTTGGCGGTGTCGCTGCTATCATACTCGGAGAAAAGAACTGGATTAATCTCCGGTAAATATCAGATATTCCCAGCATCTCCCTGTCCATCGGCTGAATATTAGCCATCATGTTCAAAAAACTATTCACATAATTCTCTAGATATTGTTGTTTTAAATTACTCGCAGATACAACGACGCCACTCAGACTGGCCAGCTGTACAAGGCAAGTTAATGATGGACCAGCTAAATCGGGATTAGATCTAACATACATGTGAATCTCAAAAAATAATGCAATCAACTCAGGCTGCAGTATTGTGTCCCGCCAATTTAAGCTCAAACGCAATGCTGGGGCTGTATCACTTTCATATATAGCCTCAAATGCGCCTATTAAACGCTTAGGTAAAAGTGGAGAGACTTGGCCCCAACATAATACTGTTTCAACTATAGTTAACAGCTGCTTGGTCAGCAAAGCTTGCTCTCCCTCGGGCCGATGGCCAGAGCGTACAATCTGTTCCAATACACTGACCGTAAACCTAAATATCCTCTTCAAGTCTAGAGCTTCAAAAGACTTCTTGAGTCTAAAGTGAACCTCCCAGATTAATCCTACATCTGCTGATTTTACCGTGATTGCATATTCCTGCATGATAGCTAAAATCAGTGAACACGCCAATTTTTGCTGACTTATTGGGGAGCTGAGTATAATCTTTTCTAATTCAGTTAGCAATGCTTTTCTCTCTCTCCCACCATCATCTATGCTGCCTCTTTTAATTATAATTGCTATTGTCTGAAAGGGAATATAAAATAAGTGTGATTGTTTCCTTCCGATACGCTGACCTGCTCAGGTCATATCAATAGTTGCAGATACATACCTGCAACAATTTTTCTCTCAAAAATGGTGGAGTTTCTTGCCTCAGAAGATAATTGAGTAAATATTCTCTGAGTGAAGAAATATCATTTTCAGAGAGCAGTGTCCACTCTCTGATCAAGGCTGATTTTAAAAGTCCAGCTGCTTCAAATAACACATAATCTGCTCTCGACTTTTCTAGTATTTCTCTGCATAGTTGATATGGGTTTTTGGTACTTCGAAACTCAAGGAATACACTTTCTGCTTGGTGACGTTGCCCTGAGCTCACCATACTAGGTGGCGCCTACAAAAAAAAGAAGAAATAAGATAACACAATATAAAAGGGCTATTTTCTCTTTCATTTGGTACAAAATATAAAGTTTACTCTTTAAAATTTAGTCGAAGACCTGGATACAGTAGATATTTACTTGGGTGTTCATCATTATTCAGGTCATATATATGTCTTTACTTTTTTTTTTTAAGTATCAAGGTAGGTCTATCCAGCAGTCTTTCGGCAGGTTGGTAACAAAATAGTGTCTGTGATCAAATATTAAATGAAGACCTTTGTTATATCAACAAAACTGTCAGGGTCGTTCAATTTCAAGGTAGGGTATTTTCTTCTTTTACTTTAAGCTCATGATGAAACTTGTAAGGGTTGGTGAATATTATATTAGTAAAGATATATAGATAGTCATTTTAGTCATACCATGAGCATCTGGGCTGCCGTCTCCAGTGTTTGTATCGCTGCGTTGTCCATCATATTAATTACCAAGGGAACAGCAGAAATCGTACTTAAACGATGAATTAGACTGAATGTAACCTACACACGCGAATCGAATCACGTTTTGATGTGATTAAAAAGTCACATAATTATAGAGAAATTATGAAAACACCACGGATCTTCCAAAATAATCTCGTATGACAACCTTGTAATGACAGTTCTTCATAGTATTACTAAAGTAAAAAAACATTATTTTTTTCACATGGTGCTGCCATGGATAAAAGTGATTTTTTTCTTAGAGAAATAGAGGTCGTAAGTTATCGTCGTCGGTCGAGATACGACATTGTATACCAAAGAGTATAATAATATTACCAAAAACCTACATCGTCGGTGTAAAAAAGAGCACTGATCGACGGCCATATGAAATATGTGGCCGTCAGCGCTCTTTTTACAACGGACGAAGTATATAATAGTTGTGGATTCGAAAAAGGCCAAACGAAACAAAATCACAATAATAGTGACAAAATGTCAAAAAATCACATTTTCACCACATTTGCTCGAAATTAATACAGAATCGTATAGTTAAAATACGGCCCGCAGGAATACCTAATGGATTTTGTATAGGATATTACGTCGCACTACAGGTGCATGTCGCCCCTGCCCTGCACCGCCGACGCCGCCGAGCCCGCCACCATTTAGAAACTTGGCTATGAAATAGTAAGCTCTACTTTAAGTATCTAAAAAAAACCGGACAAGTGCGAGTTAAACTCACGTGGAGGGGTTCCGTTCCGTATATGAATATGTGAAATTTCCTATGTTACTTTAGATACCATAGACTTCTTACAGGTATTCCTGTAATCTATAGCTAACGAACTATTTTCTGTATTTTTTTCAATTATTTTAGGCCCAGTAGCTTCGGAGGTAAGGGAAGGGAATGGTCAATTTTTGCCTATTTTCCTAAATAACTTCCATATTATTTCTTATTATTTCAAAATTAACATTTGACATGTCACACGATATAGTTTGCAAAACTTTTTTTTTTAATTTCCTTATTTGCCCCCCGAAAGTGGCCCTCATGTTTAAAATTCATTTATTTACGTTACACGTCCGTGTTGCGGTCACAACACACGTCTACCAAATTTCAACTCAATCCACTCAGTCCAGTAGTTTCGAAGCAAATAGGCTGTGACAGACGGACAGACAGACAGACAGACAGACAGACCCACGAGTGATCCTAAATCCGTTTTTTTCCTTTTGAGGTGCGGAACCCTAAAATTGCCACCATTTAGAATCTATGGTATTAAAATAGTTACTTACTTTATTATTTCTTTTTTCGTAGTGATCGTGTGTAACACGGGCGGTACGATGGCGGTACGGCAATTATGAACGTCGTGCCCTTAAGGCCTCTCTTTCGGTGATTCCGAATTAAGTAATTGACCAACATCAAACTGTTAATTATACGTAGTATATATGTATATATGGGGCCTGACGCGTTAAATACACAAACACAGTATGCTATATACCTACATGGAAAAAACCGTAGGTCCGATTTTGGGCCATAACATAGTTGTGAAGTTGTTAGTTAAGATTTATCAAAATGCAGTACGAACGACTAGAATTTAGGAAATGTACCTAAAAAATAAAGTTCTTCATTTAGATTTTTGTTCATAAGCTTCACAAAACCCGAATATACCTAAGGAACATCCTGCACGAGCGCAGTGGTTACGTTAAAAATGAAGTCCAAATATAATCTCCACCCCTCCTCCCTTCTGAATGCAACCTCTACTTAATTAATTAACCTAGCAGAAAAAAAAAATATTAAAAAATTACTTGCATTCACTTCTCTCAATTTATTTATATCCCTAATTTTTTATTCAGTAAAATGACTAGTAAGTACCAAAAGAGTTTACAAAGCTTATTAATACTTATGTAACATTCTCATAGATTGAATAGATTGAACAATTAAATTCATCAAATACCTAAAACTAATAAAAAACCTTTTTCTTAAAACCGTATTCATGTTCCGATGTTCATTCAGTTCGCAAACAACTGACCAATTTAAGACTCATCATTCTCTTCATTAATAATTTGCAATCTTCTCTCAAGTAGGGGCCTGTTTAATCTGTGCATGCACAGGAATTGCCCATTTAAAAATAATACTGGAATATCATGTCTATACAATCGTAACCACCTCAGATTGCCTGGTTGTGTTATATCAACTTTATGTATAATAAGTTTATTCTTATAAGATTCTAATTCTTCCATGACTATGTCACACAACGGACATGGATCTTTTGTATAGAAGGTAATGACAGGGGGCCCATCTGTATCTTGAGATCTGCAAAAAATTACAAAATCTCAAGAACCACTAGCAAATTAAAATTCTTATATAACAGTAATTACTTGATTTAATAACACCCACACTTCATATACATATAATTTCTGATCATGAATCAATTTAATTTATAATCCTTGCATTTCATAATGTTCATATATTATTTACGCAATAATTTTGCAATAAATAATAAATTTAGACTTAAAGCTTAGCTTATGTAATATATTTTTGCTTAACATATACAACCCTGGAAGCTTATTTACTTTCATACCTTATCTGTTTTACACTTAGAGCAAATAATTTATAAAAAGGCACAAGTGAATACTATACAATCTCCTATAAAGTGGCAAAAATAAGTCTTACTATTTTTTTCCTAGTAAAACTTACAATTTTTCAATCATAATAGATGAAGCTCCTCCTCCTCCATTGCAAATAGAGGCTACACCCTTTTCTCCTTTCTTGAGAGCATGACACAAGTGGACCACAAGTCGTGCTCCTGACATACCAATTGGGTGACCCAGACTAACCGCACCTCCATGAACATTGATCTTAGCTGGGTCTAAATCCAGAATTTTCTTATTAGCAACAGCTACTACGCTGAATGCTTCATTGATTTCCCAAAGAGCAACATCATCTTTCTTGACACCAGTTTTTTCTAACAGTTTAGGAATAGCTACTGCAGGTGCAATGGGGAAGTCAATGGGATCGCATTCACCATCAGCGAACCCAACAACCCTTGCAATCGGTGTAACCTTCAATCTGTCTGCTGCTTCTCTGGTCATAAGGACTAAGGCAGCAGCACCGTCATTCAATGTGGATGCATTACCAGCTGTTACAGTTCCATTTTCTTTTTGGAAAACTGTTGCTAATTTGTTGAACTTTTCAAAGTTCACCCTCTTGTATTCTTCATCTTCTGAAAATATAATTGGTTGGGCTCCTCTTTTTTGAGGAACAGGTACTGGTACCAGCTCTTCAGCAAAAGCCTTAGCTTCATAAGCTGCAGAGCTTCTCTTGTAACTTGAAATAGCATAGTCGTCTTGATCTTGCCTCGAGATGTTTAGTTTCTTGGCTGTATTCTCTGCACAATTCCCCATGTGAAATTTGTTGTACACATCAGTGAGACCATCAAATACAATGCCATCTACCAGTTGCATGCCACCATATGAAGTTTCACCTCTCTTCAAATAGAAAGGCACATTTGACATAGATTCCATTCCTCCAGCTAAAATAACATCCTGGGCCCCAGTCTGAAGACCTTGAGCTGCCAACATAATAGATTTCATTCCTGATGAACATACTTTATTGACAGTGGTGCAAATTGTGCTTTTAGGGAGACCAGCATAGATCACAGCCTGTCTTGCCGGAGCTTGTCCAAGGTTTGCAGAGCATACATTTCCAATATACACCTAAAATAGAGATTTATTTAGTGATAAAATAATAGTTTTTTTTAGCAACTACTTTGGGAATTAGTGATTAGATGTTAAAAAATTAAACTGAAATCTGTATCTTATCACAAAGATAGCAATTTGTGAACTTGATCAATTATACATGTTTTGTAACCTAGAACCACAGACGGGAAAAGCAATAAAAATCTTGTATGTCACATAACTGTAAATTGTTGTATTTAATTAACTGTATATCGCCGATGGAAAGTAGGTGAAATGTGCTAACCTCTTTAACTTCTTCCTTGGGAATGCCGGCTCTTTCTATGGCTGATTTGACGGCCACGGCGCCAAGCTCTGGTGCCGATAGACTCGCCAGGCTGCCCCTAAAGGACCCAATCGGAGTCCTCACTGCAGACACTATCACCACTTCGTTCAGAGATACTTTCGTGGAGTAAGTCGCCATCGCTTTAAGAAACTGCAAAACAGAATGATCTTTGTAAGACTCTGAACAAGATATTAGAATATTAAATTAATACAAAATTAAATTCCACCTACGACTTGAAAGTTTAATAATAATGAGTCCTCTTCTAACTTAACCAGTTTACTAGGCAGCGCATGCACGACTGACTGTTATCGTGACACACAAAATAATTTAAGTTAATACAAACCTTTCGCGACGTACACATTTTAACGCTGAACAAATAACTTCCCTTTAGAAAATACATAATTATTCTTAAGAAAAAAAAACGAATGCAGGAAAATAACTCTAGAGCAAGCAACTGGCTGGTTTGAAAGTAAAATTAATACTTATCGGTCGTATCGCATCATTCAAAAACATTTACACAAAATTTATCTTTGAGATACCGTTCTAACAGTGGAATCTTTAGCTTTATTAGAATGGAATAAAGCTGATATTTGGTTCAATTAAACTAGGGTATTATCGCATTTTAAGGTTTACAAATTTGACCTTTGCGGGTGCGTTCCAAATTCATTATGCATTGCTTTATTATGTACATAATGTATATTTGATGTATATCACCAGTCCATTCAAAGTCAAAGTCAAACTATCTTTATTCAATTTAGGCTTTTACAAGCTCTTATGAAGGTCAAGGAATGAATCTACCACCGGTTCGGAAAAAATCCTCTACTGAGAAGAGCCGGCAAGAAACTCGGTGAGGTATCATTTTTTCAAATCAGTACACATATAAGTCAACAATGATGTCTACAGTTTTATACAAATCTAAGTATATACCACAGCAGGTACGCTCATCGAGACCCAGGGATCGCCAGTGCAGGTCACGATTTAAGCCAAACGTCCCTGTCCATGACGTAGTCTTTTACTGAGTAATATGCCCTAGAAATAAGAATTCGCTTTACAGTAGATTTGAACATTGTGTCTGTTTGTTTCATTATATTCCATACACGAATATTATAAATGCGAAAGTAATTCTGTCTGTCTGTCTGTTACGTTACATTCACGGCTAAATAATAATAATAAATTTTTACATGTCTTATGGCGGAACATATAAAGGGTCAAAATGTTTCAAATCTAAGATGTAATTAATGTACCATATTTCTTGTGAATAAACGATTCATTAATTCATAAACGTAAACCGATTTTAATGAAAAATGGTACGAAGATAGTTTGAGCATTAGGTAAGGACATAGGCTACTTTTTTTTACAGAAAATCTACCCATGAAAAGGTGTAATGGGTTTATGTATCTGCGCGGTTTACGGGTAAAATTGATAAACCACTGAACCAATTTTGATGACATTTTTAAGACAACCAATTCTTAAATGCGTGAAATAGGGGCTGGAAAATGCTGCCCGTGATTAGATAAGAACAAATCTAAATTTAAAAAATCAGTGACACGAAAATTCGTAAATGTTAATGATACATTTCCACGTGCCAGCTATACATATTGAGCCAATGTCGCCCAACTCGCGGGACACACACAGCGCTCAAGAATGACACAAATGTATCTTTGTCTCATTCCCAAGTTGTTGTTGTTGGCACCACATATATAGCCCCTTTATGTGCTTTTTTCAATTTGGAACGCACCTAGAATGTTTGCTGTTTAACGTAGCGCCACGACATGCTATATCATATAGCTGCTAGTACACAGTCAATCGCGATCGTGATCCGTCATACAAAATAAATGATCGCGATCCAGATTGTGTACGAAAGCAGCTTGACTGTCAATGTGGTGGATTCGAGGGCAGCGCTGGCAGTCATGAAAATGTCGAATAACTGGTTGTTTTTTTGTTCATACAAAACGACATATATACATATATATATATATATATATATATATATATATATATATATATATATATATAAATGGTGAACAACCAGGAAAAGTCCTCAACGATAGACATCCTTGCACCGTGGATAGCAACAGTTAGTAAATGCTGATGTGATGAGCAATTCGCATTATGTGTGTCATTATAAATTAAAATGTGAATAAGATCAAACTTTGCAAAGGGTATTTGAAGTCGGTTTTTTGATATTTTTAAATTATATGATTATTGACAATCGACCTTTAAAAAAGTAATTTAAAGGTTGGAATTTGGTATGGAAATCTTCACATGTAATAAATCTGTAGAAAAGTCGTGTCTGTAATTACACCACTTTGGGAAAAAAGCAGTTTGACGGACTATTTGAGTGAAACTGAATCCAAATCAATCATTTTTAGAATTTTTGGCTGTCTGTCTGTGTCTCTTTACCATGTATGTATGTATGCATACAACTTAAGATCTACTAAACCGATATCCATGAAATTCGGTATGTAGATAAATTATGAGTTTAATTTTTACCTAGGGTACTTTTTACCTTACTTCGCGGGTGTTAAAAGGAAGGTTATGGTTTATCATTTAATTCTTATTTCTCACAGTATTTCTTACAGTTTATTATGTTGTTATTCAATGAAGCATATTGGTGTGAAGTTAGTTTATGAGTATGGTATTCAAAATAGATTTTACCCGACTCCGCAACGAACCACGAATGACCGAATCATACATTAGGGGGCGTCCATTAATTACGTGAGGTGCTCAGGGGGGGGGAGGGGATTGAGGCGAATCTTACTAAATCTCACTTGGGGGAAAGGGGGGTCTTGGCAAATAACACGTAATTTTTTTCTAGCAGCAAATGGTGTGAAACTTCGTGAAAGTTAAGTTTAATTAAAGCTAAATGAAAGTAAAAAAAGTGTCTAGCATAAAATATGGCAAAATCTGACACAATTGTGTTTATCGCATTTATCCGAGGGCCGCAGAGCAGCACAGAAGCTCTTTGATTGTTTAAGCGCTATTGATCAGTAGCCCGAGCACGAACATTGGAATGGTACGTCACGTTATCGAATGTGTTTTTATTTTTAATAAATTCAACGCTTTTATACCCAAATACAAATTTTGAAAAATCTCACGTGAGATTGGGACAGAGGGGAGGGGGGGGGATTGCGACTCCCTAGTCGAGAAAAATCTTACAACATCTCGCCAAGGGGGGAGGGGGGGTCAAAAAAATTAAAAAAATGCCTCACGTAATTAATGGACTCCCCCTTACTCTTATCAGGTTAGGTTTCGATGCGCTAGGTAAATAGGTTAGGTCAGGTTAGTGTTGCGTCAGGGCCGAAGGCCCAAACTAAGCAGAAATAATCGTCGACCCTGTCACCATGTGAGGAATTAACGTATGATTTGGTTATTCGTGATGCGTTGTAACGTAATTTTGTGAAACAGATATGCACTTTTACGATATTTTTTTGTTACGGGGATAAATATCAGAACCGCGGTTTGTATAGAAAAGTGAATTTAATACGCTGTTTGTCACGTGCTGAACGAATGGACACCGTGAGTTTATTTTAATTTGTTCGGTACTGCCAGTTTTATAATTGAGATACAGTCGTGTGAGTGTTTAATGTACGCTTCCGCAACTGAACTGTAGCGAAATTTCTGCGCGTATGATAAAATGCAGGGTTACGTTTGTTGGCTCAAACATGTATATACTTAAGATACGCAGTCGTCTAACGTCTAACCCTTTGGATCAGGAGGCTTGCAAAACCAAATGTCTTCAATTGAAAAAACAATCTTATTGTATTATTCGACATGGCAGCAAGCCGTCCGCAACTTAAAGGTACTTAGTGTGTTTACAAATCAATATGTCGTCCCTATCGTATAATATTTATTCCTAATTGCTTGAGCAAAGGGAAATCTCCATAGCGTCGTATACAAGACATTTAATGAAGTGAATAAAAAAATCTTTACTTAAACATATTGATTTTTAGGTGTTAATTTAGATAATGTATGAAATTTTCAAGTAAAAGTGATTACTTATTTTTATTCACATATATGCACATTTTGTCTGGAGACCACCTGATCCGAATTTGGTGGTGTGGTGTGCATTAATGGTAAATAAAAAATAAATATATACATTTTTTTATTTTAAAATCATTCGTTTAAAATCTTGCAGGTTTAAAAGCTTACATGAGAATTAAACTTATTCTACGTGGACGGAGTCGCGGGCACAGGGAGTATATAATATATATATATTTATTGTGTAGTTTTACTCGTAAAACACATTACGCTCATGTACTCGCGCAGTCGGTAAAAAAGGATGATATTTAGTACAAAATGAACTAAGCCATGATTGGCCGCCAGTACACAGTCAATATGGAACGCGATCAAGATTGAATGTGTATTGGCGGTCATTGTAGCATTTCAAAAACAGCAACGCCCCAATTGGAGTTCTGTGCTCCAATCATGACCTTGTCCATGATTGACCCGGCCTGCTGCTGGCCCCTGATTCTCGGTGCATTCGAGATAATGTCGATTGCGAGATTAAACGTCAGATTCATACAGTTGTGTCAAACGACTGTATGCACTGACGTTTAATCTCGATTGTGAGATTATCTCGAATGCACCGAGAATTGGGGGCCAGGACTTGGACGCAAAGAGGATATAAATTCCTACGGAGACTGCACGTTTATTTGAATTGATCAATCCGCCTGTACGAAATTTCGATAAGTTGGACACTGCCTTCCCTTCACTCATTTCACGAACTTTCTTAATATAATTCATTCATTCACTCGCTCATCTCATATCATAAGTCACTACACTACCTAAGTCAGTTAACTGTCTGTCAGTCCGTGTAGGAGGTTTTTTTTTATATTATCTTTGGTAGACAAGTCAGTTCAGCCAGGCCAGTCCATTTCAGCCTAGTTTAGTTCGTTCGTTCAGTTAGTAAAACAGTGTACAGAATAGGAAATGTCACACCTTAACTTAATTTTATTTTATACCTTTATGAATTCAAGTGTTCAGCTATTAAAACAACAATAACTCTTTTTTTTACTGTAACTACTTGAACTAGTGTCTGTTTATACGTAGTGCTGTGTTAAAAAATCTTTAAAAAAGTACTGGTTGGTAAATGCAGTTAAATAACAATAGAAAGGTACAAAAAAGGATATTCAGGTAAGCTTAAAACAAATTAGATGCATTGAATTCACTACACTTTTTGTTTTTATGGAAATAGTTCGAGTTATAAATAAATAATGTAATGATGATCATAACCAAAGCATTGTTATTGAATTTCGTAATAATATTAAGGAATTAGAAATTAAATAATATTTAGAAGCCCGTAATTTTTCAGCAGTTAACTTTTGCTGCTTTCTGATGAACACATGGGTTATGGGTAGCTTATCTATTGTTTCTTGCAATCATGATAAAGTTACGAAATTGTTATCTTTTTCGTTACTTCATTGTCACCTGTTATGTGCAATTGAATTGCATTTTTATTCTTACATTGCAATCTTTTTAAATTTAGTAATTTACAAGTTTTCAAGCAAAAAGCTGCTCAGTTGTGAATTCAATTTGTTTTCTTGTGTTTTATTGGTTCACAATCAATCGGTGATTCATTCAAATAGATACAGGTACTTATAATATATTTTTCTTATTCTCATTGTATAAATAAAAATTATGAAGGTAAGAATGAAAATCCTGAATTGGTTAAATTGAAAATACCCTTTCTAAAATTTTTTGTGCTCATTTTATGTGATGGCCAACTTGAAGTGTATCAGTAGTTGTAAGTAGTTGAAGTGTAACAGTAAGAATATTCAATTAACTATTATTTTATCTTAACTTTAAACTATTTATTTTTATCTTTATTTCTGGGGCTTCTATCAGATTGTTAATGTAAATTTTAAGTATAATAAATTGAGTCTATGGGAAATGAACAAACTTTCTTAATCTATATAAATAAAATTGAAATACCATTGACTCATCACCAAGTTTGAAAACTACCCTCTTCCTAGTACTTTCTGGTATCTGATTCTGGGTAAGCTTTAACCATGACTCAGATTTCTCAGGTCATGGTGTAACAATTGAGTGAGTGTCATTCTGACCTCCTTAACCCATCGGATGCTTAAGACACGGATCCGTGCCTTTTCTTACATACACTTTTTGCATTTTTTTGGTACTCCTTGAATCCGATGAGACGATAATGCCGGTTTTTTTTAACTCCTGCATACGAGGGGTTAGCACTTTTAACTGGGAACCTAGACCTGAGATAATGGGTACAAATTTAGTACCCAAATGAGCAGGTTTCTTCACAATGTTCTCCATTAATGTAATAGCATTGGTTAGCTCAGTTTGTAGGAAATGTTACTCATTGGTACATTAAATCCATTTGAGTTGAAATGCTGTTCCTCATGATCACAACTCAACACTTACTCATTAGGCAACTGATACTCCTTAACTTCCGCCAGTGGCGTAGCTGCCCTTAGATTGGCCCTGTATAAAAATTTGTTGGTGGGTCCTTCATTTCATAAACAATCCTGTAGGTTGGGGGCCCCGTGTCAGATACTGCTGATACGCTGATAAGGCAGTAGCTACGCCCCTGCCTCCTGCCACTCAAGTCTCCAAATTTACACATCCCACAGAGAGGTGCCTTTTTTCACCTTAATATGTACTTATAAGGCATTGTTTAGGTATTAGTGGTATGTCATGGCTTATGCCAATGATAAAACATGAGATGTGTAATCAGGATTATGATGTCTACAATGGTTTATCAACATTAAATATCACATTTGTATGAATCACTACAAGAATAGGTACATGTACCTCATACATCTCAACACTTGCATAAGAGTGCTAATAACCACCACTCCCTCTTGTGATGCTACTAATTAGCTTTATTAGAGACATAATTCATATGTAGATAGCTTCCCGAGTAAACAACTCAGCAACATGTATAAACTGTGGAAAATTGTCACTAGAAAATATTGTGGGTGTACCCTCTTTGCAGTTTATTCCTGAGGTATGAGTTTTTAGTTCATATGTTATTTGTTTCAGGGTTGACCCCAAAAAGGGTGGGTTATGACTTGGGCCATGCAATAAAAATGGAAATCGTCAACATAGATGAGGGTCGCTATGAACAAAGGGAAAATCTCATGCCAAGCAGCAGCGCTGACTCGAATGGATCGAGTAGCATCTCTGAGAGCAACTACAGCAGTGAACAATCGAGCGATGACCTGGACAAGTCGGATGATGAAGACCTAAGGGAGGATTTACAAAAGACCATTCCGGAATGCTATAAGTCTGATTCGAATTTTACATCACAAACTTCTACAGACATCACAAATGATGAAGAGTTTCAAGCTACAGCTTTATGCCAATTTATGGATATTTTGAATGACTTAGATGAGGTTTTAGACAAATCTCTACTTGCATGCTTCGATGATGGAGCGAAGAATTATGATAGTGATGAAGATGATCTTATTTGTAAAATTAAAGAGTGTATTGGAGATGCTGGCCAGCCCAATGAATCTGAGGCACATAGTTCCATGGATGACAATGCTCAAGTAGTAACACCAAACATAAGGCACACTCGAGAAGAAACTGAATCCCACAATGTACCTGAAAGACGAAATAACGTGATCCTTGGGCGCTCCAAAAGTTTTGCCGAACTGACTGGAACTAACAGGTTAGCGTTGGTACCTTCATTAGAAAGAGCAGGCACAACCAATGAAAACTTGCGCAATTCTATGCGCTGTTTAGAACCAATAGTTCTTCCTGCCATAGCAACGCAGGAGTCTAACGAACCACTGACGCTGCCTGTTATTTTATTTTTGGAGCACCATGTGAACTTGAGGCCTACAAGTGCCCCTATACAGTTGCAAGTGACAGCAGCAAACTTAAGTAGTGATGGATCATCAGGGCCGTTGATTGTGGGGCGCAGAGCGTTGCTGATGAACAGAACTCTGTCACTTCCTTCTCCAGGCGACAGTGACGTGACTGGGGATTGGACGGGTCGTAGTACTGCCCGTAGCACTGCTCGTAGCTCTAGCTCATCTAGTGATTCAAGTGAGTCATTAACTGGAATCACTGCTGCAGAACAAACTACTATTGGTGCCACTGAAGAGAGGTAATTAATAGTTATTTATTTTTTATCCTGCAGGAATCGTTTAAATATGTAGAAGTATAGAAGTCGATTATTTTAATTTTTTATATTGCACTTATTCCTGCTAGTTGTAAAGCAAGATATGCAAATGCAAATATAATTAACGATGGTACATTATATGTATAAAAGTGCCTTATGGTCATTCCCAGTATTCAGAACGCGGATAGATTTGGTTACCATTCTGCACATGACTTCGTTCACATGGAAATCGGTTATGGTTATTCCTACAGGAACTTTGAAATTGTCCAGGATAAAAAGTAGCCAATGTGTTAATCCAGGGTAAAAGCCATCTCCATTCCAAATTTCATCCAAACAGGCGCGGATAATTTTTGTGTGATTTTTACTTAAAACTTGAATATTGGGAATGGGTATAGTGGGTATTGACTTTATTTTTTCTATACAGAAACGAAGAGACTGACGATCCTCCTTTTGGAGTATGGCCGCATCGCATGAGCGCCATGCTAGCCTGCCTCAGCTGTACAGTTGGGATATTCAATATTTCAAGATTTGCCATATTCAGCGTTCATTTTGGTGCAAACTTCGTGATACAGTTTTTTATACTGTCGCTTTTGATCGGTATACCGTTGTTTACCCTGCACCTCTGCTTGGGCCAAGTGCTGGAGTCCGGGCCGGTGGACATGTGGCGGATATCGCCGATATTCCAGGGTGTTGGTGTGTCCATGCTCATTATGCAAGCCGTTATGGGGATCTACAGCATAATAGGATTATCCTGGATATTAGTATACTTCCGAGACTCCTTCATAACTTCTAACGATAGATACAAATGGGCTTTGCCACACGAATACAATTTTGAAGGTAAGTTCACGTAACGTCCTAAGAAATCACAATGTTTTTCTTATGCTAATTTGGTTAATGCACAAATGAATCAGGAAATTATTGAAGGCCATCTAACGCGGTAGTCAATATAGTTAATTGGTTGTTTGAAACGTCTGTCATTTTAAACGACACACAATTAACGACTATTCTTTTTCAGATTCGGGCGGCAAAAATGGTAGTTTTAAAATACAGGACACACTGCCGCAATACTTCCATGGGGAGGTGTTACAGAGAAACATGGGGTCCAATAACGGGTTAGGAACAATTAAGTTTCAAGTGGCTTTTAATCTGGCTGTGGTGTGGATGATTGTGTTCGTTTCGCTTAGCAAAGGCCTGCGGTCGTACGGCAAGGTAACCGTTATTACGTCATAGAATAATATAAAGATGCGCCGAATATAGATTCCACTGAATAACATGCGGCCGAATGTTCGGTCCCGCTCGTGCCGAACCGGATATTCGGTACAACTTAATGCCCTTAAAAGCCTTTCGTGCGATTTTTCAATCCATTTATTTAGAACGATTTTTATTTTAAACAGAAAACACTATTAGACACGTATTTTTTGCTTTATCATACCAATCAAAATTGACAAAGATAACGCGCGTCAAAGTTCGGGAGTGGGAATAATGACGTCACTTACCTAATGGTAAAAAGTGTGCAAAGTCATGACGTCACGCACTATATCTTCGTAATTTTTTGTTTAATTGACAAAAGAAAAAAACTTCGTGTTAAATATTTTTTTATAATGTAAATGACGGGGCTAATTAGAATTTTTCAGGAAACTAGCTTATTGTAGAATACCGAATAATTACAGAATGTTCGGCGCGTCGTCTAATAGAATACATGAAATGCAAATTGGTTGCCAGTTAAAAAACCGTGTAATCTGTTGCAGGCTGTGTACATGCTGATATTTCTGCCGATATGCGGTACCCTGGTACTGAGCACCAAGCTGCTGACGCTCATACCCTACGACTCCGTCACCAATATATTTACCGAGACGGATTGGAGTGAATTCTTTATAAACAGTAATGTAAGTTGAACATTAGTCACTAGTCATTAGTTCGCGTTGAATTAGCTATTTTTAGGGTTCTGAACCGAACCTCTGATGATAACATGGAACCCTTATAGGATCTGCCGTTCCCTAGGTGTCTGTCTGTCTGTCGGTCGGTCCGTCTGTCAAAGCCTACTTTCTCTGAATCTTCCGGACGTAAAAAATTTGAACATGTACAGAGTTCGGTGACCCAAAAACGGATGTAAAGCGTTAATATAAACGAATTCTGATTTTGAAGGATAGTTACATATAAAGTGGATATATAACTAAATATTGTGTTCAATATCGAGCAGAAACGAGCAAAAAAATCACGTTTGTTGTATGAGAGTCCCCTGAAATATTTATTTTATTCTGTTTTTTAGTATTTGTCGTTATAGCGGCAACAGAAATACATCATCTGTGAAAATTTCAAATGTATAACTATCACGGTTCATGAGATACAGTTTGGTGGCAGACGGACAGCGGAGTCTTAGTAATAGGGTCCCGTTTTACCCTTTGGCTACGGAACCCTAAAAAGAACGTATCAAGTGAACAGCATAAACGTTTTTCTCTTCAATAATTTCCGTTTCCCGTGGAAATTTAAGAACTTGAGATTTTGTTTACGTTTTCCTGTAAACCATTAGTGTGAATTTACCCTGCTTCGGAGAGCATTGGAACTAGTACGCCAACCAACTGGTCGGTTATTTTGTAAACAAAATCTTTCTTTCCTCCTTGTGTTAGAGTTGGACCGCGGCTGCTCAAGAAACTTTTCTCACGTGGGGCTTGCTCGGGGCGTGCGTTATGCAGCTGACGTCACACAAAAACGCTAAGAACAAGACCAGTACGGTGCTGCAGAGGGAAAGCGCCTGTATCGTAATATTCACATTCGCCGTGCTCCTGCTGGGCTCGTTTCTTGCTAATACTTGCGTACAGATACTGAAGAATTATGGATACGCTTATATTCCGGGAAGCTATGGTGAGTTATGGTTTTGCTAATAATCTTTGTACCAGGAAATTAGATAAATACCCTCCCAGTTCTCTATATTTATTGTTATTTATTTATTTATTTAATCGCATACATATTGTAAAGTGTAGGTGGTACAGATAACATTTTTATGGATCAAACGTGCTACCCGCTCAGGGTGTAACGATGCCTTTAAGTATGTATTATCTTATCAAATTTAAATCTATTTATTTTTCTATTTTAATATGTATTTTGTAGGATTCAAAGACATTCATATTTACGAACTAAATTTTAATTTGAAATTTATAAAATAATAACAATTGAACACAATATAACGAATTACAAATTTAGTGCGGGTATATTGACAATAGAACATTGATTAAATTTAATTCAATACAAAACTACGAGGGCGGGTTGAAAAGTTCGCGGCCTAACTATTAAAACAAATACACATATTATATTTATTATTATTATTTTTCTACATAGTCCCCCTCGAGTTCAATGCACTTTTTCCATCTGGATTCCAGGGCCATTACACCACTTTTGAAGAAGCCTTCGTCCAGATCCTCAAAATACCTGTCCACTTTAGCTTGAGCCTCTGCGGTGCTCAAAAATTTCAATGCACCCATATTTTTTTAAATTGGGGAATAGGTGGAAGTCCGATGGTGCTAAATCGGGTGAATAGGGCGGGTGGGGCAATAATTCAAACCCACAATTGTGAATTTCCGCCATTGATTTTAGTGACGTGTGAACACGTGCATTATCGTGACGAAAGAGAACTTTCTTGGTCAACATTCCAGGTCTTTTTGACTTTAGTTCCTCGCGTAAACGACGCAATAGGTCACAATAATAATCCGAGTTTATGGTGGCACCTTTCTGGAGGTAGTCAACCATTATTATTTCTTTTGCATCCCAGAATACTGATGCCATGACTTTATTGGCAGACAAAATCGCTTTGGTTTTTTTGGGAGGCGGAGATCCAGCACGAACCCAGTGCTTCGATTCCTGTTTGGTCTCTGGCGTAAAGTAGTGAACCCACGTCTCGTCTGTGATTATAAATCTGTTTAAAAAGTCTTGAGGATCGGCTTGATAGAGTTCTAAACAGTCGCGTAAATTTGTAAATCGATTGCGTTTTTGCTCAACTGAAAGGAGCTTCGGAACCCATCTCGCCGACACCTTGGAAAAACCTAATTCATTGACAATAATGTTCTGAGTTCTTTCATAGGAGATGCCTATGATGTCAGCTATTTCTCTGATTTTTAAACGACGGTCTCTCATAATCATATCGCATATTGCTGCCACATTATGTCCATTAGTTGCCGTTGTTGGCCTCCCGGGGCGTGGGTCATCTGTAATACTGTCTCGTCCACGTTGGAACTCAGCTGCCCATTTTCTTATCATCGTATATGATGGACAGATTTCCCCTAATGTACCTTTCATGTCTTCATAAATCTTTTTCGGAGTCAGTCCTTTTTTATGCAGGTGTTTAATTACAGCACGTTGTTCCAATTTCTCCATACTTAAAAATCTGTTCTACACATGTACTTCAATTGGCCGTAAAATTATAATTAAATACAGATGCCAATTGAAAATTCGCGGGTTGACAGTGAAATAATGACAGTTCAAAATGGCGGCATAAAAAGAAAAATATTTCATTTTTTTTATTGTTAGGCCGCGAACTTTTCAATCCGCCCTCGTATTATAATATTGATCAATAGGTCATTTTGTTAAAATATACATAATTATTGCGGGTAATTGTCGCTATTTCTTGCACTCAATTTAAAAATCGATTAGAACGCTCATGTTATCCACATATTTTAAATATTGACATTTTATGTCTGGAATATTGAATTGGTACCCCTCATATCAATAACCCCGGCCTAATTTTATATTATAGTGTCCCTGAAATATTTTTTATTTTTTCTATCTAGAAACTGTACAGACTAACCAGTTCCTCTGGCCTATTTCGGAACCGATGCCTGGCAACACCGTGTCGACCCCTGTCCGCTACAGAGGTCACTACGCCAGTTTGGTTGGCATTACTGTGTGGAAGACTGGCATCCCAGCTAAGACCCTCAGCGGTTGGCAACCCTTACAACTCGCGACGCAGATCGTTCCCGCAACCTTGGCAGTGTTACCAGCGAATGTGGTGAGTTTATAAAAAAGTTTGAAAGGTTCCTCTCCCGGAAAATAGGCAAACTAATAAAACGGGTGTCTTCTGTAAATTAATTATTAATATTTATTAATCTTCTGAACGCAATAGTCCGCTGTACGCGACAGCAGATTTCCGTGCCCCTGACGCCACGGCATGCCGTTTTCCATACATTTTGTCGGCTATAGTCGTCACTCGGCGTCAGTGGCACGCGTTCTCGCAGTCAGTCGTGGCGTTCAAAAGGTCAAAGAACTTGTGTATTTATTAATAGGATATACAACGGTTCATACTGAAGATTCCAAATAATATTTAGAGTTCCTTACTGTGTGTGTATGCACCAAAAATTGCACGTTTGCGTGCTTTTTTACAAAACAATGCCTCTTCAATACAGTCTTCACCATAAGGGCACACGGGGCCCCGTGCCCAGGGCCTCCATTCTCAGGGGGCCCTGAAGGACCGACAATTTTTCACACATAATTCGCTTTTTAATTCGCTTATTATAATTCGCTTTTTTACTTTCCAAAAGGGCCCCAAATTCTTGTGTGCCCAAGGGCCCCAGCCTAGTTTAAGACGGCCCTGTGCCTCTATTCAATGCTATTTACAGTCATAATAACCTTGCCATCATAGATTACCAGTGTCGTAGCCATCGAAGGACTAGACGGTGCCTAGCTCAGGGGGCCCTCGGTCCCTGACCAGCAAACCTCGTATTGAACTAGCTAAAAATTCTTCCATCGTCGAAATGTAAATTACTTTGCGTATTATATGTAAATGTAAATATGTAAATTGCGTTCCCAACGGAAGACCAGCGTTGGCTTCACAGCCAGCACATGCTGAGTTGGGACTGGTTCGCAACAATATTTCTTCTTTCTTGTTTTTTATACGTGTTATACTATGTTAATTGTTGCGAATAAATTTATTTTCTTTCTTTCTTTCTTTCTTCTTCTAAATAAAATTGGTTCGTTTTTTTTGCACCAGGGCCTTTGGTTATTACCTAGCTATGCCTCTGTAGATCACTGAAAATTATACATACATATATGTATTGTATATATTAAAATATGATAAAGTCAACTATATCTCAAAACGTTGCCATCTTCGCGCTATAATCGCAAAATAGTTTGTTTTCCAAAGTATCATCTATTTTGTCCAAAGTGCATTCGTCATGCGCCGTTAACTCGTGTTGTAAATGTAAATAATTCACATTCATTTATGCAACACATTACGAGTGCATAACACAATTATACTTAAGTACATACTTAGTATGAATATGCGCTAAAATATTAAATTTAGCGGCTAAATTATGCATGCGCTTATGGGAATCAACCATTTTAAGATGTTGTATCTAAATCTTTTCATGGAAAGACAATGATGAGAGCGTTTTTGTGATGGAAACCGGGTTAATTAAGTTGTGAATACGCTGCACAGTGTTCGGAATACAAAGATGTCGATGTTTAATAAGTAAGGAGTGTGAACCTACGGCTTTTAATACAGACGGCGATAACGATTTCCACCCCTTCAATGTTAACCGATGTCCACCAATTTTTGATAGGTTCAAAGTCAAAGTCAAAGTCAAAGTCAAAGTTTTATTTGCTAGAATCATGGGTTGTCAGTCAGAACAAAATGTAGTTCTGGTAACGTTTTGGTAATTTCACAATAATAAATAAATTCAGTTTTATTGTGGTTTCAGTATTCTCATACAAAACTAATTTTGGCATTATTTGACTTTCTTAATCTTTAATCGAAATTCAAAAAAAGTATATAAGATTCTGTTCTAACTGACAACCAATCAAAAAAAAAAAACAAAATCGGTTAACATTTAAAGGGTAGAAATCGTTATCGCCTTTTATATGAAAAGGGTGATTTTTGCCTTTGGTTCATAGTCCTCTTAATTGCCTTGAAGGCATTGTTACAAACAAATTATGCATTTAGTATATATACCTTTCTGACCTACTTTTTACCTTACAGTTTAGAAGTGCAAAATGACTGTAATTTCTCTAAATCGTGTAAAGTAAACGCAATGTTACTATAGCTATTTTTGTTCCCAAAGATAGCTATCTATCCGGTCGCGTAACCTTGAGAAAAGGCTGATACAATGAGAATCGAAATCTTTCACGTCCGGTAATTATATAATGTTAAAAAGTGAGACTATAACCTTTTACTTTTTGTTATAAAGGTTATTTAAGTTGTAATTCCAGATATATTATTCCGAATAACGTAAGAAACATTTTTCACTTTACTGCAAACTCTTAAGAGGCGTATTACAAAGCTTGCGTAATTGTGTATTTACGCAAAAAATACACTATTCACAGACCAAATATCCTAAAGACACTCCGGCCTCACTTTTACTAGCAAATAAAGCTGCCATAGTTGCGGGGCGCGCGGGGTTTTTAGAGCGCTGTGATTGGTGCGTTCGAGGTTATGCGCCCCGCGCGATCCTCTGTAGCCCCGCCACTTGTGGCCATTTGGCCACAACGCTTGGCAGCGGGGTCGCCGAGCTATGCGGAGTCTATTGGATATTATGGTCTGTGAGACTATTATGACTCATTATGACAAAATATTGTAATACACACATTTAAATATTAGATGAACAATTTTTAAGATTTTCGTGTTCTCTCATTGACACTTAAACAAATAGACGTTGCCGGCGAGTGAGCCGAACAGCTTTGTAAAACCCCTCCGAAGTAAAGTTGAATTTAATGCAAATTTTGTCATGATGAACATATGATTTAAGCAAAATATAAAAATGTGTTAATGTTTGAAATTATTCAAAAACAAAGGTTCGGTCGCGGTAAAATATTGCATTAAATACTCATGTATGTATAAATACACCGGATGGAGAATGTCAATAGACTAGTTACATTTGAGAATTTCACTCAATTTCAAATAAACGGGAGAAACGAGAAAAGTGCGACGTTGCCAGCTTCTTTGTGAATTCTAAACTTTCGTAAATTTTTACCCGACTGCGCGAAAGCAAAGAGAGGGTTATGTTTTTTGCGCGTATCTATGTATGTGCGTTTCTTTATAACCGCATAGCAATGCAACAGCTCGTGGGATTTATATAAATCACGTGTTTTAGATTCGTCTTCACCTCGAGAGTGTTATAGACTACACGAATTCATCAAAAAATGAACATGGTGGACGCTAGCGGCCATTTTGAAACATTTTTTAATTTCGTCCATAATATATTAATATTGGTATCAAATGAAAGGTCTCAACGAGCAGGTTACAAATATATAGACACATGAGTGTGTATTTTTGCATACGTCAGAAATCAATAATTTTTTTGAAAAGTAGGTACTGTGGTGGTGTAACTCGGCGGTAGAGAAGACGGGGATACACTGCTGATCTTGATCTTTAGAATTAAAACACTTTCTTATAGACTTGAACTATATTTCTTATCGGAAGGACATAGGAGGAGCCTCTTCGACGGCGCAAGATGGAATGAGCATCTGGACATGCGTATCCGATGTTCTAATAATATTTAAATTTAAAAATACGAAAAACAAATACATCGGCAATACGCCTGTCCAGTTACAATAAAATACTAGAGCAAAAAGAGGTTGCTCTACAGTACTAATATTGCTAAAAAATATATCCTTTTAGATCGGTATTAACGCAGGTGGTTTCTGTTTTAATTAATTATTAAAGGTTATTCCTATAGCACGTTGATGACTCTAATGTTTGTGTTCCAGTTATCTCCAGCGTGGGCCGTGATATTCTACTTCATCCTGATAATGTTCGGGATCGCGCAGCAGCTCGCCATCTGGCACTGCGTGATAACCGGCATCATGGCGATCAACGCCGAAGCGCTCCGCGTGTGGGAGACCACCATCACCTTCCTGAGCTGCGTCGTCGGCCTCGGAGTCGGCTTGGTGCTTACTACCGATGTGAGTGTTCTCAAATTTGTTATTTATATCTTGCGTTTTTATTATTATTCTGATTTTATATGTAATGCTGATTTTGTAGTTTAATTTTAATTTTGATTCAATTTTTAATTTATTGGAGTTTACTCCTTAAGAATCGATTTTCATATATAAGCCCGCGGTATGAAAAATGATGGGGAGTAAAATCAAACTATGATGTCACACTGTCACACGGTACCTACGGAGTCACACGAAGTCACACGATGTTAGCCGAAGATGCGTCGGTCGCTTCGCATTGCATACAGATATAGTGAATAATATGTTTCCGTCGGTAAAACTCGGATCTCAATCGGAAGACGACGGGACCCGAAGTGTCAATTAGTTATTGTATTCAATGAGTGACATGTTTATATTCATTAATATGAAACTTTATTATTTACTGTCAAATGTCAAAATGAAAAATGACAGCATGGTATGATGGGTACTGGTTTATTTTATAATCGTTCCTAACGAGTAAACTCCTGTCGTGCATCGGAGCTGACACACACACACTTTTTAGTTTTTAATTTTATTTTTCATTGTATTTTATCAAATGTACCTATGGATGAATTTCTGAAGTAAATGACTATTATTATTATTATTATAAGTAATCTAATGTTTTAAGAGTTTCCTAACCAAATGGTAAAAAACGGAACCTTTATGATTTCGTCGTGCCTGTCTGCCTGTTTGTCGCAGCCATTTTACTTTGAGACTATTGGCACTATCTTAATGCCATTTGGAAGATAGCTGTTTTCTATGAACATGCTAAACAATAGCGTAGTAATATTACGTAAGAATTAATTTGGGTTGGCGCTTCATACATGTAACTCTGGCATGTAAAGTTAGTTGGAACAGGATGTTTTGTGTAGTTTTTGAAATATGAGATATTTTCGGTTACATGCTATTTTGATTGAGGCAGTAATAATTATTTTTCAGTGTCTTTGAGAAATACTATGATATTTGCTGCCAATAAATAATTATGATGTACGCGTAAATATTTTAACCTCGATCGAACCTCGCGACTACGGAACCCTACACTGCGTGGTCCGACAGGAACTTGGCCGGTTCTTTCATCATCCTCTCAAATCTCTGACGTATGGCTCTCTTCTCGTGCCTTTTGCTAACGCAATAAAGGTATTATTCAATTTATGTCTTTCGCGACTTAATCAATTTTAAAATAAGTTGAAATAAACCACTTGGTTCCTTACAATGGCAGGTTCGAACTTAGCCTGTTATATTTACCTAATGACGCATGACATGAAAGTAATTATTGTTTACAAACACAGCACATACGAATGAGTAGATTTCACAGTAAAATAATTTTACATTACATTATATTTTTTAAGAAACCAATTCAATTTTAATAGCTACAAAATTAGCATAGCTTTGATCCTAAATGCGAAACATTAAAATAATTTACAACTTGTCAGTTGCAATTATTAACTTAAAGTGAATGCATCGTATGCCCTAGTTAGCGATCCGTTAACCTTGAAACTTGTAAAATGGCCGGTTGTTAAATCATCCTCCTTTGTTTTTGTGATAAAACTGCTTTAATGATACCGCAACGAACATTTCGCCATTAATCTCGAGTAATGTATTATTGCACTGTGTTATAATTAATCCTCTATTAAAAAACCGAACTAGTGCGTGTTAAACTCGCGTGGAGTGGGTTCCGTGATTATATGACATTTCACATGTGACTTTAAATACCATAGACTATGTATCTTATAGGTTTTACTGTAATCTATAAGTAAAGAACTATTTTCTGTTTTTTTTTTTTTCAAAATTGTAGGCCCAGTATTTTCTGAGATAAGGGTGCAGGGAATGGTAAATTTTCGCCTATTTTTGTAAATAGCTTCAAAACCATTTATTTTAAAATTATACAAAAAAAATATTTTTACGATCCTCATAACGAGCCCTTTCATTTCATATGTTACACGCCGAGGCTTGCAATCCTTTTTTAAAATTTTCTAATTTACCACCTAAAAGTGGTCTTCATGATCAGAATTCATTTATTTATGTTACACTTCCGTGTTGCGGTCACCGCCTTACATATGTGTACCAAATTTCAACTCAATCGGTCCAGTAGTTTCGGAGCAAACGGCTGTGACAGACGGACAGACAGACAGACAGACATACGGGACACGCGAGTGATCCTATAAAGGTTCCGTTTTTTTCTTTTGTGGTACGGAACCCTAAAAATTGATATTAAATGTCCATAAAATATAGCCATATTATTTTTCTAACTATTGCCCTAGCAAGTTTGAAACAGGGATGACTTAACCGCGTCTTCTCTCTATCTCTTTCGCCGGCACTAGTGTGAGAGAGGCACTTTGAGATAAGTCGGTGTTAACTTATCCTCGTATCAACCTTGCTGGGGCCGCCGGACCATTAACCGAAATAAATTGTAAACTATAAATTCTTGTTTACACAACACATGACCTCGATTTCGAGATATCTCAGAAGCAATTACCATATTTTGCAAAATTTTAGAAATTACAGTTTTGGCTGTGGGGGGTTGGGTCACGTAACTCAATACTCAATACTCAATACTCAATACTTTATCCAACAGACATTACACCTACAGAGCTAAATATGTACTACACGGTCCCCCATATCTAAAGATTGGAAATCAAATACGTATAATGATTTTCAAAGAGTTGTCCATAGACACTTCATTGGTGGTTGAATAATATTTATGTTTTCACATTTTCTTTAGTTAGGAGTATGGGAAACGAGTATTTTTTCTTCAAATTTTATACTTTATCCGTGCGTACTTTATTCGTGCGTGCGTTTTTTTTAATATAAACCGTACGACATTTGATCTCGAGTGACATGAGAATAGAGACATCATACGTTATTCTAAAATATATTCGTTCTTAAAAAAAACATTCGTCTTGACGGAGGATCGAATTGCCGCCATTACTGTTGGCATTTGTTTGTTCGTTGGGTTTTTGCTGTTACGAAAGCAGAATTGTAAAAAGTTGTTTGTAATTTACATTTTAGTTGAAAATATGAATAGTAGTGACTCCGAGAACGATGTGAAAACTCCGCCGGATATCGTAAATGCAGCCACGATTGCAACAAATAACTTGTTGCCAGAAAATATTGTTTCTGAACACATCATGGAGGATTTATAATATGTGTAGTAGATAATATTATGTATGCAACTGTAAATAATTTAGCCTTATAAAATACTCCTGCGACCTTATTATGAACTCGGCTCGTTTCATAAACCCACACTCGTATTTGTACAGGCGGGCGTGCGCATAGTGCACTTCGTCGACTACGCGTGGGTGGGCGGCTGGTGCGCGTGCGCCGCGCAGGTGGCGCTGGCGAGCGGCGTGTTCGTGGTGCGCGGCCGCCCGTACTCCGCCGACGCCGTGGTGGGCGCGCTGTACGCGGCGCGCTCGCGCTGCTCCGCCGCGCTGGCCGCGCTGCTGGCGTTCACGTGGACCGTGGCGCTGCCGGTGCTGCTCTGTGTGAGTAGCGTGTGGAGAAATAGGGAACATGCATCATTCATTTTTCATCTTGTATTGGAAAGTGCTGAGTAATAGAAACCGAACCTTGTACGCAAAACATTTTTAATGTTGATTATTTTATGAGTTATGAAGCTTTGAAAAGTCATTGTTCATACCACGCGCAAAAACACTTGATACAAAATGGACAATAGCTATGACGTCACAACTGTCGTTAGACTGTACAGAATGCATGGCGTTTAAACGAAATCTGCAATTATAAATCTGAAAATACTGATTTTAGACAACCATCATCGAAATAAAACATGACAAATTTGATGAAGATTTTCAGCAAACTAAAATGAGAAGTAGAAATATAGAATTATATTTTTTCACAAATATTGACCCAAAATAAATAAAAATTAATAGTCAAAACGATCTGCTTTTTTCTGTAATATGCTTATAATTACATTTTCTCTCATAATACATCATTTAACCCCATTTTGAGTTTCATGCAACTTCCCCATTGAAGTGGAATAACAGCGGGGTTTCACTCCGCACATTAGGTACGCTCGGCCGTCGGAGTAGGTTGCCGCTCGATCGCTCGCTGGACGATCCGCGCGTCATCAAGTAGCCTAGACGTTTGGTGTTGTTGGGACGCGGATAACACTGACAACCCTAGCGTACGCGAAAGAGCACGTTTTATGAGACGGAGAGGGACGGCATGAGTAGGCATATTTTCGTACCTAAACACATGTTTTGTTAGACAGTGATTCTTCTGTACGTTAGTACTATTATCTATTCTGTGCTAATTATTGTGTTATGGTTTTACGGTGAAGGAAAACATCGTCACACCAGCATACATTAACGAAGTAAATGAAAGATTTGTATTAAGTCTCCAATCCGCACTGGGTTTGCGTGGGGACCACTGCCCAGTCCCTAACTATGAGAGGTGGACTGTACCCAGCAGTGGGACGTACCGACAGGCTAATGATGAATGATGATAATATTTGAGATACGCATTAAACAGCATATGTGCTAATCTGTGTTAATACTATTGCAGGCAATCAGTGTGATGGATTTCCGTGTGGGGCAGCAGCGACAGCTGTACAGTTGGAGAAAGCCTGCTGGGTATGTAATTCCATGCAAAATATTGTCGTTGATAAAATGAAAATAGTACATTGTGCATCTAGGGTCGGAAGATAACTAACGAGCCCGACGCCGAAGGCGGAGGGCTTTTAATGATTCGAAATTGTTATCCCCTTACTGCCCGTGATACACACAATGGTTTTCATCACATTTGTGAGGAAATGAAATAAAAATTAAACAAAAAAAATGTCGCGTCGGTTGCGCACTACTTCATTAAGAAAACGATCACCGCCGGACCCAGCGCCTTCATCAAGTTACTCGCTGATTTTTGTTTGAATTATCTGTTCTACTGTAACTCATAACTCCCTCGGGAGTTATAAACCATACTAAATCCATAACTCCCGCGGGAGGTAAATCGGCTATAGCTGCTCTATACGCCTGCGTATAATAATACTCTTTCCGAGCGAGTGTGATGAAAATAAAATAAACATGTGGATGTAATGTCTATTGTACAGGTACTGGCCGGTGTGGGCGCGGCAGACGGCCGTCGCGCTGCAGCAAGGCGTGCTTCTGTGCGTGCCCGCCGTCGCCTTTGTGCAGACTTGGCGCTACATGAGCAAGGGCCCGCCCGACATACTAGACGTGAGCACTACCTAAAACACTGCTGATCCTATAGCGTAACTCGCTTGCGGCTCGTTTCATAAGCACACTCTGGTTTTAATAACCTTAAGGGGCTCGTAAACGGGCTAGTTATTCGGCAATTTATTGCTGCAATTCGAACTATCCCCAAAAAGATGTTCGAATGTAAACTTTTAAGGATACCCCGAATTACAGAAATAAATTGCCGAAAAAGAAAAGCCCCTTTAGTATGCAAACATTGGTATGGTATGGCCGTGAACTAATCTAATTATAGTGTTAGAGTGAAACTGGTCATGACGGAGAAAATAATCTGAGATTTTATCGTATTTCATGCCGCCAGGATTATCGAAACAGCGAATGTATGGAGGAGCTGGTAAGACGGATATCTTGTTTTGATAAATATTTCCTCTCAGTGAATAGCATATTATGTATATCTCGGCGTAAAGTGCAATAGATGGATTCGTATCTTAGAGGAGCTCGAATTCATCTCGGCCCTCTAACTAGTCTAGCGATCGCTTAGTTCCCGGCGCCGACAACAATGTACAATACAATACAAATACTCTTTATTGAACACCACATAAAACATATTGGAGAAATACAAACAAATAAGTAACAATAAGTGATCTTATCACTTAGTGCCGATCTCTTCCAGACAACTTTTTGAAAGAAGAGATTGGCATAAGAGAAACTTGCAAAGGCAGGTGGTGAATACTATAGTAAACATTTAAATGATTGATTCCTTTT
This sequence comes from Tortricodes alternella, assembly GCA_947859335.1. Lineage (NCBI taxonomy): Eukaryota > Metazoa > Arthropoda > Insecta > Lepidoptera > Tortricidae > Tortricodes > Tortricodes alternella. Next base: position 5,315,661 of record OX401981.1, read on the forward strand.
TCGGCATATCCACTAACATACAATAAGCACATACTATACACAGATAAATATATACTATACATAAATATATACATATAAATACATACATAGAAAGGAAACCTAATTAGCTACACAAAAGAGAGAAAGTAAGATTAAATCGAACAAATGGTGGAAAAGAATGGACAGATTACAAAGGTAGTGATAAATAGTGCTGTTTTAATAAATCTTTAAACATAGGAAGAGACTTAGCACGCCTTAAATCCGAATAAATCCAAATGAATTTGTAAAAATATTTGAGGGAGAAGGCGGCAATAGTTGAAACGCTCTTTGAATGAGTATTCGTTCTCCAGCGGATCCAGAACCTGTACCGGCCGCGCATGGGCGTGACGGGAACAGCCGACGCGGAGCTGGCGGACGGCGCCGCGCGGCCGCCGCGCGCGCGCCCCGCGCCGCCGCCCGACCCGCCGCCCAAGTACACGCCGCCGCCCTCGTACTCCACGGCCACGGGCGCGCGCCTGCGCGACACCATCCGGCGCAGCTTCAGGACGCTGCGGAGGTAAGCGCCTGCGCGCTGCAGCACACTGGGGGCGCGCCCCCCGACCCGCCGCCCAAGTACACGCCGCCGCCCTCGTACTCCACGGCCACGGGCGCGCGCCTGCGCGACACCATCCGGCGCAGCTTCAGGACGCTGCGGAGGTAAGCGCCTGCGCGCTGCAGCACACTGGGGGCGCGCCCCCCGACCCGCCGCCCAAGTACACGCCGCCGCCCTCGTACTCCACGGCCACGGGCGCGCGCCTGCGCGACACCATCCGGCGCAGCTTCAGGACGCTGCGGAGGTAAGCGCCTGCGCGCTGCAGCACACTGGGGGCGCGCCCCCCGACCCGCCGCCCAAGTACACGCCGCCGCCCTCGTACTCCACGGCCACGGGCGCGCGCCTGCGCGACACCATCCGGCGCAGCTTCAGGACGCTGCGGAGGTAAGCGCCTGCGCGCTGCAGCACACTGGGGGCGCGCCCCCCGACCCGCCGCCCAAGTACACGCCGCCGCCCTCGTACTCCACGGCCACGGGCGCGCGCCTGCGCGACACCATCCGGCGCAGCTTCAGGACGCTGCGGAGGTAAGCGCCTGCGCGCTGCAGCACACTGGGGGCGCGCCCCCCGACCCGCCGCCCAAGTACACGCCGCCGCCCTCGTACTCCACGGCCACGGGCGCGCGCCTGCGCGACACCATCCGGCGCAGCTTCAGGACGCTGCGGAGGTAAGCGCCTGCGCGCTGCAGCACACTGGGGGCGCGCCCCCCGACCCGCCGCCCAAGTACACGCCGCCGCCCTCGTACTCCACGGCCACGGGCGCGCGCCTGCGCGACACCATCCGGCGCAGCTTCAGGACGCTGCGGAGGTAAGCGCCTGCGCGCTGCAGCACACTGGGGGCGCGCCCCCCGACCCGCCGCCCAAGTACACGCCGCCGCCCTCGTACTCCACGGCCACGGGCGCGCGCCTGCGCGACACCATCCGGCGCAGCTTCAGGACGCTGCGGAGGTAAGCGCCTGCGCGCTGCAGCACACTGGGGGCGCGCCCCCCGACCCGCCGCCCAAGTACACGCCGCCGCCCTCGTACTCCACGGCCACGGGCGCGCGCCTGCGCGACACCATCCGGCGCAGCTTCAGGACGCTGCGGAGGTAAGCGCCTGCGCGCTGCAGCACACTGGGGGCGCGCCCCCCGACCCGCCGCCCAAGTACACGCCGCCGCCCTCGTACTCCACGGCCACGGGCGCGCGCCTGCGCGACACCATCCGGCGCAGCTTCAGGACGCTGCGGAGGTAAGCGCCTGCGCGCTGCAGCACACTGGGGGCGCGCCCCCCGACCCGCCGCCCAAGTACACGCCGCCGCCCTCGTACTCCACGGCCACGGGCGCGCGCCTGCGCGACACCATCCGGCGCAGCTTCAGGACGCTGCGGAGGTAAGCGCCTGCGCGCTGCAGCACACTGGGGGCGCGCCCCCCGACCCGCCGCCCAAGTACACGCCGCCGCCCTCGTACTCCACGGCCACGGGCGCGCGCCTGCGCGACACCATCCGGCGCAGCTTCAGGACGCTGCGGAGGTAAGCGCCTGCGCGCTGCAGCACACTGGGGGCGCGCCCCCCGACCCGCCGCCCAAGTACACGCCGCCGCCCTCGTACTCCACGGCCACGGGCGCGCGCCTGCGCGACACCATCCGGCGCAGCTTCAGGACGCTGCGGAGGTAAGCGCCTGCGCGCTGCAGCACACTGGGGGCGCGCCCCCCGACCCGCCGCCCAAGTACACGCCGCCGCCCTCGTACTCCACGGCCACGGGCGCGCGCCTGCGCGACACCATCCGGCGCAGCTTCAGGACGCTGCGGAGGTAAGCGCCTGCGCGCTGCAGCACACTGGGGGCGCGCCCCCCGACCCGCCGCCCAAGTACACGCCGCCGCCCTCGTACTCCACGGCCACGGGCGCGCGCCTGCGCGACACCATCCGGCGCAGCTTCAGGACGCTGCGGAGGTAAGCGCCTGCGCGCTGCAGCACACTGGGGGCGCGCCCCCCGACCCGCCGCCCAAGTACACGCCGCCGCCCTCGTACTCCACGGCCACGGGCGCGCGCCTGCGCGACACCATCCGGCGCAGCTTCAGGACGCTGCGGAGGTAAGCGCCTGCGCGCTGCAGCACACTGGGGGCGCGCCCCCCGACCCGCCGCCCAAGTACACGCCGCCGCCCTCGTACTCCACGGCCACGGGCGCGCGCCTGCGCGACACCATCCGGCGCAGCTTCAGGACGCTGCGGAGGTAAGCGCCTGCGCGCTGCAGCACACTGGGGGCGCGCCCCCCGACCCGCCGCCCAAGTACACGCCGCCGCCCTCGTACTCCACGGCCACGGGCGCGCGCCTGCGCGACACCATCCGGCGCAGCTTCAGGACGCTGCGGAGGTAAGCGCCTGCGCGCTGCAGCACACTGGGGGCGCGCCCCCCGACCCGCCGCCCAAGTACACGCCGCCGCCCTCGTACTCCACGGCCACGGGCGCGCGCCTGCGCGACACCATCCGGCGCAGCTTCAGGACGCTGCGGAGGTAAGCGCCTGCGCGCTGCAGCACACTGGGGGCGCGCCCCCCGACCCGCCGCCCAAGTACACGCCGCCGCCCTCGTACTCCACGGCCACGGGCGCGCGCCTGCGCGACACCATCCGGCGCAGCTTCAGGACGCTGCGGAGGTAAGCGCCTGCGCGCTGCAGCACACTGGGGGCGCGCCCCCCGACCCGCCGCCCAAGTACACGCCGCCGCCCTCGTACTCCACGGCCACGGGCGCGCGCCTGCGCGACACCATCCGGCGCAGCTTCAGGACGCTGCGGAGGTAAGCGCCTGCGCGCTGCAGCACACTGGGGGCGCGCCCCCCGACCCGCCGCCCAAGTACACGCCGCCGCCCTCGTACTCCACGGCCACGGGCGCGCGCCTGCGCGACACCATCCGGCGCAGCTTCAGGACGCTGCGGAGGTAAGCGCCTGCGCGCTGCAGCACACTGGGGGCGCGCCCCCCGACCCGCCGCCCAAGTACACGCCGCCGCCCTCGTACTCCACGGCCACGGGCGCGCGCCTGCGCGACACCATCCGGCGCAGCTTCAGGACGCTGCGGAGGTAAGCGCCTGCGCGCTGCAGCACACTGGGGGCGCGCCCCCCGACCCGCCGCCCAAGTACACGCCGCCGCCCTCGTACTCCACGGCCACGGGCGCGCGCCTGCGCGACACCATCCGGCGCAGCTTCAGGACGCTGCGGAGGTAAGCGCCTGCGCGCTGCAGCACACTGGGGGCGCGCCCCCCGACCCGCCGCCCAAGTACACGCCGCCGCCCTCGTACTCCACGGCCACGGGCGCGCGCCTGCGCGACACCATCCGGCGCAGCTTCAGGACGCTGCGGAGGTAAGCGCCTGCGCGCTGCAGCACACTGGGGGCGCGCCCCCCGACCCGCCGCCCAAGTACACGCCGCCGCCCTCGTACTCCACGGCCACGGGCGCGCGCCTGCGCGACACCATCCGGCGCAGCTTCAGGACGCTGCGGAGGTAAGCGCCTGCGCGCTGCAGCACACTGGGGGCGCGCCCCCCGACCCGCCGCCCAAGTACACGCCGCCGCCCTCGTACTCCACGGCCACGGGCGCGCGCCTGCGCGACACCATCCGGCGCAGCTTCAGGACGCTGCGGAGGTAAGCGCCTGCGCGCTGCAGCACACTGGGGGCGCGCCCCCCGACCCGCCGCCCAAGTACACGCCGCCGCCCTCGTACTCCACGGCCACGGGCGCGCGCCTGCGCGACACCATCCGGCGCAGCTTCAGGACGCTGCGGAGGTAAGCGCCTGCGCGCTGCAGCACACTGGGGGCGCGCCCCCCGACCCGCCGCCCAAGTACACGCCGCCGCCCTCGTACTCCACGGCCACGGGCGCGCGCCTGCGCGACACCATCCGGCGCAGCTTCAGGACGCTGCGGAGGTAAGCGCCTGCGCGCTGCAGCACACTGGGGGCGCGCCCCCCGACCCGCCGCCCAAGTACACGCCGCCGCCCTCGTACTCCACGGCCACGGGCGCGCGCCTGCGCGACACCATCCGGCGCAGCTTCAGGACGCTGCGGAGGTAAGCGCCTGCGCGCTGCAGCACACTGGGGGCGCGCCCCCCGACCCGCCGCCCAAGTACACGCCGCCGCCCTCGTACTCCACGGCCACGGGCGCGCGCCTGCGCGACACCATCCGGCGCAGCTTCAGGACGCTGCGGAGGTAAGCGCCTGCGCGCTGCAGCACACTGGGGGCGCGCCCCCCGACCCGCCGCCCAAGTACACGCCGCCGCCCTCGTACTCCACGGCCACGGGCGCGCGCCTGCGCGACACCATCCGGCGCAGCTTCAGGACGCTGCGGAGGTAAGCGCCTGCGCGCTGCAGCACACTGGGGGCGCGCCCCCCGACCCGCCGCCCAAGTACACGCCGCCGCCCTCGTACTCCACGGCCACGGGCGCGCGCCTGCGCGACACCATCCGGCGCAGCTTCAGGACGCTGCGGAGGTAAGCGCCTGCGCGCTGCAGCACACTGGGGGCGCGCCCCCCGACCCGCCGCCCAAGTACACGCCGCCGCCCTCGTACTCCACGGCCACGGGCGCGCGCCTGCGCGACACCATCCGGCGCAGCTTCAGGACGCTGCGGAGGTAAGCGCCTGCGCGCTGCAGCACACTGGGGGCGCGCCCCCCGACCCGCCGCCCAAGTACACGCCGCCGCCCTCGTACTCCACGGCCACGGGCGCGCGCCTGCGCGACACCATCCGGCGCAGCTTCAGGACGCTGCGGAGGTAAGCGCCTGCGCGCTGCAGCACACTGGGGGCGCGCCCCCCGACCCGCCGCCCAAGTACACGCCGCCGCCCTCGTACTCCACGGCCACGGGCGCGCGCCTGCGCGACACCATCCGGCGCAGCTTCAGGACGCTGCGGAGGTAAGCGCCTGCGCGCTGCAGCACACTGGGGGCGCGCCCCCCGACCCGCCGCCCAAGTACACGCCGCCGCCCTCGTACTCCACGGCCACGGGCGCGCGCCTGCGCGACACCATCCGGCGCAGCTTCAGGACGCTGCGGAGGTAAGCGCCTGCGCGCTGCAGCACACTGGGGGCGCGCCCCCCGACCCGCCGCCCAAGTACACGCCGCCGCCCTCGTACTCCACGGCCACGGGCGCGCGCCTGCGCGACACCATCCGGCGCAGCTTCAGGACGCTGCGGAGGTAAGCGCCTGCGCGCTGCAGCACACTGGGGGCGCGCCCCCCGACCCGCCGCCCAAGTACACGCCGCCGCCCTCGTACTCCACGGCCACGGGCGCGCGCCTGCGCGACACCATCCGGCGCAGCTTCAGGACGCTGCGGAGGTAAGCGCCTGCGCGCTGCAGCACACTGGGGGCGCGCCCCCCGACCCGCCGCCCAAGTACACGCCGCCGCCCTCGTACTCCACGGCCACGGGCGCGCGCCTGCGCGACACCATCCGGCGCAGCTTCAGGACGCTGCGGAGGTAAGCGCCTGCGCGCTGCAGCACACTGGGGGCGCGCCCCCCGACCCGCCGCCCAAGTACACGCCGCCGCCCTCGTACTCCACGGCCACGGGCGCGCGCCTGCGCGACACCATCCGGCGCAGCTTCAGGACGCTGCGGAGGTAAGCGCCTGCGCGCTGCAGCACACTGGGGGCGCGCCCCCCGACCCGCCGCCCAAGTACACGCCGCCGCCCTCGTACTCCACGGCCACGGGCGCGCGCCTGCGCGACACCATCCGGCGCAGCTTCAGGACGCTGCGGAGGTAAGCGCCTGCGCGCTGCAGCACACTGAGATCATCGCTTCAACCCTAAGCGATCGAGACGATTCTCGGCGTGTTAAACTACAATATATCATATAGCATGTCTCTGGAGGCGTGTTTCCTGAAAAATCCTAATTAGACCGTCATTTACATTATAAAAAAAAATTGAAGACACATTCTTTTTTTTTGTCAGTTGAAGTTCCGCGTGACGTCACAACTTTGCACACTTTTTACCATTAAGTGACCTCATGAACCAGCTTTCAATTAAGCAATTAAAATGTCGTACGTTTTTTACTTCTCGCCTGTTGAAGTAGGTCACTATTACATTGTAAAGTCCAGTGGGTTCGAACCCACTGGACTTTGTACCCAAAGTGAATAATCCTTCCAAAGCAGAGTTCAGAACCCGGTTCCTTTTTCAATTTCGTTCTCCATATTAACCAGGAACTAAAGTGATTAAAACCGTTCCCTTAATTAACCGGTTAAAAGGTGAACGAAATTAAACCGGTACGGAGCCCTGTTCCAAACACACATAAGTATTTGTTGATTTAACTTTTCAGAATAACATCGTCCCGTCCAGAGGCGCCGCCTCGCGACGAGATATCACAGATACCGATTACGGTGAGCGAGAGCGTGGACTTCGGCGTCGCCTCTCAGCCGCCCACGTACAGCGGAGCGTCGCCCACCATCACAATCACCGACGAAACCCGACCGCACTCCTCCAACTCGAGAACCTCTCTGTCCCTCACACGAGATTACCTTCGACGCTCGTTCGTGAAAAGCGACTCCGCCAAAAGCATAAGATCCAGTTTACGCCGGAGTTTCCGGTACGGCGGCGCGCTGACGACGAGCCACGAACATTTGGTACGGGACGCGGAGCCGATCTCTAATACCGTCGCCATGTCCGCCATGTTGGAATCCACTCGCAGTACGTCGCCTCTGTGATATAACGACTGTCAGATTGCGTAACTTAAGGTTTGATAATTTGTATTGCCGTCTGCGAAGTTTTTGCTAGTTATAATACATTCCCTCTATGATGGCACGGTGAAGGATGTAATTTTTCCATTTCACGCAACGTTCGTTTTAACTAAGCAAGTCATTAAACTAAATAAAAATTACATTATACCTGTAGAAAAAATATCATTATTTGCTATTGGAATTATACTTAAAAATCAATTAAACAAAGTACTTCAATGATGTAATAAAAACTATTCATAATTGATATAAGCTCAAATGTTTAATGTATGAAACGGAACGTTGAGAGTGCAATCGGTTTCATTTTCTATGGAAACTTTCGTCGATAATGGTTAATGATCGACTTGTGCATTGCAAGCTCACCGTGTCAAGTGTCACCTGTCAGCGTACCCTTCAAGAGTGGAATGGACTATTATGTGTCTATTCTATACACAACGTTGCCGAGTCTGATTCCCGCCACGTCAAACTGCTATTTTAAAAAGTAGCCCGTATATATTTCTTTATTTACTGTCAACTTTTTTTGCACAAATGCGGGTGAATCATCACAGTCGATTTGTGCTGAGGGATGAAAGATTGCCGTATGACAGTCATCAATTTCATGATGTATACGTAAGGCCAGCATTGATCAGCAAAGAAAAGCTGCATTATGTCTTTACGGGACGCCAGTGTCCAGCAGTGGACATCCGTGGGTTGAAATGATGATGTTCCGATTAGTAGCCTTCGCTTATATAATTGAGAAACTTTGGTCAAACGTGTACATACGCTTGGTGCATTCAGGGCCATAAGAATGTTGGTGGGTTAGAATGTATTCAAATATTGGTGATTGATAAGATCCAGTGGTTACGTAATGATCGAATATTATTTTACTAACGATTATTTTTATGGAAAACTGTTATTGCGGTTAACTTTAGATCTGCTAGTAAAAAAAATTAAAGATCTTTATAGTTTTTTGATGGAGTATTTATTTTAAATAGAATTTGATTTAGAAGTAAATTTTGGCGCGAACTAAAATGATAAATATAATAAAGCTAGCAATGGAACGTTTTAATTGGTGGTTTAAGGCCCGTCACACACATTCGTTTTCCTGATTCGATTTCCGAATTCGTTTTCCGTATGCGGACACCCTTATTTCGTATAACGGCACGGCATTTCATATAAATAGTGCTACATGCCACACACGTTCGTAATTTTTCCGTACGGAATTCGTGCGAACGTGTGTGTCATGTAGAACTATTTATATGAAATGCTTGCGTTCGGGGTGTCCGCGTACGGAAAACGAATTCGGAAATCGAATCAGGAAAACGAATGTGTGTGACGGGCCTAAGGTAGCGTTTGAAGTGTAAGAAAAAAAAATACGTGAGCCTGATAATTTTCGTTTGTTTAATAAATACACTTATCACGTTAGTATAAGCACAATTGTTAACCCCATGAGAATGTTGAGCCATGTAGATAAGTTTTACAATGAAATATACTTAAATAGGTTAGAAATGTATACCTTAATAAACTTGATAATAAAATCAGAGCTTAGTAATAATGGTTTAAGACTTGAAATTGTTAAAAAAACCCACGTGGCAGTTATTTTAGTGTAGTTTTTGTACTAGCAATGTGTTCTCGTTAGGTTAAGTTGAGTGCATGTATCTTGTATTGAGTAAGTTTTTATGGACGTTTTGGGTGGTGTGATTTTTTTTAATGAAATTGCCGCGGCTCAGTTATCGTTTAGTAGTGAAATATAGGGCAATGTCGCCGGGACAATGATTGTCTCGTCGGGTATTTAAAGCATGTAGCGGTATGACAATATGCATAATGTAGCCGTAGCAAAACATCACAATACATGTTATAATAAAGATAGTGTTGTTACTTGTTACATAACTTTTTATTGTAAAACAAACAACCAAATCAGCTTAACCCCATTATAAGGGTTGGTATCATAACGACTACATTGTCAAAACGACCAAATCATCATAAGGTCCAGATCTCAGAAGGACCATCTCCGTAGAAAGCCTATGTCGACGAATTACTTGGTAGCAAAACTAATGGTTCTCGAAAAGACCACATCTTTAATTGACCACATCTCAAAAAGACCAGGTAGCAAATTAACTTACTGAATTTGTTTCTGTGCAACAAAGATCCCTATGAACATAGGAATCTTTTTTACTGTACACATCTATGCGAAGGCGTGGGTATAAGCTAGTACGTATTATATTTTGATGTTAAAATGTTACGCAGAAACTAGCTCTGATTATACCAACATTTTGCGATCTATGCGTTTTGCTACCTGGTCTTTTTGAGATATGGTCTATTAACGATTTGATCTTTTCGAGAATCAGTCGTTTTGCTACCAAGTCATTCGGAGATATAGACTTTCTACGGAGATGGTCCTTCTGAGATATGGACCTTATGATGATTTGGTCGTTTTGACAATGTAGTCGTTATGATACCAACCCCAATATAAAGATAATTTTTTGAAATTTTTATTCGTAGTTTTAGGCCCCATTTAAAAGTTATGTAGCAACGGCTAGTTAAATATGTTTTATATAAGTACAATGACTTAAACGTTAGTGAGTTTGTTTGATAAGATATTAGATTGTATGCAGACAGCTTTGCGGTAGTTCCTTATTTTGCATTTAACAGTGCTCGTATTTTGTTCTAAAAAAAATATTCTTAGTTCTAGTCACTAATATGCTTCCACTTTATTTACAATTTTTCGGAAACATCACACAGAAAACTTTATTTTTAGCGTTCTTTTTCTCTTTACATTCCTTTGTTGCAATGTTTATTTACAAAATATGAATAACTAGAAATTAAGAATTAAAAGTTTTTACATCACTTTTGTTTTTTATTTTCCAAGTTAGGCAAGAAATATATCTAGCTACCGAAACGCGAACGCCGTGCGCTTAGCGTTTCCAAAGTCGCAAACTACTTTCAATACAAACTGGCTTCCGATCACAATAATAGGGAACTCCCCTTTGATCGCCACGGCCATATCAGAGTGCAAAGAATGCCAACGATGTCATTAGCCGACAAAACGGCATATCTTGGCGTCAGTGGCACGAAAATCCGCTGACGTCTATAGCCGTCTGGTGTTCAAAGGGCGATTATAAGAGTAACGTAAAGACGTATAAAGGAAAGTAAATACTTTATTTCCGTAAAATAACAAAATCACACATCAATTCATTTAGTCATTGAATCAATCAAAAACCCATAAAAGCTCATAAAACAAGGAAGCTGAGGTAATGAAATGTCTCATACCAATAATGCTACTTGGAAAGAAAAGTAGAAGATAAAAAGGAACAGAAACATAACTAGATGAAAGAATCTAAGAATGAGGAAATGAGTGCGAGTCACATTTTAAAACCTCAACTTCTTTATTCTTGTCAAAATTAAGTTGTTCTAAAGGAAAAACATCCTCGTGGGGTAGATAAAAAATTACCTTCAAGTACAAAGTTTAGGGATTGAGAAAGGTCAAGAAACATAGACGTTAAAAAAGAAAGTATCTATATTACTTCGACAACCATGATTGGTTTCATAAATTAAATCGTAAGATCACAATTTTCAGTCAAAATATGTTATAATTTATAATGCTAAACAAGTTGCTAAGCTCGCTACGAGTTATACAAATATTAAGTATGGCAAATAAAATAAGAAACTAATTAAGGTATTTTACATAATTATAATCATAAATCATACAAGTGCAAAAATTGTAAAATTACATAAAACTTGTTCACACCGAATCAGTCATATTTTGCTAAGTTTAAACGCAAATGAACATGTGAACTCTACAGTAAGTTAATAAAAATAAGTAACCGCTTTACTTGAAAGTTCTTATACATATACTAAGTAAACACTTAAAATCTGTACGTGTAAGTAAATGCTTATTTTTATTCACAGGATCTTGTAAAATAATTCACATCTATTTAAAAATTAATTTGTTTAGCGTAGTGCCTGTACAGTAAGCTAGAATATGAAAAACAGGTCGTATACTGTAGGTAAAATTATTCTACACTGCTATACTCCGCCCCGGATTATTTCGAATAATGAAATTTATTAATTATAACTTGTTTTTGTTAGTGTCAAATGTGATCATTTATAGTTAATACAAACGTCACAAATATTGGCAGAGACTTGTGACATCAGTCATCTTCAAAACAGGTAGTACTTAGTTGGAGCTTTTGATAAACTATCCATTCATAAAATACCGATTTCTGTCTACGTAACAAAACAATTCTAAACGGTATTTCATTAGTCATAGATCATTAATTCAATTTTTTTTCTAACTCTGTTATTTACTGAGTATACTTTGGTAAAGAAACATAATTAGTTTAATCTCTGTCTCAACACGACATGTTTTTCATATTCATGCGTACGTTGAAAATGTTGGCTTTTCGGTGAGAGCGAATTTTTAATCTCGATTATTGATTTGCAGGTACCCAATGCTACACTGTTCTACACTGCCCTAAATTTAATTTACTGGTAACAATAATACTTAAAATTGTTCACATTAGTCAATAATTGACAGAGAGTAGTCAAAGCGCGGAGTTAAATTACCTAATTAAGGAGTTTAGGTTCAGTAAAGACTTGGCTGCCTTCGATTCTGTCGGGTCCTTCTTTTTCGCCGGGTCCAGCATAAAGCATTTCCAAAGGCTGAAAAAAAAAAACACTGAAATAAAATATTGCTTCCTATATTTTTTGAGATTATAACCTACCCCACACAAAGTTTCAACTTCCTAGGTCACCTGGAAGTAGTCTAAACTTTTGATCTATATGTCAGTCAGTAAGTCAGTCAGTGATATAAAATGTGATTTTCGGACGTCATTATCTCGTGAATGGTAAGAAGTTTTTTTATTTAAATTTGGGATTTAGCAATAAGAAGACGGGTTTACTAGACACGCAAAATTGCAAGTATATCGGTCAATTAGATTTTAAGTTATGGGGGGTCGAAAATGGTTCGTGTAATATAACCTACGGCCGGTGTGTCGCGAACTTTGGCTGACACACTGCCGTGTGTCTAGTTGCTTGATATATTTTTTGTCGGTCTTCAGTCGATACAAGTATAAAAATGCAAAGGTTGGTCCGAAATATTGTTCTTATCATCAATACGAAATAGCATTTGCGGTGAGCACGGAAGCAAGCGGGTTGTGTATATTATGTTGTGGTGGACAATCAGGTCTCACGAGCTCTCGAGCATAGAATTCAGTGGCTACCAGTTCCGAATGGCATCAGTTAGGTATTACAGTGCCACTTGGACATTTTAAAAATAGATAGAATTAGAATGTGTTTAGAAAATAATCTAGAGCTACAATAAATCGACCACCCCCGAGACTTCATACGGCCCTGATGTGCGCGTAATCTCGTCGCGCGGCAGCAATATGGCGGCTGCCGCCGGTAATTACCGCAGCGCGATATGTTGAGGTAACGCTCCGCAGAGCGGGCAGTAGGACAACCTGCATGTCCCGCACGAATGACCTGTTGCGACTGGCCCGTGAGCCCACTATTCAGTGGCGCCCTATATGTTGTACGGTATGACAGAGGCGACTGACCGCAGCGTCTCGTCGGCGCTGGCCGACACCACGGTGGTGCCCTATATGTTGTACGGTATGACAGAGGCGACTGACCGCAGCGTCTCGTTGGCGCTGGCCGACAGCACGGTGGTGCCCTATATGTTGTACGGTATGACAGAGGCGACTGACCGCAGCGTCTCGTCGGCGCTGGCCAACAGCACGGTGGTGCCCTATATGTTGTACGGTATGACAGAGGCGACTGACCGCAGCGTCTCGTCGGCGCTGGCCGACAGCACGGTGGTACCCTATATGTTGTACGGTATGACAGAGGCGACTGACCGCAGCGTCTCGTCGGCGCTGGCCGACAGCACGGTGGTGCCCTATATGTTGTACGGTATGACAGAGGCGACTGACCGCAGCGTCTCGTCGGCGCTCGCCGACAGCACGGTGGTGCCCTATATGTTGTACGGTACGACAGAGGCGACTGACCGCAGCGTCTCGTCGGCGCTGGCCGACAGCACGGTGGTGCCCTGTATGTTGTACGGTATGACAGAGGCGACTGACTGCAGCGTCTCGTCGGCGCTCGCCGACAGCACGGTGGTGCCCTATATGTTGTACGGTACGACAAAGGCGACTGACCGCAGCGTCTCGTCGGCGCTGGCCGACAGCACGGTGGTGCCCTATATGTTGTACGGTACGACAGAGGCGACTGACCGCAGCGTCTCGTCGGCGCTGGCCGACAGCACGGTGGTGCCCTATATGTTGTACGGTATGACAGAGGCGACTGACCGCAGCGTCTCGTCGGCGCTGGCCGACAGCACGGTGGTGCCCTATATGTTGTACGGTATGACAGCGGCGACTGACCGCAGCGTCTCGTCGGCGCTGGCCGACAGCACGGTGGTGCCCTATATGTTGTACGGTATGACAGAGGCGACTGACCGCAGCGTCTCGTCGGCGCTGGCCGACAGCACGGTGGTGCCCTATATGTTGTACGGTATGACAGAGGCGACTGACCGCAGCGTCTCGTCGGCGCTGGCCGACAGCACGGTGGTGCCCTATATGTTGTACGGTATGACAGAGGCGACTGACCGCAGCGTCTCGTCGGCGCTGGCCGACAGCACGGTGGTGCCCTATATGATGTACGGTATGACAGAGGCGACTGACCGCAGCGTCTCGTCGGCGCTGGCCGACAGCCAGGGGCGTGCATAGCGCTTTGAATCAGGGTAGGCAATGAAAATTAAAAGTTAAAAAGATCTCGTCACATTTCTGGGCGTCTATTCGGGAACGTCTAAGTGATCCTGCAGCGGCCCGTGAGCGAGACTCGCATCTCACTCTTACGGATTACGCGTCGTGCGGAAGAATGGAATGAGAAATCTCGCTAACGAGTCGCTACAACATCACTTAGAGTTCCCGAATAGAGGCGCTGATATTAGTTGTATATGTATTGGAGCCGGCGGCGTTTCAGTTCTGTACAATGCAATGAGCCTAATCAGACCACCTCGTGCATCTACTTGTAACTAAGTTAGCCAGTTAAAAGTTTTATAATATCTAGAATGAAATTTACGAGTAACATACCCATCTCTTGCGATAACTGCAATCAAATTCCGACATACATCTGCCTTTTTGAATAACTTTCAATTTATCATTGAAAGACAATTTTGCGAATTCACCGTTATTTAATATTTGTAAAAACACACTGTCAACGAAAACCTCACAACTAAATGACATATTTAGGAAATATTGACACTAATATACAACAAATTATTAACTTTAAACAAGAGAAAAGCATAAAATAACAATGATTCTTTACGAGAATTTCGCGTCACAACAAAATTAAAACAAAACTAGCGAGCAAAACACTATCAAAATATAAATGTAATTTTATTACATGACAAAACTTAATCGAAGCGGACTTCATATTCAGCCGCGTTATACTTACCTACGCGAGCGCGCGCATGCGCGGGTCACGTGGACCAAATTGAACATCTATTTAGCATACATTGCTGTATTTGTTCTTGAAGTTGCGGGAGGAATTCACACGATTTGTCAACACGTAATGGACGTAAAAGTATATCCAAGTCAGGCGTGCCTCTGTGATTTTGTATGAAGCGATTTGTTTTTGTGTGCGTATCGTGTTAATGTGTGGAGGTGCTCATGTTCGTACGGAGTTCATAAACAGTCATTTGCACACATGTAACGGTGTTTGTGTTGGTTAAAATGAGGCACTGTCCGGATCTGCCTCTTTCGCAAGGCGCGAACAGAAGGTGACTAGCTAGCTACGTTTCGCTGTACGTAATATGTCAAATTGTACGTTAATTGATGATCTCTTCACTAGCGTTGAATTAATACCTTATTATATGAGATATAAGATTTAATTTAGTTTGTTGGTTGGTGGGATTTTTGTTAACATGGAAAAATAATTATTTTAGGTATTTTTGAATCGTAGAAATAATTTAATGCGAATTACGAGTTATAAATCGGACACAGTTAGGGTAATTTTGCGAGGGTAGGCACTGCCTCAATGCCTATATGGACTGCACGCCCCTGCCGACAGCACGGTGGTGCCCTATATGTTGTACGGTATGACAGAGGCGACTGACCGCAGCGTCTCGTCGGCGCTGGCCGACAGCACGGTGGTGCCCTATATGTTGTACGGTATGACAGAGGCGACTGACCGCAGCGTCTCGTCGGCGCTGGCCGACAGCACGGTGGTGCCCTATATGTTGTACGGTATGACAGAGGCGACTGACCGCAGCGTCTCGTCGGCGCTGGCCGACAGCACGGTGGTGCCCTATATGTTGTACGGTATGACAGAGGCGACTGACCGCAGCGTCTCGTCGGCGCTGGCCCACAGCACGGTGGTGCCCTATATGTTGTACGGTATGACAGAGGCGACTGACCGCAGCGTTTCGTCGGCGCTGGCCGACAGCACGGTGGTGCCCTATATGTTGTACGGTATGACAGAGGCGACTGACCGCAGCGTCTCGTCGGCGCTGGCCGACAGCACGGTGGTGCCCTATATGTTGTACGGTATGACAGAGGCGACTGACCGCAGCGTTTCGTCGGCGCTGGCCGACAGCACGGTGGTGCCCTATATGTTGTACGGTATGACAGAGGCGACTGACCGCAGCGTCTCGTCGGCGCTGGCCGACAGCACGGTGGTGCCCTATATGTTGTACGGTATGACAGAGGCGACTGACCGCAGCGTCTCGTCGGCGCTGGCCGACAGCACGGTGGTGCCCTATATGTTGTACGGTATGACAGAGGCGACTGACCGCAGCGTTTCGTCGGCGCTGGCCGACAGCACGGTGGTGCCCTATATGTTGTACGGTATGACAGAGGCGACTGACCGCAGCGTCTCGTCGGCGCTGGCCGACAGCACGGTGGTGCCCTATATGTTGTACGGTATGACAGAGGCGACTGACCGCAGCGTTTCGTCGGCGCTGGCCGACAGCACGGTGGTGCCCTATATGTTGTACGGTATGACAGAGGCGACTGACCGCAGCGTCTCGTCGGCGCTGGCCGACAGCACGGTGGTGCCCTATATGTTGTACGGTATGACAGAGGCGACTGACCGCAGCGTCTCGTCGGCGCTGGCCGACAGCACGGTGGTGCCCTATATGTTGTACGGTATGACAGAGGCGACTGACCGCAGCGTTTCGTCGGCGCTGGCCGACAGCACGGTGGTGCCCTATATGTTGTACGGTATGACAGAGGCGACTGACCGCAGCGTCTCGTCGGCGCTGGCCGACAGCACGGTGGTGCCCTATATGTTGTACGGTATGACAGAGGCGACTGACCGCAGCGTTTCGTCGGCGCTGGCCGACAGCACGGTGGTGCCCTATATGTTGTACGGTATGACAGAGGCGACTGACCGCAGCGTCTCGTCGGCGCTGGCCGACAGCACGGTGGTGCCGTCGGGCGACAGCGCGAGGTGCAGCACGCGCGCCATGTGCCCCGTGAGCTCGGCCGTGCGCGACATCAGCGGGTACTTCCAGATCACCAGCTGGTTCTGCGCGTACCCGTGCCCCGAGATCAGCTCCTTGTAGTGCGTCGACCACAGGATCGAGCAAACCTGCCGGAGATTTTGGTAAGAGTTTACAAATTTAAAAAGTTTTCGTCTAATCCTTAGATATTATAAAACAAAGTTGCCCGCCGCGTCGAGCGTCGTCACAGCGATTACTCTACTTAAAGCGACCCTAGCGCACGCGAAAGAGCAAGTGTTATGCGACAGAGAGAGAAGGAATGAGTAGACACATTTTCATGCCTAAACACCGGTTTTGTTAGAGTGCTTCTTCCGTACGTTAGTACTATTATGTATTCTGTGAGACGTTACCTGCGACTTGGTGTCGACGGTGTTGAGGTTGGCGCCGGTGTTGACGTTCCATATGCGGATGGTGCGGTCGGCGGTGCCGCCGCCCGACGCCAGCACGCCGCTCGCCCACGGGCACCACGCCAGCCCCTTCACCGCTGCCAAGTGTTGGCTGGCGACATAAACTAATGCTGAGCGATTGAACCAACCAACCAAATAGGCTAGTTTCCTAAAAATATCTACTTAGTCCGTCACTTACATTATAAAAAACTATTGAACACATATTTTTCTTTGGTCAATTAAAAAAACATTACGAAGATATAGTGCGTTGAAGTTCCGCGTGACGTCACGACTTTGTACACTTTTCACCATTAAGTGACGTCATTAGCCCCCACTCCCGAACTTTAATGCGTATTATCTTTGTCAATTTTGATTGATCTGATAAAGAAAAAAATACGTGTTCAATATTTTTTGATAATCTAACTGACAGACTAATTCGAATTAAAAAACCTCCATTTTCCCACATCTATCTTCTATAACAAAAAAAAACCCTAAAACGTGCTACACGATTTGCAATCAACCAAGAACATCATCCCACCAGTGGGACATTTATAGGCCGATGAAATGATGATGATACTTTTAGATTAAAATGGACCAGTGTAATAATAATAAATAATAATAAATCAGGGGACAATCTTTACACAAATCGATCTAGTCCCAAAGTAAGCTCTAAAGGCTTGTGTTATGGGTACTAGACGAGGATATACATGCTTATATAGATAAATAAATACTTAAATACATAGGAAACATCCATGACTCAGGAACAAACATTCGTGCTCATCACACAAATATTCGCCTTTACCGGGGATCGAACCCGGGACGCTAGCTTCGGAGGCAGGGTCACTCCCAACTAGGCTAACCGCGTCGTCGCGGGTAATAATCTTTATTATTCTTAAATGCAGACACAGATGCGATGTAAATTTATCAATTTAGACATGTATGGTGTGGTTACGGCGAGGGAAAACATTGTGAGGAAACCTGCACATTTAGGTAACTAAATGTGTAACCATGATACAGTTGCTCTGGTTCCCCTGTCACAAGGGTTACGGAGGTCAAACGGCAGTCGCTCCACTGTAATAACCCGACCGGTCGAATCTGGGATCAAAGCGTACCCCCAATTAGAGACGGAAAAAGCGCTAGGAAGAGAGAGTCATGTATGGTTTACGTATGACTGTGTTATGTTTAGATAGTTATTCTATTATATTGTGGAAAGGTAAAAATTCGTTACTTGAATGAGTACAGGAACTGCGGCTGCGTGTACTTCTGTCCCTGCGCGATGGGCCATATGTTGAGTAGGTTGTCGTTACCTCCCGAAGCCAGATGCCGACCGTCCGGGGACCACTTCAGCCCACAAATCTAACGAATAAACATAAGAAGTTAAGATAAGAAGAAGAAGAAACTATACTTTCTTAGTAGTCTGTAAAACTTATGAAGTTCCTATTTTCAAGTCAACGACGTATTTGATCGCTTAATATTTTGCATTTGGAGTCCTAGGAATCGCACACAGAGCAAGGAGATGGGATAGATGAGCTGAAAACCAGTTTATTGACCTTGTGCAGAGGCATAGCTAGGTAATCAAAGGCAAAAAAAAACTGGGGTCCTAACTAAACTGTTTACGTTTTATCAAGTAAAAATAGAGAGAGAGAGAGAGAGAGAGAGAGGGGGGGGGGGGAGAGAGTGAGTGAGTGATATGAATCGGCTGCCCGGCGACCGGCATCACTCTGTACGTACAGGGTAACTCACCGGAGAAGTGTGAGCGAGAGAGTGCTCCGGTGCCTAACGCAAATTTAGAGCCGGTAGGTGGTGCTGCTGCCGGTACGACACCGAATTTGATTTACTTTAACGTGGCACTGCTTTTCCGGGCAGGACGACGTCTGCCGGGTCCGCTAGTAAATACATATAAATACTTCGAAGGTACAAAGTTTTTAGCTAGTTCAATAAGAGGTTTGCTGGTCAGTGTACGAAGGCCCCTGAGTTTTGGGGCCCCGGTGCACGGCACCGTCTAGCCCTTCGGTAGCTACGACAGTGTGGGCTTGTGAGTCTTTTTAAAGAGAAATTGGAGGGAGGCCTTTGCCCTGCGGCCCTAGCATGCCAGACACGGGGATAAGATAAACCCGTTTACCTCTCTATCTCTTTCGTCGGCACTAGTGTGTGAGAGACGCAGAGATAAGACGGTTTAACTTATCCTAGTGTCAACCTTGCTAAGGTCACTGAAGTGGGACGGCCAAGGTTAGATAAGATAATAGGGAAGATGCATCATTTTGTTTTTCATCTTGTATTGGAAAGTGCTGAGTAATAGAAACCGATCAGTGTACGCAAAACATTATTATTATTTTAAGAGTTATGAAGCTTTGAAAAGTCATTGTTCATACCACTCGCAAAAACACTCCATACAAAATGGACAACAGCTATGACGTCAGAGCTGTCGTTAGACTGTACAGAATGTATGGCGTTTAAACGAAATATGCAATTATTTCTGTAAATACTGTTTCTAGACCAACATCGTAGAAATAAAACATGAAATAAATTGAATGAGGATATCCAAAAAACTAAAATGAGAACTAAAAAACAATAAATATATATTTCACTAATTTTGACTCTTAATCAAATAAAAATGAATCGTCAAAATGATCTGCTTTTTTCTGTTACCTATATGCTTTTGTTTAGTTTAATAATATATCATTTAAACCTCATTTTGATTTTTATGCAACTTCCCCATTATATAAGGGCTGGTACCTCCTGCGTGTGCGCGGGGATGGAGGCGACGGCGTGGTCGCGCTGGCGCACGTCGTGGTGCACGATGCCGCCGTCGCGCGCGCCGCTCGACACCACGTACATGTTCCACGCCAGCGAGCCCACGCGCCCCGTGTGCCCGTCCATTATCTGCATACATAAATAAGGGTGCGTTCTCTAAAATTGTCAATTAACATAACGTTTGTTTGTTGTACAACTGATATATGCGCCATTTTGTCACAACCCACCTTAAGAGCCCTATCACTTAATCGCGTTCTGAAAGATTAGGTATATTGGACGCACGCTTCACGTTGCCCTCGTCCAATGTACAAAGAGCGCTAACAGCCATATAAGATGTATGGCCGTTAGCGCTCTTTTATACATTGGGACCTATCGTTCGGCCGGACATAGGTCTGTTCTGATCAACCGCCGGCGCCGCACTGAATTCAGGCAGCCGACATATCACATTATGTAGTAATTTGGGAGTTGTTGCCCAATTATTGAAAAAATCGTAATAGGGATCTTAATAGGCGTGTTTCCTGAAAAAATCTAGTAAGTCCGTCATTTAACTTATAAAAAAATATTGACCACATATTTTTCTTTGGCAATTAAATAAAATATTACGACGATATATAGTGCCTTGAAGCTCCGCGTGACGTCACGACTTTGCACACTTTTGACGATTAAGTGACGTCATGAGCCCCCACTCCCGAACTTCGATGCGCGCTATCTTTGTCAATGTTGATTGATTTGATAAAGCAAAAAATACGTGTTCAATATTTTTTGATAATCTGACTGACGGACTAATAAAAAAATGTTTTTTTTTTTACCCATGAGACATCCCTATTGCTAACAGTCGACGACTGCCCGTGTCGCATCTGATACTAAGTAGCACTAAGAAACATCTTCAGTGCTACATTCTGCCTCATGGTAAATTGAGGTTCAGGACAGTCAGAATTAGGTACAGATTGGCTTAGATGCTTTTAATGACTCGAACAACACTGTAATAAAAGTCTGAACATCAATCAAAATGAGTCACTTTTCTTTTAGTTTTATTTCTCAAAATGCGCGCCACTTTTCACTTGTCTCCTATAATTTGTATAATCCCCGGCACATAAAAAAAGCCTCGCACCTCATACCGATTGAGACCCAAAATGCGTTCTGCGCATTCAAGGGCATAGTTCAAGTTACTAATTATACTTTCTTTAGTATTTATAAGGTAGATTATCTAATTCTATACACCTTAGTGCAAAAAGAATACCAGGGGGGGTTACCACGATCTCTTAATGCGATTATCTTTAGGCTCTTAAGTGAACTGCGTCACTATTTACTACCACGACATTGCATTTACATATGTAAAATATACGCAGTTCAGGATCTAAAAATAATCGCATTTAAAGATCATGGTAACCCCTAGAACAGCTTAGCAATGGTTTCTCACCCTCAATCTCTTCTTTTTCTCGCAGTCCCATAGTTCCACAGTGGCTGCTGAGGTGCCAACAGCGAGATGCGAGCCGCCGCCCTGCACCCACTGCACCGAGCACACGGTCTCGGACGCTTCCAGAGTGACTAGCTCATCGATGTGACCTGTCCCCGCATGCCAAAGGTACACAGAGCTTCCCAGTGCCACAGCGAGGATGTTGGAGGCACTCCAGTCCAGGAGATTGAGATCTGTAGATTTAAAACTCTAACTATAGCTGAACATTGTGCTTGGTGTCAGGTAGTAAAAGAGGTCTAATCTTATTAACAAGATGTTACATGAGACATGGCCTACAGTGGATTCATCCATACTTGTCTTCTTTGGTAAACAAGTTACTAACCTCAAAATATGCAATGTTTGGGTTAAACTGCTGTTTTATCTTAAATAAAGCAAACCTAGGCTAAAAGTGAGTTCAAAGTGAAATCAAAAATATTGTGTCCGTTTCCTTTATTTGTAAGGAAACAGCCGTTTTAGTCGAAAAAAGGTGCATTTTGAGGTTAGAAACTTGTTTACCAAATAAGACAAGTATGTATGGATACACTGTATGGAAATAGTTTTTTGGTTTAGAATTAATCAGGGTCTATCAACTGTATTTTTTTAATTTAAAAACCCAATTTCAAATATTAACTTGAAATGAAAATGAAGGAAGTGTGGTTCTTACAATAGTCATCTAGAATTTGAGGAGCATCCAGAATTCTGTCAGGAGCTTGAGGTATGTATCTTGTAGTGTTCTTCACTGATGATGGTACTTTTGCCTGAAATCAGAGTAACAAGAAATATTTCATCATCACTAATTTTAAGATAGTGAAATTTTGATTGTTTTAAAACTTGCTTTTCACTATGTAAGTATAAATATCTGTATAATAATATTTTGTACCAAGGAAACTACTCAAGAGTAATAAATAGAATGTGGCCATTTGAAAATTATAAATTAAACATATAACAAATGTGTCTAATAATATATGTATCTGTTCTTAAACTGAGTTTCCCATTGCATTGGTTTTTTACTGTAATGCTGTGAAATTTTGTTTGAATAAATAAATATGATAGACCTCTACTCACAACCAACCTAGAAATGAAGCCTTAACCTTAAGATCCATAATTGTAATGTAGAAGACACAACACAAGAGTAACCCTGTACACAAATAGAGAAGCAAAAAGAGTGTCAGCAAAAAACTGATCACTGCTTTCTTTCATCACAGTGGGCTAGACGCTGTCATTTCATTAGAAGACTGAAGAACAGTTACCAGTAAGTGGTACATGGAAGTTTATCTGCCCCAGGCATTAGAGCTGCACTCAAGGAATTATTTTACACTCAGATACTGCACCTGCACACACTGCAGCAAAAACAATGACTTTTCTTTACAAAAATATAAATAGATACACAATAATATAAATAATACAGCTAAAAACTTTCCTCACAATCCTCATTACATACATACATACATACATACATATATCACGCCTGTTTCCCAAAGAGGTAGGTAGAGGCCACGGATTTCCACCTGCTACGATCCTGACACTCAACTTTCGCTTCGTCACCTCTCATTAAATTCTTTATGCACGCTCGCCGGTTTAGGGTACTCTTGATCTGGCCTTTCTTAAGAATGTCCTCGATCTGGTTTTGGTATATTCGCCTAGGTCTTCCCCTTCCAATCCTACCATGAACACTTGCCTTATAAATCTGCTTTGTTACTCTTAAATCCATTCATCCTCTCCACACGTCCAAACCATCTAAGCATACCTTTCTCAATTCTCACAACTACATCTTCTTCCACACCACATCCTTCTCTTATCACGCTATTCCTTATCCTGTCACTCATAGAAACACCAGACATACTTCTCAAAGCTCGCATCTCATTACAAGCCTCATTACAAGTTACAACTTTTCAAATGCAAATAAAAGCTATGATAGGTTACTTTAGCTAGATTATACAGAAACTGAAGCACATTCAACCATGTAAACAAACTATAATACCCTGTAGAATATTGTAGTGACATTGAATGCTAACACGGACACACCACACTGCGCATTATCTCAGACACATTATGTGTTAATTTTATGTTTTAGAATTATGTAGCTATCTATGGAAGGGCAGGATCTCACGTCACAAGTATATTTACATATTTACTAGGAGGAGCGAACCTTATTTAAAACTATGATTATTTATGTATTTTGTGGTAATGAATTCAGGAACTCTTTTCATTTGCATTTTCAAAATAAATAAATAAAATAAACAACAGACCTGTGTGTAAACCACTCTAAGCCTATTCTGGTATCCTTCAGGAGCTGCGGGGGCTTTGCAAGTGTACTGCAGTAGCCGACCAGGCTCCATGTCCGTAAGTGCTCGCCCAATTGCTTCTCCTGCCACTTTCTGTGCAACCACCTCTTCACCTTTGTCTTCTTCACGGCTCATCTGACAGAACAAAGCGACGTTCAGAGATTGAAATTTAGATTTAACCTCTGTTAATACATTCAACTGGCTATACATAGGTATATTTAACTTACCATGTAATGGCACAAGTCATAGTTTGAGTTATTTCTAGATGGAATAAATCTATCTGCCTTGTTTGGTGTTTTAGTAGCTTTGTTGGGCGTCGGCGTAGTGGATCGCCCTGCAAGATAAGTTATTATAAGGAAAAAATAAAATCAGAAATAGCATACTTCATTTCAGCATTTTTATACAAGGTACCTGGGGATTTGTTCTTTGATGGTGTCTTTTTCCCTTTCTTAGGTTCATTTCGAGTTGGAGTTTTGTTGGAATGTATGCTGTTGCAGCTCTGATTCGCTGAAATCGACAACTTCTGCAAGGACTGGTTGCACGAACTTATGTTTATATTGGAAACGTTTTTAAACGATGCACTCAACGAAGGATTTACGTTCTCGTTATTGCTTTTTTTAACCCAACGCTGAGGTGGGCCTCTAGTTATTGGACCATCCATAGTAGTTGCCAAGCTATTCAATTCATTGAGGTAGTTGAACTGTGCCATTGCTTTGTTACGCAAAAGCACGTTCAAAAGCGTAGCGAACAACAAATATTTAAATACTTAACAGGCTAACAAATAAAAGCACTAAGAAATGCTTAAACGCATTAGATCAATTGATTAACCGGATAACCAAATATAAAAAATATTTGGACTACACAAAAGTACACTAGATATCGAAATCTCGCGTTCCGTTAAATTTTCAAATTAAAAATCCAATGGCCAATCGCAATGCAAGCAATGACGTCTCACTAATCTTGCCAGAAAAAGTTGGCGTAACTGTTTGAGTAACGAGTAAACCTGCAAAAACAAGTGACCAAAATTTGTTTAAGATTAGATAGATGCAGATGTAGTGCATAATTAGTTTCCATCGTGTTTTATCAGAAAAGTTCGTATTTATCGTGCTCTCTCAATTAGCTTCAGCAGGCCCCCAATTCTCGGTGCATTCGAGATAATCTCACAATCGAGATTAACCGTCAGTGCATACAGTCATTTGACACAACTGTATGAATCTGACGTTTAATCTCGCAATCGACATATTTCGCTTCAGTTCGTTCACGCGCGTGCAAATTTTTCACTTATGTCGATATTATAAAAAATAAAATATAAAAAACTAAGATGGTGATTGCGTGCATTTTGTGCAAAAAGGAATCGACTTTCCTCAACGAGGGTCGTAGCTTTCACAAGTAAGTGGATAAAAACATTGTGTGTTAATTCTTCAAACTACCGGTGATATTATTTCTATTTGTTGATCTCGATATATATTAATTCTAATAAAAACAGATTTCCAAACGATGAGAAGTTAAAGAAAGAATGGCTGGATGCAATTGGCTTGACAGTGGTCTGTAAAACTGCAATGATATGCAGTGACCACTTTGATGAATCTGCATTTCATGACACTGTTGAAGTTGAACGCAGAAAAAAAAGAAGATTACTTTCAAATGCTGTCCCGAAAAGACAAACACAGTCGGCGGAAGCTCAAAGCACAACACCTTCTGCAAATATGGTAGCAGAGTCATTGCGTACAGAATCAGAATCTGGCGATATTCTTGCCTCGACGAGCAGTTATCATTGCAGTGATGATGAAATCGCCGCACCAGCTAATGATTCTATGAAAAGGTCAGTACAAAATTTATTATGATAATTATACTGTAGATAGATAGATAGATTTCACTTCAATGATGAAAACTTATTCATTATTTAGTACCTGCATGCAATTTTTAGACAGATATGTGTCGTCACAATCTATCCTGCCTGAACCTTAATCACTCAACGCACTCATTGATAATAAAATTTTCAGAAAGCGATCAGTCGTCGATGAGCGACCAAAGAAGAAAGTTCGCTTTACCACCGGATTTGCGACAGAATATATCTCACGGAATGATTTTGTTTCTGACGACGCATGGCAACGCTTCATGAGATTCACCAGGTATAAGAGATTAAAATCAATGGCGGCTACTTCAAGAAATTTTCGAAAGGAGAAAAAAATTTCAAGTATAAACACTCTCGTGAAAAATCTGAAAGAAAAGCAGTTTTCGAGACCTATATTTCTCTTTATTTACAATTTATTTGGAACTTAGCAGACTTTCGTTACTCGTGATACCCGCTTTGTTAGAAATAAAAACTTCACGGGGGAATCAGTTAAATGCAGGTTATTTTAGAGGTTAAATATCATTATTTATAATTGTTTGGAAAATCTAAAAAATGTCCTGTGTTTTGGGGTATAGATTCACAAACTTTCTGGTTAGTCATCCAACAAATCCAGACAATGGGTTTCCTGGTATTTTCTATTGGCAATTATACAATACAATTACTACTACAATTACAATTATACAATATTATACAATAATATAATTTTACAAACATGCAATTATACAAGAATACAATTATACAATTATACATTACAATTATACAATGATACAATTATACTGTACAATTATACAATAATACCTCTATGCTTGGGGGCCATCATACCATGCTGTCATTTTTCATTTTGACATTTGTGACTAAATAATAAAATTTCATATTAACACAGTCTCAACGGGTTACACTGAACTGGCACTGTGGGCAAAGTTTCCTTAGCCTGTCCCTATAAGAAGAAACAATAAAAAAAACAACTAACAGCTGTCAAAGTCAAACGTGGGGTCAAAACGTCATTCGGCTTATTTTAGTGTCGTTACGTTATCTTATTTTCGTGTGGAATCATTGACAACCTGGATGGAGCTATTATAACACAAGAATTGATTTATAAGTTTCGTGTTAGTATTATCTAATCTTGCGTTGAATACTTGTACAACCCATCTTCATCTAACAGACCCATATAATGGCTTGTGTGGCTCCTCTATGTAAAAATCGCTATACAAAAAGTAATAACTGTGATGTAAGTTTGCACCGGTAAGTATTTTTATCCTTTTATCCTTAAAAAAAATGATGCGGTTTGCATTTTTTTCCACTTGCTGCTTTAAATGACCACATCCGCCCGACTCTTGCCACAGTCAATGTTCCTGCGATTTTGGAACCGAATGGAATCATCGAGACGATGGCAAAAGATGCAACGTAATATCTTCGATTCCCTGGAAAGTGTACTGGTGTGGGATGCTACATGGGTCGACACTTGCCTCTTCTTCAGGGAACTCGCTTGTTCATCTTCAGGGAACTACCAACAAAGCAGGCGCGGTGGCCGAGAGCAGGAAAATACTAAAATATCAGGGTCTATGCTCTGAATATAACTTTGTGGCCTTCGGGAGCAAGACCTTTGGCCTGTGGGGTCCCGGCACTCATTTCATGAAAGAGCTAACAAAGTGTCTGGTCTACTCGACGGGTGACCAAAGAGCTGGCAGCATTGCTATACAGCAAGGAAATGGCATATTGCTGCTGGCATTTTAGGAACCATGGCATGGTGTCCATTTACAATATCTTAACAGTTTTTTAAGTTTTAATTTAGTGAAATTTTATACATATATTCAAGTTTAATTGATTTAATTTAGATTTAACTTTATTTAGTATTTTTATTCATTTACATCAATAATAAAAGTTATTTTCAATTTTGTTATGAACAAATAAACTTGCCATATATATTTTTTTAATCAATAATTAAATATATAAGTTTGTACAAAATGCTTATTGAATTTTTTTTGGTAACATTCAGTGTCAAGAGTCTATCTACGCTATTAGGTTATCTATACCTTTGTGTTTTTAACTGCAGTGCATGCATGCCTAGTATTTGCCCCGAATTGAGTAAATAAGGGTGGGGATGACGGTAGTGCTGAAGCACAACTCTCCAGTTCTTAATGTTTTAAAAAAAACGGGCAAAGAAAGATTTGTAAATTGAATTGTTGTTATCCTGCTATTGTTGCGATTACATACTGCAACGAACTTGTCGGGCACTTTAATGATATTTTCTCTGATATCTCGCGAACTGAGCATAATATTAAAAAAATACCAATTTTTCGTCTAAATGTAGTACTAAATAATGGAATTCAGGTCTTAATATTTTTCATACAAAATTTGAAAGGTTGAGGATGAAGAAGTATCCTTTTTTTTAATGAAATCCTAATGATGGGGCCCCATCTATGCTTAACTCCATTACTTGAAGCAAAAATTACATAAAATGTATGGAGTAGTGCACTTATTAACGATGTTAGACGTAACTGAGACCTTAGCATAATGGAGACAATTATCGCGTCTGAAGTTTGAATCTAAATTCAACGTACACGCAGACGCAGCGACAAATAACTGTTATATATTTATTAATTTAATCCCCAGCAGTGGGACACAACAGGCTCATAATAATAATAATAATAATTAATTTAACAGCTGCAATGATATTTTTAGGTTTCCAATGGAAAACCATTTGCGGCATGCTTGGGTGGATGCTATGGGAAGGAGTAATTGGTCTCCAACCAAATACTCTAAGTTATGTTCGCATCACTTTAAAAAGGAGTGCTTTGTTGTCCTTGGAAATAAAAAATATCTTTTACCAGATGCCATCCCTACAGTATTTGAAAGGTCTCTTCCGGTAAGATTTACAGTTTTTGCCCAGATTTCTTTTGCTTGTTCACTATCATCAAACTATATTTACGGAATAAATAGCCATGAGACTTGAAAAGGGCTCAAGACGTTGGGAAATATTTTCAAATTATTACATGACATTTAATGCCTACATTTCAATATATACCAATCGAGCAAACCATAGAATTTACTAGCACTACAAGTAAAAATAATCCGTATAGGTAAGCCTAACCTGATATAATCAATAAGTGCATTTTACATGCGAAAATGGAGTTAGTGCATATATTTTAATGTTTAAGCTTTTAGAATATAAGCCGCCTACACAATATTTGAAACTTGTTTCACCAATCATTGTAAAGTCTTGGTTGAATAAGAATAAAATAATTGATTTTAGGCCCAGGGTAGGACAATACTGGACGGGTGGGCGGTTATCTGGTAGTTTATTTGTGTCGAAGTTACAATAATATAGCATTCAGAATGCAGGTTGTAAATTTAAAATTTTAAATGATTGCTCTTAACCGGTTTTAAATTTATTTCAATTAAGCCTTCAAATCCGGCTGTGCCATCCAATTCTGTGGCACAGTTGTAAGAAAGTTTTAATGTATTCCCAATTAAGATCGAAGCTCAAGCTGGGTGGTATCACGGTAATAATAGGTGGTCAATTAATCATTGGTGATTATGTAATTATTTAGTTTTATCAATTTTAGCAACCAAAAAGAGCCAGTCTTGGTGCATCATCAACTTCCGTGGCACAACCAATGTGTGACAATGTTCAAGTCGCCTCATGTTCAGATGAAAAAGATGCCGATCAGACGGTAACAATCAAGGGATGAAAATCATTAAGTACCATCTTAAATTATACTCGTACTTAACCGGTTTAATATTTCAGTTATCTAATCATGTTAATCTGGCTATGCCGCCGTCGACTGTTGTCAAGGAACAGTTACATGGACATTTGAATGGTTTCCCAATTAAGATTGAAGCTCAAAATGGTTGTATTACGGTAAGAATATGTATGGTCAATTAATCATTAGCGTATGTTTACGCAGCCCTTACATTACATGGAGAAAACCTATGTCGTGTAGATCAGACAATTTTTCTCGGGCTTACTGTTGACCGCAATTTACGATGGAGTCCGCACATATCCGTTCTTGCAGACAAACTGAGCTCTGCTGCATATGCTGTAAGAATCCGACAATTTACGAAAGTGGAAACAGCGCGACTTGTTTATTTTAGTTATTTCCATAGTATCATGTCTTACTCCTCTGCTGCATTGGAAGTGAAGAAATAGCATAGAATGCGTGCAGATGCTTATCATCCTGGCATGTCGTAAAAGTCGACTACGGGACGGGTCCTCTCCAACATGGTGGACTATCTGTATGGGCGATGGGCTGATCACCTGTCACCATGCGGTTCGTCATACCATCTTAGGACTAATTAATCGAACGTGGCCACAAGTAGTCTTGTGGCTCTGCCCACCCCATTAGGGATTTCGGGCGTGATGCTATATATGTATGTATCATGTCTTATTGCATACCGATCTGGGGTAACGCGGCTGACATTGAAACGTTATTTATTCTAAAGAAGAGAGCAGAACGGTCCATTTATAACCTGGGCTCCCGTGATTCGTTAAAATACCGCTTCGAACAAATTGACATCCTTATAGTAGCCTCACAGTATAGGTACCTATTTATGAGGTGCTCTAGTATACTATGTGCTTCTTATGCTACAATAATGGATCTTAGTTATCTGAAAAATAAATATATAATACGCACAAGAATATAAAAGGTTTTTGGGCAGCCCAGACATTTTAAGAAAGCGTCCGATGTCCATAATTTTAATACACGCAGTAAGGATAAGCTCCTTGTAGTTGTTTGCAAAATAAATACATACATACATAGCATCACGCCCGAAATCCCTAATGGGGTAGGCAGAGCCACAAGACTACTTGTGGCCGCGTTCGATTAATTAGTCCTAAGATGGTAAATAAATACCTTTATTTAAATTTTCATGTGATTATATAATTGTTAAATTTAACGTTTTTAGTAACCAAATAGTACCAGTTTTGCTGCATCATCAACTTCCGTGCAACAACAAATGTCTGACAATGTTCAAGTTTTCCCATTTTCAGAAGAAAAAGATGCCAATCACAAGTTAAAACCAAGGGATGGAAACCATTGCCTTCTTAAATTGTACTTGCACTTAACCGATTTTTGTTATTTATTTCAGTTATCCAGTAATTTGAATCTGGCTGTGCCATCTAACTCTGTTAGTGAACAAGTACATGAAAATTGTAATGTTTTCCCAATTAAGATCGAAGCTCAAGATGGTGATATCACGGTAAAAATATGCGGTCAATTTATCATTAGCGTATGTTTGATTAAGTATATTATGATTGTTAAATTTAACGATTTTAGTAACCAAATAGTACCAGTTTTGCTGCATCATCAACTTCCGTGCAACAACAAATGTCTGACAATGTTCAAGTTTTCCCATTTTCAGAAGAAAAAGATGCCAATCACAAGTTAAAACCAAGGGATGGAAACCATTGCCTTCTTAAATTGTACTTGCACTTAACCGGTTTTTGTAATTTGTTTCAGTTATCCAGTAATTTGAATCTGGCTGTGCCATCTAACTCTGTTAGTGAACAAGTACATGAAAATTGTAATGTTTTCCCAATTAAGATCGAAGCTCAAGATGGTGATATCACGGTAAACATATGCGGTCAATTTATCATTAGCGTATGTTTGATTAAGTATATTATGATTGTTAAATTTAACGATTTTAGGAACCAAATAGTACCAGTTTTGCTGCATCATCAACTTCCGTGGCAGAACAAATGTCTGACAATGCTCAAGTTTTCCCATTTTCAGAAGAAAAAGATACCGATCACCAGGTATAAATCAATGGATGAAACCATTGCTTTCTTAAATTTTACTTGCAATTAACCGTTTTTTTTTATTAATTTCAGTTATCCAACCATCATAATATGGTTGTGCCATCTACCTCCGTTATGGAACAATTAAATGAAAATTGTAATGTTTTCCCAATTAAGATCGAAGCTCACGACGGGACGATTGTCACGGTAAGAATATGCGGTCAATTAATCATTAGTTTACCTTTGATGATAATTTTAGGAACCTAGTGCCAGTCTTGTTGCATCATCAACTTCCGTGGCACAACAAATGTACGACAATGTTCAAGTTTTTCCTTTTTCAAAAGAAAAAGATGCCGATTGCAAGATGAAAATCATTGCCATTTGAGAATGTATTTACCTATAAATATGATAACACAATATAACTTTTTATTTTAGGTATCGGATTCCTCGAGAGCGCGAACTTTATTTACTGAATCAGGAAAATATGAAGAAGTGTTGTTGAAGAAAAATGAAAAAATAAACGAATTGTCAACAGAGCTAAGCAGGTTAAAAAATAGGCTAGCAAAATTAGAAAAAAAATTGGCAAGGATAAAAAGAGTATCTCGCAATAGGCTTCGAACTATATGGCGTTTAAGGAAACGTGGTTCAAGAAATTTAGAAAAGACTATGTACCCGCAACTTAGTTCACAAATTATCCAATGTGAATACATTCTATAATGTATTATTATAGGGATAAAAAGTTTCAAGATATGGTCTATTAGTCCGCAAAATTTAACTCAAATCGGTCCTGCCGTTTGCGTGAACAGACATCGAAACCGGCAACCTAAATGGGTGCCGAAGAGAAGTGCGGTGTTTTAGGCTTGTGTGGGGGCTGGGGGCTCCGCCCCCCTAGCCCCCCTATGGCTCTGTGTTGGCTGTTTATATCAATAAATCAGAGACTATTGGTTTCGTGCATATTGTTGTGTAATAATGTTATTAATAATAATAATATTGTTATCTAGCTAAGAATAATAAATGATGGCAAAATTAGGTGCCGGTTTTAATCCAATCTTTACCTTAACCTTATTCATCCGGCGTTTTCCCATTTTCAAATTGTATGTCTAATATAAAAATAAAGGCTGTCAAACCGTTTATTTATTGGCGTGGTACTTATCATTTAGTGTATTTTTTTTATTTAAAAGGTGTATTACAAAGCGTTGCTGGCAACGTCGCGTTTTGCGCAAATATTTTTTCTGAAATTGGGCTGATACAAAAAGAAGACCTATCATCGAAGGCTAAGGCGGGAGCTGCGTTTCGCTTCACTCCCTATTATACAGTGAATGGTTATTCGATACATGCTGCAAATGTGTTGGAATATATCCCCGTAAAAGGAATGTACCTATCGAATAACCAATCAGCCTCTATACGAACAGCGATAAACGAATTCCACGTGAAGTCGCGGGCAAGAGCTATTACGAGTAGGTTATATAAGAACTAAGGGTGCGTCATACTAGGAGCAAATAGAGAATACCTTACTTTATAGTAGGGATAGCGACGGACATCCTAGGAGCAGATAGCAGATCTGAAGCAATAATGTAGAACAGTACCTAAACGAAGGAAACTAAAACCCGACTGGCGACGGCGTTTTTCCTATTTTGCTACTAGTAGTTGAAGCACCCTTAGAATTCTTCGTTCTTTTTGAAGAAGGACGAACCAACAATCAAAGTTTCGCACTTATAACATCAATTATAACTGCGACACTGTTTGTCGGTTTGTCCTTCTTTCACACAGCAACATAGCGACGTGAATTTTTTGCATAGAGATAGTTTATGGGCCGGAGAGCGACTTTTCTAATTGCACGAGGACGAAGTCCTAGCTATTATAGAAATTATTAATGTATGGTGGCGTGCCATTACGTGATCCAGTTTTAGGCAGTGGCAGTGAATGGGTTAAATTGCTTCATCAATTCATCCTTAGACTAACTGCGGCCTAAACATGCAAACGGATAATTCAAAAAGCGGATAAATAAACACAAGACTTAAAAATATGTATTTATTCAAAGATGTAAAGATTTATATTAAAATAAGATAGGGTATACACCATCCCAATAATGTTAAAAAAATAGAAATTTGCTAAATTATTGCGTCGTGATTGTTTTGTGAAACTGTTCATTAAAAATTTAACATTAACTCATCGGGTTGAACTAGGATTCTATACTTTGGGGAACGGCCCTAAAGTATAGAATCCTCAAAGAATAGATTAATCACGTGAGACTTGAAAGGGAGGGGTTTGACAAAAATCACGAAATGTCACAAGGGGGGAGGGGGGGGGGGGGGTGTAGTAACATATCACGTGTATATAATTTTTCATTCTTTTTTCTAAAATATTCTAAAAAAATTAAGATTTTTTGTAGATACTAAAATCTATGTCTTAAACCTCACCATGTATCACCAAGGGGGAGGGGGGTGGTTAAAAAATGCTTAAAAAAAGGTCACGTGATTAATGGACGGCCCCTTTGGGCACTCTAACATGTGATGTGAGCATATATATGCTCATAAATTGTGAAAATGGAACCCGTTTTGAATCGAGATGGGTACATTTATTTACACATAAAACTAAGGCTATTTAATAATACTAAATATTTCTACATTTTACTATTTGATAGGCATTCTTGTCTTTTATTATTGTAATAGAGTAATATAATTAAAGAAACAACATTTCACATATTAAGATGAAAATTCAGCATTATGAGTAAAACATTAAAATATTTATGCCGAAAGTCAATAGAAACTTATGAAATTAGGAACAAATAGAAAATGCATGATTGAGCATCTCATAATTCTCATACAACATTATTTTTATAAACTTGTTAATTGCTTATTTTTCGTCAGACTACGCAATGAGAACACACATAAAACTGACAAGATTCTGATACAACAAAACATTTCAATATTATGATATTATAGCACCATTACATCATTATATTTAAAATTAAATCTATGTTATAGTTTATGTACATTATAATTGGAGATCCAAAGTGGCCTGACATCACGTCATCATTACATTACTACGTATTTACATTGAACCAGCTAAATGGCACCTATTCCGAATGAATTTAACGACTCTATTGCCAACAGAACACTCATTTCGATTGATTTAACCTTTTGACCGCCACAGTCGGCTGCAGCCGTCAGCGGATACAGTGTAAAAAAGTCCTTCCTTACCTTGACTTAAAGTTGAAATTCGTGATACTTCTCAGACATGCTTGGCGGTCAAAAGGTTAAGAGGAGTGTGAACCTACGGCTTTTCACACGAAAGGCGATAACGATTTCCGCCCCTTAAATGTTAACCGATGTTCACCAATTTTTGATAGGAATTCATGTATAGTCCTAGATTTTGTTCTGACTGACAACCTGTAAAAAAATTGGTCAAAATCGGTTAACATTTTAGCGGTGGAAATCGTTATCGCCTTTTGTATGAAAAGGGTGATTTTTGCCGTTGCTTCACAGTCCTCTTAACAAACGTCCATATTAATTTAATTAATAAAAATCTTTAGAGAAGCTTGAATGTAATATCGGTACTTTTTGAAAAAAATGGACGTTTCAACTGACTGTCTGAACGTAAACAGAACGCGGGCGCGGGTGTTTCCGTTGGTTTTACCCGTTCTGTGTGTTACGCTTTAGTTTATAGGGCGTTTTCACAAAATTCGCCTAAATTATTTTCAATATATTTAAGTCTAATATAAAAGTAAGCTAACTACGTGAATTTCAAATATTTGACTCGCATGATCGTCCTCTGGATCTGCACTGGAGCGATCATCGATTGTCGCACCACTCACAAGGCATAGACGCTATTGACTCTGTTGGCGTCAAGTTCCTCTTAATTGACCTTAGCTCGGAGAGATCGTATCTTCCAGCAGCCGGTGAAAACTGTGTCGCATCATACTGCAGTTACGTAGTATATTTCAGTGCATCTCTTTCTTCGACACTAGTATGAGAGAGACGCACTGATGGGGATAAATCCTCGTGTATCATTGCTAGGGCCACAGAACATTACAGCAACCGATTTAATAAAATTAGTGAATTTGTTCTTGTTCCAGTAGTAAATTACGTATTAACTGATCACCTACACACCAATTCTGATGATGTCATTACAAATTAATGAGAGTAATGGTCAAATTCAGAAAGGCCACTCAAATTGATCTTTAATTAAAGTGACGTTTTTTTATATAATGACAGCTAGTTGAGGGACTGGGTTGAGGGTCGTATAACATTGGCAAGGCAAGAGTGAATAGGCATTTTCTGGGTAAGCGTGTACCAGCTTCGACCTCGTCGTCACTCGACATCAGGTGAGACTGAGATCAAACGGAAACCCATTTTTGATAAAAAAAAACTATTTAATCTCTAAACAATTGCTTAAGTGGCGTTTCTGAATTCGGCTAATAGACAGACTATTTTAAGTATTAATATGTACGTATTTAAGATAGAGTGGTGGGATCGAAGTGTTTGAACACATTTTAATCTCATGTTACCTCATTCGCGGCCGTAAAATCTACACTGTAGACAACCATGCCCATTGGGATAGCACTTAGAGTAATAACTCAATAGAAACCAAGTCCACGCGCACAATTTGAAGCAATAACATCGGAGCCATTTATGGCTCCAAATTCATACAAAGGCCGGGACGCTTCTATAGTGTCAAACAGTGGCGAAGCGTGAGAGCAAGCCGGTGTATCATTTCTATTTTCAAACATTATTATTATCCATTAAATATTTTATTTACTTAAACATTATGTTATATGAAGTTTTTAAGTTAATACAAGAAGTAATTAATAATTATTATAATGTTTGAGCTAAGAAAGTATACACCGGCTTACCCTCACGCTCCGCCACTGGTGTCAAATGTCAAAGCGCACCGGTTTATTGCTTCACTTTTGTCAGGGTGTTTGTATGTAAACTATCCTTCTATGGATGGTTCGTAATTCTATGCGATAGCATTAGATGCAGTTACACTTCTGAAAGAGGTTAGCGTATAGGGTAATGTAGCAACACAATGTTAGCAAATTATCGATGCACAGCGACCTAGTAAGGAGCCGTCCATTAATCACGTGAGGCTTGAAAGGGAGGGAGGGGTTTGACAAAAATTACGAAATGTCACAAGGGGGGAGGGGGGTGTAGTAGGATATCTAGTGTATTTATTTTTTCAACCACGCGATTTTTAAATTGAAAAGCGGCGAATGAAATAAGATTTTACTTTATACCTGTATTTAAGATAATATTCAAAAATATTCAAAAAAAACCAGATTTTTTGTAGATACCAAAAATACACGTGATGTTGGGTGGGGGGGGGGGGGGTTTAAACCTCACCATGTATCACCAAGGGGGAGGGGGGGGGGGGGGTTAAAAATGCTTAAAAAAGGTCACGTGATTAATGGACGGCCCTTAAGATAGACGCGGGGATAGCTTAACTCCGTCTTATCTCTATCACTTTCACACTTAGAAATACGACGGTGTCAACTTATCCTTGGGTAGCAGATTTTGTTACGGGTCACGAATGGGTTAACGGGCAAGCTCTAAACAGGTTTAATCTCTGACATTCTGTTTGATATAACAGTATTTCATCAGACACAAGCATTCGTCACTTATTTAAGAAGTATGCTATGATTATGAAACTAAATTAATTATGGAAAATGGTTTAACCCTTTCGGCGCGCATGATGCACATGTGCATCATGGGATTGCAGCCTCGCGCACGCGCATGATGCACATGTGCATCATGTAATTGCAGCCCCGCGCACGCGCATGATGCACATGTGCTTCATGGGATTGCAGCCCCTTGGGCGCGCATGATGCACATGTGCTTCATGACAAAGATTGATGACAACATAGTATTTTGTCCAAATTGGAACAGTTTTTAGGTTGATTGAGATTATTGAGACTATAAATAATTGAGTGTCATACATATATTTTTTTCTTCCTGTGTATTTTCAGAGAAAAATTACTTTGAACTTTGACAATCGATATTACTTGTATTCAGTAAGAAATTTTTCTTATTTATTTGATAAACCGTTAGCGTAGTCATAATTGTACATTTTAATTTAATTTAATCATCTATATATTTAGATTTTCACTTAAAAATGTCATGATAACCACGGTGCATCATTGCGCCAGAGCGTACCGCATTTATTACCATGCAATTTTAAAATGTAACAAGTACCGTATTTGTCGTATAATATTAGACTTTATTGCGCATGAATGAAAGAACATTTTTCTTAAGTAAGCAACAGAAA
Organism: Tortricodes alternella; assembly: GCA_947859335.1. NCBI lineage: Eukaryota > Metazoa > Arthropoda > Insecta > Lepidoptera > Tortricidae > Tortricodes > Tortricodes alternella. The sequence continues at coordinate 5,353,129 of OX401981.1, forward strand.
ATCACATTGGACGGTGTCATGCGGCGTTGACGTTAGTCATTCATTTGTAATTTTTTAAAGTAATGTATATAAACATTCAATATTTCGGCGATAAATACAATAGTAGATACGAATATTACTCAGCGAATAAATTTAACAAATAGTCGTTTTTGTATAGTCTAGAAAGTGGCGGTACACTTGACTTGACTAAGAAATGGTTTATCACGCTACTTATCTCGTTCAGCTACCTGGCGGCGGCCTGTCATGTCCCGTGACCTTGCATTCCTTAAAGACATACGCTAAATATTATTTTCTTATCTTTTCTATTGTTAAGAAAACTTTCACGAAATGCAGGCGACCAATCACGAATGTTGCCGTGCTGGGCTGGGAAGACAAAGGGTGGGTAATTCATATTAAATACGTACAGTCTTAGTTTATGCCTGTGACTGTGCGTTTGTCTCCTTGCGTCTTGTGAGTGAATATCGGTTTTTATTGTGAATCTTTAACCACTGACTATCTTTATGGACCCGAATACTGCACGTAGAACGATGGACCCGGCTTTCTCTATGTACTCGAACTCTGCTAACTCTACGATTGACGCGGCTTTCATAATGGAGTCCGATTATGCGCCTTCCACCACGGATGACCCTGCTCACCTCATGGTCCCGATAGTTGCCGTTTTATCAAATGGTTAACTGCCGACCGATATCAGCGATATGCCAATGCCGCTAGGTAACTACTTGGATTAATTAATTAAATTTTCCAATGTTATTGTCAAATTAATTCAATTAGACTGACCCATTGTTTTTTCTTTCATCCAAAATAAACATTTTGTACTTAACTGGTTATTATAAATTGCGCATGACACCATTCATTCTCTTGTTGCTCGTGGCAGCGAAATGCGTGCGGTACCGTAGCGCGCAATGATGCACAGGGTGCATCATGGCTTTTAGAACAGAAAATTATGTATGTGCGCGCGGGCACGTTGCACCGCGCTGGAAGTCGTTCGCGCAGGTGCATTGCAGCGCGCTATGAGGCGGTCGCGCGGGTGGATTGCAGCGCGCTATCACATGCTCGCGCCGAAAGGGTTAAATATGTGATCAATAATGGATTTAAGTACTTTTATTCACCCAATTAATTTTCTTAACACATTAATTGCCAATAAAACAAGTCTACACCGCCACGCCGGTGAAATGTTTCTCATTATGTATAAGACGCGACTGTCGGGGACATTGACACTTTTGTCGAACGAATCGACGCTACACGCCGAGATCCCTATATCGTGTTCACGATGTCTCGTGCCAGGGTTGCACTAAAAACGTTGGTTAATTTAATTAAGTTTTTTACTATGCCATCTCGTGGTTATTTGTTAGAGAGAAGACAATACACATCTGTTTAATTTTTTTAGAACCCCTTCAAGCTGGCTGCACACGCTCGTTTTAGCGTTCAAAATACACGTGATTTTGCTTGACTTTGTGTCATCCGTTTTGTCCATAATTCAAACAGCTTTTCATTCCACTGGCAATTCGTACCGTTCAGTTTGTATAGTTTAAAAAAAATACCTAAAAATAACCTATATCTTTTAGCGACAACCCTGCTCGTCAAAAACAGAGCTCGATATCGGGTTTTCGGCGTTGGCTTTTATATCTATAGGTTATCGATCCCGATATCGAGTCATCACATCAGAGGTGAAGCGTGAGGGTAAGCCGGTGCATAATATCTTAACACAAACAATATTATTATTAATTACTTCTTGTATTAACATAAAAATTACATATTACATATTTTTTAAAGTAAATCGATAATTTAATGAGTAATCATATAATGTTTAGAACGAGAGTATACCGGCTTAACCTCACGCTTCGCCTCTGCCCGACAGTCGGGTCTCCGGCACTGAATGTGTTAAGGTAAATCAATTCGATGATAACAATACTTTATAAAATGGACATAGTTTTTTTTTTCTGTTGACCTATATTATTTTTAACAGGTCGAAGATTTCCTACTCTTAATGGCTATTACGCTTACATTCAACAACCTCCATAAATATTAAGCCTAATTTCTTGTGCGCTTGACTTTTCTACATTACAAAACTTGTTCAAAATATCACGCAAGTAGAGTGAGCATTGTTCGTTGTTACATTAGAATATATAACTATATTTTATTTTATTTTATCACGTAAATTAATTGGGCGAATCAACTTTTTAGTGCCACCCGTTGCTATGGTTACACAAATTTTGTCCCCTGGACAACCTAAGCATTTTTCTATGAAACAGTATGTAAGTGTCACTTGGACAACCGGGGACAAAATAACAAGACAAAAAAGTTGATTGACCCAATTAACGTAAACCAATTGTCGAAAATTTCGGCATTCATTCAAACGAACATATAAACAATTGTAATTAATCACTAAGTATGTCTTTAATCATTGAATATATTTTGTGCCCTGGTTTTAAAATAAGTTGTTTTGAGAGCTTAGGTAGAGAGACAAGTATACATAATATCATGCAATCAAAACAATAGGTCAATAGATTATATCTAACCTGAAAAAATGTCAAGTATTGTGTGTGAATTATATTTGGTCTAACAGACCAAACTTAAATTAATTGTCTCTGACACCAGAATTCTTGTATGAACGCCATGGCAAAATGCGGAAAGCGTGCCACACTCGCCAACGACGGCATTAGTCGACACAAATGTATGGAAAACGGCATATCGTAGTGTCAGCGGCACGAAAATTCGGTGTCGTATATAGCACACTGTGGTGTTCAAAATGTTGTACATTCGATAACTCATTTTTACTCAATTTACACTTGACCACAATGGTGTAATAGTCTTGAGAGAATTTTTTTTAGAACCATAGGTTTAAAAGCAAAACTTAAAAAAATTTAACGCCGCAGTCGGCTTTAGCCGACATCAGATTTCCGTGCCCCTCACGCCACGATATGCCGTTTTCTATACATTTGCGTCGGCTACAGCCGTCGTCGTCCGCTCGTGGCCCGCGTTTTTGCCTTTAGCCGCGGCATTCAAAAGGTTAACCTTTTGACCGCCACAGTCGGCTGCGGCCGTCAGCGTATACAGGGTAAAAGTCCTTCAGTACCTTGACTTAAAGTTGAAATTCGTGTTACTTCTCTGACATGCTTGGCGGTTAAAAGGTTAAGTAAACATAATGACCCTTAACTTAACTACTAACTAACTTGTTTCGAGATTCATTTGATTTATGCATGACGATTAAATAAAAATACAAAAATACCTCAAAGAATATATGATATATGATACATTAACAAGTTAAGTGTTAAGAATAGAAATGCATTGGAAGAACTGGTATATCACCATTTGAAATTAATTAATAAGTGAGATAATATTACAAAAAATTTAAAACTAAAAGATAATATAAAAGTGTAAAATATATCCTACTGTACAAAAATATAATTCTAGAGGGCTAAACTCGGAGTAGTTCCGTTGCTTTCTGTACTGTCTATTATTTTTTGTTTTGTGACTTCAGTTTGATATTTTCACTATCATTGAAGAATCAAATTTAAGAGGCTACCTGCCAAAAATGACGAAGTGGATGTTGGTTCTTAAGATATAAATTTCCAAAAAAATATATCTGATTCATCGATTTTTCCTTAACATTCCTAAGAGACAGAGTTTTGTTATCATTTTGAATAGGTATAAAATGAATATTTTTTTCATATATACTTCATTATTAACACATTCAGTGCCGAAACCCGATATCGGGTTTTCTATGACTTTGTCGCCACGCCGAACGACTCGCTGGTCGGGTTCTTGCTATAGCAATTTTTATATGGAGGCAATTCTGCGGCGCCTGGGATGGGACTTGATTTTTGGGTTGGCACTGAAAGTGTTAAGTCATTTATTCACATACCATTCTAACTAGAAGACCAATAAGTCTAAAAACGTTAGTCAGATAATATTTTTAATTGATTGGTCATCATTATTATGCCAAAATTTTTGAAATCTCCATACCAATTATTGCTACGGAAATTTGTTATTTTTTGTTTTTAAATTTTGAGGCATTTTAATAACTAACTGATGTCAAGGTCATTCGAAACTGGTAGCCCCTTAATGTCATCGAGATAGATATAGAATAGCTACTCCAAAAACAACACAACATACATAACTTGCAGTTTCTCGCGTAAGGGCGAATTTTTTTCAGAAATTAACTATTGTTGTGTGTGCCGTGCGCCGCACTGATTGATAATAGATTTCGCAACATCCACGAATGTAATAAAACAAAATAATCAATTTACATGCAACCTTATTATCGACGAGTGGCAGCCCTCGAAAAGGCGCAGCGGCAGTGCTACGTATTCGTCATGACCTTCATTATGTGCGTGTGGCCAGGGTTGTCGACGGTGACGAAACACGAGAACTTCTCGTCGAAACACAATTTCTTGGCGTTCATACCCGAGAGTTTGATGCATGCCAGTATTCCCTTCTTTTTAGAACCCTCTTTGAACCTAAAATAATACAATATATTTATTTATTTTAGTAAAAAGTAGGTAATAGTTAGGTACATTCAGGATTCGATAGATATAAAATTATAATATATAATCCAAAATTGTTCAAGTCTTTACAATAATAAAACTGCATTCAATTTTAACACTTTTAGATGAGGATTTCTCATAGTTTTAGGATAGTTTGTTCATAGTTAATCTTTTGAACGCCAAGGCTGAATGCGAGAAAGCGTGCCACAGACGCCGAGTGACAGCTGTAGCCGACAAAATGTATGGAAAACGGCATGCCGTGGCGTCAGGGGCACGGAAATCTGCTGTCGGCTACAAACGACTGCGGCGTTTAAAAGCGTTTAACACTTTTGCATACATTTCTTAAGCAATTGTGTTAATTAGGAAATTAAATGAATAATTAAAATAAATAAATATCAGGGGACAATCTTTACACAAATCGATCTAGTTCCAAAGTAAGCTCTAAAGGCTTACTAGACGACGATATAAATACTTATATAGAGAAATAAATACTTAAATACATAGGAAACATCCAAGACTCAGGAACAAACATTCGTGCTCATCACAAATATTTGCCCTTACCGGGGATCGAACCCGGGACGCCCGGGGTAATTATTTTATTACAATATCATTAAAAATAATGTATAATACGATTGGAAAATCTGTTAACGAAATAGTAAAAATTTAAAGTTGCTAACATAAGCAAGTTAACCGTGTAAAACTATTTGAGAAATACGCAGATATAATAATATTAAAAACACTAAAGACCATTCGATTATATTGCAGATATAAACTCACGTTTTGCCTTTCCACATTTCCTTCCAACAATCCTTGGCCCCTGGTATTCCTTCCCTGAAGAAGAAATTAGTCTGCGGACCCAGGTTCAGATTTTCTACTGCACTCGGGAGATCGGTTCGAGGTTGCAGCGGGCTTAACAACGGCGTCACCACGTTTACCAAGTCCTGTCTAATAGTATTTTTATATTACTTTCTGATTCAGATTACGCAAGGTCTATGGCATCTGCATGTCCTTATATCCCAATATTCAATCCGCGTATAAATTTGGTTACAACGGGTTTAAATTTGATATTAGCCGCATACAAAATATGTAAAAAAAAAAAAAGTAACCGCGCGGCTGCCACGTGTTTTCGCGTTCATTGATTTGAAAGCTTCCAATTCAGTTTCCGTGACACCGCTTACGCGGGGTCGCTCCTGACCCGCTCCGCGCACGACCCGCGTTTCGGTATGTCGAAGCCTGAACTGGTAGTTGGCAAATCGATCCACTGACCGAATATTGGGAACGGGCGTTAGTCTGCTAGTGAAAATATATAAACAAAGTTTTGGACGGGAGATCGCAAATTATTTTAGAGACCTAAATTTCAACTAATTTTAGGCTTTGTGCACACGGGATAATTTTAGTAGGACGAACTTTTATCCTTGCTTTATTTTTTTCATAGTGTAAAGAAAACAACGATACAACGACAAAGACGGACAGATAGAACACCAAGCCGGGCCCGCGGTGCTAATTTCGCATGTAGAAGTATTATTAGAGTATTATTACCGAATTAGGCACATACTAGGATGCCGTCAGCCACGCTGAGTAATTTTAGGATGTTTTTGTAAAACTGCTAAAACTGCTGTTGTTGTAGATTTTAGGAAGCTACCCGACTGAATCGTCCATGTCTACAATAGGAAATATGCATAATTTTGTATTCATCTTGTATTGGAAAGTGCGGAGTAATAGAAACCGATCTGTGTACGCTAAACATTATTATGTTGATTATTTTATGAGTTACGAAGCTTTGAAAAGTCATTGTTCATACCACTCGCAAAAACACTCCATCGAAAATGGACAACAGCTATGACGTCACAGGTGTCGTTAGACTTTACAAAATGTATGGCGTATAAACGAAATCTGCAATTATTTAGGAAAATACTGTTTTTAGACCAACATCGTAGAAATAAAACATGACATAAATTTGATGAGGATGTTCAAAAAACTAAAATCAGAACTAAAAAAAACATATATATTTTTCACTACGTTTGACCCTTAATCACATAAAAACAAATAGTCAAAATGATCTGCTTCATTCTGTAATATGCTTTTGTTTACATTTACTTTCATAATATATCATTGAGACCTCATTTTGATTTTCATGCAACTTCCCCACTAACCTCCAAATGCTCTTGGTCGGCCGTTTTTTCATTAGATACGTGACGTTCCACCACACGATCTCCGCAGCCATAGTAACCAGCACCAGCGGGGGTTGGTCGTCGTCGGCGTTACCGTTGGTCTGTGGAGAGCTCGCGTGAACTGCGGGGGAGTTGAGCGCGGAACTTCGGAACAGACGGTCCGGTACTGGGGAGAACGAGCACCACTGGACCTTCGCTTTGTGGTGCTTTATGAGAAGGAGTTGGCGCTTGCCTTGCACGTTCCATAGCTGAAAAGTGTGAATAAGTATAGAATCGACTACTGTTTTTTTTATGTCAATTGACTGACAAATCGGCAGACCGTGCCCACGTGATGGAAAGTGGTCACCGCTGCCCATGTACATCTCCAACACCAGAGGTGCTGCCAATGCGTTGCCAGTCTAGGGAGGATGGGGAATGGGGATGGGATGAGGGAATAGGCCTACGGATCTCGTCACTCACCGCAAACGCAATAGCAAGCTATTACTTTCCGCCGATATTCTGTGAGTGTGGTACTACCCCGGTCGAGCCGGCCCATTCGAACAGTAATCATTTAGTGAGGATTACTGTTTGGCTCTACGACTACAAAATATAACTGGGGATCGTTTCTCATAGCATACTAGTCTAGTAATACTAGTGTTTTGTCTCGTAAATTAAATGACATGCTTTGACAAACGCCCCGATGAAATTAACCAACTTTTTTGTGGATTGTAATAGTTCTTATCCAAGCAACCAATTCTTTATTCCAATGCAATAAGGAGCTTCGACAGTCTAAGTAATTCCACAGAAAAGTTGATAGACCTATTCGAGACATAAATAATTTGTAGCAATTAATAAGGAACTGGTCGCTCAGACTACTCTTGTCACTCAAAGATTGCTGATTATGGTTTCAATAGTGATTTATACATATTGGTAGTAGTTCTATATATAATAAATGAATCATATTTATCTACACCCATATCATAAAGCCTCTATAATGTAATCATTACCGTAGGAAATGACCACCATTATGACAACCTGTACTGTAATGTTATTACAGTATCGATTTTAGTATCGTAATGGTCATAACAATACAGATATGAGCGCGCGGCGAGCCGCCGTCGCCGCAGCCGGCGGGGCCCCATCGTCGCAGCAGCCGGCGGGGCCCCATCGTCGCCGTGTCCCCGTTTATAATATGGTCGTGGATAAAGTTATGTATGGAACTCTGCATACTTATCTTATTATGAAACTCGCAAAGCTCGTTTCATAAAACCGCACTAGTATTTTAAGGCCTATCATTATGCAACCGTTGCATAAACTACTATTAATTGCTGGTTTACAGCATACAGTATCAATTTGTTGACTTACCACCACATCACCGGAGTCGAGACCCATAGCTAAAATATATCCATCTGAAGTGAGATCACAGGAAGTTATTCTATTGTTCAGTTTGTACTCTTGAATTGTTCGGAGCACTATATGTTCGCCGTTTTTCAATTCAAACGTCTGAAATGTTAGAAATGTTAAATTAACATAACAGGACACCAAGTGTTAAGGCTATCACACAGCGAAACGCGAGTCGTGCGCAGAGCGGGCCAACGTAGGCAGTGTTACAGGAACTAAAATTGAACCTTCTTGATCAGAATGTAACTTACAATTCGTCTACGAAGCAAAATGACTAAAAATAATATCTATGTGGCAAAATACCTTAGCAGTAAATCGTCTAAAGATCAAAATGTGTGCCAAGTAAAATGCCTAAATTGCAATATTACCTAAGCAGCATATTGTCTAAAGATCAAAAGGTCTGCGAAGCAAAATGCCTAAATTGCAATAATACCTAAGCAGCTTGTGCCAGCCAGCAGTGGTAGGCATTTTGTTTCTTAGTCAATATACAATGAAGTTCAAGTGCTGCATAGTCATATTGCCTGGTAGGCATTTTGCTTCTTAGTCAATATACAATGAAGTTCAAGTGCTGCATAGTCATATTGCCTGGTAGGCATTTTGCTTCTTAGTCAATATAGAATAAAGTTCAAGTGCTGCATAGTCATATTGCCTGGTAGGCATTTTGCTTCTTAGTAAATATAAGCTTTAGGCTAAATTTCATGTAGACGTAATGATTTTTAGGCAGCATGATCAAAAAGGGTTTCGGTGTGTGGAAGCTGTTATACATATTAAACTCACCTGAAACTTTTTATTGTAATCGTCGCAAATAGCAAGAATGTTTCTTTGGAACGCGGCGCAATTGACGTGCACATCGAGCTGCCTTCCATTCAATACTTCGGGTAACTTGGAGAGGAACGTCTGCTCCCACAGTTTGACCGTGGCGTTGTATTCGACGGTCAGGAGTCCTCTGTCCTGAATCCAGAAGCACTCCACCAAAGTACCCTCGCTGAGGCAGCCTCGGTTGTCGCCAGCGGGAAACAGCCGCTCTTTGGAGTTTACACTGCTCTCGCTGCTTGAGTTTGACATCTTGTCTGATTGGCTGGTTTTGTGTTTTATACCTGGAATTTGGTTGGTGGTGAAATTGAACAAAAGGCGAGATAATTTTCCAGTAATGTGTGTTTTTATCAGAAAACGTGCAAGTTTCTTGCGGCGTTGGTAAATTAAGACGTGAAAGAGCCCGCATTTATATTGCAAGTAGGCCTACTTGCAATATAAATATTTTAATTTAATTTTCAGTACATATTGTGCGAATCGGTTTTTTCTGCGTTTCTTACCTCAAAAGGAAAAAACGGAACCCTTATAGGATACTTGTGTGTCTGTCTGTCTGTCCATCTGTCACAGCCAATTTGCTTCGAAACTACTGGACCGATAAGTTGGTGTAACGTAAATAAATGAATTTTAAACTAGGGGGCCACTTAGACAAAAGGGGTAAACAAGAAAATAAAATAAAATAAAAAATTATAATTTTAAGATAATTTTTTGAAGTTATTTCGGGAAAAAGGCGAAAATTGACAATACCCCCCCTTATCTCCGAAAGTACTGTGCCTACAATTTCGAAAAAATACAGAAAATAGTTCTTTACCTATAGATTACAGAGAATCTTATAAGAAGTGTATGGTTAAGTAACATAGTAAATTTCATATAATCACGGAACCCTCTCCACGCGAGTTTAACTTGCACTTGTCCGGTTTTTTTAAATGACAGCACTAAATTAAAGTTTTGTTAGATATGCATCAAGTGAATAAATACAGTTAGTGTATCATGCCCACTGCATGTGCAATGTCATTATGCTATGCATGTTTTACAAAGCTTTTGTATTTTGTCTATGAAAGTTTGCCTGAAGTTGCAGGACGATAATACAGTTCACCAATGCTATTGACGATCAATATCGATTTGTCCAAAAAATAAGTAGTAAAATTTACTTACCATGTATATCATTCAATATTTCCTGGGAGCCGAGATGGCAGTTCCCTTTCTGCAACATTTCCGGCATCCATGTCCCATCGTTAGTAAGTCTGTAGGCCATCAGGCATCGGTTTTTACCGGCTACGATAAGTAAATTCGGATTGGCAAAGTTTAAGTACTGCACTGGACTGCTGACGTCCAGGATAATTTTGGTATCTTTGGTGCGGAGACTGTATTTCCTGACGCTCCCCGAAGGCAAACCATAGATGATGTACTGGTTGCAAGGAGAAATTTTCAGAGCGGAAATTTTTTCGTCTGCCTTCGTTATCATTTCCGTAAGTAATTTCCTTCCGCGCATAATCTGTCAATGCACAATACTTTTTAAGAATTACGTGTATTTGTGTGTTAGTTGTATCGGCGACATTATATTTCACATAACTTTATCGCTTTGATCGGCCGTTACACCGAATAGAGTAACTTAACAAGAGTTAAGATGTATGAACATGTCTGGATAACATAAAATGTACAGTTATGGCTTTAGTTTATTTTCGTTTTGACCCAGCGCTGTCTCCCTGAGCCTGTTCAACAGATGAATGCTTCCAGATTTTATTTTTTCGTTTATGAAAAAATTGTGAGTTTGTATAAATAAACTTTTGTATGCAACTGTGCATAATTAGTTATACACTCACCTACGGCTCGTTTCATAAACACCCACTCGTTTTAATAACCCTTACAATACAATACAATACAATACTCTTTATTGAACACCACAAAAAGAACAAAAAAGCATACACTAACAAAATAAAGTAAAGAACAATAGGCGGTCTTATCGCTAGATAGCGATCTCTTCCAGACAACCACAATAGAGGAAAATAATGCTACTATGCAAGTACATGAGTAACTATTACCGCTACAACGCTAAAAAAACATCTATTACTCGCTACGAGCGTACAGCTACGTGGCAATTAAAGGGTTAATATTGTTTAAATCGTAGAGGCACAAGGTAAAAGGCACATTTTAAAATGAAATACCTGTATATTGTTTTTGTCATCGACCACAGCCAACAAAGGCTGGTTGACGCCGTCGTTTCCATTGCAGATGCCTTTCAGGTTCAAAGCCAGGCATGGTTTGATCGGGTGCCGGTCTAAGCTCATAGTTGCCACTATGGGTTTCTTCTTCTCCACTTCAGTGTGGCTGACGAAAGATTTGATCCGTTTGGGCGTGTTAGCGGAGCTGGGGGTGTTGGGGTTGGATGGGGCGTGGGGTGTGTGCGGGGAGATTGTCTCTACGAAGCTCACGTCGAACTTAGTGGTGAGACGCACTTTGCTGTGGAAAATATACAATTTAAATCAATACATATAATATATTACTCCTCTGCTGCACTGGGAGTGAAGAAATAGCATAGTATGCGTGCAGATGCTTATCATCCTGGCATGTCGTAAATGTCGACTAAGGGACGGGTCTTCTCCAACATGGTGGACTATCTGTATGGGCGATGGGCTGATCACCTGTCACCATACGGTTCGTCATACCATCTTAGGACGAATTAATCGAACGTGGCCACTAGTAGTCTTGTGGCTCTGCCCACCCCATTAGGGATTTCGGGCGTGATAATATGTATGTACATATAAAAGAGTACCGTGACTCACTTGTAGACAACGCACAGCCTAAACGGGTGCTCCTAGAGGTTTGAAATTTGGAGTGCACTAAGGAGGTGGTTTTTTGAAATTCCATCCCTAAAGGGGTGAAAAGGGGGCGATAAAGTTTGTATGGAAAATACTGCGGACGAAGCTGTGGCGGGTCCTCAAGTATTTTATATAACCAAACATAAGAAACTAGGGAAGAGATTATCCAAATAGACGGTGGTGTTGTGGGTAAAAAGGGATAAGTTCCGGATACATTTTAAATATTAGCAGCGGAACCAAAACGAACTTTTAATGCTTAGGAACATTCAGCTAACGTCCTAAAATTAATAAACTTTAATAATGTTCGGTTAAAGTTAAAAGCCACAACCAAAGCACTTGTCGTATGTCCGAGTAACAAAATCATAATATTGTAACTCGATTTCGCAAAGTTTCTCAGAAAACAGGACTATGAGAAAATAATTGTGATACGTTTTGTAAAATAAACTAAACAAACTACAACGGCGCTAAATTTTTCCTACCATACTTTTTTCTTTACATTTCTGACGAATGGGATTGGCAGAGGCTTTACATTCTTTCGGGGTTTTCCCAACTGAATCTTCAATTATTTCTTTCGGAAGGTATCTTCACTTACCCGTTTTTCTGTGTATTCTGAGACACGTAAGAGGGATCCAGGTACCAAACTTTAACGGAATTCTCCATCGTGCCGGTTCCAGTTAACAGCACGTCGGAGCTCGGCAAGAAATCGTACCACACTTCACTCACAGCCATAGAAATTACGTTACTGAAATAATAATAAATCAGGGGACAATCTTTACAAAAATCTATCAAGTCTCAAAGTAAGCTTGTATTATGGGTACTTCACGACGATAAACATACGTATATAGAGAAATAAATACTTAAATACATAGGAAACATCAAGATCGAGGTTCATCATACCATCTTAGGACTAATTAATCGAACGTGGCCACAAGTAGTCTTGTGGCTCTGCCCACCCCATTAGGGATTTCGGGCGTGATAATATGTATGTATGTATGTATGTAAACATCAAAGACTCAGGAACAAACATTCGTGCTAATCACACAAATATTTTTCCCTTACCGGTGATCGAACCCGAGACGGTAGCTTCGGAGGCAGGGTCACTACCAACTAGGCTAACCGCTTTTTTTTATGTCAATTGACTGACAAACGAGCTGACGGCCCACCTGATCGAAAGTGGTCACACCCGCCCATGCACCAGAGGTGCTGCCAATGCGTTGCTAGTCTAGGGAGGATGGGGAATGGGGATGAGATGGGGATGAGGGAATAGGCCTCCGGATCTCGTCACTCACCGTACGAAACGCAATAGCAAGCTATTACTTTACGCCGATATTCTGTGAGAGTGTGGTACTACCCCAGTCGAGCCGGCCTATTCGAACAGTAATCATCTAGTGAGGATTACTGTTTGGCTCTACCACTACAAAATCATTATTGGTAATTATTGGTTTTTAGACCAGTGTCCATACAAATCTGCGCATCACCCTTTACAGTGGTAATATGCTCTTATTCGACTTACCCCCTTCTATTCTCCAGATCGAATATTCTCGATAAGTTCTTGAGATCGATGCAAATGACTCGACTATCGTCAGTGGAAACGAACAGCAGCGAACCGGCCTTGTTCACCGCGATCGATAAAAATGTCAACTCGCTCTTGACGAGTTCGCTGGTGATCACAGATCTGCTGCGACAAATATTGAAGTTGTTCTGGTATGAACCACCGTTTAATTGTAACTCGTGTTCTATAATCTCGGTCTGCATTAAGATGATTATCCTGTTCGTGCCTGAAAGTTAATGTTAATATAAAGTTCAAGCACATTTGGTTTACGCTATTATATTTTATAAGACTCTTCCGTTACAATTTGAACCAGAAATTTAATAAGTTTTTAAAAATTGTATTAATATAACAAGATTTTTTGATTGCACTTTAATATTGCAATAAAATGCGTACACAAAATTTCGTGCTGTTTTCCGTTGAAGAGTTCCTTTATCTGGAGCTAACCCTGGATGTCGATTCAGGTCATGCGTACCGTAAACCTGCATTGTCATCGTAACTGAACCAATATGTAAAAATTCAGCTCCGTAGGATAAGAGCAAGTGGTTCTAATTCAACTTGCAAGATTTGGCCCGAACATACATACATACAAACATTGCCAATTAACCAAATACTTGTAAAATCAGTACTCACCAGGTATTGTAGAGAGATCTAGAACCATCTCATTCTCTTCAAACGACACGACCTTCTCCTTGGTCCTCAGATCAACGACGTCCACGTAATGTTTGTTGTTGCTCGTTGCGATTATCAAATATCTGTCGTCGTTGCTTGGCACGCAGCATAACAGATCTCTGTTACTTTCTACTAAGTCCAGATAACTTTGGATAGGCGTGCCCGAGGGGTCGTATAGAATAACCATTTTAGCGGTGTGTGTGATGAGGGTTTCGGATTCGTTCGCCCACCGACAGTTGATAAAAGGTCCAGTTTTGGGTACGATCTCGATGTTGCTTGGGTAATTGTTGTTATATGATTCTTCGGAATCTGTAAGAATAATGAACATTTAGAACAGAACAATTTGCCCGCCTGTTTTGGAGGTGTATTCGCTACAAGAGAAAGCGTTAACCAAACAATAAATGGTCACTTGGGGACGTCATAAAACTGGTGGGATCTATTGAGTATTATATTGAGTAGCATGAGCTAGGCATTGCTAATAGCCAATAGTTACATGATCATTGAATTTGGGAATGCGTTCTTGGTTGTGGCAATCTTTGGATGGCAACATATGCTCGCAAGTGGATGTCCTTGGCTTAAAGGAGTTTTGAATCATATTACCACAGTATAATCTTAGTTTATTATAATACTGTGGCGGGGTGGTGAGAGGGATGAGGCGAGTCATGTGACGCGGGTCAGCCCGCCTGCGCAGTTAGTCTTCCGCAGTTCCTTGGAACGACACTACGTTGTTTTGTTTGATCCATTTCCGTATCACACAAATCACTTTTATAATAGTTTATGCAACGGTTGCACAATGATAGGCCTTAAAACACTAGTGCGGTTTTATGAAACGAGCCTTTAGGCGATCGGATTCATCGGATCACCCGCTCGGCGCGCCGACGGGGCCCCGCCGGCTGCGGCGACGGCGGCGCGCCGGCCTGTAGCTCATATCTGTATCGTTATGTCCATTACGATACTAAAATCGATACTGTAATAACATTACTGTTTGTCATAATGCTGGTCATTTCCTACGGTTTTGAATTACATTATGGAGGTTTTATGATATGGGTGTAGATAAAATTATAATTTCTAGTCTCCCTCTTTCACAACATATGCTCGCAAGTGGATGTCCTTGGCTTGAAGGAGTTTTTAATCATATTACCTTCTTCCAAAATCCTGTCCGAATCATCTTGCTCTACGTCGAAGATCCAGATCTTGATGCTGCCGTCGAACGCCAGCGCCGCCACTATGGGCGGGTTGACGGGGCACGCTCCTATCCATTTGATCGGCGAACCGTTGCCGGGCCATTCCTTTTTCAAATTGTTTGTAGCTATTTTAAACACCTGTAATAAAAGTATTTCATCGTCATTATGGTTTCAGCTAAGAGACGTCCACTGCTGGACATAGCTCTCCCTCAATGATTGCTAGAACGACCATAGAGTCGGTCTGCTCGCATCTGGCGGAGACCCGCAATCTTAACTGTGTGTGTGATCATCAGCCTACGTTGCGCCTTCCAGTACGTGGTCGCCACTCAAGATAAAAATAATAGGCTAGTTTCTTGAAAAACACTGATTAGTCCGTCATGTACATTATAAATGTATTTTTTCTTTTGTTAATTAAACAATAAATGAAGAAGATATAGTGCGTTGAAGTTCCGCATGAAGTCACGACTTTGCATACTTTTTACCATATAGTGACGTCATTAGCCCCCACTCCCGAACTTTGATGCGCGTTATCTTTGTAAATTTTGATTGATTTAATAATGCAAAAAATACATGTTCAATATTTTTTAATAATCTAACTGACGGACTAATTAGATTTTTTCTTTTTTACCCAGGAAACATCCCTATTATATCGGCCCAACTATGGTAAATTTGTTATTCCTGTTTCATATTTCCAGGAAAGGTATTCATTTTGGTGGAGTTAAGTTTCTATGAACTTCTTGGACATTACTAAATAGATAACGAATCGAATAGGAACGTAGGCGCGCGCGAAAAATCTATTTATTTCGAGTATTTATACTATACTATTTTTTATTATACCATCATACCATCTGAGGACTAATTAATCGAACGTGGCCACAAGTACTCTTGTGGCTCTGCCCACCCCATTAGGGATTTCGGGCGTGATGCTATGTATGTATGTGTGTGTATTTTTTATTTATTTCCCTGTTGCAGTTTGTGGTGCACAGTTACTGTTTCACGCAGACTTTAAAGGGCGTTCCCCGGGGTGGGGCATAGTCGCTTCTAGTTGTTCCAAGATGAAGGCTTAGCGGAAGGTCGGCCGAGTCGCATTGCCGGCTGAGTCTGATTTGACGCAAATATTCGTAAATCTGTCTATCTAAAGGAAGAAACCGAAAAGTAAGGTACCAATATCTTACCTTTATAGAACCGGAATGAGTACCGACAAGCACATAATCTCCGAGGAAGCAAACACATCTTATACTCTCTTTTACATCTATATTCGAATGTTTGATTTCTTCTACGTTTTGTTCATGTCTGAAAATAGGTTTGC
Organism: Tortricodes alternella; assembly: GCA_947859335.1. Taxonomy (NCBI): domain Eukaryota; kingdom Metazoa; phylum Arthropoda; class Insecta; order Lepidoptera; family Tortricidae; genus Tortricodes; species Tortricodes alternella. The sequence goes on from OX401981.1 coordinate 5,369,510, forward strand.
ATGTAAATAAACTGACAGAAAGTGCAACGTTGAATTCCATATGGATACGGCTGACTCAGCGAACCAGCCAATGAAGACACCATAGGTTAAAAAGTTTGCCTGTACTGGCTGGATTAGCTATGACGTGTGGGTTACTTTGTTTACATTTATAGTCCGTTCGCGTTAAGAAAATAGTGATACATCAGTGCAACTACAGGGTAAGGGTGTATTCACAGTTGAGTAAAAATTCAAACTTTTTTAAAACGTTAAATTAAGTTTAATAGAAACAAATCGTCTTAAAATTACTTAAATCTCTAATCAGTATCGCTAGATGCTTCAGATACATTTATTATGAAAGAATTTTGTTCTGCGAGTTCCATGACGTCATCCAAATGCCACATGGTATTTTCTTCATTTAAATCACACAGTTTAAAGACATAAACATTGTAAATTATGCATCTCTCTCCGCTATGGATTATTGATCCGCTTTTATTTTTCCGAATAGGTGACGTATTCATTTTCAAAATTTAATGTTGAACGAGTCACGCAAATCACAACCGTTTTGTTCGAAGCTCTGACTTCAATTGGTCAATGTGAACTTGACTTTCTAATTTCTAGCATTTTAATTGGCTGGGGGGCGTGGCCAGGCCGGCGGACAACGATGACTCACTATTTTCTTAACGCCAACGGACTATACTTACTACGTATACGAATAGGGTATAGTATCAGTTCGAAATACTTACAAGAACTCGAAATAAAGCTCGTTTTTAGCGCAACACTCTGCGGCGATCGCTGTCGCCTTGCTATATAGTATGCCCCTCGACTCTTGCTGCAGTATACTTTGCACCAGGTCTGTGCACGGGTAGCGGTACAAATCTATGCCGTGTGTACTGAGAAACGCTTTCAGACTGTATAGGAGGTCTTTATCCAAGTCCTAAAAAAGAAAGAACAGACGAGGTGATACTCTGAAATATTACGTTGACAAGGACGTCAAATTTCGTAACCACTGGCAAATGTATGGACCTACAACCTCTTAAGACTCAATTTAGAAAAAATAAGAAATATAATACTATCCGTTAACCGATATTTGAGCCTTATACTTCTCCAAGTAACACAACGCCACGTCAAATTAAAAATTTGTCACTTACAGTCGATCCATCCTTACTTGTCATATTTGGTAAACAGGTTTCTAACCTCAAAATGCACCTTTTTTGGCTAAAAAAGCGATTTCTTCTTAAATAAAGCAACTGGAGATAATATTTTGGACATCACTTTGCCAATTTTCCATCTAGGTTTGCTTTAATTACGATACAATAGCTGTTTCACCCAAAAATAGTACATTTTGAGGTTATAAACTTGTTTACCAAATAAGACAAGTAAGGGTGAATCGACTGTACACATCAGCGTCCCTAGCAAGGTTGACACGAGCATAAGTTGGCACCGTCTTATCTCTAAGTGCGTCTCTCTCACTAGTGCCGGCGAAAGAGACAAGACGGCGTTAAGTTATCCCCGTGTGAACCTAGCTACGGCCACAGACATGTCTAAGAAGTAACACAAATTTTAACCTTACGTCAACCTTATGTGGGTCTCACACTATATGCCCTGACGGATATATCCGTCGTTCGCGTTGAAAAGGTTAAATATTTAGGGAGCTGGGTGCCATTTTGGTATATGATTTGTTTGTCTTTTATATTGATAAGGATCGATCGATCGATTTGGTCCAGTAAATGAAAGTCGTATGTCCCTGCGTTTTTATGTTAAAACTTTAAAAAATCGTACATAAAAACATCAGCGACCTAGACGTCTGCCAACTATTTTTTCTATTCAGGGAGTCCTAATGAATCGAATGGTCGCAACGAGAACGACGAACAAATGATTTAGTATAGCCTTTTTCATTTACATTTTTGCAACTTCGTCTTGTTATAAAACAGAGCCCTGCACGTCTGCCTCTTCCATGTTCATCGTTTTGAGGATGATTCTGACCATCAGTCCAAGAGGCAGACACGAACAAATTATTTAGCACAACGTTTTCTTTTTTAAATTGTTGAAACGTTGTCAATTGAAAACGCAGCGCTACCGTGGTGGCAGACTATTTTTCTGTGGTTCTTTACATTGTCATTAATCGAACAATTCAGGTCTGCCAAGCGAACAAATCATATAGAAATTTTGGCACCCAGCTCCCTAGCTAAAAAGCCTTTATTACTTACATCCTCAACTATAAGTGTGTCATACTTCTGAAGATCCAGTATGACATCAGCTGGGCCAGTCAACTTCACTTTATTGCCTAAGAATTTCAAATCCAAATATAGCTTATTGAACAAACTGCACATGTTGTTCGAGTTTTTAGTATGAAATAAATGGTAGCCGATGTAATATGCTATGTAGCCGTCATCTTCGATCTCCAAGGGCGCAGAGTTCGCGTGATAGTTATATCTCTTCAAGAATTCCGCGTGCAGCTTCTTCATTTCATCTTCCGCGAGGGAAGTTCTTAAGCAATTCATGATTAAATCGTGTATCTCATAGAGGTAGTTCTTCTGGTCTTGGATATACTCTTCTACGATGAGGCATTTCTTTCTGAGTTGTTTCATGATGGATTCCACTTCGGAGACATCCTTGTTCCACAAACGGCCTATAACTTTGGCGGATACTTTGGCGTTGTCGGGCAGGATCGCTAACATTTTGAAAAGCGGCAGCAAAGTGGAATCAAGCGCGTTTATGAATACTTTAATGGGATTATCGTGTCTCGGTAAACTGAAACAAGGAAAATAATATAAGGTTTAAATATAGATGTGTCCTTTGTGGAAACATTTTACACGTTTTTTTGGTGTCCTTGCTGAAATTTATTAACCATTTCGCCGCTAGATTAACAGTGAATTTATCCATACTTGTCTTATTTGGTAAGCAAGTTTCTAAACTCAAAATGCAGCTGTTTTGGCTAAAACTAAATATAATATAATATGTCCTAGAGTAAGCACTAACAATATCTTATAAGTAATAATGTTACTAACACCTATGGATACAGTCCGAAATAAATATTATTTGATTTGATTTAAAACAGATGTTTCCTTGCAAATAACGGAATCGGAGACAATATTTTAGACGTCATATTCAGTGCCAAGAACCGGACTAATGGCTCAATTAACCTTTTGACCGCCAAGCATGTCTGAGAAGTAACACGAATTTCAACTTTAAGTCAAGGTAATGAAGGACCTTTTTACCCTGTATCCGCTGACGGCTGCAGCCGACTGGAGCGGTCAAAAGGTTAAATTAGTCTGGCCGCCGTATACGGCGATCGTATCAGTTCCAAACGGGTCTGGCCGACTGACACCGTCTTCAGACTAGTAAGACCTAGTACGATCTGGCCGGAAGAACGCTTAATCTAGTCCGGTCTTGACCGTATGATCATCCAGTCTAATATGGCGACTGAAGTATTGTAATTGCCCCTTAAGAAAATAATAAAATACAATTTAAGGAAACTCATTGTTGATTAATTTATCCAAAAAAATATTCAGTTTTATTATCCAGTAAAGCACTATTATAAAAAAAGTTAAACCCTAATATCGATATCGGTATAAATTCTATAGGACACAGATCTGACCAGTCTGTGGTTGTCATAATGAAGTGGCTTAAAAGACTCGCATCCAGATTAAAAATATGAAGAAAACAACTAGTTGTTATCGTTGTGTGCTGTGTGGCAGACGTAAGGCGAAGGAGGAACCACTTTTGAAATGGACGTACTGGTAAAATACAACCATCTTGTATTTTCATTAGGGCGGCCATGTTTGCGGAAGCAGTGTAGCATTATAGTCTTATGTTCAGCTAAGATACAGCGCATCTATTACTATTCTATAATCTAAGACCTATTACATACTGTCAGAAAGTTCTAGTTTTCTATGAATGAAAAATTATTCTTGCTCATATGTTCACTGCGAGAAAAAAACGTACATTGATATTTTTCGTCACTGTTATATACTTACAATAAGAAATCCTTTTTCTGCAATTTGTTCACGTAATAAGTCCACCGACCGGTGTCGTGAGTCAACCTCTGTCTATTCTCTGATAATATTGCTCCGAGCATCGCTATAGAAAATGGGTTCCCTTTGCAGATGTCATGTAACTTCTTCGCTTGGCGCGGGAGCTTATTCGGGTCGACTTCTAGGCAGGATGCGAACAGTTCCAGAGATTCTGTTTCCTCAAAGTTATTTCCTATCTGTAAACATTAAGGGCCCGTTTCACAATATCCAAATCCAATGTACCCGTCTAGTAACACAAAATTCGCTGCCTTACTTGGAAACTGTAAGGCCTTAAATCAATTAATCATACATATCCTCAGCTATCTTTCTCAACCTCGTAAGTCGCTAATGTGGCTTCAAATTTGAACTTTATTTATCGGGATCATAAGGCTGGTTGTGCAATTGAATTGAGTTTGTGAAACAAAACAGTGGACATAAAAAGAGCTAAAGAATTTACAAAAACCCGGTCAAGTGCGAGTCGGACTCGCGCACCGAGGGTTCCGTACTACGCCAATTTGACATGATCTCAACCAATCAATAATAGATTTTATGTTAATAGAACTTTGACAGTTGCAAATAAGTTAGCAGATTGTAAGGCTGCCGCGGTATACCACGCGCAATGTAAAAATAGCGCTGATGGTGATACATTTTATATGACCGTCAGCGCTCTTTTTACACTGGTCGAGGTATAATTTTCTCGTTTTATTTCAATATATTTTTCACATTTCTATAACAGGAAGCCATTGAGTTGATATTTGCTGTTTAACTATGGAGTATAAACTAAAGTCTGGCCAAATATGATAGCTGAAACTAAAGCTGTTTTTTAAATACAGTTCGAACAAAATTGGTCTAAAATCAGTAAATTTTTTTAGGGTTTCAATGTACCAGCTTCTCAGGCTTAAAACTTTTTGAGATTTTTATTATTTGCTATAACAACACATCCTGTGAATATTCCAACCTTCTATCTCTTACCGTTGCTAGAGGCTTCTGACAGACAGACGGGGGACGGACGGACGTTGTCCTCTTAGTAATAGGGTCCCGTCGGATACTTTCGGGTACGGAACTCTAAAAATTAAAAAAATATATATATTTACCGTGATTATCTGCGCTTGAAAATTATCAACCACGTCCGTGTCTCTCGTAGTGATAAGTATTTTGCATCCTATATCGAACGCTTCCAGATATTTCTTTTCGTTGACTTCGTCGAGGACTAGGAGGCATTCCTTGAGGGTTTGTTCGGCGAACTGCGACTTGAGTTTGTCGCGGAGCTCCTGCCAGGTCCAGTCGTAGCTGGAGAGGGACTGCGTGTCCGCATTGGACCCGATACTCGACATGGATATAGACGAGTTCATGTACGAATTGTGTGTGTACATCGAGGACGCTTTGCGGTACAATCTGAAGAGAAAATAGTTTATAGGCCTAAATTGGGAGAAGCTTTGGGACAAAGGACATTTTAACGACATTTTGATGAATAAGGGCGTAAATAGATCTTGCTAGCCTGCCTGCCCTGCAACTTGACACTTCCTTAACCATATGCCATATTATGTCTACCAGCGTCCCAAGCAAGGTTGATACGAGGATAAGTTAACACCGTATTATCTCTAAGTGCGTCTCTCTCTCACTAGCGCCGACGAAAGAGATAGTCAGATAAGACGGGGTTAAGTCATCTTCATGTCACCTTGCTACGGTCGCAGAATAGTTTAATAATAATAATAATCTGGGTAAAACCTTTACGCAAATCGATCTAGTCCCAAAGTAAGCTCTAAAGGCTTGTGTTATGGATACTGGGGATTATATAGATCAGTGGCGGAGCGTGAGGGTAAGCCGGTGTATCATTTTTATTTTTAAACATTATATTATTACTCATTAAATATTGTATTTACGTAAAAAAACAATGTAATGCAATTTTTATGTTAATACAAGAAGTAAGTAATTAATAATATTAAATGTTTGAGTTAAGAAAGTATACACCGGCTTGCCCTCACGCTCCGCCACTGATATAGATAAATATATACGAAACATCCAAGACTCAGGAACAAACATTCGTGCTCATCAAATAAATATTTTTCCTTACCGGGGATTGAACCCGGGACCGCTAGCTTCGGAGGCAGGGTCACTACCAACTAGGCTAACCGCGTCGTCAAAAACAAACATATCGATATATAAACCAGACAATAAAACCTTTGGGTTTTTCCACATTTAATAAAAAATATAAATAAAATAACCGCAAATAAAAACAATGTCAGCCAAATATAAAATTCCCAAAATTAAATCGAGTTTGACATTTCTTATTTCAGTTTTAGCGATTTTTAAGCGAAAACACCCTGGTTTTGCCCAAATGACTCACTTATTTTGTAGGTTGATGATGTCGTCCTGAGTTTTGCAATTGCCAAAGTCCAGCCAGAAAACGGCGCCATTGAAATTGGTGTTGATCAAATCCGAGTGGTACCGAAGCGCCCCGATCACCACCGAAGTCTTGCCGGATCCCGGCATGCCGTGGAGTGCCAGGATTTTGTGTCTCGAGAGTTGCTTAAGTTTCGACACGACCTCTTCTTCCTATAATGTCATCCGAAATTTACGTTTGTTTTGTAGTCAACACCACACCACACCAACCGTCAACACCACCACCGGATTATATAGATCTACTGGGCACCAGGTGGCAAAGGAGCGTCTAGCGGGTACACCTTCAAGCGAAAGCTAAAAGGTCATTTGTTGACGCTCCAGAAAAAATAAGTGTAATGCAGCACTTAACGTTTTTACAACTTGTTCTCCGTCTCTTTTTCTCTTTTTTAACATTTTACGTTTAATGCTGCTGTAACAAGTATTTTAGTAGTAATTATTCTGAACACATTATCACAATATTAAGTATACCTATATGTATGACCCATCCATGTAAGTAGTAGTAAATAAGTAATTATTAGCATGTAGTGTATTTGTACAGCGCTCCGTGAGTCACAGACGATGCTGGCTGAAAATCAGCGCTGCAGGTGTCTTACACCTCAGCATTATGCTGAGCCAGTGTCCCATTCACAGCCGGGAGGACACACACACCACCATTTTGTTTTTATTGTTAAAATTTTTATTTATATTACTCTGTGTGTCTTCTGTGTTAGTGAATAAATGTTTCTTTCTTTCTTTCTTTCTTTTTAGGTGTCTTCTCATAGTGAAAGGCACTGGGCAGAAGTCCCAACGCGGATTGCGGACTTAACATCGTTGAATAGGGAACATGCATGTTTTCTTTTCCATCTTTTATTGGAAAGTACGTAATAGAAACCAAACTGTGTACGTAAAACATTATTGTGTTGTTTATTTTTTGAGATACGAACTTTGAAAAGTCATCGTTCATACCACTGGCAAAAACGCTCCATAAAAAAGGACATGAACTATGACGTCACAGTTTGTTTCCGTAAATACTGTTTCATGTCAAAAACTAGTACTTAATTCAGAACTAAAAAACAATATTGATTTTTCACTTTCTGACCTTTAATAAAAAAAGTGTAAATGATCTTTTTTTTCTTTTACACGCATTTATTTACATTGTCTTTCATAATATACAATTTAAAGCCCATTTTGATTTTCATGCATATACCCTATTAGGTGCAGGTTTCGTCAAGACATTGTCCTCCACGTAAGTGCAAGTGGTAAATATCTACTTGAATTCCGCATATAAGTTCCGAAAAGCTTAGAACTGTGAGCCGAGGAACTTGTGACCCCCTGCATGAGACGCGCGCGTCCGATCACTCGGCTACCACGGCTAAACGTTTTGATTCTCAGTCTGGATAGGTACAAGAGTCCAAGTACAAAACTTTGTCTGAGGGACCGCGCAGACCTGTATCATCTTTCTCTTTCCCATCCTTGCCGGCAGAATGAGAGTTCCTACCGTCAGGCGGGGTTAAATACATTCTCGTTTAAACATTATTTTTTAAGAAAATCGATACATTTGCTAACAGAAATATACGATATTCCCCGCATGTTAATTACTTTACCAGCTCATATTGCTTCAAGATTAGAACTTCAAGTTTGGGCACGTAATGCAGGTCAACTTGCGTTATCTATCTACGCTTCTGTGCATTGACCTCATCACATAGGTATATTTATTGCGCGCTAATTTTTGCGACGGACTTTAATGACTCATTAAAGTAGGTAGGTTTTTATATTAACCTACATTAACTAAATATGTATTAACCTTTTTCATCGCCAATGACGGATATATCCGTCACGGCATATAGGGTAAAAGAGCCCTACACGGGTTTGAGGTAAGTTTGAAATTCATGTTTCTTCACAGACATGCTTGGCGTCGAAGAGGTTAAAAGAAACCAAAGTAACAGATGATACAATGGCATTCCCACAACATGCTACACTAGTGACGTGACAACCGGAATCGGCGTACAATATTAAGAAGCCACTGTTAATATAAAACATGGAAACTTAAATATCACAAGTTACAGTCAAAAGTCATTAATCTCTTGAACGCCACAGTCGGCTATATACGATAGTGGATTTGCGTACGCTAAATGCTGCATTTGGCGTGGCGTTCTAAGGGTTATAAGGACTAGAGATGCAACGGATATCCGGTTACTATCCGGTATCCGGCCTATCCGGCCATGATTTTACTATCCGGCCGGATACCGGATAGTGACTCGGTATCCGGCCGGATACCGGATAGTAAAAGCTTGCATCAGAAATAGGATAAGACCATTAAAAACCATCAGAAATAATCGAAATCCACGTCAGTTATCAAATTAAAGCTTAGTTTGTTGTAATTTTAACATGAAACTTCACTTAACATCACGTCGTGCACGTTTGAATATTCCCAACTGACGTAATAGAGCGCGTATTGAACCTCAAAGGGCCTCCCCGCGCACTTACAATTCGTAACAAGTTGAAACTTGGTCGCCGCGCGAAGGCCGCGCAAACAAACACGACTTTAGAGATAGCTAATGTGCAGCCGGATATCCGGCTATCCGGCTAATGGCCATGCCGGATATCCGGTATCCGGTATCCGGCCAAACCACTATCCGTTGCATCTCTAATAAGGACTATCTATTATCTATTAAAGTGAAAGCGGTCGCCTGAATATCTCGTTTATTGGACCTTAACGCACCCTAAAACTATTATCGAATGTAATATATTTATACAAAATATCCCATAGGGTCATCGTTAACCTTTTGACCGCCCCAGTCGGCTACAGCGGTCAGCGTATACAGAGTAAAAAAGTTCTTCATTACCGTGACTTAAAGTTGAAATTCGTGTTACTTCTGAGACATGCTTGGCGGTCAAAAGGTTAAAGACCACACATTCAATATATTTTGCACTCTCACCACAGCAACCCTCTGCACATAATGGTCCGGCAGCCGCGGCACATCGCCTCGGCTGAGGCTGTCCTCGAAGCTACTGTCGAAAGTTGGCTCCATGTACTCCGCGTTAAACTTCTCCCATAGCCAACGGTGGTCCTTCGACAGGCTGTCCACGAACGCTTGGTAAGCGGCGTTGTTGCCACTTTGTAGAATCGTATTGATGAGGTATTGGGTGCGTTCCGTGCGGATCGTCTGTAATGCGATACAGTAGATGTTAACAAGTAATCAGCAAGTTTGAGGAACCGTTATATATATTTTTAAAAAGCCTACTTTCTAGGCAAGTCTGAAGCGCATTAAACGTAGCACACCCGTCGAAGATTTCTATGATCCTATGATTCCAAAAAATCTAGGCACTAGCAGAACAAAAAGTGTTATTTGAAGATTTAAACCCTCCATGTCTTAACCTTTTAAAGGCCGTAAAATTTTCAGCAGATGTGTCTGTGTCGCCGCGTATACAAAGCCGAAACAAAATGTATAAGTCATTTTGTCTTAATCGTTCATTCCCATTATACCAGAATTTCAAAATACCAGGTAGCCGATTTACCAGATATCTGAAATACCAGATTCCCAAATTATCGGATTGCCAATACGACTGGTTCCTGTTCTGTTAAAGAATATGGGATATTATTTTATATTTATTATTCAATCTGGTGTTTTGGGAAACTGGTTTTATAAGGTATCTGGTATATCGGTTATCTGATATTTTAAAATTATGGTGTTTTGAGATCGAGCGGTCTTAATTATAAGACTGAGGCTAAATGAGCTTATAGATATTTTGTGTCTTATAATTTAGACAATGGCGGTCCAAAGGTTAAAGGAGACATCGCTACAGACATCAATACTATTTTAAAGGATTCGAATTTACATTCCAAATGCCAAACAACTACTTGGTATCCTGCAATAATACAAAAAATGATGTAGTCGCATTACGCTCATCATAATAATGGCGGTCCAAAGGTTAAAGGTATCATCGCTACAGACATCAATACTATTTAAAGGATTCGTATTTTTATTCCAAATGCCAAACAAATCCTTGGTATCTATCAATAATTTAAAAAAAATGATGAAGTCGCATTACGCTCATCATAAATAATATAACGTTTGTATTAGCATTTGATCATTTGTTCTTTTTGTTTAAAAATCTATACATGAAATACAAGTGTCCAGTTCAGGGTCACATTCTCGAAGTAGCGGAGGAAGGGGCCGCCAGTAGATTATAAGAATACAGAGATTATATAAATTAGCCGCACTAAAGCTATTTAGAGACTATTGTTTAACTACTATAGAGTACTAGTTCTAGTCAACAACCGTTATTTTGACAATGGCTAGCCTACCCGCTACATCAACATCTCTCAAACTTTTAAGGATTCACGCCAGACTACGAAAAACGTTGTTTAGTTTTAGACGTACCAAATTAGATATGTTTTCCAAAGTATCATTCGTTATGACGTTTTTCATAAACAGCTCATCTATAATGAACCTTACGTCGAGGTCTTTGACGATGTCTTGTTGATGGTGCTGCAACAGGAGCCTGTACTTGTTATCCATGGTGTGAGTGGCATCTGCAACAAACATTCATAAACATGAGCAATTTAGGTATCAAAGTTAAATCAATAATTTTTTTCGGGTTACTCGCGTGTACTTGAAACTAACACACCAGTTTTTTTTTATCGGGAACTAGAGCTTCGCTCGTGGTATTTTCCATACAAACTTTATCACCCCCTTTCACCCCTTTAGAGATAGAATTTCAAAAAATCCCTCCTTAGTGCTCCTCTAGGGTACTCGAGGAATGTCTCCTCCAAATTTCAAACCTCTCGGACCACCCGTTTAGGCTGTGCGTTGTCTATAAGTGAGTCACGGTATTGTTTTATTATAGGGTATTCATTTAAATGCAGGTAAAAAGTATTTCAAGTATTCAAGTTTTATCACACCAGTTAAATTGTTGTACATCTCATAAAGGTCATAACAGAAATAGGCATATTCAATACGTACTAAAAACATCAAACTTAGTTTTCCTTATATAAGGAAATTTATATAAATTAATGCTCTGCCATTTGGCTATTGTCAAACACATATAATGTGTCATTAACAAATTAATTACGGAAAATTATAATTATTCTCTCCTATTCTTAATTGGTGGTTATCGGTGTTGGTCGCACATAATGTATAATTACTAAGTAAATCTGATGTACCTACAAACTGTTTTGTGCGACTGTTTGTTTGCCCAAATAAAAATGAAAATAAAATAAATAAATATTCTTGTTCTTATACAAACTTAAATAGATGACGCAACAACAAGATCGAAAATCCTACTTATAAAAGCATTAACTAACGTAGCACTGAACTCTTAACATTTCTCCGTATGCGCAGACGCATGTTTCGCGGCTTGTACGAGTGACGGTGAATCATGGGAGCTTCGTAGACGACTTTCAGGTTAGGACCTCGCGCGATCACTGACCGATATTGTTCTTGCAGCCCATATTGAACGATGATTCGACGCCGTGACAATTTCGGTGCAATTTATTATTTTTAAACAAACATTCGTGCGTTCGCTAAGTTAGGTACTATTTTCTCATGTTATTAGCGTTGGTAGGTATTGAGTAAGATCTCTATCCAATCGAAACATGGTTTTTCCAGTTCACCTATGCACCTGATTATTATTTGCAAGGAAGTTATACAAAGCGAAGAAACTGTATTGGCTGATACCGGAATTAGCTATGTGTAATAACTTGTCTAGACGCGGAGACTATACATCTCCCTTACTAAGGTCTGTTCGCCGAGAGTTGATAAATATTATGATATCGTTTCGAAATAGCGACTGTAGCTTAACTATCGCAAACTGTATGACGGGCGTCGCTTATAGCCGCGCGCACTGAGTTTCGTGGTACGAGGGTCGCAGATGTTGTCAGCAGCGGCTTCGCGCCGGGCGGACGGCGGCGAAAAAAATATATTTGTTTTGTTCATATACACAATCGCCATATTGCAAATTAATGTCTTATTAATGTGCGCGTCAAATGTCATATAAATTCAATAATCTGTACTGGCTTCGGCCAAAGAAACGAAAAAGAAAAAAAATATCTATGACACATGTTTAAAACGCGTTGAGTATGGATATGACGTGTCTTGTGTCTTTCTACATATAATAATGTCATTTTCATCACACTTGCTCGGAAAGGGTGTTATTATACGCAAGCGTATAGAGCAACTATAGCCGATTTAACTCCTCTATGCGCCCCGGGAGTTATGGATTTTGTATGGTTTCGAACTCCCGCGGGCTGTTAGGTGCGCCAGGTCGGCGGAGCTGCTCAGGAGCCGCAGCCAGCGGGGCGCGCGACCGCAAGCCGGCGGAGCTGCCCCGCGCTGATCGCAACGTACGCTCAGTTTATGAACACCCACCTGATGGTAATTCACGATGTAAAATGGAAATAAAATTAATATATATACTTTTTTTTGTCTAATTTTTATTTCATTTCCTCGCAAATGTGATGAAAAACATTGTGTGTATCACGGGCAGTAAGGGGATAACAAACTCGAGTCATAAAACCCCTCGCCTATCGGCGTCGGGCTTCTAACAGACTCTCGTTAGTTATCCCTTTCTTACGGCCCTAGATGCACAATGTACTATAGCTTCGAGTGTGGCGTTGGGGTATTCTGTTCGCGTGTTGCTTTCTTTTTATACAGTTAGGCTATTCAATAATAATATTCTATGAAAAAAATATAATTTTTCTCAGTAATTTTTTTGTTATCATCGGTAAAAATAATTAGCGGGCCGCTATTTGTAATGAGTTAAGAAGCCCTGACTTTTTACTTTTTTTATCAACTCTCGCCAAACTGACTCTAGTTAGTTAGTTAGTTATTAGAATTACTTTGTAGCCATTAGGTTTGTTTGTTGCACTTTTTGTGTTAGTTTTTAGATAAAACTAATGTCAAAGTTGAAAAAAGACTCTACTTCACTTATTACGATGAATTAATGTTACTTTTGGCCGAATTCAGAAAGGTCACTCAAATTGCTTGCTGTATTGGTTGACAACTAGTTGAGGGACATTTAACTATTTAATATATAATTAAATGTAAACATTTAATTGCAGTGGCGTTTCTGAATTCGGCAATTTGTAAAAGTAAGTATATTATTATTTGCTATTTGATAAGTTTTTGTTCAAAATGCATTTTTATAAGAAGTTTTTTTATCCATTGCAGTTTAATTTCGCAATTTCATTGGGTTAACATATGTGTACTTATTCCGATCACGGAAATTAGTTCAAAAATTGATTTCCAAGATTTAAACAAACATAAATAAAAACTTGTAAAAATAAAATAAGTTTTTTAAGTGGAAAATTCAACACACTATGATAACATGAGTACCTACAACTCAATTAAAACAATCTTTACAGTTACAAAGAAAGCATATACGTTTCTATACTTCTTGTTACTATGTAAATATGCCATAGCTAGCGGTGGTGTGATTCTCTAGGTTCACTAATGAAACGGCGAAAACTTTTTGGCATCTTTTTAACTCCCAAACTATTTATCTCATATTTTTTATTGGGAGAAATTTTATTTCCCAACTCAACATTTCGAACTGATGTCATTTCCCAACTGATGATTTCATGAATTATTGTTAGGCAAATTATTACTAGGGATTTTTTTAAGATGTCATTTATGTATTCGTCAAATGTATTGATTGGCATACCATAATTTTAGCAACATCTTTTTGACATAAAATATGTCCTAGAAGATTTATTTATATTTTGACATACAAAGTTAGGTTTAGATTAAAAGTTAAAATATAATATATATTTTAACTTTTAATCTAAACCTAACTAACCGAAACGCAAGCGTGTCGACGTCACCCCGCTTCGCGGGGTGCCTACTGCCGCACACAAGTTAACCCTAACCTAACCTACCAATAATACAGTTGTTACGATTGTTTGTTCTTACTGCGGGGGCTTCGCCCCCCGAGCCCCCGTCGTCGTGGCTTCCGCCCCCCCGACCGCCCTTTTATCTTCTTTATTTATGCAATTAAATATGTTTTAGCCATTTGTTCGTTTTGTACTTGGAATGTCTCTATACTTTAATATAAGTAAAAATTAATTATCATTTGCCAAACTTATGCTTATAAGCTGTGCAAAGTGTGCAAAGTGACAATTTGAACAAACATATTTGGAATATAATATTAGCCAAAAGAAAAGGTTTGCTTAATAAACTTTTGTCTTAATAAAACTTGACAAAGTATAATGATGCAAAATGATAATTTGACCAAATGAATATAATGCGAAATGTAAATTTGCTAAAGATTCGTTTGGGAAATGAGACTACTGCGATAAGTTTTTTGGGAAGTAAAATTTGGCGAAACATATTTCAGGACCCCGATTCTCTAACATGCGCAGCGGCTGATCGGCGGATAAACGAACTGCCTATTACTTTAGACTGTAAGAACAAAGTCATTCGGTCTGAATTTGAATGTGCCTGTCATCGCTGATCAGCCGCTGCGTACGTTAGACAATCACATGTACCTATGGCATTTTTTGCCGGCTTCACTTACTTAGTTTTAACTCGGTTTCGGTTTTGCATTAGCATATCAATTAATTACCGTTAAATGTGATCACCAAGAAAAATAAATTATTCGCATTAATGATACAACAATCATTAAACGTGGGTACACAATTATAATAATGGGCAGACAAGCCACAAATGTTTTTCTTTTGTAATGTTACATTTAAGTGCAATTACTAATCAGATTTTGTTACTGTTATTATGGTAACATATTATTAAGAAATATTCTACATTAAGAATAATTGTATAATAAATATGTTTCTATTCAAGGCTGGTAAGATCTCACCTTATAGAGATAGATAGTTTCACTTAACGCGAGTTTTTGCAGAACGTATCCCTTGCGTAAAGCGGGGAGTTACCGTATTAGTATGATTAGACGATTGCGCCGTTTCAGAGATACAAAAACCTAATTTAGTATAGCAACTCACCGCTAACATCATTTGAATAATAACGCTATTGATTGGCATAAAAAAACTTGCAATTCAACAATATTTTACTGGTATTCTTATGCATTACAAACCTTTCAAATGTACTTCGAGGAACTCCTAAATTAGACGAATGTTGGTGTTCAATTAAATCACTTTTTCATCAACTTTAATTAACTTTAAAATATGCCACTGTTTGCTATAATCCGTTCAGTACTTAGGTATCACTCTGCGCCGAGAAATCTCTACTCAAAAGTCACACAAATCATACTGCGTTGGGGAACTTAAAGTAAAGTGAAAATAAACATGTAGTCGTGTGATCTGTTGGTTATTAGTATTCAAACTGCGGTGTATGATCATTAACACAACCTTGGACAGTTAGAGCCGCCTACATAACAAGATAAGTAAGCATCCATCGGGCCAAAAATACGACTATTCGAGTATGATTCGGCGGACAGGCTCCTTTGATTGCCAAGGCCGAGAACATACATAATTTTAAAAATTGACGTAAGTTATTTTACCGATCGCAGAATATGGACCCGTGATAGAAGCCTGCATTCCTAATAACGCTGCTACTAATGTTATGAACTTGAAATTACGAATAGTTATAGTACTTGCGTGCCTTGCGTGATATTGCAGGAATAAAATGTTTAAATATACCTACAGGGTGTCCCATGAAATTGTGTCACGCAGAGGTCCAACAGTAGAGCACTTCGAGGGGTATTTTTGGGACATCCTGTATTTTAAATTTTACTAAGAAACGGGGGAAAGGTAGTGGTTCGAATTGTATGAAAGGACTTTCTTTAAGAATTTCAAAAATGTGAAAAAAATACCGTCTCCCCTTATCACACTTATCCTCGAAATAAAGCCTAAAGCTCGTTTTATATAGAACTAGCTTCCGCTGGCGACTTTATCCGCGTACAATTCATTTACTGCGATTTCCTCGGAAACTGCGCAATTTTCTGGGATAAAAAGTATACCAACACATCACAGCAGATCCTTGCCGAAATTCATCCAAAAGACAGACAGACAAGAGCTAGTTTCGCATTTATTATATTAGTAGAGGCGGAGACTAAACGGCCACAGGACATTTATAAAATTGAGGTAAGAAAAGCGAAAGCTGCCTGGAAGCTTGACATGCTGGGTCGTATCTAGGGTTGCCAACCATACTATAATATATAGAATTGTACATATTTTGGCTCTGTGTACTATATACTGTTGAAGAAATATATATTACGAAAAAATACTATATTTTGGTCAGTCCTTAGTTCTTTACAAATGGACTTTGAATTGACCGGTTCAATAGGCATTTTCGCAGCTCGGATCGCCACGAAATGCGCAATCAGAATGTTGGAAAGACGAATTTTGTGTATTATGTATGTTTAATCAATCATAGATACCTAGCACTTTTAGAAGGTTTTTCTTTAAAGTACTATATTTTCTTTCAGTCTACTATTTTGTTTATACCTTTGACTGGAAAATACTATATTTGCCCCATAAATAGTTGGCAACCTTAGTCTTATCGTTCAAAATACTTAAACGTACTATAAGAATTCAAACAAAACAAGGCAATACTGACTCTACCTATTCCATATACTAATTACTTACTATATTTGGGTATTACATATTTAAATACGTTTTCTATGTCAAGGTCAGTTTAGTAGTATAGCAATTACTCGTTGATATATTGGTGTCACCTGCCAGGAAGTGGTCGAAGCTGATAACAAGATTGAAGTATCTATGTCCAAAACAAAAGCAATGCACGCCTTTTATTTTCAAGGCATCTTAGGTACCTAGTCTCATATTCAATGGTGTGTATGGAAAAAACATTGCAGCTGTGTGCGTGTGAGCTAGTGCCTTAGATGGTCTGTGGTTTGTGTCGTAAAGTCACGCACACACGTTAAAAAACCGGCCAAGTGCATGTCGCACCAATCACAATGTAGGATTCCGTACTTTAGGTATAGTAATTTCTGCTTCCGCGGTCCTAGCACGGTTGACACGGGGATAACTTAACCTCGTCTTATCTCTATCTCTTTGATCGGCACTAGTATGAGAGAGACGCACTTAGAGATAAGACGGTGTTGAATTATTCTTGTGTCAACCTTGCTAGGGACGCCGAGCCCGAAGCACCCCAAAAGCCCAAAATTTCAGCTTTGTAACTTTAATAGTACCTGTTCCAGAAAATGTGGCTGTGACATACATATTTCTTGTAGTGGTAGAGCCAAACAGTAATCCTCACTAGATAATTACTGTTCGAATGGGCCGGCTCGACCGGGGTAGTACCACACTCTCACAGAATATCGGCGTAAAGTAATAGCTTGCGTTTCGTATGGTGAGTGAAGAGATCCGGAGGCCTATTCCCTCATCCCCATGCCCATCCCCATTCCCCATCCTCCGTAGACTGGCAACTGGCATTGGCAGCACCTCTGGTGTTGCAGATGTCCATGGGCGGCGGTGACCACTTTCCATCAGGTGGGCCGTCAGCTCGTTTGTCAGTCAATTGACAAAAAAAATGACAGACAGACGAATATGGCGAAACTATAAGGATTCCTAATTTAACCACGGAGCCCTAAAAAGGTTGATCCTAACAACAACACAGAGCGAGAGCATTCATACAGTGAAGGATCTGGAGAAAAGGAAGAGTCAAAACTCAATAGCTACATGGTTGATGTTGATTTTGGTATGAAATTCAGGGTTTTTTTCCAAGTGTCACTGAGAGAGGCACTCAACATTAAAATTTATTTTTAATTGCAAAAGTTAATACATCTATTAAGCCTACATTGAATGGACATTTTTCTGTATTCCATCAAGCATTGAATTTTGAAAAACAAAATGTTAATTGAAATTGTTACTGGACAACTTTGTATTTTGACAACCACAAAAAAATTAAATTTATTATCCTTGTAATTCCTACTAATTATAAATTAAAAGTGTGTCATCAAACATTGCAGTGGGAGGTGTTTATCTGAATCATCAAGTCTCTCTCTGATCCTCAACAACATAATAATATAAACCGATTAGAGTGGGGTTTATTTTCTTCCAAAGCCCCAATTTGCAAGATTGTTCTTAGCTATCTACAGAAGAGATATGATAAATCGTTTTCGCGTTCAATCCAATCTTTATATATATTGCTATTGCAGTGAAGGTATCCCAGACCATGGACTATTAAGTTACAAATGTCAAATTTATATCATGTTTTGTTCCAATAGCATTTTGAACGGAATCACTCATTGTGTGGTCTAGATGATGGTACCCCAGAAGACATATTTTTTAGGTGCCCGATCTATAGTTCATCTCTATATGACATCCTGTGAACTTTCAATCTCTTCTCTGTTTTTCGCTACCTTCCCATGCTGTCAGCATAATGAAGTACATTAATATTCATGATATCATACTCTAGGAGCTGTTAAATCTGATAACTAATAATTGTATAACTTTTTCACTTGTCCATCCTTCACTTTATTTTCATTCCTCCCATTTATTAATTTACTAATAATATTTTGTCTTGTATTGTCTGTGTCCTCCTTAACATGAATGTTGATTATCTGTTTCAGGTATTCCCATATTGGCAAAATACATCTCGTCTACAGAATAGAGATGTCAAAGCCATTAATAATTAAAAAATCAAACACTGTTTTCTATGGGAGTAAAGAAGTTGGTGGGATTCATTACAAGGCAATCATGATGAACAGCTAAGAAGTGTATCTAGTATATCTAGAGTAACAAAGCACCTAAAACATTTTGATTTTAGCAAAAAATTTAATTTTCTCTTCAAGTGATATGAGATTCACTATGTTTTTAGCAAGAAAAGCTGATAAAATTAATAGAATTAATTATTGAATTTAACACATTCAATTTAAAATTGATCTCACCGTTCAATTAAAATTGCACATACTTGACTGGAATGGAGACCTTTTTATTATGTTTTTCAACACGTGTAAACTTTTAACGATAGGCAGCATGCTCAACACTGTGCTAACAGCTTCCGATACTAGCTTTTGACTGCATGGTATAAGTTTATCGCTTTTCACTTGGGAACTGTGCATCTCTATGGGTTAAAAAGTACAGTTTTCACTCTTCTTTTCCATATATAATATTAGTATGGACATACAGATATAGATAGCTATCTACAGATATTTGTATAAATGACATTTGTTAACGTTTTCACAACCAAAGGAGTATCTAACACTCAGTAATGACACAGTCAGTTATTTAAAATAATTTGAAAATTTGTTATCATACAATAATGATTTTTTATTGTGCTTATTATCAAAATTTCTTGTAAAAGAACAACTTCATATAATCATTTTAATATGAATCTTCTAAATCAAGTCCTAATGAGTCACATTACGTCCATCACATCCTCAGTCGTATCCAGTTTAAATAATTGGCATTTAAACATCACTTTTCTGTTATGAAACAAAGGAAAGCTTGTTATAAATGAAGCATCAACTTTAAAGTCAGAGTTAAATAAAATTGTAATGAACACTGGGAAAACCTGTCGCTGTACCTGGCAGGTCACATGAAAGTGTTATCTGCTGGTGGTTCACACTATATTTAAAACAAAATCCGTGATTTTATTAAATGGTTATATTATCCGATTTATAAACCTATATCCACAGTACTAGTTCCTAGAATTCCTTTGTTTCAACATCATTAAATTATAATTTCATTTATCCTTATTATATCATGACATTGCCTTACAGGTAGTTAATTAGGTTACGGACTAACAATTCTGTATACATGAGGACTGTCTGTATTAAAATTGGTATGTACGATCTTCCTAAAATTAACCAAAAGTTAACTTTTGCTGAAGATAAAAAGTGCAACCAGGGAAGTAGCAAATAAAGTAAAAACACTTCAAGTCATGATCTGATCTTATATAAAAGGGAAATCACTACTTACAAATACGTACTTCATTATGTGAATAGTTTGCTATAACCGTTCACGAAGTTTCAAATAAACAACAAACAACTTACCCCGTGATGGGCAACGAGAATCCTGCACTTATTAATTTTCTATATAAAACATAACAATGAACCGTCCACTAACTATGTGATAAAAGAACTTACTTTGTCTAAAATAAGAAAAAGAAAATAACGCAAACAAACCACTGCAATCTCCAATGCATTCATGAGCAATGCACATTTGTATGCATGTAATCTATTATGTTTCGTTTCAACTGCATTTTGTTGTCTTCAGTTCAGTAGAATCAACAATCAACAAAATCTACCTGCTTGATTGGTCAATACATAAATAAGCTTAATTGTGATTGGTTATAATCAGTTCGGATTTCCTAATTTGACGTGAATAACAAAACATGCCGTGTTCAGATGATAGTTATTTTGCCAACTGTCACAAGTACAAGGTGTTAGACTACAAAAATATATTGATGTATTTTGTTTTTAGATAGTTGTTAGGATATTTGTAGATTACTCTTTTAGTGTATATGTAAAACATTATATATGTATTCTCGATTTATTACAATTTTTGCTTACGATCTTAGCTGGTAGTTCCGTATATAGTTCAGCATCCATTCCCGAGATGTCACTTTAGTAAATATTATACAGACTTGAGTTGTATTGGGATTATTTTAGCGGTTTTTAAATTATAGATCTTGGCCTTTTTCCGACAGTGGCTAAGCGATACGGTTTATCATATCGCTTTGCTTTGTCTTTATCTTACTTTACAAAGTTTATATAAGGTTTATATTGAAAGGCAAGTGACACAACAAAGTGACATTTAGTTACCATAGTAACTTAGTAACCATCGGTACCCGTAGTCCATGTAGTGGTGATGTTGATAAGCTCCAGATTAGATGAGTTACGACGTTACGACATATGGATTAGGTAGTTTAGGTACTTGGAGATTTTAAGCTTTTAAGCATCAATCATAATTATGGATATTCCTTACCTTGTCGAGTTCGCCAATATTAGAACCCTATACTGAAGATCTAAGTGGTTTTAAAGTCTGCAGGATCATTAAATATTGAAATTTAAATAAAATAAAAAAGTTTCAAATAACTTGGACGTGAATTCTCTATAGGTATTGATTTTACTAGATAATTAAAGTACTTTAGATCTCGGAGTTCTAAATTATACGTTATATTTATACTAAGATTATGTTGCTAATAGTTGACATTCGTTCTACATGATTTCGACCACTAGGTAATACCTATAAGCTTACAAATTTACATGATGACTTTAACATCCGCCATATTGAACTTCCTGTGGCCTTCTGTGTATCCCCTTACTTCGTTTAGAATATTAAGATAAATTAAAAAACACCTAATTTGCTTAAATCGGTTAAGTATAGAAAAGACAATAAACTCAAGTAAAAACATATCGCACATAGTTTTCGTAGGATTGAACGCTTATGCCAGTAGGTAAACTAAACGACTAACTGAGACATAACGCCCATGCATGATATTTTGCACAGGAGTTTTTTTATATAACGTAGGTTACAATAAGAACGAGTGATGAAAGTTTGTATGGAAGTACGTCATTTTTGAAGTTATTTATGAGGTGTGCCCGATTCGACTTCCCTTGCTAACAGTGGCGCATTCCTGAAGGCTTTACTAAGCTAGACAGCTACGGCTAGCTAATCAGTGAAGTCCATGTTACTCTAACTAAATGTCAGACTCGCACGTACGGTTCTAATTCTTCCGGCTTCCCTTAGGAAATATTTGACGTTTCGCCACTGCTTGCTAACACGGATAGTTTAACTGTAACTTCATTTCGGGCTGGCAGCTATTTTGGCCGAAGGCTGACTGAAGCCTAGCGGTACTACGCAATGCTGCCAGTCTGCTGCGGCCCTAACATGCCAGACACGGGGATAAGTTAAACCCGTTTATCTCTCTGACTCTCTCTTTCGTCGACACTAGTGTGAGAGAGACACACCTAGACATAAGACGGTTTAAGTTATCCCCGTGTCTGGCATGCTAGAGCCGCTGGGCACGATGAGCAGCGACGGCGATTTAGGTAGGTACCTAGTATCTTTTTTGAAGTTAATTTTTTAAAATTTTACACTGTATTTGAACTACCTTTATTGTGATTTTAAAGTATTACTAGCAAACCCGGCGAACTCCGTTTCGCCACCAGATGGCTTCGTTTTATGTAACATTTCGTTTGGTGTAGCTATGTATCAGAGATGGCGCTGTATGTGAAAAAAGATTTTCCCGCTTTTCTGTTGAATTTTTTCCTGAATTTTCTTTGCTATAAACCTCACGGAGCCCAAGACCTTTCCAACGAATGCAAAACCGTGGAAATCGGTTCTTGCGTTCTGGAGTTATAGCGTCAGGAAGGAAAACCCGACTTATTTTTATATAGTAGATTATTTCAGAAAAGATCTCTGGTAAGTACTGTTCTTTACTATTAATTAGCAAATGATTTAACGTTTTATCTTACAAAAAAAAAAACCGCAAGACTGAGTTATGATTGCAAACGCATTAGCTAAATATCAGGTAGAGCAGATGCGTATCTTAACAAAAGCCGCGGACTTGCACTGTAAACAAACTATTTAAGCCCCGATCAAAGGCCATGAATAGCCTTGTGGCGGTGTTGGCCTATAATAAGATTTATTGTAACCGATCTTGTTTTGACAACGACAATAGTGCGGGATTCTTGGTGGTAAGACGGCTTTGTGTGGTCCGCTTTGTTCGATGCATGGAAAGTCAAAAATTGACTGTCAAACACACCTGGTTGACAAAAAAATATCAATTACGAACTTTTGTGGAAGAAACGAACTTTTAGTTCAATTGGGTATCTTGCACATTATACATAGCTATGTATATACCCAAATTTTTTTGATTACTAGTTTAAAGTGTCTAATCAAAACAAATTATCTGCCTGTCGCACTGAGCTATGAGAGGTGCCTTATATTAAAC
Organism: Tortricodes alternella; assembly: GCA_947859335.1. Classification (NCBI taxonomy): domain Eukaryota; kingdom Metazoa; phylum Arthropoda; class Insecta; order Lepidoptera; family Tortricidae; genus Tortricodes; species Tortricodes alternella. The sequence continues at coordinate 5,392,722 of OX401981.1, forward strand.
CTAACCTATAGGTCCTGCGGCACTAACATGAATGACACAAAGATAAATTAAACCCGTTTATCTCTATGACTATCTCTTTCGTCGGCACTAGTGTGAGAGACGCACTTAGAGATAAGACGGTCTATCTTATCTTTGTGTCATTCATGTTAAGGCCGCAGGGGCGACCCCTGCTGCCGACATTAGAGTTAAAAATTATAAGCGGCGGGGCTACAGGCAAGGCAAGGGATAAACATAACATCGCGAACGCACCAATCACAGTGGTCTAAAAAATCCCCGAACCGCACAAGCTTTATTTGCTAGTAAAGTGGGCAGCGGCTTCGGTCCTAGCATGCTAGTCACGGGGATACGTTAAACCCGTTTATCTCTCTGAAATTTGGCAAACAATATTTTGCCCAAAAGGCACTACAACCATAAAACATTTGTTTCATTTTAATTGACAAACTAAAAAAATACCGCAATATTAAATTAAATTTAACAAAAAGTTGGGTGGTGCTCTGCGAGTCGCGAGGTATTTAATAAATGTGTAGTTATTTTTTACGCTGACTCTACTGTCCCCCGTGGTGAGATTCTTTAAGGTGTGCGGCGGCTGCTCAGCGGATAAACTAAACTAATAATTTAGACTGTAAGAACATGTACATTCGGTCCAAATTTGAATGTGTTCTTCATGGCCGATCAGCGGCCCTAGCAAGGTTGACAAAAGGATAAGTTAGAATGTCTTTTCTCTAAGTTTGTCTCTCCTACACTTGTGCCGACGAAAGAGATAGTATTAGAGATAAACGGGTTTAACCTATCTTTGTGTCTTGCATGTTAGGGCCGCAGAGTAAACTCGTATTTGCTACATAATTAGGCGTAGGCGTTTGAAGTTACTCGTTTCTGACGCAGCGCTGTGCACGTACGGAATCACAACTACTGTTCCAAAAGACTCGAGCCTTAGCTCTATTTTAAGGCTAGCCTCGATTCTTAACGCCTAGAGCACTAAAAGTCTTTACTTAAAGCAGTTTAGCGCCCAATTCAAGAGCCTCGAATCTCTTAGCTAGTAACCTTATTATATTTTGACAAGGGCTTTTAGCGTTTAACTATAATAGTATTTTAATAAGGTTACTAGCTCAGAGATTCGAGGCTCTTGAATATAACTAGGCTAGGGGGCTAAAGAGCTTGATAGCCTTCTAGTCCTAGGTTCTAGGTCTAGGGGCCAACAATCGAGGCGAGCCTTAAAAAAAGAGCTAGAAGGCTCGAGTTTTTTGGAACACTGTTCATAACAAAAAAATATAATACCTATTCATATAGGGGTTCAGGTTAAGAGCGAACTAAACGTTTGTGATTTAAACTTATTGAATTCTTATTTTTACTACCTACCTACTTGTGATAAACAGGTCATACTAGCACTTATACTAGTTCGTCTCAAAATACTTAGTGGTGGTTACAATCTAACGATTTACTACGAGTATATACGATAGCAAGTGAAACGCGTGAGTTATGGTAATGCACCCTGATAGCTCGGGAGTCAACGCTACAACGCGACGATCACCAAACTCTAATCTAACATATAAATATAAAAACGACCATGCTCGACTCACTAAAAGGCGATTGTTGTTAAATTTAATGGGGCATTAAATAAAATAAGGTCTGAGTCACGATAATTACGCTATTAACGAATAAACCAGCCGATGGCGACTCTCATCAGCTATGTGATTCTGTAACGCGCATGCGCTTCACTCGCCGACGAAGACTTGCCTGCTGCATAGAAACATGAACATAGGTACCACACCCAGCCAGGAACGGAGCCTGACCCGGACTATCCGGATAAACCAGGGGGCACAGGTTTTTTAGGAGTAACACGCTCTGGGATGGGAGAGGATGGCCGACTAGCCGCAACCAGTCCACCACAATCACCCGGCTATGCAGCCTTTATTCAATATGTTCTGGTTCTCCTATTCGTCTGTTCGATATAGGTTGGAGGAGTTTGTATCTCCCTCTTCTTTAGTTTTAAGGTTCTTCCTCCCCTTTCGACTTAAGGATGAATGTACTTATTCTGCCTTTCCCTGTGTTTGTGCCTCCTGTAGAAGTTGTGCTTTATATTATCTTCGATCGGTGGATCCTCGCAGGAAAAGTCTACATTATTGGTGGTCTTTGGACGCTTTGATATTTTGCAAATGGCGCCTGCATTCCCTAAGGCTCTGTATGGCTGAATCTGTTCGGTTCTGGTGTTTCCTAAATTTATGTTTTGGTTGGAATCTTATGACATCTAAGGCCAAGTGTTGCTTGATTTCGGTGCTTGAAGATGGGCGAGACAATTTGCTTGAGTCAATGCGCAGTGGCGTCTCTCTTAAATAACATTTAGTCACCAAACTCACAAGCCTAACTTTACCCGGTCACTGCGTATAATTTTGATGAAGACAGTCACGACTGGTACCTAACTCCGTATAATCTCTACGAGCACGTGGATCAATTTATGGTTGTCAGCTGGTGAAATGAGTGACGAAATGAGTGACAAAATTTGTTAGAGACCATAGTTAGCTAGTTTGTGCTACTATGGGTCGTCGTCGAGTCTCCGCCCGACATATTGGAGAATTACACCTTAGGTTTAACGATAATAATAACTTCGTGGGCAGACCTTAACGCTAACCCGGGCCTATCAAAGACTATTATCGGTTCTGATTAGTGTAAAATCTGCCCGTCATAAACATATTTTTTAAGCTCATAGACATAATGTTATGGGGCAATTAACATCACCATAACAATAAGGAAGTAATTATCATTGGCTAAAATTTATCAGTGTCAAGTCGAGAGCTTTAATTATGTTTCTCATAAAGCGTCTATCTTCTTTTCCCATATCTACGTTATAATTGCTATTGAGCTTATTGCGTCGATGGTTAACATGATTTCCTTTCTACAGAAAAATAATTTGACCCTAAACAAATAGAACCTTATCCCAGAGTCAGTAAGACCTTTCGTTCGACCCTATTAACGGGACATTTTGGGTCTTCTTTAACTTTGCTTAAGTCCAAATCGAAATCACATTAAAGTAATGCACATAAAAATAGTCGATTTGGGAGCAAATGTAAGTATCAAATGGAACTTAGGAGGAAGAGGAAATTTTACACCGATGCTCTCTTCCGAGCACAATTCAATGTAGTGTTAAAGATATTATAAAAATATCTTATGGCCATAAACTACTAAATAATACTAACTTACTTTAACGCACAAAATGCTTATCTATTTTGCTTCATACGTATCTACCAAAAAAGTAGAAATCCACCAAAAGTGGTCAAGCTGTCCTAAGGCCGACTCATTCTCTCCATTCTCCTATCCCCTCGTGCTCCTAAATTGGCAACACACTGGCAGCGCTTCTGCGGTCCTAGAAAGGTTGACATAGTGATAACCTAACCCCGTCTTATCTATCTGACTATCGCTTTCATCGGCACTAGTGCGACAGAGCCGTGTTTATAGATAAGGCTGGTGTTGCAAACGTCTTTAGGAGGTGGTTTAGTTACCACTATCTATCGGGTAGACTGTTGGCTTGTTTGCGTCTCTATGGCAATAAAAAAAAGATATTTTTAACCCGGTGGGTTCCATGGTTGGATTGGTGTTGTTCTATCTGCTGACCGAAATACGTTTGGTCGAATTTCATTTCCCACTCAACGGTTATCAGAAATATTGTTTGTACAATCAACGTTTGGCACCCTTTCATCCGCTGATGTATTTTCTAGAACGATTGGTTGGCAGAAAAACGATCCCCAGATTTTGCTTTCATCGAATATTCACTTGGCAGGTGTTTTAACTGACTATGCAACTAATTGTCGACTCTTATTTTACCGATATATTAATACCGATATATTTTTTTTTAGTTATGTATCGTCGAATTATCTTATAGTTATAATTTTTTAATATTGCGGGTACAATCTTGCGTAAAGGAGCGCCAGGAGCCGAATTCGCTAAACCCTGATTCCAAGTGGTACTGGTCTGTTTTAACCCTAGAGTGTATATAAAAAGCCGGAGGCTCAGAGGGAGAGCGTGAGCATGGGTGCCTGCGCTCTGTGACGCAAGGGCGAAGGAGCTACACTTCCTGCAGTGCCGGAGCCGCTGCAGAAGTAACTAGGTCGTCGCCGTAATACACGAAAAGAATGAGTTTTATACCATAAGAAATTTAAAACATAACAGTAATTAATCGTTATAGTAAGCGAAACGATTGCAAAACCATTCTTTTTGTTGGCATGCGTATTATATGGGAAACCATTCTTCGGTTAAATGTAAAATGTCGAATAGTGCGTCTATTAAATAAAACAGTGGGCAAATCAATATTCTGCGTTATGATAAGTAATCAAACAAAAATAGGGGATGTGAAAATTTTGCATTATAATAATTCGGCCGAGTAATGTCGATTTTTGTGATCAGAAAAGCATGTTTGAACTTTTTTTTTTAAATCACCGTTATTGATCTACTGAAACGTGATCGATCGCTTGCTTCCCTGCCTTTATTGCCATGCACTTGCTTAATTATTGGCGATTCGTCGCATCATCGATGAGCACAGAATCAAAACACGTCAAACGTATCACGCGTCATGTGTCATTGTAAAAAAAAACTGTGTTACAATTAACGCAATATTATTGCGTTCCGTTTTTGCTTATGTGTTATTTTTTATCTTTTGTCCTGTTTTTATGTTATTCTTCTATGTGTTTGCCGTGACTTTACCAGATGGTTCCGACGGAAGACCAGCGCTGGCACACAAGCCAGCATTATGCTGAGTTGGGACCTTTTTGTAACAGTTGGCACTGTTCTTCTTTTCTAGTTTTTTCGTGTATATTATTATTATTTTTGTGCTCTGTTACGAATAAATGTCTTTCTTTCTTTTTCTTTCTTTCTTTCTTTCATTCAAAATCGAACGAATTTCGGTGTGACAGCCATTGGTTACAATGGAGGTAAATATCAGAGGTTTGCAGGCCGCGCACGTCCGTGATTGGTCATTTCAGTATATCCCGTTAGACGCCACACGAATCCCGAATGAATTACGAGAATTGTTTATACGCCGATACTTACCGATTTCGTCGGATTCGCAAAAAGATCGAATCAACCTATGTTGTTGTTTGAATGTCAAGTACGACGGTTAATTTTGGCCAATATTGGTTAAGGTTGAGTTTTAATGCTTTCTTATGTATGCGTTCAAAATGTGTCTACTAACAACCCGCCCCCGGCTTCGTCCAGGAAAGATCACAGAAGCACGTTTTTACCGACTTGTTCGATAAACATGCATTAATTATTTATTAAATATTATATACAAACCTTCCTCGTGAATCAGTCTACGTATTAGTGAAAATAGTGTAAAAAATCTGAGATTAGCCTATACAGACAGACAGGTCGACCATAAAACGCGGCGGAGGACTTTTTCTACTAATTTATGATATGTGGTGATAGTGATAAACATACCAAATGTACATATAGGTTAGTGAGATATTGTACATATGGGATATACTTATAAAAAGATTTGACAAGAGGTTTTCAAAGACTCCCATCTCAGCAAAACGTCACTTTATGTAGCAAATTCGGAATACTAGTAGCGCCTACTATATAATCAGTTACTCTACGGTAATGACAAGGTATTTGTCAGTAGTTAATTACATTTCAGTACAGTTAGAGCACATTTCCCGTGGTCGATTTGATCCCATGTTTACGGCGGCTATACGCGGCTTTATGTTGGTCGTTGTCATTAACTGACACCATTGTATGATCGCCATTACCCCAGCTTAAACGATTTAATTTTCGACTTTCCCTCAAACTTAATTGATGGCACCTAATAACGGCCCACGGACAAGATAATCCTCTTATTTATTGGCCATAACAACTGATACTGTCATCAGGCGATGGTACCTACAGATTTATAAAGTTCGGTGCTAATGAAATTATATTGAATTGCCATAAATTACGCATCGACAAAGGTTTGAGGTGGGGTGACCACAATGATGGACCGAATTGTAACTGTTTACAATGGTTGTATTTGGGTTTAATAGCGGTGGTCACAACATGGGGACCACCCTTAATGTTTGGGTGCACCTCGCGGCCTACAATTGTGTCCGACTAGAGGTTTTCAGAATGTGTGTGACTTTGGTAATTTATTAGAGCTAACTGTATTGAATAAATAAAAGTACAAGTGAAAGACCACACGCACCTATTGATAACATAACTATGTTCAGGTTTCATTTTTAATGGGAATGTTTAAAATTCAAGTCTATATATCCAGTTTCGCGGAACTTCAAATTTTATCATTTTAAATTTCATGTTATTTGCTCGCACTGCACAGGTCTTCGTAATTTATAATTACTGTTGAAGTCTAATTTGATTATACATATTATTATATTTCTTTTTCTGACTTTTTAGGGTTCCGTCCCTCAAAAAGAAAAAACGGAACCCTTATAGGATCACTCGTGTGTCTGTCTGTTTGTCTGTCGGTATCTCTGTCTGTCTGTCCGTCTGTCACAGCAAATGTGCCCCGAAACTACTGAACCCATTGAGTTGGAATTTGGTACACGTATGTAAGTCAGTGACCGCAACACGGACGTGTAACGTAAATAAATGAATTTTAAACATGGGGGGCCACTTTTGGGGGCCAACTAGAAAAAAAAAGATTTGCAAACTATAGCGTGTGACATATCAAATGAAAGGGCTAGTTGTTGGGATCTTAATTTTGATTTATAATTTTAAAATAAATAATTTTGAAGTTATTTAAGAAAATAGGCGAAAATTTACCATTTCCCCTTATCTCCTATAAGAAGTCTACGGTATTTAAAGTATCAGGAAATTTCATATAATCACGGAACCCTCTCCACGCGAGTTTAACTCGCACTTGTCCGGTTTTTATCTTTTTCGTTTCGAACAATGCGAGCAAATTGATGATATCAAACGACGCGGTCGGGTTCGAGCCGCACAATTCATAATTAGGGGATAATTTTATAAAATATCCCGAGTTATTCTCACGAGCATCCATTTGGTGGAACATGACGTGACTAAAATTCTTGTGGACAAAGGGATGTAGGGCAACAGGAGCGTAGGTAGCGCGGTGCTCCGGTCTTCCGTCAATATCGTAGACAGCGGGACACCATTGTAACTCCGGCCATTGTAGCCGCTGACGCTGCGAAGCACTGACTAAAAATCATTAATTTTCTATCACAAAGCAAGAACCCACAAATCGAAACCCTGGAGAAAAAATAGGGCCCATTCAGGACCGGTCACTGACATACGAATGCGCCGTATCGTGAATATTTCCATCTGAGTTTTAATTATACGATTTTAGATGACGCGCTCACCGACAAAGTTAACTGTGGAGATTTGATAATTCATACATAAAATGTTCATCATTGGTCGCTGCATTTGGAACGTTGAATGATGTATCAAATCTTAAATAAAAATGTAAGTCATATAAGTATCTCTAATGAATAATATCTTTTCCCGAAAAAACACAATACCTCTATTTATGTTTATAATTTTTCATCACACTTGCTCGGAAAGGATGTTATTATACGCAGGCGTATAGAGCAGCTATATCCGATTTAACTCCTCTATGGGCCCCGCCGTCAGCGGGAGTTATAAACCATACAAAATCCATAACTCCCTAGGGAGTTATAGATTTTGTATGGTTTCAAACTCCCACGGGCAGTGCGAGCCCCAGGTCGGCGGAGCCGCGCGCGAGCCGCAGACGGCGGAGCCGCCCCGCGCTGATCGCGATGTACAGTTTATTCCACCCACCTGATGGTAATTCACGGTGTACAATGGGAATAAAATAAACATTTCTTTTTGTCTAATTTTTGTTTCATTTCCTCGCAAGTGTGATGTAAAAACATTGTGTGGATCACGGGCAGTAAGGGGATAACAAACTCGAGTCATAAAAGCCCTCGCCTTTCGGCGTCGGGCTTCTAACAGTCACTCGTTAGTTATCCCCTTCACGGCCCTAGATGCACAATGTACTATACTCGTGTAGAGCCAGAGTTTTACAAGTAAACATAGACGCAATGTTGTAGCGTACGGAATAACATAATTGATATTCAAACACAATTTTGAAGTCCTTTATTTTCTATATAAAACCATATTAAGGTCTCTTAACGGGTTCTTGAAAGATTTTAATAAAAATAAAACAGTGTAGCTTTGTAACAAACATGTCTCGAATATGAAACAGGAGCGACAACCTTCATAAGCCCGTAGACTAAACGTGTATTAGGGCTATGTTGTTGTTGTATAAATCACGAACTCTTTTGTGATTAATGTCAACGTTAAAGCATAAATATTCGTATTTAGTACAGCACAGTTCTAATGTCCGTATCCAAACCAGATTAACTTAACCTCAAAAGCGGTCATAAATAAAACTTTCAGCTTACTGTTTACTCGTCGGGTCACAATTATATATTAAAATCCCCACATAAATTTAAAATCATCCGGCTAGATAAAGAACTTTTTTTTGATATCACCAAAATATTTAAACAAATCATTCAAGTATTAATAACATGTGGCGTAACAAATACGATTAAGAGCGCTAAGTCAGAGCTCCAACACAGATGCTTGGGGTAAATTAAAAAGCGTCAGTGAAAAAATGGTCTTTGTGCTGGCAAAATTCTCTTTATCTGGGAAACCGGAATCGGCGGCCCCTCGCCAAATAATGCTAATCATAATGGCATTACATTCATTCGCCGGATTTCGTCAAGTATCCAAGGATCGGTCCCGAATTCCCTTCATTTTTTTGTCTCGTGAGCTCGTCTCGAGCTTTTTTCATCGCAAACAACTAATTTAATAGAAAAGGCAATTGTGTCTGCTAATTGAGAAATAAAAAGATTCGCCATAATCGTGTTTCGTAAATTTTTCAATTTGCAAACGGTCTTTTAATCTGACTGTGAATTTTAATGACTCCCGTTTTCCATAATATGTTTAATAAAATCTTTAAGTGGGTATATTCGCCATGCAAAACATGCACATTTGGCCACAATATCCCCGTATAAAGCAACAATTATAAACCTTGCAAACTGTGGCCATTAGCACAACTGATACAAAATATTTTGACGTTTATTGCGACAAAATATGTATGGGTCCTTGGGGATGGCGTGCATTAAAGCCATAGAAACAGTGTGACAAAGCGAATGGCAGACAGCTTGGAAGATCGATTCGATTTATGCGTTTTTTGCGGAAACACAATAGGGTCTATTTATCGATAGATAATGGTGTAGAGGAACATTTGGCGGGAATCGTCATTCGGTAATGTGGTTAGTTATGGTGATCAGAATCACATGTCATGTTGGATTCATCAACGTAACTCAGCAGTTGTGTTAAGATTTTAAGAACATGTAGATAGCTGAGTAATTGACATTCTTTGGTAAAAGTGTCTAACGACTTACAGTGGATTCATCCATAGTTGGCTTATTTGGTAAATAGATTTCTAACCTCATAATGTACAATTTTGGTGTGAAACAGCTGTTTATTCTAAACAAAGCAAACCTAGGCTAAAAATTGGCAACATGACGTCTAAAATATTGTCTCCCGTTCGTTTATTTGCTAGGAAACAGATGATAAAGCAAAAAAAATGCATTTTGAGATTTGAAACTTGTTAACCAAATAAGACAAGTATGGATACACTGTAAATTAAGTATAGACATTTACTCTACTTTATGCTTAGAGATACGAAGCAATTTTGGTCTTCCCAGCGTTTAAAAGTTCACGTTTGCATTCTTCAGCGTTTTTCCATATTTTTTTGAATTTGTCTTTTGAATCAAGTAAGCGATATGTTAATAAATTTATTTTCGAGGCCACTTACGAGTAGATTCCAGTTCACAACTATATCATCAATCTTCGTTGATAGGATACTTACGTTCAAAGATAACTATCATGCTAAAATAAAAATACTACTTTGGTTGAACTCAATCTACGTCAAAAGTGCGTAAAAGACATATCCGTATCTTAGGAGAACGTCGTAATTCTTTTATCTCAAGAATAAGATAATGCTTTTTGTCAAACAGATCTCTTTTGTAGTGATTAATTCAGACCATCGGACGTGACAGGCGACGATGGATGCGAGAAAATATTTTCATCTAACATCTGAGCGAGCGGTGCAGGATGCATCCGTAATAAAAAAGTAGATTTAACGTTTTCAGCGGTTCGCCTAAATCGCTCCCATTATACGAAGAGCCCTGATAGTTCTTCGAGTTATAGCTTTATGGTTTATTTTGTTAGTATATGCGGAGGGCAGGGAGGGTCAGAGTGCACTGGTGTGGATGTAAGAAGAATCGGCTGACGAGTCGAGTGCTGTGAATGTTGTGATTTACAACTTCCTGAGCGGGCGGGCGTTACGTTGGCGCTGCATTTGATGGCACTAGACTGTGCCACAAATGCTAACTTGTTACGATGCAAGATTTACGTCCCTTTTTAATGTTTCGTACATTGACTGCATAGAATGTGGCAAAGTAAGAGACTTGGTAGTAATTTATGATCTTTGAAACGCTAAATAAGTTATTAAATAACAACGGTCTAAGTAATATTTGCACATTTCATTTCATTTCATTTATTTGCTTTAAAGATTCCAGTCAATCCATGCAAAAACTTATAGTTAATCACATTTATAATTAATTAACAGTACTCAATAGAAATTACATTAATCAATGAATATAAACATAGATATAAGGTTAAAATTAAAATAATCACATTAAAATTAAATTATAAATCATTTTTTTAAATAAATGTCATGATGTAATTAATAATAATAATGTCACTCAAATACTTTACTAAAATACTCGTCCAACTTATAAAAGGGCCTCGATATCAAGAACGATTTCAGCTTTCTAGTGAATTCTCTTAAATTATTTGATTTTCTTATTTCGATGTCAAGACTATTAAATATTTTAATTGGTATGTAATTGATGCTTTTTTTATAATAGGTAAATTGCGGTTTAGGCAGCGCAAGATCTAGATTTCGTCGTGAGGGGTACCTTTGCATATCACCTATAGTTTTATATGTCTTTTTATTTATAAATACATATGTGCATATTTGGTAAATGTACAGGGATGTAACAGTAAGGATGTTATGCTTTACAAATAAGTGTCTATGGGTTTTTGGGAAGTATCCTTCTATAAACCTAATACATTTACACACATGTAGTATCTTTGCTGCTTAAATGGATTTCGAAACATGGAGTAAAGTATCTACTTTAAGTACTAAAGTTAATCATAGGCAGTGTGAGGCACGGAACTGATGGTGTAGTTCATACATTTTATTTCCATTACCGATCAATTAAAACCAGCTGAAGTTATGAGTCCTTGGCCTTATTCGGCAGGGTCACATCATGAGCCTGAGAAACATTCAATGTTCTTTCTATAACGTAATATTAAAGCAGTTTACAAAAGTTACTACCCCGCCTAGAGTTTTTACTATATACCTACTCACGATGAGCAAAGATATCGAATCGCGTTCTGCAGGAATATGTTCGAACCGTGACCCAATTAGTTAGCTCATGACAGTCCTGAGTAAATATGATTACCCATATACAATTTCATTGAATGCGTTCCTCTAATAAAGCAGCGGCACTGCCAAAGAGCCGTCACTGAACGATTTTTGCGGCGAGAAAGCCAATGAAGGCCTTTTCATGTTTCCCGAGCGCTTTCATAGCTGCTCTCAAGTGCACTCACTACACTAAGTCATTGATTGATATCGTGAAATATCTAAAAAAGCATTGCACATTGAACTGAAGGTAAGAACCAGAAGAATGTTGGCGGTAAGCGCTTTGTACCATATGAAGCAGGCCGGATGTAGGTACATAAGGAGATAAGTATTCTTATTTACTTATTATTTTTAAAATACTTTCGTAACAGAATTCTTGCGTTATTTTATGAGAGCCTCGCTTCTGTAAAAGATTTACCCATTTCTTTTCGTAACGAAGTGTATAATATACATTGTAAGTATATGTATAGAAACTAAGTATATTGTTGTCGGTTGTCTAGGCTGTAGAATTTGTATGGTCAACTCTACCTGCCATGCGACCTTTTACTGTTTTAGGGCAGTTTACTATTTGCTATTTTCTTCTAATAAGATTATAACTGATACATGTACTATTGTAGAGGAGGTATGCTCCAATTAAATCTTGTTGAAACTTACTTTTTGCATCTTTTTAGCGTGTTAGTGTTCCGTACCTCAAAAGGAAAAAACGGAACCCTTATATGATCACTCGTAGTGTCTGTCTGTCTTTCTGTCACAGCCAATTTGCTCCGAAACTACTAGACCGATTGTGTTAAAATTTCTATGGTATTTAAAGTAACATAGGAAATTTCATATAATCACGAAACTCTCTCCACGCGAGTTTAACTCGCACTTGTCGTCCGGTTTTATCAGACTTAACTTAACCAAAGTGATAAAAATGACAGATTTTCGAAAGGTCGGTTTTAACAGAGAATATCATACTTACGTCAAATTAAAATAAGGGTCACCAAACGATTTCAAGCGAACTAAGGGCCGGCAATCTATTGGTACTTATTTAGTACTTATACTTTACATACATACATACATAGCATCACGCCCGAAATCCCTAATAGGGTGGGCAGATCCACAAGACTGCTTGATATGATGATGATGATGATGATAAGCATCTGCACGCATTCTATGCTATTTCTTCGCTCCCAGTGCAGCAGAGGAGTAGTAGTGAGGAGTAGGAGTAGGAGAGGGGGACTTATACTTTAACAAGGTGTTATTGCACACTAACAAATAGATGTCCGCATTGTGACCTATTGTATTTATTTATTTGGAATAACAATAAGAAGGATTGTGAAACATTAGATCCAGATTATTTATGTATTTACTGAGAATCCTAATAGATCTCGTGGCTGCTAATCGCTGCATTGTTATCAATTACTTTGCCTTGATCAATTAACAAATGAGGTCTTTGGATTGTTTTCTTACTACTTGTTCATTAACTACGTTATTATCTGGTTAAAGGTTATCACTTATCACATCACAATATTTCGTATATAATTTAGTAGATTTATTGCGTAGACGTATGATCTTTGATATATCTTCCAAAAAATAACTATATTCTTTAGTAATTAGTTAGTACTTATCACTTTCAAGATTTTGTATAAAAATTACTTATTTATATTTAAGTAGACGGGTGAGAGTTTAGGACCTTACTGATTTCTTGGTTTAACTATATCCCTATAGGCCATCACGCATAGTTTTGGCCTGCATGAAGAAAGCATGAATTTCATCCGTCTATCCATCCATCAATCGACAATTTTTTTTTCTCGGCGTGTGTATTACCCAGCCTAAGACTACGAGTAGCTTTTAGCTACGACTACATCCGGGTAATGGTTTTTTTAAAGAGTACAAATATATTTGTGTGACTATGGGATCCAAACTACCTATGCTTACGTTAAGCCGTAAGTAAGGCATAATTGACTAACAAACATACAAACTTGCTTGCATTCATAATATTAATCAAGCCTTTGCCAGCAAATTTGACCACACGGTTTTAGTGTTTTCCCCTTGGATATTTTGAAAAATCTTTCAATTTTCTTTTTGCTTCAACATTAGGCTCTGTGCGTGTGCTTAGCCATTTGATACCGCTTCTACACTTACACATGTTCCGACCTGTTAAATAGTCGTCATGACAAGTCGTTAGCGCTATCAGTAAATCGATTTGCATATTAGTGCTTCTAATGCACATTCCTTCTTGTAACATTGTTATCAGTACGCACGCGCGCCAGGGATTAAGGCATTTTGTTTAACGTCTGCGATGTTAAGTAGGATGCAAGTATGACGTCATAGCGTGACTAACGCCAGTTTGGCTGATAAGCTAGTTATCGGAACCAGGTAGAGACCCCAGAACAAAGGGTTTACGGCTGATAAAAAAGCTAATCGTAATCTCGACGAGAATCGCACGCAATGTGCGAGGATTATCCACTTCCGTGCGGTTTTTCTTATACCACTGAAATGAGTGCAGTTTTATATATGGTTTTACGTTATGAACGTTGATAAAATAGCATTTTATACAATATAATCTTATGAAATATTAATAGAATACGAATATAATTATAACAATAACTGAGTTGTAAATCATAGCTATTAAGTTTGAAACTACTGCCGCACGGTCTTGCTCCACTTATGTTCTAAGTAGTTTAACTGGTTTTAAAAGCCCCTACTGTACAAAAATATATCCAGCTAATAACAACTTATAAAAAACTAATAATTGCTCATACGCTTTTCTGTCGAGATTCTATTGAAAGTTTGATTAAAGCTAAACAAACAAAGATCCGCCATGTTTATAAAAGCTTGCAAAGCTTGCTTCTGTTCATGCCAATCTTGCGGCTAGCAACTTGTTGCCGTTGTGAACTTTCAAGAAAAACGAGAGGTGGATATCAGTTGGCTCTGTCGGGGGAGGAGCGAGCGAGCGCGGGGAGCGCCGCCGGTCGCTCAACTCGCTACACGCCGTCACTCAGTCGATTCCCACACGCTGTTGGGAGCGGAGTCCTCTTCTCCGCCCGAGCCGTTATGTGTCGTACTTCGTAACAAGTTTGACGGGAAATTCGTGAAGTTTTCCGAGCGCAACCGCAATGTGCGCGTCAACGGTGAACCAAACAGTGACGATTTAAATTAAGTGACAGTTGATAAGTGCGCTCTTCGAGATGTTATCGATGGGATTATTGGCGGTGTGGTACGCGGTGTGGGGTTGGACGTGCCTGTGCGCCGGCGGAGCGTCGCTGACGAGCCGGGTGGCGGAGGCGCCGCAGGAGTGCGAGTGGCAGCGCGTGTCGGGCGGCTTCGGCGAGCCTACGCGCGTGCAGCTGGCGTGCTCGCTGCGCACGGCGGCCGGCGCCACCGACTTGCTCGCCGGCCTCAGCGCCTCGCAGGCGCAGCGCATCACTGCGCTCGACCTACACTGCACCGACGTTCTCTTCTTCGAGAGCTCTCTCGACATCGGTAGGAGGAAAGAGGAGGGAACCGAACTACTCTCGCGGTTCCACAACCTGAAAGAACTGAGGATAGAATCCTGCAAGATACGATACGTGCCCTCGGCTGTGCTCTCGCCGCTCAGCGGACTACGAGCCTTGAGCATACGAACTCACAACACGGATTGGTCCGCGATGTCGATGGAGTTTCATAGAGATACGTTCCGGGGATTGACCGACCTGAGGTCTCTCGATTTGGGTGATAACAATATTTGGGTTCTGCCCTCCGAGATATTTTGCCCGTTGTATAACCTGAAAGAATTAAACGTTACTCAAAACAGGTTGCAAGATATCTCTAACCTAGGATTCTCGGACTGGGGTAACGGTCCTACCGCCCCCGGTAAATCGTGCAACACGGTATTGGAAACGCTGGAGATGTCGCATAACGAAATTAGCGCGCTGCCAGATAACGGCTTATCTAGTCTACGCGCTCTTCAAAAGTTGTTTTTGCAAAATAATAGAATATCTAATGTAGCAGATCGCGCGTTTGTCGGGTTGAGTGATTTGCAGATACTCAATATGTCTACAAACGCTTTAACTGCTCTCCCACCTGAAATGTTCCAGTCCTCAAGAGACATTAAACAAATATATTTAAACAATAACTCACTGAGTGTACTCGCACCTGGAATCCTGGAAGGATTAGATCAGTTGCAGATATTAGACTTGTCTGTGAATGAATTGACAAGCGAGTGGGTTAATAGGGACACTTTCTCAGGATTAGTTCGCCTTATAGTTCTGAACTTATCTCATAACAGGATCACTAAAATAGATGCGCTGTTGTTTCAGGATTTAAACAATTTGCAATTTTTAAGTTTGGAGTTTAATAATATTGCGCGAATTGCTGATGGTGCATTTTCTAATTTGAAGAACCTCCACTCGCTTTCTTTGGCTCACAATAACATTATCGAAGTGGACACTAGCCATTTTTCGAATCTCTATGTACTTAATCAGTTATTCCTTGACGGAAATAGAATAACGAAAGTGGACTTACGCTCATTTGAAAACATAACAAAGCTCCATGACTTAGGACTCAGTGGAAACCAGTTATCCGAAGTACCGGAAGCTATAAAGACGTTAAGATTCTTGACATCCCTGGACTTAGGCATGAATAGAATTACGAAAGTCACTACCACGCAATTTGAGGGCTTAGACGATTTATATGGCTTACGTTTAGTGGGAAATAAGATCGAGAAAATATCAAAGGACACTTTTGTTGCCCTGCCGTCTTTGCAAATATTGAATTTGGCTTCAAATAACATAGACCAAATAGACGATGGAGCCTTCGCATCAAACCAACAATTAAAAGCAATCGGATTAGACGGTAACAAATTAGTGGATCTGAAGGGAATATTTACAAACACACAACCCCTTGTTTGGCTTAACGTATCAAACAATGAGCTGCTTTGGTTCGATTATAGCCACATTCCTTCGAATCTCGAGTGGCTAGACATGCACGAAAATAAAATTGAAAAACTTGAGGATACTTATGGCGTAAAAGAGTCTTGTAACGTAAAGATGCTTGACGTCAGCTACAATAAAATAAGAAGTATTGACGAATTCTCGTTCCCAAGCAGTATTGAAACAGTCGTTTTGAATAATAATCATATTGAAAAAATAAACCCCGGTACTTTCCTACAAAAGTACAATCTCAACAAAGTCATGATTTATTCAAATAAGATAAAAACACTCGAAGTGGGCGCTTTTGCTATATCAGCTGTTCCCGAGGAGAAAGATTTGCCCGAGTTCTATATCAGTGAAAATCCATTCGTGTGTGACTGCACAATGGAATGGTTACAGAGAATTAACCAATTAAGTGACCTCAGGCAGCGCCCGAGAGTAATGGATTTAGAAAGTGTAAGGTGCTCTTTAACTCATTCACGAGCAAAATTGGATGTGCTTCTGCTGGAGGTCAAATCTTCTGAATTTTTGTGCGAGTATGATTCACATTGTTTCACTTTGTGCCATTGTTGTGACTTTGACGCCTGTGACTGCAAGATGACTTGTCCAGATAGGTGCTCGTGTTATCATGATCTCACCTGGAACTCCAACGTGGTCGATTGTTCGAGCGCCGGCTACGATCACGTGCCGGACCGAATACCGATGGACGCGACCGAAATATACTTGGATGGAAACGATCTTAAAGAATTGGGCAATCACGTTTTCATTGGTAAAAAACGACTTCAAGTTTTGTATCTCAATAACAGCAACATTAACACAATACAAAATAGAACATTTAACGGGATCGAATCGTTAAGAATACTCCACTTGGAAAACAATAACTTAGAGGTTTTGAGAAACACTCAATTTACGAGACTACAAAACCTGAATGAGCTTTACTTGCGAGAAAACAAAATAAAAGTAATAGAAAATGATACATTTAATTACCTGCCTTCACTGGAGCTCTTGGACCTTGACAATAACGGATACGTTGATTACATGCCATGGCGCGTCATTACTGACAACAATCCCCGCACGCGTGTCTCTGTCGATGGGAACAACTGGATATGTGATTGTAAGGACGTAGCTCAGCTGAATCAATGGCTAATAAAAAAATCAAAAGACACCGAAACCATGATGTGCTACTTCGCTCACGGCCAACCGATGAATAAAACCATCGCAACCATAGCAAAGGAATGCATATCAGAAACTACTACCGAAGAAACTGAGACCGGGACCTTAAAACGATTATTCATTGAGTCGAATGACGGTGTAGAAAATTACATACCATATATCGCAGTAGTGCTCATAATAGCAATTATTCTTTTACTAATGTGCGCTCTACTCTTTATGTTTCGAGAAGACTTTAAGCTTTGGATGCATTCGAGATATGGCGTTCGCGTATTAAGTTCGACGCCTAAAGACATGAACGACAACAAAAACAAACGTTTTGATGCTTTCTTTGTGTACAACCCGCGGGATGAAGACTTCGTGACACGTGCAGTTAGTTCGGAGTTAGAGAATTCCGGACACTCCTTGTGTTTGCAGCACAGAGACTTGCAGCTAATTGAAAGACGCTCCGGCGATAGTTTAGTAAGTGCATCTGAAAGTTCTAAGAGACTCGTGATAGTGTTATCGATAAACTTTTTGCAGCAAGAGTGGTACGCGCCCGAGTCAAAAGCGGCCGTACAAAGTGCTATAAACTCAGTGAACATTAGACATCGACGTCAAAAGATAATATTCCTAGTGACGACAGACTTGAGTGCCATAAACATAGATCCAGACCTAAAAGTGTTACTCAAAACGTGTACAGTGATTGTGTGGGGGGAAAGAAATTGTTGGGAAAAGCTAAATTTTCGGTTACCGGATGTGGACGTAACTTTGCCGAATCGGACGCTTCACAATGCGAATAGTATGAAAACGGGGAATAGGGAAGGTTTCGGGCGGCACGGTAACTTGAGATACACTGCGCCGCCGACGTCGCAGGACCCCTGGTACAAGTACGGGATGGCGCCGCCGGTGCTGATGATGTCGAGTCCCATGCACTCGACGAGTGCTAGTGCGGAGGTGTCTGCGCGTAGCACGGAGGATGAGACATGCTCAGTGGCCAGCAGCGAGGGCCGGCCCGACGACCGCCTCCCGCACCACCACAGCTACGTATCCATAGACAATCACCAGTGCGAGGAACGACCTCTAAGGCCAGTGCAACAAATACCCATGTCGAATACTAGGCCGAATAACATGCGAAAGACTTACTTCGTTTAATTAATTGTAGGATTTATTATGTAAATAGTCTGTAAATAACTTAGAGATAATATTTAAATTAACGAACGATCGTTAAAACTACCTTTGAATAACACTGCTAAAACATTTTAGTTAGCAAATTTTTGGTGCTGCATTTAACTATTAAGTAAACATTCAGCAATGACGCTATCTTTTCTCCTGGTTTAATGATAGTACTGAAAGTACCCGATAAATTAAATAATATTGTATTCGTACCGATTTGTCGCATTTATAATATAACGTATTAGTACCTGTCAGATTATTTTCCCTCTTAAATCTGTGAAACGTGTTTGTTGTAGAGCCATAACATTCCACTCTTTGTAATGAATAATGTAAGGACGTAACTGGTATTTTAAGGTTCCTGATTAATTTTAGTCCTGGCATAATGCGACAGGATGTTACGATAAAATTTGTGATAATTTTAGGTATTTACGATAATGTGGAAGACTACAAAATAAAGTGAGACGAAAATGTAGTAGATATTTGAAATTGATTGTAATAAAATACTTTTATGTGTGTGGTTCGATTGTTTCAAACATAAATGTAAATAGAAACCTACTTAAATGTTATGAAAATTATATGTTGATTGAAGCAGCCATTGTGTTGCGGGCCACTATGTGTGAAACAATGGGACCGGAATTGTTAAAGAACTGAAATGTACCCTAGTCAATTGTAAATAGCTAGTTTTAACGAAATAAGTACATAATTTGTGATGTAATTTTTAGCTAGACTATGAAATTTTTCGTATTTATTACGCTTCCAGTCGCAGAGTATAAATAAAATAATATTTTATCTACTCTACTGCATTTCATTGATAGCTTCCCGTTCGCATAGATATTTCAATAAGCGGTCGTTTCCTTCTGTTTTATGAAGCCGTAGTTTCGTAAACTTCATATTTCTCATAATGTTGAATAACCGACGACGTAGCGTTCTCAATTTACTATTAATAAACACATACGCTTTCAGTCTCCGTATCTACGATCAGAGATGATTGAATAGAGTCTAGCGTTGAAAAAACCTCATCGGCATAGCTAATCAATTTACCGAATCGCTTTGTTCGCCCATCCACAGACAAATGTATAAATATTTATTTTTATCTAAAGCGATCGAGCCGGATAAGATCACGCCCCTGGCCGGTACGATTTTAATTTAAAAAGCGGGCGCGACAGTGCGCTCGCGTCGATTGCCCGCTGCGAAACTATAAATCACCTTCCGCGCTCAAGACGGATGAATAAACAGCATTTTAATTGACTTTTGAGTGCACGATGTCTCTTCATCGTTACGCTCGTTCCTAAGTGGAGCATAGATTACAAACAGCTAGTAACACGAATAGTTTCATGATTCACGATCAAGATATATACCTAACACTCGAGTTATACCTAATTTTAAAGCATTTTCTCTACTCGAGTAGTCGAGTACCATTTCACAATTTCTAAAGAAGTATGCGTAATCAAGTGTCACATATCACACTATTAAGAGGCTATAGGTATGTGTTGATATCAATGTGTAAGAATATACCATATAAACGAGTAACATAGCAATGCGAAGATCATATACTTTAGTAATGAGCCTTATCAGTTTCTTAATTCTACCTACCACAGTGTTTTAATAATACTCCAAGTATTCAGTGTTTCGATTCAAATGAACGTGCGGTTTTTTTTTAAATTCGATATTGCTTAATGCACTTTGATTAAACTAACCTCTTCATATTGGATGTTTGGTGACGCGTCCCTTTAAGGCGGGTAAGGAATCTATTCAAAAAGCATATGGCATTGGAAACATCTCAATTAAATTGAAACATTATCGAGCCGGGGTCGAGTATCAGATGTCGTGTAGTCTTGGCCAGCCGTGGCTGGTGATGGACTCCGGCGTGTACCGCCACACGGGTCATCTATTTGTGCCAACGCTGGCCGAAGTCGACTACTCATCACCTTTTTTCTCCTCTACCGTGTAACATGATACCCGATCGTTTATAGGCGTCGACTATCCTAAACCCGTTCTAAATGGATTTGAGACGTCGTGAACTTAGCTGGGAAATATCCAAGCTCTAGGTGACAATTGATTATATCTGTCTTCGGGGACAAAAAGCGGAATCGCTCGATTAGTTTTGTCAAGAGCGTAGGCTTGGAAACAATAGATTGGTGTTGGTTTATGATTCTAAAAACGTTTATGTCCCTATAAACAGCTTTTTGGCTTTAGTTGGTGTTTAGATTGTGATGTTATCGGTTCTGACAGGTTTATTACGAAAGCGTTGATTACGACTTTTATGAAAATGAATAAAGACATCATAGGTTATAAAAATATAAGCGTGGTGCTAAATTTTCGCTTTAGTGTATTTCTATGATGACATATCATTATATACACTTCATTTTGCTGGTTCGTGGCCTCTACCCGAATAACCAAAAATATTGTTATGTTTTCATATACCGAATACAGACACAGAATGCCTTCTCATTATGTAAATTTCATCTTTATTGTGTAACTTAGCATGTAATGATACTGTTGATGTGAACCTCTCAAGACGTAATAACGGCAATATTGATATCCGATACGTTAAGTTTCTGTTAGAGGCTAGTTATATTATATTGAGAGTATCGCGTAGGAGTAAGGTATCATAAACGATAGTAATAAAATAACTCCATTCTGATGACTCTATCTGAACACAAATTATATGTAGTACATCGTATAACTCGTGGAACACCCAGCTAGAGACCACGGAGGATCACGTGTAACTAAAATAATTAAATTCCATTCATACCTTTAAAGGTGCGCGAATCAAATTATTCGCTCGGCAACCAATAAACATTCCTGAATCCCAAGTAAAGCAGGCAAACGCCATTCGAAGGGCTTAGATTAATAATTAGTGAACTACCGTTTTTAACCTACATAACGGAAGCCGGCTGGTTTTAACCAAATAACAGTGTCCAAAGATTAATTCTATAGAAGTTAACAAGTTATTACAGAGCTGGCCATAGTTGAGAGCCCACGTTTGTAATTATTAGTGCTGCAGCTGTTTCCGCCGATGGGTGGAGCCTGAGTTTTTTGAATAAATGTTCCAACGTTATTGGTAGATGGAAAGGAAGACATGTTGAGGGATTATAAATTTAAATTCACGAGGGAAATAGTCCGCGACGTGGCGAAGTCGAGGTATGTAGCGCATATGTCGGAGCTCATAATGAGATCGTTAGGTTGCAGTTTTTTTATAAATAATGTGAAATCGCTTGGCAACACACCTGCATAGATTTGAAATTGCTTTTCCTTAGTTGACTGACAAGGCAGATATCAACAAGTTGTGACTGTGCACTTCTGTTCCAAATGTAATTTCTTATTTGCCGACGGATAATTGTACATACGAATACGTCTCAAAACCAAATATCCATCTCCTCGACCACCACTACTTTTGATTTAGATTAAGCTTGTGGTTTATTAATTAAATTAATATTCTTTATTATTTTCTTGTTTAAATAGCACTTAAACTAAAAATATACAAAATAAACTAAGACTAATTTAAAACTATCTATAGATAAAATATTGGTTCCAAATCAGCGCCAGGCGGCAGGGTGCCCAGAAGGCTGGCAGCGTTGCTGTATGGCTAAGCTGATTCGTTGTGCCAAATATGACCCAGCCCTCTGGTCACCGGTCGATTAGGCAAGGCGCTTCGACAGCTCAAAAAAGATTTGGTAAGCGCTCTGAGGTAATTAAATTAATTAACTTTTCACGTTTAAATCTAATTAAAAATAATGTTTCAAAAATACACATGTGTTTTGGCAGTTTTGTCTATTTCTAGCGAGTTATTACTGCCCGTTAACCACCGCACCGGTCTTGGGTGGTTCAGAGATCGAAGGCTGATAGCTGATTTAATTTTAATTGTTATCATTGATCGGTGAGCATCTAACCCCTAATTTCTATTTCGGAAACGTTTTTATGTTTTTTAACATCGTAAACATCTGTGGGCCATTAGTCATACAAATCCTTGGCATTAAGATGGAATTTTTATCTCTGCTTTAAGTGGACGGCGAGGTGATACAAGGGTAACACGGAACTCGGTTATGCACAGGAAATATGAGTATGAGTTAAGACGGGTTAAGCCTAGGGCACGTCTATTAATTACGTGAGCTCATAAGTGGGGGGGAGGAGGGGCGGCAAAATCTCACCAAATATAATTTAAAGGGGGGTTCAATGAAAATCTAACGTCAACGTTTTAATTCAGAGAAAATATATTATTTGAACTCGCGTGGACAGGGTTCCATAAATGATTATCTGAAATTTCCTATGTTACTTTAAATACCATAGACTTCTTATAGACTATTTACGTTACACGTCCGTGTTGCTGCAGCGACTTACATAGGTGTAACAAATTTCAACAAAATCGATCCTGTAGTTTCGGAGCAAATTGGCTGTGACTGACGGACAAACACTTGAGTGATCCTATAAGGGTTATGTTTTTTCCTTTTGAGATACGGAACCCTAATATATGAACGAAACAAATCAATTTAATAACACATAAATAAACTATACATTAAAGGGTAAATCTCACGTAAGGGAGAGGTGGGGTCCCACCTCATCTTACCAACCATCATCCAATCATTACCAAATCTCACCAAGGGGATTGGGGGGTACGAAATTAAAAAAATACATCTCACGTAATGATGGAAGTCCCATTATCAAGTATTGATATAGTTCTGTAAGTGATATAATTGCGTTTAAATAATAAAAAGTATCGAAAACCTTTTGTTTCTAAATAGTATTTTTTGTAGTTGTACAAGTTGTATTCAAGAACCACTAAAGAGGTTTTAAAGGGATCTGCGGCCCTAACATGCATGGCACAAAGATAAATTAGAACCGTTTATCTCTAAGTGCGTCTCTCTCACACTAGTGCCGACGAAAGAAATAGTGATAGAGATAAACGGTTCTAATTTATCTTTGTGCCATGCATGTTAGGGCCGCTGTGGGTTACCACGATCTTTAAATGCGATTATCTTTAGATCATAAATTGAACTGTGTCGCTTTTGCATACCACGCCATATATTTTACATATGTAAATGCAATGTCGTTGTCTGAAATAGCAACGCAGTTCAGTTTAGAGCCTAATGATAATCGCATTAAGAGATCGTGGTAATCCCCCTGTAACTGAATTTAGTACGTAATTAAATGCTATAAAAGAGCCACTAATTGATAAACCATTTATTTCAGTGTGTAAATATTTAAACAAATATTTATTGGCAGCATTAACTTATTATTGCAAGTATTAAACATTTCACTTATTATAAAATCATATGCACAACTTTGTACTTAAAATGTTAAGCACCTATTTCATTAATTTTTATTTCAACTTTATTGCACAGTAATAGAGGTAGAAGATTTAATAGCCAGACTTAAGGTTTTACGACATTATCTGCCAGTCAGCCTGGGATAAGAGAAAACGTTACGATAATGAAGTGTGGAATGTAACGGTACATTAACAGTGAAAATACGGGTGAACATAATTGTAAAAAGAAAATAAAAATTATACATACATACATACATACATATTATCACGCCCGAAATCCCTAATGGGGTGGGCAGAGCTACAAGACTACTTGTGGCCACGTTCGATGAATTGGTCCTAAGATGGTATGATGAACCGTATGGTGACAGGTGATCAGCCCATCGCCCATACAGATAGTCCACCATGTTGGAGAGGACCCGTGCCTTAGTCGACTTTTACGACATGCCAGGATGATAAGCATCTGCACGCATGCTATGCTATTTCTTCACTCCCAGTGCAGCAGAGGATAAAAATTATATAAACAAATAATTAATAAATAAATCAGGGGACAATCTTTACACAGATCGATCTAGTCCCAAAGTAAGCTCTAAAGGCTTGTGTTATGGGTACTAGACGACGATATACATACTTATATAGAGAAATAAATACTTAAATACATAGGAAACATCCAAGACTCAGGAACAAACATTCGTGCTCATCACACAAATATTTTCCCTTACCGGGGATCGAACCCGGGACGCTAGCTTCGGAGGCAGGGTCACTACCAACTAAGCTAACCGCGTCGACAAATATAAATACTCAAAGGATTTGGTTAGCTTTTCAGTGTATTTCTATGATTTAATTTGACTTGTAATCCGTAGCGATTTATCTAAAACTCTGTGGAATATTTGTCAAATATAATCTTTGATAAATCTTTATCTCGTACTTTTGAGTCACATTTGTTACACGTATCAAGTAGTGATTCAAGTGTAATGGGAAAATCAGACATGTGGCTCTCCACTCAATACAATACTATTTTTAAGTGCTGCTCGATATTCTAAACCACAACAATGGAGGTTAGTTGAAACCCCAGCATATGCGCGGATTTGGCAGGGGTTGCACTTGTCACAAAAAATAAATTGGCTTGAATTAAATATTATGCTGATTATGGCACAGACTGCCAAAGTAAGCCTTACAATAGTTCATTAAAAGGACGCCGAGGTGAAATGGAAACTAGTGCAAGGATACTGCGAATAAAAATAAAAAATCCATTAAATATTTATTCAATAAGGCAAAGAAGAACAAATGCAAAGGTAACTACGACAAGTTATATAAAATCTGTAAAATACTACCTATACATCTAAAAGTGCAGTACTTGATAGCTATAGAAAATTGTTATGTTATTGAGTTTAAGGTGCTTAAGCAAAATAAATATAATACAAAGAATATTAGATTAAGAAAATTTGTACAACACCCTGTTAAAAACTATTACGGTAGGAGAACAAATATGTTCCTGGTTCCAAAAATGTATAACGAAATTAATTGGTTAAGGCAAGAAAAAAACTTTAGCAGAAAAATAGTGAAAGATACGTTAAAAAAAATACTCTTGGAAAGATTGGCATAGGGCGAATTTTTCCAATAGTACGAGTATCCTAAACCCTCTCTTTTAAGTAAGTTATCTCTTATATTGTATTAGAATTTAGATTTGTGTAGGATTAAGTATATTTAGGTACATGGCAAAAAAAAAGCGCGCGATCTCGCCAACAAACTGTTGTCAGTTTGGTGAGGAAATTATTTTTATAATAATGTTGTGTACGTTTTTGAGAAATAAACTAAAAAAAAAATGAAGATGATCATTCCACTCGTTGATTGTCAGTATATTTTCTAAGTAATCATTTCCTTGGATGTGGTGAGAAATGATTTCAATTGTTTCAGGCGTCATGATTTGTGTTGTAAATTTAGCGATTTGCAATTATAATATTATCGCATCGTTTCAAACCTTTTATAAGCATCAAATCTAACGGATCAGAGCGCCAACCACCATTAGGTCTCTTTTGGTTTAGACGGTTACAGTCTGGATTCCCACCATAGATACTGGTATCATCTACTTACTGCAACTTGTGTTTGACTCGGAACTTGGTTTTCTTGTGTCTTTGTGTGTGGTTCGCGGACCCAAAGTATATGTTATTTTAGTTTCGGCTGTTAAGTGTCACATTATTGCATAAAGATTTTAAAATTATTTTTAGTTACTCGATTATTCGAGCGGTGGCGCGATTCCTCTCTCCCTTTACATTCACCGCCCAACGCTGCTCCATTATCTTTTTATTTTGGTCACGGACCTTGAATTACGTAATTAGCAGTAGCTTATTGGAAGTTTCGGGGCATGCTGTCGCGTTCTAAACTGATTAGGTACCCCACTGAATAATAAAACTCCTTGTATTTTTTGAGCAAGCGACAACCCTAATTTTACGCGCCGTCCGTATTGACCTTTACGAAAAGTTACTGTGGCGTAAATAAAAAGTCGTTCAGACAGCCTGGACTTAATTACGTGCACTTGTTGTTGCTTGGTAGTAAAAAAACAATTAATAACAAGTGGCCACAAGTGGCTACATCATTCAAACATGTTATTGTGTGATACGACGAGAGACGCACCCCAATATATTTTTGTGTTCTTTATGAAGCGGACCCCTATAAATAAAGTGCACATTTGGCATCGCGCTGACAAAAGGTTAAAAAAATGAGGCACATAAAAAGCATCCGCGGTTATCTATTAGTATCTAGTTAGCGTTACACGTACAGATGTTACAGAAATAATAATCCAGCCGCGCGGCCCGACGTCACGAATCGGGAACATGTTAAAAAATATTCCCCTTACCTGAACAGCAAACGATAACCTTAAGACAGTAGGAATTTGTTCCGTTAAAATAAATATATACGTACGGAAATAGTTTCTAAGTGAGGATTTACATTTTTGGTTGACACATTAGATCGTAAGCTCGGTTTACTTATGCACCCTTGTTGCTTTTTACTGCTAAATAAAAACTTCGGTTCCTAATTTTGTCTTCGAAATCTATAGTATTTTTAGTTTGCAATATTGTCAAATTGCATCGATGTTCATTATAAGATTAAAAAAACCGACTTCAAATAGCCTTTGAAAAATACCTAAGTTTTATGTTCACATTTTATTTATTATCCTGTGATTTAACGACACACATTTACTACATCAAGTAACAATAGCATAATGCCAATTGCTCATCACCATTTACAAACTGTTGCTATCCACGGTGCAAAGATGTCAATCGTTGAGGAGTTCTCCTGGTTCTTCAATTTTACTACATGAATTTTCATGGACATAAGTTGCTTCAGAACTTTATACAGTAATTTAATCGCCAACCGTGAAATACTCAACATTTAAGAGTTCCGGTGATCATCTACGGTCTTCATCAACAGTTCCACTTCACCAAATAATGCTTTTGGAACGTAACTACTTGAGTTATTACAGAAAATATTAAAATTGCTCTATGCTTGCCTATAATATTTGAAGAGCTCCATCGATTCTTATAGATAGATCCTCTGATCATAACTCGACTTTGACGACAATGGGACCAAACTGGAGCTATACCCTACCGATAAAAAAAAAGAATTTTCAAAATCGGTTTATAAATGACGGAGTTCTGAAGTACCAAACATAAAAAATTAAAAATACAACCGAATTGAGAACCTCCTTCTTTTGAAGTCGGTTAAAAAGGTATTACATTACGATGACAAACAATATTTCAGATGCACGTGGCCTCCTGGGATGGTAAACAAATCTAAGTAACAAGTGGCCGACATTTCCTGTTTTGCGACACACCCATCTGCAATTGCTAACAAATCGCATACGAAAATATCGCATTACGATTGCGCTCGCTTTCACAAAGCGCGGATGTTCGACGTTTGGGAGATTTAGGGCTGCCTTTTTCTGTTTTTTGGTGCGTATTAAGGGATATTAAATGACTGCGGCTGAGG
The DNA here is from genome assembly GCA_947859335.1 of Tortricodes alternella. Taxonomy (NCBI): domain Eukaryota; kingdom Metazoa; phylum Arthropoda; class Insecta; order Lepidoptera; family Tortricidae; genus Tortricodes; species Tortricodes alternella. The sequence goes on from OX401981.1 coordinate 5,420,659, forward strand.
CCAATTAATACGGGCTCACAATGCCTTAGGATGGGCGTGCAACCGAGTTCCGACCGGAAAGGTTCGATCGCTGTACACAATCGAACGAAACTTGATACCGTGCGAGGAGAACCCCACCTGTACTGAACGGAGCATCGTATATTCAGAAGCCAGGCCAATGAATTCGTACACGTTTCTTTGCACTAACATTGTGCATTTGGGAATCTGTTCGACCATTTTTTAAACCGTCTATCTTCCAATTTTGTTTATTTAAGATCGAAACTATTTAATGGGTGCGGTGCATATTCAGGATGTTGTTAAATAATTGACGGCATACCTGTATAAAGGCGCTGCTATGTTATTCTCGTAACAAATTTCGACGCTCATTCGTCTCATATTTTGCCCGACAGACATATGTTGACCCCCGCCTTCGTACACATTATGAGGAGATAGATGCCAACAACTTTGGCAGAGCTGCATCGAATACGACCAAGGTCGAAGACTCCCACAAACATGTAGTTTCTACCCACTGATCGATCAAGTTAGACTCGCCAGTCAGTTCAGTGACAAAGTGTTCTAGGATAATTACACCCCAGTTACCGCGAGTTCGTTCTCGTGGAATTCGGTTATAGTTGTCTCCTCGGGAACTTTTAAATTTTCCGTGATAGCCTGTGTGTAAATCCAGGGTAGCTATTTCCATTCCAAATTTTAACCAAATCCATCCAGCCGTTGAAGCGGGAAGGAGTAACAAACATGCTAACTCACACACACACACTCACAAACTTTCCCATTTATAATTGACAATAGGTATTTGTTCAGACAGTCCCAGGGCGGTTTAACGTTTTAAACATAAAAGTCCACTAATATTTTCCTGCCTGGAGAGAACTCTTCGACATTCGCACAGCGATTTGATATATATCATATAGCTTTGCTTTGTCTTTATCTTACTTTGCAAGAAAGTGAGAAAACAAACCAACATTTCGTTACCATGGTAACGATCGGTTTCTGTATCGCTTAGACTACTTGGTGTCAAATAAAGACTCTGGGCCTCTATTCGACATTGCCTAAGCGATAACGCAAAATACATCTTACTTATTATCTTGACAGCAAACGCGGTCCCATCGTAATAAAACCATAGTAATACGCGATATTGCTTAGGCAATGTCGAATCGAGGCCCTGTACTACAGTTGTACGTAGTTTCAGCAAAGCGTACAGCGCCCTATGTAACTAATGAATGAGCCCTTCAGCTTTCAGGGGACGCGTTCGTGCTTGAGCTTGGCACGAGAGGGCGCCACGGTCACCTAGAATGGACCTAGCCCTCTTCGCCGATGGACTCAAGATGTAGGAATGCTAAGCAGCATACGAATTCCTAATACCAAATCAAAGGCAAGACCTATAATATATATCAATACATTTTACTGTATTGTAAGTGAATACGGCGATATACGAAATTTTTCTATTTTCTTTTATTGCCTAACAAATATGCGCGGATAATGACTACATTTATCAGAAATAAGTATGTATAGAATACCTCAAATTTGACAGAGGTATTGTTTCTTAAGGCCAGTTTGGATAAAACTACAATCAAATGTTTGCTATTAATTATCATAAAATAATTATACCGATAATGACTTTAACCGCCCGGCTCGAGGAAATAATTGCGGAATAATTTTTAAATTAGCCTTCGAACAAAACCAACAGAGCAATCGTGAAGGCCTATTAAGGATAGTAATTTATATGTGGAATGACATTTAATACCCAGGTGATAAATTTTGAATATTGTGTGCGCGGGCGCGGCAGGCCTCGCCTGTGGGGGGTTAAGCGAATTATTGTGAGCCCCGACGGCTTATCCTTTATTGGGCCCTTTAAAAGAACTTATTTAATTGCCTAATTTTTCATATCTCGACACTAGGAGGTCTCAGCAATGATTCCATAAGGGTATCAGACTTCCATACAAACTTCAATGTTCCAAAGTAAAACGAAAAGTTCCATGCATATTTCCTGCACTGTGCGTGTTGTTTATGGTATAATAAGCAAACCGCACGTTAGGGAAAAAATCTTAAATGCCATGCGAAATTTTCTAATCTAATTAAAACTGCGCAGTGCGGGGGTTGCTTTGACCGCGACCGCACTCAAACCCAAAAGAAGGACTCCATACGGGTTCGAAACATATCGGACTACTTCTGACAATAAATCGTGAATAAAGCCGTGTGTATTTCAAGTATTTATATCTATAGATACTATATATAAAAATCTCGTGTCACGGTGTTTGTGGTCGCACTCCTCCGAAACAACCGATTTTTATGATTTTTTCATATACTAATATTTGGTAGGTGTGAGATAGGTTGTAAAGTATATTTCATACCGCTAGGTGATTAGGGTGTCCACGCGGACGACGTCGCGGGCGGAAGCTAGTAATAATATAATACCTAACGTTAAAATTAACCGCCTAACTAGGCTATCCTTTTGGACCCTGAGTCACGTTGTGATACGATTATCTGACCCTGGGAGGAACTAAACCCAAGACAGAAATACTAAAATTATATCAGAAGACCTCTATAAAACCCAAACTAAGTCAACTTGTATCTTAAAATCAACCAAAAGTGTTCAAGAATTGCAAGTGATTTTTAGAATAAATAGGTACCATTATAATTCTTCCGAAGTTTGTATGGAAGTCTATGCTAAGCCTTATCGAGATGCGTGTGTCCGCATCGCGTACAGCGAGGCATTCACTACTCGTCGAGTACCTACTTGAGGCAGCAGCTAGCGAATCTTCACTTGCTCAGCTAAAGTGATTCTCTATCGTGCAAAGCGTATCACTCGCCGAAAAAGGCGTTTGCCGCAATGAAAAACCATTTTGTGCCAATAATGAGACTCGTCCTCGGACCTTCGCTTGGCAATTTAGAAGACTACACCCTAGAGTCTCTATTGCGTACTACCTTACGCGTATTACCCTTAGTAATAGGCGTTTGTCCTGAAAAATTCAAATTAGTCCGTCATTTATATTATAAAAAAACCGGACAAGTGCGAGTTAAACTCGCGTGGAGAGGGTTCCGTTCCGTACATGATTATCTGAAATTTACTAGGTTACCTTAAATACCATAGACTTCTTATAGGTTTTCCTGTAATCTATAGGCAAAGATCTATTTTCAGTATTTTTTTCAAAATTTTAGCCCCAGTAGTTTCGGAAATAAGGGGGGGGGGGGGGGGGAATAGTCATTTTTCGCCTATTTTCCTGAATAACTTCTAAACTATTTTATTTAAAATTCAGAAGAAAATATATTTAAGGTCCTCACAATAAGCCCTTTCATTTGATATGTCACACAATATAGGTGGCATAACTTTTTTTTTTAATTTTGTAGTTTACCCCCAAAAAGTGGCCCCTATGTTTAAAATTCATATATTTACGTCACGCGTTCGTGTTGCGGTCACCAACTTACATATGAATACCAAATTTCAACTCAATCGGTCCAGTAGTTTCGGAGCAAATTGGCTGTGACAGACGGACAGACAGACAGACAGACAGACAGACAGACACACGAGTGATCCTATAAGGGTTCCTTTTTTCCTTTTGAGGTACGGAACCCTAAAAAATATTGAACACATATTTTTTCTTTTGTCCATTAAACAAAAAATTACGAAGATATAATGCATTGAAGTTCCGCGTGACGTCCGACTTTGATGTTACCGAACTTTGATGCGCGTTATCTTTGTCAATTTTGATTGATTTGATAAAGCAAGAAATACGTGTCCACTATTTTTTGACAATCTAACTGACGGACTAATTAGAATTATTATTATTTTACCCAGGAAAACGTCCTCAGGCTTGAAAACGATATGTCCATCACGCGGGTCCGAACAAATTGTGAGCCACTTATGTCAAGTCGCTAATATCGGCTTATGATATAATATGTTATTTGTATTCAAACATCCACAATTTAACATTCAAATCAACCACGCTTTCTTTGCCATTTGGGTGTTCTGATACTTTTATGCGATTTACAATTAAATGCTTATTAAAATTTTAATCATAGAAATAATGACGCTTTACTGAGTTAAGCTCGTATTATAAACCATTTTGAAGTCTTGGAACACATTATACGACTTTTGGAGTAATATTCATTTAAATTCACTCCGGGTGACTGGGACGGGCAAGATGCTAACTAATAATAAACAGGATTTGGACGTTGAGTGTCAGAATAATGGTGGTTTTAAGCTCAACATTTAAATTAATAGACTATTTTAATTTGCCGTAAGCTAATAAATATTCGGGTATCACAGTGTCCATAAATGTCATCTTACCGGCTAGGTGCTACACAAATAAGTGTAGGTACATGGAATTAATTATTTTAATCAGGCATGCGCTAAAAATATATAATTTAGCTTTAAGAAATGAAGTAGCTTGACATTTATCTATTGAACTTTGGCCTAGTGGTTTACTATTAAGATACAATGATTGCGTTGAATCGACATGAATGAATGCATAATGAATATGAGTTGCCAATGGCAATATATCAGGTAAATGTATTTTACTTGTCATACATTAATTGGTTTTGATATGCTATAGCTATTTTATGCGACTAAGATTATGTTATTTAAATATTTAGGCAGGCAAATTTGTATCCCAAATTTTAGATATTACTACGATGTTTATCCTTTGGCCGAATTCAGAAAGGCCACTCAAACAGTGCCGGATTAGCCATCTAGCAAGAGTAGCAAATGCTACGGGCTCCGCACATTGGGGGCCCCGCGCATGCACGCTTGCATGAGCGTATTTATTTTTTCGATTAAGATAGGAGCGTATAAATATAAAGTTTTTTTAATTAAAATACAAGAGGCCAATGTTAAGATTTCGGTACCATAATATACAAAAATAATTAAAAATGACTAAAGCAAACCAAGGTCTTCTTGACAGAATTTGCTACGGGCTCCGCGCTGGCATAATTCGGCACTGCACTCAAATTGAGCTTTAATTAAAGTGACGTTTCAGTGACGTTTCTTTATAGGTCGACAACTAGTTGAGGGACATTTAACTACTTAATATCTAGTCAAATGCTTAAGTGGCGTTTCTGAATTCGGCCATATATTTTTCATTCCGAAAAATTAAACAGTCCAAATGAAGAATTATCGCGAAATATCGCGAAGAAGATCAAAAGCAAAATAAAGAATAAATTGTCCCTTTTTACTTTCATAAATGCATCAGCTAAAAGTTCAAGATGAATAATTTGTAAAACGTTTACGGCGATAAAAAAATGTCGTCTCAGACAGTTTTGCGCCGACGCAGTGATATCGGCGCTGACTGATAAAGCAGTGCTTGCGCCCGCGTTGCGTTTTGATGGACCGCGGCGGCCGGCGGCGTGGGCGCCGGCTCGCGACAGCAAACGTTTTGTCGGCCGGGTCGTTAAGATAACTATTCCAAGATAGGACTTACTTCATTTTCATTATTATCGTGTTATTTTCACATGTATGTATAAAATAATCTATAATTTATAAAATAAAAAAACCGATTTCAAATAGCCTTTGAAAAGTACCTAAGTTTTTTTGTTCACATTTTATTTATTATCCTGTGATTTAACGACACACATTTACTACATAAATAACAATAGCATAATGCCAATTGCTCATCACCATTTACAAACTGTTGCTATCCACGGTGCAAGGAAGTCAATCGTTGAGCAGTTCTCCTGGTTCTTAAAGTTAAGTTGCTTCAGAACTTTATTATTAATCGCCAACCGTGAAATACTCAACATTTAGGAGTTCCGGTGATCATGTATGGTCTTCATCAACAGTTCCACTTCACCAAATAAGGCTTTTGGAACGTAACTGGTTGAGTTATTACAGAAAATACTAAAATTGCTCTATGCTTGCCTATAATATTTGAAGAGTCCTCTAATCATATCTCGACTTTGACGACTACGGGACAAAACTGGAGGAATACCCTAGCGATAAAAAAAAGCATTTTCAAAATCGGACAACCGAATTGAGAACCTCCTTTTTTTTTGAAGTCGGTTAATAAGTTTAGTTTCTCCCTAAAACGAATAATTAGTAACAACTCACTCGTCATTCGAGGGTGTAAAGGTATATATAAACCTTATGTTTTTGTTTCACTAGAAAATATCAACACGGAGAGATCAACTGAAGCGATTTATTTATAACAATAATCTATAATTTTCATCCTCTCTAACTTACCTTTGCGCCATAAAATTAAATATTCTGTGCCTTTGCTTTTGTTTTAACCTAAGATAACTGCAATAGACCCGAACAAGCAGCCCGCGTCGCTCAGTCGCTCCCCGTATCGGCTTCAAAGCGCCCGCCATGTTTGCATTTCGATCCGCAACCTGTGTTTAAGTTGACTTGGGAATTATATCGTAGCGATTAGTGTAATAACTGGTTGGGTCTCGTGGCTTTTTCTCGTTTCAGCGCATGCGCTTTCACTTCAACATCCCACCGCTGCATCGCTTCGATTGTTCCAATCGGGATTATTGTTTTCCGCGCAATAAAATTTGCCAAGACGTTTTACGATTGGGTTTATTTTTAGTCTTGTGTACTGTACTGTACTGTACCCTACTCAAGAGTGGTTACAGTTTTATGCCTAACTAAAATAGTATTTGTAACAATCGAAATAAAATATTTATTACCGTAAGGTATCCACGCTTGCCAGGTTTAAGTAACCAGGTTGAGAGGTAACTTAACCCATAGACAATAATCAGTAAAGAACAGATGCAAAACAAATAACCAATTGAATCCTTTTTCAACGATAAAACCAGAAGAACACCCTTTATCGATTATTTTCCATCGGAATAGATTTGAAATAGGTGATTTCAAATGACTCCATGCCCATCGCAATATCATTAAGTTGGAAGATTGCACGGTGGGTTATTTATGCACGGGTCGGAACGGCTGGTGTGCATGCCCCTTTATTTAACTCTTTAGACTTGTTCACCGCAGGTATAAGCGACCAGCGAATGGATCGCTCGTTTCGATCGCGCGTAGCAAATTCGATCTGAAGCCCGGCCAGCGATGTAGCAATATATCTCGCATTCTCTCGCAAGAAAATAAATATTGATTGTAGCACAAAGAGGCGCTTGTAATTGCGCGTGCGGGCCCAGTGCCGAACGCAGCTTTTACAAAACCCGTCGGAAACCGCACGGAATGTAAACCAGAATGCTCCGAGACATTAATGTGTATTTATTGACCGCGTTGAGTAATGTTTTTATCGGCTGTGCTTAAGCCTCGATGCCTCGAACGTGGCGATTCGCCCGGATACGTGTGTTAGGATTAATGTGTCCTTCAATTTATTTAGTTCTCATTATTTCACTGTGACATTTTAATTCGTCCATATTTTTTCTACTTTATTTACCTATTATAGTAATGAACGAGGCAATAAGGGAACGACACAATTAAATAAAAAACATGGGCGTCATTAATTTGGCCGCATTCTTTTTCGTACTCGAATTGTTCACGAAACATAGTAGAAAATTACTGTAGTGTTTTAAGCCCCAACATATAATAAGTCAAGGGCAGACGTTATGCTAATAGCAAACAGTAAGCATAAAAGGTATAGTTAAGGTTATGTAATCTTGTTTTACAAAGACGTCTTGGATTAATATGTTTCTTTAAAACGTAAATATCTAACTTGCAATTCTTGTTCATACCTTATAAAAATTGTAACTTGAACAATTACCACAGCAGCTGCTTAAACCCTTGTAACGTATGTAGAAGTATTAGTGCCTCGGGGAAATTAAAAAAAACAACGAGGCTTGATGGTAAATTGGCTTGTGTAGCCAACGTGAAATGTATATGATGTAACTACTGGTAACCGACGCGCGTCTAAACCTGCTTACTTTGTGCGCATTCAACGGTATTAAAACTGCAAAGAACATTATTTTGACATTGCGGTTGAAGTCAAATTATGTGTCCCGCGTCCGACAGATTTACGATCTCGAATAAAACTCTGTGTTCACTTAACGAACAACTCCTTTTTGAAGAATTTAAAATGTCTCATCAATTTCCGTGGACGTCGCAAAAAGGCAAATTTGAGAAAAACAATGCGGCACGTGTCTTATACTAATACAGCAAATGAAGCTTTGTCGGTGCTGTGATTAATATTGAAACTGGAGTTTGAACGCAAAGACGTAAAGTTTGAAGTTTACGGCTCGACGGCAGAAACGCATCTGTAAACCTTATTTCAGGTACTCGGTTCTGTAATGCATAATATCAGGAAACAGCACAAAGCAACTGTAGCGAGAGAATGGGTTTAATTATGTATGTTCTGTTCTAAGAGTACTCGTATTACCACTTCTACTTTACGGTTTTCAGTTATACTTGTCAGAATATAACTAGCCAGAATTCAGCGGCCAACTTGACGTAAAATTTATACAACGAGTCACTCTTAGTTAAGATGTTAACTCTTTTGCTATCTTCTATTTTTTCTTGCTATCTCCTCTATAGAGAGTACCTTAGTTGCGGGCTATGGACAGTAGCTCGCAACTAAGGTACTCTCTATAGACTTGAATAAATAGGAGATAGGAAAAGCGACAAGAAGCTAAACGAGACCGCCGCTGACCGCCGCAAATTGTCTCAATTAAATCAAGTGGTCACATCAGCCCATTCCACCCAGCGCTCGGCAGTTGCGATTGAAACTGTTTAAGGATGACAACCTCTGTCGTCTCCTAATTGATCCCGAATAAATCTGGGCCATCAAGTGGACTTCACAATCAAATTCGTTTAAGCATTGATCAACATCAGGTCGTGTCTCTTGTTACGAGCTCTGATATATAATCAAGCACTTTAAAGACGTTTCATTTCATCACCATCAGCGTATATACGCCATTGCCGGGCTTACGGCTCCTCTTGTAACGAGGGAGACGTGGAAGTAGTACTTACGCCGACCCAAATGTTAGATTAGGTTAGGGACGGATAAGGGACATTACACATTATCGTTGAATTATTTCATAAATGTGGGCAGTTTCCCTTGACTGAAATAAATTAAGCTCGTGGTAGATATCAAACTCTATTCATTTTAATTTAAATTATTTTTAAATTATATTGCTGTAGTTCGTGTGACCCTAGCACAGATATAAAAACTGGCATGCCATCATTGACCTCGCGACAATCATTAGGATAATATTGCAGCAAAGTTCAGCAATATACAGATTCACAGCATCAGTGTCATCCCGTACTTATGAAAACGCTTAAAATAAGCGTCGAGTGAGAGTGGTAATTGGCCAGGAAGTGATTATTTTACTATTCCTAGGTGTCTCAGAAAAGCAGTTTTAAATCCATTACCCAGCGATGTCACACGGCAATTTTCCAGTAGCTGCCCTCGCTCGCCCACACGCAGTCGCGTTTACCGCCGAAAAGAGCTAATAACTATTATCTAAAACTGTTGAGGAGGCCGCATCAGTGAAAATTATGATTAATATCTGTTTAGCTAACGGTACGCGCGGTTGAGAGAAAGGTCGACTAATTTAAAAGATACTGGACGGTGTTGGGAAACCTCGCGACTTCCCATTGTTTGCGTTGTATCACCGATACTTTCAGGATCGTTAGTGCAATTTGCACAGGAAATCATAAAAAGTAATGACTACTAATTTCACTCGTGTGACTTTTCAGTGCGACATTGGCGAGTTCCATTTAGTCAATCGAGTTTCAAAACTTGGTATGTAAGTTTAACAATTCGACTGTATGCATAAGACATCTCAGTTGCAAGTCGTCTGTTTGTTATCGTTGTTCTAGGTTCCCCATTGCGAAGTAAATTAAAGCCCAGGAGTCAAGAACAATAAACGCGTTGTGTAATCTTACGCTGTTCCTGTATTGTTCTTTGTTCCGTGTAATACTGAGTTTAACGTGTTTCTTGATAATAATAGATTTGTCACGGATTACCCGTGGTAAGGCTACAGTTAAATATGCATGGAGTTAAGCGGATAATATTAAAACGCGATTAATATTTGGGTCATAAATACTCTTCTGCTGCACTGGGAGTGAAGAAATAGCATAGAATGCGTGCAGATGCTTATCATCCTGGCATGTCGTAAAAGTCGACTAAGGGACGGGTCCTCTCCAACATGGTGGACTATCTGTATGGGCGATGGGCTGATCACCTGTCACCATACGGTTCATCCTACCATCTTAGGACTAATGAATCGAACGTGGCCACAAGTAGTCTTGTGGCTCTGCCCACCCCATTAGGGATTTCGGGCGTGATGCTATGTATGTATGTATGTATGTAAATACTCTTTATTGAACTACACATAAAACAAATTGGAAAAAGACAAAGAAATAAGTTATCAGGTAGACAATAATGTGGTCTTATCGCTTAGCAGCCTACCTTACTAGTACTACAAAACTACCTTCTACAGAAGACTACCTTCGACAGAAGAGATAGCATAAGCGACACTTTTTTTGGTCAAACAAACGTATAGCAATAAGAGCAGAGAGTCATACTTGTCTTTTAAAACGAAAATTTTAATATCATAATAATAATTATTATTATTTGTTTGATGTTGCACATTTGAGATAATAATGAAATGATTTTGATCGACCTCGTCGTTCGAGGTTTAGCGGCAACCTGCCTTGTCGCGAGCTTGCGGGCGTTTACTTTTACAGAAATTCACTTACTCTGGGAATATCGTTTATCTTTTCTGTATTGCCAAGCAATAATCGATTGGTTCTTTGTCAGCAATTTAAATAAGAATGCCTTTTAAAGTTTAGTTATTTATGGCTTATTATAATGTATCGACGTTTGAACGTAACTTTTAAATGGAGTTGTCAGGTCGGCGTAGGCGGCACGTTTCTGAATATAACGTAAGAAAAGGGTAAATGGGTAAATATGTACGTACTTTTATGTATTGTATCTGCTTTAGACCTACATGGAAACGGACAACTTTGTTATTTTTATTTGATGCATATTAATTTTGGTATTACACTTCAAACGCAAATGCTTTCTTAGCCACTGTTAGAAGTGAAAATCATGTATAGTTTCAATAACATACTTACATAAAGCATGCCATCGGCCAAATACTTTCTTTTCTATAATTTTTTGCAAGTAAAATGATCGTGTTGTCATTGTTGTAGCTCGTAGGCATGAGAGCAAGCTAGGAGGCGGCCTAGAGCTCCTCTGACAGCCCTCCATTTAATAATAGTCCTCCATTGAAAGATTATCTAAAGGCTTATTCAGAGGTATCAACAACGAAATTAAGAGTGCCTTCAATTTTACTTTTTCTTTCTAGTAAAATTAGGACAAAGATCATTTCTATGTAGATTCCTTACCGTCTGGAAGACAGCCCTCTTTAGTTTTACGTGATATGGACTCAAATTAACGTACCTAGTTCGACCCTGCATGCAGATAAGGCCTGAATCCTCTAAACTAAAAGGTGGTCATTGCGGGAGATGAGGATTCCAGAGGATTCCAGACATACACTCCATGTGTTACACAGACCATATATGCTAAAGACGCTGCTTAGCCTTAGTTTTACACGCAAATAAAGTTACTTGCGTGGCGCGGGGATTTTTTATAGAATTTTCAGCGATTTCCGTGGTAACTCCCCTAAGTCCTTAAGACTGCTAAGATAGGATTCCCTGACAATGCGTGCAGAAAACAGTAGTACCGCCTTCTGTATTCGGAGTTTGATCCAACCTATCTAGCGAGAGCCTCTTCAGATGGTGGTTGAGGTTGAGGTGGTTTGGTTCTATGATTGGTTCAGTGGACGTTATGCGAAGTCCTTACCTTACCTGCCTGTAACTACTTATATAATGTTAGTAGCAGGGGTTGCCTGGCTATGCGGAGTCTATAGAATATATTTATCCTAGAGACTCCACATACTATTTATGGTCTGTGTTGAGAATGTGCTCTGTGGTCTGATATAAACTCTACTTTCTGTCCAACCACTGGTCATCTGCCCTGCTATATATAAAAAAAGTTTTGGAGAGAGAGAAAGCTGCTTCGAGACTGTTTGTAGTTCTTATAAGTGTCGAATACCTTTGCATTAGAAACGATGTGAAAGCACTGTATCATATATTAATGTTCGTACAAAGTATCCTTAAGGCCAGGTTTTATAAGGGTCCGTCAGACCAAATGTCAGACCAAATTTTAGTAAATCAGTACAATTTTGACATTCGTGATCGAAATTTGATCTAAAGATTCTTTGTAAAACCTAGCCAAAATATTTATTTGCAGTTTAGCTGCAGTAAACCCATTAGAATCAAACGCGTCCGAGGAGTGCAGCTCTGGTGCTGGTAGCCTGTCCGCCGTCATTATGCAATTGAAACTTAGTGAATTATTACGCACGATAATAATCTTCATAAATAAATAAATGGAGCCGGGATTATTGTGTTTGGCGTTCACTGTCGGATCTTACGTCTATTGCTATTAGGTGTGTTTTGTGAAATATGCGCGCGGCGTCCGCCTCTATAAGTTATTGTCGATTTGAAGAATGAAAACTGGTATGCTTGGGTTGGGAAGAACTTTCTTCAGATCAGAATTCAGAAGAATTCAGATCGGACAAGTCATAAAGCTTATAATTACCCTAGTAAGGTCATTGTTTTTAAAATCATTTTCTTTTAAAAGGTTAAGATGTCTATGCATGCATGTGTCACATTGAACGCATTATTATAGGGGAGTTACCATGATGAAACTATCAGGGCCGTTATTCGACATTGGCTAAGCGATATGGCATATCATATCGCTTCGCCTTTTTGGTTCGGGGAACTGGGTGGGTGGCTGGATTTCGGTTTGGTTAGGCCATGACGCCTTTTTATCCATACCATCGCTGCGTCCTTGTTTCTAGTTTCTGGGAATCTTGAATCTTTTTCAAGGAAAAAGAAACACTAGCCCTGCCTTTGTATGTCTTTGAAATCATAATGAACGTCAAGAAAAATCTATAAATAAATGCTACAAATGTAGATAAGCCAAAGGCCACTAGAAATATCAAAAGCTTATAGAAGTATACCTTTGTGGGAAAAAGTATACGTTTTTACAATACAATACCTAAAAGTATTATAGATCAAACATACATATTATTTAAATCTAATGTATGGCGAATTCTTATTTCTAGGGCATATTACCCAGTAAAAAACTACATTATGTATCGCGATCGCGATCCCGGGCCTCGATGGGCGTACTGTTGTATAAGTATACTAAGATTTGTATAAAACAGTTGACATGATTGTTAACTTACCTATATATATATATAAGTACTGTTTGAAAAAAATTATACCTCACCGAGTTTCTTGCCGGCTCTTCTCAGTAGAGGTTGTTTCCGAACCGGTGGTTGACCTCATTCCTTGAACTTCATAAGAGCTTGTAAAAGCCTAAATTGAATAAAGAGACTATTTTGACTTTGACTGAACTTGACTGCTGAATTTACTTTAGAACGGGTATGCATGTATGTTTCTTAAGTTCTAAGAGAGACGGGGTAGGGGAAGGGGGTCACTAGGTGAGTGTAATTTTCTTTTTAAAAACCGCTTTTTGCTAGGTTTGGCTATTTTTGTATTTCTTCGTAAATTTTTTTTGTTCCTTTGTGTCGCCTTTATTACTAAGGACCAATGTCAAAAAGAAGCCCAAACTAAATGTCGCTTAGTTTTGCCACTTTTTTTTCGACTTAATCTTCGCATAGGAAAATGGATACAGAGTAAAGCGATATGATACCATATCACTAGAGCAATGTGGAATATGCCACCAGTTTGCAGAGCAGTTTAATTTGGACACGTGATAGAGTGCGAAATAGTGACTTAGTTCAGTTTAAGACCTAACTTGTATAGCATAACGTAACGAGAACATGGCGTGGTAACTTGTGACAGGCAAGCTTAAGCATATATAGCTTATAGCATAATAGTTATTTACTAAAGCACGCTTCACTCTATAGCAGGTACCTTATGAAAAAGCTTAAAACTTGATTACCAATCACCACAAAGCAAACATTCAATTTACAAGGCAAGTTAATTGCACTGGCTCGCACGATGTTTAATAAAAAAGTCGGCTAAAAAACCCTATCTTAACTTATTTCTTAATTATAGACCGATTCGTAGCCGAGACCAGCCAGCGAAAAGTTGACGAGCTTACCTTCAAGTAATTTACACAGACATAGCAAAACATATTCTCCCTCATTCGCATAAGGAACAAATTCGTCTAGACCCTTTAATGCAAAGTTGAACATTGGTCGTCTTAGGAAATGGTATCTCCGATAATTACATAGCTCAGATAGAGGTTATCATCCTCTTAATTCGAGTAGACACGTTTTTTTATTGTTGCAGCAGTTCAGTATTAGCTGTAGTACGTGAACTGTGACTTCATTAGATATAAGTAGTTTGTAACTGGCCGGTAAGATGGTAATTAGCAGTTACACGTGGTCGGATGTACGCATTTTGCGGCTCGGTTTGAAACTTATTGTTAGTAATAGCGCCGGTTTAGGCGACACGGTTAAGCGCACTGTCCTCAGACATTAAGCCCATGCAGTATCGTCTAATTTGAAAAAGCCAGACATATAAATTTAGCTGTAATCCTGCAATTGTGTGCGAGGGAAAATTGGACGCAATTCCGTACGCACTCGTTGGCCCTTAACGCCGCAAATCGTCACAGTTTATTGCGTAATGGTCGTGCAAGGACGCAAATAGAACCATTTTGGAAAATATTTATGTATATATGGAATATTCGTATTAAAAAAACAATTTTACAATAAGCTTTTTTGGTCAGTGAAGTTTATTATTGCATTGTCGTTGGGTTTACATATGTGTACCAAATTTCAGCCTATTTCGATCAGAGGAACTGATTCAAAATGTACTCTCAAGATTTGATTTAAATATATTAACTAACAAGTGAAGTTAAAATAAAAGAAAATGCATGTACCGTTATTAAATTGCATAGGTAGTATTAGTAAGTTATGTTTACGGCTAATAATTATAATAATTTGTCCAGAAATGCATTATTTACTCATTGAGTAGGAAACAGTACTCTACGCAAACAAATTAAGCATTTAATGTGATGCTATTCAAGCAGCGTGGTTTATTTGCGTCGGCTTAACAATTTATTTTTACGATCTTCTGGACAAAGCTGGAAGGGTTATGAAATTTTGAGCAATTATCATACAAAAGGCACATAATATTCCCGTCAGTTCTCTCGTCGTGATATCTTTATGTTCTCACTGACTGTTGCCAAGTGATGGTGCAGCTATAATAAAAAGCATATAACATTTTATTCAAACAGCGGAACGCGTCCCCGATATAGAATATTAATAGTGATGAGTTGTTTGCCATTTGATACACTTTTACATTCACGGTCCAATTTCACAGCGAACGTGATTCGTTTTACACTCACTTTTGCTTACTTAGATTGCTATGATTTTTTGCATTAACACCGATTTGGTGTAAGTATGAAATTTTATAGAATATTTATCAGTCATGGTTGAGCTGCGTTTATTTCTTATGCATACGAGCACAGAACTATATCGAGATAGAAGGAAAGAGTGTAAGTTCCCGCGTGCCAAAAAGATGTCGTGAGATCATCTTTGTGTGTAACAACGGCGGTGGCGCGGCGCGGGGCGGCGGGAGTGGCGGTGCCTAGACTCGGTTTGCCGCGTGCTAATCTATGCTTTTGAATCGTTTTCGCGCGACTTATGCTTCCCGTCACTCTACGCATAGATGTTACACGCTCAGTTTCCATACAAATCGACGAACTCTTTCCTTCCATATCGTTATCACTGACTCTCTTTAGCCTCGCAAAGTAACTTTTCATACCTAATGGGTTTAATTTTATTCTCATCGCTTTGTGTTTGCGTATTTATTCTGGGTCTGGGACCATTTGTCGGTGTAAAGTGCGTGAGTGACAAACAATGCGAGGCGGTGAACACAAGCTGCGCCCCGAGCGGCCTGTGGACACCGACTCCTCTGGTACAAAAGTCAGCCGACGCATTGCTGTTATCGGCTGGTGTGCTCCGCTGTAGTCTAGGCTAGACAAACTCATGTAACACGAAGTGCTACATGCCATATTTCAAATGTATTATTGAAATATTGTAACGATATATATACTTGGCGGTTTGTTAGATGGCTGTCTTATATGGGTGGATTTCAAAAAAAAAACTACGAATTAAGGCGTAGTTAAGAAAAAGTTTAAAAAGTTACTCTAAGCTACGAAAATTAAATATGCAATTGTATGACTAATTTTCGTAACACAGTGAGTGAGAGAGACGCACTGGGTGAATTTCAAAAAAAAAAATGTAAGTAAGTAAGTTTTTACGTAATAAGGCGTAGTTAAGAAAAAGTTAAAAAAGGCTGTGTTACGAAAATGAGCCATAAAATTGTATGGTTAAGTTTCGTAGCGTAGAGGAACTTTTTTTAACTTTTTCTTAACTACGCCTTAATTCGTACAATTTTTTGAAATCCACCCTATTGCATTTTTAATCGGTACGTTTTTTGTCATGATCGCATTTTGTTTCGAACGTATTTTGACAAACATGCATTTTGTCGTATCGTATTTTGACTCGAACGCACATTTCGTAATCTCAGTTTGTCTCGTCGCGTTTTGTTTCTGTCTCAATTTTTTTTGTCTTATTTTACCGAA
Organism: Tortricodes alternella; assembly: GCA_947859335.1. Taxonomy (NCBI): domain Eukaryota; kingdom Metazoa; phylum Arthropoda; class Insecta; order Lepidoptera; family Tortricidae; genus Tortricodes; species Tortricodes alternella. The sequence continues at coordinate 5,437,194 of OX401981.1, forward strand.
TTCGAATTGAATTTTGCCTTGGTGCAATTTATAACATAAAAAAATAAACCTATACCAAATCAAAGTTCTTTTCGGTTCAGTTTTAAAGCTTATGGAGAACTCAGAAAAATAATAAAAATAATATTAAGAAGAAATAATAATTCTTTTTTGTCCGCTTAGCTAGTTAATGTGCATTTTTGTATGCTGAGGCTGGGTTTTATAAGGATCCGTTCGAACAAATTCCGGTCTATAATTGTGTATACATATCAAAAATTGTACCAATGACTAACTTACATTTGACCTGACATTTGGTTTGACGGACGTTTATAAAACCCGGCCTAAATCACATTGACCAACTGCGCTTCGTTTTGACGTGACAATACATTCAATTTCTATAGGCGGCGGTGACCACTTTCCGTCAGGTGGGCGGACGCCTGTTTCTCAGTCTATTGCAATAAAATGGTCCAACCAATAATAGTGCCCTTGAAGACCTATAAACTAAACCAGTAGTCATAGATCTCTCCTTGTTCACTATTTAACCAAGCCAAAGTTTTAAATAGTGATAAGAATCAAATGACGGCTAAAAGGAAAAAATGCAAACGTTAAAAAAGCGCTAAAGTTAAATAGCTGACAGGCAAATCACATAAATATAATAGTATACAACGAATAAGACAAAATTTTGTAAAGCAAATCGGCTATAAGACAAAATTTGTTTGCATAAAATTTAGATATGTCAAAATACGTTCGAGGCAAAATGCGTATTATGACAAAAGACGTGGCGATGAAAAATTCGATCAAAGCAAGGTACACATCTAACAAACCTTGCCCAGGATAAAGTTTTACACACGGCAGATCTTTGATTTGTATTTGCGTACGTATTGCTTTTCTGTCTGCCAATGTTTACCATCAAGGCACATATGACAAAAAGTGCGTAACTAGGCAGCCTGTGCTTGAGTTTACAGCGGAGCGCACCACCAGGTTAGCTGGTTAACCACCCCGTAAAAGGTCTCGGCGAATATAATGGATTGTAATTGTGTAGTCATAAGCCGTACCATGTCCTACCGATTGAGTCAGCGATACTGGGCCGCAGTAATTGACGTAGTTTTTGCCCTTTGTGGCTCATAAGATTTATATACCAATAGTAACGATGCTATGCTCGGGAATGTGTGCAAACGGTTTTTATGTCGCGTTACACATGGCACAGAAAAAATAATAGCACATGGTTGCAACGGCTGATTATTTAACTATTTATTAAGGAAATGTTACAAGCCTGTAATATTTTCTCAACAGATAGAAACCCAGCGTTGAGCAGACGAATGAAGTACAGGACATCAAAAGCTAAATTTCCATATCGTTAAATCAAGTTGGATAACCTGGAAGGAAGTCGTCCACGGTGGTGACAAAAAACTGAAAAACAATTATAGAGTAGTAATACTATCCTCTACTTATAAAATTCCAAGATAATAATTTCGCAATTTGCGACATTTTTTGTTACCGTGACTAACATTGTCAATATAGACAAACATCGCTTTGTAGCGTGGTTGCGTGACATGATCGTATTAACATGTTTTTTGGATATATACTAATAGTGCGGCTACTGAGGTTGTTAGTCAGGTTTTTTTCTATGAAAGCTATTAACTGGGTGCGTGCTGACAAAAAGTTATCCCAGTATTATTATGCCTTAGGCTATATCTGCAGAGATTACAATATGACAAGTGTACAAAATTCCCCTGTGACAAGATTTTATAATATACGTCTGCGATGAATTAGATATCATAATATTATAAATAATTCCGCGAAATATCTTTGTTAAAAATGTGACTAAGTATTCCTGGAAAGTCCTCATGATTATATCTACTTTTGATTGTCATATTATTAGTGTACATTTATACCATCACCTCTATGTTAAAGCTGAACATCATGATTTAAAGGTTTGTTAACCGTAGTACCCCCGATAGTTTTACAGTGGTACCACGGTTGCTGTTACCTATCCTTAGTAATCCTAAAAGTAACCGTGGTACCACTGTTGGTACTCTGGTGGTACTATCGAGGGGTACAACGGTTAACAAAACTATTTAAAGATTGAAGTTATCACAATAAATTTCAAGAATGGGGAAGTTGCATGAAAATCAAAATGAGGTTTAAATGATATAATAAGTAAAGCATGTCAAATATTTTTTCTGTAAAAAAGCAGATAATTTTCATTGTTCATTTTTATTTGATTAAGGGTCAAAATTAGTGAAAATTTTATTAAGGGTCAAAGTTAGTCAAATTTATACATACATACATACATAGTATCACGCCCGAAATCCCTAATGGGGTGGGCAGAGCCACAAGACTACTTGTGGCCACGTTCGATTAATTAGCCCTAAGATGGTATGATGATGTCAAATTTATGACATGTTTTGTTTCTACGGGTTCATCATACCATCTTAGGACTAATTAATCAAACGTGGCCACAAGTAGTCTTGTAGCTCTGCCCACCCCATTAGGGATTTCGGGCGTGGTTCTATGTATGTATGTATGTTATTTCTACGATGTTGGTCTAAAAACAGTATTTTCGGAAATAATTGCAGATTTCGTGTAAACGCCATACATTTTGTATAGTCTAACGACAGTTGAGACGTCATAGCTGTTGTCCATTTTCTATGGAGTGGTTTTGCGAGTGGTATGAACAATTACTTTTTAAAGCTTCATAACTCATAAAATAATCAACATATAAATGTCTGCGTACACAGATCGGTTTCTAGCACTTTCCAATACAAGATGAAAAAAATATGTATGCATCTTCCCTATTGGCTCAATTTGGCTCCAAAGCAGTGGATAATAAATAAATTCCTTCACTTTATCATTCGGTGGATCTATGCAAAAGATCGAAACTGTGGCTTTTAAATGGTCCTTAAACTTTATAATCCAGACAAGGATGCAGTTTTATGAACTGATCTCAGGTTGTTTGAGTGCCCACGAATCATTAAATCATTAATTAAGTTAATTCGAGTCTATACAAGCTGAACGGGTCGCGGCACGCAGCGATTTGTCGCAGGGAGCAGAACTTGCCTCGTCATCTTCAATCAAGCGGACAGAATGTTAGGGGGATTTTTGGCTAACATTAGATTCCATCTCCCTAAATATAGGTCCTTAGTCATATGACTAAACTTGATAGGCAAACAGCCTTCAATTACTTACATATTTTAGGTTTTTGGTATCAAGTAAACAATGAAGCTAGTCTCGGCATGAATACATACCGACCAGATCAAACGGGCAGTTCTGTTCGGCTTCACTTCAGAAGTAAAAACAGTATATTCGTTTTATTTTATGCCATGCACAATGGCCACTCATTTCTTTGCGCATATCTTGCCTACGGTAAAAACATGAGAAATTACTATTTTTACAAATCAATGAAGTACACTTTTACTAGTATTGTGTGCGTCGTTTTTTTTTAAATCAGTATAGCGGTCTGCTTGTATGTTTGAGGCCTACAACGGCCACTACAATATTTTATATTTACTCATTTATTTGTACAAGAGAACTCGTTACGTCTAAATGAATAAAATTGATTGCTTATACAAACTGTGCGCCCAAATACTCAGCCATCACAATAAATAAGGGCTTTTGGAGAAAAAAAGTTTAAAAGCGTGGTCCATGGGCTGAGAGGGCGAGCGGCCGGTGCGTGGCGCGGACGCAGCCTCCCAGGGTTGCCACTGTGAATTATATAATAATCTCATTAATAACATTTTCATAATTGTATCAGCGAATAATCTTACGTTATTTTGTTTTTTCCTGAAAAGTATAACACTTGATTATGATTACACGTTTTTCTGACACCATAACTTATTTTGCTTCCATGGTTGTTACTCATGCAGTTAAATTGGTAGTGGATTCTTCGTCCTACGTGACTTCATTCTTGCCTCCCGCCTTATTACTGCGAGTTGGACGTCCGGTTTTTTGTGTCAGCCCTGTCCGGTAGGCGGCGCGGGCGCAGCGTCCCGAGTCGACCTTGGCGCGTTCCGTAAGACAAGTCGATTTTGTTATTTGTTTATACACAACACTACCTGCTCGCGGCGAGGTGTGCGCCACACACGCACACAGCTATCTCGCCGCGCTCCCATCGATGTCGAATCGCTCAGATATTTTACGGCGATTTTTGTAATGAACCTCGATTTATTGTGCCTTTGGAATGCCGCTTGAAATTTATTTTGTAGACAAATATGAACGCAATTACGTTCTTTATTGAAACAAGACGGTCTTACGTAAACATTGAATAGAAACGCCTTTATAGTGTAATTTAATATCCATATTGTTTACTTTGTTTTTAATGTAATACAGCAGTCACAAATACAAATAGCCGATAAAAGGTTGATCAAGGCCTTTATTAGGGACTGCTAAGTGATTTACTGTATCGACGCTAATGCCAAATGCCAAAACAGCGAATAGGTACGTCTTTCTTCTGTACGTATTTGGCGTTCACATACGCGGTTTTGTTATTTTAGTAGCGATATAGTAAATCACTTAGCAATCCCGAATAGAGTCCTAGGGCTTCTATTTCCTATCACCTAAACGATATTGCGGCTGCCTTTGCTGTCAAGTAAATAAGAGCGTATCGTAGCAAAAGAACTTGCCATCTCGTTAAGGCAATGTCGAATATAGGCCCAGCGTAATTTAAGGGTCAGCTCAGCCATTTTCAGGTAATTAAACACCACACAAAAATTCAACTTCGGATGATCTTATATTGAAGAAGAATAAAGTGAGCAATATCGGGTTGCCCCTTGAAATTCTTAAAATCTATCAGGCTTTATCTTCATGCCAAGTCATAGGTATTAAACTACTTTGTTTCCGGAGTTCCTCCGAGTAACTGTCTCGAATCATATCAAGATATTGTCATAACCGCATCGTTGTGAAATATGAGTTGTCGTCATAATGTCATGTCGCTTAAGAAGATGTAACTGGACCCAGTGGGACTACGAACGACACGGAAGCCGCCTTTAAAAGACATAAAAATATTTCACTGCGGGCATCGGCGCTACCTGATAAGGATACGCAGTCATTTGTAGTAACCTCGTGATCCAGAGCACGGACAGCCTCCTACAATTTATGTGTAAATTGTCAGCATTATCTACTTAATGTGTTTGGAGACACGTTCGGTAGATAGGCTCTGAGAACTCCGAAAGGACAGCGATTTTTTTGGGTCACTTTATCCTGATTTGAGTGCCGATCGAGCCATATTCGGATAGCCTTTGAGAATAAAGGCCGTGGAAGCAAAAACAATCGAAGATGTTCATTTTGAATTGGATTGGGTGACGTGACAATATGATTGACAAAAAATTTTAACGCTCGCATTAATAAATGGCATTTCTCCGAGTCGAGCCTTTTTTGTCTCAATAAAATATTGGCGATGGGTGTGCGCCGTGACCTCTGCTTAGAATTATTGTTGCGATTACGTCCAATGATTTGTCGGAGTACGGCGCGTCGCCTCCACAGATGGGTGCTCGTTGAATTACTGTCTTCCCGTCGCTTTGTGGGTTTTGTACCGCCGTTAGCTGGCCACTAGGTAATTATGAGATCATGTTTCATAGTTATCTATTGATTTCGAACTCTCCTAAGTCTCAATTATGAATCATCGATTATCGTTCATCTCGGGAGAGTTATGTGAGATGGTTCTCTATCATCATCGTTTTCCTTTAAGTTTATTAACCTTTCATCAGTATGCTCATATTCTACGGTTTTTTACGTTTGAGCAGAGAGGGCAATTGAGCTGATCGGGCCGTGGGATGATAAGTGGTTACTTGAGCCCGCGCAGTTTAAGTAGTCGCGAATAAAACAAACATGTCTGAGGTAAAATGTCGATATTATCGATGAGCAAATACTCGTATAATTTGTTATTGGAATTAGTTTTCAACTTTTGTTTATTCAATAATTATTTTGTACTCAACACTACACTATACTACATATATTTATCTAGGTATGGTATCTTATTATCTAGTTGCACTTAAGAGTTTAAGACTCTTGATTGGGATTATTTTTACGTTTCCTTAATAAGGTACCTCTAACATTGATTTGTAATTATAATTACAAATCTGCTCCAATAACGTCATCTTTGAGTATTACAGGGCTATGACCGCAATATTTAAAAAATACTGCATTCAAATTAAACATTAACATCCGCACGAAGACTATCAAATAGCCCGGAGGTTGAAATGCTCGGCATGACGGGTTGCAGCAAGTAAGTACAAGAGTACAAGTGTAGCGCTCGCGTGACCGGTCGGCCACGATGCTCGCGCGCATCACTCGCTCCTCCCAGCCGTTCTCACGACACAATTTGACATTTCACTGAACAAATATAGAAGCCATTTTTGATCGGTACTTCAAACATGCAAAGAATGCGAATATATCGCTTCCACGTTGCTGCGTTTTGACAATATGGGTGTGAGTGTAGGTTTGAGAGGTCGCGAGTTTATAGAGATTTGATAGAGATAAAATTTACAGTTATCCATTTTTTATAGATGTCATAATCAAACTTGGCGATAGCAATGATAGAATAACCATAAGCGACGCTCGTAAAAGCGAGAGCGACCACGTCCGATTTCGTTGTCGCTACCGGTTAAACTTACTATTTTTCTCTACGAAGGCGGTTGAGTCTATACAGTAAAAACTCAATCAATGCCTATGAAATTTACAAGGCAGTTAATATTTAATTTAATGTTTTATCGTGGTGCGATGCGGGAGTGTGTGTGTATGCGTGTGTCTGTGCACAGTAATTATGCGGCGGGCGGGTCGGCGCGGGCGCAGCGCCGGTGGTCTGCCCCCCTTCCACCGCTCGCTACACTACGCTACGGACTCTTCTACAATACACCTGGGAACAACCGGACACCATTTGTTTTCAACTCGGAAATATTACCAATACCTTATTTTGCGCTAACGATTAACGTCTTTTAGGAGCCTATTGGAGGCAATGGCTGAGTTATAGTAAGAGCGTTTTGTTCAATTAATTAAGCACGACAAGGTTGAGTTTGAGAGATGTATTGAAGGTATCGAGGCGCATTATTGCTTTGGACTTTTAATACAAAACTCTATAAGAAACGATAATCCTTATAAAAAGCATGGGAAACCCTTGAAGAAACCTATCAATCACATTGTTTTGAGCCGCGAGCTCGGTCGCCGGTGGATTACGTAAGTTACCTGGAGCAGATTCTCCGCGGGCAGCGGGCATTCGGCGACCGATGCTCCTTTGTCTACTTTTATTTGCCTGTCACTCAAAGCGCCTCACGCGGACGTGTGTTAAAGCCACGACATGTTACTCTTTGTCAGGGGCTTTACAGACCTTTAGAACAGTAAATTTCGTTGTCATGCATAAAACCATGTGTTTATATGGAGCAGTGAGAGAGTTTCCCACTGACCGCTATTGTTTAAGTAAGCTCCGGTCAGCGTGTAACAACAATTAACATTGCGATTTTACTCCTGAATTTATTTGTACGCGCAAAGCTTTATGCATGAAACGTAATTAAAACAAAATGTTTTTCACTGTGTTTTCACTTTTTCGCGAGTGTAAACGTGCCAATTCTAATTTTACCAATGTACCTATAAAGTTGGATGAAATCGTAAATGCCTATCGTATTAACGTTTCTGCTTCTAAATGATTAGCTCAATGCTGATGTTGAATTGGAACACAGAAAAGATCTCAGCAATAAAACTGATGTCGTAAAACTTAGTGTGCTCCGTAATTACACCGGCGGGTTGATGAGCGGCTCGATGGCAATCGTCAAATAAACACAACCAATCATAATGATCATTCACTGAAAAGTATACGTCATTAAAAACCGAATTAATTACGACGGGACAGGAAAAGCGCGTTCGTTTTGACAAGTTGCCGTAATATTTTATGTCGCGAATGCTTCGGACGGACGGGACTGGTAATTTTGTCATCTCCCCATAATACTTTACAGCCCCGACTTCTGTTAAACGTCTCGTGTGTTCGAGTTAAACAACTCTTTATTGTCGCGTCTTTTCTCAAGGTTTGTTTTGTCAACATTTGTTCTAAAAGTTCCGTTATTGCCAATATCCCCTTCTTAATTGGCGAAAGCTGTTCCTTTAACCATTTTTACAAATTCGGGGATTTATTTGGTGTAATAAAACGTGCCGAGAGCCCTTTTCACTAACGGGTTCTCCGGCGCAACTCAATCGTTGTAGACCCGAAAGGGTTTGCACAGATTCCGAGCGGACCTTTCTTTTGTTTTTAAAGTATTTGTTTCTTTAATATTTGCAACTCTTTTGCAAACCCTTGTGCACCGTTAGGTAGATTTATGGTCCGACGTCACGAGTAACGGAGTGTTATAAAAGTCGGCACGGTCTTATATTGAGCGCCTGCACTTTTAGTGAACCGTTAACTTATTAGCAGATACCAATAAAAATAAATACTAATAACAGTAATAAAGAACTTAAAATGAATGATGCTATGAATGAATGCTGTATGGTTTCTAAACGTATGAAATTCTAATAAATTTAATTTTAGTTCGTTACCTACCTACAAAGTTAGTTTGTAATTGCTGCACATATATTTCAAATATGGTGATATCATTACGCCATAGCTGGGCACAAGACCGTTAATCCGTTAATCGTTAATTAACGAAGTTAACATTTCGAGTATCGGATTAACTTTTAAGTTAGCTTTAAAAATTGTTAACGGACTCATTAACTTCCGTTAAAAGAATTACAGTCCGTTAACCGTTAATGAAATACCTACTATTTGGCAAAAGAACACCGCGCGGCTTATGTCAGATAGCTTTTGATTTGAATTTGATCTCTAAATAATTAGGTATTATTACAAGCTCTAATGTTAGGTACACATACATATCATCACGCCCGAAATTCCTAATGGGGTGGGCAGAGCCACAAGACTACTTGTGGCCACGTTCGACTAATTAGTCCTAAGATGGTATGATGAACCGTATGGTGACAGGTGATCAGCCCATCGCCCATACAGATAGTCCACCATGTTGGAGAGGACCCGTCCCTTAGTCGACTTTTACGTCATGCCAGGTTGATAAGCATCTGCACGCAATCTATGCTATTTCTTCACTCCCAGTGCAGCAGAGGAGCAGAGGAGGAGGGAAAGGGGCTTAGTTCGTCCATTTACGTTGACCCCAGTCCCAGTATACGCGAGTTACTAAACAAGCTCAGATATAAACAGATTAGATCTGTATCACAAACCTCCTGGGCCGGGATTCTTCTTGTTTTAGGACGGGTTAAGGTTCGAGTCAGAGTGCAAAGCGATGCAACCACGTATTAACTCGCTACTTATCCATTCAAACATAGGACCTTTTTATTTCATCTAGTAGAATTGTATAATTTATAAGCATAATTTGAAGTTGATTTATTGCTAGCCAGTCAGTTTACATTACAAATTGAATCTAGAATAGAATTTTTGAATGAACCTGATTTGTATGTACCAAAAACCATTACATTTTTATTTGTTTTATGGTTTAAGCACGTATTTAAATAGTACGCCGAGTGAGAAAATAGAATGAAAGGCAGGAAGGAGCATTATCGTAGCAATGTTTTCTAAATAGTTCGGACCGGCGTTTACTTTTTCTGTTGACTTTAGACGCTTCATTAAGTTTATACCAAACCTTTGTTTGCTTATGATGATGACATTTTGCTTCAGCAAACTCTCGTTGACGTTGAGTGGTTTGAGATAGTATTTTTATCAATGAGATTTTTATAAGCTTGTCGAAAAAAGAACCAAACCATTCATACGCTGTGATGGTAACGAAATTAAAAACGTATCTCATGATATGACTTGAGTAATAAACATTGAAGAAAACGAAATTCCGTCACACCCTCAACAATGATAACCATCAAATATAATCTGTTCTGATAAGACGTTTTATCTATAATACAACTCATGTTTTTTATATCAATGACTAATTTCCGACAGGTTGGCCTGCATTAGCATATGCAGCGGGGTTTGTTGAATGGTACCGCCTCGTAGCATGCAATTATGCAAACAGTATAATAGCTCGGTGTCAAGAGAGCGCATGTGTCCAGGCTGTTGGAAGAAAAGAAATGTCAGGGCATCCGGCTCGGGCGATTATCGCGTCGGATCGCGAGCCATGATATATGTTACGCTTGCTGTATGTACGCGTAAATCTTTCTGGCGGGTCTGAAGCCTGAACTGAACATATTCTTGACATTTTATAGGCCAAAGGAAAAAACTGGACTACTAAAGGACATTGTTCAGTCAGCGGGGTTTTGAGAAAATGTTGCTGCATTAGAATGTTATTTCCATTTAGTTTATAATAAATACAATTGATGAAACCAGTTTTCTTATGCTTTTTTCATCTTAATCTCGTCCTAAATATATCATATTTTCAATAATAAACCAGGCTAGTAAAGGAATTATAATCATAAAAGATATGACATCCTTAGAGATGTATGGCATTCAGTTTTGTCACACTAAATTTACTACTCAAAAGACCTTTCTACAAACAGGTTCGGAATAAGAACGGACATTTCCATTTCGAAGGAGGCCGTTCATGTATCCTGTTTTTATAAATTTTAGCGTATCACGAAGACAAATCTTGTGAGGTATCCTAGAGCCCGCTCCCACCGGCTTCTTTATCCTTTCTACAAAGAACGTAATAACCATATCAAACAGCGTGTCCCTTTGCCGCGTTGCATACATATCGTAGGAACGGCCGAGCGTCGCCCTTATTGTATATTAAAATAGTAAAGAAATGCTTTTTGTTTCCGTTGGAGCGAGCCTTCCATACCAATGGCTCGCAGAGCGCATGGTCGTCAAATACCGGACGCACTAGCGAGTGGGATCGGCTGGACGAATCCATGTGTATTGAATGACATCATCATCCTTCGATATTCGTATTTAGAACGAGTTCGACTTATCCGTTATCTATGGTACACACTGTGATTACACTTTATTTGTTCCTGTGAATAATTTGCAAAACATTACAGCCTTAGTCATAATTCAGTCGGAGTTTGATCGCCCGGTAATTAGAGCCGTTTCCCCCAAGGAGGTTCAGTGACTTGACAGGCTAACTGCGTCGCAACAGAACATGAAGGTTACGACTTTCTATGTAAAGCTCATTATTTTAGAGTTGATAATATTTAAATGTCGCTATAACAGGTAAACGTCAGAGAGCGGGCGTGCCGCGGAGTCCGGTACGTGAGGGGCATGAGAACCATACAACTCGACCCCGCACATAATTTTAGAGTTCTCGTCCTTTGTGCTGGTCGTCATTGTTATTAAAGTAATCACGGCCGCCCTCCATCATGCTCCAATCGAAACATTATGGGATATAAACAAAAGAAAGCAAGAGGAATTCAATGAAAAGCCATTATGTCGCCGTGGAGTGCCCTCCACCGAGCTTGTTGTCTCAATATTTTTCTTCGTGGATGGAGTTGACGCGTCATTCTCTCGCGTCGTTCAAAAACACCGCGTGGAATTTTGAAGGGCTCTCGATAATGGCTGATATTTACGGCCTTTAGATAATGTTATTTAAACGGCCGGGGACTGAGTTATAGTGGATGAAACAAAACGAAATGTCACGCGGCCGTCTACCATCTGCGAGATTATTGCTTGGAATCTCAGTGTTTGTGGTCGAAAAGTAGCTTATGTATTATTTGTGGAAGCTTTCTATCAGAGGATTAAGATATGTGTCGCGGAGGGGTTGTGATCCGACAGTCGGTTAATGCGTTTATAGTCGGCGCTTTTGAGTCTCCATTAGAAGAGTCCCGCGGGCCGCGACACTGTCGGCTTAGTCTCGATATCCCCGGCCGACTCTAGTGCGCATTCGATACCCCGATCATCTGTCGATAAACTGCTTTTGTTACGGCCTAATGAACAACACTCAAACTTACCCAAACGCATAAAGGTAATTTAAAAATGACAATATCAACATTGGTATATTTAATAACAATATCAACTCCAATGTCAAAATGTACAAATATGTATATAGGTATTTTAGGATATACTTATAAGTAATTTCTGAAGCTGTATTTTATTTTTGCTCTCAATTTTTTCATCCATAAGAGTAATAGCGTCGTAAAACGTTAAACATATGCACAGTCAATGCCCGGATTTGGATGGAATGGTCATCTTATGGTACCTACTCAGAAGAGTATTGCTCGAGGAAAATGTTCGGTCACTTGGGAAGGAATGTTTTTGGAACCAATCGTAAATTGGTGCTACAGCAATTTCAGATCGTATCGTTTATAGTAGACTTATACCGAAACTAAACAGAGTTGCCTCGTGTCCGGTTTTATTAGTGAATTATTAGTTTTGTGTTAGTTTCGTGGGACAATAAATAATTAAGCATCTCCACGATAAACCAAATAAAAATAATTGGTCATTAAAAAGATACTGCTTCCGAACATAAGTTATAGTTTTCGAAGTGTTTTAACCTAAATAGTTCCATCAGTGACTTTATTTATACTAATATACTTGTCATCGGGGATCAAGCTAAACACCAAAGATCACAGCAGGATGTTACGTCTTGCATAGGTATTAGAGTATACACCGATCCTTATTTCTTAAATATACGTATATAAGAGACGGTGGTGGGTCGTTAAAGTATTAGCATGATGCATCGATTACTATGTTATTTTTTCAGGTAATTAATTAATCAATCTTACCCGCCGCCGCAATCTGAGGCCGCGGCAAGAGGGAAGCATACTAAGTACTCCAACTTGAAGCCCGCCCATGATTTTGTGCCGGTTGTGGTGGAAACGGCTGGGCCCTGGTGTTCAGAGGCGAAATTGTTTGTAAAGGCTCTGGAAAAACGTTTCCGTGATTTAGGCCACGATCCTCGGTCCGGTTCGTACCTGGTCCAGAGAATATCATTGGCGGTACAGCGCGGGAATGCTGCCAGTATATTTGGTACTTTTGGGCCGGGTACTAATCGGGCAGGAGGGGAATAACGTTGCGCCATGTTTTTTTTACTATTTTGACGAAGCTTGTTGTGGATTTTGGTTTGTATATGTACATATGACGAAGCGTGTGGCGGAATTTATTACCCAATGATATTTGATTTGACGACGCATGTTGCGGATGTTATCATGTATTTTCTCACAACTAAATCTATTTGTTTCAATTAGTCATTCGCGGTGGTGGCATAATAATTTAATAAAACTGTTCCTGAGCGAACTCAAAATAGAAGACAGCAAGGTATAAGAGACTAAAAGAGTAAAAGGAGCTGTAAGTATGTCAAAAAGGGTCCATGATAATGCAATAGGGATTTTAAAGTAATGATACTGGTTTATAAAGTTACATACATACATACATAGCATCACGCCCGAAACCCCTAATGGGGTGGGCAGAGCCACAAGACTACTTGTCGCCACGTTCGATTAATTAGTCCTAAGATGGTATGATGAACCGTATGGTGACAGGTGATCAGCCTATCGGCCATACAGATAGTCCACCATGTTGGAGAGGACACGTCCCTTAGTCGACTTTTACGACATGCCCGGATGATAAGCATCTGCACGCATTCTATGCTATTTCTTTACTGCCAGTGCATCAGAGTAAACTTGTATACTATAAAATACGTTTTAAATTTACAATCACACAATTGTTCTAGAACAATATGGCAGTGGCAACTAAAATTTAACTATTAAACTGCCAAGTGGGCCGCAATTGTAACAATATTGTGAAAGCATAATTTGTTTCTACAAACAAGAACATTATTACTGTTTTACACATAAATGTATTTATCATGTATATGCATTTTTAGTGATATCATCAAACCATTACTTGAAAGGTGCCATAAATTCATTTAAAGTAAAAAATAATAACCTCGAACTATGTTCTGACACGATGTTTTTGCTTACAAAAACAATATTTGCACAGCTCAGACTCGAGGAGGGTACTTTCAAATTAACGGATTATCTTCTAGACCGCTCCTGTTCTTATCGCTCTAAAGGATTGGCATTTGAAGCTTCCATTTATTTTTCAGAATCTGATTCATTTTCCACGGAAAAAACTTCGTAAGACAATGCGTATTAGTATCAAACGTTTTCAAAGAATGAATGATAGATAGCGACTGACGACATCGATAATATCTGGAAATGTACAGTTGCCTCCAACATCCATCCATCCATCTTAGGACTAATTAATCGAACGTGGCCACAAGTACTCTTGTGGCTCTGCCCACCCCAATAGGGATTTCGGGCGTGATAATATGTATGTGTATGTATGTATGCCTCCAACAAATGGGTTAAATGAGTCATCCCCATTGCAAAACGGTCCGTATCGTAACAAAGACATCGCTGGCTGTTAAAGATCCGCCACTATTTATGTTGTTCAGTCTTTATTGCTACGGCGGGGATAAAATAACAGCAGATCATAAGACAGAAATATTGAATTAGAGTAAACTGTGTTTTTTTTTAAAGTTTTGGTATAGTGCGTGACAGCTGCGCCTCTATTCGGGAACGCTTAGTGATTCTGTAGCCATTCGTAAGCGAGATTTCTCATCCCACTCTTCCGCACGACGCGTAATGCGTAAGAGCGAGATGAGAAATCTCACTTACGAATCGCTACAGAATCACTTAGCGTTCCCGAATAGAGGCGCTGGATTAATACTAAGGCCTGCTTATAACAGCAAACCGTTAGCTTTTCCCTTCACAAAAGTGTGAGAGCACATTCTTCAATCGGGATTTAGACTGGTGATGACCCTATGATTATTTTATTATATTTAATAAGGACACCTTAACTCCCGTATAAGACTATTTGATTAAGCTTTTGTATCCTAGCCTAGTCTAGTTCTTGTGTAAAAACAAATGTGTGGTCACATCAGGTCACTACGGCTTCTCTTACCTATAAAACAATACGGTGTCGGACTGACTGACAGACAATGCGTAAACAGTGGGCTTAGAAATTTGAAATTTGATGGAATTATTTCTCGAGTACCCTAGGTGCAAAAGGAAGGGATTGTGTTGAAATATCATACCTAATAAGGAGATAAAGAATGGTTAAGTATGGAAAATACCGCCGAAGCGAACCAGTGGCGGGTCCACTGATATTTCATAAATAATCTATGCATTTGATTTTAGATCTCATATGTCACTTTTTGCTAGAGAATTGAATAGCTGGCCTGCTGTAGTTTAACTTATTTTTGATTTACGTTATTGGCTGTTTATTTATTGTTTACAGCTAGACGACAACCCTTTGTCCCGTTACGTGGGAACAATTAACTTTAACTGGAAATTGCACCGTTTATTGCTGTGCAAATTTCTTAACGCGGACTGTCCTTGCAAAATGCAAAAGGGGTGCCGCGCTCTCTTGAAAGAGTAAGGCATTAAGTTTTATTTATGATAGTTAAAACCCCTTCGCTATTTTCAGTTCATTGCCTTCGTAGTTTCTCTTGAATGTCTTATTGTTTGTTGATTGTGCTTTGCTGAAAGTTATTTAGCGATGACCATCGACTTTATACATACATACATACATAGCATCACGCCCAAAATCCCTAATGGGGTGGGCAGAGCCAAAAGACTACTTGTAGCCACGTTCGATTAATGAACCGTATGGTGACAGGTGATCAGCCCATCGCCCATACAGATAGTCCACCATGTTGGAGAGGACCCGTCCCTTAAGGCCGGGGCAAACCAAACGCGGTTGCGGCGCGTTTGCGGCGCGAACGCGGGTTCGCGCCGTTGTCGAACGGCGCGGGCGGATATACCATGCCACACCGCGGCGGCGCGGGACCGCCGCGGTCCCGCGGCTACTTTGGTGTGCCATAGTAAATCCGCCCGCGCCGTTCGACAACGGCGCGGACCCGCGTTCGCGCCGCAAACGCGCCGCAACCGCGTTTGGTATGCCCGGGCCTTTAGTCGACTTTTACGACATGCCAGGATGATAAGCATCTGCACGCATTCTATGCTATTTCTTCACTCCCAGTGCAGCAGAGGAGTTATTCCATAGTGAATAACCAAAAATGTCGGTGTGTAATTATTTAACTTGTTATATTATGGTTATTCGGTGGCTGATACTTACTTTAGTCCTTATGAGTAAGCGTTAGGCTGTGCTGTGTGTAAACAGGGCCTTTATTCGGGACTGCTAAATGATTTACTATATCGTCAGTACAATGCCAAAAACAATACAAAACAATTGTTGTTATGGCATTTTAGTCACCATAATGAATCACTTAGCTGTCCCAAATAGAGGCCGTGACAACTTGATAAAGAATGGAGGAAAGAAATGAATGTAGAACAAATGTACTTCGCACATTCATTATTTTGGATATTTCAAAGGCGTTAAGACTTTGAATTTATTTTATCTTTCAGTAAAATATAATAAAAAAAAATGCAAGTGAAATATTTCAGCTTGGAGCTAATTGGTCATCGCCATTTATTTGTAACTATACCTACTCTTATTCGTTATGTTATAACATTGAAAATAAAAAAGATCGGCCACGTGCATGTCGGACCATGCTCAATGTAGGGTTCCGTACTTCCTAGTCATATCTGCGTCTGGCCTCCAAGCACCCAACTGAAAATGTATGCTAAAGACGTGGGACCTTATTATATAGATGTGCAACAGAATAATAGGTATTAACAATTTCACCGCCAGTAACTCATGTCATGAAACAATGAAGCCTTCTTATTCATGTTAGTTTTCATTTAAACTTCGTTATGGAAGCTTTTATTAAAGTATTTTTTCTGATTTTTAAGAATTACAGTCTTGTTTCGGGGGGGGGGGGGGGGGACACGAAACTCCAACAGAAATGACACCTTTAGAGTTTAATATTTCAAAACGGTTTCAAACTGGTTGTACCATACCCATAATAGTTTTCGATGAACCATCCAATAACATCCCATTCGAATTTGTGGAATAAAAAATATTTTACAAGCTGAGCATGTCCTGAATCGATATCCAGTGTTAGCTCCAGATAAAGGAACTCTTCAACGGTCAACAGCACATACAAAATGTTGTGTACGCATTTTATTGCAATATTGAAGTGCAATGGCCAAAAAACCTTGTTATACAAATGCAAGTACAATAAAAAGAAACGTTTTTTCCTCATAAAAAATTTCAGCTTTGTAGCTTAAATAGATTTTGTGGCGATGACATACAGACAGACAGATAGCAGACAGACTGGTGGACATGACGAAACCCAGAAAGGACTGAATATTTATTAATAGATACTACTATATCCAACTAATCCTTCAATTATCGTACGTGGTTCATTGCCAATTCGTTTGTACACGATATTTGCGAACTTATCGCAGCCGAAGGCTCTCGCTTCGCCCGCTACAACAAAAGATCGACCATCACCAGCAGGGAAGTGCAGGCGGCGGTCAGGCTCCTGCTGCTCGGTAAGCTCGCCAAGCACATCGTCAGTAAGGGCACCAACGCCGTCACGCCGGGTCTGTAGCTGTGACGTGTACTAACTACAGCAACATTAAGGCCCTTTTCAATGCCATACGTTCAAAACATAAGTTAATATGAGGGAACCCTAAAATGGACTGGAATATTTATTAATAGATAATATATTCGACCAATCCTTCAATTATCGATCGTGGCTCGTGGCTACGCGTTTAATATTTCAATGCATAGCGAACGTCTAATCTCCATATAAAATACAGGATCGCAAGCTGTCGTGTGATATCGGGATATTGATCAAAACTTTGTCAAACAAACTCCATGGACTACATTGGGTCCAATTCGAAACGGTGTTTTCTTAATTTAAAAGTTCTTAAACTTTAAACTGTCAAAATCAAGTTTAACGTTTCTTATTTTAAGTTTAGGAACTTTTAAATTTACGAACACATTTTCGAATTGGCCCCATTATGTATATATGCGGCTCACGGCACGGTATTGAGGTAACGGAAATTATAATCTATCTACCATTTTACAAAGGTAATTTTACTTTTATTTTAGTTTCAATCAGTTCTCCAATGAATTATAAATTAATTTTGAATATTTTATATGATAATTTATGATTCATATTTAGTATAATTACACCGATTTATAGATTAGTAACTTGATTTTCAAAAGCTTCACTTATTATTGAACTTACATCCTGTATTATCCACGTATAGGCTACATTTACTAACAAAGTATGAACAGAAAAATGCTGTCAGTACTGGCCGACTAATGCACAATACATGTTTTCATCTAACAACAAACATGTGTATGTATTTGTCAGTGAAGCACATTACACGCCATTGTTCCATTCTGCCTCGACGAAAGAGCCGTTGTCGAGTATTAATCAAATTAATTTTATTTGCTGTGTGTTCTCTAGCGGAGGTTGGTTAAGAGCCTCGTAAATAAGAGTCTGTTAGCTCTTACTGGTAATAATCACGTTAAGAAACACAATTTTGTCTTTCTTGAGACCACAAGTTAATGAAAACGAAGGATTCATTCACGTTTTATTCATGCGCGCTACATGCGGATATAGTCCAAAAAAAAACATCAGGCCTCAGGAACAGCAGGGCCATTTCTGGATCTAAAAGTGATTGTAATCCTTATTACCCTTACGGCATTGGCAAAATATCTAGTATTGCCTGATTTTATTGTTTTTTTTTTGTGGTTGTTTTAAACTTTTTTGCTTTCCGTGTTCGTGTATTCATATCCCACAGACTTCATAATTATATGCAGCGAAAACTGCGGTAGGCTTGCTTAATGGTTGTATAGCGGCAAAAACTATGATAGCAGTCACTTTTAATAAAGCTGAGTAGCAAGAGTAGCGTGGATGGCAACCGGTTCCCATCCCAGCATAACCAGTCTTGATGTATCAAAAAGGAAATAAGAAATTCATAAAAACGTCACCATTTTAAAACAAAGTAATATATTGTTACCACTTTGGCTCGCATAGTTCCTAGACTAGGGGCAATGCAGAATTTTAATTACAGGTAAAGTTTTTTACGCGGCCGCAAGACGGCCTTAGGCTACTAAATGCTACTATAGACATAAAAGATAATGCTTTCTGTCTTTACACCGCAACACATCAACCAGATTGCATTCTGAAATGAGCCGTAGCAGGCCGCGTTAGGATTGTCATTCGTTTCGCGATTTGATTTGAGAAACACATTCAATTTGTTAGGTCGTGTGTACACAGGACCCAAAGTGCAACGTCGAGACAAACATCATGCTTTGTGCTGCTCATGGAAAGGGTCAATATTGGTTCTTTACTTCGGGGAAGAATTCGTTTTAGAAAACAGTCGGCCGCTGTGTACTGATTTCGTTATTAGAATTAAAGCGTAGTGGAGGTTGTGTGCGGGGCTTTTGTGGCGGGTGTAATATGTTGTTTAAATTTGAGCTGGGTTTGATTGACGCCGACGGCCCCAGGACGCGTCGGCACTCGATACAAAATTGATAGCACATTAATTTTCAGGGTAATAAAATGTTGCGTGGTGTGTGTTTTGTACGGTAGTTACAAAAGGTCGGACGCTTATGAACTTAGTCAATGTTTGGTATGGTTTGGCGCTAAAAACCCGGTTGTTATGATGTGTTATGATTGCTAATAGGATGTTAAAAATGTTTAATGGACGTTGGTATTGAAAGCCATGAAGCTTGCGTAATACTTTGACAGAAACACTTAGCAATTCATTTATGTTTTTGTGTTATTTCAAGCAAACATTTTACTTTATTTATAGTTGTTATAGCATTATTTGTTACAAGTATTTTGATAAAATATAAGTATCTACATAATTATGAATTTTTTGTATAGCTTATGGCCGAATTCACAAGGGCCACTCGAACAGAGCCTCTATTCGGGATCGCTAAGTGATTCTGTAGCGATTCGTGAGCAAGATTTCTCATCTTCGATTAAAGTGACGTTTAGGTATGTAAATATGAGTTGACAGCTGGTTGACGTCTAAATAGACGTCATCTCGAATTCGGCCATTATTATGTTGCAAGTGCTTTATAGAGGTGATAAAACCAACTTTTAGTATAAATTTACCTGTTATTCGTTATACCGAAATATCACATGATGGTCACAACAGAAACGGGGGCACAATGGCAGATGAAAATATCGCGGTCATAAACCTTGTCAATATGAATGCCAGCTTCCATTCACACGTCTCTCCTAAAATCACCTTTTTTGGATTCAATAACATTCACATTTCTATAAACCGAAGAGAATATAATAATATTAATAATAATTTCTTTATTTCGGACAACTAAGATCCATATCATATTATTTGGGGCCGATTCGAACGTGTTTTCGCTAAATTTAGAAGTCGCTAAATTTGAAATAAGAACCGTCAGACTCGATTTTGAACCTTGGAGCTATATAAAATCGACGTTGACGTTTCTTATTTTAAATTTAGGCAATTTTAAATTATACACACATTAACACGTTTCGAATTGGACCCATTATCTAATTACAGATATCAATTTTCAATTTAAGTACATTAAATAATTTAAAATCTAAAGTAATTTAAAATACAGTGCGTTTTAAAACATAATTTAGACGTAAATAATATATACGTCAATTTATTTATTTTTGATTCTATGTATCGCTGTCAAATTAACAATAAAAAATTAAGCTTATCATAACATATTCGCCAATTAATATCGTCGTGAGGTAGCTTCGCAACGGCGGCATTATGATTCAAAAATCTGTTGAAACTTTAATTTAGCAAAAGTTACCCGGTTTTCAGTCAAATAATGATTAAAGTGACATGTTATCAATAAAATATGGGAAATGAAAAACAAGCTGATAAAACACGATACGGTCCGTAAAAAGTGAATAAATGGATAGTCGATAATTTCAATTAATGTATAATCCTATTGGGTTCTAGACACACGATTTAAACATAATAAGTTCTTAGATCCAGTTCAAATATCTTATTTTCTGAGGAATTAAGTTTTCTTTGTTATCCTTAATAAGAACAAATGAATTATTCGCAGAACACTTTAAACTCCAACGGCGCTATATAATTACCGTTCAATACATTACATCCCTTAAGTGCGTAATTATGGTAAATATTAATAACCGAGCAAAACCCGACAGGACGACTAGTGCGGATTGCAAGCTTAATTTCAATTGAGCATTAATTTATGGGGGAAGTAAATGGAGATCGTTCAAAAACCGGAGTTGGTTGATAACCTATATTGATTGTCATTATTATGAGTGATGCTTGAATTTTATGGCGCGAGAGAAAACCGTATGATTTCCGACCGATCTACTTACATGAAAAGACCTATATCTATTAGAAGCGACTATAAGATATATCAATGTGTTCCCAGGCTGAAAACTTTTTATCATACCTACTTTGTTTCCATAGACTTGTCCATTGTAATTAACTATTCAAAAATGGCGCACTTATAATCTTCAATGTCATTTTAATCAATCGTTATACGTCTCTTGATTGTGTCAAAAGCGGCCCCTTTAGGTCACATACTTATATTTATAACAGTAACGATTTTGTTAGTTTCAGAAAATGCAAAACAACAGAAGTATCTAGATTCGTGCATAAAAAAATTGCACTATTTTTATGTCAGTATTTACAGAAAACTTCTCGTCTTAATGTGACTGCATTATAAATTTACATTCATCGATATATTATTCTAAATACTTCAATGAATAAATAGGTACCTAAACGATTTTACTGCGAAGAAACGTGTCGGTATCAAATTACTCAAGGCGTCAAATAGACCATTAGTTGATTTAGGTAACATAATAAATTTAATGCGACACGTGACACGTGTCACAATGGATAACATTTTGTTTTAGTTTTATCAAAATTAATTTAAAAGTAATAACCATTTCATATATAGCTATTTTATTTATCTTACCCTACGATTAGGTTATGCATTTTTTTGCAACAATCATTGGAAATAACTATGTTTTAACATCAATTTTCTGAAGTTGCATAAAATACGATGTTCGTATTAAATAAGTGTAGCCGCCGGCTTTGAGAACGTTGAAGTCTTTTCTTCGAGTCGCCGCGGCACGAGGAATAGCGCCTTCCGAAGGCTTTCGGAGTTCTAGAATGTGGTATTACGAGTATTCAAAAAAGCAATAAACATTTTTTAAGCACTTGGTATACTATTATTGTATATTACTCAAATGGATGACTGAAGAACAATTGAATATTGGATGTTCAAACGAGTCTTGTGCAGATTTATAAACGATTAGAATTATTTATTAAAAGCTTCTGCCCCCGACATCATTCGCGTGGAATTTGATTAAAGTTATTCCCTTTTTAGGGTTCCGTACCTCAAAAGGAAAAAACGAAACCCTTATAGGATCACTCCTGTGTCTGTCTGTCCGTCTGTCACAGCCTATTTGCTCCGGAAGTAATGGAGCGATTGAGTTGAAATTTGGTAACACATATGTAAGTCGGTGACCGCAACACGGAAGCGTAATGCAAATAAATGAATTTTAAATATGAAGGCTACTTTTGGGGGCTAAAGAAGAAAAATTAAAAAAAAAAGTTATGCAGAAGAAGATATATCTTGTGACATATTAAATGAAAGGGCTTATTGTGAGGATTCCAAATATATATTTTTTAGAATTTTGAAATTAATAGTTTGGAAGCTATTTAGGAAAATAGTCGAAAAATGACCATTCCCCCGCTTATTTCCGAAACTACTGGGCCTAAAATTGTGAAGAAAATACAGAGAATAGTTCTTTACCTATAGATTACAGGAAAACGTATAAGAAGTCTATGGTATTTAAAATAACATAGGAAATTTCAGCTAATCATGTATGGAACGGAACCCTTTCCACGCGAGTTCAACTCGCACTTGTCCGGTTTTTTTTGTTTTGAACCATCCCTGTATTAAAGCAATAAATCGATGAAGCCATTTTTGAGTTTTAGCGAGACCAACGCACGGCAATTGTTTTTTGTTTATAGATAGATTATTTGCAAATAAAGTTGCGGATAAGGACTTGGTTGTCATTAAGATTTATTATAAACAGCATTGCGAGGCCTATGGAACAGTAACTCTTCAAAGGAAATCGTATGTGTCGGTAACATTATGCATCTGTGGAACAAAACTGTACCTATATAAATGACAAGGGAACTAATTGCAACGCCTCGCATATTGGTTCGGGCGTGGTCTAAATAATGCTACCGTTACAACATTTTGTTCGACGATTAATCGACCGACCCGAAATACTTCATAATCGCTACAGCTATTTCAAACAAGCCCCACTATTTCAGTTACAGTAGTCGCCGACGCCGTGTCGGATCAGTCGGGCGATTAGTCGACGCTTTGAAGATGGGTTTACAAATGGACGCGACGCTCGGAGCGACGCATGCGACGCTCCGTTGCAGCTGTCGTTAGCGGCTAAATATAATGGAGTTCTGAAATTGATATTAAGATGTAACTTTTTAACGTGTTCAGCGTCAAGGCCTTGGGCGTTACTCACAGTTTGTTACGAACGCAGCTCGCCCAGCCATACGATATATAAGTTTCAAGATTTAACAATTAGCTATACCTAATACCTACTGTGTCATGATAATATCAGAGCATGCTGTGGTCACTTAATAGGCTGAACACTTAGCTTATTACCTGCTGCTGCTGGAGACCGTCACGTGTTCGGACTTCTGGCCGAAGGGTGTCGTGTTCAGGCGCTTCCGGGGCAGTTTGCCTGTCCAGGACCCGACTCCAGGTGGGACGACGCTAAGGAGCCACGCCATTTCGTCCCCTAAATAGTTTTTAAGTTATATTTTAATATGTATGTTAGTCTGTAAGGTATTTATGTATGGGCCACTGATGCCTGAAATAAATGGTGGAAATAAAATTACCTTTACGGTGTTTTATGTATAATCCATATGTAATTGTATCAACCACAGGTAGTCCTTAATAAATAAATAAATAAATAAAAATAAATACGATTCTTGAAACTGTAAAGCAACGTTTTCATGGAGCGACTCAGTTGATCAACGCGTGTTCTCATGTCGTTCAAATCGTGAATCAATTTTAAGTTGATCAACTAAAGTCGCCTCGTGTGAACGCCGCTAAAAGTATACCTACTGCGACTGCCGGATATGAAAAATCGGTTTTTTTCTGAAGGGGTGAAAAGGGGTTCAGTTTCTATGGAAGTTACGGCGGGGCCAATAGTACTTTATAAAGTAGATGTACTTATTGGTTATTCAGAAAATGTTATGCAGATGCTCGTCATAATACATTAAGTGAAGTCCCAATATTGAAATAAAACATTTACTTACTTATGTATAATTCAACATAATAAATATTTAAATTTACTCACATGAATTTAAAATGCCTTCCTTTTCGTTAAATCGAATACATTGAATGTTTTAATATTAAACTTGCTATTAACGTAAGTAACCAAACGAACATTCTTGTGGTGTAGGTATTTCGTGGGAGTTTGGGTTTGTCGATAGATTCATAAGAGCGACACCACTTATAAAAAGATCGTATCTCAAAATTGACCTCTAGAAAGCTGAAGCTTGTTGTTTATTTTTCCATTAAACCGATTTTGAGATCGGGGATTTCAAAGTAGTGACGGAATGTCAATTGGACGTCGAACAGACATCCTAGAAAGGCTACTTGTATTGAAGTAAGTAGTTGTGATTTTATCACTTTTTGAGTTTATTTTGTTAGTGATTATCAAATATCCTCCTCTGCTGCACTGGGAGTGAAGAAATAGCATAGAATGCGTGCAGATGCTTATCATCCTGGCATGTCGTAAAAGTCGACTAAGGGACGGGTCCTCTCCAACATGGTGGACTATCTGTATGGGCGATGGGCTGATCACCTGTCTCCATACTGTTCATCGTACCATCTTAGGACTAATTAATTGAACGTGGCTACAAGTAGTCTTGTGGCTCTGCCCACCCCATTAGGGATTTCGGGCGTGATGCTATGTATGTATGTATGTATTATCAAATATGTTATGATCAATATTAAGAACCCCAACTTCTTTTTTCGCATCTTAGAAAATTCAAATTCAATTTCAAGATCATTATTGCGACACGTTTTGTATTCGAGATGTTAATAAGTAATAATAGGTTCAATATGAAGCATGTAAGGACATAATCCTAACGTAACTAATATTATAACTGCGAAAGTAACTCTGTTTGTTATGTTTTGATACCTAAACCGCTGAACTAATTTTGATAAGTTTTAGTGTAGAAATAGATTGGACCTTGTAGAAGGATAGAGGCTACTTAAATAATTATTCTACGCAGACGAAGTCGCGGGCACCAGCTAGTCATATCATATATTCTGAAATAAACAAAATATAACAAAATTCAAATAGTTTAAATCCTCATTTTATTGCTGAAATACTGCTTTATACATGAGAGTAAGTAGGAATATCGCCGTGTATTCTAATATTTGTTAATAAATAATATAAAAAAACGTGTGTTATAATTAACAACGATTATACTAAAAATAAAACAGGTTGATGCTCCGTTGCTTAAATACAAAGTGCAAGTTAATCGACTTCTTTTTATTCAATTTATATAATGTCTAGTGTCAACCATGAGACGCATGCGCGGTGAGCAGTCGACGACAGCGCTGACAGCCCGTCGCGGGCGCAGGATAATGAGTGGGAATTTAAATTTCATTCGCCATTTGCCTCACCCCTGTCTTTAGAACACGTTCGTATCTAATTTAAATACGGTATTAAGAATACGCACGGGACCATGTTTATCTGATTTTCAGGGCAAGGTGGATGCTTGATGATGTAATTGCTTTAATACGAGTACTCCATGCTTTAATAGGTAGGTGCCCATGTAGTACAGCGGCCCTAACATGCATGCCACAAAGATAAATTAGAACCGTTTATCACTATGACTATCTCTTTCGTCGGCACTAGTGTGAGAGAGACGCACTTAGAGATAAACGGTTCAAATTTATCTTTGTGCCATGCATGTTAGGGCCTCTGTGGTAGTAAAGTGGTCTAACGCGCGGCCTATCGTGCAGCGGCCCTAACATGAATGATTTAATAATGAAATGCGTACACAGTTTGGTTTCTATTACTCAGTACTTTCCAATAAAAGATGAAATAAAAGTCATGCATGTCAGTGGCGAAGCGTCAAATATTTCCTAAGGAAAGTCGGAAGAATTAGAACGTGCGAGTCTAATATTTAGTTATAGTAACATGTACTTCACTGACAGCTAGCCGTAGCTTTCTAGCTTGGTAAAGCAATCAGGAATCGGCTTGTGGGCAGGCTGCGCCACTGATTCATATTCCATGCATGCATTTTGGTGAAATAAAACGTGAAGAAACCTGCGAGATAGTTCAAACATGTCTGCAATCCGCACTGGGCCCGCGTGGGGACTACTGCCCTGAAGGCTGGTGTCCAGCAGTGGTTGTATATAGGCCGATGATGATGATGACATGACGATACAAATAGATATTTTAAATGTATGAATGATTGTATCACCATCTTATTTGTTTCAAGGCAAGGTTTATGGTATTCAAAGGATATGGGTCATTGCGTTTATTAATTTTATAATTTAAACTTTTTTACCGGGAAAAAGCGGCGTTTTGCGTGTGGTAAGATTTGTATCGAGTTTCAAGTATTTGTCCTTAAAATTAAGAAACCATTGCGTAATTGGGTTTTTTTAATTATAAAATTTCAATTTTACGGAAGTAATTCTATAGTAGCCTTTTAAATTTTTCACCATTACCGAGTGACTGGCTCATTAATAACATAGTCTTTAATGCTTGTAGAGCCGAACTAAACCGGCCGTCCAGGCATCGTCGCTGCTCTTTAATGAATTTTTTAACAAAAACTTAATTAAAAATCGTATCTCTCGTGTTCGAAGGAAATGAACTCATTCCTCGTACTCAGTGACTGACGGGTAACTGACGGACCCGTCATTATGGAGAGCGGCCGGTGTAAGACGACCTCTCCCGCGGCCTTACGCCTTCCGAAATACGAATGAGGAGGACGATTTCAATGAGCTGTCAGCGGCCAAGGTTAACTGGACCCGTTGTGTGTTTTCGAAATTTCGTAGTTGACGTTAACATGCCGTAAATGTTTATTAACTAATTATTAATTATTGTCTCAAGCTAACGTTAATTTCGTATGAAAGGCATTATGTAGACAAGCGAGGCGTATCGGCCGTTGTTATTGTATATTTTAGGCGAGAACATGGTTTGTTGAACGCTATTATCGTTAGCCATTAATGATACTTCCCAATGCTGGGCATAGACCAATTCTCATGACGAGAGGGATTGCGCAGTAGTCCTTTCGCGTGCCCAGTCTGAATTGGGGTCTTCTCATTCCCACGACCCTCGAGAGACAACCGAATTACAATGTTTAAGGCATAATATGACTTTCACATTTACTTGCATAATACAGAACGCAAAGGAAAGAAAGAATGGCTTTGTTTTTAATTACTATACAAAAGTATTTCAAATTTTGCCCAATTTGTCCACGGCTACATCCGCATGGAATTCGTCTATCGTGCGCAGCGCCATCTAGCTATCAGTAGCATTTCTTACATTCTCGGTATTTATAAAGAGTCCTGAAAATCCTTCCAGGATAATGGGATAAAAGTATCCTATGTCCATCTTCATATAACAAACTACATTTACGCCTATTTTTATGGAATTCTGTTAAGTCGTTTGACTGTGAAAACGAAATAAATAAACAAACAAACACATTTATATTAGTATGGATCGCAACAGTGTTTTCTCTTAACAATACGTATGTCGTATTTTTTTCTTAACAAACCAATATCGACAGACTCATAACAAATCTGCAACATTTTTTCACGTGCCCTAGTCGAAACAAAAAAGCATGGCGTCCGTATGAAGACGCTGGTTCAACAAAACCAACACAGGGCTGCAAATTGGCGGGGCGGTGAGACCGGCACGTCGTGACCGCGCCAGCGCCGCGGGCGCGCGCGCGGTGCCGAGCGGCGCGGGCGCTGGAAAATAATATCGCTTAGAAAAAAGGTTAGATCACTGAGCTTACAAACTATCCGAGTGGATAGTTGCATCTGTCATAATACTCTTCGGTGTGATTCTTTATCGTGCGCAGCGGCTGATCAGCGGATGCACGAAACTATTAATTTAGACTGTAAAGATAAAATCATTCGGTCTAAATTAGAATGTCCTTATCAGCCGCTGCGCGCATTAGAGGATCACATAGACCCCGATTCTCGCGACAATGAAAGATCTAACATTTACAAACATACATACATACATACATACATACATACATACATACATACATACATAGCATCACGCCCGAAATCCCTAATGGGGTGGGCAGAGCCACAAGACTACTTGTGGCCACGTTCGATTAATTAGTCCTAAGATGGTATGATGAACATACATACCCGTTTAATATACGGGTGAAATAAAGATCTTACACACATACATACATAGCATCACGCCCGAAATCCCTAATGGGGTGGGCAGAGCCACAAGAGTACTTGTGGCCACGTTCGATTAATTAGTCCTAAGATGGTATGATGAACCGTATGGTGACAGGTGATCAGCCCATCGCCCATACAGATAGTTCACCATGTTGGAGAGGACCCGTCCCTTAGTCGACTTTTACGACATGCCAGGATGATAAGCATCTGCATGCATTCTAAGCTATTTCTTCACTCCCAGTGCAGCAGAGGAGGTCTAAAGATCTTCCTCTTTTTAAAGTCAGTTAAAAGGATGGGATAACTGCATCTCTCGAAGGTTGTACAATGAGCTCAGAGGTTTACAAGTCCAGTACGATTATTTGCCCAGTAATGGTAGAAATCCATTAAACGAGCTCCTTTTAGTGATTGAGCAACAAGCCGCGGCCTTATTCCGAGAAGAAAGCTTCGTCAAAATATACAATTTTAAGTCAAGGTCATTTTACTTTAGTAACTTCATTTCGTAAGTTCATTTTGGTCAGTCTGTTGGACATATTAATATAATGCCAACTCCAACTATTAAGCTGTCTGCTTACGAGAGATGTGTTAAAAAGATCAGCAGTGAGAGAGAAAAAAAAAGCAATAAGATTTGTTTATTGTAGACAAATAAACGCCGACTCACACACTGATTAGTGGATGTTTTGTCGCATATATCTGGTGGACAGCCAGCTTAACAGTTGCTCAGAATAGCGCTATACATAGAGAGTTAAAAAAGGTCCACTCACTTTCATTATTTTTAATGCAGTTATGATGAAGTTAAATTTGCATTAACGTTCTACTGATAGAATGAAGTAAGAACGTTTAAAGTGTATTCTCGAATCGTATACAACCAATTTACTGACACCAAATTGCATACCATGAAGTTTTTGTTCACTTGCACTGCTCTCGTAATAGATACTGTGTAGGAGCGCCTTTAGGCTAGCTCGTATTAACTTGCTTTTGTAGTTTCTGGTCAATACTGGTTATTCGTTAAGGAATAGTTACACTGGCCCTACGATCACAATTTATGCAACGCGTTATGACATCTAATCCTCTTAACTATTATTTTTAACTTATTTTTATTTTAAGTACCTTGTCATACATACATACATACATACATAGCATCACGCCCGAAATCCCTAATGGGGTGGGCAGAGCCACAATAATATTTGTGGCCATGTTCGATTAATTAGTCCTAAGATGGTATGATGAGCCGTATTGGTGACAGGTGATCAGCCCATCGCCCATACAGATAGTCCACCATGTTGGAGAGGACCCGTCCCTTAGTCGACTTTTACGACATGCCAGGATGATAAGCATCTGCACGCATTCTATGCTATTTCTTCACTCCCAGTGCAGCAGAGGAGTACCTTGTCATTCTGATATTTTATGAGCTAAGTTTAAGAAACGTACTGATCAGTCTTTTTCACAGTTATATGCAAGCGTGGATGATCATTATAACTAATTTTGAGCTTTTTAATGATGTGCCAATTTATAGTTATTGGTTTCTATTATCTATAAGTTAACCAAAAGATTTTAACAAAACTGATAAGTCGCATTACTTGAATAGTACACGCAAATCGTTTCAATCAACAATACGTTAAGCAGGCACTAATGAAGTGCTACTGCGTCGACAAAAAGTGATAATGAGTTGTTATCAAAGCGAGAACGCAGTCGATAAGCGGACAATAAGGCTTCACGGCCTACAGAGATATTGCTATTGTGTTCGATATATTATGATTATGACACATACACTTTACTTCATAATTCGAATTTCTAACAGTGAAATGGTGTGAGTCAGTGACGAGCTCATCGCAAAAACAGCGGGCCACGGTTGTAGGTACCCAACTTCGTATAATTCCTATGAGCGCGTAGGTTAATTTATGATTGTCAGGCGAAATGAGAGACGTAATGAGCAATATAGAAAATAACATAGCTCTTAGTGCCAGTATACCAGCGCTGTACACTTCAGAAATTCACACCACGGTAGGGATTGATTACATATACCACTCTTACTATTACCTAGTAATTTATTCCCATAATCTCACTGTAGTTGATTACCTACCGTCTATTATTTTATCTTCACTTATTACATAACTATATTTACATTAGTTTGACAACTTCCAAACGGGATCCTAGATTGGAAATGTGCTATAAAACTTATAGCTTATGAATATATTAAGTAAATAAAATTGATGAAATATGAAAGACACTTTCAGACTTTTAGACCAAATTATATCCGTATTTATTAAATACCATTGCGTAAAGTAATTTCGCTGAAGGCGTGGAATAAGTATTAGTAACAAAGTTATGCAGTAAGTCTGTTAGGAGGCAACAGGGGTCGTATTATGAGCTCTTTAATTGCAGGCAGTTTCCACAGTAAACTGAGCTGCCTGGACAATTCCTATGATGAGCCCGCTAACTGACCGGAGACCGGTTTTAGCGCGCTCATAATACGAATTTTCCAGGCAACTCAGTTTACGGCGGAAACTCCCTGGAATTAATAGCTCATAATACGACCCCAGGTCAGGGCTACCCTACTTGTGGGATATTCAAAGCATCTTGTAAACAGAGTGGGCAGTAACAGACATCCTTCGGCTGAAATGATGATGATAATGATATGAATGATATAGCGCCAAAACGTTGGTTCTGTCTCGCAATTCCGATTAGTGAAGAAGATTTGATTAAAATAAGAAATGTTTAAAGGTTGATTTACGTTTAAATTTGAAGCACGACATGGCTATACTGTAAAGAACCAAGGAACCCTATGAAATGTGATTTAATGTAATGACATCTAGATAAACAGCAATACCGCGAAACAAAGTGAACGCGGCAGATAGAGAATAATAAATCCGTCCTCAACGTTATATTGACATGGACGATCGTTCAAGGGACGTTAGTAATTTTTAACTGCTATTTTACAACCCACGGTAAGCCTTTTGACCTTAGTGTGGTAATACAGTAAAATTTACTGCCGATGAAAACGTTATTATGGGAAACGCCGCACCAGCCACTTCTAGGCTCTTGCCTTGGATGTCCCGATAATTTAAAACGCTTATAGGATAAAAAAGATAAAAGGGGCTTACCAACATACAATTTACAAGTTTTTTCTTAAGGCTCGTTTTATAATCGCTTTTATTAAGAATAAATAATAATGATAAATAAATAAATAATCAGGGGACAATCTTTACACAAATCGATCTAGTCCCAAAGTAAGCTGTAAAGGCTTGTGTTATGGGTACTAGACGACGATATAAATTACTTATATAAAGAAATAAATACTTAAATACATAGGAAACATCCAAGACTCAGGAACAAACATTCGTGCTCATCACACAAATATTTGCCCTTACCGGGGATCGAACCCGGGACGCTTGCGTCGGAGGCATGGTCACTACCAACTAGGCTATCCGCGTCGAGAAAAGAATGCATGCCTAGTTGAAACAAATAATAGTAGTTTATGCAACGGTTGCATAATGATAGGCCTTAAAACACTAGTGCGGTTTTCATGAAACGAGCCGATAGGCGAGTTTCATAATAAGATCGCACGTGTGTTTTAAGGCCAAATTATGCAGAGTTGCATACATAACTTTATCTACACACATATTATAAATCCTCCATGATGGGTTCAGAAACAATATTTTCTGGCAACAAGTTATTTGTTGCAATCGTGGCTGCATATTTCCGATATCCGGCGCATTTTCACATCACACACACTCCGAGAAGACTACTTACTATTCATATTTTCAACTAAAATGTAAATTACAAACAACTTTTTCTATTCAATTCAACAAAATTCTACTTTCGTTCAGCAAAACGTCAACATAATGACGGCGAGACCATTTTTTTTTTAAATCATAGACAAACGGATGAAGTCTCTATTCTCACGTCACTCAAGATCAAATATTGTGCAGTTTATATTAAAAAAACATACTGAATTGACGTTTCGTATCAATCACTGTTTTATTATCTATGGAAACTAGAATAGAGACCCACTTGAGTTTTGACAGCTGTTCCAAATTTAATCTCATTTCTTTACTAAAAACGATAAAGAAGTCATGTTATTTCTTTATCGCAGCACTGGTTTTTCCTAATTGGTTGTCAAATGGTGGTCATTTCCTACGGTTTTTGATTAACCAATGGAGGTTTTATGATATGGGTGTAGATAAAAATAATTATAACCTAGACCTGAACGATGGGTGAAATTGTTATAATAACAGTGCCATTGTTCTACCTTCTTTGTTGGTGAGTATCGTGCAGGGGCGAATCGTAAAAGGGGCTGCTTCATGGTAAATGAATTTGCGTTGGTAATTAAACTTTAACATAAAAGAAGGACCGTCGAAACTGTTTTTAATTAAATAATGTCCAGAAAAATACTATCTTTTATAACGGAAAGTATTTTATAGTGGCACTCACATCTTCCGATAGCTAGAGTCGCACGCGCATACATATCTGGTGAGATTATACGAGATATTCATATTCATATTAATTTATTGCATATCATGTTGTTTACAAAAGGTCTTAAAAGTACATTCAGAGCATCAAAACATGAACGCTGCTAGGGCACAGCATCATACTTAACTAATAAAAACTAAACATTATGCACAATGATAAAAATTAAATTAAATTATATTTACACTAATGAGACTAAATTTTGCATAGGAAAATAAAAGCAATAATAATTATTACTATTTAAAAAAATCATCAAATCAAAATCAATTGCCACAAATTTGAAATAACAAATATACAATTATTATTACATAAATTACAGAGAGCTTCAGATACCAAATTATTAAGCAAATTATATAAAATAAAAATAAAACTTTAAAATAACATACATCAAATTAATATTAGGAAAAATTGCTACCGATGTTAGTTAATAAATAGATTTTTACGGGAACATCTTAAAAGTAAACACAAATATTTGACCTTACCGGGAATCGAACCCGGGACCGCTGGCTTCGGAAGCAGAGTCACTACCAGCTAGGCCAAACGTGTCGTCCATAAATAATCCAATAAATATTCCAAAAAGGATTTCGGTAACGCCTCGAAACAATCTGCGTTTGTATCCTTAATGTTTGCGACTCTTTGTGTGAACGATGCCCAAAATAGCCCGTAAAACAGGAATCGTTCAATTTCTAGAGGGCACGGAATGAATTTATATGATAAAACGTGTAAATTCAGAACTAATAGGCCGTGGGACACATGCGACGTCAATTTTCAGCGGCGCGCCCGCCGGATTTATCGAGCCCGCTTCATTTACATACAGCGAGCATAAATTCTCGTTTGTAAGAACACACTGGCACTTTTATTGTGCAGCTCTTTGTGGGGAGAAAAAATTGACAGTTTTTTATGACGACGTACACTATAACACGACGACCTGTGCTCGGCTCTATACAAATATCACTTCTTTACATGATACAGCGGTTAATGGTACTTTACTGGACAAGGCAGTGCTTGTATCCCTAGTTACTTTACTTTATAGTGGCTTAAATTTTGTTTGATGTATTAAATTTATAAATAGTTAAGGCGGGGTATGGATATGCTTTTCAAAATAAGAATTAAGAATACAATAGAAAACAATATTGAGGCATAAAGTGGCGCGTAAAGTGGTGAGGCGTAAATTGTAAATTTTTAGTTGCAATATTTTTTCATTTCATATAACGTATGTTTATGGAAAAAAAATAGAGCCAGTGTCATGATGATATTCATACGCCAAATTGCAAGAGGCTTGTGAAGTTGCATCTAAGTATTGGCAGGGATTTATTTGATATTTGTATGTATGTATGTATGTAAAACTCTTTATTGTACATCAAAAACACCTTAAAAATTACAAAAAGTTTTTTTTATTAGTACAAAGGCGACCTCATCCCTTTAAGGGATCTCTTCTATCTAACCTTGTTATTGATATCTGATATCTGCCTGTATTCGGGAACGTCCAAGCGATATTGTTGCGACTCGCGAGCGAGACTCGCATCCCGCTCTTACGCATTACGCATCGTGCGGAACACTGGGATGAGAATCTCACTCGCGCGTCGCTACAATATCACTTGGACGTTCCCGAATAGAGGCCCTGTAAAAATAACATTACAACGAGCAATCATTTCACAGAGAAAATATCGAAGGCAATTTGCTATTTAAACTATTAGTTAATTGTGTTGGTTGAACACGGTAATGATAGCAAAACAGGACGTTCATTGGAAATCGCAATAGTAGGTACTAATTTATTTAAATAGTCGGGACGTGTCGCGGTCGCAAGCGCACACACTCGATTGTGGACCGTATAGGTACATATTTTACGAGAGAACATTAAAAAGGTTCTAAAAATGATTTACTACAGACAAAAGTGATTGCAGCATCTGATTTTCGAGCTAAAATTGTAGTGAGCATTCAATGAACAGACGTTCATTTGTTAATTTTGTTCGCCTCCACAATATTTACGGCAGCCGTTAAACTTTGGCCGTAAAACGTTATGAATATTCTTAATATTGGCTCCCAAGTTTTATCTTGAGACATTTTATTGGAAAATAGGCTTTCGGGCATAAATCACCGGTATGGGCAATTACTCGGCTAAAAGACCACGTTGTTGCCTGGTCGTCGTAACTTTGCCTCTGTACTATCTTCTTTTCGTTAAATCTTATAGGTATTTAGTTTACCTAAAGTCTGTTCGCTGAGAGTTGATAAATATTATGATCTCGTCTCGAAATAGCGCCTGTCGTTTACCTATCGCAAACTGTATGACGGGCGTTGCTTATCGCCGCGCGCATTGAGTTTCGTGGTACGAGGCACGCATTTGTTGTCAAGCGCGGTGTCGCGCCGGGCGGCCGAACGCGCGCACGCAGCGGCCATATTGCCATTCCGTTTTGGAATACGCTTCGAGTGTGTCGTTTGGGTGTTCGTGTGTTGTCTCCGACTCTGAGGCTTCGTCATGGTCGTCTTCCGATGATACGAGTATGCCAGCAATGGGACATAATACAGGCTATTCAATAATAATATTCTATGCAGAAAAAAATAGTTTTCCCTTTTTTATTATCATCGGTAAAAATTATTAGCGGGGCGCTTTTGTAATGAGTTAAGAAGCCCTTTATCAAACTCTCGGAGAACAGACTTCACTTGATATATTTAAGGCCAAAAGATACATTATACTAGAGTCAAACTCGAAGTATTTCGTGAGAATCCATATAAAGTAAATATGCTATATTTTGCTATCTATGCCTCGATGTATGAAAATAATCCGAATTGAAATAGTGAACAATCTCTATGCCACAGGAATGTGTTGGCATTGTTCTGGTCCCGGTGTCGGCGACATCGCTGTAGTGATTGCTCGCAGAGATGGTCCGTCGGGGATAAATACAGACGATCTGTCGTGCTTTGTCCTGGAACGTGCGAAACAACCCTAACTTATGCCCTGCCCGGATGATTAGAGTGCATGCTTTTATTTTCTGCCAGTATCAAATTTAACTAGAAAAATACAAATACTTGTAATACAAACGGCTTTACTCACGATGTATTGTCAGAAATAGTCCGAGATTTTTCGAACTCGAATGGAGTCCTTCGTCAGGGGTTGAGTGCGGTCGCGGTCAGAGCAACCCGCGCACTGCCCGCCGCGCAGCACGCCGCGCCGCGCGCTTCGAACTATTTCTGACAATACATCGTGAGTAAAGCCGTTTGTATTTCAAGTATTCGTAATGTCTCACGAAAGTTTCAATTGGACTATTACAAAAATACAGTTTTGAAAGACTTTGACAAAGTTAGCAAAAGCCTAATGGTTACTTAAAGCTACATTTATTTTTTAACGTTATTTTTTAAAGAAGTGTTTGTTAAAAAATACATGGTAAAGATAATAAGCGTCAAGTTTCATTATACATGTCTCTATAGTTAATTACTTCTGGGACTGTCGCAAACCGAGTTGAAGGCACTCATAAGCTAGAATTTATAGTTGACGATGATCATTCAACATCAGGCGGTTATCAATGGTAATTTGTCAGTCAGTTCTATGAACGACTACGTTATGCGATACCTACAAAATAAATGAAAGACAAACTTCTTAGAAATACTTTGCGGCCAGTGCGAAATTCACCAAATCAAAACCCTGAATTGAACTTAAGCGAAATAACATGGGATTTCGCTCAGCTTAGGTGAACGAACTATAATAAAAGGAGTTTGTTTGAATGCGATTTTAAAATTTAGGTGAATCCTGTCGCTTGTAGCCGCTACGTGTAGGTGTAAATTGCATTTGAATTCTTAAACAACGTCATGAAGGCTCCATGTAAACCTAAAGTACACAATAATGAATAAAGCAAACGTTTTGCTGCAATTGAATTGGCTTTGTTTGAATTTAAGAGCGTGGTTGGATATTCAGACCAACTTGAGGAATAATCTGAGCAGTTAAAACATTAAGATAAGCTACCGGAGATGCACACATATTGATAACCTTAAGAAGTGTAATTTGTTTTTTAGTTAAGTATGTTTGACGAATATTATGTTGGAGGTCTAAGTGGTTTTTAAAAGTAGAATGCAAAATTACCTTTAGATATAAAATATCTAATGAAACTTCGAAGTTAATTATAAGACGTTACATTAAATCAAAAGCAAGTTGTAATGCCTAAGTCTGTGCGCCGAGAGTTGATAAATATTATGATATCGTCTCGAAATAGCGACTGTCGCTTACCTATCGCAAACTGAATGACGGGCGTCGTTTATGGCCACGCGCACTGAGTTTCGTGGTACGAGGCACGCAGTTGTTTTCATGCGTGGTGACGCGCCGGGCGGGCGAACACTCGCACGCAGCGGCCATATTGCCATTCCGTTTTGGAATACGTTTCGAGTGTGTCGTTTGGGTGTTCGTGTGTTGTTTAAGACGAAGCAATTGAACGTTTCATAATAAACTTCATCGATTCTGATTCTTCCTCCGACTCTGAGACTTCGTCATGGTCGTCGTTCGATGATATGCCGGCAATGGGACGTATACAGGCTATTCAGTAATAATATTCTATGAAAATAAAAATTGTTTATGCCTTTGTTTTTTTATTATCATCGGTAAAAATAATTAGCGGGCCGCTATGTGTCATAAGTTAAAAAGTCCAAAAGTCCATTTTTTTTATCATTTCTCGGCGAACAGACTTTACAACCACACAAATGAGTGTAATGAATATAATAGCAAATGTTTCGACAATGCCACCGAGATGGAAGTTGGTTTATACACGTTATACATAAATCGTAGCTTGACATTGGACGGATACATATGAGTCCAATGTCAAGCTACGATTTAAAGTAAGTAGTTTATGTTTCATGCTGAAATAAAAACATTATTATACCAATTTGTAAAATTATCGAGGTTACGTTTCCATCTTGAAATAGGACGGTGAGGTCTTACGAAATTCTCGGTGTAAAGTGAAAAGCGTGCACCAATGCACGTGTCTCCGATCATATAGGTAATGTAAATCGGAGTTGCCCCACAAAACCCCGGTGCTACCACTCATTATGCTTATGCACTAATCCTATTATCATATAAAAATGTTGTAGGTGTGGGCGGGATGTCAAAATACAAAAAGCCTTTTTGTACGATAATAGCCAATAAATCAGATCAACATTTGCTGTTAGAGCGCGCTAAAAAGACAAAGTTTACATAAGACGACCATTATTCATACGGTAATAGTGTCTTCATGTAAATTAAACTCCGGCTACCTGCCTGCACGGTTTTTTAGACCGGTATCACGCAGTGCCGGCGAAATAATTTGTCAAAAACTAGTCTTTGAATGATTATTATTACCACACATAGATCGTTATCTGCTTTATATTTAGTCTTTTACGCACTTGTTTCATCTTTTTGCTTGGGTAAAAATACATGGCGTTTAAACAGCATAGACAGAAGGTCGTAATTGCCGTAGCAACATTTAAAGGTGGCGTGGTATGTGTTAAAATATAGAAGCGGAATGTAAAGCATTTCATCTGCTTCAACGTTATTTTCACGAACACCATTAACATTATTTACGCTCCCATTTACAAGTGTTCCGAACATTTAAAATAAGTCCTTCCGTGTTTAACGGTTTTGACTCCATTTGGTGAGCGACGTAGGGTTCTTATCGATACCTACGTAGTTACGAACCTTAAATAAGTTTTTTAAGTACTACAGTCAATTAAAGGGAAAGCCATTTGGACTTTTAAAAGTAAAGGGTTCCGTAAATGCACTATTTATCTTATCCCAAACAACGCTTTCTTTATTTTTAATGTTGTTTTAACATTTGATTTTATGGGAGTTTATGAACACAACGGCCATAAAAGTCTCTAATGATGTTATGAGGTTATTATAATATAAATACAAAAAAACTGTACGATTAACGAGCCTGAGAACAGAAGGTTATCTGACGTACAACAACTTACAAGCCGTAATTGGCGGTTTTGGAGATAAAAACAAGCATGTGATATTTTGACAAATGACTAAATCTGGTTAAAACGGTATTCCTAATAAAAAACCGGTCAAGTGCGAGTGAAACCCGCGTGGAGAGGGTTCCGTTACATACATGACAAACTGAAATTTCCTATGTTACTTTAAATACCATATACTTTTAATAGGTTTTCCTGTAATCTATAGGTAAAGAACTATTTTCTGTATTTTTTTCAAAATTGTAGGCCCGGTAGTTTCGGAGATAAGGGGGGGGAATGGTCAACTTTCACCTATTTTCCTAAATAACTTCTAAACTATTTTACTTAAAATTAAAAAAAAAAATACATTTAAGATCCTAATAATAAGCCCTTTCATTTGATATGTCACACGATTTCAGTTGCACAACTTTTTTTTTAATTTTCTAATTTATCCCCCTAAAGTGGGCCCCATGTTCAAAATTAATTAATTTACGTTACGCATCCCTGTTGCGGTCACCAATTTACATATGTATACTAAATTTCAAATCAATCGGTCCAGTAGTTTCGGAGCCAATTGGCTGTGACAGACGGACAGACAGACAGACAGACAGACAGACAGACAGACAGACACACGAGTGATCCTATAAGGGTCCCTTTTTTCCTTTTGAAGTACGGAACCCTAACAAACGTTAAAACAGTTTTCGTTTGCCAAATCCTGTGTTTATTTATTTTGATAGTGACATTAAAATATAAAGACGAGAAAAAGAGGAATGTGTTTGAAACACTAACGTCATAGTGGTACTTGAATTGGACCACTAATTTTCACGTCACGTCTTAAAAATTATATATCCCCAATTTTGATTGCTGGCTGGGATCAATTTGGAATAATGAATATCGAGTGACTAATGCATCATTCGCGGGACAATAACACGGGACGAGGACAATGTTGGCGAAATTACATGTGCTTAAACTGACCGGCGCAAATAAATATTTTGAGCTGACATTTTAGAGTTGTTTCTCATTTTGTAGCTAAAGACAAAGGCAATATCCGCCCACAGACCGAAACTTGGAGGGCTACGAAATTATGGAGCGAGTTCACTTTCCGAAGCATTCCAGGACTAATGATTTCGAGAGATACCCTCCCCTTGAATGTAAAATGACTCCGCCCCCCGAATGAATTGAAACACTGCCGGGACTTTTTATATTTATTTATTAATTGTTGTTTTTCGACGGTCGGTGGCCCGGATCGGGTGGGAGCCGGCAAAAACTTTTGTATTGCCTTTTAAAAATCGTTTTATAGGTCGGGGATTAGATAAGGAACATGAATTATTGCTGATGAGCAATAAGTTATCACTGCGCTAGGAGCAGCTTCATTGAAATTGTAATTAAATGTAGAATTAATTTTTACGTAGAAACAATCTCCGACAAGCTGTTTCGCTTCGTTGTTATGCTAACTACTAAATTCTCATGTCTGATTCATGTTATTATTAACAAGTTCGCCCACACATGTGAATAGAAATAAATGGACACCTACAATCTTCATCATTAATAATATCATTCAGTGATGCATTATGTTTTGACTGCCTTGAGATATACAATAATGATTGTCTAATAATTTAATTAAACATGGTAGTAGCGCCACGGT
This sequence comes from Tortricodes alternella, assembly GCA_947859335.1. Taxonomy (NCBI): domain Eukaryota; kingdom Metazoa; phylum Arthropoda; class Insecta; order Lepidoptera; family Tortricidae; genus Tortricodes; species Tortricodes alternella. The sequence goes on from OX401981.1 coordinate 5,477,474, forward strand.
CGTGACTGGGAGCATAAAGGAATTTCCGTTATGAAGTCATTCATGAGAACCAAAGGTACTCTCGGGTACGTGATTCACTATAGTTTATTGGACAGTACCGCCCAATGATATGTTTGGATCAATTGATTGCTAAATTCAGAGAAACCATAAAACACCGCACCAAGTTCACCTTGGAACGTAGATAGGTTGCCGGTATAGGTGAGGGTGGATGATGCAGATAGAACAGACAGGTAACAGGGTAGAGGTAATTTATTTTGTAAATACGAGGCACTGATTAAGTGCATCACTGGTAATTCTTAATGACAGGATAACGGGTACAATTTTGCTGCCTTTGTAATTCACACTGCACTTTTTAATTGCGGTTACTATGATTCTAATTATATAGGTATTTTACTGTATGTATGTATTAAAATAAAGCTATGTTTCTTTATAATTCTAAGACCTTTCTAGGCCGAGCTCTCTTATGAAGTGAAGTCAATTTTCTAAATCGATCAATCGATCTAACGTTTGCGTTTCGAATTTGGAATTGGAAAATAATTTGAAGGAAGAAGAAGAAGAAGATGAAGAAGTCAGTCGAAGGAGTTTTGTACGAGTCGCGATGGTGCCTCGTTACAACCTTACTGATCACTGGTATAGTGATCAGTAAATAGCTGTCTGTCATTAAAACAAAAACGTTATAAAAGTTCACAACAAAAAGGCAGGTCAAATTGCAATTTATATCTTAGAAAACTTTTAAATGCCGTGACCATTCGTTACATGTCGGCCACTGGCAAAGGTCATTTCGCATTCGATTATTTTTATATTGCCCAATGCGTTAAATTCACGCCTCGAGTTACGAGGTATGAGAAAGCTAATCGCATCTTTGCGTAACCGAATCAAGCTGGATACGACCTTTCTTATTGCACAAGGAGGTCAGGATCAGATAATCATAACACTGCAAGAATAAATTAAGAATGGCCCACAGACAATAGGGCTGAATTCGGAGCGCGTCAAGTAATGATTCCCGTTTGCGATTCTGATTTCTTAAAGTAATTAATCAAGTGATTCGCTTGCACTGACCGGTTTTATTAATCGTATGTAATCGCGACGCCTACAGTGTAAATGTGTTGAAGTGATTAATGTGAGCCGAACGAAATTTGATTATCTGAAAATGTCTCACGCCGCGATCTGTGCTGGTGAAATACAATAATTGCGAATATGAGCAGGCGGACAATCGGCTGCATTGTAATGAACATGTCAAGGGAAGACAGATTTTATTAACTTCTGACTGACTCGGGACGTTTTCCAATGTGCAACTTAATCAATTGGTTGTTTCAAGTTTAGAAATGAATCTCCAGAACTGAAATAAAACCAAATGAAACCAAATTGTAACCAATGTAGAAGTCTTGTTGTTGACAATAACATACATTATGAATATGAAACATTTAGTATCTTAATAACATGTGTAGCAGCGTCTATAATAAGTGCACATACACTGAGAAAAATTTTGATGCTATACCTGCATTACCTTAATGTATTCGCAGCCAAGTCCAAATAATGTCGAAGCATCCGAAATAATGTTGATTGTTACGTGGAGTTTGTAGTCCGCAACATTATCTATGTAGCCCGCAACATTATTTATGTAGCCGAGTCTCTACTTACGTTAGGTACGTTTTTCTCCAGAATTACGTACGTGGCATCCAGAATTACGTATGTCGGTACAGTATTTTTTTCTCAGTGTATACATAAATCTCGTCCTCTGATGCTGTTGACGGTCAGATGGATAATGTTTTCATTTGTGCGTTGAGTGCATTACGCTTTTAACTCTAGCAATCAAATATCAATTGAGATGTATGCCTTCAATGTATAAACGATGGGAGCTGTAGATAGAATAGGATCACCCGGTCAGTTGGCTTTGTTGGCGTTACGGGTGTGTAATTTGGACGGAAACGTTGGAAAAAAGTTAATAATTACATAGGAGTGGAGAGCAATAATAACCGCTCATTATTATCATTTACAGCGGAATAGCGACGAGCGACCGGACCCGGCTAATGAGCGCGCTCTTGGAGCATAGCGTGGACGTTCCGTTATCACGGATTGACAACTCTTACCCTACCCTTTTTACATTAAAATGACTTTGACATTGAATTTAACGTGTACTTTTGTGAATATCGAATGACTTTAAGCTAGGCTTTCAACTTTTGAAGGTTTCAAACCCAAAGGGTAAAACGGGACCTTATTACTAAGACTCCGCTGTCCGTCTGTCCGTCTGTTCGTCTGTCTGTCACCAGGCTGTATCATATGAACTGTGATAGTTAGACAGTTGAAATTTTCACAAATGATGTATTTCTGTTGCCGCTATAACAAAAAATACTAAAATACATAATAAAACAAATATTTAAGGGGGACTCCCATACAACAAACGTGTTTTTTTTGATTGATTACAGATAATGGTACGGAACCCTTCGTGCGCGAGTCCGACTCGCAATTGGCCTGTTTTTTTATTTGACTTTCGTGTGATACGGTCTTTGTACCCTTCACTGTTGTTTACGTCCACTGAGAAGTGCATAATGTCAGAAACTGACTAAAATAATCATAATTAAATGTAAAACATTTGTGTCAAAACATGTTTCGGAAATAACAAATCATTATTACAAGGAAATAACTAAAGAATATATTTTTTCCTACAAGCCCCCAGTTGCGTTCGACATGCAACAAGCTAATGCTTCTAATTGCACCTAATCCAATTCAGAGAGCCAACCGAGGTAGAAACTCCTTTTCCACTTCGAGGGGTAACAAAAACGCCGCATCCACAAAATTGTAATCGTATAACGAGACCGCCTAAACAACTTATAACAAATAATTCACTCTTCTAATGCGGTCTGTAGTGACTACTTCAAATTCTAGGGTTCCTTTATGCTATTAAAAAAACTCGCCCCGATTACTGTTGGTTGTATTCCCTTCGCCAGTCTTGTCTCGAAAATCGGAGTATTAGGATAATAGAGGTAGAATGAAGAGAACTAAGTTTACGGTGTCTAGTAGGTAAAATGTGTATGAATAGCGCAGCCTGCCTACAAGCCAATTCCTGACGGCTTTATACCTCGTCCGTCGTAAAAAGAGCGCTGGCGGCTATACATTTTATATGGCCGTCTGCGCTCTTTTGGACAACGGGCGAGGTATGCCAAGCTAGAAAGACGGGTCACTGTAAGTGAAGTCAATGTAACTCTTAAGGTGAGACTCGCACTTGACAGGCTTTTATTCTTCTGGCTTTTCCTAATAAAATTTTAGACGCTCCGCCACTGATGCGTGTATAGAGACGAAACAAACAAAACAGATGTCTTGATGGCAAATCGAAAAGAATTCATTAACAATCAAGTAAAATTTTTTTTATAACTTAAAACTTTTTAATTTAAAAAGCTATATTCAGTTGGATAACTTAAAAAATAAAAAATTAACCTTAAGATTGTGAACTTAGTATGTTTGTAGTTATATTATGTCCATGTACCTTGAAGTTTTTCAAGACAAAAATGTATCATTTACAAGACATTACAGACAAGATTTTCTAGTTTCTCCTTAGTTTGTAATACTTATTGTACGTACGGAATCCGCCGACGTTATTTGGTTCTTTTACTTGACTAAACAATTTTTTTTTTCAAAACATTTGAAATAAAACAACATATGGATGGATGTCGTCATATTTTTAGAACCTTATTATAATCAGCGTCAGGTAAAATGTGTTCTATCTATTGTTATATTTTTTTCGGAAATGCAAACAGTTTTAAAATTCGATAGCTACCTGAGCACAAGGGCGGAATTTCGGTGTTTCGGTTTTGAAAAAAAACTTGATCTACACCGCAAACATTGTTTTTATGATGCTACAAATTTTGAAGTTAAAGCGTATACTTAGTATAGTAATCGGCAACCTTGTTTTTATTCTGCTCTATTTTAATTTACTTATTGAACAATAAATACTAATGAGAATAGACACGATGAATAATAAAATTTATATTTCCTGTTTGTGGTTTAAAATTCCTGTACCAATGCGACAACATGAATTAAAATAAACGTACTTAGAGTTCATCCGCAAACATCCTTAACACCGAATTCCAAGAAAGCAAACTCATATTGCTGACAAAGGGCGGGGGCAGAGATTTTCAATAAATAACAATCCTTTAGGAAGCTTGGTGTACACGCAGTGTAAAAATAAACAAAAATGTGAATAAAAGCAAGCAAGATTATCAGAAAACACTTTAAAATGTGCAAGTCAACTCGCCTATTTTTTATAACCATTAGCTGCTAAGATATCAATTGACTTACTTGCTTGTCTTTAACCATGTCGCGGCACATCTCTACTTTAAGCCACAATTGATTGCCTTAGAACTAGAGTTCTACAGCAACATAAAGACTAATTGGTATTTTAAGCGGAAATTAAATATTTGTATGCACCTACTTTGATTTGCGTTATGTTAGTGCTTATTATTTACACATATTGATGAAAAAAAAGTTTTACGTCGTTTATTCATCCACCTTCATATTCCCATATTTGAGGAATATTTTCAGGCACAAGGGAATTTACCGGGAATATTCCCGAACGGAATATTCCTGGGAACGCGAATGTTCCCGCGTTCCATCACTATGTGCAACGCATGTCACTAAACTTGAGTTTACTAATAATATAAAATTACATATTATTGTATTGTGGTAATGAAGTTACAAGATGAATATTCTTAGAATTTGTAGTTATTACATTTTCGTAGCTTTGTGGAGATTTTGACTACTCAAAAGGTTTTCGACCCCTAATCCAGAGCGGCGGGGAACCACACAAATAATAAAATGCGCAGATCTTCTCTGTATGGTGCATTCAATAACAATCCCATACATATACATTGCCGTTTTAGAGTTTAAAACTGTTTGAAGTGTAAAATAAAAGCGGCAATGTACGTAGCCAACAGGGAACACAAATTTGTGGGCGGCGATGCGAAGAGCACCATATGGCGATCGTTACGAATTTTACTTTGTTTTTAACATGGCCAAAATTAAGTTAGTTTTTTGTAGTGTATGCTTTTTATTTAAATAATGATGCATGCCCAATGGTGGGTTAGATGACAGTGACTCGAATAATTCATGACTCTCGCTGGGCCGGTGCGCGGTGTAGTGAGTGTTTTTTTGGAATTGTCTTCGATATCGTTACATCTTCTATCTTTTATCTTCTATGTATACAAAATCAATTGCCGTGCATTAGTTTCGCTAAAACTCCAAAATGGCTAGACCGATATGAATACGTTTTTTTGTTTTGTTCGCTTCAATACAGTGGGGGTTTAAAACCCAAAATAAATAGGGAATAACTATAACCAAATTCCACGCCAACGAAATCGCCGGCAGAAGCTAGTTTAGTCATAAATGTAGAAATTTTGTTTTATTTTTTGTAAATAATATATCCAATACAATGATAACATAAAACAGACTCAGTCGTTTATTACTTCTAACGTCACATTCTGAATTCCTCACGCGGATCTCGCAACTATAAATATGAAGTAAACATTCAGCAAATGTTACCCTGAGGGAGACGCCATTTATTTGCATAAGCTTAAAAAAATTAATGCTTCAAGTTGGAATGAGAAAAAAGACACAAATAATAGCCGAGGGACAAGTTAATGGAATAATTATAATTATTCAAGGAGCAAAGGAGCCGGCGGCCACCCGCTGTCCACGTCTTTCGGCGATTGTTACCTAAAAAAAGCAATTAAAAAATGAACCAGTAAGAAATTGCTTCACATTGTCAAGAAATTATTCTCTTTTTGATAATATACAAAACTCGTTTCTGATGAGTTTTCCATTCACGATTTATAAATTGACGATAAATATAGCGTTCCGGCAAAAAACTCGAACAAACTCGTGGATTGAAAACGTGTCCGTCGATTTTATTTCAAATGCAAAAACTGATTCTGGGTTACAACGGAATAACAAAACATTCATTGAACACTGTTGTGGTCACGAACTGAGAAAAGTAGCGGGAAAAAGTGTTATATGCCGAAAACTCGTAATGGAAATCGAAAAGATTTTATTTTGATAAAAAGTAAACAGTGCCAGATCGGAATTCCAAATAATTACCAAGTTTTGTGAGCTCAAATTGGGATAAAATTTTAAGTATCTTCGATGCATAATCTTTCAGATCTAATTGGTCGGAATCGTTTGGGACGCTCCGAGTAGTAAATTCGTTATATATTGCGAGTGAAATTGAGCTGTCAGCCGTGTATATTAACAAATGGGCTCCTATGAATATTAATAATGTATGCTATATATTTGTTTGATTAGGAAAATGGATTCGGCTCCTCGACGCAGTTTAAAATGATTAATAGATCGACTCGTTTGCGAGATCTTGTCTTTGAAAAAAGTTGTAATAAAATTACTCATAGCATTCGAATCCGCCCTTTGGGACGAGAATACTTTTTTTAAATTAATAACTAGATAACTTTAAGGTAGATGAGACAAGTTGTGTCAAATACAGCGTTTTGAAGCCGGTGTCGTCATTCTTGGAGTGTAGTTGGTTGTTAGCAGTCACGTCACGAGTGTAAGTAGATTTACATGTTCCGAGCACGTGATCTTATTTTGAGTCTTACTTTGCTTCCAGATTACTCTCGGATGAGACCTTAAGCTGGCACATGGTAAACTTGAATTAAGTGCTATGTAGACAAAATAAAGATAGATATTACAAAGATGAACAATACAATAAAAGCATTTTGCATATTTAAGATTTTAGATGTAAAGATTTTTTATTTTATTTATGCGTTTTTAATACGACTACGTAAGATTATTCTCTTCCATAAACAAAACGAAATACAATGAATTACTTACCTTATACTAACTAATAATGTAAAAATATCATCTAAATCACTGCCGCTGGGCAAGATGCGAGTTTAAAATTAGTATGGAATTATTATAAGATTTGGTCCTATATCTTGTTTATTATCGTCAAAGGTGTTATAAGCGTTATAAAGATACTTGGTAATATTAAATTTCCTGATGCCGAATTGAGATCGATCACTGGCAGCGCCGGTCTGTGATAAGATATCGTATTGATGGAACATATCCAGCTTATCAGAATAACGTCCTTAATTACTCATATTATATTAAATGAGTCAACATGAATACGAACCTCAAGGCTACGTTTTATCACATTTAATTGATATGGAATTTTCAATAAATATTTACAACCTTAACTGAGCCAAAGCATTACCGCCAGATACCGCAACGTTTTTGTTATTTCGACGACATGCTTGTTTTTTTGGAGAACCTGAAATTATAAAGACTTTTTAGGTCCCTTATTCTTGCAGCATACGCTTGATCTGGCTATAAAGACTTCAAAGTGACTATACTATATTTTATAGTTTTTCCTATTTGTTGATTATTCAACAATTAATTTTATTTTTATTAGTCTTAATAATTATAATTTTTTGCGTTATTACATTGTAATGTTTCTATTTAATTTTATTTGGGTTTTTATATATGATGTAAAATCAATGTTTTGACTTGAAAATATGAGTTTCTGCTGAGTTTCTTGCGGCGCTTTTTCTCAGTAATGATGGTCCTGTCCGAAGCGCTGGTAGAATTAACCCATTTTAATTTATTCATGTGGCAAGTATAAGAGCCCACAGGTGGCCTATTTGCTGAATAAATGATTTGATTTGTGACATAATGCCATCAATGTACATTAAGGCGGGGTTAACTTATCCTAGTGTCAACCTAGTTAGTTATATTAGAAAATGGCAAAAATGGTTTAAGTTTCTTCCTTGCAACATTTCAGCAGTTCTATTGATGTCTCATGGATTCCGTCATCAGACCTTAACGGGACCAATCTGGAGGTAGATATCGATGAAAAAATAATTAATATATCTGTTCACAAATGTCGGAGTTATGAGGTAGAAGACATATTGTTGTTAAACAGATTGCTTGAGAACTAACAATTTCAACGTATGTTGTGTAAAGAAATCTCGTACCTTCTGACAGAATTTGGGAAGTGAATAAGCATGTATGTCCACAGAGCCACTACAGGCGTTCAACAACTTTCAAACACGTGCCATCGGTGAGTTTAATTCAAGTAACGGAAAGGTGGACAGAGGTGTTTCCGGGATGTTTTCCATTGTGTTAACGTATAGTGATGAAATGGGGCCAATTCGTAAGTGAATTCGCTTAATTTAAAAGTCACTAAACTTAAATTCAGAAGAAACCTTTTCGAATTGGACCCAATGGCTAACTTGAAACTATAGTTTACCTAGATTTTTACATGTATTCATCATCATCATCATTAGCTAATGCATTCCGTTGCTGGGCACAGGCCTCCTGTCATAATGACGCACGCGCGTGGTCGCGTGGGGACTGGGCAGTAGTCCCCACGCGGGCCCAGTGCAGATTGGGGACTTCACACATCTTTGAATTACTTCGCAGATGTATGCAGGTTTCCCAATGATATTTTTCCCTTCCCGAAAAAAAAATGCTCGTGATAAATATAAAATTTAACTCTGCATATGAGATCCGAAAATGTCAGAGGTGCGAGCCTGGATTTGAACCCGTGACCCTCTGGATGAGAGGCTACGCGTCATACCATGAGGTCCATGAGGGTACCACTCCACCTTACTAGTTACTTTACAGGCTTTAGTCAGCTTTAGATGTGTTGTAATATTTTTTGAATTAAGAACGTTGACACTGAGGCCAATTCGAAAGTTAATTCGCTAATTTAAAAGTCTCTAAATTTGCAATATGAAATGTCAGTCTCGATTTTGACAGCTTGATGTTATACAAAATCGAGTATGTCATTTACGGAATTTTAAATTTAGTCGAGACTGTTTCGAATTGGACCCCACTGTCTCTATAGAAATGAATATAATTCGTGCGAAAATGTATGGCATAAAAATAAATAAATAAACTTACACATTCCAAAAATAATTCTTTTCTCGGCTACAAAATTCAACAACGGATTGACAATTGATTTTCTGTCAGAGAGACATGTTGGAATCGAACAAATATCGATCGTTGGGGAGATAGCCCTAGCGATGTTGTCGAATAGATATTGACATGGAGTTTTGATTACCCGATTCAATCGTCCCTGGGTTGGATCGGGCCGCACCGTGTCGTGGTAATGGCTTGAACCGGGCCGCACCGTGTCGTTGTAATGTCCGATACCTATCTTTGTCGGCTAACCTGTCGGAGTGGCCTGCTCAACGTGTTACATAAACACATTGGGCAATTGTTATAAAACATTCTCACTAATTGACAGAACATATGCAAACATACTCGTAGTTGGAAACCTCTTTCGAGTGAGACAAATCCATAATCCGTAAAAACTACTTAACCGATCATCATGAAACTTTGTACACATATTCTCTAAGGTATTGGTATTGGATATTTTTTTTAAAGTTCCCTTTGGAATGACTATAACTGAATTCTACGCGGACGAAGTCGCGGGTAGACGCTAGTAATATTATAAATGCGAAAGTAACTCTGCCTGTCTGTCTGTTACGGTTTCACGGCTAAATCGCAGAACAGATTTTGATGAAATTTGGTACGGAGATAGCTTGAGCCCTGAGGAAGGACATAAGCTACTTTTTTTTTTAAGAAAATCATCCCCCTGAAACGGTGAAATAGCGGTCGGAAAAGAGTTAGTACCATGAAAATTGGCTATATTTTAAACATACGTTTCCATGTAGAAAAAGTTTCTGGTAAAAGCTATTGTCTTTATACAATATATATAATGAATACAACACAAATAGTTTTAAGAAAATATTAGAATGTATCGACATTGAACGGCATTCTTGATTGGGATTCAATTGTTGATATCTTTTATCAGCATATCGACATTTCAGTGTCCGACGAGTTAAACCACAATGTCGTAATGGATAATGAGATGGCCATATTGTCCAAAGGCCAGTGTCACTGAAGCCGTTCTTGTTAGTATGAATGCGTTTAAATCACACCACAATCGCATGTGATATGGATACGCAATGATATAAATTGCGTAATCCGATCACGCCTTACCCAAACTGACCCACCTTTGAAAGAGTTTAATAGACTGAACAATGTAACCAACTTGAACCCGTCCTCGGGCTACGCAACAATCAACGTATTATAAACATCCCAAAATTACGGAAAATTCTAGTCTCGTATTGTACATCGACGCTTTTATCCGAATAGCATCGAATCGTACCATAATAAGTTAGTAATGGATGTCGTTGCGAACATAAAGAGCTTTCAACGTTCGTGTTTTCCGAATGTTGTTGGTAAAGGTTCACTTGGCTGATTGTTTGGACGTTTTGACAGCTGACCACGCTCGTTACCAATGTCGTCGGGAAAGGCATCAGTAATCTAAATGCAAGGCTAATTGAATACAAAAGAAGCGATAACCGTGGAATGCACTATGGGTGCAGTTGTATTAAAAATGGGTAAAGGATTGAGCAAAGCCATTATCATGACGAATATGACCGCTTGCTTATCTGCGGTATTTACGGATTATTCTTTTGTGTTGTAAAAAAAACTTTAAGCAGGCGCCTACCTTACAACATCTTTTGTTAAAAAAGTTCAACACCTAAAATTATTGATACTAAAATGACACGTTCAATATTTTAAAATAAGGAGTCTAAAAATTTCTTTTCACGCAGTTCGAATAAGGTATATCCTCATTTCCTTTCAATTTCCACAATGCGATGCGACGATTTGTCAGTCTTTATACCTACTTGGTCACATACAGTGCGTAGAATGTTAATGTTAGCTCCCAGTACATGGCGTTCTCAGTGACAAAGAAGGCGACGGGAAGCCTGAGGCATCACGCAAGGCTCCTGTGTCTTGTGCTTAATGACATCATTAAATATGAACCGCCACGTGTACGATAGGCTACACCTTACGGCAGTGCGCCTTAAACCCAAAGCGATAAGTGTCAAAGTCCAACTAATCGGTGTACTGTACAGCAATCGCTCCGACTCAAGGATGAGCCTTTTTGAAGCGAGATATTGCACCTGCGAGTATTCTGTCACAGGATAATGTTACGTGGCTTATCCATGTATTTTGCCTATCCTAGTTGTGCTAACGCTTACATAGAAAGAGATGCCTGGAACTCTATTCGAAATTTCCTAAGCGATTTCGCGTATGTTTTAGTTATGATGCTACCATATCATAGCAAAATAATTTCGCTTAGGCAATGTGGAATATAATGTTCTATTCTTTTTCAGATATTCATTTATCGTCAATCCAATCTGAACGTGTGTATTCAGACTTTCTCGGCCAAGCCCACCGTGCCGCTTGATTCTGATCCCAACGTTCACAAATTGATATTCTAAAAATGAAAGTTCTACTCGGTAACATCGTTCATGCATGTTCCAACTAGGACATGATAAGATATGACTTTGTAATGAAACAATGATTCGTTTTTGGGTTCGGTGTACTGAGGCGGTGTTATCGCATCCTCTACGGAACACTCACTCTATTATGTTGAGATTAGGCTGGTGATTCATTAAGCCCTTGCGCATGTTGCTGTGTAAAACGCAAATACACTTAAGAATGGCACACATTTTAGAATGGTCAAAACAAAACTTCTCGTGCATTGCAGACAATTGCAGTGGTAGCCTATGGTCTAATGCGTGGCCTAAGCCATGAGTTTTTTTAATGAAAAGATAATGTTGAATTTATCATTCTATTCTTGAACAAATGCCCCTGAAATGGATTATAAATTGCATACAATTTTGGGCAAGACAAGAATGCATACGAGCATACGAGTTTGTGCGTATGTGAAAATAGGTAGTTGTGTTTAGTAGACAGGTCAGCCATCCGGCAGTGCTCGGCTTACATCTCGCCGAGCTTCATACAAATTGTGACGACTGGCCCCGAATTGACTGTCAATCACGCGTCTCTTCAATAGAAACTAATGATTTTTTTACAACTCCGCATATTTTTTTATATATCTGTGTCAATAAAATAACTGTTCGATTATAATTCATCAGGTTTTCATTGTGAACAAATTGTAAGGAATCTTGGTCAATTTGTGCTTGTTTGCTTTGTGATTGATAAAATGTACCTACTTTAAAGGTAATACAATAACTCATCGCATCTTCGTGTGGGAACTAGCATTATCTAATTTTCATCACAGCTAATTCGTCTATTATATACACGAGGGACCATTAGTTCGCGATGATACTTATCGAAGCGTTTTCCTCTAAAGGTATCGCAAACATATCGGTTGTTCGCCGGCATTTGCGAACTATGTTGCGTCGTCGTTCACGCGGTTGCGTTCGAAAGTTGGCTCGGTGTTTGAGATAATGGCGGTCGTCTAAAACACTTGAGCGGATCGCGTCAGTGGAAATTATGATTAATATCTAGCTAGTTAACGGTGCCGCGGAGTAGGGCGTGCGACTAGTAACGAACTCGACGCGGCCCGCGGCGCGCTATCCTATCTGAGACGCATCATTTGTCTGGTCGCTTTGCTGGTCCGGTCGCCACGGCTACTGCTTTAAATTCATAATTTTTCAATGAGCCTTTTTGTATCACACTCGTCTCGCTGACAACTGCGCTTATGGTCCCGCTGATAAGATCGCGCCGTACGCCATTAGCCAAAGTGATTGACGTCGTTGATTTGTTGTATGTAATTTTGTTTGAAATCCAAAGCGAATGGCTTTTCGTTTGTTTGCTATGTGTAAATAGAACAAAGTTGACGTGAGATGATTATTCACATTATAAAAGCTTCAACGTTTAGTCTCGTTCAATTTAAAAAGCAATTGCTCTGGTACCTTATTAATGGAATGTAAATCGAACTAGTGTGAATATATCATTATGAAAATCAATCCCAATTAGATTTATATGATATGATATGATACTTCACAGATGCTATTGTTACTATTTTATTTTCAATAAATAGGTATAAAAGATACAGAGCATTTTTACATATAGATAGCGTGTTAACATAACCGCTTCTGTTTTTAAATATGTTTAGATACAATCGTAACAGCACTTAGCGTGGGTGGTTGGGTTTTATCTAGGCATAGATATTAATAGACCGTGCTATCTCGTGGCTTCCGGTGACGGCAGTAATGCTACTAAGTGCCTTAGCAATCGTGTTGACATGAAAATGAGGACTACTTCAATTATGGATAACGAGTATTATGAAAACAAAAAGAAATGTTTAACTAGACTTGACTATGTCTGTAATCTGCAGCGTCTGCATTGCGCATTCCTTATAGTTAGGGAGCTGGGTGCCGTTTTGGTATATGATTTGTTCATCTTTCGTATTGATAGGGATGAAAGTTTATGTCAATACAAATCGATTTGTCCCAGTAAATGAAAGTCGTATGTCCCTGCGTTTTTTAATTACAACAGCAAAAGAATCTTCTATAAAAAAATCAGCGACCTAGACGTCTGCCAACTTTATTTTTCTATTCTGGGAGTCCTAATGAATCGAATGGAAGAAACGAGAACTACGAACGAATGATTTAGTATAGCTTTTTTCATTTACATTTTTGCAACTTCGTCTTCGATGTTCATCGTTTTGAGGATGATTCTGACCATCAGTCCAAGAGGCAGACACGAATAAATGATTTAGAACACTGTTTTTTTTTTTAATTTTTGAAACGTTGTCATTTGAAAACGCAGCGCTACCATGGTGGCAGACTATTTTTCCGTGGTTCTTTACATTGTCATTAATCGAACAATTCAGTTCTTCCAAGCGAACAAATCATATAGAAATTTTGGCACCCAGCTCCCTAGCTATTATGGACGTCTGCGTCCTTTTAGACACACGGGCTAAAACGATGTAAATGCTAGTTAAGAAGTCACAAATGTACTTATAGAAATGACTACCACTTCACGAAAGATTCGACGAGAATTTCGTGTGTGATGTTTCCAGTTCGTACCTGGCCTAATAAGGACTACGAGTACTCTCTAGTCCAGCTTAGCATGAGCTCTTTGCTCTAAAAGGGTTGTTATTTAACGATTTCAATTAGATATGATATTTCAACTGTTCTAAAATTTCGTAACTGTCAACTAAGATCGATGACGTCATTGTTGAGTGCAATTAATCCGTCCGAGACGGTTGCGCAAGTGACGAATTGAGAAACAATGAAACAGCATCACGGACTGCTGCCGGAGATACGGAGCCGGTCCGTGGTTGTGGTGCAAGACAAAATAGCATAAATTTTAAATAAAAACTGTTAAATTCTAGCCATCACGGGGTAAATCATAAAAACATGTAAAACAGTACCGTGACTCACTTATAGACAACGCACATTCTTAAGGGGTGATCTTAGAGGTTTGAAATTCGGAAGAGATATTCTTCGAGTACCTTAGAGGTGCAATGAGAAGGGATTTTTAGAAAATCCATCCCCAAAGGAGTGAAAAGGGGTGATAAAGTTTGTATGGAAAATGCAGCGGGTGAAGCTGTGGCGGGTACGGCCCACTAGTTCGATATGAAGCTATTGCACATTCGTAACATGTATGATTGCAACACAACAAACAAAATTGCTGCAAAAGCTTAAAGATGCTCGTCAACGTGCTAGTTTTTCGGCAATTTATTGCTGCTATTCGGGCTATCCTGAAAAGCGGACATTCAAAGTTTTGGTCCCCATTAGAGATGTAATGTAAACTTTTGAGAATAGCCGGAATTGGAGCAATAGATTGCCGAAAAACTACCACGTTTACGAGCCCCTTTAAGAATGATATCGTATCATTCTTATCCGCTCGTGCCGCGCTTCATGCGCGTTTTGTATCTTTTCCTTTTTCACTATTTATTTCAATAGTGTAGCGACTGCGCGCGAAAATGTCGTCGTATGCAAAAGCCTCAAGATAGTACACACATGCTATTGAAAAGCATCGGGCCCCCAATTCTCGGTGCATTCGAGATCATCTCACAATCGAGATTAAACATCAGTGCATACAGTCGTTTGACACAACTGTATGAATCTGACGTTTAATCTCGTAATCGACATTATCTCGAATGTAGCGAGAATTGGGGGCCTGGTTCGTTGTACATTTAAGCGCAATAACGGCATGTATCTCGCGGGGCAATGCTTACGCTTAGGTGTATTATGAACTTATGTTCAAAGGCATGTTATGACGCGCACTGACTCGAACTAGCAAGTTTTGTTATCACGCAGTTAATGTAGTTGAGCGGTATCGTGGTATCTCGTGGCGCGCACCGCACGGCCAAGTTTCGGCTAACTGCAGCCAAGTGATAACACGGCATCACTAATCCGCGGCGACCGCGCTCAATCTACCCGACCCGTGGTTAAACACGCTGGAAGAGATATCAAAGTGGTTACGTATTGTGACCGTGTTTTGTTTATGAATGTTAGAATAGAGTTTAATTATTTAGGAACAATTTTTAATACCAATGTCTAATTCGAAACGGTGTCGCATAAATCGACTGCACCAATTAACATTGTCGTAACTACACTTTGACAATTTTTATTTTAATCCACTAGGGGTCTTAAAATTGATATTTTAAGACCTCTGGTGCATTAAAATAAAAATAGACAAAATGTAGTTACGACAATGTTAATTGCTGCAGTCGAAATTTATAACAATTTATAGCAAGAAGCTGTCAAAATTGTCTTTGACGTTTCTTATTTCAAGTTTAGTCACTTTTAAATTTAGCGTATACCATTTCAAATTGGCCGCAGTATGATGTTTGTTCGAAAAAAAAAAAACGAACTGCACTGCAGGGCATATCAATAAGAATATAAAAAAATATACTTATATCTATTTGATTTATAAAGTAATGTGATTGTAACTCAAACATAGTGAGACAGTTAATATTCAAGCACTCCTGGAAATCGAAGTCAATCAGAATAAGGAAGTTTTCTGAAAAATTATAATTAGTCCGTCATTTATATTATAAAAAATTGAACACATATTTTTCTTTTGGCGTTTAAACAAAACGACGTAGATATAGTGCGTTGAAGTAGCGCGTGACATCACGACTTTGCACACTTTGTACCAATAAGTGGGGACTTATGACGTCATAACTCCCCACACCTGATTTTTGATGCGCGTTATCTTTGTGAACTTTGATTGAATTGATAAAGCAAAAAATACGTGTTCAATATTTTTTTATAATCTAACTGAAAGACAAATTAGAATTTTGTTGAAATTTGTATGCACGATGCAGTGACGAAAATCTAAACAGTACGATTGCAATTGGTCATTTCTAGTGGGAAAAATTGCATGTCGTTATTGGACTGAGCGCAGTTGCATAATCCAGCGCTCACTGCGTTAGCGCCGGCATGCACGACCCGGGCTTTAAGTGCGTAATTACTATTTAGTCCCGACTGACACAAGATTACTTGTTGGCTTTTTGTTTTTTCGCTGTGACCACACGGGCCACTCTCTTTGACTATCTGCCTATTTATGATAGAGTCTGTAATATCAAAGAGATAAGTACGAGTAAGACCAATGGGTAATATACAGTCTGTTGAGTCAAAGCAGTCAAAGTACTTTGTTATACAGGGTGGGCCATAAGTTTTTGCAATTAGCAACACAGATTTTTTCTAAACTATTAATTGTGCGGTACAAAGGATGATGGGAAAGTAAATTTGTATATTTTTGACTACGATACACCGTTTCACAGGAAAGCAACGATAAACACTTTTACGTAAAACACCCGTGGATAGGGTTCCGTGATTTTTAAATACCATATATTTCGTGAAGGTTTTCCCGTAATCTCTAGGCAAAGAACTATTTTTTGTATATATGTATTTCAAAATTTTAGGTCCAGTAGTTTCGGCGATAAGGAGGGGGAGGGGGGAATTTTAGCCTATTTGCGTAAATAACTTCAAAACCGTTTATTTTAAAATTATATAAAAAAAATTAAGATCCTCATAACGTGCCTTTTCATTTGATATGTCACACGCCATATTTTGCAAAACGTACGTACCCGAAAAGATGATTGTCAGTATCTTTCCATACAATTGCATAGTAGGTTGCAGGAGTGCCAGCAACAAGACGGAGCTCATTTTAGCGACAGTGTTTATACAAATAAAAAATATATTTTATGCTTATTTCTTATAATAAATACCTAATTTGTAGTTTTCCCTCTATAATGTTTCTAAAAGTGCAAAAACTTTTGGTCCACCCTGTACATTATAGGTACTAAAAGTCAGTTATAAAATTATTATTAGGCAAATATTGTTATATATCTCTTAGTGCTTTATTCGCAAGTTTTCATGTTTTATTTTTAAAGCGTTTTAATAGACTGTATCTGATGATATCCGCGAAATGTGATCTAGATACAGCGATCAGTCGGGCCTTAACAACTCGGCCCAGACCGGTCGCTATGCAATAAATAATAAAACACATTATAAAATTCTCTAAAGTAAACTAGTTTCCCCGAACCGATAATTTGAGAAGCGCGCGACACCCATTTCGGGGGTTATTACATTTTTTTCTCTCCAGAAACTGTGTGGCATCGTTATGTTGTTTATTTTGTTTCTGATGATAGGGACTCTAATTTACCACATGGCGCTCTCGTTCCCCATAAAAAATAATATCTACATGATTTGACGTAATTTGTATCGTGTTATGACGAAAGGTTCGTGTGTTTAAGAGCAATTTTTTCCGTGGAGCTATTAACCGGTAACCGACTTTTTTATTTTCTTGAATGTAAAAAGTTAACGAGGGTTAAAAACATAAGGACCATCCGCGTACCGTTGGAGTTGATGAGCTATGCGTACTGCTGTCTGCTAGATAAACGGCCTTGCCATAAAAAAGTGCGTTATCAATAAATTATGTAATCTATATATATACTAGTGGCTCCGTGAGCTGTAGACCTCGCGACAATCTTAACTTTGCCGTTGGAAAACGAATATCCCTTTACATCGACATAGGTCGTGTCAGTTTACTAACACCGCCCATAAGTTTGTAATTGCAAAAACCCCCATATCTCCGCCATATTGAACAATTTCGAAAAACTAAATCGACAAAAAAAAATCTATACAGTAATTAGCATACCTGCTCACAAAATTTCACGAGAATCATTTTTTCATGAGAACTGCGACGTGTAGACGAGAACAAATGGATAGACGCCGGACAGCCGACGGACATCCGCTGGACATACGAAAGCATTTTTGCACAACCTGAAACGGAGATGCATCGCTCGCTCGGTCGACAAGCTTTACCTGCAACTTCGTCTGCATGGAAATGTATCTTTAAAATAAAACAAATTTTCATGTAACTAATTTTTACATTTAGATTGTTTTCCTTAAATTACGGGCACTAATGAGCATGTACTAACTTGCCGTTAATTAATTTGTCAGCCCTAAGGCTTCGAATACGTCTACACGGCACGACGTCGTGCACGTGAAAGCCAAGCTCTCACGGCCAAGCTTAAACTGTTTCGACCAGAACTTTATTGTAAATTCAGAAGGGCACGAACCACCAAAAACAGGTAACATACGCAGTCTATCTGCGAGGGTGTATTTCCTTCGTTAGTGAGAAATTTTATCACTGCACGCTGCTCAATTTTAATCAGATTATTTTTTTCTCGCGACATTTTGAAAACAATCCAGTCCCAAAAAAAGCGGGAAGCAAGAAACAAATGAATGTTGGTGATTTTGAAAAAAGAATAACCAGTGAACACGACCTCATAGTGGCCAGTATTATTTTCGCATAACATATAGGCTAGGTAGATAACTTTTCAGCCGCCCCTCGTAAGTACGGTACGGTCAGGCGGGTTTCACTCCGCACGGTAAGCTCGGCCGTCGCGTTGCTCTGAGGTGTAAATCGCAGTAGGTTGCCGCTCGCTCACTCGCAAGCTCGCTTCGCGCGTCGTTGTCGTTGGATGACGCGGATAAAAACTGACAACCCTAGCGTACACGAAAGAGCACGTTTTATGCGACGGTGAGAGAAGGCATGAGTAGGCATATTTTCGCGCCTAAACACCTGTTTTGTTAGACAGTGATTCTTCTGTACGTTAGTACTATTATCTATTCTGTGGTACGGTGTCGTGCCGTGCACGTCGCCCTTATAGTTCACGCGGGCTGGGTTTCCGCAACTCGACGTCTTCGTGCCTATTTTGCGTGGTGGCACGTCGCCCTTATTTCTATAGCTATACAGGTAATTTGCAAAAGTTTTTTCCCGACACGACGCCGTACCGTGGTTATGTAGCGCAGCCGTTTCACGTTCACGACGTCGTGCCGTGGAGATGTGGCCAGGCCCTTATTTCACCCTTTTAGGGATCGGATGTGTTAAAGAAAAAAGCCTATGTCTTTCTTCAAGGTCCAAACTATCTTCATAGGTGCCAAATTCTTTCATTTAAGATATTTTTCAGATTTTTAGAACTTAGTTTTGGCTGTAGAGGGTTGGAATGCGTAACTCCAACAGAAATGACACCTTTAGAGCTCAATGTTTGATTTGAAAAACTATATCATACTCATTATAGTTTTTAAAGAGCTGTGTCTCCAATGGCACCCCATTTTAAGTAAGAGAACAAAAAAAACATTTCTGGGCCCTGCTCTACATGTGTCGGTGATAGCGTAAAAAAAATGTTTTTCCCAATTTTATTATGTATCTTTGTGCTCGGGACCAACATTAATAATCATACAAAATTTCAGCTTTGTAACTTAAATAGTCTTCGAGAAAGAGTGACTGTAAGAGACAGACGGATAGACAGATGGACATGATGAAGCTATAAGGGTTCCTAGTCAGACTACGGAACCCTAAAAAGGCATAGATAATTCTATAATCCGCCGGCAGGCAGAAACCGGGTGCTCTCAAACTACTTAATTTTATTAGGCTTTTATTTTATAAGTAAAAGCGAATGCATAGAATTCGTAAACAACGGTGATGCGTGGTCCGGGATTTCATATGGGTTTAACAGGTTTTGTAGGCAGAAGGAATTCGAAATTTTCGACTCGATTATTTGGAACGAATACTATTCATTCTGGGCACCAATCCATTACACATTTATAGACATAAATAACCGCGGTGGGAGGATTGGATCGCGAGATTTGCCAGCGTCCTAATGGGCATGTTCTTATTTAGATACATTGAATATTTGACTTAATGTTAAAGCTTGTACATTATATTAAGGATCATTTTAACATTCACCTTACGATTATGTCAGAACTTCAAATTTATGGCCCATATACTTACCGATTTGACTTAATTTAATTTGAATTGAAATTAAATTTATATTCATACAATATTTCTATACTTTATGACCGGATTGTCGCTAACTCCTATAGAGATTATTACCATCGGCATCAATAAATGATTTGGAAACAAATCGATACTGAATGGGAATTGCCCTATAGAAAAAGTCAATATTTGGTCGGGTCGTTTAGAATAAAATTTTGAATTTATGTGACTCACTCTGTCCTGCCGGGCATGGGTCACGTTTTTTTTAAATTATTATTCTTCCAATACTTGTCTAAGTTTAGATTTGGCTGAAATTTTACGAGTGTTATAGTTAATAAATTATTTAGATCGCATCTTATCGGGTGAAACATCTCGCGAATTGCTTACGAACTGCCTACTTTATGAGTTTACTTCGCTGTCCGCATTCAACGGTAGCCGCGTCCGTTTCATTATGAAAAATTAAGATGGTAATCAGTTTTTAACTAGGAATCCGAAATTCCATTGTCAATTTGCATAATCACTGTTTAATCTTATTACTTTAGATTAAAAGATAAAAAGATACCAACAGGTTTTATCGTACTGAAAAATTGACAGACCCTAGTGCACACACCCTAGTGTAACATCTTAAATTAAAAGCTAATTCCTGATATTACTTTTTGGACACTTTATTCTGGTTTGTCCCCAATTCTACAGATTCCAATTACAGATTTCCATTTCTACAGATTCACATATCCACAGATTCCCAACTCAACGGATTCCCGGACTGGGAACGGATTGGGAATCTGTAGACAAGTGAATCTGTTGAGTTGGGAATCTGTAGACATGAGAGTCAGTAGCCATGGGAATCTGTAATATTGGAAATCTGTAGTATTGTGAATCTGTAGAGGTGGGAATAATCGTTTATTCTTACCTCCAAAGTTTCCATGTAACTTCGAAGAATTTACCTTGGTTAGACTCGTGTTCAAATACAAATAAAACAATTAGTTTAAAGACAAAGTTACCGTCAGACTGAAAGCCATAAATAAGTAAATATTGCTTGTCATACATAAACATTAAGCTTTACATTGTCCATTGTGAGGTCAAAGTTAATTTATTTGTTGGAGATTATGGCCGACGGAGATGACAAGTCGTTAACTAATAAGAGTTAAGGCTGCATTATTCTGGAATACGGCCGCAATGTTCGCATGTCTGTGCTGTAACATTCGTAACTTATGCCCAAATAAAGTAGCTAACTTGTTGGATGTTCAAGTCTATGAAAACAGGTATGTTAGTCTCTAACAAATTTTGTCGCTCATTTTGTCTCTTATTTTCGTCCGACAATCATAAATTAACCTGGACGCTCTTAGGCATTATACGGAGTAAGGTACCTCCATATATCTGTGGCTGCCTGCGTCGAAATACGACAAGGGAGTTAGCGTACCACTTGTCAGTTTCCTTACTCGTCAATTTCACTAATTCACCAGTTTACTCATTAGACAGTTTCGTTAGGTTGACAATGCCGTTAGTGAGGCATTTTCCTGATTCTTCAGTTTCCACCTTCGCTAGTTTTGCTAGGATGTCAGTTTCGTGAAATTGTCAGTATTGCGATCCGCTAGTTTTGTTATTTCTCAGCTTCGCTAATCGAACGGTTTACCTATTCATCAGTTAGACAACTTTGCCAGTTTGCTGTTTTCGTAGTCCTTCAGTTTCCTCGTACACTGGTTTTGCTAGTCTGTCGGCTTCGTTAATTTGCTAGTTTCCTTGTATACTAGTTTGATTTTTCGTCGGTAGATTAGATAGGTAGGTTAGATAGGTTGTCATCTGCACTAGTTTCCAAGTTTCCATATTCGTCTGTTTCACTAGTTGCCAGGAAGATGTTAGTTAGTCAATTAGTTTAGATTGTCACGAGCGAGCGGCAATCACAAAGCGAATATGCATAAATATAAAGATGTCTGACGAATAAGAATTCGATTTCGAATAAGGAAACTTGCGAACAAGGAAAGTAACGGGTTAGGAACATGACGAAATAGCAAAACGGACAATCTGAACTAACTGACGAACAAGTAAACTTGCGAACCAGGAAACCAACTTAATAGGGAAATTGACAACTTAGTGAAGTTGACAAATAAGAAAATTGGCAAATTCAGAAACTGTCTAATGAGTAAACTGGTGAATTAGTGAAATTGACGAGTAAGGGAACTGACCAGTCCCTGAACGGAGTAACATTTAAGATAATCACACTCTTGTTCGCTAACTCGCGAAAAACTTCACTCGCCTTCCAAATTTTTTATTCGGCAAAAGAATTACACAAATTTTATTCATTAAAAAAAAATACCACATAGTTTCTACATTTGGGTTAAATAAATATATTAACAATATAGTTTAGAATTTGAGTATCGGCGGTCCTCATACTAGGTCGAGTCTGTGTCGCGAATAACTTGCCGAAAATGGATCTCTGCGCCATTAGTTAAAACCAGTAGGAAAGCAAATGTTTGAGAATAGGTTTTCTGAACTAGTATGATCGTTATGGTTATGACACCCCGCTGTTTAAATTTGGCGACTTCTATATTGTTTTACATTATTGATTTGAAAATCGAATGTCCTTATTTACATTTTTATAAAATTTAAGCCGCGGTATTAATACAAACCTTTTTAAAAATGAGAATTTTAATTCAGCTTTTTATCTAAAAATAAAATAGACATTTTTCGTCACAGCCAAGCCATGTATCTCACTCTAAGCACTCTAGATTAAAACATAATGATAACACGAAAAATTAAATTATGTCGCAAGCGGAGGCGGGCCCTGCACATTTTTGTTGTTTATTGTTGAATAGTCATTATATGTAAATCGTCGAGTCGTGATGATCGTTAGACAGATAGTGACGAGGCATGTTTCGCAAGCACGGAATGATAATTGTTTCGAAAGCCCACTACTGTGTGGGTGCTGACAGCCGGGCACCTGTCCCCACCGGCATAATGTCTTTCTCGGTAAAACATGTAAACTCTTGGAATATGGGATGATGGGACACGATAACAGGATAAAATTTATCCCGTACTTCCAACCCTGGAAAAAGAATACGCCTCCTGTTTATTAGATTAAATTGTAATTATTGTATCGTGCATTAGAGATTAATTGTGAGGTGACTGAAATTGGCAGGTAGAGAGAAGCCGTGCATTTGAAGAATAGGTATTCAGCAATGGGTATGCGATAGGCTGATGGACATAATGACTGATGAACGAAAAATTACTTTCTCGTCACACTTTCGACAGCAGATTAAAACTCTTTTATTTTTTGATCTCAGATTGGATATATTATATATTTTTCAGATAATACTTTTTTGAGTAATTCTTATGTTTAAAAGGTGTATGCTCTTACGTATTGGTGCGTCTCTATACATCGCTATGCTCCGTGCGTAAGTAAACTAAAGATTCCTCTAAAAGATAGTCTCATAGGGTTAATATTTCATAAACGTGACCATTTATTCTACTTAAATACCTTAGTGGACATTATTAGCATGGCGAGGAATGTTAATTTAAAATTTGGCCCAAACTTGGAATCTGGATGAACTCAGATTTGGCGGCGCCGATGCAGCCAGGTGGCCGGGTTTATTTGGCTCTCTTGTCACTTGGAAATTTGGCTTCTGTTCCCAACCTAAATTAAGTTGGCACAATGCTTAAAACACAGTAACTTACGGCCAATTTCTACAGAATCCACATATAAAGCAGCTATTTTAATAATCCCCTATAAATCACAAATAGCCAGCCAATTGTTTATAATTGGTATCATTTCCCTACAATCAGATAAACTTGAACACAATAAAATTCTCTTCTTGCTAATTATTTCAGAAATAAATATCATTATTATTCAGTTGTCCCTTGGTCTTGACATTGTCGGTTGATAATCTTGCTCTACATGCGCTAATTAGAAGGACATTCCCTTACACAATGATCGCGGCTGTCCCCAGAACCAACATGAAGACGCGGGCATGCGAGCGCGCCTTTCTTCCCTCTCAATGACTGACTACCAATACTACCCGTTGTAAAGGAGTAAGCCTTTAAGTCTTTTCAATGCGTATTTGTTTTATCTTAAACCCCTACTACTAAATCACTGATCACATACAATTTTAAACGGGAAGATATCGACTGCTGCTTTTCAAAGGTAACAACTTGCTGGTTTTTAAGTAGAACAGCACTGTAAGATAATTGCCGCGTTAGAGTTGGCCGCTGACGGCTGAATGGGCTATTTGAAGCGCTCCTGTGATCGCATCGTGATAATCGCGATCACGGGCTCCTGACATTTCTTTTCTTTTATCACGGACGGTTGCCGTAAGATAAAACGGCAATAAATAATCCAAGGAAGACATTGGCGGTACGTGCGCTCGAGTGCACTTTTCATTTGTATTATTCGCGTAATTATACCTTAAGCGACGTAAGGTAGCTTTATTTATGGGACTCTAAGGACCAGCCGGAAAAGGATAATCGTTTGTTAATGATCATTAATTGCATTAATATAATTTATTTGCATTGGATTATAAAAAGGTACGATATATTAATGGTTCAATAAATTATGGGATTTTCGTGGTCGAATATAGTTTCATGTCTTTTAGTTCAACGGGTCATTCATTTTGATAAATGTATGAATATTATTTTAGTTTTTCGTCCAAAAATTATAACAAACGATAAATGTATATACAGATTACAATCGATAGCCATTACCTTATCCAGCAGACGTTTAAATATACTTTTATTAGAAGAGTTTAATTTTCTCGGGCTGTAAATTTACGCAATCAGAGGAAACTTTTGAAATTTTGGGGGCTTGCAGGCAATTGCGTGATCGGGAAGATGATTTACGGATGCTTTATTGAACTTAGAAAGTTAGGATAATATGCGTGTCAATATGCGTGGCAATCAGTACAATTCTCTCTAACTATTGTTGTATGAAAGAGATGAACTTAGCGACAATGAACGCTCGGCCATATTGTTGTAGAAGTCTTGTTTGTACCAATTTGCCGGCAAACGCCAAGCCGCGACCACTTCCTGACGTCACGCGATTGCAAGTTTACTAACTTTGTCTTCAGCTACAGCATTTGGCAGCAAATTGCCAAAACTGAATGATTATTGGTCGATAGTAATAAAAGTAAGCGCTCTTACGTTGGAATCCTCCGAATTGTAACTGAAGGTAGCTGGATGCAAAGGGCAAGTAAGAGGAGTCAATTTAGCAGTATGTGCTCTATCATAGGTTGATGTTGGTGATGCTGATTGATAATAAATCCTCGGGGTAGGTACATGAACAACAAGTAGATGATTTTAAAATTGAATATTTAAAAATGATAGCAATGAAATCCCATTTCAATATTATTTAGGTTCTTAGTTCCTTTATCTATCTACTAGCTTTTGCCTGTGACTTCACCCGCGTAGAATTTGTTTATCGCGCGCAGCGCCATCTAACGAGGTAAGCATTTCTCATTTGTCTTTCGCACTTCCTACTATCGCTATGAAAAAAATCAAATTAATCCAGCGCACCGTTTTAACGTGAAATAGTAGCAAAAAAACAAACACACTTTCGTATTTATAATATTACTTATCTATTTTAGGCATACGCCTCGTAGCACGACAAATACATTATAATAGCAAATAATTAGAAACTAATCATTTGTACTAGATTTTAAAAAAGTTGGGTTAATTTTTTTTTATCTGCATTTGAACTGGTAGAGTAGCTTTCCCTGATGTAAGCATCAGTAGGGAAAATTACTGTACCAAGCATTATTCCGCCTGCAATAAATTTCATGAAGCTATTTGTATTCCCTATTCGACACCCGTTATTCAATTCTATATCCCAATCTCGGTTTTCAAAGTGCAACTCGAATACGCGGAGAACTTTTGTAAAACAGAAACATCGATAACACAATATTGTCGAAACAACAGGAAGATTATGCTCGGCACATCTCGGCCGCCTTATTCCCGTGAATCTAATCTCGTGTCTCGATTCCCGTCACGCGTTTCCTACGGGATGTTACTGATAGCGACGCGATATAGGAGTTTGAGCCTTCGGCTGCGTACAGTGCTGACGCCGGAGCAGTCGGCAAAGATCGCAATTTAAATCATCATGAATCTTTCCATTTTAAGTAAGCGTAATGCAATGCCGAGTTCCATGTCTTATTTCTTCAAAATCATATTCGAGATAACCTCGAATATTGCGCCTTGACAGCAATAATTTCAATTCTTCCGTAATAGCGTCCATCCATATCATGAAAATACCTATTATACATCTCATATTTGAACTGATAAATATTGGTTACTAATTACGATAATCGATATATTTTCTATTGGCTCTACCATCCGACTTGCCTCGTTAGTTCTCGCCCTTACTCACTGTAACATCTAACAGTATGCGTTCGAAACAGAGAGTCCAAAATTAAGGTCTTAGTTCGTGTCAAGCCCAAACATTTGTGAACGACTACGTTTTCTTAAACTTTGTCTAATTATTTTTTTATAACAATAAAACTACGAAATTTTATTAGTAAAAAGTTATTGAAGTAAAAGCAGGATTAAAAAAGCCAATTGTTACAATTACGTTTTTTTTTGTTTAATGTGGTTACCATTTTGATTTAAACATACAAAGTAAGAATTTCGGGAAAGTTACTTTTCTAAAATTTGTATCATCAAATATTATTAAAATAACAATCTGTTGTTACCATTCAACTACAAGTTCTGTTCATCCAAAACTAGATTTAAATTTCGATGATAGCAGTGTAATCAACCTCCCCACTACCTCTAACTGTATTTACGCTTTCAAACATGCATCATTGTATTTTTATATCGTATTTGTATGCGGAATATGTCCTAGCGTCATCTGTTTCTAGGAAACTTTTAAAATTGTGGGGAACTGAGAGGATTTCGGCCCCGTGATCGTTAACTTGAAATTTTTGCGACTTGGAAAGAATGGCGCGGATCGAAATATGCCTGTTCGAAATCCGAAATTCAAAGAAACAAAACTGGTTTAAACACAAAATGCCTTTTAAGTATTTATTTGTATTTCACGTTCGCATTCAAACTGCATGGTCTTTGTTTAATTTATGTTAAGACAAATTTAAATTAGGGACTCAGTGTTTGTCCAATGGTTTCAATTAGGTTTTAATTAATTAAATATGGGTTTCCCTTTAATAACCACCGACACATAGACCGCGTTAAGCCTTGTCTATATAACTGCCTTTTAGCTAATCCTTTCGGTACAGAGTATAACAGTAATAAGTAGACGGTAATTGAATGTCAAAGGGGCCGGCTGAGGACGGATTAGGTGCCAAATCCTATTGAACGAGACCATAGCTGGACTGGTATTCGAATCAAATTTCGATTCCCAAATATCATTGAGAATGCAACTTTGACGACTAATTAATTGGGTGTATTTTCTAATAGCACTGATGGGACTTATTATGTGTTACGAGGCTATAAACAATTCCAAATCGGATGTTATGATTGACAGTAGCATGTAGATGGTTCGTTATAGAGAATTGATTGGCTGTGTGACGGCGAATATAGTCTAGATTAGTTTTTATGCTAGGTTTTTGTGAATCAAGTTACGTTATTAATCGCAACTAATTACTACCATGACAGATTACTGGGACAAGTCGGCCTTTAGTGATTATTGGTATGATGTGACACCGATTTTATTGAATAAATAGTCTCTCTTAACTTTTTTGGGCTTACGTATAGTATTTTCATGTGCGTCGTTAAATACAGTACTTAATATGAATAAAAATAAAAAAAATATATATAAATACATTCCGGTAGATAAATGTAGTTTATATCTTTTTCCTTTTCAGCTTATTGTCAATTATGTCAACAATATAAGCATAACAATATTTACTATGTAAGTTACGTAAGGGATAAACCCTTCACGATTTTAAAAACAACCCAAGCCGACAAACTTATTCGTAATTTGTTACAATCCAACGAGGCAACCTAAAGTACAAAAAAAGCCAATAAAGAATACGATTTCCCACAAAAGAAATGTCAAAAATGCGACGCGACTTAGGCGACATAAATCAGAGGCATTATCGACTGCGAATAGTTTGAGTTCAGTTTACATGTCCCAGTTTTAGTTTTAGCAAGCAGTCCGTATCAAGTTTCGCCGTGGCACCACTAAGGACCATAAAATACGCTGCATAGCGGGCATTGTTCGTCGTATATTTCGGTATAAACACTTCGAGGGCCATGCAACCTTCCACCGACCTGTAACCGGGGGGAATAAATTATGGCAATCAAGTGGAAGTCACACATTGTAACTGCGTTTGGCGAGACATGGACAATAAGTTATGTAATGGATAAGTAACCGCGTGTATGTCGTACGCGATTCGGTGTTGTGATGCCCAATTTCGAAGTACTCCCGATTGAAGATCAATGATACACAGCGCATTTAAAATAATTAGAAAACAAATATTGCTTACCTGCTGAACTTGAGATTTACAGAACATTGCATGTGATGTAAACACGCAAGTTAATAAAAAACTAAGTTTAATGCTGGGAATACATTTTAATAATGAGCATAACCTGGCAAGCTTGGAAAATAAATGTTGCAAATTATTTCTCTGCGAGGCAATGAAGGCAATTACATTTGAGCAACAATAGTTGGAATTGATACCGACTCAAAATTCACTTTTAAAAAGGAGTGTGAACCCACGGCTTTTCATACAAAAGGCGCTAACGATTTCCACCCGTTAAATGTTAACCGAGGATGACCAATTTTTGATAGGTTGTTAGTCTGAACAAAATCTAGGTCTATACGTTTTGGTTTTTTCACTATAATTAATAAATTCAGTTTTATTGTTGTTTTAGTATTCTCATACAAAACTAATTTCGGCGATTATTTGGCTTTGTTAATCTTTGATCGATATTCAAAAAACGTATAGACCTAGATTTTGTTCTGACTGACAACCTATCAAAAATTTGTCAAAATCGGTTAACATTTACGGGGCGGAAATAGTTATCACCTTTTGTATGAAAAGGGTGACTTTTGCCGTTGCTTCACAGTCCTCTGCCTTCACTGCCGCGAGGACACACACACCACCATTTTGTTTTGTATTGTTTTTAATTTATATTTATGTTACTCTGTGTGTCTTCTATGTTAGTGAATAAATGTTTTTCTTCTTTTCTTCTTCTTCTTCTTCTCTTAATCACAATCGAAGATTTTTTTCCGAAATATCTTTGAATATTAATTCTAAATATGCGAGCCACAATCAAAACAGTCTCGTTAACCTCAGAGTTAAGCTGCTTCGGGCATTCTTGTGGACGGTTAGTTTTGTGCGGTAGGAATTCAAGATGGTATCGTTTTACCGGGAGCTTAGCTTTATGTGAATTATGGCGCAATAAATAAATTTACCGTTGCGACACCTACGAGCGTCATCGGTCGGTCTATAATGGATTCGCTAAATAGAAACTGCTCTTTTGTTTGGAATATCGAGAGTCTATAATAAACTAGCTGTGCCCGCGACTTCGTCCGCGTGGAATAGACTTTCATCCCCTATTGTTATTTTACACCCTTGAGGGTAAAACTTTTACAAACCTTAAATGTCATATTTATTTATATCGAATAAACAGCCTAAAAAATAAGTTTCAAGCTTCTAGCTTTAAAAATAACGATACTTCCATACAACTTTTCATCCCCCCTTTCAACCCCTTACAACACTTTTTCGCATTAAAAAGTAGCTTATGTCCTTTCTCAGGCTCTAGACTATCTGTGCACCAAATTTAATTTAAATCGGTTCAGTAGTTTTGGCGTGAAAGCGCAACAGACAGACAGACAGACAGACAGAGTTACTTTCGCATTTTAATATTATAAGGAAACTAAGGATTAGTAAGGATTGATGGTTAAACTTGGTATTTGCGTGCCGTTTTTTAATGGCTAGCAAACAAGTCTGAGGAGAGAATATAGCTTAGGGTATGCAAGGAATCAAATCATCGAGTAACATCGTAGACACGATGCGATCTATAGGTAAATACTTAAACTTGAGTTTGTTTTATTAATAAGTATATTCTCTTGCTCTTTTTGATTTAAAGTTTAATCGACAAACTATTTTGTATCTGACTAGCTGGCAGCTGGTATTTAAATATACTCATAGGTCAAGACAAGACCGTTAAACCGTTAACGAAGTTAACATTTCTAGTAACGGATTACCTTTTAAGTTAACTTAAAAAAAACGGGCTCTTTAACTTCCGTTAAAATAATTAAGGTCCGTTAAACGTTAATTAAGTACCTACTATTAGCCAAAAGGACAACGCGTGGCTTATGTCAGATAGCTTTTGATTAGAATTTGATCTCTAAGATATTATTAAAAACTATAATGCAATTATTTACCTTACCTTATTTTTACTAATATTTGATGTTTTGCCTGAACTTCCATAAGAATATTTTAAAAAGAAATTTCTATCACGAGTTTAACGCTCTCAAATTTAACGCTTTAACGTTTAACGAAGTTAACTTCTTTAGTTACGGATTAGCTATTAACGAAGTTAACTATTTGATTAACGGTGCGCAGCTATGAATGTACTCATTGAATTAAAATAGTTACCCGCCATTATATCAATTCGCACGAATATTTAAGAGAGGTAAGTGAAGAATAAGCGTGAAACCGAGGCGACAGTCCCATAATATCGAACGCTTAAAGTCGACAGATGAGATGTCAGCAGAAAATTGGATTTCGTAAAATAAATATGTCGTGCTCACTTTGAATTAAAAATAGTTGAACAGAAATGAATACAGTGCCTTTAGCAATAAGGTGCAATATCCTTTCGTGCGTGGTTGTCGAGAGGATTTGAAGAAAACTTAATTTGAAGTGCGAAGTTAGTGTTCACAAAAGAATTAATTTTTGTCCAATATGGACACGGTTTTTTGTTACGGGCCTGTGTCCTTACCGGAGGCGGGTGAGGGATTAAGTTAGCAACTGCCAGGTAAGATGGCATCTTGTTAACTTTATGAATGACATTCGCATTAATAAATATAACCAGCGATTATTTCGACGATCGCTTACAAAAAATTCCAATAATGAATGTTACGGAAACAGTTTGAGTAGAATTTTTGGAGTCGGTTAATGATCTAAAAAAAAGTAAATTGCGTTAATTGGCTTCCCATACGAGAACGCAGATCCTTTAGAGGCGTTTTAAAATGTATATGCTTACTATTCTTTTGTAACTCTTATTGCCAAGAATTAAAAAACAAGGTAGAAAGTTGGTCGAAAAAGTTCAATCAAGAATCATGATTGCACATTTCATAGAATTTGCCTTCATCTTTGTATTCAAATTGTTCAATGTATTTGCTAATGTTTTTTATGCTGTAAAGTATTCACATATATACATAATCTTGTTATCACAAATGGTTTGAGGGAGGTCTCTCGGCAAGATAAAGTTGTCAAATTTGTGTAACAAACGTCCATTTTATCCTTTGTGTAATATTCATTGTGTACCTGTCAGCGAATCGCACAATACTTCAATGCTTTCATAACTGAGATTAACCAATTTTCTGTCGCTTTTATATTTATTTGTTTTTCTGGCTATGATTCCCTACACGTTTTAGTTTTTAGGGTTCGAAACAGTCGATGAAAAATCGGATCCCTTATAGAATGACACTCGGGTCTGTCTGTTTGTCTGTCCGTCTGCCAGAGGCTGTTCTTCGAATCAACTGAACGAGAGAGGTGACCCAATCGTGAACGTATAGCGTTATTAAACGAATTCTGATTTTGCGATTTAGTTTTAGAGGGCAGATAATAAAATTAAAACAAAACTATTATCAAGTGCATTCCTGAAGTATTTGATTAAAGTATTTTTTTATTTACCCCTATTCTAAACCCCAAAATCAGAATTCGTTTTTTAACTCTATACGTCCATGATTGGGTCACGTAACTCTGAATACGTCAAAATTTCAATTATTTCGTCCAGTAGATTCGGACAAAATAGGCTGTCGATGATTTATAAGTACGGAACCCTCTCTGCGTGAGTACAACTCGCACTTGACCGGTTTCTTAAGTAGCTCTAACAAGAAAAACTCCTCACAATAAAAGAAATGTACGAGCCGCTTTTAACTTCCAAAGTCAAACTTTCCACTCGATAACCTGTTTAATTAAACTTTTTTAACTGATTCGATGTCATTACTCAAAGTTTATCGAGCATCTCAATAATTATTGAAACGATTATAATTAAGCATTGGTCATTTACAATAATTGTTTCCGTCATGCGATGCTGTCACTGAGCTCTAGTGTGGTCCCGTTTTCGCACGACTTTGATGATTGGGTTTCGAAACGTTTTAGTGTCCACAGTCGTATTTCGTAGATATCCGCTAAGTGAGACGAAGAATGCGCGGCCATAAAACTGGACGAACCGCTGACGAAACATTTCAAGAAAAGTCGAAAATTATGTTATACGCCCACAACTGCATCCCAGAATACGGATTCCTAACTGACTATCCGTGTTCCCATAACTCGTTATGAGATCGCTAATGTGTTTATAAAATTAATATACGTTTTAGTAGTTAAGACATAAATGCTATTTTAGTACTGTTGAAGCATCATGGTTGTTTTGTTTCGTTGTATTCTACTGGTATTTGACGCAACTTTCTTATAGATAATTTTTGTCGTCTCTAGACTGGGGAAGAAAATAAGGCATATTTATTACCGTACTAAAATTACGGGCTTTAAACTTTTATTCGACTCTTTCATAGGTCGGGGACTCCCGACATCCCGTGAAGGAGAAAAAATACAAAAAAAAAAAAAAGTTTTATCTACACTACACCCATATCATAAAAGCTCCATAATGTAATAAATAACCGTAGGAAATGACCACCATTATGACAACCTGTACTGTAATGTTATTACAGTATCGATTTTAGTATCGTAATGGTCATAACGATACAGATATGAGCTACAGGTCGGCGGGGCCCCATCGTCGTCGTGTCGCCGTTTCTAATATGGGTGTAGATAAAGTTATGTATGCAACTCTGCATAATTTCGCCTTAAAACACACGTGCGATCTTAATATGAAACTCGCAAAGCTCGTTTCATAAAACCGCACTAGTGTTTTAAGGCCTATCATTATGCAACCGTTGCATAAACTACTATTAATTAGCAGTTCGTTTTTCACTTTCCTGGTTTCCGTTTTAGGCCGTGGTAAACAAAATTCGTAATTTTACTATGAACTAATTGAAAATAAATTTACGTATTTAAAGATTAAGATAGGTGTAGTAAGTTTTTTTAATAATATAAATCACAACGTGCCTGTAAAACAACTCTAAAGATAAAATGAAATAGATCAAAAAGCCGTTCGTAAATTTAAGAGTTCATTCGATATCATACGTGTTATGTTCATTAGGAGTTATGTGTGTAATTATGTGTCTCCGTTCCCAAAATTTTGACAGAAAGTGTTTTAAATAAAATATTTCCTAGTCATGGCACAAAACTATTTATGGTTATCTTACGACATATAATAAAAAGATTGAGCTAGGAAGTCAGTCAGACATATACATACAGTGTGTGTGTTCCATAGTTTTTATTAATACATTGATTACTGCGATAACCGCCTTCATATATATGGTAGACAGTATGCCAGCTTTAACCTCTTTTTTTATATATTTCTTAATATATAGAAAGTAGTTTTTTTCATAATAAATTGCTCCATGTTTGTCATCGTGGGAAAACTTGGAAGCAAAGCATTGCGTATAGAATTATATGCCAAATATTTTCCATGCCACTTAAAAACAGCTGTGGCATTCAGATAATAAAGTATGAAACACATTTTAATTCAATACCACGGTAATAACTTTGGATTTCAGAAGCTTATTTTCTATTTTCCTATATTTGGTAAGGCACTCAAAAAATGCTTTAATTTTTTTTATATGCCGTTTTTCTTATCTTTCGTTACACATCACCTCTCGACATCTAAGAAGCGATTTAGCATTATGACGGTAAAGATACTCTTATTATTTGAATCAGTTACCCATCACGACAATCGTCATCTATATTTTGTCTTCCTACTTTAACCTGTTTTTATACCGCAGCATCCTCTTTATTGGCTGAGTTGGCACAGGGTGCGACGGAACCCGCGGTCAGCCGGCGGACGGAACCGGAAGCACACCGACCGCAGTCACTCGTTAGTTCTATCCTACTACTTTTATGTCGAGTTTTATGGAATTCTGAAGTCCACGCGCAGGTTTTTTGAGATTCTGATCTCGTTAAAGACATTTTTATTACGAAGCACGTGGTCAAATTTGCAAACATATTATAGAACTGTATATGCCTGTCTGTAATAAGTGATTAAGCTTTTCAATAATCTGATAGGTACATAAGATATCTACAACTGGGGATTGAGCGGACGCTCCGTGGGGAATGAGGCGAAGTGACGTATAGCTGTCACCTTTAGTCTAGCTCCTCGTTCTTAAAGCGGGTATTTTGCTCAGTCCTTGTACCTATAGCTTTCAAATTGAGTCATTATTATCACTTAATCTTCAATACTCAGTACTCTACCCACTAGGCAATTATACATTGACTTTAACTCCTTAAATCACATTCAAAAGCCATCGTCATCTACAAATTAACAACGTTTGTCCATAACGACTTTAATTCATATCGAACCCACACTATCAATTAACTTAAAACAATTCATATCAATAGAGAATTGAAATCGAAATCCATACTTTCGCTGACCTTGCGCAGGAGTTATTGTTTGAGGTCATATATAATTAAAAACCAAATTGGTTGTAGTCAATTTGGCTTGCTCTTCAAAATTATACCGTATTTCTTGTGTTGATTGATATTATTTCGAATAGCAAGAAAATAGACATACGACATTTGTGCTTTGAATCGTTGGTATCTAATTGCTTGCGTAATGCACCGTGGGCTATGAACAATAAAAACGTTGCGCAATCAGGCTGCAGTATGGGATAGGCTTACATACCTAACAGATGTTACTGTAGTGAAATAACCGTAGTAATAATAATATGTCATCGATAAGTAATCGAATGAAATGTTTATACATGTAAAATAAGATATATAATTAAGTCATAAAAGTCTAATATTTTTCATTCCATTTCCTCACTTCCAGGTGCGGGATTTACTTATTATTATAGCTTTTAATTTCATGAAATTAATACTACTAGCCTAGTCAACTAATATTATAAACGCGAAGGTTTGTGAGGATGGATGGATGTTTGTTACTCCTTCACGCTTCAATGGCTGGACGGATATCGATGAGATTTGGAATAGAGATAGCTTATACTCTGGATTAACATATATGCTACTTATTATCCCGAAAAACGTAAAAGCTTCTGAGGAAAAAACTATAACCGAATTTACTTGAAGTTCCGGACAGAAGCTAGTAAATAAATACATCTAAAGCAAGCGGGAAACTATTACAAAACAATAACTGCGTAAGTAGAATGAACAACATGTGGACTATTGCAAAGGAGCCTTCGGCCATCTTGCATTCAAAACTTAATCGGAACCAACACACATAAACATTGCTTTTGTATCGAAGCGCGATCCATTACCTCCAGTGCCTGTAATAATTACGCACGCGTTTGTAATCAAGTGCTTTAGATGGATTACAATCGTGATATTGCAATGGCTCAAACTGATAACTTATACGCAATTACGTATGGATGTGTGTTATTATAGATTGCATGTTTTATGCAAGGTTGAAGGTTGGTGAAACAAGCGAAGCTCGATAGTAAAAGTCATATTTTTATTACATTAAATAACTTTTCTTCCAACTACGCTTTAATTTCATCATTATGTCTTTAAATACAGAGCACAAAGCAGCACTTGTTTGCTTTAGAGCAATAAAGTTTCATACAAAATTCATTCATTACTGCACTGTTTTTTTTATTTTTTTATTTGGTTAGTTGATCAAGAAGTTTACACCACCTGCCACCCATTCCGCCCATTCACAGTCCGACGGGAGAGCTGACCACTGTTCTGTGGACTATCAAAGTATATATTAGCAAGATAGTCCACATGCTCAAAGTAATGGCTGAAGATTGTATAGGTTACCAAAAGATAAAAAAATGGCGCAATATGAATTGAACAGATATAAGTTTTCTGTGAACATTTTCGGATGTTCTACGTTAGCTTCTGACCCAATGCACCGATTTTAATTAATAGGGTATCTTAAAATTCGGGGAGAACGTTCGAGTGTCATGGGCTATATAAAAATTCTAAGGGTGCGTCATACCAGGAGTAAAAATACTCTTTACGTCGCTAGTCGGGTGTTAGTTTTAACTTTAAATTTACGTTATTTTACAATTTTTTTTCAGTAGTTGAAAGAAAAGCAGATTATGCACGTCGCATTAAGAGATTAATTATTGCGCTCGTGTTTTAAGAGTCCTCACTTGCGTTCGGGCTCCAAACAGACACTCGGCACTACAATAAATAACTTTCTGCTTGCTGCAATAATTTACTATTAGACAACATAATCAGCTGGCCCCAGCCTACCTGTTATAATAAAGTCTGGGCATTTAAGTGCCCACGTGAGCCCAGTGGTGAATGAATGTTCCCTTTCCTTATTGACATATCGCTGAATTGAATAACAGTCATAATCTTTTAACGTGCAATGCGCTTCACTCGCCGACGAAGACTCACCCCATCATCATCAATCATAGCCGAAAACGTCCACTGCTGGGCATGTGCATTCCCGCAAAGATCGCCACAATGACCGCTCCTGTGCTGCTCACATACAGCGGATTCCCGCAACCTTCACCAGGCATCCGTCCAAGACCCTGCCGCAAAGTAAACTGGTTTATGCCAGATGAAAATGAAAATGAAAATGAAAATGAAAAAATGAAAATGAAAATGAAAATATTTATTTTGCAAGTAGGCCTCACGGGCTCTTTTACATGTCTGAATCTACCAGCGCTTCGAAAGGTGACATTTGCTGAGAAGAAACGCCGCAAGAAACTCAGCAGTAAGTCTTTTTTCCACTTTAAAATTACATATAACTAAAACTAACATAAAAAGTGCAACAAATAAACCTAATGGGCACAAATTAATTATCTTATACAACTAATAAGGGAGATGTATAGTCTCCGCGTCTGAACAAGTAAATTTAAGTGCCTTAGAGATGTATAAAGTCTCTAAGGGTCATAATAATAAGAATAATATTAAAACAGAGAAAACATCTAAATTGATTAATCTAGGTTACATGGAGATGTAGACAGTCTCCATGGTCAAGTATAAAGATGGAGATGTAAGGTCTCCAAATATCAAAAACAATCTGAAATATAACATTTCATGTCCTAATATTACAAATATTATTGGCTATTAAGCCAAAAGGTCAATAACAGTTTATTAAGGAGACACAATAGGAAACGGAGACAGCGCCAGGAAACGACATACAGACTCCCGGACACTACGAGGTTACACTGTTGCGTTTCTTGGCCTCAGAGCTGGCGAAGCTTCTTTATCATTTAAATAATCTTCAACTCTATAATATCCTTTCTTAAGCAGCGAATCTTTAATGTACCGTTTAAATGGATTAAAAGACAAGTCCCATGCTTCAAGGGGAACTTTGTTGTAGAATCTTATGCAGTTCCCCAAAAAAGATTTACTTACTTTCTTAAGGCGAAACTTAGGAACAAGGAGCTTATTCTTACTACGTGTATTAAAATTATGGACATCAGACACTTTCTTAAAACCTTTAATATTCTTGTGCGTATACAAGATCACCTCATAAATATACTGTGAAGCTACTGTAAGGATGTCAATTTGTTTGAAACGGTCTTTTAACGAATCACGGCAGCCCAGGTTGTAAATGGACCGGACTGCTCTCTTCTGTAGAATAAAGACCGTTTCGATGTCAGCCGCCTTACCCCAGACCAGGATGCCATAAGACATAATACTATGAAAATAACTAAAATAAACAAGTCGCGCTGTTTCCACATTGGTAAATTGACGAATTCTTATTACAGCATATGCATATGGATCTCGTCATCGAGCCTTAAGGTAGAGAATTAAACCCTTGGTTTTTAGGGTTCCGTACCCAAAGGGTAAAACGGGACCCTATTACTAAGACTCCGGTGTCAGTCCGTCCGTCTGTCTGTCTGTCTGTTCGTCTGTCACCAGGCGGTATCTCATGAACCGTGATAGACAGTTGAAATTTTCACAGATGATGTATTTCTGTTGCCGCTATAACAACAAATAATAAAAAACAGTATAAAATAAATATTTAAGTTTAAGTAATTAAATAAATTTTAATTTAAATATTGAAATATTCACAGAATATTTAGTTATATATTCACTTTAAAAATAAATAATTAACTTAAAATAAAACCAATGTTTAAGGGGGGCTCCCATACAACAGACATGATTTGTTAGCCGTTTTTATAGATAATGGTACGGAACCCTTCGTGCGCGAGTCTGACTCGCACTTGGCCGGTTGTTTCACAATATTTTCCTTCTGCCTTTTGCTTCAGACGTTCGCGTCTAACTTTTATGCAACCATAATAGAAAGTGAAGAAGTAAAGACTATACATGAATCATTTAATTTCTCTAGAACAATATGTGGATAACTAATTTACACATGTCGATTGATTTATTGACGTGTGTAGATTGCCTTTGTTTGCAATAAGAAGGCATTAGCATTAGTTAATGCATAGTTAAGCTAGGTATAATAGGGAAGCCCACGCGATGCATTCTCCGCTAATCAAGTCAATTAGGAGCCGATCGCTTAGCATCTATTAAAAGCTAACGGTCGCTGAACAGAGGGTTCTGCTTACCCTCCAAATGTTACCTGTCAAGGGCCACCCTTACGTTTGAATGTTTTTAAATAACGATGTTTGAAACGATATTTATATTTTATGGGTAGTTAAGAAATTGACAAGGGAGGTTTGCTTATGCCGTAGATACTTAAGTTAAATAATTTAAAAAAGTATTACTTATTTGCTACGGTTTTGCCAAGCTCATGATAGTTTATATTTCATTTAAATATTTTCGTGAGTTTTTTTCTTTCAATTTAAGGCACTTTTGAGGATTGCTTGGTTGATTGACAAAATAGCAAAAATGGAACCCTATAAGGATTCATCATGCCTGTCTGTTTGTCAGCCATTTTACGCGGAAACTTTTGGGGCTACATTGTAAAAATTTTACTCATTTATGTCTTCTGTGTACCGCTATATTATGTAGTGTAATGATAACAGGAGACATTTTCGAGCGGCGCTACATCATAATGGCGTGTGAAAAAAAAAACCACGGTTATTATCAACTGGGGTATCATTGGGTAGGTTCTTAAAAAATAATATGAAAGTTTTAACTTACTTTTTTATTTTTATTTGGCGATTATTTGGTTAAATATGAGCTCCTAAAGTTGTTAATAATGTCCCCCCCCTAACTTTCCAATCGTGACATTAAAAAAATTAGAAATAATCTAGCTGCTTAGATCTAATAAATACCTACTGTCAAAGAATATTGGTTTGAACGAGATCCGTGAACAAGCTTCTGAGATTGTAGGCTATTTTATATGTAAAGTATATTTTGGTCTCTATTTGCATACTTACGACCTCTACGGACGGGTCAAAGTTTGTTGGATTTTGGAGTTACTTGTCCTTACCCCTACAGCCAAAACTGTAAATCTAAAAATCAGAAAATACCTTATTTGAAAGGTTACATAACGAAGTCAAAAAGGAAACTGTAGGGACACAGTTTGCTGCCTCAGCTTATATCGCAGTGAAAATGCACTTGAAACATGAGCTGATGTAGCGAGTCAAGCCGGGCGCAGGACGCTGGGAATGTAAAAGTAGTGACGTGTTTTGTGGAACATTCATTATAGTTTTACCTATCTGAAGTTTTATTCCCAGAAGTGGCTCACTCTAATCAGAGATATATCCAAAAAAAAACTCTCACGACTAAGATGGCTTCATTGGTACATGAGTTATTAGGCGACTAACTTGTTTATACCTACTATTCTGTAAAACATCTATACTAAACCACAGCATAGATTATGGCATATACTTTGTTAAAAAAATAGCGCTGAGTGCTTGAAAGCTAGATACAGACATGACGACGGAGTACGGAACTCTGCATTGCATTGTGTCAGACATGCACTTGGCCAGTTTTTACTTAATCGCATTCGGAGAAGACGCAGTGTTTATGATGCTGAAGACGGTATTCATGTGACCACAATTATGCTTGAAAAGCTAGAGAGGTAAGAGAACGAACACAAACAAATTTTAAAATAGGGCTATGCGATACACTACCCGAACAGTAATGAGCCAAGAACAGGGGTGTTCTTAGGTGCTCCCGCGTATGTCACTGGTGACATTGCAATTGACATAATTAAGTGACATCAAAGCGACGGTGTCGTGCGTCACGCGCGGACGCACCGTCCGGCCCGATTTGCGTGACGCGACGGAAATAACAGGGTGAGATCCAGTAATGTATCAGTTTGAAAGCATTTTATTTTTATACGCAAGGGGGATACAGGAGACGTTAAAGATTGCAGCATCTAAAAGTAAAGAAGCGCTGAATACGTTGAATAAAAAGCCAAAAGGCCAACTCGTATTATACGTTTTATATTCGGGATGCCTATAAACAATAGGATTCCTAAGAGTAATCCATTTTGTGACAGACAGAAAACCCTAAACAATGCAAAAATACGTGCCCATATACCTAATCGCCTCACCCATCCACCGACCCTACTGCAACTTGAATAAGGGGCAAATAACCGTACCTACATGCATATAAAAGTAGCTACTGTCAAAGGGCTATTTGTCTATTTCGGAATAGTAGCAACATTTCACAGCGATGTACTCACATTTTATCTCGCCTCTGTTTTTCTATTTTGCTCACTTGATGTATGTGACGCATTTCCGTACTTTCGAATAATACTTCTGTATTCCCTTTTATGTTCGCAAAGCTTTAAAAATGTATTCCCCGTTAGGGTACTGCGCTACGTGACGCCCGCGTTAAAGTGATCTGGAACTTATCAAAAATTACAACATAAATATTTTCCCTGTGAACGTTACTCTTGAATTGTTTAATAAAACATAAGTTATCAAACGTTCTCTTTTGGAATTTCAGAACATTACGCTACGAATGAGTGCTTTCGGGCAGTTGAAATCGTTAAGACACTTTGCGGTTTTGCGCGCGTTATATTGTAACATAGTTAGGGCCTGTCTTAATTCATTGATGACAAACGAGTTTCATATGAGTATAATTGTAATATATTACAATTACGGCATCTGTTAGAGGCGTATTTCAATGGGCGTTCTGATATCGATCAGGTAGCATTTCATCAAGGCGACAGAGGCGGTGCGCGCACGATTATCTGCGACTAGGAAGAGATCGCGTCCGTTGATCTATCTTCCCTCGTATGCCAATTAGCCAATTAGACTCCACAAACAACGCCAGCCAGCATAGATAAGCGAACGTTTTTGTTGCACCCAAAGACATTTCCTTTATCCCTTCGTTGAATCATTAATCGAAGTCAGGAATATATTATTGTGAGGAAACTATGCATTGGTATTAAGCCGAGGCTTCTAAGGTCGAGGCAGTCATTTGTCTCGAATAATTCAACACGCAACATGCATTTACTTTAGAAAGCTGCTTTGTATGTTATTACCAATTTCTATCAATAAAGCTGGAATTTGGTGGGTAAGTACTTAGTTTTGTTACTTATTACTTCAGGGGACAATCAGGGGACAATCTTTACACAAATCCATCTAGCCCCAAAGTAAGCTCTAAAGGCTTGTGTTATGGGTACTAGACGACGATATACATACTTATTTATATAGTTAAATAAATACTTAAATACATAGAAAATATCCAAGACTCAGGAACAAACATTAGTGCTCATCACACAAATATTTGCCCTTACCGGGATTCGAACCCGGGACCGCTGGCTTCGGAAGCAGAGTCACTACCAACTAGGCCAAACGTGTCGTCAAGGACTTCAATATGGAAAACCTACAAATAGTTTCCCTAGTTAAGTATAACATAAATTGGAGTCGGTACTTTTGTTATAGAAGA
Organism: Tortricodes alternella; assembly: GCA_947859335.1. Classification (NCBI taxonomy): domain Eukaryota; kingdom Metazoa; phylum Arthropoda; class Insecta; order Lepidoptera; family Tortricidae; genus Tortricodes; species Tortricodes alternella. The sequence goes on from OX401981.1 coordinate 5,519,536, forward strand.
TTCTGACATATTATATCATCAAAGGTTATCATCATAATCATCATCAATCAGCCTATATGGTTTCCATGACCACGGGGCTCCTCTACTAGTAACAGGGACCGGGCAGTAGTACCCACGCGGGACTATTGCGGACTGGGGACTTGACGCATAAATATTTAAATTACTTCACAGTTGTATGCAGGTTTCTTTCCTAATGTTTTTTTTCATTCACCGAAATGCTCGTCGCCTATCAAATATAATTCTGCACACGAGATCTTAAACTCTTGGTAGACCACTAGACTACCAGTACATTTATGATACTGAAAGAAACCGGAAAAGTGTGAGTTTCATCTTACAATTCTAAAAAAAAAGTATTCTCAGAACGAGTCCTTTCCTTTAATATGTCACACGATATAGTTTGCAAAACTTTTTTTTTAATTTTCTATTTTACCCCCAAAAGTAACCCCTATGTTTAAAATTATTATTTTTAGACTTACATGAATATGTACTCGTATATATAATTTAAACTCAATCGGTCCAGTAGTTTCGGCACAAATTGGCTGTGACAGACGGACAGACGGACAGAGAGACAGACAGACAGACGGACGGACGGACGGACGGACAGACGGACGGACGGACGGACGGACGGACGGACGACCGGACAGACGGACAGACGGCGCTAAAAAAGCGCTGTCTAAATATAATCCTGCTCCAAAGCCTCCAAATCCCGTTCACTTGCCATTATAAACTTTGGAGACTTTATCGTATTGGTTTAAAAAAAATATTATAATAGGTATTAAGTTCTTAACGGCTTCAAACTGTATTAACCGTTTGGGGAAAACGAGTAAAATATATGTGCATTTGTCTTTCGGGTTGATACTAAGGCAGACTTGAATTAAGCGGGCCCATGGGATTAATATGGGCGACGATTAATAAAAAATACGTTTTATGATAGAGTAATGGCCGAATTCAGAAACGCCACTTAAGCATTTGGTTAGAGATTAAATAGTTAAATGTCTCTCAACTAGTTGTCATCGTATGCAGAAACATCACTGAAACGTCACTTTAATTAAACATCAATTTGAGTGGCCTTTCTAAATTTGGCCATAAGTTATTCATTTACAATCATTACATTTTTTTTATTTATGCGGGTGAAAATAGAATATTTTACTCTAAAAGCTATTTCATATTATTACTCACAAAGTCTTGTTGGATTACCTGAGAAGCTTTGGTTGCACTAGGTCTATTAAATCCGAGCATTCATGTCATAGGAAAGAAAGTTCCATAGCTCAGGCCTAATTTGGCGAGTAATTAGGTGTCAGTGTTACAGAGCGATGACGAGCAATCAAATCGACAAATTGTGAACCTTGAATATTATATCGTAATCGCTTGTAATAATTTATCGTACGTTTTGGATTGAGCTGTCGGCTCTATATGGTCAAACGTTATCGGAATCAAATATCAATTATGGATCATGTCACCTCGTTAATCGTTTTGAGATTAAGGGCCAGTTTTATCTAAAGCGTTCGACTTAAGTATTAAGCGTGGTCGTTACTTAAATGATATGCCTGCAGTACGGTTACCTGTACCTTTTTATTATACAATTATCGACCATTTCTCAACAGTTCTGAGTGACTTTGTCAATTGAAACAATACTGTCCTCTCCTAAGTCAGTAATATTAAACACTTTATTGCCAAACCAAAAAAAAAAAATTCTATACATAATGACCTTACTTTAATTATAACAGAAAGTAACTACGTCTTTTGTTCATAATTTAGTCGGATTACAGGCCAATTACCAAACAATGTCAATTCGTCAGGCATTTCAATTCACCATCATCAATTGTGCATATTTGAACTAGTCTCTTCAAACCAATACTTCGATGGGACGAAAGGTACTGTGCTTGAAAATTCGTGTATTGTTCTAGAATAAACCTAAGTGGTAAAAATAACCAATTTTGTTTGAAATAATTTAAGAATGTTGTAGTACCTTTTTAAAAGTATCATTTAAGAAAGTTCTAAGGAGCTTGGCACCCGTTCAGATCTGAACGGGTGTTCAGATCTCAACTCTTTTATCGGCGATACCGTCAACCCCTGACGTTTATGTACGGAACTTGGCCCTTTTTCACATTTATATTTTTTATCTGATTAATGTTTATATGACAACAAATAAAAAGAAATATCAGAGAATCACAGACCGAGCCACGAAGCATCGAATATGCTATCAGCGGATTGTTTCTTTCTGCGGCCGCGAGCGCATGGAAGCAAGTATCGAACTGCCATGTCATTGTGTCTTGTGTCTCATTCATGCGGCTTACTATTCTGTACATTTTAATACGCTGTTTGAGTTAAATTTATATGTAACTAGCTGTGCCCGCGACTTCGTTCGCGTAGTTTGATTATCGTTATTCCCTCGGGAACTTTACAATTTTCCAGAATAAAAGTAGCTTATGTGTTAATTCAAGATAATAAGCTATCTCAATTCCAAATTTCGTCAAAATCAGTCCTGCCGTTTTAATGGGAAGAGGTAACAAACATACACATACACAAACTTTAGCATTTAGAATATTAGTAGGATGAAAATGGCTATATGCGTGCATATTTTATTTTATTGATGGCGCAAGTGACACTCTGCCCATTATGATATAACTTGTTTAGTTTTGTATCAATTGTATTGCTGTTACAGTTACTTTTTATGATCGTTTAACCATCCTTAACTTTAATCAAACAATCATTTTATAGTCTTACCTCTTAACTTGTACAGACGCGGATACTATACAATCTCCCTTATTAGTTATTTATTAGAATTAATTTATACACATTAGGTTTGTTTTTTGCACTTTTTGTGTTAGTTTTTAGATAAAACACAAATGTCAAAGTTGAAAAAAAGACTTGCTGCTAAGTTTCTTGCGGCGTTTCTTCTCGGCAGATATCACCTTTCACCGCTGGTAGATTCAGAACTGTGTAAGAGCCCATATGGCCTACTTGCAAAATAAACATTTTCATATGATGTTTCATATACCTACTGCATTCCCGTATTTTAAAAGTTGTTAATGGTTGAGGTCCATAACAAAAAAAAATTGAATTAACATTATTTCATTCAATGCACAGAATACACGTCCATTAGTCGTATAAATTATCGAATATGTCAACGTCGGAGTACAGTAACGTGAGTAAAACTTCATTTGAATAACTTACTCGACGACATGCGCCATATAGGTGCATTGCGGCGGCACACTTTGTATTTTTTATCCCATTGTATAGTTGTAAGGTAGTGTTTCTTGTTTGTCCAACTGCTTTGAAGCCCCGAGAAAACGAAGTTAATTTTACGTGCTACAGATGCGACACAAAAAATGCTTTACATGTACTATGCTTTATCAATTATAACCGACTTCAAAAAAAAAGGTGAAGGTTCTCAATTCGGTTGTATGTTTTTTAATTTTTTACTATTTTCTGCATTCTTTTCAAAATTTTAGTCCCAGTAGTTTCGGAGATTTCCTATATAACTACCAAACGGACGGACGGACGGACAACTCCGTCATTTATTAATCGATTTGACAAATTCTTTTTTCGGTGTCAAGTTGGTGGTTGATGGTGACTTGTCAAGTAAATGAACACAGTATGAGGGATGTATTAGAAAGTACCATTTATTCCATGTACCTATTACCTTATTAACTTGCCACCGACTTCAATATATTTAATTCATGACTTCACTTAACCAATAATTTATCTGCCGTTTCTAGGTAAATGACTTACGAAAGCCAATTATTATTTCTTACTTTTCAGAGGGGGTTTGGAGACAGTTTTTTTGTTTGTTAAATTATTATTTTATGAGGAATCCATACACGGTTAGTGCCTTAGGTGTTAGGTGTACGTCAAAATGTTATCTGGTCGAATACAACGCGTTTGGCTGGTAGACAATTCGTTATCTTATATCGTGCTATTAAGTTTTAAAAGCGCTTTATAAATTTCTCTGAAGTTAAATGCATGAACAATTTACAGTGAAAATATTCACATCAAGAAAGATATCTTACTGCTCTAATAATTTTGTATTCTTGATAACTAAGTCATAAGTTCAGAATACTATGATTTGCAAACAACCTTGCAACCGGTAAGACAACTAGGGAAATCTTTAAAAAAGAATGTGCAAAGCTACCGTCGCCAAGAAGAACAAACTTTTGTTAATGTGGATAGGAAAATTGTACGACAAACATTTAATGAGGTGTTTCTTGCATATAATGAGACAAGGGGACAGTTTTTTACGTTTTGCATATTGAAATAATATAATGGTCATCGTGGTTGGCTTATAAATTACTTGTATTGGGTTATTTGTAGCTTTTAAACGCCAGTTATGCCGTCTGGGGTTTATGCATCCGGTCCTTAAGACGAATACCAAATGAAGAATAGTTCAGATATTAAAATTATATACTTTACAATATATTTTAGCATTTTTTAGGGTCCGTAACTCAAAAGGAAAAAACGGAACGCCTATAGGATCACTCGTGTGTCTGTCTGTCTGTCCGTCTGTCACAGCCAATTTGCTCCGAAACTACTGGACCGATTGAGTTGAAATTTGGTACACATATGTAAGTCGGTGACCGCAACACGGACGGGTAACTTTAATAAATGAATTTCGAACATGGAGCCACTTTCGGGGGGAAAATTAGATAATTAAAAAAAAGTTCTGCAGGCTATATCGTGTAACATATTAAATGAAAGGGCTCGTTGTGAGAATTTTAAATATATATTTTTACAATATTAAGGTAAATAGTTTGGAAGTTATTTAGGAAACTAATCGAAAACTGTCCATTGCTATTATAGGAAAACATATAAGAAGTCTATGGTATTTAAAGTAACATAGACATTTTCATATAATCACGGAACCCTCTCCACGCGAGTTTAACTCGCACTTGTCTGGTTTTTTAGTCAAGACCATCAGTTGTTTGTAAGACTAAAAATAAAAGGCAAGTTAAGAGCATTTTTTAAGTCCTACCTACGAAATGTTATGGCATGATAAACAAAAAAAATTGATCGATAATTGCCATCATCATCAGCCTATTCTAACGTCCCACTAATGGGCAAAGGTCCTTTCTTATTCAATGCGCAGTTAAAATAATCTCATTTCAAGCAACAATTCAAAAGCTAAGGATCAGTAGCATACAATCGTTGTAATAAGAATCATTAAAATATTGTGCAAACATTATTCATTGCGATAACCGTGTAACATGAGTATTTGTTTGTCGGTGTCCAATTTATCGTTCATTAAAGTTTACAACTAAGGAAGCCATGCTTTCAAGAGTCCATACCGCTTCATGTAATCTACATTCGATTTACGTTGCATTGTAACTGAACGAACATAGTAGTTTACTCGTTTTTAGGGTTTCGTACCTCAAACGGAAAAAAGGAACCCTTATAGGATCACTCGTGTGTCTGTCTGTCTGTCTGTCTGTCTGTCACAGCCAATTTGCTCCGGAACTACTGGACCGATTGAGTTGAAATTTGGTACACATATATAATTCGGTGACCACAACACGGACGCGTAATGCAAATAAAAGATTTTTAAACATGGGGATAAAGAAGAAAATTAAAAAAAAGTTATGTAAAATATATTTTGTGACATATCAAATGAAAGGGCTTATTGTGAGGATTTCAAATATATACTTTTTAGAATTTTGAAATGAATAGTTTGGAAGTTATTTAGGAATATAAGTGAAATATGACCATTCCCCCCCTTATTTCCGAAACTACTGGGTCTACAATTTTGAAAAAAGTACAGAGAATAGTTCTTTACCTATAGATTACAGGAAAACCTATAAGAAGTCTATGGTATTTAAAATAACATAGGATATTTGAGATAATCATGTATGGAACGGAACCCTTTCCACGCGAGTTTAACTCGCACTTGTCCGGTTTTTAAACTTCATATTTAACCGTTTACTTGCCTTATTGTCCTCGCATAAATGTTTTTAGTTTACCGGCGCAGGAGTTTCTGAATTTGTAAGGTTTGCCTTGTCCACTTTTTTGTTACAGATATAAAAAATATAATATAACCACATTAGAATTAACTGCTACACTGAGAGTGAAGAAATAGCATAGAATGCGTGCAGATGCTTATCATCCTGGCATTTCGTAAAAGTCGACTAAGGGACGGGTCCTCTCCATCATGGTGGACTATCTGTATGGGCGATGGGCTGATCGCCTGTCACTATACGGTTCATCGTACCATCTTAGGACTAATTAATCGAACGTGGCCACAAGTAGTCTTGTGGCTCTGCCCACCCCATTTGGGATTTCGGGCGTGATGCTATGTATGTATGTGTATGTGTCGAATTAACTGGAAAAAACAACTTGGAAAAATACAATTATCAAAACAAGCAAATATCAGGTGCTATTATCGATCACCACCGATCTCTTCCAGTTGCAATCCAATATTAAGTTAAGTTTAAAAAATTGATTCCCAATTTAAAATTAACCGTAGATTATTAAGAAGCGATTATTTATTGCACCGTTAAAAAATATGAAGTATCGGTTGTGAATTTCGTTTAACAAACTCGAATTGCGGCATTCACTGGGAGATTACATTGTTCGTAGTGGTCCGACTCGCTCATGGGTTATTGTTGGTTTAAATCATTTCAATATTTCAGAAAAAGTTTTATAAGAGTTCACGAGTGTCTTATCTGCACCACGAGTGAATTTAAACATGAACAATATTTGCAAGTATTGCAGGCAACGCAGGGAGGTGTAGACGGTTAGTAGATGGAGATTCGTTTTTAGGGTTCCGTAGCCAAATGGCAAAAAACGGAACCCTTATGGATTCGTCATGTCTGTCTGTCTGTCTGTCCGTCCGTATGTCACAGCCACTTGTTCCCGAAACTATAAGAACTATGCTGTTGAAACTTGGTAAGTAGATGTATTCTGTGAACCGCATTAAGATTTTCACACAAAAATAGGAAAAAAAAGAATAAATTTTGGGGGTTCCCGATACTTAGAACTGAAACTCAATTTTTTTTTTATCAAACTCATAGGTGTGGGATCTGTCTTCAAAAATGATATTGAGGTTTCTAATATCATTTTTTTCTAAACTGAATAATTTGCGCGAGAGACACTTCCAAAGTGGTAAAATGTGTGTCCCCCCCCTGTAACTTCTAAAATAAGAGAATGATAAAACTAATAAAAAATATGATGTACATTACCATGTAAACTTCCACCGAAAATTGGTTTGAACGAGATCTAGTAAGTAGTTTTTTTAATACGTCATAAATCTTAAACCGCAATTTACCTTTCATTCAATCAACACAAATATAAAAAAAAATATAAACATAAACCTTATGCATAAACCGTGAACCATTATATAGATAATGGTACGGAACCCTTCGTGCGCGAGTCCGACTCGCATTGGCCGGTTTTTGCTTCGTGTGGTTAGAAGGTGGCTTGATTCCATTACACCAATCATGATTGGTGAGTATAATATTAAACCAAGGAATCAACCCGCTTTTCAATCGCTTTTAGCAAAACGAGTCTCTAGCTACCAGTTACTAACGTAGCACAATCAAAATAGGCAAGGAAACATGAAAAGTTTATTTCGTTTCATCCGAAAAGTAACGTGATCTCTTCTTCACCGGTGGTAAGTGAATGCTAGAGATGCTTATAACATTAAATCTGCCTTTACCTATAACTTGTTTGTGTAATAAAGTATAAATAATAAAAGATCAACGATTTCGACTCAGACATAGGTTATGACATCAATCGTATTAGAAAACACTCGCAGTCTAGAAAATCTAAATTGGATTTCTGTCTCTAGACTAACAAGATTATTTATAAGAAATCCCATTCGACAAATTACTAATTCAAACACATTTTGTGTCTTATTACTTGGTTATTTATAACACAGTCGTTATAAATCAAAAAACCGGTCAAGTGCGAGTGAAACCCGCGTGGAGAGGGTTCCGTTCCATACATGATAAACTGAAATTTCCTATGTTACTTTAAATACCATAGACTTCCTATAGGTTTTCCTGTAATCTATAGGTAAATAACTAATTTCAGTATTTTTTTTCAAAATTTTAGGCCCGATAGTTTTGGAGATAAGGGGGGGAATGGTCAATTTTCACCTATTTTCCTAAATAACTTCTAAACTATTTTACTTAAAATTAAAAAAAAATACATTTAAGATCCTCACAATAAGCCCTTTCATTTGATATGTCACACGACTTCAGCTGCACAACTTTTTTTTTAATTTTCTAATTTATCCCCCAAAAGTGGGCCCCATGTTCAAAATTAATTAATTTACGTTATGCATCCCTGTTGTGGTCACCAATTTACATATGTATACCAAATTTCAAATCAATCGGTCCAGTAGTTTCGGAGCAAATTGGCTGTGACAGACGGACAGACAGACAGACAGACAGACAGACAGACAGACAGACACACGAGTGATCCTATAAGGGTTCCTTTTTTCCTTTTGAGGTACGGAACCCTAAAAAGCTGTACCTTTGAATTGAATACAATGATAACGACTAATATCTATCTATACTTATAATAAAAAGCTAACGAATCGATTTTGTATATGAAAGATATTTAAAAAAAAATGATAGATTTGGAAATTAGGCGCTTAAAAGATGCGAATCACCTTTTAATTTTTTTTCTTGTCTTTCTGTTTGCCTGTCGGTAAATTTGTGCTTCAATCACGCTATAACTACTAGACAGATTTTGATGAAATTTATTATGGCTATAGTTTATTTTCTGGAGGCAAATATAGGATAATATTTATTTCTAAATTCATCCCCTAAGGTGGTAATACAGGGGATGAAAGTTTGTATGGAGTCATTTTGAAGTTAGAACCTGTTCTGTTTCGGTTCTGTTTCGGTTTAGTTTTGGTTCGTTTTCGGTTAATTTTCTGTTTAGTTTCAGTTAAATATGCGAATAAAAAAAGAGCGTTTCCGCGAAAGTGGAGCTAAGCAATAAGCAATCGAAATGCTTGAAATATTTCAATGGCTTATTATAAATGAATCAGCTCAAGCGGTCAGCTTGCCGTTTTGCTCTGCTCTACCACAGCGAGATCACACCCTGTAGCGAACACGAGTAGCGTCGCTGAAGCACTAATCCGATCACGCCAAATGTTGAGTTTCTGATGCTAACATGAACTGATGCCAAGCGCAAAAGCCTTAGGCCCCTCACGAAGCTGAGATCGCAAAGATTTTAAATCCAGGATTAATATACGGGTTCAGGCAAAAATACCTTAAGCAGATATTGAAGGCAATATTAGACGGGTGTCTTATTTCTCAGGGTTGTGAAGGAGTGGAGGTGTTCGTCGTGATTTATAATTTTATATCAATTGAGACGAATACGTTGGCTGTACGGTCCGGCAACGAAAATGTTGGGCATTTTAGATTTTGTCATAGTAAACTGCAAGCCTGATCAACTCATTCGAATATGGATCATAGATTGATTTGATAACAACAAGTTTTTTTTTATGTCACTTGACTGGCAAACGAGCTGACGGCCCACCTGATGGAAAGTGGTCACCGCCGCCCATGGACATCTGCAACACCAGAGGTGCTGCTAATGCGTTGCCAGTTTAAGGAGGATGGGGAATGGGGATGGGATAGGGATGGGGAATAGGCCTCCGGATCTCGTCACTCACCGTACGAAACGCAATAGCAAGCTATTACTTTACGCCGATATTCTGTGAGAGTGTGGTACTACCCCGGTCGAGCCAGCCCATTCGAACAGTAATCATATAGTGAGGATTACTGTTTGGCTCTACCACTACGTAGTTTTTATAAGATTTGTAAGTATGCTCACCATTTTCATTAGCAATGCTATCCAGTGGACAAAGGACTATCTATTATGAATCGCTGTTATTAACAAAATACGCTCACATCGATTGTTGATTAATAAATAAATAGATGGCTAAATAAATACTGCAATAAATACCGTTGCATGTTAATCACAGGAAGTGTTGACTAGTGTCATAGGTCTCTGAACAGGTTACTACGCCAGTAACCGAAGAAAGGTTCGACTCTAAATAATTAGATGTAACAACACAAAAACTTATTTAGTATTAATATATTCGGGACACGGATGTGACAGCGACGCCACGGCGTAGACTCTTAAAAGGTAAAATAAAAAGCAATTCAAAACACTCACCATAATAGTGGGCCTACATATCTTGAATATAAATTAGCAACAAACTCTCGAACAAAAAACAAAATAAGTATACTTCACGCCTAAATAATGAAGCTAGATAGACAAGCGTGGATAATATCGGAGTTATTACCTTACGACGATTGTTTCCTTTTCTCTTAATAGTATAATTTTATTTCCATTTTGTGTATGTAACATACGTGAGTGACTGGACGCGATGCGGTATTCTAGCAACGCACACGCGACACGCAAAATCACCGGACATTAATTAATATAAATAAACAAAAAATACAAGAGCCCATAAATTAAGTAAAGCGGAAAGGGTCCGGCGCATATCGAGGGACCTTTTAAGAAACCTGTACACTTGAATGCCATTCCGAGGTCCATAGTTAAAATGCTCAAAGAATAGCTATTCATTAGCGGGTGCGAGAATGAGAATTCTTGGGGCACTCTGAATATTCCATTGGCTGAAAGGCTTGTATTGTCTTTGGAAAAATGCCTTAGTCGATGGCGTTGGTGCTAAATTATGTCGGGCGATGTTGGTGACGCTGTTAGCTGACAAAGACAGCGCCCGCCGCATCCTAGTTCATTATCGGGAGATTTTATAGATTTCGCTGAGCACGAGAATAGCTGGCGATTGTCGCGCGAGGAATGCTCTGTGCTTAATTCAATTCAATAGCACCTTAGTTTACTTCGATTTATTACAATGCATCTTCTTTAATTGCGGTTATTTTATTGAACGCCTTGCTGTCTTCACTTCTTTTTCTACTTGTCTTCGTGTACTTATTTTGATAGTAAAAGACGTTTTGCACACTAATTTAGTAGGGGCTTTGCGTACATACATACATAAAAAAGTCATTTCTTACGAAAAGATTAAACTGACTTTAATTACCGACCGAATCAATACAACACCAAAACGGTCGAATTAAACGACACGCGAAGCATTAAGAGCGTGTAAGATTATTCAGCATCCTGTCGGGCGGCCGCACCGCAAAGTTTGCACTTTGCATATTTAAACAAACCTTATCTCGCCATCGGAGATTTTGTTCACAGATATTCTCGGGAGAAAAACGGAGCAAACTAAAGGCCAGATGACCAGGATTCTTATGCTCGCGCGCACGCATTAGGACAAAATTAAGTGCGGTTATATGTTCAACTGTCACATTAAAATGCCTTCGGCTACTTCACGCCGCCGAAGAAAGGCGTACGCGAGCTATCGGCAGCGGTGCGATTATTCCTCGGGTTTGACCTTGCTTTGTGGGAATTAAACTTACGACTCTAATATAGATTTATCACGTTGAGAATTGCGTGTGTCGCGGCCAGGTGGCAGGTAATTGATGATGTTTCGCGCGCACTCATTCGCAGTTATATTATGCAGTTTTAAAACGGCATGCGCCTCTTTAAATAGGTGATAAAATTGAATAAGCGACATAGTTATGTTGGCTTCAGTCGGCAGTAGGAAAGAAAGAAAGAAAGAAAGAAAGAAACATTTATTCACTAACACAGAAGACACACAGAGTAACATAAATAAAAATTTAAACAATAAAAACAAAATGGTGGTGTGTGTGTCCTTGCGGCTGTGAATGGGACACTGGCTCAGTATAATGCTGAGGTGTAAGACACCTACAGTAGGCCCGTCACCTGCCATATAAACTAAAAAATGTGGGTAAGTGTAGTATTGCATTGCATTAAACACGTTAATACTTAAGAGTCTTCTTGAATCCTATCTTCTGCCGCCGGCAGCCGGCTCAAAATAGTAGCATGTACCCTAAATTTTTGCCTTTCTTCATTTCAACCACCCGATCTACCAGACGAAACTTGAGATAACAAAACAATTTATTTTCGGACACGGTGGTGAGTCAACAGTTGAAAATCATTTCCGTGGCGAGTTCGATTAGTCTCAAGCATTGTGACCAATTAAAAGGACGGTTGATGGGACGAGTCGGCATCCACGCGGTATGACGCGGTCGTGCGACCCACTGAGTTACGCTCCTAAAACGAAAAAAAAAATCAAGTGAACCGAAGTCAGACTACTGGGCTTGGCATAGTAGAGCACCGAACTATTAAAAATGTCGATTACCCGCTTCCGGTGGAGCGAGTATTTTTTTATCTCAGTTTGTGGCATTACGTTTTAAAGTTAGGCATGATGTGATAAAATTAAACGAGGCATGGTATAAAATGATGCACCTGAACAGAGGAAAGGGGTGTTGTGTTATTTAATGAATAAAATTCAGATTCAGTCAATAATTGGGAAACACTGTCCGAATTTCAAGAATTAAACGTATATTTTTAACTAATTTTTGTCGACGATTCCTATAAGTCATTATACGGTCTGATATTTCTTGCACTGTCTGGTTAACGTTCGTGTCTCAACTCCATAATATTTTAAAGGGTAAATAGCATAAAATGCTCCTCAATAAAAAACTCAAGAAATCGCTTCCAGCTAATTAACTGATCCCAGGTACTTGTCTTCATAAATAAATACTATATTTCTGGTACCTGCTGTTAGTCGGTTCCCAAGTCCAACCAAGTCGTGTTTACTCAAGTAAATTTAAAATTACATGGTTGCTCTGACAGCGGACGCTAGGTATGTGCTTCGTAATTTTGCACATTAAATCACCTAGCCGTTCATGTTCACATGACTATGTTGCAGATATTACACAAAATTAGTCAAGTTATGCAAATTCGAAAAGGTACGCTGACAGCAAAGTCTTCCTTTTGAAGATGCCTGGTGAGTACCTATTAAGTTTTTTCATACATTATTACTTTTATTTTTCAAACAAAATATAAATGCTTATACGGAGGCTATAAGCATTATCTATTTGAGTTTTGGGTGAAGAAAACATTAAAAAAATTGCAATCTCTTTTAGAGCAGTTCAGGGATTCCATTTTAATCAGCTTAATCCATATCCATACTAAAATTATAAATGCGAAAGCGAGTTTGCTTGTTTTCTGACTACGGCACCAATTGGCTACTTGACTATAATAACAAATATGTGTGGAACGGTACTTTAACTCTTACGTTTAAGGGTTACTTTATATTAAGGGTCAAAAATAGTATGACAATAAAAAAATAGAACAACCATAATAATCGTTCATTGCCGGCCGCATCATATCAAGTTCTTAAAGCAACGGTGCTGTTATGAGGAGTAGTAAACAATAAATAGTAGTTTATGCAACGGTTGCATAATGATAGGCCTTAAAACACTAGTGCGGTTTTCATGAAACGAGCTTTAGCGAGTTTCATAATAAGATCGCACGTGTGTTTTAAGGCCAAATTATGCAGAGTTGCATACATAACTTTATCTACACACATATTATAAATCCTCCATGATGGGTTCAGAAACAATATTTTCTGGCAACAAGTTTTTTGTTGCAATCGTGGCTGCATATTTCCGATACCCGGCGCATTTTCACATCACACACACTCCGAGAAGACTGCTATTCATATTTTCAACTAAAATGTAAATTACAAGCAAGTTTTTCTATTCAATTCAACCACAATTCTACTTTCGTTCAGCATACCACACCAACATAATGGCGGCAATTCGATCCTCCGTCAAGACCATTTTTTTAAAATCATAGACAAACGAATGAAGTCTCTATTCTCATGTCACTCGAGATCAAATGTTGTGCAGTTTATATTAAAAAAACATACTGAATTGACGTTTCGTATCAATAACTGTTTTAATATCTATGGATACTATAATAGAGACCCACTTGAGCTTTGACAGCTGTTCCAAATTTAATCTCATTTCTATACTAAAATCGTTACGGGAATAACATTGCAGCACTCGTTTTACCTAATTGGTTGTCAAAATGGTGGTCATTTCCTACGGTTTTTGATACACTATGGAGGTTTTATGATATGGGTGTAGATAAATATTGTTACGATGCTATCGGGTCTAGACTGGTGTGACATAAAATCTGTCATGGCCGGGATTGTGTAGGTACACATTAACTCATTTGCTGGTTCAAACGCATTATGCATTTTCCGTTTCGGTGCCTCGGGATGCGTCTGTTTTTTATAAGCAAAAATCGCGAGTCTAAGACTGGAAAAGGCTTGATGCAGCATCTCAGGGCAAAAGGGAGACAGAGATTGCATATTCTGATTTCAGTATAAAAGTACAGCCAGATTTAAAAGTATTAAGTATGTGAAATTTCCGTATATTTATATTGTGGATTTAAGTAAGCTTACGTGTAAAATACCGCAACAAGTGGTTGATATTCTCACGTGCTTAATATCATCAGTAAACCTCAAAAAATGCGATTACTTAAATAAATAAAATTTCAAATAGCATGGAAATCGGGTCAATCTTTGTGAATGTCGTATCATTTTGCGTGCAAGCGTTCCAATAAAAACCGTATCCCACAGTGAAACGCTTAAATTATGGTCACAGCAATCATGTAAATGTATCAAATCTGACTTACACAGTTTTACCGTGCCGCGGTCAGTTTGCGGCTCGGTAAATCGATTGCAGTGCACTTACTGGGGCTTAATAACGGCAGGTACATTTACTTAGAGTTTCCTTTGAACGCTGTATGTTTTGCCCAACAGTGTTGCAACGCGTCAAGCCTTCATGTCCAGTTATAGTTTTTAATCATATAGTTTGTAATTGTCGACAGTGGCTACATGTTTTCGCCGTTTGGGGTTGAAACCCTCGGGCCATGGGGTCAGAGCGCTTACTAAATCTTTTTTGAGCTGTCGAAGCAACGCTGCCAGCCTGCTGGGCACCCTGCCGCCTGGCGCTGATTTGGAACCAATATTTTATCTATAGATAGTTTTAAATTAGTCTTAGGTTATTTTGTATATTTTTAGTTTAAGAGCTGTACCCTGATGTTGTTGATATATTAAAATAATATTAATATCACGTTTGTAATTTAAACTACTTATAAAGGTGCTTGTATTGTAAACCTCAATTCGGGCTATCCCCAAAAGTTTACACTTCAACTTGTTTTTCCCAGTAGTGATGTATTATGTAATATTTTTGGGAATAACCGTTTACAAGCCCCGAGGTAACAATTTTATGAATATTTTAAAGATAGTATTATTATTACAGATTTAGGAATGTGTACGTTAAAAGCCTTTTTCACTTCCTTTCCTTTGCCTTTTTTATTTCATTTTCAAACTGAGTAAATAAAAAATCTTGTACACCATATTGATTTGTTTTTGTTAAAATATTTGGGTAACAAATGATTTCTGCATATAACAATAAAAGTGTTGTCACAAAAAAATGTTATGTAATTCTTGTTGTGTTTTTATGTCAAGTAAAATATAAGATTTTTTCTTTTCCTGTTTGATCACATGGCTTTGACTTGTATATAATCTGTGGTACTCATCCTATAATATTCCAAAATATTAGGATAGGGGGGAGAAAGATTTAAAATATAAATTTACTGTAATTTTTTAATCTTTGAACAGTTTAAATTACGTATTTCAATTCTAAATGTAAACGCTCCAAGAAAATCAATTAGAAACAGTGGTTTGGTTGATTTCTAGGAAACTTTTTCAATTAAAATTTCATTAATTTTTTGCCATTGTCATGCTATCTGAGTAGGCACGTACAGTGACACGACTTAGTGCGACTTCAAATTCAAATTCATTTATTTCTAGTAACAATGCAATGATTAGTTTTAGTTTCACGCACTTTTTATTCTACTTGTATTTAATTTCAAATAAGTTTATGTTTTAAATGAAATTTTTAAGACGTGCTTTTTACTGAATCTATTATAATATTGCTTTTTCATCGGGCTATAATACTTGTCAAGACAATTCCAGCGATCCCAACCACGAAGGGGCTATCTGGTTTAGTTGTGTTTAAAAAATGGATTCGATATATTGATCCAGAAAGACAGACAGACAGACATACGAACGAAGCAATTAAATTAAAAGCTTGTAAAAAAAGCTCAGAGTCACAGATAACGGTAGGCAGGTTTCATTTATTTAAAATGAATTTAATGTTATTTATAGATTTGAATAACTCCCTCTTTTTTTGGAGTCGGTTAAAAAGGGACATTTTCTGTTTGACCTGTGTTAAAATATGTGTAGGTACCTATGTATCGTGATTATCTCAAATACTGCCTAATCGATTTCGATAATTCTTTCACATTATGTAACATTGTCTTAAATTATTTAATTAAATAATGTACCATAGCTCTTTCCCGCAGTGTTGCTTGTGAAGGACTCCCAATATACAAAAGGTCCTGATTCAGTCATAATGTGCCACCGGTTAATTTTGTTGAAAATCCATTATTGTTATTACGAGTAGCTCTACAAAATTTAAGGATTTGAATTTTTCTCGGCAAAAACGTAGCTTATGTAAATTATCGATACATACGTCACATAGTCGATATTCATTGTTACGATTTGTGAAAACTATAAAACTTTTCATAGTCCGTCACGAGCATGCGATAAATGCAATAATTGTTAACAAAGTTAATGGTCATATTGTTCATATTTCTGTTAAGTTTACAGTTAACTTAATGGTGGTATTAATCGTAATCTTATGCTATTTGCTGGAGCATACCAAGACGATGGTTATGGCGGTTATGGATGGCTCCGTGTATTCTTGATGAGACTGTAATTGAATTTTAAGAAACAGTTTCATTATTGTGTCTAAATTACATGTATCTTGCTACTTTTAATTCTTCGCATCATACAATAGGCAAAATTGACAATGGACCTCGTTTTGGTAAAGTAGTTTTTTTTTTTTTTTTTTTAGAATGGACATACGCTGTTAGTCTCTGACGACTTCGACAACTTCACCGGAAAGATGCGAGCAGCCTGAATGGCGCTCAACAAGGGGAGTTTTACTTAACATGCCTAAGGGTGCTCCTATTGAGCCGACCTCGGACTTAGGACGTTAAGCGGGGATATAAACAATCGGATTTTTGTGCTACAGTGCTTCGGAAAGGCTACGTTAAATCTGACTGAGAAGAAGCACCAAGAAACTCAGTCAGGTGTGTCTGATAGGTGAGAATCTACCTGGTACATGCCGGTAGCGATTGAAGAAATGTGGCCGACCACGTGTGGAGGTGTGGGGACGTGCACGCCTCCTCCGGAGGGGACGGTGTGGTGTGTAAGGAGCTGAGCTAGTGTCGTCGGAGCCCTGCACTACAGGTGGGCTAGAGTCTATCGAACTGGCCGCAAGACTGGCCGTAATCATGTCATCTGGGTCCGACAACACGTGACGAGGACGCCTACGTCTGGGAAGGACGTTGGCGAGAGGAGTGTAATCCACCGCATCCCTGAACAGCGGGTTCGGGTGATGTGGTGCATTATCGAAATATCTCCTCGACAAATCCTTCATATACTGTGCTACGGTCGGTAAGGCCGTATCACTATGAAGGTCCCTATTACGCATGAACCAGGGAGCACCCGTGGCTCTGCGCAAGAATATATTTTGGAGCCGCTGTAGGCTG
Organism: Tortricodes alternella; assembly: GCA_947859335.1. Taxonomy (NCBI): domain Eukaryota; kingdom Metazoa; phylum Arthropoda; class Insecta; order Lepidoptera; family Tortricidae; genus Tortricodes; species Tortricodes alternella. Next base: position 5,537,083 of record OX401981.1, read on the forward strand.
ACCAATTGGGTCGGAGATGCGTGCGCAAAGACAACGCTTGCGTAGGTGAAGATAGGACGCACACAAGTCTTGTAAATAGTCAACTTATTTCTAAGAGACAATTTACTATTCTTGTTGAGCATCGGGTGGAGCCTTCCTAATATGAAGGCTGCTCGGTTGCGAACCACTGATATATGACGACTGAACGTCAATTTCCTATCGAGAGTGACACCTAAGTATTTTGCCTCGGTAGCCCAGGGAATGGCACTACCGTACAGACTGATTGGTGCAGTATTCCTGAGGAATACGTTAGGAACTAGTTTCCTGGAAAAGAGCACAGCCGTACTCTTTTCCGGATTGACTTCGATCCTCCATAGTCTGAACCAGCGCCCTAACTCATCGATTGCACCCTGAAGGCGTTTGACTAAGGCAGAAGGGAAAATAGAAGTTGCGTAAATGGCCGTGTCGTCGGCAAAGAGGGCATAATGAACATTATTCACTCGTGGGATGTCGTTGGTGAAGAGTGAGAAGAGGATTGGGGAGAGGACAGAGCCTTGAGGTACTCCAGCTCTCAGTGGGCGTGGGGAAGAGAACGAACCTTCCACTTTATAGCGAAAGCTCCGATCAGAGAGGAGGTAAAGTAGTAAGTACTTACATTTTTTTTAACAAAACTATCAAAGAACTGGTTCCGTTGCTCTCAAACTTTTCTTGAAACAAACAGAAACCTTTGAATACCACCACCTAATAGTGGTGCGCCTCTATTCGGGAACGCTAAGTGATTCTGTAGCAATTCGTGAGCGAAATTTCTCATCCCACTCTTCCGCACGACGCGTAATGCTTAAGAGCGAGATGAGAAATCTCGCTCACGAATCGCTACAGAATCGCCTAGCGTTCCCGAATAGAGGCGCTGATCTTTTTAGGGTTCCGTACCTCAAAAGGAGAAAAGGAACCCTTATAGGATCACTCGTGTGTCTGTTTGTCTGTCTGTCTGTCTGTCCGTCTGTCACAGCCAATTTGCTCTGAAACTACTGGATGGATTGAGTTGAAATTTGGTATACATATGTAAGTCGGTGACCGCAACAAGGACGCATGACGTAAATATATGAATTTTAAACATGAGGGCCACTTTTGGGAGGTAAATTAGAAAATTAAAAAAAAACTTTTGCATCCTATAATGTGTGACATATCAAATGAAAGTGCTTATTGTATGGATCTTAAATATATTTTCTTTTGAATTTTAAGTAAAATAGTTTAGAAGTTATTTAGAAAAAAGGTAAAAATTGACCATTCCCCCCCTCCCCCCTTATTTCGAAAACTACTGGGGCTAAAATTTTGAAAAAAAATATCAGAAAATAGTTCTTTACCTATAGATTACAGGAAAACCTATAAGAAGTCTATGGTATTTAAAGTAACGTAGTAAATTTCAGATAATCATGTACGGAACGGAACCCTCTCCACGCGAGTATAACTCGCACTTGTCCGGTTTTTAAGAAACAGTTGACAAGTTAAAATGGCGGGTATTATCTTCAATTAAATCATTGATTATGAAGATGTTTGCTAATGCTCGTGTACCCGACTTCTTCGCGATAGTGAGGTCGCGCATAGCGTAATTTTGAGACCGCATCAGCCATGTGATTCTCCAACCTGTACAGCGGCTGAATCAGCGATGAGGGCCGCATTCGAATTTGGACCGAATGACTTTGTCTTTACAGTTTAAATTAAAGTTCCGTTTGTCGCACTGATCAGCCGCTACGCACGTTAGAGAATCACACCACAGAACATCACCATACTATAAAGAGGAAAGTAAGTTATCTTCATACAAACGCAACGCGCGCGGCTTGTATGTGTGCGCCAAAGTATCTATGCGTCGCCGCACGCACACTTAAACAAAATCTCGACCCGTTTCTCAGTGCGCCAGTCGGGGTTAACACCGCACGAGGCTCGCGCGTCACTGCTTTTCGGCACCACTAAATGAATGAAAAATGTGTGATAATCGCAGGAGAACGTATTGCTGTGTGTTTGGGTGTCTTAATAATTCATCGATTCCAGAATTGTCTCTGTTCAGATTACTTATTGAACAGAGACAACCCTGAGACAGTAGGCAATTATATCGCGGATTGGGCCGGAGATAGCCTACTACCCCTCTTTATACTATGACATCACGCAATGTGATTCTTTGCACCTTGTCCAAGCGCCTTAGGTGTGATCCTCTACGTATTCAGCGTGATCAGCGAATAAACGAAATTATGAATTTTGACTGTTAGAACAAAGTCATTCGGTCTAAATTTGAATGTGTCCCTCATCGCTGATCAGCCGCTGCGCACGTTAGTGAATCACATGGCTGGACAGCTGGGTTTTAACCTTTTGTGCCACTCACATGGCAAGCGCGTTTCAATAGCTATGCAAAAATCAACTTGATTCATACGAATAAAGGTCTCTTTTGGATTGTACCTCGGACAACTATAAGCGTCGGTGGCGTGGTAGGCACCACAACTCATGACGCTTTTAAGAGACCTTGGCGTTGAAAGGGTTAAAACTGTGCTTATCTGTGCACCGCGCCAAGAATAGGAAATTAGGTGTTTGATTTTAGTGTTAATTTTTATTGTAATTATTTCTTGTTTGTATTTATACTATTAGTAGACTTGCTTGAAATAAAGACATTATTATTATTAATTCTTGAAAATAAAAAGGAATAAGATCCTTATAATATAATTAACGATTCTTCTCAACTCAACTTTTATTTTATTAATTTGTACATTTTTACCTGTAAAATTCCTTGTAACTTATAATCGATTACTCCCGTATTCGTCAGCCTTCACTCGCGCCAATCGAATTACATCTTACATTACCTGTAGATCAGAACCCGGCTGCGCGTTACTTTACTTTATAAGATACATAATTCAAAACAGTTAGCGGTAAAAATAATGCCTAAATTGCTCAATTATATAAATTGGGCACAGAGTACTATACTGGTAAGTTTGCAATCTTTACATTAAAGGTTATTTGTCATTAATAATCTGTTCAAGTAGTAGACGCTGATTTTCAAATTCTAGAGTCTTTGATAACTGCGCTTTTTGTTATAACCCACCCCATTAGAGATTTCGGGCGTGATGGTATGTATGTGTATGTATATAAATATTTAGCATCCGTAGTGTATTCATCATTTTTAGGGTTCCGTACCTCAAAAGGAAAAAAAGGAACCCTTATAGGATCACTCGTGTGTCTGTCTGTCTGTCTGTCTTTCCGTCTGTCACAGCCAATTTGCTCCGAAACTACTAGACTGATTGATTTGAAATTTTGTATACATATGTAAGTCGGTGACCGCAACACGGATGGCTAACGTAAATAAATTAATTTTAAACATGGGGCCACTTTTGGGGGGCAAATAAGAAAATTTAAAAAAAAGTGACGCTAACTGTATCATGTGACATATCAAATGAAAGGGCTTACTGTGAGGATCTTAAATATGTTTTATTTGGAATATTAAGATAAATGGTTTGGAAGTTATTTAGGAAAATAGGCGAAAATTTACCATCCCCCCCCTTATCTCCGAAACTACCAAGCCTAAAATTTTGAAAAAATACAGAAAATAGTTCTTTACCTAAAGATTACAGGAAAACCTATGAGAAGTCTATGGTATTTAAAGTAACATAGGAAGTTTCAGATAATCATGTATGGAACGGAACCCTCTCCACGCGGGTTTAACTCGCACTTGCCCGGTTTTTTTAGGTGCTATTTTCGTTTGAGGATAAATTCACGTATTCTATGAAGTAGGACAACCGGCAGTCGGAGCCCGGCTTACTACTATTTCTTCAACCGGTGATGTCAACCCGTCACTCGGTAAAATAAAACCCAGCCGACAGATTAGCTGCCCGCTACCGATGTCATCTGACGATAACGTCGGGATGATGAGTTAATTCAATACAACTGCGCTTTATATCAAATAAAAATTCTAATATGAAATGACGGGGCCCGACAGGTCTGTGATCGTGACAGCTCCGCGTCTTCTTTGGAATTTGATGGCTTATGAGTGAAACTACTTTGTAAGACAAGTGTTTTTGCTAGAGAGTAAGGTGTAGCGTAATTACGTCATATGTTTGAAATTACAGCTATGTTAAGAGAACTGTGAACCAAAGCCAGAAATCACCCTTTTCATACAAAAGGCGATAACGATTTCCACCCCTTAAATGTTAAACGATTTTGACCAATTTTTGATAGGTTTTCAGTCAAAACATAATCTAGGCCTATACGTTTTTTGAATTTTGATTAAAGATCAAGAAAATCAAATAATGCCGTAATTAGTTTTGTACGAGAATACTGAAACCACAATAAAACTGAATTTATTGATTATAGCGGAAATATCAAAACGTATAAACCTAAGATTTTGTTCTGACGGACAACCTATCAAAAATTGGTGAACATCGGTTAACATTTAAGGGGTGGAAGTCATTATCACCTTTTGTATAAAAAGCCGTAGGTTCACACTCCTCTTAAACTACCTCCGAAATAGGATTGCCAGTGCTATGGGTACCGTACAACGATATGAATACTTATATTGAAATATACATACCTACATATAAAAATACTAAACATCGAAAACACAGCTACCTATATAAACACAGTGCTCATCATACCAAGTTTGTTCTAGCAGGATTCGAACCCTCTACCTCTAATAATAGCGGTTTCCGAAAACAACAGATTGAATAATCCCATCCATATTCTTGAACAAATTTAATATTTTGGGAGTGTGGTATTATCAGAAACCAGGTTTATTAGAAATCTGATGTTTTGGAAATCTGGTATTTAAGATATCTGGTAAAATACCAGGCGCCTCATTCGGGAACGCTAAGTGATTCTGTAGCGACTCGTAAGCCAGATTTCTCATCTCGCTCTTACGCATTTCGCGTCGTGGAATGAGAAATCTGGCTTACGAGTCGCTACAGAATCACTTAGCGTTCCCGAATAGAGGCGCTGGTATTATGAAATTCTGGCATTTTGGGAACGCCCGGCAATAATAATGTAATTATCAAAAATATTTATTTTTTTAATAACTAAGCTTTTTAAATTATTTTGCACCTGTATAAAACATACTTTCCGTGTACCATATTTAGCTATTTACATTGGAACTAAACGCAGTAATAAAATTATTGATTGTTTATTAGAGATTGCTCGCGGGAATCCTTTTACGGAGTCGTTATTGATTGTAAACGGTATGAGAATCGATACTAAATCCTCTCAGGAACGCGACGTGCGCGCAGGGGGTAAGGAAATAATTGCGTGATCCTTTACTGCCCGTATTTTATTCGTGGTGGAAATAACGATTTAATGGATTATTTTAAAGGCGATTATTGCGCTTTCGCTCAGAATTTGTATTAAAAGGAAATGTTTCAAAAAATACCTCGTGTTTTATATCTTACTAGCTGGTGCCCGCGACTTCGTCTGCGAATAATAATAATTTAAGTAACCTATGTACTTTTAAACCTTCCCTAGACCTCCACGAACATTTCAAGACTATGATAAGATAAATCCGTTCAGCCGTTCTCGAGTTTTAGTGAGACTAACGAACAGCAATTCATTTATATATATATATAGAAGATAGAAGATTTTAGTGAGACTAACGAACAGCAATTCATTTTTATATATATAGATAAATAAGGGAGCGTTCAAGTATTACGTAACGCAGTATTTGGAGTTTTTTGACCCCCCCCCCCATGTGACGCGCCGTAACGTTTTTCTGTACCCCCCTTCCCGCTAGTAAAATTTCAAGAGGTCATTCCTTAAATGAGTGAGAGAACGCGATCGTTCTGAAGGGTTAAAAAAATGTGAAGTAACGCGTAGTTCAAACCCCCCTTCCGCCTCTGGAATGCATCGTAACGTTTTACAAGACCCCCCCCCCCCCCCCCACCCCCAAATTGGTTACGTATTACTTGAACGCTCCCTAACGAAATAGTGCGTCACGTCCTTTATATTATTTATATTAATTTTATTATGTATCATTCTTCTGCTTAAAAACGAAACATACTGTGTTAAAAATAAAACCTTTCATTTTAAATACCTAAAATGTTTGATTTAAACATTAAAATTGCGGAAATGCGTATTGTACAGCAGAATATGAGATGCATTTGAAACAAGGGAAGGACTACAAAGTTATTGTTCTTGGGGGAATATATAAGAAAAAGTTAGCCTGAATATAAGTGCACGTGCGCAGCGGCACCCCCTTATTAGCAGCAAGCTGGCCGTGGTTAAATTAATTCACATGCATTTATTGGCTGTAAACAGTACAATACGGCATTAAAAAATATTGCTTAATAACTGGTCCAAGAAGCCATATGTTGCAAAAAAAAAAATACAGTCGTGGGTGGCGCGGGTATTAGAATTAAATTATTTGACCACTCCGGGCCACAGCGGCTATCTAATTAAGAGCGATCGACACTGTAAATGCTATTAAGTTGTCAAATGGCGAATAAACCCCGACAATATAGTGAATTGATCGGAAATCGCCGACAGCCAAATTGATGCTTTCATTATTTTTAAAACTGCTTAGAAATTGTTATTCAATCTCATAGAATCTTAATGAGCACTTAAACCTTCCCAATATTGACATACCGTGCTTGCTATGTCCGCTCTGTGACCTTTGATTTGAAACTTAGGTGCTTCACCACCGTTTTTGCTTATGTGTTATTTATGATCTTTTGTCCTGTTTTTATGTTATTCTTTTATGTGTTTGCCGTGACTTCACCAGATGGTTCCAACGGAAGACCAGCACTGGCCCCACGAGCCAGCATTATGCTGAGTTGGGACCTTTTTGTAACAGTTGGCACTATTCTACCTTTTCTAGTTTATTTCGTGTAATGATATTATATATTTTTTGTACTTTGTTATGAATAAGTGTTTTTTTTTTATCTTTTCTTTCTTTCCTTTCTTTTCTTTCTTTTCTTTCTTTTCTTTCTTTTATTTCTTTTCTTTCTTTCCTTTCTTTTATTTCTTTTTTAGGGTTCCGTACCTCAAAAGGAAAAAACGTAACCCTTATAGGATCACTCGTGCGTCTGTCTGTCTGTCTGTCTGTCTGTCCGTCTGTCACAGCCAATTTGCTCCGAAACTACTGGACCGATTGAGCTGAAATTTGGTATACATATGTAAGTCGGTGACCGCAACACGGACGCGTGACGTAAATATATGAATTTTAAACATGGGGGCCACTTTTGGGGGTAAATTAGAAAATTTTAAAAAAAAGTTATGCAATCTATATTGTGTGACATATCAAATGAAAGGGCTTATTGTGAGGACTATAAATATATTTTTTTCTGAATTTTAAGTAAAATAGTTTGGAAGTTATTAGGAAAATAGGCGAAAATTGACACTTCCCCCCCCTTATTTCCGAAACTACTGGGACTAAGATTTTGAAAAAAATACAGAAAATAGTTCTTTACGTATAGATTACAGGAAAACTTATAAGAAGTCTATGGTATTTAAAGTAACCTAGTAAATTGCAGATAAAATGTACGGAACGGAACCCTCTCCACGCGAGTTTAACTGGCACTTGTCCGGTTTTCTTTCTTTCTTTCACCACTGCTTCACAGTCCCGGATAATAAACACTTAGGTGATTGGGGCCGATCTAATGTTTTTATTTTGGTTTATATTTAAGCGGACACGATACCGATTTTATAGAACAAATTGATTATTATGAATGAAAATAAATAACTGTTTACGGATCGAATCGAGTTTATGATTGAATTTTAATTACCGATGATATTCTGACAGCTATGGGGTTCGGTGATGAGAAATGAATCAATTGAAGCCATTATTTCTAATCAAATTAAAACTTCGAATTACTTCATTTCATTAAAATGTGTGAAGTTGCATGAAAATCAAAATGGGGTTTAAATGATATATAATGAAAGTAAATGGAAATAAAAGTATATTACAGAAAAAAGCGAATCATTTTGACTATTCATGTTTATTTGATTAAGGGTCAAAATTAGTGAAAATTATATATTGTTTTTTAGTTCTAATTTTAGTTTTTTTGGACATCCTCATCAAATTTATGTCATGTATTATTTCTACGATCTTGGTCTAAGAACAGTATTTTAGGAAATAATTGTAGATTTCGTTTAAACGCCATACATTTTGTACAGTCTAAAGACAGCTGTGACGTCATAGCTGTTGTCTATTTTGTATGGAGTGTTTTTGCGAGTGGTATGAACAATGACTTTTCAAAGCTTCATAACTCATAAATGAATCAATATAAAAAATGTTTTGCGCACACTGATCGGTTTCTACAATATTACTCACCACTTTCCAATACGAGATGAAAAAAAATGCATCTTCCTTATTATGTTCGGTACTGTGAGGAATAAGCCAGAGAATAACTTCTTTCAAGAAGATAGCAGGAAATTCAAACAAACCTCTCAAATAAAATAACAAATTTACCTCTTTAAATTATTAGTGTGTAAGTATTCGTTGATCGAAGGATACAAATACAAACGCTTGGTTGTCCGCTTGATCGTTCAAAGCGTGCTCGAATTTTATGGGCACATAAATATCGGAAGATGGGCCGCCACGCGGCTCTGGGTGGATCCTCGACGGGCCCGTCGTATGTATTGAAATTCTTAAAGTAAAAACAGTCAAAAACAGTATGTTGATGAAAATGCCTAATGGCTGTTCCTAATATTCAATCTCTTTAAATCAATCATTTCAAATTTGACATTTTACGCAAACAAAATATGTCAATATGTAACTGGTACTAAGGAAATCTGTCAAAGGATTGGATATTGGGAACGGGCGTAAAAGACTAGAAGCAGCGATAAGCCTGCTGAAACCTTTGATTAAAAATTATTAAATGCTATACTTTGATGATTTATGTATGTATGTATGTATGTATGTAAACTCTTTATTGCACATAAATGACAACAATAACATCAACAACATCGATTGATCGAGTGATTTAACATCATTATTTATTTTAACGAGTCAATTTTTATTCAGCGGCCCTAACATGCAAGACACAAAGATAAGTTAAACCCGTTTATCTCTATGACTATATCTCTTAGGTGGCCACTGGTGTGAGAGAGACGCACTTAAAGATAAGACGGCTTAACTTATCCTTGTGTCTTGCATGTTATGGCCGCTGAAGGTTTGTTAAGAATTCTTCAAATTGATAACGTAAAATAAACTTGAGGTTCCCGTTAGAAATGAGCCCACTTCAATGGGTCCACTCCGGCGCAGCCCGAGGCATACAAACCGGTCGTAATTTTTATTTGCCGGTCGGTGAACGATTTCGGTAAATTTTGTTTGCTTGTTCAGCTCTTTGTTTGAGCATTAGCGTCGGCCGAGTTATGAATGCGATGTTGAATAATAATTATGATCGTCCTGTCAGAACGTTATATCGTCCATATAGGTACACTTTTTATTGTATTACATGCTGATGTCGAAAAGAATATGCAATCATTAGTTAATCGGGTTTAATGTATTGAGAACATGCACGGTCTTTTTATTAAGGGAATAATTTAGAGCGTGAATTCGAAATAACAACGACTTGGGATGGAATGAAAACAATTGATTGTTTGTAGATGTAGATAGTGAATAATTTAATCGGCTATATAACATAGAGAGGAAACGTATCAAGTTACACTTTGAACTCGACTTGAGCCAATAGACCGCAGGCGATGTTGATTTTCAATCGTTTTCCATTTATTTTGACGTTAAAATAAAGTTAATGGTAGTTTGCAAGCGTACATGGCAATGAATTGGCTTATCAAAGAACACATTAAGGTTTCAGAAATTCTAATTAAGATTCAGTAACTTGTTTTGGTAACGTGCTTTTATCATCACCATCCCGTAATACATTTTTTTCGGTTGTGTGTTGGGTTATGCTGTAACTAAGATCTCAGATTTGTCATTGAACAAACAGTCTAACTACTAGTAGAGTCTTATAAAGTCAGTGATCCTTGTGATTAGGATCGGGACCAATTGTGTCAATGGTACACTCCAATTAGGTACCTGAATTGGATATCCTGGTGTTTCCATAAAAGTTCTCTCTCACTGTATAAGCATCGAGTACCGCAGTTCACTAATAATATACATAGACCTGTTTTACATTGCTAGACTCCCATCAGCCTCCACAGCCACTAACCCAACAACCTGGGAGAGATAAAAAGCTTTAATATGACCTTTAAATACTCATCTTTACTTTCTGCATCTCGAAACATCGATCTGATACAGGCGTTTCCAAACGATGCATTGTACTAAGTGTCCCACGCATCTTTATACGGCTTCGATCTGATACCGCTTAAGAATTAGCCATCCATCACTTAATGATAATGATATTTGACGGTTCTTGCGATTGTGATGCTCGATAGATTTAATGTTATAGGCTAGGGTTTTACTGCGGCTTTGCTTGTACGGAGTCAATAATTGGGTAGTTTAGTGGTTATAAATTTATAGTTCGCTTTGAACACGGCGGTAGTCCTTACCATTAGTTGTAAATTTTAACCTAACAGTGGGCCCGATTCGAAACGATGTCTTCTTAATTTAAAATTTCCTAAACTTAAAATAAGAAACGTCAAATTTGATTTTCTATAGCACAGAGTTGTCTAAATCAAGTATGACGTTACTAAATGTATGTTTAGTGTCTTTTAAATTTAGCGAAAACACTTTCAAATTAGCCCCAGTATTGTATTTTTTTTTTACATTAAAATACGGATTAAGCTTGATTGTTTAAAATATAGCTTGGCTCTATATTAAAGTAAATAACCTGTCCATAGGTACAAATTCAGTACTTTCGATGATACAAGAGTTAATTCGTTCCTTGGTTCTTTTGGTTATGTAAAAATAAAATGGCGTGATTTCTATTATATGAGTTGAAAATATATGTGCTATATTCGTTATTCAGTATATTTTCTTCGAAAGATCGACCGTAATATTTCTCCGATCTAAACTTACATTTCCACATAGAGCGGTTGCTAAAGACAAAACTGTGGAAGAAACAAAATCCAAAAACAATTTACAAGACAAGCTCCTAAACTCTTTGCTGTCATTACCAGTAAGCGTGAACTACTTTAAAAACAATCACCTCCATTAGCCGAGTGCAAGCTGATAGAACCAATTTGAGACAATTACTGCAAATCGGAACTTAAACGGCCTTTAAAACGATTGAGCAGCTTACCGTTTTGTTAAATGTTTTGGTAACTCCTACTGTGCTGATCAACAGATTTTTTCTGAGAAACGTAATTTAAGAATATGTCAGTACTTATCTCTATTTATACATTATTTTGATTCGGAAATCCTTAAATTAAGAATGAAAGCGATTACTTATGCGCTAGTAACAAATACTCCTTTGCTGCACTGGGAGTGAAGAAATAGCATAGAATGCGTGCAGATGCTTATCATCTTGGCATGTCGTAAAAGTCGACTAAGGGACGGGTCCTCTCCAACATGGTGGACTATCTGTATGGGCGATGGGCTGATCACCTGTCACCATACGGTTCATCATACCATCTTAGGACTAATTAATCGAACGTGGCCACAAGTAAATAAATAAATAAATAAATCAGGGGACAATCTTTTACACAAATCGATCTAGTCCCAAAGTTAAGCTCTAAAGGCTTGTGTTATGGGTACTAGACGACGATGTACATACTCATATATAGAGAAATAAATACTTAAATACATAGGAAACATCCAAGACGCAGGAAAAAACATCGTGCTTATCACAAAAATATTTGCCCGTACCGGGGATCGAACCCGGAACGCCAGCGTCGGAGGCAGGGTCACTCCCAACTAGGCTTACCGCGTCGTCAAGTATTCTTGTGGCTCTGCCCACCCCATTAGGGATTTCGGGCGTGATAATATGTATGTATGTATGTAGTAACAGATAGTTTCGAGTGATTGCTGAATAATTGTCTTTTCCAGGATGTTCATAAAAAATGCAGACCTTCTGAAATAGAAGAACGAGACCAACTTCGATTGGTGGAGCTATCTCTGACCGATTACATTAAATAGGTTATTTACAAATCAAGGGTGAACATAAAAACTACACATGTATATATAGCCTGTCTGATTTGTTTTCTCGTTAAAGTTAATTTATTCTTCCAATGTCAGTATCCTTAAAATTTCACGTTTTTCTGAATAACCGAACATTTACCTGTCTTAGTAGCAATAACAATTTTCAATAACCCATAATTTTTCGTTATTTTGTAACGGTGATCGAAGATTTTGCCAGTGGTCAATTCAAAGTTTTCACCCGTGAATTTAGTACCACACTTTATTCAAGAGAGAATTTGATATTATCGAAGTGACCCTTCCACTTAGGTCCCGTTTCAAATAATCCATATCGGCTCATCGGTATCTTCATCCTGAAGGCATGAAATAAGCAATTCTATGTCAGGTTAACAGTAACAGCAGAGTCGCAAACCGACGGAACGTTAGATTTGGTGCAAAGGAAGGACATTAAGGATAGGCATTTCATTGATATGTTAGTCGTCTCAATTCGATATTTCAACCAAAATATAGCTTACTAGTCCAATAGCTTGAAAGACCTGTGGCGGTGGTTTGTGCTTAAAAATGTGAATACGACACGGAAAACACGAAGTGACAGTAAAGTACCAATTGGCTTGTCTAAAATTTTACGGCGACAACCGAGACTTATTTGAAAATAAATAACAGCCTTGTAAATTATAGACATGTGATTGCTTTGACTTGTTTGATTTTAGCAACAGCTTTGCAAGCTCTATATAAGTTGCTTGGTTGATATTAGCAATAATTTGTTTATTTCTAGCCTTCCCATTTTTTCAGTGACTGTGCACTTACCATGATTTTCAAACGGGCGGAGCGGCTTTTTCTTTCTAACGGATTCCAATTTAGACCGAATGACTTGGTTCTTAGAATCTAAATTAATAGGTTAGTTTATCCGCTGATCAGCCGCTGCACATGTAAGAGCACACCCGTGATTTGTTGATGGATGGCATTTGATGCTTTGATTCTTTTTTATACCCGTATTGACAGTAAATGCTCTTCAGCACTGATATCGTACTCAAGGAAGGTTTTAGAATGAAATAATACGTATTTGAGTCCATAACCAGTCTCGACACTGCGGGCCTTAGACACCTCAACGTTAATCTGACTCGTACAATCGTTTCCTAATTAACCATTAGGCTATTTTTAAAATTACAATTAAACTTTGCATGTAACCAAATCCGCACGGGCCCCGCATGTGGGCTACTGCCCAGTCTATTTTACTATGAAAGCCATCAGCAGTAGTGGGACGTACATAGGCTCATGATTGATTAATGACGATGATTGAATATAAAGATTTGAGCAAAATTTGATGCTTAAACTTCATACATTTATTAAACCTGTCGATACATGAAAGACAGTGTTATAAATGCACAAACTGTCGTATTCCCTCGCAAGTTGATTTACGCATATTAGCATTAGATCAGACAACAACATGATCAAGCCGAGTAGAACAAATCTGTCACTTGTTACGCACTCGGTCGTGAATTAAACGGCCACTATGCAAATGGTTAACCGGTGCCTGCGGCTCTAGTGTGGTTTTGTACTCAATGAAATGGTTTGATGTAATATGGTGATCGATAATGTTATTTTCCGTTGAAAGAGTTACATAACTGAGGCAAGTGTTAGTGAAATTTGCACCTGAAGTAATTTTTTTGATCGGCTACCGATATTACTATAGTACAGGGCCCGTTTATCCAAGTATACTAGTCTAATAATAATAGTGATTTGCCTCAAATTAAATGAGAAAATGAAACACGATGCGGATACGCGGATAGCCTAGTTGGCAGTGACCCTGCCTCCGAAGATAGCCTCCCGAGTTCGATCCCCGGTAAGGGCAAATATTTTTGTGATGAGCACGAATGTTTGTTCCTGAGTCTTGGATGTTTCCTACGTATTTAAGTATTAATTTATCTATATAAGTATGTATATCGTGGTCTAGTACCCATAACACAAGCCTTTAGAGGTTACATTGGGACTAGATCGATTTGTGTAAAGATTGTCCCGCGATTTAGTTATTTATTTTATTAATTATTAGACTAGTATATTTTAAGAAACGAGCCCCTGGAATTTTATTAAAAAGAGAGTGGTAGTTGTGAGACTATTTATGTTCATTTATGCTTTTTGAATGTAAGCTAGATGGAATATTTATAACTATCATAATTACCTAGTCAAATTAAAACTTTCGTGAGTCATTATTAACATTAGAAATTAAAACGGCATTACTCACGATTTACTTTCAGGCACGGCCCGATGTATATCAATTAATACGAGTTATCTCAATCAATCAAAACCATTATAAACAGAATTCTTTGAAGAGTATAGAGCGGAATTTTGCAGCATTGACAATCAACAGAGCAAAACCTCATACTTTCGTTCTAACAGGATAATTATAAGGAGAATTAAGTCTAAGGAGAATTAAGTCTTAGTGTTCCGGTTATTTTAGACTAAGAACTTTCTCAAGCGGCAATTTTGTGCCCATCCACTAAATTATACCGCAGATATTTAGCTCAAAGCCTTCCAATGTGTCCCAGCCCGTGTCAAAGGTCGGGCACTAATAAAGAAGCGTGCACACATGTAGTGCGGTAAAACCAGCAATTGTGCCCGGCGAGGCAGACTCGTGATCTTGGATTTGGACGCCCCACATCCCTAGGAATGCGCACCAAGAGCGCATCCAATCAAATTTGTACGGTACGTATTTCACAAGGCATTTGTCAAGACCGACTGACTCGTAATTACTCATCTTGTCCAACAAATTGATATTAAAACCAGTAATAAGTATTATTAGAAAGTGAAACGTAGCTTTTTTGTTTCATGGTGATTTGGGGAACGGTACAACGCGAATGTTCTACTCACATACTTTATTGAATTATTTTGTCATGGTGACCTAAAAATCGTGACCGTCGCATTGTCAATTTATTTACCTCTAGAATTACTGATTTGTGTCGTTCTACAAAAATCTCCTTTACAAAAACAGCAGTAGTTTCTCATGCTCTGGAATAAGATTTTAGTTTCGAGGTGGCCGTCAAGGTAGCGTACACCAATAAGATATCCAGGATTTGATTTTGCCAATAAATAGTACCCAAATAGTACCGAATAGTACCGATTTAGTACACTTGTAGTTTTCGAGATATAAGGGGCAGTAGGTAGGAACGCCACCTTGACGTCAAGGTGGCGTACACCGAGTGAATCTCAGGATTGGCAGTGTTCCCGGAAATTCTGTATGAGCCAAAAATTAGTACCCAAATAGGCCCTTAAAATCTCATCAGCGTAGCTATTGTAGAAGCTGAGATATTTGACGCGCACCGTCAAGGTGGCGTACACATCTTTTACAGCGAGATTTCACCCAGAAGGCCTTCGAATTTTTCAATCGGCTATATCCCAAAAAATACTACCCGAAATAGTACCCTTTTTACGATCAAAACAATTCTGATAATATATGTGGAACTTAGAAAAAAAATCAACCTTTACTATTTGGGTACTAATTCTTGGCTCATACAGAATTTCCGGGAACACTGCCAATCCAGAGATTCACTCGGTGTACGCCACCTTGACGTCAAGGTAGCGTACCTACCTACTGCCACTTATATCTCAAAAACTACAAAGGTACTATTTTTTTTAAATAGGTACTAATTCGGTACTATTTGGGTACTATTTATTGGCATCATCAAATCCTGGATATCTTATTGGTGTACGCTACCTTGAGGGTCACGTTTCGAGATACGGGCATGTAAGAACGGTCCCATCGAATTAGACCGTTTTATAAATAAATAAACAGAAAACCTATACCTACAGGAAGGTATTGGCAATATTGCTCAAAGACTCGGACAAAAATCTATGGAACGACATTTCTTGACCGGTTACAAAGTACACATTTTAGTACGTGTTTTTAACACGCTTTTATTAGCTTCACTTGTAACTAACAATGTAATAAAATTTTAGAAGTAAATTTTAAACTACTTCTAATTGTCGTAACCATTTGAAACTTTGCAAGTGTACGCAATTCTCAGGACAATACAATAATTTGGTACCATCGAGCTGATCTGACTATGGTGCCAGGAGGTGGATAGTGGAACTCTTCAATGACTACTGGTAAACCTCGAGTTTGAGCTTATTTGGTTTGTTTTGATGAGTGTAATACATTACTTATTAGTGCGCGTTACTGACAAAAGTGTGTCTTTATAGTGTTTGTGAACTATAAGTATTATTTTGTGTTCGATTTATTTACTGGATGTCGTACCTTCTTTTCGGTCACAACACGACAAATCTTGTTCAGTAACTCGTCCATCGAAACGTAATATTTTTTTCAAAAAGTTAACCCTATTGCCGTTTCCGCCTCGAAAGTGATAAAAACCGGACCCCTGTCCATTGTAACTCTATCGCGCGTGATTATTGAAGCTCACCCTTAAGCAAATGGACCATTCATTAAGGGGGTGTTTGATTGATGCGACTGATTAAAAACTAAAGGGCTGTGCAGACGAATTGTTGTTTCGATTCAAATGATAAACATGGCTAAAAGATTTAATCTGACTTAAAACAAAATTGAAGACTTCAGTTATGATATTTCTGCTTAAGTTGTGGTTGTTGTTTTTATAATCTTTCCGGACTAATCCGGCCTTTAAAATTCTACTTAACGAATTTTGATGTGGTTCTAAAATTTAGGATTTTTTTGAGTAAGTTTTTAATATATTTTCCGTGCTCGTTAGTTTTTAGTCGTGCGTACCCAAAGGGTAAAACGGGACCCTATTACTAAGACTCCGCTGTCCGTCCGTCCGTCTGTCTGTTTGTCTGTTCGTCTGTCACCAGGCTGTATCTCATGAACCGTGATAGTTAGACAGTTGAAATTTTCACAGATGATGGATTTCTGTTGCAGCTGTATCAACAAATAGTAAAAAACAGAATAAAATAAATATTTAAGGGGGCTCCCATACCACAAACGTGATATTTTTGCCGTTTTTATAGATAATGGTACGGAACCCTTCGAGCGCGGGTCCGACTCGCACTTGGCCAGTTTTTTAATACCAAACATGTTGAGAAAATAACAGTTAGATATAATATAATTAAATTTATAATGGTCATTTGATCTTTAATAGAAGATTTTGGAATATTAAAATAATTACGGGTTTGTGGTAATAGTACACTGTATTTTCCTCTTTACTGGTTAACATACTTATCTATTCTACATTTTGACTTATTTGGGCACGCTCATTGTAATTTTTCGTAGATATTTTAAATAAGTTCCGACAATTATAACTTACTCCTCTGCTGCACTGGGAGTGAAGAAATAGCATAGAATGCGTGCAAATGCTTATCATCCTGGCATGTCGTAAAAGTCGACTAAGGGACGGGTCCTCTCCAACATGGTGGGCTATCTGTATGGGCGATGGGCTGATCACCTGTCACCATACGGCTCATCATACTATCTTAGGACTAATTAATTAATCGAACGTGGCCACAAGTAGTCTTGTGGCTCTGCCCACCCCATTAGGGATTTCGGGCGTGATGCTATGTATGTATGTATGTATGTAATTATAACTTCCTTAAACCTATATTTATTTTAAGCTTAAGAGATTTTCTAAACTCAGTAAACTTTGATCCTGTTGTATAAAAGGCGCAACAGCGTTTTGTTCTCTCGTGTGCAAGGGCATTAGAATACCGATACATTTCAACCCCCGTCCGAAGGGTTGGAAGCTCGTGAATTTATTAATGAGCATGTATTTAATCAAGTCATTGGTCTTCTAAGTCTAATGTGCAAACGACTTATATTGCGTTTACTTTACAAGCGCAACGTCCCTTGTCTAAGTCATTTAACAAGAGGAGTAAAGCAACCCTTCAATCATTGCAACTTAAACAGGTGTATGGAACACCTGCTGTGAAATTATAAATGTGTAAGTCAAATTAGGCTCTGAGTCATCTATATTTACAAGAATTTCTATTACGGTTATTAAATAAAATGACAACAGCATAACAATAGTAAGAAATGTTTCGCATGTCGAAACGGTCATTTTAACTACTGTTGTTTTAACAAATTTAGGAGTCAACGTAGGAAGCAATAAACAGCTTCTGTTTTCATTGAGTTATTTAAAGTGTCGTAAAGGAGAAAAAAACCGCGAAGATTTCCTGAAAAGTGTTTAAATGGTTGCCTATTTTACCACGTTTGTTTTGTGATCCTTGTGGCTCTAGCTTTTATATAAAAGTTTAACAACTACTGTGTTATTTTGGTTACCTAATAATAGAGAGTATACGTATCTACAGCACGCAAATTTTAAAAAACGAACTTCAGGGATCTATTATGAAGAAACTAGGTATAAAAAACCGGACAACTGCGAGTTAAACTCGCGTGGAGAGGGTTCCGTTCCATGCATGATTAACTGAAATTTCCTATGTTACTTTAAATATCATATACTTCTTTTAGGTTTTTCTGTAATTTATAGGTAAAGAGTTATTTTCTGTATTTGGACAGACAGACAGACAGACAGACAGACAGACAGACAGACACACGAGTGATCCTATAAGGGTTTCGTTTTTTCTTTTTGACGTACGGAACCCTAAAAACAGTAACAGGTCATCATTCTAACTTAAAATTTTAGAATGATGACCGGTATAAATTAAAGAGAACAAAAATATTCAATTAGCCCAAGTTAATATAGAAGAAATTGATTACTGTGTCACATGATACAGTTAAGTCACCTTAGCTGAGCATTTATAGATCCGGTCGAGAAACGTCCAGAAAACTGGTCAAACATTCACAACATTGATGGATATTTCTCACAACTGTGTAGCATTATGTTCGACTAAAACTGTCCGATATATTTTAGAGTGCCGGCCCATTCGTCTTAAACGGAATCTACAGTTGATTCGTGGTCGGCGTGGGAGCAACGTCACCATAAAATACGATTGTAGGACAGAAAATGAACGCCCGCGAACATGATTGAATTTTATGTGTTTCGACTTCACTTGTATGATATGAATAATCATGAACATCGAACAGAAACGCTCGTTTGCGAAATTCGTAAACATTATTTTGAATTCCAATGATATCCTTAAATTTTGGTGTATTTATATGTCAGCAAACAAATCAAATGCTGTGCATATATCCTTAATTGCAATTAAATTTAGCTTTCTTTAACCCTTTCAACGCCAAGGACGCTTAAAAGCGTCATGAGCTGTCATGCCTACCACGCCACCGCTTATAGTTGTTGTAGGTACAACTCAAAAGATAGTTTCTTTCGTTCAAATTAAGTTGATTTTTGCATAGCTTTTGAAACGCGCTTGGCGTGTGAGTGACACATATGCATTAGACGCAAGGCGTTGAAAAGGTTACCATTACATTTTTGCATGCCACTGTATTGGTGAATTATGTCGCTCTATATTTAACCATTACCAACCATGATTTTTGAAAATATTTACTCACTTACTAACCTACTAAAATAGACAAATTTTCATAGACAGGTCATATCTAGTCGGTTGGTTCTTAAGATATAATTTCCAAAAATATATATCTGATTTTTCGATCTTTCCTTAACATTGCTAAGAGGCAGAATTTTGATATAATATAATAAAAGGTATAATATAATACAATACTCTTTATTGAACACCATTAAAACCCACGGGTGTGTATGTATCTACTTCTTCATTATTCATCTGCAAAAAAATAACAATTATAAGTTGAAGATTAATAACAATAACCCTATGAACGAAAGAGCCAGACGTTTTAAAATTGATTTGTCGTCATGATATGCCAAAAATATTGAAATCTCCATATAGATGATTATAACTAACCAATGTGATTGCGGTGCGGTGAGGGTCCGATTGAATCAAAGTCAAGTTCTTTCGGAACCAGTAGTAGCCTTAAGGCCTAATTATTTTTGAAATCACAAAGCAATAGGTTAATCTGAAATTTAAAAGAAAATACAAGAGTTGAAAATATTCAAGCTCCTGTCAAAAGTTTTGAGACGGAGGAAATTCAAAGGCCAAAGTAAGTGGTCATTATTATGTATGAAGCAGAACGTCTTTGCGCTGGAGAGTCGAGACAAGAAAAGGTGAGGATATAAAAGCTATTCCATAAAATAGATTCTAGTCTAAACTTGTCAATCCACAAACCGAATGATACGACCTATTCGGGTTTTACTATTGACACTGGCAATAAAAACGGTGGTGCAAACGCGACCCTCGACGCGCATAAAACACATCCTCGTCCATATGATGACACTATAATATGCATAGAACCCATTTTATTTCGAAAAACGTTGTAAACTGTGGTAAACGGCAAACGAATGGGTTCGGACATTGACAATTTGGTGGCAGTTGAAAACGGTTTTTCCCTCTTTCCAGGTAGGGTTGTGAATAATATACGAGATTAGGTGTAGGCTACGATTTATGAAGGGTGGCCAGGGTTTTAATCTTCCGAAACGACCATAACAAGACGTATGGGCAAATTACTGAATCCGTTATGAGGTAACTGGAACGATTTAATGGCTACTTGAATTTTAGGAGAGTACCCGTTTAAATATTTTATTAGATCAATCGGATGGGGCGGCGGTGTGTGATTTGCGCGAGGCGCGTTTGTGGAATTGTAACTGTGCGTTACCATTTACATATTTAACTAGCTGGTCAGTGGTAATGCAGTAGTTAGATTCTCAGGTTTATAACATTATCATAAAAACCACATTATCATAGTCTGACTCGCAAGCCGAGGGTCCCGTACTTACCTATGAAAAACAGACAGTACCTTGTAGTCATAAAAACCTACCTATTAAATAAGACAAGACGATGAATGAAGGAATTTCAACTTGATTGATTAAGAACGCACAGACAGATAGACTGGCAAACGGACAACAAAGTGATCTTATAAGGGTTCCTTTTTTCTTTTTGATGTGTGGAACCCTAAAAATCGTGGCGTATTAATTAAATTAGTATGCCCACCAGGCAAAATCGAAATGCATAATTTTTAAAGGTTTGAAGACTCTCAGCATAGTAGGTTTTCAACATTTTACGACTGAATTTACGACATATACCTATGGCAAAGTATACAATTCTCAAGAATGCGAAGCTTAACGATTTTATTTCCTTTATAGCATAATCTCCGTCTTTAGGGTGCCTTGCAATTAGGATTTACCAACAATATTGGCATGCAGACCCCTATAAAGCACGTAGGCTCGTAAATCTACAGATTTAATTTCGATATATTATTATTCATAAAATCGTAACGCGTCATGATGCTTATATCAACAATTTAAATAAATAAATATATATCATACAAATAAGCTTCATTATGCAATAGTATCTCATTATGGTTGATGTGATTTTAGGTTTGGATAATAAATACCAAGAAAAATAGAAAAAAGAATATAATAGAAAGAAAGAAAGAAACATTTATTCACTAACACAGAAGACACACAGAGTAACATAAATATAAATTAAAAACAATACAAAACAAAATGGTGGTGTGTCCTCGCGGCAGTGAATGGGACACTGGCTCAGAAAATGCTGAGGTGTAAGACACCTGCAGCGCTGATTTCCAGCGAACACCGTCTGTGACTCACGGAGCGCTATACATATAAATACACTACATGCTAATAATTATTTATTTACTACTACTTAGATGGATTGGTCATACATGTATACTTAATATTGTGATAATGCGTTCAGAATAATAACCACTAAATTACTTGTTACAGCAGCATTAAGCGTTAGATGTTAAAAAAATAGAAATAGAAAAAAGATAACAAGTTGTAAACCATAAAGTGCTGGAGTAAAATGATTTTTTCTGGAGCGTCAACAAATGACCTTTAAGCTTTCGCTTGAAAGCGCTTATTATAGCTTATTTACCTATATATAGTATATTTATTAAGAGAAACATCAATATAGAGTTCAGTATCCCCCGTGTAGGTTACTGGTTCAAATCCCGGCAAATTTTCGTATCTCATGTGCAGAATTGACATTTATATTTACTACCAGGATTTCATCAATGGAAAACATAATGAGGAAACCTGCATACATCTCGAAGTAATTCAAAGATACGTGTGAAGTTTCCCATCCGCACTGAGCCTGCGTGGGAACTCATGCTCAGTCCTTCTCACTTTGGGAGAAGACCTGTGCCCAGTAGTGGGACGCATATAGGCCCATAATGATGATGATTAATCAGGGGTAAATCAACTCAAAAATTGAAAACTTTTGATCTGCCAAATTTCAATTTAATGGGTTTTCTTATGCCTTATTGACTTCCAAACACCTTCTGCGGGCCTAGCAAGCTTGTCACAAGGATAAGTTATCACTGTCTTATTTCTAAGTGTGTCTCTCTCTCACACTAGTGCCTATGTAAGAGATTATTATTATTATTGGAGGTTGGGCCATATATGTGCCGCTTCAACCATTGCTGATCTATTGTGGCAGCTCTTCGGTTTGGCTAGTGCTGGCCTCGGCAGGGGTGGTCCGCTAGCGGCCCTTTCCACCCTGTGCTCAGACCCTTACCGTAAAAGCATCGGTTACCGCAATTCACACGCAGATAATGTACATAAGTTAGAAAATCTGATTGGTACATGGCAACCGCTTGGATTCGAACCCGGACCTCACGATCACGAGTCAACATCCTTAGGCATTAGGCCACCGACGCTCTTTATGGAAGAGATAGTCAGAGAGATAAGACGGGGTTAAGTAATCCCCGTGCAAACCGTGCTAGGGCCTCTGAAATTAAAAACATGAGATGGTAAATTGTGTCAAATAGCACACCTAATATGCTCCTTGTAACAAAGAGGGCCGGCCTTGCAGAATCTTTCTCCGGCGTGTACAAATAGAACTCATTTGCTTTCTCTGCTCCGTCATGATGTCATGATCTTGGACGCATGAGGCTGTAAGGCTAAGCGTATACGGAGATGAGATGAAATAGAAACACAAACATTTTGTGAATTTTATTTATGTACCTAATTATTTTAGAATAAAAATGGTATACCTACTAACCGTTCTTTAGGATAATATGTAGACCTTAAAGTCATTTTTGCAGCTGGTGCGCTGGAGCAAGGCAAAGTTTTATGAAACTAAATAATGAAAAGCAGAAATAGAAGCACAAAAGCTAAAAGCAGTTAGCGAAACAAAGTTACTATCGCACCTAACAAACGTTTGCAGATGCAGCTTGTAATTTCAAATATTCTTCATATTTTCGATGGCTTTCTTACATACTTGCGCTATTTTTATTTTTACCCCAAAAGTCATCGAAGTACCACCGGAAATTAATAAAGTATCGCTTTAGGAACTACTTGAGGAGTGACTATTGTCCAAGTGTGCGTTGAACCCAGAGCGCTCTCATGTCGTGCCTAGCTTAATTAGTTCTGAACTCATGCGCATCGTGACATTTGCTTCACGTCTGCGAATTTGTTTAATAAAGTGTTTTTCTTGTTCACGGCGGGCACGGAAATGGTAACACAGGTTAAAGGTGAAACTATAAAGAAAACTTATAATAATGAATCATTTATTGCGGACTATTACGTCCATATTTAATAGTAACGATGGTAAAATACTTAAAGCTAGAGTTAGTAAGTGTACAGCCAAGCCAACAGGGTTAGCCAGCCTGGAGATGAATCCAGTATGCCTGGATGAGGCAGTCCCACCTACAATCAATCATCAATTTTTAATTCGTTGTATTATTTAATATACAGTTAAGTCACAAACCAAACATCCTAAAGACCGCTTAGCCTAATTTTTCTAACAAATAAAGCTGGCAAACTTGCGCGGCGGACGAGCTTTTTAGAGCGCTATGATTAGGGCACGCAATTCCGGAATTGGTTTGTGTGGCAGTTCCGGAATTTCCGATATTGGCATCGATACTGCCATACAAACCAATTCCAGAATTGCATGCCTAGCTGTGATTGGTGCGTTCGAGGTTCTGCGCTCCCCCGCCTGCTTTTTGCCTCTTGTGCTAGCAGCGGGGATCACCCGGCAATGGGAAGTTTACTGGATCTGAGAGTTAAGTATACTCAAATAAGGTATTAATTTTAAGCACAGTGTCATAAGCATGTTATCTTGAATCTTGTTAATAAGCAGAATACCTACATACAAAAAATATTTACTTTATAATATAAATATTTTTCGTAATATTTGTTCCTTTCGCCCCAGCATACTAGGTAGACAGTGTCAGAGGATGTATATCCGCGATATATAAGAACAAGTGCGTTAGTCAGTTCCTTAAAAGGAGACAAAGATCCGAAAATATTCCGTCATATTTAATAGACAACTTTCTATAACGAAACGTTTAAGATAATACTCATGCGTGCCGATCACATAATACGATACCGTGAGTGTAAATACCAATAAAAGAACATTATAATTACGATAAAATCTCAACCTCAATATTTGGTCTGTATCGGCGAGATCGCTCGAACAATGTCCACCGACACGATGCCCACGCGCAGGCTCCGCCCCCTGGCGATCCCATACCTTGAGACGTCATGTGTATAGTATCTCGTCATCGTAACGGAAGAATTCTCAATAGCTCCTCATAGTAAAAACAACGTAGACGATTAAAAACTCAACGAATAACTGGACATAAAAGTTTTTAAGAGGCAATTAAGTGGTTCAATTTGCATTGTTGATTATGAATTGTGACTTATGGAAGTCAATCAAAATGGAAACCACGTCATCTCATGGTAGACAGCCAGACGGTATGAATATGTATGCAGGCCGTTTGAAGCAAGATTAAATAATACAAAATTTCATGTCGCATTTAAGTACAAAGTATATAATAAAATAAAAGATTTATTTTGAAAGCTAACACATAAATTCTTACACTTTGTTTCAGTACAACTATGTATGGCGTTTCTTTAGGATTTAAAAACTAAGACCAAACGGCGTGATTCATTCGCTACTGGACTTCTTCAGCGTAAGAAATCGCTCCGATACAATGAAGCAAGAAGGTTTCTATAAAAACAAGAATTATTATCGACGTTATTTCGTATTCGAGTCGGACAAAAAGGAGGACCAATTATGCGTAAACCAGCGTCCAGTTAAACCGAGCACTGTCTTTGTTAGTTTAACGAGTTAAAAATAAAAATATATCTGTTAGTTATCTTTACATCATCTGAAAATTGTGGAAAATGTATCGCGTCGTGAATATATTGATAGTCCTGTCTCTAACGTCAAAAGTGAGTAGCTCCATATGTCATTGTGTCAAGCGAGCTCGATGCATTATGCATTGTTTCCATTACACTACGAATTTTAACATAAACTCGATGTTAACGTCTTTCATGAATAAAATGCAATTTTTTAGCTGGGAGCGGAGTCAAGCTTTAGCATGTATAGGCGGGATGTGATGGGACCACTTTTTGTTTAATACTCATGATATCGGGCCGAGCAGAGCAATCGGTGTAATGCAAAAAAAAAAACGCAAAAAAGCAGTATATTTTATCGTAGATGACGTTCACTATCGACAGAAAGTGCTCTTGCAATCATAATTGGATTGTATCATGTAGGTAGTGAAACCTCTAAGCAAGTATTAAGGGGCTGCATGGAAATAATAAATAAAAACCGGTCAAGTGCGAGTGAAACCCGCGTGGAGAGGGTTCCGTTCCATACATGATAAACTGAAATTTCCTATGTTACTTTAAATACCATAGAGTTCTTATAGGTTTTCCTGTAATCTATAGGTAAAGAACTATTTTCTGTATTTTTTTTTCAAAATTTTAGGCCCGGTAGTTTCGGAGATAAGGGGGGGAATGGTCAATTTTCATCTATTTTCCTAAATAACTTCTAAACTGTTTTACTTAAAATTTAAAAAAAAAATACATTTAAGATCGTCACAGTAAGCCCTTTCATTTGATATGTTACAAGATTTCAGTTGCACAACTTTTTTTTTTAATTTTCTAGTTTATCCCCCAAAAGTGTCCCCCCCCCCAATCATCCAAATCAGTTCAGCCATCTCCGTGTAATCGGTAAAAAAATATACGCGGCGAATTGAGAACCTCCTCCTTCGGTTTTTTTAAGTAACTAGGTTAAAATTAAGCAGATAATGTTCGATTTCAGCTACGCGAGCATTTGTCTCTACCACTACACCATGAACTAAAAAAGAAGAACATTTTAACTATTAATCATAAAAGAAAAACACCCGACTGCATAACCTCAAAAATAAAAGAAATAAGAAATTGATTCTGTCACGCTCGTGGGGTCGATATGGACATAGCAGTCGGTGACTTCGAATAGCTATTATAGGATTTCATGGAGAGTCACCAACTGCTATTTCCATCCCGGCAGAATCAAGTTATTGTTTCTTTCTTTTTGAGATTATGCAGTCAGGTTTTTATGTTTATAGTGCTATGTAAGCAACTTAAAGCAGGTGGAATAAATAAACATAAGAATATGGTATTTATTATTTATTCTGAACTTAGCACCATTGCATATTGTATCAATTGAATTATGAATTAAAGATAGAGCCCCATTTCCATACAACACAGGTCGTTTGACGTAAGTTACGTCAATGATCATAAAATGGTAAAATAAGTATTATAAACGAAATGGGAGAAACTGCTCTTATGTAAAGTTGGTTAAAATTACAGTTAATTTTGATACATTCCACAGCCATTCGCAGGTAAGTATATTGAACACAGTATTGAATAATGACAGCGGCTGGAAGGTAAAGTCATGTAACCTCAAGTTTTTCTATATAGGAACGTGCCGATGATATTATGCAATATATCCCTGGGTGTTCAGGTTATTAGATAGGTATTTAAACGAAACCGTCGTGTAATTATAACTTATTTACGAATCTTAGCTTAAAAATATGCTTTATAATTAACATGACTGACTCTTTACACGCTTTTATTTGTATATTATTTGCTTTTAACAGGTATCATGAACACATTTTTCAGTAAATATTATGTCAACACGCGACGAGTGATGGCATCGATTTTAACTTATTGTGTATGATAACAACTGCGAGTGGGACTGGCGCACGAAGGGTGCCGTACCATTGTCTATAATCAAGCACAAAAAAAAAACACGTTTGTTTTATGGGAGCCCCTTTAAATATTTGTTTTATTTTAATTTAATTATTTATTTTAGAAGTGAATATATAACTAAATATTCTGTGAATATTTCAAGCGATCTGTTGCCGTTATCAATATCAAGCTTAAACGAGCAAAAATAGTCACGTTTGTTGTATGGCAGCCCCCTTAAATATTTAATTTATTCTGTTTTTTAGTATTTGTTGTTATAGCGGAAACAGAAATACATCGTCTGTGAAAAATTTCAACTGTCTAACTGTCACGGTTCATGCAATACAGCCTGGTGACAGACGGACAGCGGAGTCTTAGAAATAGGTTTCCGTTTTACCCTTTGGGTACGGAACCCTAAAAATTAAAGGTAATAACAGCCGAACCAGACCTCGGTCGATAAAAATATTCTTTAAACGCCAAGCAAGGTTTGGTTAGATACAAGTAAAGTTTTTTCTGGAAATCATATTTCCTTAGATATGTAGGTACTTATACACACCTTCCATCGATTTCACTGCTCTGTTTACAAATACAGACCTGCTTCAAAGTACGCTTCTTATACAAATACGCTGTGATTTGCTATTCCATCCCATTCCGTTGTGTGCTCGTGCCTAATATTTGTGTTTGTCGCCCAAGACAAACTGAGCGTGTGCTGTCTCAGCCACGTCCGTGCCGTGCTAGTCATAATGCTAACAGTAGATTTAGGCTTTGCTACTCCAGGGTTGTTGTTGCAGCCAGATACAACGTAATTCATCGTAAGTGTCAACCCTAGTGAACGCTGGAGAACATATTGCAATTGAAATGTCGCGTCGTGTATAAAATGAGATCTTAAAACTATTGGCAGAACAGGACCAGTGTCATTGAAAGCAAATGAGATATTAAATGCGTTTAAGACAGCATAATTCTATAATTATATTACACTAGCTGTACTCGCGACGTTTTCGCGTAGAATTGGGATAAAAAGTGTTCTATGTGTTAATCTATCTATCTCCTCTGCTGCACTGGGAGTGAAGAAATAGCATAGAATGCAGATGCGGTTGCTTATCATCCTGGCATGTCGTAAAAGTCGACTAAGGGACGGGTCCTCTCCAACATGGTGGACTATCAGTATGGGCGATGGGCTGATCACCTGTCACCATACGGTTCATCATACCATCTTAGGACTAATTAATCGAACGTGGCAGTCTTGTGGCTCTGCCCACCCCATTAGGGATTTCGGGCATGATTCTGTGTGTGTGTGTGTGTGTGTGTGTGTGTGTGTGTGTGTGTGATTGTGTGTGTGTGTGTGTGTGTGATCTATTTATAAATCGCTATCTCCATTCCAAATTTCATCCAAATCCGTACAGCTCTTGTAGCGTGAAGTAGTTTTTATAATATTAGCAGGCGCGGTCGCAGCCTGGAATTTGGGGGGGGGGGGGGGGTCACTAATAATAAAATATGACGAGTTAATAAAATTTTATTTTTAGACTTGATTTTTCTATTTGACGTGTACGATTTTGGGGGGGGTCATGTCCCCTGTGACCCCCCCCTGGGACCGCGCATGAATATTAGTGTGATGTGTGAGATATATATATATATGATATGATATGATATATATATATATATGATAAGATATATAGATAATTATGTAAAAGATAATCATATTTTAACTTGAGCACAAATTAATGGCGTCTTTCATAAGTATAATATTTATTTCATAAAAAAAATGTTTACTAATGTAAACAGAATACTATGAAAATATCTAACGAGCCATATCAACAATATCGGTTATGTAACTGGAAAGGGAGATCCCTAGGACCACCGGCATCGCGTCTAGGAACAGCAACGTAATAATTACCCAAACCGTTACACACCCACGGCGGAACAACCCGCTTAATAAATTCAGCCACA
Source organism: Tortricodes alternella (assembly GCA_947859335.1). Classification (NCBI taxonomy): domain Eukaryota; kingdom Metazoa; phylum Arthropoda; class Insecta; order Lepidoptera; family Tortricidae; genus Tortricodes; species Tortricodes alternella. Next base: position 5,565,943 of record OX401981.1, read on the forward strand.
CTTGATTATACACCGCTGACATTTCAATTTGATAGTTCCCATTGGTTCTTATCACTTTCCCGGAGTACTGATCGATATAGTGGTGCGTATCGTTGCGATCTCCGAGCGTTGTATAAATTACTTGGCCGCAGAGTATTGTCAAAGGGGCGCATTGGTTATTGTTCCCGTCGTATTTGCCTTTTATCTGCACACTCGATCGCTCCTCGTACCGCGGACCACAATTTATCCGCTCTTTATTGCACTATTGCAAATTGTTACGACACTGACGCATTAGATTTAAATTATCATCTTGAATACCAACGTTATTGTAGGTAACTGCAGTTCGATCTTTTTTTCGGAGTTCAGTTTCAGTTTTCAGAATTATAACGAAATAAATAAATAAAATAAATAAATCAGGGGACAATCTTTATTCTTTACACAAAGCTTGTGTTATGGGTACTAGACAACGATATACATACTTATATAAAGAAATAAATACTTAAATACATAGGTAACAACACATCCAAGACTCAGGAACAAACATTGGTGCTTATCACACAAATATTTTGCCCTTACCGGAGATCGAACCCGGGACGCTAGCTTCGGAGGCAGGGTCTATCCCAACTAGGCTAACCGCGTCGTAATTATGCATGTAAAAAAATAAATCTGCTAGCATTACTTACTTGAATCTTTTAAGTTTTGTAATGAAGTCAAACTAACGTAGTCAAAATATTACTCGGCCCCACATTGACTGCTCGAACGTACTCAGTTATTTGTTTACTAATTTAAGGACGAATTTTAAGGGAGATGACAAATCACTTCTTTAAGAATAATTCTTTGAGGAATGTTTGTGAAGTTGTCGTGTAATTTTTTGGCCATTAATCTGTATATACATATATAAAAGAAGAAGCTGACTGTCTGATCGGGTGACATATCAACGCACAGCCAAAACTACTGGAGCTAGAAGTCTGAAATTTGGTACAGGTATTCTTTAGGTAATGTAGGCGCCCGCTAAGAAAGGATTTTATGAAAATCAACCCCTAAAGGGGTGAAAAAGGGGTTAACAATTTGTATGGAAATCCGTCATTTTTTGGCTTATTAACATGAAAATGAGAATTTAGGCTTCTGAATAAAAACAAAGGCGCACTGTAAAAGTATTTAAAAAAATCAACCCCTGTAGGGGTGAAAATTTAGTAAATTGATTTCGGGGTAGTTTTGAAATTCCATTCCATAAGGGGCAAAGTTTATATGGAAAATACCGCGGGCGAAGCTGTGGCGGGTTCTCTAGTATTATTATATTTTAAACTTAGTTAACCTTTTATTAAGCTCGTGTGATATTTGCGTACTAAGTCCCATTTGATAAAATCGGAGCATCGCTATCTTATTCATAAATCCGCTGCAATCGATTATACCCCCGTCACGTCGACTGACGAACGATCAATGTAATCGGTTTACGGGCTTCCTGTCCCGATTGTAATTCTAATACGCATTGTACTAGTTATTAATGTCTCATATCGCCAGTGTGCTTTCTCAAATTTATATCTCATTCAATCATGATTATGCAGAAACAACTTTGCACCGTGCTTATAAAGTTCAAATTGAAAGCCGATGCGAAACTGACATACGAGTTTGAGAAGGATAAGATGAGATACGAAGCGGTACAGTCCGTTTGTTTATGTATCAACGAAATGAAGACTGGTGGTCTCTTGCCAACCATTTGGAACTCAAGTTTAGGCATAAATAAGAGTTCTACTAAGGATATAAGACGCTAAGTTCTGCAGCTAGTTGTTTATAGGACTATGAGGGAAATGACTTCCGAATGAAATCCTGGGCCTCTATTCGGTACTGCTAAGTGATTTACTGTAGCGTCACTAAAATGTCCTAACCGCGAATGTGTCGTTGTTTTGTACGTGTTTGACGTTCACATTCGCGTTTTTGACGTTTCAGTGACGATATAGTGAGGTAAATCACTTATTAGCGCCGAATAGCTTTCTTGTTTCGTAAGTAACAAAGACTTGTCATCAATTCTTACGGAACTTATAACTACAATTTTGGTCAAGTTTCTGAATATTTTCTTTCTACTCTCTAACAGCTCTTAGAACATTTTTGAAGTCGTTTTATTGATATATAATGATTATGTTTAATGGTATATCTATTCCAGCACGTCATTTAAATAATTTACCAATTTATCGATGCCAGATATGATTTGATGTCGATTTACTCCCACTTCCTCAAAGTCGGAGCAACCAAATAACTTGATACATCATTTGTTTGCCATCAGTTTAACAAAAAAATAACATATTTATCAAAACTGAAAACTGACATTAACATTTTCAAAAAAGTGGTTTTATATCCAACTAGTAGACCCGCCACAGCTTCGCCCGTGGTATTTTCCATACAAACGTTAATACCCCGTTTCACCTCTTTAGGGATGGAGTTTAAAAAAATCCCTCCTTAGTGCACCTGTCGGGTACTCGAGGAATGTCTCCTCCAAATTTCAATCCTCTAAGACCACCCGTTTAGGCTGTGCGTTGTCTATAAGTGAGTCACGTTACTGTTTTATATTATCCAATTTAGCTCAACAGTTTTAATGTCACTCTAGGGGCTACAGTCAATACATGACTTATATTATTTTGGAAGCAAAGAAATTGCTGCAACGAAAACCTATTCCGTTTATGATTTATGACAGTTTCCCAGATCACTTCTACAAGCCTGTAAAACCGATTTATAATCTTTCTGATTTATTGACATGGTAAAACTTTTATATTTCAAGTCGCTTATAAAGGTCTCGTTTATGGTGTCTTTTTTTATCTTAAGATCGTAATCATAATCCGTCGCCTTTTATTTCTTGACAACACTTCTTACAGGGGATAAATTTTATTGTACATCGTGTGAGTATTCTGCTAATTCTGATTCAGCTGGTTCGGCTTTTTGATTCTACGCAAACATCTTCATTTGCTTAAGGTGCCCGTTAAAGTGGGTTAAGACACGCGAATAAATTGCCGACTGTGCTGATTGCTCCTACATGAGGTCTCGTTGAGATAGGCGTCGACCTGAGCAAGCTATCATTATACGTTGGCTGTTGGCGGATTTATACCGTCGTCACGGACCGTTCCCGTACTCAATTATCCGTCTTGCAATCTCCCCATTGTTGTCGAAATTTAAAACAAATTTCCTGTGCAAGGGGGGTCGCGTTTTTCTGCCCTGCCAAATTGGATAAGAACTGTAATTACTCGTTTAACGTTTCAAAACGCTGGTTGTTGGTTTGTGGGCATTCGGATTGGCAAGTATGCGGATCTTTGCAGGAGTTTATGAGCCAGAACGCATTCTCCGAGGGAGGCAGGTTGGGTAATCGTCTTGTCTGGCAAGCGCAATTGCTTGTTTCTGCAGTTGGTATAAAAAATGCAATTATCGTACGTGCGGGTTTCTATCGTGTTCTTTCCTAATTTATTTATGAAGTTACGGTTGAAGAAAAAATATTTTCGAATTCTGCATTGAAATTAAAATGAGTCACGTTATTTTATATCCAGCTTATACGCTAAAGGTATTTGCGAACAATACGACATCCTACCATTAAGTGGTAAGTGTAGTCGGGGATATCAGATAATCGGGAGCATCTCGATAGCCGTCGTACTGTGGAAACAAAAGGACTTACAATCACGGACTTACGCATGGACTTAAGTCTCTTGAGAAAAGTAAAAGAGTCGCGTGACACTGCATGAGTGATGGGATTGCTGTTCGCAATGATTTATTGCTGATGCATTCGCGAAGTATGACTCGATAACTCCTGTGCGTGGTTTTATAGTACTGGAAATAATTTATGTATACGAAGTAGAAATATTATTGAACTAGTGGACCCGCTACAGCTTCGCCCGCGGTATTTTCCATGCAAACTTTATCACCCCTTATCACCCCTTTAGGGATGGAATTTCATAAAATACCTCCTTAGTGCACCTCTAGGGTACTCGAGGAAACGGGTGATCCTAGAGTCTAGTTTAGGCTGTGCGTTGCCTAAAAGTGAGTCACGATACTTTTGTTTATTGTTTATTGTATAAAGGTAACAGTACATGGTGCAGAGGTTACTCTAAGCTCTGAGCCAGGATGCCCTGTGTTACATACTCTTTTATATGTATTGATTGATAGATAGAGCAGTCGGTTTTTAAATATTTAATCTAGAATATTCTAATAACTGATTCAACCAGAGTTCTCCAGAAGTTTTTGGACTTTTTAAATTAACACACAAATTTTTCACCACAAAAGGTTTTATTGACGTAATTCCTTAATTCATATTAAGGTAAGTTTAATTTGTATCTAGTTGTGTTTCATAATCCTATTATATACCTACTTTTAATTTCATAACTGCCTATAAGATGTCATCTTCCTCAAGAGCGTTGTATGCATCTGTAATAGGCCTGCACTTCATTTCCTAGACTTAAACTTTAATTTTGTGTTTGTTTTAATGTATGTATGTTGTGCTTATTAAATAAATTAAATTTTAATTTTGATTTCAGAAGTTTAATTATTTTATGTGCCAAAGCCGAAGCCGAACAGATAATTGTTCGTATGGACCTTATTTATTAAATTCATTTAATGGTTTATTGGTTCCTAATTGTATTTAATAAGTTCCCCTAAAATCATGTCTTATTTACCCTCAATTTATTAAGATGTCAGAAGGAAATCAAAGTAAGGATACAGTTCCAAAAGTGGCGTTACATTACTATAACATTCCCGCGTATACATTTGACAGCTGACATGTTAGCAGAAAATTGGATTTCGCGAAATAAACATGTCACACTTTGTTGGAGTGCATTTACTTTTTCCAAATAAAACTGTACATTAAACAGATATGAATAAGATCGGAAATGCAATGCAGATGTTCGATTGCAGGGTTTTCAGACGCCGTTTCCTTTGGTGTTCCGGAGTTGAAGATTGCCTTTATGATTATTACTGTAATTTGTGGGATGCAGAATAAGTTTTAAAAAGGCTTTTGGATAACCAAGGCCGCACATATTTTGGGGGTTTAATATGGACGCTTCAGTTGGACTTTTACGACTAAAATGTTTTTGAGTTTACATTGAAGATCATACTTCAACCAAACCACATGACTAAGAAGAGTATTCTGCCATTTTCAAGATAAAAAGTATTTATGTTCATGTACAGATATCAAACTACCTCTTTGGCAAATGCCATTTAGGAGCGTTCAAGTATTAAGTAACCAATTTGGGGGGGGGGGGGGGTCTTGTAAAACGTTACGATGCATTCCAGAGGCGGGAGGGGGGTTTGAACTACGCGTTACTTAACATTTTTTTTAACCCTTCAGAATGTTCTCTAACTCATTTTTGGAATGACCTCTTGAAATTTTTAGTGCTAAGTAATTATCGATACTACTAACAAAGAACTTTTTTTTTTAGAATGGACCTACGCTGTTAGTCTCTGACGGCTTCGACAGCTTCACCGGAAAGATGCGAGCAGCCTGAATGGCGCTCAGCAAGGGGAATTTTACTTAACATGCCTAAGGGCGCTCCTATTGAGCCGACTTCGGACTTAGGACGTTAAGCGGGGATACAAACAATCGGATTTTTAACAAAGAACAGCGGTGTAATTCTTTTAAATAGCACCTCGTTACCAAACTGAACGGCGAGCCTAGTTTGACCCGTCAGTGCGTATAAACTACATGTTCGTGCCTGTCTTCAACTTTGGTCGCGTTTCGACGCGAATGGCCACGGTCGTCGGTACCTAACTCCCCATATTGTTTACGAGCGCGCGGGTCAATTTATGATTGTCAGTTGAAATGAGACGAATTCAGCGACCAAATTTGTGAAGAGAATAACATAGCAGCACTTTGAAATTGATAGTTTTCGAATAAAGTTGCAGCGGTGCGATTCTCTAACGTGCACAGCGGCTAATCAGCATGTAAACGAAACCATTAATTTGGACTGTAAGGCTAAAGTCATTCGGACTAAATTTAAATGTGTCGCTCATCGCTGATTAGCCGCTGCGCACGTCAGAGAATCATATGGCAGGAAGCACAACTTGTCTCCGTTGATTGTCAACAATCGTGCAATCGCATCACATCCCAATTAGGAGACATCCGGTTCTGTATGATAACTTGCGCAGAACTTGGTAACTAACTATCCTAATTAAAGGGTTGTTAATCATGAACTGAGTTGTATTTTGACTGCGATGATATGAACATGATATAAATTTAGTGCAACAACAAGTTATTTGGATTGTCTTACAACTTTTTTCAATGCGATATCTGTCTTAAAGAATATTTCAATATGTTCTTCAATAACGTCATAAAATTATTATGATACGTTTGTTTGTGTGCTTATATCAACTTATTTAGTACCCCAGTGTAAAAATCTCACAAAAACATAATGCAACAATAAACAAATCGTAAGTAAACATTTTTTGTAATTAAATTATCCGATAGATAATTCTTGATGATGCTTGAGGATTTATTACATTGCAATAAAGACTTAAGTGAAAAAAAAAAGCAAATTTATTGTGAAGCAATAAAAACGTATGAGGTGGATGCTAAATAAAAAGTAGCAATTATAATTTAATAGGCGCACCAATCAAATGGCTGTAAAGCAAATAAAACTGTTTTTGCCAAGTCAAGGCGCAGTATAAACGTTTAAAAATAAGTTAATGCTTCGGATACGAGTTTCGAATTAAATATAGTTCTTTTAATCCAAACAACGTAGATATCTGGGCAATTTATTTAATTATACAATTAAACTGCAGTATAAAGTAATATGGCATGGCTAACTAAAGATAATTTATTTTTTATGAGGAATGTACGAAAGAACACATAACCCACAATAATGTCGCATGACTGGCTCAATGGCACAGTGGCAGAGCAACTGCCCGCTGTGCTGGAGGTTGAGTTGAGTTGATTATCGCACGTGCAATAATTTGAAAATATTTCCTAGGTATGTCCAGAGTAGTCATGGGTGAACTGATCAGTCTTAAGATAAGAGAAATATTTTCAAATTATTACTCGCGAGTTAATTCGAAAATGTAGTTTTATCTAAACCCATATCATAAAACCTCCATAGTGTAATCAAAAACCGTAGAAAATGACCACCATTTTGACAACCAATTAGGTAAAACGAGTACTGCAATGTTATTCCCGTATCGTTTTTAGTATAGAAATGAGATTAAATTTGGAACAGCTGTCAAAACTCAGTGGGTCTCTATTCTAGTATCCATAGATATTAAAACAGTTATTGATACGAAGCGTCAATTCAGTATGTTTTTTTAATATAAACTGCACAACATTTGATCTCGAGTGAAATGAGAATAAAGCCTTCATTCGTTTGTCTATGATTTAAAAAAAAATGGTCTTGACGGAGGATCGAATTGCCGCCATTATGTTGGTGTTTTGCTGAACGAAAGTAGAATTGTTGTTGAATTGAATGGAAAAAGTTGTTTGTAATTTACATTTTAGTTGAAAATATGAATAGTAGTCTTCTCGGAGTGTGTGTGATGTGAAAATGCGCCGGATATCGGAAATATGCAGCCACGATTGCAACAAATAACTTGTTGCCAGAAACTTCTGAACCCATCATGGAGGATTTATAATATGTGTGTAGATAAAGTTATGTATGCAACTATGCATAATTTGGCCTTAAAACACACGTGCGATCTTATTATGAAACTCGCTAAAGCTCGTTTCATGAAAACCGCACTAGTGTTTTAAGGCCTATCATTATGCAACCGTTGCATAAACTACTATTATTACATTGAATGTATTTTATCCTTCTATCCTTTTAAGTCAAAGAGTTGATTTTGGTTTGGATAATGTAACCTATACATTCCTCAAGAGTCGTGTCCTGGCTCGTCAGTCGCACCGTTGGGCATCAATGACGTGTAATTGACGTCTGACCGGTCGACATGCTACGTCAAGTTGACGTGTGACGGATTGACAATGCGGGTGTGACGTCATCATGACCAAAACTGACGTTTAGGGGGATTATATTGTTTATATTGGTTCTGTTGTGGATCACTTTCCATCAATAATGGGATTGTGATGAAACCTACAAAGCGCCTTTTAAGTCAACTGGGAAAGTTGACTTGTAACAATCATTTATGCAGTACCTAATGTTATCTGATATTTTCTTAGAAGCTGTTTTCATAATTAGTCAAATAATGTCATTATTTATGACCAAAACAGTAAAAAGCATGAGATGTTTAATTGCGTTTGGTAATTCTAAACCAGAAACACGAAACTTTGGCCAGTTATAAAATTCATAACGATTAAAATTTTTTACATACATACATACATAGAATCACGCTCGAAATCCCTAATGGGGTGGGCAGAGCCACAAGACTACTTATGGCCACGTTTGATCAATTAGTCCTAAGATGGTATGATGAACCATATGGTGACAGGTGATCAGCCCATCGCCCATACAGATAGTCCACCATGTTGAGGAGACCCGTCCCTTAGTCGACTTTTACGACATGCCAGGATGATAAGCATCTGCACGCATTCTATGCTATTTCTTCACTCCCAGTGCAGCAGAGAAGTATTAATTAGGAGGAGTATTTTTTTTAATTACTCGTTAAATTCTTAAACATAATAAGACAGACGTATAGAAACCACATTTTTTCTAAAACTTTACACAACTTTTCAACAATATATTGATTTAAAAAAAAAAACTCCTATCCAATTCTTTGATAAAACAACATTTGGTAAGTTAAATCGTCAAAATATACACTTTGATGAAGAGTTCACGTTACCGGCACCCTAGAAAGGCTGTTTAGTCACAAACTCCTGTTCAAACTATCGATATCTTCGGACACTAATAAAGAGATGGCTATCCGTGTTGTGTGGGATAGTGACACATACCAAGAGCCGAGCAATTTGTCTCGTCTAGTGCTATAAATTGATTGTATTCGCAGCAGGGTGTCTATGCTCCTATCTCAGGGGCTTGGTGTAATTGAGAGAGTCATAGCGAAGGCGGAGGCGAAAGCGTAGCGGGAAGGAACATCCGACCCTATTTTTACTTTTAAGTTTTTTCTTGTTTAAAGGCTTAATACACCCTCCTTAATTAGTCACTTAGGAGAGGGACGCCGCAATACGTTAGATACGTATGGAAATATCTCCATCTCATTCCAACGCATTGCGGCGTCCCTCTCGTAAGTGACTTATTTAGGAAGGTGTAAATAAATTGCCTTTTATGATTACTTATTGTAACTTTTAAATCAGAATCAAACTATTTGTTTTTAATTTAGGCTTGTACCTAATAGTAATAATGAATAGTCAAATTAAGGCTTTCGTGAGACATTATAACACTTGAAATAGATACGGGACTCACGAATTATTGTCACAAGCACAGTGCGCGAGTTGCTTTGACTGCGACCGTACTGAACCCCGTGAAGAAGGATTCCATACGACTTCAAAACCGAGGACTATTTCTGACAATAAATTGTGAGTGAAAGCCGTATATCAAGCGTTAGCAATAATTAAGGATAATTAATGAATCTTTCATCAATTCAGAGAAAACCTACTTCAATTAGCCGTCATTGGAATTTAAACCAATTTTCATAATTTTTGAATGAATTTGATGTGACTTGTTTAGGTATTGAAGTTATTATTTTAGGTTTTGTTATTAATATCAATTGACTTTTAGAGGCTGGTAAACTGAACTATATAGCCGCAAGCCAAACTATTGCCATACGTTTTATCATTATTACTGCAGCAGTGAATTGCCATGAAATTAGCCTGTCTACCTTTTACTCATAAACTGGACATAAATAAATTCATCTAAACTGTACGTTATTGAAGAATTCTTGTATCTTCAAATGAGCCTGTACCTTAATCGTGGCACGGAGTGTTACGCTTAATTTTCTATCTACCAATTGAGAGATACGAGCTTTTCTCAAAAGGAGTGTGAACCTACGGCTTTTCATACAAAAGGCGATAACGATTTCCACCCCGTAAATGTTAACCGATGTTGACCAATTTTTGATAGGTTTTCAGTCAGAACCAAATCTAGGTCTATACGTTTTTTTTTTCACTATAATTAATAAATTCAGTTTTGTTGTGTGTGTTAAGTATTCTAATCAAAAACAAATTTCGGCGATTATTCGACTTTGTTGATCTTGTTTGCTCAAAACTTAAAAAATGTATAGATCTAGATTTTTCTCCGATTGACAACCTATCAAAAATAGGTCAAAATCGGTTAACATTTAAGGGGTGGAAATCGTTATCGCCTTTTTGTGTGAAAAGGGTGTTGTTTGCCGTTGCTTCACAGTCCTCTTAAAGTAGTCAAGCGACGCTGTTTCTTAGATTTCCGCCGAGAGCTTGTCGCTTGCATCATCAACTAACCGTCCCAGCTTCATATTAACAAATGGTTTCGTCTACACGATATTACAAGCTTCTCCCACCTTCGGCGCACGTAAACAAGATGCTAATTATTCCTAAACCGGGCAATAACAATTCTTCACCCGCACAGCCTTTCGACTTTTAATCGACTTTCACGGCCATTGAAGTAAGTACCTATTTGCTTATGGTGGTCTTCAATGTTGCTTAAATATAAATATAAAGATGCATTTTTGACATTCTGTAATTGAATTTAATTAAAATGATAATGATGCCCATTTTAAGAAAAGTTTTAACTCGCAAACGGAAGATAAATTATTTTTCTTCCTACTACGCTTTAATTTCATCATAATGGCCTTAAATACTCAGCACAAAGCAGCCCTTATTTGCTCTAGAGCAAATAAAGTTGCATACAAATTTCATTATTGCACTGTTTTGTTTTTTTTTTTTTAAATTTGGTTGTTTGTTCAAGAAGTTTACACCAACAGCTACCCAATCCGCCCATTCACAGTCCGACGGGACAGCCGACCACTCTTTTGTGGACTTACTGTTAGCAAAAAAAAAAAACAGGCCACATATCGGCGGCCATATCGAACTGTGATTGTCTAAAATGTTATGCTCAAAGTACTGGCTGATAAGATAGTATGGGTTACAAAAAGATTTAAAAAAAATGGCATAATATGACAATTAATAGACTAGATACAAGATTTCTGTGAAAATTTTCAGATTTTCGACTTTAGCTTCAGAACCAATAGACCGATTTTAATAAATAGGGTATCTTAAGATTCGGGGAGAACGTGCGAGTGTCATAGGCTATATAAAAAATCCAAGGGTGCGTCATAACAGGTGCCAAAACCCTTTTTACTTCGCTAGTTGGGTTCAACTGTACCTTTACGTTTCTTTACCAACTTTTAGCAGTAGTAGAAAGAAAAGCAGATTATGCACCTCGCATCAAGTGATTTGTTATTGCGCTCGTGTTTTTAGAGCCCTCACTTGCGTTCGGGCTCCAAACCAACACTCGGCGCAATAGTGAATCACTTTCTGCTTGGTGCAACAATCTACTATTATAGCCTTTAAAATGATTAAACATTTGTTTAATGGTAACAAAAGCTTTGCATATCGAATTAGACCTAGTACGTATACGGCGTATCTTTTAAGATATGTTATCTCAGAAGATACGGACGTATTCAAATAGCAGTAAATGTAAATCCCTTCTATAAAATGGTGAGGTGCTAACACCTCATTCATACATTGATCAGTATTTAGTCTAAATATATTGTAATACTAATGCTCTTCTGGCAACCTAAAGTTATTATTTAACGCGGCACCATACTTGTCAAATTTAAATTTCGGAGCACCCTTTTGAACGTCGAATTCAATTAAACGTGTTTCTATTAGACGACAGTTGAGCGGTTATCCGACCATTCAATGGAACGTAACGGGTATGAAAGGGTATCGGCCAATTGGCATGCCGGGTTTTATTCGTGTTTATGTCTGCGATTTTATCTGTGGTTTGTCTATGGGTCATACGGGCGCCCGCCCTTTTATTAAACTCCCTTGTCAAATATTGCGTTGAAAAGACCGTGGAGTCGTTAACGTTTTTTTTTTAAAGACCTGATAGATGCTTGGCGCACTCACTTAATGTAAGTATGAGTATGATTATCCTTTGTTCAGTAGGCGCGAATTTCTTAAATGGAATTCCAGGCGTACATGCCCATAGACTATTTCAGAATCATAAGTGAAACATAGTATTACGATAATGTACGAATCTATATATATACAGGTTGGGCCATAAATTGTTGCACTTTTAGAAACATGATAGAGGCAAAACTACAAATGCTATTTTATTTGGTATTTATTATAAGTATTTAGTATAAAATATTTTTTTTATTTGTAAAAACACTGACGTCTTAATGAGCTCCGTCTTGTTGCTGGCACTTCTGCAACCGACTACGCAACAGAGGCGAAGCGTGAGGGTAAGCCGGTGTATAATTTCTTAACTCCAACATTATTATTATTATTAATTACTTCTTATATTAACATAAAAATTGCATATTACATTTTTTTTATGTAAATGCAAAATTTAATGAGTAATAATATAATGTTTAGAACGAGTAATGATACACCGGCTTACCCTCACGCTTCGCCTCTGCTACGCAATTGTATGAAAATATGCTGACAATCATCACTTCTGGTACGTAACCGCCCTGTTTGCTTAATAATCGTTGTTGAACCAGTTTCTTTAAACTTATTGACCACAGCTTTGATTAAATTGACGCTGGGACACTTATTTATACGTCGTAATCCACATTCAATCCTAAAAAGGCATCGCATAGTAACGTAAGTTTGGTTTTTTGAAAAGTGTTTATAATGACTACGTTGCTTTCCTGTGAAACGGTCCATCGTTTTCAAAAATTTACAAAATGGCGTTAAATTTCCCGTCATCCCTTGTACCGCACAAATAATAGTTTGGAAAAAAAACTGTGTTGCTATTTGCAAAGACTTATGACCCTCCCTGTATAATAAATATTGTCGTTTATTCATTCTCGAAATCAGGGTGATAATTATAAAAAATATTTTCATAAATCCTTCCTTTGCTCTAATTACCGGAAGTTGGAATTATAAATAACTTGGTTCCGTATAAAACAGAAGTGGGCCCCAAAAATCTTTACATATGCCAATTAAAAGATAAATAATTACTTAAAGAAAATGACACTACTCCTTATACGTCTCTGTTCCATCAGCAATATAGGGTGAATTCAATGAAAACAGGACAGGAATCTTAATTTAATTTAAGGGCAAATCTTTGTATCTGTATCAATATCATTATTAAATAACAATTTCTAAAAAAATATACTTAATAACGGGATTTGAGATAAGCGTATTATGTAAATTTGTTTCACGAATTAAGGAACCAAGGAAGGAATTTATTTAACCACATCCGGTAAAAATAAATAAGGGTTTTAATGTAAAACGTAGTAGGTAGGTATGTATTATATTTATTATTACTAGCTGGTGCCCGCGACTTCGTCTGCGAAGAATAATAATTTAAGTAACCTATGTACTTTTAAACCTTCCCTAGACCTCCACGAACTTTTCAAGACTAAGATAAGATAAATCCGTTCAGCCGTCCTCGAGTTTTAGTGAGACTAACGAACAGCAATTCATTTTTATATATATAGATAGATTTAGAAGAACCCGAGTATCCAATTCGAAAGGGTGTTCGCTAGATTTAAAAGCCACTAAACTTTAAAAAAAGAATCGTCGTACTTGGTTTTGACAGGTTTGTGCAATACTAAATTGAGTATGACGTTTTAAAGTAGGAGGACACCGCTTCGAATTGTAATAAAAGTCAGCTTAACAGGAAACAATGTTGATTCTCACAATCAGATATCGTCGATACATATCCACCATCCATGTTCTAATTTTCCTAATTTCTATTTATTTGACAACTCCAATGATCTGACAACCCCGCTTTTTGTTTTTTAGGGTTCCGTACCTCAATAGGAAAAAAACGGAACCTTTATAGGATCACTCGTATGTCTGTCTGGTCTGTCTGTCTGTCTGTCCGTCTGTCACAGCCAATTTGCTCCGAAACTACTGGATCGATTGAGTTGAAATTTGGTACACGTAAATAAATGAATTTTAAACACGGGGGCCACTTTTGGCAGGTAAATTGGAAAATTAATAAATAACGTTTTGCAAATTATGGCGTGTGACATATCAAATGAAATAACTCACTGTGAGGATCTTAAATTGTTCAGGAAAATAGGCGAAAATTGACCATTTCCAAAATTATTGGGCCAAAATTTTGAAAAAAAAAATTATACAGGACATAATATTCTTTAACCAGCTGACGACGTAAAGGTTTAAAAAACCGGCCAAGTGCGAGTAGGACTCGCGCACGTAGGGTTCCGTACCATTATTTATAATTAAGCAAAAAAAAACACGTTTGTTATATGGCCCCTTTAAATATTTATTTTATTTTAATTCAATTATTTATTTTTAACCGAATATATATCTACATATTCTGTGAATATTTCAATCGTCTACCTGTTGCCGTTATCAATAGCGAGCAAAAATGAGCAAAAAAATCACGTTTGTTGTATAGGAGCCCCCTTAAATATTTATTTTATATTTATTTTTAGTATTTGTTGTTACAGCGGCAATAGAAATACATCACCTGTGAAAATTTCAACTGTCTAACTATCACGGTTCATGAGATACAGCCTGGAGACAGACGGACAGACGGACAGACGGACAGACGGACAGACGGACAGACGGACAGACGGACAGACGGACAGACGGACAGACGGACAGACGGACAGACGGCCAGACGGACAGACGGACAGCGGAGCCTTAGTAATAGGGTCCCGTTTTTACTCTTTGGGTACGGAACCCTAAAAAAGATAATAATTAATAAAATAATTACTGAATCTAATAATACTTACCTTTTCTTTATTTATTTAAAGATGCGAGATACCAAATGGAGAATATACAAGAAAGTATCGAATACAGTCAACTTACAAGAAATTACTTAATGAATTCGAACATTACAAATTGAGACTTTTAGAAAGTAGGTACCTTTGACCGGGCTGTACATACAAATCTTTTAATCACGCGCCGCATTAATTGAAAACCCAACTAAGTAATAGAAAAACATTTGGATTGCTCACCTTGCGCGGTCGCCGACCTTTCATAAAGCTTCGCCAACTATTCTGTAAACTGCCAGAGTTCTTATCGCATTTGAATAAAGTCTTTTATTGCTTAAACTTTGACAGTACACAGAAAAGTTGGTAGACCTATACCCTGGCATAATGACCGGGCACGTCACTCCGCCGTCACTGGCCGAAGAGTTAATTTTCTCCATGCACTTAATTTATTTATTAAAAAAAAACTTATCAGGGTACTCGGACCTCCAGGCTTAGATGCGCGCCCATCATCTTGTTTATCTTTAATTAGTTTGGAATAGCTGATTCACTGTTGTGAGGATGCGATAACAGAGCTGTCCACCTACACAAGGTAAGGATGTGACAAGCGATACCAGCTTACTATGGAACAGGTTTTTAGAAAATACCTGTAAAAATATTTGAGTATTAACTAGGCAAAAACCAAGCCGCCGCTTGACTGATGCTGATTAATCTGAATCGATTTATTCTGTAAATTTGAGACCAATTAATTTACTAACTTGCTAAATTCACGGATCTCAGGATTTGTATTCTATACCGAGTAAATCATTTTTGGCTATATTTGTCTAGAATCACCAATATCTTTAATAGAAATATTTTTGATATAATTGCTTTAGTATTTATTAAAATTAGATACAAAGTTTTTATGTTTTGCATTCTTACATTGAAAAAGAAAAAAGTGTGTGTGTGTCAGCTCCGACGCACGACAGGAGTTTACTCCTTACGAACGATTATAAAATAAACCAGTACCCATCATACCATGCTGTCATTTTTCATTTTGACATTTGACAGTAAATAATAAAGTTTCATATTAATGAATATAAACATGTCACTCATTGAATACAATAATTAATTGACACTTCGGGTCCCGTTGAGATCCGAGTTTAACCGATGGAAACATATTATTCACTATATCTGTATGAAATGCGAAGCGACCGACGCATATCTTCGACTAACATTGTGTGACTTCAAATGACTCCGTACCGTGTGACAGTGTGATATCGTAAGTAGTTTGATTTTACTTCCCGTAATTTTTCATACCCCGGGCTTATATATGAAAATCGATTTTTAAGGAGTAAACTCCAATAATCAACTGCCTTGATTAAAACGATGAAATACTTATAACCCGAGCTGCAGGTTCTTTCGCGCTAGAGCAAAATAACCATACAATTTCAGAATTAATGTTTTACTGTCTTAAAAAATACTAGTCTTTCTCATTGCTAGTATTATAATAACAGTTGCTAACAGGTCAAGTATTTCCAACACTAATGTCACACAAGTTCATGTGCTCAGCGCCAGCACTAGCCTACAGTTTATTGTTCCGCCCATGTTTATCATAAGCACTAGTGACGTTCCAAATGAGAACTAACAGAGTTACCGTAACGTCATATGCTCGAAGATGCTTATGCTTGAGTCACATTCATATGTAAATACAAGGAGACCCGAGCTCTCGCGACATGCAATGTTGTTTGTGAAACAGAATTCAGATTGTCTTTTGAAGTCACCAGCTTTTAAAGGTAATGGTATTGAAAGCTAGCGTATGCAATTTGTGATAGTTTGAATATTTGATACGGTAAAAATGCTTGTTCAAAATATCTGTACAACGAATACACTTTAAGTCTATTTGTTTACGTAAACGTTAGCAACTTTGCCGTATTTTAAATCGTTTTATTTAGCGTACCGTATTTGTGTTTTGTGGTGAAAGAGTGGAGACGACTGGAGGAGGCCTTCGTCCAACGGGCGTGCTGAGTTGACCAAATTTATGTAATATGAATATTATAAATATACAAGGATTTATTAGATAAGACATTACAATGGATAATTATGAAAGACAAATTCCAGAAAGGAAAAAAAAAATGCAACAATTCATGTACATTTAATAATTCAGCAGCACAAGGCTAATAAATAAAATAAAAAATTGTGTTTTGTGTGGGTCAAATTTAGTAACGTGAAGTTTACCCACTTGCTGTTGAACAAGTGATCTAAAATTCGGTACACGTCTTTAGTTTTGATGACAATACAATTATGTATATTCATTATCATTCCAAGATGGCTGCCACCACAAAATTGCGGATTACACATTTTTTACAACTCCCTCGATATGGGTATCAAATGAAAGGGACTGACCAGTAGAATACAGTGCACTATAAAAAATCCAAATCCAAGATGGCCATCGCACCAAAATGGAGATATTCATAATACTTATATTTTTCTTTTCTATTCACTTAATAGATATCTATTAAGTGAATAGAAAAGAAAAATATAAGTATTATACTATGATACCCATATGGGTATCATATGAAATTTCTTAGCTTTTAGTAGGTACATTATCTGCATCATCATTATGTTTCTATACAAATAAAACCATTTTACTTAAAAAAATCTTTTGTACTTGTTTCGAAAACTGTAATTATAACTGAATGACGACGCGGATAGCCTGGTTGGTAGTGACTCTGCCTCAGACGCAGGCGTCCCGGGTTCGATCCTCGGTACGGGCAAATATTTGTGTGATGAGCACGAATGTTTGTTCCTGAGTCTTGGATGTTTCCTATGTATTTAAGTATTTATTTCTCTATATAAGTATGTATATCGTCGTCTAGTACTGTAGAGGAAATCTTCGATAGTTCAAGCAAGGGAATGAAATGCAGACACTCACCTAGTTTCCAGGAACGTAGTACTCCTGGGGGCCCCCGTCTGCTGTATCCGTAGGCGTGTATTTTGGGTTTTGGAAGATCAGCTGTTCTGGCTGGTATGATGATGAATAGAATTTTGGCGATTGGTAAAGACCGGAGCTCAAGCAGGCCGTTGCGAGCGTTCGAATGTTGAATAGAAGAGTCGTGTGTTAGGTGGCAGCACTGTCGCTGTCAAGAGCTGCGTTTTGGTATTCCATTTTGGAAACGTATAGTTTGTTGTGTCCGCATTAGACCCCTTACTATCGAAATAGTTAAATAAAGAATAGGAAATGTTTTGTGCCAGTTTGACATACGTTTTATACATATTCAAAGTACTGAACATGCCGCCGACCATAAAATAATGCTTATTTTATTAAGAAATTATAGGTAAAAAATAATGTGCTTACAACTAAAACATGCAATGTAATAGCTAAGATATGCCTACTCAAGAGGCAATGGGCAGACCTTAACAGCAGGTCGCTTGGTAAGAGTATTACCGATACGTACAGTGACTACCCGAGTAACACCGTCGGCGCCGGGGTGCAGCTGGTGCACGCGCGCAAGGCGCCACTGCAGCGGCGGTAGCGTGTTGTCGACCAACACGACCACTGAGCCCTCGCAGAGGGGTGTGTGAGTGTGCTCGTGGAACCATTTACTTCGCTGCTGTAGCTGGTTTAGATATTCTACACTCCACCGTTTCCAAAAGTGTTGGACAGCTTGTTGAATAACCTGCCATCTTACGAGGCGGTTTGGATTATCGTTAGATAAGTCAAATTCTGGGAGAGAGGTTAATGGTTCCCCAATGAGGAAGTGACCGGGTGTAAGGGGTAAAGGATCCGTAGGATCGTTACTTAGAGTGCAAAGCGGTCTCGAATTGAGAACGGCTTCAATTTGGCACAAGAGTGTGTTGAATTCGTCATGTGAAAGAGTAAGTTTACCTATGACTCTATAAAGATGAGTTTTCATGCTTTTCACTGCTGCTTCAAAGATGCCCCCAAAGTGCGAAGCATAAGGAGGGTTAAAATGCCATGTAATGGACAAGTTAGTTAATTGTTTATTAATAAAAGTTTGATTAGGCTCATTTTGTAAAAACGAGTAGAGTTCGGAAAGATAGCGATTGCATCCAGTGAAGTTCCGTCCATTATCTGAATAAATGTCAGTACATAGCCCTCGACGGGAGATAAATCTACGCAGTGCATTTAAGAATGATTCGGTTGTTAATTCTGGAACTAATTCCAAATGGATTGCTTTCGTTGACATGCAAACGAAAACACAGACGTATGACTTGTAAAGTTTTGCGTTTCTAGTGCGACTTGATTTTAGATAGAAGTGCCCAGCGAAATCTGCCCCTACGTGCAGAAACGGACGCAGAGAGCGTACTCTAACTGCCGGCAGTTGAGCCATCGGCGGCTGCGGTGCCACAGGGCGAGCGCGGAAGCAGCGCACACAGCGGCGCGTGCGCATTCGTACTGCATCGCGGGCGGAAAGAATCCAGTATGTCTGAGCGAGTGCAAATTGCAAAGTCTGAGGCCCAACATGCAGGTGCGTGTTATGATAAAAGTCTATCAACAAGTTTGTGAAATGATGCCTTTTCGGTAAGACAATTTGATGCTTGGCATCGTACGGAACGTTAGCACGGCTTATTCGGCCGCTGACCCTGAGATGTCCGGTTTCGTCCAAGAATGGCTTAAGTTTTTGTAAACGCGGGGTACACCTGTCGTCGTCTTTGAGACGAGCTATGTCTTCTGAAAAGTGTTCAGCTTGAACAAGACTTATTATTCGATTCAGAGCCTGTTTGGTCTCTGGAACCGTCACGTGGTCCGTTGTATAAGATTTAGTTTTACGGCATTTATGGTAAAACCGAAAGAGTAATGCTACGATGCGTAACATTTTTGGTAGCGACGAGAATCGCTCCAGGAACTCTGAGTTAGGTTCGCTATGTTTAGTCACTAGGACGTGATTACTACGTTCTTCGTCAGTATGACAATTTACGTTTGAAATTGGCCACTCTGACTGAGGCCTTGTCAGCCAAGAAGGACCGTGGAACCACTGTTGGTGGTTCAAGCGAGAAGGCAGGACCCCTCGGGACGCGGGGTCCGCGGGGTTGTCCGCTGATTTAACGTGGTGCCACTGTGAGGCAGGCACGTTGCTTGTTGTCTCCGCTATGCGGTTAGATATATATGTACGCCACTTATGTGGGGATGAACGCAACCATGCAAGTGTGATTGTAGAATCACACCAAGCGAAGACTTGGTCAAATGTTAAGACATGGCTGTAAGCCGTGAGAATCTTTTTTATGAGCTTTGATAAGAGTAGAGCCCCGCACAATTCAAGACGTGGAATTGTGAGACGCTTCAAAGGTGCAACCTTTGTTTTTCCAAGAAGGAGATGTGCACTGATAGCACCGTCCAAGTCAAGGACGCGAATGTAGACGCAGGCAGAAAACGCCTTTTCAGAAGCGTCTGAAAACCCATGAATTTGCACTTGATGTGTGCTAGGAAGCACGTGACGTGGTAACGTTATGTTTTGTAACAAGGGAAGCTCGTCAATAAATTGATACCATAGATCACAAATACCTTGAGGAGGAGATTCGTCCCAACCTGTACCTGATACCCACAAGAGCTGAATGAGATGCTTGGCGAACAATGTAATGGGACTGAGGAAGCCCATAGGATCGTAAATCTTTGCAATTTCAGCAAGCATCGTCCGTTTCGTACATTTTCGAGTAGGAGTATCCGTTTGATAGGTGAAGGTGTCTGATTTGGGATTCCACTTGAGTCCTAAGACCTTGACTGTAGTGTCAGTATCAAGCGCTGAAAGAATAAGTGCGTCGTCATGACTTGAATCATTCTTGCTTAAATGAGATAAGAACTCGGAATTGTTACTGGTCCATTTGCGGAGTTCGAAAGTTCCCGCTTTACAAATGGATGTGAGCTCACGTTGAAGAGTGATAGCATCTTCAATTGTATCAGCGCCAGTAACTATGTCATCAACGAAGACTTCGTTGAGAAGCACTTGCGAAGCAAGTGGGTAAGTAGAGGCCTCGTCAATCGCTAATTGGCGAAGCGTGCGTAAAGCGAGGAATGGCGCAGAAGCCACACCAAACGTAACAGTGCACAGGCGGAATTCCTGCACAGGATCGAGAGGAGAGAATCGCCACAGGATCCGTTGAAAGTCGCGATGTTGTTTCGTGACGTCGATAAATCTGTACATCATTTTGATGTCAGCCGTGAAGACAATTTTATGAAGTCGATATTTTAAAAGAACTTCGACTATATCCTGATGTAGTGCTTGTCCTGTTAGAAGGTTGTCGTTGAGAGAACGGCCAGATGTCGTTTTACAGGAAGCGTCATAAACTACCCTCAGTTTAGTAGTCGCTGCAGTCTTTTTCACCACGCAGTGGTGAGGAATGTAGTAGGGAGGCGCGTCGCCGATCGCAGAATCAGTGACAGGCTCCATGTGCCCCAAGTCCTTGTATTCTTGTAGACACTTGTTATAATCTGCTCGTAAAGCAGGATCACGTGACAGCCGGAACTCGAGTTTGTGTAAACGCGAGAGGGCGGTAGCACGTGATTCTCCTAAAGGAGGAGCATTCTCCTTAAAAGGAAGCGAAACGGTATATTTTCCGGTTTGATCCCGTTTGTGAGTATTAACGAAGATCGATTCGCAAAGAGTATCTTCCTTTGACAGATGAATCTGTTCTGGTGCTGACTCCAGCTCCCAGAATCTCTGAAGTTGAATGTCTAACTGACATGTACTAAGGTTAGTGCTAACCTGTCCCACTTTCGCATGGGAAATTCTACCGTTGAGTAGGTAACCGAAAATACTGTTAATGGCCACAGGGGTTCCCTGCGGGCCTTTGATGTTGTCGTGAAGCAGTATGCTGTCACTGTAGTCCGACCCCAGTAGGAGTTCGACTGGACGCGCAGAACGTAATTCTGGGTCCGCTAAAGTAAGACCTTGAAGGTGTGAAATTTGCTCAAATGTACTAGGTACACTCGGAATGTAGCTCGTTATTTTTGGTAAAATGAGCGCTTCTATATAAAGCTTCGGTGACGCTTTATTGTGGGACGTAACCTCACACAATACGTAACCTCGCGGTTGTTGGTTGCTGTCACCTATGCCCGTGACAGTAGTACTGGTCTGCGCGGGAAACCGCGGCAGGCCGAGCCGCTGGACGCACGACTCACTAATGAGCGTGGCTTGCGACCCTTGGTCGACGAGTGCGCGCACCGAGCGCGGCGGAGTGCTTCCGTTGTCCAGGGGACGGATGTCAACGAGCGCAGTCGTAAGTAGAACGGTACAGTTCTGATTATTATTTAGCCCCGTAGCTCCATGTAATAGAGTGGGCGATGAAGTTTCCGCTACCGAATGTAATTCAGGGGAATAGCATTCAGTCGTCAGCGTGACGTTCTGAATGGGTACATCTTCATGTAATGAAGAGTGATGCCGTTGAGAGCAAATGCGGCAACTGTGGCGCGATTTACAATCTTTCGTATTGTGACCGATGAATAGGCAGTTATGACAAATTTTGTTTTCTTTAATAAAATATTTACGTTCATTTAAATTGAGTTTTTGAAAGTTCTCACATTTATAAAGAGGATGTGAATTATCCTTGCAATACGCGCATTTAATTCTATTTAAATAATCAACCGCAGTTGCAGCATGAACACTCGTACTTCGCGCGGAACGCATAAAGTTCGAATCATAAGATCGCGGCTTATTGTACTGTGCGTCTGATTGCGAGCGAGACATCGATAGCGCGCGTCGCGCAGCGAACGCGTTACGCGAGAAAGAGGTAGCAGCGGGCGAGCCGGGCGGGCCGCCGGCGGCGGAGCTAGCGGGCGCGCGCGCAGCCGCGGCCGCCGCGCTCGCTGAGCGCGCGGACGACATCACCTCCGTCGCCGATAACTCCTTGTCTAAGAAATCTATTAAGTCGCTTACCGGAGGTACTTCGCTAGACGATTTTAGTGATAATTCAAAACGCCGCCTTATGTTGGGCGTAATTTTGCGTAGCAAAATATTTAATAAAACGAAACTTCAGTTAGACACTGGAAATCCCAATGATTTTAAGGCCGTGATGTTTTCGTGATAGGTATTGAGCAAGTTACGTAAACTCGGGTCAATGTTTTTGGCATTCACCGGTTCGACATCATAAATATTATCGAAATGTTTAGTTGAGATAATTCTTTTGTTCTCATAACGATTTATTAACACCTGCAAGGCGTTATCGTAGTTTGACTCAGTAACGGGAATAGATTTAATGAGATTATATGGCTCATCCTTTAATGACAACAATAAGTAACGAAATCGTTCGACATTCGTTAATGATTCGTTATCGTGTACCAATGATTTAAACAAGTCGTAGAAAGCATTCCATTCGGTAAGTTTACCGTCAAACGTTTGCAATGAAAGTTGAGGCAGTTTTACGTGTGATTTGCATTGCGTAAATGAATCATGCCCGCAGGGCGCCGACACACTCACTATGCTTTGTTTACGTGTTTCCTTTAAATCATCCAACGTGACTTGAATTTCATAGTACAACGAATCGAAAAGATTGCGTATCGTTAAGTGTTGATCTTTAGAAAAATCTCCAAGTTTTGCCGAAAGTTTTTCGATTTTTCCTTGTACTTGGAAAAATGTTTTCTGGATAGAATTTAATTCTTTTACCCGAACACGGAATTCTGGTAAATTCTTAGAGCAATCTACAATGCGCTGTATACTATTTATTGCTAAATCACGTTCGAAAGTTAACTGTTCTAATTCCATTATTACTGAGTATGTATGTAATGTGTTGTGTGTGTATTTAGTCGCGAACTAAATAATTAATTATTTAACATGCAATGCTAAATATTAAAGTTAAGTGTAAAATGTGTTCAGTACGAAAATACATGAACAGCTAAGATGGGTCATGCACGAAAATACAATGACCGCTAGAAATTGGTTTCAGTATGTAATACCTAGACCGCTATGAAATGACCCACGTAGATACTAAGTACATTAAATTCTATTCCGTATGTAATACAGATGAACAGAGTATGTTAAACTAATAGCGTGCGATTAGCCTTATGGAGCTCGTGGCTCCGCCGTGGCACCGAGCGCGCGGATTGTGCGACTACCGCGGCGATTCGACGGAAAAATAAAACGAAATGTAATTTCGCAAATATCGCTCAAAACCCTATGAAACTATATATAATTAGAAAGTACTCGTTGAGATCAAGCTGTACATACCGGTATTATCGTAAAATAACACGCTAGATAGTTGCAAACTCAATGTGAATTTGTATGGCCGGCGGTAGAACCCGCGCTAAGCGCATACGTCATCCGACGTAAATCAGATTTTACTATGTTTTTACCAGCACAAAACAGTCGAATACAAAATAACCAAATACATATAATGTATCCGGTTCGAAAACAAGTATGTAGAGGAAATCTTCGATAGTTCAAGCAAGGGAATGAAATGCAGACACTCACCTAGTTTCCAGGAACGTAGTACTCCTGGGGGCCCCCGTCTGCTGTATCCGTAGGCGTGTATTTTGGGTTTTGGAAGATCAGCTGTTCTGGCTGGTATGATGATGAATAGAATTTTGGCGATTGGTAAAGACCGGAGCTCAAGCAGGCCGTTGCGAGCGTTCGAATGTTGAATAGAAGAGTCGTGTGTTAGGTGGCAGCACTGTCGCTGTCAAGAGCTGCGTTTTGGTATTCCATTTTGGAAACGTATAGTTTGTTGTGTCCGCATTAGACCCCTTACTATCGAAATAGTTAAATAAAGAATAGGAAATGTTTTGTGCCAGTTTGACATACGTTTTATACATATTCAAAGTACTGAACACGTACCCATAACACAAGCTTTTAGAGCTTACTTTGGGACTAGATCGATTTGTGTAAAAGATTGTCCCCTGATTTATTTATTTTTTATTTATAATAATAATAATAATAATAATTCATTTATTTATCGAACAACTCAGATTCATTTCATTACAATATTAGGTATACAATAAAAATAAAAATAAATAAAGTTAAAATTAGCAATATATATCCATAATTATTTATTTAATAGGCTCGATTGCTTCTTACATGAGGCTTCTTATAATGGTTCGTATTATTTATTCTATCTTTTCAAGTGTGAATAAGTTGTACACTGTTTATTTTCAATTTCTTATACAATTTTTATTTAAAATCAGTTTAACTTCGTGCAGAACAAAAAACATCATAGGTGAAGTTGACACCGCTTTGGCTTTGGCCCGTTTCCATTTTACATTGAAATATGTAGGCTACTTTGGACGTTTACGGTTCGACATGAGGTATAGAGTAGTAGAGTTTAGCAGTTTTGCGATAGTTCGGGGGAGTTGTCACGGGTAACGGTGACACTTCCATACAAATACTTACATTTTTAGAGGTGCTTCTGTTTTCACAGGTAGATAGAAACGATGGTAATGCTTTTCAGGAATAATATAAATAATTTTCTTATCAGTATTTTTTTCTATTAACCAAAATAAGTTTTTTTCCCAAAAACTACTTTATTTTGATTAATTAGGTGAATAAAACGTTTTTTCATAAGTAGTTATTGTGTATTAGAGCGGTTTCAGATTTGCGTTTTTTCTGCGCGTATAAGCTCGTCTTGTAAGCTTGAAGTGTATGGAGATTGCATGTATGAATAGAGTAGTACAGGCGTATAAAAATGAGCTTAATACGCGCAGAAACATTGCCAGTCTGAAACGGCTTTTAACATTTTTCAGTAATCTTGGGTTCATAGCCTGACTCGGATCTCATGGGCGGAATAGCATTAAATATTTACCCCCAACAATTTGGTGAAGGAAAACCATGTTGAGGAAACCTGCATACATCTGTTAAGTAATTCAAAATAATTTAATTTAGATTTATTTAATTTATGTACTAATATTTATTTATTTGGGTCCAATTCGAAACGGTCTCAATTTAAAATTTCCTAAACTTAAAACAAGATAAGTCAAACTCAACTTTGTATAGCACATTGCTCTCAAAATCGAGTTCGACGTCTCTTATTTTAAGTTTATTTACTTTTTAATTTAGCAAAAGCATTTTGAATTGGCCCCATGATTCTGTTGTATTAGTTTATTATGTGGTTGATTTATTTAATAAATGTTAATTTAAAGAAGTCCTCAATCCGCACTGTACCGCGTGGAGACTACCACTACGTAGTACCTACTATTCTAGGCTACCACTGACTGCACAGTACCTTTCACCGAGTAGCTTGTTTCCTGCAGCTTGTATATAGGCTGATGATGGTGACTATTTTCCAGTAATTTAGCCACCCAAGTGAACGCTTGCGGTATTCACAGAAATTTCATAAATTGTGATATTTTTACGCCCTAATTGATTATTTGGACAGCTTCAGAGTGAGCAAATTGATAATTTAATTTGGTAGCGGGGTTAATGACCGGATTGAATTATTAAAGAAGTTCCGTATAGTGCAAACTGGCTAGCTTTGAACTTGCAGCCAGCGCCGTCTCGCGGCTCAGAATATTAAAATTCTCTACGAAGCGGACGCGCAGTAGGTCCTAAGGCACAATGCACATTGTCAACGCATATAAAGATACACTGTTGCCTTTATAACACTATTGTGCTGCACCCTTGCAGTTTCTTTACAGTTTTCACGGCGTATTCTAGTGTTTTATTATTCATGTAACAACTGCCTTATGCGCACCTCCTTGCGATGTTAATAATTGAGGGCTGCCGAGACAGGAAGATGTGGAGTCGACGGTATGAGTCAAGCGAGTTATAATAAATAATGTATACTTATTTCTTTTATACAACTTAAGTATTATTTATTTCAAAGAAAAGTAGCATCTCTTATAAGAGGCATGAATTGTGATGATTTTGTGTGCTTTAGTTATTCTATTTCAAAAAGAGTTCAATCATTTTAAGACAGACATTTATTGCCAGAACATACTATTAAAACAGGTCTCAGAGATACAGGTGTACTTACTTATGTTTTACCACAATATGGCATGCAATATTGAAATCCAATGAGCCAAACCAAAAATCCATGAGCCATGTTTTTTTTACTATTTTGACGAAGCATGTTGTGGATTTTGGTTTGTATATGTATGACGAAGCTTGTGGCGGAATTTATTACCCAATGATATTTGACTTGACGAAGCATGTTGCGGATGTTATCATGTATTTATTAACGAAGCGTGTTGCGAATATTTTAATTGTGATAATTGAATAAACGGATCTTTATTGTTCTCAAAAGAAAAAAAAAAAATATATTGAAATTAATATAATACTTTAAAAACAATACAACACAAAAAGTCTTTATATCAAATTCATTAGTAATAAAAAAACCGGACTTTTGCGAGTGCGAGTTAAACTCGCGTGGAGAGGGTTCCGTTCCATACATGATTATCTGAAATTTACTAGGTTACCTTAAATACCATAGACTTCTTATAGGTTTTTCTGTAATCTATAAGCAAAGATCTATTTTCCGTATTTTTTTCAAAATGTTAGCCCCAGTAGTTTCGGAAATAAGGGGGGGGGGGAATGGTCATTTTCCGCCTATTTTCCTGAATAACTTCTTAACTATTTTAATTAAAATTCAAAAGAAAATATATTTAAGATCCTCACAATAAGCCCTTTCATTTGATATGTCACACGATATAGGTGGGATAACTTTTTTTTTAATTTTCTAGTTTACCTCCAAAAAGTGGCCCCTATGTTTAAAATTCATATATTTATGTCACGCGTCCGTGTTGCGGTCACCAACTTACATATGAATACCAAATTTCAACCCAATCAGTTTAGTAGTTTCGGAGCAAATTGGCTGTGACAGACGGACAGACAGACAGACAGACAGACAGACAGACAGACAGACACACGAGTGATCCCATAAGGGTTCCTTTTTTCCTTTTGAGGTACGGAACCCTAAAAACTAGGAAAATATGAATGTAGGTATGTAATATGTCAAAGTACTCGATCCATGTCAGACGTAGATGTCATTTATTTAGAAAGTCAGGAATTGAGTATAATAACACAATAAAAAGCCATATTTTTATTACTTTTTAATATTAAAGCCTCATGTTGAATACAATAGGGAAATTCCTTATTTAAATATAAATATTTTCACATTATAAATATACTAAAACAATTTAATGTAATGCAATCGTGCAGAAAATATCGAGTAACTCTATACGGCTTTTATATAACGAAAAAAGAAGGCGCGTTTTGTCCATAATAATATTGTGTGGCATAATGCGTTGATATGGCCGCTGTTTATAGCTCATTGTTCCTCTCAATAATAATCTTAGCACTACATTTACACATTTCATTCGGTAACGCACACATTGATCAAGTTCGAAACAAAAGGTCAGTATTATTAAATATTTAAGTGTCTCTGGAATGAGAAATTTATGGCCATTATGCTTTAATATGTAGGTTATTGAAATTGAAAGAGAGCTTATTATATTTGCTTGCTTGCGTATGGGAGAATATTAGGAGTCCATAGTTGGTTGATTCTTTATTACTATCAATGATTTTTGTTACGGGAAACCAAAAATATTTGCCACAAGGTAAAAGGGTACATTATTTAATAACGCCTTACACGCCGCTTACGGAAAGCGGTGCGTTATCGTAAAGACGTTCTACAAATAACCCAAAACATGTGCGCATGAGCCTTGTTTGAAACCATTATTTTATTTTATATTTATTTAAAGATTCCGCTTTTACTAAGTATAGAAGATTAGGGACTTTGAAGACTAGGTCCAATTCGAAACGGTGCCTATATTTAAAATTCCCTAAACTTTAAATAAGGAACGTCAAACTCGATTTTGTATAGCATCAAGCTGTCTAAATCGAGTTTGCAATTTCTTATTTAAAATTTAGAGACTTTTAAATTAGCGAACACATTTTCGAATTGGCCCCACTGACGACATAAAAATAGCTAAATTTACATACGTCTATGGATTGTGCGATTATAATTTGATTTATCAATATTATCGATTTTTTCACCCGATACATCATTTCAACGAAAACATTCCCCCATTTTGTTTAAAATTAGAATAAAACGTGATTTAATATTATTTAAGTCTGATTTAAACCACGAGTTATTGAGTCATTCACATTTATTTCGACTGGAACTGTATTTGAATAACAAATTCGTCACTAATTAGGTGTTATGTGGTCAGTTAAAGAACTTATCTCCCTCATTTATCTCATAAGTATACCGAGTATTATCCACATTCATGCTACCAACTAGTTTTGCTATATTTTTTGTAAGCTCAAATGACAGAATTCAGTCCTTGTGAAAACCGGTAGCTATTAAGAAATTTAAACACATTAACTAGTGGACCCGCCACTTCTTCGCCCGCGGTATTTTCCTTACAAACTTTATCACCCTTTTCACCCCTTCAGGGATGGAATTTCAAAAAATCCTTCCTTAGTGCATCTCTAGTTACTCAAGGAATATCTCCTCCAAGTTTCAAACCTCTAGGACCATCCGTTTAGGCAGTGCGTTGTCTATAAGTCACGGTACTGTTTTAGGTTTCCCTAAACATATCAATTTTGACCAAATATATTTATGAATCTCCTTCCAGAGGTAGTATGTAATCAGATATTTAACAAAACTACAGCAAGAAAATGTATCCATCCAAACGCACGTTGACCTGTCCTTTAACGTTCCATTGGCTATTCGGGGCCCGCAATGGATACGTTTCATTTTTCATTTCCATCCCAGTTCGATACTGTGTACGGGCATGGATACCTCAGACTCTTGTCGCTATTGTGTCCAGCGTGGAACAACGGTTTGCACTTACCGAAGCATGTGACCGTGATCAGTGAAGACGCGGAACTCATTCTCTATTAAGAAGCTAAGTGAAGAGTTTATGGTTGATTATAAGCAACGGTAATGAATAAGAGAGTGGAAACATTGCTCCGTAATGGAATGTATTTAAAGTAGTTGGCTTAGATACATATAATAGCTATATAAAATCAAACATTTTGTTACGTAGATGATATTCAAAGTGAATGACATAGACTTCATTGATGTTTTAATGATAACGTTGACAATTATTACCAATTGGAATTAGAATTAGAATTTTTCAAAAAACTTCCATATTGCCGATTTCTTCATCATTACTATCTTTGTCCTTAATCTATGATACGTGCTCATGTTTGCCCGACTGCGCCAGAAGGAGGGTAATATTTTACGAGTGTATGTATGTTTGTATGAAATGAAGTATATCTATTTCTTTCGCACGCTCTGTAGCCTAAACTACTTGATAGATTTTAACATAAATGAGGTGTCGTTGGGTTCGTCTTAATTGTGGGAGTGACTTATTACAGCGAAAGAAAAAAAAAAAAACAACTGCAGTACCTATTGTGGTTGATATGGAAATCGCAGACGGTGACCCAACTATAAAATCCTATAATAGCTATACGAAGTCACCGAAGCTATTTCCATATAGACCTCAATGGGTACGGCAGAATCAATTTCTTGTTTCTCTCTTTTTAAAGGTTATTCAGTCGGGTTTTTTTATAATTAATATTTTTTATTTACGACTAAATTTGTTAGTAGTACCTAAGATATTATGAATAAAAAAGGAATGAAATATTTAATTAAACTTATAATACTTGCTGAAGGATTGTTGCTTGTTAATAATGCCCAGTTTTTTACAAAGCTCTTTAAGAGTTCCGTTTGCTTACTGTGTAATAACTAGCTCAGAAGGATGTATTAAGTAAATCCCTGATTAAAAAGCATTCTGTAAAATACAAAGCACTGAACGTTATGGCACTCCAGAAGTGGATATCGCTAGTTAGCGGACTTGGAAGTTCAACCATTATCCATTACACTTTTATTCCATTTTCACTGGAAAAACGTTCGAGTGTTTTTTTTTCATAAAAGCAAAAAACTTTAATGGTATTGTGCCGTATTCATAATTAGACCACACGCGATTGTGTAAGGAGGTAGAAGAATTTAAATTCCAACTGTTCGTGGAAAAAGTTTATGTTGTTGTAATACTTTCTACGTTTCGTTTTTGCAAAAAAATGTCTTTGAACGGCATGCGCTCGTATTCCCGGAAAAAGGCTGGTTTGAAACAAACCGAGCAATTTACGATGTGTTACATAAAGCTCACGTTCCTAAATTCATCTACTTGGGTGGGCCGGTTTGATAACCATTAGGGTTTTTGTTAGAATTTAATGATCGCTCTTAAGAGATCTAATGGGTATCACTCCTTGTTTGTTATTTTATCAGTGAGAGGAGACGGATGGTCAAATTTCAAGGAAAAGCAATGGTGTGATTTTACATCAAGGTATGGTTTCTATTTTATAGTTTTTACATATCTTAAATCAAACACTATTCTCCAAATTACAGGATTGTCGATAAATGAAAACAAACGGCTTCCTATGATTCCGCTTTCTCAAAAATGAACGTAAGACGGCAACATTGTAGATGAGCGTTTAACGACAATCCAACAATAGCTTTGGTCTGATGTTAAAAATATCTGAGTAGGTACACGACCATACCACCTTGCACCATGCATCCTTTATACGAAATATTGAACTGCCGTAAATAGTGGTAGTCTTACGAGATTCAGATATATTTCAAAACTTTGTCCACCCAAATTCTTTAAATGTTTATACAAACTCAAATATATTTTATTAGTAATAAAACAAAACTCACTTTTCACACAGTCTAGAAACAACGTTACGCGCCGAGAGGCTGTCGTCGAGTGTAGTGAGTTCCAGAGGTGATGGGACACATAGCTAACCATTTCAGTGGCTAAGTAGTTTCAATTTTTCCATTGGCAGTCGATTGTTTTCTTTCTTCAGGCTTACATTAGGTAGCGATGGTAACCCTAAGCGGTGGCACAAAGCTCCTAAAGTGGCATGAGTGCAGACGAAACTAGCTGTGGCAAACTATTTGTGGCACTTCCAGCGATAGAGGTGAACTCGTGTCAATACGCGACGTCGCAGTTGTAATTCAAGTCGCATGTTGTACGGGTCACGGAAAGTGTATTCTTTATAAGATCTACCGCAAACGATTTACGATTTAAAACAGGCCCAATCGCAAAAAAACTCGCTTGTAAAATTTTGGTGGAACAATAACCTTTACATGATGAGCTTATGGAATTGGTCAAGATGATATTGGTTTTTCTATTAGGGATAGGTAAAAGGGTCAGCCGTTATAAGGAGGCTTAATATAATCTTAATTTAAGAACCTGGAATTTGCTTAGTTATTTAGAACGTTTTTTGGTAAGTCCTGCGGCTGCAACACATTCAAGCGGCCTTTATTAAGCCTTTAATTATATCACTATGTTGAATACCACTTTCACTTAATCATTACTTACAAAATCTCTAAATCCGCTAGTATCTGATATCCCTATAGTATAATTTTTGAATATGTTTTGTGTTTTGAGGAAATCATAAGTTGCAACAGTTTTAGGTACATGAAAGTCGTTTGTTTGTTGCCTCCCTAATATATGTATATACTAAAGTGCATTCGCTGGTTTTAGGGTATCAGTTTTAAAATGGCCCTCTCTGACAGATGTTACCGTCAGCCGACGTGACATCAATATAAAACAACATGCTTTGTATACCCAATTCGAAAAAGAAACCAGAGAATATTCGTCAAGAACACTTTTTACTAGTAGTTTTCTGACGGACAGATGACTCCGTCTGAA
Source organism: Tortricodes alternella (assembly GCA_947859335.1). Taxonomy (NCBI): domain Eukaryota; kingdom Metazoa; phylum Arthropoda; class Insecta; order Lepidoptera; family Tortricidae; genus Tortricodes; species Tortricodes alternella. The sequence goes on from OX401981.1 coordinate 5,598,278, forward strand.
ATACCTTGGAGACGAATGTTTTTTTATTTAAATTTAGCATAAAAATAGCTTACATATAATCTACACTTCAAAAAAGCAAAATTGAAGCGACAAGTAAGATTTAAGAAATAATATAATAAAGTCTGATCAGTCACTACGATCATTTACATTTTAAAACTTTTGACACGCTGCTAGATTTTTTAATTATGATAAAATATTCTCTTCAGATGTAGATCTTCTTTTACTTAGCAAATGAAGAGTCAGATCAATTAATCAAATTATTAAAAACGGAGATAATTTTGACATTGATGATTATATTTTAGATCCTGAAAAGTAATATTAAGGTTAAAAAACTAAATCTTCAACGCCACTTAAACTGCACTCTTCTAATCCTAGGTACGCTCCACAAACAAGCATTGCTTTTCTGTTTGTACTCTTAATATTCAGATAACATTATCTTAATTAAGTTGTCCTCCTAGATTAAAAATGCCCAAATATTAAGTTTAAGGATTGAAGTTCTTAAACAATTTACAGCGTATGCCCCGCAATGTACATTATTTTGAATAGATAGTATTAAAAGACCATTAAAATTAATTAATGTAGAAATAAACCGAACCGCACTAAAGTAATTTGATCCAACAAATAGGTATTTAAGATAAATTTATTAAAGCTCCGAGAGATATGCGCAATAAAAACACGGTAATTTGAATCGTTTACGAGCATGTTTATTGTTCATATTCGTTATTAATTGTGTTGAATATTTTACGGATGCTGTGGGGTGATAAAAATGAAAAGCCGAGGCAGTTTGCGAGGCGGTGCATTGCAATTACCATTGCGTATCTCGATAAAAGTTTTAGCTATGCGATTGGTATCATCTACGTGCCAGATTAGCGGAAAGTATAATAATTTGTTTAATAATTTGGCCGCTTCAAGTTAAGATGGTGGCGGTTAAATAACATAAGTTAACTTAAGAATTTTGTGTAATTTTAAATAAGTCTTGCCGAGCGCAAGTGTATCGAGCAGTTATGGCTACAATTTTTTGCACAAGTTTAACTGGTTGTTCACTATTGATACATAATATTACTATATAAATAATTTAGGCCGGTAACGTGATTTCCAATCACAGCCCCGAACTGGATGGAGATAGATGTCGCACACCCATTACCCGTATGTTCGACGGCTCTAAAGAAGATGAATTGGGCAAAGGCGATTTATATCAATTCGTTGTAAATGATTCTTGGCTATCCCTTCCCGTTTATCTAAAAACTATTAGGAGTCTTATCTGAATACAAATACAAATAATAGGTCTAGCAACCTTCTAAACTTCTTATTAGGTAGTGGTTGACAGCACAGAAATATTATTATGGATTCTTATGAAATGCCAAGGAGAACAAATAATTCAATTGGATTTGTAAGTCAAAATATTGCATATTTTAAGTTTAAGAAAAATTTTAATTTTGTGATTTAATTTAGTAATTTGAATTCAAATTGTAACTCTAAATTTTGACTTATTTTTATTTTCTATTCATATATTTTATTAATTTTAATTAATTTTAAATTAATTTTTAATTTGCTGTGCCCTCACAGGGTTCATGTTGCAGCTATACATTATATTCAAGATCTTTTATATACAACATTAAGTGCAATAAATATTTGACTTTGACTTTTGACTAACGTAACTACAACTAACAAACTAAACTGGTTTATCACTTCATTCTCAGAATGTACCTACTAAGGGTAACCTTAAAAAATGTATGGACATTGTTCTAATAAGTGTTTTTTCTCATTTTAAGCATCTACGAGCGAATCTAGGCTTGGCTGGTTCAGGGAGTGCAAAATGCTGTTTTGAGACGGACAAAATGGCGCGCCGCGGCGGGGTGTCTCATAGCGAGCGCGCAGCACTTTGCCAAATGCGCCTAGGATCCGGATTTGCTCGCATTGCCCGGATAAAGAAAGCTGAGCGTCACACAGAACTGGATTTTTTGGAAGCCTAGTTTTTTATTTCTTTCTTGCCAGAGTATGTGACGATTGAAATGGTTGGTTTTAAAGTAACAACGTGTGCATTTTAGTAAGTGTTATTTATTTATTTAAAATTTATTGCGCAATACATGAGTGTGATGGCGTACTTAATGCTTTAAGGCTTTCTCTAACAGTCAACCAGTAGGCCAAAAAGAAACACGTTGATGATGGCGCAGGAAGTATAGACAGTAAGGCAGTGAGTCACTATACGCTATGGTACGCTACGTAATGCAGTGTACGAGTGTACAAAAAAACCGGGCAAGTGCGAGTTAAACCCGCCTGGAGAGGTTCCGATCCATACATGATTCTGAAATTTCCTGTGTTACTTTAAATACCATAGACTTCTCATAGGTTTTCCTGTAATCTATAGGTAAAGAACTATTTTCTGTATGTTTTTCAAAATCTTAGGCCCGGTAGTTTCGGAGATAAGGTGGTTAATGGTCAATTTTCGCTTATTTTCCTAAATAACTTCCAAACCATTCATCTCAAAATTAAAAAAAAAAAACATATTTAAGATCCTCACAATACGCCCTTTCATTTGATATGTCACATGATATAGTGAGCGTAACTTTCTTTTTTAATTTTCGAATTTACCCCCATAAAGTGGCCCCCATGTTTAAAATTTATTTGTTTACGTTACGCATCCGTGTTGCGGTCACAGACTTACGTATGTGTACCAAATTTCAAATCAATCGGTCCAGTAGTTTCGGAGCAAATTGGCTGTGACAGACGGACAGACAGACAGACAGACAGACAGACAGACAGACAGACAGACAGACAGACAGACACACGAGTGATCCTATAAGGGTTCCTTTTTTCCTTTTGAGGTACGGAATCCTAAAAAAAGCAAACTTTTTTTGTTGTTTTAATTAGCAAAATTTTAGGGAAAATGTACGGTATGAAAACGAAAACCATGTCCAAAGTACAAACTAGTACTTATGTAAAATTAGTCCCTATTAATTTATGATACGTCTCGGTGTGATGCACGGTGACCAAAATCTTAAGGAGCCGGGGAAACCTACTAGTTGTACACATCACTATGAGTCACGGACAACGAAATACTCTTAGGTGATCGATTGCAAGCTTCATGTGGATTTGATGTTTTGATAAAATATGAGCGGCTATTTTCTGCGCTTTGATATCCGAATATGCAAAGAGCTTCGTGTTTCATGTTATAATGGAGCTTTGATTTTGTTATTAAAAGTTACGTTTGATAGGTTTGCTTTGTTGAGAGATACAGGGTCACTAAAATATTTTTGGGTTGTTATGATTATGATCAAGCAAATTGAATTAAGACGCTGACAACAGCCAATGACCTTGAGCGATCGGTCTCCGTCTTTTTGTACCCGAGTAAATGAGAAGCACTTTGCGGTTATTTGTATGGGCGAAATCAAACACGGATGAATTATTATAAGTAAACACACTACACGTAAAATATAAATTAGTCAAGTTTTGAGTATGGGCGCGATGTAATAGTGTTATTAATTATAGACCCATAAGTTAAAACAATTGAGACTTAGAACTGTTTAAAGAGGATTTCAGATGTAACTTCACGATATTTTTCTATCGTATCGATTGCATCAAATCGTGTTTTGGAATTAAGTTTCAAAACAATATAAAGACTATGAATATATTTTTTTTGCGCTTTGCCAATTCAAATAGGTTTTGTAAAAAAACTGTTTAAGTAAAGCCGATTTACGTGTTGTAAGCGCCTGAAGTGTGTGGTAGATTGTTATTAATAATTATTATAAATGAATAGCATTAAGTATTCCAGAAATATCATGTACGACACAGAAATAAAAGTATCGAATGAAAAGCTATAGCGATATAACTATCTACTCTTTAAGATAGGTACCCACTTCAAATCAGGTACAAAGTGTAATGTGCGCGTAAGTGCATTACACATCCTTTCTACAAGCAAATTAAATGGATCCCCAGCGTTGGGCTCGTAAAGTCAATAAATACCTCGGCTCAAAATTTGGCGAACGCTCGAGATGCTCAGGATCGTTTGCGCGCCGACATTGCACTCCGGCGCAGGTAAGTGAAGTTGCGTGTAAAGCCGTCGTCGATAGACTACTTTATAGTGGATTTTGTCTTAACAACCATTTAAGAACAAGCTCATTGAATAAAAGGCGTAAATTTGCAGACGAGGAATGCTTATAGTCGGTTTTAATGGTATTTGCAGCGGCGTTAAATACAAAAGAATGGCCACTTAATATTGTATTTCCTAGAATGTATAACGGCGGTCTTCCGTTTTTAACGTAAGATTAATTAGTGAAAAAACTGATTAGTTTGCTTGACAGATTGACGAGTATACTGTTCAGTTAATATACTCTTTCTGTAGCTTTAATAATATCTTTAAAAGCGGCCAAGTGCGAGTCGGACTCGCCCATGAAGGGTTCCATGATTTATGACGTAGTAAAAAAAACTACATACTAGATCTCGTTCAAACCAATTTCCGGTGGAAGTTTACATGGTAATGTACATCATATATTTTTTTTAGTTTTATCATTCTCTTTTTTTAGAAGTTACAGGGGGGGGACACACATTTTACCACTTTGGAAGTGTCTCTCGCGCAAACTATTCAGTTTAGAATAAAACGATATTAGAAATCTCAGTATCATTTTTAAAGACCTATCCATAGATACCCCACATGTATGGGTTTGATGAAAAAAAAATTTTTTGAGGTTCATTTTTAAGTATGGGGACCCCCAAAAGTTTAATGTTTTTTTTTTCTATTTTTGTTTGAAAATCTTAATGCGGTTCACAGAATATATCGACTTACCAAGTTTCAACAGCGTAGTTCTTATAGTTTCGGAAAAAGTGGTTGTGACATACGGACGGACGGACAGAAATTACGAAACCATAAGGGTTCCGTTTCTTGCCATTTGGCTACGGAACCCTAAAAATGTAAGCCAATTAATTTCCTTCCAGCTAAAAGGGTAAAGTTTAATTTAACAAGAGCAGCATCATGACTATAGTTCCAGTAAAATCGGTACTCGTTTATCGAATATTGTTCGTGGCCGTCCACAAAATTGCTATTCCTTAAGTAAATAAGTAATTTAACAAATCAGATTTTAAGTGGCGCGTCGGGGCGTAATCTTAGCTCGGATCAAATTAACTTATACGCTCGCTCCCTAAGGTTTATTTGAGCATAATGAGCAGTAATAACTAACTAGGAAGCGTGCTCGTATAGTTAGCATGTAAATTAGGCTAGGGGACTGATATGCGATTTCGGACGGCGTCGTGACGGCAGGAGACTGTCTGATCGACATCTAACCTATCAAATGTTTTGCTGTAATCAGTCTTAGACGAGTTTTACACAGTATCATTTAAATAGATCATTGTAGTAAAGAATATGGACTGTGAAGGATTAATAGCTGTTATAAAATATTATAATATGTTTCAGTAAAAGAAGGATGGAATTTAATTTTAGAATTGTAATTGGCTACTTGACTATAGTAACAAATATTAATATATTTCTGTGGAACGGTTGCTTAACGTACATAAATACATGTCAAAGAAACAAAAAGATAATTTTGACTTTTACTTTTTCTTTTATTAAGGGTTAAAAATTGTCAAAGTAAGTGAAAAATAAATATTGTATTTTAGTTCTGAATAACTAGTTTTTGACATCCTCATCAAATTTCTGTAATTTTTTATTACTACGATATTGGCCTAAAAACAGTATTTTCCGAAATAATTGCAAATTTCATATATTTTGTACACAATGACGAATGTAAAAAGAGCCCTGACGGCTATATAAAAAGTATCACCGTCAGGGCTCTTTTTACATTGGTCTGGTATACACTCCAACTAAACTGTGACGTCATATTTCATGGCCATTTTGTATGGAACGTTTTTGTGAGTGGTATGAACTAGGACTTTTCAAAGCGTATCTCAAAAATAAAAAAACACAATAATGTTTTGCGAACACAGTTTGGCTTCTATTACTCAGTACTTTCCAACCAAAGATGAAATAAAAATCATGCAACTAGCCAGTTGTATTATGTGCATCGCTTGAAACAGACCTGCTTTGTATGTAAAAAAATAATTAATATTAATCTGATTCGAATGCATTTAATGTTTAGGCCGCTCATCACTACTGTTTACTTTAATATCTGAGCTGAATTTGGCACTATATACATTCTATAACTCTTGCTGACCGTACATAACGTATGATTAAATTTTAAATTGCTCGGCCCACACAGGCCGCTCTCAATCGCCTATCGCGTCGTGACGCGCAGGGATCCCCTTAACAGGCGATACTCCCTCACATTGCTTAGGATGATCCTTTTAATTTTATTTGCAAAAAATAAACGCATTTCTGAGTTTAGGCTGTAATTGTCGTAATAATTTTAAAAAATAATTAATTTTGAAAAGTAATATGCATAAATCTAATAAAATCGGCCCATTGATTGAAGTCGTCTTACTCAGAACTCTATTGGTTGTCTCGTGCAAGTAGGTTAAATGTACCAAAAATTGCGCTGAGGATAACCTCAATTAAGAACTGATATAAATCAGGTCTTAAATAATCGACTGGCCTTTAAAAATATCCACCACTTTGTCACCTTTATCGGATGCGAAAAGGGTTTCATTAATTTTGTGAAATAAAACCAAGGCTTGTATGCTTGGCGAAGTGACCATGAGTTAGCAGAATAGACAAGTGATTTCATACAATTCATTATATTTTTTAATTGGTATGTAAATATAATAATATTTTTATCGTTGTAATTTTTTGCCTACTCGGCAAACCAACGTTTGGGATCATCGGAGTGGAATTTGGTATGAAAATAGTTTCTGTCACTCCAGGACCCTTTGTTTTATGGTAATTTTCGTGAGCACGTCCCGCTTAATTTTCTTCATCACACTGCTGCTGATTTTTGATAGGAAGTGCCGTCTGGAGAATATTCATATTCAGGTAAGTAGTAGGCCAATGTATTTTTTTTTTAATTGACTGACAAACGAGCTGACGGGCCACCTGATGGAAAGTGTTCACCGCCGACCATGGACATCTGCAACACCAGAGGTGCTGCTAATGCGTTGCCAGTCTAGGGAGGATGAGGATGGGGATGGGATGGGGACGAGGAAATAGGCCTCCGGATCTCGTCACTCACCGTACGAAACGTAATAGCAAGCTATTACTTTACGCCGATATTCTGTGAGAGTGTGGTACTACCCCGGTCGAGCCGACCCATTCGAACAGTAATCATCTTGTGACGATTACTGTTTGGCTCTACCACTACAAAAACCACTATGGTTGGTCTATTCTGACAAAAAAATCTTGAGGAGTCACTACTTCGCAACTACCTACATTAAAAAAAAAAAACTTTTTTTTTTCTTTTTATATCATAACTAGTATTCATTCTTTGGGAGGCGATGCAAATCTATATAAAGAAAATCATTTCAAAATTTGAAGCAAATCGCTTAAATGCATCCCGAAAAACAATGTTATAAAAAAACATAAGTCAAAAACTGTCACAATTAGGATGTTCATACTCAGCATAAATATTCTTCACTATAAGAGGTACTCACAAAAAAAACCATTTTGATGTAAGAGCCGACTTACTATGGAAACCAGATTATGTCCTTTTTGCATGATCCAAATTCAACTTCCCACGGGTGGTATATACGCGGTATTTCACCAGATTCACCGATCATTTCGTCGGCTCTATTAGCCAGCTACATACGAAACTAATGAAGGCATTGCCCCGAGGCAAGCTCGCCCGAGACTCCAAAAAAGAGCCTGAAAGACGCTCTTGGCACCTTTTGGCACTGTTACTCTCTTCATTTCTACCTTCATCAACTGACTCACGGAGTCTCGAAGGCAAGCGATCTGCCTTCCCGCTGCGAACGCATGCGGCCTGCTTACCTACCGCCTGCCCGCTGCCATGCTGATCCACCACGCCCCTGCCGCCGCGAGCTTTGCCCGAGGAATTCAGCGGACACGCCACTTTCACCTGCACGTCATCCCCAGTTCTGACGTCGCTTTCCACTCACCGTCATCTTCACCTCCACCTGGGGACCCCATAGTTCGCCCGTTCATTTGGTGCTGGACTGATCCCGGGAACGCCGCCAACCCATAAGTACCCCCTTCGTGCTCGCTGACACTCTAAATCCTCCATACACACCTAAACTACACACTACGCCACTACTACACCCACTTCACCCAACCTTTCTTGTTTATATTTTTTAATCCTATATTGTAAATAATCTCCATCTCTTTTTCCCTTGTAAATAAATACCTACCTTATTCTAACTGTAACTCTAATTCTAACTGCTACTACACGACACTGAGAAAGGACATAGTTATGCTACTTTTGTTTAAGAAATTCAATTTCTAAAAGAGTTAAACAATACACGCTGGATAATTGATTTACGGTAAATTCATACTGCTTGAGGAGTACCGTTACTTTTTATGTAATTGCGCGATATACGGCTAAACCGCTAAGCCGAATTTAATAAAATTTAGTATGGAGATACTTTGAGCCCCGGGTCTTCCCTCATTGGCAACTTTTTTAAGATGACCAATCCCTAAAGGGGAGAAATAGGAGCTGGAAAATTAATTAACGGCAAGTTCATGCGTGCCCGACGAGAAAGCCCGTAATTTGAAAGAAAAGAAATCTTAAAGTCAGTTACATGAAAGTTCGTTATGGTTTAAAGATAAATTGCCCCGGGTAAAAGCTAGTGTTTTCATACAATAATGGACCAATCTCAATTAATAGTTTTAGTAACAACACGTTGTAAGTTAAATAAATACAAATGTCTATGAATGAGTAATTTTATTGTGTAATACAAAATTAATTAAACCAGTCTCTAGTTTCATAGTCCAAGGCAAGAAGTTAAATAGAATCTGACGCAGTAATAAAGAAAGTAATTGAACAGACAGACACAATTAATGCATAAATACATCCACCGCTAGTCTACTACAAATTGATATCAATTAGAATTCAATTTAATCGATTAACTATTAATTGAATCTAGTTCTCTGATTGCATCAATCGCGTGCGCATGCAATGATTAATGTCACATATAATTATTGACACTCCTTGCTTTATCAAGCAAGATCCTAATAATGAAACATTCGTTTTATTTACGAACAAAATGATCTAAAGGAATGAAATAATTGGTAATGCTATAATAATTATTGAGAAATATAAGTTTACTCTTCTACAAAATGATAATAGTAGTTTATGCAACGGTTGCAGAATGATAGGCCTTAAAACACTAGTGCGGTTTTATGAAACGAGCTTTGCGAGTTTCATAATAAGATCGCACGTGTGTTTTAAGGCGAAATTATGCAGAGTTGCATACATAACTTTATCTAAACACATATTATAAACGGCGACACTGCGACGATGGGGCCCCGCCGGCTGCGGCGACGGCGGCGCGCCGGCCTGTAGCTCATATCTGTATCGTTATGACCATTACGATACTAAAATGGATACTGTAATAACATTAACAGTACAGGTTGTTTGGTCAGTGCGAGCGAGTGTGCGAGAGTGTGCGTGAGTGTGCAGGAGTGTGAGCGAGTGTGCGTTAGTGTGCATGAGTGTGCACCAGTGTGAGCGAGTGTGCGTAAGTGTGCGTGAGTGTGCGTAAGTGTGCGTGAGTGTGCGTGAGTGTGCACCAGTGTGAGCGAGTGTGCGTGAGTGTGCGTGAGTGTGCGTAATTGTGCGTGAGTGTGCATGAGTGTGCGTGAGTGTGCGTCATTGTGCGTGAGTGTGCGCGAGTGAGAGCAAATGTGCGTCAGTGTACGTGAGTGTGAGTGAGCGTGCGTGAGTGTGCACGAGTGTGAGCAAGTATGCGTCAGTGTGCGTGAGTGTGCACAAGTGTGCGTGAGTGTGCGTGAGTGTGCACGAGTGTGATCGAGTGTGTGTGAGTGTGCGTGAGTGTGAGTGAGTGTCATAGTGGAAACCAGTTTCCCAGAATTATTTTTTGCCAAGCTGTAATCTAACTTACTGCCGCATTCGGAAAAGCTCTTCCGAAGCTATGTAAGTCAATATGGTAGAGCAGTCACATTTTCAACCTATTCGAGAGTTAAAAGTACTCCAGGCGGATTTTTGCGTTAAGCGTCTTGTTAAATTTTATCTTAGAAGGTGCGCTAAGCCAGGTTTCATCATAGGCTTTAAAACCTCATGCTCCAGTAACCGTTTATCTCTCCAAAGGCGATTGCGATAATCTCAACAATCATCAAGCGTTTCTTGATCGCGAAGCCAAATGGTTTAAATATCAAGTGCTGGGAAGGATGTTGATTATCCTATCTCCCGTTCATTCAGGTTATCCGCCAAATAGCATCATCAGTAAACCATTACACTCGATGTGGTCTCACGCGTTTACTCATAAATGTCAGTCAAAACGGATTATGGCAGGCATTCCGTCGGGGTTCGCCGGGCCAAACGAGCCCTACACAAAGGCATGTGAAATTAGGATTTGTCGTTCATTAATAAGGTTATTGCAACGTGCAATATTCCCGACAAAGATTATAAGCAACGGTTCAGGTGGACTAAAAAGTGACCATTATATTTGAAGTCGTAGGCGATGTGTGATTATTCTTTGAGGCCATTTGAGTGATTCAACTGAGTAACCTGTCTAAAAACTTTGTTGAGTGATATTAATCATCCATATTTCATATCATTCGAATTAACAGACGGGTGCTGAATAGTGCGGGGCGTTTTTTTCAATAACGGTTTTAAAAACAGTTTTTACATAAAAACGGAAAAACTGTTTCTTACTGGAATGGAAAAGATTTTTTATAATAACGTCAATGACACTTCAAAAGCGCATTGAACGAATGACGAGAACGGACTAAAATTTCCCTCCCTTCCCTAAATAACAGTAAGTAACTAGTTTCCGCTAGAAACGAGAAACCAGAGACGCAGATTTGCATTGATAACAGTTGTAACAAAAAACCGTTACAAGTAAAACTGTTTTCTAAAATGAACGCATTGCAAAACTGCAAACTTGAAATAACCGGTTTGTAAAGTTCAGACAAACAAAACGATTTCGTTTCGTTCTACGGAAAACGCGAAAAGACCCAGCACTAACAGACAACTTATATGATTATGTATTATGCCGATATAGTAACAGTTCAGGGACTGGCGAATTACTGGATGTTCTGTAAAATAATCTTTGACATTAGACGTGATGCGAGTAATCCAATAAAGCGCATGATTTCCTAATCCGAGTCACTGAGGCGTCTTACCAGCAGCGTTATTATGCTCTGATATTGCTTATCAGTGTTACTGTTTACGTAAATCAGCCACCTTTGTTCATTCTAGAAGGTAATAAGCAACATTAATTTCATAGTTAATGGTGAAAAAAGTGCATTTCAGTTGATCGTTTCCAGAAACAAACAAATATTTAAGATAGACGTGAAATAAAAAGTAGCCCAAATTACTCATTCAGAACAACACCGGTTTCTCCGTCAAATGAATTTTACGATAACTGCCAAAATCGATGCATATATGAAAAATCGCTCTTTGTAAAAGGGGTGGCTTCTAAGAGGAGCAGAAAGTTGCATAATTTGGAGACAAGCAAAGTGCGTTCGCGTGTCGTACGCACGTGACTTTGTTCCGTGATATCCATTCCAGCCGAGCATGCGTGTGCGTAAACTTTCAATGTTTAAATACATTCAAGCGTATGGTCAAGGAGACGTGGCGCCAGTAAGTACCTACTACTTTTTTGTAGGGTTAAGAACGGTGCTGAAAGTAATGAAACGTCAAAATAAAAACCGGCCAAGTGCGAGTCGGACTCGCGCACGAAGGGTTCCGTACTCTATAAAAACGGCAAAGAATCACGTTTGATGTATGGGAGCCTTATTTATTTTATTATGTTTTTAGTTTTTCTTGTTATAGCGGCAACAGAAATACATCATCTGTGAAAATTTCAACTGTCTAACTATCACGGTACATTAGATACAGCCTGGTGACAGACGGACAGACAGACGGACGGACAGCGGAGTCTTAGTAATAAGGTCCCGTTTAACCCGTTGGGTACGGAACCCTAAAAAGGAGAAAATTAATATGAATAAAGCGTTATTCTCTTGTACATTAAAATAAATAATGACATAAATTATTGTAATAAAAATTGGGAGTAGGTAGCAGGAGTAGAACAAGTTGGTTTACAAATTGATACCGAAATAAAATGTAATTATATTTTAAACTTCATTGATGCTAAAGATATTGAAAGCAAATTAACCCCAACGCCCCGTTTCGAACTGCTTTATTGTATTTTATTAATTAGCGTATTAGTATTTCGACATTCAAATCTTACCAATGGGGCCAATTCGAACGTATTTTCGCTAAATTTAGAAGTCGCTAAATTTGAAATAAGAACCGTCAGACTCGATTTTGAACCTTGGAGCTATACAAAATCGAGGTTGACGTTTCTTATTTTAAATTTAGGCAATTTTAAATTTAGCGAACACCGTTTCGAATTGGACCCATTAGTCTTAATTATTGTTTATTATTAATCTAACCACGTATTATTATTCCTATGCACTGTTTAGTCTATTTTAAACACAATGTTAGTATTTAGTTATATTTTTGAATCTGTCTGTCAAACATCACAACGACGAAAATAACTAAATTAACTTTTAAGCAAGTTATAAATATAGTTAAAGATCTTTACGTCAAGTTAACTTTTTAAAAATGCTAAGCTTCGGATTAAATGCAATTGGGCAAGTTCTACGCAAGTTTCTGACTGTTTTTGAATAATCCCCGTGCGATGCTTTAGTACCCATATTACAATGAAAGATAGCAAAGGGTTCTGTTATTATCGGTGAGAAATACTATAATTAAGTGATATTTAATGATGTTTAATGTGGATAGGTACACAAATGGACTGATGGGGGGGTTCCGTTAAATATTGGTTTTAACACCAACTGATGGAAATGTTTTGATCAATAGTTACTATCTAAATTAATTTCAATAATTACTTTTTCTACCCTATTTGCGATTGTAAGAAAATTCTTACGTAAGTTTACCTTGTTATTAATTTTATTTGCCTTTCATAAAGCTTGAATGCCCATATTAAGCAAGTTTGGTAAGCGCCTTCCATGCCCTATTTAAATTTAATTTCATAAAATTTAGCCTGAGACTTCCAACTGCTGGTGCAGGCCAAAAGCTTCCATCACATCTTTTCACCCATCACTTACCTGAGCAATCTGTCCGCCTTCATATATAAAATGGTTTACTGTCTGAAAATATTTTACTAGTAAGTCTAAATCTGCCAGGTCTAAATAAATGGTGAAGAGAAAGACACATTTAATTGGAAAACGCTGGAGACATTGCCAGTACATTTAGCTAGTCCAACATTTAAATAAACGCCTCTTTAAAACTCCCAACGATTTGTCCACTAAATCAGAGTTCAGCGCGATAAGCCTAATCCTTTCACACGTCATGGAATCCAGAAAAGTAGGAAATTCCAGTCGCACGCCCACAATGTAAATGTCTGCTTATCTCACACCGGAGCCACTCATCAAGAGAAATATTTACTAAACAGAGAATTACGGGCACCTCAGGGGAGATAAAAGTGGAGATTAGCCTTAATTAGCTGGCGCTACATGGCTTATTAAATCAAGTATTTGAAGGTGTTGGGGATATGATTTGTCGAAGTATCAAAGTATGTTTCACACTGTCCTGACAGTTGCTACAGACACAGAGAACTACCGACAGTTGGTTGATAACAGACCTTTCGGACTGCCGAAATGAGCTGTCAATTGATAGCGGTGTATTTGAAATGTGAGAACAAAATAATTCCATTTGAAATCATCATATCGACATGTTATGTTTCTTTCCTTTTTCACATAGGACATTATAGAAGAAGTGTATTATAAGAACTCCGTATTCTTATACAAGCTAGTAATTTGCATTGAAAACCGGCCAAGTGCGAGTCGGACTCGCGCACGAAGGGATCCGTACTATTATACACAAGCAAAAAAAAACTAAATTTAATTATTTATTTTGAAGCTAATATGTATCTAAATGTTTCAAGCGTCTACCTGTTGCCGTTATCAATATCGCGAAAAACGCAAAAAGCAAAAAAATCACGTCTGTTTTATGGGAGCCTCCTTAAATATTAATTGAATTCTGTTTTTTAGTATTTGTTGTTATAGCGGCAACAGAAATATATCATCTGTGAAAATTTCAACTGTCTAACTATCACGGTTCATGAGATACAGCCTGGAGACAGACGGACAGACGGACAGACGGACAGACGGACAGCGGAGCCTTAGTACTGGGTCCCGTTTTTACCCTTTGGGTACGGAACCCTAAAAATTGGGAAAATTGCGACGGTAATGACGATAAAATAAATAACAAGATCGCATTATATACTTCTGTTACTTAGTATTTAAAGTATAGGTTGGGAAATGTCATTACACATAAAAGTGCGCGGGAAATGATTATTGACGTTGCTTCCACCACCCTATTACCAGCCATGACGGACTTTATTGAACGGTAGCCAACTTTGACTTGGCATTACAAGTAAGTCTTTTTGAAGGTACTATTCTCAAATATACGAGTACTGTAACACAGGTTCGGTCAACCTAGCGCTAAAACCCAGAGAGCCAAACTGAATAGATAATAATTACAAACGTTATCGGAGAAGCTACAGGGAATTCAGTAAGAACGTTTGTAAGTAAACATCTAGTGGGTTAACAAAACTCTCGGTAACCACTTTATTAATCACCGCATATTTAACTCAACAGTGATTTCCTTCCTGGGAGCCTGCTAAATTAAACACTCATGTTATAAAATCATTTTCTTTTGATAACCCTTATTATTGTAAACGTAACATTAGGCACCGGCACTCGTACACTTACGCATGTTCCAAGCGAGTGACTTACAAAATGGACCCCTCGGTGGGCGGCAATTTGCAAATGTATTGCAAGGCTTGTAATCAAACGACTACTTACGACGGGCATTAACGACAATCGCTCCTGGAAAACTGTCAGTTGTTGGCTATCGATGAGAAAATGTATGGCGCAAGTCTTTGCTCTGATTTCATTATCGACTAGAATTAATCGTGCCCATTGACGACGCTAAATCTTTCGGCGGATTAATTGAAATGGTTAAGATTAGATTATTAAACGTATAAATTATATCTGTCTCTTCAATGAATAAATATTGTGCTTGGCTTAGGTTTACTTGATATGTTAAGGGGCTCGTAAACGGGTTAGTTTTTCGGAATTTATTTCTGCAATACGGGCTATCCTAAAGAGTTCACATTCATACTTATTGTCCACAGTAGTGACGTAATTTGTAATCTTTTTGGGGATAGCCCGAATTTCAGTAATAAATTGGCGAAAAGTAGCTCGTTTACGAGCCCCTTTCGTTTTGTGGCCCGAAGATATGCACAATTAACGATTTTAACCTAACCATACCTATACAAATATGTATGTATGTATACCTAACAGTGATAGTTGGTGCACTGTGAATTTAAAGGGCTTTTCTTAAATTACATACATACATAGCATCACGCCCGAAATCCCTAATGTGGTGGGCAGAACCATAAGACTACGTGTGGCCACTTTCGATTAGTTAGTCCTAAGGTGATTTTCTTAAATTTACGTATTTAAATTGTATGGCAAACGGGAAAAACACTATGCACATTTCATTTGATAAAATCAGATGACTGATGCTTAGGCAACAAAGAAGACGGGTAAGATATAAACTTACATACTTCTGAAAGATACACCGAATACAACTCTCAATAAAAGGCTTCTAATCACTCATTGAAATCTCAGTATGTTTATATAGGTCGATGAATTATTCATTTCAATTGAATTGAATTACCTAAACTGATCCTTGTTATGTCGGATATAAGTTTCTCATCATAATAGGCACGTCCATCTTATTTAAGATTGAAAATAACGTACGTGTTTTAACTGAGTTTTGACCTCGTGCCCCGTAGCCATGACAATATAATGTCGTTTAACACAATTAGTCCAGGCGGGTTCAGTTTTGAAGATCACAAAACAAATCTGTGCTCACGTACCAACTCTTTTAACAAAGCGAAACATTCCCAAGGAACAAACTAACGAAGCCAGTTAGTATAACAATATTCGTGGCCCGCTCTATAGAGTAGCGACCAACTGTTTTGCTAGAGTGGCCACTAGTTTATAGTACTGAAATGTAGGCGTAAATTTTAATAAAATATGAAGCGCCATGACCCTGCAGAAGTCCACACAACAATAAAATAAATTTAGCTTTGGGTAAATAATTTTCATCCACTTGTTACTTCGAGAGCGTCGGTGGCATAATGGCTAAGGATGTCGACTCGTGATCGTGAGGTCCGGGTTCGAATCCAAGCGGTTGCCATGTACCAATGAGTTTTTCTAACTTATGTACATTATCTGCGTGTGAATTGCGGTAACCGATGCTCTTCCGGTAAGGGTCTGAGCACACGGTGGAAAGGGCCGCTAGCGGGCCACCCCTGCCGAGGCCAGCACTAGCCAAACCGAAGGGCTGCCACAATAGATCAGCAATGGTCGAAGCGGCACATATATGGCCCAATTAATCTCCAATAATAATAATAAAAACTTCGAGTTCTACGAGTGTACCCAAAGTTACACGAATTCTTTAACGCGTGTGTGCGGTGATTTGAATGTGTGATGTCTAATAATAGATTTTCCTTTTATCCCCATCGATGTCTGAATTATTCGCATGTATTATTTTGCTCGACACAAGTCTGATTCCATGCTCTGATAAGATTATATATTATAATATTCATTCAACATAATTAAATTACTATTATAGCTACATATTACATTGGAATAAAATCATTTATTTTTCAAATTGAAAGTGTCGCTTCTGGCGTTATAGTCATTGCCCAGTCGTGTTCTAGGCACACGAGTATATACCGGATCGTTCTTAAATAACAACATGGCTTTTATGTAAATAACCCTTTCCTGCCTCAGGGTGTGTGCTGATATTAAAAACCTTTGTTGCGACTGCGGAGTCGGACAATCTTGTCTTGCGTCAGGCACGAAGGCTTTTGTCAAATGCTCAAAAGTGATGCGCTCTGTATATTAATTTAATACTTGGTTGCTATGAAGGCATACTGGCTACTATGCAGTTTATTGTGTCCAGTTTATTGTCTTTTGTTTCGAAGTAGTAATAGAAATACACTAATGGCCGGATTCACAAACGCATGCAAAACGCACGCAAAAGCTTTAGATTAGAGATTAAATAGTAAAATGTTCCTCAACTACATAAACGTCACTCAAAAGTCACTTTGATTAAAGATCAATTTGAATGGCATTCGTGATTTTGGCTATAAGTAAAGTACATTTATACAGAGGGATACGGGCTCAAATCCCAGCTCGCACTTGTGAGATTATTGGATCTCTTGTGCGGACTCGAATTTGATTAAAAATTTACCATGAATATTTTGTTCTAAACATCTTGAGTAAACTTGCATACAAGTAATTCAAAGGTGAGTGTTAAGTCGCCAATCCGCACCAGGTCCGCGTGGGGACAAGTGCCCTGTTCCTCTCGCTATCAGCTGGTCCAGTCAGGCTGTCCTGTAGTGAGATGTATATAGGCATAATGATGATGAATAGAAATAAGGATAAAATCTACAATAAATAACTAAGAATTTTTAGGTAACCTAAAAATTGTTTTGCACCCTCGTGCACCAAAAACATTTACACTTGGTTTTCTTTTAATAACCCTATGAATAAACTGTGTAATGTTACTCTAAAGGAACAGAGGCGGGATGTGTTTAAGTGATTTGATTAACATTATCGATGAAACACTTTAACGATGTCATTAAAACACTGTAAGCCAAGCATCATAAAGCAATATTTACCATCCTGCAATTATTTCAAAGAGAAATGAAACTAACACAAAGAAACGAAATAGAAGCCATTGCATTCGTTTACCAGACAGCCCGCGGCACCCGTTTCCTCAGTGACTCTGCGGACAATATTGACAAAAGACTCAGTAATGCAGAAAATATGCAAAATAAGGAAACGAACAACCAATTTTGTTGCTTGTGTGTTGTGTGTCTGTCTACCGTGCGGAATATCCATAATATTGAATATGGAAAATGTCAAGACGTAATGAATTTTGCGTTAACGCATTTGTAATTTTAGTGACGTTTTTTATTATGCGTGTATAATGATTATTACCATACATCTACACCTGGCTTATTAATGAGTTACTTCAATTATCGCCTAGATATCAGTAGTCCATTTCCATTACAAAATAGACCAAAAAGACAAAAAATAAAGAAACTAGCATTCACATTGCGATATTTTGCTTAAATAAACTATAACTTCTTAAATGAAAACTTTGAGATTTTTAATTTAGTTTATGGCTGACTTCACTTTGAACTTATATTTCAAACAAAGTACGGTATTAAGCGTGTAATACGCAAGGATTTAAATTTATCGAATTAAAATCACTATCAAATTTAATCGTCACTTAACATTTGAACCACTAACAACGACGTGTTTATCGGAAATTGGTAACTTACCTTATTTATTAGCATCTCTTTTGTCGGAAGGAAAGTAAACAATTTGCGGCAATTTGTTTACGGATGCTTATTTTAAAATTAACTTCGTGAAATACTACAAACGTGCCTGGCGCGGACCACCATGCTCGATCCGCTTAGCGCTTGCAGAATGCGCATGCGTGCCGTATGCGCAATTTATTGTACGGGATTATTCGCTGCTGAATAGAATATTCTTCGTATTTAGATCAATTTTGTAGTAGTCTGTTTTTTGTTCACTTTTATTTTGCATGCGCTGCATTCATGGGCTTATCTAGTGGACAAAATAAAGGAAAAATGTCGCAATAGTAAAAGTCGCGGCGATTTTAGAAATAATGTGAGAAAAAGCAATGACATATTATAGAAAGACACGTTATATCCATACTCAACGCGTTTTAAAAACGTGACTTAGATAATTTTCTTCTTTTTTCGTTTCTTTTCGGCCAGTACAGCTTTAGGTGACATTTTACGTGCGGATATTCCAAATTAATTTGGAATATGGCGCTCATGTATGAACAAAATAAATGCATTTTAGTACTTCTATTTACGTTGAATGTATCTACAAATGAAATAAAGCATCAGTTGTTCCTTTTAATTTTTGTGTAGTATTATGAACCGACATTTGGCTCAAGAATGGTTTTTTTGAGAACATTTTCAATATAGCACGACATGTGTTACTCGGCCAAAAGTCCGCGCATGACTAATTGAAATGATCACAATTGGGTTGCTTTCTGTGTTTAAATTTTGAGCTTGAAAGACGCATCTTTGGTTTTTTAATATCATTGAGAAAAAGTGATGTTATTACTTTATCATTATTAAAGAGCATATTAAAAACTGGTGTGATAGTCTAGGGTTAATGTATGACTTACTAGCTTTTGCCCGCGACTTTTTCTTTCGAATTCATAATATTATTAGTGGGCTATTGGCTAGTGGGTAGGTATTGGATATTTACTGGAATAAAGTGTTATTTTACACAAACTTACAAATTTGAATAGTAGTACATGTTTTTTTTATTTCGTTGAGAGTGCCAACCATATCAACAATGACTGCCTTTTCAGGTGCGAGAATAAACAAGCCTGAATTGATAGTTCATTTACCTATATTAAAATCTAGGTTTTGTACATAGTATATACGTACATTTTAATTATAAATGAGCACTAACCACAACATATTGGTCTGATGGTTGATTGGTAGAGAATGGCTTATGACATTAAGTCCGTTTTTTGTACTGTCCAGGCGCCTCATTCGGGAACGCTAAGTGATTCTGTAGCGACTCGTAAGCCAGATCTCTCATCTCGCTCTTACGCATTTCGCGTCGTGCGGAAGAGTGGAATGAGAAATCTGGCTTACGAGTCGCTACAGAATCACTTAGCGTTCCCGAATAGAGGCATTGTATTGTGCAATAAAATTTTAATAAAAAAATAATATTATATAGGCATACTTAGTTAGTAATTAAATCCTCTAGGCTCCCTTCTGCTTAAAAAACAAAGCAAGTACGAGTAAAGCGGTTGAGAAAAACTGCCATCAAAACAATTTTTATGATTCTATTTAAACGGTTAAGCAGCAGGATAGTAATAAAACCAATTAATACTGTATATCTGACTGCCGTAAGTACTAGTTGCATTATCTTTGATAATACCTTAAAGGGATGCAACAAAGTTGCAAGCAAATGACCTGAAATGATGTTTAAAAAAGTTCCATGTCCAATAAGGATTACCTTCTGACCACAGTAATCAATTTACTTCAAAGTAACTATAATTAAAAACCGAAATGCTTAATAACTGTGGGTTTAAAATAATGCCAATAGCTTGGTAATGATCGCGGAAATTATTAAAGCTTTAATAACTGTACTTATAGGAATAGGATGTTCCGTGTCTTTTAATATCAAAATCATTGATGACTAAGCCATGAAAGTCAGCAATCACTGAGTTTTATTTTGTAGTTCGTTTTGTTGCTTTTCGTTATCTAAGCGCACCAGCAATGTTATACTTGAAGAGTCGTAAACTCATTTCCGTTACATTTCGATACGTAAAAAAATAAGCGACCATTCCGATTCCTTAAAATCGATTTTGCTATGAAAATTACACATTTTATATCATTTTTGGTTTTATTTGAGTAATTCATAAAAAGGACCGAAAATTAATATTAGGTTAATTCTTTAACAATACTAATGGATCGATGTTTTGCGATATTTTATATTGACAAAAAAACATTACTCGACTGAGTGCCTGTTTATCGAGATACAACGATTTAGATTTCGTCAAAACTTCAATAATTACCAGGATCTTACAATCCCACTGGACCGGTCCACTGAATAGCCACAGTCTACGGAAGCTCTATTTAATTACATTCCACCGTTATAACGACACTGCACGCTCGACGACTTGCTCCGCTCAGCACTATTTTGTAATAAACCTCGTAAGACGTCCCGTCGTTAGACGTCCGTGGCTGTGTTATTATAGACTTTTTAAATGAAAGAATAGGCATGCGTTTAACATCAGTCTCACCTGAGGAAAGCGAAAACAGGATGTAGAGTGGATCACGCTAGCTCACAAAATGCATATTCCCTCTTACCTTGAAGATACAAAGATTGTAATGATTCAGGAAATACAGACGCAGGAAGAGTGTTTCAAACCTTCGCGGTGCCAACTAAAAATGATTTCCTACACCGCTTAGTACGGCTGATAGGAAACTTTTGGCCGAATTCAGAAACGCCACTTAAGCATTTTATCCGAGATTAAATAGTTAAATGGCCCTCAACTAGTTGTCATCCTTTACAAAAACGTCACTAAAACGTCACATTAATTCAATATCAAATTGAGTGGCCTTTCTGAATTTGGCCATAAATGACACAAATGGACGAATCCAACGAAATGTTATGGCTCTCTACATAGAACAAGTGTTAATACTATTATGTTGTATGAAAAACAACGTATAAAAGCGTGGCTTATAAAATAATCAGGTAATCTTACAGCTATTTAATAACGATCAATTTCTCCAATTCCGCTTGAAAATTTAGTAGAAACAATCATTATTCATATCATTCATAGAATTATTCATGTAGATATAGTGGCCAATTCGAAACGGCGTCTTCTTAATTTAAAATTTCCTAAACTTAAAATAAGAAACGTCAAACTCAATTTTGCATAGCACAAAGCTGTCAAAATCAAGTTTGTCGTTTCTTATTTTAAATTGAGTGACTTTTAAACTTAGCGAACACACTTTTGAATTTGCCTCATTGCTAGATTTGTAATAAAAATTTTAAGAATTAAAAGACGACGGCTATTCGATAAAAGTAGCTGGAACTAAGCAGAAGCAACCACTCTAGTCTCATCGTTCGCGATCATTTAATCATTGACTTAGTTGATTTATGTGATAATTCTATGGGATACCATCTGTACTGATGCTATCAAGATGTTTCTTCTGCGACATTCTCCATTACCATCAATATTTTATGGACGTTAATGTCGGGCTAAGCTAATGAATACGTACAATAGGCTACAAATAGGGTCTTATTGGAAAGTTTTTATATTCATTTAATTCTAACTATTATTATTTTTGGTGGTTGGACCGTGTATGCGCCGCTTCGACCATTTCTGATCTATTGTGACAGCTCTGTTTTAAGACTTCACTGCCTAAGCCCGTTGAATCCAGGAATTTCGAAGTACTTTGGGCAGTGAGGTTTGAGGTGAATAATATGTCGTCTTAGGCGGATACTTCTAATTGCGCATGAGAAGCCCACAAGAGCAGAGGATATGCATAACCTCTCCTCTCATCTCCTCTGTCTCTTAGCAGAATTGTTACTAAGAAATTGTATAAATAATCTTACCGATTAAATTCGTCATCTTATGTAGTATTATTTCTCTCTTGTAGGCAGGAAATTGGAAAAGACACCTGGAAAGAAATAAAGTCGGATTTTTTGTTAATAAGCCGAAAAATCCCTGTTAATTTCGTATTAGCATCAAAAATATAGCTGATTACTAGCAAAATAGGAATGGATTTTATGTATTTTGCTACAAATTAGTCATATTTTTAATTCTAATCAGGCAAAAAGCGGAGATTTGTGAATCAAGAACTGATGGTCAGGCTTGAACGAGACAATAAAAAACATAAGCCCAGATTGAAATAATAAGAGCCAGATAATGAAAAGTATAAAAATTAAAACCTGCTATTACAAATTCAGATCCCGATATTTCCGTAAACCTGTGCAGGTTAAGTGATTTCGACAGTATTATACAATTCGACTCTCTCCTGTACGTCGACTTTAGTCTAAAGTTTATGATTATATTTGGTTCATACCAAATATAATGTTTCAGCCCTAATGAACAGCCGTCGCAAAACTCCACATACCTAAACACAGCAATCCCTGACCGCGAGAGATATCGGGCCCCAATTCCTCGCTGCGCTCGATCAATTAGCAATAAAGCATTTACCGCAAGTCGAATGTGGGTTTTACTCGGATTCAATTAAAACGAACCGACGTATATCGGCCAACTATAAAGGGGAACGAATAATTTACGGCGTATCACAGCAGAATTATCGAAAGATGCCGCTTTGAATCAACGGAATCGGATAATGAAGGCGAATTTTCGAAGATATTTATTGCTAATTAAAATGTTTGAAGCCCAGTTGATTTTGGTTTAAAAGTGCGTTAGTGTTGCTATAAAAGTCTTCATTGTTGTCATAAAGCGTTATCGAGAGAAGTGGAGCTTACTCGTGCAGCAGGAAGATTTTATTGACGATTGAAAAGTAATGAACATAAAAATTAAAAGAAGTGCACTTTTACGATAGCTTTGCAGTTTTTGTATTTTATTGCAGGAGCATGGAGCATCACATCGAATAAAATACTTTTATATTATGGCATCACAACGAATACGGAGAATAAGTTTTAGAATACTTTAAACTTCTCAAATTACTCGCATACGGTATTCAAAATAATGAAAATAAAATGTTTTTAAATAACATGTCAGCATGCGTGCAATGTGCATGTCAACTTAAAGTGATAAAAAATTACTGTTTTTAATATATCTGAGAATTAATCTAGCAAGTTATTAATAATCAATGAAGAGGGCTGTATGTACACGTTATTTATGGAGATTGTTATCGTGCGCAATAGCTCACCGCGGCTCACCGATGAACCCGAGATTTGATATTAAACCAATTGCAAACATAATTTTACAAGTCGAGATGTCGTTTTTGAAGCTGAATAAGTAATTTGAATTGCATCATGCAGGAAAATAGGTATCAAAATAACCTTAAGGTAGATTTTAGGATTTTCTTATAAAAGTATAATCTTCAGTAAATCAATAGTGAGCCATGAAATCAATATTCAGTATTGTGCATGTATGAAAACTCTTTATTACAATATCAATTGTATAAAGGCGAACGTATCGTTTTAGGGGATCTCTTCCAGTTAAACTTGAAGTAAATGAAATATATACATACATATACATATTATCACGCCCGAAATCCCTAATGGGGTGGGCAGAGCTACAAGACTACTTGTGGCCACGTTCGATTAATTAGTCCTAAGATGGTATGATGAACCGTATGGTGACAGGTGATCAGCCCATCGCCCATACAGATAGTCCACCATGTTGGAGAGGACCCGTCCCTTAGTCGACTTTTACGACATGCTAGGATGATAAGCATCTGCACGCATTCTATGCTATTTCTTCACTCCCAGTGCAGCAGAGGAGTAAATGAAATAACGCATGAGTATAGACAGAAAATTCCAGAAGTAATACAGAGAGTGAACTAATAATTCTTAAGTCATCTCAAGACATCTTTTATTGGACTTCCGAAATAGGCATGTAAGTTATAAACAATTTGAGTTACTCTAATCACTTCTTTGCCGAAAGACCGCACAAGAGGTTATTTGCATATTTACTTCAATAACCATTCCTTATCATCATTTTTATGTAAAGTGCAAACGTTTGTTTGCAAGGCAAAATGTCAAGCCTTTTAAGAATCCAATAACTTCCTGGCAACTTAATTGATATTTAATTGTCCATGTCGTATCTGTCTGCGGTGGCAAGTTGTAAACCTGGGGAGCAAAACGAGCACAATCAAGACGCACCTCCTGGGCGGACAACTCGTTACTGATAATGTTAAGGTAGCGAGAGGACCATTACAGTCGATCTGTTTGTTTTGTGCCCGAGACTCGGAAACTGGCGATTAAAGGCTGCATAGATCGAAGAACGCTCTAGACATTGACGTATTCGGGTACCTATTTTTACAGAATGCCAGGCTGAGTAAAAATTATGTCATAATTTGGGCACAGTTTAGACATCAAGTTGCAACAAACATTAACTTTTATTGCAGTTACGGGCACTTACTGATCGCTAGCTGTTTGGTAGAAATGTGTATAAAAATAAATAAGCTATGGTTAAACTAAAGCCCATCAAGAATAAACATAATATTAATAAGAAATACACTATAAATTAAATTTGTTATAAACATTTAATGGGCTTATCACATTATATCTTAGCTTAGTCACATATGACGTTCCTAATGCAGTAGATCTAATTGATGATGATTTAGTAGATTTTAATAGTTTTTAAAATAAATCATAAATACCTACAGTCACGGTCTAACGCCCAAACAAGGATAACCGGTATCTTAGGTCCGTTGACAACACACAAAGATGCGCAAACGACCACATAACAATGTCTACGGGTCGTTTAAGCTCAGGAAGTACTTACTTTTCTATTCGTAATATAATGAACGATTTATTTAAGCTAAATGCTATTGACTATTAACTGCCGCATCACAATGTTGTAAGACCTATATCAAAAGGGAAGATAACAAACGTAAACGTCCAACTGGAAGACTTGCTACTGTATTATACTTATTAGTGAAATGGTCTGAGTGAATGGGCCCTTCAGCTTTCGCTCGAGGCAATCTCAAAGATTTTTTTTAATTTATAAGAATTCAGTTAAATTAAGCATTGCTAACCTTTAATTACATTTTTTTTATTTTATTGTAACAATACTTTTATATCTTCTGTTGAGTTCGTTGGTGAAAAGTGGACGAGACAGCTCACTGTACCGGCCCGGTGTGGGTCTACTGGGCACGACAAGCAGGTGTTGCCCTAAGCCACGCTTCTCCGGGAGCGTCGGGCACGAGACGGCACTCCGGAATCATTCGATCACAAAGAGAAGGAAAAGCCATACCTAACTGGACAGGCTTAATAAATCTACAATTCCTATCATTCAAATAGTTCCGTGATAATATTGGAGTTTGCTGAACTGGCAACACCTCTACATGACGGAGCTAAATTTGACAACCGACGTATTCGAGTCTCTTTTATTCCTGCCAATACAAATGTTTGGTGTATAAGACTCTTAAAAATAACCACTCTACAATATATTAGACCAAATCAAACCCTAACATCAAAAACGTGCTGACTTTTATTTAAGTACTAGCTTCCGCCCGCGACTTCGTCCGCGTGAAATTTATATACCGAAACCTTGACAATTTATATACCTAAACCTTTCTCATGAATCACTCTATCTATTGGTGAAAACCACATGAAAATCCGTTCAGTAGTTTTTGAGTTTATCGGTAACAGACAGACAGGCAGACGCGGCGGGCAACTTTGTTTTATAATATGTAAGGATAGCTACTGCCTGGAAAAAACGAAAGGGTGATTATCAAGGTTTAAGGTAGGCATTATATTACGCAAGAGCCCTTCGGCAAGCTTATTGAACCTATAAATCTGTAAATATCATTCTTAAATAATAGCATAGAATGCATGCAGATGCTTATCATCCTGGCATGTCGTAAAAGTCGACTAACCCGTCCTGATTAGAGTAACTCAAATTGTTTATAACTTACATGCCTATTTCGGAAGTCCAATAAAAGATGTCTTGAGATGACTTAAGAATTATTAGTTCACTCTCTGTATTACTTCTGGAATTTTCTGTCTATACTCATGCGTTATTTCATTTACTCCTCTGCTGCACTGGGAGTGAAGAAATAGCATAGAATGCGTGCAGATGCTTATCATCCTGGCATGTCGTAAAAGGACGGGTCCTCTCCAACATGTTGGACTATCTGTATGGGCGATGGGCTGATCACCTGTCACCATACGGTTCATCATACCATCTTAGGACTAATTAAACGAACGTGGCCACAAGTAGTCTTGTGGCTCTGCCCACCCCATTAGGGATTTCGGGCGTGATGCTATGTATGTATGTATGTATGTAAATAATAAAGTAACATTCCTGTTTCCTGTCTGCACAAACTTTATGAAATAGTTTTTGTGGATATCCTAAAAAGACCAAAGCTTCTATGCAAAAAGAAGATTTATTAATTTTAATTGGTGCTAAATGTCAATTATTGCTATGATCCATCGCATCCAACCATCAGTGTGTAAAGCTAGCTAACAAGGAACGACAATAATCATATATTCGTTAACAGCGCATTCAAACGGTGATTGGCAGTTCTTTGTGGTCGCATACACGGGGTCAGAGCTACTGGCCAACAGTTAATTATACTCTTGTTAAAGTTTTTTAGACAAATAACTGTTAGTGCTTCCGGCTTACTGATTCAATGAGTGATGAATTGATCGTGTGCGCGGAGCTGTTGGTTAAGTTAATTATTAAAGTTATTTGGTTATTTACAAAGCTTGCATCATCGCTTGGAGCCAACTGCGTACGTAGCGGTTTTGTGTTAGAAATGATTGTTTATGATTGGTGTGATTGGTCAATGATTCGGAGTCCCTATATATTTCACATAGGGAAACTTTTGTTTTCAAAGGTTTCATTTTCTTAAAATTCCAGGGTTTCTTTGGAACATTGTCGATGCTATTTGGAGCGTTATCTATAAAAACTAAAGTGAAGTTAGTAGCTATACTACGAACCGTGGTCAGTGTGTACAAAAATACGAAAATTTAAAATCTGGTATTAAAAGTGAGTATTTTTGACTTAACTTCGATCAAATTTATTCAATGCCTTGCTAATTTATGATAAAGTTAATTATTGTAGGGTAAAGCTATGTTAACAATCTACTAAAAAGTGAGTATGATCCAACATAACCTCAATATACAATGTGTTTACGAACCTTGCCAAAAAGAAAAAGTGTTGTGTTGTACCTAGGACAAAACATCTTGTTACCTTGGACTTTGTCGAACTGCATAATAAATTGTTATTCATAGCAATTTTTTTATTTTTCTTTCTTTATTTCTGAATATTTTAGAAACAATGCCAAAAAGTAAGGAAAAATAAACAGATAAATACGACGTCGAAGTTGTTAGCAATGCAATAAAATTTATAAAGGAAAGGAAGTTTACACTTTTTGTACATTGCCTTTTTTAGACCAGACTTTAAATATGAAAAGATATATAACTTTATTTAGAAAATAAATTATAATGATCCAGTTTGTTATATGATTTTTATGGCAACATTTGGACGTGTCCAAGGTAGAACAGGTGGATGCCCAAGGTAGATCTGAGGTGTTGTACAATAGACAATTTTCCTTCTTTTTTATTTTTCATCATCCCATTCCATTTAAATCAATCAAAGGATCGCAGAAATCCATATCACATCATATAGTTTATTAATGTATCTTTAGGAAAGTGGTGGTTAAAATTAACAAATGCGGATGGATAAATAACAATCAGCATTTGAAATAACCACATATATAAATTGTATTATTCGTGAGTAAATAACGATCGCAAAATTAAGCGCGACCATTCGTGAAATGGAAACCGATCAAATGAAGTCATTATGTTTTATTTTATAGATCTTGATTGGACAATCTATTCAATATGGCGTGTTCAGTTAACAGCACGTGAAAACCACGTATTTCATGTTGAACTTTATGTCCACTTTCATGGGCGTTACGTTATTTTATCTCAGATAGTCGTGTAACTTACGAATAAATAGGGCTTAATCCTTTTTATATCGTAGGCTATCATAAAAGTGTCAGGGCCTCGGGGTGTGCCGCAAACGAGAATTTATGCCCGCTCCTGCAAATGAGCAACCGCGGCATGAATCGACGCGGTTACGATAGTTGACAGGATAACGCTGATAAATTCACTATCCGACACACTGTTTGTTTTTATTATATTTTTTTCTGAATCATTGATTCTTTTAAATGGCTAATTTAGCGTTTCATTGCTTAACAAAGGCTGTCCCTCCTTCTTACTTTTGGAGCGCATGTATCTTTCAGTTTTGAAATACGTCCAACTTTTGCCGTCTTTTCTTTGCCTGTGCTCCAATTGTCGTCAGTTGGGACCCAGTTGACTATTTTGTTGTAGTTTTGATGAAACACTTAACTTTTCAGGACTTATTTAATATCTAACTTGTAGATTAGGTAAGTTTAGGTATATTTTATAACAATCCTGAGAAGTTAATGGTTTCAGTGCTTATTTCGTTAGGGCACTTGATACATTAGGACGATCGATAGATAGGATAATTACTTTTATGTCTTCCGATAGAGATCCCTGTCCAAAATCTTCTTGCGCAATTCAGCTAGCGTAAACAAAAATTCCCATTTTTATATTAATTATCTTTATGCGCGGGCCAAATATTAATAATCGTAGTCAAATTATAACTTTCGTGAGATATTATGAGCACTTGTAGTAAACACGGCCTTAATACGGTTTCATTTGGGTTTATTAATATTAGTACACAACTTTTGCTTTATAACTTTAATTCTTAATAGATAGTTATAAAAAAAAACTGTAATTTGGAATTAAAATTTTAATATATAATTTTATGAAATTTGATTCAATTGTAATTGTTTTCCAACCTTTATTTTTATTTTTACTCCTCTGCTGCACTGGGAGTGAAGAAATAGCATAGAATGCGTGCAGATGCTTATCATCCTGGCATGTCGTAAAAGTCGACTAAGGGACGGGTCCTCTCCAACATGGTGGACTATCTGTATGGGCGATGGGCTGATCACCTGTCACCATACGGTTTATCCTACCATCTTAGGACTAATTAATCGAACGTGGCCACAAGTCGTCTTGTGGCTCTGCCCACCCCATTAGGGATTTCGGGCGTGATGCTATGTATGTGTATGTATTTTTATTTTTAATTTATGATTTAACTTTAAAGTAAATAATTTTAATGTGTAAGAAGTGGATTTTAAGTGTAATATTTTATATTATAAGGTATGTAAACTATTACTATTAACACCCAAGTTACGTCACGTAACTGATAATGTCCGGAGATTATTCAATAATTATCTTAAAAATCAATATTTACTCTATGGTTACCTAAAGCGGGCGTTTATTACGCTCCGACATGCAATACTCTAATTCCATAAATTCAATTCCGACATGTTCAGTTTTTTTTAACTTAGTTCCCCTTTTGAACTGGTAATGGTTTTTATTACTTACCGATAGTTTATTGTTTTACTTTTCAT
Organism: Tortricodes alternella; assembly: GCA_947859335.1. Taxonomy (NCBI): domain Eukaryota; kingdom Metazoa; phylum Arthropoda; class Insecta; order Lepidoptera; family Tortricidae; genus Tortricodes; species Tortricodes alternella. The sequence continues at coordinate 5,628,155 of OX401981.1, forward strand.
GTTTATCCATAAACGATAGAGTGTAGTCATGGGTTATTATACTCATTACTATTCGTGTCGCTGTTGGGACGTGACATGACATGATCGTGTTACGTTATTGCGAAGTGTGGTTTATTTGGATGTGTTTTTTATATCTTGTTATTGTATTTCTCAAACCGTTCAATTAATTTTAGTGGCTTTCTTAACATGCTCCAATGATAAGAAATGCTCCAACGCAAGTGTGAACCTACGGTTTTTCATACAAACGCCGGTACCGATTTGCACCCCTTAAATGTTAACCGATTTTGACCAATTTTTGATAAGTTGGCAGTCAGAACAAAATCTAGGTCTTGTTCTGACTGACCACCTATCAAAAATTGGTCAAAATCGGTTAACATTTAAGGGGTGAAAATCGGTACCGGTATTTGTATGAAAAGGGTGATTTTTGTCTTTGGTTCACAGTCCTCTTTATGACTTCAGTTTAGTACTTTTGCTGCCTAAGCACTTATTAAATTAGTTCTTAGCCTCACATCATCGTTATCATCATCATCATCATCATCGTTCATCGGCGTGATTTCGGTTATGTTTGATTTATAATTAAAAAAATTAAATTCGATTGATCGGCGCTTCACGGGTAGCAAGATCAAGATGGCAAGTGATTTGGGTCTAAGCAAATGCAAAGGCTAGGGTTTCGCATACCCTTGTTAATTTAATATAAACATGCCATCTGTCCGCCCGTCTCTGTGAAGGCTTAACCAATTACCGGTTATGTACACACGATGCGGAATCCTTTAAGCGTTGTAGGAGAAGTGTAGAGTCAGATTGGATGTGTGAACGGTATCACTGATGGCTTTCCTTATATTTGCTTTAAATGGAAGGTACAATGTTATCATTTTATTGATAACGTTAAAATAATGTTAAATAAGCCAGTAGTTCTTGAATTTTTGTAGTGGTAGAGCCAAACAGTAATCCTCACTAGATGATTACTGTTCGAATGGGCCGGCTCGACCGGGGTAGTACCACACTCTCACAGAATATCGGCGTAAAGTAATAGCTTGCTATTGCGTTTCGTACGGTGAGTGACGAGATCCGGAGGTCTATTCCCGCATCCCATCTGCATTCCTCATCCTCCCTAGACTGGCAACGCCTTGGCAGCACCTCTGGTGTTGCTGATGTCCATGGGCGGCGGTAAGCACTTTCCATCAGGTGGGCCGTCAACTCGTTTGTCAATTGACATAAAAAAAAGTTTATTAATAGTTCGGTCCCGTATTATTAACAACGGTCACGTGGCAAGCTTAATGACGTCATTTATAACCCCAAACTGGAATGTTTGTTTGTTTGTTGTTTTTTTCAATAATATTTATTTAATTTTGGTAATCTCATAATTTGGTAGTATTTTTACTATTAAGTTTGCAAAGAAATACAAAAAAATAATGTGGGTGTGTGTCTTTTGTTTCAGGCAGTTTGCTGATCATTTTAATCTTCACAGTTCAAAGTTAACATCTAACTTGTTTCGAAAATTTGTCTATTTGTGTAAATTTGACTGCGACGTAAATCGGTTCGTGAAACGTATAGCAAATGAAAAAAATCGAAGCTGAGTATTGATGAAAGAAACACTTTTTTATTTACAAAATCTACACCACAAACCGTCAACAACAAGTTCTTGTTAGAAAGTTTCCCGTATAATTTACTTGAACAGCAGAACCATTCTTGTGGTTTTGTTCCCGTGGCTGAGATTACGGAGGCATTGAAGAATGCTTCCTTTTCTGCTTTGTATTTGCCTTCTTTTAAAAAGTATTACCATCGAACACCATGCAAAAGAAGTGTGTGTGTCTCGGCTCCGACGCACGACAGGAGCTTACTCCTTACGAACGATTATAAAATAAACCAGTACTCATCATACTGCATGCACATGCTGTCATTTTTCATTTTGGCATTTGACAGTAAATAATAAAGTTTCATATTAATGAATATAAACATGTCAGTCATTGAATACAATAATTAATTGACACTTCGGGTCCCGTCGTCTTCCGATTGAGATCCGAGTTTTACCGATGGAAACATATTATTCACTATATCTGTATGCAATGCGAAGCGAAGCGACCGACGCATCTTCCGCTAACATCGTGTGACTCCGTACCGTGTGACAGTGTGACATCGTAGTTTGATTTTACTTCTCATAATTTTTCATACCCCGGGCGTATATACGAAAATCGATTCTTAAGGAGTAAACTTCTATGTAAAAATTGGTAAGGAGTTCTATGTAAAAATTGGGTCTTACTTTTACCAAAAGAAAACAATAATTTAATTTGCAACGACTTTTCCTCAACGCTGACATTTTCCTTATCTACCGTGGGTTGACGTTTTTTTTGCTGTTAATTTAAGTTTTTTCTCGTTCCAAGGTCGTTGCGGTTGGCTTGTTTGAAGGAGGCCAAGGTTTGGACCCGACTTGCGGTCGCCGATGATTATCCCACTATCCAATCTTGTTGCGGGCAACATTGATGCCTGCTTTCCCTCCTTTTTTTTGATAAGCCATTAGCTTGTGTAGGATGTTAATTTGTATGATGGAAATGTAGAAATAACAGTCTCGAAGAGATGATATTTTATAACGTAACACTCGATAACGCAAACTGGGAACCATCTTAGGTCTGTTGACATAAAGACACAAAACTATTGAACTCAAGATATACGTGTATTTTAAATACGATTCTGCCTCTGGCAGTGGCGCAGCCTGCCTACATGCCGATTCCTGGCGGCTTTACGAAGCTAGAAAGCTACGGCTAGCTGTCAGTGAAGTCCATGTTACTCTAATTAGAAATCAAACTCGCACGTACGGTTCTAATTGTTCCGGCTTCCCTTATGAAATATTTTCCCTACTTGTCTCTGGCGAATCGAATCTGTGACTTTTGTCTTCATAGCTTAACAGCGGAACCACTTGGGGATTTGTTTGTTAAACATCAAATTTAGCTTTTAATTTAGACAAACGCATCTATTATAAGAATCCAATGATTGTATTTACTAAACATTTCGTTGGACTGCATTCACACGGAGCTGTCACGGGAGTGAAACAGCGATATTCATAAGTAGCATCATCAAAGGGGCCAGGCGCGACGCTGACGCTGAAATATTGCTGGTTGAATCGGCGCGACAGTTTGTCCGCGCCTTTATAAATAAAGTGAGAACGCACCGTTTGAGCACAGCGTAGGTACAAACAAAAGGTGCACTTGCAAAAGCTGAACGATAGGGGTATATAGTTTAATCGATATGCATAAAGAGATAATGTTTATTATCAACTTAAATACGCAATTATTACTTTGCATTAAACCATTATATGCTCTGCCTGCTTCTTCTTCTCCTTTCCTAAAGATCAAACATTCAAAATTAAAAGTTTAAAACGCTTATTCAGAAAATTGGCTACCGGTGGGCTCTTTTACTCGTCACATGAATACATTAAAAGCTCTTCAGACAGGACAGTCTTTACTGAGAAGAAGCTCCACTAGAAACTCGGCAGAAAGTTTCAAGTCATACATTTATTTTTACATCGTAATTATATAGAAACTTAAATTTAATTAAATACAAATGTTACAAAGTAATAAAGCAATAAATGATAGTAAATGGTAGGCTTATTAAAATTAAGTCGATTGTTGTATAATCACTAAATGAAGAACTATAAATTATAGTATATAAAACACTATAAAGTGTCTGTAGTATTCAGGTTCAGACATTGCACAAATCTAATAAATCACATTATTAAGGACCAATGGCGAGCATGAACCATCTGGATCCCACAAACAGCACCCGTTCACGAGTATGACGTGTACGTATCTCAGTCGGCGTCACTCTCAATCATGTTTTAGGGAAGACTTAAAGCAAAGACCTCTGCGCGAGCAAGACACGAGTAGCCGTGCGACGAGAGATGTCGATCAATTTTATAGACTGCCATTTTTTACCAAATAAAATTAAATCGTATTGTCCACATTCATGGTCTGTAGGTACTAGTTATTTTACTAAAAACAAACGTTCAACGAAGTCTTTCGATTACTATGTTACATTTTTTAAAGTGACGTAGGCTTAACTCTTCTATAGTGGCGCCGTCTCCCTCGGAGTAAAGCGAATAAAAAAGTAGATGATCTGTGTTTATAACCTGTGAATTGATACAATGAATTAAAATAGCGGACGTCAACGTAGGAGGCGAAGGATCCGGAACGCACGGCGCATCGATTTATATGTCCACGGTAATTAGTTTCAGTTTCTCTGAATTGTGACGTCATAGGAATGTGCTCTAAATGAAGCCATATAGGAGCAAACATGTTTGTAGAGCATTTAAGCGCTGCTTATTTTTAGTTTCCGAATGTGCCATATTTTTCCAGTGAATGCTTTTCGAGATTTCTATTAAAGTCTATTTTAAATGTAAATAAACCTGAAAGTTAACTGACATTAAATGTAATTTTCTAGTCTTACTATTATGAAGACAGTTTGAGTTTGGTTTAAAGGAATTTCGAACAAGAAACTCACTTAACAATGAAATTCATAAAATTGTTTGTTGCTAGTGTTTGTCCCAATCCGTTCTTAAAGCTCCGGAGGCACTTTCAAGATACTATATCTAAAGTCTGTTCGGCGAGAGTTGATAAATATTAAGATATCGTTTCGAAATAACGACTGTCGCTTACCTATCGCAAACTGAATGACGGGCGTCGCTTATCTCCGCGCGCATTGAGTTTCGTGGTACGAGGGACGCAGATGTTGTCAAGTGCGGTGTCGCACCAAACGGACGGTGGAGATTTTTTTAATTTGTTATGTTCATATATACAATCGCTATAAATCTGCACTGACCGAAAAGAAACGAAAAAGAAAAAATATCTATGACATGTTTAAAACGCGTTGAGTATGGATATGACGTTTGTGTCTTTCTATAATAAGTCATTCGCTTCGAGTGTGTCGTTCTTCTGTTTATACAGTTAGGCTATTCAATAATAATATTCTATGGAAATAATATAATTTTTCCCTTTAATTTTTTATTATCATCGGTAGAATTAATTAGCGGGCCGCTATTTGTAATGAGTTAAGAAACCCTGACTTTTTACTTTTTTTATCAAGTCTCGACGAACAGACCTTACAGAGCTCTGTGACTTTAGGCTGGTTCAAACAAATTTCCAATTAGTCGTTACTTACCTAAGAATATCTGCAAATAAGCGACTTTTACACTATCCTATCAATTCGAATGATGAAAGCAAACTTTACAAGAACATTTTCCATAATTGGAAATAAGCGATGTCTTAAAGAAGCCACTAGAATTAAGTTAATTAATCAATCAATCAAGAGAAGACCATTGTTCCCGAGTTTTTGTTCTGGTTCACAAAGGATTTGCAACAATGCTCCCGGTCTTGTTCCAACAAAAGATGTTGAACTTTCACCTTAAACTCATTTCGCTCCTTTTGTATGCACTTCTTTTTCAGTCGGTGTAGACATGAGCTCAGTCTTTACTCAGTTGCGTGAGCTAATGCAATATTGTGATTGGTTTTGTGGTAGTAAACAAAGATCACAAAAGAAGAATATGCCTATCAGTACAATTTCGTGTAACAAGTCTCATAGAAGGTTGTCAAACGCCAGCGCCATGGCATAACCACGCGCCCTATTGCTGATGTCTTAGTATTCTACATACATACTAAAGTCTAATATTGCTTGATTCACACGCTTTCATATCATTGTCGGCGGTGGCTTCGGATGTGCGGTCTCACAGGTTGTTTGTGGAATCAATTAAACGGGTGCCCATGACCGTGGTTGCCATGCGACTGAACGTGCGATGGTGTCATATTCGCGATATGACACCTCAAAAGTAAGCATCGCGAGAATTGCTTTGAGCAGTTCCTTACTATTTATTTCAATGGGTATTAAGTAAATTTTTACTTGAGCCTTTCCGAAACACGGGTCGTGCGCAGGGCGGGTCACTTACGAAGGCCCGCAAGCAACCCGCTCCGCACACCACCCGCGTTTCACTGTTTTCAAGCTTTTATATTCACGTCTTGTGTTGACTATGTCTAATATACTTTTTAGGGTTCCGTAATTCAAAAAGAAAAAACGGAACCCTTATAGGATCACTCGTGTGTCTGTTTGTCTGTCTGTCCGTCTGTCACAGCCAATTTGCACCGAAAGTACTGGACCGATTGAGTTAAATTTGGTTCACATATGTAAGTTGGTGACCTCAACACGGACGTGTACCTAACGTAAATAAATGAATTTTAAACATGAGGGCCACTTTTGGGGGCAAATTAACTATATTGTGTGACATATCAAATGAAAGGGCTCCTAGTGAGAATCTTAAATATATTTTTTTAGAATTTTAAAATAAATAGTTTGGATTTATTTATGAAAATAGGTGAAAATTGGCCATTATTCCCCCCACCCCCCTTATCTCCGAAACTACTAGACCTAAAATTTTGAATAAAATACAGAAAATAGTTATTTAGCTATAGATTACAAGAAAACCTATAAGAAGTCAATGGTATCTAAAGTAACAGGAAATTTCACATAATCATTTACGGAACGGAACCCTCTCCACGCGAGTTTAACTCGGACTTGTCCGGTATATTAATCATGCCACACACGAAACTGTTTCACTCAACGGTATGTAAACTTATCAGTTTTTAATAAAACAGGCACTTTAATCTCATTCAATTAGTCTTTATCAGCCAGTTATCGCTCATTTTCGCAGAACCCAGGTAAACTAATCATCGAACAACGGGGCCGTGACGATGCCGTTAAACCACATGTACCTATTCGTAGTGTTGATTGTTCCTTCCACCCCTCCTAAATTTGCATTCCCATTGCTCCCGTTACATCGTTCTCCGAAAGGTGTTTTACGCAAATTGCGTAATAACTAGGTGTCGGTGTACGAATGCGTTAAAAATACCCGGCTAACAAATATGGAGTTGACTGAGGATTAATTTTGTAGAGACAATTTGTTCGTTCCCTTTAGCATCTGTGCGTTAGGATGTGAATAAATCCTTTCTCTGTGCTTTATTCAGCATCAGGTCAACATTGAGATGGTAACAGATCGCCGTTTTTAACGCGCCTATAAAATTAGATCTTACAACATTTTTGAATTTCGTTAATAAAGCCCGTTTAATCAACCTAAACGATTTAAAAGCTTCATTAATTACTGTCTTATAAAGTTTAAAATAACTTTACACTGTTCAGTTGACAGTCAATTTCCAACTAAAACGGATGCCAGCCATTAGCGTTGATAAGACCGATCTGATCCACTACACTCACGGTTGATATGAAATTATTAATGTATAGTTCAAAACACATCTCCGTCGTAAGCTGGAGTAAAATTGGCTGTCACAATTAATTACCTCATCCAACATGCATGACAATCTAATAGCGGTGATCTAGCTGCGACCCGCTTTCCGCTTTCTCTTGCACGAAGACCTCAATGGCGGTTGGGCCTTTGAAAGTGCGACAGACAAGAACCACGAGTTGCAGAGCGGCCCGAAAGATGGTTTGATTGAGGGTTAGAAATCCAATTCAGTGATATTTCTCTCAACGCTATTAATGAGAAAAAATAGCCTCGAAGCAGTTGAAAAAATATCTCTCTCTCTCTTTAATAAGAGGTCGAGGTTGTTCCAAACTGGGTCAAACTAGTGATACTAATGACAAATTAAATTATATAAAATTATTCTAAACTCAAATAGTATTTTTAGGTCTAGTCATATAGGTTGTATAACAGTTTTTGGATCCGGTAGGAGGCAAAATGAATGCCAGAGTAGTTGTTGAAGCAAAAGAGTGCACTGAGATCAATTTAATAACGCGATGCATTATAGTTAGGGGAATAGATAAAGATAGAGCAAAAGTTCAGTTTTAAACAGTACCGATTTGAAATCGGAAGAGTTCGCTAGGTTTAAGGCCCCGACCTAAGGTCGTGAGTCGAACTTAATTGGACCCCGGCCGGGTGACACGGAAAGGAGATGCATCGCCCGACTGTATGAAACGCATAAATTTCTAAGTCAGAATTGGACCCCGAGTCTACACTTTTGTTTTATGATATTATTTATGATTTTGCGTGTGCTGTTCAAATTTATTATATGGATGGTCAAAATATGAATTCATAACATAAATCTGACCAATGATCACTACGTAAACATGATTAATATTTTAAGTACCTATATCAGCTTCTTTTATTAATACTTTTGGGTTAGTAGTTGTTCAGCTAACCTTAGATAATAATAATAAAAAAAAAATAATTATCTTGGACACTAACACACACTGATCTAGTCCCGAAGTACTTTAACTAAACTAGGATTCCAATATGCTATTGGCTACCAGACAATGATACTAATAATGAAAATGAAAATATTTATTTTGCAAGTAGGCCACATGGACTCTTTTACATGTGTGAAGCTACCAGCGCTTCGAAAAGTCACATCTGCTGAGAAGAAACGCCGTAAGAAACTTAGCAGTAAGTCTTTTTTGCAACTTTTACATTAGAGTTTTAACTAACACTAACACATACAAAGGGCAGCAAACAAAACGAATGGGTACAAATTAATTATAAAAAAAAACTAATAAGGGAGATTTATAGTCTCCGCGTCTGGACAAGTTAAGTGACTTCGATATGTATAACGCCAAGGGTCATAATGATAATAATTAAATAAATAACATCTAAATTGATTACCTAATCTATGTTAAATGGTACCTACCTACTTATATATAAATACATACACGATAGATAATAAACATAGGTACATGATTTGGGTAAATTCGTGCTTATCACACAAAGTTTGCCTTTAGTGGGATTGGAACCTGTGGGCCCTGTGGCTTGTGGCACAGATGGCAGATGGATTACCACTGTGCCATCGACCAGACAAGATGCTAATATATCAAGCTTACATCTAAAGGACACGCTAGAATTTGAAGCAGACTTAATAGTTTCCAATACAATGCCCTCTAACCGCATCCATGGACATTAAATGGTTGATAAATACATGCACACTGGGTTCGAACATCTCCTGTCAACATAAAAGGTCGTAAAAGCAAGAATGCATTGAAAAAGCAGTCGTGATCCGCAATAAGTGGCACATAAACAAAACATAAAAAAATCACAATAGTCCGATACTAGTTGAGAAGTAAAAGAGCGCGAGTCGTTGACACATTTGAAGATAATGTGCGCATGTTCTCCCGTCCTCGGCCGAGTTCAAACTAAAAGCGGCAGCGTTTTTAAATATTTGCACATTTGATTAAAAAAGATAGCTTTTTAGCGACCGATATTGAATGTGGACAGGAGATCATATGAATGTTCTTACTATGTAATATCTTTTTTAGGGTTCCTTACCGGAAGGGATCAACGGAACCCTGTTACTGAGCCTTCAACGTCCGTCCGTTCATCCGTCTCTCAGAGGCCTCTATCTCAGCAACGGTAAGAGCTAGAAGGATGCAATTTTTACAGTATATGTGTAGTTATGGCATGAATACTAGCAAATAATAAAAATAAAAAAAGTTTAAACCTGAGAAGCTCCCCATACGTTGATACCCTAAAAATGGACTGATTGTAGACCAATTTTGTTCCAGCTGTGTTTCCATAACGGCTTAAGTTTCAGCTATCAAATTTGGCTCGATTTTGGTTCTTTCTCCATAGCCTAACAACAAATATAAACACAATGGTGTTCTGCACACAATACATAGGTACAATAGAAAAGTGAAAAATATATTGAAATCAAGCCAGAAAAGAACCGCTGCAGCTTCACAATCAGCCAACTTAGTTGCAACTGTCAAAGTAGTAAAGTCAATATCATTAACATAAAGTCTATTATTGATTGGTTGAGACCATGCCAAATTAGCGTAGTAAGGAACCCTCGGTGCGCGATTTCGACTCCCACTTGACCGGTTTTTTTAATACAAGAGTCCCAGCCCATTTTTGTCTAGTATTTGGTATCAGCGGTAGTAAACTTCCCCTCCTTCCTCGTTATTTGGGCAATGCTATTCCCGACCCTTAACTTCGAAACTACTGATCCTAAAATTACGAAATTAGAGTCTAACTAATTGAAAACCGGAACAAAATCTCGTCTTTAAATTCGGAGACTAGACAGGTACAGAGACAGGGCATCAGGTAGGCTAGGTTATTCTTTATTACTAGGGGCACACATTGAATCGCTGCTTCCTGTGAGCCACCGACTCCTCATGAATACGGAGCGGACGGCGGGTGCCACGTAACGAGTGCACATTTACATTTCATATGTACAAATGACGCGAACATTGCACAGGTTGCAGTGTCTGAACGACCTGTTTATGATCTTGTATGTTCTTTAAGCAAATTTGTAGTTGCTAAGCCAATTAATTGTTTTGGAACATTCACGAAATTGTCAAAATAGGATGTGAAGTAGTTACAATATTGGAAGTGCGGTAATTAAAGTCGAACACTCATCGATTTTCTAACAATGATGTTACTATAGATCTTTTAGAGGAAAAGGGAAAGATACTGTAAGATAATATAAAAAGATTACTAGCTCTTACAGAAATATTTTTCAATTTACCTACTAAATCGATCGTAAAATTGCATTATCTTCGCGATATGAATCTAAAAGAGAGTCTTAAGCGTAAATCAAGGATTCTAATAAAATTACCATGAGTAATTAAAATAGAAACTCGTACACGTTGCATGAAGTTTACAACGCACGTAATTTTTCATTTAACGGTTTTAGCTATTGACATGCAATAAAGGCGGTCGTTAATGGTTGTTCAATATGACTTAGGTCTAGCAAGAATGAAAATAGTGTACGGTTGTGATATAGTTTGTTAGTCAACGCCGAGGGGAACTGTTTATAGGCATTTAACTACACCCTTCATGATTGTGCCAGCAATTTGGGTCTTATTTGCTATTGCAATATCGTTTGATTTTCGCTGTTATTGATTTCATTTATGCTGCCCAGCGTAGATATGATTGAATAAACTATAGCAGGTAATGGTATTGCAATGTGATAGATATATTGAGGAAGTAAGTAAGAAGGGGACATTTATTAGGCTGGGAAATAAGTTGTGGTTTACATAAGTTTGTATACTTTATTAGCGAACTCACAGCTATGCCTTTTCAAAATTCCGATATACTAAACCTATATAAATTTTATAGTAGCAACTTGCTAAGCATACGGAATCCAAATTATTAATTTGATAGATATTTATTTTAAGTTAAATTTTTTGTAGGCCGGAGAACCGTTTAAGGCTTTAGACATGAAATGTCTTACTTCATTAGACTTTGAAATAACTTAGTACGTGTTTGTTATAACCAACATAAGTAAGTAGTAAGAAAAAAATTGCTGTCTATTTAGAGACTAATTACAACACACTTTAAAATAACAATGTCTTTCTGGTCCCTTACGTTCAGCGCAAAATAACATGCTAATGAATTCAGACGCCTCACATTCAGGTTTCGATACAATGTATCGCTCGTTAGCTCCAAAATCGCTTTGACATTATTGACACATGACATGAAGCGAAAACCTTATAAAACAACCAATGTAACCGACCCTACAAACAAGGAACTGCATAAAGATATCCTCAACAAAGTGAGAGAGCTGCTCTTAAACAAAATAAGGCAGTTATGTAAATGATGCCCCGAGGTGCAGCGGAATTGCAAAAAATCCTTTGTTCCGCTATCAGCGATTTGAGTGCGAATGTTATATTCAATTTATAAGTAGTAAAAAGTGATATAATTTGGAAAGATGTTAAGATAATTTGTGCTACTTTCTATTTAATTATTTTAAGTTTTAGTGGACCCGCCAAAGCTTCGCCCGCGGTATTTTCCATACAAACTTCATCACCCCTTTAGGAATGGTATTTCAAAAAATCCCTTATTAGTGTACCTCTAGGGTACTCCAGGAATGTCTCCTCCAAATTTGAAACCCGTTTAGGCTGTGCGTTGTCTATAAGTGAGTCACGGTACTATTTTATATGTATAGATTATGCGATAGTCCAGGTTTCCAAATAAATAACGAAAATCGAATTAACGGCAGATAATCGTAGGCAATACGCTTGCAAACTATAAAAAGGGATCTAATGAAGTATATTCCACCAACAGAAAAAAATACCGCAGGAAAATATTATAACAACTAAAACATGAAATCAAAATAGAAATGACTACAGCAAAAAAACTAAAAATATACCTTTGCTAAAAATTGTAACAAGCAAGACCATCGTTTCTCCTAAACTGATGATAAACTGCCTGAGCAACCTGTATAGCTGATTGCGCACCCGCTCCTTCCAAAACCGCTGCCAAACCGCACTGTGGTCGCCCTCAATCTGATGAGAAGCACAGCCGATGCGAGACAGCCGAATTACTTGAAAATACACCATAGCCTTTCATTCTTTAGGGTTCCGTATTTTAATTAATAGATGTTAAGATTCTAAATAATTCATCTAAATAATTGTCGATTATTCACCATATTTTCCTGGTATTCCTAAGCGGAACTAATAACGGCAGACGGCTACACAGTCATACGAGTATCCCCATCCAACCATGTTTTAAGTAAAAAATAATTGACCTCAGAGAAACATTTTAACAATACCTAATGAATAGCCCCAAGCTAACTTTACATAGCATCACGCCCGAAATCCCTAATGGGGTGGGCAGCGCCACAAGTGGCCACTTGTGGCCACGTTCGATTAATTAATTAGTCCTAAGATGGTATGATGAACCGTATGGTAACAGGTGATCAGCCCATCGCCCATACAGATAGTCAACCATGTTGGAGAGGACACGTCCCTTAGTCGACTTTTACGACATGCCAGGATGATAAGCATCTGCACGCATTCTATGCTATTTCTTCACTCCCAGTGCAGCAGAGGAGGAGCTAACTTTTTAAAATATAAAATGCAGTTGCATGCTTATGACAGTGTCCCATTTAGAGACGTCACAAATTTGAATAATCGCAAAGATGTTGCTACCGCTCACTCCTTGTCCCGCCTATAAAGCTCAAATGCCGTCTTAGAAATTCGATCCTATAGTTTTCTCATTCTTACGTTTGCGTTAGCTGTTGCGTGCAGATACTTTGGCACTGCAAGCGAACCTGTTTACGATTCCACGTTCCCGAGACCTATGACAGGCTAATAACGTCGTGTCACGGGACTTATTACTTTCCGCCTCCGTACAAAACACTTAATGCACCGGCTTATGTAAATAATGCAAGAAGTTTGAATGTGTGGTGTTTTCACTACTCATTATACGCTTATCAGAGTGTGTTGTTTGTATGGTATGCCTAAGACGTAAGAAGTATTCGGTCACTTTTGCTTTAGTTTGGTATTGTACACAGTTCAGTCGGAATTCTTGGCCAACCAAATGAGGCTGAATGTGACAAGCGCTTACGTTTTTACATTTTCACCGAACATTGAAAAAATAAGGTGCATTTCCTTTATGTTATGTTGCTTTAAATCCGCCGCTTTTTGGGTACCTATAATATGTTTATTGAACTTTGCACTTGCCTAGAATACAAAGTACCCAATGGGTCCAATTTGAAACGGTGTCTTTTTAATTTACAAATTCGTAAACTGAAATGTCAAACTCGGTTTTGTATAGCACAAATCTGTCAAAATCTGGCCCCACTGTCTTTTTAACGCGGAATAAATTGTTTTCGGCTACTTTGATGTTATGCTATTTTCTGAACCGGAAAAATTTGAAGTTATAGCGATAAGAAACTTCGAGAAAAGTTGACGAATGAAAATAAAATCCTGTACATTAAATGCTAGTACCTTTTCCACGACATTCACGACTCAAACAACGCGAATTATCATTTATCTCTTTACAAAGATAGGCACTATAATAAAAAAAAAACTTGAATTTTGGGGTAAAAATAAATACGTCATAATCCACGGCCGGAGGTTGGTTAACGCTTCAAGGCTTAGTACATACATGCTAACACACATGGGCTACGTTATTTCCTCCGCCTCGTTCGTAGTTTTTTGGTTTTCTACAGTCTTTATCTTCTGAGGACAATATCAGGCAATACATATGTTAATTATTGACTACATTATCTCTTTCTTTTCCTGTTTATTTATGCCATACCCAAAAATATCCTAATTCAGTATTTTGGTTTAATTTAACCACCTCAGCATAAGCTTTTAAGTTGATTCAGACTGCAGAGGGCTGCCGGCTGCCGCTACGGATTTCATACTGATTCACAACTCATCGGGAAAGCTATAGTCTTCTTCTTCTTCACTGAAACTTTCTCGTAGGTATGTATCCCAATTACTCAAGGCCCAAAGTTGCAGTTACGCAAGTACCAGTACGCAAGTACTGCAAGATGCGGTTAAGTATGTTTTAGTAGTGGTAGAGCCAAACAGTAATCCTCACTAGATGATTACTGTTCGAATGGGCCGGCTCGACCGGGGTAGCACCACACTCTCACAGAATATCGGCGTAAAGTAATAGCTTGCTATTGCGTTTCGTACGGTGAGTGACGAGATCCGGAGGCCTATTCCCTCATCCCTATCCCATCCCCATTCCCCATCCTCTCTAGACTGGCAACGCATTGGCAGATAGCTGGTGTTGCAGATGTCCATAGGCGGCGTTGACCACTTTCCATCAGGTGGGCCGTCTGCCTGTTTGTCAGCCTACTCCTTTCTCTAAGGGCCGGCAATGCATCCGTGATTCCCCTGGTGTTGCGAGTGTCCATGGGCGGCGGTGATTGCTTACCATCAGGTAACCCACTCGTTACTATAAAAAAAAAACAAAGCAATGGGCAATCGGCGCACACCGCCCCAGTTTGCGCCGCGTCGATTTATGTTCGCCAATTATTATTAATGCAAATAGTGATCCTCCTATGATAACCCAACCAGAGCAGAGACATTTATTTTACAAAAGGAAGCTTGGAGTCTAGTATTGCCTCATGTGGTTAATGGTCGGTAACAGATGAATGTGTAACAAGTATGAACAGAACATTGCAGAGGAGATTGAGAGGTAAACCGTGTTAATTAGTACATTGGTCTGTTAGACGTCGCCGTGTTCAAACCGACCACGGCCTCACTTGAGAGAATATTAAATGAGGGTTGATGAATTTCTGGAACTTAGTATACGACTGCTGAAAACATATGTAAATGTTAATACTTAATTCATCAATAAGGTACTTAAGAGGCACCGGGGACATAAAATTGAATTTTTTCGTTTTTGAATTTTATAGTTTTAGATTTAGAGTGATACTTGCCAAGTTACCGCACACCTAAAGATGTCACTTTATTTCGAAATCGTAAGAGATTACACGATATGACGTATTCTAGTGTCTTCCACGTTATAATTGTTTCCTGGAAAAAGATTACCTACACTGGTAGGTTATACTGACTGTGACGCTCGTGGGTTACAGTCGATGTGGCTGAAAATCAGCGCTGCAAGTATCTGTCTTCCAGCATTATGCTGCACCAGTATCCGATTCACTGCCGCAAGGGCACACACTATCACTTTGTTCTTGTGTTGTTGACTTCATTTTGTTTTAACCAGTGAGTGTTCAGTGTAGTGTAGTAAAATAATGTTTTTCTTCGTTTCTTATTTCTTTATTCTCAGATGATATTGTAGCATCAAACACTTTTTTACAGTTGACAGATGTATACTCAGAATTTTTAAATGTTTCGATCATAAAATGGCAGGTATTACATTAAATAACCTTTGACATGCTGACGGAAAATTTCCGTCTATACATATTAAAACGTAGAGAAATGTACAATCGGTCGCTCTTCCTAAAAATACATTTGATACCAAACGAAACTACTTTTAGCTCCAAAAACCTAGAAAAATGCCAATAAGGCAGCCTTTCATAAAACCTTCAGCCTGTAATCCGGCACGGCCTTTGTCCGGGATCCCGGCAAATTAACGGACGGCCACCTACGGGCCTGCACTGGAGTCCCGGGATTACTGGGACAGCGGACAAATCTCACTAATGAATGAGACACCGTGCGATGAGTGCAACGCGCTCTTGTATTGGGAGTTTACTACGAAAATTTGAGCGTAGGTACGTGCTTATAAATAAATAAATAAATAAATCAGGGGACAATCTTTTACACAAATCGATCTAGTCCCAAAGTAAGCTCTAAAGGCTTGTGTTATGGGTACTAGACGACGATTTACATACTTATATAGAGAAATAAATACTTAAATACATAGGAAACATTCAAGACTCAGGAACAAACATTCGTGCTTATCACACAAATATTTTCCCTTACCGGGGATCGAACCCGGGACGCTAGCTTCGGAGGCAGGGTCACTCCCAACTAGGCTAACCGCGTCGTCAAACTTATGCCAACGCATAGAATATTTTTGCTTGATTTAGGAATCCTATGGTTGCTATAGTGTACAAACTTGCTTAGTACTGAATCTGGGTAAGTTGCTAATTATTGGTACTCTGCTAGCATCTGCTACTAGGTGGTGATCGTGAATAGAGTACGCAGTTCTAACCGACCATTGACAATCAGTGTCTTAGCGCCGGCGCACAGGAAGATTTCGCTATTCAAGATAATAAGTTTCCATGGGAAATTTAGAAAGCTTTTTTATGATCGTAATACTATCCGTAAAAAAGTTTAACACCTAACCATTCCATAATACCCCGTTTTGTAAGTACGGCGCCGCCGCAAGATTGAGTCTTATTAGAAATGATGTAAAAGTTTGCGTGACGGATATTAGGTATACTACAATATTATACTATCAATCCACTAAACTCTTCTGCTGCACTGGGAGTGAAGAAATAGCATAGAATGCGTGCAGATGCTTATCATCCTGGCATGTCGTAAAAGTCGACTAAGGGACGGGTCCTCTCCAACATGGTTGATTATCTGTATGGGCGATGGGCTGATCACCTGTCACCATACGGTTCATCATGCCATCTTAGGACTAATTAATTAATCGAACGTGGCCACAAGTAGTCTTGTGGCTCTGCCCACCCCATTAGGGATTACGGGCGTGATGCTATGTATGTATGTATGTATGCACTTAAATTAGCTATGTAACATACACTCGTTTTATTCGTGCAACCCGTTCCCGAAACATTATTGGCAAGTAAATTAGAATTTTTTGAGCACAAATTGACTTACACACAAAAACCTAAAATTAATAAACATAAAGCAATACCTACGTCAGCGTTTAATAAACTCATTGGCACATGCGTTTTTCTCAGACAATCGTCAATTAGTACGCGGTATTGCATTCCGCGGTCTTGTAGTCGATTCGATTCCCGTCGAAAAACATTCGGCCCGTAATGTGATTGAATTGATAAATATTTATGAAGTATCTGCAAGGCAAGTTTTTGTATGGAGAATTCGCAGGCAGAATAAAGGAAATTTACTGGTGCATTCCTACGTTTGCTTCAGACTATAATTGTCTTGAGAAATAAAGTAACTTTGTGTGAAAAATGTATTCAATTCACACTTAGTTTTTTACGCCCACTAACTATACGTTCACAGCAGGCAGTTTGGTGATATCTAAATTCAGAAGTTTTGTTTAAAAAATTCTATTGACCGATGAAGTTTAGTCAACTCATTCAAGAGAACCACAAAGTTTCTCAAACGTATAGCTTAAGTTTTAAAATTAGCTCAATAATATCTGAAGCCTATCTTAGCATTACCAAAAAACCGTATACCTATTTTTAATTAAGCTAGTTTCTGTTAGTAAGCAGCCAAATATCTTGAAGCTCATCAAATAGACTTATCTGTTGAATTAATCTATAAACAACAGATTGAAATGTCATGGTCACTATTAAATATAATATGGGAGATGCCTCTTCGAGATAAATTTAAGAATTGAAAGGTAAAAAGTTACACGGACTTAATATCGAAACAACTGTTAATTTTCATTTGATCAATCTTCAGTTACCTAGTGTAGTAATTAATGAAACAGTTTTTATTTTAGCTTTAAATTCAAATGTTTTGTTTGACAACTTTAATTTCATCATGTCAACACTAATAAAATACTTAAATACAAAAGCTTCTTTTAATTATTATAAATTTGTATGGACGATTCCAGTTTGTGTCTAAGAAAACCCAAAAAATATCAATACGATTTCATTATTGCTTGCAAAATCGAAAAAAAAGTTAAACGCGCAACGCAGATGCCACTAGCGCCATCTAGTACATATTGAAGCAATGAGAGTAACTCATTCCATGTTCGATAGATGTCGCTGTCTGTCCCGCCTGCCCTGGTTAGTTTCTTTCAAGTTAAGTCGAAAGTTTGTTCTCATGCAATGCCAATTCTATATTAAAAAGGACGGTAAAGAAACACGTTGTCTATCAAGTCAAGCATCTAAATCCCCTTTTACAAATTGGTTGCAAATAAATGACGAATATTTAGAAGTTAAACCATAAAACTAAAACTCAGTAGTTTCATAAAATCCCGTGTATTATCGAGTCGTCATTGCGTCACGATGTCGAACGATAAAGACCCGAGTTGACCTGACAGCGAGCGGAGCCGCGGGCAGAAGCCAGTTCCGCAATAAACTTACATTGAAAGCCGCAAATAGCTGAGACGGGAATTCATAATGGATAATAAATCATTGTTTACAACTCTGCATTTACTTACCAAGCGGTTGCGACATCGCGATGACTCACTAACTGGCGAAGGATGTCGATGTATTTGCGAAAATTCGAAATCGAAGCCATTGTTTGAGCTTCTATTATGCATTTGTTGCCCTTTTCGCTTGGCGCACGCTTGTCAGAGCAACATTGTTTAAAAATTGTAGGAAGTTCCCAACCGAACGATTTTAATACCTAATTGAATGGAAATGATTTCTAGTATTTATGTGTTTTATAATATTTTCTTCCAACTACGCTTTAATTTCATCATTTAATTTCATTATGCCCTTAAGTATTCGACAAGTTAACACAAAGCACCCTAGGCCTAAGCTGAAAAAAAAATGTTCAAAGAATTTGGGCGGGATGTTTTTTCCTTTTTAAGTACCTAACATAGGACGCTCATTTTTTACATTAACCAAAAGGAAGCCCATTAAAAAATAGCCTTGAGAACATCCAGAAATAACGACGTATTATAAATCGGGTAATTAAACGTTTCTTGAGCGCACTAACGTGGACTTATGTCCCGTTTCCTTGGCTTTTAAGTTAGACGGTCTGAAGGGACTTTTGAAGAAGTGCCTAAAGAGCGTTTTAAGAGCAGAGACGAGATGTCATTTGAATTCATTATCCCTGACGAAGTGCGGGGAATTATTGTGAAGTCTATATTTTGTCCGCTCTTTGAGACATATCGTTAAACTTTGACGATGAAGACACTTAATTAAATTATTCAGATAGCTAAGCTTGTCTTAACGTCTTTATTGATATCTATGGAATGGAAATAGCAACGAACCTTTGGTTAAAAACTAATTGTGGCTTCTTCGCGTTATTTATACTCGAATACACTTACAAGTACACTATCATCAAGTGCAATAACTTAAATTTGAATACCTTTTAATTCAAATTTAAGTTATTTAAGTCAAAAACTATTCAGAAAACATACTCGTAAATTCAGAACATTGATCTTGAACTTTTCGCGTAATCCTACCACGACTAACGCCATATTTATTCTGTACTAACGCTTCAAAGACGGCAGTTGCTTGTACTTACGTGGGCAGAGATTCATCTCCCAGCTACTTTACAACGTTAAACTCAGCTTAGTCGATGACTTGTGATAATTGCTTTGTATTACATAGATATCATAGATTAATAGCAGGAAGGCAAATAAAGGGACGCGTTCCTAGGTTTTGACTTTTTTGGAGTCTTATGGTATAGCGATACTCAGACTCAGTTAATGACCGATTAATAAGTTCTTAAGTAAATATTTTACACGGAATTTGTAGAAAGTAAAAACAATTTGAGTGGTCTTTGTGAATTCGGCCATCGGAGCATTAAAAGTTAAATTAACATAAGGTAAATCTAAGTTAGAGTGCCATTTATAAATCCATGTATTACAAAAACATCTACTTATTGATATTTGCATGCATACTGATGGACTGACAATAAAAATTTAATCTTAAATATTTAATTTTTCATTATGGACAATGATAAAAAACATCATAATCAATCATTCTAGTGCTATATTAATTGAACGCTTGGATTTCCAAATGATTCAATCAATATAACAGTCTTTTCTTGTATTAAAGAAATTACTCGTATCAGGTCATTATTTCATCTACGATTTTAATTGATTTTACTGATAAAATCGCTTTCCTAGAAGCTATATCTAGAAGTTCTATGATAATGCTGCATCTAAAACTTTTGAAATATATAAATGAGCTCATCAAAATGTTGTTAAAATTAATGACAAAATCCTACCGCTAAACAACTTGATTAAAGACAGAGGAAATGCACTAAGCAGGTCTAATCAATCTCTAAGAGCCCCAGAAATAAACGGGTGCCAAAGAAACTGAGTGTGATATGTTTAAAATCTTTAGTTAGAAGTGAAACTGTTATTTTCTTGGTTGCTTCAACTAGGAGAGTTAGGAATTGTAAGTACTAGTGGCTCCGTGAGCTATAGACAAACTTAACTTTGCCGTTGGAAAACTTTATATCCACTAACTCCTCCTAAACCACGCAACTCATTTTGATGCGATTTTCATCAATGGACGACCTGGTAAATAAGTTTTAATATAGTAGAGAAAATTCAATGGCGCTTAAATAGCTGATGCCTGGCTAAACCTTAAGAGATATATCAAAATAATAATGTAAAAGAATTGTTTTTCTTAAAGCCTAGAGAAAAATCTGCGATGGCATATGTCTATTTCCTAAGACAGACTGACAGTAACCATTTTTTCCAGGTCCTTAATCTCTATTGGTCTTCATCTATCCTCATCCTTGTCATCAGCTATAGCGTTCATTAAATATTACAAAAAAATATTGTTTTAATTACACTTGTCGTGGTTGTCGTTTCCACTATACCAATCATCGGTATAAAATCAACCCACAGAAACTAAATTAAGTACATAAAAAACCGGTCAAGTGCGAGTTGACTTGTGCGCCGAGGGTTCCGTAATTATCTATGAAAAAGAAACAGTACCTTGTAAGTACGAAACACTAATAAAAAAAACAAAGAAATAGCTTTTAACAACCGGGTATCCATTTACAACCAACCTATGAAATAAGACGAAAAATAACTTGCGCAGGCTCCTATCTCCGTGCAATCGTAGTGTGATACGACCTTGCAAAGTTTATTCTGTTTAACTATTTTTTATGTAATATAATTACAAATTTAGAATAGAATAGAATAGAATAGAATAGATAGAATAGAATAGATATTTATTGTCACACAACATACAACCAAACCCAAATACAAAAAAACATTAACATAATTACATTTATAAACTAAATCTTAGGTATAGAGTAAAAAGGAAAATAAATAAATCTTGTATGACAAAAGGAGCGGTCTCAGCGTATGCCGCCAGCGCGAGATCTGCGCGGCGCTGGTTTTCAGCCCGCCCCCTTCCACACAGAACTGGCGCCTCATTCGGGAACGCTAAGTGATTCTGTAGCGACTCGTAAGCCAAATTTCTCATCTCGCTCTTACGCATTACGCGTCGTGCGGAAGAGTGGGATGAGAAATCTGGCTTATGAGTCGCTACAGAATCACTTAGCGTTCCCGAATGAGGCGCCAGAATTAAACAATATAAATATGGAGAGTAGACTTATAACTAAAACTACAGCATACAAGGCATTTATGGTTTTTGGACTTTTCCTGTTGAAATTTACTGATTCTAGGTCAACGGGAAGTACCCTATAAGTTTTCATTCCCTTTGGATGCCCTTGAAAGTATCAAAATATGTGACATAAACAGCCGTATCTTTTGATTGGGGTGACTTAGAAGGTTGATTATTTCACATCTTCAAGAAATTACAGACTTCAGTATTTGATATTAAGTTCAACTTGATACCTCTAAGTGTTCCTGAGAAAAAGGTCTTGACAGACAGACAGACAGACGGACAAACAAGTGATCCTATAAGGGTTCTTTTCCTTTTGAGGTACGGAACCCTAAAAACCGAAATATTCGCACTTCACAAGACTTTCTGCCCACGTAATAGTAAACAAATTTTAGCATGGGTACGTCCCTTTGAAACCGCCTATTTGTTAGGAAGAGACAGGTACTTTTATGCCCAATAAAATCTAGTGTGCTAGGCCCTCTGTAACCACAACGCCACAGCAATTATTATCGAGTGAGTCGTGTCATAATTGACGATAAATTAATAGAGACTCAGCCCGCTAACTACTAATCACCTCTTCAGCGAGGAAATGGTGTGAAAATGTGAGCGGTAATTCATGCGCGTATTAACTCAGTCGATTAGAGGTTACCTTTGACGCCGCATTGCCTTGATCGAATCCGTGGAGGAATAAAGGTTAAACACTAGACCCGTTGATGGATAGCGCACCGTGGTAATTATGAAATTAATAATACAAAATTTGGAATTGGTAAAGTACCTCCACTCTCTAGCGGTATTATTACTGTTAATTATGTTGAAACAGAGAATTGGGGCATATTTTTAGTCTTACCAATGACTTACCGCAGATACCAAGTTAAAAATTGGGTACAATGTGGTAATATTTTGTATCTTAAGTATTATTTTCTTTAAAGTACAAATTTTGCAAGTAAATAGATTCCAACACTAGTACTTCTATAATATCTTTTAATAACTGCTAGAACAATTACTATTATATTTTTCAGGGATGGAGGGAGTTTGATACGAGGATGGACATTTGATTCCGTAAAATTGTAAAATTTCCAAGGGAATCAAGTTAACAAGATTCTTCCCGGACTGAGTTGTGGGCAAAAGTGAAGAAATGTATTATAAGAACTCTAACAATGATGCTGGAGACGCCAGCATTATTTCAATCATTGTATTAAGCTGGCATAAATACGACTAATTATGTATCTCATAACATGACATTACCATCAATAGTCAGATAAGCCAATGGCAGCATTGGGATCCCCTCGGTTTGCCTTTTGTTTGGCCGAATACTCCGTTAGGTCTAAAGCTGTTTTCGATTAAAACCGTGAACTTTTCAGGAAATCTGATTATAGCATTTACGTAGGTTAAGTTTGATATAATTATACCATAAAAGGTGGTAAGCAATCAATGGGGAAATTAGGTTTCCCCCCGGCCGATACATTCACACATTGTTGGCACAAGTCCATAGTAAAAGGACAGAAGTTAGCCCAATAAATGTTCGCTGAATCATATCGTCATTGGTCATACGGAGGAGAGCCTACAGCATCAATGTACATTGCTTATGCTCACAATATAATTCTCGACTCACAATCTGAGTGCACAAATCTAAACGTCTTACTCGAGCTCTACATAATAATGCCCTTCCGTATTAAGTCCTGCTTCTGAGATTTACATTGCATTGCAAGCGCAGTTTATGGACAATCCTACTTTATAGTTGCATAACACCTACGAGTACGCTGCGCTACAAAAGACGCTTCGAATAGCGAGATGCGAACTCAAAGTAATGAGAAAACAAGATTAGGTTGTTTGTGTGTAGCTAAAATTGTATTGTTATTTGCAGTACAAAAAAATGGAACCTTAGTATTTTAGCCTTTTACTGGTACGTATCATTTTTAAATTTACATTTACAAAAGTCAGTAAATGAATGTCTTTCAATGTTATATCCATTAAACTCCTTATTAACGTATTACCTACAATGTATTGCATAAGTGAGTTAAACCTCTCTTGAATGATGTTGACTAAAAACGAATCTACGGTAACCAAAAGGAGGTTAGGCTCTAAAAGCAAATCCAGGTACAAGGCCCGTATGGTATCCACATCAAAGCACTTGTATTTTGTATTTTATTACCTAAACATAAGGTTCAAGAGGCACAACTTTTATTGAAGCGCCCTAATGCATAAACGTTTATCGGCACCTCGGATGCAATGTAAAACGATTTTCCTGGATAATGGTGAATTCACTCCAGATTGAAGTCTAAACTGACTCGTCTCATATGAACTTTATGTTTGAAGCTTTACGATTCAAGATGACTTTACAATTAGCTTTTGTTATGAAATGTGATTGTTGGGAAACAAAATACTTATGGAAATTTATCGTCTATTATTTGGAAAACGAATTGTTTTGGTGTAAACTAGTGGAGTTTGCGGCTTATTCTTATGATAAGTACTATCCATTGATGTTTAAGTAGAAGTTCAGTACTGGCTTAATTATGAAATGTAATTAATTACTCCAAAATTAACCACTATCGCCGTAACCACGTCCTTTAAATGTAACAACTATTTTCATTTCCTGCAAAGTACTTGAAAATGTACGTTCAATTTAATAAAACGATAGCCTTAGTGCTTGTATTGTAGATTTATAACATGGCTGCGAAGCGTATAATCCCCCGGGAACTACCTGAGACGTGTAAGCAGGACCGGGGCACTCGTTAAACTGTGATTGAGTATTAAACCAACCGACTTTGTCTTTACGCTCTGGAATTTTCTATCGCTTCAAGAACAAGTGAACTAACTGTAGTCTGATGACATAATAAGAAGCTACAAAGACTGTAGTATATTTATAGAATGGGGCCAATTCGAAAGTGTTTTCGCTAAATTTAGAAGTCGCTAAATTTGAAATAAGAAACGTTCGACTCTATTTTGAACCTTGGAGCTATACAAAATCGAGTTTGACGTTTCTTATTTTAAATTTAGGCAATCTTAAATTTACCGGACACCGTTTCGAATTGGACCCAATGTGAAGTTAAGTGGGAATAACTGGGATTCACTGTGTAGAATCCATGAAAGGATGATGGGCAGTTTTGTATGGACACTGGCCTACAAATCAATAATGACAAGCCATATGTCATTTGAAAGGATTTTTCATATTCTACAACATTTTGTATGGCGGGAAATCTTAAATCGCTGTGTGAAACAAGTTATGGCAATATAAAAACATTCCATCAATACGTATTTTTTTACTGTTTTAGTTCTGTACAACGGTTTTTAAACGTGTTATCATACAAATACAGATGAGAACACAACTAAATATCGATAAACCATCAAACAATGACTACTATTTTTCTACTACTACTACTTTTTTCACACAAAGATTTGGGATTACCTGCCGTAGTAAAAGTTTTAGAACTTAGAATAAGCTATCCAGTGACATATCGCTTGTCCTTATTGGTCAATAGGCCAATCTGCCCATCATTCTTTACACAATGGTTACTGAAAAGAGCTTGAGGGTGGAGATGCTACCCGACGTCAAATAAAAGTATTTAGTCATCTGACTCTGCCTTATTCAGTCTTAAAATAAAATTAGATTAGATTTCTATGGTTTGCCAAGTTGGCGTACAAATATAGGCAAGAGCTAGCTTCTGCTAGTGACTTCATTTGCGTGGAATTCGCTTATAGTTATTCCCTCGGGAACGTTTTTCCGGGATAAAAATTAGAGTTTGTGTTATCTAGGGTATCAGCTCCAATCCAAATTTCATCAATATCCTTCTAGCCGTTAAAGCTATTACCATTCTAAGTTTCATTCCAATTCATCGAACCGTCGAAGCGTAAGGAGAAACAAACATACTGTCATAAAAAAATGTATTTGATTGATCCAATCCTTAAGCTTTTTTCAGTAGGTACTTGATATGTTTTACGCATTTATTATATGATAAGTAAAAACAACGTATTACATTTTGGTGCTTTTGGAAGCCTGGTCATACTAGTTAACGAAGATGAAATTTTCCTAAAAGAGCTTATGAATAAATGAATATTTGCTTTTACCTAAACCATCGACTAATTGTAAGAATGTCGACATCGCAATATTCCGATATGCCATAAGAGTATTTGCTATTTTTGCGATGTGATTTATAACGCCAATGAATATTAATTAAGCTATTACTCACTACAAAGATTATAGGGTAAATACTAGTCAGGGGAAATTGAAATAGGAGATTATTCAATATCCCCTTGCCTTATTTGAGAGATTTTGTCCGAAATCTTTGCCAAATTGGTACAATTTGATTTTGGCAGGGGAGGTGAGCGTGCAAAATCAATGCAATCCTTGATTCGATGAGGGACTTCATTATTGTATTTGTTAAGTTATTGGTATTGATGCTCGTGGACATTGGGGAGGCACGGATACTGTTTTGCGAACGCGAAAGTTTACATTTTCAGTATGGCTGTTAGGTTGTTTGGATGATAAAAAAATTATCAGTGGACAATCTTTACACAGATCCATCTAGTCCCAATGATTATTTATTTATTAACAGTAACGTATGAACGGATTTGGATAGAAAAGAATAGTGAGAGAAAAGTTTATATGCCGAATTATCCATAATCCTAGAAAATTTAACATTTCCGTAGCAATTATGATTGCATTGCGGACGTGAAGCTAAATCTTTTTTCAATTCCGTTTTGCAATTGAGAAAATTACTCGTAAATTCCTTTAGTTAAATGAAAATAAACATACACGTATTAATACATACATACATACATTTGACGATTGAAGGGTTGCTTTACTCCTCTTGTTAAATGACTTAGACAAGGGACGTAGCGCTTGTAAAGTAAACGCAATATAAGTCGTTTGCACATTAGACTTAGAAGACCAATGAGTTGATTAAATACATGCTCATTAATAAATTCACGAGCTTCCAACCCTTCGGACGGGGGTTGAAATGTATCGGTATTCTAATGCCCTTGCACACGAGAGAACAAAACGCTGTTGCGCCTTTTATACAACAGGATCAAAGTTTACTGAGTTTAGAAAATCTCTTAAGCTTAAAATAAATATAGGTTTAAGGAAGTTATAATTACATACATACATACATAGCATCACGCCCGAAATCCCTAATGGGGTGGGCAAGAGCCACAAGACTACTTGTGGCCACGTTCGATTAATTAGTCCTAAGATGGTATGATGAACCGTATGGTGGCAGGTGATCAGCCCATCGCCCATACAGATAGTCCACCATGTTGGAGAGGATCCGTTCCTTAGTCGACTTTTACCACATGCCATGGTAAGCACCTGCAAATAAACATACACGGATTAAATCTTTCCAATAACGAACATTCACTTACACTTATATTTCAGACGAGCTTAAGTACGGCCATAGCCGTTTATTAACACGGTCGTGTGACATCAAGTGCCAAATTGGACTGTCTCCAAGTGGGCGCTCCATCGGATTTGGCAAGATGTCTGATAGCACCAGATGTCACACACATACAATTTGAAACCTGCGTGCTACGCGAAGCGGACTCATCTGACCTGAACGAATTGGACTCGCAACTTATTTACAAGCTTAGAAGTAGGTATAGTGGAAGGTAACTTATTGACTGGCATTAAAATTCACGAAATAACCTCAGCTTTATAAGTACACTCTTCTTTACAGATAGCCGATGGGGCCAAAGAGTTCTAGAGTGGCGACAACGTACCGGAAGGCGCAGCGTGGGCAGACCCACCTGGTGGACAGACGACCTGGTGAAAATTGCGGATCTCCGCTGGGTGAGACCAGCACAGAATCGGTCGTTGTGGCGATCATTGTGGAGGCCTATGTCCAGCACGTCTTTGATGATGATGATAATTATAAGTACACTCGTACGCGGAAAGTGACTAAAAAGTCTCTGTACCTACTGTTTTTCAAAAATAATATTTTGACTTTTTCATAGCGTCCACCGTTTCCATGGAGTACACAATTAGGTCAGTAGAGCTACATAAAGTATAGTATAATGACAAATCAATATATTACAACTCTGTTCTAGAAAGGCGATACTATTATTGTTGAATTTTTGATTCAAAATCAAAACCATTTCGATCAATTTAATATTCAGTATTAAGTTTATATTTTAACCTTTTTCAAAAGTTTGTGTTTATTAATATCTCATTTTAAATTAATCTTTTTAGAGTCCAAAATATATTTTTCCCTCTCCGTGTAACTGAAGCTTTACAAATGCGAAAACTTCTACAATAGACGGGAAAATATTTGGCATACGACGAAGTGCGACTGACGTGCTATTTGAAGGAGATGAACAATTTAACTTTTAAACGATTTTAACATGAGAAAATTCTTGGTATTACGATTCTATGAAGTCTTCTTTTATTTAGTAACATTTATTATTGAACTAAATTCTAACGGTAAATTCTATTGCAACAAATTTTTTACATTAACTCATGTAGAAAATATACTAAATAGTTTAAGATATATCTTAAAATATTTTCATGTAACGTTTTTAGCAACGCAAATAAGAGTCGTTAATTTCATTTATTAGATATATCTCGTCCTGTATAATGACAATTCATCAGCATAGCAGCGGTTGCGACTGAGGTTTATTTCACAATATATCAAAATATACGAGCAGCTTTTTTGGAAGAGGCGTGCAGAAAAAAGACTCTTTAGCACTCTCTAACCGAATTCCGTGCAAGCATACGTCCATAAATATTTACTTCTTAAGTAACGTTCGCCATCTCATGTCGTAAAGAACATTATATAATCTGCATAAGAAGTTTGAATGGGCAGGGATGAAAGCCTCGCGTCTCGTCTGGCATGTGAATCGCTTTTTATATACGCTAATATTGACTGTGGTACTCTGGGGGAGACTGTAGCAATATTACAGTCTTAACACTGAACATCAGGCTAAAAGTGCTTAGCCATTTTCAACTGTAGTGCGGTTAAAAAGGAACAGGGGGTGAACACTTTTTGATAGTGATCGCTTTAATAGTTACGACAATGTACCGTACTCTATTTTAAGGTTATTACTGACTTTGTATACGTTTTTTTTTGGAAATAATAACATAAAAACCGACCTTGATTTTTAACAACTTAGACCGAACATTAGCATAAAAAATTATCTATTTGAAAAGATCTCAAAAAAAAGGATACGCCTATCAGTACAATTTCGTGTAACAAAAGTCACATGGAAGGTTGTCAAAAGCCAGCGTCATGGCTTAACCACACCCTACTGCAGGTGATGTCTTAGTTCTTACGAGATACATACAAAAGCCTAATATTGCTTAGTTCACACGCTATCATATCATTGTGGACGGTGGGGTTGGTGGTGCTGTCTCACAGATTGTGGAATTGTACTAGATAATAAATTATAATAGTGTCACTTAAACGGGTGTCAAGGACCCTGGTTATCATACGACTGATCGTGTGATGGTGTCAGGTTCGCGTTTTGACACTTCAAGAGTAAGCTTCGCGAGAAACTTTGAGCAGTTCCTTACTATAAAATTTCAATGTCTATTTATATTTTTAGTACATAAATTGCGGTAATAATTTGATAGCATGACATATAAAATAACTTATGAAATTCTTAGCACATTCCGCATATCATCTTGAGCAAATATTCGCTGCAACTTGAATACCCGTGGAAACCTAACGTGGGTTTGACTGACAGTAACTATCAAAACAATTACGGTTCCTGCCTGAGTGCATTGCATTGGTCACGAAGCTAGTTGAAATTCAGCTGAATCCAATTTGTATTAAGCTAAAATATAAGTTTTCATTGCGGTAAAAACCTTCTAAAATTAAGCATTATTAAAAAATATTCTGTTGCATTTACAACTTCATTTCAACTTTCAACTTCAACCCTTAAGCGTACCCCATACAGATATTCCTATTTAAGCATTACGTAAGTTGAAAGTGCGTTGAGCCAACACCTGTTAAAACTGTTTTTTCCCGTAAAACAATCACAGTTTTTTTTTGTAAAGCACATTTTTCCTTAATCACTTATCTCTTCATTCTTGAATAGCAAGTAGATTCGCCGCGCTCTGCGCCCATGTGTCTCAGATGTAGCGAACACGTCCCTTCTATCTAAACAAACATCATCACGATTCTGTAATTTGCATATAATGACTACTTAAAAAGTGACTAACATAAATTGTATAGCAGTTAAATGAATTCATACCATGGAATGTCAACACTTTGATCCCTGATAACTTTATTGTTTTGAAGCGCACGGAATTACTAAATAGTTCTTTATATAACTTTGCTTTGTTATTTCAGAGAGAGTAAAGGGCAAAAGTCGCGTGGTAAAAATGAAGACAAAAGTGTATCAAGAAAATAATATCCTTAGAGAATAGGGTATGTTCTTTCAATTCTTGGCTGGTATTATCAATAGAAAAATAAACTGAGCGTAGACTTGTAGTGAAAAAGAAAGGGGAGAGGTTTTGTCAGCCGTGGGGTGCAAAATTAGCCCATAAAGAAAGACTATTACAGCGCCACCAACTAGAGGAGAGAAAGGGGAGTAGGTGGGAGGTAGAAGTTAAAAGTACGCTACGCTTCATTGATAGTAAAAAAACCGGACAAGTGCGAGTTAAACTTGCGTGGAGAGGGTTCCTTTCCGTACATGATTGTTTGAAATTTCCTATCTATTGGTAAATAACTATTTTCTGTACTTTTTCAAAATTGTATGCCCATTAGTTTCGGAAATAAGGGGGGGGGTGGTCAATTTTCGCCTATTTTCCGTAATAATTAAAATCCTATAAGGGTTCTGTTTTTCCTTTAGAGTTACGGAACCCTAAAAGTATTTTATTGGCTGTTAGTGCTCTCTATTAGTCTACTGGGGGCAATTAGAAAGTGTGTTGGCTAAATTTAAAAGTAGCTCAACTTGAAATAAGAAACGTCAAACTCGATTTTAATAGCTTGGTCATGGTGCCATACTAGGGCGTTTTTCAAAAACATTGTACGAATTAAGGAGTAGTTAAGAAAAAGTTAAAAAAGTTCCTATACGCTACTAAATTAACCATACAATTGTATGGCTAATTTTCGTGACTCAGTGGAACTTTTTTTAAATTTTTCTTAACTACGCCTTAATAACGTACAATTTTTTTGAAATTCACCCACCTGCGTCTCTCTTATAACGAAAATTAGCTATACAATTGTATGGTTAATTTAGTAGCGTATAGGAACTTTTTTAACTTTTTCTTAACTACTCCTTAATTCGTACAATGTTTTTGAAAAACGCCCACTAAATCGAACTTGACGTTTCTTATTTTAAGTTTAGGGAGGGCTTAAATTTAGGCGGCACTGGGTCCAATTCGAAACGGTGTTCGCTAAATTTAAGATTGCCTAAATTTAAAATAAGAAACGTCAAACTCGAGTTTGTATAGCTCCAAGGTTCAAAATCGAATCGAACGTTTCTTATTTCAAATTTAGCGACTTCTAAATTTAGCGAAAACACTTTCGAATTGGCCCCACTGTTTCGAATTTGGCTCACTGTGTAAGTTGTTAGCACTGGCACTGTCACTTATAATACCTAATGAATGATCATAAAGAACATTTTCTTAAATTTCGCTTTTAGCCATTATTGGTCTGCTCCATTTACCCCGTATAATAAATTAAATCCGATCAGGTATCCGTACTCATTATTTAAAATGTACCCAAATTGAATGAAGGTTGCTTAATTAAGTACCTATTTAAAAAATGTCAAGCCAATATGAACAAGACCGGGATTCATGGAGAGCGATTTTGCGGTATTTTGGGCTAACGAGCCCTCATTTGGGATTCATACAAAACGAAAACGCGGTAACTCTTACATAATAATGTATGCATGCAACTGATTCATTATCCTTTCCCGGTTCGCATAATATTGCTTTTTTATTTTGGGGCATCGTGGGTCGAAACAAGGAAAGAAAAAACTCTGTGCAAAATCAACAAATAAAATTGGTAATTTAAAAGAGAAGTACTTTTTCCCAGTTAAAACTGTGGTACAGAACGATGCCCTTGACATTATAGTTAATATATTTATAAGGGTGTACTTGGTCAAAATATTTTCCGCCAAATTTCACTTCCCAGAATACTTATCGCAGTCGTTTCATTTCCCTAACGAATCTTTAGCATGTTTAAATTTCGGATTTGATTAATTTGGTCAAATTATCATTTGGCATCATTTCGCTTTGTCATTGGTAGGTTAGGTTAGGGTTAACTTGTGTCCCTTACTTAAGTACTTATTTAACAAAAAATACTTTTGCTAACTGTAAAATTGCGATAAGCTGTTTTGACTAATGATTTTTTGCCAAATGATAATTTGAGTAAAATAGTTCGGGATGTGATACTTTGGGAAAAGTTTTTTGCCCATACATTAGTAATCCATTTATAAAATATTTAATGGACCAGATTTACATCTAATTTAAAAATTCCCTTTGCAATAGACAGCCACGTCACATTCTCAATACAAGAGTAAATAACGGTCCTTTAAACTTACAAACAATCTGAAGGCAAACTACTTTAAGTTGGGAAAATATTGACACCAATTTGCGGACGTTTACTTTAAAGCTAACCCTTGCCCTGAGAGGTCATGTCCGTCAGATTCTATAAGTAACAGAATCTCAGTAGGTCAGCTACACAAAAAACAGAAGGTAGTAGGAAATAAACCAAAATCGCTATCCTAGGATGCGGAGTGAATTAATCGAATTAGCTGACCAATGTTAACAATACCTGCGCCTCTATTTGGGAACGTTAAGTGATGTTGTAGTGACTCGTGAGCGAGATTTCTCATCCCACACTTCCGCACGACGCGTAATGCGTAAGAGCGAGATGCGAGTCTCGAGACTTAGACGTTCCGGAATAGACGCCCTGTTTTCCGTCTAATGCATTCTTCACGATCACGGTCCATGGAATACAATGTTTGCTGATATGCGGTCTCTACTCAATCGTCTTCGTCTACTTTGTCTGCTCCATTGGTCATCAATCCTTTAGCAGAAGTCAGTTCACGGGTCCGGTTCATAATTTACGGTCACCTCAGTTTTCATCGCTCACTCCATAGCTCACTGAGCTACCTTAATCCTGTGGAATAGAAATGGTACGGACCGTTAATATCCAAGTCTTAGTTGTCAAAAACTTTCATCTTCATTTTTACGATACAAACGATGAGAATACAGGATCCGAATTTTATTACGTTAAGGAGTAATTAGGGTTATTTTCCGTAATTAATTAGCATAATTCATTCATTATTAGCAAATCAACAAATATCAGTTTTTTTTTTTTTTATGGTAAGAGCGGGGCAAACGAGCAGGCGGGTGATGGTAAGCAATCACCGCCGCCCATGGACACCCGCAATACCAGGGGAATCACGGATGCATTGCCAGCCCTTGGAGAAAGGAGTAGGCTGACAAACAGGCAGACGGCCCACCTGATGGAAAGTGGTCACCGCCGCCTAGCACTCCGCACTTGTTTCTCTTAGCACCTACTGTATTTATTCCCGCTGCGGTCCGATAGAACCTCGCATTGTAATCTGTCGGCTGGTCCTTTTGATCCCGTCATAGGCTTTCAAGGCACGGCTACACTGCGTTGCGGAGGATTTGTACTGTTTAGCAGCACGCCAGCCGTAAGCCTGGTTTAGCCTGTCGTATTATAGAGCCACTGTGGGCTACCAATTAGTACAAGTAACGTTAGTTTTTTAGGGCTTCGTACCCAAAGGGTAAAACTGGACCCTATTACTAAGACTCCGCTGGCCGTCTGTCCGTCTGTCCGTCTGTCTGTCCGTCTATCACTAGGCTGTATCTCATGAACCGTGATAGTGAGACAGTTGAAATTTTCACAGATGATGTATTTCTGTTGCCGCTATAACAACAAATACTTAAAAACAGGATAAGGGGGTCTCCCATACAACAAACGTGATTTTTTTGCTCGGTTTTGCTCGATATTGATAACGGCAATAGGTAGACGCTTGAAATATTCGCAGACTATTTAGTTATATTGTTATATTCACTTTCAAAATAAATAATTAAATTAAAATAAAACAAATATTTAAGGGGGGCTCCCATAACAAACGTGTTTTTTTTTTTGCTTGATTATATTATAGAGTCCGCAAGTCCGACTCGCACTAGGCCGGTTTTTATGTTTTTTAGTATGTATTCTGTAATAGCATAATTTTTTGGCGCTTATGATGGTGCCAGTTGGGACAGTTTACATTTATATTTTTTTTTTTTTTTTTTAGGGCACCAATGAATATCAGTGCCGCGTCCTGCTGCTGCATATTTGGTGGTGTCCTTGTAAGTGTAAAGTCTTTACTTTACATGTTTGTGTTTTTGTGTAAGTATGTGTTGATTTTGCGTTTAATAATGAAATATTCTATTATATTTACTCCATATGAATACAAAGCATATTGACGTTTCCAGGCGGAGGAGAAGTAGCATAGACAACACAAGATTGTATTTTTTGTAAGTTTTGTCGCCTTTACATAATTGGGGTTTAGTAATATCTAGTCTGCTCCTGTGATTATTTAGTGACTGACTAAACTATCGTATGTCACAGCGTCAATTGACACAAAAACGTGGAAATAAAAAAGTCAGGTTCACAATTCCAATGGAACCTAGCCTTATTCTGAGCCAAAGGGCTTTGAAAAATTGCTATTCCTAATTGCGAGACCAAATGATTGAATGATTCAAGTTCGCCGTTCATTGTCTGCGGCATACGGGCTGTCGGGTGCCCGGGCCGGCCGCCATTACTCAGCCGACATCGTTTG
Source organism: Tortricodes alternella (assembly GCA_947859335.1). Taxonomy (NCBI): domain Eukaryota; kingdom Metazoa; phylum Arthropoda; class Insecta; order Lepidoptera; family Tortricidae; genus Tortricodes; species Tortricodes alternella. The sequence goes on from OX401981.1 coordinate 5,662,525, forward strand.
TCGTGCGTCGGGTACATAACTAATTGTAGCTGTAAATCGTCGCACGCGTCGCCGTCGTGTCGTGACGTGTGTGAGGCCGAAAAATGCTCAGCGACGTATTTTTGGATTGGTTTGTTGGTTTTATAAAAAACGCTAGATGCTTGCGCGATTGTCGCTATTCCCGCCTACTTTACTTTTACAAAAAAATTAGTAAGTCTTACATTAGAATAATAACGCAATAGAAACCAAGTCCACGCGCACAATTTGAAGCAACAAAATTGGGGCCACTTATGGCTTATAGCTCCTCTGCTGCACTGGGAGTGAAGAAATAGCATAGAATGTGTGCAGATGCTTATCATCCTGGCATGTCGTAAAAGTCGACTAAGGGACGGGTCCTCTCCAACATGGTGGACTGTCTGTATGGGCGATGGGCTGATCACCTGTCACCATACGGTTCATCATACCATCTTAGGACTAATTAATCGAACGTGGCCGCAAGTAGTCTTGTGGCTCTGCGTATGTATGTATGTCAGGGCGGTTGTATGTAAAGTATCCTTCCATGGTTTGTAATACTATACTGTAAGTACAAAGTTTTGGTTTGTAATATTAAGTGCAGGGTGTCTATACGGGAACGTCTAAGTGATACTGCAGCGACCCGCGAGCGAGACTCGCATCCTCTTACGCATTAAATACGCGTCGTGCGGAAGAGTGGAATGAGAAATCTCGCTCGCGAATCGCTACATCACTTAGCGTTCCCGAATAGAGGCGCAGATACTTATCAACATTTCTAGTGTGCATGCCTAACAATCGATAGTATTGCGATGAATAGAAAAAAATATTTTACATGCGCTTGGTCTATGGTTTACATCGATAAAGTATTACCTTCGTTTTATCATAGTAACTGCGCGGCAGTTATTACAGATTTTTATGGATTACTATCAAATCTTTTACTATTTACGTCGAACTTAATGACACTTGGAGTTAGAAAAGCGCTCAGTAGTAAGTACGACAGCAAATAGAAAAGTATACTTTGTGAGCAAGAAGTGAAACGCCAATGCGCAGTTTCATTGTTTTTCATGTACACTACATTTACCTAAATTATACAAGAGAGTATCGATAGCAATGCACCTTTACTATTAAAGCAGATCACTTAAATTGATATATTTTCCATAATGTTTAATTTGTTAAAATGCATTTTTTTCTGAAACTGCCGACTATTCAGGATAACATTGATACATGACGTGTAGGTGAGTTATAATGCAGCTTCGAAGTATCCGAATTTTTTGACCGGGTCGAAAAGGATCAGAGAATACTTGGTATGCAGTCGACACGGACGTATTGATTTGGTAAACCTTAATCTTACAATAAACACTTGTTTCGACATATAAAAGCACCAACGCCTTTAATGGAAAAAGTGTCCATGTCGTCCTTTTTCCAAAAAACTTGAGTCGCAACTCGTAAGATGTCCGTACTTTTTTGTTTGTCTATAAATAACGTGGTAACATAAAAATGGCGCCATAAAACGTTACTTACATACATTGTAATGATGCCGGTGTAGGTGTGGCGGTGATAAATGTCCCGAATTAGTATTGTGACAGACGCATTCTGCTTGTGGATTGACAGAGTGCCAGCACGTGGGGAGAGTAGACGTTATAACATGCAAGTGTTTTCTAATAGAGGTACATAGTTAAAAATAGACGCGTGGAGTGTCATGTACCTACTGTAATGCAGTGACATTGACATGTGATTATTATTTGAAGGAATTGGTAAATCTAGTTCAAAGCTCCGATTTATGCTTCAAAACGGATTTAACTACTATAAATATTCGCATATTAAACCGTTCTCCATTTAAAAATACTAAAAGAAAGTGACGAGATTTTTATTTAGAAGAAGAAGAAGAAATACATTTATTTACTTCACAAGACACACACAATATATATGTATATAGATATGTGTGTGTATCACAATTTATATATTTCGCAGATTGGCACAGGGGCGTTTTTCAAAAACATTGTACTCTTTTAGAGGCCGTAACATTTTTAGCATTGTAACACATCTGACCTAACTATTTCGCATTTTTTGTATTTATGAGTTGAGTATTCATTAAAATCAATTACACGCCCATTTTAAAAATTAAACGTTAAATACCATAGCCTTTTAGTTATTTAAGTTAAGTTTGCCACAACCAGCTTTCATGGCTGCATACATGTCACTTTAATTAAATATCAACTTGTGTAGCCGTTGTGACGACCAATTGCAACATAAACTTACATAAAAGGTAAGTTTCCTAGGATAGCGGCTATATATAGTGTCGAATAACGTCACTAAAACGTTGTCAATTGAAACAAGATGGCATGGTTTTCTAGAGAGCGGTGTCAAAAAATGGCATCTTGTTTGGCCGCTAATTGACGGCAAAGGTATCCTAGGACACCCTTGCTTTACCTACATTAGTAACTGCACTCAGATACAATATCATCATTTGGGCAAATAACACCTGAAATGATTGGATGTTTATGATCCAAGAGAGCAATTTTTTTTGTATTTTCGTAGCAAATTTCGTGAAAGAAAGATTAATTAGAATGTGTATTCACTGTATTCATATTTCAACAAGCTGCCTGATAATCTAAAGGGAATTTAATTTGAATCATCATCGTCATCAGCCGTAAAATGTCCACTGCAGGACATAGGCCTCCCCCAAAAATGTGCGGATTTGCCATGCTTGGCAGGCGGGTTGGCGACCGCAGTTGGGTAAGGTAGTTAGTACTCGAAGAACGCTGCTGCCCATCCTTCGGTTGGTTCCTTCTGTAGCCTTTTACGACACACGGGATGAGATGGGATGATGCTATTCTTAGCCGGCACCACATGATCAATTTAAATTATTTCAAGAAATAGGTACCTACACAATAATACGGCTTTCGAAATAATGTTTTTATGGCATTAAGGCAGTTTTAGGATGGGTTCAATGGACATCTGGAAAACGAAACTAGTTTGAAATAGTGGACTTTTGAGCTTTATTTATTTTTAAATTTCTTGTGCTTTCTGACATGATCTCATTAGTAATATAGGTAATAGGTAATAATTTTACAACTATTTTTATTTAGGTCATGCATGCACACTGGGGCCAGCACAACATGTCCGGAACTCGTTTTTCGCTTAGTGCGTCACTGTCAAACTATTCCAATATGTAAGGGACGCACTAAGTGACCAACGAGTCACGGGCATGTTGTGGTAGCTCCACTGCAAAGGTGGAATTTTGGTGAAACAATTGAAAATTATGCAATGCCTATGTTCGGAACCGAATTGTAGGTTCCGTGGAACGAAACGCTCGCTGCTGACGCGATTAATTTGTGAATTTTTATTGTGGTTTGCATCCAAATTAATCTGGGAACCAGGAACTAATCCTCGATGTGGGTTCCCAGTAGCGACTGTTTTGTATTTCGATCATCTATTGATTGCGGAATTGATTTTATCTACATCCATATCATAAAACCTCCATTGGTTAATCAAAAACCATAGGAGATGACCACCATTTTGACAACCAATTAGGAAAAACCAATGCTGCGATGAAGAAATAACATGACTTCTTTATCGTTTTTAGTAAAGAAATGAGATTAAATTTGGAACAGCTGTCGAACTCAAGTGGGTCTCTATTCTAGTATCCATAGATATTAAAACAGTTATTGATACGAAACGTCAATTCAGTATGTTTTTTTAATATAAACTGCACAATATTTGATTTCGAGTGACGTGAGAATAGAGACTTCACCCGTTTGTCTATGATTTTTTAAAAAAATGGTCTTGACGGACGGCCGCCATTATTGACACGCCGCGCCGCGTTGACGTTTTGCTGAACGAAAGTAGAATTTTGTTGAATTGAATAGAAAAAGTTCATGTGTAATTTACATTTTAGTTGAAAATATGAATAGTAAGTAGTCTTCTCGGAGTGTGTGTGATGTGAAAATGCGCCGGATATCGGAAATATGCAGCCACGATTGCAACAAATAACTTGTTGCCAGAAAATATTGTTTCTGAACCCATCATGGAGGATTTATAATATGTGTGTAGATAAAGTTATGTATGCAACTCTGCATAATTTGGCCTTAAAACACACGTGTGATCTTATTATGAAACTCGCTAAAAGCTCGTTTCATAAAACCGCACTAGTGTTTTAAGGCCTATCATTATGCAACCGTTGCATAAACTACTATTATGCATTCATTTGTTCGTTGTGCGCTTTAATAATTTAGGAAACGAGTAAAACTCGGTTTTGGGTTCCATTTAGAAAAATTTTTGTTTGTATCTCACTTTTAGAGACAACCCGTACTTGGAGACCCGTGGGCGGTCTTGGATGAAGTGATCAGCTTCTCCACGGGAGCGGTTTTAGTTACCGCGTGGTGAGACTACCTTGGTGAAATTGAAAGCCACCGCGGGCTAGTGTGTGTGCTACTAAACCTTGCAGGCCTCTCATCTGGTACCAGGGCGAAGGCTTGAAGAACGAAGACCATAGGACAAAAATCGTGAGCAATTTTTTTATATTTTAGGTTAGGTATATACATTTAAGATTTTAGAATAAGTATAGTACGTGTCGACATTCCTGTGGACACTGTGAGCTCGGCATGTTTACTGCCGTTCACCACCAACGACGAGCCGCAGACTGGTGCGTCAGCAACACCGGTGCAGCTCCCCGCCGCCCCTCGCGTCCTCAACTCGGGCGCAACGTGCAGTGCATGGGTTACTTTGACCGCGACCGCAGTCAAACCCTGAAGAATTACTCCATACGAGTCCGAAACGTTAGGACTATTTCTTTAATAAATTGTGAGTAAAGCCGTGCTAATTTCCATGTTTTAATCTGACTAATAAGTATAGTTTTGCGAATTGCAAACAGATTTTTATCTAGTCCCATTGCTGGGATCGCATAAAATAGCCTACCTCCTAAGGTAATCCAAATATCCATACGTAATAAATAATTTCATTTCATTTCACTAGCCAGTTCTAAACAAATGATGACATAAACGTGGCAAATTGAGTTACGATGTTCTAGATTCGGGTGTCGCGCTCGCGGCGTATGCGTGAATCGTGATAAATAAAGCACACTCACATACGGTTGGGACGGTAATGATGGAAATACAGCAGGAACCAGTTCTGTCATTTCAAAATATTTTTTAAACTGTCTTCGAAACAAGATAATCGTTTTGGTGCTAGTTTCTATTAAATAAGTATCAGTTGCAAACCAACGCATGAATGCTATTATACACAAACTCAATGACTAATTTATTGTAATTCATTATACAATGGGTTTCCTAGTATAATTGTAATAATAATAATAATAATTGTTTATTAAAAGAAACCAAATTTACAGATGATACAGTTATCTGGCGTTCCCACACTAGGCTAGGCCTGTCACGTGGCGAACGGATTCATAATACAATATAAAAGAACAAATTGTTCTAATATTTTGTATTATAGAATACAAACATATTGTATTTTCTTGCTCTCGAAACGTAATCCTTGTCAAATCCGTATAAATGAAGGTTATTATAGTTACATTCGAACATTTTATGAAACTTGGACTGATTTTTGAGTTCCGAGCTCAACTCAAAAATTGTTCCCCTGATCGTTCCGAGTTACGATGGTTCTGCAAAATCGGCTCCCAGGGCGATAAAAGATAGAATTCTAGAAGAAGAGATATACTGTTTCTTTGTATATTATGGTACAGATAGAGATTGACGCGGGGTGTTCCGAGGCGCTCAGTGCCGCGGCGACAGCCCTGATCAGATAATGGACGATGTAAAAGATTTTTTATAAGATTTTTCCGTTCGCAACCACTTTGAGGGTGTAGACCAGGGCTTTTACAGTTTGAGTTTCGGTTGTAACGATGGAATTAGGTCAGACGGAATATGTAGACAGTCATACACGTAACATCATAACATAACATTATGATGTTCTATTCATTATGTTAATATTGACGAGCATTTGATAATCTTTAGATAAACTGTAAAGTAATAAAGTGGTTTCTCTGCAGAAGCAAATTTCATAACTGCTGTGTTGTCAATTTGGGTCCCGAAACATCCTATACATAGATGTTTAGTTTATTATGTATATTTTAATTAAAATGTCACAAGTATATTCTTGGCATAGTATCTAATGCTGGCCTTTAGGTTTCATTCATCATTTAGAGCATCAAATAATTATCAAAGGAACTCATTTCAGGATATAATATTGTCAAGGCGTTTAGCTGACGGCGCCAGGCGTCAGCGGCTGAAATATGACTTAATTAATATAAACAAGAGCTAATTACGACGCTGCTTTAAAAAAGATGTTATTGCTATACAGTTAAAGTTTAGAATTCTGCTTGAAGATAGCCAACAACTCCATACGGTAGCTAAGCGCGGTAAATCAAATGGTCCGTGGTGAGCGGAAGAGCAATCAACATTCTCCAATGTCCGACCCTTAAGGACACCTAGCTTAAGCTGAGATTTTGCGCTTATAGCTAAAGCTTTACTAAATTCAATATGAAAAGGGGTCTTAGACACCGTACAGCCATATCAAACAATAATACGCGACAAAAACTTTGAAAAAATTAGTAAATTAAGACTGCCTTAAAAGTGAAGTGTTTTTTTTCTAGTCTAAGTTTAATAACTAAAAGAAAAATAAGAAAGAAGATTCTGCTTTAAAAACTTATTGAAATTCGCCGGATGCGAAAAAATATGTTTTTAGTGGCAATTCGGTCATACACAAAATTAGAATCTAATCTAAGTCATGTTTCTATATAGACATCCTATTTTAAAATCTAGTAGCGGACTCAACAGACGTTGTCCTGCATGATACCGACTGCAGCGCCATCTGCCGGGCTGATTTGTGAATTTAAACAACCCAGGGCGCCACCCCAATGCGTACAAAAAAATTCATTCAAATTTGTCGAACCGTTTAGGAGGAGTTCAGTGACATACACGCGTACAGTAGAATTATATTTTATTTTATTTTATATCCACTATTGCAACAATAGCAACTCTTGCGTTTGACCAACTATTGAACTATATCCCTTTAAGAAGCCAACTTGTGGTTTGATTTGTCCGTAATGCTCAGTCGCTATTGACACATAGATAGTATACAATATGAAAAGCGCATCTTTGAAGTCAAACTACGTCAATAGACAAAGGATTGTTCGGCATTGCAGGAAATCGTAAAGTAACATCGTGCTTTGTACGATTTCTAGCTAGTAAAAGTATTTGCTGTATTGTGCAGTCTCCTCTTACGTCTTCATGACATGAGCTGTACAGTTTGCTAGTTCCATTTCTGTTTTAAGCATGCTTGTTACAAAACGAATGCACGAGTTTATCTCAAGGGAATGGCGCTCTGTGAAATTTAAAAATAGCGTATGGTTTAAATCTAGGATCACACTCTAAATACCTATTAAAGTAACTTCCATATTATTGGTATCAAGTTTGTTTAATCATAGCTATTGAGCTATATTATTATTGTGGTTCATCATCTGTGAAGTATATTAATAAATTAGATTAGGTATCATTTATTTATTTCTTAAATTATTTAACATTATATTTAGTGCATGTCAAAATATATGAATTTAAAATTGAGATCGTCAAAACATTACATAATAAATTGTATCTAAATAAAAGAAGTCATCACTCATCACAAAGGAATAATCAACAATATAAATTAAAACACAATAAAAACATTAAATAATAAAGAACAGAATAAATTATCACACATATTTTATAGACAATTTAAAATACATACACATACATAGCATCACGCCTGAAATCCCTAATGGGGTGGGCAGAGCCACAAGACTACTTGTGGCCACGTTCGAATAATTAGTCCTAGGATGGTATGATGAACCGTATGGTGACAGGTGATCAGCCCATCGCCCATACAGATAATCCACCGTGTTTGAGAGGACCCGTCCCTTAATCGACTTTTACGACATGCCAGGATGATAAGCATCTACACGTATTCTATGCTATTTCTTCACTCCCAGTGCAGCAGAGGAACAGAGGAGGGAGGGGGGGGGAGGGGCAGAGGATTGAATTTAAAATAACAATAAAACAAATACAGCACAATGTCAGTCATAAAAACAATAATAATAATTTCATATCATAATTTAGGCTCAATTAAATGTCAATGCCATACTCATTGAAATATAGTGCATTCCGCTAATGAATTCGACCATGAACACAAACAATCATGTGCCCCTTTTTCTGTCAATGCGACATCTCTCAAGAGAAATAAAATAGCCTCATTTGAGACACCGACGCAATCCATTTAATTCGCTACGCAGCAACCCCCCAACGATAACGATCGAGGCGTTTGGGATTAAAAGAAAATTAAACGTTGGAGACTAACGTCAACCCCACGAAACCAGGACCAGGCAAAGTTATCGTTCGTCCCGTCAAACCGTAAACAAGAAACGTAAGGCTCAAAATTATTTAAATAAGGCGTAAGGAAATGTTGGTGGTTTATCTCTACAGGCATTGTAAGACCGAGCTCTGCCCCTCAAGAATTTATTTCACGTTTGGGGCGTTTCTTTGGTAACGGCTCCGATTGTGTGGCTTAATTAAACTGCATTATAGTGGATCTGTGCAATTTCATCGAGGATTTAAGATAAATACGAAGGAACGCCCCAAGGCGATGTTGGCGATTCATAGGGAAGCCAAGATAGGTGTGCCTGCGGGGGCGCTCAGTTAGTAGCTTAAATGGGTAATAGAAATATGTCTACAGGTTAAGATACTGCATTTGACTGTTTTGATTTAATTGCGGAAGTAACGGCCAATTTAACTTACACTTTGAAATGTAATAAAGTCATAGTCAAACTAAAACTTTCGTGAGACATTATGATTACTTGAAAAACACACGGCTTTACTCACGATTTATTATTTTGTTCAGCGCCTCTATTCGGGAACGCTAAGTGATTCTGTAGCGACTCATAAGCCAGATTTCTCATCTCGCTCTTACGCATTACGCTTCGTGCGGAAGAGTGGAATGAGAAATCTGGCTTACGAGTCGCTACAGAATCACTTAGCGTTCCCGAATAGAGGCGCTGTTGTGTGTATTGTTGTGTGTGCGCGGGTTGATCTGACCGGGACCGCACTCAAACCCTGAAGAAGGACTCCAATCGAGTTCGAAACATGTCGGACAATTTCTGACAATAAATTGTGAGTAAAGCCGTGTGTTTTTCATGTTTTTCAAGTATTGGTAATAAAGTCAGTAAAGATTTATGTTACAACTGTGTTTAAGGTTTATTTAAACCTTAAAATAATACATATACTTCATTACCTTCTTATTGTAATCGAAGTTTAGCGAAAAGGATCCAAACCAAAATAAGTAAATGCCATTCATATGGCGGAATTCAGAAACGCCACTTAAGCATTTGATTAGAGATTAAATAGTTAAATGTCCGTCAACTAGTTGTAATCCTATACAAAAAATTCACTCAAACGTCACTTTAATTAAAGATCAATTTGATTGGCCTTTCTGAATTTGCCCAATAGTTAATTAAGTTCTATTACATTATTACAATATCTGAAATCCGCTTAGTTTTTACTGTAGTTTATTGTTTCTAAATTACGCCCTGTTAAAGTAACTTGTAAAATAATGCGAAATAAATACTAAAAGTCTTTGCATGAATCCCATTAACTGATCATCGAGCAGTAAGGTGATGAATAGGTGCACCATACAATATTATCGATAAAATTTGCATGAAGCATAGCCTTATTTACGCCATTTAACATGTTTGTTACGAATAATGGTGGCAATTACTTATTGTACGAACTGCGCGGTATTCGCCATATGGTGTACATATGGCTTCATCCTCACAATATTTGCTTCAATGTACTCGTTCTCTGATATTTTTATTGAAACTCGTGGCTTGAACAATGTAATAAATAGAAGTATTCAAACTACCTTATTACACTTACGACTTTAAAGTGGTAAATGTCGACAGCTTTTTGCGATGAAAGGAAACATCCAGCTGCCCTCTTGCTAATGTCATACAACTTTAAAGTTAGTTTATTCACATATCAAACCTTTATTGAATAATGATTCCAGTTACTTAAATATTGAAGAGGTGTTAAACATACATTTTTTTTATAATTTGGCTATAAGCGGTACCATTCAAGCGAAAATAAATCGTAAGTACGTAAAAAAGTCCCAAACATTACTAAGGAAAAATAAGCTGTACTTAACTACTTTTTACTTCTTTTAGGTATACAATTATACATCTACCACACTGTGTCCATTTACTTACCACCGACTTCGATATATTTAATTTATTATTGAATTAACAAATATATCTGATGTTTCTAGTTAATTTACTAACGGCCATTCTTTATTTATTAGTTTTAAAAGGATTTTTGGAGTCGGTTTTGTTTTTTTGTTAAAATTAATTTTGATGGCTTTATCGAAAAAGAAATACGCCCATAATATGAAGATATATATAACGTTCATAATATTTTTTTAAGAGGTAATTTTTAACACAAGCTTTTTTACTTAAAATAGGTATTATAAAATATTGCATTGTCAAATTGTGTATACTGTTTCAGCGTAATCCGGTTATGGAAAATGGTGCAAAACTTCCAATATTTGACTCAAACATATCAAGAAACTAACTTACAGGTGAAGTAAAGGGTTATACAATACAATAAGTATGCATATAATATTTCATAAAAAGAGAGTGACATTTTAGTTATTACGATCAAGTTAGGTAAGAGTAGTAATAAAAAATAAAACAAATGTTTTCTTGGAATACAAAAGTTCTTTATACGTATTATTCCTCGGAACATGAAGATTTTATGAGAAATTCCAGCTCCGATCCTCGAAAAACGTGATTGACATTTTCTTTAGCTCGGTGTAACCCTAAAGAATATTTGAAAGAAGGTTCCCAGGGTTGTAGCTACTGTATAAACACGCTTATGTATTCTCTTTTTGCTCATGAAGTATTTAGTTCAAAAGTAGGCAATGGAATTAGTTATAGTATATCGCGTATCAGAAAATGTCTCAGCCAATAAATTCTAAATGTATTAGAACATTAATCTATCGAAGAGGATGTTAGTGTGTACCGTCTATAGATATTTTATTCAATCAGTGAAGAAAAGAAAGATATATTACAACGTGTAACAAAAAGTGTGCACGAACCCGAAACCCGGTGATATACTCATGAAACTGAACAACTTTCCACAATGAACGTAGGTTTAAAAGTGAAGATTTTTTTTCATCTTTCCGTATTAAGACGATTTGCTGATCGCATATTTTGTATGGGATGATGACATATTTTTATTTCACTTTTCTACCGACATTCCTCGGTGAAAGTTGTTCAGTTTCATGAGTATATCACTGGGTTTCGGGTTCTTGCACAGTTTTTGTTACACGTTTTATGAAGAAATAAGTTTATTTAAAACGAAATCAAGCAAAGTTGGATTGGTAACTAATATAATATGAGTAGAATAGTTAAACTTTTAATTCGTCAAGTTGGTGAAATTTAAATCTAAAGTAATGTTTGAATTTTTTTTATGACCATGTAGAGAACTACCTCCTAGCTCCAATCACTTAACTAACAAATGTATCCAAGTCAAAATCGCATGTTTGTGTCTCTTCCGTTTACGGTCTGTCATTTCAAGAACTTTTTTGTCTCCTCAAACGGTAAAATATTTCGAAATTCGCTATTAAATATTGTTCCAAATCCAAACACATCCCTACCGGTGAGGCGCGTGAGTTGCAACTCTGCGATATTGATACAAGAGCCCCGTTAAACTATGATTGATAGTGTTCCAGTGAATAGAGCCTTGTCTGTGAATCTTGCGCGGAGGCTTATGGCCGATTTGTTAGGATATTACGTTTTTATCAAAAGGCGCTTAAAGATAGGTGTTTTTTTATGTTTGGATAAAGAGTAGATACACTAGGGAATGTTAGAAAGGCAAGCAAATCTATTAATATTCCAAATTTCAAGTTCTTAACATGAGAAGCTGCTGAGATAAACGGCTGGGACGTACAGAAAGACAGTGAAGTCTTAAGTATAAGGGTTCCTTTTTTAGCTATAAGGTACGGAACCCTAATAACCCAATCCCTTTCTTCGAAATCATTAGTCACTTTGCAATAAGCCGGTAAATAACTGCTGAGGGAGCTGCGAATGCAAACGTAACAGACTCGAAGAGAATGATAGCCTATTTTATAGGTCTACCAACTTTTCTGTGGACTCCAATGGACTATCAAAGTTCTTATTGCATCAGAATAAAGTACTGTTTTGCTTGAATAAGAACTTTGGAAGTCCACAGAAAATTTGGTAGATCTATAAAGCCCCTCCCACGCCGTCGACAAACTTGCAAATATTGATAGAGTACTTGGTTTACATGCGGACATGAAGGACTGTAACTGTTGTTACAACTATTTTACAATTCATACCTTAAGAGTAAATAGTCAGTTCAAAAAAAAAACGTTGCATCAAAATATTGAAGTACTAGAGTATTGTAACGGATTCCTTTGTGCGCAACTGCAACTCGCATTAGACCGGTATTTATTTTTAACTCAAGTCCAAAAAAATATTTAAACCGGGTACATTTCATAAATAAATAAAAATAATAAATAAAATCCTAAAAAGCTGCTTTTATTCTAACGCATTAATTTAAGGATGTGAGAGAAAATTGTCAAGGTAGAGACAATAGTTGAGCTATTTAGGGGTTTCCTTGCTTATTTTTAACGCATTTTCATTGTAATTTCCATCAGAGGCGATTCTTAATTTAAGAAATGGCGTAGTTAAAAGTATCGTTTTACAGCCGCCCGGCTCGGGCTAACTTCACTATAAATTTCCCGCAATAGCCATTAAGATAACGGCTGTATGGGACAAAACACGACACTATGAATTACATACTTAAAATAATCACTCACAGCACTACCGAATGTGGGCGAATTAGCTTTAATCTCGCTGTTTATCTCCCGAGAGATACCTTTCCCCACTTATGTCTTGTTTAGTAAATATTTTCGTCTAAAACAAACATTAGAAAGATAAGCACTATCTTAATGACGACTTAATATAGCTAGCGAGCTTAAATTATTATTTTATCATCAACAAAACACTTTTTTGTACTGTTTAGTCGGATAACCGTTTTATTGCTAGAGTAACCACGTGTCTTATACGGGTAAGTTTATGTATCTAACAAAGCAGATCTTTCCAAACGATAGAGCTTGCAGCGACCCTCGACCCGTCAAACATTGGATGCCCACAACGTATTTTCGCCTTTCCGAATCTAAAATTTGTGGTACATATAAGTTGGTATAAATAATAAAATACAGCGTTAATAACAATAAATATATTGATACTAACCACAAAGATCATGAAATTAGGAACTATTTATGTGGCAAGCATTAGGTTAGGTGACATTTTTCTCACTGAGTCACAGTTTCTTGTAAGTTTATCTTTATTGGACCGGAAATTTTTACAAGGTCTGGTCAAATGTTTCTGAGTATTGATAATAATGTGACTTTTATCTCACAAATACTTCGTTATTCTTTCCCATATTATTTCTCATGCTCATGTTGAAACAGCCGCAGATTTTTTTATTCGCGACATCAAAGAACCACCTAACCCATTTTGCCAGATCAAAACCTCATAATAATCTATGAATAATCCACGAGGCGTTTTTATGGCTATCTTGCCACTTGTTTGGCAATATAGCGGCCACAAGAATGTGTACATCACGCGCCATTAGTCACGCGTCTCTTGATTCAATATCTGGTCTGCGGTGAGACCCATGTCTCGCTTTTGTCGGCCTCCATTGTATTCGGCCTAATCCTTTTTTTACTGTAATATGCGACGCTAATTTATATTGGTTCTGTGGCGAATTTCAGCGAATAGATTTTTTGTTTGGACATCCGTTTAAACTTAACGCGTCAATGTGGGGCATTGAATGTAACGCGTTCGCTTCAAAGGGTTATTAATGGCATGACTGTTTGCATTTTTAATGCGCCGTTTATTTCTTTGTTTGTTTAAAGTGAGAAGCATTTTATATAATTTGTTTGAATCGTTTTTTAGCAGTATATCATTAATATTATCTGAATACAAAACATGGTATAAACATAACAAATATATTCGCGTCACCCGAGTTATTATTCTAACCCGATCTCTAACACCTTTAAGCAGATTTCAAACTTTTCTTAATATTATTCTTGCTCAACTTTGTAACATGATAATTGACCGTCAATCAAATCCCGAACTGGTTCCGATCCACTACCATTATCCCGGCCAATATATTACAGAATATTCAAATTTAGAACTCATATCTTTCAACGCGCCCGTGATGAATTTGAAAAATAAAACTAAACTTGGTGTGTTATTAATATTTCAAAGGCGATTTATAGTATTTGTTGAGTAATAAATAATATCGAGCCTTGTTAGCGTGACTGTGGTTACTGACGACCTATAAAAATAATTACACGGGCTAAAAAAATTTGCCTGCGGAGACCACCCGTCGGCGCACGTCAGACTGGATTTAGGCAGGTTATTTATTACTGTTGTGTGAAACTCTAATAAGCCTGCTTGCATCTCTTATTGCTAATTATTCCAATAAGATTGTATGTTTTTATCCAAATGCTTATTGGAATTATTTTGTTGTTATTTAATCAAAATAGTACTTAATTTGTTTGTTTAAATAAATACCCGAAAAGACTTCATACTAACCTCTTACTTAATTTTTAGGGTTCCGTACCCAAAGGGTAAAAACGGGACCCTATTACTAAGGCTCCGCTGTCCGTCTGTCCGTCTGTCCGTCTGTCCGTCTGTCCGTCTGTCCGTCTGTCCGTCTGTCCGTCTGTCCGTCTGTCTCCAGGCTGTATCTCATGAGCCGTAATAGTTAGACAGTTGAAATTTTCACAGATGATGTATTTCTGTTGCCGCTATAACAACAAATACTAAAAAACAGAATAAAATAAATATTTAAGGGGGCTCTCATACAGCAGACGTGATTTTTTTTGCCGTTTTTAAAGATAATGGTACGGAACCCTTCGTGCACGAGTCTGACTCGCACCCGGCCGGTTTTTTGTTATTGTTAAATTTTCTTGTGAATGGAACGTAAGACAATTCGGTTTATCTCTTAGTTAATTTTTTCGTTTAATTAATTAAATCAACCTACGGAAAAATTTCAATTTGCTTTGAAAAACCTAGTTGAGATTAGGGCCTCGTGCCGCCATCTCTTGGATTAACTGTGAATTACTTGCACACGTCACGTAGGTTGACGGTCGTCAAGCTACGAAGAAGCTTTCTTATTGGACTCAGTATCTCACAATGGAGCTACGAACGCCTCGTTTGAAGTAAGCTTCCATAAGATTTTCCTCATTATACGGATTTAGTTGCAATAAAAATTAAAACGGTCGAGATATTAAACTTCTTTTTTCTCTATTCAGTTCTATCCAATTCTATTATTGCCTTGATGGTCGCAGTGGTAGTGCAACTGCCTAATGTGCAAGAGGTAGCCGGTTTGAGTCCCGCTAGGAGCAAGCCTTGTGTGATGAGCACGAATGTTTATTATTAATTGAAAATATTTTAGTAGGTATATCTAATAGTGTTAAGGTTAAGTGCTAAAAGCTTCGTTATTAATACCTATTAGCCAGGGTTTGCAGCGCGTGCTTCCAAAGTTAGTGTAGAATTAACTTAAATAGCACCAAAGTGACCTTAAGAATAATTTACCAGGGTCTCTCATTCGTTAATGAAGAATAGTGTTCTCTAGACAGCCGTTTGAACTGAACTTGCCCCATTAAGACATTAGTAAGTTGCTCGCTCTGAAAATATGAAGTGCTAAGCTAATAAGTTCTTATAAAAATAAGCAGGAATTAGCGGAGTGGGACCTTTTAATGATATTAAAACTACGAGTTTGATTAAGTTGCAAGAATTAAATACTGGTATTATTAGTTAATTATGGTTCTTTTCATCATGCTTGCTCGTAATTGTTAGGATTATAAAACGGATCGTTCGCCTAAAATACGATCCGCGGGCGTAATGGCCCGACCCCCCCGAGCCCGCCGATGCCGCCACCATTTTAAAACTTTACCTTATTTTTCAATTTCCTTCCTCGCAAGTGTGATGAAAAACATTGTGTGTGGCGTGTGGCGGGTGGAATGGCAATTATTATGGCATCGTGCCATTTATGCCCTCGCTGTGTGCTCGGGCTTTAAATGCCCCTTCGTTCATAATTATATCTTTACCGCCTCTAAGACGCTGACAAGAGCCAATGACCTTGAGTGAACGGTCACTGTCTGTTTGCACCGGAGTGAACGAGAAGCACTGTGCGGTTATTTGTATGCGGAAAATCAAAACCGGATGAATTATATAAATAAACACACTACATGTGAATTATAAATTAGTCAAGTTTTTAGTGTGGGCATGATGTAATAGTGTTATTAATTATAGACAAATTATTTAAAAAAAATGAAGACTTAGAACGGTTCAAAGAGGATTTCATACGTAACTTCACTATATTTTTCTATCGTTTCGATTTCATGAAATTTTATTTTTGATATAGCTAGGTTTTCAATAATGTAAGGAATATTAAACATTTTTTTTTTCGCTTTGTCAAATCAAATAGTTATTGTTAAAATACTGTTTAAGTAAAGCCGATTTAGGTCTTGTCAGCGCCTTAATACACAATGAGTCCGATTCGAAACGGTGTCTACTTAAGGTCCTATCCGGCGAATTTCGCTGTTTTCAAATCCTATAAAGTATACTTAGCATTGTGCAAGAATCTTGAAAAAACTATGTATTGTAGTATGGAATCTATTCTTTATTTTAGTCCACTGGAATCTTGAAAAAAGTGATAAATCAAGAGCAAAAAAAATCCGTAAACCCTTTTTTCAGACTAAAATCCGTAAAGGCTCTCTTATTATGCGACGCTTATAAATGAGACTTTTACTAATCAGAAGACAATAATGTACACTAGAATTTCATCCGCCAGTTTTTCAATTTATTTTGTAGTTTTTGAGTAAATTATACTATTCACTGCGGTGCGTTAACTAAGGCAAGCGGGGAAGGACCGAGTTGCCGAGTCACTCAGTCATCGGCGTGGGGTACGCCCTTAATTTAAAATTTTCTAAACTTAAAATAAGAAACGTCAAACTCGATTTTGTATAGCACGAAGCTGTCAAAATCAAGTTTGGCGTTCTTATTTTAAGTTAAGTGACGTTTAAATTTAGCGAACAGACTTTTTGGCCCCAATGAGTACATTGCTCAATGTGTTTCTCTCGCAGATGAGTGAACTCCTGTCTCATACAAACACTTTTGAGCATGTGTTTGGGTTTACCTGGGTGTGTGCGTAATAAATACGTTTTAATTCCTAATGCAAATCTACTGAACGGGACCAAGTGCACCATTTACACTGAAGCTCCACTAATAACGCCCCGCATTCATTAACGCGATTAGTCCATACGTGATTGTGAGTTAATCGCAGCGTTGTTTGAACCTGTTCGCTGGACATTTGATTTTGTAATTAACCGAACGCAATGCGGTTGGTAACGCGTTTTGTTTTTGGAGCTGGCTGCTTTTTCTTGCTAAGAAAATGTTATGGCTGGCAACCCTAAATGGAAAACTACGAGTATTAATGATGAAGGAAAGTTGCATTTGAGTATGAATAACTAGACTTTTCGAGTTTTAGAAAACTGTCCTGAATCAAATGAACTAAACTTAAATCTGCAGTGACGGATAAAGTCATTAAAAAATTATAACAAAAAGTAGCGTTTATACGAGTAATCTTTCACGAAACATATTGTGCTGGGTACCCGTACAATGCAGTAAAAAGTATCTAAAATAGATCCCGCAAAGTCAATGTCCCCAATCTGCACTGTGCCCAACAGTGGGACGCATATAAGCCATTGATGATGATGAAATATAAATGTTATAAATGTTACTCCGCTGCCGCCCACCCGTAAACTTTATCAGAGTTTATCCTTATATACTATTCTAAGGCTGCGGATAACCTATTAAAATGTACCTATTCTTTCTAAGAAACCTTCTTACACTGACCAAGTATTAGCTCATATATCGGGTGTCCTCAAGCCTTTGAAACGGGACCCTGACAAATTCGAGGATGATCAAGGGGCCGCCGGGGACCGGAGTGGACTCAATGGGACTAAATTAGAACCGTAAGCTTCTTATTACAGCCTTACGCTTGTTCTCTGTACTTTCTTGTAGTGATATGGAGGGGTCTTAGGAACATAGTAGCATAGAACTCGCCACATTCGTTTTCAGTGAAAGTTTTTTTATAAATAAACTGTCGAATTTGGTTGTAGGTTTCCCTATTTTATTTTGTTTTTAAACCACCACCATGCGAACAAAACAAACAATATCCAAATCAGTCAAGCTATTTTTAAGTTTTAGCGACACTACCGCACGGCAATATAAATGTATATAGATATTAAAAGCCAAGTGGACAAGGTGATTGTTTATAGTCTGGAAATTGTTTGTCAAATATGTCTTGCCAATTTTAAAATACTTAAATGTATCTACACTAAAATGAGGTCGTCGTTCGTATTTATCTGCAGGAAAATCTGGTAATAAAGATCTTAGGCAAAAGCCCTTATCCGGTAATCTAAGTAATTTTTTAACAGTCGTTAACATCTGCTTAATTAGCCGTGGTCATTCTCATTTTCAAGTAACTTAAGATCTTTAATTTAAAATGAAAAAGAATGCAATAAAATTCCATAACGAAAATTCAAGTGTTGTCATAACTGAATATTGAATTTTATGTCATTATCGCTGGAACAAAATGACCCAAACATCAAACGAGTAATTATCTTTCAAGCAACTTTAACTTTTATCGGGAGTATTATATTATTTAAGCCGAACCAGAATAATTAAGCGAGTTCCTCTAATTATTTTGTAAAATAAAAGATAACTCAGCTGATTTATTGGTCGGCTCCGTTTGGAGATAGCTCGAATTTACGATGTTTGCCATGATAACTGTTTATAATTGTTTGTTTCGACATTTTAATCGAGTCGAATAGGGAATGAACGCATCGTTCTCATGATACATAGCTAAATAGTGATTTATTAGGAAAATACGTGACGCGTTTACAAATCGCAAATGTATTGCCCCAAAACTGAAATTGGCTTGATGTTTAACATAACACTAATAACTGAGGACTGTGGACCAAAGGCAAAAATCACCCTTTTCATACAAACGGCGATAACGATTTCAACCCCTTAAATGTTAACCGATTTTGACCAATTTTTCATAGGTTGTCAGTCAGAACAAAAATTAGGTCTATACGTTTTTAAAATTTTGATTCAAGGTCACGAAAGTCAAATAATGCCGAAATTAGTTTTGTATGAGAATACTAAAACCACAATAAAACTAAATTTATTGATTAGAATCAAAAAATCAATACGTATAGACCTAGATTTTGTTCTGACTGACAACCTATCAAAAATTGGTGATCATCGGTTGACATTTAAGGGGTGGAAATCGTTATCACCTTTTGTATGAAAAACCGTAGAATCACACTTCTCTTAAGTTATTTTCAAGGGCCTTACATGACTGACATACATACATACATACACTTCACGCCCGAAATCCCTAATGGGGAGGGCAGAGCCACAAGACTACTTGTGGCCACGTTCGATTAATTAGTCCTAAGATGGTATGATGAACCGTATGGTGACAGGTGATCAGCCCATCGCCCATACAGATAGTCCACCATGTTGGAGAGGACCCGTCCCTTAGTCGACTTTTACGACATGCCAGGATGATAAGCATCTGCACGCATTCTATGCTATTTCTTCACTCCCAGTGCAGCAGAGGAGCTGACTGACGTGGGCATATAATAACCCCAGTTGTATCTGATTTCGTCGTTCAAAAGTCAGTTGATATTTATCAATAAAAAGGGGATACAATGTCCATCATGTTAGCAGACCTGTTAAGAACATAAAACACTGCTCATGATAAGAGCTTGACAAGCCTGTTGTAGCTTTATTTGTGGAATGTTCCTAAGAACCAGCGGCGCAGCCTGCCTACAAGCCTGATGGCTTTATCAAGTTAGAAAGCTATGGCTAGCTGTCAGTGAAGTCCATGTTACTCTAACTAAATGTCAGACTCGCACGTACGGTTCTGATTCTTCCGGCTTCCCTCAGGAAATATTTCACGCATCGCCACTGGTAAGAGCAGCGAAATGGGTAACAATTTCGTATTTATATTGTGTAGCACAGTAGGAATCACAGGCTCATCAATCTTCTGGCTGTTTCAAGGCAGTCTGCAGCCCCTAAATATTCTAATTGAGAAACAATTGTAGATTGAGTCGAGTGCAAACTGAATCGCAGCGAATATACAGTGAATTCATCTATACTTGTATTATTTGGTAAACAAGTTTCTAACCTCAAAATGCACGGTTGCAAATAAAGCAACCGAAGACAATATTAATATAGGTGTCACTTTGCCAATTTTAACCTAGGTTTGCTTTATTTAGGATAAAACAGCTGTTTCACTCAAAAATTGCATTTTGAGGTTAAAAACTTCTTTATCTACACCCATATCATAAAACCTCCATTGGTTAATCAAAAACCGTAGGAAATGACCACCATTTTGACAATCAATTAGGAAAAACCAGTGCTCCAATAAAGAAATAACATTACTTCTTTATCGTTTTTAGTAAAGAAATGAGATTAAATTTGGAACAGCTATCAAAACTCAAGTGGGTCTCTATTCTAGTATCCATAGATATTAAAACAGTTATTGATACGAAACGTCAATTCAGTATGTTTTTTTAATATAAACTGCACAATATTTGATCTCGAGTGACATGAGAATAGAGACTTCATCCGTTTGACTATGATTTAAAAAAAAAAGGTCTTGACGGAGGATCGAATCGCCGCCATGTTGGTGTTTTGCTGAACGAAAGTAGAATTGTTGTTGAATTGAATAGAAAAAGTTGTTTGTAATTTACATTTTAGTTGAAAATATGAATAGTAAGTAGTCTTCTCGGAGCGTGTGTGATGTGAAAATGCGCCGGATATCGGAAATATGCAGCCACGATTGCAACAAATAACTTGTTGCCAGAAAATATTGTTTCTGAACCCATCATGGAGGATTTATAATATGTGTGTAGATAAAGTTATGTATGCAACTCTGCATAATTTGGCCTTAAAACACACGTGCGATCTTATTATGAAACTCGCCTATCGGCTCGTTTCATGAAAACCGCACTACTGTTTTAAGGCCTATCATTATGCAACCGTTGCATAAACTACTATTACCAAATAAAATAAGTGTGGATGAATTCACTGTACGAGATCATCGAATCCATAATACGAATTTGCCCTTACAATAATTTATAATAGCAAATATTTCTAATACTATACATTGAAATTGGGCTGAAGTTTAAAAGTTTCGAGCTTTTATGCTTTACTAAAGTATTTGCGTGAATGTAAATGGCATTGCGTATTGTAGATGGGTCCTCAATTTATAAAAGTTACCAATAGAATCCTTTTATGTGTGTTGCAGACTGTAGTGATTTTGAAGCAGAGCAAGTAATATTTCAAATCTTAGTTATGCATTTTTGTAGCTCCTTCGATATTATTTAAAATAAAGATATGAGAAATTTAAAGCACAATTTAAACACGTACGAACAAAAAGAATCATCGAGCGTTTTAAAGTCAAACACGATACAACTGCAATTGATATTTACCTTGCGTATTATTGTTAGGAGCAAACGGAATAATATCGTTTTACGAGCGCGAGCTCCTGTTTCAGATTCAATTTTCTTTCTACAGCTAACAGCGTTGGATTTTGTTTAACGTTTCCGTATATTTTGATAAAAATTATCCTTATTATTTCAATAAAGTTAAAAGCATGTCATGTATTTTTACATTTTTAATGCGCAATAATTCTCCTGAATCGAAATTTTGATTGCATAATCATTTACAAAATCAATGGTGGGATCTTGAACCAACCGTACAGTTATAAAATCGTTGGTAGGATGTTGAAAAAACCATTTAATTTGCGACATCTATATATATAAAAATGAATCCCTATTTCCCTTGGTCACGGCATCACGCCTGAACGGCTGGACCGATTTCGCTAATTCTTTTTATGTTCTGTTCGTTATTATCAGGAGAAGGTTCTTATGAAAGAGGAAATTGCGCGGAAAATTAGAAAATTTAAAATTACTTAACCACCATATAAAATTATTAATTCAGACAATTAACTTAATAAAATCAAAAATCTGCTCATTTATGGCGTCTAAGGCGGAACAAAGTTCGCCGGGTCAGCTAGTGTTAAATATAAATATACTATAGGTACACGCATCTAATAATTGGAGCTATCAAAGAGTCCATGCACCGTAGAAACGGCAAATGAGTTCCAAGTAGAGGCACATATCCTGTTTCCATCTCAGTCGCCGGCTAACTTATCACGCTCTAAATAAATACAAACACGGCTAACGAAGTGCTGAAGGAAAGTTAAAAGGAGACGGCAAGGAGTTGAGCTCTAACTAAGGTTTCTAATTAAAGAATTGGTGAGTTAAAAGTGACAATAGACCTCGTTTAAAGCCAGCAAATATTATTATCCATTAAAGTTGTTTTGGTTTTGTTTGATATTTTCCTCACTTTTTACGGTTTTTGGCTTGTAATTAGACATCAAACTCCGTATCAGATCCAGGTACATTGCATGAGACAGTAGCTTTGCATCTTAGGTTAAAGTTACATTACAAAATTATGGTTCGGTTTTTGTACATAAGGTTAGAAGACCAATAGAATTTTTAATACTAGCAAACGTGAATGCATTGTGAATCCTGGGTTGGGGCTCTGAATTTATTAATGTTAACGAACCTCTCGCCACTCCATTAAATCATATCTGACCGAGCGGCTAAAAAGTCGATGAGACAAACGCTTATTTTTAGAGTTATCTCATTTTTGGTTCCTTTCATGAGTAATTCAACGATTTTACGTATTATACGTATTTGTGTTTCTTTTGAGATCAACTTTATTCAATGTCGAATGTGAAGATTTCTGTAAAAATTTGATTTTCTCTTACTAAATTTAGTAGATTGTTTCAATGACAAATTACTCCAACAGCAAAAACCGATCTAGATTAGAAGACTGATGATTTACTGCAGTTTTGGTCCAATGATGTCACTGAAATAATTTAGGCCACTGTAACCGATGTCCACGATTTAAAATGATCATCAATTGTTGCATGTGCGTGTAGAGCGTGTTATTTAAAGTGATGATGTAGGTAGCTCTAATCGAATGCGGCTTGAATTTCATAATGAATGACAGGACAAACATGACGTGACTTCGCACGCTGATTGTAGTTCGGAATCTAAGGGTTAAATGATTTGACATCAATTGCATCACTCTTTCGCTCCCGCTAGACTATCACTACGTCTCACTCTGCCCGTTCAAACAGTAACGAGATTGCAGATGATCTCAGCTTTCTTTAAAATATTTTCCTACGATCTGAATCCCAAAGCTTTTCGTTAGAATTATTCTCTTCAGTATTTTCTAGGTCATCTCGGCTATTTTGTGTGTCAAGAAGATTTGTTGTAGCAAGAACGGCGCAAATGAAATAATGGCAAAGCTGATAAGTACCACATGATCCTCTTTTCATCTTTCGAGTGTTATCATAACAATTACTATTGTTGTTTAGCCTTGGGCTGATTTTGAGCGGGTAACACAACGAGTCTTACGTCAAATTTCTCAATCATATTTATTTTGGTTGGCATATGATCTTGTACAAACAGACATAATACTCGACATTTCATATCGCGTTTATCATGTTCGTTAAATTTATTTGGAAGCTGTCACGACTTCAGATGAAGTGGGTCATTTAATGATATTATTACTAACGTATTCGGGTTGATATAATATGCCGTGCCTATCACTAACTACCGAAACCCACGACAGGACCGGCCTTGGCATAGATACAAAAAAATAACATCTAATCAAGTCTATTTGAACTTAGATTATGGAATTCTTATTGCACTTATTGATGCTAATTTAAACAACACACAGGCTTATATAAATCAAGAATTTAAAACTGGCTATTATTACAAGGTACCTATACCTCGACATTTGGAAAATGAACCTCGACATAAAGTTCCCGAGGCAACGTAACTATTTCGCCCTTTCCACTTTTAACGCCTACATATAAGTGTTCATTAATTATAAAGATAAGTAATATGACGACACCAATTTTTGAGAAGTCAGCGGTAAACCATAACCGGGTAATACCTTAAATAGGCCCGGTGCCTCGTAAACTTAATCTCGGAACTATAAATTTAATAGTCTCATTTATACGTGATAAAACGGACTATAAAATTTCAATGTCTCATGTAGGCAAAGCTTTTGACTGGTTCTAAATCGGATACAATTGAAGCTCGTGGGTACGTGAGCGTGGAGAATCGGTCAAATTGATACCACAAAGGAAGACTTACTGCTGCTTAATATGCATTTTAAAATCATGTAGGTCACTGAGGGGCTTAAATAGAATTAAATTTGTAGATTTAGGGTTCAATAAGCAGCGTACAATCTGATAGAATATAGAGTACACGTACAATGTTTCGTAGAGTGTATTTTTGAATCAGAAATTATGGGTGGTGTGTTGCCATACAAACGCATTGTTCTCTGTCGCTCGTGTTGTCACCTAGGGGCCACTGAAAATCAGCGCCGAGGCTCGCCACGGCATAACGCTGAGTGGCACGCTCTTTGGCACCGTTCGGCACAGCTTTTTATGTTCATTGTTTATTGTGTTTTTCTTGTTATCTGTCTGTCTAATGTGTGTTAAATAAATGTCTTTATTAGTATTATTATTATGTTACGGTGACATTCACATAATAGTTAAAAACAATAACTCTTGATAACACTACTTCTGTGAACTTAGCTACATTCAGGGCACGCTATGACGCTATGACTAGTTGGTAGGTAGTGACCCTGCCTATGAAGCTAGCGGTCCGGTTTTGATCCCCGGTAAGGGCAAATATTTGTGTTATGAGCACGAATGTTTGTTACTGAGTCTTGGATGTTTCCTATGTATTTAAGTATTTGTTTATCTATATAAGTATGTATATCGTCGTCTAGTACCCATAACACAAGCTTTTAGAGCTTACTTTGGGACTAGATCAATTTGTGTTAAGATTGTCCCTTGATTATTTATTTAGTTATTATTCATTTATAAAATCTTCATTCTTATAAAATCCGAAGTTTTAAATCTAGCATTTTAATCCAAGATTAAAAACTTCGGACTTTCTACATAACACACGAAAAAAACGAATTGCCAGCAAAGTACCAATTTGGCTTGTCTAAAATTTTATGGCTTCATACAACCGGGACTTATTTGAAAATAAATAACAGGTTTGTAAATTATAGACATGTGATTGCTTGATTTCTTTAACCTTAGCAAAGAACTTTGCAAGCTCTGTCCAAAATAAGTCGCTTGGTTGATATTAGCAATAATTTGTTTTTTTATAGCCCTTCTCCTATTCTTTTCAGTGCGGTGGCAATAGTGTTTAGCAAGCTTAACAGTGTATAAACAGCGCAGCCGTTGAAAACAAGTAAACAACGTGATCATTTAAATAAGCTTGTCAATGACGGGCGCGTGTCTGTGGCCCGCGACTTCTCTCGTTCCGCTGCGACCGCAAAATTACCCGCTCGAGCGATCCGCGGTAATGGTCAAGTAATGATGTTGAAGGTGGCAAAAGCTCGCGTACTGTAGGACAGTCTTTTAGACCGAGCGAGCGAAGCGTCTCCGTTTCAGCTTGGGCAAAAATGGTTTCGTATGTCCAGCGGATGTCCGGCGTCTGTCCATTTGTTCTCGACTACAGGTCGCAGTTCTCAGCTGATTCTTGTGAAATTTTGTGAGCAGTTTCGATAATTATATAGATTTTTTATGTCGATTCAGTTTTTCAAAATTTTTCAAAATGGCGGGTATATGGGGGTTTCTGTAATTAGAAACTTATTTGCGGTGATGAAAATGAAAATGAACATAAAAATATTTATTTTGCAAGTAGGCCACTCACTTTTTTACATGTATGAATCTACCAGCGCTTCGAAAGGTGACATGTGCTGAGAAGAAACGCCGCAAGAAACTCAGCAGTAAGTCTTTTTTCCACTTTAAAATAACATATAACTTAAAACTAACATAAAAAGTGCAACAAATAAACCTAATGGGCACAAATTAATGTTGGTAAACTGACCCGACCTATATCGATGTATAGGGATAACAGATTTCCAACGGCAAAGTTAAGCTTGTCGCGAGGTCTACAGCTCACGGAGCCACTAGTAATTAAATTATATGTATTTTCTGAAATGTTGGCATTTTCAACAAAGTAACGTTTCAATGATAAAATTGGCCTATTAACTGTATTGTTATTATCTATTTAGATTGTTTTTTGTAATTGCGATATTCTTCGAAGATAAATAAAACACAATGAAACACAATACGCATAACAACAAGAACCTAACACGGTTAAAAATAATAATAATAATCTACTTTCTTCTTTGCATTGACATGGTCACTTTAACCGATAGGGATACAGAAAAACGGCCAAGATCAAAAACGTACACCGCAAATGAGTTTCGGAATCAGTTCCCAAGAGTCCGCTTTCTTAGGCCGATGATTATCTCAAATTGCTACTAAACTACGGTTGCTGTGTTTTTGCACTCGTCATTAAAATATTTCTTTTGTTTATGAATAATAAGCGAGAGTGAATTCTGAGTCAGCATAATGACGTAAAATATCTAACAGTAAACTCAGTTCGTGTCATAATTATGTTTCAATAATAATAATAATAAAGAGGTTGGATCAAGGGCCAGATACAGAAGGCGGTACTACTGGCACGCATCGTCAGGAGGTTCCTCTCTCTGCAGCCCTAGCCACCGATCGCCTGGGCCCTGCCCCGCGGTCGAATTAATGCCTTGAATCATTCTCTACCGGTTGGACCTTTGGGCATAGCAGAAGTTTAATTGTGCGCGGAGTTACTAAATTTTTTCTTTAAATAATCATGTTAAAATATACATTTTTTTATGTCAATTGACTGACAAACGAGCTGACGGCCCACCTGATGGAAAGTGGTTACCGCCGCCCATGGACATCTGCAACACCTGGAGGTGCTGCCAGTGCGCTGCCAATCTAGGGAGGATGAGGAATGGGGATGGGATGGGGATGAGGGAAAAGGCCTCCGGATCTCGTCACTCACCGTACGAAACGCAATAGCAGGCTATTACTTTACGCCGATATTCTGTGAGAGTGTGGTACTACCCCGGTCGAGCCGGCCCATTCGAACAGTAATCATATAGTGAGGATTACTGTTTGGCTCTACCACTACAAAAAACATTGTAAAATATACATAAAAAAGTACATAAAACGCCGTATAGTCAACTATACCTAAGATTATTCTGCACGCTAGTACACTGCACTACAATAATTTTGATATACTCTTTTGCTAAACGTCAATCAAAATGTTATAAGTAAACTTTTGTTTTCACTTTATTCCGACACAAAACGTCCCGTCATTACGGTCGATCTGACATCAAATTTGAGTTAGCAACCCAGAAGTCGTGCTCAATCTATTGAGACGAAACTTGATAGGGCACAATACCGGGAGCTCA
Source organism: Tortricodes alternella (assembly GCA_947859335.1). Classification (NCBI taxonomy): domain Eukaryota; kingdom Metazoa; phylum Arthropoda; class Insecta; order Lepidoptera; family Tortricidae; genus Tortricodes; species Tortricodes alternella. The sequence continues at coordinate 5,690,096 of OX401981.1, forward strand.
AACGTTTTCAGATGAGCCTAAAATACAATGGCTTCTATAGTCTTAAGTCATTTTGGTTTTGAAGGTTCAGTATCGTTGGAATAAACAGTAGCCCGAGGGATCGAATGACAGTGGCGCCCCCTGCAGTGCATCGGCTTTGTTTTCTTGTCACTTTCCAAAATGAAGTGTTATTTTTAATACCCTTTAGCATTTTTTGCGTAATTCAAGTCTTTCGTGAGATTACAATCAATCGATAGAGTGATTGGCCACCGATGGGGTTTTGAATACTCGTGATGTCAAAGAAATAATGTAAGGCGAGCTATTTTTCTGCATTACTTTATTCTTAAGTCTGAAATGGAGATAGATAAGTTTTGTTTAAAAAATGCATTTTTGTAACCAGCTTTTTCACTTTAATCTATATATTTATATTAAAATGGATCTCTGTTTCCCTTGATCACACCATAACTTGAAAACGACTTTACCGATTTAATTCATCTTTTTTAAAAGTTTTCTAATACTTTGTACAAGGTTCTTACTGAAAGAAAAACTACGGAAATTGGATAATTTCAGACAGAACAATTTCAGAAAACCTAATGACTATTTTTAAACGTTGTGCCTTTGACAGTTCGCGCGTTGGACAAATGTGAATTTAGCAGACAGCTGTTTTTTTTTCGATATACGCGGGTGAAACCGCTGGTACCGGCTTGTATTGCAATAAAATGCGTACAAAATTGTTTGTCTGTGCTGTTGACCGTTGAAGAGTTTCTTTATCTGGAGCTAACCCTAGATGTCCATTCAGGTCATGCTTAACATAAAATTACATGGTCATTAGAACTGAAACAACATGTAAATATTCAACTCAGGATAAGAGAAAGTGCTTCAAATTCAGCTTGCAATATTTGACCTAAACAACCCAACTAACATGCAAACACTACAAGTTAATAAAAAGCTTGTAAAAATAAGATTACAATACCACACGGCTGATAGAAATACTACCCACTTCTATCTATTTTTTGGTACACATTACCTACATGCCAAAACCAAAATACATATGTAATAAAAATAATGTTTTACATAAACCTTAAAGTACAGTTACACGAGCAACTTTTTTAACGGCAATGTGCGGCCGGTAATTATAGGCATCTTTCTTTAACGTACGAAGTTAGAGTGAGACAGTTATAGTTGCCGGTGATAAATTGCCGTGAAAAGTTGCTCGTGTAACTGCAATTTTACAGGCTGACTGTGACTGCTTCGTGATTTATACTTATGCTTAGCTAGACGCGGTTAGCCCAGATGTTAGTGACCCTGCTTCTGAAGTTGGGGGGGGGTCCCGGGTTCAATCTCTGGTAAGGGAAAATATTTGTGTGATGGGCATGAATGTTCGTTCCTGAGTCTTGAATGTTTCCTATGTATTTAAGTATTTATTTATCTATTTAAGTATGTATATCGTCGTGTAATACCCATAACACCAAGCCTTATTTTTTTAATTATTATCGTTGATTTATGTGTTTTGTTATTTAAAGATACATTTAAATGCTAATATTTACAATTTTTATTTATTTCTTCTTATCTAACTAGAGTTAATACGATGCATCCACAATGATTCAAACGACTCGTCTTATTAGGTAAATTATATTTTTTAAAGAAAGCTATGAGTTCTTTTGACTATAACAAGAGGAAGTTAACCCACTAAGCTACATATAAAAACCACTCCGTTATATTTGCAATAAACAGTTTAAATGGCGGCTCGAGACCGCAGGCTCTATTTACCCTCGCTTCCTTCTGATAATGATGACATAAAAAGCTGGTCAAGTACGAGTCCCATTATTGCTACAGAGGTTCCGATAGAAAATTTTGGTCATTGGAACTCTTAAATGAATAGAGCCTTCCCTAATAGCACACCCAAAGGTGCCCACCCGACCAGTAAATGGAGGTCCAACAAAAAGTCAACTCCAAATCCTATTAGGGTTGGCACCAACCTGTCAAAGGTCAATGTTAAATAACGTACTTCAACAATGTTCATTATAGGCAAGCAATAAGTAGGAAGAATGCTTTAGTGTGAGATTATATATTATTGTGAGAAATAATAGAGTCAAATGGTCAAATGGGATCCTATGGCATCCATATAAAACTATATAATGCTGCTCTATATTTACGATTTTCGTTTCTATCAATTTATTATTATTAACTAAAGGTTATCAAAATAAGTACTATGCGTCCAAATTCTAATAGAAGTAGTCGAAAATGGATATTAATGCATTCGTTTTAGATTCAATATAGTTTTAGGTTCCTACTCAAAAAACTAATCGTAAATGTCACAAAGAGACCAAATTTATTTTACTCTTTACAGGACCCTAAAAAACGCAGCTTAAATCCGTGGCAGTGACGCGGAAAATTACAATTGTAACTCAAAAAATGTCTCTGTGAAAATTGTTGCAACTCCGTGTCGTATAATATGCGGTGAAAAGGAAATACTAACCACTTTATAACAATGCAAAGCTATTTAAAAGTAAAATGTGATGTAAAATTCATATTGGACAAGGTAAAAGTAAGCCTCAATACAAGAATAGGGCTTAAGCTGCTTTGATGAACTCAATAACATAGATGTGGTGTTCAGTAGTGGTTGGAAAAAATGTTAATGTCAAAAAATATTCATATCTATAGGTTGACCACTTAAATGAGTCGTCGCCCGCGCGGCACAGGGGCGCGGGGGCATGGCGACATAGGGGAACGAGAGAGGTGCGGGCGGCAGGCGCATTTTTGTATTCATTCATTTCACGCCGCCCGCACCTCTCTCAGGCCCCTTTGTCGTCATGCCCCGCGCCCCCGAGCCGCGCGGGCGACGACTCAATTAAGCGGTCAACCTATAATAATGGTTATGCTTTTAAGAAACTTTGGACCATACCTAGTAATCGAAAGTCTGAACTTCTATTTATGTATTTTATTTTTTACTAGTAGATCCGCTACAACTTCTCCCGCGGTATTTTCCATATAAACTTTACTATTCCTCTTCACCCCATTGGGGAATGAATTTTAAAAAATCCTTCTTAAGTGCACCCCTACGATACTCGAGGAATATTTCCTCCAATTTTCAAATCTTTAAGACTACCGGTTTAGGCTGTGCATTGTCGGTCAGAAGATAAGAAGATTTTAACTACATATTTCTATTTGAACATCTTCCAGAATTTTAATTCCAATTTGTATTTTTTGCAATGAAAAAACATCGATTCTATTATCCATCTCATCGATTTCATAAAGTTGTAATAGATTGTGGATGGCAAGCAGGTGCATCAAATGTAGAAAATCGTGTTCAAATAAAATACGGGAATTTATTAAATTATTAAAAAATACTTCATAGGCGCTCGCAAGTAGACAGTGATCGCAATTTATTGGACATCGAGAAGACTGAGTGAAAATTGTTTAATTCCGAGCTTTCGAAATATTATTTCTCGAAATAAATTGAATTAGAATAAGCCTTAGACGGTTTTTATGGCTAGTGGTATTGGCGCCCAGGAAATTAGTTTATTGTATGTCGTCATTCTTCAATAAATTATCTAGTAGGAAAGTGATAACTTAGAATTGCATTGACATTCATGATTAATTGGTACGAATAGTTTTATACTATTTCGACAATACCATAGTTGAGTCGCTTAACTTCAAACTCGGATAAATCCAATTCTGATAATTTTTATGACTGTGGTATAAAAAGATAAGGTAAAGAATGAATGGTTTTAATTCTGAATTGCTGAACAGGACCGTTTTTTTCAATACTTTTGTCATAGTAAAAAAATACTGCCTTTTAAATCATTGAATTAAGATTATTATCAATTTTTTAAAGATTATCTCCTAAATGGGTAGAGCGGATTTACTTATCCAAGTTTGAAGTTAAGCGACTTAGTTATTTTATCAGTTAAATAACCATTAATGGCATGCATGGATCTAAAATCAATGTTTGAGTTACCCGATCCATTATAGCAAGGTTTAGCGAGTTCTTTGATACTTTTTAGTTTTTTTCTATAAATATTAAAAATATGTCATGTTGCAAATTATATTCTCTTCTTAGTTTTTAAAGGTTCACGGATACAATTCGTTCCAGACGAGCATATCGAAAGCACAACATTGGCTGTCAATCCCTAGGTCACGTGTCTAGAGGGCATTATTTACTAAATACCTATAAATTATTATCAACTTTATTACAAGGGATGATAAGGTACTTTATTCAGCGGTTGAGGTTGAAGTCTGATTAGATACGACAAAGTGTCGTATTAGTAGGATATGTAGGATTAATGATAAAATGATGATTTTGGAAAGAGGGTTGAATGCAAAAAAAGTAAGAGAATAAGTTATATTAAGTATAGACAAAGTTCGAGTAACGTGCAGACCCAAGCTCATGATTTCTCAGTCATAATTACAGTCAGATGATAACTAAATAAATCCTACTGTCCCCTTACCTATAATCCTACCTATTACTCGTACTATTTTAATGAAATTTGATATATAGTTAGCCTAGGTCCTGGAATAGGACGTATAGGGTACTTCAATTCCAAAGTTCCAAAGAATAACTAACCGAAATCCACTAGGACGAAGCCGCGGGCAGAAGCTAGTTAAAAATGGCCGCCATAAATTTTAGTAGTGCATTATTATAATACTGAATTAAAAGCAAACATCCAACCCTAATTAATTATACATTGCCCGAGTTCTTTCCTACGCCACAAACGCCAACAATGGCGAATTAGGTGATCCCAAAAACGTCCGGAAAAAGGGTCCAATTAAAGAGCCGTTTGATTTAGGCGTATTTATATTTCGCAATGCGACCCCCGACGGAACAGGGGTCCGACCCGAGCGCACCATGCGTGGAGCGATTCGATTAGGGTGCAACACTAGGGAGGAACTGACAGTGCAACAACAAAGTTATCTATGCAGCCAAGATGCCAGTATAGCAATGGAGAGGAATATGGAAACGTTTTTGACAAATTGCATGTATCCGCTTGTCATATTCTTGGGGCATGTCATTTCATTTCGTAGAGAACACACGGCAAATAGATCGGTGACGAGTTTCTGTGCAGTTTTTGTGGATGGCTGGTGAAGTAATGAATGTTCATTTATGTAACGTCCTTCATTGAATTATTGTATGATTCAATTTAACACATGCAATGACAGGTACGTTAAAAAAAATATTCCATAATATACAGACCTCACGAAAACGTAATCAAATATTATTTAAAAATCGAAATCCATTTTTGAGCGAGCGAGCGAAGAGTTTCCGTTTGAGCTTTGACAAAAATACTGTAGTATGTCCGGATGTCCGGATATCCTGCTGTTCTCCACTACAGTCGATAATTAGGTATATAGAATACTAGCTTTTACTCGCGATTTCGTTCGCGTGGAATTCGGTTATAGTTATTCCCTCGGGAACTTTTAAATTTTTCGGGAAAAAACTATTCTATGTTACTTCTAATACCACCATGAATATGTGTATCGACAAAGAAAACTTACATTCACATTTATAATATTATTAAGGATTAAGGATTTCATCGATTCACTTTTTCGACATTTTTCAAAATGGCGAATGCGTGTTTTTGCGATTATAAACGTATTTGCAGTGTTGGTAAACTCACCGCGACCTATGTCGATGTATAGGGATAACAGTTTTCCAACGGCAAAGTTAAGTTTGTTGCGAGGTCTACAGTTCTCGGAGCCACTATTAAATATCTCTATAACTGTCAACTTGATTTGTGTGTCATGTTTTGACTGCTGACAAACCTAGCAAAATCAATGTAAACTCAACTTATATATATCTTCAAGTCAAAACATGATAGTGGTTCATGTAATTACGTGTAAAACAAATGGGAAAAACACAAAGTTTACATTGGAAACAAAACGTCCTTCTTTCAACGGAACCCTAAAAAATTGCAACGTTAAGGAGACATTTTGGCTTTTACTTTATGAGATTATTTAAGGGTGCCGGTATTGCAGCACATGAGTATCGCTTTTAACGTAAGGGCACCCACTAAGGCATAGAGGCACTTTCTTTGATTTATGAAATGACAGATACTTACTGATGAGAAGTAGCTTGCTACTCGAGTGTCTTCCCGACTGCAGCAAAAGCCATTACATGTTTTTCTAACAAAATAATTTGCAGTGTAAATAACTGAACGGAATTAGTTAAGACACCTGTACTATCAGTGAGGTTGTTCTAGGAATAACGGGCTCAAATACTATGACTAACTAATAATTATTGTGATTTGTGAGAGAAAGTATTTGTCTTACATGTTACTTGTTTAGTAGTTCAACAGAAAACAAAGAATTTTAAACGTTGCTATAAAAGAAAGTACATCCATTCGAGTAATTTGGACTTTAAGCCTATGGAACAAGCGTGAATATGTTAAAACTATCCAATGTCAACTTTTTATGACCTAGCATATTCTAACCACCCTAATTGGGCGTCGATAATTAAATTATACAGTTCCATAGGATTCGCCGAGGAAACGGGGTAATGGTGCCAATTTGTGACTTGTTAGTTTTAGGTAAACGTGAACGCGTTTCGATTTTGACAAGTCGCGGTCGTGACATGGCGCCACTTGAATGGAGCACGCGCGTCACGAACGGTGTACGGGAATTTCTTAGTGATAAGTAAATACTGCAACATGACATCATTTTGCACTCATTTAGAAGATTTGCGAGGAATGATAATGTAAATTATGCGCATATGAATGTATATTTCCTAATGTTTAGCTTAAGAAGTACATTTTAGACGCGAAATTGTGCTGTTACAATTTAAATTCAACAAATCATTATTCGAGCCAGCACGATAAACTTATTTAAAATATGAAAATGAAGTGGTAATGATATTTAAAAAACAAAACTTATTGGAATGCCTGTTAATAATGCGTTCATGTTCATTTGCGTTCACGATATATTTTCAGTGAGAAATCACATTTCGTTAAAATCACATTCATTTTCATCATATTGTTACATTGTTATGTAAGGTTAATAATGTATACAATATGAGTAATAATAACAATCTACAGACAACCCCAAATTTAATTCCCAAACGCATTATTATATTCCTATCCCATAATCACAAATTGTAGATTACTGCTTTATCAGCAAAGTTCATCTGCAGTTTCCTGCATTCAACAAAAAGATGAATTCGTTTGCTACGAATTGAATTGAAATGAAATGAACGGGCCCCTAAAATCAAAATAGGGAAGGGAGAAAAAGAGAAGTTAAGTGTGTATTCTGCTTTTTGCGTAGGGTTCTCGAGTATGTAACGTAAAAACCGCCCACATTAAAAACTGTTTAATCTAGTTTTGTTAACATTGCAGAAGAAAGATGATTATTTTTGTAAATGTGTAGAAAATATTATTTTCGTCAGTTCTCAGCAGGACTAGGCAATTTTAAAGACAAAATAAAGACTATTATTTTACTTTACTTTACTACGCACCCCTAATATTCAGGATGGGTGGTTCTTATCTAGATGTTAAACGGGAGGCTTGTGGATTGTAAGGGAAAGGGTGGATGTGAAAAGGATACCCTCGGCATGGGATCACTTCAAAATAATTGAAGTCAAATTTGTTCAATCAAATTAGTCAGCCACCATTATACAATTAAATTGACACACTAATTCGCTTGAAATCAACGCAAAATCAAGTGCTCAACTAATACTAAAATGAAATGTGGTCGTCCACCAGGGTTTAAATGAGGTCATTATTTCAAAATTCCATACGATTTTAAATCCACATTACGATATTCGATTTAATTGGAAGGTCGTGATTACCCACAGAACGTGTTGAATTGTTGGGCCGTTACCGACTGTTTCAATTGTCCAATGCACGTTCGAATACGAATTAATAGGCACCAGGATTACAGCCTGAAGATGGGTTAAGTGGTTCCTAATCACCTCTTAACAACGCATACTCGACATTTGACTAATTAACTTTTGGAGTACCAAGGGGTTTAGGAGCTAATATACGCGAAGGATACAGTCGAGGGGAGTTCAAAGGTCCAATCTATTAGCATTTTCCTCATTCGTTACCTATAGGTTAATACAGATGGTTAAATTAATTAAATATGAATTAATAATGTACGTTGAATTTGACTTTAGCTCCCTCGATGTGTGTCACGATTATAAGTAAATGAGAATGAAAGAGAACATGATTGAAAAAGAGCGATTGATTCTATAAAATGTTCAATAATCTAATTCAGTATTCGTTAAGAATTTAACCCAATCTCCGATGAAGCAGTATTGAGACTGCAAAATGGCGGGTATACGAAACGATTTAGTAAACGAATGTTAGATACTATGTCAATTTACACATAAGCTAAAGGAACAGTAATGTACCGCTGTCAAAAGACACAAACGACAATAGAAATGTCCTTGCAATTTTAGCCAATTTAAATCACTGCTTCGTTCATTTGACAAAACATTTACCGAAACTATCAAGCTATAATCAGACGACACTTCTGTCTAGTCAAAACTTAAATTGTAGTTCACGTTATAAAGAACAGTTTTATTGTTCCAAACTATAGTGATAGCTATTTATTTAGTTCCCACGAATGACAAGTTGAGCACCCCGCTATTATTACAGTAGAAAGTCTGACAAAGTCACGTCTGTCTTAGTTTGCATCTCCTTTCCAACTATCTGGCTTCGCATCTGGTGCGGTTACCTGATATCTACGGAACAAGTCATTAGGTCACTGGGATCTGGTACAAAGGATTCGCCATAGCATTGCATCGAATATTCCTTTTGTGCTTAAATCTCTTGCACGTGTAGGCGTGTGAATATTTGACGCAAAATGCAACGCAATTTCATTGCGTCACTAACAATAAGGCATTATGCAGGTACAAATCCAGACAGATAAGTTTTCTCATGGGAAGTGAAAGTGTCATTTGAAGTGAATTGACAGTTTTCAAAATTATAAATAACGCCGTACGAGCTACAATTTGAAAAGAGTTTACTATAGCGTGGGAGAATTAAGCATGTTTCTGTACGTAAGTATGAATAGGCAAGAAATTAAGTTTCTAAACAAAACTTACATAATTTAATACTCGTGATAGCCGGTAATATCCTCATTAGATCACGTGTTGATTCACATGCCATGTGACGCCGCAGGTGACAATGCCTGGATTTTTATTCATTGACCAGATGATATGCTAACACAGAGTAAAAACTCTGACATTCACCTGTCTTCGAAATAATGTATAACTCGATACGGCTCCAGATGTCCATGTAGCCTTGTTCAAACAGGTTGTGGTTTAGTCCTTGGTTTGTTTTAGTAATGGATTATTAGTTAGTAAACAAACGCCTTAGGCATTGTGAACTAATTTCCTTTACACTATAGGAAAGCCTTTAAAATTGTTAATTATTTGGAGCCAACAAAAGATATTTTTAACAGAATGACCTGAAGCGACAATCCCTTAATGGTTCTGCTCATACATAAATTTGTAGGCCGTGACCGAGCTAAAACAAACTGCTGCCCTCGTAATAATTAATGATCATCCACATCTATTTTACGGTCACTAATTCAAATAAAAAAATATTATTAACAAATCAGTATCCCGACCCCAGCGCACCTGCTTGTACGGGCGCGCGTTTTTATTTGCTTTTCAACCGATAGAAAGGTGGATTAACTTATTTATTTACTTTTAATTATTGCTTTAGTCGTGTTTTTTTAAATAACGATTATAAACATCAATATGAAATTGCCACGTTTTTATTTACCAATAAATGTATGTGTTTTCATGTATGTCACAAAGTATCAATAATAAATTGATTCTGTCATTATTATCAACTCACCATTAGTATGTACTCAAATAATAGCTAGCACTATATTCTTTTCCACTGATTTTACGCATATTATACTTATGGTCCTTTTACAACCGACTTCAAAAAGGAGGAGGTTCTCTAATCAGCAGTATGTTAATTTTTTCAATGTTTGTTACCTTAGAACTCCGTCATTTATGAACCGATTTGATAAATATTTTTTTTAATCGATAGATGAAGTCTCGTTGTAGTCAAAGTCGAGGTGTGATGAGAAGATCTATGAGGAATCGATGCAACTCCTCAAATATTATAGGCATGCATATAGCAATTTTAGTATTTTCTGTAATAGCTCAAGCAGTTACGGTCCGAAAGCATTATTTGGTGAAGTGGAATTGTGAACTAAGACTATAGAATGATCACCGGAACTCCTAAACGATAAGTATTTCACGGGCGGTGATTAGATTTTTGTATAAGGTTTAGAGGCAACTTATGTTCATGACAATCCATGTGGTAAAATAGGATCAGTGGTGAAGAACCAGGAGAACTCAACGATTGACAACTATGCACCTTGGATAGCAACAGTTTGTAAATGGTGATGAGCAATTGGCATTATTCTATCGTTACGTATTGTAGTAAATGTGTGTCGTTAAATCACAGTAACTAAAAAGTGAAAATTAGAAACTTAACTTATTTTAAAAGGCTATTTGAAGTCGGTTTTTTATTTTATAAATTATAAGTGGTATATTTATTTAGTTAAATTTTTGTACAAATAGATTTAATGATTTTCAACTTTTCAGTACGTATCCATCCAGAATAGGTTATTCACATAACCACGCTCAATCGAACAAACATTGAGACGCATGTGTTACAATAATAATATCGGAGTCGCGTGGGATCTCGCTGTTACATCAAAACTATTTGATGATTTTTCAAAAGTATCTTTGACTAAAAAGACCAGGAATGGTTACCCTACAGGATTTACCATCTCTTCGCTTTCCATCGGGTGAAACTAGGGTCAAACGCATGCACAGTTTAAAAAAAATAGATAAGGTACATGCTACTATAGAGTGAAACCTACACAAAGCAATTCTACTTATTGCTGTATATATGTCTGCCTAAGCAGCGTTTATTTTAAATTGTTGTGAGCCCTTTTTATGTAGTCATCAAGGAAGGCGTGGTGGCCAGCGATTTAAACAAAGCTCTTAGCTGCGATGACACGGCACTCCCCGACAGGCTTGAGGGCTTATTTAAAATGAATAGCAGAATATTCAATGTAATTTATTCTTATTTTAATACAATAAATATTTTTTTCGTTTTCGAATGTCCCATGTTTGTTTTAAATAACCAATTTTATTATGATTTTAAAATCATAATCCCTAATTTAAACTCCTCGCATCAAGGCATTTGATTAAAGTTACAACCTACTTAAAATGAGGCTTTTGATAACCTTTGCTTAATATGCGGCGAAACCTTTTTGAGGGTTTTATATGATGCAGTACTTTATTTTAATTCTGAAATTGTTTGATACCCCATCTTTTGATGTTTAAGTTACCTCGGGGGCACACGCTTAATCTTATAACCTGTCTGTATTTTTAAATGCAATTTGGCTACCCCCGCTTTTTAACATGTTAATTTTTATCTCTTTTGCAGCCGTTTCGAATTTCTTTGATGATATTCAGTTGCGTTTATATCAGATGTAAGGTGAAACATTTAAAGGAAAAGTAAACAGGAATTGCATTTGATAATATTATTTAAGACCTTCCTGTAATGAACGATTCGTAATCATTGCACACTTTCAAAATAATACGCTCATCTAAGTGTTAAAAAATAAATGTACCAAGATTTAAATAAAAACCAGCTGAACGGATATTGCTGTTACTCCTTTATGGATATACTTTCAAAATGATATAGCCAAATCGATTCGCCAAGCGTTGGCGAGACAATATCAAGGATCATTTACTTTTAGGACCTAAGATACCAGGATAATACTCAAAATGGAGGATATAATTCCGTTAAAGACTTTTCAGGGTACCTATTTAATAGTTTATATTGAAATCTGTGTCGGGGGAATATATTTTGGGAATACTATTTTGACCAATATGCGATCCAAGCCCTATTCAAAGAGGGTCTTGTACTTATCTAATATAGTATTAATAGGTAAACAGAATCGATGGTTCCCTTGAGATGACCCTCTCTCCTTTATATGACACTCTAATATGTATGGGGGACATTTTATTACTAACCTATCTTGAAGGATGGGGATCCAAGGTGTTGTAAGGGAAATTTATGGTATACCTTTTTACTTCCTCCAGCTTCTATAAGAGATTTTCATGTCTTGACAACAATAGATTAAGAGTAGCTTATGGGTGCTTGTATAATAATAGCAAACCCTTCAACACATTATCTTGTTGGGAGCGAAAGAAAAATAGCGAAAATCTCTTCAATTCGAAAACAAATTGATTTATACAGAAGAACGAGAACAGCATAGGTTTGGTTATCTTTTTAGGGTTGCGTACCCAAAGGGTAAAACGGGACCCTGTTACTAAGACTTCGCTGTCCGTCCGTCCGTCTGTCTTTCTGTCTGTCCGTCTGTCACCCGGCTGTATCTCATGAACTGTGATAGTTAGACAGTTGAAATTTTCACAGATGATGTATTTCTGTTGCTGCTATAACAAAAACTACAAAAAAATAAAAATAAGGTGGCTCCCATGCAAAAAACGTGATTTTGTTGCCGTTTTTATTATTAGTAGTACGGAACCCTTCGTGCGCGAGTTCGACTCGCACTTGGCAGGTTTTTTTAATTACCTCCCTCCTCTTAAAATAATCACGAGGACCATACTAAACCTATTCTCCAATTCCGTCCATCTGGCCTACCATTCTCTGTCTTGTGTTTTTTTTCTGAACAACTATTAGTCTTCCACTAATTTATCGATTCTTTATAGAATTATTTTTTATTGTTTTACTGCCTAAATAGTGAAATATGAACTAAAATTATTCAATCCTACATAGCAGAGTGAAACATCTTGACAGAGTATTTGTAAGTCAAACTCCATAACGGTACGGGACGTGGTAAGTGCTTTAGCTAACATCAATACACTCTTACCAGGAGTGCACTTCTCTGGAGTTACGAAAGAATAAGGTAAGCGGTCGTAATACTGGGTGATTTTATATCGAGCCGAATTAGAGGTCGTAAAGCAATTTAAAGGTTTATGAGTCAATGTTACAACAAACATTAGTAGCTCTAAGTGGCTTTGAGCAACACACGACATGGATCGGCGGGTTTTGGGTTTATTATAATTAATTAATGTCCATCAGTGGTTTTTATTGGTCGTCGGAGTCTTTTTGGAGTAATTAATTACATAAACTTCGTTACCGGTTTTTAGCTTTAATCGTTCATATTAATGAAAGATTCAGTAGGTTGAAAGTACTCTGAAACTCCGTTGCAATACGATTACTTTTGTCAAAAGTTTCCAATATAATAGGTAAGCTTTTATTTAGTCAAATATTTGGTCTTCGAGAACGGCTTGTTAAACAAAGTGATTTCATACAGGACCCGCTTCTTAGTGCCTCGATTTCGGAGCCGTAAACTGAAATATATCGGAAAGTTTCACTTCCATTTCTGCAGCAGCATTGTACCATTTCTATGCTACATATTAACTATTACATTACATTGTTCGAACCGCAGTTTATATAAAGATTGAGTGAATATTTATTTATAGTTCTTGTTCCATATTCAACACAACAGAAAAATAATCCCCGTGAAGTTCTCGAAATAATAGAAAAACCTTCATTGATTACGAAGCCTGTGCTAATGCGTTCATTGTACTTACGTTTTATATGAGTTTCTTTGCCTTAATAAACAAATTAAATAGCTACTCTTCTGACAATAAATGTAAATAAAACGATTTTTAATAAACTTACTTAATATATAGTGCCAATGCAACTGTAACTAACGCTGGAAGAATAGGGGCTTCTAAAAATAGCGGCATCTAAACAAAGCTATGCAAGCTTTGAATGCGCTTATCCTTCATAGTGTCGTATGCTATTAACACCTGAGCAGTAATTGCGGGGTCATGACACCCATTCTTTAGATAATAATAGGACTCCTCGTGCATTTGCGATTTCATCCGCAGTTGTATTAAACGTGCCATTCTGAGGTATGAGTGTAGAATTTTATAAATAGTCATGGGCGGATTTATGGGTTTATGAGGTACCAAAAAATTTAACATGAATGCAATTAAGTGTATTGTAAGTGTAATTAATTCACCTGGGTGAATTAGTTCAGGTGCATTAAGTAAACTGCACCAAGGTGGGTGAATATATATTACAAGGACTCTCTTATTCGGCATACCCTCAGGGATGCCGCGAGTTATTTTACTACGATATGGTAGCTCTTATTAACTTAAAGCCATATCGCGTAGGCAATGTTAAATGGACTATATTGCCATTTTTTTAAGCTGACATTGCTAAAAAAAACACGCCGATTTGGGGTGTACAATTTTTGCTACAATCGCCTCAGTCATGAGGAAGAAAAGGTATTAAGATGTTACTTTGTTCCTATATATAAAGGCTTTTTCAACATTTGATCTGTAACCAACCTAACCAGAAAACCCAATTATCATTTAATTTTTTAACGTAACAGTTTACTTCCGTTAAAGTTTGACCATCCCAATTTTTGCACTGCATTTCAACAAACTACGTTATTTCCGAAACAGTAAACAGCAGCCTACTCAAACACACTTGAAACTTTTCCCGCACTTGACCATTCAAAAGGATAGGTTTCATAAAGAAAATTAAAAAAGTTAGTTCAAACAAGGGTGCGGATAATGTCCTGCAGATTTGCTCCAAGCATCCACTACTGACAAGTTCAAGCATGCAATAAACAGAGAGAGCTAACGTAATGTATTATACTCATTGCGCTTTCTGCATTGCAAAGCCTTATAAGGTAAGATTGAAAACAAGTAGTGTATTGAAAACAGTTGCAATATACGGCAACAGTATTTCAAACAGTTTAGGATGATGTTGACACAGTGGCTGAGAGGTCGCCCGCATACATTACTGTGTTTAAAGATAACTCCTGAAAAATGGATAAGCTGCTGAAGCTGATTGATGAACAAGGCTTTGTTTGAAGGGATCTGTCGATGTAGTCAAGATAAAAAAATGCGGTTTAAACCTTTACCCACCTAATAAAGAAATAAATGCAATGCGTTTCCTTCATCAGGAATGTAATTAAAATTTAAATTACAATTTAGGAATTCAGAACTTGAGACAGTATAATTCTGAAAACCATAAAGCTTAACACTTATACTATATAGTGATACTTCTGCATGTGGATATAACCTATTTAGATGTGTTATCGAAACGATTTCACTCTATGAATACAAAATTGTAGTCACGCAGCTAATGTGAATGAAATTCGAATTAATGACGCGATTACAACAACGAAAACATTTTATTTTGACATTATACCATAAACATAACTACACGATTTGTATATTGATATCAATATCGCTGCTCTCAGTGCAATCAAAATGAAGCCTTATGCGTATGAAATAGAAATAAGTGAAGAAGTAAACGTAACATTGTAATAGAAGTGACCTGGGAGTGTAGCAATAGTCGAGTAGACATAGAGGGAGCAATAATACATCATTATATTATTAACTTATCTTCTCACCCTTGACAATAACAATGGCTGTTGAAATATTTGATATCATTATTCGTAGCCAAAAGCCTCTTTGAGTTTACTGCCTTTAGACATGCAATACTTTAATTCAATTCGGAGAGGAACAACAGGTGGGGTGGCAGTTCCGGAAATTATATGATTTAATGTGGTTTTATTACACAAAAACGTGTCAGAGATTTTATCTGAGAGGTTCAGATTTATTTCGTATCTTTATTTAATCAGAAAGTATTATTATTTAAGCTGTGCTTTTTTTAGTCTTCTACCGTTTGTACTTCAATTGCTCAATATAAATAAAACCAAGTACATATTATGCTTTTCCATTCCATAGATTCCAGAAGCGTACCAAGTGATGACTTTTGTGTCAAGATTGACCCCGTTCGTTCCTCAGCACAAGTCAGTTCTTTTGAACGTACAAATGCTATTAAGTACTTACCTGGGTGTATTTTTCGATAGCCACTTAACCTGGAAACCTGAATGCATCTTTGAAGGGTCGAGTACGTAAATTAATTTTCGTTTTTCGTACTATAAGGAAAATTGCATACGCCGAACACCTAAAATGTGATTACTACGCGTTATGTGAATCCATATTGTGATACTGCAATTCTGCTTGGGGAGGGGTTGCCAAGACGCACCTGCTTAGCCTGGAGAGAGTTCAGAGATGCGTTTTAAAAGTGGCTTACCAGAAACCCTTCAGACATAGTACGAAGGATTTGTACGTCGAAACGGGTTTACTTACTGTAAGGCAATTGTTTCTCGCTAAAATAATGGTTGAGTACTGTAGGGAAAACGACAAAATATTTGAAGCTGATACGCGGAGACGCAAACGCTGGAAAATGCCAAAGTGTCGTACCATATTTGCCCACCGTTTTTAAACCCTTTTTGTCCTGAGACAATTCGCCAAAAGTTACACTAAGGTATGAAAACTACCTAGCAGACGTACCATCACTGGATGGCTTTTGGACCATGATTACCAAGGAACTAAACAACTGCTTGAGGTTGTAACCTGAATTGTATTTAATGTAGGAAAGGATGTATATATAAAATATTTATTGTTTGAGACTTAATAGAGAGTAAACATTCCACTACTCATTACACTCTCTATTAAGTCTCAAACAATAAATGCTTTTTCATTTTCATATCATTTTCACTCGATTCGAATATAATTTTGTGCATACATTTCTATATAAATTTATATTTATAAGATCAATCAACATAAATGGAACTTTGTAAAAGTCTGATATGATAACACACCTAGCACCTCATTCTTAAAATGTTCCAAAAAATACATAATGCTCAGCAAATTTGAATTCCTTTTTCATCAATTCGGCACCGTTAGATTAATTGAAAGGTGCTGACAAGATACGAAGGTAACCAACGCGCACGTGTTTTTCTAGTAATACGGCCAATTCTAAAAGGAACGTTACCACATATTCTTTTATCCAATACGATTTTCATGCTGTCCTCGTAAATTTTTAATAGCATACCAACAGAGTTTCTGAAGTGAATTTAATGATCGGGATCAACACAGTACACAAGGGAGTAACTGCAGTAAAATTTGATCATGTGATTTGTAAATATTACGATGAAAATACCACACAACCGATGTGCAAATAAAATTAAATCCATTATTATCTCCGCAAACTGAACGCTTTCTAGACGGTATTTGTTTCGTATTAATGAAAAATTTAATACCAAATATCCAGTTGGAGTTTCAAAGGATCTCAGCAAACTCTAAGCGAATAGTCTGAGATATGGAGAGATTTGCATAAGAAGGCAGAGACTCGGCCGTCTGAGGGCAGGCGATCGTGTCTCGCATCTAAATAACGTCTTATATTTGCAAATATTGACTCTTGCCCGCACCCTTTCAGAGGGTTTCGATCCTTATTATCTTAAGATAGTTTAGTAAGTGCCAAGTTGCTTAACACGGGTCGGGCGCTTTTTCAGCAAACTTTGCGGATATAGATTCGGCGCCACAATAGAACCGTTTAAAGACGGATCAGATAAGGGTAATACGTGTTTCAACTCACAGATTCTTTTAAATTCCCTTATCAAGGTTAAAACTGGGATCTATAGTGTCTTCTCTTTCTTCATTTCTTTTCATTTGACATCATTTTTATAATGGCATACTGAACAAGTAAATACGTTCATTATGCCGTCAAAAACATCGAAATGAGTCGCTACTATACCATTATGAATCACAAGTGACTTATACGTTTTAAAGCAGGCTGCTTGGTATTCATGTGGCTTAAGGCAATAATGTTGCAAATCATGGGTTGTGATTCACCTGGATTTTATTTCGTACGACCCGTTTGACTCAACCCGCCTTCCAAAGAAAAGGTGGGAACGTAAAAGGTTTCTTGTAAAGATGTTATCGTTATCTTCAATGTCAGTTCTACGTTTTCCTTTTTAAATCAGATTAATGTTGCAAGGTTATTTCTGAATTTCATTCGTTTGATGTTTAGGTTTAAGTGGAATATTTATTCATTATTAGTATATGATATTACGACTTTTCTTGTTTTATGTAGATACATATGTTACGAACGTTTAACATGGAGAGGAATTTAGTTGGGTAGGTTTCGATCCTATATTACTTGTTGAAGTACTCTCATGTATGTTTTGCCTGATTTCCATTTGAATCCAACTGCAAATATTGTACAACCAACAACCCACTTGAGAATAAAAACAGCCGGTGTTGACTTCGTAGCGCTCGTCTCGGTCAGGCAAGAGGTGTGCAATTGACGTAAATTCAAATTTACATAAACGGAACTAAACTAAAATGGTGAGTCAACACACTTAAGTAGAACAAGTCCTTGATCGAAACAAACAGACAAATGATAAATTCACTAATGAAACCACTAACATCGTCCGTCGAATGATAAACGCCAAGCGCGATCGTGACCGGCGAGCCCAACTTTCGCCCATTCATCCAACCGCAGTGTGGAAAATGATGTCACTTGTATGACAATTGTGTGCAATATAAATCCATTTAAGCCTGTGTGGTCTCATATATATCATTCGTTGACACTTATTGCATAAAACTTTCAAAGAATTCTCCACATTTTGTGGAAATGCGGCACGAATTTTGTGCACATGAAACGTGACGTTGAAATTTTATTATAAGTTCAATAAAACATAGTTTTGAGCAGTAATGACAATATATACCCAATTAATAAAACATACATAGCATCACGCCCGAAATCCCTAATGGGGTGGGCAGAGCCACAAGACTACTTGTGGCCACGTTCGATTAATTAGTCCTAAGATGGTATGCTGAACCGTATGGTGGCAGGTGATCAGCCCATCGCCCATACAGATAGTCCACCATGTTGGAGAGGACCCGTCCCTTAGTCGACTTTTACGACATGCCAGGATGATAAGCATCTGCACGCATTCTATGCTATTTCTTCACTCCCAGTGCAGCAGAGGAGGATAGGATTGTGGTAGATACTAATTTAAAATTTGCTACGTAAGTGAAAGCAACTTATCCTAGTAATTTGTGTATATTTTTTTGACACGGAAACATCCCAACAACTAGTTTTAATAAAAGGGGCTTCTAATTGGTTGCTTATTATTATTAACGCTACAATAATCATAATAAATCACTTATTTAATTTTATTTAGGAAAATACGTCCGTGAAAGTAACTGTCGGTGAACAATCGAAGGAGGCGCAGAATTTTGCTGATTGACACGCGTGATATAAAAAACTTTCACACATCAAAAAACCTTTACGAAAATTACAAGAAAGCAAATTTATTCCATGAAATTAAATCGACAGTCATGCACAAAGTCAAAATATGTATATCAATCAGTACTACTACTAATGGAATTTGAGCGATAAATAAAGACACATACAGATGAGCGAGACTATTTGAGTAAGGATTGGGCTTTTCAAGTCGTTGATTCGAGAGTTCTGAAAAGTGGACGGTATTCCTTTGCGTGCCTTACACGGCCAGGGCATAATAAGATAAGATAAAGTTCAAAAGGTCACATTACATCTCACACACAAGGGCTGTATTTGCCGTCAAGTTATTAAGGAAATATCAAATAGAGGCCCAGAATGCACAATCACAAGACGAAGATATCACAAGTCAATCGTCTCAAACCAGAAGGCCTCACCTCAAATTGGATCGTTCATAGCTGGCTAACCATCGCGTCAGCAAGTCGTAACCGCGCAGGCGCGTGTCATTGTTGTTCAATAGCGGTTACCGGCATTTGTTTTTTTGCCGGATGAGGTGCTCGTGCGGTTTGCACCGGCAATGATCGATCATATTACCGGTTTTGTTCGTTTAACGTCACACTTTGTTAAAGATATGAGGTAAAATAACTATTTCTATCCAGGATGATACTTGACGATCTTTCTAAAAATTATTAATTGGTAAAAGTTTCTTTTTGTTTTTCTGTTACGGACGTTTCGATGATTTTTTATCGATTTGTTTAATGTCGTCATTTATTATATCTATGACGAAAAAAACCAATTTTTTTAAGGGGTAGTCTTTCATTTGACCGAAACGTTTGGTCGTTATGTACCATTTGGCCAAAGTTTCGTTTCTGAGATTGCTATTTTCTTTTAATGTATCAACCTTTCTTTCAGTCCTTTTATGTTAGGTTAGGGTAAGTAAGATCTGTGACATTGCTAAAAAAAAAACAGTCTTGGCAGAAACTGCCGACATGCTTTAAGAAAATACAACTACTTTATTAAATTTAAAAAAAAACCGTTATGTTGCTTTTTTTACTGCGCCTACAACGTCCGTCCGTCCGTCTGTCAGAGGCCTCTAGCTCAGCAACGGTTAGAGCTATAAAGTTGTAATTTTCACAGAATACGTTTCACATTACGACCAAACTGCATGATTATGAGCAAATAATTAATATATCAAAAAGTTTTAAGCCAAAAAAGCTTCCATACATTGATACCCTAAATTATTACTGTTTTTAGACCAATTTAGTTCTAACTGTATTTCCACAACGGCTTAAGTTTCCGCTATTAAATTTGACTTGATTTTAGTTCTCAATAGTAAATAACAACAAATATCAATTCAATGGTGTTCTTTTATAGAAATGTGAAAAATATACTGAAATCAAACCAGAAAATTACCACTCCAGCTTAACATTCTGCCAACTTAGTTGCAACTGTCAAAGTTCTTATTATCATTAACATAAAGTTTATTATTGATTGGTTGAGACCATGCCAAATTGGCGTAGTACGGAACCCTCGGAAGTAATTGCTTTTACTACAAAAAATACTAACCTAAGCACGTGACTAGATGGGTATCTAAGTAGTGTAGGAACAGTGCCCCATCATTAAGGCTTGTGGTTGCCCATTGGAGTCACTGGAGTGTGATCGGAAAACGTCCGGTATAAATTTTTTATACTAATTTCTACTCTTTATGTGTTTACGGTAACTATTGATTTATTAACGATAATTAAAAATTACTACCATAACGATCTTTATGCGATGGCTGCTTCAAAAATGCCTTAAAAGAAACGTGAATTATGGAATATTGATGTCTAGTAAGTATATCAACAAGGGTGAGCTAAATAGTAGAGTCTAGAGTTCAATAATGAAGACGATTGTATTTATTATTATGATTCATGTACATAATACGTTATTCACAAATACAGTGGGTCCAATTCGAAACGGTGTTCGCTAAATTTAAAATTGACTAAATTTAAAATAAGAAACGTCAACCTCGATTTTGTATAGCTCCAAGGTTCAAAATCGAGTCTGACGGTTCTTATTTCAAATACAGCGACTTCTAAATTTAGCGAAAACACGTTCGAATTGGCCCCAGTAAATACCTAAGTGGTAATACTTAAAAATTACTTTACAATAAGGATTTTATTTATTTATTTATTTATTCTTTTGGTATAGTGCGTGAGACGTAATAATAGACCATGACTATGTTGCCAGCATCTACGCAAAAGCAAGATGTTTATATAGAATATAATGTCTAAGTGGACCGATTTGCTTAAAGTATTTAAGGCATCATATTATTATTTTAATTTGAGATACCTTTAGGATAAGCTAGAAAGTGATTGACTTCATACAATTTCATTAAATCGAGTCTAAAATTGTGTTCCCAAAGACAACCAGATAACTCCCTAAAGCCATCATTAGATAGCTTTCCACCGAGAAACAAATTCTCATTAACAACGAGTCGAGAAAGAAAGCTTCATCCGTAATGAACAGTTTGTTTTATAACTTAATTTGTTTGTAATGATTATATCAAAGTTCGTTAACTTACAAACGCCTTTGGTGTTAAACTCAAATACGGCAACGGAAGTTTGAACGCACCAGTCCCAACTGGTTATCATCTAATTAACATAAAAACAAAGCTAGAAATTCATTGAACGATTTCTCTTGAACATTCTTCGCTGTAGAACCACCCATCTATTGGATCCAGCCTTATCTGCCCGTAATCCTATAAATGACATCAGATAAGGTCGTGGTTATGTTGAGTGCATTTTATATTGAATATTGTATGTTCGTATCAATTAGGGCTTCCAAAATTACGGATATATCAATTACGTAACTAGTAACGGATTTATGAGTAAAAATTACGTAATTACGTAATTACGTAACTAACCTGAAATTTTTGAATAAAATATTTTTAACAGATTTATACAGCACTTATTCGTTTTCATAAACATCTGAGATATTTTGAGCCCCTTACAGGTCTCGGAGAACGAGGGTAAATCATAAAGTTCTTAGAATCACGGTAAAAAAAAATAACTGTTTTTTTTTTCTCCTAAATTGATACAATGAAAGTAATGTTCTCGATCTTTCTTAAGCTTTCATAAAAAACCTTTGCTTGCATCTCAAAAAGTACTACCGAATCAACTTCTTTAATTTTTGTAATACATATGTGGAAATCAATAGAAGCTTAGTCCGATGAGTAGCATAGGTCGACGAAGATCTCCAGCTCCAGCGGACCTAACAAGCAAGACACAATGATAACTTAAACCGTTTTATCTCTAAGTGCGTCTCTCTCACACTAGTGCAGACGATAGAGATAAACGGGTTTACCTTATCTTTGAGTCTTGCATGTTAGAGGCGCAGCCAGATTTGGGAACTTATAGCCGCCAGCACAACTTCGGATCGATGCGCTGGTTATCATGGTGAAACTAGCACGCCTAACGACAATTTCCTTAGTTTTTTATTTAACTGCTTGATGAAGTTTTTCCTTTCAGCAGGTGGTTAATAAAACAATATCAACAACTTCCGTAATTTGTTATTGGTGGAGAAAATTGGCGATTCCAAGGTCCGTGATTTTTTCATCTCAGGGTCAACATGATGGACCCACGTTTCATACATGGTTATAAAATGACTGTAGAAGGTATCTCGATAACGCTCACTCAAGGAATTAAAGATTCCGCTTTGAAACCTAATTTTTCTCGGTTACCTTTCGAGGAACCTATCTTGCTGATACTTTTTGAATCCTAAAGTGTCCGTTAAACCTGATTGTATGCTACCAAAATTAAATGTGGTATCAGCTAGATATTTGATTGTAATTCTTCAATCTTCTTAAATATTTATTTCCACTTTTACGACGTTTCATTCGAAAACTGTGGTGGAAGGCCGGCCCGAATGAGGACGATCTTCATAGCTCAATCTAGCTTCCTTAAATTCAGCAACGCAGTAAGCAGCCGTGGAAGAGGGTTAATTATGAATCCCTTAAGTCTCCTGGATGATCAAAAAGATCACGGCACTTAACTCGTTTCTTCCATAATTGAATGGATTATGCAACTCGTTTCATGAAATAATTTACTACTTCTAAAAGGTATGACTATTATAAGGAATCAATCAAAAATATCGTGACATAATGAGTAATAACAGTTAAAAATTAAAACAAAACTTCGGAAAAAGATGTTTTACCAGCCTGTAATTGTAATTACTTTTTGATTCACTCTCGTACATACGGTGTTGCCCGTTACTGTAAAACATGTTACTTTACAACTTATAATGGTACTTATGTGATTTACGTGTTTTTTCATAAAGTTTAACGTAAATCGGCACTTCGTCGGTATGTTATTTTTACTGTACATATAAGATACATAATTACGTAATTACGGAATTTTACCTTTGAATTACGTATTTGTAAAAAGGTCAAAATTTATCCGTAATTACGTAATTACGAAATTACGGAATGGAAGCCCTAGTATCAATGTTTGCAAATTGAATGAACATCTTTGCATAATACTAATAATGAAATATAATAAATAAAGGTACAACTTTGGTTACTTCTTGCACGTAAGTTGAACTATGACCTTCGCCTCTATTCGGGAACGCTAAGTGTTTCTGTAGCCATTCGTGAGCGAGATTTCTCAGCCCACTCTCCCGCCCGACGCGTAACGACGCGTAATGCGTAAGTGCGAGATGAGAAATCTCGCTCACGAATCGCTACAGAATCACTTAGCGTTCCCGAATAGCGGCGCAGAACACATTTTCGAGTCTCAATCGAAGTGCTGTATGAGGTGCGACGCGAGGGGCTGCGCGTAACCATAGTTGTACCTGCGCGGACGACCGCCATTTTGGTTCAACATGTATGCCGGGGATTATACAGTCCTAGAAACGAAGAAATTAAATTGGCTGGCGTTGGCGCTCGGTCGGGTAACCTGAACCTAACAAGTGAAAGTCAGATAAAAAATTTCGTGGGACATTATTAAGACTAGAAATACCTAAATAAGAGCTTTAGGTACTCGCGATTTATTCCGCACTCAACCCCTAAAGAAGAACTCTATACGAGTTAAAGACATGTCAGACTATTTCTAACAATAAATCGTGAGTAAAGCTGTGCTTATTTCTAGTCTTAAGTAAAGTGAAGTACGAAAAACGATGGTTTTTAATTTATAAGCTAGTGCGAAAGGCATAAATGCTTCATGTGTGTAATACACATTTTCATCACACTTGCTCGGAAAGGGTGTTATTATACGCAAGCGTATAGAGCAACTATAGCCAATTTAACTTCTCTATGGGCCCTGCCGTCAGCGGGAGTTATAAACCATACAAAATCCATATCTCCCTAGGGAGTTATGGATTTTGTATGGTTTGGAACTCCCGCGGGCAGTTAAGTGCGCCAGGTCGGCGGAGCTGCTCGGGAGCCGCAGCCGGCGGCGCGCGCGACCGCAAGCCGGCGGAGCTGCCCCGCGCTGATCGCAACGTACGCTCAGTTTATGAACACCCATCTGATGGTAATTCACGATGTAAAATGGAAATAAAATTAATGTATATACTTTTAATTTGTCTGATTTTTATTTCATTTCCACGCAAATGTGATGAAAAACATTGTGTGTATCACGGGCAGTAAGGGGATAACAAACTCGAGTCATAAAAGCCTTCTTCTTCTTCTTCTAACAGACTCTCGTTAGTTATCCCCTTCTTACGGCCCTAGATGCACAATGTACTATAGTGTGTTAGGCGGCTGGTTATGTACTTCAATTTAGAAATCGCTCATCCAACCACCCTGCCCGCATCCCAACATGATACGCTGTATCGCAGTCATCTCGGGCGACAATATACGATCAGTGACATCGAACCAAATCACCGACAGGGATCGCTTTGAGTCGCCGAACGATTGTATTAGATGTTCTAATGTAAGGCTATGAACGGCTTGTATAAGACGCGCCTCAAACAAGGCCTAATTCGGCAGGGATTCACGCATGATGTGATTAAGAGGTGTCTTACAAAGCTCAGCTAGCGAAGTTACTTTTTTCTAATTATTTAAGTGATATTACTACATTTTTGAATTGTACTCAATTTTTTTTGTGTTGCGCCTTTAGCTAAGGCAAACCATAGAGAATTAAAACTTAGTATAAATTTATGCTGTGCCTCTGGCAACACTACGAACAATGAAAACAAGTACACGCAATCATTATAAATTAAAGGTTTTTTATTTGAAACTAATGCAACCTACCAGGAACTAGCCTATGTACATATCAAATAAGTACAGTAAATTGCTCATTCTGTTAAATAATAGAAAGACGCGAAAATTGCGATGATGCCAGCCTCTGGCAACTCAGGAAATTTTAATATCGAAGTTACTTTCAATGCGAGATATTTGTGATTATATGCAAGTGTTCCCTGATTATGTCAATAATTTAACACTTAAACAAAACAACCTAGTGTGAGAAAATGCCAAAATATTGATGTCTATAATAATACACAGCAGACTACAAAAAATCTTTATGAATTATACATATGTATGTATTTATAGCCTGCCTTCATTTATGAAGGTCGCGCGTTGTAGACACAATAACCGATATCTTCAATACATCATAGACTAATGAGATAGAAGAACTGCAAAAATGAATAATACAAGTTTTAAAATTATCTATAATGATGTAGTTTTAAAGATGAAAGTAACCGTTCACCTGTGTTGGTAACCTAAAAGCTTTTTCTTACGAGTTTGATGATAAACATCATACATAAATTATAAACATAAGAAATAGTGCCTCCGGTGACCATAGGGCTGAGTTATTCCTCGGCCAGTGTATAGGAATAGGTATACACCCTGACAAGCGGCAGTGATTTAGGCGATATTAAATTTTTAGGTTAGCATAAGGTTAATATAAGGATTTTTTTCATTATCCATAATAGGGTAATTAATGATTTATATAATAGTGTTCAGATTGTGCCAGTGTCCTTGTAAGATTTCCACCTGTAATTATTTAGTATGTGAAAAAAAATCAGAACATAGAACGGATTATTGGCGATACCAATCATGGTTATAGATCGTTCCGATTGCATCGAGCGATTTTCCAGGTGGCAGCACATTACAACATTTCTAATAGCCAGTGCTCATAACATAAGAATTGTACATTACTAGTGGACCCGCCATAGCTTCGTCAGCGGTATTTTCCGTACAATGTTTGTCACTCACTCTTTTCACCCCTTTAGGGATGGAATTTCAAAAAAATCCCTCCTTAGTGCACCTGTAGGGTACTCGAGGAATGTCTCCTTCAAATTTCAAACCTCTAGGACAACCCGTTTAGGATGTGCGTTTTCTATAAGTGAGTCACGGTACTGTTTTATATGTACATACATATACATACATAGCATCACGCCCAAAATCCCTAATGGGGTGGGCAGTGCCACAAGACTACTTGTGGCCACGTTCGATTAATTAGTCCTAAGATGGTATGATGAACCGTATGGTGACAGGTGATCAGCACATCGCACATACAGATAGTCCACCATGTTGGAGAGGACCCGTCCCTTAGTCGAGTTTTACGACATCCTAGGATGATAAGCATCTGCACGCATTCTATGCTATTTCTTCACTCCCAGTGCAGCAGAGGAGTGACTTGTATATGTATTGATGATTATTCGAAAGTACACTGACCCAAAGGTCGAATGTTTATTTCATTGGACGAACGATTGATTTAACTATTTGAAATCCAGAGCTGTGTATGTTTTTTTTAAAAGCCGACCTATCTGTCATTCTATTCTTTTTGCATTGAACCACCCTCGTTCGCACAGCTGGCGCCAGAGTAGCACCGAATAGCGAAATGTATGCGTAGACATATATTAATTCAGTTTGAGGGGATGTTATTAGAATTTTATTAATTAAATGACATATTGCGTTATATTTCAACCACCAAACAAATTTTACGTGCAATTTTCAAAATAATTGTGAATAAATTGGCACTAAATTTTAACCTTCCCTATTTTATTATCAAATAACTTGAGTAATTTCAATTGCAATTGTGTAAAATAAAACTTTAATATAATACTGTTCCTTAATCATGAAATTGGTATAAAATAGGAAAATAATTATAAAGTATGAAAAGTTATAATCGGTGCTAAAAGATCACCAATTCATTTTAGAAAATCGTATATTCTATTACCACAAAGCTCCTAGAATTTGAGGTAAATGCACGTGTGTTGTATCAGACATCGGTCCACTAAGAAATAGTCTTATCAAATTCCAATCGAGCCCAATAGCTTGTACTAAACAAAAGATACACGTTACGTAACATTTCAAGTTTCTCACGTGTCCACTTGCGCCTACGTCGGGTGCATATATTGGTTCCTGCGAGCGAGTGTGAACAAAGGTTAGTCTATGAACGGATAATGACCTCAAACGTATAAGAATTTGTGTTAAATGTCAGGAATATTCCCTTGCAGTTTATATTTTGTACTCTACGAAATTCCACAGATTTATAGCTATATATACTTATAATTATAACTTAACACAATAATTTTCATAAAAATGTTTCCACATAAGTCCAGCCCTAAAATAAAATAGATAACATTACATTATGATTATGTTATGACACACATGGCCTCAGATTTTTATCAAATAACTTCATAAATAGTTTTTTGTCTTAATCGTTATTTAACTTTCGGAGATTATTTTCAACAAAAATAGTTTTGTACCCAAAAATTTTACAATGTGAGTATTTTACATAAGTTACTTTTTTAATAAAACCGCAAATATGATAATTTTAAACGAAACTGCCAGAATGTTTTAAATTATAAAAAATATTGTATGTAGTTGTAGTTGTTATTGTTGCCAGTTTTTTGGCAATGTATTGCTGCATTTTGGGCTATCCCCGAAAAGATTACATATTACAAGTTTAAGGGTAATCTTTTGTGGATAGACCGAATTGCAGCAATAAATTGCCAAAAAAATGTTCGTTTACAAGCACTTTAAGCGATATATCAGAAATAATAATTATTTTGGTACGTTATGGAAGCCCTTTTTAACTTAAACGGAAAGTGGCCGCTGCGTAAAAAACCAAACGCGATATTGCTGAGGCAATGTAGAAGAAAGGCCATGAATTGTTTATTGGTCCAAAAGCTATAAGACAGAAACATTCCAATCAGAAATATACTTTCAAGCGTCAAATATCAAGCACATTTGAAAACAGATGAACATAGATGGACCTCTGCTTACCCATGTGAGTCGTGAGTCACACGCATTGTGGCAACATTACCGTCTTTGTCTAGTTGACGCGTCACTTAGCCGGTCTATTTACAAAGCTTTTAGCACGCCCTCTGTTAACGGCAAGGTTAAAGTAAATAACGCTTTGCCTTTGCCCTGTCTGTGCGTATGTTTTCCGGGATACAAAGGTTTTGGTTTCAGTTTGCAATTCGACTCTAGCGCTCTACAAATAAGGGGTCAAGCGGAGAATAGATCATGGGTCTTCGCTCACCCTGATAATTTGGAACTTGTGCTGAATTTAATAAGATAATAAACTAAGTATGAACTTTTCGATGAAGGAGAATATCTTGAGGAAATATGCAAACATTTCTGAAGTCATTTGGCCCGTGTGAGGCGCACGTAATGTACAAACCCTCTGATGGGACGCGCGGTCTGCAGTGGTAGTCGTTGGTTAAGTATATCTTAGCCAAGATGGGACTCTCTGACAACACAAGCTGTCGAATGTGTGGCGAAGAGGAAGAAACAATGAAACACATCATGTGCGAATGTGACGCCCTTGCCAGACTAAAAATGAAAATCCTTGCCAATGGATATCCAGAACCAAGGGAATTCAAGGCACTACCACTGCGCTCCACAAGTCAATTCATTGAAGTGGTGGAGAATGCTATAGAATAGTACTTAGGAAACGGGTAATTACATAAAAGATCCCATAGGGTCGAAGCCTATCCGCAAGGGCCCCACCCTCTAACATAAGATAAGATAAGGTAGTCGTTGGTGGTGGTGGTAGTCCGTGGTAGGTAGTTGTAGTCGTGGTTTAACGCGCGGCTTCCCGAGAAGGGGGTCGCGGGTGCAAATCCCGGCTCGTGCCTCTGAGATTCTCAAATGGCATGTTTAAAATTGAATTCGATATTTACCACGAGAATTTCGGTAAAGGAAAATACATCGTGAGGAAACCTTTGCGAAATTGCGAATTGCGTACATTTGCGAAATTATTTAAATATCCACACTGGGCCAGCGTGGGGACAACCGCCCAGTCCCTCTCAAAATGGAACTGCCCAGTAGTGGGCGTGTATCCGCTGATGATGATGATTGATGAATTGGTTCTAATTTTTTTCTTGTAATTATTGTTCTTGCTGCAAAGCACTTGTTGATTGACTCTCGTGCGTTGCTGTTGAGCGCTATTATAGTCCTAAGTGATATTCTTTATGTTACGGTAGTTTATTGGATAATATTAATAGTTAAGTCTAACTGCGATAGGAAGTCAAAGGATTGTGATTTTATATCGCTCAACGTCGAGTTTAAAGCTCTTCCATACGGGCTCTTCATCGCTCTTGGTACTTCTTTAATCGACATCTTCGTGTCCTTTTTTAAGCGAGGTGTTGTGCAGTAAGATAATCACACCAAATGAGAGGTATTGTACAGCCATATTTAAATTTCTATGACCCCTCATTGTAAACTGCTCTCAAATATCAAACCGGCTCTTAAATTAATGTACCTACTCTTGAACAGTACACAATTGACATAAATACAAAAGATAAGGAACCTCATAATAATAATTTACGCAATGCAATGAGTAATGGGAGAAGCACCCTTTTACGTTGATTTAAAAAAATGGCTCTACACAAACTTAATATCATTGAAAATAATCGATGTAAAACGTATGACGAATCGGCGTGAGAGAGAAAACGTTTTATTAAATTTTGATGGGCCCATTCATGTAACGATTCTCCTTCCTGATAAAAAATGCTTATTTTTAAACGCCTGTTACAAATGACTTTTATTGAAATGAAGTACCCTCATGCTGTAAATTTAAAGCCCGAGACTGATCAGTGGAAGAGTATTTGAATGCCGATAAACAATATCGCAATCTAGTAGTTAACTTCTGGAAACAAAAAAAAACCATACAGTCTTTATTTTGTTAGACAAACAGAAATGTAGCAACTTCTGTACGTAAAACGAAATGTAATTAACAAGACAACACTTGGTAGCCAACTAGACCCTTAACTTCCCATGTCAAGCTTCAATACAATTAACTAGAAACGATAGACTTAGACACGATACAGCTAAAACTGGCAGCCATTAGTGATTATTTCTTTTTCCGTTATCACACCATCTAATTAATTAATACAGGTTTTTGTTTGAGTGAGTCGTAACTCTGTCAACAGGGCCTAGATTGGCGTACGTCGAACGTTGGCTCGCCCACACGACGGTGTAATTAAGCTCCAAGCGAGTTAACTTAATGCAATCACTGATAAACAGTTGCTTAAATTTACATAAAATTGGAATTCTTCGTTTCATAACATGTCCAGTTTACAAGGTTCGGCTTCAACGGCCAATTTCGCTGGAACCACACAATTAAAGATTAATTTATAGAGTTCAGATAAGGGTTTCAAAATATGGGCTTGGGTTATACAGAGCTCTTAGTGGCAATGGGTTTTCGCATTTACTTCAAAGTCACAGTTATAATTATTGTTGCTAATTAGAAACTTTATGGTAACGAAAGCACTTCAAATTTATTGTGAATTACAGTATATTATAAAATCTTTTATAAATCAGTTCAGAAATATTTCAAAATACGATTAAGCGCTGTTATTTGCTTCTTCGTGAAACGACGAGAGGGATTTTTCGATATGAAACATTGAAATCCTTAAACGATTCCGGTGACTTTCAACCCTAAATAGCAACAGATTTTTATTATAGCAAAATCCTCACATGCGCACAAGCCCGTATTCGGGAGCGATTCGTTCCGAAGCGTGGCGAACCGGCGCCGACGCTCGCTGTCATCGCGCTTGCGCAAGGGCTCATTCTCATTACACCGGAACAAAGTGTAGAGTTTATGGCACTGTTTCTGATATGGAGTTGGTTTTAACGTTTGGATTGCATGGGATTTTTCTGAAACGTGGCATTTGATGACAACGATAAACGATAACTATGCTGATACTTAAATCCATTGAATATTATTAATTTATTGTATACAATTATTTTTATCTTGAAATAACGGGATTCCTGAGTTAGAAAATGCGGAAATATTTGTGTAGCTAGAATATAAATCTTATTTTTAGAATATCATACCTCAAAAGGAAAAAACAGAACCCTTATAGTATCACTCGTGTCTGTCTGTTTGTCTGTCTGTCTGCCTGCCTGTCTGTCTGCCTGTCTGTCTGCCTGTCTGTCTGTCTGTCTATCTGTCTGTCCGTCTGTGCGTCTGTCACAGTTGAAATTTGGTACACATATGTACCTAAGTCGGAGACCGCAACACGGAGGAGTAACGTAAATAAATGAATTTCAAACATGGGGGCCACTTTTGGGGGGTAAATTAGAAAATGGAAAAAATTGTTTTGCTAGGTATATCGTGTGACGACAATATGAAATAAAAGGGCTCATTGTGAGAATCTTAATTTTTTTATAATTTTAACATATATGGTTTTGAATTTATTTTCATTCCCCCCCCCCCTTATCAACGAAATTACCGGGCCTACAATTTTAAAAAATATACAGAAAAAATAGTTATTTACCTATAGATTACAGAAAACCTATAAGAATTCTATACTATTTAAAGTAACATAGGAAATTTCATATAATCTCGGAAGACTCTCCACACCAGTTTAATTCGCACGTCCGGTTTTATTTTCTAATTAGAACCAAAATTTTGTGATTCAAAATTAAATATTAGTTTAAGTAGTCGCTCTCCCAATGTTGCACTAACCCAATTCAGTACTCTCAGATACATCGAAAACGCTATTCATAAAGAGCAGGAAGCTGACATTATATTAGATGAATGTAGGCAACGCTCAATTCATTGTAGCGGCATGACTAATGCGTTCGCGCGGAAGGAAGTGCAGCGCCGTTCGCGAATTTGTTTTTTAAGCAACAGCTGTGACGAATGGAAGACAAATTACCGAGTTCTTATTAGATTTTTGTGCCAAATAAACTGCAATTTAAATATATGAAGTAAGGTTGATATTGCGTAATGCGCATCGCTTAGTAACAATTACCTCGCATAGGCAATGTCCTTATAATAGTCTGGTTACAGTTTCTAAAATAAAAGCCAATGAACACTTTGACTCTCACTGATGGAAATTATTGATATATTTTTTTATGTCAATTGACTGACAAACCGGCAGACGGCCGCGACCTGATGGAAAGTGGTCACCGCCGCCCATGGACATCTGCAACACCAGTATAGGGAGGATGGGGAATGGGGATGAGGGAATAGGCCTCCGGATCTCGTCGCTCACCGTACGAAATGCAATAGCCAGCTATTACTTTACGCCGATATTCTGTGAGAGTGTGGTACTACCCTGGTCGAACAGTAATCATCTAGTGCGGATTACTTTTTGGCTCTACCACTACGATAATGTCTCATAAATACTAGAGCCTGAAAAATCTGACGGCAAATGCAATTAATTGCCTTTGGATGTTCGCTCTGAACCAGTGCAATTTAGAACGGCTCATAAAATAAAAGGAATAGAGCAAAGTATTTGTAATTAAAACAAAGTGATCTTTTGACACGGGTTCCGACCATTTTTCCCAATGGCAGTAGTTAGAGGCGCCTCCTAATTGAACGAGACGGAAGAGAAATCAAAGGGAATGATTGCATTCCCCTAACATTTCTGGGGGACACAGAAAGGGGCTGAGGGTACTATGTGATGCGTGGACAAAATTCTTTTAGACGTGCAGCTAGGAAGCTTTTAAGTTGCAATAAAATATCTGATATAATTCAGTAGAAATTTAAATAGAAGATATTTCTATACCTACCCTAAACCCTTCAAGAAAAATACCAATCCTATTTTCCAATAAATCAAACTATACATTATAATCTCGAAGTTGTTAGGATGTCCCAAATTCAAATTGGTTGTGTAACTTTGATTCAATTGTCCAAGTTCCCCTGTTACAAGAGCAAGTGAGGTCAGAAGTTGGCCGCTTAATTGAAATATCCTGACCTGCCAAATGCATCACGGTCAAGACGTACCTAACTCTAAGAATAACAGTCAAGATAAAGAGATTCTCAATTTTATCATTGTTAAATGTATGGAAAAGTATTACCATTCTAAATGACATACATTTTAATTATTAAGCTATTGCTTCAGCCCTACTTGCATAATAATATTTTTATTTAGATCAGGTTTTCGTAGCTCTATGATAAGGTCACAGTCAAACATTGGGCGAGATGCCACTGCAGTAATGTCATTGCCAAGATTACGGTATGGAATTGCTTTATGTAATTTGCGGGCTTCGGGGCCGGACAGATACGTCTTCTGACGTCAGGGCATTTGTGGTGACAAGGTCGGTTACATCGCGTTTTTATAAAATTATATAAATTACAAACATTATGAAAACCAAATATTCTAACAATGCAATAGACATACATACATAGCATCACGCCCGAAATCCCTAATGGGGTGGGCAGAGCCACAATACGACTTTTGGCCACGTACGATGAATTAGTCCTAAGATGGTAATGCAATATTAATAATAATTTTGCTTCAGAGCACGGAGATTTTTACTATGCGTGTTCATTCTTTGTTTTTGTAAATGAAGTGGGATTTTTCTGTTGATATTTTTTTCTGATAAAACTGACTAAATATATCCTTAGCTTTTAATAAACTACCCATTATTGCAAAATCCCTAAGTCTGCATTATAATCAAGACAATATTGCAGCGTGCTTGGAAACAATTTAATTTGCGCAAAATGATACAATATTCCCGCCATACTCGTAACTACTGTATTAACTTGAAGAATTTTGATTAAAATGGAAAAGAGGGGCGAGCGGAGATATTTATACGCGTGGCTATAGACATAGATGGCTTTATCGTAACAGATGCAGGAAGGGTTGTGATGGACACAAATGGAGGCCACTTGAGCGAGCTTTGGTGCTTGTTGAGTAAACATCAGGGCTCAAGTGGAATATTTTGGACAAAAGGACATTAAAAAGATTTCAGACAGATAGCGGAAAACTTAACGGTGTTCTTTTGTTTTTATTATTATTATTATTATTCTCTTTATTTATCTTAAATCTTAAGCTAGGTTTTATAATATTTGTATAAAAAGTAAAATACAACATCACTATAAAAATACAAACACTATAAAAACCTAGCCTAGGGTGCCGCCGGTAGCGGGGCAGGGCTCAAGCTACCGGTGGTTAGGGCCGCAGAGAGAGGAACCTCCTGACGATGCGCGCCGTGTCCAGGAGTACCGCCTTCTGTATCTGACCCTTGATCCAGCCATCAATTATTATTATTATTATTATTTAAAGCGTTGCTTACCAAAGTAATTGAAGGTAAATGCTGTTACAAGTATACACCTAATTATTATATTTATTAAAAACAAAGATCTCAAAAGAAGGATATGCCTATCAGTACAATTTCGTGTAACAAGTCTCATAGAAGGTTGTCAAACGCCAGTGCCATGGCTTAACCACGCACCCTATTGCTGATGTCTTAGTACTTACGACGTATGTCTAAAAGTCTAATATTGCTTGATTCCCACGCTTTCATATCATTGTCGGCGGTGGCTTCGGTGCTGCGGTCTCACAGGTTGTGGAATTGTACTAGATACAGTGTCACTTAAACGGGTGTCCATGACCGTGGTTGCCGTGCGACTGAACGTGCGATGGTGTCATATTCGCGATATGACACCTCAAAAGTAAGCATTGCGAGAATTGCTTTGAACAGTTCCTTACTATTTATTTCAATGATTAAAAAGCTTGCTAGTTAGCTACCGCCTAGTAATCTTTTTACAAGTTTAATAACACATAAAACTAAATTATGACAAATAAAGTCATCATTCAACTATTGTTAACATTCATAGAATTTCAAGTTTGTAACATAAACGTACTCACGCAAAAAGTTTCATAGTTCCCTTTTGACCATAAAATGGGAGCATTATATGACACTGTATTTCTTTGATCGTCTGAATTGCCCACGCGCGTATTAAACTGCCCTTTAAACATCTCGCTCGATGCATTGTAATACATCGCGGATGGACATTTCAACTTTTTACCATGCACCAAACAAAGCTTATTTTCGAGAGCCATAAGAAACTACGGTTTATTCAGCCATTGTTGGAGTACCATTTATCTTTTTAATTTATGGGGTAGCGTCGCGAATGGTACATATTTCGCGCTGAACAGCGAACGCAGTGTATTGTGGTGCGGACGTTTTTGTGCATGGTGTTTTACCACGACTACCGCCTTCCCTGATTCGTCACAGGCTAATGCCGGCCTATCAGGCATTGTTTGCAAGTTCGTTACGCGCACCAAGTAATTTACTCTGGTAGCGATTGTCGTACTTGTGGTGCAAAGCAATAAAAACATTTATCAGCGACGACTGATTTCAACCGAGTAGGTGTTAACGTTTAACAAAGACCACCAGTACTGCCATTGCTGGCTACCGTACAACAATTGACCGGACGTTTGTGTATTCATTAACGAGGCGACTCATGTAGATCTAGCGCTGAGATTTTGAGTGAGTCATGGAATTACTAACTAAAGTAAGCAGTAAATCACGTTTGTGGAGTACCTACAGCGGTGATGAAATAATTGGGTAACAAACAAGAGAGCATCGCCGTGAAAATGGTTTCATAATTGAAATACCAATAATGTGGGCGCTTCAAATAAAGGAGCTTACAAGCAAACCGAGTTATACGCGCGAGTATTTGTTTCAAATGTTTTTTAGGGTTCCGTACCTCAAAAGGAAAAAAACGAAACCCTTATAGGATCACTCGTGTGTCTGTCTGTCCGTCTGTCACAGCCAATTTGCTCCGAAACTACTAGACCGATCGAGTTGAAATTTGGTACACATATGTAAGTCGGTAACCGCAACACGGATGTGTAACGTAAATAAATGTGTTTTAAACATGGGGGCCATATTTGGGGGGTAAATTAGAAAATTAAAATAAGAAGTTTTGCAAATTATATTATTATCTTGTGACATATCAAATGAAAGAACTCGTTGTGAGAATCTTAAATATATATTTTTCAGAATTTTTAGAGAAATAGTTTGGAAGTTATATAGGAAAATAGGCGAAAATTGAACATTTCCCCTATCTCCGAAATTACTGGGCCTAAAATTTGCCTAAAAAATGCAGAAAATAGTTCTTTAACTATTATATAGATTACAGGAAAACCTATCATGTACGGAACGGAACCCTCTCCACGCGAGTTTAACTCGCACCCGGTTTTTTAAAACTGAGGATTTTCTTATTACCATGATTATAGAGACATGTTTATATGTGCTCCTGAGTGCCTAGCACGGTAGCTTTTATCGCGCATGTAAAGCATCTGTCCCTTTTTAACTAATATGCGGGTGCGAAAGGGACGAATGCTTTATGTGCGCAGATAAAAATTAGTGTGCTAAGCCCTCTGTTCTCCTCTTACTTACGAAGCCTCTTTCCAGTAGTGGGATGTATATAGGGCGATGATGAAGATTTTAAAAGCTCTCGTGACTGTCAATACATTATTACGTAACTTTTAATACTTATCATACTATTTAGACACATTCTGCCATATCATGTGATCTAACGATGAACAGGAGCCGCGTTTCATTAATTTATATTTTCGCCGAACAGTTTCAAGTGCTATGAACTAATTTTCGGATCGAATCACGCCGCAATATTGGAAATACAGACCATGTTAGTGTACGCTCCGATAATGCAAACAGTACTAATTTGGCGTTATCAAAAGCAATTATGATTTGGAGTGAATTTATGCTGCAATTTTATTACTAAAATCTGCAAGAAAATATGTTAAACATTTTGTTAAACGGTGAGTAAACATTATTGTATTTTTATAGTTATGGTGTTAATGTCACTTGTGTTATATAAGTTAAGAGAGTTTAACTAAATGTACAAAGTGTAAAGCGACTCTGTTTAAAGTGGGATACATTTGTATGATAAAATGATATAGCTCCAGCTTATGAAAGAGGTTAATTTGTCTCCAAGTAAATTTAACCATTACCGATCACAGTTCAACCAAAAAAATGTTTTTGTTCTCCTGGTTGTCTTTGCGGATATTCTCTAGTTTGAAGTAGGACAGTTTACGAATACATTGAATTGGCAGCTGGAGGGATCACTACAGGATAGGTCATTGTGGCGATCACTAGGGGAGGCCTATATCCAAAAGTGGACGGACGTCTTTTGGCGACAAAAAAGAGAGGTGATATAATTTTGAAGCCTACGTCTGTCTGTCTGTGGTATCACAGCTCATAAGCTGGTGGACCGATTTGAATACTTTTTTTTAATACATAATTCGATCAGATAACGAAAGCCAGAAACTAAATCAAACCCTATTCATTTCTAACAACTCAAAATAATCTATTTCCAATTGACGAACTCAAATTGCGAGAGCCCTCAAACGTTTACGGTCGCATTACCAAAGCCAGTTTTAATCAAGTTTTCTTCTTATCGCGTTAATTTTTCAATTCCATTACTACTTTGAGCCGTAAAACATTTACTGCCTTTATGTTAGGGGTAATTCACCTAGTTCCAGAGAGCCTATAAAACTGCTCTGAACAAATGTACAACCGAACACGGGTTACGGTTGTGTAAGTTTTAATTAATCGCTAAATTACTCTCACTATTTATGTATGGTCGGCGCTTGTTGCTTGACTTCTTACTGGGTTAACGATTATATGCGTTTCCATTTCCACACATGCAATTGCAAAAATATTTATTAAGACTTTATAAGCGTATGCAAGGTGACTGTGGTGAGGTTGAAGACGGTCAGTATAACGTTACAACCCTGACGTATTTTTTCTCGTATTTAACTCTAGCTAATAAATTTAATAAACAAATTAGGGATAGCTCTGGCATTATCACCCAACCACGGGCCCTAACATGCATAACAAAGAGATAAGATAGACTGTCTTATCTCTAAGTGCGTCTCTCTCACACTAGTGCCGACGAAAGAGATAGTCATAGAGATAAACGGGTTTAATTTATCTTTGTGGCATGTATGTTAGGGCCGCAGTGGTTGATTTTGATACTTGTTAAGTTTAACTAATTTCATCTGTCGAAGTTGTTAGGTTTTAGATGACATTTATAAAAAAATTGTGCAAAGCAATTTTTAAGGAAATAAATTACGATTAATATAAAATCATAAATAATGGAGTTCTTAAGTCCGGCACTACAGGAACGTGCAAGGTTTATTAGCGTGGGTAAGATATCTCTAAGTCCCGATGTGTCCCGTTTCTCTTTATTTTTGAATGTTTGTCCTATTGTGTGCTCATGACGCTGGCCGCATTTCCCAGTTGAATGGCAATGCCAATTTGTTGGCTAAGGACCGCTCTGTGATCGCTCGTAGAATCCAATAAATTATTATTGCATCCACGGACCTAGTATTTCGACACCAAAAGCACGATATACGAAGTAAAGACAAAGGCAAGAAAACAAAAATTGCCTAGTGTATTTGCAGTACTTGGTTGCTTCAGCCGGTGCCGATAAAGCGTCCCATATAAGCCCACACGTCAAAAGATGAGAGCTGGAAAAATTCTTTCTAGTAATTCTTCTGGGTGAGCTCGCTCCACCGTAGACTGCATCTTCGTCTTTCGTCTGCAAGATTCAGTCAAAAGAAAACCCATATTGAATAAAAAAATATGCCAACATTTTTGATAATATTATTCTGTCATTGTTAAATGAGATTAGTTTGAATACAAAAAGGTTCTTATAATAATTTTAATGTCGCAATTATAACACATTTTAAAATATTAAAATACCACCATTAAAATGCACTCTTGCGCAGCCCATATAAATGGCGTGATAAAATCATCTGACACCCAATGTCGTTATAATTGCAATAAAGTTTGACACTTCATTAATTGGTTGAGAATTTGTGTGAAAAGAATTTTAGTATGGTAATAACAGTTACCTCGATTAAGAATATTTTTGTGAACTGACGTGTGACATTCTTAATTGTGTTTTAAGTAAGTCAAATTTCACAAAGATTTAACCAAATACTTAAATATCATACAATTTTCTATATTATATTATAATGAAGTCTGTTAAAAATGGATCCCTGGTTCCCTTGGTCACGCTTGAGATTGACTTTGCCGATTTCATTCATCATTTTATTTTATTTTTCCAGTACTTTATAGAAGGTTCCTGCGCAAAAAAAAATGGATAAATTTAGAAAATTTAATGACTATTTTATCTTCAGCACGCGTAGAAAAAGTCGGGGCGATCAGCTCGTTATTACATAAAGCATAAAGGTGTTGATTTTTATTTATTATTCTATTCTGTTATCGTACAAATCTATAAAAATATTTAAAATAAAACTAAAGTTAAAACATGTGAAGCACTGCACCGCTCATTGTGAACATTCACAACATAATAACGACCAAATAAAAATAATAACCCATCCACCGAACCATTCCGTAGGTGTCACTTATTATTTTACTGCACGAAATACATATTTGTGAAATTATTCCAGAAACACCTACGTCCAATTTAACTATAGAATACCATGATCTTTCACACCCAGCTAAAGAACCAGACCATTTAGCTGCAACTCATTTTTTCCTAATGTAAATGTTATAGAAAATTTATGTAAATTTACTTTATTACATTGCGCCTTAGCAGTTTAGTGCTACATAAATATGAGCGCTGCATACAAAAGTGTTATTGAATGGACAAAAAATGGAAATGGATGGTGGAAAGTTTTCAAACTGATCGAAGAATTTTTGAATCTGATTAGAATTAAACTGTGTGCTAAAACGAATGGCCGTTCTTATACACTTTTGTAATCGAACTGGGTCATACTGTTTTCCACTGTGTGTAATCCCTAAAATATATAAACGCAACTTAAAAATACAATCATTTTCGTCATTTGTAATTCGCTTTACATTTACGAAAGTCACTAAACGGTGTATTGATTCGTTTATTAATAATTTATAATAGACAAATTAGAGTTCATCAAAATAACCCTTTCGAAACAATAGATTATTCAATATTCAACGAAGTTTTGTTTATGATAAACCTCACTATTCAAACAATAATGGTCTTATACAGTGTGCCGACGTGCTATTATTATGTATGCACAGATAAAGCTTGCGTCAACAATAACTTGTTGATATTCACAACACAAAACCACTAAATACGTCGATGCTAGTTATATTGATAACTCAGAGATTTAATGAAGTCAACTTCGTCAATGTCTTCAAATAGCTATTATAGGATGTTATAGTGCGTCACCGACTGCTATTTCCATATCGACCCCAATGGGTACAGCAGAATCAATTTCTTGTTTCTCTCTTTTTACAGGGCATGCAGTCGGGTTTTTTTTTCTTTCAATTAATTATTTTATAATCACCTTGCTTATTTAAATAACATATTCTGTGTCATTCCCATAAATAAGATGAATCTAATGACACCAATGTTAAAATTCATCAATCCGTTTAAAAATAAACATACATCATCATCATTTCAGCCGAAAGACGTCCACTGCTGGTCATAGACCTCCCCCAACGATCGCCAGCAATCATAAATTGTAGGCATTATGGGGAGTTTGGTACCTACGAACTTGGCTTGGCTGCCAAAGAGTATAAAGTATGTGCATGGTCGCATATGTATGCCTGGACATGTAGTTTATTCGCACTGACGGGCAAGTTAGGCTCGCTTTGTTGACGACATTTTACTCGCCGACGAAGACTCTGTCCTCATCGCTCGGGCAACGTCAAAATCACACCTCTGACCAAACGCTGACCTAGCAAGCCTTATCTTATATATGCACGTACAATATCAAATAAGTAACCTAAACAAAGCATCATTCATCTTTATTTTGATATCCTACATTTCCTCGGTTTGCATTGTCTCTGAATGCTTCTCAGGTTCCAAGGACGAGGCTGTGACGTTATCCTCACTCGGTGATCGATGACCTCCCGGGAGAAATCCTTCTGGCCTAGAACGCAGAAAATATACACATTATGGTTTCCATAGGATATAATAAATTACATGGTGTGCTGTTGTGCCTAGTGGTCTAACGAACGGCGACTCGTGAGATTTTCGGATCTCATGTACGGAATTCGATATTTACCACGAGCATTTCGGTGAAGGATAACATCGTGAGGAAACCTGCATACATCTGCGAAGTAATTCAACGCATGTGTATGAAGTCCCAAATGCGCACTGGGCCCATGTGGGTTCTAGGGCGTGCAATTATCGGTATATATAATTAGGGCAGTATCGATGCCAATATCGGAAATTCCGGAACTGCCATACAAACCAATTACGGAATTGCATGCCCTAATGGGTTCTACTACCCAGTCCCTCTCAGTATGAGCACAGTATAATAAACCAAAGCATAATTTCCACGGCCCGCATCGCATCGGATCGGAACGGATATTACAATCTTTAAACGATATTAAAACATGTACACAGTATTTAAAGTCTATATTAGCTAGCCGCGCGTCGCACGCAGCCGCAGCATTCTTTCGGCTACGATCGCGTGACGCGGATACGCCCGCGGTCAAGCTGCTATGCTTAACGTTATACCTAATTCCTAATGTAGTGAACAAAATGACGATTAAAAATACCTTAAGATAAAACCTACTTAATAATATTACGTAAATGTGGTTTGGGTGTTTGTACCTCAACTGTTAGATGAAAATGGATGAAGTTTGGCGGACAGATCTACCTTGGAACAATATACACGATAGTTTTTATCCCGATAATGTATTCCCGTGGGATAATTTGCGAACAAAGTCGCGGGCACCTACATGTAGGTATTCATCATTCAGAAATGAAATAGGTATCATACCAGCACGCATTTGCTGACTTGCCTGTCTTACACGTGCTTGCCTATTGGAATTATTAGTATCGACCTAGTTTAGTGTGTTTCGTTCTATTTGTAAACAATATTTCACGCGATCACTAGTCACTGCCTCACTTATTATTTTTCGTTATAATAAACGTGAATGATCGACGCTTCTGAAACAATTGGGTGCATAGAGTCATGACACTCCTTTTCGTATTTCACTTAAACATTGCTCTGCCCGCGATTTTCTTCGCAAATTATCCCACTGAAGTACATTATCGGGAATCAAATTTATTCTATATTTTATTCCAAAATATGGACTATCTGTTTGCCAAATTTCATCTTAATCCATCCAGCCGTTTTCGTGTGATTGCGGAATAGAGATCAAACCATCTTCACAAACATTCATATTAGGAGGACGTTTGCCCAAAACTACCACGGTTAGAACAATGACTATTAAAATATCACCCATATCCCCACAATTGGAACAGAGGATTAAAATCAAACAAATCAATTCTATTCGTTAAGTAAATATGACCCGTATGTGGCAGATACGGATCATGGAACGTATTAATAAAATTCTCCCCCATCATGGCTCCATTGTCTCTTACAGATAAAGTAATTAACTTAATTAAGACCTACAACATAGCCGCGACGGACAAAGTATTGATACAAACTGAGCCCTTATTAAGACATTATATCGTTAAGTTTAATGAAAAATGCGAATTAATAGACCCCGAGAAAAGTATAACTCGTTATAAACGTATCCTTCACTTGAGTTAATTATTTAATTGTCATCATAGTTGATTGAGTTTATTTGTACTGTCAAGCCAATGCCGGCTTTCACATGCTTTATTATTATTATATTCGGTAATATTGTCAACTTAAAGCATAGCGTTTTATGCTGGGTATTATTAGCATATTCCTTAAAAAGTACAGACTAGTTTTTATTTTATTGTGACTTTATTCACTCCTATAATGAAGATTCTATATACGTATGGTAGGTATATAATTGGTCGTTTTTATTCTATTTGATTATTTGTATGTACAATTTGAACAATAGCATAACTTGAAATACTTAACATTTTAATATATATAACCGGGAGGTTGCTAATAATATGCAGGGAAAATGCCTCCACTTTTCTTCTTCCACGCATAACGTGCTTTTGGCAATTTCTTGATATCTTTAATTTAACTCTTATCAAAGTTTAAAAAGGGTTCCATACCATGATAACAAAAATAAAAATAAAAAATACAGAAGCACTATAGTGATACTGCCGATACCGTGTCTATGGTCAATTGTCCGTCCAACTGTCTATCAGAGACCCTTTTTCTCGGCAACGTCTAAAATTATCTTGCCGGCAATTTGGTAAAGTTTTAGTATTTAGTTGACCAGCGCATAATCAGATTGTAAAAAGCTTCGATATCTATAAATAAGGAAATAGCAAGGTTATAATTAACCGAAACGCAATCATGTCTAAACTGTTAAAATATTAAAATGCGTTTGAATCTATAATAAACGTTTCCGAAAAGGTCGAACCACCAGAGTGGATAATTACAGGTTACCTTTTTAAACAAATATTTGAACTAAACGGTTTTTAAATTAAACATTCATTATTGGTTCTTGCCTTGTATGCATTAATTTATAGTTTTAACATTCGAAATTCAGCAACTAAATATAGACGATAAATTATTCTTCAAATTACGTGGCTTAAATACAATTTGCTCAATAAATACTCCGTATCTGATATTGTACAAGACTTTTCTCCAGTCAATATACTTACTAGGGTGGGAGTTCCCTGTCAAGTTAGAAATATATGATTTCCGTAGTTAACCCTTCGAAACGTGGGGCTTGAAAAATCGATCTTCACCCTTAGACGTTACGTTAAAATCAAAATCCCGCCCTTCAAAATCATATGTACTTAAATTAAACAGTAATAAATACAATTTATTTAAGTGCTCATGCAATAAGGTTCGATACAGTAGTTAGGGCGTAATTTGCCATCTACGTGATACAGAAACCGATAGTCACTATGTTAACGAAATTTCACTTTTTTGTCACTTTCTTTTCAATGTCAACTTCGAAAAGTAAGATAAAGATAAAGTAACACGATGTGATTGATATACCATGTCGCTTAACTAATGTCGAAAAGAGGCTCTGACAAATTTATGGCATCATTGTTACCGTTTAATTATTACTTGTCATGCCAGTTTTTTGGTAATTGTATGGTAACGTTGTATCATAGAAGCGTTGCATCCGGTTTGCATGACACATTTTGGTCAACTTACACTTTAGTATCACGTCAAAAAACAAAAGAATAAATGGGTAATCCACACTTCTAGAAACATAAATGGTCCCTTCTGTGAGTAAAAGTTAAAGAAAACGACTGCCTAATTGTAAGTTTTCTTCATGCAGGCCAACTGATGTCCTACATGCGGATATAGTCCAAACAAAAAAAAACAGGCCTCAGGGTCCTTAACTTTCGGGAACAGGAGGGGACATTTCTGAACCTAAACCGTT
The DNA here is from genome assembly GCA_947859335.1 of Tortricodes alternella. NCBI lineage: Eukaryota > Metazoa > Arthropoda > Insecta > Lepidoptera > Tortricidae > Tortricodes > Tortricodes alternella. Next base: position 5,734,679 of record OX401981.1, read on the forward strand.
GTATGACGCAAATGTTACTAAGTTACTGAGACACATGATAAGTCTGGTTGTCTATTCAACATTGGTCAAAGTGACAGATACAAATCATTACTATGATAACGAAATCTTGCTTTTTTTGTCACTTTCTTTTCAATATAAACTTCCCAAAGTAAGATAAAGACAAAACAAAGCAACATGATGAACCATATCACTTAGGCCCTAGTTGCCTGTCTTGGCTTCCACAGCTGCGTCCTCTTAGAAATTGCAACTCCTAGCTGTAAAAACTCAGTGATTCCTAAGTCTTGAAACTGTAGACCCAGTTTTTGTTTATTTTAAGCAAAAATACTGTTAAGTATAGTAAAGCCAGATTTTTTAAAGGTCCGTCAGATCAAATGTCAGACCAAATTTTAGGAGGTAAATCAGTACAATTCTTGACATTCATGACCAAAGTTTGATTGAACAGATCTTTATTAAACCCAGCCGACGGCATTTTGTATTCTAAATACATTATATCTACTAGGGTTAGCCTCTTTGTCTATAATAATTGAGGGTCAAAGAACTAATTTAAACTAAATCAGGGTATTTTTTCAACGTCACGATTTCTAAGCGCATTATGATTCATTTCTACGTTTTTTGCTCTCAATCGGATCTTCAAATCTGTCCAAACAAGGCGTCGGCCCACACTACATTGTAGGCTTAAATGGTCACTGATTTGTATGTTTACCAACCAATTGTACCATTATTAGCTCAACGATTGCTGAGAATTGCGTAATCGCTGTCTAAACGGCGCCCGAGTGTATAATTTGAACGAATAAAACAAACATGACCGGTTTAGTTTGATGTTAGGTATCGATCTGAACCGCTAACTAATAATACTAAGTGAAGCAAATTGTAGCACATTTAGAGCTTTCGTCAATAAAAATAAGCATTACTCTTTCCAAACGTAAACCAGTTTATAGCTGTAAACCTCGCGACAAACTTAACTTTGCGCTTCGAAAACTGATATCTCCATACATCGATATAGGTCGGGTCAGTTTACCAACTCCGCAAATAAGATTGTAATTGCAAAAACCCAATATCTCCGCCATTTTGAAAATTTTCTAAAATCGACAAAAAAAACTATATAATTATCGAACCTGCTCACAAAATTTCACAAGAATCGGTTAAGAACTGCGGCCTGTAGACGAGAACAAATGGGCATCCGCTGGACATACGAAAGCATTTATGCCTAAGCTGAAACGGAGACGCTTCGCTCGCTCGGTCGCAAAGTTTTTTTCACGAATTCAACCCGTGACAAATACCTTGTGAAAATCATAAAAATACTAATATTTAAGGATCCAAGCAACGAATACGTTACATACATGATTAACTACTTCGATAAGTATAATTATTGTGAACAAAAAATTCTAGATCATCACTGGAAGATAAAATAGTGTTTGACTTGATTTCATGTAGATTTCAAATAACGTAATATAATATATACTTAAGACTTATTATTATTATATTTTATGTTGGCTAAACAAGAATAATGACTTTTTTCTACCATGTATCAACACGGGAACAAATCTTTAGGAATCTTTAATTAAACAGGACAAGTAATGTTTTTTGCAACCATTGCTTTATTAATTGTCGGCAGATAATCGATGCGTTTATCGTTTCCCACACTTATTAAGACTTGCTTTCTTGTTCGCATTCCTCGCGGCACTTCATTGGTTTTAATTGCGATACATTTTTACATTGACTTTATTTCGACTTCAACTGTCCGTTGAAACTTATTAGACAAATATTTTAATATAAAGGACACATGTCGATATATTCTAATAATAAAGATGATCAGGTTTTTAACGCGCTTTTATTAGGAGTGCGTAACTAGATAATTAAATTATGAACTTATTTTGTTAGCAAATAATAAGAAGCCAGTTTGATCCACCTTCAGTATGTCATCGTTTAGTATATCTACGATTTCACCAATAACAATTCTTATTTAAGGGAAAAAACAAATATAGAACTGCGGTTCTTTTTAATAACTAAATCGGGTTAGTAGCATGATAGTAAGAATAATAATGTAATGAGTAAAATGAGATTCATAAACACCTTATCCGGTGTCATTAGTGAGAATCACACCTGCTGTGGTAATCGGATACATCTTAAACCGACCAAGTCTTAACTCTGTTGTAATAAGACGGACACAAAACGTGTTCATTCGAACTGTCTAATCTTTATTTACAAGTTAACAGTCTATTTAATGAGACATTTGGAAATAAACATTGAATGAAAATTAGAAACGCTGTGTGGCCTAACATCAGCAACAAAAGAAAGTTTCTAAATTTAAACAATAACCCAATTCTTTCCCGTGGTTACTGGCTATAAATTAAGCGCACTTAAACAGAAAGAGTCCACATGTCACCTCTTGAAAGCTCTTTGAAGAAAATAAACAATATTTTGCTACCGTTTGTACATAATTGTAAGGTAACAGATGGGGACAATGGATCTGTAGGTTCTGTAACCCTATTATGTTTAGTTAAAGAAAACAAATGGACACAGTAAAAACATGAGGTGAACAATAAATTCGGTGGCTCTTGTCCGGCTTCCGTTTAAGATGAAAAGGGGCTGTACTGCATTGTTGCTGCTTAAACCCCATGGGCTCTTTAGTAATATCGATTGCCCAGTGAGATTGGCATTCTGAGAAGCCTTGTAGTTGTTTTAGAATCATTGTTAGGCGCATTGGTTTTGTACCAGTGTCCAGCATCGCTAGTAAGTATATCAGAAATTGACATAATGTGTTGCTTTCGAACATTACTTGAAAGGTCTTGGTGATAAACATATTCCTTTTAAACATATCTCGCAGTATCTAAGTTAAAAATAATATGTTGCAACCGTACAATTTTCAAACAACGGAAAAACATTATTAATTACTTATCAGACTATTTTATTTGTGTTCAATACTTGTTCACATACATACTTTTGAATACTATGAACAAAGAGCACCGCTTGTGCGTCTGACAGCTAATCTGAAATCTAAAACTTTTGTTCAGTTTTACAATGGCAAAAAAGCAAACGTAGAAAAACAGCAGGTTATATCGTATATCAATAGGTACGCAATTTATCTTTGTGGGGACCAAACGCGACTTAGTATCTATTACTGTCACAGAAAAATACGACAAAATTGCAACCTAAACGCAATTGAATATTTCGTTTGTATTATGTTTGTGCCTTACAAAAAATTCCGGACAATTGCACCCGTAACTTGAATACTGATCATTATCTCGGCTTAGAATATGCTTATCTGTTTTGTAGAGGAGCCGATCGAATACTAATCTACCCAATGTACATCTGTACAACTTTCCTCTCAATTTACCCGGTAACTACTTTATTCTAAAGGTACTTAGAATTAATTACTCGCTTAATTGGGTAGCTCGTCTCCACCCACAACGTTTTCAAGATCGTAAGATATTAATTTCAATGTTTACATTAAAATTTCGCAAGTAAAAATTAAAAGGAAGTAATTACAGGACATAAAATATTAAGAGATCCTCTGGGAATTTGAAATTAAAGCATAATAACGAAAAAGAAAATAGTAGCTAAAGCAAAAAAAAATCTTCCGACATTGATTGATAGGGCACAGATGGTTGCACAATGGCATCGTGATTATAAAATCTGATCCTAAGAAAATATTATTAATAAAATTCTACTTGAGGTTTTGTAAGGAAATGACCAATATTGTATATATTAGGAGTGATCCGATTCTGTATTTGAAACCGTAGCTAATACTGAAGTTAAATTGGACGAATAATTTCCAATGATGCCGCATCGAAGTTAGTTATAGAACTTGTGGGTGTGGTCAATGAACCGTGTTCACATAAATCGCGGAAACTATTACAATTCTATTGAGGCTAGAACACAGGTATTGTCGTACTTAAATCGATTTGACCACGTCAAAGCGGCCGAATGTGAATTCTATGGCGCCTCCTATCCGTTTAATATGGGTAGGTATGGCTCTGCACTTCATCAATGAAACTAACTGTCAGGGAATAACATTTTAAATGCAATTCGAATGGACTGATTTTTAACGGCCTCTTTGTTTGGTTCGCGCGCAAGTTTCACGGTGAATTCGGAGCGGTTTGGGAAGTCTGCAGCTGTCAACCATATCTCGGACCGCGGCAGACAGCCTTTGTCCCCGTATAGATACGACTTCATATAAATGCAGTTTATGTGGATTCTTCAAAAAAGAATAGCCTCTCAAGAATCCGATGCGGACGAAAAAAATCTTTTGTCAATGTTTCACACAATATAGTGTTGGTCGTATCGCTGGCACATTAAAAAGTATTCATGCGGTACTTTAAGGTCCCGTGTTTGTGTTGAATGGCAAGGATTTTGACACTTCGATATTTGTCATCTGTCTTGCCTTCATCCCAAAAGTGAACTGCGATTAAATTCTATTTTCAAAATTTTGTTGTTACATTCCATCGGTCTTTTGTTTTGAAAAAAGAAGAAGATTCTCAACGGTTTCATCCATTGGTCACAATTAAAGAAGCGTAAAAACAATTGCGAAAGTTGTTATAAACCACGGGTAATGACTGCGCTTGGGCAGTCACGGTCATCGTCGTCGGGGGCATTCTTGTTATGGTCGATAGTACAAGGAAATGGAATCTCGGTTGCCACTATGCACCGTGACGGGCCATCGCATTGTCTCAATCAAACGGCAATGAGCATCGAGTACGATGACCGCACTTGCTAAATGATGGGTGACTGAACGCGTAGAGTCTTATTAGTATGCCCTGCATGGAGAGATGACATCGTTTACTAGCGATACAAACGCAGTTGACGATGCTATAAAACGATAACAAATTTCATCCAATTTAGAGAATACTTTAACAAGTCTGATTCACCAGAGTTAAAAGGCCAATTATTAGAACTTTAAGGATTTGTTTTCAAAATTTCTATTGGCGTATGTTTATTTAGCGCTCTTTGAGTCATAGACGGGGCTGGCTGAAAACCAGGGCTGTATCTTAAACCTCATCAACCTCGACCGGAGATCGACAGCTCCTGTCAGGGCCGTTATAACTTTTTAGCATTGTCACAAATCTAACCTCCCCTAACGTACCTACTAGGTGTATATCCTGATAAGCAAACATTTCAACAGAAAATAGAATGCTTCGAAATCAAAATTTGACCAAATGTTACATTAGACCAAACGTTTTTCAGTCAAATTAGTAAACATCTTTTCATGATGAGGGTTGCTGGCCATTAATTACCTATACGGGCCAAATGTCGATTGGGAACTTTACACTTATCCTTTAATATTCTCTCGGATGTAAAGACCAAAATATCCTACCAAAAATTGAGCATAGAACTTTAAACACCACTTTTATCTATATTTAAAACGACATAATGCTGATATCGCAGTTCGTAGTTAGTAATAAATCTGTCATATTACTTGTTAACAGAACGCTTTGATTTTATGCGATCAAAGAGTCCCCTTAGGAAGGAATCTCTCTAGCAACTAATTGCTTTACCTACACGAGCAAAAGTGATATCTAAATATGTCGAGCTATATTCGTTACACCTACTGAATTATACGTCGCGCTTACACGACTAATTTTGCATTTAAAATGGATCGTCACGTTCTCTGGTAGAGTAAATACTGGACGCTGACTGTGCCCAATAAAATGTGTGAGCTGGTTTTTGTGATATATCTTTCCAGGCCGTAAAAGGTGTCCGAATAAATTATTAAGAACGCATCATGGGAATGGAGATGACAAATTGTCCTCGTCGATCGGAAATATTATAACGCATACCAAGAATCTGAGCGATGACTAATAGTACTATAATATTTTTAACAATTACATTGCTCATCACGACCACGACACATCGTACTACTGAACTGATTTAATCACCTTTATAACATTGTTAATCACTGACAACTGACATTATTTACAGCGAAATTAACGACAGATAGTTTGAATCCGGCAGGGGCATTGAAGCATCGCTTCTACACGTATTCGTAATAATAATTATTCTTAATAATACTTAGCAGGCTTTCTAAAGTCTCTAAGATAAAAGTTAAAATTTCAATAACTTGTACTCTGCCAAAAGCCCGACTGCATAACCTTTAAATACTTCAAATAGCTATTATAGGACTTTACGGAGAGTCACCGACTGCTATTTCCATATCGATCCCATGGGCATGGCAGTCCAGCCTTTTTATAATTTTGCTTTGTGTTATGCTTTGTATGGACAGTTTGGGTACCGAGAAATGATTCCAAAATGTAGGTATTGAACATATTTGTATATAGAAAGTACTTATAAATACCAACGTGATATACATTTTTGGAATTGTTTTCTCAAGACCTTTCAATTGAAAAGTGGATGACAAGTAGAAAAATATCAAGTAACAAAATGTCTTCCAGCATCCACCATATTAGTCACCCGGGCATTTTATCTGAATCATTTGATACTGCATTTGTTATATTCGGTTCAGTAGTTTCTAGATGGTAACTTATCAAGTGCAGAACCTCTAATATCAATAATAAGCAAGTGATTACCCACATAAATGCATACATTAATAACATAGGTGCATACATACAATCATAACCTTCCTTTTTGCTTCGCTGCAGTCTGGTAAAATGACAGTAGGAATCTAAACCAACATTTTTTTGCATATTATAAATACAATTAAAGCTAAATAGCTTGGCCATGGTGAGGGACGGTCAGTGGGCGGGTAAATCTTCACATGTCCATCTGACTGCGTGCATCAGCTCACATGACTGGGCGGTTAAGACTGAGGGCATAGTGGTAAACGCTTGGCATAACTGAGATTTATAAATCACTAGCGACCCGCTCTCGACTTGCATGGTTGTTTGCACTTAGGGCGGCTTTCCACCAGAGCAGTACGAATATAAGCGGTGAGCAAGTAAAACATCTACCTAAGATTGGTTCATTTTGAAGTCATTTCAGAATAGCTCAATTATGTTGGTGAATTTTTAACACTTAAAAGTTCCTGAAGAAATGTTTAAAATTCCTTTTAGTAGTTTAGTTTTTAAGCAAACACAGAGATACACATAATAGAAATGCGGAACAGAAGAGAAGACAGAGTAACAAACATTGCAGGATTGTGTATTTTTAGTCTAATAAAATTTGTTCAATAAAAATTGATTATCGTTTTTATTAGCATCTTCAATATCTATTTATTTTAAATTATATCTTAAACAATAATGTTGCTTAAAGCTAGAACCTCTGTATTTAAGGTACATAATATACTATTTTGCATGTATTTTCCTAATAAACTTAACTTATCCACTTAGATTTCCGATAACAAAAGGCTTAATCGTCGGTAAATCGTTTGTTTTCAAAAGAACGACGAATTTTATGAGCTCAACAGAATTTATTTTGAGTTTCCCTTTCCCTAAAATGTTAATTTAACCGATTAAGATAACGCGATTTATATTCATTGATCTCGTTTTATTCGATTGATAGAGATAAGAGTCAAGCGATGTAGCGCTACCGAGTATTTTTTTTTAAAAAGACATCGGTTTAGTAAAATAATTGTTTGGCTCTTTAATATATCCTGTCTGGTTATCTACGTAAGAGTATGAACATGTATTTATTGTTGTAGGGAAATCAAAATCAAATTTTCTTCAATTGTTCATGCAAAAATAATCTGTTGGTTTTATAGTAATGAACTTACTTTTTATTTGAATTTTCATAGGGACGAAGAAACATTTAACATTTAAACATTTTAGTTTGCTGCAATACTAATTTTAAGTTGATGGAAGTAACCGTTATAGTGGCAAAATAATGTGTTCTTCAGTAAAGGAATATTATGTATACCTAATACTGATATGAATTCGCTGTATTCGTGCATTAGCATCTTAAATTATCATTGACTTCAGTTAATTATACAGGTACGTTTCTATTAAAAAGTGTTGCCAATATAAAATACGGTAAAACTGAACGTATTCCATTAGATATTTTATACAAATTATTTACTGACTGATGATGATAACTTTACGAATTTAACATAGGTTTCATTAGTCAACGTATTTTCAAAGTACAATAATAGATCCGGAAAACAGAAAAGCACACGTGCAATCAATTGATTTTCTATATTCTGTAAACATAGCATCACGCCCGAAAGCCCTAAAGGGGTGGGCAAAGCCACAAGACTACTTGTGGCCACGTTCGATTAATTAGTCCTAAGATGGTATGATGAACCGTATGGTGACAAGTGATCAGCCCATACAGATAGTCCACCATGTTGGAGAGGACCCGTCCCTTAGTCGACTTTTACGACATACCAGGATGATAAGCATCTGCACGCATTCTATGCTATTTCTTCACTCCCAGTGCAGCAGAGGAGAGGAGATTCTGTAAACGATATCGCTAATTATTTTGCTACGATATTGTAGCTCTAGCGCGCAAGTGCGGCCGGTGCCGAGAAATCTAGAGCGTTTGTTTAGAGCTCGCTAGGCTCTAGGCGCTAAGCAAGCTACTAGCCTGTGCGTTTGTCTCTTAAGCAATGTCGAATTGAGGCCCTGAGGTCTATTTTCAATTTGACACCGTTATAGCGGGTTTTCCGCCTATGGTCAAATGTGTGATTCATCAAAATAGCCTTTTTTTCAAAGGATCGTTTGGTCAAAGATGTCGTTTGCCAAAGTCGCGATTCGTCAAACCATTTTCGCCAAAGGTGCTTTCGGTCAAATATGTCATTTGCCAAAGTCGCGATTCGTCAAACCATTTTTTCGTTTGGTTTGACGACCGACAAATCAAGCTAAACTCGACAAAAAGAGTATTTTGACGAATGGCACTTTTGGAAAGCACAATTTGACCGAACGAGCCTTTGACAAAAAGAGTATTTTGACGAATCTCACTTTTGACAAACAGAATTTGACCAAACGAGCTTTTGACAAAAAGAGTATTTTGACGAATCTCACTTTTGACAAACAGAATTTGACCAAACGAGCTTTTGACAAAAAGAGTATTTTGACGAATCTCACTTTTGACAAACAGAATTTGACCAAACGAGCTTTTGACAAAAAGAGTATTTTGACGTATTGCACGTTTGACCATAAGCGGAAAACCCATTATAGCACCGCTGATATTCTTACACTCTGCTCTCACCTGAACCATAACTTCACACGCGATGCGGCCGCAGCGGCGGCACCGGGTCAATCCACTTTGTTTTTGCAGCGCCCATAAAAACAAATTACGCTTCATTTATCGATCGCAATAACCTCATGCGACTAAGCTAATAAAGGCAACACGCAAGCTCGTCTGCCTGAATAGATAGCTATAGACGGACAATTCAGTAAATAAATATAAGATAACTAGCTTTGCCCGCGACATCGTCCGCGTGGAATTATTATAAATATAAATAAAAAAATCGTTTATTTCATTTAACATTTACAGGTTATAAACATTGTGGTTGAGGCCTCCTAGTAGGTATTTATGTACCTTTGTCAGGAGGTCTCGCTCATTCCATAGTAACATGTTTTCTCTATTATTAGATGTAGACAATTATTTAATGGATATTCTGTTGGGAATTGTGCATCAGGGATAAAAAGTACCCCATGTCCTTTTCCGGCACACCGACTATCATTATGTAAAATATCGATTAAATTAAATTTCCATTTTGACGTTTTTTTTAATTATTTTAATTGACTGACAAACGAGTTGACGGCCCACCTGATGGGAAGTGGTCACCGCTGCCCATGGACTTCTGCAACACCAGAGATGCTGCCAATACGTTGCCAGTCTAGGGAGGATGGGGAATGGGGATAGGATGGGGATGAGGGAATAGGCCTCCGGATCTCGTCACTCACCGTACGAAACGCAATAGCAAGCTATTATTACTTTACGCCAATATTCTGTGAGTGGTACTACCCCGGTCGAGCCGGCCCATTCCAACAGTTTTCATCTAGTGAGGATTACTGTTTGGCTCTACCATTACCTAAACGTGCTACAGTAACAAGCAAACACAGATTCCCATTTATAATATAACTAGGTTAATTTCTGCTCACGGCCTTCCTCCGTGTGGGATTCGGTTACCTATAGGTATTCTTTGGGAAACTTGTGAAATTTACAGAATAAAATTAAAGTACCCTATGTGTTAATCCAATGCATAAGCAAATAAGCTAGCTCCATTCCTTTCACTCAAATCCATTGAGCCGTTTCAGCGTGAAGAAGTAACAAACATACACACTTACTCACTCACTCACAAAGTTTCGCATTTATAATATTGTATATTTAGTGTGACCACTGCTTGTACCTAAAACTTGTTAAAAAAAACTCGTAGTTCTATTAAAGTACTTAAAATATTTGATAAACTACCCAGATACATTAAAAATATTTTCCTTAATCAATTCGAAAGTAAAACTATTCATCCATATAAATAGTTTATTTTAGCACAGCCATCTATCTGTGTGATGCAATGTCAAGGCGCTGACAAGACCTAAATCGGCTTTAACGAAACACTTTTTTAACAAAATCTATTTGATTCGGCCAAGCGAAAAAAATATACACGATTCCTTAACACGATTTGATGAAATCGATACGAAAGAGAAAAAACGTGAAGTTACGTCTAAAATCCGCTTTAAACAGTTGTATGTCTTAATTTATTTAACTTATGGGTCTATAATTAATAATACTGTTACATCACGCCCATACTAAAAAAATGACTATACTATATTTGACAAATATATAGTGGGGCCAATTCGAAACGGTGTCCGCTAAATTTAAGATTGCCTAAACTTAAAATAAGAAACGTCAAACTCGCTTTTGTATAGCTCTTAGGTTCAAAATCGAGTCTAACTTTTCTTATTTCAAATTTAGCGACTCCTAAATTTAGCGAAAACCCGTTCGAATTGGCCCCAGTGTTTACTTATATAATTCATCCGTTTTTGATTTTCCCCATACAAAAACCACACAGTCCTTCTCGTTCACTCCGGTGCAAATAGACAGTGACTGATCACTCAAGGTCTTTGGCTCTTGTCAGCGTCTAAACGAAATTAAGGTTCTATAATTTTTGCATGCTTATTTAAGCAGACTATGGCGGACTAAAGAATTATAATCGACTGTTATCAATAAAAATATGGCGAAAAAGATTTTTCTTTATCTCATTTACTCAAAATTAAATCGGTAAGCCGTAAAGATACGTAGATTGTTATAAGAGAAATTATGATTAAGGACTGATTGACATCATTCGTTAATAAGGCAGGGTATGCGTTAGGTTAGATTTTTGAAAAGATTTATTATAGAAGCATACGAACATGTCGAGCTCACACGATCACCAACATAGATGACCGCATTTAAATGTGCATACAAAATATCGATGCGACACAATGCGAATAGTAGCCTATTGCGAACCACGCACATACTGCGTCTACCGGTAACGACGTGCAAGCCAAAACTCTCCTTATATCCTAGAATTTAAAGTGGCTTTTAGTTGATAGTTGGTTCATCAAAATGCATTTTTAAATTTGTCTTCACGTATAAAGCTGGACAATAACGCTGACATTATACTTGAATGCAAAACAGTTTACGTGTCATGTCATTATAACATGGAAACTTTATAGGAAGTGCCACCTTCACGTCGTTTTCTTACATAGTTAATATGGCAACATCTTAGGTATGCAAATGCAAAACGTTAATTTCTGAATAGTAATTAAGAGCAGCGGAGCTATGTATATCAATACAGAAATACGCCTATAATGTAACACGCTTAACTATGCCAACATTTGTGTATGGGAGCATACTCGTACGCGTAATTTAAGTGCACGTTTCCTGCCCAAGTGTCAAAAGTATGAGTCCATCTGTCATGCCTACAAAACGTTTTAAATTTTTAGGCAATAGAATAATAATGTTGGTGTTGTTTAAGGTTAAAACTTCAACCTTAAAGAATTCCAACATCATTATTACAAATAATATAATACCTATTTCATGTTTTTCAAATTAATAAGTATATTTATTGTAATAAATTTGCGAAGAGGTAAGACAAAAGAAATAGGGTCTAATATAATAACATACTCATAAACTTTCTCTTATCTCATCTGTTTAAAAAAGAACATCTTGAAACAGATAAAATGCTTAATTTATTCGTTTTACCCGCCGCATTGTTATTCCGACACGACCTTTCAGACTTCCATTAAAGTAGCTATTAGAGAAACAAACAAGGAACTCCCCCGCGATAAAATAATTATCGCTTTTATCCGCCGAACCTTTGTGAGTCCATCTTCGGTCCCTAAGGCAAAGCCAAACATAATATTAACGAAGAATTTCACGAGAACCTTCGTCCCTTCTCTGAAAAAAAAAACTAATCTAAAATCGGACGTTGTAGTGACGTCAGCAAATTTAAAACGCTCGCAGCAACATTTCACGTTGTTTGTGGAGGATACCGTGACGGAACTTAAACAAACTACAACCAACATTTTAACTAATGACGAAGAGCGCCCTATATTTAAAAATTCACCGACCAAATACCATTACACCTGTATAACAAGACACCTGCCTTACTGACCGACATCGACTATTAAAAGTAATAAAAACTATTCACATACAACATTTGTATTCGGTCTATGTTAACAATAGACGCATTTTTAGGGTTCCGTACCTCAAAAGGAAAAAAGGAACCCTTATAGGATCACTCGTGTGTCTGTCTGTCTGTCTGTCTGTCTGTCTGTCTGTCTGTCCGTCTGTCACAGCCAATTTGCTCCGAAACTACTGGACCGATTGATTTGAAATTTGGTATACATATGTAAATTGGTGACCGCAACAGGGATGCGTAACGTAAATTAATTAATTTTGAACACGGGGCCCACTTTTGGGGGGCAAATTAGAAAATTTAAAAAAAAGTTACCCAAACTATATCACGTGACATATCAAATGAAAGGGCTTATTGTGAGGATCTTAAATATATTTTTCTTGGAATTTTAAAATAAATGGTTTGGAAGTTATTTAGGAAAATAGGCCATTGACCATTCCCCCCCCCCCTTATCTCCGAAACTATCGGGCTTAAAATATTGCAAATAAATACAAAAATAGTTCTTTACCTATAGATTACAGGAAAACCTATAAGAAGTCTATGGTATTTAAAGTAACATAGGAAATTTCAGTTAATCATGTATGGAACGGAACCCTCTCCACGCGTGTTTGTCCGGTTTTTTTGTTATAAATAATGCATGAGGATCTTATTTGTACTATATTAGAATAACCTTTACGTATTACTACTAATGATTTAATTAGGAACGTTGCCGCGAGCTATCATTAACGTGGCTGGATGGATACATTGCTATGCATTTGCTTTTTTTTAATTTACTTGGATCGTAGGGGCTAAATAAATAACTAGGCAGATCATTTTTCCTTTATAAGTGGCTGAGAGTTAATTAAAGCACATTCAGCCCGGTGCCCCGAGGTATCATTTGCTATTGTGATGGACCCATTGGCTCCTTCGGGGTCCATCGCATTGTTGTTCCGTTTAATAGCAAAAATGATAAATGTTCCAACAGGGATGGAATCTCATAGTAATTCATGCTTTTTTTTCCTATTTCCCAACAAAATTAACGACTTTTCAATGGTGTTGGCTCGCTACGAAGCAACATCCCCGAAGAGTTAGTTTTTAATTGCACCCAGCGCCGCTGCGTCTTGTAGATATTGTTCGGTCAATTTCAAGTATAATATTGTTCAGAAAACAAGCCAGATAGTTACTAATTAAACTTGAGAGCTCAGAAACAAAGCGAGTCCGGTTTACATGAAACGTTTTTTAAGAACCCCCACGATGCCTTTAGCTAAATAAAGAATAGGCGAAATAAAAAACTCACCCATATAATATCACGTCGGTGTGGGAGCGGCTTTTAAAGTTCTTAAACGTGATTTTACAAAAACGCAACCCTTTTGAAGGGAAGTCATGGTATAAACGTCTTAAGCCGGCCGCCACTTTCCATAAACTTAAGTAAGCTCTTAACGTGGATGATACTGCTACCTCCTTGTTTAATCCTCTTTTAAAACACCGCAACACTCTTTGTTATTCAGCGGGGTGAAGTAATCTCCCTCAGGACTTTTATAAACAATTGCTACAAAGAAATTTGTTTGGATATTAAAGAGTTGCGGTAGACGTGTTATGGAAATAACAAAAGGAATAAGGTGCTTTTCGGAAATTAAATCCCCATTAGTTAGATTACCAGGAGAAAGTAAATCTTGGGTTGAACACTTGAAATATTGAATACTCTTCGCTAGCAAATGATGTCGAGTAAGGATTCTTATGCTTTTGAATTTCGTGTTATCTACCGATTTAAAAAGAGAAAGGGTTTAAGTGACGTCGTAATCAGTTCTGTCAATCTTAATGAAAATTATTAAAATGCGTTATTGTTCAAGCAGAAACTTCCCAGGTCTCGCCTTACTTTAAATTACACAATAGGTCGGATCCACATGTCTTTTTTTATCCCTTACAAGTGTATAAAGATTCAACTGTCCGACAAGGAAAGGGTTGGCTTGGTTTTTTCGACTATCCCTATGAAAACAATCGCTCCATCGTTCTACTATTCAAATATATTTTCTTTTATTCGACTTATCTTAAGTATCTTAGAATATAAGGTCAAACGACATTAACATAACCGCCTTATTTTAATTATAACATGCAAATAGCGAACGAGTTCTAAATTAAGTGTTTAATTTAATATTATTAGCAATTCCCGTGCGTATAGGTTTCACGTTCCGCCGACCTTGCGGGGTCTTCTATTGAATACAACACCGAGACAGATCGCTTTACAACTCTTTCATCGCCGGCAAAACGCTGGCTATCGTTGTCCGTTCGAATTTAATATCAAAGAGCAATCGTTCATTGAAGAGTGTATTGAATAGTCGTTAAGAGCGGGGCGTGGGCCACAATGCGTCGCCGATACTCAGCGGGCCCTTGTACGACGCTCGACATTTTCAGATTACATGCATACGAAAATGTATGTAATATAAATCTTTCCGGTGAGGCATGAACAACTAAACCACTCCCACTCAGCCCGCGGACTCGACTCAAATACGAATATTAAATTCCACTCGTTCGAAGTCTTTATTTAAAAGGAGCGAACCAACAATTTTAGCTTGTATTTTCATGCATCCTGGGCACAGTTTACTGGCAACTGCCCGTCTCCGAGCCAGCGGCACTCGGTTATTTCGTTTGAATGGGTATTAATAATTTTTATTGCAGGTTCATTGCATCGTGCCTTACAGATGAATTCCGTTCGGCTTTTTGCGACGTCCATCAATAAGATTTGGACAGTTGAATGTCTGTCCGTAATTTTAACGACTATATTGATCAGTCATTAAAGTTATCTTTAATCAAATCGGCGTATTAAAGGTTTTTAATGTACAATTAGTTGATACCGTTGCCATTTTTTTTTTATATTTTAGGGTGGTGTTATAAGTTGATGTTCTGCGAACTTTGTTAATCAGATAAAGTATTTCAGTCTAATTAACTGATAGCAATTATTTAGTTATAAAGCTTTTTTCCGCGCTAACGTGATATACATGTGAATGTGAGGCATAACTTTACGCGTTTATTAATAAACAGGGCCTATTGCGTTCAAAATTCCCAGTACGGGGTATAGATAATTTAATAATAATCAAACAAAGGAAGCCGCTCGTCACAGTGACGCGTCGTATCAAATCGAGCCGACAGTCAAGTTCAAACGATATCGTGGCACCCCTGAACTCGCTCGCTATGGAATTTCTTTCAATTTTCGCTCTCGTACAAGTTTTATATTACCGAGAACTATGGCCGGTAAAAGTGTGTCTAATATATACCATATATATACAATGTTTGTAGCACGGCGGCGGCGGCGGCTTTGTGACTCATAGTTTAGGGACTGCTGAATATCTAGATTTACGTAAGTGATTTTTGGAAAAAACGAATTTAATACGATATATTATGCCTTATAGCCTACAGTGCAATAAGGCTTCGAAAAGATAACCCGAACCATATCACAGTAGATACTTCCTACCAATTTTAGAGTAGTTTATCTAAGTGTGTGAACATCACGGCCCGAATGTGTAAGCTCATAAAATAAATCTGCCACAAACATTAAACAGTCGATAAACTAGTTTCTGATGACAGAATTTTAATGTCAATCGGTATTATTATCAAGCTCATAATTTCGTTAATTATGTAATGTATTTATTTAGCTTGTTTTTTAAATCAGCAATCACTATAATATTTCCTTTATTTTTTATTATTTTAAATGCGCAATTCAAATTTGCAAGCTGGCATAAAAACAAAACTAGAGAGAATAATCACGTTCTATAATTTCAGTTGTATGTCAGAGGTAACATCTATCTCTCTGTCTATTCTATAATGGACAATTTATGTTTATTTATCTCATTAAGTTTAACATTTGAGACCATTTGGTTAGTTCCACTCTCCGAAAGCAATAGAGTAAATACATATAAGCTAGATTGACAACAGTGGCAGGATATCGCCGATGCTCTGTTTACTATTTTGTTGAAAGCATCCCGACTGCACAGTCTTCTTCAAACAGTAGTTCTTAATTGCTTAAAAAAATATGACAGAGAGAAGAATATTAGGGTAGCTCACCGCCGGTAGAACACAATAGGAGTTTAAATAATTTTTAAGCGTTTTTAACCCCCCCCCCCCCACCCAACATCACGTGTATTTTTAGTATCTACAAAAAAGGATAATTTTTTTAGATAATTTAGAATATTATCTTAAGTATGAAGGGAATAATGAAAGTGGACGAAGCGAAACAAGTATGTAAGGATCGTAGCAAGTAGAAAGAAGTGGTCTCTGTCTACCCCTACGGGAAAGAGGCGTGATTATATGTATGTATCATCTTAAATACAGGTATAAAGTATAATCTTATTTTAACCGCCGCTTTTCGATTTAAAACGCGCGTTTGAAAAAATAATGAAAAAATAAATACACGTGATATCTTACTACACCGCCCTCCCCCCTTGTGACATTTCGTGATTTTTGACAAACCCCTCCCCCCCCCCCTTTCAAGCCTCACGTGATTAATATCGATAGCCATGTGCCCGATATGCGATATCCCATAGAAAACACCCCATAACTTCAAAAATGACGAAATTTCAATTATATTTTACGGAGAAGAATTTACAAAGATATTTTATTGGTGCATTATATTTTTATTTTTATTGAAATAAAAAAAACTTATTATAAAAAAATTCGAATTCGAAGTAACTATAAATATTAGAAAACTGTTCCAGCTTGACTGTGCCAGATCACTTCGGTGCATTAAACTGAAGAGACTAGCGAGTGTACTCACGAGCGCCACTCAATTGTTCCACAACCTTTTAACTGCGGGCCACGGGGCCACGCTGGAGCAAACCTATCGTAGGGTAGTCGTGTCCTTTTGAAGATGCCTGTTTGTACACGGCAATCAAGAGGCAATCCTCTTGCAATAAATGCGCAGCATTTTGGAAATTGGTTTTGCAGCTTTTCAGCGTTTTGGTTTTGATATTAAATTCGATTATGAGCGAGTTGCCTACAAAGCAAAATGCCCTACAGGCAGGATGTCTCAAAAACATGATGGCCAAAAAGCAAGATGTCTCAGAAGCAAGATAGCCAAAAAGCAGGACCTTGATTTGTTATGTATTTGTATACTGTATGTTAGGTATTTGTTACGTTTACCTACAATAGAAACCATTTTAGGTATCTTGCTTTGCAGGCTTTTAATTACCAAGCAATTTGTCTTCAAGACATTCAACTACTTAGACATTTTGCTTGGTAGTCGTTTTAGCAAGTAGGCCATTTGCCTAGACGGCATTTAATCACTTAGGTATTTTGCTTTGAAGGCATAATACTTAGGCATCTTACTTTGTTAGACATCTTGCTTTGCACAACTCGCTCATAACCCATTCAATTTTAATCTAATGTTACGCGCATTGTTAAGTTGTAATAGATAAGTCATAATTGTTATCAGTCTAGACAAGGTGACATTACCATCATAAAGAGTATCAAAATATAGTTTATAATACAAAATAATTAAGTGCACATGCTATGAAAACTTAAAATACACAAAATATTTAAAATTCAGGCGTTTTAAAATTACAATCCAGTCTCAATCAGGTAAAAGCCAGTAGAAACTCTATTATGGAGATTGCAACGTGCAAGGCAATAGCCACTATGATTGACGTGCGGTGTCCTCCCATACAATGTTGGTGGCCGGTCGGTCGGAAAGTGATTTTTACGTTTTTCACCTCTCCCAGCCCCTACAAACCTTCATTTGCGAGAAATAACTCCACTAATTGCTTTAAGGTTTTTAAAATGGTTAAAAATCAACTTAAGAGTAATGACTAGGTCGATCCTTAACAAAACAATGTCAGGTTATTTAGCTTCGGGCGATCCCTAAAATATGCATGGAATGAATACTGTTCTAAATTAAAATGAGAGCAAAAGGTGTGAGGCCAGTTCGTTGAAGGGTTCGCCTTCGAAGTTGCAGTATTTGAAATGAACCGAGTTGAAATTAATACCATCATGTTTTGCCAATTGCTTAGGAAATAGTATCATACTTATACTCTTTCCTAAGCAATTGGTGATACGAATGTGGAAATATTTTGAAAATGAAAATTTTGTCATCTGACATGAATGATTTTAGGTTCAAATTTCATTGCCAGAATCTATAGTGATCATAAAAAAAAAATAGTAATGCGCTTGTGAAATAAAGTTAAAATATACTTAGGGGTGAGTTTTCGTTACCATTACGCATAAATAAATTATTATTGCTATGGTATTAAAGCGTAGGTATGTTGCAATATTATATCAATATAATAATTACATACAATGTACGTCACCAGTCACAGTCAGTTACATAAGTTGATGGACGTGTCTGCCGTAGGCTGTAAATGTCAATCGATAAACAAGAATTCAAAAATATTAAATTTACCAATTGTAAAATTATATTTTGCTACAATGGAATAATTAATAAATGATTTTTTGGTTATTATTTGATTAATGCACCGGTTTGTTTGATTCCAAAATGTACGTTAACAATATGTAGTTATTCATTTGTTTTTGCTATTTAAAAACAGTAATTCCTATCGAGAAAGCGGCAAAATGGGAATCCGGGCCCACGTTACATAATGGGCTCCTTAATCAAATTGAGTTCCTCGCCTCTATTCGGGAACGCTAAGTGATTCTGTAGCGACTCGTAAGCCTGATTTCTCATCTCACTCTTCCGCACGAGGCGTAATGCGTAAGAGCGAGATGAGAAATCTGGCTTACGCGTCGCTACAGAATCACTTAGCGTTCCCGAATACAGGCGCCTATCACGAGTTGACACATCGTCGACCCAAGAACGCAGATAAAATTTGATAGAGCTACGATAAAATTATATCATCCCTTTCATTGGACAATATTGGCATTGAATGGGCGTATAATGTAATGGAGTACGGATGCCGATACCAACTTCCTGTGAAATGGTAAAAAAACGCTAAAGTTATTAAACTGTATTCAAATTTTAGTGGTTATGCTTCATCGCGGTCCGCACAGATTAGTGACTCTGTCTAGATTTTATATTTTAGATTTCCATCGGTTTGTATTTCTGTACATAGTTTATGTAAATAGTTAGAGAATTCGACAAGAGGTCCATCTGGTTGTACAAAAGTCATGTCTCACGGTTCATCCAAAGAATTTCCGATGAAATCATGATTTCTTCACCATTCAAGTAAGTACTCAACGATAGATGTCAATGGGATTTCTTATATGAATACAACTTAGATTGTTTTTAAAGCAGTCTTTTACTGTAGAGTCCGTTACTTGACACGACTTGCATTTTAAACCTCCATAAAAGTAAAAGTTTAATATTTGAAGATGCGATAGTTAAGATAAAAGTCGATGTGTTGCGTTCGATGCCACCTGCACTCATTTAACCAAAACGTGAAGTTAGGAATTTGAGCTGGACGTGCCCAGTTTTAAGATTCAATTTTACCTGCATTCATTTTTATAAAGAGAATACTTGATGTGGTAATCTGGTATTCCGTAGCTATACTGTTGGGGCTGCCTGCATTACACAGTCTGTGATGTGACTATTAAATATCAATATTTTATGGCAATGGGGCGAGTTATTTTCGATTCTTATCGTTAGTATTAACACCTTGTTTGTTTATAGAATAACTTAAGATGAATTTTTTATCAATGAATCGTCGGATCTTGGCAGCATCTGCTTATTGTATTATTTTGGAAAGGGTAGCTAAATAGAAAGAGTGCTAACATAAATTATATTATTAATGATGATAACCAAGCAGATGATCGATCATTATTGCTCATCATTAATAACACGATATCATGTGTTAATACTGACTTATTAACAATAAACATCTAAGCATATTTAAAAATTATATTATAAAGAAGTGCGTGATGAGAAATTCCAATATTGATTTTCGATCCAATTCTGTTTATTCGCAGCATCAACAATGATCGAGATTTGATCCGATACGCCTGCGCATGCGATGACCCCGGGTCAAGTTGAGTCATGGAATAAATATTAAAAGAGAACATCAAAACAACGTAGGATCACGTCTTAGACTTACGTGGTGCATGGAAGTTTATCTGGTGGTTGTATGGGAAAATGTAAAAAAATGGTACAAAGACAAAGGTGATTTTTATAACCTCATACAGACAATGCATACATCATAGAATGGATTGAGGTACTAAAGAGATCTAAACACGATGGGGATGGGGCTTGAGACCTTTTTACTTTCTTAGGACCGGTTTTATATAGATGCGGTGGAACAAATTTTAGATCAGTAATGTCAATTGATTTGCTGATATTTAATTCAATAAGTTTATTTAAGGTTTTTGTAAAGCCTGGCCTTCCTTAGTGTTTAAGGTTAATTTACGATACAATAGAATTACGCCCGAAATCCCTAATGAGGTGGGCAGAGCCACAAGACTACTTGTGGCCACGTTCGATTAATTAGTCCTAAGATGGTATGATGAACCGTATGGTGACTGGTGATCAGCCCATCCCCCATACAGATAGTCCACCATGTTGGAGAGGACCCGTCCCTTAGTCGACTTTTACGACATGCTAGGACGATAAGCATCTGCACGCATTCTATGCTATTTCTTCACTCCCAGTGCAGCAGAGGAGCATTTACGATACAAACAAGTGAAAAACAGTATTTTTTTTTGGTAAAACAGGGAGGGGGTTAACACAACATGCCCGATTGTCGTTTGTCATTCACTGCATCCCTGTCAAACTATTCAAATATGTGTGAGACGCACTGACTGAACAACAAACGGCTCGCAGGCCCGGGAAGGTTTTGCTAGACGTGCAGTACAAACTTTGTAACCCCCCCCTCCCTTTTAAAACACAGCAATGTCAAAATCTGCGACATTCCTTGTGTTTATGAAACATGTTAGGTGTATGATTTTAAGCATGATACCAATATTCCAACGATGTTACCAAAAACGGAAATAAAAAAAAAACAAATAAATAATTGTTAAATGATACAGATCCCACAAGCAGAACCAAGTTCTGATGGGAGAAAAATTGTCGCAGGTATAATGATAATTAACTTTTTTAATAACCAAATGAGCGATAATGTATGATAAAACTACTGGCTATTTATTTTACAAATCACCTTTGCTAAGTGGTCCTCTGAATTTGATGGTATTTATATTGTATCCGTTTTATTTGAAGTGTATCAAATTGGACTGTGACGCATCCTTTAGGTCGAACTGGCCTTGTCCATCTGTCATTTCAAAATTATGAATGTAAAAAATAAGCCCGCGTTCTTAATAAGTAAAAAAACCCACGAGCACCCGCTAGGATGATAGCAGCTTTATCCCTTTCTTGACACAAACGTTAGATCGGATCTCTCCCACCAAAGGGCGTCGTTTTTTAAAACGAAATACTTATGTCGTAAAAATTGAAAAGCGGACACTTTTTGTTGTGGCTATTAACTAATAAAATATTTCTGTTATTAAGGTCAATTTATCGTTTCGGGTCCATTAAAAGGATATTTTATGTTGTAGGTTTGACGTCTGTTTAACATAAAAATGCTCACGGAGTGATCCAATTCCATGTTAATAGTAAGTTTGCTTAGATACGAATTTCTTATCATAAGACACTCTTGGTTTATCTTAACCACAAATACCGAAACGATTCTTTAACTATTTTCCTCTACATTAAGATAAGTAACTTGCTACCGGTAAAATACCAATTAGAGGAGTCGTTCAAGGTATTTGTATGTACATATATAAAAATGTTTGTGTTTTCTTGTCATCATCATCAATGGCCTTGAACGTTTGTAACAGACGTTACCGTCTGTGTCTTTAGGATATTAAAGACACTTCCTTTGGTTGCTAAGTCAAACTAATATGAGATTAGAAAGCTCATACTCCTGTGCTGCACTGGGAGTGAAGAAATAGCATAGAATGCGTGCAGATGCTTATCATCCTGGCATGTCGTAAAAGTCGACTAAGGGACGGGTCCTCTCCAACATGGTGGACTACCTGTATGGGCGATGGGCTGATCACCTGTCACCATAGGTACGGTTCATCATACCATCTTAGGACTAATTAATCGAACGTGGCCACAAGTAGTCTTGTGGCTCTGCCCACCCCATTAGGGATTTCGGGTGTGATGCTATGTATGTATGTATGTATGTATGTAGAAATCTCATCAACAGATTCAGCAGAAGTCCTTTAAAATTCCTCCTTTATTGTCTTGTCAAAGGGAAAAGCATGCCACAAATTGCCTCTTGCTTTGGCCAGCTTTAGCAGCTGGAACAAGCTATGTTATTAATTTTGTCGCTCCTTGCGTCTCATTTCGCCGAACAATTATAAGTTAACCCGCGCGCTCGGACGCATTATGCGGAGTAACGGACCTGTCCACAAAACCACGGTACGGCGCCGTGCCGTGAAAAATTCCGTTGCACTTCGCCCTTATTTCTATACCTATAAAGGTGATGGGCAATGGATTTTTTCACGTCACGGCGCCGTACCGTGGTTGTGTAGCGGCGCCGTGGAACGATGCGGCGCGGCGCCGCGCTATCGAAATCTATCGGAAATACTGCTTGTTGCCGATACAAGTAAAAGGGACCGAGCGATAGTTTACGCTAGCGACAACGGTTTGCGCAACTCATGGTAATGGTAAAGGCCCAAACGGCGCGGCGCCGCGTCGTGCAAATGCACCGCGCCGATATATAACCACGGTACGGCGCCGTGACGTGAAAAAATCCGTTGCACATCAACCATGCAAACCTTTATATGTATACAAATAAGGGCGACATAAGGGCGGGCAATTTTTCACGACACGTGCTCGGTCTCCGCTCCGTTTCACGTTCACGACGTCGTGTCGTGTTGTTGTGGCCATGCCCTTAGGTACCCACTACCTTGGCTGAGCTTTGTCGAATATGACCAAGTTCCTTTGAACTACATGTTCGTGCATGTCTTTACACGCACGAACATGTAGTTTATACGCACTGACGGGTCAAGTTAGGCTCGCCGAAGTGTTCGGTGATGAAGTGTTATTTAACAGAATAACAGGACATATAATGTGATAGAGTTTGGTATCTGAAACAATGACAACCGATCGTAGGTTCAAATTCCTTGTCTCTTGTGTCAATAATCCCTTGTTGGTATAAACTAGAAGTGGAATTTCGGTTGGCCTTATACAAAAAGCTTACCGCCTAACCAAGTTCATACGGGTTACCCTTGTTTCATCGAAAAAATATTGACAAATTATGACTTCCCAAACAATTTTTCGTACCTATAATTTCATTTGCCAAAATATTATTTAGCAAAATAACTCTTCACAAATAATTTTAACGCAAACCTAATGTTTGGCAAGTGAACGTTCCAACAATAACTCACTTGCCAACTGTTACTTATACCAAATTTCATGAAGTCAAATGTTTCAGTTGGCATAACATATTTTACGCAAACAAAATAAGGCAAAAGCATGTTTTATTAAAGGATGAAAAAAAAAAACCTCGAAGGCTAAGGCGGGAGCAAAGCTCCCGCCGTAGCCTTCTAACCTAAATTTATCCGACTCGGTTCTGCTCTGACCTGTATTGCTCGCTCGCTTCGCTAGCTCGCCGCATCATATTATTACTTCGTATTTGCTGTTTTTGTCTTTACGCTTTTTATCATAACAATTCATTTGACTAAATGATTATTGTCTAATGATTTTTTGCTTTAATAAAACATTTGATAATTGATAAAAGACCAAATGACTTAATCTCGGTTTCCGTAGTAATATTCTGCTGAGTGAAAATTTGACCAAATGAAAATGTGCGTACTAAAATTATTCCAAAGATTGCGTTGGCAAAAATAAGGTTACTAAAATTTGTTTGGGAAGTGATAATTTGTCAAAAGTTTATCGATGAAACGGTAGGCTCCCAGTTCATACACAAATTAAGTGTCAATAGGGATTTTGAGTTTAACTTTGAGTGTACCAGGAATAGACACCGATGATTTCGAATTTAACATGAAACTCTACAGATACTCCGTGATGACGGAGTTCAATAATAAATAAGGTCAATGTTTATTTATTTTTATTTAAGAAAGGTCTTTTACAGGCATGTATCATTAAAACAAATGTTAAGGAAAGTTTATCTGCGGCCCTAACATGCATGCCACAAAGATAAATTAGAACCGTTTATTTCTATGACTATCTCTTTTGTCGGCGCTAGTGTGAGAGAGACGCACTTAGAGATAAACGGTTGTAATTTATCTTTGTGGCATGCATGTTAGGGCCGCTGAGATGAAATAGCAAGAATCACAGTAAAGCCTCGTGCTGTCGAATGAAGACACATTAAAATCCATACTAATTTACTAATACTTATACTCGTAAGCTAACAATATTGTAAATACTAAGGTAACTATATCTGAATTTTTGTTTCTTTTAGGGACTGACCCGATTTTGATGAATCTTGGCAAGAGTCTATTTTGGGGTGTGGGGAACGACTTACGATACTTTTTATTCCGGAAAGATGCACAGTTAGAATGGCAATAAACTTTGAAGTTCGTGGGGTAACTAGCTAGTAATTATATAATTATAAAGGCTGAGAAGGCTAGCCTCATAGGTATATGTGAAAGAATGAAGACAAAAATTCAGTTATTTTCTGTGACTAATTGAGAACCGAATGAGAATTTTAATTAAGATTCATTTTTATTATGTTGCCGTAATCGTAAAACAATAACGCACGGACGCACATTCGCACTCGGTTTTAAATTAGCAATGGTCATAAACGCGGCTCCTTTAGCGACGCAGCAACGGTTGATTATTGCAAATTAAAGCCAACACACCTGTGAAGTAAGGCTTTAAATGTGCCACTTTATCGGTTTTGTAGTTCTAACAAAACAATTATACGAGCCCTAAACCATTGACTTTCATGTTGTAGGTACACGCTTAGAAGAGCAGAAATACACCTTGTTAAACAATCGATTACATTCCTTTGATTTTATGCTGTGTATAAAATACATAAAACCGAACAATCGTTATAATACATCTACACCCATATCATAAAACCTCTATAATGTAATCAAAAACCGTAGGAAATGACGACCGACAACCTGTACTGTAATGTTATTACAGTATCGATTTTAGTATCTTAATGGTCATAACGATACAGATATGAGCTACAGGCCGGCGCGCCGCCGTCGCCGCAGCCGGAGGGGCCCCATCGGCGCCGTGTCGCCGTTTATAATATGTGTGTAGATAAAGTTATGTATGCAACTCTGCATAATTTGGCCTTAAAACACACGTGCGATCTTATTATGAAACTGGCTTAAAAGCTCGTTTCATAAAACCGCACTAGTGTTTTAAGGCCTATCATTATGCAAACGTTGCATTAACTACTCTTTCTATATTTGGCGAACACTATAAATAAGTTTATACTTAAAGAACGAAGGGCGAGCTCTCTCCCTCAGGTCTCTTAACTAGAAGTTCCTGAAGGGTTTGATAGAGGGCGCGGAATTAAACGTTTGAGTGCGGGAGAAATTATCAGCTGTTTGTTCAAAACTTTACAGTCATTGCGAGTTTTTCATATACATTATAAAAAAAACTGAGCATGAATGTGCTTCTTCTAAAATATTAGCAATGTGCTAAAACTTTAATGGTGTTTATCTACACCCATATCATAAAACCTCCATTGGTTAATCAAAAACCGTAGGAAATGACCACCATTTTGACAACCAATTAGGAAAAGCCAGTGCTGCGATAAAGAAATAACATGACTTCTTTATCGTTTAAGGCCTATCATTATGCAACCGTTGCATAAACTACTATTGTTTGCTTGCTTGCAATGCTTGAAACTAACGTGACATGTTTGTAACATTGACATTTAGCGCATAAACGTAGTAATTTTAGATTTTAAATTGATAATAAAAATACTGAAATCTTTACAGTGCCACGTGCCGCCACTATCCCGATTTTTTTAACTTATTGTTAATTAAATGCCTCTTGGTGTTTGTTGTCACGTGTTTCCGAAAATCAATGCCTTTTACACGTATTTTAAAATTTGCTTCGTAATTAAACAAATTAAAAAATTATAATATTGTAATAATGCTTGCGTAGAAAAAAGGACGCATGAATGACTGAAAAAATTTCGAGTATTTTCAATTTGTGTCTTTTAATATTTGAACATTTTTGAACGTTGAACGTTGAGCGTGTACTTCAATTATCTCAGTCATTCATCTCAGTCAGTCTTCATAAGCCTTATGAGGGGAACAAGTTTCTTGATACTTTCTTCAAACAACACGTTCACATGTAGGTTGATACTTGAATTTATTACATTCTTCAATAAACCTTGTATTTTCTTTATTAAAAGAAACGTTTTTGTTTTTTATAATAGGTAACCGATCTGGGGTAAAAATATTATTATCTCAAAATGTTTATAAACCACCACCACCATTAAATTTGTTTTATAAACATTTTGACTTAATAATATTTTGCAAAAAGCTTAGTATTTATGTTTTATGTTAAGAGGGTGGCAGATGAGCAGGTGGGTTACCTGATGGTAAGTGGTCACCGCCGCCTATGGACATATGCGACACCAGAGATGCTGCCAATGCGTTGCCAGTCTAGGAAGGATGGGGAATGGGGATGGGATGGGGATGAGGGAATAGACCTCCGGATCTCCTCACTCACCGTACGAAACGCAATAGCAAGCTATTACTTTACGCCGATATTCTGTGAGAGTGTGGTACTAGCCCGGTCGAGTCGGCCCATTCGAACTGTAATCATCTAGTGAGGATTACTGTTTGGCTCTACCACTACAAAAAAAAAACTATACAAACTATAGGCATCTTTCTCTAACGTACGAAATTAGATTAAGACAGTTACAGTTGCCAGCGATAAATTGCCGTGAAAAGTTGCTCGTGTAACTGCACTTTTACAGGCTGACTGTAACTGCCCAGATGTTAGTGACCCTGCCTCCGAAGCTAGCGGTCCAGGGTTCGATCTCCGGTAAGGGCTAATATTTGTGTGAAACGCAATAGCAAGCTATTACTTTACGCCGATATTCTGTGAGAGTGTGATACTACCCCAGTCGAGCCGGCCCGTTCGAACAGTTATCATCAAGTGAGGATTACTGTTTGGCTCTACCACCAGAATTTCTTATTTCCGTGGTTTGATGAATTGGCTATAGCCATCTTAAATAAATACCAAAGTATCAAAACTATAAACTCGCATTACGGTAACTGTTCGAGATAGAGCACCCAACGGCCGGAGAACAATTTGAGGGTAGGTGTGACTCAGCGAAATTAGTATTCCCTTTTTAAAAGAACCATTGATTTAACAAAACCTGCTAATGGCACCCTGTATTGTTCGAGGATTCCGGAATGATGACGGCCTCTTGATCTTTGAATAAACAACAACTTTATATTACGGTTTAATAGGTATGTTATGCAGGGTAAATTTTTACAAAACTTTCTGTTTAAATGAAATACTAGCTGACCCGTGCGAATTTTCGCACAGTATCGTGATCAAACACCGGCTAATAATAATATAATAAAGTGAGAATAAGTAAATGCAAGTATTATTAGTACTCTATTTGTCTATATTTCGTCAATAGCAGATAATTTTGACAAAGATAATAATTAACGAAGTACTCGCGGGTGTGCCATCTACTGACATATTGGTCTGCAAATAGCCAAGACACATTTTAGTTAAACAGACTGTCAATAGATGGCGCTTGCAAATCGCGTGGTTTTTTAATTATTTTTTAACGAAAACATTAATTTTAATCTATTTGTGTATTTTTGTGACAAAACTACAAACATAAGCTTTAAAATGCCGTTTTAATCATTAATTTCGGTAAAGAATTAACGGAGATATGGAGCGTCTTCAAAAAAATACCATTGAGAAATAACATATATGACGATGATGACAAATTACTCTATATTCTTTTATGGTTAAGTTTCTCAAATTAAAAATATACCAACCTTATTTTTGCATCTAAAATCTAGTAATTTTCCGCAACTTTGCAACGTTATAAATGAAAATTGGCTTAATTACGGAGTTTGCAAGTCTGTAATCAGTAACTAGTCATTCTGAATATCGATTTTTACGTAATTGCAAATTGCTCGTCCTACTCCTGGAACAAAAGGTTTGAAACAATAATGTTTCGTAGTTTGTAGCCATTATTTATTTGTAATTAAAATGACGACTGTTATAACACAGTTTCCTTATAAATTCAAGAATATTGGACGATGTTAATCCCCTGCTGTTTGTATGTGAAGACTCACGGTGGGAGCGAAAAGGGTTGCTTGTGCAATATCATTCGGCTCATTTCAATATCGTCTCACGGATGTCTCATGCAGCAAAAAGTTGTTTTATTTTCAACAAATAATAATGTAATTTTATCTACACCCATATCATAAAACGTCCATTGGTTAATCAAAAACCGTAGGAAATGACCACCATTTTGACAACCAATTAGGAAAAACCAGTGCTGCGATAAAGAAATAACATGACTTCTTTATCGTTTTTAGTAAAGAAATGAGATTAAATTTGGAACAGCTGTCAAAACTCAAGTGGGTCTCTATTCTAGTATCCATAGATATTAAAACAGTTATTGATACGAAATGTCAATTCAGTATGTTTTTTTAATATAAACTGCACAATATTTGATCTCGAGTGACGTGAGAATAGAGACTTCATCCGTTTAACTATGATTTAAAAAAAAATGGTCTTGACGGAGGACGCCGCCATGTTGGTGTTTTGCTGAACGAAAGTAGAATTGTTGTTGAATTGAATAGAAAAAGTTGTTTGTAATTTACATTTTAGTTGAAAATGTGAATAGTAAGTAGTCTTCTCGGAGTGTGTGTGATGTGAAAATGCGCCGGATATCGGAAATATGCAGCCACGATTGCAATAAATAACTTGTTGCCAGAAAATATTGTTTCTGAACCCATCATGGAGGATTTATAATATGTGTGTAGATAAAGTTATGTATGCAACTCTGCATAATTTGGCCTTAAAACACACGTGCGATCTTATTATGAAACTCGCTAAAAGCTCGTTTCATAAAACCGCACTAGTGTTTTAAAGCCTATCATTATGCAACCGTTGCATAAACTACTATTAACAAATCGTTTGATTTATGTAAATCGACGTGGCTGGCAAAAGCAGTGCATGATGTCTTATTCTAAATCATTTCAAAATAGCTGTAGTTCTGTAGTTCTTCTACTTTCTTACAACCGACACTTTATTGTTTGGCAAGCTATGTGTACATATTGGTTTTAACAGGTCATTCTATTCGACCGGTCGCTCAATAGCCAACGGTTCTGGTCGCACGTGTGTTCACAAAGAAATGACCCTAACTGTCGAGGTTTTGTTCTGCTGCTCTTGCTCATGAAACAGTAGATGGGTAATCATCTTTTGTTAAATAATGTATGTTGGATGGCTCGATTTCGTACGCTGCCGTGACTGTTTTTTGATTTTTTTCAGATTTTTGGTAAGGTTTACTGAAGCTTAAAAGTAAGTATGATAATCTCGCAAAATCCTTCTATGAAGATCGGCTGACGGCGGTGGTTTTCAGATACTGTCCCTAGAGCCCAAATAAATTGTACGGTCTTTACGAATCTGATTTTCTGGATCCGATAAAACGTATTCGAATCGTTGTAGTGCACAGCATGCCCTTACTCTAATGCTAGCTTTACAAGACCTTAGTATATGGTGGGTAGTTGCTGTCGCTTAGTAAATAGGATTGCACTATTCACATGCAATTGCAGTTTCAATAATACCAGCACTAATTAAAACGCGTGAGTCCATTATTGAGGTGCGTTAGCTCAGGGTCATAGCAGCAATCTACTTAGCTGCCCCTCATTACGACTGCGTGACGTTTACATAACAATTTTAGTTGAGGTTAGAGTTGATTGAGGTCATGACAAACATAATAATAACTTCAATGTCAATAGCAACTTAATTTAGTTACCTAATAGTAGTTTATGCAACGGTTGCATAATGATAGGCCTTAAAACACTAGTGCGGTTTTCATGAAACGAGCCGACAGGCGAGTTTCATAATAAGATCGCACGTGTGTTTTAAGGCCAAATTATGCAGAGTTGCATACATAACTTTATCTACACACATATTATAAATCCTCCATGATGGGTTCAGAAACAATATTTTCTGGCAACAAGTTATTTGTTGCAATCGTGGCTGCATATTTCCGATATCCGGCGCATTTTCACATCACACACACTCCGAGAAGACTACTTACTATTCATATTTTCAACTAAAATGTAAATTACAAACAACTTTTTCTATTCAATTCAAAAACAGTTCTACTTTCGTTCAGCAAAACGCCAACATGGCGACCCTCCGTCAAGACCATTTTTTTTTTTAATCATAGACAAACGGATGAAGTCTCTATTCTCACGTCACTCGAGATCAAATATTGTGCAGTTTATATTAGAAAAACATACTGAATTGACGTTTCGTATCAATAACTTTTTAATATCTATGGATACTAGAATAGAGACCCACTTGAGTCTCATTTCTTTACTAAAAACGATAAAGAAGTCATGTTATTTCTTTATCGCAGCACTGGTTTTTCCTAATTGGTTGTCAAAATGGTGGTCATTTCATACGGTTTTTGATTAACCAATGGAGGTTTTATGATATGGGTGTAGATAAAATGTCTTTAAAGCTACACCTAATTTCTATTGGTTCAATGTATACAGACATGTTATGCAATCAATTAAAACGCTAAAAGTAATGTAAAAAATTTGCCGACGGCTTTACTACAAACTGGTTATCAATGGTACATTTTTTACCGGACCGCATACTGCAGTATACGATACGAATACATTTTTTCTATATGGAGCTTAGAACAAACCGGCTCCTTACATTCCTACAACACGAGTTATACTAAAATGGCGTATACGTTACGTAGAATAAATCTCGCTTGTGGTTGAGAGCTTTTTATAGGTTAAGAGGATATTCTACGACTTTTCACTACATCACTGAACAAATCGAAAATATTTTACCAAACACTTTATTAAAATGGAAGCGGTTCTTTAAAAATGTTAGGTCCCATGATCATATCAATGTATTTTTTCGCGATTGACTTACAAAATAATAAACGTTAACATTTATGATGTCGCAAATAATAAAAAAAATGCTATTATTTCCATTGTTTGCGAAATTAGGAGAAGATTAAGCCACTTGCTTTTTAAAATCGATAATTATGTGCCTGTGCCGGTTACATAAAAAACTATAAATGCTATGGTTATATAATTTATGTGAACGTGATAAAAATGTGCTCTAAATTTAAATGCTTGATGATTGTTTTTCCGTTATAATAACGACGCGGATAGCCTAGTTGGTAGTGACCCTGCCTCCAAAGCTAGCGTCCCGGGTTCGATCCCCGGTAAGGGCAAATATTTACATTTGTGTGATGAGCAAGAACGTTTGTTCCTGAGCCTCGGATGTTTCCTATGTATTTAGGTATTCATTTATCTATATACGTATATGTATCGTCGTCTAGTACCCATAACACAAGCCTTTAGAGCTTACATTGGGACTAGATCGAGTTGTGTAAAGATTGTCTCGCGATTTAATTAACAAGGATTAGTAATAATATTACTGGAATCAAAGATGGCCCTAAGCCACACCTTAATAGATGTTTTGATTAAAAGTGCAAACGTAGCCTCTGCCTGTAATATGTCTCAATCATTACTTTCAATATTGTTATTCAGAATGTTTTTGATGTCCGTGGTAAGTAAATGTATAAATATCACGTGGGATGAGAGATTTAAACATACATGCCCCAGTTTTACTATTACAGGAAAGGATTTACAAAGAGTTGAAGAAACAAACTTCCGCTGTCCATCGGAATTCACAAATAGTTTTATTTACTGACATGAGAAACTGATGTATCTAGTGGTTTAGATTCGTGAGTTTTTGTTTTATGCGTGATTGTAACAACATTACAATAAAGTTATATTAAAGGTCAGTTACACGAGCAACTTTCCACAGCAATTTATAGCCGAGAACTATAGCTGTCGTACTCTAACTTTGTGCGTTAGAGGAAGATGCCTATAAGTAGTTGCCGGCTACATATTGCCGTAAAAATGTTGCTCGTGTAACTGTACTTTTAAAGCTATTGCAATTGAAAATTTAATATAAACAAGTTAAAATTGACAAAAGCCATTATTGAGCTAGTTAAAAATCTAAACAATTTCAAGGTTACTACCTGTATTTTTTAGTTTCTCGAAAGCTCCTTTTTTATTAGAAATATAATATTTATTTAAAAACTTGTTACCTAATTCTTCGTTGCAGTGACCAGACGATCCGCTAATCAAGCGAGCTGGCCACAGTATGGGGACCGTCTGAATGACGTCACTGCGAGGTAGAATATGCAATATTTGAAAATTGATTATTCTATACGAAAATAGGGCTTGGAGGAGCTTTTGAGAAAAAAAAAAATACCGGTCCCTTTAAATTATTCAAGCCAGTTAACTAGCTCAAAAAAAGAAGAGGGGAAAAAAGTCAATTTCTCTTAATTTGTTTGTAACAAAAAATTGGGAGTAAAATGCCTGCTAAAGGACGCTTCTCCCAAAAACAACTAACGTAAATTTTCATGTCAATTTTCCCTTCTACTTATCTATACATTTCATTGAATCTAAATCAAGAGTAAACTTCCATTCACCAAAGATAAAGTCAGTCATGCTCACTCTCCGGGACGCCGGGATAATGAAATCGTCTCATAGTTTCCCACATTTTTTGTCCTGCTCGTGACAGTATTTTCACCATGATTTATCCGGGCTCAGATTCCCATAACCCAATTTACTTTCCTTTATCGACGTGTTTTATTGGAGTTTTTTCAAGAATAATGCAGTGTCGGAAATAATTCTGGTTGCTCTCTGATTCTTACTGTCAACTGGAACAATGCGGATGGATAGAAATATTATTTTATAAAACGTATAGATTCACACACATGTGTCGAAATAACGCGACTTAAATACGTTGATATAACTACAATAAGTATTAAAAACAAGCGAGGGAGAGCAAGACTTTAACCACCATTTATAGCTAACTACATACGTTGATTATTCATGCAATAAGTAAGTTCCGTATCTAATTATTAACTTCACAGTACCCTCGATTATAACAAATAACAAGAAACTCTTATCAGTTGTTCGCCGTACGAGTAAAATTATGTCAATTTTAGTTATGAATAAAATAACTGTTTGATTCTATAAACAGTCAGATCCCTGTGTCATGTGATTAAAAAAGTATACTTAGAATAAAGGCGCATTTAAAACTGATGATTCACATTGAAATTAACGTTTAATTAATTTCACATTAACTTATCGATTCACATTAAATGATGATTATTACCGATAAAAGCAATCAAACTTGATTTTGAACGAATAGTTTCTGCATTTTTTTAAATAATTAAATGCAATTAGGTACTGTAGGTACATTTGTTAATGTAATTAGTTAAGTACCCATGATAGGTAAAAACGAATATTAAATAATAGGCACAAATACAAATTATCCGCCTCACCTCCAGTGTTCGTTCAATGTCAGTATTCAAGCGTCACCCACACGACAGATTAAACAGTTAAACAAACGAACCTAAGCGTAACCCCAATCACCGCTCCACAAACACCGCCTTATTTGACTTACAATAATTTAGTTAACTCCAAGTTCACCGGTGTTCCCATGCTCCCATTGCCGTCTTAACAACAGAGCGATGCATTGGAATTGGCCAGAAAATCACGATAAGTATCTCTCGGTTGTCACGAACCAATTCCGGCCGATACGCTCCCGAGGTTTCAAGACTTTCGAGTGAGAGGACGTGACCTTTGTGCCGGCTAGAGCCAACTCGGAGTGTGAAACGTCATGTCTAGCCAGCGGGAGGCGCGGGTTGACCGAGCGCCGAACAAATTTTGTTAATGTTTCAAACAGAAAAGGCGTCTCATCAGGCACTTGGATACCAGACGTCGATCAAACGCCACAATGAAAACACAAATCTGATTTAGTTTGAC
This sequence comes from Tortricodes alternella, assembly GCA_947859335.1. Taxonomy (NCBI): domain Eukaryota; kingdom Metazoa; phylum Arthropoda; class Insecta; order Lepidoptera; family Tortricidae; genus Tortricodes; species Tortricodes alternella. The sequence goes on from OX401981.1 coordinate 5,769,135, forward strand.
CCCTAGAACGGGGATTAGTCACTGCTGATGTTATGATTATTAGTTATGTTTATAGTTTGATGAAAAGAGATAACTCTTTGTCTTGAATTTATGCGTTATGCTATTTGGAAATTATATTAACGCTGCTTTAATAACAATAATACCACTTTTATATAGAGTTAATGGCGCAATCAAAAACAATACATGTAGCCTTTTTTAACTATTATTAGACCATATAAGATAAAAGTCTGTTGTTATTAAAAGGCACTTCAATTTGCGTGGTATTCATTATTAATGTTTTTTTTGCTACTGTATTTTGTCTAAAAGATTCTTACGCGTACTTATCATGACATTTGGGTACGCCTCATAATGTGTCATAAACTTGCACTGCTGTTTTAAAGGCCTTTATATATATGACCGTATATAACTAGTGTGTTTTGATAGAGTTGCACACATTTAAAAACACTTACTTTAGTCAAAGGGCGGCCATGCCGCAGAAAATATTGAAATTTAAGAACCTAGGACATATGGGCAAAATTACGTTTGTATGCGCATTTGTGTATGCGCCATAATATACAATCCGTCAAAGTTCAATAAGATATGGGACTCTAGCTGACTGACCACTTTTGGCCAACTGGGGTAACTAACTTTGCATAACTAGATTAACATTGAATGTATATTTTTATCTAACTTCTTATAGCCCAAACAGTACTGATACAAACTAAATTATCCCTCAGAGCCTCTCTCTTTAACTAGTATCGAAGGAAGAGATATACTAAGTGAAATAGTAAGACAAAAGGCATGCAAAACTATCTACATAATATTTAGGCTTGTTTCCTGAGAAATTCTAATTAGTCCGTCTTTTACATTATAAAAAAATATTGTACACATATTTTTTCTTTTGTGAATTAAACACGACTTTGTACACTTTTTACCATTAAGTGACGTCATTAGCCCCCCTCTCCTGAACAATGATGCGCGTTATCTTTGTCAATTTTGATTGATTTCATAAAGCAAAAAATACGTGTTCAATATTTTTTGATAATCTGACTGACGGACTAATTAGAATTACTTTTTTTTACCCAGGAAACATCTCAATTTAAAGTTATCCCATCCCGGCTGACTGTCGATCCACTATTTTATATTTTACTTGTAATGATAATATATTGTTCAACTCCAATCATATCTGAAAGCAAACCGCAGCAGTATTAAGGACTTTCAATTTGATATCTGCCCGATTCCTTATCTATTCCTGAGACGTTGGGGGACCGTCCGTCCAATGGAGCGGTTAACCGTGAAATCCAAAGATAGGTCCAATATTAATAGCAGGTATCTCGAAACCAGATATAGTTTTGGAAACGTATCAGAGATAAAAGATTGGAAACGAAAATCTGCACTTGACAGGGATTAAAAGACAATTTAGAGGATCTGGATTACAATAAACTCGAAACTTTTAGCTCCGTTTAGATGCCAAGGTCATAAGTGGTATTTATTTTAATAAATATTTATTAGGGGTTGTCTTACAAGCAAATGGCACCTTTATATTACAATATCAGTCATGGTTGCCGTCCGTCAATTTTTTTAATACATAGGTATATTGGCCTAGAAACTTGCGATCTGGTATATTTACACACTCATAATTTGCAGTAATTGAAACAAAAATCTTTATTTTTAATTAAAAATTCGGGGCTGCGCTGCCAGTAAGTACATTATTATATTTTCTTTTATTCTTAGAACGAGCGCGTTTGAGTAGCAATATATTATTAGTGGGTAATATTACTGGAAACTGGATAGCAAACAAATTATGTTGTAATATGTCCGTAATTGATTAAATAACATTCAAAAAGTAAAATAATATTGATTAAAACATAGTTTTTTTAATTGACAGTTTGTGGCCGTCTGCTTGCTTTTAATTTAAATGGTAAAACATGCGTCAGTTGCGTGAATATACAAATTTACTAAAGGTTGGTATGTACTAGTTGTTCCGTCGGGCTGGACAGTATCGAGAAAAAACTTAAACCAGACTGGTCGCCCATTGAAAGCATGTCATACCATATGCTGCTTGCGACTGCGCTCACACTTTAAAAACTATAACAAAAAATCAATAACCGCTCTTCGGACCGTGTCCGACAGAAGGTCACAAAATACAACTCTAACTAGTTACGAATATAGAATGTATTGTAAATCTCCTTTATAGCTTCCATAGTGTATCCGTGACGGTTGAAATATGACTTGGGAGCGTTTTCTACCTGAAAAGGGACTATCATTATGGCCTGCGATGATTGTCGGCAAGCCGAAATTATTTTGAACCTTTTTTATGAGCGATACAACTTTGAGAAATGGGTATTTCTCTATACTGAAAGAAAACAACGGGCTTAACGGTTATTTTTGGACATTTGGTTAACAACAAAGTATCACTTTTGCTGTCGGCGAAATAAAAGATTCCTGGCCAACTTTGTTCTTTAAACAAACCACAAACTTTATTAGTAATAAATGAGCAGAATTTAAAGTTAACTACATAATAATGGTGGGTAAATAAAGCTCGTCATTAAACAAACTTTGTAATGAGTTAATGGATACTAAGGGGAAGGTTTTAGTGGTTACTCATAAAGAAACTAGAACATTTTATAATATTGATTTATTTTCATAATAGTACCTAGTATGTTAACAGTCGACAAAATATAATATAGGGACATTTAACCGTACAGTATGTATGTGCCACTATTAATTACCTGCTGTTGTTCATAATTTGAATTGCTGCTAAAATATTACATTTTAAGGGAAATTAACATGCATACATTGTTGGTGTCTCAGTAATAATTTTAACAAAATGTACAAACTATGTACAAAGTTTAATGCTATTCAATTCCTACCTAATGACTAGTAAAACTAAAATAATTTACGTACAATATTTATAATTTATACATGAAGTTACTTTACATAATCTATCGACAAAATATTTGGTAACAATGAGATAATATAATCTACCAAAATACAAGTTTAATCGTTCAGATTAATGGCAATACCTACACAATCGATTTTTGTCGGATCAGTCTTAGAGGATAACAATAATCAATATTCTCATTATTAAGTTTCCAACATTCTTTTGATTTATAGACAAATAAGGCATTCAACTACTTCTATGCAATTTTAAAAGTACAGTCTCTTTTAAATATAATCTTAAATCTATGAAACCTACGAAGGAACAAGTCTTCAACAATTATTTGGCCAAATTATGAAACCAAACATTGTGAGATTATCACGTTTTAATAAGGCATGGCCAACTTAAAATGCAGTCTACCCAACACGTTCATGTGCTTGGAATGTAAAATCTATAAGAATTTATCTCCAGTAGATAACGACAAGCTTTTAAACCATCTTATCATCTGTGCGTGGCTATGTGAGTCTGTGGTAAGCACTCGTGTACAGAAGAGCGAGGTTGCAAGTAGCCTTGTTCGTCGAGCATTGATGGGGAGTTCTGAACGGGATGTTTACGTAAGGTATGGGGAGGCCTAGGCCGTCCGCCGTACGGCTGTTCATAATTCTGCGTGTCTATTGAAATGTAACTATGATGAAGGTTTTCCCCATCTGGAATTTGACTCGTCAACGTAGTGTTTGTTAACATTGACGTGTCATCCTCAATGTTGATGCCAACGCTGGCTGCCGCTGTCGGCGTGGTTGGAGGGATGGCATCGTACTTATACCAAAGCTCCGGTGCTGTTGGGGAAGCTGTGTATCGAGATGGATGACGCCTGCCATTCGGACACACATTGTGATTATAATTCAATGTATCTTTGTTCCAATGCAAGTTCGAAATATCTGGCATTACAAATCTTATTTTCTCCCAAAACTTCTTTTCACCCCACAATAGGACATTACATGATTTAAGGTAGGTTTGAAAATCTAAATCTAAATTAAGCGCACTCACATCCGTTGTTAAAATAAACACAACTCTATGACGTCTGATTGACGGATGAATAGAAGTAATAATTTGTTTTATAGCGGCTTTGAATGAGACTTTGGACCATTCATTCTGTAAAAAGTTAAACGATACAAAAATAATTATTCTTTTAGCCGATTCAGCCGCATTGGTTACCTGTTCACTTAAATAATTTTCAGGGGCAATTTGTAAATCCCTGTAATGAAAACACATGGTGTAACCAGAATGTTCCATCTCAGGGGCAACAACTTTTGATACAAAGTCATCATCTAATAAACTATACACAGCATATCCATCGTACATCGTATCCCTGTCTAACTCACTTTCTTGGATAGAAGCACTTTTGAACAGCCTGACGCCATATTTGGAATGCGCCCATAAGCGCACGTTCTGTCTAAATGAGAACGCTAAGGCACCAAACAATAGGATCAAAATAACACTTATTAAAACTACTGCCAATAAAGGTACAAAGTTCAGTTTTATGGTGCTCACTTCATCATAACGGTAAAGCTGATTCTCTGTAGGAATCGTATTGTCCGAAACACTGGAATCACGACAGTTATCAATCACGTCAAACACAGTAAGGTTAGAAACTAGTCCGTTTTCATCAACACACAACATTTCTAATGGATCTTGATTATTTTTCTTGAGCCAATTTTGAAGTAACAGTATATTGTTGCACGTGCACGTAAAGATGTTGCCTTCAACGTTGACGTTCTCTAATTGTGTGACAGCGACTAACTTTTTGTCAAGATCGAGGATTTTGTTGCCTTGCAAGTGTGCTACTCTCAAAGCTGATAAGTTTTCAAAGGTGTGATTTGCCACACTTGTCAAGAGATTATTATTTAGGTATAACTCTCTTAAGTGCTTTGTCTGTGAAAACTCTCCGCCAGTCAACTCAGTTAGATGGTTGTTTTCAAGATGAAGTATATTCAGGGCATGAAGTCCATTCAAGGTGTCATTATCGATAGTAGCTATGTTACTGTTATTTAAGTATAGCTTGTGCAATTTCTTCTTCCCTATAAAGAGGTGGCTATTCAATGAACCGAAATCATTACCGTCTAGATACAGCTCCGTAGCATCCATTGGTATCTTTTCTGGAATATCTGTATAGCCAACATTTGAACAGTCAATCACGTTTGAACTCCAATTGCTATCATGAAAGCACGAACAACCCTCTGGACATGTCATTTTGCAATCGCATGCTTCAAAGTCACAACAAAAGCAGCTTGACGAGCAATGAGTTTCATATGAACATAAGAAGTGTGTCTCGGGAACATCCATCAGGTTTGCCTTGCCGCCATATTTGTTATTTACAACTTCACATGTAACTGACTCCAAATCAACAAACCTTGGGTACTGCCGCATATGATTCCATAGATTTATTTTCTGAAGCCAAATCATGTGACAGTTACATACAAATGGATTATTTCCAATAAAGAATTTCGGCAACGATCTATGCTTGGCTACATGTGGCAGTGTAAATGCAGACAGTTCGACGGTTCGCAATTTATTTTCGGTCACGACAACTTTTTCTAAATTCCTTTTTTGTAAGAATGTACCTGGGTGAACCGTGTGAATTTTATTGTTATTCATGAAAAGAATCTCAATAGAATCAGGTATTGATCTTTCATCGACGATTTCCAAAGCATTGTAGCTAACGTCAAGCATTCGAATATTTTGTTGCGCATTGTGTTCATTATCCAGCTTCGTGATATTGTTACTATGAATATCTAGCCATTCAAGAGTTGCAGGCATATAACTGTAATCAAAGTAGATAAGTTTGTTGTCAGAAATGTTGAGCCAACCAAGGGTGTTCAAGTTACTAAATACGCCTCGAATGTCGGTCAGTTTGTTGCCATCTAATCGTATTGCTTTCAGCGTTGGGTTTGACAAAAATGCATCTTGTTCAATTGTGACTATTTTATTTGAGGCCAAATTAAGAACCTGTAGTGATGGAAGAGTACTAAAAGTGTCCTTGGGTATACTCTCAATTTGGTTATCAACAAGTCTCAATCCATAAAGTTCTTCCAAACCTTCAAATGACGTATTTGCTAAATTGGTTATATTATTTTTGCCAATATCAAGTGACTTCAAAAATCGAAGCCTTTTAATGCCCTCAGGTATAGTATTAAGGCTGTTGCCATTTAATCCTAGGTCTTGTAAATAAGTTATGTTTTCAAAGCATCGTTCATGTATACTGTTGATATTGTTGTTATCAAGATAAAGTTGATTTAGCACAAACAAGTTGGAAAAGATGTGTTCATTAAGTGACTTGATTCTATTGTCTGAGATTGAAAGTTGATGTAGATTTTTCAATTCCACAAAGGCTCCGTTGCTAATGGTTTCAATGGCATTGTTATCCAGGTTCAAAACTTGTAAATTATTTAGGTCCTGAAATAACTTGGGGTCCAATCTAGCAAGAGAGTTGTGTGACAAATTCAAAATAACTAAACGAATAAGTCCAGCAAACGTGTCTCTATTAACCCAATCATTTGTCAGGCGATTTCTTGATAAATCCAGTTTTTCAAGCTGATCCAATCCTTCTAGTAGTCCCGGAGCCAAAACTGCAAGCGAATTGTTCGCTAATGAAATTTCCTTTATTACACGCGATGATTGAAATAGTTCTGGAGGGACAGCAACTAACTTATTTCCAGATAAATTCAATTTTTTTAATGAATTCAGTCCAACAAAGGCTCGGTCGCCTATCTCATTAATTAGATTATTATGAATTTTCAATACTTCTAAAGATCTGAGGCTCGAAAGACCGTTATCAGGCAGTCTTAAAATATTGTTGTGAGATATGTCAAGCATTTTGAGTCCAGTGTTGCATGATTTGCCGGGTGCGATTGGTCCCTTGCCCCAGTCAGAGAAGCCAATTTCAGATATGTCTTGTATTTTATTGTTGGTAAGATTTAATGACTCTAAACTGAAAAGCGGACAGAACACTTCAGAGGGTAACATGTAAATGTTATTGTCCCCCAAATCCAATGTTCGAAGTTCCATCAGGCCACGAAAACTTTCAGCGTGGAATTCCATGGTCATTGCAGGCCAATCAGTATTGTACGAGCGTAGAGTTAAACTTGTTAAGTCACGAAGCGGAGATAGAACTGTCGCTGGAACGTAACGAATTTTGCAGTACTCAATGCGCAAGTCCTCTAATTTCCGAAGTTGTCCTAGGAAACTGCCGGTATTCATGTGTAACGAACTCTCAAAGAAGAGCAAATCCGTGCAAGTTAACTTCAACTTGTTGATGTTGGACGCCTGCGCGTTCGTTATGTTTTTAAACAAGAAGTCGGCAGATCCGATGGTTTTGATGTTACACGTGAGAAAGTTAGATTCACTCAACTTTGCGTCCGAATAGTCCCACTGACAGCCGGCGGGGGCGGGCGGCGCGGATCGTGCGCGCGCACCGGCCAACACCACCAAACACATCCAAACTTTTAACGAAATCATTCCGGACAAGTTCTCGATCATTTTCACATGGAAATACAATTCATTTGTCACTTTTCAATCACTTCAAATAGTTCTAAAAACTTTTAAACACTGAAGTCCAATTTTTTAAAGTTTATGTTGTTGTGTACACTTTATTTTACAGCGCATGTAAACACAGAGTGCGTGATCGCGGTAAAACTTTTGACGCAGCCATGCTCCCCTGCGGTCGGGCGGTAACTGACCTACGAAGTTTGAACGAAAGCCGCATGGGTGTCGGGAGGGGAGGGGCGCGGAGCGGGAGGCTCGCTACGACAACGGGTGGGACCGCACTGCATCGGCTTACAACAGATGGCACGCGTGTTTAAATTCTCAAAAATATTAGTTGGCTATGGACCTATTGTAAAAGATGTGGTGCGTGATTCGATGGTTTCACCATCTCCGGTTTCATCTCAAAGGAGGTCGAAGTATTTGAAACAGTAGCACCGAACGGGCACCTGGCATCAAATGTGCATTGTGAAAAGAAATACCTATGAACGTTAGTATTTACTGATGACTTTACACAAATTAAAATGATTCAATTATATCGTGAATTATGACCCTTTTATCCTTACTAAAATTATAAATTACTTACTTACTAAAATTATAAATTATAAATATTATAAATGCGACGTGTTTGTTTATTTTCGTTTTTCAAGTCAAAACGAACCAATTGATGAACTTGATCTTTTGCATAACGATACTTGGAGACATCAGCTACTTTTATCCTGGATAACAAATCGGTACGCGGAATATTTTTTCAATGGCGCTTATAGTAGGTATAAAAAAATTTATGCCGTTTTTAATAACATGTAATCTAACCTACTCTAAGTATTTAGTAAAATTTAAGCCAAGGTACAATTTAAGGTATAGTCGAAATGCTTTTGGTAAGTATTTGTGACTGTAGCGATGTTGTGTTCGTTTAGTGTTCCATATTTAAAACACACACATTAATACGCACACATTTATACTTTTCTATCCACTCACACATATACAAATGCTTCCCCAAAGTGACTTAGGTAATAGTAGTGTATTATTATTATATTTTCATTGTGCTCTGGTTTCGAAATATAAATAGAGGGCGGACATTTCAAATCATGCAAAATGCAATGATTGACATTTTTGTGAAAATAATATTAAGAGATGCTTTGCAAAATCTACTTGAGTCAATAGGTATTTGAACAGCTGAGCTAGGTAAATGAATAAAGGTTGTAGAGATAATAACGGTACCTATTGAATGAAATAATACATTGAACGATAATAAGAAAATTTAAAAAATCTGCAACTGAAGTATTGCAGATTATTTTTATAAATGAAGAGCAGATTTTTTTAAATTCTTTCTTAGACGCAAACAACTTGCTAAAGTATTAAAATACTTTAAAAATAAACTTAGAATAAAATGCGTAGTTAGCCACAAAAACACGTTCATTCAAAAGAAGGGCTATCATGCGTCACCTCGACCTAATCGCGGGCATCGGATGATTCTACACGAGCGTTTCAAATTGCATCTACCGTGGGAGACATTGAGCCAACAACTCTTCCTAGTAATAAAACTATGGTCTTGAGATAGAAATGTATAGAAAATACTTACTTATATATTACTATTGATACATACAACAATGCCGATTAAGAAGGTGCCAGGAATTGTAAAATTTATAAAATCTGGAATCTGGTGGTGCATAGCCAAGTGGTCATGCACGCGTCTCTCAAGTAGAGGCTCGCAGCTTGCACGTCTGAGGTTTACGGAACTTATGAGCATTCCGATAAAGGAAAAAAGTCCTGAGGAATCCTGTACACGACTGTACGTGAAATTTTCAATTCGCACTGGGCCCGTGTGAGAACTGCTATCTAGCCCGTCTCGCTATAAGAGGATACCTGAGCCCAGGAGTGGGACGTAGGTATATAGGCTGATGATGATGACTGTTTTTTGCAGAAGAAGAAGCCCATCGCTACGAAGTCCGCAGCCCCACCAACCACAGAGTCTGCTACGCGCCAACTTTGCCTTGATGATCTACGAGCCCAAGGGGGGCTAGCACGACATGCCTGCGAGTCGTTTGTCGCTCAGTGCGTCTCTGTCTATCTAGTCAAATATGTAGGGGATGCACTGAGTGACAAACGACTCGCGGGCAGGTCGTGCTAGACTCACAGGTGGTGCAAATGATTGCGAGGGTCTTCGCGTCTATTGTGCAACGCATAGGCGCGACATCACAAAGCCACTGATTGACCGATGAACCTACCACGCCGAAGATAGGCCAAGTGGACCCAAACGCCAAGATAGGCAAGGAGGAAAGCCAAGATGGCAAACCCAAAGACCAGGACGCTGTCACGGGCTGCACTAGATGCCGCCGCAAAGGGCATACCTAGTCCCTAGGCCCATAGGGCGATGCACGTGGGAAGACTCGATGATGATGATAATCCGTACACCTTATCTTACCGGCTCTTGCAAGGTCAACCTGGATTAACCTAAAATACCTGGTACCTAAAATATAACTCTAGCTATCTGGGCTTTCCGATAGTGAAACCGTATTGTCCGGATTTGGTAAGATTTCGTTTGAAAAATAAACCTATAAAATAAAGGTATAGCTATCTCTCTTTTTACTTTTACTCCACGTTGGATGAAATGAATGTCATATAGTACAAGGTTAAAAAATGACTTTTTTTAATGTAAACTTTGCAAAGAAAGATAAAGGCACAACATAGGCAAATGGTTTTTATATCACTAACTCAATCATCAATAGAGACCTAGTTGTTTACAGATTATGAAAGTGAATCAAACTCAATCCCTAAAGACGACCGAGGGTAGATCATTCCAAGAAAAAAGGTCATTTATAGCAAGGTCACTAGTCCAGACTATTGATATTCCTAGTCAATATTGAATGTCAATATATCGCGTACCTATGCGATGCTCCAATATTGACAAGACGACATCAAACACAATAATATTACCACTTATCTCGTAACAACTGACTCAGAAAGCATCTGAGAACGATCCTCCCAAAGGAACGTTACATAACCGTGTTGACATTATCCGATATCTGTGAACTAAGTTCAACATGCCTTTTATGTGGAAGAATGACTCCGTTTATCAATAATATTTACGAGCTTTTAATCTTCGAAAGATTGATTTTAACTGGGTGCTTCACAACCACGTGGCGCATCGCAGTCAAGTGTTTATTATTAATATACTATCAAACATGTTCCTCTTCTGATGCACTGGGAGTGAAGAAATAGCATAGAATGCGTGCAGATGCTTATCATCCTGGCATGTCGTAAAAGTCGACTAAGGGACGGGTCCTCTCCAACATGGTGGACTATCTGTATGGGCGATGGGCTGATCACCTGTCACCATACGGTTCATCATACCATCTTAGGACTAATAAATCGAACGTGGCCACCCACAAGTAGTCTGTGGCTCTGCCCACCCCATTAGGGGTTTCGGGCGTGATGCTATGTATCAAACTTGTATGTTGCGATGTACTAACTTATTTATAAGTTATGCTATAAGCTAACGTCCATCTATTAAAAAACCTAATATCACATTCATATTATTAAATTGGTCTGCAGATGTGAGCAGGTTTCTTTTTATCACATAGTATCAAATAGCTCATATCGCAGTAAATTTTAAATTGACATTTTGATAAAGTTTATTTTTGTAGAGACATTAATGGACTTTTGATCGTAAGCACCGGAATAACTGTTTATAAACGATATAGGATTATAGTTATAGCATTTTGTCTCTGTCTATCACCATCTTTTTATTAGTTCAAGGTTTCAGAAATTCAAACATTCAAGTTAAGTAAAGAAATAGAAATTCCGGTGAACGGAAGCTTTTAAAATAATGTAAAGAGCTGAGCGTGACACTTGTAAAATAAGACAATGGAGAACTGCAGCCAAATTGAAACCAAACATGAAGCGACTCCTGCACGGTATTATTGCAAGCAATTCTATTAACCGTAACCAAAAGCCTTTTACCTCCTATTCAATTTTGTGTTCGTCCAGTCGTTTTCTCTTTGACACTATTTAAAAAGAAACCATTGAAAACAAATGTTCGACGGTCGGGAGAAACAAACAATGTGTGGACTATCTCTTGCCCGCAGCAAAAAAATCCTTTCTAAATTTACGAAGCACAATAAAACTAGGGACTGAGCAGAGTGAGACAAAAGTATTCTACCGCAATTATATTGCCTCAATAAATTCGTTTGGGCAGAAATTTTTACAACGTTATTAGTTTATGGTAGTTTGGTTGTCAACACCGCAAATAATGAGCTAGAGTTTTAAATACGTGATTGTTTTAAACACTCACCACGCTACAAATTGTTTCTTCTGAACTGTCCTTTCAAGTTTTACGGAATTTATTGCTTACCAATATTGCTTCGTGTTAGTTTCGTTTATGTAAATGTGGCTCTATTTACCATAATTCGACATTTATGGTTCAATAAATAATCAACAACATTTACTGCTTGTTCTTCCGTAAGAACAGTATTAAACAATAAAACATATAATAATGGAAATTAGTTAATCAACTTGTATGGTTGCGGCAAACACACTTCAGCTTATAAATTATTATAAAGAATTCATATTCATTTCAGCAATATTAAAATCACACGGCAGGAAATCCCGTACTCTCTGCGAGACAAATTCATCGTCATTGATTGAATAAGATTTATGTTGTATCGTTCCCCGTAAAAGGTTTATCTTTAAAAGCTGTGTTTCGGTGTAGCGTCTTAAATGCGTGATTATTATTTGTAAAATAAGACATCGAATCGCATCTGTTAGAGAATGTTGAACGTTAAAGGCGTTTTAAGATAATCTGGACAAAATATTGCTTGGCTCTTGATAAAGGTGGTCTTGGTAAACAGGTACCTACTCCCTGGGCACGTTTCGAGTCAAGTAACCTGCAAGAAAGGGTCCGAAACAGAAAATGCTTTGTGCTAAAAACGTCGACCCCTTATCTCCCTTTACGGGTCGCGACCATAGATACAAGAAAATGAAGAACACCGCCATTGATTTAAACCAAACTTCACATTATTATAATATAAGGCATCATTATTACCTCATTAGGGAGACGTTTATAATTCAGCGAATTGACAACTATGATTATATTTTGCAATATCGATAAGGCAGTCATTATGTAAATGAGCCATTTATGAGACGTTTCATTATAAAAATATTTGATTTTGAGATAGTAATGCTCATGGGGTCATTGGACAATGAAAACACGTTAGAGAGTTCTATTATTGCCTAAGGTTTGCCAGTATGTTCCCGCAGGAACTATATATCATCATAATCTTTAGGACCGTTTAAAATATCATATTAATATAAAAACAAGTTTAATCGGACTTAGTTCCAAGAAATTCTGTTAAATTGAAGTTAAAATGTATTGACAAATGAAAAATATCATTATATTAACATTTACTATTATAAAGATAACGATATCAGCCTTGCTCCGCAATTATAAAATATTGCTTAAAAAGATCAGAACTTCAATAAATCTATTTATTTTGTAATTTTATAACTAAGATCAATCTATTTTTGGATTCTTATCAAATTGAATCATTTACATCGTCCGCAATTGTTTGACCTAACGAACTAATAACTTCTTTATAATCTCAATGGCTCAAAGACATTGAGTGGCAAAATGATTATACTATCGACATATTTCTATATCAGAGAGCCATAGCTGGGCACGTCTATTACCAACCGCCCAACCAGACATTTCAACCAACGGTCGTTAATCCGTTAGTCGTTAATTAACGAAGTTAAGATTTCGAGTAACGGATTAACTTTGAAGTTAACTTAAAAAAAAAACGGACTCATTAACTTCCGCTCCAGCAATTAAAGTCCGTTAATCGTTAATTAAGTACTTACCTACTATTTGCCAAAAGAACACCGCGCGAACCGCGCCGCGCCGCGAAAAACACCGCGCAGTCCATTCTTGTATTCATTACTCATGTGTCCTGCTAAAACCCATAGCCCACCATACCAACATTTTTTATAAATATATGACTAACGAAACGACATATAAAATGCAATTTCTATCACGAGTTAACGTTTAACGATTAACGTTAACTTCCGTTAAATCTTCCAACATGTAACGCTTTAAAGTTTAACTTTTTTGCTAACGGATTAGCGATTACAGAAGTTAACTACTTGATAATTAATGCAGAGAATTAAGTTTTGCTGTATGTTTATGACACTATTATTAGACAATGTTCGGGTTAGTACCCGTAAAGTTGTGTTAAATGAAGCATCTATAAAAGCATACCAAATAGAACGGCACTCATAAAAGTCCATACAACAAGCAGATTAGATATTCAACCCTCAAAACAATGTGCAAATCGCAATTTCCATATTCGTGCCATGTCTTTCGCTTCATGGCACCCGCTAGCGCCTGCTTCCAGAGGCTCAGCACGAAGTCATCATTCATACGAGTAGATATCATCGTCGCTCGTCGTGGCCACGGCTCTCAGCTTGTTAACAATAAAAACGTTATCCGCTCACAAAATGTATCCCAGAATGTCCAGACTTACTTTTTGTCTTGTTTTAGTGTCGCTTAGTTGGTATTTTTAGATCGACTGCGGACCATCAAGAAAAAGAGACCACTTTGTTTGTTTAGTTCAAGGATGCTTAATTTCTAACATTCATCAAAAACTGTAGTGTATCATATCGCTTTGGTTTATCTTTATCTTACTTTGCGAAGCTGACATTGGAAATAAAGAAACATCTTGTTACCGTAGCAATGATCGTTTTGTATCACTTAGAATAATGTCGAATTAAGGCCTAGTAGGTAATCGTCCAAATCCTATAATTAAATTAGTATGTACTAAATTGCCTTAAGGCTAAGCAGTCGGCGATAATTCGATAATCCGATAGGATGTAGACGAAATGGCGCCAATCACAAATTGCCAATCAATAATGACCCTAAGGACGTGTAATTAACAACTGCATTAGTGGTTGCATTATGCATGTCGCTGAATCTGAATCCAGGTATAAGTTTATTCCTCTACAGACACGCGCTGTGTTCCTGGTGCAACCTGTTTGTAAATCAGTATGACTGTAACTATTAATGATAAGATGAAAAAGACAATCAAATTGGAATACCAAAAAGAGGAATTAATCTTTTGTTTTAATTTTTAAGGATCTTCTGAAATTAAGAAAAAAGCGTATATTCGCCTACAAGTTAGGGAACCAAACAGAACAACCTGACGTCGTTACTGTCCACAGTCCCGGTTGAATCGGTTGTTGCATGAGATTTTTTCATAAATACTTTTCAAGAGAATATAAATCACTTTTCGTTTTTTTTTAAAGTTTCTAATTGAGTTGTGTTGCTTGATGCTTGGCATGGCATCCTAGCTTGAAGCCAGTGTCCTCTAGCAGAAATGTTACACATTTGTATGGTAAAATCGACAATTGATATTATGAAGCACTTGTAACGTTTGTTTTATAGGGCACTAAATAATTGGATATTATGTATTTAAATTCCACCTTAGGTTTGTTTTAATAATCAATACACATATTAGAATAACTACCTAGCAGAAATTAGGGAGAACCAAGAAAAAACGATTATAATAATAAAAAGTCGAGATAAACTCCTACGCATGCCTTGCGTATTTGATTTCCGGGACCAGTACAAAGCGGCCGGCACTAAAACGTGCAAGCTCAACCTGTTATCTGCCACGAGTATACTGCTTACAAACATTTACATAATTACTAAGGCTTAAATGCTTTTAATCGTACGATTGCATGCAGTTAACGCTATAATCAAAAATGTACAAGCAATTACGAATTTGGCAGCGCTTATTTGTTAATTATCTGTTATTAGCATAATAGTAACGTTGAGTGAAAAGTCCCGTTTTAATGACGGCGACTAGCTCATTTACTATAAGTATTTACTTAAAGATAATTAGGAAAGATGTCCTACGCTTAATTAATTCAATTAGAAAAGGACTTTTGAGTACCCTAATTATTTTCATGTCAGTACAAATATACCTTTTTTTGTGACAAACCTTCAAACTTTCTCCCTCACTCAGTTACTTTCGTAACAAACAATTCAAATACGATTTGTAATTTGTCAGTTGTACGTTTATCGCAGACATATCTCTCACGTCCACGTCTGCGCAGTAAGGATCTAATAAGAACCGTGGGCCACAGTTTTTGTTCATAGCACCCGACTGGGTCTGGTCAATCTCACAGGACGTATACAATTATTTTAATCTTCTTCAAATCATACTTGAACAGCTGTAGAATAATATGGACATGTCGTGTCGCCGAAAATAAATCAGAAATCCTCAGTTAAATATTTAATTTAACTGAGGATTTCTGATTTATTTTCGGTACTGTAAAAGAAGTTATACGTTTATTTTATATGGTGTTTTTATCAAAGGCAAAATTAATAAATATTTTTAAGCACAGGCATTAGCCTTCCTTAAACATAATTATGGGTACATAGCCAACCGTTAAATTTTTTGTCAAATTGTAACCGTTATAATTTATTTTTTCATGCATATTATTATATTAAGGCATTATTAACACTATGTACAAAGATATTACAAAATATACAAAAATAATACGGGCTTAATCACTGTTGTCACAAGAACAGAACGAAACAGAATTATTTTTGCGAAAGATTCAATTCACTATATCGTCACTAGAATGGTAACATAACGAGAGTCTTTGTTTTTTACATTCACGATTTTAGCATTTTAATGACCATATAGTTAATCAGTTAGCAATACCGAATAGATAGCAGTACTCGGGTTAACTTTCAGGATAGCTGATAATTATTATCACTTAGGTTACGAAACACAATAATTATGCCAGTTCTACATCAAGAAAAGTAATCAGTGTATAAAGTAGGTTTTGAAAACATAAAATTAGAAATGGAACATATCACCAAGCATCCAAGTCAGGTAAAAGGAAGGAAACACTCTTTCTCGTCTCACCAACTAAGTAATGTCTACGCTATTCTAATGTGCCTCCAGCAGACCAAACAGGTTATTATATTCGGACACGTCGCTTGTTAGACAAACATGAGGAGATCCCGGCCGATATCTCGGAACAATGTGAGCGTGTCGTGGGTGAGACGATACCTAAAAAAATGCTAGGTAAGTGAGAGTCAGACTCACGCACAGAGGGTCCCGTACTATCGTACTTTGTTTTATGTACGAACTTTTCATGGAATACATACTTAGAATACCAAAAGAAAATAAATTAAATGGTGAATTATTAAGGTAATGTCCTAAAGTATACTGACGGACAGGCGGACAACCGAGTGAAGGCAAAAGAGTTCCGTGAGACCCTATCGTGTACGGAACCCTTTAAAATTGATTAATAAAAACCAAGCAAAAGAGGACCACATACAAGTTAAAAAAGATTACAAGGAAATAATATCTCCAATCGAATAAATATATTTTTCAGGCCATAGCAGAATTACATGAGTTTGAAGAAAAAAAATTACTCATTACATAACAACAATTTTGTTCACTATTCTGACATATCATTGAAAGTATATGCGATGGAAAAACTTTAGATAGCAAAGAAACGTAACGTACGTAAACATGGATATAATGATGAATATAACTTTTTCAAAATGAGGCCCCTCCAGAAAAAGAAATACGAAAGCATAGAGGGCAAGTCCTAATTGGAAAACGACATACTCATTCCCACCAAAAGGTACCCAAATTGGAGAGGAAACTTGGTTAAGGAGGTAAAGAGCGTATTGGGGAAAAGGATGATCTTATTACGATGCTTTTACTTAGTGGCCCTGTAACGATATTATCAAACTTGGTCCCTTTATCTTGCCTGCATGCACCGGTTTATCTTAATTTGATGAATTACACATCGCCATAAAAGTTTGAGCGAACAAGAAACTGTATTATTTAGAAAGATAAAACCAAGTTAAGATAAATACTTCCATTATTTAAAAATGTTATTTCACTGAAAATCATAACTAAGGTCCAAAAAATAATCAATGTAAGAAAAGAAAATGATCATTAATTTGATATCAAAGATATAAAAAGGAGGGCGTAACCAAATTACCCTAACATTGGTTCATAATATCGACATGACATGAATTAATCAAACAAAATAAATCTCACCATTATGCTAATGTATACAAAACATGCATTTTTTGTACTCGTCATTATTTGTTTCTGTTAAGTCATTAGGTTATTACACTTTGAATGTTATCGTTCACAATCAATCAAGTGCTACAGAATGTAACATCACCATACGAGTAGTAGACTTGAATTCAATATCAACTGTTAGCTTTAATTTTAAACCAGGTTCAAGTTCAAATGCGAAGGTCATAATGTTAAGTTGTTTGTATTGCAGATATCTATCTACTGGATCTGAATGCCATAAGGCCCACAACAGAAATATATTAGGTATGGTTTGATATAGTTACATGCCCTACCGAGCACAGCTCCTGTTGCGAACAACTAGCTTCATTATTCTCCGTTCCGATGGCTACACCCAGCCAGCAGTTCTGCTACAAGGACGCGGAGGTTACATCACACCAGAGTGGGAAGAAAAAAAGTACAATCAGTACACGTGTACAGGGGGGCACACTGGCATCATACGAGCGGTCGGTTGGAGGAATTATATGAACCTTCACGGCCTCCGACCTGACAGCTGCTTGTGCCACAACAACACGTCCACCCAGACGCGTTCATGCTTCCTGCCGTCATCTGAGACTCGAATAAAAAAAATACCTATAAGTAATTTGTTGTGCGTCTAATAAAAACATTTATATTCCCTATTTAAAATTAGGTAAACAACTTACCTAAACAAGTTACAGCTGCGTTGATGAGTCAAAAAATCAGAATTTCTCTTTCAAATATCGAGACCGAACGAGAAGTGGGCTCAACTCATACATAAAATGACGAAGGCCTTCCAAGAATGGAGGACTCGACCAAGAACAAGAAAAAAGTACCTATAGATAGTATACTTATTCTGCTCCGAACTATTGAATCTATTTTCAAAGATAGGTAAGTCAATTTCGCCAAGGTCCTATCTGACGGATGTTCCTTTGGCTTCTGTAATTAATGATCGCTCCTGGCATTTAAACGTAGGCATCGATAGATTAATGATAGCAGATAGCTAGGTCGAAACACTAGATAATGTATCTGGTCAGTGGGCTATTAATTCAATGTGGTTACTTAACTCGATCAATTCCAATTTGTGAAATAGACCACCCGTTTACGGTAATATTTAACCTAATAAAGTCAGAATTGTCAAGAAGTTGTTGATGCGTACGAATTGTCTTGACTTTGATATGATACCTGTTATTTTATTAGAGTTTGTTTTGATTATGTTATTTGTCTTGAATTTACGTAGTATACCTACGAGATGTTTTAGGGTTGAGAAGTTGAAACATCGATGTGGAATAGAAAGTTCAAATTTAGAACCAAAACAGACCTAAAAATAATAGTACACACAGAAGATCACAACACATATTTTCAGACACTTAACTCGTAATCTTATCTGAAAGCCAATAATGGTATAGATACAAAAATATGGCATTCAATTATACAATAAAGTGTGGTCGACAAGTCGTGCAATGGCTGCGTTTCGAATCGTCTCGAGTATAAAGGCGGTATGTGCAATAGATTGCGATGTCGCTTACGATGTTCTTACTAAATACGTCGGTACAGTCACATGTCCCTGTTAAAGCAGATACGAGTATTTACGAGGCATATAGGCAGATGCCACACATGTTCTACCGTAATTCGAATAGATGAGGCGCAGGGTTATCCACACTATAGGAACAGGATGCTAGAGCTAGCATCTAAGTCTTTAGCTTGGCCTTTGTTAGTAAGTTTAAGTTGATTAAATGACAGAATTTAATAAACAAATTAAGGTCATGTTCACTATTTAATTCTAATATGATTAATTTTCACATTTCAGGTTGATTAGAAAAACATAATTATAGTATGCCTTTTCAAGAGGCCACTTTCTTAATCTTTTTTAGGGTTCCGTAACTCAAAAGGAAAAAACGAACCCTTATAGGATCACTCGTGTGTCCGTCTGTCTGTCTGTCTGTCTGTCTGTCTGTCTGTCCGTCTGTCACAGCCAATTTGCTCCGTAACTACTGGACCGATTGAAGTGAAATTTGGTATACATATGTAAATCGGTGACCGCAATACGGACGCGTAACGTAAATTAATGAATTTTAAACATGGGGGTCACTTTTGGGGGGAAATTACAAAATAAAATAATAAAGTTATGCAAACTATATTGTGTGACATATCAAAAAAAAGGGCTTATTGTGAGGATCTTAAATATATATTTTTTGGAATTTTAAGATAAATAGTTTGGAACTTATTTAGGAAAATAGGCGAAAATTGACCTCCCCCCCTTATTTCCGAATGTACTAGGCCTAAAATTTTGAAAAAATACAGAATATAGTCCTTTACCTATAGATTATAGGAATACCTATTAGAAGTCTATGGTATTTAAAGTAACATAGGAAATTTCAGATAATCATGTACCGAACAGAACCCTCTCCACGCGAGTTTAACTCGCACTTGTCCGGTTTTTAAATATCACAGTGGCTGCACTTCTGACACTATCTAAGACCGATTGAAAATAGGAGATCCAATGAAATATAGTGGTTAATAAATATCTATGAGGTATCATGCACACCGGTTCTGTATGTTATCGTTAATATCCATATATTTTACCTATATAAAAAATTCGAAAGTCAGTGTATTTGTCTACTACCTCATATTTTATCCCGGTATTTCGCGAAGAATTTTCTCACTATACAATTATTATTTTTGCAGATCAAAGTACGTATTATCTAAATAATAATTCTGAGCTGACGATGTTTAGACCAAAGACTGATGTTTCGTAATTATTAGGCAATAACTAATTAGCACACTGATAATAATAATACAATTAAATATAAGTAGCATTTTTATGTACAAACAATCGTGATGAATCTGTACGTATCGTAAAATCAAACAAAATCCATTGGTTCAATGCAAGTGCAACGGCTTATTCTGATTAATATCTCCATCGAGAATATACGAGGTCAAACTTAATAAAGAACCCACAAGATATAACTGATACCAGCATGTAATTGTCCAAGCAATAAATCTATACTAACAATCAATTTGTATTGATATGAATCATTGTTTTAGAAAGTTAACACGTATATATTACAACAGTGTAGGTACGTACTGTTAAAACCCGCTTAAAATCAATGTGATGTCCCTATCTTCGTTATATTATTTAAATTATAAATGACAGACTATACTATCTAAGTAATTAGTCAAAATTATTTATATTTAAATAACATACTAAGAGGCAACCCTAGAGCTGAAATTCATATTAATGCTTGCTAACAAGTACAGAGCAGGCCATTGGCAATATTGATATAAATTGATTTCGACTTATGACATTCATTAAATAGTTCAACATAAATACCTTACCCATTGCGTATTAGCAGAGTAATGGTCTCAAAGAATTACTTTACTTTACTTTTAATTTACTTGTTCAGACGCGGAGACTATACATCTCCCTTATTAGTTGTATAAGATAATTAATTTGTGCCCATTAGGTTTATTTGTTGCACTTTTTATGTTAGTTTTAGTTATATGTAATTTTAAAGTGGAAAAAAGACTTACTGCTGAGTTTCTTGCGGCGTTTCTTCTCAGCAAATGTCACCTTTCGAAGCGCTGGTAGATTCAGACATGTAAAAGAGCCCGTGAGGCCTACTTGCAAAATAAATATTTTCATTTTCATTTTCATTTTCATTTACCTACTTACACTTGGAACATCAATGTCAAATTTCGTATAGGTTTACAAGTATCGGGCGAGAACGAGGTGGCGGTAGGATCTTGACGACTACCAGCCCGATTGGCCGGAGGTGGCACAGGACAGGGTGGAGTGGAGACGGAGGGGCGAGGCCTTTGCCCAGCAGTGGGGCACAATTGACTAAGATTGACTGAATGATACAAGTATACAAAATCCATCATCTATTTGAATATACGGAGGGAAGAAGTATTTTTTATAATGAGTACCTACCTAGAATTTAGCTCAACTTTAAAAAGCACTGAATTGATTACCTGTCGTATCCTATCTCGTTACACAACAGGTAAAAATAATTGCAATGTAACTCTAGTATTGCTTTAAAAAGAAGCAATAAAATATAAGAAAGAAGATAAATTTTTCGCTTATTAGTCATACGATCATAGTAACTCTCGAGACGAGGGTCAGGGTCAACTGTGAGTGCCTGCTCGTCAATTCCATACAGCCTGGTATCCACAAAGCACAATAAAACATGACGTTTTGATGGATTACCACGTTTCGTCTTTTTGTGATCTTCCAAGATGGTTAACAACTCGATATCTGTAGCTGAGTGAAACATGGATGATTAGTTATAGTTTTTGCAATGTCATTTAATTTACATGCATTAAACACCTTGATATTTATACCTACATAGCATCACGCCCAAAATCCCTAATGGGGTGGGCAGAGCCACAAGACTACTTATGGCCACGTTCGATTAATTAGTCCTAAGATGGTATGATGAACCGTATGGTGACAGGTGATCAGCCCATCGCCCATACAGATAGTCTACCATGTTGGAGAGGACCCGTCCCTTAGTCGACTTTTACGACATGCCAGGATGATAAGCATCTGCACGCATTCTATCCTATTTCTTCACTCCCAGTACAGCAGAGGAGTAAGAGAGAGAGAGAGAGAGAGAGAGAGGAGGAGTATTTATTGCAGTAAGATTGATATTGTGGAAAAATTGCAGAATAACTTTGCCCACAGTTCCAGCGTTGCAGTTAAATGTAACACTGATAAATCAGTCGATGACCTCGATCGGTATCAATCAAACCAAACTGCTCTAACTCTAATTTGAATTGTGTCAAACGATGATTGGTTGCACCACTGCCTACGCCTAATTGGCTGAATGAGTTTTGTTCGCGTGCTAGAGCGGTTTGCGTGAAGTTATAAATATTTTTTATTGGACATGCCAAAAGCTTTTAAGATTATGTATGTGTCTTACATTTCCTATCTTAACTCGCTAAGTTGACTTTATTCTTACTTTCCACATTAAACCTGCAGTGAAAATATATGAATTTCGAATCTACTGAAAAATATTTTCATAGTACCTAATAGGGACTGGGCAATAGTTTAATTTAACCTAAATGCAGTGAAGTGCTGGAAAACACATGTTCCTGTCTACTTGTACCATTTTATGTCTTAGTTTGTCCATTACCAGTCATTCTGATACTTAGAATACTGACTAAACACATCTATCTACAAGTTCTTTTGATGAAACAAAACAATTTAAGAAAAACTTAATCGTCGCAATATGTCAACTGTTTTCCGTGGTTTAATTTTACTCGTAGTGGTTTTGGTAGATAATGAATTTCTTTATGATTCTTGAAAGTTGATATCTTGGGAAATGCATAATCTCATAGTACATGCCAAAATGAAACTTGTTATCTCCTAAGCGGATATCAGAGCGGTAAAAAATGTACACATAAATCAAACGCCTCCTCTGCTACACTGAGAGTGAAGAAATAGCATAGAATGCGTGCAGATGCTTATCATCCTGGCATGTCGTAAAAGTCGACTAAGGGACGGGGGTCCTCTCCAACATGGTGGACTATCTGTATGGGCGATGGGCTGATCACCTGTCACCATACAGTTCATCATACTATCTTAGGACTAATTAATCGAACGTGGCCACAAGTAGTCTTGTGGCTCTGCCCACCCCATTAGGGATTTCGGGCGTGATGCTATGTATGTATGTATGTATAAATCAAAAGCAACGTAATTATAAAACGCATGCATATCTCGTCCATTCCATATTAACTCTTAGTAGTTCCGTAAATTGTTGAATAGGCTGTGATTGCAACCAACACTTTGGGCTTTGTTTCGATCGCACGTCGCGGGCCCATCTATCACAGCTCATGCCTGCGCCAATTTGTTACTTCACGTTGTTATTTATTTTTGATGGATATTTTTGCAACAGAGTGACAATAGGAATAAGGGTTATTTCATTTTAACCCAATTAATCAATGGTTTATCGTTTGCTTCTTAGATTTGTTAATTTTTCTTTATAGTAGTTTGTTTCTTTGGTCTCTTGAGTTACAAGAACTTAATTGAAAAAGTTTCCTCTTTTATTTTTAGGGTTCCGTACCTCAAAAGGTAAACAGGAACTCTTATATGATCACTTGTTTGTCCGTCTGTCTGTCTGTCCGTCTGTCCGTCTGTCTGTGTGTCAAGACCTTTTTCTTAGGAACAAATGGAGGTATGAAATTGAATTTAATATCAAATACTCAGCTCTGGAATTTCTTGATGTTGTGAAAAAATCAACCTTCTTACTCACCGCAATCAAAAGATACTGCCGTTTATGGTATATATTGATACTTTCAAGGGAATCCAAAGGGTATCCCGTTGACCTAGAATCATAACATTTGGCAAGAAGCAGTGTCTTACAGCACAAGTAAATAAAAAAGTCCGAAAATCGTAAATTTGTAATTACATTACATTACAACAAAAATTGTTAAACGGAATAAACTTTGCAAGGGCGTATCACACTTCGCGATTGCACGGAGATAGGAGCTTGCGAAAGTTATTTATTGTCTTATTTCATAGGTAGGTTGCAAATGGTTACCCAGTTGTTAAAAGCTATGTTTTTCATTTTAAGGGGTTCCGTACCTACAAGATACTGCCTGTTTTTCATAGGTAAGTACGGAACCCTCGGCGCGCGAGTCAAACTCGCACTTTACCGGTTTTTTAAGTACTGCATGAATTACTATCAAGTTTCTCATAAAAACGATTGCATCAATCACTCTCTTCACGAATCTCAGAATACTTTTCCACGATCACACAATTTTATATCCATGAAAGCTATAATCATAAAGATATTTTATTGCTATTCATCCGTTTCATCCGTGGCAAACACTTACGCTCAAAAAAGTTCGTTATGTGAGCGGCCTGGTCTAAGTGTAGAGGGGGTAAATTATCTTCCTTTGTTAAATTAAGGCGCTGACAACACCTAAATCGGCTTTACTTAAACAGTTTTTTAACAAAACTTATTTGGTTTGGCAAAGCGCAAAAATTTATGTTCATAATTCTATATAAATATTATTGAAAACTTATCTAATTCCAAAACACAACTTGATGTAATCGATACGATAGAAAAAAATCGTGAAGTTACGTCTGAAATCCTCTTTAAACAGTTCTATGTCCTAATTTTTTTAACCTATGGGTCTTTTATTAATAACACTATTACATCTCGCCCATATTCAAAACTTGACTAATTTATATTTTACATGTAGTGTGTTTAGTTATATAAATCATCAATTTTTAGGGTTCCGTACCTCAAAAGGAAAAAAGGAACCCTTATAGAATCACTCGTGTGTCTGTCTGTCTGTCTGTCTGTCTGTCCGTCTGTCACAGCCAATTTGCTCCGAAACTAGTGGACCGATTGATTTGAAATTTGGTATTCGTATGTAAGTTGGTGACCGCAACACGGACGCGTGACGTAAATATATGAATTTTAAACATAGGGGCCACTTTTTGGGGATAAACTAGAAAATTAAAAAAAAGTTATGCCACCTATATCGTGTGACATATCAAATGAAAAGGCTTATTGTGAGGATCTTAAATATATTTTCTTTTGAATTTTAAGTAAAATAGTTTAGAAGTTATTCAGGAAAATAGGCGAAAAATGACCATTCCCCCCCCCTTATTTCCGAAATTACTGGGGCTAAAATTTTGAAAAAAATACAGAAAATAGATCTTTGCCTATAGATTACAGAAAAACCTATAAGAAGTCTATGGTATTTAAGGTAACCTAGTAAATTTCAGATAATCATGTACGGAACGGAACCCTCTCCACGCGAGTTTGACTCGCACTTGTCCGGTTTTTTATTTTCTCCATATAAATAACCTCACAGTGCTTCTCGTTCACTCCGGTGCAAACAGACAGAGACGATAGCTCAAGGTCTTTGGCTGTTGTCAGCGTCTTAAGGTAAGACTATAAACTATACCACTTGTAATCGGGCTTCTTGCTATAACCTTAAATTACAATACACAGCATTTTAGTTTATCTTATCATTCTACTCTATGATGTAGGGATGTTGCGAAGTTGCTAGAGTTGGAATCGGACGTTTTAAATTTGATTTATCAGAGTGGGAACTAGTCGGAGTTTGAGCCGGAGTTGTCATTTGTTTTCGACTTCATTGTTAAATCTTTAAATAAACATGCCACATCTGCTTAACAATTCGCGGGTGGAATTTATAAGCATCTGATACACAAAACCAAACAGAGGAACCGACCGTAAACCAAATCAAGCCATAATTGTGAATTTGAAAGTGAGCGCGAAGGGATTCGCCGGGCAACTAGTCGAAACTTGTACTACGCACTGGCCGCGGTCGTTGCGTTTCGATCTTCGGTATATTGTCAGTACTCTTGGTACCGTAGTCGGAATCGGAGGTGTAAAATCAATCGGAATTTACGACCGTTCGGAGTTGGAGTTGCTTCTTTACATCCCTACTATGAAGTTAGCTGGAGGATTTGTAATGGGTCCAATTGGCTATTTGACTATCGTAATAAATTATATTAATATATTTCTATGGAACGGTAGCTAAACATAAATAAATGCATGTCAAAGAAACAAAAAGATCATTTAAACTGTAACTTTTTTTTCTATGAACGGTCAAAAATTGACAAAATAAGTGAATAATAAATATTGCTTTATCTACACCCATATCATAAAACCTCCATTGTTTAATCAAAAACCGTAGGAAATGACCACCATTTTGACAACCAATTAAGAAAAACCAGTGCTGCAATGTTATTTCTTTATCGTTTTTAGTAAAGAAATGAGATTAAATTTGGAACAGCTGTCAAAACTCAAGTGGGTCTCTATTCTAGTATCCATAGATATTAAACAGTTATTGATACGAAACGTCAATTCAGTATGTTTTTTTAACATAAACTGCACAACATTTGATCTCGAGTGACATGAGAATAGAGACTTCATTCGTTTGTCTATGATTAAAAAAAATGGTCTTGACGTAGGATCGAATTGGCGCCATTATGTTGGTGTTTTGCTGAACGAAAGTAGAATTGTTGTTGAATTGAATAGAAAAAGTTGTTTGTAATTTACATTTTAGTTGAAAATATGAATAGTAGTCTTCTCGGAATGTGTGTGATGTGAAAATGCGCCGGATATCGGGAATATGCAGCCACGATTGCAATAAATAACTTGTTGCCAGAAAATATTGTTTCTGAACCCATCATGGAGGATTTATAATATGTGTGTAGATAAAGTTATGTATGCCATAATTTGGCCTTAAAACACTCGTGCGATCTTATTATGAAACTCGCCTATCGGCTCGTTTTATGAAAACCGCACTAGTGTTTTAAGGCCTATCATTATGCAACCGTTGCATAAACTACTATTTTAGTTCTGAATTACTAGTTTTTGAAATCCTCATCAAGTTTCTGTAATTTTTTAATTCTACGATATTGGCCTAAAAACAGTATTTACGGAAATAATTGCGAATTTCATATATTTTGTATACCGAAACCAATGTAAAAAGAGCCCTGACGGCCTTATAAAATGTATGACCGTCAGGGCTCTTTTTACATTGGTCAGGAATACACTCTAACTGAACTGTGACGTCATATTTCAGGGCCATTTTGTATGGAGCGTTTTTGTGAGTGGTATGAACGAGGAGTTTTCAAAGCGTCGTATCTCGAAAAAACACAACACAATAATGTTTTGCGAACACAGTTGGGTTTCTATGACTCAGTACATATTTTGCAAAATAAGATGAAATAAAAATCATGCAAGTAGCCAATTGTTGTTTAATGTTCCCTTGTAAATTTTTAGTTATCCTTAATATTCATAATTGTATGAATATTCATTTGAAAATAAAGCTACACGGTCTGGTCGCTTTCGCTCTCGCTTACGTTTTACGCTTGTACTCATTGGCGTGGAGGTTATAGCTTGAGATCTTCGTGTCAGTTTTGATCGTACGCCGTGGCTTGATTTATGTGTCAGGGATATAAATTGTAAGGTCATGTTCGGCATCCTTCACTTGGACAGCTAGTAAAACACGAGATTCGTCATGCACTTTTAAATTACCTATACCTCATCTACAGGAAAAAGAGCGCTGGGTGGCAGTGGAGGGGATGTGTCTGCGCATGTGTACAGTCGCGCGCGAAAGTGCATGTCTATTACTACGCCACATACTTACGGAGGACATGAGGGACGACAAAGATATGGAGAGAGAGAGAAGGGCTTTGGCGGTCCGAGGCAACATGATAGCCCGGAGATTTGCCAGGTGTAGCGAGCGAGTCAAGTATACATTATTTAATGCCTACTGTCTCTCCTTCTACACCTGTCAACTCTGGGTGAGGCACAGCAGAAAATCATACGGCGCCATCAGGGTGCAGTATAATAATATATTCCGGGCCCTGATAGGGCTGCCGAGGTTCTGTAGTGCTTCGACCATGTTCGCTGAGGCCGGGATACCTGATTTTTTCGCTGTTGTGCGCGGGCGCATTGCGTCCTTTTGGGAGGGAATGCGCCGCTCACAGAACAGCATACTGGCAGCCGTATACCGTGACATGGGCAGCCCTATTTTTAGATACTGGCTATCTGCGCACCAGAGCGAGAACGTAGCAAAATAAGTAGTTAGTTATTATTTTAAAATTTGAATTTTTTTCAAGCTAGCTTAGTATTAGTATTATTTTGTAATTTTTGTAATTTCAATATGGGTGTACTGCCTGAACAATAAAAATTATTATTATTATTCTGCTTTATTTTTTAAATTTTCTCTTTTTTTACATTCTTTCATATCATTATTATTATTATTATTATTATTATTGTTTAATATTAGAAAGGTTATGGTTTGTAGAATAATAGATGCACTTCAATAGCTACCTTGGGATGAAAAAGGGTTACTTCAGAAAAAAATATGTTTATTTCGAAATCACGATTAACAAAATAAAAAAAACTTAAGCTAATGGTGACACGCCTTCCATCAAATCGTCGCGGGTCACATGGAATGCAGATGACGACGCGGTGTTGGTGCTAGCAGAGACAACTTCATCGTCATTGTCGTCATCACTTGAGCCACTATCATTTAAGTTAGTATCAGAACCATCGTCATTAACGCGAATGACAAATGTTTCTGTCATCAAGTCCACCACACGATCATTGTTTCTCTACTCTTCCTCTATATTTTTTACCCTGTTACAATTTTTTTCCCATTCCTCACCCATTAAATTCACCTTTTCATTCACGAGATCCATCACCCGCGTAATATTCCAACTAACATTTTTACTGGAAAAAATATACTATCAGCTTCTCTCTTCATAAAACAATAAACATTGTAAACAATTTTTCTTTCCTTTTTAAGCAAAACCATCGTGCAAAGAATCGTGCGTGACTGTACTTTGCGAGCGAACGAAACGTAGTCACTGTGCGGGAAGTAAATGACAACTGGCGAGCCGAGCCGAACCAATAGCGACACACCGCGCGTTATCCCCTCCGTCGCGCCTCACCTCATACCACCAATTTGGCCGGTAAATCGACTACTGCGCAGCCCCCACCGCCAGCGCTCTTTTTCCTGTAGACGGATTATATTATTAAATACTATATACTATTGACAGAAAAACATCTTATAACTGGTGAATATTTTTAATTAACGTACCCAATCATTATTATTTTTAAAACTAGCTTTGCCGGCGACTACGAACGCACAAGCATCTGTCGCCTTAGAGCGCTTACGCACTACGTACGATCCGTATCCGATCCGTACCCGTGAAAATACGGATCTAGAAATTTCGGTCCGAATTCGGATATTGCGTACACACTAGTCCGAACAATACGGATGTAGAAATCTCGGACCGAATTCGGATATAGCTTACGCACTAGTCCAATCTCTGATTCAACTGCCACACTGAACTAAACTGGATGTCTGCCGCGGCCCCCAACCACATACCCCGCCACCTCGCTGCTGCACTGCTCGGATTCAGTTCGGATACGATTCGGACGCAGTGCGCAAGCGTTCATACAAGTAATGCTATGGCTCCTATGGTCCGTCAATAATTTTCTTCGGAATGGAGATTCACGGATGACGGAGAGAAATCGGATGACGGAAGCCGGACCTAGTGCGTAAACTACCATATAGAAATAGTTCTACGACCACTCCGGACCGTATTTGCAGGGATCGGATACGGATCGGACGTAGCGCTCTTAAGAGACGCATATAAACCTGAGTAGAACGACGCCTTTTTCGTGATACGACAAAATATTGCATTACAAACCTATGGACAATGCTAATAGACAAATTTTTTGTATTTCACTCAATTTCACTTAAGTTATTGAGAAAAAGTGAAACATACGACGTTGCTAGGTCAGCTTTGTAATATAATAAAACATTAACCCACCTATCAAAATCCGTTTAGAAGTTTTCCTGCGGTCCTAGCATGCGAGACATGGGGATAAGTTAAACCCGTTTATCTCTGTGACTATCTCTTTCGTCGGCACTAGTGTGAGAGAGACGCAGAGATAAGACGGCTTAACTTATCCTTGTGTCAACCTTGCTAGGGTCGCTGTATACTTGTTCAAACAAACAGACAAAGAGAAATGTAAAACGTAAAACGGCATTTTTGGATTCTATTACGTTTATTTTGTCTTCCATTTATATATATTTATGTAAATATCTTTAATATATAGACACATCATTTTTACAGATTTTGTGTTTAGGATCCTTGACATACTTTAAATCGGCGTTTTTAAATTTTAAATTTAAAGCAAGCTGTTTATTGGGTCTTCTATGCTAATATTTCCATCCGGGACATCGTTGATGCGACCGGCCCGCAAAGATTCTGGCCGCGCAGCCAGTCGGCTAGCGGAAATTTTACTCGAAGCAATGGCGCGTTGGGGCTGGTGTTACCAACTTCTTCGTAGACGAGAGTCATGTAGCGATGAGGACCCATACGGGCAGCTGGAGCAGGTGGCAGGTACACTTAAAAAAAAAGTTGCATTGAGCTTTTGATAAAAGATGCCTTTTTATAAACGGCGGACGCGAATTTGGCGAAATGCCTAAGTACAATATTTACAGTCAATATTTTACCTACCTATGCTATCGCAACCCTGGGTTCTATTTTTCCTCATCTCTTTTAGCGCCGATCCCTGCAACAGTAGGTTATAAATTAATATATCCATACATGTATAATTATAAATTAATACATTGCTAGAAGACAAAATGTTTGCATGCAATGCATTTGTACGTACACCCCAAGTGGCTTCCGATTCTGCAAAATTGCAGTAATCCACCGAGCAAGCGAAGCGTCTCCGTTTCAGCTTGGGCAAAAATGCTTCCGTATGTCCGTCTGTCCAGCGGCGGTCCATTTGTTTTCGTGTACAGATCGCAGATCTCAACCGATTGTCGTGAAATTTTGGGAAGAGGTTTGAGAATCACATAGATTTTTTTTGTCGATTCAATTTTTCGATCTTTTATCAAAATGGCGGGGATATGGGGGTTTTTGCGATAAGTACAAACTTATTTACGGTGTTGGTAAACTGACCACGACTTATGTTGATATATGGGGATATCAGTTTTCTAACGGCAAAGTAAAGTTTGTCGCCATGTCTAGAGCTCACGGTCCGTGAAGTATGGTTTCGGGTATTATAACTTTTGATATTTTCTATTGTATTTATTTAAATGAGTGCTGAGGAAAATTTTAGTCAAAATTTAATGCCCCAGGTAAAGAAAGGATATTTGTTTGGATAAGGATTAATACTGAATAGGACAAAATAGCTTCGCAAATGCGAGCGGCCAAGTGCGAGTCGGACTTGCCCATGAAGGGTTCCGTGATTTATGACGTATTAAAAAAAACTACTTACTAGATCTCGTTCAAACCAATTTTTGGTGGAAGTTTACATGGTAATGTACATCATATATTTTTTTTAGTTTTGTCATTCTCTTATTTTGGAAGTTACAGGGGGGGACACAGATTTTACCACTTTGGAAGTGTCTCTCGCGCAAACGATTCAGTTTAAAGAAAAATTATATTAGAAACCACAATATCATATTTGAAGACCTATCCATAGACAACCCACACGTATGGTATTGATGAAAAAAAAATTGAGTTTCAGTGCTAAGTATGGGGAACCCCCAAAATGTATTGTTTATTTTTCTCTTTTTGTGTGAAAATCTTAATGCGGTTCACAGAATACATCAACTTACCAAGTTTCAATAGCATAGTTCGTATAGTTTCAGAAAAAAGTAGCTGTGACATACGGACGGACAAACGGAAAGACAGACAGACAGACATGACGTATCTATAAGGGTTCCGTTCGCTGCGCGTGCAATACCGCGGAAGAGCACTTTGTAAATACCGCGTAACAGCAGCACGGCACAAAATTGAGATATGTAATGATATGTAGTTAAATGACTGAGATATTCCGTTTTTTCTTGTTCCTAAAAAATCGCAAAAAACGCAGATAAGCGGTTTTTACAAAGTGCTCTTCCGCTGTATTGCACGCGCAGCGACGATTGGCTACGGAACCTAGATTTTGTTCTGACGGATAACCTATCAGAAATTGGTCAAAATCGGTTAATATTTAAGGGGTCAAAATCCTTTTGTATGAAAAGGATGCTTTTTGCGGTTGGTTCTTAATTTGAAAGTGTACTGTGGGTGCCACTTACAGGAATGTTAGTTTTCATCAAGTGCACAAAGAACTCCCCTTCATTGTGCAGCGGTACATCCGGGTCTAAAAATAGAAGAGTGTAGCGTTTTTCCTGCAAAAACAATTAGATTTACATATGACCAAAGTCGTATAGAGATTTGACAACGTCTTGCTATTCAGATTTATAAAAGTAACACGGGCCAACTAAATGCGTCAGCTGAGAGTGGACGCCAAAGATCAAGAATAATCGACCTATAATACAATACTCCCTTTTCAGTACGTTGTTCTAGATGTTCTCCCCGACTACGTAGCAATTGCATGCATGGCAAAAATATTTGAAACTGCAATTGATACTTACTGGGTCAGCCGATGGGTATTGATAAACAGGTTCATCTAGGAACGCCAGAACAGGCTGTAATTCGCCGCAGTTATGGTCGTTGATTGTCGTGCCTTGCCCATTGGTCACAATAAGCCCAGATAAGTGGTCGCACCCTTCCAATAGACTCTTCACGTCTGTTAAAGAGCATTGAAGTGACACTCCATAAATGGCGCTAAGCAACGAGAACAGTCCCACCCAATTCATTTTGTAAAAAGAAACTGACCTCATAAATTAAGGAACTGTGCGAGCGCCGCAGCGGCTGCCGCTGAATAACAGTATATCGAGACTAAGGAATATTTTATATAACTAACTAAAGCATTTGTGTCAATAGTAGTAGACCTCGGTGAATTATTAAACTGTGAAGTGTGAAAATTGGAAATACTTGACACGGAAGTTTCTTTGTGTTTTAATTTGCTGTAAGTGCTGTATGTTGTAATACAATAATACATTGATAAAGATGTTTGTACACCTTGTGATGTTATATATTTTGATTTTTCTTTTTCCTTTTCTTAAAACACACACTTTGAGATAGTGAGGCCAAATTCGAAAAGGTATTCACTAAATTTAAAAGACTCGAAACTTAAAATAAGAAACGTCAACATTTTTGACGTATACCATAGACTGTGTGTTAATTAAAGTCCAATTTCAGTTAAACCTTGAGCACTAATGTGCGATCTTCCCTTCCAGTAGTAATGTGGCTGCGCTACCGGCAGCCTTTTTTAGTTATATTACGTCAAAAAATCTTATTGCTTTGATTAAAGAGATACAATATGATGACTGACCAGTTGGCTTAGTGATTTCAATATTGGAGTCAGAAGCTCAAGGCTCTAATCTCGTTACAGACAGATAATGGTAATAACGCACACGTGAGTTGGGGACGGGCTGTTTGTGCTGTTTGTAGTTTGGGCCGTTGACATTACATTATTTATTATTTATTTATTTTCTCATAAGCCTTGAGCTGTTCAGGCAAATCATAAGGTTTACGTGCTGTACATCCATCCATCCATCTGGTTAATACGGAAACGAACTATACGCTATTTTTAATCACTCACTCGCGAGCTACACATCTCTAATGGATAGAAGATGTATATCTAGATAATATTCATATCCATGTCCTCTTGCGCACAAAACAAACAGAACTCTGACAGATGAATCGTATATATTCTACCTACTCCATAAAAATGGTAATCTTTTACTGAGACCCTAATGAGATACACGTATTAAAACAGAATGGGCCGGGCGTGTAGCTCCGCCGCATAGGTAATTTATTACTAACTTTGTCGCTACTAACTTATTAAGGCTCAGCTTCCTTTCGTGGGCGATCTAATTACCGACAAGCGAGAACAATAATATGTTACGTGAATATTTATGAGCGTGCATCTGTGAATTTGATATACTTATTGTTTATCTTGAACGAAAATTGACTGTGTGCAATGAATTATTTATTGTGTGCAACCGGGTCTGACGTTGGCCATATTTTAATATAAATCCATCTACCATATTGTATGCAAAATGCCATTGAATGCAGTGCAAGGCAGGATCATTATTCCAATATACGGTCGCGATATTCATCACGCGGCTTGTGGTTGCAGAATTTTAAACAAATCATCTTTATATGTGATGCAGAGGGCTGGATCCTGGATGCTAGTACGCCGGGCTTGCGGAATCGATTTTAATAATGGCCTGTTCCTTCATTGTGTTGCTTTCAGGGTTCGATTAGCAATTTTGGAATGATATATAATATCGAACTGGCGATAATATTCGCAAGTTTTTTTTTTCAAGTAATAAATAATACACCTGGCAACAAGGTAACTTTCAAGGTGCAAAGGTGTGTGTCCGCGTGTCAATGAAAATTATCATGTTTTTTCCAAGATATTATAGTCATAACATGTATTCCGAATTTTATTTAAATTCAAAGTAAGGAAGACATTTTCACATACTTTCACATTTATGAGTAGGATTCCTTCAGAATTTAGGGCAAAAGTATACTTTTGCCCTAAATTCTGAAGGATCCTTATTGGATTCTGCAGATACTAACTGATTCAGCACCTGCAATTTGCTTAAAGGTGTAATTTAGAGGAATTATTATATAAAGATTATAGTTTAAAAGTATTCCGCGAAGCTATATACAACTCAGGATTCCTCTTTTAACTTTTACCTAATCTGAAAATTAGCGATGAGTGACTATATTTTTAGGGTTCCGTACCTCAAAAGGAAAAAAGGAACCCTTATAGGATCACTCGTGTGTCTGTCTGTCTGTCTGTCTGTCTGTCTGTCTGTCCGTCTGTCACAGCCAATTTGCTCCGAAACTACTAGACCGATGGATTTGAAATTGGGTATACATATGTAAATTGGTGACCGCAACAGGTATGCGTAACGTCAATTAATAAATTTTCCCACTTTTGGGCCCACTTTTGGGGGATAAATTAGAAAACTAAAAAAAAAAGTTGTGCCACTGAAATCGTGTGACATATCAAATGAAAGGGCTTATTGTGAGGATCTTAAATGTATTTTTTTTTTCATTTTAAGTAAAATAGTTTAGAAGTTATTTAGGAAAATAGGTGAAAATTGACCATTCCCCCCCCTTATCTCCGAAACTACCGGGACTAAAATTTTGAAAAAAATACAGAAAATAGTTCTTTACCTATAGATTACAGGAAAACCTATAAGAAGTCTATGGTATTTAAAGTAACATAGGAAATTTCAGTTTATCATGTATCCGTTCCGGAACCCTCTCCACGCGGGTTTCACTCGAACTTGACCGGTTTTTTTATATAATAATTACATTTAATCACACTTTTAAGCAAATCGCATGCGCTAAATCAGTAAGTAACTGCAGAATCCAATAGGAGCTAAATTGATCACGCTTAGCTTGTTTTATTTTATACGATAAGACTGCTTTGGTATTCGCCTTTCATATATTTTTAATAGGTTTAAGAAACAGACTATTGGAAATGGAATGTTGATGGAAAAATACGCAGTGACCAGTATGCTAGTGCAGTCATTCTAGAATTTAGCATTGATTTGAATATGACATTGTATGTCATTTATTTTGGGCATTCGTATGTAGGTATTCTTCTTTTATGTAATGTCAATGTTTGAATTATTCATCGTGTGTATAATAGGATATGGTGACAAATAGGATAAGTAACGAATTATGTACTTTAAATATCTGCTGTTGCAGATATATCAAGTAGTCAAATAGTTTTATACACGCATTTTTTAAACAATAAAATATTGTTTAAATAACGCAACGCCGAAAAGCAGGTTAATCTGACAATTTCATTTCTTGCAGTCAATCATCATTACTTCATTACTTTCGAGTTGATCTTTCATTACGGCTAATGCAACATAATAACACGAACATTTTCTAAATTTTGTTAGAACACGAGGATCTCGAATTAGCAATCGTTAGTGTAATGGTGCCCTAGATAGAGCTATTACAATAAATTTCTTAATTGCCTGATGGATAGCTGAGATTCTTGGCCGGTGATGCAAAAGTGATCTCAACGAGTTGAAAGGAATGTCAACGGCTCTTCGGTCACACATTATCGTGATGTAAATGTGTGTTTTAAGATTACCATGCCCTCGCAGAGTTCCGATTTCCGAGGTTACACAAGATATGATATGGGTTAATTGCAAAAAGAGTAAAGTATGCTTATCGTCATATTTTATACCACAAGAAAATTATTAAAGATTTGGATTGGGATAAAGTTTTATTTTTAAATTCGCTACACAGTTGGAGTGCTTTATTGGGTGACGTAGCAAAACATCTAAAATCAAATGTTATAAACTTGATAAGAACCACATAAGTCTAGAATGTCGAAAGCCTTAATGAATAATGATCGTAATCTATAATGTTCAAAATACATACAACACGACTGATCGAATGAATATAATATCGAAGTACAAAAAGAATATGATTATTTGACATAAACTTGATATACAACCGTCTTAGAATGTAGAGAGCCTGAATGAATAATGTTCTTAATCTATCTATCTAACCTAGCCTATGTGTTAAACCAAGGTATGAGCTGCCTCCATTCCAAATTTCACCAAAATCCGTCCATTCGTTTGTGCGTGAAGGAGTAACACACATCCATACATCCTCACAAACTTACACATTATAATATTAGTAAGATAAAGCAAAATCTCCGACTACGTTTGTCTATTATGTAATGATATATTAGGTAATACTCCTTGCATAAGGGTCTCATAACCGATAAAAGATTTTATAAATTTCGTATTATGTGACTTTATATAGGTAAATTTAACGTTATACGTAGTGAGCAGTATATAATATAAACGTTATCAATTTAGACCGTAGACATTTTAAACTTATGATAAAACATGTTATTAATGTCGTACGTTATGCAATTTGACTTTATATATTTTGATCGTATGAAAAACGAACTTATAACATTTGATTTTAGATGTTTTGATACATAACCCTTTATTGGTATTAAAATCAAATTTAACGTTTGAAATGAGCAAATAACAATGTAACTATAGTAGTTTATGCAACGGTTGCATAATGATAGGCCTTAAAACACTAGTGCGGTTTTCATGAAACGAGCCGATAGGCGAGTTTCATAATAAGATCGCACGTGTGTTTTAAGGCCAAATTATGCAGAGTTGCATACATAACTTTATCTACACACATATTATAAATCCTCCATGATGGGTTCAGAAACAATATTTCCGGGCAACAAGTTATTTGTTGCAATCGTGGCTGCATATTTCCGATATCCGGCGCATTTTCACATCACACACACTCCGAGAAGACTACTTTTCATATTTTCAACTAAAATGTAAATTACAAACAACTTTTTCTATTCAATTCAACAACAATTCTACTTTCGTTCAGCAAAACGTCAACATAATGGCGGCCGTCCGTCAAGACCATTTTTTTTTTTAATCATAGACGAACGGATGAAGTCTCTATTCTCACGTCACTCGAGATCAAATATTGTGCAGTTTATATTAAAAAAACATACTGAATTGACGTTTCGTATCAATAACTGTTTTAATATCTATGGATACTTGAGTTTTGACAGCTGTTCCAAATTTAATCTCATTTCTTTACTAAAAACGATAAAGAAGTCATGTTATTTATTCATCGCAGCACTGGTTTTTCCTAATTGGTTGTCAAAATGGTGGTCATTTCCTAAGGTTTTTGATTAACCAATGGAGGTTTTATGATATGGGTGTAGATAAACTCATTTACAACCCCCATTGTCGTAATGCCTCAATATAACATTCCAGAACTCCTGAAAGTTATGTAACAAAAGTAGAGGCTGGCGTTGAACAAGCAAACAGGCATGATGGAATAAAAAATGTCCGTGTTTGTGTTGCAATCAATCAAACAAAGCTTGCGCCAGCCCAGTTCCAAAGCTAACTTTTCGAAATGGGCTCGCTATTATTTAGTATTGATTTTTAACGTCTATTTTTATTGGTTTTCCAAACGCTCCAATGTTTATAGAGATTTGCGACGGCTGTAAGGCTATGATTCGTTTCATTGAATTTTCATTCAAAATGAATTTGCTTTACTCTTTTGTGAGTTTTGAACAATTGATGTGTTTGAATGGTGACTTCTTTACGACAAAATTCAAAACACTCAAAATTTAAAACGTTTCTTGAGCAAATTGACCACCAATTGGCAACCATTGGCAATTGATTGAATTGTTTACCCCTCACATGAATAAATTAAAATATATTCAATCTACCAGCGAGCGCTTTGGACTGGACCATCATTACTGTAAAGAAATGCCGTAGGAAACTCAGCAGAAAGTCATCGATGCATTGGTGTAGTCAAAGCTTCAAAGTCTATATCATCGAGGTAGAGTCGCTGGCCTATCGGTTTTTTCTAAGATATTTTTTGGAGAGGGTGCTGTACGGTTGCTCGAGTTATTGCTTGTCTAGTTTTCATCATGAGACCATCAGACGCACGGAGTTATTCTACCCCTACTGGATTAACTTTCCACCTTATCGTACAAAGCGTTTTACTTCAACTTTCCTGTTACGTAGGTACATCTAAGGAATGGAATGACTTCCCTGCGTCGATTTTTCCGGATAGTTATGATTTGGACAATTGCAAGAGGAGAGTAAATAGGCATTTCGTGGGTAATTGCGTTCCCCCTTCGGCGTCATCACTTACCATCAGGTAAGACTGTGGTCAAGCAGAAACCCATTAATAAGAGGTACTAAAAAAAAAAAAAAATTTTAGTGCCAACCCGAAAGTGTGTTCGCGAAATTTTAAAAAACCTTAAACTTTAAATAAGAAACGTCAAACTTGAATTTGACAGCTTTGTCCTATAGAGTGTAAAACTTTTCGAATTCGAAAGACACCATTTCGAATTTTATACGCAGAAATAACAACATTATAAAGTAATAAAGCAGTCAATGATAATTATTAACACTATATAATAAAAAAAAATGCTTGTTAAATAATCAACAAATGAAAAGCTATAAAATACAGTAAAAAGAACACTAAGAAGTCAGGTTAATCAGACATCACACAAAACTAATAAATTACATATTATTATTTCATTGTCTCCAAAATATTTTTAAGTTACCCACAAGTGTAAGGAAAGAATTATGGAATTGAGACTTCCCCTTTTTTCAAGGCAGTTAATAATTCTTATTACAACACCAATCATACTAATCATCCTAATCATAGATGTCAATATCCATGCGTCATTTTTGACATCATACATAAACGCTGCTATTTGACATGAACACAATCTGCAAATGAAACTGTTTTTTCTTCTGTGCACTCATACAAAAACTATGATTTATTAAGATTCTTATAAGTACTTCATACGTGATTCACGGCCGCCAAGCATGACAGGCAGTTGACATCAACAATAATTATGGAAGCACTTAATGATAAAATGTTGTCTTCTTCTTCTTATCTAGCCTTGGCTGTCCCACTGCTGGGCCAAAATTCGTGTAAAATCGGGTAAATCGTGACATGGGTAAACCCATCGTTATGTCTATTATTTCCATCAAAACAAGTAGGTAGATTAAAACTACATAGCTAATTCTTGAATATCCATTGTTAAAAAATGGTCACTTATATCGCAAAATAATATAAATAGCCTCTAACGACCACCAGTTAATTAATGATTTACTGATAAGGGTGCGTGTGCGAACGAGAGTTGTGTTTAATTTCGAATTGCATTAGGGAATGAAAATGAATAGCTATCCGGGATCTATTTATAGGTACTTAATTAATTATGGTACATTTATCGACCAATGATATGACAGTATTCGATATTTAAAAATACACCATGCATTTTTCGAATTATGTCCTCTGGCCAGACCAATGTGCAATGGGGCCAATTTGAAAGTCTGGTCACTAAATTGAAAAGTATGTTAATTTGAAATAAGAAACGACAAACTCGATTTTGATAGCTTGGTGTTATACAACTTTTTTCGAGTTGGACCCAATAAATGTTTCTAGTAAGTCTAAGAAGTTACATAATTTCGCCAACTATCGCATACATAGTTTAAAAACTTTAAAAAGCATTTTGCAATAGCTTCCGATATCTATCGTTCAGATTATCCGTCAGACTAAGGCCTGCTGCTCATTTTCAAAATACCAATTGATATCGCTTTCGCGAAAAGTAAACCAATTGTACCCTTATTTACATCGATTGAAGACTAAATTGTGTCACGTAATTGAGCTGCGGGTTTAATAATGGTCCGTCAGACCAAATGTCAGACAAAATTTTAGTAAATCAGTCAAACTTTTGATATTCGTGACAGAAATTGAATCTCATGGATCTTTATAAAACCTAGCCTTAATGTTAGATCAGTAATATCAATAACTGTAGGTTTACTGATATTTCATACGATAATTTTACGCACGGATATACTGCTGCCCGTTCTAAGCGCCAATGTTTCAGTTCCATTCGACTTGCGCCAAACACAATAGGGCCTTGTTTAAGTATTAACATTGAAGGCAGCTAATCAGCCGGGCCATCGGTTAGCTGATCAAACATTATGAATAGCCAGTTAAGTAAGGATTGTCTTTAAATTATGGGTTCCGTTCAGGAACCACATTTTTTTAATAAAGATCAAATTTGTAGTGTAAGAGACCGATTTAAATTAAACACGAATTAGTAGGTACCTCTTACGTTTTAATTACAATTATAGTAGGTACATAAATAATATCGAGCACTCGCGAAGGGACGCGGCGGGATCATAAAGCAGCGTAGTGTTATTCCAAGGGCTTGCGGAAGACTACTTGCTTGACGCGCATCTTAGTTCTTATTGTTATGGCTAGCCGCATCCCCCTCTCGCCCCACACTTCTATGCAGGGCTGGTAACTCGTGCGCTCCTTTCAGTAGCCACCAATACCTTAACGAAATCTTGTACGTTTACACTTGCAGTTTTCACAAATAAAAATAATGTTGGATATTCCATGTAGTAAAATAGATGCGTAGTATGTTGATACATACATAGTATATAGCAACTTAATCGATAACATTTATTTATAAAAAATCAGGACTGCCGAGGAGGATCCGAATGAAGTATACGTTAAAATCCTACTATTGCGTGCGTGCGTACGTGCGCATGTGTGTCTGTAAGCTTATTACCACTCAGCTTTGTAACAGATTAACGGATTTTCATGAAACATAGAATATAGTTTCCTTAGGTCCTGAAATATGACATAGGGTATCCCGGAAAATTCAAAAGTAGGTACCCGTGCGAATAACTACAACCAAATTCTACGTCGATAAATCGCGGTCCGAAGCTGTATATTATGTAATATAATAAAAATTACAAAATTAAATACATAATTAAAGCCAGATGTCTAAAATGCAAATTTATTTCCATCAAGTGCATCCCCAAAAAGCCCACACTCAATCAAGACGAATCCAACGAGGTGTTAAGCTAGCTCTATCAATCATATCGGCAACGAATGGGGACGCGCTTCGTTATCCACAGGCGGTTGGAGCAACGCCAGAATTGTAATAAAGACTGTCTTGTTAAATTTCCGAATGGACAGTAGCTATTAGGTTTTAGACGGATTTTTACACAATTCGGTTCTTGACTGCTTTTCAAAAAATATTTTAGGCTACTTGTTACCTCGATTTGAATGTGAAAAATTATTTTCGTTATTAAATTACCTCATTTTCAAGGAAAAATCGCTAAAAATATTTTTTATTTTTAAATTTGCCGCCAAAACGCTATCGACTGTCAGCTCTCGCATGAGACGTCATTTAACTGGAAGAAACAAACGAAATACCAAAGTTATCATAAATTTAAAGAAGAGGGGGCCAAAAATGTACGACCAGGGAATGCAGGGCCCGATAAATCGGTAGGAGCGCGAGCGAGATCTGGCGCTGTGAGTTCGATTCGGAGCGCACCCGATTGCTGTGATGTTATGCGTCGTGATTAGTGTTTTAAGTCACCTCACTTAGAAAGAAGTGTTAAATATTGATTCATTTTCACATGATTCTCTTCTTTATGTATTGTTGAGGGTTAAGTTATCATTCCACAGAAATATTTTAATATTTATTACTATATTCAACTACCCAATTACAAATCATTTTACTTGATTTGTCGGAGTTTGAATTTTTAAGTGGTGTTTAATCAATGTAGTACATCCAGTGCGTAGTTATTTGCAGTTTTCGGAGTATCGGAGAGTTCTTTTGGACAACTTTTGTCATTATTTACTAATTCCTATAGTGCCTGTTTTATGGTCAAATAAACAAATTATTATATTTTGATGTAAAATAACATTCTATTGTCTTCTTTTAACATTCCTTTTCCTGATATATCTTTATAAATATTTTTTAATTCTTGATTTATTTCAACAACAAAATAGAAAGAAGACGCCAAACATGTTTTTCATTTTTAAACCCAGGCGCCTAGGCCTTACACCTTCTCTTCTTCATTCTATTCACATAAAAATGGTTTCATCCAAAACTCCCAATTAGAGCGTTCTTGAGACAGAAGCTATAAAAAGTTAACCTGTTTTAGTTCTGTCTAGCAATTTATTACGTCGCCAAAAAGCTCATTATTTATTTGAATCACAAACGAGTTCTAGTTCCACGTAGTCGATATCTAATTAAGAGGTCCTAATAAACGAATAAGTGGGTTGGCAGACGCCGCGGCAGAAGCAACTTCGAACATAAAATCCTTAAGTTCATGTTATCGCGCTACCTCAGATGGGAAAAATGTGTTCCGATAATGCTCCTTGGAATTCCCTTGTTTTTTCGCTTGGTGAAAAATAAAACAAGTATTGTGTAGTAGGATGATAGAGACAGATATTGGCGTCGGTTCATGTGAAGGATAGGTTGATCAGGGCCTCTTTTCGGGACTGCTAAGTGATTCACTATATCGCGAATAAAGTGCCAAAACCGCCAATGTGTCGTTGTTCTATACGTCTTTGACGTTAACATTCGCGGTTTTGGCATTTTATTCGCGATTTTTTTATTTTTTTATGTCATTAACTGACAAACGAGCTGACGACCGACCTGATGGAAAGTGGTCACCGCCGCCCATGGACATCTGCAACACCAGAGGTGCTGCAAATGCGTTACCAGTCTAGGGAGGATGAGGAATGGGGATGGGATAGGGACGAGGGAATAGGCCTCCGAATCTCGTCACTCATCGTACGAAATGCAATAGCAAGCCATTACTATACGCCGATATTCTGTGAGAGTGTGGTATTACCCCGGTCGAGCCGGCCCATTCGAACAATAATCATCTAGTGAGGATTACTGTTTGGCTCTACCACTACCAAAAAATATAGATATAGTAAATTACTTAGCAGTCCAGAATACATGTCCTGAATTTTACATTGTTTGGTGTAGTTGAAAGAGTAAAATTCCTAGCCATAAAGCAAATCCTTAGTACACATTTAAATTTACACAAGCGAAGAAAGGAGGTAACTTTATAATTTTCAGTCCGCATCGGAATATAACGCTTGTCCAGAATTAAAACGAGTTCACAATTATAAGTCCATGGCTACACTCTGCTGCCTGCCTCTGCTGCACTGGGAGTGATCCTCCTCTGCTGCACTGGGAGTGAAGAAATAGCATAGAATGCGTGCAGATGCTTATCATCCTGGCATGTCGTAAAAGTCGACTAAAGGACGGGTCCTCTCCAACATGGTGGACTATCTGTATGGGCGATGGGCTGATCACCTGTCACCATACGGTTCATCATACCATCTTAGGACTAATTCATCGAACGTGGCAACAAGTAGTCTTGTGGCTTTGCCCACCCCATTAGGGATTTCGGGCGTGATGCTATGTATGTATGTTTGTATTTAAATTTACACAAGCGAAGAAAGGAGGTAACTTTATAATTTTAAGTCCGCATTCGAATATAACGCTTGTCCAGGATTAAAACGAGGTCACAATTATAAGTCCGTGGCTACACCGTTGTTGTTTGAAAAGCGTGCTGTGTACACAATGCAGGAGATTGCATCCGCGATGACATCAGATTAAACATTGCCAGCGTTTTTCCACGTCTCATTAAGAATGAGGGCGGTATTTGCTTTGTTTTACTACGCACTGGATTCTTGCTTGATATTTATTAGTCGCCTGCAATAATTTTTATGAGTTTTTGAATATCTTACTAATATTATAAATGCGAAAGTTTGTGCGTGTGTGCATGTGTGTATGAGTTATGTTTGTTACTCCTTCACGCTTCTACGGCTGAACGGATTTGGGAGAAATTTGGAATAGAGATAAGTAGATTATACCTTGAATTAACACAAGCTTATTTTTACTTACTAAAACTTACGTTCCTAAGGGAATAATATAACCGAAATCCACAAGAAAGAAGTTGTGGGTAGAACCTAGTTTATTATAAATAATCGATTATTTAACCTAAAGTTATGTTCTTATAGCAAGATAATTGTGTTGTTTTGAATGGCTATGACACTTTTATTTCCTTTAGATCATACGAACCAATCCAAAATAAAAATAAAACATTACATTAAAAAAGATAATTTAGCGAATACACTTTAGAATTGGCCCCATTCTAAAGTGTATTCGCTAAATTTAAAAGTCCCTAAACTTGAAATAAGAACAGTCAAACTCGCTTTTGACAGCTTGGTGGCTTCGAATCTTTAACTAAATGGATAATTATATCAATATGGCACGATGTTATACAAATATAGCTTGATCCCTCTTATCAGTGTAACATACAGCATT
Organism: Tortricodes alternella; assembly: GCA_947859335.1. Taxonomy (NCBI): domain Eukaryota; kingdom Metazoa; phylum Arthropoda; class Insecta; order Lepidoptera; family Tortricidae; genus Tortricodes; species Tortricodes alternella. The sequence goes on from OX401981.1 coordinate 5,813,771, forward strand.
TTGGTCCTAAAAATAAATAAATGTTCTATGCATGGTCGTGCTGGATTCGTCTTATATCATAAGCTTATGACCAGTGATCGGCAAGACGGTTGCCACATGGTGTCAATGACCTCAATCATTATGTTCATATGGATATTCCCCGGGATTCCAGCATTCGAATCGGTAAAGGAAAATAATATATTCTCATTTCAATAAGTAGGGAAAAGGGTTTTTGTGCACTTCAAATGTTTATAATTTAACACATACATATTTTATATGAGTGCACGTAATATTTTACACAGTATAAAATAAAAGTAAAGTTTGTCAATATTTTCTTTAATGAAAAATGATACATTTTATGAGTTTATTAAATATTCTGACTTCTATTTACAAATACATATAACATAACTCTTAATTTTTGCGAATCATATCATGTCCGTATTATTATTTCCTCTTTGAATCCCGCGGTGTGGCAACCGTCTTGCCGATCACTGCTTATGACTTAACATAACCCATTCCAATAAAACACCAATTTCGTTGATATCCCGTTTTTCGGAAACAAATTGTTAGCGACAAAAGAAACAACGGTAACAAACGAGCTGCTCACCTTTTGATTATGTATTCGCCCGAGGGTTAATATTAAGAATAAGTTGCAGGAAAGTCATACAAACGGATAAACGAAAGAAATGTATTATTGTAATAAAAAAATAGCAATTATGTAATTTTTTTCCGTCTCTCTCTTCATATACCTACATAGTAGCAATTGCACAGAATTTCTTTTGCGTATGTTTTTTGATGTGCTTTATGTAAAGACTTATCCCATCATTCAACAATTTGAACTTATATAGAGATAAGTAGTTCAAATTAATAATGTATTTAGTACGTAAGCGTATAACTACCCAATGACATCCAAAAGTATTACGATGTCGATAATAAGTTTTTAAAATCGCTGTATACTTCACTCCTCTGCTGCACTGGGAGTGAAGAAAAAACATAGAATGCGTGCAGATGCTTATCATCCTAGCATGTCGTAAAAGTCGACTAAGGGACGGGTCCTCTCCAACATGGTGGACTATCTGTATGGGCGATGGGCTGATCACCTGTCACCATACGGTTCATCATACCATCTTAGGACTAATTAATCGAACGTGGCCACAAGTAGTCTTGTGGCTCTGCCCACCCCATTAGGGATTTCGGGCGTGATAATATGTATGTATGTATGTATACTTCACCCTCATCTGAATAAGTGGAAAAAATCGACATCGAATCGAATTAAATATAAATAACAGTTAGGAACTCGGACGATAACCGCTATAAAAGCGTCAGCGGAAAAATTAAACGCTGTATTGAAAAGTTTGTTAAACTTTTTCGTTCTTTCTGGTCCGTCCGCTGTCTGGGTCTGAGCTAATATTTGCCTCTGCGCATTATTACTGCACGCGTCCCTTGCACAATGGGGCGAGAATTACCCCTGAAGCCTCGTTGAGACAAGTCCAGTGATGGAGAAAGTCAAGAGTACTGACTCTTGACAAGTTACTGAACTTGTGAACTTGCATGTGTTATCATTATAATCCTTATCATCAGATCTCGCTTGGACACGTCATTTGGGGTCAACTTAAATGCACGCATAAAATACTAGATATACGCACATTATGAGGGCTACGCTCGGAGTATCGCTGGGAGGTTGGATTAGAAATGAACAAAGCGTCTATTCGGGAACGTCTAAGTGATACTGCAGCGACTCGCGAGCGAGACTCGCATCTCGCTCTTACGCATTACGCGTCATGCGGAAGAGTGGAATGAGAATAGAGGCGCAGATCCGCAAAAGATCTAGAGCAACCGAAGTAGCCCAAAGAATTGCTAAACTCAAGCGGCAGTGGGCAAGAGTTCTTGAGTGGCGACCGTGTACCGGAAGGCGCAGCGTGGGCAGACCACCCACACGGTGGACTGACGAGGTGAAAATTGCGGATCTCCGCTGGATGCGAGCAGCACAGAATCGGTCGTTGTGGGGATCATTGGGGGAGGCTTATGTCCAGCAGTGGACGTGTTTCGACTGAAACGATGATGATGATGACATTTTACAGCGACTCAGGCGCACAGATACGCTAGTTGTGTAGAATTAAGGTGATACGAAGTCAATGGCTTAAATCTCCGGAAATGTGATATTTCACGTGAAGTGCTTAATACATTATTAAGAACAAAAGCAGAACAGAGAAGATAAGCGTATGTGTTTGAAAATAAAACATCAGTCCTGTTTACAGTTTTGAAGAAGAACAATAAACAAGCATATTTCCATAATAATGTGTATCGTCGTGAAAAAATTGCATGATCAAAATTCCCACGTATCTTAAAACTGCGAACAGAATCTGAAGTATCGGAACATTCTCGCAACAAATGCTAACAAATTAGCATCTCTAAGGCGACCTCGGTTGGTTAAACAACTTGGCCTAGTCGCTATTCGTCAGCAAGAAATGAGGCGAGGAAAAAAGCCTTCATCAAAAATGCATGCGCTCTGCCGTCAGTTATAAGATGACTGTTGACTCTGTGAGCGGATCTCGGATTTCAAAGAATATGCGCTGAAACTTGGCGTTGCTTGATGCTACTGTTTTGGATTTTGGATGGGATTGTTTTAAGGGTTACTTTCAATAGTTAAAGTAATGTTTACTGAAAATATATCATGTGCGAATTATGTCGTTCTCGACATAATAAGAATGAAAATCCTTGGCAATGGATATCCAGAACCAAGGGAATTCAAAACACTCACTACGCTTCATAATTTGCTTCATTGACGTTGTAGAGAATGCCATGGACTAAGTACTTAGGAGCGAGGTAATTACACAAAAGATCTCATAGGGTCGGAGTGTATGTCTAACGAGCCTACACTCTAAGATAATATGAGGTTTACTCAGCATACTGAAATCATAAGTCAGTGAAAATTTGTGCAAATCAAAAAATATGGTGATAAAAAAACTTTGCTTCTAGTTTTATTTACTTAACTAGTTATAAAAAAGAAAAGTATCGTGCGTACCCTTCTCGTTTTCTACTTCGAATAAGTACTCACAAAAATGTCGTGTAAAAATAATAAGGATAATCTTGAATCCCATCTCGTGAGAAAGTTTAATTTAAGGACAAAATAGAAATTTGAATATTACATTATATGGCTACGCTTTCGTCTGAAATCAGGCTTAAATATTTAAGTTTTAACTGTATTGTTCAAAAAAGTTTGAGATACGTTTTGCTAGAATACTGTTTACATTATTTCATTATTATCAGCTTGTAGGTATATGTCACACAGAAGTCCCCACGCAAACCCAGTCCGATTTGAACACTCCACACAAATCGTTGAATGACTTCCTTACTGTTAGAGTTGTGTGGGTTGTGGTTAGAGTTTTCTTTACCAAATCACTGTTGGAAATAACGAATTTAATTCTGGATATACCTAAGTTTCAAAAAATTCAGGCTCTTCTCGCAAGGCATGCGTCCAACTACTAGACTACCACTGTACTAATAAACATACTGTCATAATTGTACTTACATTAAACATTTTAAAATTATTAAGATGACAATAAATGTTGTAGGCTTTTGTTCGGTCCTGTAAAACTATTTTGACAGCATTGGTTTGGATTAATCATACTCCTTGTTCAAAAAAGAAAGGCCTTGAGCATATTAGGTGAGTATATTTTTACAAAGAGAAATTGTACAAATTACATACATCGCATGGGCTAAGATAACCAACCTAATTAGCCTACATTCACACGGCAGTCGGCACTACAGAACAGTAACCTCGGTCTATGTACTCCATAATTAACCAGTACTCCGTACCCGGCCAACTTCGCCTTGTTAGGGTATTGATAACGACGTCGTTACGTCGATTTGAACATTTAACACGAGCTGTTTTTTGTTTTTAATTGGGAACATTTTATGTGAAGTTTCTAGAAAGATGTTGAGTAATAATTGCGATAATTATAACAATGGAAGCGTTCTGAAATGATCAAAGGTTACCAATAAAATTGTTATTTTAAATATTGGTCACTTTGTAATGTATTTTTTACTACGAATTCCAATTATTTTATTGTTTCGATTTCGTAAAATATAATTTTTTTTAGTAAGGAAGCAGACTTGCCTCTCGTTCGCGACATTATCCTGTAACAAGTTTTATATTAGAAAGAATATAATGGGGAATACCTGGAGGCGAATGAAATAATATAAACCAACCAAAATTAAGTGTCCTAAACAACCGACAACTGATTTTAGAAAAAATATATTCAAATTAAAGACAAATAGATTCTGTTTAAACATCTGCGCCTCTATTCGGGAACGCTAAGTGATGTTGTGGCGACTCGCTAGCGAGATTTCTCATCCCACTCTTCCGCACGACGCGTAATGCGTAAGATCGAGATGCGAGTCTCGCTCGCGGGTACCAGTACCTACCACGTAGACGTCCCCGGATAGACGCCCTGATCAAAGTAAAAGAATGTTTAAATATAATCTATTTATATCTTATTTAAAAATAGATAAATGTAAAGTTGAAGTTAGTTCTCCATGGCCAACATCTAATAACTTCAAAAATGACGAACTTCGGTGCAAACTTTCATCCCCTATTTGACCCCCTTAGAGGACGCATAGCTCACCTACATTATAATAAGGCGAGCACCTGTGCAAAATTTTATGCTTTTAGTCCCACCGGGTTAGCTTGTGCCTTGTTCGTCAGTCAGTGAAAAGAACTGTATCGAGTAGTTTTTTAGAATAGATCTTTTATGTTTCAGACAAGTTCAAAAATAATAACAACATAATGCATAACACGCCTGATGGGAAATTTTATTATTGTCAATCAAGGCTGCTTAGTTATTGACTAAGTTACAGTAGAGGTTTAATTAGTGCGCGCACAATTTTCCGCAGCCTATGGCCCACACACATCGACAGGAATGTAGGTCGGATGCTGATTGCACAGACACCCTCCTCATATCGAATTCTCTTTTTTCATCCGAACGATCTCGGTTGCGCGAAAAATTTCATACTGCCACGCGTTTTGCAAGTAAAATCAGACAACTTTTGACACTTCAATTACGTAGTGATGGCGGCCTCTAATTTTTAGGCGCGAAAGCAGGAAACACGTCGTGTCACCGACACACAGGAACAAGTTTCAGAACAAAATAAAAGTTTACCTAAAGTTCAACGCAAGCGGAAGGTAATAAGAGGGAAAATTGAAAAGTTTTTTGCTTTTAATATTAAATTAAGTGGAGATCTGTTATCGCAGGTGCAGCATAATCGAGTGGCCGGAATTTTCAAAACAGAATACTTTAGCCCGCGGCTCTGTTGGATTTGTTTAGTTTACGTATGTTAGTTAACCATTTGAGTGCGAAACCCGCGGTTGCCTTTATTACAATGTTTGCTACAAAATTGGTATCGCAACGACTTTATAAATCGGATTCAATATCATCGTGTAAATTGCTTTGGACTTAAAGAAAATATTCGAACGTAGTTGCCGAGTTCAAAGCGGGTTATAAATTATTTGGAGCGTATTCTCTTTTTGGCGGGGCAATAAAGAAGGAAATCTCTTTAGTGTTCGCTCTGAGACCACACTAAAGCCCGCGGACAGTTACAAATCTTCATTAACAGCTTGACGTAAAGTCGCCAGCTGCCCACTTGTGTAAATCTGATGAAACTAGGTTTCATCGTTCTGTTAACAGGGTAATAGACAGCCGTGAAGCCGAGATAAAAATACAGTTTAGTTAAGGAAAAAAATAGCAAAAACCGTACCGTATTACTTGAAAGAGTTACGAGTATCTTACTATAACAGCGAAATAATAAACAGTTGCTACACACAGACACTGCTAACGTGTAAAAAAGTAAAATTAACAGTTATTATAGTTTTACTATTGAATAATAGTAGTTTATGCAACGGTTGCATAATGATAGGCCTTAAAATACTAGTGCGGTTTTCATGAAACGAGCCGACAGGCGAGTTTCATAATAAGATCGCACGTGTGTTTTAAGGCCAAATTATGCAGAGTTGCATACATAACTTTATCTACATACATATTATAAATCCTGCATGATGGGTTCAGAAACAATATTTTCTGGTAACAAGTTATTTGTTGCAATCGTGGCTGCATATTTCCGATATCCGGCGCATTTTCACATCACACACACTCCGAGAAGACTACTTACTATTCATATTTTCAACTAAAATGTAAATTACAAACAACTTTTTCTATTCAATTCAAAAACAATTCTACTTTCGTTCAGCAAAACACCAACATGGCAATCCTCCGTCAAGACCATTTTTTTTAAAATCATAGACAAACGGATGAAGTCTCTATTCTCACGTCACTAGATATCAAATATTGTGCAGTTTATATTAAAAAAACATACTGAATTGACGTTTCGTATCAATAACTGTTTTAATATCTATGGATACTAGAATAGAGACCCACTTGAGTTTTGACAGCTGTTCCAAATTTAATCTCATTTCTTTACTAAAAACGATAAAGAAGTCATGTTATTTCTTTATCGCAGCACTGGTTTTTCCTAATTGGTTGTCAAAATGGTGGTCATTTCCTACGGTTTTTGATTAACCAATGGAGGTTTTATGATATGGGTGTAGATAAAATTGTTTTCAAAACTAAGATTCTACAATTTACTAGACAGCATTACAAACGGTACGGTAGCTAATGATCCGCAGTGCCTGCTGCTACTTATCATGAAACAAATAAAACCGCTTCCTAATGAAGCGTGTAAAATTTGTGGTGACATACATGCGAGTGTTCGCAAATGAGAGCAAAATGATCATTTCAAATTTAGCCGTGAAGAAACGTCGTTATTGAATCGACGAGAACTAAATAAAAATGAACGACTAACTCAGACTTAAGAGCATACTTTTATTAATACGTCTTCAAAGTTGAAAATAACCACGCGGTAGCATAAAAGAAATCCCAACTGGCAGAATTCACGTGAAAATAAAATTAAAGAGTCGGTTTTATTGCTCGCCGAAGGATTTAAGGTCCATATTTGAGTAAACAAAATTCCGCTCGGTCTCACTGGCTAAGTTTTAATGAACTTTAATTTATGAAGCTGGGCACAAAAATTTGTCGCTTTAACGGTCGTTTCGGCTTAGTTTCAGCGCCGGGAATACGAACGGCGCCGCGGACGATCCTTAGACGCGAGATGTTTTGGTTGTTTAAATCCCACCTATAATTAATTTCCAACATATTCCCTGTACCACCAAGGTACCGCCTCATGGTATTCGATACCTCGCACATAAAATAGAAATAAAAAGCAAGTATAAATTTAGAAGCGCGTTTTATTACGTGGACGACATGCTACATCTAAACATCTCCGTAAGTATCAAGTGATTTACGTATATTATGATATTTTTACTGGTGTCTCATAAAATTTTGTACTAATTAATAAACTTTAGAAAAGTCCTCGTCGATAGAATGAATCAAAATGAAACCAGGTCGTTATTGTCTGAAATAAAATGTGAAGCCAAGTTAAATAAACATTTAATATATAGAGGTAAAGATATTTTATGGAAGGTATCTAAGCTCTTTATTTGAATAGGTACTCAGCAGAATTGATTGAATGTTATTAGTTTGACGACATGCATTTTAACGATGTAAAATATCGTAAATAAGACAACGTTTTAGCTTTATTTATGTCTCACACTTAATCTGCGAAAGTGAAGTATTAATATAACTGTTAGTCGATTTATCACGTTACATCGGATAGGTTGATTCATGAAAGTGATTCATGCGATAGTCACAGGAATTTATAACAACACAATTATTTGGTATTTGTGAAAAGGAATGAGTTGTTACGAAACGTCTTGTAAACAAGACCGTCTGTCAGTTGGCCGCTTTACAAGAAACCGTTGTTCTAATTTTACTTATCTCTTTCGTTATCTGTTATAGTTAGAGAACTTCTCAAAGAGCGAATAATGTTTCCTGCAATATCGGTGACACCAATTTGGCTTAGTAAAGGCAGGTTTAATAAAGGTCCTTTATTAAAATTATCTAACCAAATAGCAGTAAATCAGACGCCTCATTCGGGAACGCTAAGTGATTCTGTAGCGACTCGTAAGCCAGATCTCTCATCTCGCTCTTACGCATTTCGCGTCGTGCGGAAGAGTGGAATGAGAAATCTGGCTTATGAGTCGCTACAGAATCACTTAGCGTTCCCGAATGAAGCGCCTGTACAGTTTTTGACATACTTAACTGAAATCCGCTCTAAGTCGATCGTACGCTAAGTAATTATGTTATTTTAAAATGAAAAAGATCTTAATAATATTTGACATACTAATAAATTCGTTATGATTAAAGTTGCTTTGTTTATAGGGTTCCGTACCCAAAGGGTAAAAACGGGACCCTATTACTAAGACTGCGCTGTCTGTCTTTCCGTCTGGCGTCTGTCACCAGGCTGGATCTCATGAACCGTGATAGTTAGACGGATGAAATTTACACAGATGATGTATTTCTGTTGCCGCTATAACAACAAATATAATGGTACGAAACCCTTCGTGCGCGAGTCCGACTCGCACTTGGCCGGTTTTTTTTTCACGGTCGTTAATTTGTTACTTGGATTACTTAAGGCAAAAAACAAAATTAAATGGCATAGTAAACACCAACTTGCATTGGCCAATTATTTTATTCTCTCTAATTACTCATTTTTGCCGGAAAGAAGCTAGCAGCAATATTCATCATGCCTTTGACTCCAGCGACTTAAAAGGGTGCTTGTCCTTATTTCTATTTTATTAGGGTTCCGTGCTCCTAAAGGATGTCAGAAAACTGCTGCTTGACCTTTGTTCGACATTATTCTCATGTTTTCGACGTGTGCAATTGTGAACTTGACTTTGATGATAGAACGAGGTAGATACTTATTACTGTAGATGAACTAGATACACTGTAAAGATAGCAATGGTTATTACTTTTCGCCAAGTGTTTTTTTTTTTAATGAATCTCCAAAATAGAATAATATCTCTCTGCCTAGCTCTTTTTCCCGTCTACGCTTTCGCTACGGGGTACGCTTTGACGATGATCCCGGATTCGGCAGGTCGGGTTAACTATTACAGTGGAGCGACTGCCGTCTGACCTCCGTAACCCCGTGACAGGGGAACCTGACCAATTGAATCATGGCCGAAATATAGTAATATAATGTAAGTTAATAAAAGTTCAAAGGCACTCGTATTAAAATTTTATATTCTCGTTTTTAATAATTTTTTCAAAAAAGCTATGTGATTGTTTTGGTAGTGAAACTGGCTTTGAAAGAAACCTCTACGCAACCTCAGAGTTCTTACTTGAGGGAAATTTAATTTTTATTCATCTACGCCTCGATGGCTTCCAGACGGAAGTGTTCATAAAACTATGGAGCGTTGCTTCTAGTTTTACAGTGATTTATGCAACAGCTATTTCGACATAAATAAGGCACAGTGAGATATTTAAAATGTTTCCTTTTGGAGCACCACGGTAGTCGTGTTTTAGTTTTTAGGGTTCCGTACATCAAAAGGAAAAAAAGGAATCCTTATAGGATCACTTGTGTGTCCGTCTGTCTGTCTGTCTGTCTGTGTCTCTTAAGAACGCGTAGAGGTATCAAGCTGAAATTAATACAGAATACTCAAGTCTAAAAACTCCTGGAGCTGTGAAAAACTCAACCTTCTTAGTCAACGCAATCAAAAGATACGGCCGTTTATGCCACATATTTTGATACTTTCAAAGGAATCCAAAGGGAATCAAGACCTATAGGGTACTTCCCGTTGACCTAGAATCATGAAATTTGGGTAGAAGCAGTGTCTTACAAAACAAGTAACGGAAAAAATCCAAAAACTGTATGTAATTAGTTAAATCACACAAAAAAAATAGTTTAATGAAATAATCTTTGCAATGTCGTATCACACTCGACGGTTGCACGGAGATAGCAGCTTGCAAAATTTATTTTTTGTCTTATTTCATGAGCAGATTGTAAATGGTTACCCGGTTGTTAAAAGCCATTTTTTTATTTTTAGGGTTCCGTACTAACCAAGTACTGTCTGTTTTTCATAGTTAAGTACGGGACCCTCGGCGCGCGAGCCAGCCTCGCACTTGACCGGCTTTTTTTACTGGATAAAGTATATAATAATTATACCTACGAACGATAGGGTAAAGTCACCAGTGGTCAGCCAGGATCCTGTAGTCAGCCTTTTGCCTCTTTTATTGCCTTGAAATAGCAGTCTATTTGAAATTAATAAATTATATGCTTCTTAATTGATTCCTTGATTCCTTATTAATCATTATATTTATCGATCGGCGCGGGGAAACGGCAGGGGGGAAAATAAAAAAAGTTTATTCGAGTGCTCTCGGTCGAGAAGGGCAATTTTACGATATCCGCCATATTTTTTTTCGTACTTGGTGTTTTCAAATCAGGTAAGAAAGATAGACTTGTGTTAACATTATATGATATATATGTATATTTCTGTGAATGCATATAGTTGCTTAAACCGAAAATGATAATAAAATAAGCGTATTTCATTGATTTCTTAATAATTTACGGAGGCTGACTATTGGGAACCACTTTTTTATGTGATTTCCAGTAGTCAGCCACCTGCGGCTGACTTCTGGATATTGGTGGTATCGTTCGAATTTGAAATAAAATCGGTCCGTTAAGATCGTTATTTTTTAAGATTCAAATTTACCCTAACATTGCCTATAATATTTTTAGAAAAACCCAGTAGTCAGCCGCTTTTTAAAGTATTTTTTTGGTATGGCTGACTAATGGGAATTGCAACTCCAGTACTCAGCCACTTAATAAAGTATGAAAAAAACCTATATAGGGCTTTATTTAGGTACTTATTAGTCTTTTTACTGTTTCATGAATAAAAACGTAATGTTATGTTCAGTAAAGCATGTCACAAAAACCAATACACAAACAAAAGCATCCACCAGAAAAACTATCTTCTGCAAAGGAAGCTATACGAGAGGAATGCGTATTAGAGGAGCATGTAGAACTTTTGGTGTTCTCCGAGGCACATTGCAAGACCGGCATCACCTATGGATTCCTAAAGGCGTACGTAACATGAGTCTTGATTCAGTTGTAACTAATGCCAACGACCCAAAACCTAGATCGATTCGTCACTATACCGAAAACATCTCGGATGTCGACCTGTACGAGATTAGTGTGGCTCTCAAACAGCTTAAATACAATAAGGAAACACAGCCGAAATTCTGAAAGCAGTTGGAAAACCGGTCCTTAAAGCCGAAACAGGGCAATAATGCCCCGCTAAAGCATTTCCGGAAGTCGGCTTGTTCGGGAGACTGGAAGTTATCAAACCTGCGTGCAAGGCGGTTCGTAATTACTCTCACAAACAGCTTGTAAACATGGCTCAAAAGTGAGAAGGGTACTATAGTAAGAATTAGCCTAGTACCCTATAGTAAACTTCCAGTGTCCCGAACAGGCCGGTTTCCGGAAATACTACAGCACCGGTAGACCACATACATTCGCTACAGCAGTTTATATAGAAGACCGAAGAGTTTAATCTGCCTCTTTGCTCAGCGTTTTTGGAATACGAGAAAGCTTTCGATACGATTGAGACTGTACTGCAGTCTCTCCAGCGCTACCAAGTCGACAACAGGTACATCGGATTGTTGAAGTGTTTGTACGAAAACGCCACTATATTAGTCTAACTACAGAACCAGAACTCAAAACCTACTGCAGTGTTGCAGTAGGAAGCCAGACAGCGAGATGTTATCTCTCTAAATATGTTCACCGCTGCTCTGGAATGCGTATTCAAGGTTCTGAATGAGAAAGGGCTTGGCATCAACATAATCGGCGAGACCTCGGAGAACCTCAGTTTAATGCTCGATGACCACAGTAGAACCTCCGAATGAACTGGCTTTAAAATGAACATGGACATGACAAAAATCATGACAAATGTCCCTGTACTGCAAACTCCCGTGGAAATTGGAGATTTTACGCTCAAAGAAGTTGACGATTATATGTACCTGGGGACATAGGTACTGTCCAATAAGGGACGTCCATCTTCGAGAAAAAGGTCTATCGTGGAATCCGGCTTGCAGCGTTCGGGAAGCTGTACCATATCTTCCGGACCAATATGCCGCAGTGTCTCAAGATGAAAAAGGAGTCTGAACCTTGTAACTGTAAGATAATATTATTCAACTAAAACCATGACTATTGTAATTTTAACGACTATTAATTGTCTATTAATTATTCATTAAATATTGTTGATTTTTAATCAAATTTTAACAAATAATTTAGAGGCCGAGTACTGGGCTTAAAGTGGCTGACTATTAGATTTTGGAGGCTGACTACTAGAGAAATGTGTATGTTTTGGTTTAAACTACTTTTTCTATTTTATAGAATGATTCTATATGTTTGCCTAAAATTGTAATGAAACTAGAATAAATTATTGATCGAACAGTAAAAAAAGTTTATTTTTTAGTCAAATCCTCAATTAATAACAGTGGTTTCAAATCTCAAACGTCGTTAAAAGGCTGACTACTGGTGCCTTTACCCTATAACGCGTGCTATTCAAACCAATAAAAGCAAATTATATTGTACCTTTAACCTATTTCAATCAAACCCGCCCCTATATAGTTGTAGTTAATTGAATCTAATCGCTAAATAATTAGCCACATTCATGTTAATGCATTTCAATCAAAACTTGGCTTGCACCTGCGCTAACATGTGAGACCAAAATTAATATAGCACACATGACGCTTCTCTAGTGTCACTAATTAGGTGCTGGTAACACAATAATTTTCCAGAAGTGCCTGAGACCTAATTATTTTGTGAAACAAACGCCTTACGTCGTTTATGTGCCTTATTATGTTAAATCGTTGCCTTGGGATAGTAACCTGAGCTAGGAAGTGCTCGAGTATGACTTGCACTTTGACCAGTTTTTCATTTACTCGCAACTTGTTTTCAGTTTGCTGTAATGTTAAACGCATTCATTGAATAATTTAGACAGTGTGTAAGCCAAGTATGTAAAGCAAAAGGGGACACACCTGCAGTAGGTTATATTACACGAACCATTTCGGACCATATTCGACACCCCCATAAATTGAAATCTAATTGACCGACACACTTGCAATTTTACATATTTAGAAAGACCTTCTAATTGCTGAATCCCAAATTTCAATAAATTAACTCTTACCTTTTACGAGATAAAGTCGTCCGAATATCACTATTTTTATCAGTGACTGACTGACTGTCTATGTCCTTATATAGATCATAAGTTTAGACTACTTCTAGGTGACGTAGGGAGTTAAAACAATAAAAAATCGTCACATTAAGGGTTGGTATAGAAGACAATGTTATTAATGCGGCCAATTTCGAATATTATAATATGGAACTGGAGGATTAGATAACTTTGTTTTGTGATTGTTGATCGATTTTACTTTAAATTAAAGTAGGTTTGGTAATAAGAGTAATTCCTTTTATTTGCATAAAGAGAAGATACAAGTATAACTTGACCAAAATTTGTAATATCAGATCAAAAACATAAATGTGAAAAAAAGGGCCAGGTTCGGTACAAAAACGTCAGGGATGGACGGTATCGCTATCGCCGATAAAAGAGTTGAGATCTGAATGGGTGCTAAGTTCCTTAGAACTTTCTTAAATGATACCTTTAAAAAGGTACTATGATGTTCTTAAATTCTGAAGAATGAAGTATTCGACAAAATTTCGATTAATGGTTTTAATGAAAAAATGGGATGAGGAGACTTATTTATTATTATTTTTTTACGGCAGGAGCTTTTAAAAAAATTGAGTAAAAATGCAGTAAAGATTTAGATGGTTTATACATTTGATGTTTAGTCACGTTCAGGCGCGGTCCGAAGGTGGGGGGGGGTCACAGGGGTTTTTTTTGTTGACCTCTGTAATATATCCGATACGTTTATTTTCGAAGTTGGCGCTATTCCCAAGGCAATAACAATAAACAGACTATAAGCGGGCGAGGTTGTAGGCAGAAAACTAGTAAGTACCATGACGGTATACTCCCATTTAGGAAGAAACCGTACGTACGTACATAAAATGCTCCTTTCCAACCACCTTTGTCCCTACTTAAACTTTAAGCCGCACTAGAAAAACAATCAATTTGCGCTATTTTTGTATGCAAGCGGCACTTCAATTTTACATGCACTCGCCGCCATAAAACGGACGTAAACTTGATGTTCCGTCGAAATCCAGAATTCCAAGTCGACAGCGACTTCCAAGCAACTCGAGACAACGGTATATGGCTGAAATAGTTCCCAACTCGCCTTAAGCTTTCTAAATATTTGAAGTTGTGAATTTAATCTTACCGTTTACTTTATTATAATTATTTGAACAAGAAGCTACAGGAGTTAAATTGTAAAATTTTCTTACTAACTAAAATTTGGTGGTACTTGAACTTCGGAGGCGCGTTTTCTTCATTCCTGGGAAACGGTAAAAATAGGCGTGACGCCAATAGGTACTAATACAAAACAATATAAAATCGTTCTAATATAGTTCATAGTGTTATTGCTGTAAGTGATCGCACCCATAAGAGCAATTCAGCTTAAGAAGTGCACATACTCGACAAAAGTGGTTATTATTTTTACCATTTCAGATTTGGTTTTAAGAAATATAGGTTTTGTTATATTGTACAAGGTTGGAACGTAATGCAAAGCCATTGTCTAAGATACATCTCACCTATTTTACGCCTGCACGTTTTTGCAGTGCTGGAATTAATTAATCCACTTTTTTATTTTCTATTTAAACTAATTTATTTCATTAACAATTGGCAACCTTGTTTATTGACATCTGGAATTATTTGTCTTTGACAGATGATATCGGGTAAACTTATAACAAGTATGATAATCAATTGGCATCTTTCTTAATTTTGTATTAGATTAATGAGCTACGGGTAAACACGATTTTTTTATTCTGTAGTTATTGCGTTACATAAGCCGTCTTCAAGTCCGGAAGCATTACGTCTTCAAAGAAACCTGTGTATCTTTTGTTGCAATTTCATAGTCGATATAAGGAAATATTACTTGTTTTGGAAATATGGTATCCACTTTGTTTTGCACATAAAGATTAATATATAATAAATTAAACAATAAGTTATAACTAAAAATTAAAACTAAAATTAAAATGAATTAAGACAGATTAGCCACATTTTATATGTTTAAATAAGGGCATAGCAAGGTACGGGAATGGTAGGGCAGCTGCCCCCCCTATCAGAAACCTGGCTACGCCCTTGTTATTAAACTTAAATGGCTATAAAAGTGCTATAAATAATTATAGGCACGTTTTTAAAGTATTTTTTTCGCTTTTTTATTATATGGTATATTGTATGGTGTACCCATACAATTTTATTTCTATTCAGTAGAGACAGCATGCAAGTGTCTTAAGACAATAAAACATGTCTCTCAGCGGGGAGGTTAATTTTGGCTATAACACTTGTAACCATTAAGTGTTTGTTGTACGAACCGATCCGTTTAAAATAATAACAAGAATGATAGACATTGGTGATTGATGCTGGCGTCGGTGCGTAATTGGATCATTGAATAATCTCTGTTTACTTACCTCCAAATATAACACCATTTATTTACACAACAGTCATCACGATCAGTCTATATCACAGACCAAATACCTAAAGATTCCACTTAGCCTGAAGTCTGTCATTGGTGGGTTCGAGGTTATGAGCGCCCCGCGCTTGACTGTAGCCCCGTTGCTTATAGATTTTTGCCTCTAATACTGTGGCAGGGGTCACCCGGCTATGCGGAGTCTATTGGATATATGGTCTGTGGCCTATGTACGCCGGACACAGGCTTCTCCTCATAGTGAGAGGGATTGAGCAGTCTCTAGTAGCATTTTCAGTTGGCATCTATTGGCGTAGTAGTAGAGAATCCGTTGGAATATAGTTAGTAGTTTGCTCACATAAAACTAACATAATCACCACATAAGACCAATATAACAAAAATATATAATTACGCCTAACCAATTACCAACGTTGGGCCATTGTGAATAATGCTACCGAAGTTTAAAAACGGTTGGCATTTCTGCATTGTGTACAACAAAGGCCATATTAGATATTAAGTATCGTTGGCCCAATGCAGTAAAATATTATCATTACGCCAATCCACTGACCAACGTTGGGCCAATGTGACTTCTGCTACCGTTGGTTTAAAACTGGCATTTCTGCATTATATTGTTTCAGTTGGAAATTCTACAATGGCCCTTGGTAGGCCTTACCTCAAAACGACGGCCAAATCTAGTCGTTGTCCACCTAACGAGACCCATGTGACCCGATCAAATGCCAACACTAAATGCTATTAGGGAATATCCCTTTTAGGCCATCTATCCATTGGCACCGACCATGGGGTTGCGAATCTCCAAATATCCATAGACGACAGTGACCTCCTCCAATAGTGGTTAGTGGTTCGTACTTTTTACGGTATGTGTTATCAGATTTTGTCATGTACTTATTATATAAGACTCTCGATGTACCTCCACAGTATACAGGAAAACCTAAAATGGTTTGTGATATTCTGTTCCTTTGAAACATGTTACCATTTTTTTATGCCAATAATAGTACATTGTGCATCTAGGGCCGTAAGAAGGGGATAACTAACGAGAGTCTGTTAGAAGCCCGACGCCGATAGGCGAGGGCTTTTATGACTCGAGTTTGTTATCCCCTTACTGCCCGTGATACACACAATGTTTTTCATCACATTAGCGAGGAAATGAAATAAAAATTAGACAAAAAAAAGTATATATATTAATTTTATTTCCATTTTACATCGTGAATTACCATCAGGTGGGTGTTCATAAACTGAGCGTACGTTGCGATCAGCGCGGGGCAGCTCCGCCGGCTTTAGGTCGCGCGCGCCGCCGGCTGCGGCTCCCGAGCAGCTCCGCCGACCTGGCGCACTTAACTGCCCGCGGGAGTTCGAAACCATACAAAATCCATAACTCCCTAGGGAGTTATGGATTTTGTATGGTTTCGAACTCCCGCTGATGGCGGGGCCCATAGAGGAGTTAAATCGGCTATAGTTGTTCTATACGCTTGCGTATAATAACACCCTTTCTGAGCAAGTGTGATGAAAATAAATAAATAAATAATAAATAAGATAGGGTTTTTGCCTGTTTGAGCGTCTATCTATAACTAAAAATAAAACTTAATTGAAGTATTTTCTATTTGCCTTTCGACCGTGTCTTACTCAGAAGTAGATACAGAATTTAAAGACTGCAGGGAACTTTAAGTAAAAGTTATAGGTCCAATAGTAATAGAAAACGTTTATAGGCATCGCCATAAATACACCTAAAATATATAAACACTACGTACCCATTTTGAACTTAAATCTGTTTCTTTGTTTTTCATAATACCCAATATACCTTGTATTAGCTTCTCAGAAGACAGACAAATTGTTTCTTAAAAAAAATGCAGTTCTCATGGGAAATTATTGCCGTGCGTACGTCATATCTATGTCAAAAAGCGACACCAACAATGTAAGGAGACAACTCAAAACGTACCCACGTACAAAAGATTACGCAGTTACTTGTAGTTGTGTATATTTTTGTCGGTCTTAAATCTATAAACCCACTTTTTTGTTAGGTATTATATTAATGCCAGGTTTAATACAGGTACCTCCGTACAAATAATATATCAGTAATGTCAAAACAGTTTTTTATATTTATTTTTATATAACTTGGTCTAAATGAACTCTTAACTAAATACAATAAAAACAGCACTATCTATCATACTACGAGTACCTTTATAATCTGTCCTTTCTTTCCCTCATTTGTCCGTGATTTAATCTTATTCTTTTGTATATCTGACTATGTTTCCTTTCTATTATTATATATATTTGTATGTCTGTTTTTATGTATATGTGTATAGTATGTGCTCATGTTAGTATTTAGTATATTTCTGGTTTAATGTATTGTAAGTCTTTAATATAGATTACACCACCTGGCTTTGTAAGTCTCTCTTATGCCATCTCTTATTTCAGTGGTTGTCTGGAAGAGATCGCTACTTAGCAATAAGACCGCCTATCGTTTACCTTGTTACTTATTTCTTTGTCTTTTTCCAATATGTTTTATGTAGTGTCGTTTGATTTAGGAGTATGATCATCTTATAAAAGATTACCTCAAAATAATGTATACCTACTACCTACATAACATAACTAAGTAAGGTCAACATCGTATGCAGAAATTGCGATATAATGCAGGTTAAGAAAAAACGTATGTGACGGATCTTATGAATAATCCTTTCAAAGACGTTATCCGTGTGCACCCTCGATTTTGTCGAGGTCGTTGACTGTATCTAGGTCACTTATTTACCTCCTTCTTTCATCTAGTCGATTACTCATTGACGCACGTATGACGCACTTATCCCTGTGTGATCGGATTTATGTGTCTTTGTGAGGAAGTAGTAGGTAATAAGGGAACCTTTCCTTAAGATCATTTGATTGTATTTTCTGGTTTTCTATAATTTAATTTACCCTAACAATATTAGTTTGTAATATCATCTATTATATAAACGCGAAATACTACTGAATGACTGACTGACACACGTTTAAGGAATCTCTAATATTATACATTGAAGAAACATGAAATTTTGCAAGTAGTACTATTTCAAAATTCAACCCATAAAAGGAGTGTGAGGGGTCAAATTTTGTACGAATCTACGTCTTTTTTGAACTAAGTAACATGAAAACCAGTATTTACGCTTTTGGTTAAAACAAAGCAGCACTCCAAATCATTTTGAAAAATTCTACCACTGAACTGTGAAAAAATTGTCGGCTTGTTTTTTGTAATTAATAATTAAACATTTAACATTATTATTTCGGCAAAGTTGTTCTATTTTTAACTCAGCAAAAAAAGCAAAAAATAGGAAGAATATTTAAGTGTAAAACGTGTCGTTCCCGGCACGTGCGTAAACCACAACATTTCTAAGCCAACACTTGTGTACGTATTTATTTCTTGAAATAAAAGCGAGCTGAAAGGCACTCGTAAAACGTACTCAAGGTGAAGTTTGATTGTTGTGTAAGCCCATTGTACTATAAATTCGGTTTTGAGGTCAGACTCCTTTGATTTTCTTATGTTTTAAAGTACAAAAGGATTTAACGTAATTGATGGTTGAAGACTTTTGTTTAGACGGTACAGATGTTACAAACCAGTTTTCTTAAATTAGAACGCACAATGAAATCAATATACAAAAGGCATGTCGCAGAACACTACGTACTAAATAAATACGTGTTTTAAATTTAAACAGCATACGAAACCTAACAACAACGACGACTTCAATGAAATATAATAACGAATCTCAAGCTAAAAGTTTCCAGATGTGTATGAGACATCTGCCCTCACCTCCCAAAATTAATGGCCCCCAAGGCGCAAACACTAAACTGCGAACATGTTCCAAATTTAAAGAAGCAAATCGTTCGATACTTTCAAACGGAAATAGAAGACACACAATCCCGCGGGAAGCTAAAGGAAAAAAAGAGAAACACATGACCTCATTTGTCGCTGTGAGGGAATTATTTATTACGTTTGATACGTCTCCGGTTGGGATCGCTCTTTGTCTCTTTGATACGTAATAATTTTAATTTGTTACATTTTTCTTTTACTTTAATTATATTGTTTTACCCAAACGTAAGTTTTGCTTATGTTTCATGCTTAAATTAATTTATTGAATTTACTTGTATTTATTTAAACTGATGAGAAACACTGTTCTGTCTGTTATTCTAGTCACCCTTATGAAATATTTCATTTGTAATGATTTGTGAAATTGATTGATTTCACAAAGCCTCCCCTTACAATAATATCTATCATCTAAATCTTTATTACTACACTCGATACAAACCATGTCAAAGCATAGACAAAGCGTGGAGATGTTAGTTATGGCTTTGAAATTCAATCATTTTCAATCACAAAGACCAATATTTCCTGAAACATAGGCGACTACCATTTTGAACTTTACTATGTTGGTCTTAAGACTCTACGATCAAGAACGAATGAAAGGAAAAAGTTTGTAAGTATTATTTGTATGCGTCCGCCAGATGCGCAGGAGCATCTAAACCGACGACTAACGACACTCCGGCGACGATGTAAACAGTCGACGGTAGACACTGTCAAAATCATCACAAGGGTGACTCACAAAAAAGTGTAAAGAAATTTGTTCGTTTCGTAATTATATTGTGTTATCCATGGTTGACAAACAAAATTCATTTTCAATTTCTTAAAATACTTAAAAGTAATGTGTTTGGTTCAAAATAAATATTATATATACCTACGAAATTGTTTTATTAAACTGTTCAGCATTATATGATAAAATAGCTTAAATGTTAGTTAACGAACATGCTATTAAGCTAAGCATATACATTTTATGAGGTACCTTGTACACAATAAAAGCAAAATACCACATAAATGCATCGTAAAGCGTTTTAGTGGCCCAGCGGATTCTGGGATGTAGCAGGAATCCGTCTTTATTAAGCTCTGCATGCCATTGTGTCTAAATAGCCGAGGCGGTCATTATCCAAGCTAGAAAATTCCATTAACAAACAAATATTTGCTGTATGAATACAATTTATTGGCAGTGGTACAAGTATTTGGACACGCGACCCTCTGGGTTTTTTAACTCACGTGTGGAATTGGATTTTGTGAGGAAGTTGCGCACATCTGCGAAGTAGATATAACGATAGTATATGTTAAGTCCTAAATCTGCACTGGGTCCGCGTGAGGACAACTGCCCAGTCCCTCTAATAGGAGACTTGTACCTAGCAGCAGTGGGACATTAATATATGCTAACAGTGGCAGATATTTACGAGCAGAAGTGATTCTGCAAAAGCTACCCACAAAAAATCAGGTAACTCGATACAAGACTGTGAAATGTTTACAAACGTTTTATGTTCAGCGAAAATCAAACATGAATCGAGTGGTGTTCCACAAAAATACACGCAAAATGGGCCGGTAGCAAAATTGTGTAAACAGAATACGGTCCAACACTGAATATATGGAGGAATTTGTTTTAAGCCACTCGATGCTTTGTTAAATAGTCGGTAAGGTTTCTTGCAGTCTTATGGAAACAAAATGTACTCTATCTGCATAAACTAAGTATCTATCAAATTTGGAGCAGGAAATAAATACTTTGTATTAAATGTAGTACGGTAGAAATTGAAATGGAAAATGCCTATTCAAAGAAATTGTATAAAGCGTTACGAAGAAAAATAGTACTTAAGTGCAATATTATGTGACGTCACACATCTACTTAGGAACATTTCAAACGTAAACCGCAACCCTTTTCTCAAAGCAAATATAGAGAGGACGGAATTCGCTAATGGCGCGGAAGTGGCGACAACATTGGAGACAAACAATGCGTATCTTACACTCGCGCAGGATTCCGAACAAATGGATTATCAGTATAATTTTTTGTAGTGTCCGTTATATTTGCAATGACCAGTATGAAACAGAATCAAATTCAAGGTGGGATCAAATATGAAATGACTATAATAGAAGAATGTTGATAGTCTTTAGTAAAATAATAGATTTTATCTACACCCATATCATAAAACCTCCATTGTTTAATCAAAAACCATAGTAAATGACCACCATTTTGACAACCAATTAGGAAAAACCAGTGCTGCAATGTTATTGCTTTATCGTTTTTAGTAAAGAAATGAGATTAAATTTGGAGCAGCTGTCAAAACTCAAGTGGGTCTCTATTCTAGTATCCATAGATATTAAACAGTTATTGATACGAAACATCAATTCAGTATGTTTTTTAAATATAAACCGAACGATATTTGATCTCGAGTGACATGAGAATAGAGACTTCATTCGCTTGTCTATGATTTAAAAAAAAAAATGGTCTTGACGGAAGGTCGAATTGCCGCCATGTTGGTGTTTTGCTGAATGAAAGTAGAATTGTTGTTGAATTGAATAGAAAAAGTTGTTTGTAATTTACATTTTAGTTGAAAATATGAATAGTAAGTAGTCTTCACGGAGTGTGTGTGATGTGAAAATGCGCCGGATATCGGAAATATGCAGCCACGATTAAAATTAAAATTAAAATTAAAATAGTTTATTTTGCGGAAATACATTACATGGCGGAAGCTTGACCATTTGGTCCCACACTAGGCTAAGCCTGTCCTGTGGTGACCAACATCACAAAATTTACCAGAGAATACATTTGTGCCAATCTCTGCCAAGCATAACTAACAACTAGTTAGATTGTGATTGCAACAAATAACTTGTTGCCAGAAAATATTGTTTCTGAACCCATCATGGAGGATTTATAATATGTGTGTAGATTAAGTTATGTATGCAACTCTGCATAATTTGGCCTTAAAACACACGTGCGATCTTATTATGAAACTCGCCTATCGGCTCGTTTCATGAAAACCGCACTAGTGTTTTAAGGCCTATCATTATGCAACCGTTGCATAAACTACTATTTAAATATAACTAAATATACGTAAGAAAAGTGAAGTGATAAAATTTTTGTATCCGGCTCTTCTTACCATCCATAAACAAAATTATGCCTTTTATAATTTTTATTATGAGTGAAGACACTCCAAGGGCAACATGTGTTATCAATCGTCGGCCTATTTGAACGCGCCATGAGAGACACACAGACAGTCGTAAAACTCACTATGATGATTGGAACCACGTTTAGGGAGGCAACCGAGCGTTCAAAGCGTTTGCTTTTAATTAGAGGATATGGAAGCTGACGGGAAGGGAAGTTAGATAAAGGAGCTAGATTCGTCGATGTCTAGACTTGATCGTTTTCTATATTTTTATCTACGGGAATTTGATGACTAAGTAGAATTAAGAAAATGAAATTATTTATAATGATGAACATCAACGCATCGTTTGAAGCAGTAATCGAAGGATACAAAAGTAAGCTATCAAAAGAACTTCTTCAGCTCAAAAGATGTAAGACTTGCGCAGTAACAAGAATACTCACTGGTCACTGCAAATTAAATAAACACCTGACAAATATGGGCATGAGCCAAGACGCAATGTGCAGATTCTGCCAAGAGACAGAAGAAACAGCCATGCACATCCTCTGCTCATGTGGGCCACTCATGCGCAAAAGAAGTATCCACCTGGGGCGACACGTTGTGCTACCCGCAGAGATACAAGATCTCACTGCCCAAAGCATCTGGAACTTCCTGGATGCAACGGGATTAAGCAGTGAACTATAAGAAAGGGCTGCCACAATAGATCAGCAATGGTCGAGGCGGCACATATATGGCCCAATAACACCCCCAATAATATAATATATGATATCGTTTGAAACGTTACATAACCAGGCAGACAGTCAAGGAGACGGATTTTCATAATTGAAACGATTTAGAATATACACGCATATCTTTGTCATTTCGGGGAGAAGTCATAATAATTTTTTTTTGTACTGAGGAGAATTAAATTGCAACAAAGTGTGTATCTTATTGTAAAATATCGTTTGCATTCTTAACGTGGAACAAAGTAATATAAGGGCATTGGAATTTAAATTGATACCTATCTATAATCGAGCACTGTGAACCAAAAAAATAAAACCGAGGGTACACGACAATTATGCAACAATATCAAAATTTTTAGTCATTACATTTTTAATCAAGTCCATCTTATAAACGCCGGTTGGCTTCTGCACTGTATTATCAGAAACCGGTATTTTATTCCTGCAGTAAGTAATATATTATCTTTTTAGGGTTCCGTACCTCAAAACGGAACCCTTATAGGATCAGCCGTGTGTCTGTCTGTCTGTCTGTCTGTCTGTCTTGAGTTGAAATTTGGTATACATATGTAAGTCGGTGACTGCAACACGGACGCGTAACGTTTTAAATATGGGGGCCACTTTTGGGGGGTGAATTAGAAAATTAAAATAAATATTATGCAAACTATATCGTATGACATATCAAATGAAACGGCTTATTGTGAGAATCTTAAATATATATATTTTTTGGAATTTTAAGAATAATAGTTTGGAAGTTAGTTATTTAGGAAAATAGGCGAAAATTTACTATTCTCCTTCTTTCGGAAACTACTGGGCATATTTTTTTTTTAAAAGAATACTAAAAATAGTTCTTTACCTATAGATTACATGAAAACCTATAAGAGGTCTATGGTACTTAAAGTGATTTCAGATAATCATGTACGGAACGAAACCCTTCAATTCACCTGCCATATTTTTACCGTCAGAACATCTTTGTAACACGTCATGGCTTTCCGCGGACATGTCTAGAAACCGCACGTAGCAATCATCATTACGAATCAATCGGGAAAAGGCAGATGTGTAACAGTTACACTTCATCAGTTTTGTCCAATGAATTCAAAGTAACAAGATCATAACTCATACAGACCTATCAAGGTAAACTAGGCTCAAGCTACCAAAATTTAAGGTTTGATTTCGAAAGTTAGATGTACGAAGCCGGTTGGTACGACCAAAGGGTTTAGCTCAATGGCTATCTCGGCGTCATCGCGTGGATCCCTATATTTAGAATGTCACTTAATAGCGTACAATTTTGCAGGCAATACCGTCGATTGTGTAGGTGCATTCAGAGGAAAATGCTCGACGGAACGGAAAATTTGTCGCAGCTATTATTCGCACTGGCGCTTCGGACGATTAAATTCGATGCACGTGTGTGTTAGCCGTCTGATGCGCTCAAATCTGGTTTCAATCGATTGATATAAACATGGACAATGTAAACCGTCAGAAGAACGCGATCGTAATCAATTTGTAATGTGACCAACGGTAAAGATGATACATCTATAACACCTTCATGATGGTTTACGGAAGCGGTGCCTTTGAACTTTCTGTTTGACATCAGTTAACATCTTTAGAAAACCATTATCAAAAAAATTGGCTCATTAATAATTATAAAACAGTGTCGAAATTACATTTAAACACGCTTTAGTATCCAATGAAGTAATTTATCACATGATAAAGCCATTCTGACACATTAAGTCAGTGAATAAAATAATCTCTTGCTTCCAATTCGATTTGTTTTCTTTGCGATGTAATTTAATACTTTGGTACCGCGGTGGCACGTTGAAAAACGTTTTGAAGATATCTTCAAACCTCTTGTCAAAATGACAAAGTGTTTACAAATGAACATCTCGGATTTTATAGTGGTCTTATTGTATTTTTAACTAGAGTAAATATTTGATTAGAAAAGTGTTTTATTTAACATGCTACTTTTTTAATGGATGCAATATATAAAATAAAAATTTTGGCTGTTAAGATGAACCATCACTTTTTTACACAAAACAGGTATCGACTATTCTGGATGTATTTTTACGATAATGCCTTTGTTCCCTACCTAAATGATTAGGTCAGTAAAAGATTCGGTAGTAAATAAGAAGCTTACGGAAACAGGATGGACGGGCTCCATTTGCTCTCGTGTACCTTCCTTATCCTAACAGACAATGCCTTAAGTTTGGTTACGTCGTCATTGCAGTAGTATGTATTCCCAAAACGACGTAAAGTAGATAAGCCTCTCTCGTACAGAAATTCCCTTTCAGATTTATCGGTAATCTTGTTTGTCTTTGTTTTTATTGTTTCTTGCGAACTGTAATGAATTAGTTCGACCTTTTGTACTATATGCTTAGGGGCCGTTTTGTTTGCGGATATGCATTTGCTATCGAAAGGGAGCGTAGGGTTAGCTAAATCAGTGCAGTCTGCAAGGGGATTGCCAGATTTATTGTAGTTTTGTATTTTGGAATCTATAAATTTCCTTTGTACACGCCTTTGCATTTGTGAAAAGAATTTCCTTAGCTCGTTATGAGCTAAGACTTTGATGTAGAAAAAGTGTTTTATTTAGTAGAGCGACGTTAACATTCCACTCGGTGTTGTCGGTTATTTGATCACTAACGAGACGATTCTCGGAAGCCATAATACTTTGTTACTTTGTCAAATTAGGTTGTTAGTATCTACATAAATAATGTGGTGTATAATTAGGTCGTAGAGTTTTCAATGGTGTGTTAAAACTGAACGAGCTTTTAACTTTCGTTATATTGGTCACAAACGTATATACCTATTTCTGAATGGTGTGTGTGGTATCCCATTATGAAATTGTTCACGTAGATAAAAAACCTCCACTCCTCTGCTGCACTGGGAGTGAAGAAATAGCATAGAATGCGTGCAGATGCTTATCATCCTGGCATGTCGTAATAGTCGACTAAGGGACGGGTCCTCTCCAACATGGTGGACTATCTGTATGGGCGATGGGCTGATCACCTGTCACCATACGGTTCATCATACCATCTTAGGACTAATTAATCGAACGCGGCCACAAGTAGTCTTGTGGCTCTGCCCACTCCATTAGGGATTTCGGGGATTAGGGATTGTATAAAAAAACTGCTTTTTTACTCGCATCTTCTGACATATTTCACACTACTTTAATTCACGTTCAAAAACAGATGATAATATTACTTCAAACTGTGCTTGAAGTAATAATATAAATATGTAAGATCAACATTAAATATTTAGGAAAACATAAAGTCCTACTACAGCTTTATCAATAAGTACACTAAGTGAGTGAAAGCACGTAAGTATCGGTTTACGAGAAAGTTATTTTGCAAAATGAAGATGTTAAACCAAAATTTGTTAGAATAGCAATAACACTGCAAATAATTTATCGATGTTAATTAAATACCCCGTAGTCGCAACCCTACTCTAATTAATTACCTTTTAAAGAAGCATGCTTGCAATGTCTCGTCTTAATTGTAACTTAGTCAGACTGGCTACTCCAGCCGTCGTTGAATTAATTCACTTAAATGTTTTGCAGTTTGTGCGGTCTACGCAGATATCTGCTTTTGTCCAAGCCGCAGTCTGGGAATTAATTTTAAGAAGATTGTCGTCCACTCGTGCGTTATGCTTGTGCATGAAACCCCCTTTGTACTCTCGGCATCTGTTATTCGCAACAATAGTATTTATAGATAGACTATGTTTGAAGAGAAGGCTGTATTTTCGATTTTATATGCCCGCACTATCTTTCTTTTTAAATATGACGGCTTTTTAAATTTGATTGCGTTTAATTATTTACTACCAGTTTATAAGAAACCTTCGAAATAAACTGCCGAAAACAACAAAACATTTTAGCTAGGGAGCTGGGTGCCAAAATTTCTATATGATTTGTTCGCTTGGCAGACCTGAATTGTTTGATTAATGACAATGTAAAGAACCATAGAAAAATAGTCTGCCACCATGGTAGCGCTGGGTTTTTAATTGACAGCGTTTCAACAATTAAAAAATAAACGCTGTGCTAAATAATTTGTTCGTGTCTGCCTCTTGGACTGATGGTCAGAATCATCCTCAAAACGATAAACATTGAAGGGGCAGACGTGCAGGGCTCTGTTTTATAACGGGACGAAGTTGCAAAAATGTATATGAAAAAAGCTATACTAAATCATTTGTTCATCGTTCTCGTTGCGTCCATTCGATTCATTAGGACTCCCAGAATAGAAAAAAAAGTTGTAATGATCGGGGTTCTTGGTCTGCCTAGATGGAATAATAGAGGGACAAAATTGTTTAAACTTATTTAATTTAGCCACAATAACAAGCTAGAAGGAAAGTACCTAAAAACAGACCTAAAATTAAGTAAGGGGCATGCAACATGAAATGACAAGCAGATAAAAAAACCAATATCCGTGCCGGTAAATATTCCAAAATAAAACGTGAATCACCAAAAGGTAAACATTAATAAAATTATAAAAGGTAAAATTAAATCAAAATGGTAAAAGTAGACATAAAAATAAAATCACAAAAGTAATATAAAAACAGAATCATAATAAAAATAAGATAACAAAAGCAAAATAAAATTAAAATGGCGAAAGTAGATATAAAAATAAAATCACAAAAGTAATATAAAACAGAATCATAAATAAAAATAAGATAACAAAAGAAAAATGAAATTAAAATGGCGAAAGTAGATATAAAAATAAAATCACAAAAGTAAATATGAAAACAAAATCATGAATAAAAATAGAATAACAAAAGTAAAATTAAATTAAAATGGCAAAGTAGACATAAAAATAAAATCACAAAAGTAAATATAAAAACAAAATAATAAAAGTAGAAATAAAAATAAAACAAAGTATTTATTTTTATCAGTGACGAGGCGCGAACCCGGTGCCCTCTACGCTAACAGCCTACACCTATGCCACAAGGCTGTCTCTGCATATGATTATCGGCCAAAACCGACCAACGTTATCCGGTCATCTACTGATCGAAATACGTGACGTAGAAGATTGCGCTTCTGCTCTGAATCACTCAAAACGAGCACAACATCGCTGCTCGATGATTTTAAATCCTTTTGGGCAATTAATCTCCCAACCGAAGGGGCGTTTCCGTAAGCTGGGAACAATGTATTACGCTATAAGCACCTGTGGAACATCGAAGTCGAGTACACGATTTTTAGTTTAAAATAAACGTAAACACTCACCCCGTGACTTCTATACACACACACACACTACTTTATTTCGTTATTTGTATGACAATATGCAAATTTCGATATAATCATACACAATGCATACTATTTAAATCATCATCCCGTTCTTTGTGCTCGCAATGACAGCTCATGCCCATTTTATTCTAGATTCATCGGGTGGAACGTGTTTTATAAATACCCCAAAATTATATGATAAATTATTTTACTTTTTATTTACTTTTTAATTAAGGCACCTACATGTATGATGATCATAATCATTACATATCCCCTCTCCTCTTAAGAATCCAACCGGATTCAAACCATGCGCTTTAAGTCGCATGCATGCCAGGTTCCCAAATCCTTTCCCCTAAGATTTTTCAGCTTGTAGACGTCTTTAGACAGCTTACTTGAGATTACAGCTTTTTCAAACTTAGGCGCTAGTTTGGACATAAATTGCTTGTCCGCACTAGACAAATGTTTGGTGCGCTTCCACACAAGATCTCCTTCTTTAAAGTCACACAAACGGCGTCTTAAGTTGTAATGTCTGCTGTTCGTCTCATGCGACTGTCTAATCCTTTCACCAACTTCATCATAAACTTTGTTTCGAAAGTCTAAATTTCTTTCAAACTTCTCCTTATTAAACACAAGCGTATCGCTGGGCTCAAAGCTATATCCTTTGCTACCATGGACCGAAGTCTCCCGTCCAAAGAATAAAAATGATGGGGTTTTACCCGTTACATCATGGACTGCTGTTCTAATGGCATGTCCTATGTGAGGAATGTATTTATCCCATTCCCTATGATTCTCTTCAACATAAGAGGCTATTGCCACGCCAATTACTTTATTAACGCGCTCGGTGGGATTTGATTGCGGGTGGTAGTAAGGGGTATACCACAGTTTCACACCATAACTGGACACTAAGTCTTTAAATAAACTGGAAACGAATTGTTTACCATTATCACATACTATGACGTTGGGGGCACCATACATTAAAAATATTTGTTCTTCTAGTATTTGTGTTATAGTTGAGGATTTTCCATTCCTCAACGGGAAAAGAAAACAAAATTTACTAAACCAGCATGAAATTACGAGCAACATGGTGTTGCCATGTCTAGATTTTGGAAAAGGTCCCATGAGATCCATGGAAAGTAACTGAAACGGCTCTGACACCTCTCGCTGCTTTCCCATCAAACCTGACGGCCTTGTTTGGGAGTGTTTATGCTTTGCACAAACTTCACATTGCCGTACATAGTTCTTAACATCTTTAATTAACGTGGGCCAAAAATAGTGTTGTCTTACGCGGTTGACAGACTTCTTAACGCCGAAGTGGCCTGAAGTGGGATCATCATGGCATTCTTTTAAAACTTTGTTACGGAGTTTTTCTGGTATGACCAGTTTCCAACTATCATTTTCATTTGGAAACTGTTTCAGCTGAAGAAATTTCCATAACTGTCCTTGACTGATCTCCCAATCCGCTTCATTCGTGCCAGCCACCACTTTGTCCTCTTCTAACCTGTACCAATCATCTTTATCTTCCGGTTTTATTTCCAATAGACTGATTTCTTCACAAATTGCCCTTGACAAGGCATCTGGCACTGTATTGTATTTCCCTCTCCGGTGCATTATTTCATAGTCGAATTGCTGCAAGCGCATCGCCCATCTTGCAAGCCGACCATGAGGGTCTTTATTGCGGTGTAACCATTGCAGGGCACTATGATCAGTGATAACCTTAAAATGACTTCCCTCAATATATGGTCGAAATTGTTCTACTGCATGGAGAACACTCAGTAACTCTCGTTCAGATGCTGAATATCTGCACTCTCTTTCTGAGAGTTTTCGGCTAGTGAAGGCAATAGGCGCTTCCATACCATCAACATTTTGAATTAAAACTCCCCCTGTACCCTTATTAGAAGCGTCGCATTGTACGGAAAATGGCTTGGTAAAATCGGGAACCCTCAAGACCGGCGAGGAGGTAAGTGCTGTTTTTAGATCCACGAAGGCCTGTTGGGCCTCTTTATTCCACAAAATATGCTTGCCCTTTTTGCCGCCCTTAGTAAGTTCATGTAGTGGTGCTGCTACAATAGCAAAATTTTCCACAAATCGCCGATACCAGCTGGCTAAGCCTATGAAGCGTTTTAGCTCAGTGTAGGTGGCTGGTATGGGGTAATCAAGTATGGCTTTTACTTTGTCCGGATCGGTCCGTAGCCCTTCCCTATCCACGATGTACCCCAAGTATTTTAAAGATGGTCTCGCAAAGACACACTTTCCGAGGTTTATAGTGAGGCCAGCTTCCTGCAGCTGTTTTTTTACAAATACCAATGACGATAGGTGATCTTCAAAGCTGTCACTACAAACCACAATGTCATCTAAGTAGGTAAATACTTTCCCTTCAAACTCAGGTGTGAACAACCGGTCCATCAAACGCTGTTGTGTTTGAGATGCATTAGTAAGACCAAATGGCATTACCTTAAACTGGTAAAGACCTTTGCCCGCGAGGCCAAACGCAGTTTTTTCTTTACTCGATTCCTCCAATGGTACTTGCCAAAATGCCGAACGAAGGTCGATTGTTGACAAAAATTTGGCATTCCTAAGACTATCTAAAATGGTTGTCACTCTAGGCAATGGATAAGAATCCTTTATGGTGATCTTGTTTAATAGGCGGCTATCTAGGCATAAACGGTTCTCACCTGAAGTTTTCTTTACTAGCAACACTGGTGAGCGCCATGAGCTGAATGACGGTTCAATCACATCATTATCCAGCATGTCTTGAATTTCTTTATCCAACTCTCTCATAATAGGAGGGGCAAAAGGATATTGTCTTTGGCTGGTTGGTAAATTATTTCCCGTGTCAATTCTATGCTCAATCAAAGACGTCCTTCCTAAACCTTTCCCTATTTCCGAACCCATCTCCTCTAAAAGGTTATCCAGGCGCTCTTTCTGATCCTCAGTCAGTTCATTGCGGGAAACAACTGGATGTGGAGTAGAAATTTCGGAAACCACATGCTCTATTTTGGTTGCACCTATGGTTAATTTAAAGGACTCAAAAAAATTCATGCCTAATATAATGTCATGCTTTAAGCGGTCCATTATGTAGAAGCAGATCACTCTATAGTCGTCCTTAAACATTATTGGCAAATGCACTACTGCATCTATTGTATGACAAGTACCATCAGCAGTTGACACCTTTTCCTGGTCTACTTTATGTTCGGAAAATCCTAAACTCCATATTTCCTTTTTAAACTCTTCTGAAATTACCGAAACCGTGGCTCCTGAATCTAGCAGTCCCATATACGGCCGGTCCAAGATGTTTATATTAGCATAAAATCGTTTATCATCTGCTTTATGGCCTATGTTACAGATTTCTCCTGTTTCAAAATACTTCGTAAGTGTATGCAACCATTGCTGCCAATCATCTGACACTGGATGATTTAATTTCTCGGAGTCTGATCGGCAGGCATCGACTCCGAGTGGTCGTTTCCCTGCATATTATTGCATGTACAGTTTTGAAATGTGTTACCAAAACGCCCGCATTTGTAACAAAAAAGTCTTTGTTTTGGCAAATTACAATTTCTAAACAAATGACCAGCATTTCGATTGAGATGGTGTACTACCATCAATTGCTGCCAAGTCCCTTTGTATACAAGTTATGGGTTGTGCAAAACTCAAGGGGCTGCCTTGGTACGCTAAGTCCCGTTCCAAAGAACAACTACTCTGCATGGGTTCTCTAAAGTTTTCACAACTCAACTTTGTGCGTTCAATTACTCTAAGCACCGATGTTAATTCAAGAACTGAATAAAACGTGTCTCGGCATATCTCTTTCTGGAGATAAGGTTGTAAATTCCTTCTCAAAACAATCAATTTCTGAAGCTCAGGTAGCGGAACTGGTAGTCGATTAAACATGTTTTGCATGACCGATATGTATATGACAACACTTTCCTGCTTGCTCTGAGTTCTTCGCTTTATTTCCTCTAACAGCTCTTCTTGATAATTCGGTTGTTGAAAAGTGTCGAGAAGGAGTTCCACTAATCCCGACCAATTGTAAGCTATATTCCTATTTGCCCTAAACCAAATCAGGGCTTCTCCTTCAAATAAATCTATGGCATGACGAAATAAATCCTCATCTTCCGCGTTACGTGCTTCTTTGAGTTCGTTTATCCTTTCTAAGAAGGCGTTTATGCCTACAATGCCCCCGCCACTGAATTTAACACCCCAATCTTTAATCGGAACTAGCTTCCGCTTATGAAATTCACGATCCATCGTGGATGACCTTTGTAATCCTTTATAGCGGGAGTGAGACTCTCGAGCGTGCGTATTCAATTGCATGTAAGCGTCGCCCTGAGTTGCAGTGGCCGGAGGCCTATTTAAAGTCGGAGGCGCTGCTTGCGCTTTAACCGCATTTAACTGAGAAGCATGCCTATCCAGAAGCTGAAAATCTTCCTCTACTAACGCAACTTTAACAGGGTTGTGACTAATGCCTAACTGTTCTATTATCTTTGCAGCTTCCGCCCCTAAAGACTTTTGTAAGATATCTTTGTCATGTTCAGAGATGACTTCATCTTCCTCGTCTTCCTTCTGTTCTATGGTATTTAATGAAGACATAGTACCTTGGATATCTCTAAGTAATGCTAAGTGCTTATCTATACTTGAAGTATCAGTAGGTATAATGAGCTTAGTGCGATTTAATAGATGAGTTAACCGGGAGTGTATACGTCTAATGACTAAATGATCTGGACTGTGTGATATTTCTGAAATAAGTGTCACTAAAACCGATAATTTACTCTCGCAAATAGATATTTCATTACAGGGATCGTCAATGCAAGACTTTGGAACTTTGAAGCTAATGGAGGACTCACCGGTCGCCTCTCGTCGCAATATTTCTCGTAAAAATTTCCGCATGGTGGCAACAGTTTTACAATCTAGTACACCTCGACAAGCCAACTCGAATTCGAGCTCATCTTTATACAGTGCGTTAACGTCCATGGCGACAATATAAGCCCTGGCCGAACCAACAAATAAATACTGAAAATCTAAACTAAGGTGCTAGCGAGTTCTAAATAAATATAAGTTTTTTTTTTTTTTTTTTCGACCTTATAAACATAAAAATAACAATTTACTGAACCAAGCTAGCGTAAATAGAGAATAATTAAAATAAATTAAGAAAATCTATTCAACTAAAACAGTCCAATATTTTCCATCCAGTATACCCGTTAGGCGCCAATGTAATGATCGGGGTTCTTGGTCTGCCTAGATGGAATAATAGAGGGACAAAATTGTTTAAACTTATTTAATTTAGCCACAATAACAAGCTAGAAGGAAAGTACCTAAAAACAGACCTAAAATTAAGTAAGGGGCATGCAACATGAAATGACAAGCAGATAAAAAAACCAATATCCGTGCCGGTAAATATTCCAAAATAAAACGTGAATCACCAAAAGGTAAACATTAATAAAATTATAAAAGGTAGAATTAAATCAAAATGGTAAAAGTAGACATAAAAATAAAATCACAAAAGTAATATAAAAACAGAATCATAATAAAAATAAGATAACAAAAGAAAAATAAAATTAAAATGGCGAAAGTAGATATAAAAATAAAATCACAAAAGTAATATAAAACAGAATCATAAATAAAAATAAGATAACAAAAGAAAAATGAAATTAAAATGGCGAAAGTAGATATAAAAATAAAATCACAAAAGTAAATATGAAAACAAAATCATGAATAAAAATAGAATAACAAAAGTAAAATTAAATTAAAATGGCAAAGTAGACATAAAAATAAAATCACAAAAGTAAATATAAAAACAAAATAATAAAAGTAGAAATAAAAATAAAACAAAGTATTTATTTTTATCAGTGACGAGGCGCGAACCCGGTGCCCTCTACGCTAACAGCCTACACCTATGCCACAAGGCTGTCTCTGCATATGATTATCGGCCAAAACCGACCAACGTTATCCGGTCATCTACTGATCGAAATACGTGACGTAGAAGATTGCGCTTCTGCTCTGAATCACTCAAAACGAGCACAACATCGCTGCTCGATGATTTTAAATCCTTTTGGGCAATTAATCTCCCAACCGAAGGGGCGTTTCCGTAAGCTGGGAACAATGTATTACGCTATAAGCACCTGTGGAACATCGAAGTCGAGTACACGATTTTTAGTTTAAAATAAACGTAAACACTCACCCCGTGACTTTTATACACACACACACACTACTTTATTTCGTTATTTGTATGACAATATGCAAATTTCGATATAATCATACACAATGCATACTATTTAAATCATCATCCCGTTCTTTGTGCTCGCAATGACAGCTCATGCCCATTTTATTCTAGATTCATCGGGTGGAACGTGTTTTATAAATACCCCAAAATTATATGATAAATTATTTTACTTTTTATTTACTTTTTAATTAAGGCACCTACATGTATGATGATCATAATCATTACAAAGTTGGCAGACATCTAGGTCGCTGATTTTTTATGTACGATTTTTTAAAGTTGTAACTCAAAAACGCAGGGACATACGACTTTCATTTACTGGACCAAATCGATTTTTATTCACGTAAACTTTCATCCCTATCAATATGAAAGACGAACAAATCATATACGAAAATGGCACCCAGCTCCCTAACTATTAAGCGTCATTTCAAAAACGAAAGCATAATAAGAGCGCCTGAATTGTCTCAACGATATAAATTTCCGTCGTGTCCCCGGAATTTCTGTGCTTTATCATCGACGGTAATAAGGACGTGGTAAGTGTCCGCTCGCGAGTTACTCTTTGTGTTCGGACATTTTGTCATGTTTAATTTCATGGTGCCTACCGCGTCTTCGCCAATTATGTCAGCTCTCTGTGAAGCGTTGGCTTTGTACAGAGCTGTTTTTTAGGTTTTCATACCTAAAAGGTAAAAAATAACCCTTATGGTGAGAATTTATCGTCTGTCTGTCTATCTGAGTTATTGTCTAAATATAGTTTAAAATTAAGTGAACAGCGCCAAGAAAATGTGGAAGTCAAAACTTATTTTTAGTCGGTATATTTTTCTATTTATTAAAAAATTGTGCAAGAAATGCTTGCATCTTTATTAATTGAGAAGAATACCCGACGACGTGACTTAGTTATAAAACTATTTTTAATATCAGAATCGGTGCGTTATTTTGTATGTTTGTTCAAAAAAGAATATGAATAATAATAAAAAACCAAAAATGGACTGATCATTAATAAATAACCTATATAATACTAGTAAAATAAATATTTTTTTATAGTTGTAACATCTCTTAGTCAGTAAATGTACTTACGCGTGATGAAGCTACGAATTATTCTCGATAACAGAGCTCTTTCACTGTAAAGCAAAAACAATTATTCTAAGCAAAAACATAACCAAATTAAATTAGATAATAGTAGTTTATGCAACGGTTGCATAATGATAGGACTTAAAACACTAGTGCGGTTTTCATGAAACGAGCCGATAGGCGAGTTTCATAATAAGATCGCACGTGTGTTTTAAGGCCAAATTATGCAGAGTTGCATACATAACTTTATCTACACACATATTATAAATCCTTCATGATGGGTTCAGAAACAATATTTTCTGGCAACAAGTTATTTGTTGCAATCGTGGCTGCATATTTCCGATATCCGGCGCATTTTCACATCACACACACTCCGAGAAGACTACTTACTATTCATATTTTCAACTAAAATGTAAATTACAAACCACTTTTTCTATTCAATTCAAAAACAATTTTACTTTCGTTCAGCAAAACACCAACATGGCGCCGATTCGATCCTCCGTCAAGACCATTTTTTTTTTAAATCATAGACAAACGGATGAAGTCTCTATTCTGACGTCACTCGAGATCAAATATTGTGCAGTTTATATTAAAAAAACATACTGAATTGACGTTTCGTATCAATAACTGTTTTAATATCTATGGATACTAGAATAGAGACCCACTTGAGTTTTGACAGCTGTTCCAAATTTAATCTCATTTCTTTACTAAAAACGATAAAGAAGTCATGTTATTTCTTTATCGCAGCACTGGTTTTTCCTAATTGGTTGTCAAAATGGTGGTCATTTCATACGGTTTTTGATTAACCAATGGAGGTTTTATGATTATGGGTGTAGATAAAGGTATATTTCATTGTCTATTACCCATACAGGGAATAGTTCCAGGGTCCAGATCAGTGAGTGTTAGTGTCCAAAATATTATGAGTACTATAAACATTATTAAATACACGAGTCTCGATACGGTAGGATAAATAAAAGTAAACAGAAATGACGAATTATAATTTTAAGCTTCTTATTACATAATTATCATTTGTACCCGACTGAGCGAAGCCAAAATGATGATATAGGACTAAGTATAGAGATTAACAGTCTAAGTATGTATGTGACCGAAAATCGAATGTTCCACTTTAGCTCCTTAACTACTGGACCGATTTTGTAATAAATGGGGTATTATATGATGTATGGAGAAAGTGCGAGTGTCATAGACTATATAAAAAATCTAAGGGTGCGTCATATTGAGAAAAAAAATGTTTTTTAAGTTAAAAAAAATAAAAAAATACAGGAGACAATCTTTACACAAATCGATCTAGTCCCAAAGTAAGCACTAAAGGCTTGTGCAGAGACGGAGCGTGAGGGTAAGACGGTGCATAATTTCTGAATTCAAACATTATTATTATTAATAATTACTTCTTGTATTAACATAAAAATTATATATTATATATACTTTTAAGTAAATAGATAATTTAATGAGTAATAATATATTTTTCAGAACGAGAAATGATACACCGGCTTACCCTCACGCTTCGCCTCTGGGCTTGTGTTATGGGTACTAGACGACGATATACATACTTATATAGAGAAATAAATACTTAAATATATGGGAAACGTCCAAGACTCAGGACAGGAACAAATATTCATGCTCATCACACAAATATTTGCCCTTACCAGGGATCGAACCCGGGACGCTAGCTTCGGAGGCAGGGTCACTACCAACTAGGCTATCCGCGTCATCCGCGTCGTTGCTAGTTGGATTTTAGTTTTAAACTATTCTTATTTATTTGTTTTTAGTGCTTCGTGTTAATTTGTCCTCTGCTGCAATGGGATTGAAGAAATAGCATAGAATGCGTGCAGATGCTTATCATCCTGGCATGTCGTAAAAGTCGACTAAGGGACGGCTCCTCTCCAACATGGTGGACTATCTGAATGGGCGATGGGCTGATCACCTGTCACCATACGGTTCATCATACCATCTTAGGACTAATTAGTCGAACGTGGCCACAAGTAGTCTTGTGGCTCTGCCCATCCCATTAGGGATTTCGGGCGTGATGCTATGTATGTATGTATGTATGTTAATTTGTCACAGTTTGCTAAATGTCTAGTAAGACAAAAAAAAAGAAGAAACACGATCTTATGTATCAAGGAAATAATAGTCTAAAAATATATATATATATATACTCCGCTTAATCAATCTGTAAAGAAATAAAGGTAATTGGAGGTTGTCGACTATCAAAAGCGATCGGATGTCGAACAAAAGGAACGGGGCTCGTGACGAAACAATAATTGTATTTAATAATTATCTTATCAAAGACGGGGTAATTTGTTTGGGTTTATTCAATATAACATTAATTTTGATCGTCGTCAGCTGTCTGATTGATCAAAGGCTATTCAAATTGTGGTGTCTACTGGAGTTCACGGTAATTTATCTGTTTTAATACGGTCTTACATGTGGAAATAAGAGCATACATAAAAGTGATCTAAAATAAAGTTTTGACACTGTAACGACTTCTTTCTTAGAGTTCCTTTTTTATTGTGTATGACAAAAGACTCAATGTAAAAATGAATCTATTTTTGTTTGCTTACTGATGAAGTTTATTTACCGTGACACGAGATAAATCAGTTTTCTATGACACCGCTAATTACTTTGTACGGTGGAGTAAGGACACAGTGAGGCGTAATATTGTAAGTGTTATCATCTACTTAGTTTCATGTTGTCTCGGAAACTACTCATACAAAGAGAATATACAAATCTGAGTTGATAATATTTCAACCTTTGGACAATCATATTTTGCAACATATACTTCTTGTTTTCATTTGTTATTAGGAATTGTAGAGTACGTTTCTTTGTTTTTTTCAGATAATCGTGTACGGAACGCGAGTGTAACTTGCACTTGTCCGGTAAATTTACGCCGGCGGCGATGAACAGCCACGTGACTATCTAAAACGCGTGCGCTTCACTAGGTGACGAAGACCCGCAGCTCAATTAAGTAGCACAATTGGTATCGGTTTGGCTCGAAATGCAAACCAATTTAGTCTTCACTCTGTGTAAATAAGGGTACAGTAGGTTTACTTTTCGCGAAAGCGATACCAATTAGTGTTACGTAATTGAGCAGCCGCCTACCGCATAGAAAACTGGTTTATGCCGGTATGGGACTATTCGCTGAGCCTTCGCCCGGCATATTAGAGAATAACAGTGTTTGGCCTCCATTCGACATTAACTAAACGATATTAAGTATGGTTCTTTTACGATGCGGCTGCCAAACTCCATAGTTTGAAGCATCGGCTTAAAGTTGCCAGTCATTTGGTTTTTTACAAGGTGTAGGTATGTATATTGGTAAGTGAGCACAGGAACTACGTGACCTAATCCCACCATTCACAGTCTGCCACCGGTCGTGAGGATTTTCATCAACATGTCATTGAACTTCCTATGTGCCATACTAAGCGGTGTGCGAAATCCTTTTTTGGATTCTTCTGGGCGAGTTCTATCCTAGACCCTGTATATATGAATTAAAAAAGTAAAGTCAATAAAGAATATTATAATAGTATTTCGTTTACTTAAAAACCGTAAAACAGGTTTAACATTTTAAAACTTAATAAATAACGATCACAATAAACACATTAATTTGAGTAATGTGACAAATTTAATACAATTTCCGTTCCATAATGTCACATATCAACAGTATAAGGGAATATTTACTGCGAGAATGTGAACGCTTAAGATGAGCTCAGTTAGTATGGAGATAGTTTCAAAAGTAGCTGTTGCCAGCGACTGTGTAAACTTCGTTTATGGATTTTTCTTCGTCAAATGTGCTAAGAGCACATTCACATATTCACAATTTATTTGTCACAATGGGCTGGCAATATTCAAAAACTTTATAGGCATGCAAATATCAGGACGATCTTCTTATTTTATCGCTAGTATAATCGGTTATTGGTTTGTATTGTGTGAATGTTACTGCCGTGTTTATATCTATTTATAACTAAAAATAAAGAAAATAACCTGACATTAGAGGAAAATGGTTAGCATGAAAATAAAAATAAATATTCTTGATAGTATTGTCTGGGCAGGAAGTTAAGCTGCATTTCACGTGTTTAAGATGGATGCCCTCACAGCTTATAATTTTAGTCTATAAATTCACGTAAAGTGTACGTACGTTACGTAAAGTGATTAAATAATTTTGCATCGATCTATAATAGAGTAAAACTAAGCTCATATCTCATAAAAATAAGCTTACGAGACCAAAGTGGAAACATCCAGTTTAGGAGGCAACGTGATCGAAGTCGCTAGCAAGTGTTTTTGCGTTAAAATATTAAAACAAAGCCATCTCCTCTTTACGTCGCTTTAATAATGCTCGCTCGAAGGAGTAATAAACCGGCCGTAGCCTTACATTACTGCACGAGTGCATAAAGCTTAGGTTACATATATACTGACGCTGTAATGCACTTCAACTCGAAGTGTTACACCTAGGCATGAAAATGTAATTTAAAAAGTGTTAAATTTTATGAGGTCTATACCTTGTACAAAACTTGTGTAAATTTAGCCATCCTGCCTGTAGCTTTAGCGGAAGGTCCGGATGAAAATCGTTTTTGGAACTTGAATAATTTGTCTTACGTTATTCTTATTATTATTATTTTTTATTTTTTATTTTTTTACAAGCTTTACACAAATCGATCTAGCCCCAAAGTAAGCTCTAAAGGCTTGTGTTATGGGTACTAGACGACGATATACATACTTAAATAGTTAAATAAATACTTAAATACATAGAAAATATCCAAGACTCAGGAACAAACATTCGTGCTCATCACACAAATATTTGCCCTTACCGGGATTTGAACCCGGGACCGCTGGCTTCGGAAGCAGAGTCACTACCAACTAGGCCAAACGTGTCGTCAAGAGCCTGTGTATTATGAGCCTGTTGTGTCCCACTGCTGGGCAAAGGCCTCCCCCCTCTCCTTCCAGTGTTCGCGATGTTAAACCGTCTCCAGCAAGTCCTTTAAAAAGGAGTCCAACTCATCCCGCAATCGGTTACGAGGTCTGCCACGCTTCCTTCTTGAATGTTTGGCTTCCACTCGGTGGTAAACTTGACCCACAACTCATTCGGCATGCGGCAGACGTGGCCAGCCCAGTCACACGTCTACTACTTGCGTCTATTTGCGTCTCTTGTCTTACGTAAAATGTTTTATTTTCTGGGTATTTCTGATCATCTTATAACATCGATTAATATGCATCGTCCTTGTTAAAACGGAACTAATATCTTGGATCTTTTAGTGTAGTACCTATTTATTTATTTCTAAAACATGACTAATGGAAAAAATGGATTGCTCTATTAGTAAGTAACATGTTTTGCTGTTACCATCGTTGATGACTCCGCAGTTTTAAGGTACGCAGGTGATCACAATCGCAGCCTTTTCAACTTTTCGCTACCTAAAATTACCGTCATTACGTCTTTTAGCTACGTCCTCTGCCGAATTTTTTCTTTCAAATTTGTAAAATCTACAGCGTGCATTATAAGTATCAAACCTTTTAAAATTGTTCCTGAACTCAGTAAAAAACCTGAACGTGAATAGAATTTGTACTGCAAAAAAACATTCATTATCGCATCGACTCGAACACTGAGTTTTCCCCGTATACGATTAAACTCTTCCTGA
Organism: Tortricodes alternella; assembly: GCA_947859335.1. NCBI lineage: Eukaryota > Metazoa > Arthropoda > Insecta > Lepidoptera > Tortricidae > Tortricodes > Tortricodes alternella. Next base: position 5,855,080 of record OX401981.1, read on the forward strand.
TTTTTCCAGAGGAAAAGTCCGCAAAAGCTATTTAAACTTTTCTAGCGAATAATACAGTTCGATATTTGCATACCAATTTGTATGTCCGTGCATTATACATATATCATGGAGCGTGGGGTGAAATAAGTTGGTCCATGTATATATCTTACGGTTTAAATTAAAGAAATATAGTTTTTAAAACTTAATAGAAGTAATCATATTACATTTTCATCATGACGATTGGGTTAGTATCATAACGACTACTTTGCAAAACGACCAAATCATCATATGGTCTGGACCATTCTCAGAAGGACCATCTCCGTAGAAAGCCTATATCTCCGAATGACTTGGTAGCAAAACGACTGGTTCTCGAAAAGATCAAATCGCTAATAGACCATATCTCAAAAAGACCAGGTAGCAAAACGACTAGATCGCAAAATGTTGGTATAATCAGAGCTAGTTTCTGCGTAACATTTTAACATCAAAATATAATACATAACTAGCTTTTACCCACGCCTTCGCATAGATGTGTACAGAACAAAAGATTCCTATGAAATTGCACAGAAACAAATTCAGTAAGTTAATTTGCTACCTGGTCTTTTTGAGATGTGGTCAATTAAAGATGTGGTCTTATCGAGAACCAGTCGTTTTGCTACCAAGGCATTCCGAGATTTAGGCTTTCTACGGAGATGGTCCTTCTGAGATCTGGACCTTATGATGATTTGGTCGTTTTGACAATGTAGTCGTTATGATACCTCCTCTGCTGCACTGGGAGTGAAAAAATATCATAGAATGCGTGCAGATGCTTATCATCCTGGCATGTCGTAAAAGTCGACTAAGGGACGGGTCCTCTCCAACATGGTGGACTATCTGTATGGGCGATGGGCTGATCACCTGTCACCATACGGTTCATCATACCATCTTAGGACTAATTAATCGAACGTGGCCACAAGTAGTCTTGTGGCTCTGCCCACCCCATTAGGGATTTCGGGCGTGATGCTATGTATGTATGTATGTATGATACCAACCCTGACGATTAAATCATTGTACCTATCTAGACATACGGCAGTGTGTCAGCTAAAGTTGGCGACACACCGGTCGTAGGTTATATTACACGAAACATTTCTAGCCATTTTGACCCCCCATAACTTAAAATCTAATCCACCGACACACTTGCAATTTTGGGTGCCCAGTAAATCCGTCTTCTAATTGCTGAATCCCAAATTTCATTAAAAAACTTCTTACCATTCACGAGATAATGACGTCCGAAAATCACAATTTTTAGCACTGACTATTATTATTATAAGTTGATAATGCCTGATAAATTCTTATGAGACTGAATATCTTATTGCACTGGTAGCCTAATGGCCTTCGATTCTCTAGGTTCCAACCGCAGCTGGTCACCACGCACTTGGCAAAGCTATGCGACTATCGTGTTCCAACGCCTTGGCGCCTTGGGTAGTCCTTTGGAGAAGTTGAGTCTAGTCAGCTGCACGGAACAAGCGAACGATCTTTAATTTCCAGTCCTTTCCATGCCTATGTATCCTTAGAATATTTTCTGGGCAATCGCGTACCACCTTCGTCCGAGTGATCACTTTCCATCAGATGAGACTGTGGTCAAGTGAAAGCTCATTAATAATTATTATTTAAAAGAAGTTCCTTGATGTTCCTTGATGATACATCGCATTGTTTTGTCTTTATCTTCCTATGCGATTTTTACATCTAAAAGAAAGTGACAAAACAGGCCCATTAACTTGAGACCAATTTCGAGGCCCAGCACAGATCTGCTAATTGGTTAGTAGCTCGTCACTAAGTGCGAAATGTTTTCGCAATTGAAAATCGCTGTTTCGATTCACTTTGACGCACCACGCTTTGAATACTAAATGACGAATGGCCTGAATGCAAATGGAGCTACACTTTCCTTCAATTGCTAACAATGTTACGATTTTCCTTAATGCTTAAAAAGTTCAGTCGCTTATTCATTTGAAAAGGTTTCTTTTAACGGTCAGGAAATGGCTAAATCTGATTCGACAGAAAATATTTTTTCAGGAGGTATTTGTGAAAATATATTAAATTCTAATATTAAAATATCACTCTGAGTAAGGACACAAGACTGTGCTACAATGACGGGATACATACACTTGAACCGTTCCCACATAATCCCTAATCAAATAGATTTCCACCAGATTTTGATTATACACTAAATTTTAAATAATCAGTAATTAAATCTCATAGAAAAATATGTCAGTGTACAATTTGCCACAGCAAATAATTTCACCCCAGTGCTCCAACATTAAAATCCACGTCCAATTCAATTAAATGTCATAGAAAACAATCGCGCCATAAATTGGATAATTGATACAAACCAACTTCCATCTCGTCATTAATCACATAGACAAATCATCGATATGTCCAGATAACATATCCCTATTTTGACATGAGAATCCATATAAAAGGGTTGAATCGGTAACAAGGGCATTTGTTATCACCGTGACATAGCATGTTTCGTTACCCGGAGCTATATATCACTCATCTGACATGAGGGGCAGTTGACCACGGGCAAAGAGAAAACTCAGTAGGGAAGCAACTCTAAAAAATTGTGTTAAATAATATACATCAAACACTTCACGTAAATACCTTGTTACTCTCAAAGCCAGCGTCAGGAATCCCGCTGGAGATAATGCTGAGTGAACATTTTGGTGCTTTATTAGATTGAAGTTAGTTATTTTATAATTTTGTGTTAAGCACTATTTTTTTCTACAAGTAATTATATTCTAGTATTAAAAATACTTAAGACTTCTTAATCGTTTTTAGGGTACTTTTTGCCTAATGTACTTAAGTTTTCAAAACCAGCTCAAAATCGACTTCCAGGATTTGACCTAACTTTTTTACGCTTTTCATTTCAATAAAAACGTGAACATTTATTTTCTTATCCTAAGTTATAATTCAAATCATTTAAGTTTTTTTTTTCAACTTTAGAGGTGCAACCCTAGCTCACTTGCATCACTCTAGATTTTAGCCTTTCGTGTTTTCCGTTGATATAGATTTTTTTTGTACACGTTTTGTTTGGATATTTGTGTTCATTGTTATTTCTTAGATTTACGGGATTTAATGGGCGTTCGCTTGACCTCAGTTTCACCTGATGGAAAGTGATGACGCGGCCGGAGGTAAAACGCGACTTCCCAAGAAATTCCAAGTTACTACCCAACAAGCAGACTAACCAACCAGTTAAGTAAAACAAAAGTTTTTAATTTAATAATTTTCCAGTTCAATAAATTTAATCGCTTGGCGTGGCTTCACAATTATTTGTTGCGATGACCTACTGTATTTGATCGTTTAAAGGCATCGCGAACTCTTTGTTTTCCGTCATTTCGCTGACTCTGCGAAAGTCAAGGGTCATTTGTTGTTAAATTTACGGCTTGTGTTAAATGAAGAGGCACCTAAAAATATTTCTTAAGGTACATAATGCAGGATTTAGGTAAGTGTTTTTTATTTATTACCATAGTTAGAAAAAATATTGACACGTAAATATGACGTGTTCATGCTCTGTTATACTATATAATAACTATTGTTTTAGGAGGAAATAATGATTAATTTAATCAGTGTTATGAAGATGAGTCATCCCTTGAATCGATTTATATAAACTGCTTAATTTTATTTTAAGGCATTATGGCTAATAACTAAATAAATAAAAAACTTTGTATATTTAAAAAACCGGTCAAGTGCGAGCCTGACTCGCGCGCCGAGGGTTCCGCAATCACGTATGAAAAAGAAACAGTACCTTGTAAGTACGGAACCCTACCAAAAAAAAGGCTTTTAACAACGGGGTAACCATTTACAACCTACCTATGAAATAAGACAAAAAATAACTTTCGCAAGCTCCTATCTCCGTTCAATCGTAGTGTGATACGACTTTCCAAAGGTTATTCCGTTTAACTTTTTTTTTATGTGATGTAATTACAAATTCACGGTTTTTGGACTTTTTCCTTTACTTGTGCTGTAAGACACTGCTTCTTGCCAAATGTCATGATTCTAGGTTCCCGGTGACTAGGTCAACGGGAAGTACCCCGGGGTTTTGATTCCCTTTGGATTCCCTTGAAAGTATCAAAATATGAGACATAAACGGCCATATCTTTTGATTGCGGTGACTTAGAAGGTTAATTTTTTTCACAGCTTCAAGAGATTGCAGACCTGAGTATTTGATATTAATTTCAACTTGATACCTCCACGCGTTCCTGAGAAAAAGATCTGGACAGACAGACAGACAGACAGACAGACAGACAGACAGATAGACAGACAGACAGACAGACAGACAGACAGACAGACGGACAACCGAGTGATCCTATAAGGGTTCCTTGTTTCCTTTTGAGGTACGGAACCCTAAAAAAGAAGCTAATTATTGAACCTGAAAGCAAAATTAACAGTTCTTTTATACAGAGGAAATTTTGAGCCAAATGCATCAACATCGGAGGATTACAAATGAGGTTACAAACATCCAGTTCCAATTATCAGTGGGACACTAACTTTGCTGATTCAAAAATAGGGACTAGTTGCCAAATTCAGAAAGGCCGCTCAAATTGATTTTAATTACAGTGACGTTACTGTATAGGATGACAAATGATTGAGGGACATTTAACTTTTTAATCTCTAATCAAATGGGTAAGTGGCGTTTCTGAATTCGGCCATAGGACAGTCTATTCCTGACTTGATAATATAATTTTATTTAACCTTTTGGCCGCCGTTGTCGACTATGCGTGACAGCATATACAGGGTAAAAAAGTCCTTCAAGGCCTTGACTTAAAGTTCAAAATCGTGTTACTTCTCGGACATGCTTGGCGGCCAAAAGGTTAAATACAGAATTAATGTATTGTTAGTCAAAAAATTAATATTCGTCAGAAGGAAATCGCTTTCGTAACGTTTACATCGACACCGGACTAATAATAGAGGCACATTATACAGTTGACTGATTAAGCAATTTCTCGGTCCACTAATCGCCCGCAATACAACGCATTTCATTTCAATATATTACAGTACAATATGTAATTTAGCAGACATCCCTTGCGATTGTTCGTTGGTAGGGGACAGGTATTTATGGCCACTGTCAAGTGGGCAGGCTAAACAAACACTTATCGATCGAAATTTCTGTACCGTTGGTAATTTATTCGCATGCTCGTGCGCATGTGCTTTAAATAAATTGGAATTTAAGGTAGAAATTTTTTTTAAAAATACAAGGTTATATTATAAACAGTAAATTAGAATTTGTCTAAAGGGCCTTCAGACATATATTTTAATAGTTAATTAATATTGTTAATTGTTGTAAGACCCATGGCATTGAGATTAATAATGAAGTTTTTATTGGTATTAATAGACATTTTACCGAATTCCGAGTATAAGGGAAAAAAGAAATTTGTTATTGTAGAAGAAAATGAAAAATAACATTTTAAATACAGATAAGGAAAAGTATTTATTATGATTATATTTGAATGGTGTAAGACAAAATACATAATATTTACATCCATTCCAAGAACATCGACGGGTACGTTACAATTTTTTTGTCAAATGACGATAAAAGCAAGTTCTTATACTTACATACCTATTTTTTATTTGTTCGTATCGTTCGTAAAACAATAGACGCCCGTTGTTTTCATTACAAATATCGTGCATAATGTATTTTTCTTCCTACTACGCTTTAATTTCATCATAATGGCCTTAAATACTCAGCACAAAGCAGCCCTTATTTGCTCTAGAGCAAATAAAGTTGCATACAAATTTCATTATTGCACTGTTTTGAATTTTTTTTTAATTTGGTTGGTTGATCAAGAAGTTTACACCAACAGCTACCCAATCCGCCCATTCACAGTCCGACGAGACAGCCGACCACACTTCTGTGGACTTACTGTTAGCAAAAAAAAAACAGGCCACATCGAACTGTGATTGTCTCGTCTAAAATGTTATACTCAAAGTACTGGCTGATAAGATAGTATGGGTTACAAAAATATTTTCTTCCTACTACGCTTTAATGTCATCATAATGGCCTTAAATACTCAGCACAAAGCAGCCCTTATTTGCTCTAGAGCAAATAAAGTTGCATACAAATTTCATTATTGCACTGTTTTGTATTTTTTTTTAATTTGGTTGGTTGATCAAGAAGTTTACACCAACAGCTACCCAATCCGCCCATTCACAGTCCGACGAGACAGCCGACCACTCTTCTGTGGATTTATCGTTAGCAAAAAAAAAAAAACAGGCCACATATCGGCGGCCATATCGAACTGTGATTGTCTCGTCTAAAATGTTATGCTCAAAGTACTGGCTGATAAGATAGTATGGGTTACAAAAAGATTTAAAAAAAAATTGGTATAATATGACAATTAATAGACTAGATACAAGATTTCTGTGAAAATTTTCGGATTTTCGACTTTAGCTTCAGAACCAATAGACCGATTTTAATAAATAGGGTATCTTAAGATTCGGGGAGAACGTGCGAGTGTCATAGGCTATATAAAAATTCTAAGGGTGCGTCATAACAGGTGCCAATATCCTTTTTACTTCGCTAGTTGGGTTTAACTGTACCTTTACGTTTTTTACCAACTTTTAGCAGTAGTAGAAAGAAAAGCAGATTATGCACCTCGCGTCAAGTGATTTGTTATTGCGCTCGTGTTTTTAGAGCCCTCACTAGCGTTCGGGCTCCAAATCAACACTCGGCGCAATAATGAATCACTTTCTGCTTGGTGCAACAATCTACTATTTCTTCCTACTACGCTTTAATTTCATCATAATGGCCTTAAATACTCAGCACAAAGCAGCCCTTATTTGCTCTAGAGCAAATAAAGTTGCATACAAATTTCATTATTGCACTGTTTTGAATATTTTTTTAATTTGGTTGGTTGATCAAGAAGTTTACACCAACAGCTACCCAATCCGCCCATTCACAGTCCGACGAGACAGCCGACCACACTTCTGTGGACTTACTGTTAGCAAAAAAAAAACAGGCCACATCGAACTGTGATTGTCTCGTCTAAAATGTTATACTCAAAGTACTGGCTGATAAGATAGTATGGGTTACAAAAATATTTTCTTCCTACTACGCTTTAATGTCATCATAATGGCCTTAAATACTCAGCACAAAGCAGCCCTTATTTGCTCTAGAGCAAATAAAGTTGCATACAAATTTCATTATTGCACTGTTTTGTATTTTTTTTTAATTTGGTTGGTTGATCAAGAAGTTTACACCAACAGCTACCCAATCCGCCCATTCACAGTCCGACGAGACAGCCGACCACTCTTCTGTGGATTTATCGTTAGCAAAAAAAAAAAAACAGGCCACATATCGGCGGCCATATCGAACTGTGATTGTCTCGTCTAAAATGTTATGCTCAAAGTACTGGCTGATAAGATAGTATGGGTTACAAAAAGATTTAAAAAAAAATTGGCATAATATGACAATTAATAGACTAGATACAAGATTTCTGTGAAAATTTTCGGATTTTCGACTTTAGCTTCAGAACCAATAGACCGATTTTAATAAATAGGGTATCTTAAGATTCGGGGAGAACGTGCGAGTGTCATAGGCTATATAAAAATTCTAAGGGTGCGTCATAACAGGTGCCAATATCCTTTTTACTTCGCTAGTTGGGTTTAACTGTACCTTTACGTTTTTTACCAACTTTTAGCAGTAGTAGAAAGAAAAGCAGATTATGCACCTCGCGTCAAGTGATTTGTTATTGCGCTCGTGTTTTTAGAGCCCTCACTAGCGTTCGGGCTCCAAATCAACACTCGGCGCAATAATGAATCACTTTCTGCTTGGTGCAACAATCTACTATTAAAAAAAATTGCCATAATATGACAATTAATAGACTAGATACAAGATTTCTGTGAAAATTTTCGGATTTTCGACTTTAGCTTCAGAACCAATAGACCGATTTTAATAAATAGGGTATCTTAAGATTCGGGTAGAACGTGCGAGTGTCATAATCTATATAAAAATTCTAAGGGTGCGTCATAACAGGTGCCAATATCCTTTTTAATTCGCTAGTTGGGTTTAACTGTACCTTTACGTTTTTTACCAACTTTTAGCAGTAGTAGAAAGAAAAGCAGATTATGCACCTCGCATCAAGTGATTTGTTATTGCGCTCGTGTTTTTAGAGCCCTCACTTGCGTTCGGGCTCCAAATCAACACTCGGCGCAATAATGAATCACTTTCTGCTTGATGCAACAATCTACTATTATACTTTAGTAGGTAATGATTGGTATAATTTGTAAAATTGTTATCTTATCAAAACGCGATTTAACCTCGTAAGTCCCCTTGTACTTTATATAGTACAAATTATTGTACCTCATTAAGGCCTGATATTTTGCTTGATTTGGTTCTAATTTCAACTTTGTCGTAATTGATTTAAGATTAAAACTACTTCCGTAATTTGTTCTTATTGAAGTACACTGGGACGGAATCACTACAGAGCAGTAAAAATGCTAGGACTTACGAGGTTAAATGATAGAATCACACCCGAGATGTGACTGCTATAATAACTAGCGTAACAAAAATGTACTTATAAAAAGGAATCATGGGCCAAATTACCTAAAACATGCTATTTTTTTTATCATCATTAAAATAAATTACAAAAATATAGCTAACCAAAATCGCGGAAGTTAGCAAGGTGCACTTCCATTACCCTTTCCATCCAGTTCTCTTGCAGTAGAATTTGCATGAGCATTGTCAAACCGTATCAGGAGTTTGGAATTAACCTGGCCACTGGCTAGCTGAGCGGAGAATAAACTTTTGTCATTCCACTGTTTTGCATATTCAGGAATTGCAATTCTTGGATTTGGCACAAAGTAGTATTGTCGCAGTTTTACTCTAGAAAATTCCCAAAGCAGAGATTTGGTTGTTGCTGGAATTAAGACTTGGGAAGTTATTTGGCTTAACTTAAAAAAAGAAATTAACGATACTGTAGAAACGAAGAGAGAATAGAGAAATCAAACAATTTCTCGTGTAGGTTTCCAATCGCCTTTTTTTAGTAGCTGTTATTTGTAAAATAATTATCGAGCTGTTGCGAAAATCAACGTAAAGTAAAATACGAAAATACTAAATAACTCGTGCTTTAGAAAATTCCACTGAATGAGGGTCTTGTCGATAATTGAAATAACAAACTACGGCCTTCTGGAGTTGACACGTTGACATTTAATTTTACTGCGCATATTAGAGAAACAAAACTGTTTCCTTTAGACAATGGTTACTGGTTTTTACACATCCAAAGTCGTTTTTATTTAAGAGGACTGTGAAGCAACGGCAAAAATCACCATTTTCATACAAAAGGGGAAAACGATTTCCAGCCCTTAAAATGTTAACCGATATTTACCAATTTTTGATAGGTTGTCAGTCAGAACAAAATCTAGGTCTATACGTTTTATGAATATTGATTAAAGATCGACAAAGTCAAATAATCACCGGAATTCGCTTTGTATAAGAATACTAAAACAATAATAAAACTGAATTTATTAATTACAATGAAAAACCAAAACGTAGATTTTGCTCTGACAATTTTTGACAGGATGTCTGTCAAAAATTGGTTAACATAAGTTAACATTTAAGGGGTTGACGCTTTAAAAAATAAGAATTTTCACATTTATTGTAAATCTCAACTAACTACATAGAATTATCTTAAAAATCTTAACTATCAGAAAACGTGTAAAGTTTTTAATAGCAAAAATTCATAGTAAAACTTACTTAATTGCTCATTTGGGCCAGTTAATGTACTAGCTGGTAATTGATTTTCTGAGTTTAATGTAACAATTAATCTCTCAATGAATTGCCTTAATACTTTCCGCTGGCGATGGAATGGCCCGCGTCTCGGGTATTTTCTCCTTATTGAAAGGAATGGTTTTCCCAAACTTTAAAAATATAAGAGGTTTTTGTCCAAGGGCATTGTTTATCGAAGATTGTAAAATGAATCATATAATATATTTTGTAGAATTCATGACGTTATAACCGTGTTTTCATTTAAAATTTCATTAAAACACAGGTACATGTTTCAGTAAAGGAAAATGTTTAATGACTTATAAGGTTCTCAGACGTATTAAGAATCAGGAGGAGAGAAGACCATTCATTACACACATTCCTAAATTTCAAAATACCCCCAGAAATTTTCTCAAATCATACCCAAATGTAATTAATTAATAAAACCTTTTCATAAAACTTTTACACATACATCTGGATTAACGTATTAAGCTTTCCATTCAGATTCGATGAAAAGCAGCCAGCGAACTTAGATCGAGCAAACATTTTCGAACTTCGTGAATACTTTAAATTGTTGCCGATTGAAGCAGTTCTATAAAAGCAGGATTCAATGGCTATAATTTAATTAACAACACAAATGATTCTATGCTAACTTGATACGGTCCTTTTAATTAACTGAATGTAGAAGTGTAGTGCAGTCGGAAATAAAAAGATCGATGATGGCAACTTTTTAGGCTAAAGCTAATAATTACAGTGTAATCGCCTTGAATAATCTACTTTACTATTGACTATTCTCACCAGCGTAAGGATTGTTACTTTCAGATTTCACATCCTTTATAGTTTTGTTCAAACTTTTGCTCTGTTCAAGACAATTAATTCTACAACATGCTGCCATAACACTTAACCCAACGATTAGAACCACCCTTATACTAATTTGCTTTTTTACGAACCCGAAAGTTTTTGTAAATACATTTCTTGTAGAAGGTATAAACTAGGCATAAGAAATTAGAATAATATAATTAAAAATTAAGTTGGAATTAGCATGAATTCAAATAGGACCTCGGAGACTTTCTAATAAATATACTAACAACTACATTTTATACAATTTATGACTGATGCGTAGATTCAGAAACCTGCACGACATCAATGTGGGTGCACTGATGCACTCGTCTTGATTAGAATTCAATTATTATAAAATAATACACCACAAGTCCCATCAAAGCTGAAACCGGTCGAACAATCTCGTCAATGCGATGTAAAATATTCCGTTCCCATACGCCTGGCCACAAGCACACGTAGTCATTTTATTATGCCCTAACACGACCTCCCTTTTTCAATATAAGGGTAAACCGTAAAATTTTATTTTATACCGGTTACTTTGTTCATTGAATACTCCTCGTGTTATGCTAATCCCGCAGCATCACAAAGGCAAGAGCGACTCCGCATTGTGAACTCGCCTACAAATTTGAATAAGTATTTACAGTAAACAGGGCAGAATGCATTAGCGTTGGCTTAAATTTTAAAAACGTCTCATAGAGTGTTATGTATGGGCCCTAAAGCGCGTCTTGAGATATCATTAGTGCAGTCGGAGCGAGCTCTCGGGCCAGATTAAGACTGCACTGCGTTCTTTAGCTGCTGCTGCTACGGCGACGCGACCTTTTCTCTTCTACCATTCGTACTTTGGAAATGAAAATGTAGCTGCAAGTCGTGACTCTTGATGGAAAATTGCAGTTAAGTAGCTTTTGCTGTCGTATTTGTTTCATCCTTAAATATTTATTCGAAAGTGTTTCGGGTAGACAGATTTTTTCAAATACACTTAGACACACATAAACATTTAGCGTTCCCGAATAGAGGCGCTGGATTATGCATAAGTATAAATAATTTGGTCAGTTCAACAACAAGTTTTCTAAGTAGGTACCTATTATACTATACCGAACAATATATCTCAGGGATATAATGATTGTATTTCAATGAAACAGAAACGATTCACTGTACAAAATTAGGCCATTTACAAAAGGAAATCTCAACTGTTCAAGACTTACAGCCGCCTTCTTAGCACTAATCTCAGCAAACGCCTCCACTGTTTATCTTGCCTAGAAATGTCTGGCTGCATCCAAGCATAATCTCCTGCATACAGTAGGCAAACCATTAAAAGGTATTAAAATGCACGCTGGCTATAATTTAAAATGGTAGGCGTTTTATGTTGTGAAGAATGACCAATTTGTTACTGCCACCTAGAGGGGTTTGGACAGAGAATGATGAAGATTTTATTGTAGGAACATAATGCGGGCGATGTAGGTGTATGGATTTCTTGGCAATAAGTTGCGGGGTAACAAAAGGTGCCACAGGCGTCGGCGCCCACGCCACACTTGATTGTCTACGTCGGGTATAGCTTTAGCTGAGCATGTGTGAACAATAAAGCTGAGATACTTATAAGTAACTTAAGAAGTCAGGTCAGGTGACTTTGCTTTGATTGAGGACGTCTTGTTTGTGTTTATCAAGACATTTTCCGTGTTCGATATTTCAGTAGAAAACAATTATGTAGGTGTTCAGCGGTTTTTAAACCTAAGTTCTTCATTAGATATTTGTTGATAGAGAGCGAGTGAGAGACTGTTTTACACCATTAACACTTTCCTTATAAATGATAATGGTTAATCATAAATTAGCTTCAACTGTAGAAATATCCAAATTTTCGCTTAGTTATATAATTATTTTGATACTTTGGTTTCCTTTTTAAAGTGGATAAAATAAATGAGACAATGGACGATATTTTTAAGTAGTAATATCCTCATGGAAAATTGACACGAAACGATCAACCTCAAGTTTTAATATAAATCTAGTTGCAGCTATAATAAGGCAGACTCATTGGAGATAATTATTGATATACGGAAGCAAAGCGAGTGTGGGAGTATTAACATTACAATCGTATTTAGTAAATTGCTCGAATAGGTTACGTACAAATAACGTTATATTTTATGTAAAAAGCTTTTCGTTAAATGCTTTTTTTATTTCAAATTCATAAATAATTTCATAATAAAACTCTATACTCTCTTACTTAAGGCCCGGGCAAACAAAACGCGTTTGCGTCCCGGGCTAATTTGGTGTGGCATGGTAAATTCGCCCGCACCGTTCTTCAACGGTGCGGGCCCGCGTTCGCGCCGCAAATGCGTTTGGTTTGCCCGAGCCTTTAAAACTCTAATTATAGAAATTGCTTCAAGAACAGTTTAAAAACATTTCATATTTCTTAAATAAAAGGCAAGACTAACTAGGTATATACTTACATAACCAACACAAAAAGTTACGTAACAAAAACTAGGTTAGATAAGACTCGTTCCTAATTGCATTGTTATGTCGTGGTAGGAAACACGAAATCCCGTAATGTACTTAGAATTACTGAGAACATGAACATTTTGAAACACTATAGCAAGAAAGCTAACTTATGCTAGTTTTTGTGAAAAGCTAAAAGTGTACAATTAATTAATAATTAGGTTTGGCTTTCACGAGGGGTTTTAACGATAAGTATTTTTTTTTCTTGCGGCTAGAATTTAATTGCCTGGCAGCGTTTGCTCAAAACTATGCCTAATATCCAAACAGAGCGCTCCGTATTGTCCCCTGATTTATTATTATTACGCCCGAAATCCCTAATGGGGTACATTACTTGTGGCCACGCTCGATTTATTAGTCCTAAGATGGTATGATGAACCGTATGGTGACAGGTGATCAGCCCATCGCCCATACAGATAGTCCACCATGTTGGAGAGGACCCGTCCCTTAGTCGACTTTTACGACATGCCAGGATGATAAGCATCTGCACGCATTCTATGCAATTTCTTCACTCCCAGTGCAGCAGAGGAGTACTCTGTATGCATTCTAATAATGCGATAGATGAAATTTGCCACCTCTGGACGACATTCGTTTTATACTCAGTGTATACCAAGACTTTTTTTAATCATTTGATGCCATATTTAACAAAATCCGTGCAATAGGTTAAAGCTATAGTTCAATTTGTTAAGTGCACGCGTCTTTACTAATATTATAAATACGAAATTGTTCGTTTGTTTTCATTTGTTTGTTTTTAGGGTGACCTCAAAAGGAAATAACGGAACCCTTATAGGATCACTCGAATGTCTGTCTGTCCGTCTGTCCTTGCCAATTTGCTCCGAAAGTACTGGACCGATCGAGTTGAAAGGTACATGTCTGTAAGTTAGTGACCGCAACACGGACGTTTAACGTAAATAAATGAATTTTAAACACGGGGCCACTTGTGGGGGGTAATTTAAAATCTATATATATAAAAATGAATTGCTGTTCGTTAGTCTCACTAAAACTCGAGAACGGCTGAACGGATTTATCTTATCTTAGTCTTGAAATGTTCGTGGAGGTCTAGGGAAGGTTTAAAAGTACATAGGTTACTTAAATTATTATTCTTCGCAGACGAAGTCGCGGGCACCAGCTAGTATAAAAATAAAAGTTTTGCAAACTACATCGTGTGACATGTTAAATGAAAGGGCTCGTTATGAGAATCTTAAATATATATTATTTTAAATTCTAAAATAAATAATGTAGTTTGGAAGTTATTTAGGAAAATAGGCGAAAATTTACCATTTCTTCCGTATCTCCGAAACTACTGGGACTAAAATTAAAAAAAAAATATACAGAAAATTGTTCTATACTTATAAATTACAGATATAAAATTTCAGATAATCATGTACGGAACGGAAACCTCTCCACGCAAGTTTAACTCGCACTGGTCCGGTTTTTTAAATTGGGTAACAAAATAAACGTTAAAACGGTGCGCCGGATTGACTTCATTTTTTCTATAGCGATAGTTGAAAGGCCGAAAAAGGATAAAGGCTACTTGTTATCCCGATATCCTGCTCGTATTTTCAGGAATCTTTATAAATACAGGAAATATGGGAAATGTTACTGCTCGGTGTATGGCGCTGCACGCGATAAACGATTTTCACGTCGTGGACGAAGTCGCGGGCAAAGGCCAGTTATGTTATAATCGAGTTGCGGATCGCAATTATTCCGGGGTCAAATACGTTAGTATTAAACTCAATAATTCATTAACAGACAAATAAAATTAAAGAACAGCACTTTACGATATGTGATGACTAATCTATATTTTAACTAAAATATTTTATCTGACTGAATTGCCAAAAAAAATCTATATAATTATCGAACCTACTCACAACATTTCACGCGAATCGGTTGAGAAATGCGACCTGTAGACGAGACCAAATGGACAGCCGGACAACAGGACATACGAAAGCATTTTTGCCCAAGCTGAAACGGAGATGCTTTGCTCGCTCTGTCGATAATATAATGCCGATTGGAAGTCCCCTGGTAAAAGTATGACTTCAATTTTCTCACACAACAAATCTAGATCTGGCTTACCGCGGAGGCGAAGCTGTGTTACCGTAATCCACTCTATATTTAAAAGGCATGAATATTATTACAATATGTAATGGGAGGAGACATGCAATCCGCAGAGTTCAATCCCGAACAGCTTAGCTGGATATCGAATTGCAAATGGCCACGGAAAATGTAGCATTTAACGCTTCGCCAACTGCGAACGACTTCCATAACGTGACGGGTTCTATAAGACGAATTGAAAAGATGATTAAGAAAAAACCAAGTGAAGCTTGGCCTAGTGATAACATTGACTGGAGTGCTGCAGGTTCAATGCTTTTCGGAGTCAGATACTCGTTTCTAAAGTAGTATTTAGTTCTGGTTTTTTTCCTGCCAGTCAACTATTTAAAGCAATTCAATATACACAACAACAATATATTATCTGTGTTACCTCTTCCATTGTCCTATCTCTGGTCTTGTGGACTAAACAAATTTACGTCATTTCACCTGAAAGATTTACTGCGCGATATTTAGGCGGAAATAATGGAAAGCAAAACTTAAAATGGTACAGACATTAATCTCTTGAAGATAAATTATTAATTGATAATTAATAAGCGTTGATACGACTCGTGATTTTAATAGTATGTAGTTGTAACTGTTATCTTATATTCAAACGGTGCTGCAGCTTTTACAATACAGATCAAATCAAATCAAATCAAATTCATTTATTTATAAGAATACAGTTAAAAACATGGTCTCACTTATATTATTCCTGCACTCGTATTCAGTATGCAAGCATGCGTATAAATATTGGTAGTAATCTTAATTCTAATTAGTGTTTGATAATATTTTTTTTATAAACTTTATAGATTTAGTCAATATACATATTCAAAACTTAAGTATTCCTTGACAACATTCCTCCATTAACCACTTTGTCAAAATACGTTTTAACAAAGGTATTCGTCGCATCGAGGCGGTACGTTGCAAATGCTTACAATCAGGCGGGTCCGCGCGACAGTGTGCGGTTGCGACAGGACTACGGTCTACGGGGAGGTTTAGAATATCAACAATACTTAAGCGAACGTGCGGCCCTCCTGCGCCAAGCATTGGCCAGTGCGTACTCACCAGATGAGCTTTCGGAATAGGAGCTCTAAATGCGAGTGCATTGCCGCAACTCGATCGGCCCTCGAAGAACCTTGTTTCGACGCTCATACATATATGTAGCATTTACTTTAAGTATTTGAATTCAATTGAGCACTCTAAATTGAATGAATGGACACGGAAATCTGTTTCATGGAAATATAGCTTTCACTATGATAATAAAGTAGACCAGTGAACGGCATTGCAAAAGGAGTAAGTTCGAAATCCATAGCAGTTACTATTCAATGGTGTGTGAAACAGGGGTAAAGGTTCCGTAGTTTTCAGACAGAAATAAACCTGACTAAAAGTGCAGTCTAGTTACCTTTGATGTAATTGGTGGCCCACAACTTCTATAGTAACTGCAGACGATAACAGTTTCCAAGAAATTCCCTCCGAGTTACGCATTAAAATAACGTCTTATAACGTTGGTTAGGAAATCGGCCGCGAGATGGCGTTTATTAAGAACTTTGCTAAAGCTATTTAAGAGTTAAGGCATTACTTTCAAATCTCTTAGCTACCCCACTACATCGCAAGGTTTGCTTTTTATTGTTATAAACTTACGCTCATTTTTGTAAATCGATCAAATTTTGGCCATGTATGTCAAAAATTATACTGATTAATATGTGCTGAAAGGTCCGAACTAAGACAAAGTCATTTAACAAAATGGTATTTTTAGGGTTCCGTACCTCAAAAGGAAAAAAGGAACCCTTATAGGATCACTCGGTTGTCCGTCTGTCTGTCTGTCAAGACCTTTTTCTCACGAACGCGTGGAGGTATCAGGTTGAAAATAATATCAAATAATCAAGTCTGCAATTTTTTGAAGCTGTGAAAAAATCAACCTTCTAAGTCACCGCAATCAAAAGATATGGCCGTTTATGTCTCATATTTTGATACTTTCAAGGGAATCCGAAGGGAATCAAAACCTATAGGGTACTTCCCGTTGACCTAGAATCATGAAATTTGGCAAGAAGCAGTGTCTTACAGCACAAGTAAAGGAAGAAGTCCGAAAACCGTGAATTTGTAATTACATCACATAAAAAAAAAGTTAAATGGAATAACCTTTGCAAAGTCGTATCACACTCTACGATTGAACGGAGATAGGAGCTTGCGAAAGTTATTTTTTGTCTTATTTCATTGGTAGGTTGTAAAAAGCTTTTTCTTTTTTTCTTTTTTAGGGTTCCTTACTTATAAGGTACTGTTTCTTTTGCATACGTAATTGCGGAACCCTCGGTGCGCGAGTCAGGCTCGCACTTGACCGGTTTTTTAGGTAGTGGTAGAGCCAAACAGTAATACTCACTAGATGACCGGGGTAGTACCACACTCTCACAGAATATCGGCGTAAAGTAATAGCTTGCTATTGCGTTTCGTACGGTGAATGACGAGATCCGGAGGCCTATTCCCTCATCCCCATCCCATCCCCATTTCCCATCCTTCCTAGACTGGCAACGCAGTGGCAGCACCTCTGGTGTTGCAGATGTCCATAGGCGGCGGTGACCGCTTTCCATCAGGTGGGCCGTCTGCCTGTTTGTCAGCCTACTCCTTTCTCTAAGGGCCGGCAACGCATCCGTGATTCCCCTGGTGTTGCGGGTGTCCATGGGCGGCGGTGATTGCTTACCATCAGGTAACCCGCCTGCCCGTTTGCCATCCTCTTAACATAAAAAAAAATACATGAGACCAATAAAATGTTTAAAACATTCGAAAGGAAAAACCACTTTAAACCCATTTCTTACTTACATATTTTTTTATATAATGTGGTTGACTGAACGAACAACAATTCATTTCACTAAGTAACAATGATGTTAAGAAGAGAAAAAGAACTCTCCTTTATGACTTAATTTAAAAAGAAACATTTTGCAAGAGTTCTCTCAAGCATAACTATGTAGCTCATAACAAAGCCTTGCCTACGAGTAGAAAGAACCGTCTCGCCTTAGGCGTTCACATCCCCCAACTAATATGCTTATATTTTAGATTAAGCCAGATTTAGGGAGATATGAAAGCAACGGCCTCGGGGTCATCTTAAGTAATCTTTGACCCTACCGTTTTGCGTTATTTTAACCTTTGTTTAGGGCAAATTGTATTATAAACACGCTAGAAGGAAGGGCAAATTCGAGTAGATAATTTAGCGATTTACATTGCAATTAGGCATGCCTTCCTTGTTTGATAACAACAGTAGTTTAATTGTATTGCTATTTAAAAAGTGGTAAGTATATGCATTAGTATATATTTTTTGTTATTTTGTCGTCATTCTGCAGGCTTGATACCTTTTTCTTTATCATTTAGTCTTATGATAAAGAAAAAGGTATCAAGTCTTATGCCCGAATTCAGAAACGTCAAGCATTTGATTATATATTAAGTAGTTAAATGTCCCTCAACTAGTTGTCAACCTATACAGAAACGTCACTTTAATCAAAGCTCAATTTGAGTGGCATTTCTGAATTCGGCCATTAGTCATTTTAAGGAAAAAAAAAAACATTATTTAGTTACAAGAGCGATTCATTTTTGATTTACAGTGTAACAGTTTGTTGTGGAAGAGTGTGACAGTGAAAACCTAAAATAACATGCAATTAAATTACACTACACACAGCTTTTGCAGTGACGGTAGCGCCATTATAACTACACAAGTCAACAAAAAATAAAAAAAATTGTTGCCTTGTATATCTCTGCGGATTTCTCTAGTTTCAAGTACACAGTGTACGGCTATATTCAAAGTACTGAATTGGCTCATGTTTTTTTCATGATTTTGGTTTAACTTTTTTCGTTACGTAGAGAAATAACTTTTGATTTAAAGAAAACAAGAGCAAATATTCCAAAATCATTCACTGTTTCATTAATTGTTGGCATCAAATAACTAGAAATTAGTTTAAAATCCAGGGCAGGAAACCCACTGTTGTCCAGTGTTATTATTACATCAATCTTTTTTATCCTACCACGCACTTTAATACTTTCATTGCCAAGAACTCGCTAGTCGGGTTCTCGTGTCATAGCATTTCGCTACAAAGCGGTAAAACGTTACTACACGCTACAAGCGTAACGTAATGCTACGCGGAAGTGAAAAGTTTAACGTGTCTGTTACAGAAACTGCTTTTAATAAAAAAAAGTTAGGAAGAACAAAGAAAAGTTCATTGAATATTTCAGTAACCAATTTTCTGGCCAAATATCAAAAATATTATGATTAATATTTTAATTAGCCACAGGATCTATACCTCAGTTGTCTTTTATGAATTTCCGATACTTATTATCTCTGCCCTGTACAAATATTTAATATAAAATTTAATCCCGTTGCGTCAACCTGAATTACGAGGTTATTTTTAAAACAAGCGATATTTTTCATCTCTTATTAAAAGTGAAACATAATGAACAAGTCATTTTAAAATGATCAATAAAGAAGATACTGCGTAGCTAAGATTTTTGTAGAAGCTTGTGATTTGAGAATAAAATAAGATCTAAATAGATCAAAAAGATAATAAATAATGTGGTAAGAGTTATAAGTTATAAGGGCTAGTTGCAATAGCTGACGGCACAGTAATCTAAAAAATATTTTCATGTTGTCTATTTTTTATTGTTCCGCTTTTTCTGCAATTATTGTAGTATACAAATTGTTTTATCAATTATTGTAGTATTGCAAGTGTACAAATAAATATGCAACATACAATAATAATCGTCGCTTAACGAGAGATCAAAAGGCCCTCAATATGATAAATAAAACGTTAAATATAAACATTATTTCTCAATAGTTCAGGGCATTGCAAACGGTCATAAACTCGCAAAATCTCAGCGAAATCACTACGAAACGTTCATACTTCATATCGCTGGCTCAAGAATAAGCCCCGGCGGAGCTAGCACGTGCAAGTCACGTGACTTCCCGGATTAAGCCAGCAGCGGGCGGATAATTAACTGTACAAAATACTGGCTATCCACCACGATCGATGGCGTGAACGTAGAGGGATTGGACCCAATTTGACGGGCACGCTTGCACGCTATTATTTTTGATTGGTCGTTTTAGACTTAATTAATGCGCGGTTTGAGGGCTCTTTTTAAATAAGTCATTAACGACTTGTCCATTGGTAACAAGTTGATTACGAAGGCAGTTATTATTTATTCGATATCCTCTTCTAGTATTTGTTTGAAGTAAGGGCATGTCTTACTGATCTTACAAGTAGATTTTAAGTTTTTTTACTATAGGCGCCATAATGTTTATAATTTCTCTTTCACCAAGTATCTGTTACTGTGGTGTTTTTATTTATCTATCTTTACGAAGTGCTGTGTGCTCGCTTAGTAAAAATAAGTAAAATAAAAATAGCCTTTATTCCCGAACCATAGTTTTATATGCCTTAAATATGAATCTGTTACACAAATTTATTATGTACTAATTATTTTTATGTACTTATAATTAGATTAATTTAATTTATTATTAAGTTTGCTACGTTTATTATTCAATATATATTATTCTTCTTCACATTTCTATTTTTGTAGTTATTATTGTTGCTTTTATTATTTTTGCTTAGGTCCAACCTATTCTTGTTGGCAACCTATTGGACTGTTCTTTTACATAGGCCTCCCTCAGGCTACGCCACAATTCCCTATTTTTTGTGTGCCTTCTCCAAGTCTTAGAAAGGTCATCATCCCATCTTTTATATGGTCTTCCTCTGCTCTGTGCTCGCTTACCCTTACACAAATGCATTTATTTAACATTAAAGTTGCTGTAATAACGAGCACTGCAATAACTGACCATCGCTTCTATATTTGCGATTCAAACTGGGTCGCGGTCCTTTACTGAACTTTTAACGAATTTCATCCGTAAAGCCTCAAAAAGTCAACCCTAACAGGCGACTTTCATCGTGTCAGATTGCTAAACCCGGATTGTAACTTAAGAACGTTGTCAGCGTGAAGTGGAAGGTAAATCCCTTGATTGACGAAATTTGTCCCCAACCTTCGAGGGGCTGGTAAATACAGTCCTTACGTTAGGTGTCTTATTGCTAAGAAAATGTTCTCAAAGTGCTCAAGATCGGCAAACCGGGCCTTTTATTTTTATGTCTGCGTGTTGTGAATACTTGTGACAAGTGGCATTGTGATAAAAGATTTACTAATTTTGTGCTGAAATTAAAGACGAGAGGGTGTCAATGAGATTATCCAAATCAGTACGTTACGTCGCTATTGACTTGTGTTACTTCTAAAAGTTTGAATAAGCTCTTCAATACTGACGCGTCTCTGGAATTAACTCACAGTTATACACGAAATAACTTGTAACTTGTAGAATCAAATAAAATGGTTACAAAATGTACCATCTCAACCTTAACTTGGTTTAAGAGGGGTTGAGACAATGTCGATTACACACTAATTTATTTCCATACTAAACTAGAGCTATCTATATATATAAAAATTACGTGTCACGTTGTTTGTCCGCGATGGATTGCTAAACTACTGAACCGATTTTAAATTTGATATGCACACCGTATGCAATTTGATCGAACTTGAAAGATAGGATAGCTTACATCTCAATTTATACTTGTAATATGATATTATTGCAAATTTGTTGTCTATTATTTGACAGTCACAATTATTTTTTAGCTCCAAACAATTCTAACAGATGGCGATATCTGTTGACTGGATTGAGTAACTATTCAATAGATGGCGCTAGGTTAAATTAATCAATCATCAATCTATACATATAAAACAGTACCGTGACTCACTCATAGACAACGCACAGCATAAACGGGTGGTCCTAGAGGTTTGAAATTTGGAGGCGATATTACTCGAGTACCCCAGAGGTGCACGAACGAGGGATTTTTTTGAAATTCAATTCGATTTCAATTCAATTGAAATTTGTATGGAAAATACCGCGGGCGAAGCTGTGGCGGGTCCACTAGTCAGTATATATAATCTCATGAATATCAATCCCCGTATTCATAAATTGGAAGTATATAGTTTTAAAATAAACAAACATCGGTGAAGCGCCTACCGATTACAGTTTGGCGCCGACGACAAACGATCCGATGCAGTAAGGCTGATTGAGCACGCTGCGTTATTTGAGCGGTTATATAACTGCTGAACTTTTGTCATGTGATGATGGTGTTGATATATTCGGGTAGTCTAAAGACAAAGTTGAGATGGAAATATAATGTTGACCTTGGCTATCCGAACAAATCAGTGCACGCACTTTTTCCAATCTTTCCACTATAAAACTTTACAAAATCTACTTGATTGCTCACTTTTTTATACACCTATCAGACACACCTGACTGAGTTTCTTGGTGCTTCTTCTCAGTCAGATTTAACGTAGCCTTTCCGAAGCACTGTAGCACAAAAATCCGATTGTTTGTATCCCCGCTTAACGTGCTAAGTCCGAGGTCGGCTCAATAGGAGCGCCCTTAGGCATGTTAAGTAAAATTCCCCTTGTTGAGCGCCATTCAGGCTGCTCGCATCTTTCCGGTGAAGTTGTCGAAGTCGTCAGAGACTAACAGCGTAGGTCCATTCTAAAAAAAAATAATCTTTTTTGTACCTAGCAATCAAGTAGTTGGTTGGTATGAGTGTAACGGTCTGCACGTCTAGCACGATCTGCCCGCGAATCGTTTGTCGCTCAGTGCATCCCTTACATACTTGACTAGTTTGACAGAGCGACAAACGACTCGCGGGCATGTCAAGCTAGCCCCCCTGGTGTTGTTCTTTATAACCTGATACATAGGACCCTAACGAAATTTTTACTACCATTTATGTCATCGCGTTACTCGTGACCTGAACATGAAAGAATTAAGCAGCTCCAATTGTCTGAATTTAATTCATCAATATGTCGCAGTGTATCAACGCCTCGGGCTGTCATCTGCAGCTTAAAATATGCATCGCATCTTTTACAAGGTTTTTCGGAAATATCTATGAATTTTATTATATTTTGTTTTCTTATAAAGTGCTATTACTTACTGCCGTGCAAAAAAACCAGGGGAACACGTCGACCTATTTTGACACGAGACAGGAACAAACATACACAATGTAGCTTTTATACACAAGCATTTGCTGGCGACTTCATCTTCGTGGAATTCGATTATCGCTGTTCTTTCCCGTACATATTTCCGGGATAAAAAGTAGCCTATGTCATTCTCTGGCCCATAAAATATCTACTCACGTCGATCTGTTGCTCCGTTGCTTCGTGAAAGAAGGACAAACCCACAAAGCAAGAAACTGACAAGCATACTTTCGCATTTATAATATTAGTATTAGGAATAGTAAAAATACGTGCAACTTTAAAGTAGGTACACATTTATATTCCTCACAAATAAAGACTAAAAAATGCGTCCAAACCGCGCCGCGACGGGAAAGCCTTAAAGTCATACGCAGTTACATAGTCGGGCGGGTTTAATCTATCCGCGTTTACGCGTCGTTTGCGTTCAACTACCGACTCAATGGCGGAATGCCGAATTGGGCCGCTTTTTATATTTTCTCATTTTTATTTGTTATGACATTGTTAATTGAAAGAGCACAGCGACGTAGGCTGGTCAGGGCGGGATTAGTCAAAGGATCACTCTAATGATTACAAATAAATGGTAACAAAACGGATCTATTGATAGTTAGTTTATATTTATACTTATGCTTGAGGAAATCTCTTAAATGTTAAAGTTCGATTTATTACGTTTTGCGTGTTTTGTTGTAGAATAAATTTATAACATTATACATTATTATGATGTAGATTGTTGTTTATTGTTTATGAGTCAATAGATTTCTAAATTTCTCAGTCAATAATAATTTCGATTGAGTTTCGCTTACCTTAATTTTTTTGAAGTAGACTTGCCTTGTGTTCTTTTTGAATTGGACTTGGAGAAACACTTCATGATTCATTTATAACAGCTAAAATCGAGGAGAAATACGTAAAATATTTATCTCATAAAGTTTATTATCCATCCACCACTAGGTATACGTTACATTAACATTTAAATAAAGATATAGATATACCAGACAAATTCTATATCATAACCATTAAGGCCGATTTAATTAACTGGCTAGCAACCCGACACCGGCCATTTTAAATGCGTTGTGAATTCATAAAGGCACCATGAAGAGATAATGCTTGCATTTACACGCCATATTGGCTATTTACCTCTGTAAATGAGCATCAAACAAGAACATAGTGTTATTAGCGCGTTAGCGCAGCGGTGTATCGATTTATTGCGTTGTAGGCGTACACGCAGCTGTGGGAAATAGAAATACAGTAGTAGCTCAACTGGTTCCGTTTGATTGTGTTTTGAAGATTTTGAGTAGGGCAATGTTTAATAGGCAAGTTGCTTCGGTAAAAAAAACGAATTAGTCCGTCAGTTAGATTATCAAATCAATCAAAATTGACAAAGATAACGCGCATCAAAGTTCGGGAGTGGGGGCTCATGACGTCACTTACTGGTACAAAGTGTGAGAAGTCTTGACGTCACGCGGAACTTCAACACACTATATCTTCGTAATTTTTTGTTTAAACGACAAAAGAAAAAACCGGCCAAGTGCGATTCGGACTCGCGCACGAAGGGTTCCGTACTATTATAATCAAGCAAAAAAAAAACACGTTTGTTGTATGGGTGCCCCCCTTAAATATTTATTTTACTTTAATTTAATTATTTATTTTTGAAGTTAATATATATCTAAATATTCTGTGAATATTTCAAGCTGTTGCCGTTATCAATATCGAGCAAAAACGAGAAAAAAGTCACGTTTAATGTATGGGAGCCCCCTTGAATATTTATTTTATTCTGTTCTTTAGTATTTGTTGTTATAGCGGCAACAGAAATACATCATCTGTGAAAATTTCAACTGTCTAACTATCACGGTTCATGAGATACAGCCTGGAGACAGACGGACAGACGGACAGACGGACAGCGGAGCCTAAGTAATAGGGGTCCCGTTTTTGCCCTTTGGGTACGGAACCCTAAAAATGTGTTCAATATTGTTTTATAATGTAAATGACGGACTAATTAGAATTTTTCAGGAAACTTCCCTATTGCAAAGAATGCAGCTATATTTCAAAACCTAATACTTCAATTACCAAGAACCCTGGGTAGCTAGGTTCTCTGTACATGAATAGCTAGTTTCTGCTACTAAGTGGAAAAACAGGTCAAAGAGTGCATAAAGTTTACATAGCAAGGCCTCTTTTCTATATTGCCTGAGTGATATCACTTAAGCAATATCAAACTGAAGCGGGAGACTTGATGGAAACAAATTGTTGTTCCTTATTTCTCTTGATATTATGTTATAATAGAAAAGTTAAGTGGTTACCTAGTAGTCTAACGCGTAGCCTGTCGTACAGAGGGTCGCGGGTTCAAATTCTGGCTCACATCTCTGAGAATTTCGATCTCATGTACGGAATTCGATATAAATCTCAAGCATTTCGCTGTTGAAAACCATCTTAAGGAAACCTGCATACATCAGCAAAGTAATTCAAAGATGTGTGTGGAGACCCCAATCCGCACTGAGCCAGCATGAGAAGTACTGCTCAGTCTCTCTCACTATGAGAGGAGGCCTGTACCCAATTGTAGGACACTTTATGCATATAGGCAGATTATGATTACTATGATGTAATTTGCTGCCTTCTCAAAGTACACGGTTACTTACAAACTGAAGCTCCAATTTATCCAATAAAACAGAATAAGTTTTTTTTTACATTGCATTATTATATCAAGCTTTTTGCCCATTGCACTTTAATATTGCAATACAATGCGTAGACAAAATTTAGTATCTGTGTTCTGTGCTGTTGACGGTTGAAGAGTTCCTTTATCTGGAGCTAACCCTGGATATTGATTCATGTCATGCTTACCATAAAAATGCATTGTCATCGGAACTGAACCAATAAATCAAAATTCAGCTCCATAGGATAAAAAGAAATGGTTCTAATTCAGCTTGCAAGATTTGACCTGAACGTACATAGTTACATACAAACATTGCAAGTTAATAAAACCGGACAAGTGCGAGTTAAACTCGCGTGGAGAGGGTTCCGTTCCTTACATGATTATCTGAAATTTACTACGTTACTTTAAATACCATAGACTTCTTATAGGTTTTCCTGTAATCTATAGGCAACGATCTATTTCGTGTATTTTTTTCAAAATTTTAGCCCCAGTAGTTTCGGAAATAAGGGGGGGGGAATGGTCATTTTTCGCCTATTTTCCTGAATAACTTCTAAACTATTTTACTTAAAATTCAAAATAAAATATATTTAAGATCTTCACAATAAGCCCTTTCATTTGATATGTCACACGATATAGGTGGCATAACTTTTTTTTTAAATTTTCTAGTTTACCCCCAAAAAGTGGCCCCTATGTTTAAAATTCATATATTTACGTCACGCGTCCGTGTTGCGGTCACCAACTTACATATGAATACCAAATTTCAACTCAATCGGTCCAGTAGTTTCGGAGCAAATTGGCTGTGACAGACGGACAGACAGACAGACAGACAGACAGACACACGAGTGATTCTATAAGGGTTCCTTTTTTCCTTTTGAGGTACGGAACCCTAAAAAGCGTGTAATAAATAACAACAAAACATCAACAACCTATGAAGCAAACTGCAAACCCCACTTTCCTATCCTCCACTAAACTTTATCACACTGAATCGTGACAATAAATACTAGATTTTAATTAAGATCTTGGTGACGGTATACAGCATCCGATTGCGCGGTCGGCGGGCCTTTTTAATGACCACAATATTATATTATCTGCGACCGAGAGGCTGTATGTGGCCTCTCATAAAAGTGTTATGAGTTCATATCCAGACGGGCGCCGTAGAGTTAAGATGATAAAACATACAGCACACGTATGTTTACTACGGATTTGTCTCAATTGGTTCATGGTTGATACCTTTATTGTCGTCATATTAAGAATATTTGCCTACTTTGTTTTACAATATTATTAAATATTGCCTGATTTAATGTATGCATAATTTCACTTTTTATTTTTATTTGTATTAATAATATTGAGAATGTGTATGAATATTACTGAATACTAAATGAATATGCATAGGAATATCTAATAAGTCGATTTTGAACCAGTTCCCGTGATCGGAATATGCTGAAATTTGGAACACATACCTAATATTTAAACTACAGCATAGCAATATTAAAGAAAAGTTAGTATATTAAAGTGCAATGGGCATAAAAGCTTGTTATAAAAATGCAATTTTTAACAAAAATGTTTTGTTCTTACGATGTCCATTTGTACATGTGTATTATGTCAGAGAAATTACTTTGGCTCTCACAACTTTAGTCGATTATCCCAAAAGCATGCAAGGTTTTCCATAATAGTAATAGTACAAACATTTATAGTTATTGTTATAATGACATAGGTATTATTATTATTATTGTGTTTATTGTTATTCTTATACTTGCATCAAACGTCACCTTTCTTTCACTTGGTATGTAAAACGAATTAATTAAACCGTCTAATTACTTGTGCTAAACTTCCGAGCATTAAAGTAACTTTCCTAAAGTTTCATGATCTGCTCGCAGTGTTCACACTCAAATAATTCTAAATGTTTGCCTCACAATCGTAAACTTTCCCTGCCTCATGTTCCAAACACCGTTTATTTCAAAACACATCGACATAAACGCGTCTCGAAAACTCCCAAAGGTTTGTAACTTGTCTTATGAAAATTACGTAATCAACGGTAACGTGAGTTCCAAGTAAATCCCCCGAGTGACGAACTCCAGCTATTGTGTATGTGTCGAGGGGCAGATAAATATATTATGTGCCCCTAAAAGCGTAAGAAATCCGAAGATTTGTAAAGTTTCCCCCTTTATGATGGGTGAAGCGCTCTGCCAATGTTTTCTGCTTGAACGATATGAAAAAGTCTAAACGCTTTCTGCCTGAGCAACATCAACTCTCAATGATTTTTATAAGGTTTAATTTCGAGTAGCTTAATAGGAAAGACAAAAATTCATTTTGTGATGTTAGTCGGTGACTCGTTTAACATATCTTAGTTTATGACTGACAGTAAAACGACAGACGAGAAAAGTATTTATGGGACGCTAAAATTTTAGTCACCTTGTAACGTTACTTTTAATTTCAATTCATGAGTTTTTTATTACTGGCGGGTACAACCGAGTTCAGTGGGTTATTTGTATTTATGTTAATGCACATCGCTTGACGTTTAAAAAGCAAGAACGGAACTTGAAATGTAATATTTTAAAACCTCGACATGAATGCCCCTAAACACAATTCGTGCTAAAAATTTTGAAAAGAGTCACAACTCTTTCAGTCTTAGAGAGTTATGAGATCTCATGTGGAGCCAAGCCCTGAGCCAATCTATGTTTTGGTCAAAGAAGTTGTACGCTTGGCCGTTTCACTGTTGTTGTGATAGAGTTTTTTGGTGGGGTCTCCATTCATTTTGCAGGTTGTTCTATTTTACTGTCATAGACAGGCAAACAGGCAGACGGCGTACCTCACGGTAAATGGTCACTGGTGCCTATGGACATTTGCAACACAGTGCGCAGTCGTTGCGATTTACATCTGGGGTGAATATTAATACTTAATAACATCATTCTCTCTACGATAAAACCAGGGGGCGTAAAACATGTTTGCCTTCAGGATTTCACCTCCCCATCATAAGAGGTTGGAGGGGAGAAATAAAAGGTTTCTTAGTTTTCTCATTCTTTCTCCGTTACCTAATCTTGTAGCCTGCGTACCAAATTTCAAGTTTCTAGGACGTCGGGAACTATTTTTATAGGTTTCGATGATAATAATGTGTCAGTGAGTCAGTAGGTGAGTGACAAAATCAATGAACTTTGCATAAATTATATGATATATTTCATTCAATCTTGTGACTATCTTGTCCTAAAAATTGGAGTTGTCAGATAGTATCTATGCCAAAGTTAATAAAAGTTCAAAAATATGCCGAATAACTTCGAGAAATGGTACGTTAATACCCTCGTCTGGGATTTTGAACTCTTTTTGGCGGGGGCACTGCCGTCCCGTGTGTTTATTAATACACAGGACTGCGTTCAATAAGTACTTTGAAACATAAAAACATCAAAATACCAAGAATACACATTACTACCAATCGTTTTCAGACCGCGAGGAGTTTCATATTAACCCTTCAAATATTTACAGTAGCTTCAAAGTATTCATAGAAATGGTCGCTTAAAATAGTAAGATACCGTCCTGGTAAACACTTTCAGTTCAAATATAATTCAAGATGAATTTACCGTAAGTCCGTTCAAAGAGAACGCGGGTTCAAACGGAAATTGTAATGTTATGTCCGGGACCGGATCGGACAAACCTAAATTCTATTGGACGTCGTACGAGTGGGTGGGTCTTGGTTTTATTTTCAGTTGCAAATGCAAATTGAAAATTAATATCTACAAAGAACTTGAACTAAAAACAAGCCTTATGCATTCCTATACCAGGCATCCGATTATTATGAAACATTGTTGAGTTGTTCAGTTATACCCGGAAAGGGTCATGACCAAAAACAAATTTATTTAAAAAAAAAACCGGAAAAGTGCGAGTTAAACTCGCGAGGACAGGGTTCCGTTCCGTACATGATCATCTGAAATTTACTAAATTTCTGTAATCTATAGGTAAAGAGTTATTTTCTGTATTTTTTTCAAAATTTTAGGCCCAGTAGTTTCGGAGATAAGGGGGGAATGGTCAATTTTCGCCTAGTTTCCTAAATAACTTCTAAACTATTTTACTTAAAATTCAAAAGAAAATATGTTTAACATTCTCACAATAAGCCCTTTCATTTGATATGTCACACGATGTAGGTTGTAAAACTTTTTTTTTTAATTTTCTAATACCCCCAAAAAGTGGCCCCCATGTTTAAAATTCATATATTTACGTCACGCGTCCGTGTTGCGGTCACCGACTTACATATGTATACCAAATTTCAACTCAATCGGTCTTGTAGTTTCGGAGCAAATTGGCTGTGACAGACGGACAGACAGACACACGAGTGATCCTATATGGGTTAAGTTTTTTCCTTTTGAGGTACGGAACCCTAAAAAAGGATTGCAACGCCTGCTGGGCATAGCTAGTAATCAATCAAATATGATTTTTGTTAGTTAAACTGAAAAAGATATTCAACCCACTGGACAACCCAATAAATGCAAAGTCCATGGAGTTTCACTTAAATACTTGCCGAGTTAGAAACTGTATCAATTAGTCCGAATTTCCTTATTTACGATACTTCGGTAGCGGAAAGGGGTTGCTTAATCTTTCGTCGCCAGTTGTCGTCAACAATTTATTTTAATGACCGGTCAGCGCCCCCTGTCGCTTGTTGGGAAAAACTGTAACTGCTTTGGCTGGGAGACGGCAATTTTTCACGTCGCGGTCGCGATAACGCGGCGGTCAGGTGTTGGAATGATTTGTGGGCCCGACCGAGCGCTCGCTTCTTGATGTTTGACAAACACTGTATGAAAGGTGTAGTGCAGAAGCCACGTCTGCTTAATATCAAAAAAGTAGAGAGTTCTCTACGTGTTATTTTTAAAAAGTTCTCAAAGTAAGTTCTTTTTCTTATGTAACCGTTGTTGATGAGAAACCGTGTATCCAAAGCAACGCGATTCTATACGGACAAAATTTCAAATTGGACAATCGTTTACTTGAATTAAATGACACTTACGCATGAACAAATTGAAGCAATAAAAGTACATTGTTAACGAACAAATAAACACCTTATAAAGCACTGGTTTCTTACCGCATAAAAGCAGCCTGTAGCGCTTTTAATTGGGGGTGGAAATTGTGATTAATGCCATCAGATAAGTGGAAAGCCGCGGGGGTGGCACGGAAAAGAAAAAAAAAGGGTTTGCGTTCAAAACCCACACACATTAACCTAATTCGTTTTAATCACCCAAATTAATCATTTGTAAGGACTTTTAAGTGAGTGGACCCTAGGCTAATCCATGTTGTGTATATTTTAGCAGCGGTTGATTTATGCGTTCAGGTAAACGTTTGGCCTCGCGACACGGCAGCCCGTGAAAAGTGAAAGCTATAAACACCATATATTTTATACGCGCCACAGCGGTGGGTAAATCTACACATTAAAAACGTTTCAACACCGTCAAGCTCATTTTAACGTAATATGCGACCGTAAAATACTTTGAATATCAACATGACACTAAGCTTTGTTAATTAGAAGTTATAAAATGTTAAAAGCCCATGTCTAGACGTAAAGGAATGGGGGGAATAAATGATTCGCGTAATAACCGCTTTATCGACGCCATGGTTCATAGAATATGGTATTAAATAAATTATTTTGCAAGAATATTTGAGTATTTTAAACGACATTCCGACGTAACAAAGGTAAAAGTCACGAAGGGGAAATAAAGGCAGCTATGAAAGGGACGATTTTTTTTACTATTACTGTAAATACCAGCGGCCCTAATATGCAAGACACAAAGATAAGTTAAACCCACTTAACTTTATAACTATCTCTTTCGTCAGCACTAGTGTGAGAGAGACGCAGTGAGTGATAAGACAATTTAACTTATCCATGTGTCTTGCATGTTAGGGCTGCAGATGGCAGATAGAGATTTCTCGTGATGAAATTTTAAATAATTATTTATTAACTCGTTTTACTTTTAATCGTCCACGTGGAATGCGGTTGTGGTTATGCCCTTGGGAATTTTAAATTTTACCGCGATGAAACTACCATGATATCAGTGTATCCTTTGTGACTATTTTTCAAACCAACGCATGCACGTACGCATCACCACACAAATATACATACAAACAAACTTTTAGATGTATACGTCACAGTTTAATTGTGCTATTAAGTTTTGTAAATTAACAATTAATTAAGAAAATACAACGTGACAACTTACATCTTCTGATAAACGGGCCATTTCAGAAACCCGAAACTCTCATGAAAAGTATGTCCGCGAGCAGCTAGCCGTATAGGCAAGCGTGTAGGCCAGCCTGTCGCCCAGGCCACAAAAAGCGGCTGCGACCAGCGATATGCTAAGTGAACGACACGACGTTGATAGCCCTCACGTGGCCCCTGCATGCACGCCTGTGACACAATGCGGCAGCGATGTAGTTGACCTATACGTTTTTTGGCCCATCATTTTTAGCACCTACAGACTAAGATATGGCTTTTCTTAAAAGAACTGTCCATGTATTATTGTCACAAACGAAGTGAGGATGCCGTAGAAGGTTACTCAATGATTTATTGTAATTATTGCAGACTCCGAAATTGTATTCATTAACGTATAACTTTAACGATAATTTTGCCTAACTAGAAGCTAATGGATTTCAAAAATTTTGTATTTATTGAAAACCTTGTCCGTTCCTTTCACATAAAATTCCAAAGTGGTATCGAATTATAAAATATACCTAACGGTAACTTCTTGGTTTATATGAGATTCTTTAGCGGTAATAATTTTGTATTACGTTATATATTTTGGTTTTTATTCAGATATTTTTATTAATTAAAAGTATCATTTGAATGATTTAGACGCTTACATACGGTTACAATATTTTGATGCAACATAAATTTACCGTAAAACTATTACCCATAACTTTGCTTTAAAATCAAAATGCTTGCAAAAAAGAAAATTTGACGCGTTGGAAAAAGTATGGTTTGTACTATGCCCTGGAATAAGTCGCAGCCCACAATTACATGCCGATTGAAATGCCTGAGGGAATGGTTTTCAATGTTTTAATTCCAATGAAAATGTAGGATTGCAATACGTTTGTGACGTGGATATTTTTGATGTCCTCAATAGAAAAATCACTTATGAAAACTAGAGCAATCAATAAATAATCTCTTAATCATGAAATTTAATTAAGTAAGATGACGCGGTATTTAAACAAATGATTATGGTGTTTGATATTTCTTTAAGGGTTACATATTTTTCTTTAGTCATTAGAAGAAGAAAAACTGCAACACGATTATTTGGCAGCTCAAAAAAGTACAAACATTAAAAATCCGCCGGTCTCTTGCCACGGTTAACGTCCCTGCAATTTTAGAACCTAATTGGATCTAACGAGATGATGGCAAGAGACCGGCCGGAATGTCTTCGATTCCCTGTAAGATAGGACATGTACTGGTGTGGGACGCTAGATGTCTCGACACATCTGCCCCATCGCATCTTCAAGGAACTACCAACAAGGCTGATGCGGCGGCCTAGAGTAGGGAAGTCCTAAAACAGGGGTCACCAAATGGCGGACTGCGGTCCGCATCCGGACCGCCGACAGACTATGTGCAGACCGCGAGAACACAGCAACTTGCACTACAGAATGGAGGGATTTTAAATTCAATAGCTTACACCAATTTTACTCCAAAGTTCAGACAGATAGTCCGCAACACAAAATGTTATTTTTCTCATTGACATGTAAAAAAATACCTTTGTTATTTCCGTAATTACATTTGTTTAATAAATATTTTTTCTATAAAATGTTGTGCGGACCGCGATGGTCATTTCATTTCTTAAAACGGGCCCCGAGCGAAACTAATTGGTGACCCCTGTCCAAAAATATCAGGGTCTAGGCCGTGGGGTCCAGAAGCTCTTTACCTCGTGAAGAACTAACAAAGTGCCTGGTCGACTCAACGAGTGACCAAAGAGCTCGCAGCTTCCTCGCTCAACTTATCATTATTGATATACAGCGAGAAATTTCTACCAGCATTTTAGGGACTATGGCACGGGGGCCTTTTTTAGAATATTTTAACTAGATTTTTAAGTTTTAAATTTGTGTTATTTTATATATTTAGATTTATTTGATTCTATTTAGATTTAACTAGGTTTATTAAGTATTATTATTTATTTGTTACTTAATTAAGACTAGTGGCTCCGTGAGCTATAGACCTCGCGATAAACTTAACTTTGCCGTTGGAAAACTGTTATCCCCATACATCGATATAGGTCGGGTCAGTTTACCAACACCGCAAATAAGTTTCTAATTGCAAAAACCCCCATATCTCCGCCATTTTGAAACATTTCGAAAAACTGAACCGACAAAAAAATTATTTATAATTATCGAACCTGCTCACAAAATTTCACGAGAATCGGTTGAGAACTGCAACCTATAGACGTGAACAAATGGACAGCCGACGGACATCCGCTGGACATACCTACGAAAGCATTTTTGCCCAAGCTGAAACGGAGATGCTTCGCTCGCTTCGCTCGCTCGGTAGATTATTAACTATAAAAAAATACGCACATTAACTAAAAACGTGGTATGATTCCATGACAAGTCGCTAAATATACTAGTCTTCCCACACCAAACTAAATTAAGATTATAAAATACTGGGTCCAATTCGAAACGGTGTCCGCTAAATTTAAGATTGCCTAAATTTAAAATAAGAAATGTCAAACTCGATTTTGTATAGCTCCAAGGTTCAAAATCGAGTCGAACGATTCTTATTTCAAATTTAGCGACGTCTAAATATAGCGAAAACAATTTCGAATTGGCCCCACTGTTTACTTATTGCTCATTTCATTAAAGTAATACAAAGGAAAATAAACTAAAGCTACTTACCCTTAAAGGTCACGTGAGGACATGGATAAGGTAGAAGCTTTTTACCCTTTCTTTAAAGATATCAGGATTTGTATTACCACCGCACGTGGGCTCTGTTTTATGTTAGCTTATACCTTTTTAGGTTTATTTTTTACTTATTTTCGTAAATGACTTGCGTGCAGTGCATTTTATTTAGAGTTCCAGGCAAAATGCTTTTACAGATTTTTGTACCTGTAAAGTGCATTTAGATTATCGTGAACATGTTTTTTTTTCCGGTTGCAAAAATAGGTTATTGGAAAAGCTTTCTGATGCAAAAGCTAATATAAATGAGAAAAAAATAGCACAACATAGCAAATATGTACCAAATATTTGTCTCAAAAACTCTACAATACTAATAATACTAAATTACTAATTATACAAAATTATATTTATTTAGTAACATATAAGTCTTTTATGTATATATATTGCAAAATATACACCATAGCGTATATAACTGTATTACTGCTTTACGGTCTCTACTTCCCGCACCATCCTTAACATGTTTCTGTTTGGCCTAGTGGTTGACTGGTAGAGAATGCCTTTTGGCATTAAGTCCGCCATTTGTACACTGGTATATTGTGCAATATCGTTTAAATAATACTTATTTCCTCACTCTCAGCTATCTCTTGCCCTTTTGAGAGTCAAATTATTTCCGGAGTTTAATCGTTACGGGTATGTTACATGAATGCATAGTTCAATAATCTTTCACAAATATTATTGTGAGACTTGCAGAGTCATATTTTATTTCTAGTTGTCTACCGCCTGCCAAGCGCCGTGAAATCCCAACACCCTCTAGTCTAGACCGTAACAGCTACACTGCTGCCTGACTTTGGTAAACAAATCCTGAACGACACATGACACGGTCAACTTGTAAACAAGAACTTGACAACAAGCACGATTGAGTCAATCATTGTTTTACGACTGTCGCATTCCGCTCTTGATATAAGTTGATTGTGATGTGATACATATCTAAATACAGTTACTTTGTGTGCGACGCCTTCATTGGCTGGGTGCACATAAAAATAATTTTTAGTATCAATATCGTTCCATGGAGGCTTTGACTATTGCTAAACATGTTGGAATAAACTACTTGCAATAGATGTAAGTATAGTATCAAAATATGTATTGAATAAAAAAAAATTGTAAAAAAGAATTGGCCATCTACAAAGATGACTATTAAACTTGTTCGTTTTGCAGTAATTGAATTTTATGCGGATCATTGTATTGTTTTTGAAGTGAAAACTTTTTTAGGCGTGTTGAGCACTTTTTGGGTGAACAGAAATCATGGAACTCGCGTCATCGTCACCGAACGCTTTCCATGAGCTAAATGTATACAGTCAAACCTGGATAAGCGAGAGTTAAAGGGAGCACAATCTCATTCTCGCTTATAGAGGTTTCTCACTAACCCGAGTTTCTCGCTAATGCAGGTACATGGGTAGCGTTTCTCTCTAATAGAGGTGCGCAGCGGTACACAGGCACACGTGTCCATTCGAAAAAAATGCGATAAAATAACAACGTTATTTAGTTCCATCAAATATTGACGAGAAAACAATACAAAAACAATGGTAGGAAGTTCCACGAAAGTTAAGACTGAGACATAAAATAGCAGATGTTAAATTTGTAATTTGTTTTGTCATTTGTTACTGTATGTGTGTATCTTTTATGTATGTATGTGTTTTTATTGTAGCTATAGTTCCTCCTAAATAAAATGTAATTTTAAAGTGGAAAAAAGACTTACTGCTGAGTTTCTTGCGGCGTTTCTTCTCAGCAAATGTCACCTTTCGAAGCGCTGGTAGATTCAGACATGTAAAAGAGCCCGTGAGGCCTACTTGCAAAATAAATATTTTCATTTTCATTTTCATTTTCAATAATATAGACAAATAAAGTTCGACTGTCGCTTATAGAGGTATAGATAAGTAGCAGTCTCACTTACGGAGGTCCATGAGGGAAAAACGACTCTCTCTTACAGAGGTTTCTGTTTCTCGCTAATAGTGGTTTTGGGAGCTTAAAATGACGGGTCCTGGCACTCTCACTTATAGAGTTTTCTCACTTACCCAGGTTTGACTGTATATAGCTTATATCTGTACTTTTTGGGTGAGTTGGGTTTTCACTTCTATCGGCAGTCCCTAAAGAATGCCCCGCGATTTTTTTTTTATAATTCAAATCCTATTTTTCCTAAATTGAATTTCTTATATCTGCGTAGTTGAAAATTCTGGTAGAACTACGAGTAGGATAAACAAAAGCATAAGCAAAAGCACACAGATAAAGATCAAAACCCCTAATGGTGTTACAGCAGCCGTTATAATAATACATATTATCTGGTTAGGATAGAAGAAATTTATTGTTATTGTTATCTGCAAAACGTGTTACATAATTGAACTTTACAATATCCTGAAGGCAAACTTTGCAGAAGCATTGCAGCGGCTGCAGCCGTGGATAAAACTTACACCGGACATGTTTTCCTTTCAAACAAAACTTAGGAATCTTCATCGTGTTCATTGTTTTATCTAATGGCGAAGATTTGTTTTACGCCTTTGAATAGCGGAAATTAAAAGTATTTACTACTCTTGTTAACAAAACAGTGATAGTGCGTTTAGGTTTATTTTTGCATAAAGTCATCAACAGGCTCCCATTGGGCCGTATAAACTCCCGTAAAATAGTAGTTTATGCAACGGTTGCATAATGATAGGCCTTAAAACAGTAGTGCGGTTTTCAGGAAACGAGCCGATAGGCGAGTTTCATAATAAGATCGCACGTGTGTTTTAAGGCCAAATTATGCAGAGTTGCATACATAACTTTATCTACACACATATTATAAATCCTCCATGATGGGTTCAGAAACAATATTTTCTGGCAACAAGTTATTTGTTGCAATCGTGGCTGCATATTTCCGATATCCGGCGCATTTTCACATCACACACACTCCGAGAAGACTACTTACTATTCATATTTTCAACTAAAATGTAAATTACAAACAACTTTTTCTATTCAAATCAACAAAATTCTACTTTCGTTCAGCAAAACGTCAACATAATGACGGTGATTCGATCCTCCGTCAAGACCATTTTTTTGTTTTAAATCATAGACAAACGGATGAAGTCTCTATTCTCACGTCACTCGAGATCAAATATTGTGCAGTTTATATTAAAAAAACTAACTGAATTGACGTTTCGTATCAATAACTGTTTTATTATCTATGGATACTAGAATAGAGACCCACTTGAGTTTTGACAGCTGTTCCAAATTTAATCTCATTTCTTTACTAAAAACGATAAAGAAGTCATGTTATTTCTTTATCGCAGCACTGGTTTTTCCTAATTGGTTGTCAAAATGGTGGTCATTTCCTACGGTTTTTGATTAACCAATGGAGGTTTTATGATATGGGTGTAGATAAATAATTTTCCAGGCCCTATTTCACTCTACATAGGCTACTTGTGCCGACAGACATAGTTAGTTGCTTTCGCGTTCATAATATTAGTGTTGATTGAGCTAATTCTATCTGTCCACTCGTCCTTGCCCGATGCCCCACCGCCCTGGAGGGCTAGCACGACCTGCCCGCGAGCCGTTTGTCGCTCAGTGCATCCCTTACATATTTGACTAGTTGGACAGGGACGCACTGAGCGACAAACAACTCGCGGGCATGTCGTGCTAGCCCCCCTGGTCATAATTTACGTGGCAGTCGTGCCGTGTCTGTTTACATTACATTTAATTAAAACCCCACTGTGTTTATAGACTTTTTTGTCCATTCTAAAGTTGTTTCAATACTGTGGTATACTTCCCGTGCAAAACATGATAATACTGTCTATTCTTAAAGATGAATTTAAGAACATTGTAAACCTACAAAAAAATCATCGTAAAAGTAAATTAAGAACGCTAAATAGCATGAATTTATTTGTACTTCCCAAATGTAACAATGCATATGGCAAGAGAATGTATCATTATATTTTACCTAAATTGATAAATAGCCTTCCAAAAGACAAACAAGACCTATATCTGTGTAACATTAAAGCAATAAAAAATATCAAGAAATATTTCTTGTCCTGTAAAGACATAGAATATATATTGTAAATCCTTACCTCTATATGTATAACGTTAACTAGTTAATCTAAGTTAAATTTATGTATAAACTGTAACAACCAGGAACTCTCTGACTGCGCTTAAGCCACCCTGGCTTCTGCAGTCATAAATGCACTTAAAATATGCAAATAATGTAAAATGAATCTTTAAATTAAAAAAAAAAAAAAAAAGTACTTAAAAATTTATTAGGGCGACGTTACTGAAAAACCGTTGCGATTTCGTTATTTCAACAGACGTTGATTTTTAAAGAGCTACGATACATTTTAAACAGTTTTACACATTGCATCAAAAGATCATTACTTATAACACTAATACGCAAAATAGAGGATAAAAATAATGTACAACCTTGAAAATTGTAGTCCACAAAAACGTATAATGTCCATTTATGCTACGCTGACTTTATTATTATTTGCCCCGGGCACGGCAACTATAAAACGGGCAGATAACTATAAGCATGGAGGGTTGAGTTCTAAGGCGTCAACATACGGATTTTAGCTTGGGGAAATGCCTTACAATTATATATTACTAGCGACCCGCCCCGGCTTCGCACGGGTGCAATGCTGATACTAAATATACCTACCGACTACAGACTGTCCTTATAAACAACCTTTACAGCTTTTTTGTCATTAGCCATTTCTTTGATGGTTTAAGTGGCGGGCACTTAAATAAGTAATATTTACATAGGATATTATATACATTTTTACTATGGTTTTTTTAAGTAATTAGAATAAAAGCAGAGTCGAATAAAATATATACAGTCTAAATTAAACGTTGACAACTTTCAACTAAAACTGTTTGAATTTTTTAATTCGTAATATCTTTTGAATGGAAAGTCCAATTTAAATAATTTAAAAACTATTTTATAGGTAGGTAAATGGTCTTGACCATAAAATAATTTATTTGGATAAGGATTAATATAAACACATAAATAGCATCGTTTGAATTTAGTTAGCATTTTCATTAATGTTTAAAATGAAAAAAGTTGTTGTAGTGACATAACTACAATAGTTGGACATATGCTACCGCGGAGTTTTTTGTAGACATTATGATGTTCTTCAATATTGTTGTACATTATTTTGTTCTATCGCTAATAGTTTCGGCAGCGCATTCGACGAAAGACATTTTAAGACTCATTTTTCTACACCTTCGGTTACATTGTTCAAATTTTACCAAGGATCCCTAATTTTTTTCAAAATGAAATGTAGCCTATGTCAAATTGGAAGAATGTAGCATTCTATTGGTGAAAGAATTTTTTAAATCGGCCCAGTACTTTTTGAGCCTATTCATTACAAACATACAAACATACAAAAATAGGTACAAATCTTTCCTCTTTATAATATTAGTGTAGATTTGCGGTAAAAATAGTAACTTATTTACAACAGTTAGCAAATCATCAATTGATATTATTAAGAATAAGAATAGAATAGAATGTGTGTGTGTGTGGTGTGTGGTGCGTGTGTGTGCGTGTGCGTGTGCGTGTGCGCGCGTGTGTGTGTGTGTGTGTGTGTGTGTGTGTGTGTGTGTGTGTGTGTGTGTGTGTGTGTGTGTGTGTGTGTGTGTGTGTTTGTGTGTGGTGTGTTACATCTTATTAATGTAATAATTTATCGTCTAATGTAATTGGACAACCTTGAAATTATTTTCGCTAACATGCAGTTATATTGTGTAACGCAATGTCATATTTAATTTCAACGTCGTAATTATTGCCGTTAAGTAATTTGTGGAGCCAAATTTTGGCTGAAAGAATGCAGGCTGAAATCTAGTTAAAACAGTCCATAACCCATTAAATACGTCATTTTTTTTAAATTTTATTTAAAAAATAAACCAAAATGTAAATACGGTGTATACATTTTTCACGAAAACAAAAGCTAGAGTGAAATGTAGTAGTCAACAACAAATCTATAGGTTTTATTTCAGTGTTTATTATGGGGGTAAAAAGTTCAAAATGCCACTTTCTGGGTGAAGCAACCCTCATAAATGACGAGTCTCGTATAATGTCCCCACAATACCTACTATAAAAACTTTTCTTTTTATCACTCTTGGTAAAAGCTCTATTTGCATGTTTCTGTTACGGACACTTTTTACGTTGTAATAAAAAACCAAGGATTTTACTCAAGGAGATAGCAAAGATGTCCTGAATGTTAATCGTACCTGTACCATGTACTGAGCACTTGAGCTTAGGATATCTTATTTTGGTCATTTTGTCATTTAGTTGATGTATAACTTCTTTATTAATTCATTTTTCTTGCGTTTAAAATTGTATCAATGTTGAATTTACAAGACCGTTTTTTTACTTATCTTCAATTAATTTGAAATTTTCGACACTGAAAACCTGAAATGTAAACCTTTCTACCCGCTAATAATAAGTTCACGTCCGAACAAACACACATCGCGTGTAGCCGCAGATAAGGGGCGTCATAGAAACTGTCGCCGCGGCGCCGCGCGGTCACCTCCCCCATTACTTTATTGTTCATCCATCCATAAGGAAAACTTTATATTTATTCCATTCCATAATAAATTTCCTTTAGTCAACTTCGGCAATAGTCAATTGTTTACCTAACATGGGAGGACATAATTTCCTGGCGTGGTTTTAAAAGTTTAATTCAAAAACAAAACACGACTCATTAATAAAAATGCTAATAATGTTTTTAAAAGGTGTGAATTATTCATAGAAGGGTGATTTAATTAGGGCAGATAACGTCCTCAAATCCGTATCAGTCTATTGCGTGATGTATTAGTGTCACAAAATGTTACGAAAGCCTTCACTTAGCTTTGTAACACATTTTATAAAAGATTATTTAGTGCCTTACGTTATCGTTGGCAAAAATAATCTCACAAAATGTATAACATGGAATATTTATATTAAGTCGTTATTGGTCCTATATAAAAATTTTTTTGAACATTAATGAATAAAGTTGCTTAACATGCCAATAGCACATAATATTTTTTCTTTATCACAAAATGACAAACAAAAATGGGTTTGCAATTTGGCCGTAAATTATATGAAAACACTTGAATTAATTGCTTAAAGATTGATCAAGTCGAAGTAGGTCAACCCAAAGGAAACTAAAGGATGGCCATCAACAAAGCAAATTTGTATTACTGTAGAAGCAAGCTAATCTATCATTTTGTTTACCCGTTGCCAAAGTTGAAATGAACAGTACTTGTACCAATTGAAAGTCATCCAAGTGCCATAGCAAGTCAAATACTTGAGTCAATTATTAAATTTCGTGGCTTAAATCTTTTGGTACATGAAAATTGCGGCAGTGAGCGTAAAAGTGGACTAAACTCATTGTCGCGATCACTGCAATTTGTGTCTTATTTTCCAGGTGTTAAACTTGCATTTTTATTGCATAAATTAGAGGTTAGTCGACTTTTCCCATCATTGGTTAAAATAACATTAATAATAATGTAAATATTTTAAATCCAGTCAAGTGTTATTATATTTGTCCATTTTATTTTTATTATAGAAAAACTAAATAGATTAAACCTTTTCAATGCTAGGCAACCAAGAATGTCTAAGAGGTGGCACCAATTTCAACTTTACGTCTGTTTCATGTAATTTTCTTTTCACTGCATGCTCTGAAAAATATATTTGTCGATGGCGTGGAAAAGGTTAAAAATCGATGTCTCGTCTCGAGAATCACTAGTCACTCCTTAATCCGTAGCTGTTTGTGTGTGTATCGACTCGCATTCGAATTAATTAATACAATGTGTATAATAAAACGTATACACTTTTTAGGAATAATAATAATTACGACATATTTGCCGGCGATATCGTTGAACATGTTTCAAGTGACCTGGTTGCGGAAGCGCGAACGGAATGGAAAAATAACAGCAGACTAATTGGAGTACTCCTGGATAAACCCTTTTCGTTAAATTTTCAAGTTATCGGGCCTAATTTAAATCGTTTGCTTCGATGGTGAGGTTTCGTTTTGCTTGTTTGAAATTGTAAGTTTTATTCGATATCAACGACGGGTCAAATAACTGCTATGGCATGTATACCTGTTGTACGATTAAATTGAATAATTTTACACGTTATCAATAACATTTTCAAGGGCGCGACCTGCACGAAAATTTCTAATCCAAAGGCACCTACAATAGTTTTCAAGTCAAATCACTAGAAAATAAAAAGAAACGCTAAAAACGGATCCCGTGGTAAAAAACAACGAATGCCTTTATCAGAAAGTCGACGTTTGACTGAAATCGCGTGCGGACGGTCGTGAGCTCGAATTTATAAGATTTAGTCGGAAAATAAATTAGGTACGACGGAAAAGTTTTCGGTAAATAGGAGGGGACGACGACAATGAAGGATTTTATCACGAATACTGGATACGTCAAATGATTCGTACAGTTTAATTTTATGGAAGGCGGTTATTATGATCTTAATGGTTTTATTCGACAATTCTTTCTGTTTTTTGTTTATAAAACAGGTTAATAAAAAGAGATAAATTATGCAACGACTTGTCATACGAATATGCACAATAGAAATAGTAACGCCTCGAAGCACTGTCACCCTACCTTATTAGGGCCTTTAGTCTCATGCAGTAAATATTTAATCTTGCATGATGCAGCTTACAAGTATTTTATAGATATAAGAGCTAATATTGAAAAAAAAAAACACGTTGTCTCGCAGCAAATTATTACACCATGTTTAAAAATACGGTCTCGGCTACCAGGTGAGGCAAGACCAAGATCAAATACATCTACAGTAAATGAAATACGGAACCCTAAAAATATATTATTTCCGGAGCATCCAGTGTAACTTTAGTTCAATTGAAACGTTGTCTCAGGGCGGGCTCAAGTTTGTTTGTACATCTTAATCGCCGCCAGCTAGCTGATTACGAGCCGAACATTTCTTTAGCCGACACTTAATGAGTTGCCTTTTGAAGTTTCCCTATGTAGCAAGGATTAGAATATTTCAGCGAAAAATAAACAAAGGTTCGGTTATTGTTTGCATTTTGTTTTTTAATTCGCGGTCTCTTTTCCTTTTGCGTTGTCTTAAAATGTATAGGAAAAATTATTAAATTATAATGTTTTTTTTTATAAACAGATTTTTTTCATTAATGATTTACATAAACGAGATTATTATTAATATTTTTTATTTTACTATTAAAGACTTTTCGCTTGACCACAGTCTCACCTAATGGAAAGTGATGACTTGGCCGAAGCAACGATTGTCCAGGAAATGCATATTTAATGTAAGGGTAAATAAGCAATGAAAAATGTCTTAAGTATTATTTAATCATAATTATACGGGGAAGTTAAAAAGAAATTAACTATTTCAAGTTTAATTAATGTGCCTGTAACTGTTTTTAGAAGAATCC
The DNA here is from genome assembly GCA_947859335.1 of Tortricodes alternella. Classification (NCBI taxonomy): domain Eukaryota; kingdom Metazoa; phylum Arthropoda; class Insecta; order Lepidoptera; family Tortricidae; genus Tortricodes; species Tortricodes alternella. The sequence continues at coordinate 5,899,148 of OX401981.1, forward strand.
TACTACTCATCGCTGGTTACAATTATTAAAATAGTACAATTCTGTACAACTAAAAACGCTTCAGCGAAAACTAATACTCAACTTATGCACTTACATAGTCTTTTGAGTGTAATAACCACGAGCCAGTTCAAACACCAAGCATGCCAAACTCAAATGTCTTTGAAACATTAAAGAAAAGTTACTACGTTGTTGCAGAGAAATTACATCATATCCCAGCTCTGCCATCAAACAGAAAGTCTGTGTTAAATTTACCATAGCGAATCTGCATTTCGCCAACAGTAACTGCTAAGTGCATGTTTGACTATTCATTCCGAATGCGGTTTTCTGCACTATCTTTTTGGCACTGCTGTCTAATCTGAGCCGAATGCACAACTCGCCTCTTTTGAATTGCATACGGATGGCTATTAATTACTGTGGTGCATTTTGTGTACAAGCCTAATTATGTAACTAGGGTACATACAGTAGGGTAATTTGGGATTTTAAGTTTAACAGGCTTTGATATTAGGCGAAGCAATGTGGAGACCTTTTTTGTGGTAAACATTTCTAAAGTCAATCAAATAAATAATGATTGAACTGACTAGCCTAGTCTTTTCATATTTTCCGTTGGTTGGTACTTATCTTTGTGTGGTGAACTGTTGCTACGGCGACTTTTTGCAGCGCTGCAGTCGCATGTTTCATATCGCTGTCACTTTTACAGCTTTAAGAGTAAAAGTGACAAAGTGCGAGTGACTGCATCGCTTCAAAAAGTCGCCGTTGTAACTGGCCTTAGTGAAAATCCAAAATACCACTTTTGCTCTCACTGCTGCAATTTTCATGTACCAAAAGATTTAAGCTACGAAATTTAATAATTGGCTCAAGTATTTAACTTGCTGGCACTTGGATGACTTTCAATTGGTACAAGTATGCTCATTTATACTTTGGCAACGGTTAAACAAAATGATAGATTAGCTTGCTTCGTCGCCATGTGTAACTTTAGTGAAAATGGAAATTCTATCCTAGAATTTGTTTAAAAAGGAAATGTGCCGAAAACGATCTTAAAAGTTCGCCCGCTCTTTTACCAAATTGTGTATTATTTTACAACAAGGAAGGGACCAAAAAGAAGTAGAGGATCACGTTTCATTTGACTACTTAAAGCTAATTAATGGCCAATATTCGTAACATGATACTTTATTTAACACACGCGTAAGTATGTTGAAAACAATAGGTAACTCTGAAGGGGTCATTCAAATTTAAATTTTCGCTCTCTCGTGCAAATCCCTTGGGCGAGGGAGTAGCGAACATGAACAGGGGGAGAGAGCGCTAATAAAGTAAATTAAAGATTAATAATATATTGTCTAAATATAGGTTTTTAGGGATACGCGCGTATGTAAATTGTGGACCCTCACGAAATCCAATATGGCTGTTTTAATTGAATTATGAATGCGCAGTGACATGTGATGTGACGCCAGTTTTAATCCTTAGTTTGCTCGTGTCAATTAGAAGGGTTTGTGACAGTTTGCCTAGTTCGTTAGTACTGGTTGTTTTTTCACCCTTTATAAATTATATGTACCTACTATTAAATAACTTAGGTATTACACAATTATCCTATTTTAGATTAGGAGTCTCACTGCAACATGGTTATTAGAGCAGAGGTAAATCAAGGAAGTGGCTGGATGTCTGACTACTTGAAGTAAAGGCACATAATTAGGACAAAGTGAAAAAAAAAAAAAAAAACTGTTTGACATAAACTCAGAAAATGTACACCTATAGCTAAAACACTTTGTCGTCCTTTGAGTAATCATATTGAGGTAACCTCTTAATTTGAAAAACCTAAGTAAATAATTATACGTTAAAACAAAAATGTGAAAAAACCGCTCATTGTTCCCAAGGGAAATTAATATTTTTATGCAACACCACCGAGTTTAAAAGTTATCACCCTTTTTAATTTTATTACCTTCTTAAGTCGGCTCTTGCTTGTACAACGAAACACTATTAAAACTCTTTTATTGTAAAACACCAAAAAAATAAAATTATCTGGCACTTCATAAGATTCAACGATGAGAAATAATCAAAAACCTCACCCACGACACCTTTACCGATAAGGGTCATAGGGGAAACGTAACTCATTCCCAGTTTTTTATTGATTGCCAGACGTCAATTCCAAATGAGACAAGTTGATTGTCGCCTTAAAGTCTAAGGAGTAAAGTTCTTTTTTTGAAAATTATAATATTTGGGAACAGCAAATTTGTCTTTGTCGAGTCGAGTTGACACGGTTGACCACCGGCAGACTTTGCACCTGTAGAATGCGACTATCTCACCAAAAGATTCAAAAGCCTGCGCCGTCTGACAGCTTTTTCGGTGAAAAAATAGGCGACGTTATTTTAATTGACGTCGGGATCCATTAAAAAAGGTCCTGCGTCAACTGAGTTATTTGAAAGGCTACTGGAATGGGAAATATTTGGACTGAGCTCATGTTGTGGTAAGCAAATCATTCAAATTGACAGTCCCCGCCACGGAATGACTACTGGTTGTATCATTATATTTTTTATCAACAGATTGGTATCAATAAAATTCACACGACACCATACTAGCTTTTGCCCGTGACTTCGTTTGCGATAACCACACTATACCCTCGATAACTATGCATTTTTCAAGGATAAAAAGTAGTAAGTACTTTTCCGGCCCTCCAATTACAGCTGTGCAAAAATTAATATATTAATCTATAAGATATGCTCCCTTTGTTTTAGTTTAAAATAACGATAGAAAAAATCTAACCACAATATAATCTAACAAAAATAGTTTACTAAACAGGAGCTTCAAATTACAAAAACAAATGACTATCGTATTAAACACAACAGTGAGTATTACACCATTTGGACTTGTTAGAATAATGTGTGAAATTTAGCAGCATATTTAATTGTATTTTCCCGTATTACATTTTTCTCCAACTTACCTACTCCGTATCCCATGGGAATTTCAGGAAATGCTCTTTAAGCGGGCGCCTCATATTGTCATAAGAGCCTGTGCAAATTTTCAGATTTCTGGCTCCATTTGTTTTAAACCTTTGGGATGTGTTGTGTTGCTGATTCTGAAGCCCCATATAGCATTTCTTCATTATAATCTTCAATGTACACTTAGTCAAAGAGCCGTTTCATTCTATCGATAAAATAAATTTAAACTTCTGCTTTCCGAATCGAAAACACATTTCTCATAAAACCGATATAATAATTCGGCTTTATTGAGTGGAATTAATAACCATACAAATAACGTAGGTATCACAAAATGTACTTGGAAGTTATTGTAACAAATAAAAGCGAATTGTCGTTTTTATTATTATACGGATATCCGTGAGAGCATACGGCCGAGTGGGTATAATCTCGTAGAGGTATTAAGAAAGTTTTACGAATCTTAAGCGGGGGAACTAACTTGGCCTCTGATATTACGTCCACAAGAACTTTTACGGCAATGATAACTTTCACGTGTTTGCTTTAGCGACTCTTCGGGAAAATTATTCTCATGCACACTATCTTGTTTAAGTAGAATACTGGAATACTTCAAGATGCTAAAAGTTAATACAAAAAATAAGCGAGTTTATTAAAGCAAAGTTGCATCTATACTGAATAAAATAATATTAAGTTGATTCCAAAGAAGCTGAACTATTGAGAACGAAGTTGGTAATTATGATGAAAAGGGACTTGAAAATGAAAGGTTGATCAAGTTTGTGATAAGTTTAGCCAAGATAATAAGAAGCAAAAAATTATAATACAACGTTATAATTATTTTGCCTCTTACTATTTTCAAAAGTAAATAGCTTTGGAAAACATATTTAAATAGCAGATACCTATTTGAAACACATTTTTCAATTAATTAATCAGTTTGAAGAAGATAAGATTCAAGACCCTAGAGTCCTTTTTGTCAGCTTTGCATTGTCAATCAAGTCCTTAAGCTATTTATACTAATATTCGATTTAATAAATTAAACATTTTACCTTCTAGAAATACGGCTTTACTCAGGATTTATTGCCAGAAATAGTCCGACATGTTGCCACACCATGCCATGTTGTTATGTTGTTGTTGTTGTTTGCTGTTGTTGTTTGCTGCCATTCACCACCAACGACGAGCCGCAGCCTGGTGCATCAGCAACACCGGTGCAGCCCCCTGCGGCCCTCACACCCTCAGCTCGGGCGTAACGCACCGCGCGGCGGGCAGTGCGTGGGTTACTTTGACCGCGACCGCACTCAACCCCTGAAGAAGGACTCCATATGAGTCCGAAATATGTCGGACTATTTCTGACAATAAATCGTGAGTAAAGCCGTATTTCTAGTTTTACTAATGTCTCACGAAAGTTTTAATCTGACATTTTACCTTCATATTTTAATGTAGAAAAGCCCTACCTACTAGCTACCTACGCTGTTCTACGCACCACGTTCGTTTTGTCTTCGCAACTGAACCAGAACTCTAAGAGAAACTTTTAATAGTTTTTCTTTATTCAATCAACATATTTTCGCTCTTGGACACTTCTCTCGCTTGCCAACAATTTGTTTCGGGACTTTTTACTTTCACTAGACGGACGTAACTCCGATACGAGACTCCTAACAAATTTGGTCTCGAGGGTGCTTTAAAAAAGTTTTTGTCGTTGCTTGATCTACATAGTTTAGGCGAAATTAATTATGTTCACTATTGATACCATTATGAATACACATGGTAAAATCTATGTATCCGATATATGGTATATTTAAAATGTAAAAAAATGATACTCGAATTTCAGGCTTTCTTGCAATAATACCTTGTACCTAAATATTCTTTTGAATTTCACCTGCAACGCACGCGCAGTATTAAATATGTTCTTAACACTTTTTTGCCTGTATTACCAACACGTGTCAATAGTTTTCTTTTCACAAAAAAATCAAGCATGCTTATTACAGTTTGTTCCGCCAATTTTCGATGCTCATTATGCGCTCCACTTGAATTTCACGCCGATATACCAATGTTAATATGCGTGAAGTGATAAAAGATTGAATGAAAACATAAATATACTTAAACCAGCAACGAGCACAGAATAAATAAAATCAAAGTCTCAAGAGATAGTTCATTTCATAGTTATTACCTGAATGGCAATAACGTTTTGAAACTAAGTATCACTACATTAACAACTATAGATTGTATTTGGCCATATTTAAAGAGCCAGTTGCCCAATTTACTTTGCGTGGAATAATTTGTTCCATATAAATGTTTTTTTTTTCCTAGTAGTTCCAGAGGACAAACCAACATTAAAAAATAATAAGCACATTTGTTTTGTAAAAATTGTGAAGTTTTATTAAACGAAAACTACAATATTCTATGTATATTTACTTAAGTTATACCCTGGGTTGACTCCTTTTTCTATTTTAATTTACAAGTTTCTTCCTATCCTATCACGGTATCAATCATTTCTTATCAAACTCTTTCAACATACTTCCTGCTCCTCGCCACAAGTTCATTGGTGCTTAGCTCCTGCACATCAAGTGGCTCAAATCCTCAATTACTTGTCAAGATATTAAGCCCTCGAAATACCAAGTACAGTTGTTACACTGTCCGTCATTATAACTAACCCACTTCAAGTTTAAGTACCTTGTTGTTTAGGTTATACAACCTATGACGTTATAGTGTGGTATTTACTAGCAGTTTCTTAGTTTTTAATGTCGAAGTACCTACCTATACAAAGTATCAGAATCGTGGTTTCGCTCTGTGTTATCTTCAACCCCGCTAACTTGAACATGAACAAGAACATAGGTACCACACCCAGCCAGGAGCGGAGCCTGACCCGGACAATCCGGATGAACCACGGGGCACACGGGGGACTTCTTTTTAAATTGTTGAAACTTAACCATATTATGTGTTACTGTTTTATTATATTAAATGCTAGAATCATAAAAATTATTTATGTTTTAATGAAGTACGATTTAGTTACCTTTTCATAAGATAAGTGAAAAACAAAGTATTTCTCGGGAGCCAAATATGTTGTCTTGGCCTGATAAACCTTAATTATAAAAAAACTGAATTAAGAATATAAAAACGGTCGTGATTAGATTCTTAATTACTTAGCAGAGTTCTGGCTTCAATATATTTCCCTAACTCATAGTTGTAGACCATCTTGTTCCCCTATGACACAATTCTATCATTACTCCGGTGAACTTCTTAATACAATTACGAGTATGGTAATACAATTAGCATTTTTATAATTTAATTATCAGTTCATAGTAATTTATCCACACCCATATCATAAAACCTCCATAGTGCAATCAAAAACCGTAGGAAATGACCACCATTTTGACAACCAATTAGGAAAAACCAGTGCTGCAATGTTATTCCCGTATCGTTTTTAGTATAGAAATGAGATTAAATTTGGAACAGCTGTCAAAACTCAAGTGGGTCTCTAGTCTAGTATCCATAGATATTAAAACAGTTATTGATACGAAACGTCAATTCAGTATGTTTTTTTAATATAAACTGCACAACATTTGATCTCGAGTGACATGAGAATAGAGACTTCATTGGTTTGTCTATGATTTAAAAAAAAAAAGTCTTGACGGAGGATCGAATAGCCGCCATTATGTTGGTTTTTTGCTGAACGAAAGTAGAATTGTTGTTGAATTGAATACAAAAAGTTGTTTGTAATTTACATTTTAGTTGAAAATATGAATAATAGTCTTCTCGGAGTGTGTGTGATGTAAAAATGCGCCGGATATCGGAAATATGCAGCCACGATTGCAACAAATAACTTGTTGCCAGAAAATATTGTTTCTGAACCCATCATGGAGGGTTTATAATATGTGTGTAGATAAAGTTATGTATGCAACTCTGCATAATTTGGCCTTAAAACACACGTGCGATCTTATTATGAAACTCGCTAAAAGCTCGTTTCATAAAACCGCACTAGTCTTTTAAGGCCTATCATTATGCAACCGTTGCATAATCTACTATTATGTAACTGTCACTACCATAAGAACATCCTGAAGAGTGCTTGATTGGTAATCACAGTGGTCAGCTCGGTTTATTCGTTAGTGAAAATATGAAGACAAATTACCTGGTGAAATAGTGCAATTGGAATGGAAAGAAGTAAAAATCAGCGTTGGATCGGTATTGCGAGCTCGTGACTGAAATGCCAGATGAGTAATTTTAAGATTCCCCGAATGCCCGCACCGCAAGAGAGCAAATGTCAGCATCTAATAGCATTGCGAGCATGATACGAACGCCGAAGTATAATCGAACTTCGCTCTTGTTGCAAAAAGTCCGCTAATGTGTTCTTGAAGTAGGTATTGATTCACTGCAGGACAGCGAACTAAAGCGCTTCAATCAATTCAAATGATTGTTTAAATTGTAGTTTGTAAATTTGTTTTTCAAATAGGCATAGCCATAACAAGATGAATGGGTTTTCTCACCAAAACTGTGTCCTGTGTGTAGATAGAGTGACCTTATTATTTGTAGATCTTGTAGTCCAACTTGAATATGTCACTTTATTGCCAATATTTTATATTCCATAGTTACGAGAGACTCGTACTTTCATAATGTTAAACTGCCCCAAAAAAGTCAAATTGTCGAAGTTGAAATTAACTACGAGTAGGTACGATATGATACATTCTGGTACATTGTTTTGCCAAATAGAGGCAACATGATATTGTCTCAATTATTTATGAATACGCTTATTCAGCAACATTTCCTGTATAATTATAATGGGTTTGTATTATACTGTGTTTCCCTACTCTGTTGCACTGGGAGTGAAGAAATAGCATAGAATGCGTGCAGTTGCTTATCATCCTGGCATGTCGTAAAAGTCGACTAAGGGATGGGTCCTCTCCAACATGGTGGACTATCTGTATGGGCGATGGGCTGATCACCTGTCGACATACCCTTCATCATACCATCTTAGGACTGATTAATCGAACGTGGCCACAAGTAGTCTTGTGGCTCTACCCATCCCATTAGGGATTTCGGGCGTGATAATATGTATGTATTATACTGTGTGGAATGTAAAACTTTCAAGTTAACTAATCTCACCTCAAATATTACTTTTCTGTCACTTTAGTAAATTAATATTCTTGAATGATGGATCCCCGTTACACTCGGCCATCTGTTTAGCGACGCTAAGCAAATAGCGGAACAGATTGTCACGAAACTAACAAATTTCACTACAAAAAATACTCCGTTGGAAGGGAAAATGATTTATAATGTTATTTCGGATACATTCAAAGGAATGTTTATTTAGAAGCAGGAGGTAGCGCGCCAGTATCGGGTGACTTGTGCGAGTAGACTGTCTGAACATTCATGGTATGGCGATCTCGTTTCGATATTATTAAAATCTAAAACAGTTTTAAAAACTTGACATAATTATTAGTAATACCAATATGATACATGTTATTATGTTATTTAAATAAAGATCTCTTGAAGAAAATCATTAAGATGAAACCTTAAAATGCGACTTTCAGCAATTTGCCGTCACTGTGACAAAGCTAAGTTTACCGAAGAGTTGTGAAAAGTATAATTGCGTTTTTAATTTTTATTATTTTAAGTACAAGAAGTAAAAGTACTTATGTGTAAGATGGACATCATTTAGATTGGAAGTTATATATCCCCAGTTTTTCTGTCAGAATCTTACATTATAATCTCACACAACTTTGTTGCACGTATCCAGACATGTCTCACAACTATTCTACCAATTTGTTGGACAAGTTTCGGATTACTTTCGCCGGATCGCATCTCTGATTAAACTTGCTCGAAACACAGCTTGCTTTATCAAATAACCTTAATGGATTTTGACGCTGTACCTGAGATATACAAATACGGTCTGTACTCGTAAGAATGTCTGATGCCATTCGATGAGCTAAGTAACAAAGTTTTAATATTTTGGTATCATGTTGAGATAGCATCACTACGGCATAATGCATCATGAAGGATTCATAGTGTAGTCGACAACGTGAAAAGGCACGGAGGTGGTTACGCTTTTCTTTATTCTTTCTTCTACTGAATAAATGAGAAGGAACGACTTCAAGTGTCGCTCTCTACCTAACTAAATACTACCATTTTTTTGGAGTTTGCTCCTTAAGAATCGATTTTCATATATAAGCCCGGGGTATGAAAAATTATGGGGAGTAAAATCAAACTATGATGTCACACTGTCACACGGTACGGAGTCACGCGAAGTCACACGATGTTAGCCGAAGATGCGTCGGTCGCTTCGCATTGCATACAGATATAGGGAATAATATGTTACCATCGGTAAAACTCGGATCTCAATCGGAAGACGACGGGACCCGAAGTGTCAATTAATTATTGTATTCAATGAGTGACATGTTTATATTTAATAATATGAAACTTTATTATTTACTGTCAAATGTCAAAATGAAAAATGATAGCATGGTATGATGGGTACTGGTTTATTTTATAATCGTTCGTAAGGAGTAAACTCCTGTCGTGCGTCGGAGCTGACACACACACTTTTTAAAGAGCAGATTATAACAAGGCAAAGAGAATATTAACGAGTTCATGGTTCATTCTGAGTTCAGAAACGAATAATTTAATTTTAATTACGTAACTTCATTAAGTAATACAGAATAAATATTTTTTGATGATTTGTATGATAAACCAAAACGCCTACGAGTTAGATTTGAATTCTATATATATAGAATACACTCAAGGAGAATATTTAACGCATATTATTTATAAGGTGTTGTTTAATATGAGAATAAAATCATGGCGCACCGGGTTTTATGGCGGCTTGTCGTAGTTTATTGCTATTTCTCAGCATGGAATCTGGCTACTGAATCACTAAAACGGCGCTTAAGTATAGTAAAATATTATCAATTTAATTTAAATATGTTTAGGTTTTCTGTCAGAAAGAAGAAATAAATCTGAATTAGGTAGATGCAACGCAAAATGGAGAAACTGAAAACAAAGATACATGATTCTTAATCTAAGATGTAAAGATACCTAATAGCGATTATGCCGATAATAAATAGGTTAGCCTTAGCCAAAATAGATATTATTGATATGCATTTCAACTTCAGTCATTGATAACTTTGCTTATATACATACACATACATAGCATCACACCCGAAATCCCTAATGGGGTGTGCAGAGCCACAAGACTACTTGTGGCCACGTTCGATTAATTAATTAGTCCTAAGATGGTATGATCAACTGTATGGTGACAGGTGATCAGCCCATCGCCCATACAGATAGTCCACCATGTTGGAGAGGACCCGTCCCTTAGTCGACTTTTACTACATGCCAGGATGATAAGCATCTGCACGCATTCTATGCTATTTCTTCACTCCCAGTGCAGCAGAGGAGCATATATCTGCTATAAAAAAATCAGTTTAAAAATGTCATTGAAAATATAATGATTAAAATGGAAAACTGTAGGTAGGTAATGAATACAATACGCGTGCAGCAGAACTGCATTCCAGCGGCGGCATAGTCGCCTAAAAATGCATTTGCCAAGAATTTCATTTACACGAACCTAATGAGGAACTAGGCGTGCTGGGTGGGTTAATTTCATGCAAGCAGGATTGTTCGAATGGCTCCATAATATTCATTTATATGCACGTTTTCCAACATTCCTTGACATCATTAGAGCCATTACGAAGAATTTCCAAACATAACGACCAAAATTAAGATCCCACTATTTGACCTAAAGCACATTATACTACGCTAGCTGTAAACATTTAGCATTTCAACGTAATATACAAGCTTAACCTTTGACAATCCGACAGAAATCTCTAATAAAATGTAACATTTATTCCTACCTGTTGCATTACAAACAGAATAACAGATCATCTATCTCAATTTGAATAATATCAATCTCCGATAAAATATGTTCTGAGTATTCAATAATTTATCATAATGGAAGTTAATATTCCGGACATAGACACGATCCAACATGTTTGCGTTTTCAATTTATCACTTTGAAGATATTAGACCTAAATGCTGCTAGGGCTTTCGTATTTGCATAATCATTAAGCATAGAGTGCATCGGGTTCAGCGGCCGGCTCTCCGTAGCTCTTAGCGTGACTCAATAAAGATTATGTTTGCTCGTCAGCTATGGAATGTGACGGCCGCATTAGTTCGAGGTAGGTGACCGTTTCAGCAAATTGCCTCTCTATATGCAGAAAGCGGCAAAACCGATTTTCATTAACCGTTTAGAGACGTCCGACAAAGGTTAAGTCCGATACGCTCAGGCTGGTCACTATCTGTGGAAACAATTCCAGTGTTGCCGGCGCTGAAATATTTTAGGGTTTTAATGAAGAAAATCTCCTCTACTGCACTGGGAGTGAAGAAATAGCATAGAATGCGTGCAGATGCTTATCATCCTGGCATGTCGTAAAAGTCGACTAAGCGGGTCCTTTCCAACACGGTGGACTATCCGTATGGGCGATGGGCTCACCTGTCACCATACGGTTTATCATACCATCTTAGGACTAATTAATCGAACGTGGCCACAAGTAGTCTTGTGGCTCAGCCCATCCCATTAGGGATTTCGGGCGTGATGCTATGTATGTATGTATGTATCGATGTAATTAAGAAAATGTGTACAATGACCAGGGCTCAGTGGACTCTTAACGTAAGCGGTCCCAGTAAACTTCGCTTAGCAAATTTCCCATGCGAAATACCTCCCTTCAGCGTCATGGGGTGTTAAGTGACAGTTAGCACGAGTTAAGGCAAGCAATCCGTATGTAAATGGTGCAACGTTGTTGCATATTAATTTTGCATTTACACTGTTTAAGTGTTATCGCTCACGGGTGTTTAGTTTTATTGACGTGTTAACCGTGTACTGCCATAGATCATGGCTATGATAAGCGCTTAATGACTGCATTGCTAAATAAAACAGGTAACTTTGTAATAAAATGTAAGTAATTTCATTAAAAAATTCAGCTGTGCCAAATACTGACGCATAACGTGACAAAAATAATACAACGGTAAAAAATTAACGATCTATAAAATTATTTCATAGCACAAAACAACCCGTGCCAACCAAACACTCGACGCAATATGGCCACTCAAAGGGATCATAACCCCTATAAAAATCAAAACCGGTTCATATTTCGTGGACATTTATACACATCGAGTGCTTATGTCACACCTTTCGATACTAATTTCGGTGACAACACAAAAAGACCCTAAATCATGAATGAACATGAGGCATTAGCTGTATAAAGCAGAAGGGGTGATGAAATGAAAGAATATAGAAACGAAATCGCCATTTGGTTTTTAATTTATCCTATAATGCACTGAACGTGCGGCGGGCTTAAGCTTCATGATAGTAATCGAATAATTTTTTGTTCAAAATATATCTGGGCCTGTATTCGGGACTGCTAATGGCCAGATTCAGAAAGGCCACGCAAATTGATCTTTAATTAACCTCGTAAGTCCCCTTGTATGTATGTATATAGTACAAATTATTATACCTCATTAAGACCTGGTATTTTGCTTGATTTGGTTCTAATTTCCACTTTGTCGTAATTGATTTAAGATTAAAAAACTTCTTCCGTAATTTGTTCTAATTTAAGTACACTGGGACGGAATCACTACAGAGTAAAGAGCATTAAAAATGCGAGGACTTACGAGGTTAAACTGGCATTTCTGTATAGCTTGACAGCTAGTTGAGGGGCATTTAACTATTTTATATCAAATGCTGTTAAGTGGTGTTTTTGAATTCGGCCATAAGTGTTTTACAACATCGCGAATAAAATCCCAAAACCACGAATGTGAACGTGAAATACGTACAGAACAACGCCACATTCGCGGGTTTGGCATTTTAGTGACGAAATAGTAAATTAGCAGTCCCGAATAGAGGGCCTGGTATGATTGTGTAAGAAATTTAAGCAAGTCTTGCTATTACGGTTTGATATAACTTAACTTAGAAGTGTCCCCATTTGACAAATTTCATTTTGTAGCATAATTACGATTATAGGCAAAAAACTTTGACATAAGAAAACGTTATGAAGAAAAATAATCTAATGTTGGTCATGTAGGTATTTGTCATATTTTGTAGAGATTTAAAAAAGAACGCCTTATGGGCACATTGATTATGTACGCGGTCATACAAACTCCTTTGCAAATAACGGATCAATACTATATTAGTACAGAACAGACTACAGCAAAAAAATTATGACCCCCTAACAGATGCGCGTTGGCCCGCTTAGGCGCATGTCACATCACTTGAAAAACCCAAGGGCGTTACGACCACCAGCACGAATCCTAAATCAGCAAAATCCCTAGTTAATCCATCACATTGTATATTATGATCGTCGGACTTAAGTTCTGTATCGCTAATACCTAACATGTGGCGCAAGTCGTGATATGAGAGGCAGCATGTGTTGAGATTTAGTAGGTCTGCTGCGCTGGATTCAAAATTGATGGAGTATTTTTTGTAAATCGAATGCTTAGTCAAAAAGCACGAGTTCAATGAATTTGGGTGAAACAAGAGACTTGTTTTGGTCTGGTCCCTTTCGTAAAATTATAAAATTTAAGAGGACTGTGAACCCACGGCAAAAATCATACTTTTCATACAAAGGGCCATGAGGATTTCCACCCCTAAAATATTAACCGATTTTGACCAATTTTTGACAGGTTGTCAGTCAGAACAAAATCTAGGTCTATACGTTTTTGAATATTGATCAACGAAGCTAAATAATCGCCAAATTAGTTTTGTATAAGAATACAGGAACAGCAATAAAACTGAATTTATTGATTACTACCTTCTACCCGCGACTTCGTCCGCGTAGAATTCGGTTATAGTTATTCCCTCGGGAACTTTAAATTTTTCCGGTATAAAAAGTATCCTATATCCTTCCTAATACCTTAAACAATATGTGTACAAAGTTTCATGGTGATCAGTTAAGTAGTTTTTCCGTGAAAGCGTAACAAATAAACAAACTTACATTCACATTTTATAATATTAGTAAGGATAGTGAAAATACCAAACCGTATATACCTAGATTTTGTTCTGACTGACAACACGATGAAACTGAAATGAAAATCCGTAGCTTCACACTCCTCTTACTGTCAAAATAATGTGCAAAAGATGGTCATTCCAATTTTAAATACTTACCTGTGTCATGAAGTTAATTATATCTATAATATTTAAAAATATGCAATTGTTTTATTTTTTCACACTTTCTGACTTGTATTTTAACATGTGCGTCACTATAAAAACCAACTACCATGAATGACACATTTGGCTTAAGTTAGACTTTTTCAAACAGCGTTAAGCCAAGGGTGACGTTATACAAATAAAAAGTTACAAATTGACGTTTCCGTTGCTCTTTGGCTCCCGAACACGACGCAGTAGGTAAATGGAACTATACAGAACGCGACAAAAAGTTTATACCTCGAACGTAAGAACTGTTTAAATGTGCTTAAGTGACATGACAAAAAAGCCCCCTAATAATTCAAAGTTTCAATTTAAAGTTTTGAATGCGCAGGCGCCATCTAGATACAAGCCAAACGAGCCTAACGCTGGATACAGTTGCACCAGAAGAGGAGCTATGTGAAATATAATATAATATTACTAGCGGACCCAGCAGACGTCGTCCTGCCCGGTGAGTCACCCTTATCATTTAGGGGTATGGAAAATAGATGTTGGCCGATTCTCAGACCTACTCAATATGCTCACAAAATTTCATGAGAATCGGTCAAGCCGTTTCGGAGGAGTACGGGAACGAACATTGTGACACGACAATTTTATGTATAAGATATTAAGATGACTGTGAATAAAAAACACTACACTCGTCTCAGTTGACTTTTTTTTCGGTTGAATTTACTACAAATTGGTTAATTTAACAAAACCGGTACAAAACGAGACCATTTTGTTAAATCAACGTGTAGTGTTTTTTCAGTGAACATACATACACATACATAGCATCACGCCCGAAATCCCTAATGGGGTGGGCAGAGCCACAAGACTACTTGTGGCCACGTTCGATTAATTAGTCCTAAGATGGTATGATGAACCGTACGGTGACAGGTGATCAGCCCATCGCCCATACAGATAGTCCACCATGTTGTTCAGTGAACCCATGGCATAAAAATATAAGCTGTTTAATATTCTTTATGGGAATTGCTTAATAGGTCTCTTGGATTTTCATACAATACAATACAATACAAATACTCTTTATTGAACACCACATAAAACATATTGGAAAAAAGACAAAGACTTCATACTTTTTAAGCAATTATTATTTTACTAACATCATTCGGTCACAGTTTCAGGTTATATAATAATACTTAATAATAGTTTAAACAATACCTAGCCAATATGACCTCGTCATATCCGCTAGTGTGTATTCTCGGGATTTTTAATAACAATTCCCGAGTTAATAACAAAGTAAACAGCGGCCCTATGTAAACAAAACAATGGAATAACAGAACCGTGCAAAATTAACCACAGACCTTCATTGATATAGAACTGGCATAGTGTAATGGTATTTTCTGCGCCTCTATTCGGGAACGCTAAGTGATTCTGTAGAGATTTCTCATCTCACTCTTACGCATTACGCGTCGTGCGGAAGAGTGGGATGAGAAATCTCACTCACGAATCACTACAAAATCACTTAGCGTTCCCGAATAGAGGCGCAGATCGTGTGACAATTTTTTTATCGACAAAATTGACGTAGGAAATTGTTGAGATTTATTGAAAAGACGCAACTCTATTTTCCATTCACTACTTGTATTGGGGTTTCTTGTTAATACCTCGGTGACTCCTCAATTATAATTTATCATAGTGAATATAATACGAACGTTTCAACACTATAATGTTTCTTAAATAAAAGTAACGAGATCCGGAGGCCTATTCCCTCGTCCCCACCTCTGGTGTTGCAGATGTCCATGGGCGGCGGTGACCACTTTCCATCTGGTGGGCCGTCAGATCGTTTGTCAGTCAATGACATAAAAAAAACTAATGTTGGGAGCGTAAATAAAATGAAGTTACAACTTGAATAGGTGGGCGTCAAAGTTACGTTTTAAATGAATATTGAAGAGATATACTCTAGTCCAGTTACTTTATTTCCTCAGTCAATGTTGGTTTAGTTTTACGTGCAATATTTTAAACGCAAGTTTTACTAGCTCTAGCAAATTTTATTTCCACTGTGTTAATAATAATAATAATAATACCATTTATTTCAGGCAACAAGGCCCATAACATAAATACCTTAAAGACTAACTATACATAATTAACAATAAAACTCTTAAATAACTAGGTGACACGTTTGGTCTGCGACGTGTGACACGGTTTCTCGGTGTCCAATAACCGTCCACGAAAACGACGGAATACGACACCCCTCGGCCAGAATTCCTGCTTTGTGAAGGCCGCAAGTTGGTCGGTCGGTATCCCCACCACAAAGGACGTAAAATTGACCTTGTGACGGGACTCCAGCCGCTCGACCCTCAGGGTAAAACTGGTTTATGGTACTGGTACTGGTTAGGTAGAACATATTAGGATCTGTATGATTTTCTGTTTATAAAAACACTAGAGAACCCGCCACAGCTTCGCCCACGGTATTTTCCATATAAACTTTGCCCCTTATGGGATGGAATTTCAAAACTACCCCAAAATCGATTTACAAATTTTTCACCCCTAGAGGGGTTGATTTTTTCAAAATGCTTTTGCAGTGCGCCTTTGTTTTTATTAGGAAGTCTAAATTCTCATTTTCATGTTAATAAGCTAAAAAATTACGGATTTCCATACATATTGTTAACTCCTTTTTCACCCCTTTAGGGATTGATTTTCGTAAAATCCTTTCTTAGCGGACGTCTACATTAGCTAAAGAATACCTGTACCAAATTTCAGACTTCTAGCTCCAGTAGCTTTGGCTGTGCGTTGATATGTCATCCGATCAGTCAGTCAGTCAGCTTCTTCTTTTATATATATAGATAGACTAAGAATGCGTCATAAGAAGAAAATACTAATTTTACATCGCTAGCCGGGTTTTAATTTTTAACTTTATTAAATACACACGTAACATTTACTGTAATACAGTGTCATCATTTAAAAAATCTGATTCCGCCTAATCGTAAAAAGACCCACTTTATTCGAGCAAAGAAAATAAAAGCACGCCTGCATCCACCAATGCGATCGCTGCCAATTACTAAAAAACCGGACGGACAAGTGCGAGTTAAACTCGCGTGGAGAGAGTTCCGTTCCGAACATGATTATCTGAAATTTACTAGGTTACCTTAAATACCATAGACTTCTTATAGGTTTTCCTGTAATCTATAGGCAAAGATCTATTTTCTGTATTTTTTTCAAAATTTTAGCCCCAGTAGTTACGGAAATAAGGGGGGGGGAATGGTCATTTTTTGCCTATTTTCCTGAATAACTTCTAAACTGTTTTACTTAAAATTCAAGAAAATATATATGTAAGATCATCACAATAAGCTCTTTCATTTGATATGTCACACGATATAGGTGGCATAACTTTTTTTTTAAAAAAATCTAGTTTACCGCCAAAAAGTGGCCCCTATGTTTAAAATTCATATATTTACGTCACGCGTCCGTGTTTCGGTCACCAACTTACATATGAATACCAAATTTCAACTCGATCGGTCCAGTAGTTTCGGAGCAAATTGGCAGTGACAGACGGACAGACAGACAGACAGACAGACAGACAGACAGACAGACAGACAGACAGACAGACAGACAGACAGACAGACAGACAGACAGACAGACAGACACACGAGTGATCCTATAAGGGTTCCTTTTTTCCTTTTGAGGTACGGAACCCTAAAAACATAGCAAATTACTTCTACTGTGCTTTGTTTGAACGAACCCTTCCACTGTTTGCTTTCGAAAATTTATGCACCCTCGACGTACGTCAATAATAAGTGTAGGTTACATGCCCCATTTGAATGCTTCCTGTTGATTTTGAACATAAAAGATAATCTACCGCATTGGTGTAAAATAACCATATTTTTCTTTTGTGTTATGATTCGAAGCGCACCCTTCCAAGCGGATTCCTCTTAGATCGAGTTTGGGGGAAACGTAAGTTTGAAAGTGATGTTTTTATAAATCATAGCTTATTGAATTGAGGTACGTGAAGCTTGCGCCAACGAACGGACAGAAATAGCGCTATAGAGCCCAATTTTTTTTTTTTTGTTTTTTTTTTTTTAGTTTATTCGAGTCTTGTGAGTATTTACGGTAAGGAGAATCTTAAATACTAAGGCATTGTCAAGTAACTAACATCTTATTATTGGAGGTTAATTGGGCTATATATGTGCCGCTTCGACCATTGCTGATCTATTGTGGCAGCCCTTCGGTTTGGCTAGTGCTGGCCTCGGCAGGAGTGGTCCGCTAGCGGCCCTTTCCACCGTGTGCTCAGACCCTTACCGTAAGAGCATCGGTTACCGCAATTCACACGCAGACAATGTACATAAGTTAGAAAAACGCATTGGTACATGGCAACCGCTTGGATTTGAACCCGGACCTCACGATCACAAGTCGACATCCTTAGCCATTAGGCCACCGACGCTCTCTTAACTAACATCTTACTTTTATAGTTTAGCGATGTGTATGCTCTAAATTTGGAGTGGGCTGCTCAAATTACTACTATTTGGTTGACCATTGTTAATACATGGACGCGTTAGTGGTGTATTTAGCCGCGTTTACATGGCATTTTTTTCTACAGTCCTTAAATCAGCCCTTATCCAATTACGCCATTGCATTATTTCCGCATGTAAACGCACTTACCACTTAGTGAGATGCAGCGCATAACAGTGTGTTAGCCGATTATTACGTCTGAAACACTTGCATAGAATTATGGGCGTCTTAAAATGGCTCGAGAACTCGCACCGCCCGTCTATCGACACGCTGTAGTTGTGAAGTATGGAGACAGACTGTTTTTAGACGATTGTTCAGGTTTAGCACTAGCGGTATTTATGCACTGTTTTGTTTTTTAAACTGAAACTCGTTCTTCTTTATAACAATATTTTTTTAATTTCAGACCGATCCATTAAAACTATGAGACAAGCATTGTATCAAAACAGCCTGTAAACTCATTAAAGTTCGTCAAGTCTAAAATGTATTGATTTTTTTGACAAAATCAAAATGAGTTAGGTTAGTGAACTTACTGTGTAGTTGAAGGAGTTAATAAATGAAGACAAGAATTGACCCTTCGTTATTTCCGGTTTTTTTTTTTTCATTCGGTTGTCAGTTAATTTCCAAATGTTAACGCAATGGCGGCATTAACACTCTGCGGAAACTGCATACCTATATACAACAGAGCGTTAGCTGGTTATTGGAACACTAGAATTATGGGAGTTCTAAAATGATTCAAGAACCTGTTCATCTATCAACAATCAACATACTGTGTGGCTGCTTATGCTTATGTTCGTTTAGAGTTGATATAAATAATTTATTCATAGCAGATTTCCTAAAATAACAAAAAAGAGGAACGACGTTAGTCTCATGAAAAAATTAATTACTTGAAACGTGGTAAACGTTACCAAATAACAGACAAAATTTTGAAACCTAAACCTATTTTTATTTCGGCGATTTCAGATTTAGGTAGGATTCTGTTTAAACTGATTACTTGATAGTAAATATAGAAAACTTTCACCTTGAGTTAAAAAGTTTAAATATCTTAATTTTGTCGTTGTATTTGGGTTTTAAAACGGTTTTTTTTACGCTTCCTACACTTTAAAATTTACTAGCGGGAATTTAGTCCTATTCCGTACCTTTCGCACCCAAAACGGAACGGTTAAGTGCGGTATAAGTAATTATTACACAATAACGTTCTCAGAATCGTTATTCCGACCGACGCTTCCTTCCTCCGCTCTCGGGAACTGGGGAAGTGGATTCGGGTATTAGATGACTTCTCGCAGACCTTTTGCATGTCTCACTTCCTAGTATTTAGAACGGTATAGTCGACCAAGAAAGTGCTTTATAATCTTTATCTTTAATAACATATAAATAGAGTCGAAAAGTGGTAAACTAATTTCTTGGTCGACTATACAAAAACGGTACTCGTTATATAGCATTGTGGTTATCATGGAATTTTAAAGTTGAATGTTGTAAAATTTGCTTGCTGTTTTAAAAATCCTGAAATTCTAGTGTTTTAGCGACCGTTCTCGATAATTTAAAAACATAATCAGGTGACTAATTTGTAATTGTTATAATTTTTGAATTATACATGAAAAAATCATTTAAAATGAGGTCTTTCGAAAGTCGTCGCTGCGCTGCGAACGTATATATTTGCATAGTACATTAATCTGTCGGTCTGTCGCGGCATCACTGACACGGAGACAGTGACGCCACGGATGCTTGCTTTAAATTCATCTTCAATCATATAATCGACGCTTGCGTTAGTAACATATTTTTAGAATAAATCAGGATACAACTTATGAAAATGGAAATGAAAATATTTATTTTGCAAGTAGGCCACTTGGGATCTTTCACATGTCTAAAGCTACCAGCGCTTCGAAAGTGACATCTGCTGAGGAGAAACGCCGCAAGAAACTCAGCAGATTTCAGCTTAATTTTGATGACTAGCTCTTTCCGGAATAAACACTTGAAAGGTGTTGGACATTCACACAAACCAGAAGTGTCATAAATTCTCCTAAAATACACCCAAACTGAAAAAAGAAACATTAGCAACTTCGAAGCAACTTTTTCATCAACATGTGCGTGCGCCTTGGAAACCACTTGAATACCACGTGCTAATGAGTCGATCATCTGCACTTGAGTGTGTGGAGGTTTAGTTAGAATTTCGAAACATTTTTTGATACTATACTTTAAACAAGAGCGTCGGTGGCCTAATGGCTAAGGATTTTGACTCGTGATCGTGAGGTCCGGGTTCGAATCGAAGCAGTTGCCATGTACCAATGAGTTTTTCTAACTTATGTATATTATAGGCCTGTGAATTGCGGTAACCGATGCTCTTACGGTGAGGGAAAACATTGTGGGGAAACCTGCACATTTGGGTAACTAAATTTTTAATCATGATCCAATTGGTCTGGTTCCCCTGTCACAAGGGTTACGGAGGTCAGACGGCAGTCACTCCACTGTAATAACCCGACCTGCCGAATCCGGGATCATGGTCAAAGCGTACCCCGTCGCGTAGGCGTAGACGGGAAAAAGCGCTAGGAAGAGAGGAATAGAGAGATACTTTAAACAACACAATACAATACTTTATTGGACACCAAAAGTAAATAGGAATAACATGAAAATGTACAGAAAAGTTGAAGCAGCTGGACCAAAAGTAGGCTTAAGTAATTTTAGTAAAAGTAGCTGAAGTTGTAGACAAAAATAATTCTAGCCACCGCAACCCTTGTGACAAGCGAACCATTTTAATCGGATCAAGTCTTACACAGTTACCTAAATGTGATGTTTTCACTAAATGGTTTTCCCTCGGGATTAGAGCATAGTTACCGCAGTTAGAAAGACTCATTGGCACTTGGCGACAATTTGGATTCAAAATCGGCAACTCATGATCACCAGGCGCCATCCAAAGTCACAGCGCCATATCAACGCTCTTTTCAAAATGCTAAGCGAATTGAATTAATATCACAAACCACTTTAAATTCAAGCAAACAGCGCTTTATTTACAAGCTATGGAGGTAACTCACTAATTATATAAAACTTATTCAGCAATCAGATTTCTCAGTAGAGAAAGCATAACAAAATTATGCATCGGTGGTGGAACAACAAAGCCCGGCCCCTGTTCAGCTAACCCTTATTACGAAGTTACATTAACTGGCCGTATGTAGTGCTACAATGTCCGTATTACACATGCAGTGTGCAAAGTTGTCCCTTATTTACCCCAAGGCACGAACCGCTTCGATACATGGCATTAGGTATTCAAAGTTACCTTATTACATGTTTCGTCTTATTACAGTGACACGAGTGCACATATATGAGCATGTGTTTGTCATAACTATTGCTAATCTGAAATTCCATTTGTATTTACGTACGCAAAGGTCGATTGAGTACTAACTAAGTTTGTTGTGGGTATACTAAACAGAACGTTGAACTGTATGGCCAGGCCACTTCACGTAGGTATAATTAGTTTCCTCATCATTATCTCTATTATTGTGGTATTTATTGAAGTTATAAACCTAAGTGCTTCGCTAATGTATAACTTTATTAACTGGCGATCTATTGTTTAGCGGCGTTTGGAAAATACCTAAATAAATATAAGCACAGTTCAATAGGAAAACCGGCCAAGTGCGAGTCGGACTCACGCACGAAGGGTTCCGTACCATTATCCAGAAAAACGGCAAAAAAATCATGTTTGTTGTATGGGAGCCCCCTTAAATATTTATTGTATTTTGTTTTTTAGTATTTGTTGTTATAGCGGCATTAGAAATACATCATCTGTGAAAATTTCAAGTGTCTAACTATCACGGTTCATGAGATAAAGCCTGGAGACAGACGGACAGACGGGCAGACGGACAGACGGACAGACAGACGGACAGCGGAGCCTTAGTAATAGGGTCCCGTTTTTACCTTTTGGGTACGGAACCCTAAAAATGAGGCAAGACAGACGCATTACATTGCGTTATGTGTATTACACGTCTGAAATTTCCAAGTCAGCGAGTGAATAAATAAATAAATAAATCAGGGGACAATCTTTTACACAAATCAATCTAGCCCCAAAGTAAGCTCTAGAGGCTTGTGTTATGGGTACTAGACGACGTACTTATATACATACTTATATAGTTAAATAAATACTTAAATACATAGAAAATATCCAAGACTCAGGAACAAACATTCGTGTATATACAAACAAATATTTGCCCTTTCCGGGATTCGAACCCGGGACCGCTGGCTTCGGAAGCAGACTCACTACCAACTAGGCCAAACGTGTCGTACGCCAAATGGTACCTATACTCGCGTGTTGTAATAAATTTATATCTAAAAATACTCTTGTTTGTAGTTGTGACCAGAATTTGTGTCGAACGACGAATTTCAAATATCGAATATGTCTGTCCGGATGCTTTACTATTATTATAGTACTTAGTCCTTTTCTTAAGATTTTCACCTACGTTTACGTTGCTATTAGTGTTTATTGAGAAACGAACACATGTCATCTTACCACTTATTGAACTGCTATTATAAGTGTAATTACACTAACAATGCCATAAAAGCAAGCATTTAATCCTCGTAAAAAATATCCATGTTACAAAGATAACGATATCGAGGACAAACAACGTCTCCTTTTATTCGTTGACATCGCTTCAGGGTTACGATAGAATGAAGAAAAACAAAGTTGCGTCTTACGGTAATCCCCGAGTGAGCACGAATTGTCCCGAACAGGGCCGGTGTCTACACGATTAAGGTACATAGACATGTACGTTAATACGGGCCCGAGGCATATTTGTAAGTACCCGTGTATCTGCAAATAACGTTGAAGTATTCCATTATATTGG
Source organism: Tortricodes alternella (assembly GCA_947859335.1). Lineage (NCBI taxonomy): Eukaryota > Metazoa > Arthropoda > Insecta > Lepidoptera > Tortricidae > Tortricodes > Tortricodes alternella. The sequence goes on from OX401981.1 coordinate 5,922,526, forward strand.
ATCCTTGCCCCGGGCGGAGGAGCGTCCGGTCCTAATAAACGAGACAATAATTCTAGCGAAACCGCTATGGCAGACGGAGCCTTTGTTTATTGCTCGTATTGTCACAGCTAGTTTATTTAAGCACTATTTTTAAATGTTAAACAATTCTTTAGGTAATAATTACATACTCATGTTTAACTTATATTTTATTATTCAAACACAATTTGTGATAAAGATAAAGCGGAACTATGACGTTTAATTTCATTTTCAATTATTAATACCTACATGATAATTATAATTAATTTTCTGTTAAATTAAATTAGAGTATACTTTTTTGCGGAACGAGTATACGAACATTTTATTCTTATATCATTTGGTTTCAGCATAGAATTGATTTGGTTATAAAAAATAGCAAAGCAATAATGGATTTTATACAAGTTTTCTTCTCTTAGGAATTAGAATGCCATTCGTTTCTTACCAATATTAATATGTAAATAGTCATAAATCGGGAGAAAAGTGGTGAATTCCTGATTTTTCGACGGCTTTCCACGTTTCATGGTCACGAGCCTTGGTTTTTGATATTATATAAGGTAGTCCTGTTATATAAGTAGTTTTAATTAAAGTGTATTAATTATTAAAAATAATCGAATAGTATAAAAATACCATACATTTCATAAAATAGTACATTTTATGCGCTGTAAAATACCGCTGAATCTCGGCGAACGGATCGCCGCTTGTCTCATATCGTATTCATTAGATTTCATTTGTCAACCCCGTTTCTTTGATGAATTATTCACAGCATACGCAATTTGTTTATAGTCATCCAGAAACTATTTCTGGCGAACTTGGACGTAGACGTATATAAGTGATTACTCTCGGGTTAAGGCCTGGGCGAATGTTTGTTTTATTCCGTGAAGGATTATGTTATTCGTTTCTGTTCCCGAGTTGATTGTCCTGTCTGCGCTTTAATAAACCATCCTGTCTTGACAAGATCAGATTTTACTCGAAATTATTCTATTATTTTTATGGAATCACTGTCAGTTGCAATGGCAATCATTTGTTAAACTTTTACTCTATGAATAATTCCCTGGTCACTTATGTACATTATATTAAACGTGAAGTTAGTGAATTAAGTCGTCGCTTAGAGTTGAATTAAGGGAAAATTAACTCAAATATACATTCATTTTTACAGATTAAATATGATTTTTTAATTACAGGCAAAATTGATGTTCAATAATTATTTATTTTGTTATCTAAAAGATCACAAACATTATTATATTTATTTACCAAATTCAAAAATATGACACGTAAATGGCCGCCTGCTTTAGGTAAGATGAAAAATAATAGGCACATTTAACGTAATTTCGGCCGCTTAAAAAGCAGCTTTGAGTGACTTTTCCCTAAATACAACATTAAGAAATCATTTAAATTGATTTACTAACATTGCCTAAAATTTAATGTGCGAATTACCCTAAGGATTCATGCGTTCGTGGAACATTAAAATTTAATGTGGAATTATAATAATACGTGCATCTTCTAGATTTTAGAATGAGCATTTACAGATGGTTCGTTCGTGAATAATTTGTTCACTGATTTTAAAACTTTAATCCAACTCAATATGTCTATGACTAACACACGCCCAAAAAAGTCAATGGCTAGAATGAAACCAATTTACTATTTCTATCTCATATTTCATGAGAAAACAACGTTGGCCAAAGGCTCCTTTGTTCTGTGGTCGGGTGATCCTCGGGGTTTACGCGAACTTTTCAATAATCATTGACAAAATCCTTCATTGGACCTTCTCACCTTTGTATCTGCCGCCTCGGGGAATATCAGATTGTATTACGTTGCTTCCTAGGAAATATCTAATTAAGTTTGAAAGCATTGACAAAACAAGGTTTTGGTTACAAATAAATGTTTTTTGACATAAATAATAATAATAATCAGGGGAATAATCAATCTTTACGCAAACCGATCTAGTCCCGAAGTAAGTTCTAGGCTTGTGTTATGGGTACTAGATGACGATATACATACTTATATAGATAAATAAATACTTAAATACATAGGAAACATCCAAGACTCAGGAACAAACATTCGTGCTCATCACACAAATATTTGCTCTTACCGGGGATCGAACCCGGGACGCTAGCTTCGGAGGCAGGGTTACTACCAACTAGGCTAACCGCGTCGTCTGCCTAACTAACTGCCTATAGCGGGTTGGTATCATAACGACTACATTGTCAAAACGACCAAATCATCATAAGGTCCATATCTCAGAAGGACCATCTCCGTAGAAAGCCTAAATCTCCGAATGACTTGGTAGCAAAACGACTGGTTCTCGAAAAGACCACATCTTTAATTGACTACATCTCAAAAAGACCAGGTAGCAAATTAACTTGCTGAATTTGTTTCTGTACAATTTCATAGGAATCTTTTGGGTGGGTAAAAGCTAGTACGTATTATATTTTGATGTTAAAATGTTACGCAGAAACTAGCTCTGATTATACCAACATTTTGCGATCTAGTCGTTTTGCTACCTGGTCTTTTTGAGATATGGTCTATTAACGATTTGATCTTTTCGAGAATCAGTCGTTTTGCTACCAAGTCCTTCGGAGATATAGGCTTTCTACGGAGATGGTCCTTCTGAGATATGGACCATATGATGATTTGGTCGTTTTGCAAAGTAGTCGTTATGATACCAACCCCCTATAGCATTGTTTATGGTACCCCAATGATCCTTTTCTACATTTGCATAAAAATCATACAACCTTGGTTTTTCTGGGCAGGTGTGTTCCACCCGTGCTCGATGAAGGCCATTGGACACGGAATGTGTGCCAGCAGTGGACGTCCCCGGGCTGAAATGATGATGTTTTCCACCCTAGGTGTGAGAAGAATCAAACGCATGCCTATTACTGCATTAAAATAGCGTGGTAAAAATATTCTTTAGTTTTCATGGGATTAATATTGGGCCCTATAAAATTAAATAAAACATAATATCGAAATGAAACGTACCCACTAAACCATTTTCTTATTTGCCAAATGAAATAAAATTCAATTTACATATACCAAATAATGATTGAATGTTACTCCGTGTTAAGATATAACAAAGTTAATATAGAATTCGTACTGTACAATACGAGTCCCCGAATCTCAAAGGATATGTTTCTTACAAGCTTTTGGATATGAAAACGTAAATTGAACTCAATAAATATCAAAGGATTCGTCAGGCTTGAGAGGGATGGCGAGTTACGTTATCCTCGAGATCTCTCACTGGTATACGTTGTTTTGTTTTCTTTATACATATTTATTTTGAAACAGCTATCCCCGGTATGCGTTGCAATACTTTGTTTAATTTTATTTTATTATGGCTGCATTATAGGCTATAATTGTTTTGCGCGCAAGCCTAATTCTTTTTCTTTTCTTAAAAACTAGCCTGAGTTACTCCTTATAACATCTGCTATTTTCAAGTGAAAGTCCCATCTAAATAGGTGCAGCAGTTTCGGAGAAAAAGTACCGTATATACTATTATGCATTTATACTTATTTATTTATTTATTACTTTTTATTTATTTTTATTTGTTATACTTAATACTATGTACTTGTATTTTTCGGCTACAATATCGCATTGGATGTAACATGTAATGATAATAAAAATAAATAAATAAATTTAGTAAAAATCTGTTATTTTGACATTACAAAAAGAGGCTTAATTACTATGATCCAATACGTTTTTTAAAGCAATTCAGGTGTATAAATAAACATGATAATATGTTTATTTAGGCCATGCAAGATCTACGGTATCATTCAAAACTATGTATAAACCATAATAATATAATGTAGAGTTAACCCCAATTTTGAACGATGCCGTGGAACCGTGCCGTTGGCATCAGTTATTATCATGTGTATTTAATTTATTGAATTACAAGGTAGGTAGGTAGATAGGTAGGTCATTTATTTCTTAATGAAAATGACATTCCTTTAATTACCATGTTAAAGATAATAAATTCACAAAAAGATCTTCAGTTGAAATAAAGTTATATAAAAAATCAAATATACCTATATTTTTATTTAATTAAAATTCTCAATTCTTATTCATTCACAACATGCTTCGCCAGTAAAAATAACGTCTAGAAATATTTAAAATAGTCATATAAGTCTTGAAATTCAATTTCGCAATGTAACAAATAGTTAAAATCGATAACAAAAGAAAACTGATGTCAAATAATAATAATAAATTAGTAAGTAACAAAACGCAAGTGTTAGAAAATCTTAATTAAATAATAACAATAAAAAATATATCTACGGGTCGGATAGATAACCTCCTCTTTTTTTGGTCGGTTAAAAATTATTATAAAACTAAATCAGCTTTCACTGTATTTTTTAATAAATCCAGTACAGTCCGGATACAGTGACCATGTCAATAAAAGTTCTTTCAGTCCACGACCAAATATAACGTCCGAACACGGGTTTTTTAGGTCGGCGGTTAAACTCTCACAGAAAGCGGGACCTATGACATGCGGGTTTTTGTCGAGCAGCGCCAACAGCCGTGGCATACGCTGTAAGAGCGATTTCGCACTACGTCCGATCTGAATCCGAAAAATGTCGGTCCGATGTAAAAATCTTCGAATTGAAGGAAGAATCGGATGACGGAATTCGGATCTAGTGCGCAGCCTCTCATACAGATAGTACCTACTACTGCTTCTTCGGACCGACGTTTCTCGGATTCAGATCGGACGTAGTGCGAAACCGCTCTAAGCGCCCTGTTTGTCGGGTTATTCTGCCACGGATGTTGCTGCGTTTAAACAATTTATGTTGTCTCGCACGAAATAAAAATTAAATAAATTTCTCCGCCGTCATTTAAAACATTTAAGTCACTAAATATAATTTTGGCAACGTTTCATAAAAATAAACTGAATCATTACTTTAACGAACTCAGTGCTGAAAGCCCATAAATTCAATAAGTCTACTAATTCAGTCGCTTGTTGTGAGCAATAAATTTAATAAGTTAACAATAATTAAACACTGGACCCGTTCCGGTATTTAAAACCGGTCAATTATTCGAATTTCGAATTCGAAATTCGAATGTCATAAAACTGAGCGCGGCAATAATGAACAGGCGGCGCGTGCAGTAAACTATGTAGCAGTTAATATCGAGTAAGGACGGGACTTGCCGGACGTTTCGCTATTCGGCCGGTCCACTGCCATTAAATAAAGTCCGATGTACACTACTGTTTGAATTAAATTTATGGTTGCAACTTATGGGGTTGCCCGTACGTGGGCGAAGCAACGATTCTATTACTGTACTTGGATATTGATTATTAATGCTATTTCTAAATTTATTTCGGTAGACTCATAATAAAATAACACAAGTATAAATTAGCTCATAGGCAAACAAAATTTGAATGACCTACATTACCTGTAATGTAAATTATAGTAACAGTCATTTATCGAAGTAGTGTCGAGCCTAATGTGTCTTCATAAAACCAGAGAGTAACCTATGATAGTGTTAATATCCCGGGAAGCAAGAGTTATTGGTCGTTTGCTGTTTCTCGAAAATAAATGGGATAGCCGCGGAGCGCTGCAACGCAGTTGATCAGGATATAACATGTTCTGTAATGCATGTAAAATTATTTTCTAATTTCATTGCAATTCAAAATTATGTTTAATCTAAGTGTAAAATTACTCGTAACTGTAAAAAATACTTGAATGAATTAGAAAAAGCTACTGAAATTCCGTTGGCATGTAATGTTAAAACTTCACTCAAGTTGTTCGAGTGACCGGCTAACTCGATTCGACTCTATAATATTGAATAAGTTTTAATTAAAAAGCCCTCGTCTCGTCGCTGGAGTTCGGACGCAATTAGCAGGATTGCTCCGCAAATCCGTCGAATCCAGTGGCACTGTTAGGCGTATTGTCCTCAGCGTTGGCAACTATTTATTTAGACCAACTTCTCTCATTGTTCTGACATGAAATATTCCGCGACTTGTTTGGTTTCATTAATTATGGTTTCTTATCATTTCTTAAAACCTCAATGTTAATTTAATATACTTTGAAATGTGATAATGAGGGACATAAATTATTTTAAGTTGCAGGTGAGAAGAGATAAGATCGACGATTAAAAGAGCACTACGAGTTCAACTGGATACTATAGAAGGCAGAGTTTAACTATAAAATCAAAGGCCTGCCCTTATTTAATTTATTCTTGTACGACTTTTATTTTGGGTGTCTTTCCTAACATACTAAAAAGATCACAGACGAACTATATGGAAAAAATCAGTTGAGGAAGCGAACAGAACAACATTTTTAGGATAGTCAAAATAAAAATAAAAACAGAAAAATATTTTTTGAACATCGTATCTGTGGCCTTTTTTCCCTCATCATATTTTTAAACGAAACATAATTATTTATGAAAAATTCCACATCATGCAATGCCCAAAGTACAAAACAAATCGAGTCTAAAAACTCCGCTAAATCAATTGAGAATTCATTAGTATGAAAGAATTTCGCTAACGTAAGAACTCAGAACGGTAAACATCAGATTTCCAGGTTAAGGATTGCACTACCACGAGCATCAATTATTCGGTTCTCAGTGCTAATAACACCCAGCACTAATTACTCGCCTTCAAGTTGCTTGAATGCTGACATTCTTCAGTGGTTGAGGGTACGCGGAGGTACAACGAAATATTGAGGGCGTTTATACGATAGCTGATAGTTAATGAAGAAAATAAAATTTATTTAGTTCATTTATACAGATGATAATAGTAAAATAGATGACGGATAAATTGTATTTTAATGTAATTGTATAAATTGAAATATTTTATGTATAAAAACTTACAAACTTGAAATACTATCAAAGAATTCCACGAAAAAGAACCCTAAAGGGGTGAAACATGTGTATGGAAAAGATTGCGGGCGTAGCAGAAGCGGGGCTGCTACTATATTTACGAGTATGAGAACAACATATCTTCTATAAAAAAAACTACAACAAAAATAGTCAATTTATATGAAATATCTGGATTATTTGATAAACATATTCCTCATGCCGTTCTCAATCATGGGTCTTCTTAGTCTGAAGGATGTGATAATTATTATTATAGAGATCAAACTCTTCGTTAATTCAACCAATATCAACCAATAATTCTAACTGCGGATCAAAATAAATGAGTAGTTTTTATTTTAGAGGTGAAGTCCTTAAAACCAGCTTGGAATAAACAGAAATGCAGATCAAACATCGTTCATACCTCCGGGTGAACCTTTGAAATCCTACTTGATAATCTGAAAGGGTCGACATGATAACAAAAAAAAGAACTGAATAATGCTTTCCTAAAGTTGAACATAAATAATCTAATTTTATATCTTATCCTTTTTACCTGCCAGCTAAAATGAAGTTACAATGATGAATATTTCATGACTCTTCTTACCTCCAAGGCCAGCTCCTTGCGGTCGCTATCGCTGATGCTCTGCGTAGCTGGTAAGACAAAGCCCCGCAAGCGGCGTGGAAAACCTTAAACCCCCGAGGTATGTTGATGAAGATGTTTACGTCTAATTAAGTCTTGTTGGGAGTTAAAGTGGTTTTGAATACTAATCTTAGCATTCATAATCCAGCCCAAGGCGGCTCGTGGCCCGCGTCTCGGGTTATTTACCCTATGTCTCGCGCTTTTAATAGTGTAGAATTATGATTAGAAATAATTAAGCTTCTTAAAGGGTTGGTTTGTTATTGTTGTTGAACCAGACCGCATGACCATTTAATGAGGGTGCTCGGTTCTGAGAATCAACTGGCGAACCAAATGTACTGTACGAAATAACACAATTAATGAGGAAGAGGATTGCGTTCATATTAACCATTTAGATAGGTTTAGCAATTAATCGAACGTGGCCACAAGTAGTCTTGTGGCTCTGCCCACCCCATTAGGGATTTCGGGCGTGATAATATGTATGTATGTATGTAGCAATACAAAGATTATAAGTGGTTTTGGTGTTGCATAAATAAACAAAGTAAAAATCAGGCTTCACCTAGTATTTTCTCAGCCTGTAAGTACTTGAAATGGTACCAGAGGGATCCAGCACACTTGACAGAGATTTTCCCTTAATTGAACAAAACCAAAATTGCGACCTGATTTTAAAGATTCTTTAGGTCTTTAATCATAGTTCATCGCATGTCAGCATCTATAACAAATAAGGAGCAGATATACATAGTAGTATTATTTGTAACAGACAAAGTGCACAATCATAACAGGTAAGTAGAAAAGAGAACCCCTAAAAACATGGCAAAATTTCTGCTCCCAAGTAGCTTTACAGACAAATCAACTGAAGGGTTTTCGTTCACGTAACAGTTTGTAAAATCTGAAATGAATGGAATAATGTAACGAACATAATCCGTTTGGGAGAGTTGGGTAAGCTTCAGATGGAGTCTTTTACTGGAATCGTTTTGGTGTAAAATCTTAAATGAACATCAATTTTGTGAATGAAGCATCTGAAATAGATAAGTGTGTTATTACTATCAATATATAGCCAACAATTACAAACTTTAAATGCTATAATGGTTTACTCGAGTCTTGCTAGTCACAGACCATAATACTACCTATATTACTATCATCATCATCAATACATATAAAACAGTCCCGTGACTCACTTATAGACAACGCACAGGAGGCGCGAGGAGATATTCCTCGAGTACCTTAGAGGTACACTATTTTTTTTTTAATTCCATCCCTAAAAGGGATGAAAAAGTTTAAATGGAAAATACCGCGGGCGAAGCTGTGGTGGTTCCACTATTATATCATAAAGACACTGCCTAGCCTAACTTTTACTAGCAAATAAAGCTGCCGAAATTGCGGGGCACGAGGGTTTTTAGAGCGCTGTAATTGGTGCGTTCAAGGTGCCGTGGTATAGCTTTCGATTATAATGATGACAGCGGGGTTCGCTCGGATATACGGAGTCTCTAGGATATAATGTTCTGTGATAGCAAGGCGCCGGTATGTGATTCTCCAACGATCAAAGCATTTCACTCACCGGAGAAAACTCAGCTACAGTGTATGAAACTGGTTTGTGCCAGTATGGAACTCGACGTCGAGTCATCACCCGGCAAGTTAGAGAATATCACCGCTGCACCATTACCATGAGTTCATGCCGACCCTTCTCGTTATCGAAATTTATCGGAAATACTGCTTGTTGCTGATACTAGTAAAAGGGACCGAGCGATAGTTTTCGATAACTGGAACGGTTTACGTAACCGCGTGGTAATGTTACTGCTGTGCCTCAATAGTTTAATTTTTGATTGAAATGTCACACAATGTTCGTGTACGTTGCTCGCGTCACCATTTTAATTTCCGTTCCAGTTATTTTAAATAACTTTTTTAATCCCAAATGTTTGCTAAACCGTGAGTACTCTTGTTCGCAAAACCTGTTAACTTGAACTGACGTTGCTATAAGGAAAACAATTTACAACTAACTTAACGTAACTACTTACGTAAAATTAAAACTAAAACGATGGTGTTAAAGACTTGAAGAATAAGTTTTTTTTTACTTTGAGCATAATAATATATTGCCCCTTGAACTTTATTTGTAAATTCTTTTACATGCAAGATTCCATCACTGCTTGAGATAAAAGAAGAATAGAAGCGCGCGACAAACTCGACAGAATAGTCTTGTCTTCCTAATATAACGAAGACTTCTTACATAGTTATGAATATTGCATATACCTTATAAATAATCTTAATTTAAACTTGCTTTATAAGTTACTAAAACTTAGATTAAATTAAGTAGCAATCTCTTCCGGCATGCTTCAGATGAACAAAGTTTAACAAGGTGCATGTTTAATATTTCATCGAGTGACACGTTCGCGGCGATGAATTCTGTAGGTGTACTGGAATTTATAAATCCGTAGAAATAGCTAATTTCACGGCCCTGCGGGCTGACGTGGGTTAGTTCGCGGAATTTTAAGTAGAATCATTGACAAGCTCATCATTTTAAGTTTGATTTCCTTTGTTTTAGTAACTTTCTTATAGGACATTGAATGCCATTTTACAGAAAAGATGAGACTAACAAAGAAAATAAGAAATAACCTTCCAAGTGGCGGGGTTTATAATATACACCTAATGATTTAAGGGATTTTATCAGAAAAGGGTCCAATGAAACCCTATTGCACTCGCGGTTGTTCGTCCGATCATTCATGGATCCATCACTTCTGTAGCTCCCAAGATATTGGTGGGGAGAGGACATGAAAATTTTACAGATTTTTAATAATGACGGGAATCAAATCAAATTGCAAGGGGGGTTTTATAATATGAAATAAGTAAAATAAAAATCGTTGTTTTCAGGTTGGTTGTACCCATAGAAATTTAAGTAACAGACTTAAAAAGTAGGTAGAATTGACATAGCCTAAATATGAAAATTAAGAAAAATAATAAACTTAAATAAATAGTTCAGAAATTAAAATGGAAATACGGCACATGCTTCGATTACTATTACTAATTTATATTTTATATCCTTTCTTTATTTTACCAATGGCAATCTCAACCCAGTGCTTCGTCATGGCGCAGTCGAGGCGTCCAGAGAACATCCATGCTATTGCCACTGCCGCGCAAAAATGGTGCAGTAATAATGCCTCTCTTTCTTTTATGCCTTATCGCGTAGAAATCATTAGTTGGCGGTGCAGTTCTAAAGTCTGTACTATAAATACTATAATGCAGTTCAATCATGTCGCCAACTGCGATTACTAAGTTTGTTAATATCCCCCTTTCTTCCTCAAAACAATTTTATTACAAAACTGAGATTGATACTTGCTGTATACACTACCCGTTTCAGCTAGCCTCATATTGCCTCTAAAACACAAATGCTCGTAAAGCGGTCTAGACAAGACACTTGTCTTGTCCTATTAATTGGCAGCGCAGGGTCATATTACCACCCGTGTCGACGCAGGCTTGTAATGAAACTGCATCTTATGAATAAAGACCCTCCCCCACGCAGCTTTAACTTGTCAGGGTAATTTTAATTAATCGATTATGGTGTTAAGAGGTATTTAAAGTTCAGTTGTGTCACGTCATTCTCTAAAGTAGGTATCATGAGATAAGTATTATGAATAAAACAACGTAGACTAGACAAAGCAATGAACGATTCAACGGCTTTATGGGCGCATGCAGTTCGTGAGTTTTGAGAATATCATCGTCATCATTATTTTCATCATCATTATTATCACTATTACCATTATCGTCATCATTATTGTCATCATCATTATCATCACCATTATCATCATTGTCATCTGATGATGATGGTTATCATGTTAGAAGAACCTGATGATGGCGACTATGATCATGGTTGTGATCATCCTGATCAAACTCACCCTCATCATGTTTTCCTTATTATATCCGACATCATTGACGGTTTCTGTTGAATATTAGAACTACTTTTGTTTCTTTCTATTAAATAAAATGCGTTTTTATGAATCTGCCTTTCATACTGCTCCGCTTACCTGATAGGATACAGAACTTGAACGTTATTCATAAATATCGTACAAGCGATTCATCCTCACATACTTGCATACAAAGGGAATCGTCGACAATATTCGCTTGATGCTCCATCACGATGTTAATCCTGCCAGGCGTACGTGTTCGTTTGATGATGTCTTGAAGGTAACCGTAATGAATTCTCCTTCAAATTAATGGCAATTCGAAATTCCTTCACGTTAGATTAATGGGTTGTGATAGTGTGATACTTTAGATGTCGACGCGTGCACGCCAATATTATTATGTACGTATGTTGCTATAATTATGATTATGTAAGATAGTTTTTCATAAACTTTTGAAGTTTTCTTATCACATGGATTTATTTTTAATAGTCACCTAAGCAGTTTGTAGGTTTTGTAGGTACAAATAGCATGGTCATCAGAAAACGATTACATTGGCAGTGATCATGAAATCTGCAATAAAAAGCTAGTAAGCATATTTTTATTATACTTCTATTAGACAGTGCTGAGTAGGAAATAAAAACCGATATGTGTACGTAACACATTATTATGTTGTTTATTTTATGAGTTATGAAGCTTGAAAACTCATTGTTCATACGTACCACTCGCAAAAACACTCAATACAAAATGGATAACAATTATGACGTCACAGCTGTCGTTACACTGATACAATGTATGGCGTTTAAATAAAATCTGCAATTATTTCAGAAAATACTGTTTTAAGAACAACATCGTAGAAAAAAAAAATGAAATAAATTTGAAGAGGATGTACATAAACTAAAATCAGAACTAAACATCAATATATATTTTTCATAATTTTGACGCTTAATCAAATAAAAATGAATATTCAAAATGATCTGCCTTTTTCATTGATATGCTTTTGTTTACATTTACCTTCATAATATATCATTTAAACCATTTTGATTTTCATTTATGTTCCCCATTAAATATTGTCAGTTCAACACCCACATCTTCAACTAATCATTAAGATGAACACCTTTAGATACGAAAAACCGAAATTATTTCGTTATACAATTAGACATAAAGGATGCTTCCAATTCCACTTCAATTATTCTGATCAATTTGAACTCACTGAAGAGTAATTAGTGCAATTTGACCGTTATTTTAGCTTCCCTTATTAGACCACTTGGAACGTATCGAGGGGAATCACGCTTAACATATTTGGCATGTATAATTTATAGGTGCAGACATGCAAATTTTCGAGAGGGCCCATTTTCACCCCCTATTATTTTAGGGTTATTCGATTCGCTTCAAATGTCAGTGAATTATTACTTGGAAGGATCTTTTGTGAATAAGATACGAGTGCCACGTTTGATCTCGGGGCGGCACAAAAGAATTTCCATGGCAATAAAGTAACGACGACAAACCTGTGCGAATGTATTCACAAGGAAGGTTCTTTCCCGAAACGTGTATCGTTATTTTCATAAAAAAATATATTTTGATTTAATTTGGAGCTTTGTAAAATGTTGTTAGTTATTTAGATAACAATCTTTATAATGATAGTTCAGGTCAAAAATGCTCTTTCAATTCAGATAAAATAAATAGTTTATAATAGAAAATTCCAGGCGAATTGGGCACTGACGTTTTGTGTTTATTTATGTACTTATATCATTAATATTTTTCAAGAGCCTAGTAATAAAATTACATAGGCTTTATTTGCCAAATTTAGTTCTAATCAAAAATAATAGTCTTTTTATTAATAAAGCAGCTAACAAAGTCCGCCAAATGGTACACGTTTCGTTTTAAACAAATTGTGATGTAAATTCGATGAATTCCATTCCGGCTCGCAATTAATGCTCAATTATACCGCAGTATAACAACGCGTAATTAAACGACGAACCAAATTTGAGCTCTTTCATTTCGTTTCATACATCCAGATATTTTATTGTTATTCTGTATTGATGTGAATTAGGTTGTGAACGTGCTTCTGGTAATTGGGACATTCATTATTCTGGTACCACGTACACGAGTCCCTGTTTTGACGAAGCAGTCTAGCAAAAAAGAGTATTATACTCGAGTTTAGGGTAACATAGTGGATTGATCCCAATTCTACAGATTTCCTTTACATATTCCTGTCTCTACAGATTCCCAATTCTACAGACTCTTAATTCTATAGATTCCCAACTTTACAGATTCTTAATCGAACGGATTCTTATCTCCACAGACAGAAAAACAATGCCTGGTGAGTGCAATTGGCTTTGTCGTATTCTCCGGTCTTGGAATTTGGCTTTTTTGAACAAGCTAATATATAACAAAATGCTTGGATTTCGCAGAATTTTTGTAGTTATTCTGTGATGCCAGCCTTCTAATGAATTATTTGTACGCACGTTCTCATGGACATAACTAAATACATCACTGTACAAATGTAACATGGGAATCTGTAGACATGGGAATCTGTAGACACGGGCATCTGTAATATTGGAAATTTGTAATATTGGAAATATGTGGACATGGGAATCTGTAGAAATGGGAATCTGTAGAAATAGGAATCTGTAGAAATGGGAATCTGTAGAAATAGGATACTGTAGGCAAGGGAACCTGTAGACATGGGAATCTGTACATGCGGGAATCTGTAGTATTGACAATCTGTAGACAAGGGATTCTGTAATATTGCAAATCTGTACAATTGGGAATCTCTAGACGTGGGAACAATTGGTAAGAATGGATGATATAGAGATATCTTTTTTCATTCTTACGTATGCCATGGCCGACGATGGCCAATCATGTAAAGGGATCATTGATATTTGATCTATTAATAATGTTATCAACTACCTATTTAAGTTTGTGAAGTATTGACTTGATTGTAGTAGTCACATGTAGGGCTAGTTTTCCCTCCTTGTTGTCTTCTCTCGTTTCTGAAATCTCAATGTGAGATGACACGTTACTTAGAGGAAGATAATTATTTTAACTTCATAATAATCTTCTTTTCATAAGGATATATGTAATTTTTTAGAGATAGGTACCTAAGTAATGAAGTACTTTAGCACTAAAATGCTAGGAAAAGTATTCTACGGCATATTAATGTGACAATAACGTCTAGTATAACTCTGAGAATAGCTCAAGCTCAGTATTTGAGGGACTCAACTTTTTTTTTGACCTTTTGTTTTTATTATAAGCTGCCATAAACCATGCATTAGATAAAAACTATTGATATATTTTCAGACCCAAATAAACAGTTCATTTGCAAATAATTGGGCTAACTCGAAAGTGTGTTTGCTAAATTTAAAAGTCACTAAACTTAAAATAAGAAACGTCAATTTGATTTTGACAGCTTTGTTCTATACAAAATCTAAATTTGACGTTTCTTATATTAAATTTAGGAAATTTTAAATTAAGAAGCCAACGTTTCGAATTGGACTATAGCTAATATGAATTAATAGCTATAGGTTTCCCAGGGGACGAATCACTATTTCCATATAAATTCTGGGGACATTACTTGAACATCCGGTAATATTGAAGGACTAATTAACTAATAAATACCACCACAATCAACAGTAAAAATGTTCAGATATTTATGCAATTTTATTCTTTACGCCAACTAGTAGAATTACACGCGTATTGCAGATATTTTGTTAGCGTTCAGTAAGTAAATTACTTGTACTTTGTTTTATTAAACTTTTTACTATTGACTCATTTACGTATCTTAATCTTCTGAAAGTATTCTTCAAGTAGTTGGCTTCGTCAGCAGCGTTAAAGATTTAGAAGACAATAAACGCATAAATACCATTCACGCAAAAATGCAATCATAGAATACTCCAGTTATTACATTTGAAATTCTTATAAACACAAACAGTACAATGTTGGCAGAGTGAATCTTTTTCTAGCTACTTTGTGAAACAATTAAACGAACAGTCTATCAAAAAAGCTGGGTTTAACCCACCGTGAGTTCAACAAAGAAAAAAATTGGCAGCAATTTTAATTTTCAATAGCCTGAAGGCCTTGCAAACAGCAGTCGTGATACAATTTTTTTACCTCTAGAACCTTGTCTTTGGTGTACGGGATTTGCGAGAAGTGTAAGTGATAAACTTTCTATTGGGTACATATTACTACCTAATCGTTTGACGAGGTAGCAGTAACCGAGCATAGAATTAAGCAGATCTATGAGATGACCAGAGGAGAGAGGTTTTTTGTTTAGATTCATCACTTATTTTATATCGATGCATGAATATAGACCTACAATATTAAATTTTGGCCCATTATTTTACAAACGATGAGGCCGAAGAGTTCTTGAGCAGCGACCACGTACTGGAAGGCGCAGCTGGACTGACGGCGTGGTAAAGATTGTAGGACTCCACTGCATGCAAGCAGCAGAATCTATCATTGTGGTGTTCATTGGGGTAGACATGTCCAGCAGTGGACGTGTTTCGGCTGAAATGATGATGATGATGATTTAAAAAACTTCCATTGTATTTTTAGAGAGACCCTAGAATCAGTGTTTTTTTTTTCATTGATGCTATGTTTCTTTGAACCATCTTTGTTTTCAATGTGGACAACCCCATTAGTATATCTCAAAAATCCGCTTCATCATCATTACTTGTGCCTTCGACTGTGAATGAAACGCTATGTTATATTATTGCGCGATCCGTAACTCTGACTTTATTTAAACCTTTTTTAAGCTTTCTTCCTTTATGTACTTAACAGCCCCCACACCTGTTCCCCCGGGGCGTTGCCTCTTTATTTCGCTAGATAATACAGCAATAGGAGTTACACCAAGCCAAAGCAATCTTTTTATTTACGGTTTGTGCTGCAAAAACAGTTTCGTTTTCATACAAAGGGCAAAGCAATTTATGCAGATTGCTCAATGTGGTTATAACATTAGAAGCAATTAATTTTGCTTTCGTTGATATAACACAAGTCAAGTTAAAAGACAAAACATACGCTAGTTAATTTAATTCGCTGCTCATATTATTTATTGAACCATAATTATATTCATTTTTAGGGTTCTGTACCCAAAGGGTAAAAACGGGACCCTATTACTAAGGCTCCGCTGTCCGTCTGTCCGTCTGTCCGTCTGTCCGTCTGTCCGTCTGTCCGTCTGTCCGTCTGTCCGTCTGTCTCCAGGCTGTATCTCATAAACCGTGATAGTTAGAAAGTTGAAATTTTCACAGATGATGTATTTCTGTTGCTGCTTTAACAACAAATACTAAAAAACAGAATAGAATAAATATTTAAGGGGACTCTCATACAACAAACGTGATTTTTTTGCTCATTTTTGCTCGATATTGATAACGGCAACAGGTAGACGCTTGAAATATACACAGAATATTTAGATATATATTTACTTAAACAATAAATAATTAAATTAAAATAAAATAAATATTTAAGGGGGGCTCCCATACAACAAACGTGATTTTTTTGCCGTTTTTATACATAATGGTACGGAACCCTTCGTGCGCGAGTCCGACTCGCACTTGGCCGGTTTTGTTATACGAATATGAAGAACCCCTTTAAAATGTACCCTTTATTTTGGTAAACCTAAACAAACAGAATGCCGTTGGTTGAATTACACGCCTGTTTCATTTTTAACGGCAACCCAAATTCACGCAAGTGTTATAAAATAAAGATCATAGAAAAATATTTCAACCTAAAGTTCACAGACGATTACATTTGAAAATACAAAAAATCTGCCTGCTGTATTTTCAGAAAGAATGAAAAATAATATTACGTTTGAGTTACATCTGCTTATGATTTGAATAAAAAACACGTATGTTAATTAAAAGCAGGCAGCTTTTGTAAAAATACCTAAAAAGTAATGATTTCCTCATATATTATTTCATATATCATTTCATCAACAAACTTTGCAATAAACGAACATAATTCCACACAATTCTGTCATTGACTTTTCTTTGACACAATACCTACGGCAACCTCTTGTGTCACAAACTTAGGACTTCCCCTACAGATTTGCCATTTCCAATGCGTAATACTGAATAATAGGCTAGAAAATTAAGTTTACACTTTCAATGGAGAACGTTTGTGTACCGTGCCGACTCCCGCTGTGTAAATCGTTCATCATTAAAATTAATTTGACTTCATGTTACCTACTCGCTAAATGCTCCTTATTCATTTCGTTTCCTTAATTAAGCAATCTGTTTACAATGAACCCCATTAATTGGTATTTTAATTTAATGGCAGAGCTCCTCGCGAATTTTGTTTGTTAGTAGTACGGAATATTGAAACTGGAATCGCCAATATTGCCAGTTTTTAATAATTGGTCTCGTTTTTAACAGCTTTTATTAACTTGACCTCTAGATATATATGTACTCGTATGTATGTAATGGAATCTTTCAGCGTAATTTTAACCTACTTCTAATTGTCGTAAATATTTGAAACTTTGCAAATGTATGCAATTCGGATGACAATACAATAATTTGGTACCATTGAACTGATATGACCATGGAGCCAGGAGGTGGATACTGGAACTCTTCAATGACTATTAGTAAAATGTTAAAAAACACTTACTTTTCAAAGGCTATTTGAAGTCGGTTTCTTTATTTTATAAATTACATGATTATTACTATAATTGAATTATTTGTTAATAACTTAATTTATATTCTAATCTTATCCCAAATTGATTTGTCATAATTGATTGTTGGAATTTCTATTACTGTAACACAAACTCTTCATACTTACTTAAAACATATTTTCTACTTTTTAGTTCTGGTTGCTATTAAAGTGTGTTTTTTCTATTGAAACTATATTTTTTTTCAAATTCTTTATTCAGTATAGGCAAGAATTTGACCACAGTCTTACCGTTGGCCTAATTCCCAAACGTGACAGGTGCTGACAATGTGATATATTTGACGACTGATGTATGGAATAAATTACAATTACGTTGGATTGCCAGCATTTTTTTGAAATAGGGCCCATGATGGTAAGTGATGATGAAGTCGAAGATGGATACATGGCTAGAAAAAATGTATGTTTCAAATGCGAACAAAAAACGGATGAGGAAAATAAGAATTAAGAAATGATTGAAGTTGATGAGAATACCTATATACCAATTTGTGGACTATCCATTTTTTATCCAAGCAAAGCAATGTAACGGTGAGCTTTCATAGTCCGCTTGTGTCCACAGAAAAGTTGGTAAAACATGACACGGGCTCTAATCATGTCTGATTTGTATGCAACTATACACATAAAAAACATTTTGTGCAGTACACATTTTCAAGGAAAAACACTTTCAATTTCTAAATCATAATTTCCACCAAACGGCTGATTAAACGATATTAAATCATGTAGTTACATAGTATATAAAGTCCATATTACCTAGCCGCGCGTTGCAGCATACTTTCGGCTACGATCGCGTGTCGCGGAAGACGTCCGTGGTCAAGCTGCCGTGTGCGGTTAGGTGATAAAGATTGTATGGAAAATACCGCGGGCGAAGCTGTGGCGGGTCCACTAGTTAGGTATATTTAGCGTCACAAAGATCACAACCATCTCAATAATATGAACCTGTTTCCATTCTATTTTCCTGAACAAACAGGGTTGCAACAAGGTGGGAATAAAATGGTATATTCGAGGTGTTATCCGCGCGGGCAATTTTTCCAGCCAACGGTTGCGGTCGCATGCGAGTTGCCCATTTATAAAGCACGGTGAGAGCCCTTAATAGTCTGTCGACAGCCAAATGTCACCGAGCGTTTGTTTGGCCACATTCAACGCTCTATTTTGTGGCTAGTTTATGGGGTAGGCCGACTAGAGTTATCGCAAAAACTTTTGGTACAATTTTCATGTACATTTTGTATGTAGGCTAAGGTCGCCAAGGCTAGCCTTGCATTATGAATATCTTTACCAAATATGGCAGGTGTTTACTTTTGAAATTGGTTAGAATTTTGTTTATAAAATGCTCAATACTTTAAGCATATTCCGCTATCTACGTCTTGCAGTTTTAACATCAAATTGTGCCTCGTTTGATTTTGCTACTCACAAAACCTGACTCCACCTGACTCCCTTCAACTATTTATAATAGCAGCGAGCAAATACATACAGTCAATAAATATCATACATAAGTTACTTCAGAACTGGATCATAATGAGATTATCAAAATCACGCTAAAATAAACTTTGAATCTGTGGTGGCAAGTGGCAGAATATCATAGTTCTTGATTGTACTCAACTTTAACACGGTATTTAAATTAATTTCAATAAAAATATCATTCAACCTTATAAAAAAAACGTCTAACAAATCATAACGCCATTTACCTAACTAAAGGGTGGAGTTATAACAGTTTTGTAGAACCTTTAAAGTAAGCTGACACAGCAGAGGATCGCGTGCCCACTGTTAATCCACGTGGTTTCTCCATCGTCAACCATAAACCCGCCGTTCCTACGCCAATTACGGTGATCTACGACCGTCGCGTTGCTATTAAGTATTTATAAATTACTTTCTCTTTAATAAAAACGCCCGAAAGTGTTATTATTAATGAAGTGAAAACGAACGCTGCTTAATCATTCACGCTATGGAGGGTTTTAGAGATTTTTTTTTGTAATATCACCAACGGTGTTATAAAAAGTCGTAGGTATAAGCGCAAGTTGGGCGACATACAAAAGGTTTTCTGTACATTAATACTATTTAAATCAAAAAGTTGAAAGATGACTCCTGTATTGCAAAGCGCATCTAATCGTCAGCTTGAATTTACTATAAAATGACTAGTAACTGTAAGTAATAAAAGACAAAATAATTATTATAAGTCTAACAAGAACAGGAAATCATTGAAATACTTAACTGCAGCGTAACGCAGTATGCCTTGCATGTTAAATAAATACAACATATCAAATCAGAATTCAACAGCTTCAAGCTTATTTTGATTTATCACCAGGATCAGAGCTTCCTGGCAGTATTATTTTATGATCGAAGAGGCGCCAGCGAGGCCCAACAATGTTTTTCTAAGTCCCTATTTATACTAAATGGCGTTGGTGTAATTTACAAACGTGGGAAAGTCGTCACAAACCCCTTCTCGATTCAAAAAATACAAGTAAAAGTTTATTTATCTACACCCATATCATAAAACCTCCATTGGTTAATCAAAAACCTTAGGAAATGACCACCATTTTGACAATCAACTAGGAAAAACCAGTGCTGCGATAAAGAAATAACATGACTTCTTTATCGTTTTTAGTAAAGAAAAGAGATTAAATTTGGAACAGCTGTCAAAACTCAAGTGGTCTCTATTCTAGTATCCATAGATATTAAAACAGTTATTGATGCGAAACGTCAATTCAGTATGTTTTTTTTTAATATAAACTGCACAATATTTGATCTCGAGTGACGTGAGAATAGAGACTTCATCCGTTTGTCTATGATTTAAAAAAAAAATGTTCTCATGTTGGCGTCTTGCTGAACGAAAGTAGAATTGTTTTTGAATTGAATAGAAAAAGTTGTTTGTAATTTACATTTTAGTTGAAAATATGAATAGTAAGTAGTCTTCTCGGAGTGTGTGTGATGTGAAAATGCGCCGGATATCGGAAATATGCAGCCACGATTGCAACAAATAACTTGTTGCCAGAAAATATTGTTTATACCATATAACCCATCATGGAGGATTTATAATATGTGTGTAGATAAAGTTATGTATGCAACTCTGCATAATTTGGCCTTAAAACACACGTGCGATCTTATTATGAAACTCGCCTATCGGCTCGTTTCATGAAAATCGCACTAGTGTTTTAAGGCCTATCATTATGCAACCGTTGCATAAACTACTATTGTGTGAAATATTACAACATGCACTTCAGACTGGATCACATTTAAAGCCAATACACTTAAATTCAAACTGTACAAGCTAGTAAAAACGCCTTACCGAACTGTAAGTTCTCTCGGCAAATTGAGTAGTTAATAAAATCGCCGTACCGCCCGCGCACGTTCTTCACATAAAACGGTTCGTGAGTCTTGCTTTTCTATCATTAACTCGACCAAATTAATGTCAATCACTTTTATTGATGGATAAATAAAACACAGTAGCACCTATTCCCGGTGGGCCTTATCCCGTCAAACTATAAATTTCAACTCTTAAGAGCCAACCGATAATTATCTTAAGCCCAACGCTGTCCCTAATTTACAACTCTCGTTCCTCGGTCAGTGGTCTTATTGAAGTATTTTCGACCTAATTAAAATATCTCCCTTTCAAGTTTTTACCCAAGTTCGCTCTTATTAATGTTAAAATGTTGGAGTTTCAAAAGAGTTACGGGCTGATATTAATTTTATTAACTATTCGATCAATGTTAGAGGTCTTGTACTTGGCTCGAAGGAAATTAAAAGATGCTTCCGTTTTATAAATCCGTAAATTGAAAATTTTGAAATACTTAGCCGTTTCTTTTGTGAAACGTCGGCACTTATTCCGATATTAAAAAGATACTTTATCATTTCATTGTTCCTAGATTCACAATCGATACTTAGAAGGTTTTATCTGTTAAAAGCTCCTAAATATTTATCAATTCTTCTTTGTGTCTCTCTTGTATTTAGTTTGTGTTATTTGATTATAAATTATCTATATAAATTTCCCGTTACAGTCCTAAATGCCCGTGTGATGGAGATCGTATGTGAATCGTAAATTATTTTAAAACTAGTATCTCTGTACCGACAAGCCGTTTATGTCGCATAAATCAAGATTAAGTACGAGCATACGGGTCATACCTCAAAACGTGTCAACGATAAATCAGTGGGTAAATAAGAAATTCGCCCCATCTAATTCATGGTGACTTCAAAGTGAGAGAGGGTAAATCGTAAAACTGGAACAAGACTGTTAAACTTGATCGTAGGGTAAAAAGTGTTATATTTTGGTTTAATTGGTCTCAAAGGAGAGATTGGTTTTTCTCGGTTTGTTTTAAACTTTAAAGAAAGTTTCTCGTAGCCAGTGTATTTTCATTGCTACTGTATCTTCTTATACATATGAAAAGTCATTTTCTGATTGACTGACTGACTGATTCATCATCGTCTAGCTGAAAATACTGAAGCTAAAAACATGAAATTAAAAAGTGAAATTTTTGTTTTTTTTTGTGACTTAGGTGGATTTACTCTACCTTGAAGGGGGTTCAAGGTTGTGTCAAAATTCATATGTAAAAAATGAATAAAGCATGATGATTATTTCCCAAAATTTTTGTATAATATAAATAAATAAATCAGGGGACAATCTTTACACAAATTGATCTAGTCCCAAAGTAAGTTCTAAAGGCTTGTGTTATGAGTACTAGACGACGATATAAATACTTATATAGAGAAATAAATACTTAAATACATAGGAGACATCCAAGACTCAGGAACAAACATTCGTGCTCATCACACAAATATTTGCCCTTACCGTCTTTCAAACCCGGGACGCTAGCTTCGGAGGCAGGGTCACTACCAATTAGGCTATCCGCGTCGTCAATAGTATAATATATTAAAACAATAATTAGACACGTATTAAGCTGATCGTCAAAATTCAATCCCTAAGGGTGAAATGGGTTTAAACATAAGAACACTTGAAATAAACATAGATTTACTTACGATTTATTCTCAGAAATGTTCCGACATGTTTCGAATTGATTCGAATATACGAAATCCTAATACTGTTCTTTGCAAAAATATTATGTTGTTTCTTAAAAATAGTGGAGCAAAATTCATTGTCGTGACTAACAACCAGCCAAGCCCTCAGTATTTGATTCGCCGTCAGCAGGCGAAGGATAGTTGGAGAATCACGTCCCAGATAAAGACAATGAATCCCAAATAAGCCCAATCTTAATGCAACAGGCGGATACGAGTATGTCGCAGCCGGTAACTTGCTTAAAAGCAAACCTTCCCGAGTCAAAGTTAAAAGTTTCTTTATCAAATATAAACTTCGCTGGCATGAAACTTCAAGATAGTCGAAATCTATTCATAAAACAAAGTACGGATTTAACAGGTTATAATACACTTCCGCAGTTTAAACTAAAGTTTAAACTTGGGTTTGTTCTTTTAACTTAGAGATTAATAAATACATCTTAAACATTTTTATCAAGCTGCGATAGAGATGTAACGCTTGTTAACAATATCAATAATTTGTTTGAAGGTACGTTAAAATTATACAAATTGTATTAATCTCTTCCTCACAGCAATTTCGTAACTAATATCAACATTAGCTCGTATTCCCGGAACAATAAAAAAACGACACAGAAGTAATAAAAAACACCAGAACAGAAAACAATGTTCAACGACGCGTAAAAATATCGATACAATAACCAATACCGTCGTTTGTTAAGTTTCAGAAACCGGTATCTTGTAATGGATCACTTAATTTCGATTAACTCGACGGACTCGACCAAAGAACAATACCACGCCGGAAATTACTCGTTCTCACTTTTTGATCGTTTTTTACGTTATTTTCGGTACGGAATTTTGGCCGATCCTTAACAAATAATGCACTTTTAAAAGAAAAAAAAAGTGTGTGTGTGTCAGCTCCGATGCACGACAGGAGTTTACTCCTTACGGACGATTATAAAATAAACCAGTACCCATCATACCATGCTGTCATTTTTCATTTTTCGACATTTGACAGTAAATAATAAATTTTCATATTAATGAATATAAACATGTGACTCATTGAATATAATAATTAATTGACACTTCGGGTCCCGTCGTCTTCCGATTGAGATCCGAGTTTTACCGATGGAAACATATTAATTCATTATTATTCACTATATCTGTATGCAATGCGAAGCGACCGGCTAACATCAATCTTCGGCTAACATCGTGTGACTTCGTGTGACTCCGTAGCGTGTGACAGTGTGACATCGTAGTTTGATTTTACTCCCCATGATTTTTCATACCCCGGGCTTATATATGAAAATCGATTCTTAAGGAGTATACTTCGTTCGCGTAGAAGCCGGGATTTCCTGGATAAAAAGTAGACATGATAACTGTGACTGAAACACAATTAAGTCACAATCAATCGGGATCGTTGTTTTTAAAGGGTTTTGGGTAATTACTTATACTTTATTGTCATAGCACTGGAGTATTTACTTGAGTTATGCACTGTCTTATAAAGTACTCTCTGTTCCCAACTGTCAAGCATACTCTGTGCCAGCGCAGTTATGCCTCTTCGCCTAAGCTCTGACAGAGCGTATCGCTCAAACTTGTAGCCATTATATTAATGGCCTATCAATATATTGCCTATAGTTATACAACGTATTATTTAACTTCCAAACTAATTTGTTTGAATATTTGCTTTGTAAATTGGGTGGAATCTTTATTAAGACTTTGCGATACCCCAATTTTCTCATGCGCATTGTTACGGCTAATGATTTTAATAATGGGGTAGGCGTATTTATACTTATCAAAAGGCTTTATTAGTTTTAATGATTTGTCTGTAGTCAGGACCTTTTGGATTGGATTTGAAACAGTAATGACGTGTGTCGATGGCGGATATTAAGTTCTTGTTGGAGCGTGACTGATGTATGTGCATTAATATTATCATTAAATCATTAAAATGTATTTAGGCTTGTCGGTGATAGTGTATAATGTTTGTAAAATAATTTACAAATGCGCATAAAAACTTCGGAAACTGACTATAAAAAGTAACAGCATTAATATGTAAACATAAAAAAAATAGGTATGTTTTATGTTCCGTTCTTAAGCCATGCGATTTATATTGTTCATTATAATGTACTCGGCAACATCACTGCCAACACCCAATTCTTTTTTTTTTTATCAATTTTTTATAAATCTCGGAAAACGTGTATTTTATGACAGTATTATTTATTATCATCCTAATTTTTGTATCCGGTGAGTAAGTTATGTATGACGATTGCCTAATATCGTCGAAATATTGAGAGCCCTCAAAAACTCAAAGCTGCGGTAAAAACCTGTCTATAAAAATAGTGTTACTTTTCAAGAATTAAAATTTTCTGTGCAGTATTTCATGAATCTGCAATATCTTTATAGCGTGCAAACATTGCTTTACGCTCCGCTGAAACTAAACCTAGTCGTAATTTTGAGACTGGTTCTCCAACACGATCATTTAAAAACCAACTTTATACAAACGAAACAAAATTGAATCTCCTTCGTACCAAGCGCTGTCTGTATTGAGTTAGCAATGTCCAGCGTATGAGAGAAAAAAGTAAGAATCCGCCATGTCTGACCATTTCCGACGGCTATTATTCTGTCTCCCTCTATATCCGTTTCCGCTTGTCGCGAAAACAAAATACTGGCAGCGGACAAAAAAGGCTTTGCAATTCAGTGTTCATTAAAAGTGAAAATGACCCCTATTTTTTGATGGCACTGATATAAAATTTGCTGAATGAATAGCTCATTGACCACCAGATTGGAGTGGTCATTGAGTCCAAGCAATTGAGCGCGATAGTAATGTAGGCAGATGGAGCGCAGTAAAAACGTGTCAGTGTATAGAAGGAAATATATATAACGTTACTAGATGTATGAATTAGTAATATGATAAGACAATATTTTACAATTCTCGGCATCACCGAACCATTGCAATTTGTTTGACTTTTGTCAGTTGTCATGTCACACAGAGCACCAATATAATCACTATGTGCTTTGACACTATTTGTCGTGTGAGCATAGAGGAGCATAGCATAGACTGCGTATACCAACATAAGAAACAAACAGACTTTGTCAACGTCAAAAGATTAATACTCAACTTGGCAGTGCCTATGTAGCGAGGATAACCGAGAGTTCCGACAATGGCCGAATGTAGTGAAATGACGAATTTTCTTTAGCTGCACCTCTATTCGGGAACACTAAGTGATGTTACAGCGACTTGCGAGCGAGATTTCTCATCCCACTCTTTCGCACGACGCGTAGCGAGTGAGATGCGAGTCTCGCTCGCGGGTCGCTGCAGTATCTCTTAGATGTTCCCGAATAGACTCCCTGATTGTTGATAAAATACGCAGCGAAAATGGTACTTTTTAGGCTTTGATGTTATTTCAATAGTTTTTCCCAATGAAACGTGCGTCGAGAACGTCATCCCAAGTTCTTAAAATTTTGTTAGTCACCGTCTCGTTTCTTCCTTTGTTTTTCATCTCGTTCTGGATTTCATTTTATTATATAGATATTTATTTACATTAGCCCGGAATGTCCGATATTTATTAAGTATTTTTTTATTTCCATGCGCAGTGTACTGTAAATACTATTAAATTCAGGCTTCCGTAGTATAATCAAATCAGTATGTGCACCGTACAAACAATAGGAATCAATCGAATAAATACCTTGCACGCCAAGCAAATGTCTAGCGTCCTTCAGGTCTCGTGTTCTTTTTGACGCAAACAACTTTAACGTTAGTTCGAGTTTTTTTTCGGTGGTTTTCAATATTTGACCAGGACTTTCCTAGCTATTTTTAGCAGTTGCGTTTAATATTTTTTCCATTAACTATTATTACTACTATTCTATTCTATTTTTGTTAACTTATTGTAAACAATCTCTATAATTCATTAAAATAAATTACGTAAACTTAGAGATCAACTAAATCGCATTAACTAAAACAGTTTTTGGCGTCGAATCAGTCTAAATTCTAAAGCAAATAAGAGCCTTTGTAAAATACATCACCATGCATTTGGAAGCTGAGTTTTCGACTTTTCTCGCATCGCAGTCGCGGGACCAACAAACAACCGTTGACGTTAAGTGAAAAGTTAGGTTGTTTGCGCTTTTAACCAGTCTCTGGTGCCGAAAAAACACCCAGTATTGACGTAAAAACCATATTTAATTGTATTTATGCATGAAAGGAAAAGTTTTACTTCGGACGAAATGTATTTGCATTTCGTATTATTTTCTCTGTTTGGTCTAGCTCGCCGTTAATACTTCATTATTAGGCAATTATTGGTTAATTAATCAAGAAGACATTATTTTCATCATTCTATGCAGGTTTCCTCACCATATTTTCCTTCACTGAAATTCTCGTTTTAGATATCGCATTCAATTCTGCACATGAGATCCGAAAACCTCAGAGCTACAAGCCGGGAGTTGCGGCCACGCGTTGAACTTATGCCCAAATTCAGAAAGGCCACTGAAATTGATTTCTAATTAAAGTGACGTTTGAGTGACGTTTTTGTATAGGGTGACAACTAGTTGAGGGACATTTAACTATTTAATCTGTAATCAAATGCTTAAGTGGCGTTTCTGAATTCGGCCATTAGTCTACCAGTGCAAAATCAAGCACCATTTAAGCGTAAGATCTTAATTTGTCTGCCTAGTTACTATTAAGAATCATACTACGACACTCGGTCGTATTGTGTCCTTTGTTAAAGGGCACAATGTATTCAGAGTCATCGAATAAATCTTATCTTTATCTTTATCTTCTTCATTATCTTTACTAATCTCACGTTTACCTTTTACATACTCTTGTTACTATTACTTTAATTGTAAACTGATTCGTTTCAGATATTGTATTGTGTGAAGTGTAGTGTGTTACGGTATAATTTAATTTCTTCTTTACATGTAATATTAGCTTTATTATCTCCCATTTCCTCTGGATACCAGTAAGTTTCTACAAACTGGTTGGCATCCAGCTGGTGAGTGAAGATAAACATAGCGCTTCGTTGGTATCCACATCATAGACCTAGTTATGAACTCAAAGGGAACAAAACTCCTTAATTGCCACATAAAGCAGTCTTCACCCTTTTAATCATATCAAAAGAGCAATCTTCCGGCCGGATGGCCGACCAACGACAGTTTACAACTCACTTCATAATAATCCAAAAATATATCCGGAACTCTATATCCAAGCAACAAAGATCAAATTGCCTAATGCCAACCCCAATCTGCGACCAAGTAGTAATTAGAAAAGTTCCAGAAATAACGATGTTCTATCATATTACAAATTCGGTTTTGATTTTTCGAAAATCTAATTTTAAGATTTACTCTTTCGTGGCGGCAACTTATGTTTTAATTAATATTTCGCTTTGAAATTTTCTTAGACCCCTTAAGAGAAGGTTTTAATAACATTTTATTGCTTAACGTTCCATCTTAAAATGAATTAAACATAAGTATTTCTGTCGTTTTCCTTACGCTTTTAATTTGACCTAGAATTAAGCGATTATTTATCTTTTTATGTGTAAACTATAATTGTTTGCCTTTTTGTTAATTTGAGTGAAAGATGAGATCAGCAAATTCAATGTCACTAGCTAACCATCCACTTATA
Source organism: Tortricodes alternella (assembly GCA_947859335.1). Classification (NCBI taxonomy): domain Eukaryota; kingdom Metazoa; phylum Arthropoda; class Insecta; order Lepidoptera; family Tortricidae; genus Tortricodes; species Tortricodes alternella. The sequence goes on from OX401981.1 coordinate 5,951,096, forward strand.
GGTATAGAAACAGATACCTTGAGGTTTGCTGAGATTTAAACAATAAGCGATTTAAAATATTAGTATTAGTTGCGATAGGTAACCATTATGAGAAAATTTCTTTAGCACGTAAAGTAGTCTAAGTAATATTTTGTTGTCATGTTGTTAGTGTATTAAACTTTATTAATAATAACTCGCTTATAGCCCGTTGTAACGAGTTCAAATTATTGACACAATAACGCACGGTATGACTTGTAGTAGCTCAAATTCCCTCACGTAATATAATGTCATTTAAACACGTCCCTCAACAATTGCTATCGACTTCTCTTTCCTTCCCTCTAATTTTAAGCAGGACGTCATATTAAAACCAATGGTAATGTATACGTAATATGAGCATAATGCCGTTTTATTGCATAATAAAGTTAGCATTTTATCATGCGCGGCTTTACTACAATGTACGCCGAGACATTCATATTAATAAATATTAATATAAGGGCATTAATTTTATGAAGCCTAAGAGGTGGAAACAAACAGGAGGCAAGTGAATATTTATGGCTCCACGTACTTCCGAAGTATAAAACGTGTGGTATGATGAACTGCCTTTGCATTATGTGGAAGGTAAGAATGTTGTTCGTTTCTAGATTTATTTTATCAGTATTATCATTTTCATTAACGTTTTATCTACCTGACGTTGGTAATTTAATGCCCTTTTCAATTAATCTGGAGGTATATTTTGAAATTAACTTGGGCTATGATTTCTTGTCGACCGAGCGAGCGAAGCAAGCCAAGCGTCTCCGTTTCAACTTGTGCAAAAATTCTTTCGTATGTCCAGCGTATGTCCGTCGGCTATCCGGCGTCTGTCCATTTGTTCTCGTCTACAGGTAGCAGTACTCAACCGATTCTCGTGAAATTTTGTGAGCAGGTTCGATAATTATATAGATTTTTTTTGTCGATTCAGTTTTTCGAATTTTTTCAAAATGGCAAAGATAGGGGGGTTTTTGTAATTACAAACTTATTTGCGGTGTTGGTAAACTGATCCGACCTATATCGATGTATCGGGATAACAGATTTCCACCGGCAAAGTTAAGTTTGTCACGAGGTCTACAGCTCACGGAGCCACTAGTAATATTGTACTAAAATAATTCGCTATATTGGTACTGATGGAATATTGGGGTGTTAAAACAAGTAGATAATTTAAATAAAGCAGGAAAAAAAAGCTAAAAATACACTTGAAATGTCAATAGTCGATTTAGGGAGCAAAGTTTGTAAAACTGTAAAAGAATAAACGATACCCATAACTCAGACGACACGAAAGAAAGTAAGCTAAACAAAAATAAAAGGCGGTGTTTGTGAATCGACGTCTAAGTTTATTTTTCAAAGGGCCATAATCATTGAGAGGCGAACTTTATTACGTTTTACGAAGATCCTTAGATGTTAAAAGTAAACAGGGGCACGGGGGCTAAATGTTGATACATTTACAGTAGAAAATATTGCAAAACATAAATGTAGAAGATTTTAATGTGTTTCACAGTGATAGGCCAGTAATGCTAAGGAAAGTCAATCACAGGGCAAGAGGGTAAAATATATTCTTTTTCTTCCAACTACGCTTTAATTCCATCAATATTGCCTTAAATACTCAACACAAAGCAGCCCTTATTTGCTCTAGAGCAAATAAAGTTGCATACAAAATTCATTATTGCACTGTTTTGTGTTTTTTTTTTTAATTTGGTTAGTTGATCAATATGTTTACACTCAAGAGTCAATGTAGAGTCAATGTAGAGTCAATGTGGAGTAAATGTGGAGTAAATGTGGAGTTAATGTGGAGACAATGTGGAGTCAATGTGGAGTCAATGTGGAGTCAATGTAGAGCCATACCAGGATCGAAACTGCTTTTTACGTCGCTAATCAGGTTTTAGTTTTTAACTTTACTTTGACTTTTCTTTTACCAACTTTTGGCAGTAGTTGAAAGAAAAGCAGATTATGCACCTCACATTCAGTGATTCAGTGATTCAGTGATTTTTGGAGCCCTCCCTTACGCTCAGGCTCCAAACTAACACTCGGCGCAATAATGAATAACTTTCTGCTTGGTGCAACAATCTACTATTTCTAAATGATTGCAAATTAAAGAGTTTAAATGACAGGGACAATGTAAACATATCCGTGCAGTTTGATTATATGGACTTCTTTCCGAATTATCAAATATATTTTTTTGTCTAATTTGACGTCATTTATGTGGGATTTATTTCATTCTTTATTTGATAGTATAGTGCAAATAATCTAAGTTTACAAATTTTATTCAGAAACAGATATATACCTATATTTCACAGCGCTTGAAGATTCCACTGTTACCATGTTGATTCCGAGCTGCGAGAGAGTATGAGAAATGTAAACAAATTAACGAGCGAGATACCCCTGTGTATTCATGAATATTGCTGGCAGCTTCTGCTTAATTTTTTATTTTTGCGTTTGGTAAATTAACTAGTTGTAAACTGTATGAAGATAGAGCTCATTTTAATTTTAAATGCTACAGTAGCAATTTACGTCGGGCAGTTTAATAAAAATGTAACGGTTAGCTACGCTCATTTGCGTGTTAACGCGTTTTTTATGTGTGAGCTGAATGATGCTGGCGGTTTTCTTAGCACTGATGTAGATATTGAAACCATGATTCTGTCTACGGTATAAAGCTAAGCTCAAACCAATGCTGTATCGCGCACAAATTCATTCGTATAGACTGCAGAAAAATCTTCCTCTAAACAGAAGTATAAGTTTTGAAACTGACTGTAAGTATAGAATAAAAATGCGACACTAAATCAATAACATTCTATATTGCATTTCATTTATTTGACACCCAAGTTTCCCCTGTAATAAAGCCATCAATAAAGTGAGTAAAAAGTTTTTAAAACAATATTTAACATCTCTATCCATGTGTAAGCGTCAAGGAATAGCGAGATGGTGTCAAATGATATACGATTATTATTATAGTCAATGGAAGTATAAACTTTGAGTTGTTGTAGAAAGGTTGATTTCGAGTTACGAGCTTTGTTAATAGTGACGATTGGTGGGTGATTCTCTACTTGCGTAGCGAACACTCGCCGTTGAGTTCGATACAAGTTTATGTTTTTTTAGGTGATAGGCCTCCATCTGTGAGTGGAGTCTCGGCGAAGAGTCAGCAGCAGTAAACCTGCGGGAAATAAGTATACTTTTATCATAAATATTTAGTCGTTCAAGTTCTTATTGAAAATTAAGAAACGATATTGAAATTATATACTGTTTTAACTTATTAAGTAGTTGGTCTAAAAAGAAAAACCTATAAATTCGTTCTTAAAATAGACTATTCGCTCCTCGTAAGATTGAGCAAGAACGGTGAAGTATGAATAAATCCTAAATTTACTTTTATTTTCCTTAAAAGCGACATGGTAAAAGCGCTGACGTTTTCATGCTAAAATATGGAGATAAAGTCATTAGCAATTTTTACTTTAATGAGAAGATGTCGCTTGGGTTCGAAGGGCCGCCATTCCTTCTTCACGGTCAGCAAAATATTATCATACAAATTTTGCTAGCAATGGTCAAATGAATCTTGCAAAAAATCTTAAATAGGTATATGATATTATTTCATTGGTTTTTGTTATTTTTTGAATTTGCTTGGTATTTGCGGCATTTTATTAATAATAGTGTTTTTAGAATAATGAGATTTTGAATAGAATAGAATAATTTATTTTCCACAAAGAGTACAAATAACATCGATATGAGTGTCCAACGGACCCCAAACTAGGCTGGGCCTATATCTTGGGATCCCTAGTGTGAGGTATAACAATTTTTAGTCTGTAAGTAATTTAAACGTGTATACTTTTAATGATCTTGATCGTTAGGTCTAATGATTATACTGATTGTTTTCAAAGTTGAGGGCGTAGGTTCGATTCCCGCCAAAGTACTTACTCATAATAATATCAAAATAATGAACAGGGAATTGTTTTTGGCTTTGAGTCAGGTTAGGAATCGACCCATGATATTCTAGTTTGGGCCGTTGCATTATTTAATTAATCCAAAAGATTATCATGTCATTTCTTGTTCGTATTTTGAACACTGATAAAATGAATGTTTTTAGGTGACTAGGGAGATTATTCAATAAACAGATTAGAAAATGGTAAATTAGTCGCATCGCATAAGTATCTATTTTTTTTATCGGGATTTTAACAATGTGTATACGTGTGTGTGTACAGTGCATTCGTTTGTAAATCTTTTTATTTTGATAGTGAAGAAATTGTAAAGAAATTGGAGGAACTAGAAATGGGATAATGGGAATATAACAGAAAAAGTGACTGACATAGTTTGAACGTAGATTAAGCCACTAGACTATAGCAGAGCGGGAACATGTAGACACCCACAAGACCGTATTTTTACTCCCGCGGCCGGTGTATTTTCGGCTGCTCATTGTTATTATAGCATCCCCGATGGATGACAGCCCCTCTTAATTTCCAGTAAATCGAGCCACTCTTTAGATGGGCTGCATCTGAGTAAACATTCCACGACCGCTGATTAAGGCCTGGTGTAGATGAACGACTTTACCAAACGCGTTTGATTTGAATATGATGTTATTTTCCCCCGATTTCACTTTATTTTTGGAAATAAAAGTATCTTATTTATTAATCTGATATCAAAAATATCTACTGACCAATTTATATGTATACAACCTGTCAACCGTTGATCAATACACATAAAACAGTACCGTGACTCACTTACAGACAACGCACAGCCTAAACGGGTGGTCCTAGAGGTTTAAAATTTGGAGGAGATATTCCTCGAGTACCCTAGAGGTGCACTAAGGATTGTATGGAAAATACCGCGGTCGAAGCTGTGGCGGGTCCACTAGTCCATCCAAAATTTCTCATTTACACTTGTTGCTAGGATTTAATTTGTCACTTAGAATTAGTTTTGTAACATATTTACATACAACATCAACATCAGCAACATATTTTCATACTTTTTATCCCTTAGGTATTAAAAAACTGTGGTATTGGTATAAGTGCATTCAAGTTTAAAAAGCTTGATTTTATTTTTGTGATTATTTTTATACAAATAAGTTAATTTGTTTAATCATTTCAAATTAAGTAAATTGTTGCTAACGATTTATAAACTTAAGTCTTTATCCTCTGCTGCACTGGGAGTGAAGAAATAGCATAGAATGCGTGCAGATGCTTATCATCCTGGCATGTCGTAAAAGTCGACTAAGGGACGGGTCCTCTCCAACATGGTGGACTATCTGTATGGGCGATGGGCTGATCCCCTGTCACCATACGGTTCATCATACCATCTAAGACTAATTAATCGAACGTGGCCACAAGTAGTCTTGTGGCTCTGCCCACCCCATTAGGGATTTCGGGCGTGATGCTATGTAAGTCTTTATCTTGGCTTTTTTAAGACTTTTGCTTTAAAGAGAATACAAAACGTTAACAGTCAGTACTGTACTTTCCTCTTTTTCAGTCGCTTACGACTTTTAAAAGCCACACTTTTGCGGTGGATCTTACAGCAGCAGTGGATAATCTCATCAATTTATCGAAAGCGTCTGACCTGTCCAAGGATATTATTAAGTCACTGCAAGCGGAAAGCCAATATTTAATCATATTTTTTTGCAACCGATGTTATTGTCGAATAAAATTGTAACAAACAGAACTTTATAATTCGTTGGAAATATGGTTCATATTTTGCTAATTGGGCCACTAGAAATGCATTCCAAAACTAAGAAGTAAAGAGAAGTAGAATGTTGTAAATGGTGTTTATTAAAATATAGGAGTAGGAAATGTAGAAAATGTAGGAGATGTAGGATGGAAATGTAGGAGTGTCGTCACATTAAAAACGTGTTAAATTACGGCAGACTTTATGATCTAACTGTAGGCGTTAATTTTGTTATACTTTGGACTTTCCTTAAAACGGACGATATCGTAATCTAAACAACTACATTAACATTACACTTGTATGTACTATACTTATCTATTATGAGTCACTAATAGTCCCTACTTCGATAAAAATACCGATGTAGGGCTTGTACTAAATTACTTCTAAAGAAATTATAGGAACTGAATATTCTATAAATCGTTTTCGATGTAATGAAATTCGATGAAAAATTTGCCGGCAATTCAGGGGGCATCCTCTAACATTGTATTACTTCTGTAATGAATCTAACAAAAACAGAGGAAGACAGTAAGCTGAGTGCATAGTTTTTATTTTTTCAGATTGTTATACCTACATTCGCTATAAACTACCTTCTCACTGAACCATAAATATTTTGCCATATAAAAATGTTCTTCTTGTTCTTAAATGAACTTCTCTGCTGCACTGGGAGTGAAAAAATAGCATAGAATGCGTGCAGATGCTGATCATCCTGGCATGTCGTAAAAGTCGACTAAGGGACGGGTCCTCTCCAAGATGGTGGACTATCTGTATGGGCGATGGGCTGATCACCTGTCACCATACGGTTCATCATACCATCTTAGGACTAATTAATCGAACGTGGCCACAAGTAGTCTTGTGGCTCTGCCCACCCCATTAGGGATTTCGGGCGTGATGCTATGTATGTATGTATGTAAAAAATGTTGAATTCAGTGGGAGTTGAAATTTAAATTAATTTTAACGCCAGAAAATAAATGAGCCAGCCCTGAAGAAAATGTGAGCAGACTAAATGTCCTTGTCCCTATCTTATCCACACACGATAGTTTACGGGCACTTTGCGTAATGACCGATTTCATTAAACGCCTCGTAAGACAGCCTGAAGCACTGTATAGTGCATCTCGATAACGAAAGCTCATTCTCGAAATGGTATTGTTAAGGCTTATGACACAGTGATAGGAGTTACTTGTAAGGAAAGGCTATTTTTTCTTTTTCTTCAGTGCATGGAGGTCTGCCGTGCTGTAAATTTGAAACTGGCACCAATTAGAATTCAGAATAAAAATTATAAATAAAAATTAGCGATCAGTATTTTATCGAATATAAAGATGGCTCTGGAATACTCTTCACACTAGTAGCGCAATATGTAAGATGAAGCATTTTGGCAGAAAGATGGACAGACAAAAAGAAATGGTATCATTAATTACTCGTTTACAGATTTTGTTTCTTAATTTAATCCACGACCGCCGTTTACTACTCTGGGGTTGTATTTGAAAATGCATACATCTAATAGATATGTAACTATTAAAAAAAACCGGACAAGTGCGAGTTAAACTCGCGTGGAGAGGGTTCCGTTCCGTACATGATTATCTGAAATTTACTACGTTACTTTAAATACCATAGACTTCTTATAGGTTTTCCTGTAATCTATAGCTAAAGAACTATTTTCTGTATTTTTTTCAAAATTTTAGCCCCAGTAGTTTCGGAAATAAGGGGGGGGGGGGGTGGTCAATTTTCGCCTATGTTCCTAAATAACTTCTTAACTATTTTACTTAAAATTCAAAAGAATTTATTTATGATCCATACAATAAGCCCTTTCATTTGATATGTCACACAATATAGGATGCAGAACTTTTTTTTTAAATTTTCTAATTGACCCCCCAAAAGTGGCCCCCATGTTTAAAATGCATATATTTACGTCACGCGTCCGTGTTGCGGTCACCGACTTACATATGTATACCAAATTTCAACTCAATCCATCCAGTAGTTTCGGAGCAAATTGGCTGTGACAGACGGACAGACGGACAGACGGACAGACAGACAGACAGACAGACAGACAGACAGACAGACAGACAGACAGACATACACACGAGTGATCCTATAAGGGTTTCGTTTTTTCCTTTTGAGGAACGGAACCCTAAAAAGGAATCAAAATGGCATAGGTGCCTACAGGTTTGTACACCACTTAACCCATTACAGTGATAGTCAGTGCTAGTCCCTACCCAGCTTTTACTAAAAACCGCCTATTTCCAATTCCAATTGCACCAACCTTAGGGACAACTGAACGCAAAGCGAGTAAGCGGTAATGCGGTGAGCGACACGAATAAACACCTCGCCCGTGACAAAATGCATTCAGGCCGGGACACGCTGGTGTTGTGGGCGATGGGTTCAATGAACCCGGTTAAAGTATACCAGTACGTCATAAATATAATACCTACCGTTGTCACTTTAATGTCTTATGAAAGCTTAGGTTGAAAAACAAATCATCGCGTAATATTATCGTGGGCCAGAATCTACACATTACGAGTATCAATAAATTATCATCTACACACCTACAAAGTACACAACAGTTACCATATCCAAAGAATAACAGGCGCCTCATTCGGGAACGCTAAGTGATTCTGTAGCAACTCGTAAGCCAGATCTCTCATCTCGCTCTTACGCATTTCGCGTCGTGCGGAAGAGTGGAATGAGAAATCTGGCTTACGAGTCGCTACAGAATTACTTAGCGTTCCCGAATGAGGCGCCAGTTCCGTTTCTACATATTATTCTGTATTAAAATTTGCTTGCATACAGGGCATAGGAACCAAGGTAATAGTAGTTTATGCAACGGTTGCATAATGATAGGCCTTAAAACACTAGTGCGGTTTTCATGAAACGAGCTTTAGCGAGTTTCATAATAAGATCGCACGTGTGTTTTAAGGCCAAATTATGCAGAGTTGCATACATAACTTTATCTACACACATATTATAAATACTCCATGATGTGTTCAGAAACAATATTTTCTGGCAACAAGTTATTTGTTGCAATCGTGGCTGCATATTTCCGATATCCGGCGCATTTTTACATCACACAGTCACTCCGAGAAGACTACTATTCATATTTTCAACTAAAACGTAAATTACAAACAACTTTTTCTATTCAATTCAACAACAATTCTACTTTCGTTCAGCAAAAAACCAACATAATGGCGGCAATTCAATCCTCCGTCAAGACCATTTTTTTTTAAATCATAGACAAACGAATGAAGTCTCTATTCTCACGTCACATCTCAGATCAAATGTCGTTGTGTTTATATTAAAAAAACACACTGAATTGATGTTTCGTATCAATAACTGTTTAATATCTATGGACACTAGAATAGAGACCCACTTGAGTTTTGACAGCTGTTCCAAATTGAATCTCATTTCGATACTAAAATCGATACTGCACATTGCAGCACTGGTTTTACCTAATTGGCTGTCACAATGGTGGTCATTTCCTACGGTTTTTGATGACACTATGGAGGTTTTATGATATGGGTGTAGATAAATAAACATTTCGATATTTTTGGATCTGTATGCAAAAACCATTTTGATGTTATAGTGCGAACATTAATTATAAAATGCTAATGACACCTGTTACCTATACTTTGTAATGACTTCGGTTTTTTACCTGTAATATAACATAGGTATTTGTTTGAATTCCTTATTTTTAACTATTTGTTAAAAAGTATAAGCATCTATGGTGAAAACTATCTATAACTAATGAATTCCTTTGAAAAAGTCATCATTGCTGCATCCCTGACCTTATTTTGGTCGTATGCGCTTCTATTTAACTCTTCAAGTCTGTGATTGTTCTGGTTTGTTTCTTTTCTCTGGTTATAATTTTGAATAATATAAATTCCTAAAAATTATGGTCTTGTTTGACATGGAGGCTCTACCACCTAGGCGATCGTTAGAAACCATCAAATATTTGAGAAGAATTTTAAAATATAATTACCTAATATTGTTATGATACGATGGGTAGAACTGTAGAAACCTGCTATAACTTTATCCATTATTTTCACGGGAATCACTGCAATGGCATAAAAGCATTCGTCCCTTAGACAAACGTTAATGGAATGAAATGAAGAACAATAAGGAATCTGATATAAGTAGTCGAAACCAATGTTATTTCAATAGAGCTGGACCCGGATCTATAAGTGATGTGGGAGCACTTTGTTAGTCTTACCTTAAGTGTGCAACTTGCGATATTAGATCTGAAGTCTCTTTATTTGAAGTAGATAAGACAAAACTGAAGGAAGGAATGCATCGGGAAACATAAGGAATGCGTTGAGTGTCCGTGGAGTGGTGAGTTTGTCGTAATTGCGTAAAAACTAAATACAATCTAAACAGTGTGAAAAAGTTTCATGCTCTTGGAATTGCTTGCTCCATAATTAGATTTCCTGGTGAGTTGTAATTGCCTAGTCAATTTTGTTGTAATTCCGCAACTGTGTTGAGACGATGCAGGCGGTGCAATATAAATAGAAGTTAGCACGTTATTTGTTTTCCATTGTAAGTCGCACCTTGCAACTAAAACAATGGCGTCTTAGTAGGTCTTAGATTTAAAAAGTTAATAACTTATTTTACTTGTCACAAGACATAAAAATACTTTTGATTCAACTCTCATTGCACTGCTTTAGAATTTGAGGACAAAATAAACATATAATAGCAAAGAAAATAATAATAACCTCTAAGAGACCAGACACTAGCGTCTTTAGAGTGTCGGCGTCTTGTCAGCGTCCACGCAGCGCCGACGCAACGCTCGCGCGGCGATGCCAGCATCGTTTTTTGTCCGTTGGCGTCTTGCAAGCGCCCGCGCAGCGTCGACGCAACGAACATCAGCATCGAGGCGCCGCTAGTGTGGACAGCGCAATGTTTAATAAAATAAAATCAGTGTGAAAATGGATTCCAACGAAGAAACAATGTTACCGTTACTGCTAAAACTCATCCTGGGGTGGTGACTGCATTTCGGACATTACGTGTGTTCCCTATAGTGCCAACATAACTGACGGTGTTGAGACGCGGTCGTGAGCAGTGGGGCGATGGGAATACGTTTTGCACTGTCCATCGTGCGAGCGGCGCCTCGACGCTGCATGAGCTTTGCGTCGACGCTGCGCGAGCGCTGGCAACACGCCAACGCAAAAGACGCCGCTGGCGTCGTGGCGCCGCCGCGCGAACGTTGCGTCGGCGCTGCGCGGGCGCTGAAAAGACGCCGACGCTCGTAAGTTAGTTCAGAATCTTACATAATTAATCATTGCTCACTACATGTTTCCCATTTTCAATACCTTGCCATATTCAAAGATTGTATAAGTAACATCCTTGTTTTGTGAACAACCACAAAGCGGTCAACTCGATCAAAGATTTATGTTTTACCTGCAACCCGTTTCATATGTCACAAGTAGTCTTTTCTGAGTAATATTTATTGCCCTAGATTAATACGTTAGGTCGAGTTATCTCCCCCAAGCCTTAACTAGGGAATTATGGGTCATTTTGAACAAAGTTCAAGAGCCCACCTACAGATATAATGAATCAAATTGTTGGCCACCCGCGCATCCCAAATAGTACAAGAGTTGTGAATGATATCTTTTTAAACCTTCAAAGAAAATATTGTTATTTAATATGGTACTGGATAACTTCCTTGATTTATAAATGGTATTATTCTTTATAAGGAAGAGTCACGCTTTCATTAGTCAGTAAGGTAGAGGTACATACTGCGAGTAACAAAGGATCGTTAGCACTTGAACTTTATCGGTATTTGGGTTAGAAATATGGGTGCTGGAATAGTAGTTTATGCAACGGTTGCATAATGATAGGCCTTAAAACACTAGTGCGGTTTTATGAAACGAGCTTTTAGCGAGTTTCATAATAAGATCGCACGTGTGTTTTAAGGCCAAATTATGCAGAGTTGCATACATAACTTTATCTACACACTAAATCCTCCATGATGTGTTCAGAAACAATATTTTCTGGCAACAAGTTATTTGTTGCAATCGTGGCTGCATTTACGATATCCGGCGCATTTTTACATCACACAGTCACTCCGAAAAGACTACTATTCATATTTTCAACTAAAATGTAAATTACAAACAACTTTTTACAATTCTACTTTCGTTCAGCAAAAAACCAACATGAATTATGAAAGCAGTAATGGCGGCAATTCGATCCTCCGTCAAGACCATTTTTAAAAAATCATAGACAAACGAATGAAGTCTCTATTCTCATGTCACTCGAGATCAAATGTCGTGCAGTTTACATTAAAAAAACATACTGAATTGATGTTTTGTATCAATAACTGTTTTAATATCTATGGATACTAGAATAGAGACACACTTGAGTTTTGACAGCTGTTCCAAATTTAATCTCATTACGATACTAATATCGATACTGTAATAACATTACAGAACTGGTCTTACCTAATTGGTTGTCATAATGCTGGTCATTTCCTACGGTTCTTGATTACATTATGGAGGTTTTATGATATGGGTGTAGATAAAGAATATTATTACAGAGTTATTATTATGTATAATGTAATCTACAGAGTTATTCACACACCTTTTTCCTTTTCCCGTAATTTCTAACGGATTAATTCACGATTTTTTTTTCAATGTCTAGGCCTCTATTCGTACCTTGATCTAAGTGATATAGAAACAGAAAGAAGAAGAAAGAAAGAAAAGACATTTATTAACTTCACAAGGACACACAATAATAAAAAATAATATAAAGCAAAATAATACAAGACACAGATAAAGCCAAGCGATATGATAGATCATATATCACCTTGGCAATGTGGAATAAAGCCCCTGTACCTATTCGTGTTTCTAGAACTAAATAGCCGTGCATAAAAAAAAAACGCTGCTGTATTAAAGATTATTCTTCTTATTTTGATCTGTGAAGGTAAGTTAGGAAACAGACAATCAAACTTAAAAACATAGGTATATTATTTTTGTTAGTAAACTGTTAAGCATAGCATTATCACTTTGGCAATGAGGAATAAAGCCCCTGTATTCGCGATTCTAGAACTAGATAGCTGTGCGTTAGAAATAATGGTTCTGAAGATTATTCTTCTTATCTAATCTGTGAAGTTAAATAAAGAAACAGACAATCAAACTCAAAAATATATTTTTGTTAGTAAATTATTAAGCATAGCATCTCAAAACAGTATTGCTAATTTACATTACTTGGTAAATGAACCGATTCAATACAATTTCCCGCATTGCCTTAAAGTTGAACGTCCTACTAAGTAAACTTCAAATTGCCGATCAACACGAGCAGATAACAACAAGTATCCCGGCGTCCAATCAAACTCTCGACGACTCTCTTGAAGGTTTTCCTCACCGTAAAGCGTGATTCGAGTTAACTCATGTAACCAAAGACACGTGACCTTACCTGATCATCGGCGTTGGAATACAAATCTTACTTCCTAATCACTATATGACATGCCTCGCTGCTGCCATATCACCCATTAAAGCTGCTACACCAAGGTGCTTATTCAATTCATAAATATAAGCTACATAAGGTGTTTTGTAATTGAGCTCGTGACGTGTATAATATTGGCTTCGAAAACAAGCTTCAAAGTTTGATATGGCTTATTAGCTTGCAAATATAGAACCCATACAAAATACTTATTGATCGAATGTTACGTTGGTGCAAGTTGCAAACTGAAATTTATGAGCGTGCAGTAAGTAAGAGCTCTTCGAAAGTGGTTACTTCACTTCACTTGAGTTGGAAGTCTTTGTTTATTGCTTGGCTTCACTTCGCCTCAGAAACAGCATCTTGCGTTTATGAATATTGATACTGCATTGCTTTTCGTTCCAAGTTTTTAAAACAGCGGTTTTAATATCTCATACCGATACAGTTTATTCGGTGCCGTATTTATTCTGAAAACCGTTTGAATACGGAATTTTATTGAGTACTTTATTAAATGCAATTCTTTATACAAGTACTTGCAGTTGACTTGGGTCTTACTATTAAACTCAGATTACAATTGAACGTTTCGAGTAAACAGGGCAAATAAAGCTGCTTATACTAGGACGATATTACAACAGTTTTGAGACACTCAACGACGTTATGCCCGATGATATCTATACAGAATTGGGCTCCTATCTATTGATCGCAACATTATATATTCAGCAACAAGCACCCTTGTTAAACTTAGTAGATATCTGACTCCCCTTCCTTGATGTAGCTATCTCGTTCATTGCCATTTCACTTGATCTCGTTGGCCTCATCAAATATTTAGGCCGTTTAATCTTGAGTGAGATATACGTGCTAAAGATAAATTGAGTGCACCGGCTTTCAAACGTGATGTTTACTTCAAACAATTTTCGAGCTAAGTAACCGTGACCTAGTGGTAATGATGTCTATGTAATAGCACCGTTATGTAGCTTTGTTATTACCCCAATATTTTATAATAAAAGCTATAAGTAATACACTTTTGTAAATGTACACGTAGAAATACACTCCACGTGTCGCTGATGCATAATCTAATCCATTTAAAAGTTTTTCCTCAATGTGAAAAATCTGGACCCCAAATGCGAGTGTGGAGTAAATTTGTTAGAGTCGTTATCCCAGCGGGTCCAGGGTCTTTATTAGGCTAATTGCCATATTTGCATAGTATGAGTGTGGGTCCCTATTAGGGGATCATCACTATCCCCGTGTTTTAAAACAAATATGGGGTGTTTTGCCTCGAGCTTGCATTATACGCTTCGGGATTTGCGAAATGATTTTAGGATTAAAAATGAAATATGGTAAAAAATAAGGATTCCAGACGTGGCAGTGTTTTGCATGTTATTTGGTGATGTCTTCATGACTGATTTCAATCTAGTTCCAAGTCTAAGTGCAATAAACTATTCATTGTTTATGTTGATTGGGACATGCATGTCGTGCCTACAAATACTCGTTCAATTAGTCTACAAACTACAACTCTCATGTCATTTTGATAGAATAACAAATTGTCACATCTATTTTCTTGTACGTACATCTTTGGTTTATATTTCAAGTGCTAACCATAAATTTATCAAGTGCAGAATTCTGGCAGTTTTGGGTTCACCTAATGCTTTTAAAAGTTAATAAAAGGTGCAGCAGCGCTATTCAGTTACCTCATTAAAAATATCACACAGGGAATAAAAATAAGGCTGGTCGGTATAAATAACCACGACCTCCATATAAATCTTGGTTTGCAGTTGGCAGGGTTGCCAGTAAAAAATTTCGGTGGGTACTTCATGCCGTACTTGCGTTACTTCATATTAGTACTTCCTTATGAAAATCTTTCGGAACTTCTCAGTATACTATCAATGAAAATAAGCTCAATGCATAGGACACAGGTGTCTTTAATTTGCATATCTCCCGCTCTCATATCTTAAGTAACAGTAGCTAATGGAGTGGGTTTCTGCGACGAGTCCTTTTTTCTTCGCTTCGTTCCCATTTCAGCCCTTTCGTCCACTATCTCTAATGATGTGCTCAATGGTCCACCTACTGTTACGTTTTCGAAAGTTATGTAAAGTGAACCTGATGAACCAATCTCGGCTTAGCCTAAAACGGAGGGTTATAATTTCAATGGTTAATTTTATATATTTTAAGGTAACTTCTATGGCCATCAGCTTTAAGGCCTTCAATCCAGTTTGCGATCGTTTATTGAAGAAGTCTTCGGGGGAAAATCTATGTCTACGCCTAGCGCCTAGTCTATGATGATCATTATAAGTACTCAACTGAGACCACAATATTTGATTTCACGTAGGTAGGTATACTTCGTCTACAGTAAAATGATCTTTTTACTGTAGACGAGGTATAGGTACTTTTCTTTTTTATTTAAATGAATCTGTGATATACTTTTTTATGAAGCATATTTAAAAACCTTAACAATTTTTGAATGAAATCTAACCAATTTCATATTTAAGGCTATTCGGAATTGCCGGGTGACATCCCTAACCAGCCTAGCCTGGCTACCCGCAATGAATACTCGAGTTTTCTGCCTCAACTCTAGGGTGGAAATGTACGGGAATATGGGAATAAAATCCTGGATTTAATCTTCACCCAAGTCGCCGTTTAATCTTGCAGTGGATATCGCAAGGGTAAATAATAAATGTATAATATGCAATCACGTTAAATTGCATTGTGGGGAGCGGTACGTGTGTGCGGCCGTTTGAGGGTTAATAGTTAGTAGCCAGATTAAAACATATAAACTTCAGTGCATGTTGTATCAGCTTGATTCTAATTCTGATATCCTATTATTTTTGTATATATAAATGCTTTAGTTTGGGAGAAAACATACTTAGTTTCATTACTGGTATACAGTTTTGACAATGAGACGGAAGAATCGTGATAAAAATCTTATCACGTTTTTACCTTAGGAATCACTTTTTAGTACAAAATGCAACTCAGTCTTGTAATAGCCCAACAACCAATTTGGTGACGGTTACAACTTATTAATGAAAATGAAAATGAAAATATTTATATTGCAAGTAGGCCACCTGGGCTCTTTTACATGTCTGAATCTACCAGCGCTTCGAAAGGTGACATCTGCTGAGAAGAAACGCCGCAAGAAACTCAGCAGTAGGTCTTTTTTCAACTTTGGCAATACAGTTTTATCTAGAAACTAACACAAACTGTGCAATATAAAAACCTAATGGGTACAAAGTAATACTAATAAATAACTAATAAGGGAGATGTATAGTCTCCGCGTCTGGACAAGCTAAGTAACTTAGAGATGTATAAAGTCTCTAAGGGTCATAATAATAAAAATAAAAATTGAAACAAAGAAACATCTAAATCGATTAATCTAGGTTAAATGGAGGTATAGACAGTATCCACTGTCAAGTATAAAAATGGAGATGTAAGGTCTCCAAATATCAAGAGAAACAATTTGAAATATAAAATTTCAAGTCCTAATAATACAAATATACGAATATGAAAAACTATCATTATATTACTATCATTATTATTCGCTTGGAGTGCTTTTATGGATCTACAAGAGCTCCAGTAAGAACTAAAGGCTGCATAAGAATCTTTAAAGAAAGAAATAGAACAGCCTAAAGAGTTAGAGTAGCGGTAGAGGCAGCCAATACATTTGAAGAAGAAGAAGAAGAAGAAGAAGAAGAAGAAGAAGAAGAAAGACATTTATTCACTTCACAAGACACACAAAAATAAAAATAAAATATAAAAATCAACAAAATAATAGATCATGAAAAACGAGGGATGTATGACATCGCGGCAGTGAATCGTTCACTAGCGCAGCATAATGTCAGACACCCGCAGCGCTGATTTTCAGCCAGCACCGTCTGTAGCAATTGGAGCGCTATACAAACACACTAAACACTAATAATTACACAAAAATGCTTGGATAAATAAGTGGTATATTAAAGAAAAAGTACTGATTATTGTGGCTTTTGAAATAAAAATCTAAAATGCACTACACGCAAATAACTTACATGAACATACTTACTATACAATAATAATTTAATACTGCATTTAATACTGCTTGCAGCTTAAACATTGGTCTAAGATTATCTATTACCTCGAAAACATATTATAGAGACAATGTAGTCCTCGGAATTTCTTTCCAATTTAATCCATTTTCAGACGGCAAAAATTAGGGTGTATTTGTCATTTAAGATACGTTGTTCCCTTGTCTAAGCGCTCATTAGGAATTCCTTAGTCGGTATTTGTGTCACGGAAAGACATGAGCCGGTCAGGACACTGAGCTAAGGAAAAGGGAGGGATAAGACAGCAAACGAATGTTGGGATTGTTGCTCGTTAATTATCAATTTATTTGGAACACAACGAAAAAACCAACTGGCTATTCGGCAATGGTACGACTTGAATGGCAAATAACGTGTTTTTTTAAGCATCTTACTTTAAGTCTTACATGCATATTATTGCCACTATTAGGGCCAGTACAGACGGACATCATTTGAACTGCAGTTGATGTAACTTAGTTTTGATGCAATTACATCAACTGCATCAGAACTGCACTCGAACTGGCATTTTGCAGTTCAAATGATGTACGTCTGTATCGGCCCTTAGGGCATAAAATGTATGGCGATTTAGGTAGACGTCAGTCATAAGCATTGCTGATCCGCTTTACTTTTGTATAAACGCCGTTTAGTTATTTATTTAAACACTCTCCATAGTACCATTTTTTGGAATAATCAGAGCTTGACGGGTTCGCTACCTGAGATTTTTCCCATTCTAGTAACCCATTCTATTTGTGTCCTGCCTATCCTAAGTATATATCCTTTTCGTATACAAATATTTCTGATTAAGAAGGAACAATCATCCTTACTGGAGATTCTTATTAACTCCAGAACTTTTGTAAATTAGTTTCTTAAGCAAAGTAAATTTGTGTGCCCATCCAATGGAATCAAATATTTCGAAGTAATGATTCATATTCGTTAAACGAAAAAAGCGTGTTAAAAAGAGCGTGATTACCATAAAGCAGCAAAAGTAATTGAGTAAGTACTAGAGCTCTTTTTACATAGAACCAGCGCATTTGTTTTGATAAACTCGAAATAAAAAGTATAATAATAATGAGAGTTCGTAATTACAATAGAGGCTTTATAAAGTACCTATAAGCTTAAAATTTGGACAACATAAAACTAAGAGAAAGCAGTAGAATACTGTCGCGTATGATCGCTGACTGCATTCATCATATTAATATAAGACATTAATCACCATCATCATCATTTCAGCCCAAAGACATCTACTGCTGGGCATAAGCCTCTCCCAATGATTGCCATGATGCCCGATCCTGTGTTGCTTGCATCCAGTGGAGTCCCGCAATCTTCACCAGGTGAGACCGAAGAGTTAATGAGTGGCAACCGCGTACTGGAAGGCGCAGCATGGGCAGACCACCCACACGTTGTTCTGGCGAGCTGGTGAGGAACGACAAAATCTGTAGGGAGTTTTAAGAAACAAATTAAAATCAATTTTCAAAGGTATTTTTTATTATTATAATCTACGCGTTTTAGTGCATATTGCAAAAATTCTTCTTAGACGATTTAACAAAGTGTACTGGAATTTATAGAGATTTTAAATGTTTTTTGTTCGTTTGTCCATTTTGCGTGTGTCCATTCAATGGTTGAATTGCTCACGTGTTGCCATACAAACTTATTGTTATTATTTGTCGCTCGTGTGGTCACTTAGGGGCACTGAAAATCACCGCCTCCTTGGCACCGTTCGGCACAGCTTGTTATGTTTATTGTTTCTTTCGATTTTTAACCGACTTCAAAAAAACCGAAGGAGGAGGTTCTCAATTCGGCGCGTATATTTGCTTTTTTTTAATTTATTTTTTATGTATGTTCACCGATTACTCGAAGATGGCTGGAACGATTTGCATAATTCTTTTTTTAAACGATAGGGTATTTTTGCTGTCCTTGTTATCTGTCCGTGTCGAATGTGTGTTGAATAAATGTCTTTTATTATTATTGTTATTATTATTAACTACCTGTGCCCGCGACTTCGTCCGCGTAGAGTTTGATTATCATTATTCCCTCCAGAACTCTTCAATTTTCCGGGATAAAAAGTAGCCTATGTGTTAATCCAGGGTATAAGCTATCTCCATTTCAAATCTCATCAAAGTCAGTCCAGCTGTTTTAACGGGAAGAGGTAACAAACATACACACACACACACACACAAACACAAACTTTCGCATTTATAATATTAGTGGGATAAATGGTCTCAAGCAAACCCCCACACGCCATGTCGTGTAGACGGTCTACTTACATATTTTTTGCAAATGTTATATTAGATTGTAGGACACGATCTGCTTCTAGGCCTGGTTTGCTGAATTATGGTTACTAGTATAGGGGCTATGTCAAAATCAAAGCAAACAAGACAAAAGCAATAATTGTATGAATTGAAACCTATAAAAAGAACAAATTAAACGAACATAGAATTATTTATCTCGGTTGGTGAGATAAGTTTAAAAGTAAAACGTGTCTTAAAAGCGTACAGGGTGTTGTAAAAAACAGCATCAAAATCAAGGATCATATTACAGAAATCCATTAGGGCAACCAATAAAAATAGACATTGTCGGTCTGTGTAGCGATGGCCCTAAATTCAGTCATACGAAATAAAATGTCGATAAAAAGGTGCTT
Organism: Tortricodes alternella; assembly: GCA_947859335.1. Lineage (NCBI taxonomy): Eukaryota > Metazoa > Arthropoda > Insecta > Lepidoptera > Tortricidae > Tortricodes > Tortricodes alternella. The sequence goes on from OX401981.1 coordinate 5,970,854, forward strand.
AAGTGATTTAGATGAGATAAGATTTTCTTAGCGACAGATAACATTAAAATCAATTAAAATTAAGTAGAAATATGACGATAACAACGAATAAAAAAAAACAATAATACGGTTATAACGTAACGCCTATAAATGAATAACTAACCAAATAATATTTATATTTTTTCAGATACTGCTAACTATTTATGTGGGTGTCTCTTACAGAGACTTGCTTCATTTGTAAACAAATCGATGAAAGAAGCAAAATATTCTATATCCTTATAAATTACGTAGAATCAAGGGTAAACAGTAAACACACCCGACCAATATTATTAGATACGCAATCATTATAATTTAAAAGGATATATTATATGTTTTTGCATAATGGCTTAAGCAGAAATTAATAAATTTTTGTGTTTTAAGCCACGTAAAAAATACGTAATTAATGACAAAATGCGTAAAAGATAATATAATTTAAAAACCTTGTTTGACTTCACCATTTAAATTTTTATCTTCCATTTCCATATAAGACTTATAAAAGATATCTTTAGAATCAACATGTCAGCGCCTACGCAAGCCATAATGTTCAGGCGCAGACCCAGGCGCCATAATGGGACAGTACCATTCAGCACTGCAGTAAAATATATGTACCTACCTAAATATATATTTAGACATAATATTGGGTTTGTTATTGCTTTGCTTATGGGGGTGTACCCAAGAGTAAAACACCTTTTTTTACGTTAGAGCAAGAAATAACATTACAACTCAAGTGGGTGTTTTGACTCTTTGTCCTATTTGAACCATATTTATTCTACTACAATACAGCTACTAAATATTTAAATAATAATATCATTAAGAATTTTAAATCTCAGGGGCTTTAAGATGTCCTTCCAATTACATCCCACACCACAAGTTATTTAATTGCAAACTGTTATGCTTGATTTATTCAACTAAAAATTATGCTATTTATATACAACAAAAAATACATATTGCTACGATTTTCATTAAAAAAACTCCAGTATCTCAAGACGTATCCGCGGACACAACGTTCAATAAGTAGTTTGTGACCGTTGACAGTGATTATCGGACGGAGAAACATCGCCTGCGCAGTTGTCGAACATTTAATTGATGGGGTAACAACAACGGCAATGTTAAGTACGTATAGGTACTTATTTTTTTTTGCTTTGTTTGCTTTGTGTCAAATGTTATCCAGGATTCTAATATGTTTTCTCATGTGTTTGGTTAATAAAGACTATTCACACTTTATTTAGAAGGCATCGCATTCATAATTATAAAGTGTTTTTAGGGTTCCGTACCTCAAAAGGAAAAAAAAGGAAACCCTTATAGGATCACTCGTGTGTCTGTCTGTCTGTCTGTCCGTCTGTCCGTCTGTCACAGCCAATTTGCTCCGAAACTACTAGACCGATTGAGTTGAAATTTGGTATACATATGTAAGTCGGTGACCGCAACACGGACGCGTGACGTAAATATAGGAATTTTAAACATGGGGGCCACTTTTGGGGGGGGGGGTATATTAGAAAATAAAATAAAAAAAATATGTATTTATTTTACCCGCCAAAAGTGGCCTTTTGGCGGGTAAAATAAAATTTTTAAAAAAAGTTATGCAACCTATATCGTGTGACATGTCAAATGAAAGAGCTTATTGTGAGGATCTTAAATATATATATTTTTTGAATTTCAAGTCAAATAGTTAAGAAGTTATTTAGGAAAATAGGTGAAAATTTACCATTCATTTATTATTTCCGAAACTTCGGGGCTAAAATTTTTATAAAAATACAGAAAACTGTTCTTTACCTATAGATTACAGGAAAACCTATAAGAAGTCTATGGTATTTAAAGTAACATAGTAAATTTCAGATAATCATGCACGGAACGGAACCCTCTCCACGCGAGTTTAACTCGAACTTGTCCGGTTTTTTTTTTACCGACTCTGGTATGATTTTGGCTAATTAACAACAAACCAATACTATTATGTTTATAATACTATTAAACAAATGTATTCATAAGAACTTACTTTTGTAATGCATATTATTGCCCTTTAAAATATCTTTCTTAAATATATTTTATATTTTGACAAACATTATATTTCACATTCCACCAAAAACCGGTCAACCGATACATTTCACATTGATTGCCCTAAATAATAAGGACAAATAATCGGAAATAACGACGTCTTTCCTTTAAAATCATTTGATGTGAGCGCTTCGAAGCGTAAAAAGTTAATTGCCAATATTGATAAAAAAATGGATCAGCCTGTTTTTGAAATACACCTTGCTTTCTAAATTATTTTGTGTAGACAAATATTTTGTCTATTTCAAGTACTTACTGTATCTATATGAGAACTCTACCCCTATTTTTAGGGTTCCGTACCCAAAGGGTAAAAATGGGACCCTATTACTAAGGCCCCGCTGTCCGTCTGTCCGTCCGTCCGTCTGTCACCAGGCTGTGTCTCATGAACCGTGGTAGTTAGGCAGTTGAAATTTTCACAGATGATGTACTTCTGTTGCCGCTATAACAACAAATACTAAAAAACAGAATAAAATAAATATTTAAGGGGGCTCCCATACAACAAACGTGATTTTTTATCGGTACGGAACCCTTCGTGCGCGAGTCCGTCTCGCACTTGGCCGGTTTTTATTTCTGTACAAGTACCATCGTAATAATCGTACCACATTATAGATGCGAAAGCTGTTTGGATGTGCGTAAATCAATCACGCCTCAACCGCTGTACGGATATGGATGAAAATGAGTATACAGATACTTTTTATACCAAATTATAGTTAATTTACTTACTTTTGACCCCGAAAATTTTCATACGTTTCTGGAATAAGGTAACTATGCCTCAACGACTGAACGCAATCAGATAAAAATTGGCGAAGATAATTAATGACCTAAATTAACATATTAATCGAACGTGGCCACAAGTAGTCTTGTGGCTCTGCCCACCCCATTAGGGATTTCGGGCGTGATAATATGTATGTATGTATTAACATATAAAACGAATTTGAAAAACGAATACTTTTTATCCGGAGATATCAGTCTCCAAGAGAATAACTACGACTATTGCAACAAATTTGCGGGTAAATGATAGTCACTAATAATGGAATGGTAGATCTTAACAAAAATGTTATCACCTGAGTTTTGCTTATGAATATTAATACTTATACAAGCGTTTTATGAATTCCCTTTGCAACACTACACAAAAAAAATGTATTAATAAAAAAAATACTTTTTACCTTTAATAGTGAACGACTGTATGCTTTTAAATATATTTAGAAAGGTTTGTAAGAGATTTGGAAACAAAAATGTGGAATTCTCTCTCAGCCCACGTTCTCTCTTCTTACAACACAAGTGTCTTCGAAAGAAGTTCGCAAGAGCGTCTCCTAAGCAGGCATAGTGATGGCGACAGACGCCTTACTTAATTTTGGTTAAGCGCCTGTCGCCCGCACTCATGGACTTCACTTGGCGCTTACCAACAGGTGGAAAAGGAGTCAAATGTCGTGCTACAATAAAATAAAAAAAACCGGACAAGTGCGAGTTAAACTCGCGTGGAGAGGGTTCCGTTCCGTACATGATTATCTGCAATTTACTAGGTTACTTTAAATACCATAGACTTCTTATAGGTTTTCCTGTAATCTATAGGTAAAGAACTATTTTCTGTATTTTTTTCAAAATTTTAACCCCAGTAGTTTCGGAAATAAGGGGGGGGGAATGGTCAATTTTCGCCTATTTTCCTAAATAACTTCCAAACTATTTTACTTAAAAGTCAGAAAAAAATATATATAAAGTCCTCACAATAAGCCCTTTCATTTAATATGTCACACAATATAGATTGCATAACTTTTTTTTTTTAATTTTCTGATTTACCCCCCAAAAGTGGCCCCGATTTTTAAAATTCATATATTTACGTCACGCGTCCGTGTTGCGGTCACCGACTTACATATGTATACCAAATTTCAGCTCAATCGGTCCAGTAGTTTCGGAGCAAATTGGCTGTGACAGACGGACAGACAGACAGACAGACAGACAGACAGACAGACAGACAGACAGACAGACAGACAGACAGACCCACGAGTGATCCTATAAGGGTTTCTTTTTTCCCTTTTGAGTTACGGAACCCTAAAAACCTTATTAGAGTTACATTGAAAAAAACTTACATCCATAACAAGTTGTTTGACTTTTTAAACGTACTCATAAAACCGCAATTTAAATACAACTAGTGATGGTAAGATAACATATTATTGGAGATTCTTCTTAATAGGATGACAAGCGTTTTAAACCTAATCCAGTTTAGTTACAGAAAAAACGCAATTTTCTATCCATTTACCAAAGTATTTAAGTGCTCTTAAAATAATCGTAATGGTTAGAAATGACGTAAGTTTGCTGATTGCCGGTAGAACAAAAATAGCATCGTGACTCAACAAAGTGAGTCAAGTAGTGAAATGTCACGCGATTTAATTAATAATAAACGTATAGAGGGCTGATAACAATCATTTGATAGCAAGTGATAAGCGATTTGGAAGAAAAATATGATGAAATGATTTGGTAATAAGTACTTTTCTCTTTATTTTCATACCTACATTGGTATTAGTTATATTGCAGACACAGCAGTTTACAAATTACCTTAAATTTATATGCTATTTGAGGTCAAATTGTTAGTATTGATTAAAAATGTTTTTAATATTAAAACCAAATTTTGCTTCCTCGAATCGCTATTGTGGATAGACTGAAGGAACATTTATATTATAATACGAAATCCTAACCATACCATTACCATAGTGAAAGTATGTTTGTTTTTTTTTGTTTCTTTCACGTCAAACATAGTAGTGATAATAAGAAGTCATGACTACATTTTTATCCTGGAAAATACACAGGTCCTGAGGGAATAGCGATAAATTAATTCCACGCAGACGAAGACGCGGACAAAAGTTAATTATGAATAAAAATTAGATTTGCAGATTAAAAATGGGACTTCTTTACGATCCAAGAGTTCTATTAAAAGCTTATTCAATGCAGATACATTACGTTGAATTAAAACTAGTAAATAACATTGAATATCCCTAAATTTACGAAATATAAACATTTATAGATTATTTTTGATTACAGTAATACAAATATGCGCATACGCATGGGAAGGCAAAATGGCCGCGGTGGGTGTGGTGATCGTAACGCGGCCACCCGATTGGCGCTTCGGTGGCGTTTCATTATTTAATTATCATTCGTTACGTGAAGATGCCTTGATAAATACGGTAGCCATTCGGTACTCTTTTTATTAATACCTACTAGGGAATCACATTCTCATTATTAATTAAACTGTTTTATAACAATCTGTGTATTTGATTGAAATATTTTTATATTTTGATTGGATTCGTGTATTTGTGTGTGTGCTTCCGTGCGTGCGTGCGTGCGTGAGTGTGCACGTTATATCCAGAAAAAAAACAAAAGTTCCCGAGGGAATAAATATACCCGAATTCCACGCAAAGGAATTCGCCGGCAGAAGCTAGTAAGATATAGTACAGTCAGCGTCAGAGAAAGGTATCCCACTCAGTTTTAAAACATTAACTTATTATTTGAACTGCATCCTTTTATTTAGGTCTTTTTAACAAGATCAGTATACTAGAAAGAAAAATAAAATGCAAAAAGAATCATATTCCACAGGAATCGATCTTGCGCGCCCTGACCTTTTGAGAACCCTCCTAGTTAAACCATTAGACCACACAGCTATCTCTCTGTCGTATTGTTTTTTTTTTACAGTTTTACGACAAATCCAGGGGGAATTACTTTTCTCTGACGCTGACTGTAGGTACATAGTACTAGCGGCCCCACCACAATTTCACCCGCGATACCTAATGGCTCACAGTGAAAACCTGTGTCCATACCGGTAGCACATAAGCTGTATAAGATCTTATAATGCTCAAACTAGAGTTACGATGGCTGTATAAGCTCTTATACAGCTTGAGTGATGCTTGGGTATGGCTCGAACGCTTGTTCTCAAGGTAACATACATATTTTTAAACCACCAAATAGCTGTTATTATACTAGATTTCTGAAATAAGAGATCCAGGTCAAACCAGATCCTGAATTATTATCCTCAGGTTCTTTAAAAGGTTGGTATTTCGGGAGTGTGGTAGGTATTATCAGAAACCAGGGCGTCTTTTCTCGAACGTCTAAGTGATACTGCAGCGACCCACGAGCGAGACTCGCATCTCGCTCTTACGCATTACGCGTCGTGCGGAAGAGTGGGATGATAAATCTCGCTCTCGAAGCATTACGCGTCGTGTGGAAGAGTGGGATGAAAAATCTCGCTTACGAGTTGCTACAACATCACTTAGCGTTCCTGAATAGAGGCGCTGGTGGAGGAAATGGAAGTTAACTCGTCTTTAATATTGGTTTGCTTATTTTCCACCAAAAAGAGCTCTTTTGTAAGGTCAAAAGAGCGGCAAGGGCGCCCTCTTTCCAAAATGTATCTGTCCAGGTTAATTACCATATAGATCTTTTTGAAGAAGGACTCCATTCGAGTTCGAATCATGTCGGACTATTGTTAACAACAAATCGTGAGTAAAGAGTATTTCAAGTATTAGATCTTTTTGACTTAGATATTTCATCTAACCTGAACTTGAGACAGATTATTGACTCCAAAGCAAAAACTGCGGCTAAAAAGCTTGGCATCCATTTCAAGGTCAGGCGGTACTTCACCGCAAGACAGCTGCTTAATCTGTATCAATCGCAAGTCTGCTCTTGCATATAGTTACTGCTGCCTTCTTTGGAATGGTCCTGCAAAGTATCAGTTGGTTGCTCTGGATTTGGTAGACCGTTGGGCTAGAGGGCTGGGGCCCGTTTCTCGAAGCATATTAGTCTAATAATTTGAGTGTTTTGTCTCGTTAATTAAAAGAATAATCTATAATTTATAAAATAAAAAAACCGACTTCAAATGGCCTTTGAAAAGTAAGTTTTTTGTTCAAATTTTATTTATTATCCTGTAATTTAACGACACACATTTACAACATCAAGTAACAATAGCATAATGCCAATGGCTCATCACCATTTACAAACTGTTGCTATCCCCGGTGCAAGGATGTCAATCGTTGAGGAGTTCTCCTGGTTCTTCAATTTTACTACATGAATTTTCATGGACATAAGTTGCGTCAGAACTTTATACAGCCATTTAATCGCCAACCTTGAAATACTCAATATTTAGGAGTTCCAGTGATCATCTATGGTCTTCATCAACAGTTCCACTTCACCAAATAATGGTTTTGGTACGTGACTGCTTGAGTTAATACAGAAAATACTAAAATTGCTCTATGCTTGCCTATAATATTTGAAGAGTTCCATCGATTCCTCATAGATCCTCTCATGGTAACTCAATTTTGACTACAACGGGACCAAACTGGAGGTATACTCTACCGATTAAAAAAAGAATTTTTAAAATCGGTTTACAAATGACGGAGTTCTGAAGTAACACATAAAAAAAAACATAAAAAACAACCGAATTGAGAACCTCCTCCTTTTTTTTGAAGTCTGTTAAAAAATGAAACAAACCACTAATATTATTAGTTAATATGCTTCGAGAAATGGGCCCCGGATAGGCGACGATGCGTTGGTGCAATCCAAGCTTCAGAGTCTAGATCATCGACTTAGAGTCGCTTGCCTATCGGTCTTTTGCAAGATATCCTTTTAGATTTCAAGAGATCTTTTGTACTGATATCAGTTTCAAGCAAACAGTATTTTTAATATTCTGCAAATCTCATAAAGAGGGCACTTACCCGCTTTGAAGTGTGTTTACGTTACGGAATCATACCAACTTATAGGGAACTAACTGTTCTTGAGAATGGTATGGACTATTACATACAAGTAGGTAAGGCTGGGTTTAATAGCAGTAGTTTATGCAACGGTTGCATAATGGTAGGCCTTAAAACACTAGTGCGGTTTTATGAAACGAGCTTTGCGAGTTTGATAATAAGATCGCACGTGTGTTTTAAGGCGAAATTATGCAGAGTTGCATACATAACTTTATCTACACCCATATTATAAACGGCGATACGGCGACGATGGGGCCCCGCCGGCTACGGCGACGGCGGCGCGCCGGCCTGTTGCTCATATCTGTATCGTTATGACCATTACGATACTAAAATCGATACTGTAATAACATTACAGTACAGGTTGTCATAATGGTGGTCATTTCCTACGGTTTTTGATAACATTATGGAAGTTTTATGATATGGGTGTAGATAAAGATCTATTATTAAACATGTCATTTGTAGTTAATTTCAGAATAGCAGAAACACTGTACATGTAAATCAAAATACTTTTGCTTACAGTAAGGCAGTTGACTTATCGTCATGTGACAGGCTGATTGGAAGAAATACCTAGTTTCTTTCTTGTGCAATCTGTGCAACACATAAACATAGGTAGTTGAGAGAGGCGATGGTTGAGATAGGCGCGAAACTCGTGTACGGGCGGGTGCTTCTGCGGGGTCCAGACGGCTCATGCTCGCAAGGACCAAAGTAATTGATTCCTTTTGTGTAATATCTTAACCAGACTTAAGAACCTTCATAGTGTTCTCGATACACGGGTGTATTTCATAGTTTTTCTTATGTGGATTATTCAACAATCCGTTTTAGTTTCTTTAGCCTTAATAATTGTTATTTGCTTTCTTAGGTACTTTGTAATGTTTATATATCATTTCTTATTATGATGTAAATTCGATATACTTACATATGATTTGTATCTGTAGGTATGATCAGTAATGATGTTCCTGTCTGAAGCGCTGGTAGATTGAACCAAGAGCCCACAGGTAGTCAATTTGGTGAACAAACGTTTTGGGGTTCTAATGTTGAATATAGTTTATATTTTATTACGAACATACGTCTTGTCTTAGGTCTATTACAAACGGCACGCATTCACATGGTCTAAATTTATTATTATAAAGGCTCGTAAAATCTTTTCATCGTTAGTATTTTAAACATTAAAAACACCAACACAAACAAATCAAAAATATATTATATTTGATAATATTTATAGTAAATCCAGTTAACATAGTCGAGTCATTGAATTGCAAACATGTTTGTTCAAAATCACATTGCTTTGAATAATTTTGTGACTCATTGGTTCGACTAATAGAATAGACGACATATATACAACTTTAGCTTATTACGCAATTTGTTACATTAAAACTAATGCAAGTTCAATTAAAAGCTGATTTATTTACGACTTGATAGACTGGTCAATTCTGGTTTTGATACAGATAATGCGCAATCAAAATTCATCTTTAAGACCAAAGTTTAGAGCTCCAATTTACAAGTAGTGTTTCTAGTAACTCTTAAGACGGTGATGGCTTGTTACAGTTTTCCAAAAACAAGGTCTGGTCCCTTGCGGCGGAATTGATAATTTACTCGTTCGAAGGGCTATCATTAAGGTCGTTATACATACTATGATTAGTGGGTGCAGGCGTATTCACAAAGCATTCCGAAGCATTATAGTTTGGAAAAGAACAAACAATGTCTTGGCTCGTTAGCAACAAAAAATACGGCGCTCAGTTATTATGACATAACCCGGGACCCCGGATGAACCTCTAAATGGGTTTTTAACAATAGTGTTTACTTCAGTTTCGCAAATTTAGGAAGATTCATAAAAAATACATTATACTGATGCATGCTTTATTCACTATAAGGTTTGTTTTATGTTTTCAGTTTTAGCACCTTTAAAGTTTATTACGTTGGGTTGTCTTGTAGTCCCGATAATTTATTAGCGCAGAATGTGCCGCAGGCCGATTCTTTTGTCAAAAGGTCTGAATTAGAAAAATACAGGAAGACCAATGGCCAGGCAAAGGTTATTGACAAAATGTGGGATTTCTCCTTTCTTTAGCTATTTTCACGTTATTTTAAACGAAGGCCTGCCAATTTCGCTCTCGCGTCATTCTCTTCAATCTCTCTATAGTCGAAATACCTAGTCCATTTCATTTCTAAGTGATTCTTTCGCCAGTGTTTATTACTTAAAGCGATGCCACAAGATCTACACACACATACATAGCATCACGCCCGAAATCCCTAATGGGGTGGGCAGAGCCACAAGACTACTTGTGGCCTCGTTCGATTAATTAGTCCTAAGATGGTATGATGAACCGTATGGTGACAGGTGATCAGCCCATCGCCCATACAGATAGTCCACCATGTAGGAGTGGGCCCGTCCCTTAGTCGACTTTTACGACATGCCAGGATGATAAGCATCTGCATGCAATCTATGCTATTTTTTCACTCCCAGTGCAGCAGAGGACAAGATTTAGTCCGAGATTAAGTATTCGTATTGAAAAATAAAGTTTATGTTTTCCATTACTTCTAGAAATGGACCTACATAGCTGACGACAGATATTTTTAACCGCAAAATTCAATAACCTTCTAAGCATAATGGTAAAGCAAGAACTCCGTTTTTTTTCCCCGATGCTCGTGATCCTTGATTACACTGCCCGTAATAATAACGGCAATTTGAAAAGCCGCATTCTTAGAAACGATTTCGCTTGTTTCCTTTAGTAAACTGCACGTGATTAAAGTTTTTTGTACCACGTAGGTAGTGTAAACTTGTTGAGAACTTTTTGTTTTTGTAGCATGTGGTTGTAACAATTGCCATACATGTTAAGCATTTTTCAAAACTTGTTTTTAAGATTTATGATTACGATTACTTCTTTCAAACTTCGTTGATATTAATATATAAAGTTGCATAAAGAAGTATAAAAATAGTGGCTCCGTGAGCTGTAGACCTCGCGACAAAATTAAATTTGCCGTTGTAAAACTGATATTCCCATACAGCGGTATAGGTCGGGTCAGTTTACCAACACTGCAAATAAGTTTGTAATTGCAAAATCCCCCATATCTCCACCATTTTAAAAAATTTTATAAAACCGAATCGACAAAAAAAATCTATATAATTATCGAACCTGCTCACAAGATTTCACGAGAATCGGTTGAGAACTGCGATCTGTAGACGAGAACAAATGGACAGAAGCCGGACAGCCGACGGACATCCGCTGGACATACGAAAGCATTTTTGCCCAAGCTGAAACGGAGACGCTTCGCTCGCTCGGTCGATTATTACACACTTTTTAACAGTTAACTTTAGCTCAAGCATTTTAAAGCAAATTTTATTTTTTATGATCATTTTTCAAAAGCACATTTATTTCCTGTGCACTTTAATCAGTAGAAAGTTCAAAAAGCTGCTGTATTCCCAGGTCGTAAGGAACAAAGTCGATCGATCCTTTTGCCACATTTATTTCGGATTTGGGTCTCAATGAATGGCACAATTGTTGCAACCGCTTTCCTGTAAAGCGATACTGGGTTGTCGTGGGTGGTTCGCGTGTATCATGTTTCTGGTGGGTGTCGTTCTATACTGGCTAAAATATATTCGCTAAATAAAGATGCAACCTAAGAAATGCTTGGTGTGCGGGTAAGCTCTATAAAATTTTTGTATGAAAAGAAAGCCACTGACGCTGCGCAGTGCTTTGATTATTTATATATTTTTCATGTTTCTCGTAAGACGATATGAAGTTATCAGATACTGGGTCCAATTCGAAATGATGTCACCTAAATTTAAAATTCCCTAAACTTAAAATAAGAAACATCTAACTCGATTTTGTGCGGCACCAAGCCGTCAAAATTCAGTTTCACCTTTCTTGTTTTAAGTTTATAGCGACTTTTAAACTAGCGAACACACTTTCGAATTAGCCCGCATCGTGCATTAGCATCGTTTTGTTCGAATGGAATAGAATCAAATCGTTTTTAAATTAACAATAAAGACTAAACATTTTTAAAAGACCTTCAACAACCCTTAGACATCACTATGTCTTAGGGTGGTTGAAGGTCCTTTAATAATGTTTAGTCTTTATTGTTAATTTTACATACAATTCAAGAACACTCCACTATAATGATCGTATATACTATGATACGTGCTTACAAAAGCGCAGTAGTACAAAACAGTAACCTTACATTAGTTGCTTATTACAATGAAGTATTGTAACATTCTCAATCCTTAGAGCTTTGCCTGTATTATCCCCATTTGATCTTAAACCGTGTAACCACTGCAAAATTGCCATAGATAAAAGATTATCGATATTAAATTGTCCATACATTTTTTGCGTAAAACGAAACGCGGAACGGAATTGAATATCTGTCTTCAGTTTCGATATAATAGTGCTTGTTGCAATTATTGACACGGGTGTATATTATTCCTTATGATAAATATAATTTAAAAAAAATACACGCACTAGTTTTACGTGTGAAATTATCATCATCATTGGCACACACACATACACGCACACATACCGACGCGCACACACTCACATACCGACGCGCACACACTCACACACACACACACACACCCACACCCACACACACACACACACACACGGCGCACGTATCCTTTGTGTTTTTGTTTTTAATTTTTAATTTTGTTAGTTTTTTAATTTAAGTCTTTCTGTTCCATAAATTATTAATTACAAAATTGTACTATCTACCATGTCAAACGCACTCACTGGACGCCCAAGATACAGGCTTTGCCTAGTTTGGGGTCCGCCGGATATAATAGTTAAGAACAAATTGTATCTTATGTCAATAAAAATATTATTCTATTCTATCATCAGCCTATATACGTCCCACTGCTGGGCACAACAGTGAGCAGGACTGGGCAGTAGTCCCCACGCGGGCCCTGTGTGGATTGGGGAGTTCACTCAAGATCCAATTTTTTTTTCTAGATTATTCCTACGTTGGTAGTCACAGGCGACTCTTGCAGCATCACCAAGATTCATGCGGCCGGAAGGTGGCAGAATGATGCCAAAAAAGTCTCAGAGAAGCAGGCCGGTATTTGAACCAGCGACACTGCACGAAAGGACACGCGTTAGACAACCAGGCTACCACTGCACTTCATCTATATGAGTTAAATCTAAATTAATTTGCAAATGCAAACTCGAATGTTTTATCACAAATCTCTTGGTCACAAATTATAAAATGGGAATCTTTGTCGCTTATTTATGTACCTACAGATCTTACTACCTATAATTAGCATAAAAGTAGCAATAACTAATGTACATTATAACAAGTGCTGTGCTAAATAAGTATGATAATATCATGTACATATAACCAATTTGAAATTAAACCAGGACGATGCGTGTACAACCAGAGAGTAACCGGTAACTACAAAGTCCAAGTTCAATTACACTTTTAACCAAACGCAGATAAAGGCGCATCTTGTTATGCATATCAATGGAGCGATGGCTTCAACGATGCGATGGTTGGAAAGGCCCAACAATGACCGCTCGTTAAGAAGCTTTGCTGTGGAAATGATATGCATTTGGTAATCATTGTAATGCGTCAGAGAGTTGATATTACCACCTTTGCTATAAAGTAAAGTAAAGTAAATATTGAAGAAAATGTCTAAATGTATAAAGGAAATGAAGGCAATGGCCACGACGAATAATAAACCTTTCTGTTAAAACCAATCGAAATGAAGAATAGTTATGGGCAAGGCTGTTGTTAAGAATGAAATAAAAATAGATAGAGTAGACATAGCAGGGTTTACTGATAACCAAAATGTAAAACGAGAATGGTTCATAAAACTAAATTAAATATGACTAGTTTCTAAGTATGCTCTTCATTTCCATGTGCCTGCGTATACAAAACAGCATAATAATAATGTTATCAAAATCAATGTTCTACAAGAAGAATGATAATCACCAGAGGAACCACTCTATAAAAACCTCCATTTACGTACGTCGTACTTACTGAAGTAAGAATACCGTGTGATACAATAGCTCCGTAATAATATTTTGAAAGCCCACTAAGAACTGCATTCAACGGGTGGCACAATAATGTTGCCATTCACGGTCACCACAAGTTTGGTTTCATAAGAAACGGAAGTTGACATATATTTTGTGATGTGGCAACTTTTATCTTCACAGTGGTCTTTGTGTTGCCTTTACCGGCAACGATAAAAACGGTGTCAATGTACGTCGGTGCTCCCGTTTAGGAATTCTGTACTAATTAGAGCTGGTTAGAATGGCTGTTCATTTTGTTCAATATTATTTCGGTCTAATTTTAGAAGACTGTAGGTTTTATAAGTACCTAATAAAATCTGTAGTTTAGTATTTTTCTCGGAAACTTTCGAGTTTTAGCGAAAAATCCTATCTTGCTTCTAGTACGTTACATTCCTCCAGCCAAATTTGAATTTATAAGAATAAAAATATCCATGTTAGAATACAAGCCTTACTAAGGCATAATACCTTATGTGAAGGCTTTAAATATTTACGAAGGGACTTGAAAAACCAACGAACATTACCTAACGCTCAGTCAGTTTATACACTTAACATTAAAATATCCTGAACTAAAACCAAAGCCAGCCTTTTATCATTCCAATAAGGGTTACTTGGACAGCAAATACACTTTGTAAATTATCACATATACGGGCGCGATCATTCAGGAGATTTGTCCAGAGATTGTAGTCCATCCATCAGGCCGAATGTCAAAACTAATACAAACGTGGTCCCGAGAGAGACCCCGATCGTACCCGTAATTATGCGTTTCAATGCAGTCAATGTCATCCTATTAAAATTGGCAGCCGATAGGGGAATCTGACGAGATATATTAAATAGATTCGGGTATCATGACGCTAGATTAATGAGAAAAACAATAAAATTGAAACTAATAAGAAGAAACATTGTCTTATTGGTCTATTTTAAAAATGCGCTGGTTAAGACAATTTATATTATAAGATAGAGGACGTACGAGTTTCGATGATCATTATATTTTTCAGCCGAGAAACATCTACGGCTGTACAGATGGGCGTTTCACCAAGTATCATCGACCGAACGAGCGAAGCGTCTCTGTTTCAGCTTGGGCAAAAATGCTTTCGTATGTCCAGCGTATGTCCGTCGGCTGTCCGGTCTGTCCATTTGTTCTCGTCTACAGGTCGCAGTTCTCAACCGATTCTCGTGAAATTTGGGGGCAGGTTCGATTATTATATAGATTTTTTTTGTCAATTTAGTTTTTCAAAATTTTTCAAAATGGCGGAGATATGGGGGTTTTTTCAATTACAATTACAGTAAACTGACCCCCTACTGACTGACCTATATCGATGCATGGGTATATCAATCACCTGTCGTCAGAACTGCTACTTGGTGAAAGTAAATATTATCAAATTACAACATTTTATTAATGTTTAATTCATCCCATTGTTTACCTAATACTAAATCATAAAATCATAATTTTACAGCAACTGATGCCATTAAAAATCTTTAATGTCTTACTTCCAGTGCACAAGTTGCGAAACCTTAGCAAAAACTAAACTCTAATTTTTTAAAGTTTCATTGGAACACCTACTTGTATTCAGTAAAAATAATTTAATTTTCAACCCGCAGCGTGATTACGCACGACTTACAGCTTTCTATTAGAGTTTCACGAGTCACATTCAGGCTCAGTTTTTGTAATAACTCGACAAATCGCCGCATTCACAAGAGACCGCTAGCTTTTCGAACGAAATGTATGTCAAATTAATTTACGTTTCTTTCTGCCCACTCTTGTTAGCGTTGTGTAAAAATGTCTCTATTTGTTCAAAAATAATGAACCTACTACACTCGATATTTTTGACATTTTAGCGAAAAGGTAATAGTGAGTTAACTGCGATACTCTTAAGAACTAGCCAGGTCCAGAGTTCGAAAAATCTAACCAGAAACCCTGCCTTATATAACATACAACGGGTCCAATTCGAAATAGTGTCACCTAAATTTAAAATTCCCTTATTTTAAATAAGAAACGTCTGCAAACTCTATTTTTTTATAGCATCAAGCTGTCAAGATTGAGTTTGCGTTTCTTATTTCAAGTTTAGCAACTTTTAAATTTAGCAAACACACTTTCAAATTGGCCAATATCTTGTTAAAAATTAGTAACAATATAAGGTGTACATGTCACTTGCCTTTTAAAAATTAATAGTAACCTCTGGATTTCTCAGAGACAATAAAGCTGTTAGAATAATGTCTAATGGTTAATGTTATGAATATTAACACTAATATTGTTTCTCCATTAATACAGTGTTTATCATAATACAGTCAACTATAATATTAGTGTATTGACCTAATCGTGGCGTCAATGACACGAATAGACTTAGAACAATGATTGTAAACATGGAATATGTTATTTCCTCAATAGACAAAAACAGTAGGAGGAATATTCCATGCCGGTTGATTGACCCCTTTTATTCTGAAATTTACTGTTGTTTTCGTTACATGAAAATAATAATCACGAAGAAACCCTTTCGGCAAGACAGAATTACTCATAGGTATATATACAAATCTTATAGGAATGCATTTCTTCCTAAACTCATCTTAGATATAAACAAGTGGAAGATATCGTAAGATTCTAATAAGAACCTAGTGCCAAATTTTTGATTTTCTAGGGTTTGTAAATCGGGATTCATTGAAGATACCTAGGTTAAGACGTTGCATGAAAAAAGCTGCGTTTACGTTATACGTGTTTTGCTTGTTTATAGGTAGGTACTTGTAATAATATTTTCATCACACTTGCTCGGAAAGGGTGTTATTATACGCAGGCGTATAGAGCAGCTATAGCCGATTTAACTCCTCTACGGGCCCCGCCGTCAGCGGGAGTTATAAACCATTCAAAATAAACAATAATCCATAACTCCCTAGGGAGTTATGGATTTAGTATGGTTTCGAACTCCCGCGGGCAGTGCGTGCCCCACGCCGGCAGAGCTGCTCGGCGAAAAACATTGTGTGTATCACGGGCAGTGAGGGGATAACAAACTCGAGTCATAAAAGCCCTCGCCTATCGGCTTCGGATTTCTAACAGACTCTCGTTAGTTATCCCCTTCTTACGGCCCTAGATGCACAATGTACTATTCTTTACGTATTGCGGCAATAGGTTCTGAGATAAAACAGGGTATAATCTAAAAGTGCTTGAAACATTTCGTGTAAAGAATGCTTGTCGTGCTTACGACTGGTATTATACAACTTGGCCTTTGCGAACTACCATGTAATTTATGTTTAAAAAAAAAGTTATTCAATGTAAATAATTCAATGACTTATAAATTATGCGATAGTACCGATTGCTTAGCTTATCTCGTATCTTTATTGACGTTACAATCGGCCAATTAGTATGTCCACACACAAGAGCCATTGTCGCTATATCAATAGAGAATTTTGTTTATTTGCTTAAAAGTTATTATCCTATGTATTACTAGCCTTAATACAAAGGGCATCTTGACTTTTTGAATTAATTACATTAGGAATTTATAGACAAGAGCTAGTAGTAGGTATTTACCAGTGGCGAAGCGTCAAATATTTCCTAGGGGAAGCCGGAAGAATTAGAACCGTATGTGCGAGTCTGAAATTTAGTTCCAGTAACATGAACTTCACTGACAGCTAGCTGTAGCTTTCTAGCTTGGTAAAGCCGTCAGGAATCGCTTGTAGGCAGGCTGCGCCACTGGTATTTACATCCAATAAACGGAATGGAACCTATAAGTAAACTTATAAGTAATCATTATTTTTGATTGAAGTAAAAACGCGATTATACCGAATAAACGTTTTTAATTATATCTAACAGTCTGTTGTATGTCATGATTTTTGACATATTTAATGGATTTAGGGACTGGGTGGTAAACGGGTTAAAATATGCATATGGCTCGGCTGTCTAACGGGCCAAAAGTACAAATGTCAAAATGTACATATCGTCATAGTTACAATGTTTTAGTGACAAATGGTACATATCTCAAAATGCAAGTGGGACAAAGGCTGTGATAGACAAAATGCTCGATTAACATGACGTGCTCAACACTGAATGTATAATTATCAATGTCCAATGTTCTTGTTGTGCTATGGTGAAAAGTGTCAATCAAGTATTTCTGCAATCATCATCAGCATCATCATACGATATTCTATACGGTAGGTAAGCAATTCTTGTATATTATAAATAAATACTTAAATATACACGATGCGATCTCGGAAACGGCTTATCCGATTAATGTGATTTTTTGTATTTTACCCTATTACTTTAAACGAGCTACCCTTGTATATATATAAATATACAAATAAATAGTGATGGAGGTTTAAAAGGCATAGGAAAATAATAATAACTAATACTGCAATTTTGCACCAACTGCCAAATTTAAACTATTTTGTTTATTTATTTTTTTTGTCTGTTGCGGTTGTCTGGAAGATATCGCTATTTAGCGATAATACCACCTATTGTTCTGTTACTTTATTTTGTTAGTATATGTTTTTCTGTTCTTTTTGTGGTGTTCAATAAAGAGTATTGTATTGTATTGTAAAATGTTTTCCTACTAACGCTAACTACCCATACATTATGTACCTATTTATATTTCACTTATTCGCATTCATATTCTTATACTTTTACACAGCTGGACATTTTGACACTTGCAAGTGCTGTCGCTTATAGCTTTCGACTCTTGTACGTTTTTACCCTAACACATTTAAACACGTGTACACGTTAACCATTATACATTTTGACATTTGTACTTTTGGCCCGTTAGACAGCCGAGCCATATGCACATTCTGAAATCTGTACTTAAAACTAGTTGAACATTTTAACCCGTTTACCACTCAGTCCCTAAATCAAAAAAGATTACATGATTCCTTTTGAGGACACTACAATATTATTTATTTGTCTGACCTATTTTGGTACCTACAATAATGAATGTGTCTGAAATTTTGGTTAGATCATTTAATCATTTTGTTCAGGAGGAAATTTCTATTAATCATAACGCGTTTATTTCTTTAATTACCCCCCCCGACTGTTAATAAATCATTATAATTTAATGTTATGATCGTTATGAGAAAAATGAAATAAACGTTTTATTCTCTCATTCTCTTAAGAAAGTATAAATAATAATTACTGTTATTTCATTTGTAATATTTACCAAATGTTAAAAGCCAGGTGAAATAAATGAAAGGCGTTATAAGTATCAAAACGTCAGTATAATTTAATTACCGATTTAAGATATTTTTGTACATTTTTATACAAAACAATAATTTTCATTATGACTAATAATTACAATCCAAAATTACATTTATTTAAGTTTATAATTGTTAAATCTAATATCACGATTTAGCTTAATTATAGAATAATATGTACATAAAGCGATTACAACTAAGCCAATACTTTAACATCGCAAACATAGATTATATTACATTATAATTTCATAGTTTTGTTAGAAAGCACATTAATTTTACGTCAACATATGCTAAACTTGCTTTTAGCTATAAATCATATACAAGTATTAATGAAAGCCAAAATAAATTAGACCAAGAGTAATAATTTTAAAAACAAATAATCTTTAAATAAGCAAAAACCAACTAGTTTTTACATAAGTTTTTTTTTATTAATGACTATAGCAATGATAATACGTTATAAATAAAGCTATAAGATAAAATTATCATTACAATATCTTAACACCTGCATATGATTATTATAGGAAATCATAATAATCATCTTAAACTATTTGGTGTTGCTTTACAGTGACTGTTTAATGAACAGCTTCAATAAACTTTGTAAATACGATTAATATTAAATTTAAATATTTGAAAAGTTTTTTCGTAATCAGACTCAACATTTTTACGCGATCTTTGTACAAAATATTGTTTCGTTACTTTATATTCGTAC
Source organism: Tortricodes alternella (assembly GCA_947859335.1). NCBI lineage: Eukaryota > Metazoa > Arthropoda > Insecta > Lepidoptera > Tortricidae > Tortricodes > Tortricodes alternella. Next base: position 5,990,527 of record OX401981.1, read on the forward strand.
TATGCCATTATTTCGTACCATAAGATGCTAGATTACGTATGTGAGAAATTGACAGAATGGTACGTTAACATTTACGGTGTAATTATTTACAAATTCAAAGAATTAATACAAGTATGTATTACAACATTCAAGCCTTATGGTACATAAAAAGCTTCATTTGAAAAGAAACAATCTGGGAATAAATAACAAGATGTGACTCAAACAAAGTACGTGCGGCCTTTGGCAGAAGCGCTGGCCGTAATAGAGCGCGGTACAGTGGGAGAGATATCTTCTACCCTAGAATATACGTGACCGCTGCTGGGGGATAGCCTCAGGTCATAATTAAACCGAGGACATGTCCGGTTGTCGATCGACATGTAGCTATTGTTCGAATTGTTCCCTTCCCCATACGTGTTGTCGGATGAAGGAGAACTTTCGTTGTGGGATGATTCTTCGTCGTTCCTCTTACAATACTGCAAGGAATTTGTGAAATTCTGCTTTGAGCAACTATCGTTTGTGACCGGCATTGTAGTGTATCTCAGCGTCGGAGTCTGACGTAAAGACTTCTTGAAAACGCTCTGCTCTGAGCCTTTTACCGTGATAATAGTATCGGTCGAATTGAGTAGAGCAATAAATCGGTCCCAAAAACGAGGGTCGTTCCACGATACGTTCTTGAATTTATCTAATACAAAACAGAGTTCGTCATTAATCTGGTTGTTGTCTACTAACTTAATAAATATTACCTTATTCAAGTCACTTCTGTTCAACGACTTCAAGTAACTGTAAAATACATTTTTAAAATGAATATCGCATAAATCGCCACATATGAAATTTGTAGTCACGACGATGATTAACCGTTTCGATAACTTTGAAGACTTCGAAAAACTGTCAATGGTTAGTATGTTAAGCGGTGACTCATTTCTTACTGGTTTCTTAGAAATCATTTTCCTAAATTCTAACTCCGACATTATGTTATGATTCACGAAGTTATTATCTTTGGTATTACATATCACGTAATAATCGTACATGTGGTTAGGATTCCCATCCAAAACATGATCGACGTCTGGGCATGATTGTTCTTTGAACAAAGGTACACCATATTTTGTGTAAAACCAGTCACTGACTTCGTACCGGAATGCATAAAATACAGCACCTATTAGACAGATTATTACAACAATAATTATTACACCGCAGATGACCGCAAAATAATTATTAGGAAGAAATATAGATTTTGCTACAATTTCGTCTTTTGAGACGCTGAGGTCGCTTACAGATCCCATATATTCTTTACAATGACTTAGCACCGAGGCGATAGTTATTTTGGTAGGCTTGCCTTCAGTGTCAGTACATAGCATTTTTTCCGGATCTCCCGGATCTCTGCGTAACCAAGAATCTAGTTCCGCTATACTTTTACAGTCACAGGAATATTGGTTACCTTCTATAGATACATGAGCTAAACTTTTGGAAGACGAAGCTAACAATTTCCAAGGAAAAAAGTTGACAAGTTTATTGTCGTCTATTCTAAGGACTGAAAGGGATTTCAGTGAAGAAAAAGTATTGTTTGCAACATGAACAATAGCGTTATGGTCTAAATATAATTCGTTTAAATTATTCAAATGTAAAAATTCGTCGCCTTTTAATTCAACCAATTTGTTGTTTTCTAAATGCAAAACTCGGAGAGAATCAACGCCTTTGAAAGTTTGATTATTAACTTCCTCTAACTTTGTGTTGTTCAAGTATAAAACTTGTAGCTTCTTTTTGCCAATAAAAACATGATTTCCCAGATAACTTATATCATTTCCATCTAAGTATATCTCAGTAGCGTCCATTGGAATTCGTTCCGGAACTTCTGTATAGCCGGCGTTCGAACAGTCTACTACATTCGCATTCCAGGTGATGTCGTGATAGCATCTACAGTTGCTCGGACATATCATCTCACAATCGCAAGCAACAAAGTCGCAACAATGACATAGAGCGAAGCAATGACTTTCGTATGGACAGAGGAAATCGGAAGGTGACATATCTATTATAGTCTTTTTCTCCTTTGTACGCGAGTACACAAGTGAACACACCGATTTATCTAAATCTAGAACTCGCGGGTATTGTCGACTATGGCTCAAATAATTAATGCGTTGAATCCATTCCATCGAACAATCACACATAAATGGGTTTTCACTTATAAAGAATTCGGGCAGGTCGCTATCTTCATCTATTTGATCTAACCTAAATGCATTAATGTCGAGTTGGATCAGTTTGTTATTATTTAACGTCACAGTTGACAGTCTTTGTAGTTTGGAAAACGTGCCGACTTGGATGTGCTGTAAATTGTTATGGTTCAAATAGAGTTTCTCAACCGATTTCGGTATGGATGTAACTGTTAACTGTGAAATGTTATTGTAGCTTAAGTCCAATAATTTAATATTTACATCTGATTGCATGTCATCATTAACAAAATTTTCAATGTAATTTTTATGCAGGTCCAACCATTCTAAACTACTAGGAAAACTTCTAAAATCGAATGACATAATTTTATTTTCAGACATATTAAGCCAGACTAAACTATTGAGTGTGCTAAAAATACCTTCAAAAGTCGTGATTTCATTTCCATCCATACGTAATAGTTTTAAATTCACATTTTTATGGAAACAACCGGGTGCAACGTGTTTGATGTTATTAGAGGCCAAATTTAACACCTGAAGCTGAGGTAAATGTTCAAAAGTATCTTCATTTAAATACGTAACTTTGTTATCAACAAGGCGCAAACCAAAAAGCTCGGACAGCCCGCGAAAGTTTTCCCGGTTCAGATGGGTTATATTGTTGTTTCCGATGTCCAAAGACCTCAGCGAGCGTAGTTTGCGAATAGATATTGGAATGGAAGACAAAAGGTTGTCATTAAGGCCTAAATCTTCAATAGTAGTCATGTTATCAAATGCATTTTCATCTATATGCCTTATCAAATTGTTATCGATAAAAAGTTCGTGCAAGACATGCAAATCTGTGAAAAGGTGAGAATGAACATGAATTAACTTATTGTTTGATAAAGTCAAAGAATGCAAATTTCTAAGTTCCTCGAAAGCGTGTTCGTCAATAGAGGTAATATCATTATGATCCAAATTTAACTTTTGTAAACTGTACAAATCATGGAATAAGTAACGATCTATCTTATTTAGCCGATTGTAGGAAAGATTCAATATGACCATACGCAACAATCCAGTAAAAGTACCCTTATTTATCCATTGACTAGTCAGTACGTTACGAGATAAGTCTAAAATTTGCAGGTGTTCTAATCCATTAAATAGAGTTGGTGGCAAAACTTTCATAGAATTATTACTAAAATAAATTTCTTTTAAAGACTTCGTATCCGAAAATAAATCTGGTGGGACATCGTTTATAAAGTTACTAGACAAGTTCAGAACCTGTAGACTGAGCAGTCCTTCAAAGGCACTATCTTCTAGGGTAGAGATAGCATTATTTTGCAGCAACAATTTCGACAATGAACGTAGTTTTGACAAACTATGGTCAGTTAAAACAATTAAGTCATTATACGAAATATCAAGAACTTCTACGACTAAATTACAACTTCTTACACTTAAATTTTGTTCTCGGAATGAGTCCGAAAATCCAATTGTTTTTATGTTTTGCAAGTGGTTATAAGTCAAATTCAAAGTTTTTAAACTGTATAGTGAGCAAAATGTTTCAGTTTTAGTGCTCCAGATGTTGTTGTCGCTCAGATTCAGTTCAGTGAGCTCATTCAAGCCCGCAAAGGCCTGCTCGTGAATCTCCATCGTCATAGCTGACCATTCGCTGTTGTAAGTTGTCACGTGCAAGCGCTTTAGATCCTTGAAGTTCTCGAAAGCACGTGCCGGTATCTGTCGTAGCTTGCACTTATCAACGACGAGTTCCCGCAACTCGGACAAGTTTGTGTGCTTGCCGGTTTTTTTTTCCGTTTGAGTGGCAAGAGTGCTCTCGAAAAATAAAATCTCACTACATTGCACGTGCAATGAAGTAACATCATCATAATGCGTCCTGGAGATGTTCTGAAGCAGGAGGTCCAAACTGCTTATAGTTCGTATCTTGCAGAAGAGCACCACATCCTCCGACGTTTCCGTTTCTGGACTGCGGTACGCACACTCGTGCGGCATCTCGGCCGCGGAGTTCCTTTCAACCACATGACAGTAGAATAACACATACACTATCAAACGATTAAAAGTTCGGCGTTCTTTCACGACATTTTGCTTTATATGCATTTTACGGTCATATACGAGCTGCGATGTGGCATGGATGTCGGCTGTGCCATTTATGAGGACGCGAAGTGGTTGATCGCATCATAAATATTCACGCGGTGTGAACGACATCGCGAGTCGCGTGGCACGGAGCGAGCGATGCGAGCGCGGCAATAGTATGGCTCGGACGGCGGCTGCCCACCGACTGAACGGGTTCGGAAACTCCGCCCCTAGACGCCGGCCGACGCCCCGCGCCGCTGCCCGCCCCGGCGCCTCTAAGAAACTTCATCTCATATTATCAAGGGTGCATAAACCGCTGAATTATTCCCATGCGGGTGTATCGGACATTAATTATAAACAAACTGAGATAGAGCGTTGTACTATTTCGGTTCAGATTAAGCACTTACTGTAAATATTAAAGAAGTCAACTGTTCAGATGTTTTTGGGAGTTTTCAAACATTTACTTTGATTTTTTCACGTTCTATTTAGGGAATACTTAAACTTGAATATAAACAAGCTGTTTCTAAGCAATACTCCTTAAAAGCCTAATATCGTCACATCGCGAACACCTGTTGTGTCCTGAACAACTTCTCCAACTTTTTACTCAGGCTCGTTTCCCTCGAAAATGAGATAAAAGCCTTGCAAATAGTTTTGTACGACACCACATGTTTCAGAAGTTAGCGTCTTCACTTATACTGCGGTAGACGGAAACCGCTTAAAATGCTATGAAAGTCTTGCGTGAATTTTTCTGAAAATTGCAACACTTCCGATAAAATCACACTTTAAATACCATAATAGTACCGTCATTTTGTTTATGTTGACTTTGATTGATATATAATAATAATTGGATGAAATAGAACCTTTTTATTAACTTGCAATGTTTGTATGTACGGGTCAAATCTTGCAAGCTGAATTAAAACCACTTCCTATTATCCTACGGAGCTGATTTTTTACATGTTGGTTCAGTTCCGATGACAATGCATTTTTATGGTAAGCATGACCTGAATCAACATCCAGGGTTGGCTCCAGATAAAGGAACTCTTCAACGGTCAACAGCACAGACACGAAATTTTGTGTACGCATTTTATTGCAATATTAAAGTGCAATGGGCAAAAAAGCTAGTTATTAAAATTCAATTTTTAAAAAACGTATTTAGAATCACTTTGTTACATAATTTATACTTTTACAATTTGTTCGTATAGAATAAAAGAAAATGAGCTCTCGTCAAATTGCTTTGAACTGACATTCGCATCAGCATAACATTGTTCACTCCTTAGGAATTTGTATTACAAACATAAATCATTAGATCAGTTCAAATTAGGGGCCTTCAATGGTCTTCCTACCCAATGTTTTCTCTAATCTGTTCTGTATTCACCTCAACCATCTAGTGGGTGGTCCAACGATCAGGCGCTATCACGAGCAACAAATTGCTGTGTACTCGTTTGTGCATAGCTCAATTGACGTACAGGGCCTGTACTCTGAAAAAAGAAATTCGATCTTTGTCTGTTGCTATCCCACTTCCTCGCGCGGTGTGACATATTCGCGAGAAAGAGGACGGATACGAAGTTCGAATTTTGTGCTTCGTCGAAGACTCCGAGGGCCAATTATTACGTAAACTTCCCATGGGCTAGCTGGTATGCTCTTCAAGCCTTATTGAGTTCAAGTATGTAATTATGTGCGCTAGCATTTTTGTGTTTTTTGCTATTGAATTATTTATAGAATTGGTAAGTAAATAGTTACGTTGTTTCGAAAATGATGATGCTAGTTTCCGGTACTCATAAAGATTTTGGTATTGTATATTTTATAGAATTTTATCACAACTTCACTATCTGCTCCTACCTACTTCATGGTTCAAAAAATATTACTTTCATATACAGAACATATTAAAACTTTCATGGAAGCGTTCTAGAAATCAGTATAAATAAATGGTTTCATTTATTTCACCCCTAAAAAAAACAAATAGGCTAGTAGGGATTTATTTTGTATGAAGACCCTAACACAAATTCCTCCGTGTGTGAAATTTTGCAGTATGAATAAGTTGGGTAGGTTGGTCGGTTTATCAAATAATCCAAATGTGCCAACTATCATCTATACACTCTAATTTACACTGCATCAAAAGCAGAGAAATTCGTATCATGGTCAAACTCTTCCAAGACTAGCCTTCGAGAAATGGTTTTAGATTCTACCTTTGAAATAGATACTTTGTAATGTAATTAAATTTTATCTAACTATAAACGTATAGAACTTAAGGTACCAATAGAGCAATATGTGACCCCTCTCATCTATAGAAATCCACAACAATGAGCGCATGTCAATACGAGGCATGCAAACATCGTCGCTGGGTTGACTGTACTTGTAGGTTCCTATTTAGGTATGTAGTTGTGTGTGGATTATATTACAATAGTGTTTCAAATCCATGTAAGGATATTGTCTATGTTCATAATACAAGTATGAAATACGATGAGAATTGAATAAATGAACGTCATAATATTATTGTTTTAAGGGATAGTTAGCAGAATAAGTTTTTTAGCAAAGCATTTGAATTTCGCTTGAGCATTAATTATAGACCGTCCAATGACATTCAAAGTATTTACTTTTGATTAAAGTAGCGATGAAAACCGCCTACACTTACACTTAAAAAATTATGCGAAGGAAAAATATCTTAAAACGATTTCCACCCCTTAAATGTTAACCGATATCGACCAATTTTGATAGGTTATCCATAAAAACAAAATCTATGTCTACACATTTTGATTTTTTCACTATAATCAATAAATTCAGTTTTATTGTGTTTTCAGTATTCTTATACAAAACGAATTTCGGCATTATTTGACTTTCTTGATCTTAAATAAAAATTTAAACGCATAGACCTAGATTTTGTTCTGACTGACAACCACTCAAAAATTGTTCATAATCGGTTAACACTTAAGGGGAAATAATTATCGCCTTTTGTATGAAAAGGGTGATTTTTGCCTTTGATTCACAGTCGTCTTAAACAAACATCGGGTGGTTAATAATAACTTACCTTATTTTTTCATGCTCTGTAAATAACTAAAGCGTAAAACTAAACGGATCACTGCTCATAAGAAGGCTTTTTGGGCCTCCATTGTTAGATTTTCCCATGCGTTGGTTTTTTGGTAATTATATTCAACTCTGGAACGCTGTAAAGAGCGGTTATCGAGTGAGCTCGTCCCGCCCCTAGCAATAATCACCTTGTTAGCACGTAGGGAAACCATCTATCGATAAATTTAGAAACGTATTTTTTAGCTTTTAAATTAGGGTGGTTTCGTTTAGCATGCTTTTTGAGGGCATCACTATTATAATAGTGATTTAAATTAAGGATATTCGCACGTTTAAAAATAAAACGAAATAAGTCCAAATGAAATTCATTTTTGTTTTAAAGTTTACTCAACCGCGTTAGAGATGATTTTGGAATGGATTTGTGTTTCACATTATTCCTTTTTAATTTTAAAGGTGCGATATAATTAAAATAACTTAGCATTATAATACAATGAAAAAAAGACTGCTTAGTGTACTATGAAACGATTATTACTCTAAAGAAAAGCATCGCAACTAACAATTCAAATCAACATAAACTTATAGTAACATTTTTTATGTATCGGTATTACTGCCCAACCGTTAACAAAAAAGGCTAAACGGCATGCATATTAAATTTGATTCGCGTGCTGTGAGCGTATTTTTAAGCCACCAAGTGGGTTCTCGCTTTATTTATTAACCGTATTATTAGCTGGCTCCAGCCGAAACTTTGAGGTTAAACTTCGTTATGTCACACTCTGCCGACGTTTGCGAACAATATCCATTTTTAAATACTACTCAAAAGTTTACCAAAATGCACGAGCTTTTCTTAAAAGCGTTCCTACGCGAAGAATTTTCTAGGTGAATATTGTATAATACGGTATTGTTTTTTAGGTAAGGTTTTTCTTTCTTTCTTGAAGTCTCCAATCTGCACTGGAACTTCTTGGGGACTAATGCCATGCCTAGTTCCTCTCACTATGAAAGGAGGTTCCAGCAGTGGGACCTATATAATATGTATACTTACTAGTACTGTAGTACCTATCTAAACATATAAAACAGTACCGTGACTCACTTATAGACTACGTCCAGCCTAAACGGGTGGTCCTAGAGGTTTGAAATTTGGAGGAGACATTCCCGAGTACCCTAGAGGTGCACTAAGGAGGGATTATTTGAAATTCTAACCCTAAAGGAGTGAAAAGGGGTGATAAAGTTTGTATGAAAAATACCGCGGGCGAAGCTGTGGCGAGACCACTAGTGTTTTATAAAGGATACTTTTAAAGAACCAATCAGAAAAACGGATTTTTTACTCTATAATGCTCGCTGTCTTGTGTAACCAGTCCGTGGGTCCACAGAAAACCAGCGTTGTGCACCCTTCTGTATGACATTATGATGAGTGGACTCCATTTTCGCATCACTTTGTTCTCTAGTTTTGTAAGGAGTTATATGAAGGAAAAAGCGTAATGTAATATAATAATAATAATAATATTTCTATCAGCTTAGTAAGCGTTACCTTTAGGAAATACCTTGCTCTTAATAACAAGAAACACTTTAAAAATAGAAAAGTTCCCCTCCATTTCGTATGTTTACACTGTACGCGTGACGATGAAAAATTAAATCGTACGTCAGAAACGTAGCTGAAATGACAACGCAACGTGTGAGCAACGTCTTCTGTGAACGACAAACACATCCATTCAACTTCACTATTATGTTTATTCTTGAAACTATAAGAGCTAATTTCGCTTTTAACTTAATTCAAAGATAGTACATATAAGTTTGTGCATTGTAAAATAAACACAGTGTAAATTAGTGTTAGAAGCATTCAGTACAATTAACATGTAGAGAAGAGGCAGTTGGAATCCGACAAATCATTAGTCATGTTCTGGCGATAATCTTCGTTTGTCATTTGGATGTAACTGAACTGAACTACTTATTATAAATAATTTGTATGAAATGGAACTTATAAAGCATCATTTGTATATGGTTTGATTGTTACTTAATAGCATGTCTCACTAAAGAATTCAATTTAAATCCACGCATGGACACTCATAAAGACGGAATTAAATAAAGGAGGTTTGAAAAAAATAATGCAGTATCCGGCGGTTTCAGTGACTTCAGCGTGAGTTTGAAGTCCATTGTGTTGAGTAGGCATATATTTCTCTTCTTTTAGCTGAACATAAAATCATGAAGGTCCAAAAATCTGACATCAACGACTAAAGATTGTTTTATGCAATAGCCTGATTTGGTCAAAAAACCGATTAAGTGCGAGTCGGGCTCGTGTGGACTGTGGACATAGGTTTTTCGAACCATAAATGGTATGAGAATGTAAAGATGCAGGATTTTTACAAAATTAAGGGAAGTCCTATTTTTATTTTCTAATTTGCCCTTTAAATTAACCTCTAGAATCAGAATTCGTTATTGACACTATATGTCTGGGATCGAGTCACCTAACTCTGTATATGTATCAAATTTCTTTTTCCTCTGCTGCACTGGGAGTGAAGAAATAGCATAGAATGCGTGCAGATGCTTATCATCCTGGCATGTCGTAAAAGTCGACTAAGTGACGGGTCTTCTCCAACATGGTGGACTATCTGTATGGGCGATGGGCTGATCACCTGTCACCATACGGTTCATCATACCATCTTAGGACTAATTAATCGAACGTGGCCACAAGTAGCCTTATGGCTCTGCCTACCCCATTAGGGATTTCGGGCGTGATGCTATGTATGTATGTATGTTCAACTTTTTTGTCCAATAGAGTTGGAAAAAAAGGTTGGAAAGACCGATAGACAGACGCGAGAGTTCTATCCTTTAAGTGTTCAGTTTTTTCATCAGATGTACGGAACCTTAAAAACAACAATATACATAAGCCTCTTTCATAAATTGGTATTACTGTAATGAAATAATTGCAAACAATATTGTCCAGCATCGCATTGCAGCGATAAAGTCAAATGATCATACGGGCTTATCGGCAGCGGCATACCGATAATTTGAACATATTCGTTCAGAAAATTATATGCATCGGTTACAAATTAATAGAAAACTTTAAAATTATACATCAAATGGTATGAAAAATAGTGACCTTTTTTATTTTATTATATAATATTCTTTTTGAAGTCAGGAGAACAATTCTGATCCTTAAAATACAGACAGCAGAGACGAATTTTATCATCTACGTGCTAAACTAGACCGAAGAGCATCTTCTACTGACAAACAAAAAAGGAATTAAATTGAATTGAATTAAACTTGATTACAACTTAAATTAACACAGTAATAATACGACATAATTTTGCTTTAAATGTTTATTCGTCGCACCTCCATAAAATGAACGAATCAAAGTTTTATTTCATAATTGACATCAAAGCTGTAATGAAACTCTTTTAAACAACTTACTAAAAGTGGGCATAAATTAAACAAAACCGTCTAACCTTACATTATAAGCTTTAACAATATTGCTCCTTATCTATTCGTTTAATTTTATTTTTATAGGCACCAATAAAAAAACTCGAGTAACGTCAAAAACTAACGTGCTATAAAAAGCGGTTTATTTTCAAGTCGTAAACAGTATCAGATTTCCATATTATAATGTGGCGATATAAGAGTGTAGAAATAGTCTTAATGTCATTCAATCCCGGATGATCATCTAGTGTAGGTATGTTCAAAATTATACGACGACGATTTTGACGACGCGGATAGCCTAGTTGGTAGTGACCCTGCCTCCGACGCAAGCGTCCCGGGCTCGATCCCCGGTAAGGGCAAATATTTGTGTGACGAGCACGAATGTTTGTTCCTGAGTCTTGGATGTTTCCTATGTATTTAAGTATTTATTTCTCTATATAAGTATTTATATCGTCGTCTAGTATTCATAACACAATCCTTTAGAGCTTACTTTGGGACTAGATCGATTTGTGTAAAGATTGTCCCCTGATTTATTATTATTCCATCTTTATTAACTACATTTCTTATTATTTACATTTTAGAGAATATTTATAAAAAAATTACATTTTAAAATATAAAAGATAGATAATTAATTACATTTTAAAATATAACAAAGATATGCAAAAAATAAATACTAAAATATAAAAAACAGCCGTCAACCGGTAGTGAGGCGCGGGCCCAGGCTACCGGTGGTTAGAGCTCCAGGGTGAGGAACCTCCTGACTATACGTGCTGTGTCAAGGAGCACCGCTTTCTGTATCTTTCCCTTGATCCACCAGCCAAGCGAGAGTCTCTCAAGGTGTTTGTCGAGACTTTTCGCGATTAGACCATTGGTTGACACGACTATCGGAACAATGGTCGTCACGTCAACATCCCACATAGCGGTAACCTCATGGGCTAAGTCTAGGTATTTAGTTAACCTTCTAAGGTTATTATTATTATTAGTCCGTGACTCACTTGTAGCATAAATTAAGTTTGTATGGAAAATACCGCAGGCGAAGCTGTGGCGGGTCCACTAGTGCTAATTAAATGTCAAGTAAAAATTTTAATACGTACTTAGGTATCGATATGTTACTTACGTTTAATAATTATAAGTAAAAGTAAAAAAAAAGTAAAGTAAAAAGATATTTATTGCCACATTAATTTTGAACACAAAATAAATTAAAGTAAAATAACATAGAATAGAAATAACTAAAAAGGGCTTAAAACTAGTGGCAAAAGGCTCAGGACTCAGCGTGTGCTGAGAGCATCACGCCCACAGCGCTGTTTTGCAGCCTGCACCTTAGCTCTCTGAAGCGATTCACATTTCACATGCCAGGTAGGGCTTTCATCAGTACCGTACCTAAACTTAAAGATATCATTAAAAAAAAAACTAAACTAAAACTAAATTAAATTAAATTAGTGACCGAAGTAAGAAGTTCCGTGAGATATATCTACCAGGTGAGGTGAGGCTTTGATTTTGATATACTAATACTAAACTGAACTGAACTGAGCTGATTAACTGATTAAAAATACTAACTGATAACTGATTAAAACTGATTAAAACTGATTAAACTGATTAGCTGGTTAACTGATTAACTAATTAACATTCTGACAGTTGTTTTTGAAATAAAGCTCTGCGTATTTTATCTTTGAAAGTTGGTAATGACATGCTGTTAGTCCGAAGTGGTGGAGGCAGATCGTTCCAAATCTTGGATCCACTGAAGCGAAAACTATCCCTAAACCCCTTAGATTTATGTTTGGGTATTGTCATTTTATTTGCATGCACGCTCCGGATACCTCGATCTTGTTCTGATTTACCTTTAGATTTAGGCCACGAAATTTTGTCAAATAAATAATCTGGTCGCCGTGTTTGTATTATTCTATACACCTGCGTTGCTAAATGGAGTTGTCTCCGTGTTGCCATCTTCAACGTTTCCATTTGATTTAAATAAGGAGTTATATGCGCGCGCTTCGGTACATTATAAGTAAATCTAGCACACGCGTTTTGAACCCGTTGCATCGCTCGCGCAGTCTTTGCAAACAGCCTAGGCCCATAAACTGTGTCACAATAGTTGAACTGCGAAAGCACCAACGCTTCTACGAGTATCCTGCGTACGTTTTCTGACAGATATTCCCGTACTCCATAAAGTGTTTTTAATCTATAAAACGCGTTTTTAATTTTTTTACTTATATGTTCCCTAAACCGCAGCTCACTATCCATCATAAGATATAATACCTATACCCGTTATGTACTTCAGGTAGGTATCTGCTAAAGTAGTATGATGAAACTTCTCAAAGCGAGCCCGCTTATTATGCCGTTCTCAATACCTATTGAAGCAATATTAGCTAGAGGCCTACAACATACCATCACAATGAAATCGTTACCGACGCCAGACCCTTAAATTAACGATATTAAAACAAGCTTCTCTCATTCAAGATAAGACCTTTCGAAGGGGGAATGAATTGGACCAGTTTATGCAAGAATGGCATTGTCACAAAAGTATGCTTTTAAATAAGTAACTACAAACCTGTTTAATACAGTCAATAATCAACATTTAAAAAAAACGGCCAAGTGCGAGTCGGACTCGCGCACGAAGGGTTCCGTAATATTATCTTTAAAAACGGCAAAAAAATCACGTTAGTTGTATGGGAGCCCCCTTAAATATTTATTTTATTCTGTTTTTTAGTATTTGCTGTTATAGCGGCAATAGAAATACATCATCTGTGAAAATTTCAACTGTCGAACTATCACGGTTCATGAGATACAGCCTGGTGACGGACGGACGGACGGACAGACGGACAGACGGACAGCGGCGCCTTAGTAATAGGGTCCCGTTTTTACCCTTTCGGAACGGAACCCTAAAAATGCAGGAGTATTGTAATTTTATAAACAAACCTTTCAAAATTGAGAATGTAGTTTTAAGGGTTCCGTACCCAAAGGGTAAAACAGGACCCTATTACCAGACTGTCTGTCTGTCTGTCTGTCTGTCAGTCTGTCTGTCACCAGGCTGTATTTCATGAACCGTGATAGTTAGACAGTTGACATTTTTACAAATGATGTATTTCTGTTGCCGCTATAACAACAAATACTAAAAAACAGAATCAAATAATTATTTAAGGGAGCTCCCTTACACCAAACGTGATTTTTTTGCTCGTTTTTGCTCGATATTGATAACGGCAACAAATAGACGCTTGAAATATTCACAGAATATTAAGTTATATATTCACTTTAAAAATAAATAATTAAATTAAAATAAAAGAAGTATTTATGGGGGCTCCCATACAACAGACATGATTTTTTTGCCTTTTTTATAGGTAATGGTACGGCACCCTTCGTGCGCGAGTCCGACTCGCACATGGCCGTTTTTTTTATTTATACACTTTTAATATAGATACATTAATTATTTAATAAGTTATTATTTAGCTTGGATATAGGGCAAGCGTTAACTTGGTGATTACACAGTAGCCGATAATGATAGCAGTCCCTGATAACGATACAGAAGTTGGTTTAGTTGTTGAAAATTTTTAAATCAAACTGCTGCACTGTTCCCAATTGTCGCAACTATTACATAACACCATCCACATTGTTGGTGTATGATATTCTTAAGGTCCTCTTGCAAAATTGCGCCCTAACTTGAGTCACGTTCCGGCTATTAGTCCGAGGTACTTATATTAAAGTTTCATCGCGAAACGATCAATGAACCACTTTACCGTTTCGCGTGGAAAATATTTTATGAGCCGAGGAAGTGGACCGTGACTTCTGACTGGTCGAGGCAGGTGGCTTAACGGGCAGATGGCGATTGGGGCTCAAAGTCGGTGCTTGAGCTTGCAATCAGAGCGGTCAGTCAAACGTGCAGCATTAAGAGCTACTCGAACAGGTCAATGACTGAAAGGTATATTGCGGTTTTTCTCTGAATCAATACATGAACAATTTTAGCATTGAAAAATCCATCGTTTGTTATTCAAAGAAACGCATTTGTGATCACAATGTTAATGACATAATGCTTGCCACTATTTCATCTTAGATAGCGTTTAAGACTGAACTTGAAAGAATAAAGGGGTAACTTAAAAATCAATTTGATATTAATTGGAATGATACGTTGATATTTCTTCAAATACGGAAATTAATCCATCACGTACAATTTATTCCTCCTGCGGCCTTAAGTTAAACCATCTTATCTCTAAGTGCGTCTCTTAGGTAATAAATATTTACTGACAAAATGGCCGAATTCAGAAACGCCACTTAAGCATTTGATTAGAGATTAAATAGTTAAATGTCTCTCAACTAGTTGTCATCCTATACAAAAAAGTCAGTCAAACGTCACTTTAATTAAAGATCAAATTGAGTGGCCTTTCTGAATTTGGCCAAAAGACTAATAAAGATGAGTACTTTATTATTTGCAAACTTTAGTAACAATCATAACTTTACTAGTACGAGTCATCATACGGGTAATCTAAACCAATATGAGTAATCTGCTTCCCCTTAAAATGAGATCATAACTAGAGACTAGTTAAACAGTTTAGATCGAACCTTCAAAGGTCCTTTATCTACAAGTTCATAACGGATCCCGCTAATAAAGCGTATTCACCCCAATTATGCCGTGTACATATCGGACCTCGTCGCGTTTCCCTAACAAGTAAGTTCTGTATAAGCCTTGGGCGCTTTTAGGCTGGAATAAAACGGGATTGTATCACGTATGGCATCGGTGATTCCTATCGGAATTGCTAAAGGCTGCCAAGTTAAATTCCTGATTGCAATTTCTAAAAAGTGTTTTTGCAAAAATATTTTTTTTGCCAATTATTTCATACCAAATTACGACCCAATCAGATACCTAGAAGAAAATTTAAATTGAATAGCAAGATTGAACTCTAACAAACGAAAGACGAAACGAGGTAAGTTTATTAAGTTAAGCAACGTCACTGGAAGAAAATTTTTAGTGTCGTAATAGTACATTGTGCATCTAGGGCCGTAAGAAGGGGATAACTAACGAGAGTCTGTTAGAAGCCCGACGCCGATAGGCGAGGGCTTTTATGACTCGAGTTTGTTATCCCCTTACTGCCCGTGATACACACAATGTTTTTCATCACATTTGCGAGGAAATGAAATAAAAATTTGACAAAAAAAGTATATATATAAATTTTATTTCCATTTTACATCGTGAATTACCATCAGGTGGGTGTTCATAAACTGAGCGTACGTTGCGATCAGCGCGGGGCAGCTCCGCCGGCTTGCGGTCGCGCGCGCCGCCGGCTGCGGCTCCCGAGCAGCTCCGCCGACCTGGCGCACTTAACTCCCGCTGACGGCGGGGCCCATAGAGGAGTTAAATCGGCTATAGTTGCTCTATACGCTTGCGTATAATAACACCCTTTCCGAGCAAGTGTGATGAAAAAGATTTTTGAGCGTATGACTAGGGACACTAAGCATTAAATCAGCCCCAGTTTGTGTAATGCTTTAGACTGCACTCACTTCAATGTATATGAACCGTGTCCATTTTAGGAGGCATGCGTCTTCCAAATTAAAAAAATCCAATAAAATAAAATATTTCCATTTATAATACGTAATGCAACCATTGAATTTCTCCGTTAGAGATGCGGTCGGAATATTACGAGTGCATATATTTTAATGTGCTTTTCTTTTAAGCGTTGAAAGGGGGTCTGCTGGTGACATTTTGCTGTTCAATTTAGGATCACAAAGAAATTATTTTCCAAAACAAGGGTAGGTAAGGTTATTTTTAACAGCCAGCATGCTTTGATCATTTGATCTAACGTTTAAAATTCAGAATTTAGTTGTATCAAATGAGATCCCAAACGGACAAGATAAATATAAAAACACTTTAGGAACTATCCTTTTGTTCAGGCAAAATACAAAACATTTTAGCCATTTAGTCTTAATGTACGTTTTATAAGATAGCATGTGCCTACGTCAAGTGAACGCTGACTACATAGTAATCTCATTGCAAAAATGTGTTTGCCAGTGTATAGGCGTAATCGTTGTCATTCCACGCAACAGTCTCTTACGGATGTGCAATTTGCAATGGAAGGATGAACAAAAAAATAAGGGTGACGAAGCTTGAGGCAAATCCTGTTGGGGTTGCGTTCATTTCACGCTCTTACTTTGAATAGGCAGATAAGTTTATGTGAACAATGCCTAATACGCATCCATTCTGCACGGGTCTGGGACATTACGATAGAATGAGATCTAGCAACGCGACAAAGTTTTCAGAGTCCATTGCGTGGAAGGAGGCCGAGCCACGGGAAATGTAATTCGCAGCGTGAAATGTATTAATAACAATTGATTGAATTTTTGTTTAAGCGAGGGGCTTATTTTTGTTGGGAGCATTTATAAATATTGCTATTCATAGTGCATTTGGATTGTTGGCGTGTGTTTTTGTCGTCATGTCACCGCCAGTTCGCTTAGTATGTAGATTTATGCAGTCTTTGGCTTATCACACGGACCGTTTGCTCAGTTAGGGCACGCTCCATATCTTTCGGCTTGTCGATACCATAACGTTTGCATCTGATGCCGTAGTTCACATGCATTGTTATTGATCCGTATGTAATTGACCTTAACGTGGTTGTATAAAGTTATGAACTCATTTAAATGGAAGATTGATCTTTTATCTCCCGGTGGCAAAAGTGCCTGTAAAATTGCGCGAGCAATGTATACACATTGCTCGTCCGATATTATGTCATCATAATAGTGATTTGAGACGTATAAAATAATGTTAATATTTAATATTTTGTGCGTGTATCTGTAATTTAGGAGAAATTACACCAAAATCTTAATAAAACCGTTAAATGCGTTTATCTAAAAACTGGAATGCACCTCCTGTGGTTGTATATCTTTCTCCTATTATGCACTTTCCTCTTATTTTTTATGAGTTGTATTTAATAAAGAGCATTAGTATAATACTGCATTGTATTTTAACATTTTAATCATTATATTTCACCCCCTGATGGGGATAGCTTGATAGCTTAAGCTTTAAAAATTATGTCTGTTCTCATATTAAGAATGACGATAATGACTTTCTACAAAAAAAAGTGCTCTTTTTTATTAACGCAACGAAATTGCAAAATAATTGTACAAAATTCATTATCAATTCAACAATCGCGCAGAAACACAGGGCGGGTTGTTTACAATTAAATTGTCTCCCCGGGGATATCACTCTTTGTAACTAGTTCGTTAATTTATCTAAACCAATTACAGAATTGCGCCGCAACGGACAAGAGTTTATTATAATTGTTTTATCTCAAATTCCAACGCTATTTCGAGAGCTATACTTTAAAAATACGTAATTTGGTGTTTTCGTTTCTGTTTTATATATTAACAGAAATATTATACTTAAAGACAGAATCTCATGATGTTATTGACCGAGCGAGCGAATCGTCTCTGTTTCAGCTTGGGCAAAAATGCTTTAGTCCGGCTGTCCATTTTTTTCTCCCCTGCAGGTCGCATTTCGCAACCGATTCTTATGAAACTTTCTGAGCAGTTTCTAGAATTATATAGAATTTTTTGGTTAATTCAGTTTTTCGAAATGGCGGAGATGGGGCTTTTGTGATTACAAAGTTATTTGTGGTGTTGGTAAACTGACTGCGACCTATGTCGATGTATGGGGATATGAGTCTCAACGGTAAAGTTAAGTTTGTCGCGAGGTCTACAGCTCACGGAACCACTAGTAATTATTATATCTACTTGTCCAAAAGCGGGCTCGGACATCGCGAGGCATAGGTACGCCACGAATGCTCGCAGAAAGCACCCATTTCCACACGGTTCGACCATGCGTAGTGAGGTATTTAAAACGCACGCTCACCTTGACGACGCAGATACATATGTAGGGGTACTGAAAAAATTTTAATACGAGTAATCTTACTGAGTTTCTTCGCAAATACCAACGCAATTACGTCAAATGTTAAATAATTACAAGCGTGTGGATGTGATTGTAAATAAAATCGCCATTTTGTTCAGTTAAATTAGTATCACTACCAGAACCAGAGATTGCCAAGTTGCATCATCTATTTAGTTCATAGAAGACCTTGTTTTTTTTGTAGTTTAACATTCTAACTGCCACTGCTGTGGTACAGTTTTTTTTAAAGTGAAGGCATACGCTTGCGTGTCACCTGATGGTAATTAAGTGATCATCGTCACCCGTGAACATCACTAACCCTGAAGAAGTCATTTCGCCGTTTCCGAGCTTTTAGGAAGAAAAAAGAACTCTTATCTTGAAGGCCCCAATGTCGAAACAGTCCGGGAACACCGCTGATGGAAGTTGGTTCCACAATTCCACCGTACATGGCAGGAAATGTCTTGAAAAACGCACAGAGTAGATCGCCATTCATCAAGATGGTGTTGGTGAAATTCTAGTTTAAAAAGATGATGAATATTAAACAAAAAATGTTATTCACCCCTATTAATTACCTTAGCAGCTCCCTGGATCCCTATTCCGTAATAATAAACAACTGTAATATAAACTGAGATTTAGACACATCGGTATCTTAATGTCAAAGTTAATACCAAGTTTAGGGACTTGCAAATTGTTTGAGTTTTCAAGTATGCGGCAGGGAGCGTGATGGGTCGTTATAATAATGTCATATTTGCACAAAACTATTGGTGCCTCTGTAAATAAGTACTTTGTTGAGTTACTAAAGTCTCCCTTGTCTATAAACACATGTCATATTCGAATGTAGCTAACATCGTCAGAGTTTGGGAATTGTTATATAATTAGATAATTGTTTACAGAGCCACTGGCGCATATATGCGTTACAAACGTCAATAATGAGAATATGAATACATACATTTTTTCATCTTGTATTGAAAAGTGCTGAGTAATAGAAACCGATCTGTATACGCAACACTTTCTTATGTTCATTATTTTATGAGTTATGAAGCTTTGAAAAGTCATTGTTCATACCATTCGCAAAAACACTCCATACAAAATAGACAACAGCTATGACGTCACAGCTGTCGTTAGATTGTACAAAATGTATGGAGTTTAAACAAAATCTGCAATTATTTCCGATATGTTTTTAGACCAACATCGTAGAAATAAAACATGACATAAATTTGATGAGGATGTCCATAAAACTAAAATCTGAACTAAAAAACAATATGTATTTTTCACTTATTTTTGCCCTAATCAAATAAAAATGAATAGTCAAAATGATCTGCTTTTTTCTGTGTTTATTTACATTTATTTTCATAATAGATCATTTAAACCTAATTTTGATTTTCATGCAACTTTCCCATTGTGCCTATTCCCTAAAGGTAGGTAACGCCTTTTATTGTTTAAACCATATCCGCATGCAGAACTTCTCTATTAACGAAAATGCGAATGTAAATCACCATCCAGCGCCTCTATTCGGGAACTCTAAGTGATGTTGTAGCGACTCGTTAGCGAGATTTCTCATCCCATTCTTCCGCACGACGCGTTATCCGTAGGAGTGAGATGCGAGTCTCGCTCACGGGTCGCTGCAGGATCACTTAGACGTTCCCGAATAGATGCCCTGCATCCTGCTAGCGATAAATGTAGTTAGTACGTTTTTTGACGAAATTGAGTTAAATATTGATATGGGATCATCATAATAATGTTGAATTGATATTATTATACTTAAGAGGACTGTGAACCAAAGGCAAAAATCACCCTTTCATACAAAAGGCGATAATGATTTCCACCCCTTAAATGTTAACTGATTTTGACCAATTTTTGATACGTTGCCAGTCAGAACAATATCGAGGTCAATACGTTTTTTGTTGAAAACTGAAATCACAATAAAATTGTATTTATTTAATTTGAATTTATAATTATATAGTGAAAAAATCAAAAGGTATAGACCTTGATTTTGTTCTGACTGACCACCTATCCAAAATTGGTGAACATCGGTTAGTATTTAAGGGGTGGAAATCGTTATCGCCTTTTGTATGAAAAGCCTTAGGTTCACACTATACTCCTCTTAATAGTAGATGGATTACTTCTACCATCTGATAGTGATTTTAACGTGTGTTTAGCAGAACCGAGCTAATTTCGGCAGCACATTTCTGTAACAAAACTAATCTCTGCGCCGGCCCAACTCGAGTAATCCAGCATGAGCAAAATGGAAGTCCTTCGTTTGGGGATTTTCTAATTACGTTTTCAAAGACACCTCGTTTGTTGAACTTGTGACAACCGAGTGGAAAAGGTCACGTATAGAAAATTGGAATTTCGCCCAGACCGGGAGAGAGCGTGGGTTACCAGAATTTGCCTGCTGATTTTCCTATTAACGAATCCCATTTGTTAGCCCGATGTGAATTGCCAAAAGTGTCCGGGTGATGGCTGTGACTGTGACAAAAGTGGAGCCAAGATAATTAAAAATAAAGCATTATTTCAATGTATATCTACAGTTTTTTTCAACCACAAGATATCCAGATAGAAAAGTGTGTTTGTGTGTTTGTTAGTACTAGTGATTTTGGCACGGCGATAATAAGAAAGCCGTAAAGAAAGCAAGGTTTTTATCGCGGAAAATTCACAGTCCCCGAAGGAATGACGATAGTTGATTACAACACGAATGAAGTCGCGGGAAAGCCTAGTCCTATCCTATTCCTTCCTATCCTACTTATATGATAAATGTGAAAGTATGTGAAGATTTGATGTTTGAACGTTTGGATGTAAGTGCCTTAACCTCAGCTGGGTCAATTTGGATGAAATTTGGCAGACAGATAGGCCATTATCATGAAATAATAATAATAATATATAATATAAATAATAATCAGGAGACAATCTTTACGCAATCTAGTCCCAAAGTAAGCTCTAAAGTCTTGTGTTATGGGTACTAGACGACGATATACATACTTATAAAGATAAATAAATACTACTCAAATACATCCAAGACTCAGGAACAAACATTCGTGCTCATCACCAGTGATCGGTAAGACCCGTGCCATATGGTGTCAATGACCTCAATCATTATGTTAATATGGATATTCCCCAGGATTCCAGCATTCAAATCGGTAAAGGAAAATATTATATTCTCATTTTAGTACGTAGGGAACAGGGGTTTTTATGCACTTCAAATGATTATATTTTAACACTTACATATTTTATATGAGTGCACGTAATATTTTACGTAGTATAAAATAAAACCAAACTTTATCAATATTTTTATAATGAAAAATAATACATTTTATGAGTTTATTAAATATTCTGACTTCTATTTACAAATACATATAACATAACTCTTAATTTTTGCGAATCATGTCATGTCCATATTATTATTTCCTCTTTTAATCCCGCGGTATGGCACGGGTGTCGCCGATCACTGCTCATCACACAGATAATATTTGTATTGGCAAATATTATTTGCCCTTACCGGGGATCGAACCCGGGACCGCTAACTTCGGCGGCAGGGTCACTACCAACTAGGCTAACCGTGTCGAAATAAAACATAGAATACTTTTTATACCGGTAATGTATTCCTGTTGGATAATATGCGAGCCAAGTCGCGGGCACAAGCAAGTAATGTATAATTTTATGATGAAACTGTTATAATTATAAATTTTATAGTGTATTAGAAGTCACTGCCTGTTTGAGAATGTATTAATTTAATAAAGTATTTTGGGCAAACGATGCAGCAACTTAATTATAAAACTTTGTTCAAAGTTCGTTGACTCAAAATTTCCTTAGCTTAACCCCTAATTTGAGAACGACATCTGCGCAACCCTATTGAAAAATAATTACCTAAAGTAAATTATGCACCCTTTAAACTGCACCAATTTTGAGCAAATAAAGCCGAGTTAAAATATATTATATTGAAGAGATGGAGCCACATGGCGAGTGTTTTAAAAGACAATTTTATGTGTTGCATCACACTCCTCGAAATGAGAAAGAGGGAGGATAAAATATGATATTGCTTGGCTCCCGGTTGCACGTATTGGGTTTAATACGTGAACCTTAGTGATCATATTGCATTGTTATAATTTACGTGTTTCAATGAAGTTCATTATTAATGTTAGAAATATCTACTTTATGGTAGAGCATTTCATTGCGTTCAGTTTAATAAGTCTCGTCTAAATTAAAAACGCCTTCGCAATTTCTATCAAAATTCCAACTGATTTCAAATCTAATAGCTAGGGAGCTGGGTGCCAAAATGTTTATATGATTTGTTTCGCTTGGCAGACCTGAATTCTTCGATTAATGACTTAAGACTTAAAGAACCACAGAAAAATAGTCTGCCACCATGGTAGCGCTGCGTTTTTAGATGACAGCGTTTCAAAAATAAAAAATAAAACATGTGTGCTACATCATTTGTTCGTGTCTCCCTCTTGGACTGATGTTCAGAATCATCCTCAAAACGATGAACATCGAAGAGGCAGACGTGCAGGGCTCTGTTTTGTAAAGGGAAATAGTTGAAAAAAGCTATACTAAATCATTTGTTCGTCGTCCTCGTTGCGTCCATTCGATTCATTAGGCCTCCTAGAATAGAAAAATCAAGTTGGCAGAGGTCTAGGTCGTTGTTTTTTTTATGTGCGATATTTTTAAATTGTAATTCAAAAACGCAGGTACTGGACCAAACCAAACGAGGACTTTTATTTACTGGACCAAATCGATTTGCATTGACATAAACTTTCATTCATATCATTATGAAAGACGAACAAATCATATACCAAAATGGCACCCAGCTCCCTAACTATAATGCGAAAATTTGCGTCATTCGCTCCAGAAATCTATCAATGAAAACACTCAGAATGGCACGCGCCAGTACCATTGTCAAATGGGTACAATAAAATTACCGACCTACGGAAACGCCCCACCGTTTCCGTAGGTCGGTAATTTTATTGTATATTATGCGGGTGCAAAAAAGAAATATTTATCCACTCCAGCAATAATGGCTGCGATAGCAATTAGTTCTATGCAATATGTCCACGGGAATAGAATTTGCAATGGGATTTTTTATCAGAGTTCGAAAGAATTCAGGAAGTTAAATGATTCGGTTAACAATCAAAAGACCCGGAGTGCAGTTTTTTTATTGAATTTTGAAGTAAATCTCTTCCTAGTAAGGTCATACACTTTTCTTTTAGTGAAATATGAAGATAAAAACGAATCGTCGCTACTTAACCATCATGTCAGCTTACGTCCACTGCTGGACGTAGACCTCCCCCAAGGATCTCCACATCTGGTGAAAAATTCATGCCTTAAGTTTAATGTAAGTCTTAAGAAAATTTAATTTTGTAAGCGTTTTTTTCCCATTCCGTTACCTTACAAAATTGCAGCTCACTATGGCGCAAAATTCCATCCGAGCAATTACTTTCCTTTTAGGCAAATCAACAAGCTAGCTGTTACCGTAGAAATTCAATCCGACCAAATCTGTATGTAAATGTATTGTAATTGTGGGGCCGATATTCGAATTACAATTTCTATGTTGATTAGCCGTGTTACAGTGAAATTTATGTTAGCTCCTATAATGCCTGTTTCTCTTGTATAATATTATTTTTATATACCAAACGATTGGGGAAAATATTACCAAAAGTGTACAAAATATGTATACACATACACACGGTGTTTTTACGCAAAATGATTATGTACATGTACATTACTTTTTAATTGGAAAATAGAAAGATTTGTTTGAAATTCTGGTTTAACTAAAGAAACAATAATTCGTACCGTTTTTAACCGACTTCAAAAATAAAAAGGACGAGGTTCTCAATTCGGTTGTGTTTTTTTTTTAAGTTTGTTACTTCAGTACTCAGTCATTTGTAAACCGATTTTGAAAATTCTTTTTTTAATCGGTAGGGTATATGTACCTCCAGTTTGATCCAGTTGTAGTCAAAGTTGAGTTATGATGAGAGGATCTATGAGGAATCGATGGAACTCTTCAAATACTATACGCAAGCATAGAGCAATTTTAGTACTTTCTGTAATAACTCAAGCAGTTACGTACCAAAACCATTATTTGGTGAAGTGGAACTGTTGATGAAGACCATTAGATGATGACCGGAACTGCTAAATGTAGAGTATTTTAAGGTTGGCGATTAAATGGCTGTATAAAGTTCTGACGCAACTTATGTCCATGAGAATTCATGTAGTAAAATTGAAGAACCAGGAGAACTCCTCAACGATTGACATCCTTGCACCGTGGATACCAACAGTTTGTAAATGGTGACGAGCAATTGGCATTATGCTATTGTTACTTGATGTAGTAAATGTGTGTCGTTAAATTACAGGATAATAAATAAAATGTGAAAAAAATAACTTACTTTTCAAAGGCCATTTGAAGTCGGTTTTTTTATTTTATATTATTAAAATCAAACATATCATGTGAAATTTGGAAAACACTCTTAACATTAACTACTAATACTTAGTTACTCTGTATAATATATACATTAATAATCAGGCCAAGAGTAACAATTCACACAATTCCAGCTAATGTTGACACTCATCTGGAATTATTTAGCTAAATAGAAACAATGGCTGCAATAACTTTCACAGGCAACACAATTGAAGAACTTAAATGTCTTATCTCGGTCCTTAATGTTAATATTCCAATCGTAAGCTTGGTTTTGCAACAAAGAGCTGAAGATTCCCCAAGCAGAGTACAAGTCTCCTAGCATAATTAGATAAAAATATTTTAGGCTAGGCTAAGATAAAATTAAAGGTTTCTTATAGTGGACTTGGCGCAACTGTGGGAAATATGTAATATAAGTGTCATCTGAGACTTCTGTAAAACATGAGTTTTAATGGGCTGCGTCCGTACTTTTAATACTTCTTATAATAGTAGATTGTTGCACGAAGCAGAAAGTGATTCATTATTGCGCCGAGTGTTAGTTTGGAGCCCGAACGCAAGCGAGGGCTCTAAAAACACGAGCGCAATAACACATCACTTGGCGCAACTGTGGGAAATAGGTAATATAAATGTTATCTGAGATTTCTCTAAAACATGAGTTTTAATGAGCTGCGTCCGTACCTTTATTACTTTCTCGTAAATATATTTTACTGTCACGCGTGGCAGACATCAGCTTTAAATTCTATGACAAAACAAATGAAACACTAGTCGGACCATACTTCTTCCTAACACAGTGAAATTACTGAACTGTCACACTTAAAATAGATGACAATCCCTCGCGCAATTTCACACCCCTTTCTATCCCACTAATTGAACCAAAATACACTTGAATTTTCTTTGTGCCTTGTGTAATTTTAGCATCAGTTAGGGTCAGCATACCACCCCTAGTCATTTAATGGGCTTGAGGATCCTCTCTGGTATGTCGGAATGCAGTTCCATCAGTTTAATAAATCTATTTAGTTACGCTAAAATCTGATTTGTAATATATTTTGACTTTATCACAGGGTCAATAAATCCTTAAAACTACATTGAATTTACGAGTTTTGTTTTTTTTTTTTAAACAGCCTTTTTTAAAAAAAACAACAAGAACAAGGACAAATAAAAAGTGGTACATAAATATTATCAGAGTTCTGGTCAGTTTATAAAATTCAGTTTCTTATACCCCTTCGACTTACAATTCAATTTCGCATAGCCTGGTTGCATCCTCCTGTAGAATTGCGCGCACATCATCGTCGATATGCATTATGCACTGTGGTTACGAATCTTCCGACCTGATTGCATAAATTCCAAAGATGTTTATGTTTTCCTGCTGACGACGACTATTCAAAGTATTTAATCTTTAATAATGCTCTAACGCAGTAGGTAATGAACAAACTACACTTTAATTTACTTTTCATCACACTTGCTCGGAAAGGGTGTTATTATACGCAAGCGTATAGAGTAACTATAGCCGATTTAACTCCTCTATGGGCCCCGCCGTCAGCGAGAGTTATAAACCATACAAAATCCACAACTCCCTAGGGAGTTATGGGTTTTGTATGGTTTCGAACTCCCGCGGGCAGTTAAGTGCGCCAGGTCGGCGGAGCTGCTCGGGAGCCGCAGCCGGCGGGGCGCGCGACCGCAAGCCGGCGGTGCTGCCCCGCGCTAATCGCAACGTACGCACAGTTTATGAACACCCACCTGATGGTAATTCACGATGTAAAATGGAAAGAAAATTAATATATAGACTTTTTTTGTCTAATTTTTATTTAATTTCCTCGCAAATGTGATGAAAAACATTGTGTGTATCACGGGCAGTAAGGGGATAACAAACTCGAGTCATAAAAGCCCTCGCCTGTCGGCGTCGGGCTTCTAACAGACTCTCGTTA
This sequence comes from Tortricodes alternella, assembly GCA_947859335.1. Classification (NCBI taxonomy): domain Eukaryota; kingdom Metazoa; phylum Arthropoda; class Insecta; order Lepidoptera; family Tortricidae; genus Tortricodes; species Tortricodes alternella. Next base: position 6,017,359 of record OX401981.1, read on the forward strand.
GTTATCCCCTTCTTACGGCCCTAGATGCACAATGTACTATTAATTTAAGAATTTCAGACAATACAAGCATAATATGCACATAATAGGAATAAGTTAAGGTATAGGTATTTATGTTATGGGCCTTGTTTCCTGAATTGAAATATGTTTTATCTACACCCATATCATAAAACCTCCATTGGTTAATCAAAAACCGTATGTAATGACCACCATTTTGACAACCAATTACGAAAAACCAGTGCTGCGATAAAGTAATAACATGACTTCTTTATCGTTTTTAGTAAAGAAATGAGATTAAATTTGGAACAGCTGTCAAAACTCAAGTGGGTGTCTATTCTAGTATCCATAGATATTAAAACAGTTATTGATACGAAACGTCAATTCAGTATGATTTTTTAATATAAACTGCACAATATTTGATCTCGAGTGACGTGAGAATAGAGACTTCATCCGTTTGTCTATGATTAAAAAAAAAATGGTCTTGACGGAAGATCGAATTGCCGCCATGTTGACGTTTTGCTGAACGAAAGTAGAATTGTTGTTGAATTGAATAGAAAAAGTTGTTTGTAATTTACATTTTAGTTGAAAATATGAATAGTAAGTAGTCTTCTCGGAGTGTGTGTGATGTGAAAATGCGCCGGATATCGGAAATATGCAGCCACGATTGCAACAAATAACTTGTTGCCAGAAAATATTGTTTCTGAACCCATCATGGAGGATTTATAATATGTGTGTAGATAAAGTTATGTATGCAACTCTGCATAATTTGGCCTTAAAACACACGTGCGATCTTATTATGAAACTCGCCTGTCGGCTCGTTTCATGAAAACCGCACTAGTGTTTTAAGGCCTATCATTATGCAACCGTTGCATAAACTACTAATAATTATTATTATTAAAAAATAAATTAATTTGGCTATCTTGAGTACCTATGCCTATATTTTTACGGATTTGCTTACTATTAAAACAATTTGTTAAATGAAACTTTAAGTACTGTTCTTTTGTTTTACTTCAAATAAATATAACACTTAAACCTGTTAAGATTTGTAAAACCTAAAAAAAAAACAAGGCGATAAAATGACATGGATTTAATAACAAGGTTTCTGAAAATAAAGGCTTTTTCCAGAACTAACAACAAGTGAAGATTAGCATAATCACACACATGCAAACCGAACCACACAACAATTTGCACACACAGAACGTGTAAAGCTGTTACTTTATTATTTAATTTGAACACCAACGCACCAATGGCCACCGTAATGGCGACGGCATGTTGCTGCGGTCTGGCGACCGCTTTCATACCGTGTTGCTGGTTGAAAAATTAAATCTAGCTGCGGTGATGTTGCCATGATTGTGTGGCTCAAAATATGGAGAATCTTTAAGATTCATTATTAGCATGGGCTAGATTCCTAAAAAATATAATTAGTCCGTCTTTTACATTATAAAAAAAATATTGAACACATATTTTTTCTTTTGTCAATTAAATAAAAAATGACGAAGATATAGTGCGTTGAAGTTCCGCGTGACGTCACGACTTTGTACACTTTTTACCATTAAGTGACGTCATTAGCCCTCACTCCCGAACTTTGATGCGCGTTATCTTTATCAATTTTGATTGATTTGACACAGCATAAAATACGTGTCCAATATTTTTTGATAATCTAATTGCCGGACTTTTTTTTACCCAGGAAACATCCTTATTACAGTAAAAAGTAAATTCATAAAGTTAGTATCTATTCTAGGGGCAAAAATTACACAATTCTAATTACTTAATAGTATAAGTGGGCAAGTAAATGAATAAATGGGCGCTTAATCCTTTGGGCGCTAGTCGCCAACCTATTAATTTTCAGTTGCCCGACAAACTATTTTTTAATTTTTAAAGTTTACAAAGTAAACATAGTTTTAAAAGTAAAAAAAGTAAATGCGTTAATTATAAATTACTGGGTCTTTTGAAATCAATAAATAATTTATTAATATTCGGCAATAACACTATTAATGTAGATAAATGATCTGTGTTAGTTTTGAATATTATTAAGTTAAATATTAAATAATTCTAAAACTGCGATTAAATTCATAATAGCACATTATTAATGTAGATGAATGATCTATGTGCTATTATTAATTTAATCGCAGTATTAGAAGTATGATGTATACGAAACACAGAACGTTAAACACTTGATTTATAAGAACTAACCTGGGTGACCATATATACTCGTAGGTAGGTGGTTTTTTTTCAAAGACCACAAAGTTACACAATTTATAATTGAAACACCGAATTGAATAAACTATAAATATAAAATTAATTAAATTGGCCAGGGCTGGTGCAAATTAAACGGTCTTTCGGATGCACTTTTGGGGCTTTTCCATTCAACACGTTTAAACTGGGCAATTCGACTAATAGCTGTTGCAATGTCGTATTATGATTATGATTTCCATAGAGTTTTTGCCTTAACTGCAATAAACATGGTTGCTTTTGCAATGAGACAGTTGAATTAAATGCGATTTAATGAAAAATATTACTTGGCCACTTTTGATTAAACATCACTCACCTACGACGACGCAATCAATGTAATGGTTTATTTTATTAAGTTGAAATGAACTGATCGGAGAATTATTTAAGCAGTTTTCTTACTCCATAAATAAAAAGTGGCCATTTTTTTGTTATAATATAAGTTATTTACAACGATTACTGATTTTTTAAAATTCTATTTCATCATTTCCGTTCTATTATGTTCTAGTAGGTATGTATTTGTACGATAGATTTGCCTCTTTCTTTTTAAATGTGTCTTTTTTTGTAATGTGAAATACCAATTTGGAATAATAATAAACTCTCTCTGTACTCTTAATAAAAAAATATAAATTTATTGGGGTGATGTAATGAAATAGAGGAATAAAATATTTAAAACCAGGGCATTCTGATTAAGTTAAGGAAAATGGAAATATTAATCAGTTCAAATAATTGCTAAACGAATTAATCTGAACTCTTTATCTTAAGAAATAGGGTTACATCTTAGATCATCTCGGCATTGTGGATCTTCTTTCTCATCTACAATATTTTAGTTTCTTCACCTTCAATTTTAATGACCGTGAAATTCGAGATAAGTTTAAAAAAAATACTAACATTACTTACGCAAAAAAATGCTATTTAAAACTATAAGTTTCCCTAACATTCAATAAATGAATATCAATTCACTTAACTATCTATTTCAACTTGGCAATAACCAAAACGAACTGCTCCACAATGTTATTTCCCAAGCAAGTCACTGCATACTTACCTCAGATTGAGACAAACAAACGTCAGTAACCATCCCACGTATAGCCGTAAAAGTTATTTTTATTGCTCACTGTGAACATAAAGTTTATCTGGCCTCATCCCCTAACATCTTTAAATGCAATCCAAATGCAGTAGAAACAGAAATTACAGCAACATTTACTTTCAACGATGCATTCGAGACATTTTCAAGTGTTTCGAGCGCAAGGATTAAATGCTGGATTATTTTTATTTCATCAATTTATTTCAAAATATTAAATTAGATAAAACAGTCAGTTTAAAAAAAAGGCTCATTTATATTAGGTCAAAATTACTGCAGCTTACGCTGTTGTGTTATTTTTAACCCCCTTTTATTCTATGTTAGTTGACTAAATGAAACAAAAGGCTAAGCAAAATGATGGGGCGTAATAAACTGTATTTAATTCATTTGTATTTAAAAATAAAAGAGCTTCAATTGAAAAAATAGGAGCAAATTAAACAAAAACACAAACTGCACTAGCTGACGACGACTTTAATAGAATTGAGTGATTAATAGCTATGAGAAAAAGATTTATATTAAGTCTTCGACGTGCCTTTTAAATGGCTAATATCCCGATTATTAATCAAGACGTTGAAAAATTCATTGGATTGCGCGTTAAAGTGGAAGGAGGAGTCTCATTTAAAGCTACATTCCTTCAAACGTGCACTTTGTATGCGGAGCCAGTAGCTCTGGCCGTCTCCTATCCCACTTATTCCGATATTGGGCAACACTAATTTTGTTTACTTATTCATTAAAATGGAGAGAGATGGCAATGGCGCGCGGAATGTTCCCTATATTACGTTTTTACGGAAAACTGAATCCGTGAGTGCCGACTTATAGAAATATTTTTCCACTTTTAAATCCGTGAAAGGTGAATGCGGTGGATAAATTTACAAAAGTCGGGTCGTTCTCTTGGGAGTCCATTAGTGATTATTTCGTCTTAATTATACTGATTCGTTTAAAATTATGTTTCTTTACAGTTTCCTAAATACATTTCACAAATAAACTAAAGTGTTTAAATTCTTTACAGGGTTCAAATCTTTTACCATGCTATTTGTTGTTCTACCAAAAAAAGTGCCTAAGTTCTGTTTAGAAAAATATTATTATTCACATCTCCAAAAAGAAGTTGCCAAACGCCAAACGAAATACCATTATAACTCATACCTTGACGCAAAATGCACCATCAAACCAAAAAATTACATGGAAGCACGAAGAATACGCTCATGGATACGGCATACGATATTCCATGTTCATAACACCAGATTTACGTGCAAAATGCAACCAGGCGGAGTGTAGTTTGACGAACTGCCGATTCGCATTGTGAATAATTCATTCCTTTACTCCCTAAACTTTGCCACAGCTAGCCGGAGCACCCTCCGTATAGCTTTGTTTTACAGTTTATGAAATTCTACCTCCATTGTATCTGCTTCTTGGAAATCTGTTTGAGTTACCTTTGCGTCTTGTTACAAGTTAATTTGAACAGAAAATATTTGGTGCTATTTAAACTTGAAGCAAGCTTTGATATCGACGGTTAGAACGTATACTTTGATAGTTAAATTGAAAACTTAAATTGAAAGACTCGTTTATAACAACTTATCAGCGAACGTGTTAAAACATTTTTAATCCGTATAACCAATAAGTCAAGCCGCTCGACTGCTTGCTTCTTTGCACCATCCGTTACCCATTCCCGACGCACAAATCGGTTCGTTTGTAAAGACAAATGACGCCGTCTGCTTCGCTAACATATGCCGATTCCATTTTCACAAATTACGTGAAGAACAGTAATACAATCGATATTGAGCTGCAGATACAAGTTGCACTGTGTAAAAGTGATAGCAATACGAAACGCGCAACTGCATCGCTGCTAAAAGTTGCCATCTGCATGTGCCCCAACGCTTGTGCAATTTTCGAACGCAGTTTTTTCTGCATGCAATGTTAATCTCTCGTACAGCCGTATCGTATTGGTTTTCCTTGTGTGCTGTCATATTAAGCGTCGGCATCATCAAAAAAGCAATGCAGTGATTGTTAGAATGACATTGTTCGGGCATCTTAACTTTGTCACCCTAAAGTTGTCGCTTTAAATATTAACCTTTTTGTTAATGACTGTGGCATTCAACAGGCCGCTAATTACGTAGCCTCGGATGCTGCTATTTCCATTGTTTGATTATCAATCGGGTCTGTAGAAAAACTGCGCGCAAGATATTTAACGCCGTCGGTGGCATCGCAAGGCGCTTCCTTAGCGCACCTTCCAGAATCTAAATTGGCCTTTAACTATTATTAAGATTAATTATTGACGATAGCAGCTTTTGAACTACGTGTCGGCGTCGCATAACGAAAGGCTGTTTGAAAACCACATTGTCTCGCTATTGTTTTCGAATGCATTCTAATGCTTTAATCGTAAAAACGTTATTTTTAATTATTGATTCACATAATAAATATTACTATTCCCAATATTGTTATTCCAAAAGTTATTTATTGATAATTATCATCATATCCTTATATCTCGTAACTTACATGTAAGCAAAAATATCGTATTCGCCTAGTATACTCGTACAGTTATGCAATAACTGAATTTGGATTTTGTCCATTCATACTAATATTATAAATGCATAAGTAACTCTGTTTATCTTTTTACGTACCCGTTGATATCTTTTTACGTACCTGCGCGATTTACAGCTAAACCGCTAAACTGATTTTGATGAAATTTGGTATGCATAATAGTTTGGACATAGGTTACTTATTTTAAGACAACAAACCCTTAAAAACGTGTTAAACAGTCTGGAAATTAAATAATGGCCAGTTAGTGCGAGGCCAATGAGAACCCGTACTTAAAGAAGCACTTTAAAAATTATAAATAAAAAAACGAGCAAAAAATGAACTTTGTTGTATGGCAGCCCCCTTAAATATTTATTTTATTCTGTTTTTTAGTATTTCTTATAGCGGCAACAGAAATACATCATCTGTGAAAATTTTAACTGTCTAACTATCACGGTTCATGAGATACAGCCTGGAGACAGACGGACAGACGGACAGACGGACAGCGGAGCCTTAGTAGGGTCCCGTTTTTACCCATTGGGTACGAAACCCTAAAAAAGCCGATAACATGATAATTGGTTATATTTTAAAGATACATTCCTCGCAAAAGAAGTTGCGAGTAAAAGCTAGTAATATAAGGTTTTTTTATTGCATTTTTATAACAATCTTTTTTGCCCATTGCACTAAAAATATTGCATATTTGCATATTGCAATAAAATGCGTACACAAAATTTCGTATCTGTGCTGTTGACCTTTGAAGAGTTCCTTTATCTGGAGCCAACCCTGGATGTTGATTCAGGTCATGCTTACCATAAAAATGCATTGTCATAAGAACTGAATCAATTATGTAATAATTCAGCTCCATAGGATAAGAGGAAGTGATTCTAATTCAGCTTGCAAGATTTGACCCGAACATACATACATACAAATATTGCAAGTTAATAAAAAGCTTGTAAAATGAAATAAACAAATGAAAACATATAAACAAATAAATACATATGTTGTAGATTTTTTTATATAGAATGATTTAAATTGGGCCCCAAACAGTCTCAATAAGAGGCTTGGCTCTCGACGCTTGTCGTAAATTCAACGTCAATTATTTGTTTTCCACGCAAAACGCTCGCACGCCTTTCCAAGTAAAAATTGTATGTGAAAATTGTGTGGATATGACCAAATAAAACGACGAACTCTATTTTTAACAAAATTATTGTTATATCATCTTTTACTATAGGGAAACTTAAAACTGTAGTGATATTGAAATATTGAAAAATGGTAGAGTGACTATCAAAAGTGGTGAAAGACTAGGTTGTAGACCCGATGGTGGAGTTGCTGTTGGACCTGATAGTAGACAAGGTGGTTTAGTCGATGGTTCAGGTATACTTAGAGCAAAAATTTAAATCAATGGTCGTTCTTCGGTATTATGATATAACATTAGTATACAGGGAGGACATATATGTCGATTCACTTCCCAAATTTCTCCACAAGGTGCGTGATTTCTCCACGTAACCACTTTCTTTTTCTTCTTTTTGTTTTTGCTATGGGATTGTGCTTTATATTGTGCTTTGTAGTATCCTTATTACTTTATTTCGATTTTGTTTGTACTATGTTCGGGTTATACCTACCTTTGTTTCTTAAGTTTTAGTTTAGTTTTTGTAAGAAGTTCACTTTGCATGTAGTGTTTCTTTTTAATTTGTTGTGCAATTGTACTTGACCTAAATGTATACATAAATGAAGAAATGTCTTTTTGTAACAATTCTTGGTGACCAATAAATAATTAAATATACTATAACATATTCGGACGTTTAAGGAGCCAAGCGTTTTGTTTCTAAAAAAACTTGATAATCATTCAAGTTTAAGAATACTTGATTAGCCTTCGTGTATGTTACAAGAAGGACGTGATCTTATCTACACTAATCTTCCACCGAGCACCGTAGGCTACTATTCAGCAACGCTACGTAAATCTTAACTTTTGTCGGCTATCTGGTATAAATTGTTTTAGTGTTAGTACACATGTAGACACCTATCGAGTTCCTTATATTGGCGGCACTGATTTGCGAAACGCATTCCGATTTATATGTCTGGCTGCTTTCTGGCTGTAAGTGGTAACTCGTAAACTTTTGCATTTGGATCTTAAAGTGTAGTATGTTTGGCATTGGCGTTTTCAATAATTTCATTTTGTCTGATCCTTAAGTAACTGCACTGATGAGGTTTCATGATAATGTTGGTATTGGTATTGTTGCTCCGCTTTTATTAAAAAGTAAAGGTTTAAGTCAACTTTATTACGTACCGTTGCTGCCCTAAGGTAAGGTAAGAGTTGATAAAAAAAGTTAAAAGTCAGGGCTTCTAAACTGATTAAAAATAGCGGCCCGCTAATTATTTTGAGTCGATTTGATCGAGTGTGTAGAATAAAATAATAGAAAGACACAAGACACGCCATATCCATACTCAACGCGGTTTAAACATTTGTGTCATGGACAAAAAAATCCTTTTCGTTTCTTTTCGGCCAGTGCAGATGTGACATTTGACACGCACATAAAAGACATTAATTTGTAATATAGCGATTGTGTATAATAATAATAATGTGTTGTGTATATTATTATGAACAAACAAACATATTTTTTTGGCGCCGTCCGCCCGGCGTGGTACCACACTTCAGTGCGCGCGGCGATAAGCGACGCCCGTCATACAGTTTGCGATAGTTAAGCGACAGTCGCTATTTCGAAACGATATCATAATATTTATCAAATCTCGATGAACAGACTTTATGAAGATATAACACTGCACATACAGTGTTGTGATGTATTTATAATTCTAGATCACCGAAAAATATCACAGCAATTAAACATAATATACTCTTAATTACTGTAATAAAACATAACGTGTTATCTGTTTTGACATAAACTGCGCCTCTATTCGGGAACACTAAACGATTCTGTAGCGATTCGCGAGCGAGATTTCTCATCTCGCTCTTACGCATTACGTGTCGTGCGGAAGAATGGGATAAGAAATCTCGCTTACAAGTCGCTACAGAATCACTTAGCGTTCCCGAATAGAGACACTGTTTTGTGGCCAATGACTATTTTTATAGATTTAGAATTTTCTGGACACGGCGGTTGATATTTTAGCGCATTCTACTTGGTGTAGTCTTTCTAGTCTTTTTAGTATTACATTTAAAATAAGACAAGATGCGGGTTTGACTTTATTGACTGCTAATATCTGTTTAAATCTCCTCCGAGCCGTTAGAACGCCAGTAAATCTTAGTTAACACGACGCGCCGGTCTCTCTGATATTTATTGTGCGTGCAATTCACGCTTTACAATACAAGTATTTTGTCGTATGAAGCGGTGACGCTTTGTATACATATTTAGATCAGACAATTTGAATTTAAATCCGTCTGCCATAGTACCTTCATACATATGTGTTAATAAATCTAAACTAAACCATGTCAAAGGGCGTTAGATTAAACTTGATATAATCAATGGACTGCATTATTCTTTGGCAACATTTCTGAGTTACCAAGCCTCCCTCAGGCTACCTCAAAGAGCGTTTCAGCTATTTCTCGTCCCTTAGATGTTCTCAAAACTTCCTTCTGACTGTTCCTCCTTCTTCCTCAAAATGTTATGCTGATTCATTTACTTCTCAAGCTATTCGGTTGTGGAACTCCTTACCTTCGGATTTAAGGCATGCTAAATCTCTTCCTATATTTAAAGGTTTATTAAAAACAGCACTATTTGTCACTACCTTTGTAAACTTTGGAGTCCGTCCATTTTTTTTTTATCTTTCTCTCTTTTGTGTAGCTGACTAGGTTTTCTTTCTATTATAATTATGTATATTTATATGTATGTATGTATGTATTTATGTATCTGTGTATAGTATGTGATTATGTAAGTGTTTTGTATGTTAGCGGTTTTGTGTACTTCAAATGTTTACTATAGTAATCACCACCTGCCTTTGCAAATCTGTTATGCCATCTCTTCTTTCAAAAGGTTGTCTGGAAGAGATCGCTACTTAGCGATAAGACCGCCTATTGTATACCGTGTTACCTATTTCTTTGTCTTTTTCCAATATGTTTTATGTGGTGTTCAATAAAGAGTATTTGTATTGTATTGTATTGTATTGTTGGAAATGTTGCAATCTTCTCAAAAAAAAAGAAACAGTTGAACTCCAAAATGTAAAACCCGTAAGTATTGCCATCCTCTTCTGCAAAACTATATATTCACGTATCATTTTATTGATCGCATCGTAATTTTGGTTCATTTAGTAGCAATAAGCCAGCCGTCTGTGAGTACTCTTACTGCTTGGCATACTACCAAGTATGGTTTTCTGGTGGCCACTCAAACCTCACCTATACTTCTATTTGTACTTGTTTTAAACTATTTGTTAGTATACAAGAAGTTTATTAATTACGTTCATTTGTTGCATCGCAAGACTATTTGAAACGTGCTCATTTGCATTGTGATTATTATGAAGTAGTATGAGTACAAGGAACGACTGGATGGATATTGCTGACTGAAAGATGAAAAGAAAGATGAAAATGGATGTAATAATAATTGTTTATTATTATTCGAAAAAAGCGTGATCTCCGTGTCCACCCATATCGCACGGACCAGCATAAGTGAGTATATACAAAATATATGGTTTTCTGAGAAGAACATAATTTATTAAAACAATACTTCAATGAAACCAATAATTAATTAATATTATTACTACAACCACCTTAAATTTTAACAACTTACACAACAGACACAAAAAAAAAATTTAGTAGGTATAATTTATTATATTAAAATTGAACAGAAAATTACGCAAAATTTCAGTGAGGTACTTAATGTTGAAAAACAATATGGTTTCATTAATCACGCAGGTTCTAATTTCACTTTTTATTATTATTCTTTAATACCGTTTAACTAACGTAACAACAGTATCGTTATTAGTATAATTAGGCCTTTAGCCTTTAGCCATTAACTGTCACACTTTAGCTTTTACAGGGGCTTTGGTGCCTATTCCAAAGTTAAAAATCTCATTTCGTGTGTCATGCAATCTCATGATCCTTTGGCCTCTGCCCGCTCCCCAACGCTGGCCGGATTGAACCCGATCTCAAACGAATCCGTCACGGTGTCGGCACAAATAGCCCGTTGTTTCAGCTAGGATTATAGGGATTGACGCTGTCTATATCGATAACGACATTAAACATTTTTCTTTATACAAAAAAACCGGACAAGTGCGAGTGAAACCCGCGTGGAGAGGGTTCCGTTCCATACATGATTAACTGAAATTTCCTATGTTAATTTAAATACCATAGACTTCTTATAGGTTTTCCTGTAATCTATAGATAAAGAACTATTTTAGGTATTTTTTTTTCAAAATGTTAGGCCCGGTAGTTTCGGAGATAAGGGTGGGGGGGGGGGGGGCAATGGTCAATTTTCGCCTATTTTCCTAAATAACTTCCAAAACATTTATTTTAAAATTCCAAAAACACATATTTAAGATCCCAACAATAAGCCCTCTCATTTGATGTGTCACATGATATAGTTTGCGTAACTTTTTTTTTGAATTTTCTAATTTGCCCCCCAGTTATGGGCCCCATGTTGAAAATTTATTTATTTACGTCACGCATCCCTATTGCGGTCACCAATTTACATATGTATACCAAATTTCAAATCAATCGGTCCAGTAGTTTCGGAGCAAATTGGCTGTGACAGACGGACAGACAGACAGACAGACAGACAGACAGACAGACAGACACACGAGTGATCCTATAAGGGTTCCTTTTTCCTTTTGAGGTACCCTAAAAAGGAACGGCATTTGAACTGGGTCTAAAACAACAAAGTGTAGGCAGAACACTTATCAGGTATTTCTCTTGTATCGTTATGACTTGAATGGTAAATAAATTATCAAACAATTTAGCCCCTATCGATCGACTACTGGATCAAATGCCTCTGTATTTTCACGACACGACACCCGGAGCTGCGCTGATCCACGGTCTGCCGGTCGGCTGGCAATTTTCAAACTGATGGTCTATTCCTAAACTTTGCTATGACTTAGTCACTATTTGAAACAATATTTAAACACTGTATGTTCATATACTTATTTTTTTTTTGTTAAATTTATGTATTTAACTCATTTATTTGGCAAATAGCATTTCATTTGTACACATACTTGGAGAATTTAACTTACGATTACTTTTTACAAAACCTTGCATTTGAAATATCGATAAGTGATCGATGCACATTACTAATAAATCGGAGAACCTTTATCAACAATTGTTAGCTTTAATTTGATTATTCGACGCCTACGAGTGCCTTTGAGTGACGTAAGACCGCAGGGCAGCGGTCAAATTTAAAATGTCTAATTTACGACTTTTAAATTTGATCAGTTTAATTTAAATTCAACAGGACAGTTCGATGGTTCTTTATTGTGAACTGGGAAAATTGACTTTAAGAATTCCGTTAAAAATAACTCAGGGCGTTTGTAATGCCATATAATACCATGCCATATAATGTAATGTTCTTATACTCACCGTTGTTATTTTATCATAGACTAGAAAACTTCTATTGTGTTAGGTATACATTATTCCATAAAACAGGATCGTAAAAACAACAAAACAAATGAAAAGGAAATAAATAGCACAAAGTTAACAGAAGATATATCAAGCACTGCACGTCGTGACAAATGGGTATCGTATTAATATATTTATGGCGTCTGTCGGGCAGGTAATGGCATGAAAACACCAACGTACTCGTAACAACTTGGGGAGAAAAACACTAAAGTAATAACTATGATTTGAGGATTGCTTTCCTCCACCTCCCTCCCTCCCTTCCCTCTATTTGGATGGTCGAGAATTGAATAATTTGTAATCTTGCATAATACTTATATTTTAAAATATTATAAAAAATCTAGAGTATAATTTAAAAATTGTCTTTAGAATACATTCATTTATCTTTACAACTCCCTTAAGCGGTCATATAACATAGTCATGCATATGAGTCAAAACGTTTACATTTTACAAATTCTAAACTTAACCAACCTATACGTTCTTCATTACTTATCTTCAAACGCATCGATACGCAACATTTATTACGTTACCGATGCCAAACGTAACATTGCTGTCACCGTAGAAACTGACACATCGTATTACCAACGAATATGGCTTAAATTGTGTAGCAAGATTGTTATGACAGGTGCAAATACAAGCTTGCCTGCGAATGTCTAGAGCCGTTCTATCACGTCAAAACAAGGAGCGGGGGAACAATGTATTGCAGTTGGCAATCTTAATGCCCTTTCCGCAATATCTTTAGTGTGACGCCCCTCAATATGAATAATGTGTCATACAATCGCGCCCTTTTTATCTATCTGCATCGGGGGAAACTTGGTACGAATCTCCTGAAAAATGCTAAGCAACAGTAGGTACGTGTAAGATATTTAAGAAACGTTGATTCATAATATCGTACAAAAATGTGTAAGAAAATTCATGAATTTAATGACTTATAATAGATGATCAAACGAACTTGCAAAGTGAAGTTCGATCGTTATAATATGAGTTGCTTCTTTCGAAGATATACCACCTTCTTTCTTCACCAATATATGTTATATATGTTGGTTTATATGTTAACAACGTAGTTTCCTAAACTTACAGGGCAACTTGCACGTTTTTTAAAGGTATCTCAATAGTTTTAAATGAAATGTACGCTGTCTGTACCCGCCGCCGCCGGCCGGGTCACCATTGCAAGCTTCATTCTTTTCAGAGAGATCAAAACTTTCTCTCATGGGTACTATTTTGTTTGTCCCAAGGGAGGGAGGGTAATTCGTATATCTTCGAAAGAAGCAACTCATATTATAACGATCGAACTTCACTTTGCAAGTTCGTTTGATCATCTATAATATTTCGTTGCTTCTTTCTTCAGATATACCACCTTCTTTCTTCACCAATATATGTTATATATGTTGGTTTATATGTTAACAACGTAGATGTTTAGAGTAGAAAGTTTTGTTAATAAAATTTGTTTCAATATCATTCCTGATTTATTTCGATTTGAATCGTAAATCAACAAACAAGTATGTTTAAATTAGACTTTTAACGAATCAATTCACAAACTACGATCAGTTTGAGAAGACGATGGTAAGCAAACAGATCGAGCGAAGCGATCTTCGCTTGTAACGGTTCTATGATGGAACTTGGCAAATACATTAGACGTACTGGTCCAGAACGTCGTCGGCACAATCGTTGTAACTGTTTCCGATACACCGAAAATCGGCTAAATAGATAACTGATGTTAAGCCACGCATTCTGAGAGAAGAGGCAACTTCTCTCGTTATTTTTGTAAAGACATGCGTCGCCACTGAAAGGCTGTAGGGCATGGCTGTAAATTTGTCTTCGAGGAATGATTCGACTTCGATTTGAATTTTACCAGATTCGAATTCAAAGCGTAAATACTTTATTTGAGATTCTTTATAAATATACTCTTATATTATAGAATTTATAGATATGCTTCATGTAACTGTAGCGTGGCTATTTACAAGGATGGATATTTATTTATTCATCCTTAAGAATGATTTTTAAGCATCTGTGATCGACCCATTATTCGGCGGTATGAATGTATTTAGTAATTTTTAATTTCATACTTTTCATGACAACGAACTTCTGGGTACTAACCCAGACACTTGACTACTAAAGGGGATGGTATAGCCATTAATTATCCAATCCAAAAATCCAATCCCACTAGTTTGTAATCTGTAATTTTACACCAATAGTTGTAAAAACGTTGGATTCTACCGACATGTGGTACCTGTATTACTGCAGGGTCGTTTGAGCACAAGGGGGTTTCGATTCAACATGCATCTTATATGAATGTTAAAAACAAACTCTTATCCAGTCTAGGGTTAGTTAATTTGACCATTGCTTGAGTTTTCGCATAATGCCGATCATTCCATATCCGACACGCCTCACCCAAGTACTTAATTGCTTGTATTAGACTTAATATCCATTTTTCAATTTTTATTGAAACAGTGGGTAAATTAATAATCTGCGCGTTAATTCGTGACTAACGCGTAAGTAACGTTTTGTTAGGTCCATTATACAATCCTTGCCATGGCGTTAATTATCGATTAACCATCCGGCGTAGGTATAGGCGAAATGAACGATCGCCATTGTGTTGATTCACGAACAACCTCTATTAATAGTTAATATTTACAGTACAGGAAAAAATAATATTTTGCACAATTGCCAGCGTAAGGGCAATTTTATAATCACTTCAAAATCGACGCCCGTCAAAAAGTACGGGGATCAATATATCCTTTAAGAATTTTTTATTTAAAGGATTTAAAGGATGTCATTGTCCAGATCGATAATTGGCTCCAGCCTAGCGGTAAGGGTCCCTATGCCACTTGGTGGTACTTCGTGTTTACTTGGATTTATTTTCGATAACGGTTCAGCATGAGATTCCGCCTGTAAAGTGACACACTCCTTGGGTGGTAAAGCGTTGACATCCGTGTAACGTGTAACGTGTAATATACATGTAACGTGTTGCATACGGTAATTTTACCCAATTTATCACGTGAAAAGTCTAAATATCCGTTTTTAATGTTTTTTAATTTAAAAATGTGGGTAGATAACCTGCGTGTTAATTCACGGCAAAGGTGTGGGTTAAAGTTTTGTTAGGTGTATTGTTCAATCCTTGCCATCGTGTTAATTCTCGATTAACCTCCTGGTATGTAGGATAAATGAACGATTTCCATTGTGTTGGTTCTCGACCAACCCCTGGCAATGGTTGGTATTTTGCACAGTTAACGGCGTGAGGGCTCTCAGCCAACACCGGATATGAAACGTGAAATAATAATAAGTATTTAATTTAAAATCTCAATTACCGGCGTGAGGGCTCCCGGCCGACACTGCGGTATGCAATGTGAAATAAAAATAAGTATGTATTTGTAAAATTGCAATCATCAGCATGAGGGCTCTCGGCCCACAACACGGTGTGCACCGTGTAATAAGAATAAGTATGTATTTTAAAATCACAATTACCAGCCCGAGGGCTCTCGGCCCACACTACGATATGAAACGTGAAATAAGAAAAACTATGTATTTTAAAATCACAATTACCGGCGTGAGGGCTCTCAGCCCACACTATGGTATGAAACATTAAATAAGAATAAGTATGTATTTTAAAATCACAATTACCGGCGTGAGGGCTCTCAGCCCATACTATGGTATGACACGTGAAATAAAAATAACAATCACAATTACCGGTGTGAGGGCTCTTGACCCACACTATGAAACGTGAAATAAGTATAAATATGTATTTTAAAAAACACAATTACCAGCGCGAGGGCTCACGGCCCACACTATGGTATGAAACATGAAATAAGAATAAGTATGTAATTTAAAATCACAATTACCGGCGTGAGGGCTCTCCGCCCACACTATGGTGTGAAACGTGAAATAAGAATAATAATCACAATTACCGGCATGAGGGCTCTCGGCCCACACCACGTTATGAAACGTGAAATAAAAATAACTTTGTATTTTAAAATCACAATAACTGGCATGAGGGCTCTTGGCCCATACCACGATATAAAACATGAAATAAGAATAAATATCACAATTGCTGGCGTGAGGGCTCTCGGCCCATACCACGGTATTTAAAATCACAATAACCGGTGTGAGGGCTCTCAGCCCACACTATGGTTTAAAATCACAATTACCGGCGTGAGGGCTCTCAGCCCGCACCGCGGTATTTAAAGTCACAATTACCGGCGTGAGGGTTCTCGGCCCACGTTGCGGTATTTAAAATCAAAATTACCGGCGTGAGGGCTCTCGGCTCACACCGCGGTATGAAACGTGAAAAAGTATTAACTATGTCTTTTAAAATCACGTTAACAATTATAACGGTTAAGCACTTACTGAATTTAACTGCATCCACCGAGGAATCCATAGGTGACAAGATAATTAGTCGTCGAAGCGGTTTCAGACTTTCTCAATTCTTAATTTATATTTTTATGGTATTCGATTTGTGCCTCTTAGGCAATTTGACACTGTGCGCTTGCTACCTCGCACAAAAAAGACGATAGAAATGGCGGCACGCGGGAGCGTGACAGTCACCGGAAAATTGTCGGAAAATCATTTCTTTAAATATTGTGCGAATGCTACCTAGTAGAACGAAGGTTACTATTTGTGAACAATTTTTGTATCGAGAATGAAATAACGCAATATAATGTGTTGTTTCATAAGATTTTCTTTAATCTCCTTTGTCAAACCCTTCTCTAAGACAGGGAGCCATAGCTTGGCTAAGCTCTCGTGAATTGCTTTACCGTAATCCGGTACACCTGACGTAGATTCGCTTAAGGCTAAGAGCAATTCGGGGTCCAGACCTGTTTCCACCAAAGAAGGAATAATATCATTTGACGAGGATGGCTCCGTTTCAGGGGCTGCTGTCGGTCCTGAACCAGGACTTATATTATCTGGGGCCATAGTGGGCTCCAGTGATCTTGGTTGTTCAATATTTGACAGTTCCACCGTTTAAAATGTGAGAATAATATCGTTTATTATTTTTATGAAATAAAAATGAGGGTAAATTTACAATACCCAGAATAAAACGTAAAACATACGAAAAATTATTGTAAGTTACTTGAGTTTATTCAAAATGTATTATATTATATCATAAGCGTGGGTAGCTCGCAGCTAACCACTTATTATCGTATGGAATCGCAGTCAATCACGACTTTCTTATTAACAATTTCGTTTTTATTCTTATAAAATAACAATGAGGGTAGACTTACAAGACCCAGAGTAAAACGAACCCCATACGAAGAATGATTGTTAGTTACTTGAGTTTATTCAAAATTAATTATTTTGTTTCATAAGCGTCGGTAGCTCGCAGCTAACCGCGTTATCGTATGGGTTCGCAGTCAATCACGACTTTCTTATAAATAATTTCGTTTTATATTGTTATAAAATAACTATGAGGGTAGATTTACAAGACCCAGAATAAAACGAACAACATACGAAGAATGACTGTACGTTACTTGAGTTTATTCAAAACTAATTATGTATTTTGTTTCATAAGCGTGGGTAGCTCGCAGCTAATCGCATTATCGTAATGTCTCGCAATCAATCACGACTTTCTCATTAATAGTTTCGTTGTATATTTTTATAAAATAACAATGAGGGTAGATTTACACGACCCAGAATAAAACGAACGACATACGAAGACTAATTGTAAGTTACTTGACTTTATTCAAAATTAATCATTTCTTTTTATAAGCGTGGTTAGCTCGCAGCTAACCGCGTTATCGTAAAGACTCGCAGTCACTCACGACTTTCTTATTAATAATTTAAGTTCGTTATGAAATTAGTGGGTGTGATGAGATAATATCACACTAATATTAGCTATAAAGCCAACGTGTTTAGCTCGCAGCTACCCACGATATCGCAATTGACTCGCAGTCAATCCCGATTTTACGATTTTTTAGTGAAGTGAAATTTACTAACGTTTTTCAACGTTCTATTTAACTTGTAACATAACACTTAGAATTAACTCGCGTTTAATCCTAAGGTGCGTAGTTTTATTTCGTAAAAAGATTTACGGAAGCTAAATTCAGTTTTTATAACTGATTAAGAAATGACGGTCACGAGTTTCACTTGAGCAGTTTTAATAAATAAGATCGGCTATAAAATAGTGATCACTGAACAATAAATACCTTGCTGGTTTTCTTCGTCGGATTCTGAGGATGACGTCCTTAACCTTTTGCGACATTGCACATTGCGTTGTCCTAATATTGCAATTAATTTTTAAATTTTTTCATCAATACTGCGCTTAGGCATTTTGAAGAGCGTGTGCACTCGTTGCCTGCACGAAAAGGAATGAAGCTTGCAATGGTGACCCGGCCGGCGGCGGCGGGTACAGACAGCGTACATTTCATTTAAAACTATTGAGATACCTTTAAAAAACGTGCAAGTTGCCCTGTAAGTTTAGGAAACTACGTTGTTAACATATAAACCAACATATATAACATATATTGGTGAAGAAAGAAGGTGGTATATCTGAAGAAAGAAGCAACGAAATATTATGGCTTTTAAGTTGGTCCTGGGAGTTCTCAGACTTATTCCAATAGAAAAGCAGTTTCGACGATGGACAATAAATCAATCGGTAACATATATTTACAGTAAAAATCCTCCTGTGTCTTTTATAATTAACCTTATACAGAAGGAACGGCAGAGCCAACCATTAGGTGATTGTCACCCTGCAGGCTGGAATGGCTTTATTGCTATGATAGCGGTATTTTTATTAGGCTAAGCCTGAAAATAGCTGTACAGAAAATTAACTGTCAGATGTAATAATAGCTAAATATAAAAATATGACTTCGCGCTTTAATTAGGGAGGAAACCGTAGCGGGGGATTGTAAGATTGGTGTTTCGTTAAGTCAATAATGTTCATGTCACTTGCTTCTTTTTAATGTGTACGCAATTTTTTCATGAGTAAACTGACGAATTTACCAATAAAGCTTTTGCTTATTTTACTCAAAAACTGAGTTAGTGCAACGTATATTATTATTTGCACAAGTCATTTAAACATTCAGTGGAATACTTTTCATCATGTGAGCTGTCGTAAAACACGTAACGTAGTACCTACACACATAGTACTTTAATGAGTATTCGCTCCCTCAGGCGAAAAATTGTGAGTACAAATACTTGTATTATTTCTGTGGGGGTGACTGTTTAGGGGTCGGAAAAGCCAATGTTTTGGCTCAGTACGTCATATAAAAAATGCTTGGGTCGGATGCAATATTTTAATATTAACTGCATTATGGGGTGCAGGCCGGTGCATTTGCAGGGTAAAAATATTGGAGTATCGTGGGTGTAGAACATTGTGGATCTGATAATTTTGCTAGTTTTTAAATAATGGTTTGATTATTATGTTAAATTGAAGTTTTATTTAGTCTGAGTCAAAGCTTATTTTGTAAGAAACATTTCTCACAAAAAAGGCTCCTTAGCCAAAAAAAGGTTACTAACGAATATATAGGTATGATAATTTTCTTACTCCTCTCCAAATGAAAAGCTGTATCCTCACTTTAGCGAAGGTATAATATAAAGAGGTAGGTAGGCACCTAAACACAACCTGTATGTCTAAGTGGATAAGCCCTTTAATCTTCTAATGTAACAAAAAATCATTTACTTTGATGTATCAATACTATTATTTCCTTTCACCCACATTGATATCATAAAAAAACTCCGTGACTGCAATGCGAGGGCTACATTGGTTTGCACTCGTTGATATTAGACTAATATTCGGCTTACCCTCTCTTTATTAAAAATGGCTATTTGTATGTATTTATAGCGACCACGAAAGAGCAACGCTATTCAAAGATAATAAGAACACACGAAATGCTGTCAACGTACGTCACTTTGGTTTTGTGAGATAAAAAGGTCCCTGTCAATACGAAGCTCCCAGTAGATTAATTTAGTTAAAACATTTCGCCTATCAGTACCTCCAACAGAGCTCTCCGCGAACAAATCTAGGGGCAGCATCCCTTTAAAACGGAGAATTTCCATAAGTTAATCCTTAAAAGTTTGGTGCGTGGTGCACGTGTGTCTTTTCAATGTTGGAGAAGAATATATGTAAGCAAAATAAATAAAGGTATCCAAATAAGCTCATTAGAGTTAATGGTGGCTGAATCTAATTTGATTGCTTATGAATAAGAGCCGGTGAAGAAGACTTTGAAGTCAGTATTTACGACATTTATTTGATTAAGAGTTACAGGTTATCAAAACTTTTTTATATGACTTCTCGTAGAAGTGATAAACAAAATGAAATAAGGATGTGTATGACTATTGACAAATCGGATTCGATATTCATTACAATAATACTTTGCTTTGAATGGTTGAACCACCAATAAGAGTAGTGATAATGACTTCCATTTTTCAACTTTTTAAAGTGCAATTCCCAAAAAAACTGAATGTCATTTATAACACGTGCGATCAACTTAATCGGTAAATATGTCACAGCCTGCTTTGCACAGACTATGATTGAACAGATCATTCAATTCTGCAAGGGTTCTCGGTTTAAAAATATTTCTAGGACCGCTCGCGGTCGTATTTTTAGGGTTACAGTCATACTATCATTCGTTTGTAATAATTTTATGATGCAAAATCTTAAAAGCTACAAGCTACTAATAATTATTACTTAAATAAATACTATAAAACCAAGCCGCTTATTTCGTTTGGAGGTGCATTCTCTTAAAAGTTCTAATCCACTTAATGTATTTTCACCATCATTCATGTAAAGTCTTGAGAAAGTAAGTCTTATGTATTTTAACGCACAGAGACTGTGCGGTTTGCTATCTTGAATAAAATCCATATAAACTCGTAATCAGTCATTGATAAATCTTTCAAAACTTGAACCCGTCATTTTAAGTTACACCAGGCTATAACTTTGCCGTAGGATGCAATAACAGATAAAACGTACAAAAATACCCTTAAACATAAAATGTCTCGTGGCAGTTTATTGCAATCCAACTTTTGTGGTGCCGAGATAGTGCTATCTGATGTGTATAAATAAATATTTTATGCACATTCACGTTGCCGTTGTTATTGCTTTTTATAATGTTCCCGTTCGTCTACGGTTTTACTATAGTTTTAGTACGATTTGTCAAACACGAGATTTCTGAAATTTAGTACTAATTTACCCATAGCACTACGTAAATTAGTACTTTAATATCGACTTATCGTCGTACCATAGGGATGTTTCCTGGGTAAAACAAAAATAATTATAATAAGTCCATCAGTTAGATTATCAAAAAATATTGAACACGTATTTTTTTCTTTCTCGAAGCAATCAAAATTGACAACGATTACGAGCATCAAAGTTCGGGAGTGGGGGCTCATGAAGTCATGACGTCACTTAATAGTAAAAAGTGTGCAAAGTCGTCACGTCACGCGGAACTTCAACGTACTATATCTTCGTAATTTTTTTGTTTAATCGTCAGAAGAAAAAATATGTGTTCAATATTTTTGTATAATGTAAATGACGGACTAATTAGAATTTTTCAGGAAATACGCCTATTACACCTATAACTAGGTTAGGTAGGTTAAATAAGGTGAGAGGAAACATCACAAGTTGATCTTTGCGATTGCTGCTCATTTATTATCATGGCTAAATAAAAAAAAACCGGACAAGTGCGAGCGAAACCCGCGTGGAGAGGGTTCCGTTCCAAACATGATTAACTGAAATTTCCTATGTTAATTTAAATACCATAGACTTCTTATAAGTTTTTCTGTAATGTATAGATAAAGAACTATTTTTTGTATTTTTTTTTCAAAATTTTAGGCCCGGTAGTTTCGGAGATAAGGGGGCGGAATGGTCAATTTTCGCCTATTTTCCTAAATAAATTCCAAAACATTTATTTTAAAACTCCAAAAAAAAACATATTTAAGATCCTAACAATAAGCCCTCTCATTTGATATGTCACATGATATAGTATACGTAACTTTATTTTTTTCTAAGTTGCCCCCCAGAAATGGGCCCCATGTTGAAAATTAATTTATTTACGTTACGCATCCCTGTTGCGGTCACCAATTTACATATGTATACCAAATTTCAAATCAATCGGTCCAGTAGTTTCGGAGCAAATTGGCTGTGACAGACGGACAGACAGACAGACATTCAGACAGACAGACAGACACACGAGTGATCCTATAAGGGTTCCTTTTTTCCTTTTGCGGTACGGAACCCTAAAAAAACCGGCCAAATGCGAGTCGGACTCGCGCACTGTGGGTTCCGTACGTCAATTTGGCACTGTCTCAACCAATCAATATTAGACTTTATGTTTGACAGTTGCAGCTAGGCAGATTGTTAAGCTGCAGCGGTAACTTTATGGTTTGATGTCAATATATTTTTCACATTTCTATAACAGAACAGAATTGAATTTAAGTATAATGAATATATTTGTAGTATAAACTAAAGTCAGGCCAAATTTGATATCTGAAACTTTAGCCGTTATGGAAATACAGCTGGAACAAAATTGGTCTAAAATCAGTAAATTTTTAGGGTATCAATGTATAGGGAGCTTCTTAGGCTTAAAACTTTTTTTTTATTTGTTAGTATTTCTGCCATAACAACACATATTCCGTGAAAACTCCAACCTTCTAGCTCTTACTATTGCAAAGCTAGAGCTTAGGCCTCTGGCAGACAAACGGACGGACGGACTTTGTAGGCTCGGTAATAGGGTCCTATTGATCCCTTCCGGTACAGGTCCCTAAAAAAGAGATTCTGTATCTCTTAAAATCATCATTACCTATAAAAATAGCTTATATTACTGTCCCAACAAACATCTTCCCCTAAGTTAAAATTTAATAAAAGGGTACTTACCAACCCAAGGTGTCCGAAATCACAAACTCAAAAAGCAAAAGGTGAAAGCAATGAAACGGCACTTAGCTCTCTCCGCTTAGGAGTTGACAAATTAACCAATTCTTTCTGCCTTCTAAGATAAAGACCTTCATCGCGCCTCGGAACTTATTACTGGCCGTTCGCGCTTATTGACTTTAATTTTCTACTCTGTTGACGTTTCCAATGATATATATCTCCAGCGGAATGGCGAAAATGGCCCTTCGCTTTTTCAAATAACAAACGGAACCCCATCAATCGTGGCTGTCACTCATTTGCACGGTCCGCTTTGTTGAAATATTAGAGTTATCTATCGGAAAAATCACGCCTGCAAAAACTACTTGGAGGTCCGAAAACAATCTTTCACTTTGATTATTTTTCTATTGTAAATATTAGGAGGAGGATGAGAGGTTTCTGTTTGAGATGGAGCGGTGCGCGTCGCGTGCTCACCCGGGGGCTCCCGAGAATTTTTGTTACGACATCTAATATTTGGCGAAGATATTAAGTGGGGCAGCATGATATCTTACAAGCCAATTTTCTTGTGATATATAATTTTCCTTGTCATTGTTCTTGAAATATTTCTGAGGTTATCTTTAAGTGTCTTTGAACATATTTTCTAATGTCACTTAAGGTAATTATTTGATTAATATTAATACATTTATGATAAAGACAGTGACAATAAAACATCGTATTGTATTTATTTATTGGCCAAGTAACAAAGATACGTTACGTACAGCAAGTCATAATTTAAATAAAATGACATAAATAAATCATGCATCTAACAATCATATTGTTAAAAATTTACAATTTTCATAAAATAACCATTAATTATACACGTTAAAAACTAAATTCAACCCATTTTGGAATCTTACATTTAATATTATTTAATTAATCATTATATTCTCCGTATTCTCTTGAATTTATGACAACATTTTTTCTTTTGTTCAAATAACTAGTACATGTATATACAATAAAAATCACATAATCACTGGCACATGTTGTAGTCTTATTTTAGTCTTATTTAGGTATATTTATTAATTCTATATTTAGTACTTAACAACGGCTCGCTTATTAGAGCAAAATTATTTCAGTTTAGCATTTTGGCGATATCGTGGTTCAAAGAGATTCCCCATACATGAGAGTATAAAGTGGTATTGATGTGAGCTATATATCGGCTTTTACCCTTTAACTAATGTAATAAGATTACAAAGGGAAGCAGACAGAAAGCCAGACGCACAAGGGCCGGATTCCGGATTTCATTTGAAAATAAATTAAGTTTGCATTGTCTATCAAAATAAAATTAAATAAACAGTAGACTGATCGGAGTCTCTTATATTAATTATATCATATCGCTTAGCTTTGTCTTACCTTACATTGCGAAGTTTACATCAAAAACAAAGCGAAATTTCGTTACTATAGTAACGATCAGCTGCTCAATTACGTAACACTGATTAGTATCGCTGTCGCGAAAATTAAACCAATTGTTTTCTTATTTACATCGAGCGATGACTAAATGGGTTTGCTTTTCAAGCCAAACCGATACCAATTGTGTTACGTAATTGAGGCCGGCCCTCTTTTCGTTACCTAAGCGATTTCGCGTATAGTTTTGTACGATGCTGCTGACTTTGCTATCAAGTTAATAAGAGCTACCATATTGATCGAACATAGTTAGCGATATTGCTTAGGTAACGTAGAATATAGACCCGGCTTTACAATAGTCTGACACATTATAGTCACATATTGTTTTGTGAACTTTAACGGGTCTACTTCTTGATAAGTCTGTCGTTTAATTAAGCCTAAGACTCTAAAGGCCAATTTATTGCTGCAATTCGGGCTATCCCCAAAACTGTACACTTAAACTTTTTGTTCCCAGCAGTGACGTAACATGTAATCTTTTTGGGAATACCCCAAATAGCAGCAATAATAAATTGCCGAAAAACTAGCCCACTTACAAGTCCCTTAACGCAATAAATAAATATTGCAAGCGTTAATATAAGTAATTGGTTAGTCATGATAGTTACAAACACTTTTTGGGCTAGAGTTCTTAACTTTATCAATGATAGTGGTTTCACCTCTAGACAGAGCTCATATTTCAATGCACTCACTGTGATTTGATATTTGCTTAACCGAAAAGAACGTGGTCATTAATAATTGATGAAGAAAATAATTTGAAATGTATATTACAGTTCATTGGTTTTGGATTGAACTCCACGAACATTCATGGCCTCAGACGCATTTTATAGCTTTTGCTTCATATTTTTGCGGTTAAGAACATCTTAGCATTATTAAAAAGGATTCTTGAAATATATTTCGAAATTGGGGAATTCGTTCTTACTTCTCATGTTCCGCGGCGACGACTTCTTTCTGCGTTCGCCATCTCTTCCCCTTGATCCATCATAGTCGCATTTACTTCCGCGTAAGTACGTGAGGAAGATATTCTAGCATGCGTTTTAGCGTTTTAAGTCACTCTAACATGGAATATTACCGAACAATAAGACACGGCCACCCAAATCCGCGCCCGTGTTCGCGTAACGAATCACCACTGACGTTTTGGGAAGCGTTAACTAGCGCCCCAAAGGGCTGGGACGCTATATTATAGCCATTACGGACAATCGTTTAGTCGTCTGCAAACAAAATATCCTTGCGAGCGATAAAAGCCGATCTGTCACGCGTAAGGGGTAAAGGCGTACTCATACGCAGCGTAGATTGGAAAATGTTAAAATGTTATAGGTACATTAAAGGTCATCATCATCATTTCAGCCGAAAGACGTCAAAAAATCAGCCTCTCGCAATGATCGCTACAATTTCTTTTGCTACTTGCATCCAGCTTTGAACAATGTCATAAATAAAAAATAAAAAACAGATTAGGTGCAAGTGTGACTCGCGCGCCGAGGGTACTTAGTTATGAAATACAGACAGTATATTTTAGGTACGGAGCCATAAAAATTAAATAAATATTTTTTAATAGCCGGTCAACCATTCGAAACCTGCGCATGAAATAAAAGAGAAATAACCTTTACAAACTTCTATATCTATCTATAGTGATACCTACGACTTCGGAACGGTTATTTCGTTTTATTATGCTCTATTTTATTTTCTTTTCAGGTATATTTTTCGCACAGAAATCTTTAACTTCGAGTTACCTACCTATTATTTTGTTAAGGGTGTTCGAGAGACTAGTAACCTATTCTTACATGTATGTAGCAGATCAATATTTTTGTCCGAAATTGGTCAAAGTATCTAGTTAGAGAAAAAAGCGAAACACCAAGAACACATATTTTTGAGTCAGCCTATGTATTGTTACAACTGAGCTCCGGCTCCGTAACGGCTGAACGGATTCTCATGACACTTGGTAAAGTTTACCTTAGGTCGTGCAATAGGACATTATAAGTACTACTTTTTATCGCGGAATAAGTATTTAAAAGTTCGTGACCGAATAAGTAACTATAACCGAATTCCACGCGGAAGTCGCGGACAGACTTTACCAAGTACCCGCTAGACCCGACTATGAGAGCTCTGGAATTTCATAAGTAGGTACATTGTCTACTCCTAATCCAAAATGTTTGGGTAGGACGAGAGAACCCTCCATTCATTATATTATTGTAAATTATGTTACTACTTAATTACATTGCATCCAAAAGCAGTTACTTTCAATTAATATCTATCAAAGGACGTTTCATTTTATAATCATCATCAATTAATTTATTAAGAAGGTACTTAACATAATATTTTTTATAAAAAGCTTTGAAGTTATTGCGCCATCTTTTAAAAGAGTAATGAAGCTTTTTGCTTCATACTTGATTTATTATGTATACCGCTGCCATCTCACGGGGACAAAACTAACTTACAACCCAAACAAACTTCATCCCTAACTCACTGTTCTCTTTTACAATGCAGAGATGTCACTGTCAATAAAACAGCGCCATCTACTCAGATTGGAAAGCAAACTTTAAGGCTAAAGCATGTACCCTAAATGCAGTAAAGTATCGCTAGGTGGCGCTAACGCATGCTCGAGTCTGTCTGCAGAGAAGACTGAATAAGTTCAGTAAGGTGCAAGTAGATGACGCTTAACTCAATTAAATGTTAAAAATTACAAGGCACTATAAAAAATTAATTTCAAACATGTAAACTTTTTATAGAGCCTACTCATAAGTCTGGGTTTTGGTTTAATTAGTTATGTGCGGTCCTAATAATATGTTGTGTATTTAACAAAACAATTAAACCTATGAACAGACATCTCAAGCAATTTCCCGTTTGGCGTCACAAGTTCCTCGAGTACCCCAGAGCTACATAAATAGTAACCGGCGTACGCCCCGTTCCTTTGTCCCCCACTATCCTCTAAAATGGAGCTAATTACACCTCCGGTCCCCATTTAATTAACGACAATGTAAACAACATTAGGGCCGGCCACAAAAGGCTCACAACTTGGCCTGCGCTCATCGGTACGTGACGGACTCCGGAGAATGGACTTTTGATTAATTAATAGTTAGTTCCACAATAGAGGATTAGGTCAAGTTGTCTTAGGATGCCTTTATGCGGCAAGAATACGGTTGGGGTGTGATTCTCTTAATAGCCAGCGTTCCGCCAAACGCCGAGTTCTAATGCTGCCTCAACTGGCTTTCTGTGTAGCAGCGGCTAGCTCATCGTCGTTGTCTTAAGCGCGCTTAGAGAATAAACACGGCTGTTTACTGTGTCGACGCAACCTCGCTTCCCGAGGCTTCTTGTAGGCTACTTGTGACTTACACATATGAGTAATGATGCTGGTGTCCCCCTTCTATACCCTATCAGTCTAACGTTGATATATTAACTACAAGTTATAAGAGAGTGTGAAGGTTATTGAAAAAAAAATTATAACAATGTCTTATAATACAGAAATCCAATAGAGAATTTATAGGACAATAATTATTTTAAGAAATAAGTTTGTTTGCTCTCTCCTTTTTGGTGAACCAACCATGGATTTGCACCTGCTACGATCCATAGTTCTTCATGCGCGCTCACCGGTTTAGGGTTACTCTTGACCTGTACCATTCCCACGAGTTGCGCAAAACGTACTCGCTAGCATAAACTATCGGAAATACTGCTTTTTGCCGATACAAGTAAAAGGGACCGAGCGAAAGTTTACGCTAGCGAGAGCGGTTTGCGCAACTCATGGTTATGATACTGGCCTTAAAAACGTCCTCGATCTGGCTTGATACGTTCGCCTAGGTCTTCCCCTTCCAGCCCTACCATGCACACTCGCCTTAATGTGCTTCGTCAGTCTTCGCAATTGACGAACGACCGAAATTAAGATTAAGTAATAAAACTTGTAATTACCTACTATGTAAACATTTTAAAAAAACGCCTACGGTAATACAATAAAATGAATGTAGCAAGTAAACGATTTTATCAAATGATTTTTTATCGCTTGTCCAACAGAACTATCCATTTTTCCGGTATAAAAATATCTCTTACAAATTAGATATGTTCATCTGTGATACAATACTCCGCGAGTCACAGACGGTGCTGGCTGAAAATTAGCGCTGCAGGTGTCTCTGTCTGCAGGCATCTCAGCATTATACTAAGCCAGTGTCCCATTGACAGCCGCGAGGACACACACACCACCATTTTGTTTTGTATTGTTTTAATTTATATTTATGTCACTCTGTGTGTCTTCCGTGGTAGTGAATAAATGTTTATCTTTCTTTCTTTCAAAATACCTATATACCAATTATCATACAAATATGTGTAGTGATTCATACACAATACCTAACAAACATTCCAAAGTCCTATTTAGGATACGATATTTACCAACCGAACAAAAATCCAAGCAAGCATACAACAAGCAAGATAAAAATGTTATCTTACATTATTTTGTTAATGAGACGCCTAAACTGGCACTGTTACAATTTTCTCCCCGAGAAGGAAGCGTAACATTTCGCGCCAAGTGATAAGGTGTTGGGTAATTTTTATGGGTATATTCGCCGTAACAATAATAACAACGCGCAACTAATTAAAAGCGAAACGAGAACTCATGGAGGAAATGGAGTCTTACCTTGGCATTGTAAGGTCTGCAGAAAGCACAGGTGCAGCTTTGAGCATTACAATGTTTTGTATTTTTAATTGAGATTTTAAATAGTAATAATTTAAATTACTGCTACAACATGATGAGTACAACAAAGTAATTAAGTACTTGTTTTGACAGTTAAGACAGAATGGAAGAAACTTGAATAATTCTAGAATATAGCGGCTAGAAGTGGTTTCCATTACTCTTCATTGATTTTTGTAATAAACAATGATGATATGTGGCGTTTCTGCTCCATTTTTTCATTCGTTTTATCAGATTTTGTTTCATTGAAATTGGTATCATCTAGTTGATACCAGATGTTTTTTGCGGTCTTTTTGAAGCACTGCACGTCTAGCGCGACGTTCATTCATTAGTTAAGTCAAGTTTAATCGATTAACTATATCACTGAAAACCGATGCACAATTGGACAAGGAAGTCCGTACGAACTGCAGTTTGTCTTGGAAGAAGCAAGTAGCCAGCAGATGATCATGTTGTTCTAGAAACTAATAGTTCTACGCCTAAGTAGAGCTAGAGAAAAGAGCACAACGTTCATTTGTTATTATTATTATGTAGTTAATGGGTCCAATTCGAAACGGTGTTCGCTAAATTTAAAATTGCCTAAATTTAAAATAAGAAACGTCAACCTCGATTTGGTATAGCTCCAAGGTTCAAAATCGAGTCTGACGGTTCTTATTTCAAATTTAGCGACTTCTAAATTTAGCGAAAATACGTTCGAATTGGCCCCAATATATTAAAACAGGAGGGCTTTCTTTAAGTTGATTCACTCCCAAATGACTTATATAGATGTATATTCCTAATAAAATAAGTGCAAAAACAAAATAATAAGATACCTCTGCATTTGTTTCATTGTACTAGTTGCTAAGTTGTTATGTACTGGACTCGGTTTTCAAACTGTCTGATAAAGACTGATGATGCGGAATAACTTTAGTAAAGAAGAACTTTCAGGTACTGGGGTGCTTAGCATCGGCGGAGAAAAGTCGATAGAGGTTGGAAAGGATGAACCAAAGCTGAAAGGAGTAAATTACTTCGATTTCTCATGTCTGAATACAATATTGAGTGAGAATTACACGATAAAGTAATTAGAATTAAGCACTGAACTTGGAACTCCGAACAATATTCACTGGATTGTTTAAAAAGTAAGTTTAAGTATTTATACAGAAACTTGAAGAACTATATTATTTACTTGAAGAGCTTAGTCATTACAGTTACTGCACGTGACAATATTTTTTGCGTTAAATCTTTCTTACGTTTAAACGTAATAATATATTTATCTCATACTTTAAGTTATTATAAAGAATAATCAATACCATAGTAAAATAGGACAATTATGTAAGATCTGACACTTCAGGAGACTGATTTGCCTACGCGCTTAGACCCTCATGGTTGTCCATGTCTTTAACTAAAATATTATAGTCCCATATTTAGGAACAACTTTACTTTGTAGGTAATAAAATATTAACTTAACAAAATACGTTTTATATTATTCATATTCATATTTCTTAGCGTTCGTGTTCAGATGGTGTGAAGTAAAGATAACGCCGGATTAGAAAAAGTATTCTTGAAGCATTCATGTCTACAGCAATATTTTCATAAGCGCGATATTCATGTACTCTTTATATTATTATTCTGAATACTAATCCCTATTTACCGCACTTTATAATAGACTATTTAAAATTATATACAATAGAAATAAACTGAAACAGGCGGCATGAGGTAGCTTTATCGCGGCAACGACGGCGTAGCCCCGACTAGATCGCCCGTATTTTCATCAATTATTTTGTCACATATAATACGAATTGTTATACATAAATAAATGATAAATGTTATTGTAAGTGTGTGCGTGCGACCGGCGCGCACACATTTTAACAGGGCCATCTATACATATAAAACAGTACCGTGACTCACTTATAGACAACGCACAGCCTAAACGGGTGGTCCTAGAGGTTTGCAATTTGGAGGACACATTCCTCGATTACCCTAGAGGTGCACTAAGCAGGGATTTTTTGAAATTCCATTCTTAAAGGGGTGAAAACGGATGATAAAATTTGTATGGAAAATACCGCGGGCGAAGCTATGACGGGTCCACTAGTGTATGTATAATACTTACCTTTGCATGGAGATTGCTCACTCTCTTATACTCCGTCAATACCTACATATAAAACGGTTATGCCTTTTCATCACTTCACATGAGCTATCTATAAGTATAATAGCCCTTTATTTCCAAAAATCCACAGATACTAACGTTGTCGCAGTTGGCCATATGGCCAACACATCCCTGACAGGCCTGACACATTGAATCTATATGAAAGGTAAATTCTTTAATGACAATAAATAATATTGTACGGTTCTAAATAATGGAGAGGTAATTGTTTTAAGTCCCTTTTATATTCCGATCTCCGAGCATACTGCTGACGCTACGTAGAGGAGTACTCCTAATTAGCAAGTTGAGAGCTAAATATTACATTTATGATATGTAAATTTTACTGAGCAAACTAACAGCGTCTTAATCTCAACTTTGTCTGGATATACTTTGAGTGGTACGTGCAAAGTACCTAATTCTTATGGTATTCTGAGCGTACTACAGGTAGGTAGGTAGGCAAGTGCAAATCTCTTATAATATTTTCTGTCGGCTAGACGTGCGTATATATTTTAAATCATGCTTAAATGGAGGCAGAGACTAGCGCACTCTTAAATGAAAAATTATTTAATAGGTTTTAGTTTTTAACCGTTTACCATACTATATCATTACTGTAAAATAGAGTGATCTGATCATTTATTAGTTCACCCTGAGTGGGAGAGTTAAACATGGACTATAATATTACATACAAGTAGGGATGTCACGGAGCTTCAACTCCAGCTTCGAAAAGTGGGACCTTCCGATTGATTTTACACCTCCGGCTCCGACTCCGGTTCTGATAAAATCACCTCTGAACATAAAAATGTTCAAAGACTATTAAATAAGATTATGACGTATGGTATTTTAATATCGACTCTTATTTGTTTTGTAAATTCAATAGCTGCCGCCCGCGACTCCGTCCACGTGGAATTCGGTTATAGTTATTCCCTCGGTAACTTTTAAGTTTTTACGGATTAAAAGTAACCTATGTGTTAACCCAGCCAGGGTATAGGCTATCTCCATTCCAAATTTCATTAAAATCCGTTAAGCCCTTTCAGAATGAATTAGTAACAATCATACTAACTTCATACACAAACGCACAAACTGTCGTACTTAGGTATTTATAATATTAGTCCCGTGGTCCCATGTACAAACATTTTCCACTTTACGATTTCATTATTATGTATGTAAAGATAGATTACTTAAACCAATTCTAAGATAATCGTAACAACATAAAAGAGCGTGCTTAGAAATGTTAACATCTTTGATCACGTCTTTTCGTATCCAAATATGCGTAACAAATAACAAAGGATCTCATAAAACAGAATAGATCAACCGTAAACTTTGTTTGTTCCTTACTTATCAAAGATAGAGACGTTTATCGCTACGAAAACAAATAATAAGGATATTAATGGAACACTAGTCTTTCTCGTCTATTAAAAGACAATTTCTAAAATGTTTTAAAATGCTATAAATTACTTTTTGTCGCCTATTTATTCGTTACGAATATTGTTTCTAGCGTTTTTGCTATTACTTTTAGTAGGCGCTTAATACATTTTTCGTTCAGTTCTGTGGGCGAAAACTTCTATTAGGAGTATTTAATTTTAGTTTCCAGGGCCTCGAGTACTTAATGGTACCTATTGCAGTAAAACATATTAAATATTTAATTCAAAGATCACAAAACTATGTCGAGCTGGGACTTTTAACTGCTAAGAGGGCATTTAGACTTTTGCCGAACAGAAGTTTTCTTCGTCCCCTGACTTATTCACCTAAATTCGTAGGTCTTTCGTTTTAATAATGCCTCGTACCAAATTCATCATGTCATGACTCGTCGTACCTACCTCTTCCAGATACATTCGTAACACGATTGTTATTTTGATGAAGGCCTTTTCGGGGCATTTCGTCCAATTAGTGCTCGATCCGATTGTAACTTTTAATGTGACTGATGAATCAGGCATTTTAATAGGCTTTAATCAATTATTCAAAAGTACACAATGTAGAAGAGGAAAATTTATCAATACCTATCAGCTTGGTTCCGTTACCGTAAAATTATGATTTTACTCCATACACAGTCAATCTTTGCGTACCGAAACTGAAATTTCGATGAAAGCAATTCAGTCTTAAATGAACTCAACAATTTCATACAGTCGGTTAGTCAGATCATGATATGATGGAAAAGTGGCTTAGTCAACATTAAAGTAAAAAATTCGGGTGATACCGATACTACAGCTAGCATGGTATCAAGAGTTTTACTCGTATGATAAAACATTGCCTTTAAATTAAATTAAATTACGATGTAAAATGTGATGTGGAAATTGACGGAAATCATAATATACCTCGCCCAATCGAGCGCTGACGGCTATATAAAATGTATGACCGTGAGCGCCCTTTTTACTTTGGTTGAGGTATACACTAAACTATTTTGCTACGATACTACAATATGGTAGATCTTAATAAAGTGACAGCAAAGGTGGCGGCATCGTAAAAAAAACATGTATACTCGATATCGCTCAAGCACCTAGTGCTCTGCATGCCAAATTCTAAAACGCATTTTTTGAAGTTTTCCAGATTCCGCGATGAGAGAAGTGATGTTTCATATTTATATAGATAATATCAATGCAGATAAAGAATCTGATTCGCTTCGAATGACTCACTTACAAAATGTCACATACCTTCGTATGGAATTTTAACAAATTTCCGTTCGCTCCATTCACCACGAGCGTTTCGTTCGTCACCGCACCGTAAAGAAGTCCCACTGTTTTACACATTATAATGATCTTTAAAATGCTCATTAAAATATTTTCACTATTACTAAGAATTTAACTCACAGTTTTTGTCCTGGCGCAGTTATGCAGTAAAAACAAAGTCGATACGTCCTACTACCTTATCTTTGAATTTGTATTCTATTACCTTTGCCATTAGGACTCGAATAGATAAAAACGTCATGTTGTCGCATAAAAGGTGTATAAGGTAGGTGACGTAATAGGATCTCTTGTGTCAAGAATGTGACATTTGTTTGAAAAGAGTGCCTCCGAGAACACTATCTTTTGTGGAGATCAAAAGGACGACTCGAGGCATCCAACACAATTAAAGTTATCAACGGGGCTATTCATTAATAATGTTTTTGGAGCAAAAAGTGAGCATTTTGTTTACATTTATTACTACCGCGGCGAAGTCTCATCCATCAAGAGGGGATTAGGGCGCGCAAAGTTAGCTACCGACGACGTTCTGGTAGAATGATAGACTTAGGGAATTATTTGACCTTTATAATACGTCCTACACAAAAACCAGTGAAAAATACGTAAGTATATTTAAAAGTAAAGGACGTTCATGCTAAATATCTTATAGGGCGAACTTGGTTTTAGATATACATACATACATACATATGTACATAGCATCACGCCCGAAATCCCTAATGGGGTATGCAGAGTCACAAGACTACTTGTGGCCACGTTCGATTAATTAGTCCTACGATGGTATAATGAACCGTGTGGTGACAGGTGATCAGCCCATCGCCCATACAGATAGTCCATCATGTTGGAGAGGACCCGTCCCTTAGTCTACTTTTACGACATGCCAGGATGATAAGCATCTGCACGCATTCTATGCTATTTCTTCACTCCCAGTGCAGCAGTTGATATACTCGTACATAACTGGCTTTATAGATGGACGCACGCACAGGCACTTGAGTAATCTTAGAAGGGTTACGTTATTTCCTCTTGATGTAATCAAAGCTGAATCTAACTAAATGGTAAATTAACAGTAAATCCGGTAAAATTGTGTAATAAAAAGTTAATAAGGAACACACTTCATAAAATTAATTGCAAGAAATTTACTAACGTTTATAAGTATAAGCGACTAGTGGACCCGCCACAGCTTCGCCCGGGGTATTTTCCACACAAACTTTATCACCCCTTTTCACCCCTTTAGGGATAGAATTTGAAAAAACCTCTGGGACCACCCGTTTAGGCTGTGCGTTGTCTATGTGAGTCACGGTACTGTTTTATATGTATAAATTTCAATTTAGATATAATTTTATCGACACATTTTAAATACTTGTAACCTTAATAGGATATAAAGGTAGGTGTAACTAGGTAGGTGTAGTAGGTAAGCCTAATTTAAACGATCGCCCTATATTTATATCAGAAAAACTGTAGCAGAAGGTCATTATTAAAGTACCTAAGCACGCCATTCATATAGCTATAACCGTTAATCTCGGGCCCCATAATAAATTGAATTAGCAAATGTTCTGGAATTTCGGTGGAATTCTTTACCTTTTGTTTTATTTTGCGTTTGAATTAGTGCGGTATTTTGAAATATTTTCATAGGCTGCAGTTTTAAATTGTCACGCAGCCCTTGCGTGACATTTTTCTAGCTTATCGTAAGTTATTTCATCTACTTAGAAAACACTCAGATTTAGGCTGTTTCTATTTACTTTTAATGTTATTCTATTTACGTATGTGTATTGCACATAATCCAATTTATTAACAATAATGCAAGTAGAATACTTATCTCTTTTTAAGATAACCATCTTTTACAGTATAAGTATTGCATCGGTAAACAAATTTATTTAATTAACGAATAAAAAAAACGATTTCAAAAACCTTTTGAAAAGTAAGAAGTAATGATTGGCCTTCGTAAGTAAATAAGCTAGAAACGTCAGATACCTACGTATATTGTTGATTTAGTGATAAATTAAATACACATCGAAATCGGTGTCAAGTAAATGAACACACCGTATGAGGGATGGATTACCTAATTTACTTGCCACTTGGATATATTTAATTTATCACTTAATAACAATATATCTGACGTTTCTAGGTAATTTACTTACGAAGGTCAATCATTATTTCTTACTTTTCAAAGGGTTTTCAAATCGGTTTTTTATTTCTTAATTTTTTATTATATCTCTTTTTTTATGTGATTATCATATTATTATGTGTTTTAACGACACACATTTAATACATCAAGTAACAATAGCATAATGCCAATTGCTCATCACCCTTTACAAAATGTTGCTATCCAAGGTGCAAGGACGTCAATCGTTGAGGAATTCTCCTGGTTCTTCACCACCGGTTCTATTTTACCATTTTTTTATGAATTATGAAAAGTTGCTTCCCAACCTTATACAGAAATCTAATCGCCATCCGTGAAATACTTTTCATTGAGGAGTTAACTTGGCTATAATATTTAACGAGTTGCTTCGATTCCTCATAGATCCTCTCATCAGACCTCGTCTTTGATCACAACGGGACCAACTTGAAAAAAAAACCCTATCGATTAAAAAAAGAATCATCCAAACACAATTGAAAAAAAATATACCTATGTAAAAAATATACGCGTTGAATTGAGAACCTCCTCCTTTGGTTATTTGAATTCGGTTAAAAAGGAGTTCAGTTTCCGACATTGTAATCGTATCCTTTCGTTCCTGCGATACTATTTCTCGACAAAAACTACCCTGTGTATCATTAAGCCAGAGTCACATTTCAAGACAGCCACACTAATGTTTCATTATTGAAGGGCACATGCCTCTTTACGGTCTTAAAAAGTATCACTTTTTTTCTGTCGCCACAAAAACTGCCAAATTAACTTTTTTAAAGGAAACGATCTGTTTTAGTCCCGCCACGTGTGACAGCGCGGAGTTGGCTTAAATTCTATTTCGGAGTCACCACATGGTGCTTGCTTCGTTGATGGTTACTTTGTCGTCAAATGTCCCTCATCAATACAGATTCCTATTTTAGGCGCATGAGGAATTGACGACTCCTAGTTTAAGAGATCAACTTGACGTTAATATGTCTTTGATATATCAAACATCATTACTGATTTGACTTACTGTAATGAATTATCTATATGATTTATTTTATAGCTACTTCTTTACTCTAGCACCTCCATTATAATTTTACGAACACTTTTTCATACTTAAAGGAAAGTAAACGTAATCTTTGAAATACGCCTCTATTCTTAATTTTATTTAACAGAAAAGTGCTCCTACTCCATGCTACAAGTAGGGAGAGATAAAACACTGTTATTTTGTTATTTCAACAAAATGAGTTTCCCGCAAATTTGTGTAACCGTAACAGGACAAGAAATGTGGGGAAAAAACTTACGAAGGAGTAGTGTACAGTCAGATAAAGGAAAAAAGGCACGGTCTTAACTGGTTCCGACATTATATTCGCATTTGAGAAGATCAAAGAGTATGTTGTGACACACGGGAGGGAAAACTTCTGTCGGCGTTTCTGAGGTGAAGATCGCCCGAGGCCTCTCGAGTAACACCATCGCTGAGGGAGCCTGCTTTGAAACAAAATGCGTTTGCATACATTAAACTGTAAGAATGTTGGAGATAGGGAGGGCACACCACCGGTCCCTCGGGAACTGTGTTTCGGCGATTACGCGGACGGAATTTAGCATCGGCAACTCGCCTTCTTGCCGAGATAGTTTGCACGTAACACTAGGCTCTTTGCGTATTTTCACAGTCAAAGCGGCTCTCTTGAATACTTCCGTAAGTGTTTCGAAGTATTTGAAAGGCAAATTAGGAACATATCTCTAGTAAGTTTCCCAAAAGCTTCGGCTGTGCTTAGAGTGATGCAAATATTTGGAAGTAATAAAATTATCTCCACGTGGATTGTTTAACTTGCTTAGTTATTTTTCGCGCTTGTTGTTTCTGTCTATGAAGCTCGAAGTGCAAATAAAATTAACGATACAGCAGTATTAATCCCAGTTCTAAACAATCGGGGTGGTGTTCACGATGCGAACGGGGATCGCTCACACAATCCCGGGGCAAATTTACCAACTCCATTGGGAATATTCTCGACTGCCGCAATGCATCTTGCTATAGTTTGTAATTATACATTGTTTAATATAACATTTACGAGTTTAATTTAAGTAAGATCCTCTGCACATTCTCGGAATATTATGGCAGTATTGTGGAAAACTTTTAGGTTTTCCATTAAGGTTTGTCCTATAACAGCCAAAGCTCTTAACTTCCGAGCAGCCATCTGCATCAAACTCGTTACCAAGGGTGCGTCGTTTCCTACAGTGCAATAGCCGAACGCAATAACCAATAAAAGTCGCTATAAACTCGCCGATGCCGTCAGGACAAAGGGTCTCTAGTGGGCAATGAAGACACGCGTAGGGCTGCGACGAATATTTTTACGACAATGACACGTTAGATTTGGTCGGTTCGTGATCTGGATCGCAATGTTTGCTTCTGAACTATAGAATTCTTCTTTTCTATTTTATCGAAAGGCTTAAAACCCTAGTCAGGCAGGATCATTTGAAATTCTCAGATGAAATCCGTGTTCATTTATCAAGTAATCCTACGTTAGTTTTAAAACCAACTTGAACTTACAAGTTCCATCGCTAACTTCTACCGTAGCAGTCACGCGAGTGGGTGACTTAAAAACTTTCAGCGGCTTGACAACCCTGCCCGCAGCAATTTACTGGTAATACTGTAAATCCAGTGCCTTTCAAACTCATGCGATATTGCGTTTTTTCTAACCGCAGCGAGGGCGCATGTGATGCTTTTTGTAGTCACGAAAGTATGTGGGTTGTTTTTGATGGAAATTTAAACAGAATTTTTACTGAAGCTAAATTTGAATTTTGGCATGCGATCAAATTCAATTTTGTTGCATGTGCTCAACTAAATTTTAATATTGATGTAAAAAATAGATCTATATAAATGTTAACTAACGCCTTTGCTGTCAGGGTATGTAATGAAACCAGAGAGATTGTTCCAGTAGGTGTCTACGTTGCCGACAAAGTACGTTTGCTTTCTTAAACCTATAATAACCTTATCATATATACCCACTGCTTCGTAAAACAAATAGACCATCTTCTTTGTCTTTCAAAAACCAACTGTAATTAATCATTTCAATTTTGCTTAAAAAGTGTGCGTTTCGTCCATCTTTTCGGTAATTTTTAATAAAAAAAGATCACCGTAAGAAAACAAAGATGTATTAAAACAGTGCACGCGACGCTCATACTTTATTCTCCCTATGACAAATATGAAATGAAAACATAGGAATGACTCCCACGGGATTCTTCGAACACTTACATTTTTCTCTTAAAACCATAACAAATTTCCAGATTACACGTGCGGGGTCGGATCTCCCGTCTCTCTCTGCTACTCTATTTATTGCTCTCTACCCTAAGCTAAGTTATCAAAAATATAATCCCTCTTACGCACGGAAACTTCTACAGCTGATTACTACTTGGATGTGATAAGAAGCGATGAGATTAGTATGGACGTACAGAATTTTACACGTTTCATGGAGGTTATAAATTAACAAAAGAAGTAAGTAAACTCTTTATACTCAATTCACCTTTTGAATGTTCGTTTGAAACGCAGGCTGTCAGAAAAAAAGATATAAAAGGAGTTGGATGTAAGAATTAACCAATATAATAAGTGAATGATATACCATTAAGTAGTGAAGCATAATGGTGTCGGTGTGGCCAAATTTCTGCCGTAAGAAGAAGGAAGAAAATAAGATTATATTTTGTTTAAAATTATGTTGTTCTTGCCCTTCCAAAGATAGTAAAACGGATGCACCTGAAAGCCGGAACAAATCGGAGCATTATGTCTAAATAATGATATATCATCCTCTTATTTTGGTTAATTCTTAGATCCAAATCTATTTATAGCCCTAAGAACTTGTATCTCGATGACTTAAAAACATTGTCTTATTTAGCTATCAAAATAATTACAGGCAGATCTATGTGATATCAAAGATACTTAACTGAAAATAAGGTAGTTTGTATTTAACCAATCTTTCAGATTAAAACATCTCAGTCTACCCCTCTATGAAATAGCCTCGAAACGAGATACGAGAGTTAAACAAAAAAAAAAAAAAAGTCGTTCATAATATTTCAAACGTACCTGGTATTTTGATTGGAGTTTTAATTTCCTTAATAGCTCACTCTTTAGCTTGTAGCTGGGTTCCATCCAATATACCTACACAAGCTTTCACAAATTCAAACTAAGTAACGCTAAGCCACTCCCATTTTTAAGCAAACTTTTCTCGTGAAGCCCCATTAATACCGATGTTCGCCATAAAACAGTCATTATACTTTCATTAGCGGATTGGCTGTCCACATTATGCCACACGCCAACAATGTTCGGGGGTTATTTTCCAAGTTCCGACTTGCAGACGAATAAAATCCAACAGTAATCCTCGCGAGATTAATATTATTTTATCGCTCACAATAAATAACGAGAGAATTCAATAGGAGAGCGGAATTACAAGTTTTTGACACAGTTGCAAAGAAAGTTTGACCGGATTCAATCTTTGGGGGATTTGCGGAAACATTTCTGTTACGTCTTAATGTATTAGTGGGTGCGTATAATTTACCAACTTATACAGCGCGTGTTATGAATGGGTATTGCATTGCCAACTCTACCTTCTTTTCTTCATCTTTTAAAGCTAAAGTCTGTTCGACATATACATGTTAAGTGTATGTAATACTTGCAAAATCTGTAATCATGATATTTATGATCTAAGCTTGCACCTTAGGGCGTGGCACACGGTTACTTTTTGCAGTGATACAAACGTACTTTTCACAAATCACATCGCATCGCTGGGAAAAGCCATATATATCTGTCAATGTATCGCTACTGCAGCATGACTGCGACATACGCTATAAGCTTAACTATAAACACTAGCAAAAGCACTAGCAGGTGATTTGAAATAAACCATAAAATATTCAAGACTCAATAAATAACTTTAATCCAGAATAGAAATGGAGTGCACTGTAAGGGATTTCAGCAACATGATAGATCGCCGATTCGACGATTTATGAGATCTAAGCGCATGCATCCAAATAAACTGTGCTTACGCTATTTGCTGGAGCTAATGTAGAGGAAACGCCAGTAATACTGATAATTGTATTAATTTTACCCCATATTTTATGCGGTATAGCGGCGGTGCGGATTGATATTGACAGTTTTTATGATGTGTAAATATAAACCAATCGTCCATGTAAATTACCGACTAAAGTACCGAGGGGCCGATTTTTGAGTTTGGATCGCTCGAAAGTTCCCTTAGAAAGTAAAAGAGATGCTAAAAACCCGTATGTTTGAAATATGAGCGACAGAACATTTAAATCGA
Organism: Tortricodes alternella; assembly: GCA_947859335.1. Classification (NCBI taxonomy): domain Eukaryota; kingdom Metazoa; phylum Arthropoda; class Insecta; order Lepidoptera; family Tortricidae; genus Tortricodes; species Tortricodes alternella. Next base: position 6,058,838 of record OX401981.1, read on the forward strand.
ATGATCTAGATCGTTTGTTATTATTTGCCATCGGATTATAGGATTACAAATATCACTTTCGTAGCAACATTTGAGCGTTATGATCTCAAAAATGGATCCCCTTTTCGATTATAATATACTTACCTCGATTGTTATAATTGCCTCGCTTGCTCCGGCAATGAACGCATCGGTTGAGGCTTAAACAAAACATATGTAATTATTATAGTTTACCTACCCACCAAGTCCTTGGACCGGGTCCACGTCGGCAATATTCGGAAATATGAGCAAATTTCTAATATAAAATATCAGGGCCCGCATTCCAAAATGCCTAAACGTTATAGCAAATTATTTTGCTACGATATGGTTTGTCTTATTCACTTGACATCAAAGGGCCGCCTTGAATAGAGGCCCGGAGCGCAATATTTTAAAAGATAACTATTTTGTTAAAGTAGTTTATGCAACGGTTGCATAATGATAGGCCTTAAAACACTAGTGCGGTTTTCATGAAACGAGCTTTAGCGAGTTTCATAATAAGATCGCACGTGTGTTTTAAGGCCAAATTATGCAGAGTTGCATACATAACTTTATCTAAACACATATTATAAATCCTCCATGATGTGTTCAGAAACAATATTATCTGGCAACAAGTTATTTGTTGCAATCGTGGCTGCATATTTCCGATATCCGGCGCATTTTCACATCACACAGTCACTCCGAGAAGACTACTATTCATATTTTCAACTTAAATGTAAATTAGAAACAACTTTTTCTATTCAATTCAACAACAATTCTGTGTCAAGTTTTATGATATGGGTGTAGATAAAATATTTAAAATCATCATTTTGTTTGAAGTTAACAATAGTCAAGGTCATCAGACAAGAAAAGCGCGAATTCCAGTTCAGCAATCAAGTAAAAGCACACGACAAAAATGTAACGGTTTTCCATTTCAAGCATTCCACAAAGCTGTCAAATAATTTGTACATAATGAGTTCACATTACTCTTAAGCATCATTATGAGAAATTGCCAATTTTCACGTGTGTCTCATTTTATGTCGCCATAAGATTGAGTCATAATTCAAGGAATACGTTTCATTTGCATCATCTAAGAGGAAAATGGCGTCGTATTTTTTGAGGAACACAAATTTCCGTATATTTGAATTAAGTATTTACTCGTTTGTATGACTCTCATAATTTAGATTGAAGGTGGTTTTTTTTCGACTGTATTATAACAGCTTCCGTCCCAAGTACGTACGTAGTAATGATTTTGGTACTGTTTTGTTTTAATGGATAAAGATTTTATTTTACCATATTAACATTTCCTTTTCCACGTAGCAGCGTTTTTCTTATTTGCAGCTTCGTTCAGAGAAAGAGTCCTTAACAATAAAGATGATTATAAATTAGATATCAGAATATCGGCGCAAAGTAATAGCTTGCTATTGCGTTTCGTACCGTGAGTGACGAGATCCGGAGGCCTATTCCCTCATCCCTATCCCATCCCCATTCCCCATCCTCCCTAGACTGGCAACGCATTGGCAGCACCTCTGGTGTTGCAGATGTCCATGGGCGGCGGTGACCACTTTCCATCAGGTGGGTCGTCAATTAACATAAAATAAAAATTGATACTAATTTGCTTCCGCAAATTTACATTTTTTATTTTATAAGTTAACATTGCAAGGATAACTTGCACATTTCACAAAAAAAAAAACAGTATTCTTTTTCAGAACCCAAGCTATTTCTTTATTCATCACGACTGGTTAAGCGATACAGCCCTAAAAAGGCAAAATACAGACACCAGACACTTTCACATTAAAATTGGTGGAGAAAATAGGGAACGTTAATGAATACACTCGGCCGTAGCCTAAGTTTACTTTAACACTAATTATTCAAACTCCACAAACATTCACGTCAAGGTTCGTTCACCCCAGCGCAAATATGAAATGCACCCTCTCCAAGACAAATTATTTCATTTCCTCACCCTAAGGACTTACGTGACTGCATGCTGCCATCATCTATACGACTCAGATGTAAGGCGACGATTTATTATAAGGATGCGTGATTATTAGTATCATCCTTGTAACTGATACTAGTTATTGGCTCAGAAATAAATGTGTTTTTTTTAATGTTAGCCAACTTATCTTCCATTATCTTTATTTAAATCAAATCAAATCAAATCAATTTATTTGCATGAATACAGTTTTATAAAAGATGTCATGTCAATAATAATGTACAGCTACAGTTGTATTCAGCCTGCATGCAGGCGTACAAATATTAAAATTATCGAATCTAATTCATTATATCAATAATTATCTATCACAATTACAACATTATTATTTAAAATCAAAAAAGTCCTTCATACAATAAAAACATTTGTCTAAGGGGCATTCAGTCAATTTAAATTTAAACTTAGTTCCCTAGACTGTTCTGAATTCCTCTGGCAGATGGTTATATGATTCTATACACATATTGAAAACATTCTTCCTATATAAGGATTTGTGGCCGGGGGGCATATACAGAACGTTTATGATCTTAACCCTTATCCGCCTGTGCAAGACTTCACCACGCGTTTTAAAATATTCCTGGTGGGTTCTGACGAAAACATTATACATTATACATTTTATTTAAGCTTTATTGCAGAAACAAAGTACAAATGGCGAACGTAATGCCCAATGGCATTCACTACCAGTCAACCAGAGGCCAAGCAGAGAAAGGCCAAGCAGAGAAAAATATAAAAACAAATATCATAATGTCAAACTTTGGAAGGTACCTTATTTCAAATTTAGTATAAATCAACAAAAGGTTCCGTTTTTGTATCTAACTGGGATTCTATTCGAGACTGCTAAGTGATTTCAGTCACTTCACATTCGCAGTTTTACGATTATTATCACGATATTATAGTAAATCCCTTAGCAGTTCCGAATAGAATCCATGTACCATTACGATGAGCTTACGCAAACCGTTCTCGTTACCGAAATTTATCAGAAATATTGCTTGTTGCCGATACAAATAAAAGGGGACCGCGATCATTTTCTATTACGAAAACGGTTTGCAGAAACTCATGGTAACGGTATTTATGATAATCCGCGTTTGAAAAAAGTTCAGATTCGCACACTGTCTCTAACCATGCCATTACTTACACGATTCCTTTATACTATGCATGTAAAAAGTTCCCCTCAAATATTTCTGGTGGCTGAGGGCTGAGATAAAGGCTACTTCAGCAGTTTTTCATTGATTATTCAACGCCATCTGTTGCGAAGTTTTACCAAGTACAAAGCGAAGTTTACTATATTATGCAGATACCTGATCCTTTTACAGCCAAGAATTATCTTTAACGAAGAGGAAAGTTTCGATTTTATCACACTCTTTGTGAAGGGGGAGTCATGTTGTTTAAGATTAATTGATGTAATTTAGTTCAGATTCTAAATAAACAAGCCTCTTTAGTTACATCACAAACATTAAGTTACATTACAATCACAAAATATGTTTTCCAAACGAACACAGACAGTAACCTTGTTTTTTATCTTGTTGTTTCGATGATGTGCCTTACAGAGCACTTACGACTCAGCTAATAAGACCAACTTTTACGCGATATACTTTTTCAACCCTCTTTGTCACCGTCAACGTGAAAAAGTCTAGGAAAATTGACCCGGGGTTCAAGTTACCGCAGCCATAATTAGAACAGGCTAATGTCCCGGAAAAACAATTTCATAAAACATCTCATTTCGTGCAGAGCCATGGGAGAGAATAAAAAGAAATAAGACACTAAATAAACGTCTACTTATACGCTTGGCTACACCTCCACTTCCGAGTCCACCATGAAAAATGTATGCTGATGTCCTCTGTCGGAGGCATGCGACCGTCAACATTCCACTCTGCGTGAAAGAACAATTTGCTTAAAGCCTGAACGCAAATTAAAATGGCTAGAGGGCGCCTACCCGCACCAGCGATTCGGGATTTCACCACAAATTCAAATGCAAACAGAATATCTCTTAATACAATGCGATACGGACCATAAAAGATGTTCCGATTAAAGAGTTTAAATTTGGGAAGCCCTTTACATTTCCGTGTCACATGGAGAGCGTTTTGTGGAAAATCGCTTGACGCGTGTTTGAGGGATTACATTATGGTCTGGTGGATACAATAGGTTTTGATTGCGCGATTTGATCGTAACGTTACGTCAAAAATCCATGGAATCCAAACATTTGATTAATATTAAAGATCTGAAATCGATGGTTAGTACCTCTGTAATATAATCGATACTGTATCCTCACTTATCCTACCCTACTAATACTAGTAGCTACGTGACCTGTAAGTAGATCTCGCGACAAACTTAACTTTGCCGTTGGAAAACTGTTATCCGTATAATATATCAACATAGGTCGCGGTCAGTGTACCAACATCGCAAATAACTTTGTACCTAAACGCAAAAATCCTCATATCTCCACCATTTTGAAAAATTTCGGAAAACTGAATCGACAAAAATATTCTATGTAATTCTCAAAGCAACTTCCCTAGGAAATAAATATTACCGAATTGCATGCGAACAAAACCACTTTATAAATGGGAAAGTGTGTTTGTTTGTTTGATCCGTTTAAACTGCCAAATGGCTTAACAAATACATATCCATAAATTTGGCTACGTATTTACCATCTATATGGAGATGTACATAGGCTAATATTTCTTTTATCCCGGTATCTTGAAAGGATTTTTAGAAAAAAATATAAATACGGGAAATATGAAAAATGCATTTCCTCGGTAGGTATGCGCTGTCAACCCTGATAAGTCAGCGGTAAATCATTACTAGTTTTATTTGAGCGAAAGTGTGTTTTTATATTTCTGTTGTATTCTATCTTTTAGGCTTAAATAACGATACTTTTTATCCCGAAAAATGAGCAGTCTTTACTAGTGAAACCAGTTCGAGGTACATAATACTGAATCACTAAATAATCAAAAAAGTTAAAGACTGATTAAAACTATAAAAAAGCCTATGAAAGTAGGAACATTATTTGAAATTAGAGGTAATAATCTAAGTTTCATCTTAGGTGTCAAGAGGAAAAAAATGCAATCCGAAGACCAGAATAATAAAATCCCATCAAAAACATTAAAATGTAAAAAATGTGCCAAGCCTCGCATCCTCTATCCTCCAACCTATATATCTACGCAGTAAAAAGTTGTGAGATCCTATGGTAGAGCCAAGTCTGAGATGTTCTTATCATTTTATCGGCAACTCAGTTATTTCGTTTTGAATTATTTTTATTTTCTATCAAATACCCAATATTTTAAACTCATATCATTATTATACATCCTCGTTTAAAATAAAAAAAATATCGTGACTTGGCAATCGCACAGCACAAACACGACGCTGTAATGCGTCATAGATAATTGTTCTGTTTTTTTTTTTTTTACTTTTACTCGCCTTGGCGGGGGCACTGCCGTGCCCTCAGATATATTTTTAAGGGCAAAAAGTATACATTATGATTTATTGCCAATAAACACTACTAGTTAGTGAAATGTTTCAAAACATTTGAACAGCAAACTCTTCTTTCAAATTAAAACAGTTGTAAAAATACCGTAAAATACTGAGAGCCGTTGTAGCAAAGAGGATGCCTGCAAAATGTCTGTAGCAATCAAATCTACTTTGTTGCGAAATTAGTCTAAATTCCCGATTCAAATTACGTCAATTTTGAAACGGCCGTAGGAAACAGCGGGAGAAACTGTATTTAATTATGTTTACGTAATTAATATTAAAGATACATTCGAAGTAATAAGGTTCGTTTCAAGTCTTTTGAGATTCAAATAAATTAGCTTTAATAATCAAATCATTTCTTCGAGTTTTCCTGTACAAAGTTTTGTATATTTTGTCCACGTTCGTCCACCCTTATTTTCGTTCAACTCAAGCCCCAAAGGACAATAAAATATATAACTGTGTATAGAGAGATAGAAATAACGACTACGCACGTTATCAACGGAAACTTATTAAGATAAGCCGTTACGAGTAAGGGCTATTTGTCTTATTGGGTAAAATGGGTAAATGGATAAATTACCTTCGCATGCGATACGAGTCAGGCAACGCGATGGAGTAATCCTGTAAAAGAATATTAACTGATATATATTCGTGATTACAAATTCATGTGTATCCAATATGTTAAATGGATTTGATTTAAGAGTAATTGTAACGCGTTTAATTAATGAAACGTTACGTAGTTCACGTTTTTAGGGTACCGTACCTCAAAAGGAAAGAACGAACCCTTATAGGATCACTCGTGTGTCTGTCTGTCTGTCCGTCTGTCACAGCCAATTTGCTCCGAAACTACTGGAATGATTGAAGGGAAATTTGGTATACATATGTAAATCGGTGACCACAACACGGATGCGTAACGTAAATTAATAAATTTTAAACATGGGGGCCACTTTTGGGGGGGGGGGGTATATTAGAAAATAAAATAAAAAAGTTATGCAAACTATATTGTGTGACATATCACATGAAAGGGCTTATTGTGAGGATCTTAAATATAATTTTTTTGGAATTTTAAGATAAATAGTTTGGAAGTTATTTAGGAAAATAGGCGAAAATTTACCATTCCCCCCTTATTTCCGAAAGTACTAGGCCTAATTTTTTTTTTAAACATACAAAAATTAGACCTTTACCCATAGATAATAGGAAAACCTTTTAAAAGTCTATAGTATTTAAAGTAACATAGGAAATTTCAGATAATCATGTACCGAGCGGAACCCTCTTCACGCGAGTTTAACTCGCACTTGTCCGGTTTCTTTTTTTGGGTCGTCTACGAGCAGATAGAACTTTACTTAATTATGAAAAGAGTTACCTTAAAATCACCGTTATTTTGAGAGTAAATATGTATGTTAGCTTTTTCCGACGATTTTTAATATTAATTTACCCGGATGAATGTCAGATAGCAAAATTGTAAGTTACTTAAATACGAAAAACGTAAAAGTTGGTTTATTAACGATATTTTAACTGCCCTTTTTATTTGTTACGAGTTATTTACACACACGCTAAACAACCCAAGAAATTTAACGTCTGCATAAACCGGGAGTACTGTATGGCACACTATAATTGTAGTGTTTATTGAATTATATCTTTTTAAACTGTGTTAAAATTCTCATAAATGAACGATATTGTTGAAAAGAGACGGAAGATGATTATAAACACAAGTGTTTGATCAACCAATCAATTTTTTAAATAAAAAAGATTTTTAGACTGGTTTTTCATCTTTTAGACTTATTCCTTACTGCTGTTATTTCAGTATACATGTGGGCCAGAAGTTTTTGCACTTTTAGAAACATGATAGAGGCAAAACTACAAATGCTATTTTATTAGATATTTATTATAAGTAATAAGCATAAAATATATATTTTTATTAGTATAAACACTGTCGCCTAAATGAGCTCCGTCTTGTTGCTGGCACTCCTGCAACCGACTACGGGATTTTATGAAAATATCAGTATTTTTTCATCAATCATCACTTCTGGTACGTACGATTTGCAAAATATGGCGTGTGACATATCAAATGAAAGGGCTCGTTATAAAGATCTTAATTTTTTTAAAATTATAATTTTAACATAAACGGTTTTGAAGTTATTAAGGAAAATAGGCAAAAAATTACCATTCCCCCTCGCCCCCTCCTTATCACCGAAACTATTGGACCTAAAATTTTGAAAAATATACAAAAAACAGTTCTTTAACTAAAGATTACCGAGAAACCTTCAAAAAGTGTATGGTATTTAAAGTAACATAGTAAATTTCATATAATCACGGAACCCTCTCCACTGGAGTTTAACTCGCACTTTTCCAGTTTTTTTTGGAAAGGGTTTATCACAATAACCACGTTGCTTTCCTGTGAAACGGTCCATCGTAGTCAAAAATATACAAAATGGCGTTTAATTTCCCATCATCCTTTGTACCGCACAATTAATAGTTTAGAAAAAAATCTGTGTTGCTATTTGCAAAAACTTCTGGCCCACCTTGTATTATAACCATCTCTCTTCTCTATCCGTGACATAGAAATTAAAATTTCGTCCAACTAATAACAAAAAAGAATCGCAATGCAAACTCGCGTAACTAACATTGAAATATGCATCTGTCACGGGTGCCGTGAATGCGACGCTGGACAAATTGCAAGTGACATTTAGTCACGCTCGGTACAGATGCCATGTTCAAACTAGAATACATTGATCAATGCATCGCGTGTTCAGTGCAGGGGTTTGTAACAGGACTTTGTTGTCTCTACGCATATGTGAAGCGGTCGCAAGCCTTTCTAAACGATGACCAATGGCATTCCGTCAGAAGGACAAAATGTTTGTCAAGCCTATTACAGTTAAAAAAACTCTTTTTTTTGTTTCACTATTAAACTACTAGGTAGTTCATAAATAACCTTGTGTTTAGATTAATAATAATAATCAGGGGACAATCTTTACGCAAATCGATCTAGTCCCAAAGTAAGCTCTAAATGCTTGTGTTATGGGTACTAGACGACGATATACATACTTATATAGTTAAATAAATACTAAACAATATTAAACACATCGTGCTCATCACACAAATATTTGCCCTTACCGGGGATCGAACCCGGGACCGCCTGCTTCGGAGGCAGGGTCACCACTACCAACTAGGCTAACTGCATCTTAATCATGATCATGAGAACAGCCATATAGAGTTAAAGATCCACAAATACTTTTTATGGAGAGAGCGCGTTTTTTTTTTCGTCTTGGAATTGATCTTTTTCGAATTATAGTACTTCATACCATAACATATTTTTTTAAGCTCGTAGGTGTTGTTTTCACATGAAACTGGAAAGAAATTAAGCTACCAGTCATCAAAAGTTTATTTTTCAAACGCTTTGAACAGACAAAAAATTCTGTTTTAGAGAAATAAATTACGCAAACAATTAAATATCTGCAATAAATGCGAGCTATGGGGTGCGACAATTTGTCTGGACCGGTCGGCTGGGGTAAATTCTCCCTGTTGTTTGACAATATACAGCGTGTTCTACACTATTTTGTTTACAAGACATGGGTTTACTCTTGGCCTCTAACTCACCTGATGGTAAGCGACGAGGAGTTCAACGATGGCGCGGGCTTAACTAGAAGATGTATATAAACCTTGTTTTAAAGTTGTCCAGGTTATAGGGCGTTGGAAATACAGACGCAGGCAGGGAGTTCCACACTTTGGCTATGCGCAAAATGAACGCGGGAGCCTGATGGTAGATGGTGGATGTCTGTTTGATGGTAGAAAGGCGATGGTAGAGTGAGCATCTGAAACTCAAGAGCACACTCTCCGAAGTACAATCTGTAAAAACCGACAGACACCCATAGCTACGCCTATGCAGTCAATAAATAATAAAGTCAAAGAATCATTTAGTTAATTATATTCATTGAATTTAAAATTTAGACTACAAGTCAACTCTGTTCGAGTGCATAAATAAGTCAGAAAAGAACAATGAGCAACATTTTTTCAACACACACACACACACACACACAACTCAACAAGATCAAAGCCGCTTGCCTGACAAAACAATAATTTAGAGAAGTAAGCGGTTACAAATAAGATCAGCCTGTGTAGTAATCATTCTGAGCACATGCAATGCGTAGTTAATGTAATTATGAGGCCGTAACATAAACGGTTCGGACTTGTTACCATTAAGAATTGTCTTCTATCCAGTTATCGACAACATTTGTACTTTCTTTTAATCAAAATACAAAACTGTTTGATATTGTAAAAAATGCATGCTCGCGTTTATTGTTGTTAAATTCTGACCAGTATAAACCGATTTTCTTTAAATTAAATACGAAGAATAGTTTATAATATAAGGGACTTTTTAAGTGGTTTTACTAAGCTTTAAGTGAAAGTCACAAGTACTTCAAATTTGCAGAAGAACACTTCTGATAAGATAAGAGCCTTCAACAGACATGCCAAGTTATATTCTTTTCAAAACAGTGTTCTGATTTGCCGATCGGCAGTTTTAACCAAAATAATTTCCAAGCATCCTTACGGGTATTACCTAGGACTAAGCGTATATTATAATTGTACTTTAACATTTTATTTTTATTAATTGAACCAAAGGTTTACCATCTACGTTGCAAATTGGAGGCAAATGCCTGTATTCATTGGAAAAGTTAATGAAACTCGCCTAGCCCTTCAATTATTTGCCCCCACTTGCTATTATCATTTATTTATTGTACCAATTTTACATCTTTAGATATATATGTACAGATAACATCGCAGTTTTTGCTTTACATTGTTTTCGGAATGTTAATAAAAATATTAAACACATAAATTCAAGGCATTTATTTAACAAATTGGCCACAGGATTAAAACACAAGATATAATTTAACACATAAAAAAAACCAAGCCTTTGCAAAGTAACATTTTATTGTTCACTTTCAAGTTATTATTTTGTGATTTAAAGAAACACATTTTCTACATCATTTAGGAATAGCTTAATGCCAATTGCTCATCACCATTTACAAACTGTTGCTATCCACGGTGCAAGGATGCCAACCGTTGAGGAGTTCTCCTGGTTCTTCACCACCGGTTCTATTTTACGCTTCCGAACCTTACGCAGAAATGTATTCGCCACTCCTTAAATACTTATCATTTAGGAGTTCCGGTGATCATCTATGGTATTCATCAACAGTTTCACTTCACCAAATTATACTTCTGGAACATAACTGCTTGAACATACTACAGAAAATACTAAAATTGCTATAGTGCCTATAATATTCGAGGAGTTCCATCGATTCCTCATAGATCCTCTCATTACACCTTGATTTTGACTACAGCGGAACCAACCGGTATAGCCTACCGATAAAAAAAAAATTACAAATTGGTTAATAAATGACGGAGTTCTGAGGTATCAAACATAAACAAAACAAATTAAGATAGAGAGAGATTCCTCCTTTTTTGAAGTCGATTGAAAATAGATTGAATAAATTTAATCAGGTACAGCGAAATATAAATTTAACTGCCGAATCTTTTTCAAAATGGTTGGTTAAAGGCAAATAAAAGCAAACAGTAAAAAAAGGTATTTATTTTAAAATGCCCTCCCGCAAATTTGCCTGTGATGATGCAGTTTATCGCTATCATCCCAGTCTTTGGAAGCGAAGCACAATGAAAGCTTCATCTTTGCCAGTTTCCATCAAAACAGAACAAACAGACAGATTATTAAATTTTAGGAAATTATATTTTGTCGTTCGCTTTACTACTTAATACGTTATAGCGTAGTCCCAGATATTGTGCTGCAGTGAGCAATTACTTACAGCAAAAGGGCAATTAATATGGCGACTTAATTGAGGCAGCCATACAGAATTGCGTTGCTGCCTTACATCATAAAATATCCTCACAACTAAAAGCCGCTGTTAAGTTACTTTATGGTGCATTCACTATAAATAAAAAGCCGGTCATGTGCGAGTCAGACTCGCGCGCCGAGGGTTCCGTAATTACATATGAAAAAGAAACAGTACATAAGTTGTAGGTACCGAATCCTAAAAAAAAGTTGCTATTAGCAATGGGGTAACCATTTACAACCTACCTATGAAATAAGACAAAAAATAACCTTTGCAAGCTCCTATCTCCGTGCAATCGTAGAATGTGATATGACCTTGCAAAGGTTATTCCGTTTAATAAATTGTTTTTATGTGACGTAATTACAAATTTATAGTTTTCGGACTTTTTCCATTACTTGTGCTATAAGACACTGTTTCTTGCCAAATTTTATGATTCTAGGCCAACGGGAAGTACCCTATAGGTTTTGATTCCCTTTGGATTCCCTTGAAAGTATCAAAATATGAGACATAAACGGCCGTAACTTTTGATTGTGGTAACTTAGAAGGTTGCTTTTTCACAGCTTCAAGAGATTGTAGACCTCAGTATTTCATATTAATTTAAACTTCCTACCTCCACGCGTTCCTGAGAAAAAGGTCTTGACAGACAGACAGACAGACAGACGGACGGACAAACAAGTGATCTTATAAGGGTTCCTTTTTTCCTTTTGAGGTACGGAACCCTAAAAATATACCTGCACATTTAGCCTACCTTTTATCTTAAAATAAAATTTATTTACTATTGTCAAAAGGAAAAGAAGCATTTTTTATTTAATTACTTATTGGAATAATAAAATTTAATACATAATATGGGAAGTACTGTCAACATAAAATGTATGCACTTTAATAACTGCCATTTCATATACAGCTCTATGATCTCGCTTGGCGTATGGAAATTAAATTAGAGTTTGGCGAGCGTCATTCCTTTTTGGGTTTCAACATTGTATGTTGCTTATTTGTATAAATATAGGTAATGATTTAAAGTAGGTAGGTATTTGTTCATTTGTCTAGTAGCTAATAGAGGGCTTAGTTAATGGTTAAAAGCTTTAAGGATCACCTAACGCAATGTGGTAATGGAGCATAAGGGAATGATTGTGCCATAAAGTTCTGGGGTCCTAGTGAAAAGGGGGTTAAGTCGAACAAGTGTGATTTTTTGTATAAAACTTGTTGAAATCAGAACAAGCTATATAATTAAACATCACACTTTTTCGACTTAACCCCATTTTCACTAGGACTCCAGAAATATCCTTGGATACTTACATTCTTAGTATACGTACCTTTTTTTTAAAGAGGAAAAGCATCTGCATACAATTACGTATTTTAACTTTCTTTAGTACTTCGATTTCGATGGAATAGATTACTTTTCATCGTGTTCAGGAGAGCTAACCAGCTAAGTTTAGTGGTTAAGTGAATTGACAAATACATACTCGACTGACCAGCAGCTGGCAAGCTTGTCTCCGCTTTAAATCTATTGACAAAGTTTATGGGGTTTACTACAGTCTAGAGTTCGTGCAAAATAGACTTAAATCTTAGTATCGGAATTGATTACGGATTAATAATAACGATATCATATTATTCAGATAACAGCGCTGAAATTAAAAAAAATATTTAGAAGAACTTTAGTGTCCCGTTCACTGTCGCGAGGACACATTTATTATCAACGTTTTGTTTCTGTATTGTTTTCTTAATTTATATTACTCTGCGTCTTCTGTGTTAGTGAATACATGCTTTTCTTCTTCTTCTTCAAATTAGGAACTAACGAAATATTGTAAATTTAAAAAAACAGCTAATTTTAGTTCACAAAAATAATATTTAATTCAAAGTTGGAATGGAAGATTGTTTGCTGAAGCATGCACTAAACGTCTCGGTATGATTAAATGAGGGAGAAAAAATCTACAACTTTTCGCCAACAGTTACAAAAGCTAATAAGGGGAAACAAACAACATTATCGCCACTTGCATCCTACCACGTGTTCATGGATTTTCAAACATCAATATTTTATATTATTACAACACATCAATTGAATGCGTTTTTATAAAACTATTACATAATTATTACCAAAGCTAACTAAAACGATTTCTAAATTCTAAAAAAGAATCTTTACCTACACCCATATCACAAAACCTCCATAATGTAATCAAAAACCGTAGGAAATTACCACCATTATGACAACCTGTACTGTAATGATATTACAGAATCGATTTTAGTATCATAATGGTCATAACGATACAGATATGAGCTACAGGCCGCCGCCAGCCGGAGGGGCCCCATCTTCGCCGTGTCGCTGTTTATAATTTGTGTGTAGATAAAGTTATGAATGCAACTCTGCATAATTTCGCCTTAAAACACACGTGCGATCTTATTATGAAACTCGCTTAAAACCTCGTTTCATAAAACTGCACTAGTGTTTTAAGGCCTATCATTATGCAACCGTTGCATAAACTACTATTAAACAACACAGCTTTGTTAACCGGGAATTATGTTTTCTTAATTTAGTTTAGCTTATAACTAATAGCTTAGCTTACAAGCAATCAAACTAACAGCCTAATTCAACAAGCCCTACAAGGTTCTATTTTAATTCCGTTACCGAATTTTGATCATCATTTTCAGGTTTAGTTTGTAGTTTAGGTTTTCCGGAAAAAAATTTTTCGCTCCAGAAAATGACACAGCTGTTAAGACATTTCAAAGCATACTAATTTCATTGACTTAGTCTATTTAGTGTGGCTGTACTTTGCCTGCCTCAGGGTCAAGGCTCTAGCAGCACGTGTCAGTTTGAGACTTTTAGATTTTACTTTCTTACATATTGATATAGTAGAAGGTCTGTTTCAGACGTTGTCTATTAGAAACAACACCGAGGTTTTCAGAATTAATATTATTAAAAACAAACGATATTCGAATATGTTTTTAGTCTCTAAAAATATTTATCAAAAATTAAGAGCCTTCGGCAATGTCGAAGTGTGTACAGGACTACTTGCAATTAATATAGATGCTGTACATAGAATAATGACCTGACCTGACCGTATTAGATGGTAGGTGGTGGGCAACTGTCGCTCTATGTGATGCGTGCTCGCCCCCCGACCGGCGCTTGTCACATTCGAGAAACTGATGAGAATTTTATGCAATCCCGATCTTAGATAAAGCTGGCAGAGGGTGCTGAGGCCTAGATAACCGCTTTATTTTAATGCAAACCGACAACAAATAACGAATAAATATTCCCTTTTTTTATTGTTCAGTTCTGACGCGACGAATGCTTTGATTTAGGGACAGATGAGAGGGGTTGCGCGCGACGAATTGTGGTCGAGATTATTCCGGACAGGGATTTATATTGCACCCACTGCTTGGAATTTGAGCAGTATCATGTTTCATCAATATCGGTAGGGTGACCCACGACTTTAAAACTCTCCGTCCAGCATTTTGTAAAATATTTCCTATGATTGTTGATACAGTATGCGTCCGAATTGAATATATTTCTTTATTATTTTTACGTCTATTTAAATATTTTTTTGTCAAGTAGGGCTTTGACTTTAGTCGCATAAACTGTATACATGCTTGTGTGAGTAAAACTAGTCAACTGATACGACTTCTTCGAATTCCCTTTTTGGTAAATACAATGAGCTGTAAAAGAAAAAAAAACAGAATCAATATTCCAACTACCAATCATTGGCAATGCTTACTTTAACTCTTTTTTCCACTCAAAAGTAACAACACTGAACCTGTCACAAAAAACCTGAGCATCAGTTTAAAACGCCCCAAGCTGCTACAGTTTTCAAGTTCAGTTTCCATTTTGCTCAAATGTTTTCCAATGCTCCCTCACCGCGACACTTCGCTACAATATCCCCGATATTTCCTACACGTGTTTGAAAGAGATAGATTCAAAACTTTAACACTCCCCTATCGGGCGCCGATAAAAACAATCAGCTCCAATTCTGGGCCGAAGCTGGGAAATAAGAAACAGACGTTCGCTGCACTCCGTAAGGGAAAGTTCACTTTTTATAGGGGACCAGAAATTATGTTCGGATGATATATGGCGACACTTTCCGCAGGATTTAAACGTACCATTTTCGTAACAGTTACTTACTGCAGGGCGTGAGTATGACCCTTAATAAATTCAGCACGTACGGGAGGATTGGTGGGAAATTATTTCTTTCGGCATTTGGAATTTTTCAGAATTATGGGTTTAGGTCGGGTGTGATGTTTGGTACTTTCACTTTATTCCAGTAATCGTTTATGGTAAATTATGAGCTAAGAGCAATTTTGTCGTCCATTTCAAGCGCTTTGAATTATGCTCATTGGGAGAATTGTACATTTATTTATTTATATTATTATTGTTAGTTATGATCCTAAGTATTTAAAAAGGCTTTTTTATCGCCTTTAAGGGCTAAAACTAAGCAAAAGAGCATGATCATGGTATTGCAGTAGATAGCCATAACATGCAAAGCATACCTAAGCAGCGATGCGGTGATAAAGATTTCACGACCGATTCTGCCGCTCATCGGTTTGACCCTAACCTTATAAGAAAAGCGAGAGATTTATTTAAATGATGATAATAAGGAAGGCCTTTTCGAGCATTCGTATTTAAAATTAGTAGGTATTCGAAAAAAGCAATTGAAGGTCGGTGGCCGCTTTAGCAAAGCAAACTAAGGCTAGCCACTGACCTACAATATAACTGTGCAATATCACTGGTTGCACAATTATATAGATCGTCTGTAGTCGATATTGACCGTCAATATCATCTACTGACAATCAATATAATTGTGCAACCAGTTCTATTGTAGGTCAGTGGCTAGCCTAAGGTCGAAAAAGATGCATGTTTGGTATTGCCACTATACAATATTATTAGAAAAACTAAGGTAAAAACTTTCCTACTAGTATTGTCATTTTATATTATCCAAAATAAATCCAAGTACAGCTGAATCAACATTACATAGTTCAGTTTATTGAAGTTTGTACGAGAAAATCCACTTAAATCCAAATTGCTTATTAATCGAGTGTTACCACTCACTATTTAATCGATTTGGTCCTTTAAAAAGAACAGGCGCAGCACGCGACTTGCCGCGGGCGATTCTGCCGACGACGTCCACTAATGCACGAACGTCGCCCATTCCGGAATGGGCAACTAAGAGGAATTCAATTTAAGAACAGTTTTGCGCTCTCGGCGCAATAAGTGCTTAGCAAAATTGTTAAACGTTTTTATAGGTGCCAATAGATTTTATTTGTTCTGTTAATCTATCTAGAATATGTTTTTATACTTTAAGGGAAGAGGGGGTGATTTTGGATAGTAAAGAAAATAAATACAACAAGATTAATGGCAGAATATTCTATGATTTTGCGCTTAGTTAAGGAAATTATATAATAAGTTTAGATATAAATCAACAAAAATTACAGAAAAAATGAGAAACCGATTTAATCCCTGCCCCTGTATCCGGACATCGCATTTTTAAAGGTGGGATAAATGCGAATACTAATTATTTATGATTGTTAAATATATAATACTAATTCGTTGATTGTACAACCGTTACAACCCTATTTGAAATAGAAAAAAAATATTAATGAATTAATAATCAGTATCACAATTAGAGTTTGCGGTAACACAGGATACCTGATATCACCCCGTCCGGTTCCAACCCATTACCAAGTTTTAACAAATAAACAAATTTCGCGTAAATAAATCGGTCAAATTGAGGAATAAAAACGAAAATATTTACTGAAATAGATATTGTTGCGACATAAACTATACAATATTAACTATATTAGCATATTGTAAAACTATAACTGATTAGATGCGTGATAAAATAAGAAAAAATATTATATCAATATGATAATTTTTGTCAACGCCGACGCCAAACTCAACATTGCATCAGTCACCATTTGTACTCGGACTAAGCGCCATCTATGTAAGGTTCTCAACGTGCTAAAGTGAGACAGGGATAGCTAGAAATGTGAAATAGACTGCTATCTGGTTTTACCCGCAATCCGACTTTACCCCCCTTTCCCCTACTATGATTTTGTAGAAGTGTTTTTTACAAATACCTATTATAAATCCGAAAGTGTTTTGCTTTGTTCCATTTTCACAACAAAACGTAGCAAAGGATTGACAAGATATATTTTCACAGTGAGGCTACTTTTTATCCCGGAAAATGCAAAGTTCCTCAAGGGAATAGCAATAAACGAACGGAAAGGCTAGTAAATTATAAGACTTTGATGATGATAACTATGTAAATATTATTCACTAATTAGCAAGCCCCGCTTCTTGTGCTAATTTAATATTTTAGGGCGTCAAAAGCAAAAAGAATTTAATATTAAGAAACATGGATTAAAGAATCAACCTAGTCAGGTATATTATACACTAAAGTTTATCCTAACTTTTGGCAAACACAGTATTTTGTAAACAGCACAAGTGATAACCACGGGCTTACGTTTAAATTAAATCTTTCACTCACTCTCAGATGCGAATAATCATTTATTAACGTCCTTGAATCTAACACATTTTAAAATATAAAGACGTTATTAGTAGAATTATTTACACTTACATAAACCTTAGTGTCTTGTTGACAGCACTTCACTTTACTTTGTACAATTTGTTATATTTTCCCTTTTTTTACATTTTCGCTTAATGCTGCTGAAAGAAGTAATTATTCTGAACACGCTATCCCAGTATTAAGTATGTATGACCAATCCATCTAAGTAGTAGTAGTAAATAAATAATTATTAGCATGCGCTATACAAAGACGGTGCTAGCTAAAAATCTGCGCTGCAGGTGTATTACACTTCAGCATTATGATGATCCAGTGTCCCATTTAGTACCGCGAAACACGCACCACCATTTTGTTTTGTATTGTTTTTAATTTATATTTATATTAGTCTGTGTGTATTCTGTGTTAGTGAATAAATGTTTATCTCTCTCTCTCTCTCTCTCTCTCTCTCTCTCTCTCTCTCTCTCTCTATCTATTGTCAAGGTAAACGGGATTATCTAAGACTAGTAAAATAAAGTATTAGTTGTCCACATACTGGTTTGATAAGATAATTACATTAAAAAAGCCCGTGTTTAGGTGGCACTGTACATTTCTCAGGTTTTCTCATCCCTACTAATTAAAAAAATACCACGTAACGCGCTCAATAACAGTGTGACTGTGAGTTGTCGCCTAAATTCAACTTCAGTGTTATTAAATTAGAGCTACTTTCCTAGTAAATTAAACGTTAATTTACATTAGAATATAGTAGAAATTCGGCATATCAATCCTTCACATCCAAAGGTAAATAAAATGCCACATCCAGCTTGCCTCTTATATCCACCGACGCCCTCTTAGCGCCCTAACGACGTTTAACTCCAGAAACATGTCGTCTTCACAGAGTGTATGTAAATTGGTAATTGTAATAAATTGCATGTACATATTTATCTCGTAATGCAGGGGTGTGGAGCCAATCAATATTGGGTTATTTTTGTTTGAACGCTAAAAAGCGTTTCGCTTTACAATGCTGCACCGCTTACTCACGACGAAGCGGGGATGTTTAGGTATATATTTACCCTTAGAGGTTGTGGATATAATGGTACCGTTTTATTCAATTTTACTAAAAATATCTTAAAATTGATTGTGTTTTACCAGCTTTTTTTGTTTTTACTTTTTATACGTAGGTACTTAGGCAGGTATCTCAGTTAGTATTTGCAGTTATATAGAGTAAATAAATACAGAAGTGCCAAATAAATTATACACTAATAGATGAATTAATACGCATTAATATGACTTATTGGCATTATTTGTTGAAATATTGTACATAATATGAAGATTGATAAACAAAGACTACGATAATTTATCCATAGTTTAGTATTGTATTTGTATGAAAATGGGACTAAACCGCGATAATAAATTATTATTTACCGTGTCCCGGTTACCTGTTATCCTTGGTCAAAAGAAAACAAGACCAATTGCGGGTATTTCGAAAAATACGTATGACTCGAAGATGCTGACACCCGCCACTTTAGTCTGCTCGTGACCACGATCGTTGCAATATGGTCGACACATCGAGGTAAATAGTACATTGTGCATCTAGGGCCGTAAGAAGGGGATAACTAACGAAAGTCTGTTAGAAGCCCGATGCCGTAGGCAAGGGCTTTTAATGAATCGAGTTTGTTATCCCCTTACTGCCCGTGATACACACAATGTTTCTCATCACATTTGCCGGGAAATCAAATAAAAATTAGACAAAAACATATATACATATTTATTTTATTCTCTTTGTACACTGTGAATTTCCATCAGGTAGGTAGAATAAACTGTATGTCGCGATCACCGCGGCAGCCGGCGCCGCGCGCAACCCGCCAGACATGGCGCCACGCGCAACCCGCCGGACATGGCGCCACGTGTAACCCACCGGACCTGGGGCACACCCCGCCCGTCAGAGTTATAACTCCCGCTGACGGCGGGGCGTATAGAGGAGTTAAATCGGCTATAGCTGCTCTATACGCTTGCGTATAATAACACCCTTTCCGAGCAAGTGTGATGCAATAATAATTTATTAGCGCGGTTAAGTCCCGTTTTCCTACAAATATATATATTTAAATCGCGAAACTAACTTTAGTGTAATATATAAATGTTTAATAATAATAAAGGAAATGATCACAACATTTATCTCCTGCGCCGTGATAATACAAAATTAACCGGTTTAACGACATGCGGGTGCACTCAAACCTATCTGCAGTCATTATCAAACATTCAGTAGGGGATGGATTGATATATTACGTGTTATCATAATCATATGGCTATTCATATGAGTATTGCTATCTGTTTTAGTAAATACTAAGCTAATGACTTTTCTACTTCACATGTGAAGCTAGTGGGAACAACGCGAGGGGCAGGATAAATTGTATTATTTATGCAATTAAACACTTTAATTAAATATTTCAAACCTGAAATATATTGCTTGGATTCTTGAATATAATTAATTTGATTTACAAATTTCGTTGAATTACATTAATAACATTGCCATCAGCACCAACAACTTTATAGCATTTATGACAAGAACTATTTAACTAGTTTTATTTAATATCCAACTGCCAGGGACATTATTAATAAATGTGGTCACTAAACTTTATATTAAAATATAAATAACCCTTATATTAAAATATAGAAACCAAAAAGTAAAGTAATAAACTCTAGAAATCAAAAAGGACACGTAATAAGTCCTTCTGTTGCTATATTACATAGTGTTATCGCAGGTCCATACATTTTGCAGAATCTGCAATTACGACAATTCTGGTCCAGCTTGACAGAGGGTGGTCAATGTGGGGATTATAGAGCATTAATTATTCTAGGTATTACTTGAGTAATGAGCTTAAATAAATAAATAAATAAATCAGGGGACAATCTTTACACAAACCGATCTAGTCCCAAAGTAAGCTCTAAAGGCTTGTGTTATGGGTACTAGACGACGAAATACATACTTATATAGAGAAATAAATACTTAAATACATAGGAAACATCCAAGACTCAGGAACAAACATTTGTGCTTATCACACAAATATTTGCCCTTACCGGGGATCGAACCCGGGACGCTAGCTTCGGAGGCAGGGTCACTGCCAACTAGGCTAACCGCGTCGTCGTCGTCGTCGAGCTTAATAGTGCTAATGGCTTTTGTTCAATTGATTTGATGGCAAGACGTTTAAAGTGACGCGACGACGCGGTTAGCCTAGTTGGGAGTGACCCTGCCTCCGAAGCTAGCGTCCCGGGTTCGATCCCCGGTAAGGGCAAATATTTGTGTGATAAGCACGAATGTTTGTTCCCGAGTCTTGGATATTTCCTATGTATTTAACTATTTATTTCTCTATATAAGTATGTGTATCGTCATCTAGTACCCATAACACAAGCCTTTAGAGCTTACTTTGGGACTAGATCGATTTGTGTAAAGATTGTCACCTGATTTAAAAAAAAGTAGCTTTGAGAAGGCTTTACACCTGGTCGCAATTATTGTAATAGATCAGGCGTCTCATTCGGGAACGATAAGTGATTCTGTAGCGACTCGTAAGCCAGATTTCTCATTCCACTCTTCCGCACGACGCGAAATGCGTAAGAGCGAGATGAGAGATCTGGCTCACGAGTCGCTACAGAATCACTTACCGTTTCCGAAAGAGGCGCCTGGTCGCTTTTAAAAAAAGACTTATGTAAGACTGATTAAGTATGATGATTTTATAATTATTAATACCAAAGTAAGTTCATAGGTTTAAATGAACACGTACTTTACACATACGTACTTTATAATGAATAAAAGATAAATAATATAGCAAGAGTTCTCTTTTATGACAAATGGAGTCATAATTATTTTAATCAAAATAAACTTTACCTATTACAATAAAACACCACATAGATTAACGCGAAATGCGATAAAAATTAGTTATCTTCTTAGACTGTAACAACAACGGTTTACTGTACCTGAAGAAACTTTCAAGCGAATCAGAAAGTGTATTATGAAATGTTACCTATCAACTTGTCGCAAAGAATACGATCGAAGCGTGCAAAACGCGATATCTGTCAAATAAAACTTATTTCTCCCCCTGTGAGGGTACCAATTTAGTTGCCAGCACTAAATATGAAAGGGGAGTCGTGATCTTCCCCTTTATAAGGTTTGTCAAAGCTGACTTGAACACAAACATGCGAGTGACAGTAACTTTTTCTTTGTTTAGCAAAAAGTTGCTGAATATGTATTTTGTATCAAGGTTTCGTAGAAAACTAGAATGTAAATCATTATTTCGTAGAGGATTCTATTAATTTTGTGTTAACAAAGACACAGATAATATTATTTTGCGCTCGCTCTGGTTGTTAATTTGTAGTACTGTCTCTGTTGATTGGCTCAGCAGACTGCTTTAAAATGTTAATTAAGATTCTCAGAATCTCAATTGGAGACGTTTCACAATACAACATTGCTGTTTAGAATCGCTTTTACTATTAAAAGGGTTTATTTTCATTTAACCGACAAATTATATGGGGAGGGATACGTTGACATCTAAATAAGAGCTTTTATTAAGCCATCACTAACCAAAAAAAGGAAACGCTGCAACGGGAAACCAGTCGGCACGTGCCCGCAGATTCCCCATACATTAGGTAATAATAATGAGTCTTCCTGTCGCCATTTCCACTGTTCTTATCGGAAACGGTTCACCATTGATTTTTCCGCAAACAATACAGGATGACACGCAGTCTGAATTGAAAGCCAGTGCTGCCAAGAATTAAAAGTTATGCCGCATTTATGCAGGTCTATTTGATATTGCGTTTTTTAAATATAGTTATGCGCAGGGAAACTTTATTAAATAATGGTAGGTAATGACTAATGAGTTTATTTTTACTTCTGTACATTCTTGAACCAATTCAGGATTTTGTTTTATTTTATTTTATTGCACAGTAAAGAACTTTAGAGAATAAAATGTGCACTTTATGCCTTGGCATTCCCAACCAATCGAACCTTTGGGCATAGCAGAAATTCAATAGTAGGTACTCCATTATAAAAAACTAAATAATATCATAATATAAAACATACACACGCACCTACATTAGTATACACACAGCCACACTTTTCCATTTGCATGTTATTACAGCCGATATTATCCCTACTTCTTAATTATTGTATTATTTTTTGTTTCAGGGGACAATCTTTAAACTAATCGATCTAGTGTAAAATTAAGCTCTAAAGGTTTGTGTTGTGGGTACTAAACGACGATTATACATACTTATATAAAGAAATAAATACTTAAATACATAGGAAACGTCCAAGACTCAGAAACAAACATTCGTGCTTATCACACAAATATTTGCTCTTACCGGGGATCGAAAGCTTTGGAGGCAGGTATTGTTTGTGTAATCATAAAGACGAAAAGTTTATTAAACAAAACTGAATCATTTCATAGTTTAACAGTATCAAGATCCGTTGCATACACGGAAATATTCGGTGGAACGGCAAAAGATTCCACTTTGTTTTGCTTACTGCTTTATATATATATAGTGCTTTATTTAGTTCAATTCCACCCTGTACTTCCAATTTTGTTTCATTCTCTGTCATTGTCTCGGTGTTGGCACCCTTCCCTTCGATTTTGTCACATGGATCTGAGTGCATTAGAGTCGCTCGAATGCTGCATGTCGGTTTCCTGGACTGTGGTCGCCACGTGACTCCAAATAAAAAGGCTTCACGCCTGACCGACTGGCCAATGTATAGTGTGAATAGAATTGGCCTTATTGTATAATATAATTTCGAAGGGAGTGCAAGGAAGTTATTATTTTGTAGTTTATCATGCTGGGGTAGGAGCAGTTATATTTTGTATAGCAATAAATAATCATTAAGCTAAATTTTAAAAATATTTAACGCCAACTAGGTAAATTCACGGCGAAACGTTGTTTTTATATCTGATACTTGTAATTGGAGGTCTAATTTCTAAAGAGCACATTAGATTATTAAAAAAAAAACATAAATTTGTCCTTTTGCTTATTTCTTAGAGTCTAATAAATATAATAAATATTTCGCAACCTCAAGAAAGAAAAATGTATTTTAATTATAATTATTATGTGCGTCTATAAAGAGCGTCTCAACTTTCATAGATTCATAGATTCTATTTTTACCCGTGCTATTTTCGCCGGCAAAGTTGAGTACTAGGGGCTTATTTAAATACATTATATGTCTTTTTTAGATCGACCTACCCACTTTTTGAATACTTTATAGCGACTTAAATTTAATAAAATTTTAAATGATTTCGTGGTAAAATTTTGTAGAAAGTGAATTTCTAATACGCAGAACCATTTTGAAATGTCGATAATGATTTATTCGAATCTACATATTTAAGGACTCCATCCCGACAAGTACCCGTAATCAACTTTGACGTTTCATGCAAATCTGTTTCGGGCCTTTTTTATCTCTAGCTCTTTCATGGTAGTAATGTGATTAGCTGAGGGCCCGATCCGAGGACCCTCTTTCTGGAGGGCGCTAAATAAGATGCGACGTTTTCCGCCTCGGGCACCTTTGATAGTACTTTTAAAGCTGTGTCACGAATTCCGAACCTCTCTTTTATTGGTCGCCATTATGATAATTACATTAAGGGCCGTCCGCCTTCGATACTTCGTCTTTAGAATTTGTTCAGTTGTTACGGTAAGGCGTTTGCCGCTTGAATATTGAGCAGCTGTGTTATTCTCTTAACAAACTTAGCAGCTCCTTTCGTCTCTCAATTCGCCTGACAATCATAAATTGACCCACGTGCTGGTAGAAATTATGTGGAGTTAGGTGGCTACGATCTTGGCATAGCTGCGTCGAATTCGACGATGGTCGAAGACACGTAAGAACATGGAGTTCATACGCGCTGACGGGTCAAGTTAGACTCGCCATTGAGTCCAGTGACGAAGTGTGATTTAAGAGAATTAGATCCCCGCTCGTTTGTGGAAATCGCACCTATTGTCTAGGTGACACTTTTCTTTTAAGGAATCCCTTAACCTTATCAGGTTCTTACGGTTTAATCGAATTATACAAATATTGTCTAAGCTTTGAAATATTTTATTATATTTCCGGATTGCAAATACAGTATTGGATTTAAAAAAAGTTCTCTTTCGTTATTAATTTTCTTCTTGGAAAAGTAATTTGAATTAACTATGTTAAGTACTTTATTTTCAGAATCCTAACTCTGATGAGATACGTATATATTATTATTTCTCTTTATGCTTTTAATTTTTTTCTCATTTTGTATTTATTTCTGTTTGATTATCATAAATAAATATAAAAACCGGTAAACCACTGATCGCGTGGCAGGGCTCAAGTAATCAGTGGCTAGGGTTGCAGAGAGAGGAACCTCCTGACAATGCGTGCAAAGTTCAGGAGTACCGCGTTTTGTACCCGACCATTGATCCAACCTTATTATTATTTTTATTAATATAATAATGTTGGACGTATGACTGTAGCTATTTAATCAACACTTTAGGCGGGATGATACGCCGATAGCAGTTGTGTGAGAAAATGGGTATCCAGGCGCCTCATTCGGGAACGCTAAGTGATTCTGTAGCGACTCGTAAGCCAGATTTCTCATCTCGCTCTTACGCATTACGCGTCGTGCGGAAGAGTGGGATGAGAAATCTGGCTTATGAGTCGCTGCAGAATCACTTAGCGTTCCCGAATAGAGGCGCAGTTTTATCATGAGCCAGGATCCATTGTCCAAATATGCCTCTACAGATTTATGATAATAATATACTGGAATTAGGATAACTCACCACCTGACTAAGGTTGACTCTAAGCCATTCTGTCATAATATGCGAGGTTTACCATCATATGCCTAGACTAGATTTTCCCTTTGATCATATCATGAGTAATAAAAAATCCTCTATTTATATTGTACGCCGAAAAAAGCAATGTTTGTAGCGATAAATTTACAATCTAGGACTTCTTCATTTATGTTATATCTAATTTTCTCATTAGTTTTAAAAACACTCATTTAAGTTTTTTTCTGTTTCTTAGGTGAATTTGTTACACTAAGAGTTTGATAATCAAATTTAAATTAAATCTCTGCATATTAGATCTTTGATAATATACAGAATTATATTGTACAAAATACAAGAATCTTTAAAATTACAAAGTTCAATGACTAACACAAGGATCGAATATCTATTTTCTGTTGTTTTAAAGAAAATGCAATATACTCAAAACAACGCTTCAATAAAATTCCCTTTGTTTGTTGGAAATTTCCCAAATTTTTCAAATCGTTAAATTAATTCTCTTTGAAAGAACATTCTTTGAACTTAAATGCTGGATATTTTTTTCCAATATTATATTAAAAGCACATCTGTGAAATACAAATTGAATTACCATCGACTTACTTAATTCACCTTTCGTGTCTTTATTCGTTTGCCAAAGTGGGTGCACTCTTATATTCATAATTTTATTATTCGAGTTCATTAAGTACTTACTGAAAACTAAACGCTCCTCTGCTGCACTGGGAGTGAAGAAATAGCATAGTATGCGTGCAGATGCTTATCATCCTGGCATGTCGTAAAAGTCGACTAAGGGACGGGTCCTCTCCAACATGGTGGACTATCTGTATGGGCGATGGGCTGATCCCCTGTCACCATACGGTTCATCATACCATCTTAGGACTAATTAATCAAACGTGGCCACAAGTAGTCTTGTGGCTCTGCCCACCCCATTAGGGATTACGGGCGTGATAATATGTATATATGGATGTATGAAAACTAAAACGTTATACAACTTGTTAAACCTAATGAATTTTATTATTCGAAATTTAGATACTTTTCGTTTTTTTTTTAACTTTAATTAGTCTTATGTAGAGTCGACGAGGACAATTTTATGACCCACGACCAATAAGGTGCTAATGTTTTGGATCAATCGTTTACGGAGACAAGATTGTACTGTTTTTGCAAAATCATGACTACACTAGTGATACCTTTACATAACCTGCATGTTATTATAAACTTTGTTGTATAGTGATAAAGTTGAAAATTGATCGGCATTTTGACTGTTGACTGGCACTGTTATCCCGCCCGAACTATCAAATCACGACGTAACAGAAATGAGTTAGCAAGTAAAATTGCGTGGTCACTGTATTAATCGATTATGGCTTAAAGTATTACTATTAATATTATATCGGAAAATTATTTTGAGCACTGTGATTTAAACAGTTGAGAATCAGACACAGGCATAAGGTTTTTAAGGACTCAATTCATACATACATCACGCCCGAAATCGCTAATGGGATGGGCCGAGCCACAAGACTTCTTGTGGCCACGTTCGATTAATTACTCCTAAGATGGTATGATGAACCGTATGGTGCCGGGTGATCAGCCCATCGCTTATACAGATAGTCCACCATCTTGGAGAGGACCCGTCCCTTAGTCGACTTTTACGACATGCCAGGATGATAAGCATCTGCACGCATTCTATGCTATTTCTTCACTCCCAGTGCAGCAGAGAAGCTCAAGGACTCAGTTCGTCAAATACAATTGTAATTTTTTCATGTAATTTGTCTTAGTTATATTTTTGCCTGTGTGGAATGAGAATAGTATGCACCACTTCATCTCTTCCCGTGGGCAAAGAACAGATAGTATAGTACGGCGCATAGAAGAATCAATGTCTATTAAAACCGGTGTTTAGTTACGAAAATAGGCTTAATCATGCCTTCTTTCGCCATCAAAAAAAACGTGCTCTTTTGTGTACGCTAGGGCTGTCAGTATTTTATTCGCGTCACCCAACAACACCAAACGTCTAGGCTACTTGGTGACACGCGAATCGACAACCTACTGCGATTATAGCTTCGACCTGTCCGACGGCCGAGCGTACCTAAAGTGCGGAGCGAGACCCCTCTTCCGTGATATATATACAGGTTGTAGCAAAGTGGTTCTCATAGCCGGTGGCTACACGTTGACAAGATAATTATGAACATGACATACCTCTATATAATTTTTTATTTTAGTTATTTTGACGACCTGGGATAAAAAAAGATGGCAACGAACCACGTTTCCTCCCAGTGTTTCTCTTATCTAATACTTTGACAACGTGATCATTCGTGCACTCATCTTTTAAACTTAAGGTTATCGCATACTTATCAACCCAGCACCGTATCGACATCGCTTCAACTCGAGCCGTTTAGTATTGTTTGGATGAAACTACATACTGTAACGCACACTAACTTATCAGCATTGTACCGGCATCGCCTCGCCTCGGCACTAGCTCGTGAACCGCAAGCGGTGCGTGGGCCACTCGCAGTTACCGCGCTTACGTCGGGTGACTGCCGCGCTTGCGCCTCGCCATCGGCGCGGGGATGACACGCGGACCACCGGTGGTCCACCCGTGGACGCCCCACCGGCCGCATTCTCAAAGCGAGTGTGATCATGCCGCGTGCGAGCTTAGATAAGAATTTAGATTGTTGTGTATTTAATTTATTAAATATGCAAAAGAGATACTCATAGAAGTATAAATTATGTTCGAATCCGTATTTTGCCCTTTGCCTTGCCTTTGGCCGCCATTTTGAAACTCTTTAGTTGCTTTCAAAATCGCGATATTCTAGTTCGTATTCAGACGTTGACCACTAGCCGTCAACCAGCCGCCGCCTTGCCGTAAGCGCGCCAAAGCCACGTTGTCACTTCGGAGATACCGAGCCGGTTTCGTTACGTCCAATGAGACGAGGCGAGGCAATGCCGATCCGGTGCCGGGTTCATATACGAGTTCATTATGGTCCGTATGTGCGCTAGCCTTTATTTATTTGAATTACATTAAAGTCGAAGAGAACTTAGTCGTAATAAAATTATGTATACGATCATGTATGACTTAAGACAAGGTTGCCATGCTACTTACCAGCCCCGTAGCATACATTTTTTTTTTTAAAAGCACGCAGAGCATTCGGTATGTCGAAGTTTTGAAGTGTTTGTACAATAACGCCACCATGTCGGTCCGAGTACAGGAGCAAAGTTTGAAGGCAATTCCATTGCGAAGAGGCGTGAGACAGGGAGACGTAATCTCTCCGAAACTGTTCACTGCCGCAATGGAAGACGCTTTCAAGCTCCTGGAATGGCAAGGACTCGGCATCAACATCAACGGTGAGTACATCACTCACCTTCGATTTGCCGACGATAATGTGGTCATGGCAGAATCGATGGAAGATCTCAGCACGATGCTCGAAGGCCTCAATCGAGTCTCCCAACAGGTGGGCCTTAAGATGAACATGGACAAGACGAAGGTCATGTCAAACATCCATGTTGTGCCCACCCCAGTATCAGTTGGGAACTCAGTTCTAGAAGTTGTTGACGCGTACGTCTACCTAGGACAAACAGTCCAACTAGGCAGGTCCAACTTCAA
Source organism: Tortricodes alternella (assembly GCA_947859335.1). Classification (NCBI taxonomy): domain Eukaryota; kingdom Metazoa; phylum Arthropoda; class Insecta; order Lepidoptera; family Tortricidae; genus Tortricodes; species Tortricodes alternella. Next base: position 6,087,980 of record OX401981.1, read on the forward strand.
GAAAGAGGTCAATCGACGAATCCAACTCGGCTGGGCAGCGTTCGGTAAACTTCGCAACGTCTTCTCGTCCAAAATACCTCAGTGCCTTAAGACGAAAGTCTTCAATCAGTGTGTGTTGCCAGTGATGACATACGGCACTGAAACGTGGTCCCTCACTATGGGCCTTATAAGCAAGCTCAAGGTCGCACAACGAGCTATGGAGAGGGCTATGCTCGGGGTTTCTCTGCGAGATCGAATCAGAAATGAAGAGATCCGTAGACAAACGAAAGTTACCGCCATAGCCCACCGGGTTAGCAAGTTGAAGTGGCAGTGGGCAGGGCACATAGCACGCAGAACGGATGGCCGATGGGGCCGAAAAGTTCTCGAATGGAGACCACGGACCGGTAAGCGCAGCGTGGGACGTCCACCCACAAGATGGACAGACGACCTAAAAGAGAGAGCAGGAAAAGGCTGGATGCAGGCCGCTTCCAACCGGCCCTTTTGGAAATCGATGGGGGAGGCCTATGTCCAGCAGTGGATGTCCTACGGCTGAAATGATGATGATGACACAGAGCATTTGGGTCTTTTGCACAGATTTATTATGATTAATAGGTTAAAGTTAGCAGTGATTATCTCAGACGTTAACTTTGATTCTGGTGGTAGGTTTTATAATGCGTTAAGAAAAAAAACCCACTTGGATTCATTACTAGTCAGTTATTAGTATGTATTAAAGTGCAGTTACACGAGCAACATTTCCAAGGTAATGTGTGGCTGGCAACTATTAGGCGTCTTCCTCTAACATATGAAGCTAGAATAAGACAGCTATAGTTGCCGGCTATAAATTGCCTTGAAAAGTTGCTCATGTAACTCACCATGCCGAAAGCCCTTCCGGCCTTCGCGTGAATCCTGGTGATGCTGCGAGAGTCGTCTGAGACTAGACGTAGCTCAAACCGAAAAAAAAAGAAAAAGGTCGTGTAACTCCACCTTCAGTGTTTATTGACAATAATTTTAAGGTTAAGTAAATAGTTGTCTTGTAAAACAATGCATGCGGTGTTTACCTGTAAGTGATTGCTACACTCAAATTGATTTCTACTTTAGTTAAATAAATAAAACACTGTGTGTATTTGTGTAAGCAATTGTTGGTAGACCTTAATTAAATAAATAAAAACTACTTAAATAAATTAGTTAAAAAGAAACCGAAGGTTTATGAGCGCGATACAAGCTAGCGTGCTTGGCCCAAAGTTGTGTGTAGAATGTGATATTTTATGTTGTTAGGTACTTTAGGCTGGGAAGCACTAGGAGTGAACATTATTTTTTTTTTTATCAAGAATTTTACAACACAACCAAATAAAAAGAGAAATATATAAAATAAAATCGAAAGATGATACTTAGTCAGATACCGGCGGCATTCAGAAACATTTCGCGACGCCCTGTATGCGAGTATATTGTGATATTGGTTTATTTGGTAAAAGAAAAACATTTACAGGTCATTATAATAAATTAAAGTGTGGACGTAGGTGTGGGTATATTTATTTATCTAAAATTATAATTCAGTTGCACATGTCAAGATAAAATTAAAATCGAATTCGTTTAACACATCATTAGATCTGTGTTTACTGAAACATGCATAAGCTTGAAAGAATATCTCGAATCGTACAAAAACGTTGAAAAGGCTCCTCAATCCCTTTAAATCGCTATTTCTTTTTACACCCAATGAACTGTGAAAATGCGGGCGTGTAGGGCCGGATTGTGTTAGCGCCATATCAAAAGCAAACTGTGAAACATTTTGAGTAAAAACAAAGCTAAATATGTCATGTCTTATTTGTTTAAATTTATTTAGAGATTTGACTTGTAAGCTTAACAGGTAAATACCCAATCACGATTATGATAAAGAAAAATCTGCTTATTATGGGTAAATCAATAATAATAAATAATAAATAAATAAATCAGGGGACAATCTTTTACACAAATCGATCTGGTCCCACAGTAAGCTCTAAAGGCTTGTGTTATGGGTACTAGACGACGATATACATACTTATATAAAGAAATAAATACTTAAATACATAGAAAAAATCCAAGACTCAGGAACAAATATTCGTGCTCATCACACAAATATTTGCCCTTACCGGGGATCGAACCCGGGACGCTAGCTTGGGAGGCAGGGAATAATATAATCTAAGACTTTTTTTATAATAAGCGCATTTCGTTTTACAGAATATCAACCCAATAATAGGCAAAGACAAAATGCTTATCTCGAAATTATAGACTAATTCGATTGAATGATACTTAATAAATGCACGGGTAATAATACATTTCCATAATTTTAAAATCTCTTTTTCCACACTATCACAGGTGTTGTTAGAATTCCTTCAACTCTATATTCCCAGGAAAACAGTTCCGGGATTACTTATGTAAAGCATAGCCAATTTAAGAGGCGTCGCGAACTTAATATTCCATACCTGTTTTCCTCAACAAGAGAAACTAATCTAAAGAAAATTTTCGAGTCCCCGTGAAGAAAATAAGCTTATAAGGAAGTGCAGTTTGCTCGCACGAATACCGCCGCGGTTGGCAACAAACTTTAAATTAAACTTATTCAAGGAAAATAAGTTTTTTTACGATTCCCTAGTTTGGCTTAAAGGCAAATTCTGTATATCGTCGGTGCGCTTGCCAAATCTGTTATGTGAATTTGTCCCACTTTTCAGTAGACGAAAAAAACAGTTTCTGCAGGTAATTAGCTGTTTTTTGGAAAAACTTATTATGTCGATTGATGGGTAAAAACGTCACATTTATCAGAGATTACAGAAAAACAGTAAGCATTCCGTTTAAGAGGTGAAAAAGAAATGATTTCATGTTTTTTTGCACATGACGGATTTGGTTCGTCGGCGCAAAATATGACAAGTGTAAATAATGCACATATAAGGTTTTTCAAAAGTATTTTATACTTATTTATTTAGATTATGTGTAATGAAACATAGTTTTTAATGTAAGAATTAAACAAAAAGACAGCTTTCCGAGTTTCTAAATCTATACTTTAATCAACAAAAAAAACAGAGCAAAACGAAAACAAATTTAAAAGCATGTCATTTGAAGATTAACATACTTTAGCATCACCTGGCGCCTCATTCGGGAACGCTAAGTGATTCTGTAGCGACTCGTAAGCCAGATCTCTCATCTCGCTCTTACGCATTTCGCGTCGTGCGGAAGAGTGGAATGAGAAATCTGGCTTACGAGTCGCTACAGAATCACTTAGCGTTCCCGAATGAGGCGCCTGATCTCTTATTTGAATGATTTAATTATTGATTCGCTTTTATTTAAAGCTTGAAATATTTATTACTTTCTACTCCTTAAATAAACATCATGAATTATTAGCAGTTAAGTTCAAGCGCCTCAAATGAAATAATTAATGGATTATTTTAGAAATAGATAAAGCTTGATTTCTTTATTTTATAAAAAAGACTACCAGGCTAACTACGACCTTAACAGAGAAAAGAGACGTCAATCAAATCTCTCAATATGCTCATGTATACAATATTTAATCATGTATCAGATTATCATAAAAGTAATGGTAATCCCTGTGCATATATTTTTTCAGTACTTGTAAACTGTCGTATTTTGACTTTTCAAGCTTTCTCGGTGCACTATAAATATTTAAAAGCTGTCCAGTGGTAGTCCGCAATCGATGCGGTAATACTTGCCAGTTATGTGGGTGACGCAATTTGTAAAACACTTGTCCATTTTTGTAAAGCAAACCCCTAATATCAGTGACCGTGGGGTCTCCAGCTTTCTTTCCAGGTCTAATGGAATCAAGTTGACAAATCTTTTCGTAATTTTTGAAAAAAAGATAATCTAAATTATGTATAATGTATGGCTTGCTCGGACGAGCTTGTGCCATCAAATTAATATAGTCACTAGGACAATAAATTGGAGGTTTAAACAAGCGTTCTAGAGTTGAATGGACACTGTCAACTTCCATCATTGTATGTCCTTTTTCCAGTATTAACTGTTCTATTTCAACACTCCTCTCTTTGGAAAGATTCAGTAAAGCTGACGAAAGTATTTTGTTCCTATTTTGGTATGAACAACCATCCGATATCAATATAATTTTTTTGTAAGCTTGGTCTATCTTCGAATTCAAAAAGTTCAACAGACATGTCGTAAACTCATTGGCCGTCACCCCACCGTTACCTTCATGCCATATGTATAATTGTACTTCCTTATTATTGTTAACGTATAGCGTGTAATTATGAAGTTGAAGTTTCTGTTTATAATATTGCACAGATACTTCCAGTTTTGGTGATAATAAGACACTTTGTACATCCATAGTTACTACTAATACTTCAGATGAACTCATTGATTGAGCAGTTTTCTTGGCACTATAAGCTTCTTCTTTCATCTGATTGTGTAATTCATAATCTTCCTGTGCTATATTTCCTTCTTTGTATGCAGTACATGTATCACACTGATCTTTGCGTGGCTTAAATATTGATACTTTTTTCTGTTCTAACACTGAACAAAAGAGTTTTCGTTGCGCTGCTTGTCGATCATTTTCGGTGCACCATTTTTGATATACCTTAAACAAGTGAGTCTTGGTCCTGAAACTGTCTTCAACATAAATTCTAGTTGAGCTAGACCTACAGTAATGACTAGGAACCTTAGGCAATAGGTCCAACCATTCCTTAACTGAAGCTGATTTGACCACAGCGGGATAACTGCCGCATCTCTTGTCAGTATTTACATCTGAACTTCCACTTGGTGTATGTAATTTATGTAAAGCCTTCACCCATTGTGATAATGTTTCATTATTCATGTCTATAGTGCTGAGTAAAAACTTCTTGCAAACCTTAATCATTTCGTTGTTCTCATTTGGTAAAAAACAGTCATAACCATGCTCTTTCTTGGTCTTTGAATTTTTACGTCTTCTAATGATTGAGCGGGGGCGCACCAAATTTTTAAGGTAAGCCTTTTTAGCTTCCCAACTTTCCAAATTCCAGAAATACTTAAATATGTCTTTTCTTTGCTGGTCGGTCATGGTCCCGCAGAGGAAAGTTCTGTTTGATTTGGCTTCATTTTCATTGTGAGCGCAAGGTTTAGATTTCTTTACTTTTCTTTCCTTTGGAACAAAAGTCAAAAGTTGTCGTTCTTGATTTTTTTCTAGTTTCCTTCCCATATATTGTTTTCCTTTTAATCTCTTATGTTGGTTAAATTTTCTTCTTTTCTTATTATCAAAAACATTCATATCAAACTCGTCGTCCGTTTCACTGTTACGTCCATTGTCTGCGTCTTGATCCAAATTTATTAACTCGCCTGTTTGTTCATCTAATATAAAGTTAGAAACTATTTCGTTTTTATCAAAATTATTTTGAATAGTGTCAAATAACCCTGTTGCTTCATTCAAAATACATCTCTTTTCATTATTACCCATTTCATTAACTATTGGAGCGACAGCTGATATTAAAGCTTGCTCTTCTATTGGTGGTGATAAATGGTTTGGATCCAGTTGTTCTGTCATTTTATTCCCATGGAGCACCGGTATACTTTTTTCCGAGGTTTCACATTCGAACTGTACCATTTCAGATGAAAATGTTTGGGGATGAGAGGTGTAGGAAACAGCAGCTGACTGTCTAGATGTTGTTGGTGGGTTTTCGGATGCTTGCAAGTAAGAATTAAGCAGGTCAGGTTGCAAGACATTTGTGAGGTCCGAAAAGCAAGCATTAAGCAAGGAAGAATCTTGAGAAGGCATATCGTTGTGCATTAAGCTATGATAAGAAGTACCATCAAGAAAAGGCGGACTGGGTTCTAATGCTTCTGGGTACAGGTTGTTGAACTCAGTCAAAAAAGAAACTGACGAGCGGGTCTGGCTACGTCTATGTTGGTGAGCACTTTGTGTTGTATGACTAGTTGGATCGTATGCATATGAACAAAATACATCTGAAGTACCCTCATATGATTTATCATTTGAAATTTTACCTGTACTTAAATCAACAAGAAGTCTTCCTCGCCAATTCTTATTAGAGTTCATTACGTTTATCGACGAAGTTTACTTTGGCCTATATCGGTTTAAATCTAAAAACAATAAAGAAAAACATTATTTTCATAATAGTATGAAACTACTCACGTTATTTATTAATAAATCAGCATACATTTAAGGTTACGTTTTTAAAATGTACTACAATGCATATTAGATCTTAAAATGTTATATAATAACATGGAATAAGTTGCTTACCGTATATTGTTATGGAATTATTAACTTATAAACTCACTTAAACAAACAAACAAGCGTCTTAGGTAACGGCTTAACTATTCCTGACATGAGCGAACCGAATCTGTTATGTGCAATAATCTGTTTAACAAAACCTGCTAAGTACTTAGATGGCACAAGTAAGATTTGACAAAGTAAATAATTAGAACTTAAAACACATAACAGAAAACGCAATTTGAGTTCTGGGCAGAATTCGTTTATGATTCTTTTTGCTTTAGATGTGGCTTTGTCAACCTATGCCATCTAGCGAAAAAAGGAAAAATCATAAAAATGCACATATCAGGTTTGGCACGCGCACCGACGATATGACATAATTTGCAGAACGGCTTAAAGATCTCGAGTTTCTCACGTATAATTGAACAATTTAGCTAGGAGCGTTTGCTATTAGGGTGTTAGGTAATGTAGTTTTGTAACATTCATACGCACTCTTTTGAGCCACCTATTTATGCTTGACTCTTTAAGAGGACTATGAACCAACGGCAAAAATTACCCTTTTCATACAAAAGGCGATAACGATTTCCACACCTTAAGGCCCGGGCACACCAAAGGCGGTTGCGGCGCGTTTGCGGCACGAACGCGGGCCAGAAGTTGTATTTAATACCGCCGCCATGTCCAGAGGCACACCGAACGCGTCGCGAAAGCGGCGCGGGGCGTACGCGAAGCGGCGGCGGCGCGGGGCGTGCGCGAAGCGGCGGCGGCGCGTGCGCGAGCACGCGAAGTTGTATTACGCGGCGCGAACGCGGCACGAAAGCGGCGCGGGACGTGAGCAACGCGGGCCCGCGTTCGAAACGCGTTGACGCCGCCGCCCGCGTTCGCGCCGCAAACGCGCCGCAACCGCGTTTGGTGTGACCGGGCCTTTAAATTTTAACCGATTCTGACCAATTTTTGATAGGTTGTCAGTCCGGACAAACTCTAGGTCTAGGCAAAGAGTCAAGCGTAAAGAGGCGGCTCAAAAGAGTGCGTATGAATGTTACAAAACTATATTACCTAACACCCTTACACTTAGACAACGCTCCTAGCTAAATTGTTCCATTAGACGTGAGAAACTCGAGATCATTAAGCCGTTCTGCAAATTATGTCATGTACAGAATTTGCTTTTAAGATGATTTTTGCCGTTAGTTCACAGAGGTCTTAAGAAACCTCAAGACCAGTGCTCATGCATGCCCGTGTACTTCTATGCTTTTTTTAAATATGGTTGACTGATTATTGGCTTCTCGCCTTTCATATTTGCGTTATTTAAACTATTGTAGGAGTATAGATAACAACGTACTATATTTATGCTGCATATGATAAGTTATTAAAACATGAGTGTGTGATTATAAAAGAAACCAAACACGAACTTCTTTTATACAACGATTGCGTCAATTACAATCTATCTCTTTCCATTTGCTACGTTTTGGCACATTTTTAAAAGCATCAAATTCAGTGTAGAAGTTTGTAGTAAGACTAAAGTCCTAACTATTCAGTATTTTTTATTAAAACTATGTAACTGCACACTCGATAGTTTTTTTATTTATTAAGCCCATAAAATTCACTAGCTCGGTAATACAGCAAAATGCACAGATCGCAAAAGTGTTCATGCACCGATGAATACTGGACGGTGATGCATCTGCACATATCTGCACATTTAATGCTACCCATGAACTTTAATGGATTGGCCATTTGTGTTATTAGAAAATTTCAGATTATATGTATCGATAGAGAGTTCCGAATTATTTTACCGGAAAACAGATATGAAACAATTCAATAATTAAATATCTACTATCTGTAGTTGCGAATGTTAAAATGATTTTAGCCAAGGATACAAACTTTAAGTATGATGAAAACAGCTTAAATTGACATAATTTATTATAGCCGTTTTTATAGATCGATAGTATACCGCTTTCAATTAATATTTGGATCAAGAATACAGCTAATTATCGTATTTAAAGTATTATTTATGTTTTAAAATATGGTTTAAAAGGTTTTATTTTATTACGTGTGGCTATTAATATATTCAAGATATTATTATTACCTACTCTACTCGTTTTTAATTGTACTCTTGATTTTATATTTAAAAATAAAACAAAAAATTGTCCGTTGAGAAATTCTTGTAAATAACTACCATTTATTTGGTACTTTTATTATTATGTTGTACTTTAATTATGTTCTATTAATTATTTATGTTAATAAAAACAATCCCATATTCGATACATGTCTTAGAAATATATGGCAAATTCAGCCGATTATGAAATAATGTAGTTTAAAATCGTTCATTTCCTGGACTATTCCATGTCAGATATTTTAAAATAATTCACCGTGTATTTTTTTTTACTATTCTAACTAAGAATTATTTCATTATAAGCGTAGCCAGTCGTACTAGTCTCCAATTATTTTTATTTTTTATGTCAATTGACTGGCAAACTAGCTGACGGCCCACCTGATGGAAAGTGGTCACCGCCGCCCATGGACATCTGCACACCAGAGGTGCTGCTAATGCGCTGCCAGTCTAAGGAGGATGGGGAATGGGGATGGGATAGGGATGAGGGAATAGGCCTCCGGATCTCGTCACTCACCGTACGAAACGCAATAGCAAGCTATTACTTTACGCCGATATTCTGTGAGAGTGTGGTACTACCCCGGTCGAGCCGGCCCATTCGAACAGTAATCATATAGTGTATATTTGGTATCGGTATGAACATTAACGTCATTGTTATTGATAGTCTCTGAAGATTGTTTCAATTGTGCACAGAGCAGATCACAATATTTCGGAATATTATGTTTGCCTCCATAGGTACACTTTGGGAAATAAGTTTGGTAATATCTCATAAAGAGTTGTCCTTTGAGTAATCATTCAGATATATTTGAGCGGAATTTGTTGCGGAATAATGAAATAAATTGAAAGACGCTCCAATTTTATTCTATCTCGTGGGAAATGATGTGGAAAGAAACTCTACTTAACAGCCTATACCTTTTTGGTTTGTTTTCCCGATACATTAATATCTATAAAATGTGGCAAATAATGTGGAAAATTACGATAAAGAATAATAATGACTTACATGAATAAGTCCATTTAATCGAGGTGAAAATTGGATACGTACCTATTCTGATAAATCTTGTTGTTATTATTTTCAAGTATTACATTTTAAGTAAAACCTGGGAAATAAACTTTATCTTGGGGGTTATAATAATAATAATGACCAAGTATTTTACGAACCTTGTCTAGTAGTTCTGATTATTTTAATAACTTTGACTTGGAATATACTAACTGCTTCGCTCCAATTTCGACATACATGTGACAGTCGTAGCTTTATTATTATTTGGAATTAATCATATTTCTTAAAAATAAGATTTTTTATAAAATGTTGTTCTACTGCGAATACCGGATGCGAGATTGGATAAAACTAAGAAAATACTGTACTCATTGTTTCATTTAAATAATTAAAATTAAAATGATTAGGTATCTGTAAGATTAAAGGGAGCGATGGTACAGTACGCTCTTTGTTTCTGTATTCATTCAAATTACCACGTTTATTGCACATAAATATTACCACCATTACCATGCTCCAAGAGTACATACAGTATAACCAAGTATACAGTATTGGATCTTCATACAAACGGCCGAAACGACGTGCTTCGAAATCTCGGTAAACTTCGGTACACAACAGTCGCGAGTGCGCCGCGGTTGGGTACGGACGTGGACAGTGCGAGACGCTCCCGCGAATTTATTCACGTAAATTATGGCACGAGAATTTTGAATGTTTTTGATATTTTAAAAGTAAAATAAATAAAATGAATTTTTACTCCACACTGACATACAGTCACTTTTGAAAGTAGAAATAAGAACCAAGTAGAAATGATTAAAATTAAAACTAACAGGATTTGCAGTTATATTTCATGAAAAGATGCTAAGACAATTTAATATAGCATTATTAAATACGTAACCCAAGAAAGACAGTTGGCGGGCAGCCCTACTGCGTGTTTACATACCGAGCGGCCGTAGGTAATTATTTCGAGGACACTGCCGAGACAACATACTGTTAGTTTGTTATACTGTACCAAGAGCAAGGGTGTTGTTTAACCTGACATTTTTATTTTCCTACGCTTCTCAGGCACGGATTGATCGATTACCTCCAACTTTCTGAAAGTGTCACACACGATCGTATAAACTTTACACATTGCAACACTGCGGTTTCTTTTTATCACATCGTTGGCAAATTGAAGCACGTTTTAACACTAAATTCTTACCGTGGGCCATTTAGCGGGCTCGCGTCGCATTCACCCTGTACGTTTTACTGCCGAGCTATGCATTATTGAAGTAGGTACTCCCGTGGTTCGTAAGTAGGAAGTGCGGAAATTTAATACATTCACGAAATTATTAATAAAGTGCTTGGATTACGGGAGAGCATTAGGTATACTCAATGTACTCTTTCTCTATGAAAATGCCAGAACGTGCCGCTGTGGGTTGTAGAGAGTTTTTTACTATTTTGCCTGACATTTCGGCTGAGTTGCACAACCATGGGCACGGATACACTGGTAGCAGCGATGCCATCTTCGTTGTGGGAAATTCAGAAAAACATAAACTACCCTCTTCTTGTATCTCAGTCATTAAGGGGTCGACACACCACACTACCAGTGTCAACTTGGCTGTCCGATAGCACAACCTGCGGATTCAGATCGGGCGAAATAATTACAAGGTATTTTTTCCGACCTTTTGTTAGTTTCCATCACTTTAGCCAAGCCAAGCCCCTTATAAAAGGTCTTTTTTTTGTAACAGCCCAGAAAATCTTGCTTATGCTGCTTGCTCCTGCTTATTATTAAAAGTTATGTTTATGAATGAAAATGTTATTAAAAACAGCAGTATGAGTTCTAGTATATTCTTAGTAGTGACATTATGTGTCACAATTTTCTGAACACTGTCTATTACGAACTCCGTTGGTAGTAATACAAATGAAGGAACAAAAAAATTCGGTAGTGAAAAATTCGGAAGAGTGATGATTATGAGTACAAATCGGTAGTACAAGGAAAAATCTGGTAACGAATTTTCTGCGAGCAATATGGACCCCTTATAAATATGTGTGGTAATCGTGAAAGTTGAAAAATAATAATTAGGTAATATTCTAGATTAACCTGACTACATTAACAACTGTCATAACATTTTCGTGAAATGTCTCGTTAATTTTAATCATTTCAAATGCCTGTGTTATTTTCCGTGACACACGCGAGATTGTGTGATTTTTCCATCGCGGCAATAATTAGACGAAACTTTCGGTTCGAAAATGTGAGAAATTCCACCAATAATCTGATAAGAACTTTTTGTACGCACGAACGTAAAAATTCCTTCATTTACGGAATTGATAAGCGAATAAGTTTGGGCCCTATACAAAGTCTTTGAATGGCCAAGTTGGCGGACCACGCAATTTTTCTGTTTAACTTTATTTACCTGAGTGATAACTTGGTCCGAGTTTCGGTGGGTCCCGAGGGAGATATGAGAAAAAGTTTGTGGGAACTATTCGGCAAAAATGAAACTAAATCACATTAACGTTGGTTGCCAGCGCGGTGTTTCTTCAATTTGAATATTGAAGTGGAGCCCGCCCCGCAAATCACGTCGGATTACAATTTTAAAGGAAATGTAAGTACATAAACTATATTTTATCTATTTTTACATTTAGATTTTAAGCTGTCTATAATGTAACAATTTATTTGTCATCTGTCTCTCAGAACCGAATTATTTAATAAATCGAGAGAAACAAGGAATTCAAATACAAATTGGAATTTCCAATTTGGAGCAGACTCCAACAAAAAGCGGTTTGGTCGAAATTAAAATTGACGTATACACAGATTAGAGACTCGATCGCTTAATGCTTTTGGATTTAAGTAAAAAGACCTTCGCGTTTTTGTGTAGGACTCGTTTCAGAACAAAATTTCGCTTTATTGGTACATTTTGCTATTTGCTGCTGTTTGCTTTCTTTTGTTAAGTATCCAAATCTGCGTATTGGATTTACCTATCACTTCTATTTTATTGGACACGCAAGGAGTGCAATCGTTCGTTCTGGTAAACTTTGGGGGTGACATGATGATTATTTCATGTTTTAGATTTTTAAAGTAATGCGATTATTTATGCGTGGAGTTCTTGAAAAGAGGAGGGAGTGCTATACGCTATACCTATAGTGGCCGGCCACCAAAATGACGACGGGGGCAGTAATACAGTCCTTTCTTTCCTGCACTATACGACTCTGTCTGATATGAGTCACGCTCCGTAAGACCATACAAGTGCAAAAGAGATAGCACGATTTAAATGGTTTTAAGGTCCCAGTCATCACTTTGGTTAACGGTGACTAGAACAAAGGGACATGCGAGAATGTTTACAAAATAAAGCATAGTCAAATTAAAATTTTTGTGGGACATTAGTGCGGGGGTTGCTTTGACCGTGACGCACTCAATCCCTGAATAAGAGTTCGAAACATGTCGGAATATTTCTGACAATAAATCGTGAGTAAAGCCGTGTGTATTTCAAGTATTCAAAATATAGCATATTCATTATAATGCGCTTTTTATTTAAATGATTTAGCGATATCTCTTATGTGAGCATAGCTGTACCTATGCCCTTATAACCACATGTTACGCTATCGCTTCTCTCAAAGCCATTTTCCTTGCAGAGGACAGTTCGACAGGTTTAACACGAAGTTTATTTCTTGTTCAACTGACTGGGTCAGTCCAATTCTGCTTCGCAATAATTGCAGTATAATGAGATAGAAACTCATCCCGTGCCGTTTCTATTTCCAACTGGAATTAATTCAACATGACATTGTTTTGATTAAGTTCTATATATGCAATTGGAATTTAATAGTCCAAAAAAGAATAATGAGAGATTGGATCATTGATTGAAACAATATTTGGAAGTTCCAGAGGTAGTCTTTACCAAATAGTGTTGGTGCAGGCTAGTCATTAGGTAACAATATATAGTAAACAACTACATACATACTTAATTCCATTTATTCCGAATTTTAATAATGGTGCCAAGGAATGTGTTTGATATAATGCTGATGTAGTTGTTCACTATGTATATTGCTACCTAATGACTAGCCTGCTGCAACACTACTTGGTAAAGACCATCTCTGGAACTTCCAAATATTGTTTCAATCAATGATTCAATCTCATTACTCTGTTATGGACTATTAAATTCCGATTGCATTATATAGAACTTTATAAGGATTATGATTTTAGCAGTGTATACCTCCTAAACTACTTATCGTTTTGCAAATAAAGTGTTTTTCGATGGGTCTCGACACTGTGCGTGCCATAGAGTAAATATAATATACTTTTGACATTTCATTAAATCCAATATGACGGATAATAATAATGGCGATTAAGTAAATTTCACAACGAAATGAAAATAAACATGTTATATTAAGTACGGATTTAATATTGTAGATCCGTATTTACATTTTAAAAAACCAGACAGACCTTTAAGCAAGACTGCAATCTGGCGCTCAACAATTATTTCCCCAGAGTGCTGGCACATATGTGCTGACTCAGTTTCTAGACGCGCCCTATTTGTCGGGCCGATGACGTCGACTTGGCCCGCGAGTGTAACCAGAGGAAAATTTGTAGCCAGAACTGCAAAAACATAAACTTTTATTTTATTTTAATAAAAAGAGGTGATAGGTTTCTTTTTCAAACTAAAATTAACGAATAGGTCCGCTCTCAAGCAGGTTTAACTTGGACTGTATTTGCTTGTCTAAGCTGTGTCCTAAAAGTGACTCATATTCTTTCTTAATAAAATTAACTCATAACTACTTTTTAAACATTAACACAGAAGCGTAGATATTTTGATTTTTCATCTTACGATTACTGTATATACAGTAAACTGCCACTAAGGAACGAATCTGTCTCTTTGGAACTCTTCCAAGTAGGTTTTAATGCATTTTATTTTGCGCTCATTCATTTCACTAAATTTACTTGGTGGTGCGCCTGACCCGATTTTATGTCTCTGGAGCTGAAATTTTATGGTCGTTGCATTTAAAGTCTGGTTATTTTCCAGAACAATGCTGGTGCATCCCGCCCTGTTTCGTCTCGTTGAACTCTCGTTGAAAAACAAACACGACTCATCCTTGTGGTAATTGTATTTCAGGTTATTTTAGATCTTAACGAATCCAGAACGGAACGAAGCTTTACGACTACTCATACACAGGAGCACGATGAATGCAAATTATATACATCTGACATTCCATTTTACATTAGCTATATAAATAAACTAAGATTACGTTTAAAAACTCACACCCAGGAAGGAAAAAAGCTGTATTAGAGCTTATACTGCCCTTATAACGTTATAATTAATGGCTTATAAAGCTTGTGTGCTGCTTGGACATGACTTGAAACTATATATCCTAATCCACGAAACAGTTAAAGAAAAGATTCTTCTCAAAAGTGGTCTTGAAAAACAAATTCAAGTTGCATTTTTAATAAAACGTTTATAAAATTATTAACAGACTTTAAGAGATGCTTTTTTGTAGCAATTTAGGCTAGTTTAGCAAATCCTTGGGCTATGTTGGTTACTCTAGTTTTTTTGCAGATCTCTTCACATCTTATTCAATCTCACATTGAAACTCTGAGCATACTTTCTGAGTCTCCTCTGGGTAACCTCGTACATTCTTTACAGGCCCGTACTTAGAAGCGAACACATCTCAGTGCTATCCAACACTGGCAACACACTAGTCTAGTACTTAATGTCTCGCAAAACTGTGGTATACCTACTGGACGAGAAGATATCATGCATCTTGCCGAATGCTGCCCAGCCGAGACGGGATCGGCGATTGGCCTCTTTCCAGAAGTTGGTTCTACCGAACTGGACAGTTTGTCCCAAGTTCCTATTGATAAATCGTAAACAACTTCGAGCGTTGTCTTTCATTTTCACAGGAACATGCAATATGTTAATATTTAACACCTCATTGCAAATCATACTTAGAGCCATCAGACTAATAAAAAATAAATTTAAACTGAGAAAGTTTTTAGCTCATCTCCAGTATTTCAGCATCTTTATGTAACAACGTTGTTTAAATTGAAATTCAGTTAGCATAATAATATCCCGGGACTGGCGTACTCCCTTTGGAATTTACATCAACCTTTGTCGACCCGAAAATTTGATTTTTCTTAGTTTGAGTATGAATTAGATTAGTTGTCTTTGAATTTGAACTTAAAATTATTATTCTGTATCCACGATGACGAATTTCAGTGAGATATGATAAGTAGATACAGTCGCGTCATTAATGCACTACAGCCATTCAGATGTTTTTTTTCGAGTCTGCAAAATTCAGTTCGTAATAAGTAGCTGATGTACGCATTTTGAAGCTTGTACTTTGTACGTCTGATATTTCTGCGCTTGATTGTAACAACCTATTATGGATGGACTTAGTAAATTAAGGTCGATTTGACTTTTCTTTTCAAAATAATGTTTTTACAATTAAAATTGAAAATTAAACTAGTCTACTTAGAAGGCATTAACTCTGACTTTGTATTAAACTTAGTATTTATTACAGCAATTCACTGCTATAACATTGTAGCTTTGCAAATTCTCACATTATTTGTAACATACGCGGCACTCCTAACGTTAAACATTGTAAATGAAGTGTTAAGTCTGTAAGGCGATTATTATTTAATCTGGCAAAAGCCAGTACCTGGTACCTGTTCTTCTTAAAGTTGGTGCAAGACACTTTAATTTCCCTAGAGCCGAGGAGGAGCGGCGTTCATAATTCATGCCAAGTTACCATTTTGTCAGTTCGCATTTTGTTGCGCAGCGAACGCATGCCTCCGTTACTTTAAATTGCCCTTTCAATTCGTGTTCCATTAATTAATTAATTGAAAGCGATTAACGTGTGAATTTGAACATGTCCTCAAATTTAAAGCCTGGAGGCGCTTTAGTACCTGCTTGAATTGTGCGCAATGCTAATGCCGAAGTTTACAAAATGCTTACTGTTGCTTTGGTGTAACTTATTTTACCTAACGTTTTACTTGAATAAACTTGGTTGTTTCACTCTACTTATTAAGCATTTGTGTCATCCTATAACATATCTATGTTCAAATCAAAAACACTTATCCAAAACTATATGCGTAGGTACGTAGGCTAACAGGGCATGGTAAAATAATGGGTCATTTAAGCTTTATTTGACTGCACTTTCTTACTAATGCATTTTAAAATATTTTACATAAGTGGTAAAAAAGTTCAGATTCATTTTCGTTTTTTACTCATACATTATAAGCACCTGCAAAACTTGACATCTAATTAAGTATAAATGCTAAAACCACAACACACACTTCAGCTTTAATTAAACACAGTACAGTACAGGACAACAAATAGTTGCTCAGGCTAATTAGCGCATTCGGAGAGTGTATTACAAACAGTATGCTGTCAAGTGCACCCTAAAAGTTTAATGAATCAATGATTTGATTTGACCCCATGTTGGCTCGTTATTTATTGATATTGCTAATCAGACAAATGGGTAATCCATTAGGTATACAGCCCATGGGCCGTCTGACGAGAGTGCGGACATAGATTTTAAAAGAAGTGATTATAATTTGGCGTTGTAATATTCAGCGGCCCTAACATGCATAAATAATACACAACGCACAAAGATAAATAAAACCCATTTATCTCTATGACTATCTCTTTCGTCGACACTAGTGTTAAGAGACGCACTCAGAGATAAGACGGTCTATCTTATCTTTGTGTCATGCATATTAGTGCCAGGGCCTCTATTCGACATTGCTCGAAGTAATACAGAAACCGATCCTTACTATGGTAACGACATGTCGCTTTGTTTTATTACTATCTTCTCAGTATAAACTTTGCAAAGTCAGATTAATACAAAACAAAGCGATATGTTACACCATATCAATTATGCAATAAATATGGAATAGAGCCACAGTAGAATTTTATAATATTATTTTACAATTTTGGGTATAATAAGAACATTCCGGGATGATGTTTTGTATTTTTATTTTTATGTGAAAAACTATAGGTAGACCGCTTAAATGAGTCTTCGCCTTCGCGGCACAGGGGCGCGGGGGCAGGACGACAAAGGGGCCTGGGAGATGTGCGGGCGGCGTGAAATGAATGAAAACAAAAATGCGCCTGCCGCTCGCACCTCTCTCGGTCCCCTTTGTCGCCTGCCCCCGCGCCCCTGTGCGGCGCGGGCGAAGACTCATTTAAGCGGTCAACCTATAAGAATCTACATATGTCATACGATTGATACTTTATATGTTATTATTTTGGTCACTTCACGCAGAGTTTTATATCTGCAGCACCGTATAGATAATACCTAAAAGCGGCTGGGGTGATGTGTTTTAACAGAAATACGGCTTTTCATAGATCCGTTCAATACTGATTTAGCATATGTATACTTCCATTCAACTTCAACGAGGCACATATCCAATTTGTTTAGACTGATTTTAAAGTTGTTTCGTGATTCTGAAGTTTTCTAAACAAATTCCCATAGCATACAGCACTATACATCCCACTAATACTATAAATGCGACAGTTTGTGTGTGTGTATTTGTGCGTGTGTGTTTGTGTGTGTCTCAGTGTGTGTGTTTATTCCCACTCAGCTCCATAACGGCTGGACGGATTTTCATGAGACTTGGTGTATAGTTTCCTCAGGTTCTGGAATAGGACATAGAGTACCGGGAAAATCCAAAATTTCTGGAGTGAATTACTAATAACCAAATTCCACGCGGATGAAGCCGCGAACAGAAGCTCTTATGATGGACAATATATAAAAATAAAACATATTAATGACATTTAATCTATCCATTTTGTTTTTTATAATAAAAAAATAATTTTCGAAGTACACAAAAAACCTGCAAAGTAATTTAATCTCAATCAGTCTACAAATTGCAAAGCATAATACTAAAATTTAAAAAGAGTAATAACAATTAAAAACAATATCCGTAGACTATCTGTCGGGTTATTGACAGTGCTGACAAAGGGTGAAATTGCCGGGCGCTAATTAATAAATCAGGGCTCGTCTGGGCAAACAGCAGCCTGTAATAGTGATCATTTCAGCCGACATTCTGACTTACTGAACAACTGGTACTTAACGTTTTTTTGTCTTTGTATTTACCATGATACCGATTCTGGCTGCCGACAACAATATTTCCAAAAAAGCGCAGCGCGATGTAGTGGAAATAATCCTACTATCCTACTTTTATTACAAATAGATACGAAAGTTTTTGCGTGCGTGCTTGCCAGCGATATAGTTGCCTTAGAACCTTGAATAGGACACATGATACTTTTTATCCCGGATCATTCGAAACTTATAACGAATAACTATAATCAAATTCCACGCGAAAACAGTCGCGCGCAGAAGCTAGTATTTGATAAGGTCAATTATTGGACTCTGATAAAGAGGTTTTACGTGCGAAGCTTTCCCAAGGTCATACAAATGATTTGAGTTGTTAAAAATTATAGGTAAATTAAAATAATTTATAAAGTTTGTTAAATAACGAAATTTGAATGTAGAATTATTATACTAAATTTCTATATGTATTTATATACATATAGAAATTATTTATACGCCAGTTTTGTGAAATTGTTAAAAAAATACGTAGGAAAAAGATCAAACATGCAATTTGAAGATGCAACCTCGACTTGCCAGACTTTCGATCGCAATGAACACATTCGTTTGCAACGGAAAAGCACTTCAACCTCATGAAAAATGCATGAAACTGCGGAAAACATTGTCTCTTTCGATTGTTTACGCTTATTCATAGTCCGAACGTAACTTTATGGTCCATAAACAATATTCCAGTCGCATTGTTTGTTCAAAGAAATGACCAAAATTTATTCATAGACTTTTCGAGATAAGGTGAGAAGTGGCAAATTGGTTATGTTATATATTGTGGATCTGAGATCACATTCTCTTTACACCAAATTGAAACCTGACTTTACAAATAAGTTGCATTGCATCGGTATTTGTTCGTAAGAACTCTGTAAATGAAGTCAGAAGAGAGAGATTAATGAGGCAAAATCATCTTTATTACTACAGGGATCTTTTATATACTTAAGTATGTTTTTCACGTTGCTGTATACCCTGACTTTGTGCCAATCCCGAAACACATTAATCAGAACAATGCCCCGAAAAACGGCAAAATATCAAGCGATGGAACGTTTTAACATAATTTTTCGTCTCTCGCCTGGCAGTCATCTCTCAAATTAGGGTCGCCTCAGACGGTCCAGGAGGTCCTTTCAAATATCAATTATGTCGACGCCGGTGCTGTCTTCGCAGAGACTGGTGATTAATTAATTAGGGGTCGCCTGCAATTATGTCTCCTGTGGAGCTTCACGATATTGTTACTTGAGCTGTCTCGGTGTCTCGTTTGAATTTGGATGACAGCATTTTTGTATGATATTAAACTCTTGGTGGCGTGTAAGTGAGATCTCAACCATAAAAATTAAATTCAACCAGAAAAAGGTAATTACAGAATTATTATTTAATTTATTTATTTATTGGTGTGCCATGATCAATTTGATTTGTTGTTTTACAAATTGCGCGGGCCGGCGTTCGAAACGCGACGCGCCGCAAACGCGTTTGGTGTGCCCGGGCTAGGGTGTTTCATTTTTTTTTATTTTCGATTTTCATTTCGCTTTGCTCGAATTATTGATCCCACTAATGCACAAGGCTCATATACCAAAAATCACTAAAATCGAACAATATTTAGAGGTTGCACAACATCAATAAAATATTCCCATACAACTAACATTTTTATATTGGAGGGTCAGTTCTTCAAGCTGATATTTTTGCAGTGGAGGGTAGTAAGTTGACAGTCAATTTAATCGAACGTTGCTATGGTTGGCCAGCCGTCACCACACCCATGAATTCATCTTGAAAAGAATGTTTGATGAGACTTGTCCTATATCTTCAAGAGGACGCGACATTTTTGGACACATATTTTCCGAAAGTACCAACATAAATGGAATTTACTTGATAGGACGGTGTATACGACTATGTTGGACGAGGAAGATTCTGTCCAAGGTTTTCTAAAAGACCAACGTATTAAAATGGTACATTATCTCCAAAGCATCTTAGGAAATGGAGCTTTTCCAAGAGAAGACTACAAAGATTTATTACAGAGGTCACTATTATACCTTGGAAGGGCACTCAACATTATTTTCAATTCAGGGCTCCAGGGGCTCTTCATCAAGCTAGGTGGATTTCGCCATATACAAATGTACTGAAAATTGTTTTATTCAGCCAACAATTATTGAACGTTCATGGTATTACTAAAAAAATAATCGAATGGTATGAAACTAGTAGGATATTTCGTGTGTCTAGTAGGATTTTATGTATGATTTTGGCAGGAAGCGATTGTAAGTCAATATTCTCCGAAAAACGATTTTAATATGGTACAGCTTTTGAACTTTTACCCTGATATGAATGTAAAATAGCGGCCAAGAGACGCCTTTGGTATTTGTCTGAATTATGAACATGGGATTAGCTTTTGTGGATGAACGAATCTCTCAAACGGAGAAAGAAAAAATGTTTCTAAATGAAAGAACCGTGCAAAGGAAAAAAGAGATGAAACTACTGGATAGTAAAACACTAAAATTAGAATAAAAACCCATTTGTGACTTTGTTACTAGTAAAACAAGAACATTCTTATAGTTGTTCGGTATTCATGACGAAAATGAATATTTTAGCACTACAGTCAGAGCCTTGGTAGATAATCTCAAGGTTGTCAATGCTACCGCAGAGGGGAATTGCTTTTATAAAGAAATTTAACGATTCGGTCAAAGATAAATAACAGAAGCAATTCTTGCTGAGAGTCGTCGAGCATCACAGAAAAAGCGTAACCAAGCGAGCAAAATATGAGGTTGCAGTTACGTAGCAAATTAGTGAATGCGTCGTTAAGTACATACATTATATTCTCTTTGTAATATTTATATTGTGTTTTAACGTAAATTTGATTTTTTATTTGAGTTTAATGCGTGTCCATTAAGTTGTGCTATTTTGAAATAAAGGTAATTAAAATTTCAAGTGTTTTTTCTTTCTCTCAAACTTTTCAATTGTGCAACCCCTAAATATTACCCGACTTTTTTTAAATTTGGTGTATATATTATTAAGCCTAGTGAGACTTGGAAAGTGAGCAAAGTCTGGAAAAATTTCACATTTTTTTTTTATCCCTAGCTAAGTGAAACACCCTAGCCCGGGCCTTTAGATCTTTATTAATTTACTTTTACAAAATGACATTACTTTCAACGAACTGCACAAAAATTTAAACAGCTTGTTTTAAAAATGTTGGTTTATGATTATTTTTGAGTCTAATGCATTTTAACTCAGATCGTTGAAGCTAGATAAAATCCTCCTCCGTTTTGGGTAGGTAATTCCTCTCGCATCTGTACATAGGTAAGAAGCAATGTAATAAATCAAAACTACTTATTTTTTGTCTATTTAATTCATGAGATAAACAGCACTCAACAGTATTCTGGAATCAATACTTACCTATGATATTTTACTAACGTTCAAAGCTAGGTAACACTCCAAACTTATTCAGTACGCATCATTGCAAGAATCGAGTATCAAATAAAGTTTCGCAAGAAATCAGTTCAGTAACAAAACGAAAGTGTGTATCCCGGGAGATTTGGAGGCGCGAGAAGATCCTTGATATATAATATTAAAAACTTTTTTGCCTGCGTAGTTGATATGATGAATAGAGTTACCTAAAATAGGATGTGAATTTTTAGGGTACAAGTTAAGACAGGAAAGCGTTTCGGGATAGCTTTGTGGTAAAAACTGATTGTTATGAACTTGCTACTTCACATATCTTCTACCATAGCTGGGTACCGTTAGTAATAAATCCGTTAATATAAAAGTTAACTTCGTTCACGTTAATCGGTAAACTCGTGATAAGAAATGCATTTTATATGTCGTTATGTTAGTGATTTACTAATAAAAAAAAGTTGGTATGGGGTATGGAACTTTAGGCAGGACATGAAAAATTATTAAAGAAGGGTCTGCGCGCGATCACGCCCGACCGACCGGACGAACATACTAGTCAGATTGATAATCTAGCATGATTGTGGCCTCAACTTCTCTGCGTATTATGTGGAAAAATAGGGATTTGTCGACACTTTATCACTTCCCAAACAAATTTTAGCAACCGTTTTTTTACCAATACATTCTTTGGAATAATTTCATTACGCACATCATTTTCTCATTCATTTTTTCATTTGGTAAAATGTTCACTCAGCAGAATTGTACTACGGAACATGACATTAAGACATTCGGTCTTTTATTAAATGCTTTAGTAAAGCAAAAAATCATTAGAACATTAAACATTTGGTCAAATTAATTGTTATGATAAAAAGTATAAAGACAAAAACAGAAAATGCGAAATAATAACATGTTGCGGCGAGCGAGCAAAGCGAGCGAGCAATAGAGGTCGGAGCAGAACAGACTTGGATAAATTTAGGTTAGAAGGCTAAGGCTTGAGCTTGGAAAAAGTATGTAAACATTTACAGTTAATAGTTTGGCAGTTAAAAATTATCCTTATCAGTTAAGTGGTTGAGTGAAAACGAACAAGAATACACGGTAATAAGGTTTGATGTGGTAGATTATAATCAGAGTAGAAAAGACTTGTTAAAAACCGGACAAGTCCGAGTTAAACTCGCGTGGAGAGGGTTCCGTTCCGTACATGATTATCTGAAATTTACGTTACTTTAAATACCATAGACTTCTTATAGGTTTTCCTGTAATCTATAGGTAAAGACCAATTTTCTGTGTTTTTTTCTAAATTTTAGCCCCAGTAATTTGGGAAATAAAGGGGAGAATGGTAAATTTTCGCCTATTTTCCTAAATAACTTTTAAACTGTTTTACTTGAAATTCAAAAGAAAATATATTTAAGATCCTCACAATAAGCCCTTTCATTTGATAGGTCACACGATATAGGCTGCATAACATTTTTTTTAAATTTTCAAATTTAACCCCGAAAGTGGCCCCCATGTTTAAAATTTATATGTTTACGCCACGCGTCCGTATGGCGGTCACCAACTTACATATGTGTACCAAATTTCAACTCAATCGGTCCAGTAGTTTTGGAGCAAATTGGCTGAGACAGACGGACAGACAGACAGACAGACAGACAGACAGACACACGAGTGATCCTATAAGGGTTTTGTTTTTTCCTTTTGAGGTACGGAACCCTAAAAAGGTTATTGGATTTGAAAGAGGAGTTGGTAATAAAAAGAAATTTAACAATCCACATAATTAGGACCACATGAACTTTAAACCATATCGCTTGTCTCTTATATTTAGATCATTCGTGTGAGATATGAGGGCCAGAACCAAACATAACACGTGATCCATCAAATACAGCTTTGAAAAGTCACGCGGGTTTCCAATATGAAAGTGAGCAGGTTATTTAAATCAGAAAGTGACAGCTTGGGATCAAAATAAATGCAGGTAAATACATAGGAAGAGTGAATGGAATGTTATGTATCTGAAATGAAATATGTCGATTCAACAACTTATGTGCTGTGCAATTTTCTGTACCTTTCCCAGCATTTTGCTCTCTGCAAATTATTTCTGTCATACTACATTATTAAGATAAGTATTTATTTTGGCTCTTTGCGTGTATTATGAGTATATAAAGAAATGTTCATGACACGACCTGCACTCGCCCGCCTGTCGCGCTAGCTAGGTACTGCCACTAGCACTACTATTAACACTAGCCATAGCACTAACATTAACACTAGCACTACCATAAACACTTTGGGTATCAATCCGCTTAGAGCACGCAGCCCAGTGATGTACAAATACAGGCTTTCTTGAAAAAGAAAATAATAGGTCACTTAAAAACTCAAAACCTCATCGTGTTACATGAACAAGCCACTGACAAATATAATGCAAATATTCAAATATTTACGCGAGTGCTCTAAAATCTACTTACACGAGATAAACGGGCTTTAATATGATCTTAATAATTAAATAATCATTTTCCTTTCCGCAAACACCACATTGGAGTAACTAAATAAGTTCGTTAGGATTTGAAGAGGGTGGAAAATATTCTTAACATTTTGCTAACAAAAGAATAAACGAACAAATACATTGAAAATAATGTAAGCCGTATTTTATTTTAAATAGTCCTAGCAGTATTTTTAGCGTGAATTAAAAATGCCATGGTGGAAATGGGTGATGAATTCTTGAATAATAAACATTAAATAAACTTTAGAAAATAAATGTCTGTAGTTTTTTAAATGATTCAACGGTTCTTTCCAATGATTCAAATACGAATTTCAAGTTGATTTCCTTATCAAATATACAAAAATATCCATAAATGTTTTCGATTAGCAAATAAAGTAATAAAAATCTCTCCTAAATACATCACAAAAACATGGCCGAAATCTGAGCTTAATAACTGTACTTACAATAGACGAATACAAAATAGTTACGATCCAAAAATTGATCCTAATAATACCAATTTCGATACAGTGAGGGTGTGAGCTTATTGTACTGTCATATACACTCGACACGTCTCATGCACGACTATGTTGATGAAATAAGTCCATCCAATGTAGGGCGGACGGATTACAAGTACAATTGCAATGTTACAATTCAGTAAATTCTAAATTGAGGGACTCAGCTATAATGGAAACATAACGGTATTATTTTACATTTAATGCGTAATTACTAAAGCTTCGGAGAAAGTAATATTTTTTATATCTTAAAACTACTCTGATGTTATTTTTATAGATCAGAGAAATGTTGATAAGTATTGAGAAACACAAGTTATACTAAGCTGTATAAAAGTATTACGAAAATATATTCCACAGAAGGTACCTATTTAGTAATAAATTGTTATCAAAAGATACACACCCCGCTATAATAGGTCAACAGATCAAATCTTCTAAGAGTTTCGTTACACAAATAATTGATTCGCCGCCCCGTCGTCAGAAAAGTCTCAGTTCTATTTAAGTTTCCTAAAAGGAAATGAAAGGAAATCAGTACCCGTGCCTTCGATGCCTTTATCGAAACTTATCTTATATACCCTAGGAAAGAACGGTAGTAGAACGTTTTATTAAATAGACTTCAAGATAAAATCGACTTCTTTATGCGTTTTTCTACTTATATAACATATCTGCTGGTATCTGTACTGGTATTCCTGTTTATTTATACATATAATAAACTTATCTAGTTATGTATGGCAGTAAAACACCACCACGTCTTTTGTTTCTTTCGAGATAATATAAAAAGTGGCTTTAAGAGGGTTTAGGTATTTGGTCTCAAATTGCTGGAACAATATCCCACCACAAATTCGTTATATTCGTATTCGTTCTGTTTTATTTAAGGCCGAATATAAAGACGATTTACTGGCACTCCATAAAAACAAGGCTAATTCCTAAATTGTGTATGAATTTCAGATCATGTTCAATGAATCTGAGAGTATAAATTGGTGTGAATTTAGTTTGTATTAGTTTAAAGCATTTATTTTAGGTTGGATTATTGTAAATTTTATTTTGTTTATTTTATTTTGCCTGTTGACTATCTGACAGTGCCCATACTTTTATTAGTCGGTTGATACTGGAAGAATATCAGCTTGGCAATTTCATTAATCGCAGCACATGCTGAGCTGGCGCCTTTTCGCTGATATGCCAGATATTCGGATTCTTACGTTATTACGTGAATAAAGTCTTTATTTATCTATCTATCTGATAACCTATCTATCTATTTATATACAATGACGAGTCAAAAAATACTGTAGCATTGAAGTTTTAGAGCGCTTTCGTCCGATCCGTACCCGATCCGAACCTATGAAAATACGGATCTAGAAATCTCGGACCGAATTCGGAAATTGCTTACGCACTAGTCTGATCCAAATCCAAGCATACGTCATTTTAAGCGCCCCCCGACCACAAACCTCGGCGCCCCGCTGCCTCTGCTCTTACGCAGCTCGGATTCGGTCCGGATACAGATCGGACGCAGTGCGCAAGCGTTCATACAAATAATACTATGGCTACTTCGGTCCGTCAATAAACTTCTCCGGAATTCACGGAGGACGTAGAGAAATCGGATAATGGAAGCCGGATCTAGTGCGTAAACTACCATAGAAATAGTTCTACGACTACTCCGGACCGTATTTTGGCGAGTTCGGACGAAGTGCGAAAGATGAAAATATGCCTACAATTTAGCACAAGGAATAAATAATGTATTACCAACCTGAATAATAACAACAACCTCGGTAGGCTATTTAGAAGAGAGCTATCTTACAAATTGTACTGAATCCGTGCATAATAAATTTGTATTCACTTTCACCTGAGTGTTAATGTAAACATGAACATCGTGCAAAACATACCATCCCTCAGTTAAATATACTCTTGCTTTAATTTGTACAAACTGTAACGTCCAAGTAGACGAAATTAAGTAACGTATTTACTTTTAAGTGAAAACTTTTCAAGTAAAATGTGACAATTTCGAACATGAAAAGGGGGAAGGCTGTCAAAATGGCGTGAGAGAAGTTCGCAAGTGGCTCGTCAGCAAATTACTGTCTAAGTCGAGTCGAGTACCGTCGGAGATACGAGTTTCGTGTTTAAATACTTTCTCACACAAAATACAAAGTTATGATTTTCATTAAATTTTCTCTGAATTTAAGCTTTTGTTTAGGAAGTTTTAAGATTAAAGAATTCATTTTCATTCTAGTTGTATTAAATTTAAAAAGGTTGTATGCTTATTTCTAGTAAGAAGCCTATTTTTTTAAACGGAACCTTTATAATTATGTTCAGCCTTAATTCTGTGAGATTTTAATGAAACTCATATTTAAAATAAAAATAAAACATAATAAGTATAACATAACTTAAGCTATCAAAATAACAGGACAGCACGAAATTCTGTCACCGAGCTAAAACCACATAAGGTTTTTATTAAGTTCCCCAAAGTTAACTCACCAATCAGAACATAGGTAGCGACACCTTACGAACTAACTTGAATATCACCCACATGCCTAACTAACTGAATAAAGCGTCGTCCAAAACTCCGTGATACAAACTTTCGACTTGCAAGATTTGCGAAAACGCTAGCGGCTTTTCTCCTGAAGCTGAGAATGGATGGTGCGACTTTATTTTAGATGTAACGATTGCAAAAATAATTACTTGTGCAACTGTTGCATAATAAGGGTTATTAAGACTAGTATGGGTACTTATAAAACGAGCTGTAGGTGAGTTTCATAATAGGATGCCATGACTATTTGAATAACTGATTACGAATGCATACAAAACATTTAACCTCATATTTTTTAAATAACTAAAAAAATATAATGAAATGTACCGGTAAGTATCCACCTTGTTGAAGAGGAGAGGCGAGCTGCGTGTTCTTGAGAGCAGACGGCGCGGGGCCAAGGTAATATAAAAATCATTACCGAACAGTTTCAGCGATGCGGTTATGAAATTTCATAGGTAAATCTTAACTCACGGATTGAGGTGATGTATCATAATGGATAATCATCCCCCGATTTTGTTTAATACATTAGAATAAGTTAATGACATGCGTGGAGGTAAAATTGTTTTATCATTATTAACGCAGCTCTATGAATTTAGATCATTCAAAGTAGGATATATTTTTTATTTATTTAACTATTTATAAGTAAAATTATAATATTATTTTGTTTAACTAGGGGGCAAATTCTATATAAAGTTTATCTGCGGCTGTTTTCTCTCAGTAATACAATTTAATTAATTAATTTACACGACGTTATAAATAAACCATATTAAATTCTTGACTATTGACTATATGAGTTGTTATTAGTATGAGTATCATCTAAGTAAGTAGCTTTCATAACATTAAGACAAGGGTGCGGGTTTTTTTTTTTCGAAAATATACGGACGGATGACTAGATTATAAATAGACAGATGACCTCTGACTGCCATCAATTGAAAATGGGTTTTATCAATTTCGTTTATTACTTGTACGTCAAGTAATTTTTTTTTATCTGTTTCGTACATCGTGTTTTTTGTTTTGGCGAGTCGAGTCGAATTGCCATATAACTAATATACTGAGGTTCAACTGAGGTACAAAACACGCGAATACAGTCCCAAAAAACTATAAAGTGTCCCAACAATCGTATTCTTTTCGGATATTAAATATCCTGTTCGTGCGTATCCTGCCTTAAATGCGACACCTACAAGCACTACGAAAGTGGATTTAGAAATACGTCGCTTCGTTTTAAGTTGTAATACTAGGTGATTCAGTAATCTAATGCATACACTTTGGTACTTTTCAGAAAATTTAGATCACTTGTTTATCGACAGGAGAGGCTAATAAATTGTGAATTGAACCGCTTATTGACTTAGCAATATATAAAATACTATTACGGGTAAACGAGAAAACAAAGGTTTTCGCGAATTGAAGATTATGAGCACGTTCGATTATACACAGAGCCTAATTTAATTTTCTTATACCAGCCCAAAAATAACTTCAAACTTTATTGGCACAACTTACGGCTGAAATAGCAAATAACTAATATAACATTTCCATTTAAATGCAATATTGAACGTTTCTGCAGATGACCGAAGTAGCTGTGTGAAATTGAGAAAGGAATACAGTACAATTGATAATAATATAACCTGATGAAATTTCTTTAAGAATTGTACCAGTTCAACCAAAATAGCACTATGACCCAGTCATTTTAGACTGAGGTTGAAATTTGGTGCATACGAGTAAATAATTGCCAGGACTTAAAGGTATCGCCACAATCTTAGAAAATACCTATTAAAACAAATTATCTATAGCATAACTTTATTTTCTTTGTGATTGTTAGGAATATTATCTAATTTCACAAAATGGTAGGAGGATGAAGAAGAAAAAACCAGACAAGTGCGAGTTAAACTCGCGTGGAGAGGGTTCCATTCCGTAGATGATTATCTGAAAATTTACTACGTTACTTTAAATACCATAGACTTCTTATAGGTTTTCTATAGGTAAATAACTATTCCTGTAATCTATAGGTAAATAACTATTTTTTGAATTTTTTTCAAAGTTTTAGCCCTCGTAGTTTCGGAAATAATGGGGGGAATGGTCAATTTTCGCCTATTTTCCTAAATAACTTCTAAACTATTTTACTTGAAATTCAAAAGAAAATATATTTAAGATTCTCACATTTCATTTGCAATGTCACACGATATAGGTTGCATAACTTTATTTTTTAATTTTCTAATATACCCCCAAAAGTGCCCCCGTGTTTAAAATTCATATACTTACGTCACGCGTCCGTGTTGCGGTCACTGACTTACATATGTAAACCAAATTTCAACTCAATCGGTCCAGTAGTTTCGGAGCAAATTGGCTGTGACAGACGGACACACAGACAGACAGACAGACAGACAGACACACGAGTGATCCTATAAGGGTTTCGTTATTTCCTTTTGAGGTACGGAACCCTAAAAATTAAAATATACTTTTAATATTTTTCTCCTACAGTGGTGGGTTCTTCTATCATTAAACACCTTAAACAGAAAGCCACACGCACTGTATTGTCTCCACCATATTACTGGTTTGCACAAGAGTTATACTCGGCACAGTTGGCAAGAACTGAACATTTAGCTCTTCGCTTGAAAAGAATAATAGCCCTGAATATTATATAAGAAACTCAACCAAGAACTAGGCAAACTACTTAGTTTACTCTTAATATTGCTTCAAACAGAAATAAATATCGAAAGTTGCGAAGAAAATTCCAAGAACCTCGAAGTGAGCTTGAGATTTAATGTGGTGGAGACCAATAACTTGTCATATTAATGGAATAAATATTTAGAATGTTCGTCATTACATCATAAACTCTATAGTGTTAAGCAGTATCTATCCTTAGTCGAAGCTTAAGTAATTGAATTTTTATCACATTTTGCAGCGCCTATCTTAAAACCCTTTTAATTATTAGTTGAGTAGTGATATATATATGTGAAAGGGTAGTTTAAAATAGTTTACCGTCAATATTGCAGTTCCAAATTAAATTGGGATAAGATGCGCTCGCCAAAAGGGTTTTGGCAAAAGTATTCTCATTTCTCAGATGAGTGGCCATTCGTAGAAGTCGTTTGTTATGACAACGCCATTTCAAAAAAGTATAACATATAGGTATTATTCAAAAAAGATTATAAAAACTACCTAGGAGCTGATATAACTGATTTTATATTCGTTTTGAGAAAATGATACCTACGATCAGGCACGAAACTTTACCGTCTGAACCGATTTATTATTTCTACTTCTCGTAACTCGACAAAACCGCACTGTTTGTAAATTAAAACCAGATAATATCCACTCGTGGAAATTGGTATATCCCAAAAAATTTACAGTAGTTAATAACTTTCAGTTTTGTCTCACTGAACGGGCATTATTGCTTCTTTAACTATTTTCCTGGTTACTAAAATGAAATCAAATGTTGAAAACGAAATATCTATAAGACAGACCAATTTTTTTATAAATAAGAGTTATCGTTAAATAGAAAACCATTATGCATAACGATAATGTCACAAACTATAAAGGACGTGTTTTGCCTGAACCAACAAAGTTCATTACGCAGTGATTAAAACAGATAAAATGGTGGGTTGAGCATGAAATAGGGTGACCCTACTCATAAAGGTCCCGGGATGTGTTGTATGTGGGGAAAGGGACAAATTTATGTTGCTTGGACACAAAAACCACTGGTCGTGTCCAAAGCGGCAGATACTCGTGGAAGCATGGAGTCTGACATCGGCACGAATAAGGTTTATTTATTAGGAAAGTTTCTAACTGGAAGCAACAGTAAATCAGCAACATGTCTGGTAAAGGACTAAATATGAACATTGGGCTGTAAATGGAGTCTATGGATAATATTTGTGATTTGTTACAACAAAAAAAAGGTTTGTCAACTTTCGGACTTAATTTATTTGATAGTAGTAGTTTGTAGTCACTCTTAACTACATTTAAATGGGTTGGATCGTATTTTAAAATTCAGCGTAAGAAACGTGATTGCGAACATAGGTATCATAGCTGCGTAATACTGTTTAGATACTTTATGAAATTAGAAGTGCAGAACAATAAAAAAAATCAAGTTGTTTAAAGATATTTTTTAGTTCATAAGGTTTGCGCGATTGTTAGACATTGAAATAAAACAAATATGTACTTCGAAATACTGGCGTTTAATAATTTGACAATCTTGCTCTCCATTTAGAAGCCTTTTTCGGTCTTATGGCCGGATCTCACTTATGAATTAATCTTGATGCTTTCACATTACCTTTTTTGTAACGTAGTTTATGAAACCATTAATCATTCTCCTTAATCATTTGTTTTTTACTACACAATCCGGTAAATCACGAGCGATTGATTTTTATAGCGCAAACCGTTACGTAAGATAGACTTTATTTTTATTTAAAGTGACAAAACTAACAGCTTATATTACTATTCAAAATATATTTCTAAGCGTCATTACACAGCAGGGTTCTAAACAGATTCAATATGATCACTATGCAAGAAATACAAGTCAAGTACGACATCGACTAATCTACAGGTTCCACAATTTTAATACTTAATACTAAAATGTTTAATACATATTGATTTCAGTGTTAATAGGACTAAAAATAAATAGCTTGGTTTGATAACTTTCTGAAAAGCAATAATTTTACGAACCGCCTCGTCTTTCCCTTGGTTTGTTTTATACACTTAAACATCCGTGATAAACTCTCTAAGTGATAGTGAAAATTCACATGAAAATCCGTTAAGTAATTTTAGAGTTGTAAGTGAATACTCAGACAAAGATAAGTGACTTTGTTTCGTACTATTAAAAGTTTTAGATAGCCATGCATAACCGAATTATTTTAGCTAGTATTGTGAAGTTCGATGTTTATTTACTACAGTACCCTAAAATGTTTATTTCATAATATTTTATGGCCTTTCTTCTAAACAAAACAATGACATTTACGTTAAACGGTCATACCCGCGAGCCGTGAGATTTTATTAGAATTTTATTTCACTATAACAAATACCAATTCGATAGCAACAGAAACGTGTAACGGACGGAAACGACCATCATTTGTATGCAGATGCTGACTTAATTAACATTGTTGTGGGTTACTGTTTCATATAATGGGTTTTTTAAAGAAAAAAACTCGAATTTCAATGTTTGGCATTCTATTCACCGAAAGTTAATTAGATTCTAGCATCTACTTTATAATGCGCGTGGTGTTGAAACTGGAAAAAGTCGTTAATTTAAATAACTGAGGGGTTGCTTAAAACGATTTCAGCTTCAAAACTGCGAAGCTTTTTTCGTACTTCGACATTCACAGTTTTCTATGAGGGTGTTTAATCTTTATAACCGACGGTTACAGTCAGTGGTTGTTTCTACTGTGTGTTTTTCATAGGTAAGTACGGGACCTTCGGCGCGCGAGTCTGACTCGCACTTGACCGTTTTTTTCTAGTTATATTAAAGAGACTGACTAAAATAATACGTGAAAAATATTGTTTAATATATCTGTTTTACTCACTAGATTTTGTAATCGATGTCCTATAGAAAAATTGGTGGGATCTGATGACCAAAAAAAAACAAAAGACTCGCAACTTAACGCCTATGTTAATTGGAGTTTGACTCCAACGAGCGTGCCGTCACCAATCAACCTCCTAGCCCTGGGGTTCACAAAGTCCATCGTATCCAGCTGAAATTTAGCAGTCATTCCCTTTACACCAACTAAATGCGATTGTAAATGGTTCGCACGAAATCTACATTCAGAGCACTTAGCTATATTAAAACATAAATAAATTATAAAATTACTAATTTCGTCGAATGAAGCACACTAATTTCTTATGACCAGTCAATCTTTATAATAATCAAATTAATAAGATACATTACAAATAAGTTTTACTAAGTAACATTCAATCATTCAATCAAAGACCACTGAAAGGTTTTTTTTTTATATATCCAGTATTTTACATAGATGGTACGTAGTAACAATAAAATTGTTAAATAATGATACGGCTTGAACTTTCGGTGATCTCCTTCAATTAATATTTAACTGGAAACAACCATTTATATCAATTACAGCCAACGCTTAATTTGGGTAAATACCATTTTATGGGCACGAACGTTTGTGGTTAACTTCAACGATAGAGCAAACGGGCCTAAAGGGGTTTGAAATGTAATAAGTTGGTTTTAGATAAACGGAACCAGTTTTAACCACGATTTGATGAAGATTTATTAGTTTTGTTATATAATAAAATCAAATGTACTTTTGCTACGTTTTTACTGAGCTACTCCTCTGCTGCACTGGGAGTGAAGAAATAGCATAGAATGCGTGCAGATGCTTATCATCCTGGCATGTCGTAAAAGTCGACTAAGGGACGGGTCCTCTACAACATGGTGGACTATCTGTATGGGCGATGGGCTGATCACCTGTCACCAAGAGCCACAAGTAGTCTTGTGGCTCTGCCCACCCCGTTAGGGATTTCGGGCGTGATGATATATATGTGTATGTATGTATGATACTCAGCCAAAGAAAAAGCTACAAAATTGAATCCAAAGTTATATTATGGAAAAAATATTAATTTAAATGCATAACAGCAGAGCAGTTTCTGCTAACGTCATCGTGCTCTGACATGACCTCACTCCGACATGGATTAGGCATGACGACTCCAGATAAATAACAAGTATCATACCTCAACATGACATCAAAACATGTCAAAAGCATCGACAACAAAAAACTACGTAGCATTACCGAACCTTCGGAATAAATTGCCTTTTAAAAACGGATCCTCCCAATAACGCTAACAATAAGATCGAATGTATATCAATGGAGTTTCGCCCACCTCATCAACATAAGTACACAAAACATGGAATGCACCGACATTACCATATCGATGTGTATAAGAATTTCGATAGTATTGTCGCGAGGAAGCATCGACTGCGTCCGATACCGATCAGGAAAAAAGGTCGCTCGACCCTCAGGATGATATCTCATTCCATCTACACTCCCAAAACAAAAGCTCATGTCATTCTCAACTTTATTTCGAGGCAATGAAGCACGCTCTGTCATTTAAGAAATGCAAAACTTATAGTGGTACTCGCATAGTCTTATTTCATTTTAAATCACTGGTGACTCATTTCGTCTCTACTACTTAGCTTTTATGCAGGCGCTCCTCCTATCAAATTGAATCCTGGAAACGAAAACCAATTCTTCTTCCATTTAAGTAATATCATTTCAAACTACAAGGGAAGAACTTTGATTTTGATATTTTTTACAATTTAAAAATAACCTGTAGTTACTTATAAAACTGCGTTGGGAGCCTTAAAATTCTATTTACATCTAATACGTTTTTGCATACAAACTATGCGACAAGGTAACTTGACTCATTCATAAGCCATTACAAATAAACTAGAATGCATTACAAAAGAACGACCACGTGGGTTAGCTCTTACAAAAGACCCCCACGCACGGCACATGTCAAGTTTTCTTCTAACAAGCGAGGTGGACGAAGAAAACAAATGACTGTTACTGCATCAATGCTGGTGTTTGGTTATAATAATCATAAATTATTCCAGTTCCAGAACAAAACTTAATTTACATATAATATAATCATTTTAAACTCTATCTCTTAAGAGACAAGTCTCCGAACTTATTATTCAGATCGCAAATGTTGTATTTGCCGTAATATGTCACATGATCATGATCCGAAGGAGGTGGACGTAATGAGACACGATCCGAGTGGTAGATCATCTTGTGTGTCCGTACCTATTGAAATGTCTGTTTTGATATTTTGTCGAAATAATCCTTTAGAATAAACTACTGGGAACTGGGAAGATTCTTTTTATTTAAGGGATCACTTTGAATTATATTGAATCCTATCATACTACTATTAAAAATGCGAAAGTTAGTGTTTTTTGCCACTCGGTTTATTAGGTCCTAGAATAGGACATAGGGTACTTTATAACCGATAATTCGAAAGTTGCCGAGGCGCGTTCCAATTCCAGGATCTATTAGTGGCTTTATACTATTATACTTACAAAATATATTTATTATTCTTATGTTCATTCTTACTCTTACCGAACCCTTTTTCGCACATTGGCATTAACGTTCATAACTTAATATTCAAAACTAAGCGACAAATTAAATTTTAAAGGAGTAAAAACAATAATTAGGCAATTAAAAGAACATTATGTTTACAAGCTTTTTATTTCGTTTTAGTTAACTTCACTTCGATCAAATCTTGTAAATTTGATCGAGTACAGGATAGGTTTAAATTTGGTACGTTTAAGTAAATCCGATGATATTGGGTCCAATTCGAAACGGTATCCGCTAAATTTAAGATTGCCTAAATTCAGAAACGTCAAACTTGATTTTGTATAGCTCCAAGGTTCAAAATCGAGTCGAACGTTTCTTATTTCAAATTTAGCGACTTCTAAATTTAGCGAAAACACTTTCGAATTGGTCCCATTGTTATATCAAAGTCAAATAGGCAAAAGTATCAAGTTTATTCGATAACCCTTAATTAATTAGCTGTCCCCTGAATATGCAGAAGCTTTCTCATATAATAGCTATTGATATCACGACCGTAGAAAGTATGGTGTGACTCCGATCACTTATAACTGTCACTGTACGTCTATTTGTAACTCCGGAAGCTCAAACACGTTGAGATCTTAATATGATATACTAGTAGGTGGAATTTTAATACTTTCTCGTGGTCCCTTTCTAAAATGAATATTATTAAAACGTATGATAAGGTGTTATATTATTATCAAATCATTCAGAATTGACAAAGATAACGTGCATCAAAGTTCGGGAGTGGGGGCTCATGTCGTCACATAATGGTAAAAGTGTGCAAAGTCGTGACGTCACGCGGAACTTCAACGCACTATATCTTCGTCGTTTTTTGTTTAATAGACAAAAGAAATAATATGTGTTCATATTTTTTTTTTATTTAAATTACGGACTAATTAGAATTTTTCAGGAAACACGCCTAAAGTCTGCGATGATATCGTACTGAACTAAAATGCCTACTTCATTTTGGTATCAGTCTTGACCCCATACGTATTATATGCAGTTAGATTTGCTACGTTTGTATCTTAAATATAATTGCAAATACTGTAAATAAAAAGCACTTAGAAGTAAACTTTGCTACACGCTGAGAACGTGAAACTGAACTCTAAGTTAATGTATACTAATAAACGTTATTGTGAGGTAACTGCTTTGCTGATAACCTTAAGGTTCAAATATAGTTTTTGCTATTACTTTACTTCTTTGTTTTCATATTTCACCTTAGAGCCATTGTCTTTAGATCTTATGCTAATGTAGATCAGCATCGTGTAGATCTAAGTGACATGATTTGCATACATTGTCATGCATACTCATATTTAACAAACAACGTTTTTTTTTTGTAGTTTGGGTATTTTAAAGTTTTCTTCCCCAGTAATATTTTGATTACATACACAAAATCTAAATATATTTTTTATAGTTATATAATAAGTACCTACTAAAGTTTGCCTTAAAGTACATACATACATACATAGCATCACGCCCGTAATCCCTAATGGGGTGGGCAGAGCCACAAGACTACTTGTGGTCACGTTCGATTAATTAGTCCTAAGATGGTATGATGAACACTAAAAACCCAGAACCCAGAACCCTTAAAGTACAAACCCAGCTGAATGATTATCCTCATGAAGTTGGTTGGCGTGGTTTGATTAATTACCTGTATCTTTCTTTGTTAAGTGTCAGTGTCTTTTTAAGAGTTAACTGACACTTAACACTCTTTTCTTTTTATATTAAAAAGAAAATAAAGTACCTAAACTTTAACTGCGCGAATGTAACAGACTTTTAATCCCCAGTAAAATGTGAGTAGCTATTGCTGATTAAAGTTTCATGTTTGATGTGATAAAATTGGATGAATTTCCAAATTCGTGGTTAATGTGATAATTATCTCAAACAAGCATTTCACAGCTGAAATAACAGCACAAATGAGCCATCTGTTTAATGTCGACAAATTAAAAACGAACAGTTTCACAATCACAATACTACAAAACTCTAGACTAACTTTGTCTCCACATTTTCACATAAAACTTTTATGTTTCCTTAGAAAAAAAAAATAGAACGCATAAAATTCAAATTATTTCGTATCGCACTTCCCATCGCATTGCGTTCCGCTTCTGAATTATTTATGTAATAGAATAAATATAAAAGGTGTGGTTGTGTGGACTCCACCTCGAATTACGGATGGGACAGTTACGCCCATCATAGGTGAACATCATAAATAGGAACTTTACAAGTTATTAATATGTTGATAGGTACTCCTCTGCTGCACTGGGAGTGAAGAAATAGCATAGAATGCGTGCAGATGCTTATCATCCTGGCATGTCGTAAAAGTCGACTAAGGGACGGGTCCTCTCCACCATGGTGGACTATCTGTATGGGCGATGGGCTGATCACCTGTCACCATACGGTTCATCATACCATCTTAGGACTAATAAATTGAACTTGGCCACAAGTAGTCTTGTGGCTCTGCCCACCCCATTAGGGATTTCGGGCGTGATAATATGTATGTATGTATGATAGGTATACAAAATGAAATTCAGCAAAGCATAAGAAAAAAAAATCGAATACATTTATTACTTGTTGGCATAGGCGTGCAGTCCATATAGGCATTAAGGCAGGCAGGTAGGCAGTGACTACCCTGGCAAAATGACCCTGTGTCCGATTATAACTCGTAATTCGCATTCAATTATTTCTACAATTAAAAATACCTAAAATATTTATTATTTATTAAATTTATTAATAAAATCGGACACAGGGTAATTTCTCCATGGTAGGTACTGCCTAAATGCCTATATGGACTGCACGCCCTCTGTTGGTACTGTGACTTAAATTGAAGTTAACTCCTATGGAGTCTTATTCTTCAAAATAATGACTAATCTGCAAGCTTTTTAGATAAGAAGCACTAAGATAGTATGAAGTATAAAATTAAAAACAGTTTTACCACTCCTTAAAACCTGTCTCGACTCTAACGGCCTAAATCCCTTTACCACCGCATCTAATTTCCCAAAGCGGACATAAAACACAAAATGTATTCCCAATAGCGTAACAGTACACCCTAACGCATTTTATTGGTAAATACGCCTCACCTACATAAGGTTTCGTATAAACGACCGATTGACAGGCCGACATAGCCGTTCTCGAATATCATGGAGTGACACTCTCGATTTTTGGTAAAAAATGAACAAGACAGTGTCACAATGATTACCATTGAGGTTCAGTGTGTTTTAAATATATTTTTTTTAAATAAATAATAAGTTTAACGCACCAACAAATGCTTGGTGGTAAGATAAAGCAAATAACTATACATAAAACTAACTTTGAAAATTCATATAATGCGATGGCCAAAAGCTACATAATAATTGGTCTTACATAAAAAAAAAACAATGATGCATTGATGGCGACAACAAAATGTCAGCCTGTGAATGCAGTAGAACGTTCCAATAGAAAATATTTGAAAAATAATACGGAACCCTAATAAATAACGATAACGACGGAAGTAATGTTAAGTGACGCGGAAACTTGTCTTTTGGCGAGGAATCGAAATCCATTAAGGTGTAAAGTGAGTTGGTTTGACACCAGATATCCTCACCTTCTAATATTTTTAACCTGATACATCATGACTTTATTAGGGGTGCTTCTTCCGTTACAGTAAATAATATATAAGGGCCGACCGAGACTGCTTTTTTAATCCCCGCCGAGACCGACAATAAAATAAATTCTCGGCCGAGACCGAGACCGAGACATGGAAAAATTGTAATTTTTTTTAACAAGCTTGCGCCACTGCGGTAAACCACGCGCTAAAATTTAACTTGATTGCCGCGGAGTCTCGGCTGCGGCCGAGAATCTCGGCCGTTTTGGGCCG
The DNA here is from genome assembly GCA_947859335.1 of Tortricodes alternella. Lineage (NCBI taxonomy): Eukaryota > Metazoa > Arthropoda > Insecta > Lepidoptera > Tortricidae > Tortricodes > Tortricodes alternella. The sequence goes on from OX401981.1 coordinate 6,127,089, forward strand.
AGACCGAGACCGAGATCTCGGCCCGATTTTTGGCCGAGATTTGCCGAGACCGAGACCGAGACCGAGATCTCGGTCGGACCTTAATAATATATATGCCAAGTCTCAAACTAAAATAAAAAATCCAAAGACAGTCCCTATTATAGCGTTGACAGAATTTTTTGAAAATTATAAATTGTTAATTTGAAAGGAAATAATAAATCGTCTTTGCAGGTATTGTGTGACTGTTAGAAGGCACTTCATTTTTAGGTTTTTTTATAATGAATTGTCATTTGTTACTGGAAGTTGGTTTAATGATAATAAGTTAAAAAAGATGTATGTATTATAAATTCTATGGTATTATACATAATTTAACACAAAGGGAAAAAATATCGCCAGTGCAATTCAAACTTCTATGTTATTCTCAAACAAATCTCGTCGCTCATTTCGTCTCTTATTTCATCCGACAATCATAAATTAACATGAATGTTCGTAGACGTTATGCGGACTTACGTACCTACGTCAGTGTGGTCGGCTGCCTCGAAAAACGACCAAGATCGAAGACACGTACGAACATGTACTTTATACGCGCTGACGGGCCGAGTAAGGCTCGCCGGCGAGTTCATGAACGAAGTGTTATTTTAGAGAATCACAACCCTGATGACACCTTTCTAACCGGGTTGGGTGCACAACCAGCGGAACTCTATAATACGAACGACACAGTGTAAACTCGTTAATGTGTTTTGTTGATCTTTTATAACCGGTTTGACGAGGAATATTTACATATTTGCAATTTATCTGCGAAACTTTTAAAATAATTATTACGAGAGCATAATAATTATTTTAAAAGATTCGCAGGAAAATTCGTATCCGTGTAGCGTTCCGTGAGTCACAGACGGTGCCGGCTGAAAATTAGCGCTGCAGGTATCTTACACCTCAGCATTATGCTGAGCCAGTGTCACAATCACTGCCGCGAGGACACACACACCACCATTTTGTTTTGTATTGTTTTTAATTTATATTTATGTTACTCTGTGGGTCTTCTGTATTAGTGAATAAATGTTTCTTTCTTTCTTTCTTTCTTTACAGGGAAAATAAAGGACGTACTTACGTACTTCAAAGTAATGTGGGTAAGTACTTCCAAACATTACGAGTGTTTACTCTTTTAATATTAATGTTTTAATTTGTATACAATTTCACATCAAGGGTGTATATTTTATTATTTCACATAAATTAAGGTTATAAAATACATTTAACGAGACGGGGCGCGGTGGATTCCAATCTTTATGAATATTACGTTTACTAGGTAATCTACGCGGTGTCATTATAATATATATCATGGTCTTAATTTCAGGTGAAATTTTGCTATGCCATCAAAAACAAGTAAGCCAAATTTTTCTTACGCCAATAAAAATATTATTTGTATTGGATTAATAAATGTATTCGCGGAAAGCATCAAAAGGCATTAAATGGATTTAATTAAAATTTTACTACTTACGATAAATGAAAATAGTCGGAGAAACTAATATCCCACACGCAATAAAGAATAAAAGCAATATCAACAGTTTGACACAGGCATTTTTGCCCACACGTGGCACCACACTATCTAGGACTATTTTTACGATGTTTGTTTGAAGTTTTCTCAGTAAAGTTCCGACTGCTTGATTAAAACAAGGAAAATAATATTTGTTTATGACTTTCTTTCCTTATACGGAGATGAAAATAACGTCGGTGATATGAAAAACATTTTTATAAGGGAAGAGACTACTTTGATCTCATTTGTAATCGAAGAAATACAAAAGGAGTGTAAAATGATTATAGAATTAAAAATGGTGGAAAATAATTGACACTTAATAAAGTTAGCCCGATTGAGGAGCTGGTTAGCTTTTTAACCTTTTGATTAAAATAAACTTGTGAATTAATGCTAAAAACAGGAAAGCCATTGTCCAGTAAACGTCAAACAGATACTGAAATCATATTATTTTATGAACACTACTTATTAATCTCATACCAACTAATTACGACTCGTTATGACTTTCACAAAAAAAAACCTGATCTTTACATAGCATGACGTCACAATAATGATATTTTGTGCCTTGAAATAAATAAAATATACTGTCGCCGCGTCATCGTAAAATATAGGATCATTCAATCAAAGTTTATCAAATCCAGCTGATTCATTAGTACACGATACCAATTCGTTGGATGTCCAATATTCATTGGGTAACAGATGGATATTCGATAAATACGGATCATAAAAAGCTATCACCTGTCCGCTTTCCTTATGAAGCCGGCGCATACTCTGCCTCGTAATTAAAGAAAAAAAAACTGTCGAGTGAAGGCCTTAAAACGCATTTAATTCTTGATAAGGGTAACAAATTGGATAAAGATAGCACGACCGTCTGAGACAGCGAGATCGTAAGTGCATTGCCGTGATAAGTCATGTGTATGCTTATGGACTTATGGACATGATTCCTTGCCAACTAAATTAAATATGTTTTCAGATTTCAAATACCTAGGTAAAAAGAAAACCCGTCAAGTTTCACTCTTAAGGATTCCAATCTTATTTTAATATTTATTGTTTGATTATGGAACAAAAATGTATAATTATTATTTATTTATTTTTCTTCTTGAACTTTAATACAATTTATTGTAAACTAAATAATGAATTAAGTACCGTATAAAGGTTCTTATTATGATCTATAATTATTATTGTCTAAATATAATTTTCATGTTCTATGAAAGGTCCCAATTCGGTGAAATGTCGATCCATAAAATTCTTTCAATTGTCCTTTGGTTGCCGCATCCACTTTTCAGTACCGTATCGTTGATGTTTGTAATCTTAAAATGTCAAAGGTATTTAATTTGAATATCATGCCTTATCGTATACTCGTATTTTAAATTTATCGATGACTTATCTATTAAAAAGGATAAAAGCGTCGGGAGAGATACACAGTGTAAGGACCCTGTACGAAGCATGCTATAGTATAAAACTTGAACCTTTGTTATAGGTAAGTTCTTGGATATAAAGAAAGGATTTTGTAAGGAAAGGCTTATGTATTTTGATTATTTTTTATTGAAACATATTTGAATATTAAGGTCATTCTACTTAAAAACGTCAAAACCATGTCTTATGGAAAGTGGTGGAGTAATGTACCTACTTAATGAAAAAGAACAAAAATAATAGATTTATTACCTATTATTTTTGTTCTTCTTCATTAAGTACATTACTCCACCACTTTCCATAAGACATATCGAAATAAACAGAACTTACCGTACGTACGTACTTACGTAAAATATGAAAGGGGTTTTAATACAAAAACGGGGAAATTTCAAAAGAAAATAAATGCCTTTCCATCACAGATACGATACACGATCTATCATTTACGTCAGTGATATCAACTCTTACGAATGTCCCTTTGTGTTGTCACTACGTGATGGTATCATTTTGACATTATCGTCTTTTTAATATCATTCTATATCCAAACGCTATTTTTAATACGATAGATCTTACTCAAAATATCAGAAGAATCACGTTTCACGTTTAATTTGTTAAGTATATGGTCAGAAACACCTTATAAAAAAAGTTATTCCATAAATTCATCTGTCATTAACTTAAAAGTACGTTATGAAGCTAATAAAAATCCCCATAATGGACTAAATATGTACACCTCATAAATTTCAACACTAAATTTGTTTTCTATACTAAAACATGTTCGAACAAAATAAAAATCGATTGGAAATGATAAACGCTCGTAAGTCACAAACTTTCGGTGCTTTAAAATAAGCATACAGATTCCGAGATAGTGATTCTACTCCATAAACACGTTGTTCCTAATGGCGTCCCACTTTATTGTCATATGTCACGGCATTGAATCGTAAAAAGCCGTTAGTGCTATAAATTCTCGAGTATGTTTAGGTGTGTACATATTTTGGACACGTATATTATTGCATAACTAGCAGCGCCTGCAATTTATCCCATGGGTATATGTTATCAAGATAATATAATTATCATTTGCTTTATTTCAAGATATGTTTAACTTATCTGCCTTTCATCCAAATCCGTCTAGCCGTTTGCGCGTGATTGAGGAACAAATATCCTAACATCCAAACGTTCAAATATGGAAACATCTTCAAGTACTTTCACATTTAACTTTATAATATTAGGATTTCATTGTATACAAACAAACTGTAGAAAGTTACTTAAACTGCCTTAGAACTATTTTTAGTTAAGCTAAAAATCAAATTTAAAGACCATTGGCACAGGTAGCCTACGACGAACTTCTAGTGCAGTATGCGCGCGAGTTGTTTAAAAACGGGGTAGTCTTTGTCTTGCTTCTCGCGTTCATCCAGGCGTATGAGTTGCGAACAAGGCCAACCCTACTTCCCACCTGAGATTCTAAAGAACTTATACGCCTTCTGTAGCCGATCCGAAGTTTAGTACAAGAACTACTCTAAGTATGAACGTGGTTTCAGTTAAAAAGATTACCATATCAGGGCAATTGTCGCGTTTAACTCAAAACTCGCGTGCGCCGCAACATGGTCCTGCTGTTAGCTTATTAAATTTTTTTGATGGTACCGTTATCTTGTTCCTTTGTTGTTTATCACCAAATAGGACAAAATATTGATACAAAATTAGGTTTAATTTGAGCATGTATTATGCAATAAGATGTCTGTATGTTAAATATTATTTGCTTAAAACTAAAAAAGATTTTTGGATCAAGAAAGCAACATAGTAAATTTTCCTTCGACATCACTAAATTTTATTCAACAATTTGTATTATATATTATTATAATTAAACCCCTAAAACCTTTATGAGAAAAAAAAGTGCCCGTAGAAGCAAACTGATATGTAATCGACCGAGCGAGCGAAGCGAGCGAAGTGTCTCCGTTTCAGCTTGGGCAAAAATGTTTTCGTATGTCCAGCGGATGTCCGTCGGCTGTCCGGCGTCTGTCCATTTGTTCTCGTCTACGGGTCGCAGTTCTTAACCGATTCTCGTGAAGCTTTGTGAGTAGGTTCGTTAATTATACAGTTTTTTTTTGTCGTTTAAGTTTTTTGAAATTTTTCAAAATGGCGGTGATATGGTTTTTGTAATTACAAACTTATTTGCGGTGTTGGTAAACTGATCCGACCTATATCGATGTATGGAGATAACAGATTTCCAACGGCATAGTTAAGTTTGTCGCGAGGTGTACAGCTCACGGAGCCACTAGTTACTAGGTTTAGTAAAAGGTCAACCGAGCCTCCTTACTTATGTAGAATGTGAAACGTAAATGAAAGCTGACGATGATGTTGACTTTCATGACTTGTGTGGCCATGACACGGAGCATCGTAAGATGAGAAGAAGCTTTTGGGAAAACAATGCAATCACAGGTAAAATAGAAGTTACGCGAGTATCAACCTGTACCATTACCATGAGTTGCGCAAACTGCTCTTGCTAGCGTAAACTATCGCTCGGTCCCTTTTACTTGTATCGGCAACAAGCAGCATTTCCGATAGATTTCGATAGCGGGAACGGTTTGCGCAAGCTCATGGTAAGGACTCTGTATGACAGTACCGTTAACCTATTTAACGTCTAGTCCACTTTGTCGAATCCTGTCAGAGCGAATAAACTACGATGATAAAATTATAAATTATTCAAAAACATCCAAGGTGCTCCCCTTACTAAACCATGCTTTAATCCAATTTGTCATAAATGTAATCAGAAATGACTTATTGCTATTAGTGAGCTTTTACATTGTTGATGTATATTCAAACAGGATTTAGTAAGTGTTTGAATATTATTCAGTAGACCGTAATTCTATCACAAGCTTGTTGTTTATACATTTGAGTGAGGTTACGATGACGGCAACCTCAAGTTGTTAAAGTATACCCTCTGACTGGGTAACATTTCGACAGTAGTATCTTTTCATATTAGTTTCTAATTTTAGGAGGAATCTCCACTCTCTTCTTTGCCCCCTGCCTGGTCCCCTATGTTGGGGCTTAATGAGCGTTACCTGTCCACAGCTTTAGCATACTCTTGTAAATGTGATTTTTGAGTAATTAGTACGTTTGCCCGCGTCTCATATATAATGTGGTTAAAACGGTTGCTGTGTAATTTGTAAAGGACCTGGCGATATGTCGGGCACATTTTTAATTCTGCACCGACTTTCAGACAGTTTTGATAAATGGATGTTAAAAAGTCGTCGCTAAGGGAGTTTAAATTTATAAGCAATGCTTTTTCATTATGTTGAAATTGTCAGAATTAAACTTCGATAGTAAAAACAAGATAATAAGGGCACAATATGATTGCACATATTGCGCTGCTTCGCCACTCTTTTATCTAAGCAATAGTTATATTAATTTAAAAGCTTCCTTGAATTAAGTATGACAGCAAGTACGGCTTTCCACAGTGTTGTGACATTATGCAATCGGCCGCAAGAAAGCTATAAACAACAACGTTAAATGGAATATGACTATCATTTCTGCACTCCGAAGTTCTTACGTTGCGAATTGATTGCATAGCACATAGCACCTATCGGAGTTTAAGTCACCCACACACCACTATCGATTTGCAACGCGTCCCACACAGGAACATAAATCATAAATCAAACATGGACACTCGCTAACGAACGTAGTTCAAATAGTGAAATCGAGTTATATGAATAAAAACGAATGAAACAATGGTGGAGGCTCTATCGTACTTCAATTTGTCAAAATGTGTCAGGATGACACTGTTTGCATTGCCTCGTTTCGTTGCGGGATCGAGCTTCCTCCCGCGTACGGAATCTACACCCGACGCGATTTCAATGAATATTGTATTACGAGCAAAAATGAAAAAAAGTAAAATTGGAGGGGAAAATTTGAAAAGAGAGCCACACCCGCAGGCTATCGCCGGCGACAAGCGGGTACAGTTTTGTTGATGGTGACGTTTTTAGTTTCAGTTGGCGCACGTTCGTCCTTTGTTCGATTTATTCACTTGTTTATTCGCTTAGAATAACGGCACAAGATAAATACCAGCTTAGCGAATGCTTGGTAAATATCTGTCAATTGTTTTGACAACGATAGCAGAGTCCTGCGCCTCTATTCGGGAACGCTAAGCGATTCTGTGGCGATTCGAGATTTCTCTTCTCGCTCTTAAGCATTACGCGTCGTGCTGAAGAGTAGGATGAGAAATCTCGCTTAGAAGTCTCTACAACATCACTTAGCGTTCCCGAATAGAGGTATACCTCGTCTACAGTAAAAAGAGCGCTGACGGCCATACATTTTATATGACTGTCAGCGCTCTTTTTACTGTAGACGAGGTATACTGGTCGTTTCAATATGAGTCGCTTTTGAATTTTAGTGACAACATTTTGCAATAATGGATATGAGGCACGTTTTAAAATAGAACACTGCAGTTTTTAAAGAGTACTTATAACGTTCCAAGAAAACTCTATGTATCGTGTTTAGTAAAACATTATTTTCACTTACCTATCTTCTTTACATTTTGTAATCATTTATTGGATTATCTTGGATTGAATTGGAGGGAAAGTCCTTTAGCCAAAATATTGCTTTATTGCGAAAATTGAGGTTATCAAAATTTACGCGCAGCGTAAGGTTGCTTGCTGTATAAGCGCGTTGTTTATATTCGTGATTGTGATTCCGCCCACTGGCTTAAAACACAGCAACAGGCTTTGCAATTAGTTCACACAATGTTTCAGAAAAATATTTGCATTTTTATTGAAAAGCTGTTGTCACAGTTGTGAACACAATCATGAACAATCGTAGACTATGACAAATATTATTCATCCATCAACTGTTGGATACAATTGCAAAGTTATTTTTATTTACTGAGTAGGTAGTCACACTTATTGTTTAATGCTTTGTACACAAACACTTTTCTTTCTTTTCCAGTATCTACTCGAATTTTAAAATGCACCCCGACACTGCATTCATTACAAAATCAGAACAATTAAACGCACAGAGTAGGGGTTAGGATTTGCAAAAAGGGTGCATGCTTAGCTTGAAGTGAGCGAAATATTTTCTGGCACAAATTGCTATAAAGAAACAAAACTTACTGAATTCGTTTTAAGGTTCAATTTTCATTGTGAAGTTTTCATGTAACTACAACAAGCGATCAATTTTCCGCAATTCTCGTAATTTATGATCTGACGAATTTTTCATGAGAAAAAGCTTGCATTGCGTTATTATACAAGCGAAAATACATCTTATGTTTTCTGAATAGTGCCTATGATACAGCAAGGCCTTTGTTTTATACTTGGTTATTTTTGCTTGCACAGGGTGGACCCAGCGTGTTGATAATTTGGCGTTTAATGAAGCGAGCCTGCTGCGTTTCTCCGGCGGAAGATGGTTGAAAAATGGTCGCAGTGAATGCAAATTTCTCCCTTATTGTTTGGTTTATTGTCTCGTTTATGAAGCGAAAAATATGAATACATTTGCCCGCTTTTAGATTTCTTTTTCGAGGATTGAATAAAATTGATAAGTCTTGAATTGGAATTCTCTTTTTAACGTATTACGAAGAATGCAAATACATTCGTTTGCGTTAGCCGCACTTATTTCAGTGTATAACAATCTCCCTTAAGAGGAGTGTAAACCTACGGCTTTTCATACAAAAGGCGATAACGATTTACAGCCCTTATATGTTAACTGATGTTGACCAATTTTTGATAGGTTGTCAGTCAGAACAAAATCTAGGTCTATACGTTTTGGTTTTTCCACTATAATCAATAAATGCAATTTTATTGTATTCTCATACAAAACTAATTTCGGTGGTTATTTGACTTTGTTGATCTTTAATCAATATTCAAATCTCTGCTGCACTGGGAGTGAAGAAATAGCATAGAATGCGTGCAGATGCTTATCATCCTGGCATGTCGTAAAAGTCGACTAAGGCGTGGGTCCTCTCCAACATGGTGGACTATCTGGGCGATGGACTGATCACCTGTCACCATACGGTTCATCATACCATCTTAGGACTAATTAATCGAACGTGGCCACAAGTAGTCTTGTGGCTCTGCCCACCCCATTAGGGATTTCGGGCGTGATGATATGTATGTATGTATGAGATCCTATCAAAAATCGGTCAAAATCGGTTAACATTTAAGGGGTGGAAATCGTTATGGCCTTTTGTATGAAACGAGTGATTTTTGCCGTTGGTTCACAGTCCTCTTAAACGTAAATTTATTCTCTAATTACATGAGATATGTTGGACTCTTTAAACACAAATTGCCGTATCATGTCGAGTTCAACATTTTTATACCACCGGTCTCGGTGTTATTGAACCCGAAACATTTTAATTGTTACGGAGATTAGCGGCTATCTGATTCAGCTTAGTGCGCGCATTTGTAATAACATTGTTATTTTTGTTCGTTTGACAGCTGTGGGCGGTTAGATTCACAGATAAGGTAAGAGCGACGGGGCAACTAATGCGAACTAGAATGCACCACTCTCTAACAGCCACCGGTCTTCGATGGCGCCTTTTGTTCCATCATAGAGCTCCATTAACTTAAAAAAAAAAACTTAAAATGAAACGGTAATTGAGAGAGTTAAAATGTCATTTGTAATCAAGTCGAGTTAACAGCCTCTTAATATTGATTTTATGGTTTTATTGAAGTCCCAATTCAGCAGAGTTTTGAGCCACTAGTTCAGTCTGATTGGTTTTAAAGTTTTGGTCGTTTTTATTTTTTCTCCAACGACGTGTTGCCAAACATAAATAGTGTCTAGAAACCCAATTTAGGACAAACAATTATAGCACCTACAATTTTAATACATGTTATTTAGTTATAAGTTATTAAGTCAATTAGCATGATTAGTGTGTTTGTTTACAGCTGACGAACCCTGTGGCGGATTTTATCCTTGTTACTGTTTGACGAAGCATGTTGTGGATGAAGTTTTTATTTAACATTATAACTCTGAATGTCAATGTAAAATGAATAAATATAGACATCACTTAATGCAAGGATTAGCATGAGATCCTATTGTGCCACATTAACATTATTTTTAGATTTTTAGAAATTGTATTAACTTGGTCAATAATTGGCACATCAGCAACCCTTACCCTCTCAATCATTAGAAAACTGCAACTCACGTAAGCAATTCATGTATTAAATAACGTCATCAAAGCGCACCCCACGGATGAAATCTATTAACGTCAAAACGTTTCAATAATCGATCTACCGGACCCCTTGGTTATGGAAATCAAGTAAAATATCTAACAGCTGAGTCATTATAATTTGTCACATCAGAAAGGAAGAAACGAAAGAAACACTCGTAAATATTTCGAATACTTTTTACACAAAGAATAAATACGAGTAATATAGTTCCTTCTTTAACTAAGATACAAAGTTAGCAATTTTCTAGCAATTCGGTTGAATTATTACAGAAATAAATGCTAAAATTCAGGTTACTGCTAACTTAGGTTAGCCAAAATACACCTATTCTTGAATTATCCCCTCTCCCATTGGAATCCCTGGAATCTTTCATATCTTTTCCATTACAAATCGTAAACAATAACCACTTGTTAACTGCTTAACGACTTAAGTTTCACTCCTAAAGATTCACGAGAATATTTAGTAAATTTAACTTTCATCAAAAGTTTCTAGCAAAAATTCGAATGATTTGCAGGACATTCCTCCAGACAGATTTAAACCCAACGCAATATACGAAAATTGAACGATGTTCAGAATGGGTCCACTATTTAAACTGCAGCTAGAGTCCCACTGTAATAGTAATGTCGGTTACACGGTTTCGGTATTTTTCATTTCCAAGTGGCATTTTTTAGAGCTGAGCAGGATCCATTAGGATCTGCTGATTTACTATATTATCACTAAAATGCCAGAACCGCAAATATGTCATTGTTCTGCGCCTCTATTTGGAAACGCTAAGTGATTCTGTAGCGACTTGTGAGTGAGATTTCTCCTCCCACTCTTTCGCACGACGCGTAATGCGTAAGAGCGAGATGAGAAATCTAGCTCACGAATCGCTACAGAATCACTTAGCGTTCCCGAATAGAGGCGCTGTACGTGTTTGATGTTCACATTCGTGGTTTGGCCATTTAAATGGCGATATAGAAAATCACTTAGCAGTCCCGAGGCCCAGTACTTATCAATATTAACGTTGTAAAACTTACTCGTACGAGTAAGTTCATATTCCGCCATTGTAGATGGCGTTGGCTACCCCAAACAATACAATAATCAATAAAAATTTATAATCAAGCAGCGCTATGGATTGATAGTTGGGGCTGGTAAGGTTTTTAACTTATTTAGCTTATAAACTTCACTTTACCCCATAATCCCAAAAAATAACCCAAAGGTGTTTACATTTTTTTTTTGTACTGAGGGCGCTTGATTCCTGTTTCGGAAATTGAACAGGCTTTAAACTTTATTGGTAAGAAAACATCTCCTGTCCTGTGCCTGTGTCCTCGGCGGTCATTTTTCGGGTTATGCCCACTGGCATTAGCTAGTTCGGAATCATTCAAATAGATACAAGGTCAGCCTTTCCACGTCTACTTTTCAAATTCCCTTTATGGACGTGTATTCCCCCTTCTTGGAGCCTTCAAAAATACTAGAACCTGTAGGTACACTGGTAATGCATTTTTTTTTTTTAGGTTGACCTGATTAGTTGTTAAACGTACCGCCCTCGATGCCTGTTGAATTTAGACTTATCATTGCTAATTAAATTATGGTCTGGTAAATTTAATAATATAGGTATTTCAAAGTCTTGGGAGTATCGTATTGTTCTTACTGGCTCATGTATTACTTCTTTTTCAATTTTGCAATGTTGTAATTCTTACAATATAGCTACAGTTTTGGTTTCAAGTAAAACCACTTTGAGTTCAACCCTAGTTTACTATCTTGATCTTGGACGAACGAAGCGTGATCGTTGCCCAATGAATTGCGAATGGCTCTAAAATCTAAGAATTCGTCTAGACGTGGAGATTTAACGGCGGCAAATTATAGCACCCCTGAATTGGAATATGACTTGAATACAGTACCTAGAAATGGATCCATTTAAGAGCTTATAAGCTAGGAGTTTTTATGTTCATGTTTCACACCTTGATACTACTTAATGCAGTGGTAGCCCAATGGTCATACGCGTGGTCTCTCGAGCAGAGGGTCACGGGTTCAAAAACCCCGGTTTTTATCTCATGTGCGAAATTGAATTCGATATTTACCACGATAAATTTGGTCTAGGAAAAACATCATAACGTAATCTGCATGACATCTGCGAAGTGAATCAAAGATGTGTGTGAAGTCCCCAATCCGCACTGGACTCGCGTGGGGCCTACTCCGCAGTCTTTCTCATAATGAGAGGACACCTGTGCCCAGCAGTGAGACTTTTATTGGCTGGTGATGATGATGATGGTTTTGATATAAGGAATAATAATAAATAATGAGGGCATAGAATTATTCTTCCGCTACCAAACAAACACCAAACACTATGAATCTACTTGCTTGAAGACCAAAAAAAAAAGAATGGCTTAACTTGGTAAACTTAAAAGAAATTTTAACCAAATAGGTATATCTCCTTACACATAGCGGTGATATTTTATTCCAAAGCTTTTTCGCGAAGAACCTCAATCTCCATCACCGAAATAATATTTTTTATACGTTGGATTCCTACCATCAAATAGAAGAATCTGCGCTGTCTAACCGCTTAATCAATCAGTACTTTTCATTTTTATACTTTTAACTAATGGGATTGCCAAAGAATAGTCAGCTGTACTCAAACGGTTCAGGTTTTTGTTTAAGTTTACGAGTAAGATAGCTTCCATGCTGTTCCAATTTGAATCCAAATGGAATTCAATTCTAATCATGAGCGATACTGAAAATTTAATAATTATATTATATTTATTAAATTTTTGCTCCTCTGCTGCACTGCGAGTGAAGTAATATCATAGAATGCGTGCAATATCATCCTGGCATGTCGTAAAAGTCGACTAAGGGACTGGTCCTCCCCAACATGGTGGACTATCTGTATGGGCGATGGGCTGATCACCTGTCACCATACAGTTCATCATACCATCTTAGGACTAATTAATCGAACGTGGCCACAAGTAGTCTTGTGGCTCTGCCCACCCCATTAGGGATTTCGGGCGTGATACTATGTTATGTATGTATTACCTTTGACAGCGTGGCCCGCCATGAATTTTGTCAATTTTTTGAATCACAGTTGGCTAAAACCCAGCTAAATTGTGCTAAATTCTCACAATTGACATATCCTCTCAGAGAATGAAGTATTTTAGGCAAAAACTGATTTGGACTTGTTCTATTATAATATAGACGGTTGAGTCAAGTATAGTCAGCATTGAGTTACTATACGATTGATTAATCGCGCGCGACAAGGCGACGTTTGCAGATTTAATTGAAGCTGATGCAATGTTGCGTGTATCCGTACCTAATTAAACGTAATGTTTCATTAGCTTCCACTCAATATTCCTAACACTGAACATAACCAGTTAAAAATAAGAAATTAAGATAAATAAATACTATTTATTTTGTCATAACTTTCAAAACATTCTCCTCTTAAAATACTCATTTCAATTTCATTGCAATATTTTATCATTATGAGCATTCTTAAAATAACTTACTTTTCGATTAATCAAATTGATATTTACTTTAATTCATGGCCATGAAAGCAGTAGGGTGCCGCGGTTGTACGACCTGAACGCCACCTCAGTAATATTCTTTTAAAAATAAGTGGCAATCAAATATCAAAGGTTATTTTAATATGCAGTAAAATTTGAAATCAATTTCTTCCCGAGCCATAAAGAGGCGACTTTCCGTGAATTACTGGGAGTCGTACGTTATTCCAATCCAGTGTATGATTTGTTAGTAAGAAGTAGTTAAGGTCTCTGCGAAGTGCAGTAAATCACTGCATGTGACGCTTACCACTCCCGCAGCTGCACACTCTCAAAAAATAGTATCCCAGTGCGCCGCCACAATGAAACCGAGTTTTTTTAATATTTATAAGCCTTTATAGACTTGACGTCTTGTTGTGAATTATTTTAAGTGCCGTAAAATGGTGAACTTACTACTATAAATTCGTTTATAATGCTCTAAGAAATATCGTTTGCACGTAAAGAATTTATTTGACAAATTATTTGTGAGATTCAGAATTTACATTTGTGTTTGGCTTCATTTGTACTATCTTTTGAACCACCAACTTCTTAGTGATACATGTTTACTGACTGTTTCTTCTGGTGCTTACATAAACTATCATAAAAAACCAATTTTTTCTTACAACTCAAGTGTCTTTCTCACTTAGTTGAATTCCAAGGTAACTTCGAGACCAGTAATGCTTAAATCATTTATCTGTTAATCATAATTATTTAACTTAACAGAAATAGGCAAAATAATCTGAAAAAAATGGACGAATTTCGGTACAAAATAATACGCCAATAAAATAATTGACATCTACATAATTTACTCGTATTTATTTATTTATTTATTGGTTATATATTGATAATAAATGAGTGTAAAGTCCCATTGTATATTACATACAAAGTGGTTGCTTTAATTATTATAATAATTATAGTAACTACTTTATACATGTTTCTATACAGATAGATTTAACTAAAAAAGTTTTCATACTTAACTCAATTATTTGTACCTACATATTCGGCATTTTTTTAATGTCAATTTATCACATTTAATATTTATCTAATTTTATTGTATAGCATCTGTATGCTCACACACACACACACTGCTAAAAATACTACAAAACAATACACTAAAATACACAGGCATTTTCTTCTTTAATTTGGCTGAAAGCGATACTCTGCGATGTACGACCCAAAATCTATCCGTGTAAGTAAATACGCCACTGGCAATTTGTGCTTGCCCCAAAATTCTCTTGCACGTCAATCGAACAAAGATGTGCTGATTGAATAGTAACACAATACTTAAGGAAGTGAAGGTGAATGTTTCCGTCGTGATGTGTATTTTCGTTTCCTTTTGTTTTCATCTCGATTACGTTTTTGACAATGTACACGGTTGACTAACCTTTCTTAGTGGATGACGCTCTTGTTTTTAATAATATATTGGTATATGTACAATTGGCTTGGGCTAGCGTCCATTTATGCTCCGATTTTGTAGAATTCTCTCTATAGACTACGTTACTATAGGAACTCTGTTGTTCAAATTCTAGATCTACTATTTGGGTTGTACGTTAAAACGTCAGCGTATAAGTCAGTTTCTTACACAAATAATAATTTTAATAAGCCTAAATTATAAGTAATAAGTATAATTTTTCCTTATTAAGACATTAAATAATAGACACCTAAGATTTTTAACAAAGGTTACAAATGGTGAAAATAATGAAACCACCAATGAAAATACCACATTTTTAATTAATGAATTATGTCACTTATACTCAGAGCCTTTAAATAAAAGTGAAAATTCGCTACCAAATACCAAATAACTATTAGTCACCGCAGATTATAAAATTTAAGACCGCAATGAATTTAATGGCAACGTCCAACCTCTCAAGGCGGTATAAGAGCGTGCAATTTACTAAAAACAAACGCCCTCGCTGTCTCACAATTTGAACGAATCGCTTAGCGAAAACATTAGCTACGGCTCAAAGGCTTTTCAGCGCAAATTGTACGTGAAATTCAACTGGTAACGGTTTTGGGTCGCAAAGATTAGGGGTCGATATCGTGCCTAGTTTGAACTCGGATGATACCACCGTATCAGCCTTAAACTTGTTTGTATGGACATTATTTAACAATGTACAGGATGACCATTAAGACGTAATGCAAACCTCATGTTTCTGGCTCAGTTGAAGATGGCTAATAGGTATAATGCAATAAGTCCGACGTTAAAAAAATGTATTTAACTGTAGCTAATTAACTTTATAAAAATATTGTCACCTTACAATCACTATTTGTTTTTCATACATGATAAGTTTAACCAAAACGTCTTTTGTCAAAGTTAACAGTTTTATTATGCTAGTAACCAAGGGTATCCATTCGCAAGGAAATAAATTAGGATAAATGTAAAGTCAATTAAAAGTGGATTCCTTAATTCCAGTACTGCAGGTTTTGTTAGTCTAGGTGTGATTTATCTTACACAACAAGATTTACCATTAGGTTCCAGTTTTACAAATCTGCTTCGCTATAGTTTTTAAAATAAAACAATTGAAAACAGCAATCAAATTACTTTAGCCATTGTCAAAGGCGTATTCTTAAAAGTCTTTGAAAATAATAATTGCGAGAAACATTCGAATATTCTATTTAGTTTCAATTTGATTACTATAAAGTAAGCAATTGGAATAGAAATGAAACCAGAAGTCGTATCAGCGATTCGGTAGAGAGTCGAGGTGGGCGTGACTAAGTGTTTGCTTAGATCTTTGTACGTCTCGTCAGGGCAAATACATTTATCGTTATTGACACAGTGTTGAGTTGCCGTCTACTGAATGTCTATGAGAGGTTTTTTTATTATTTCGGTGGCCCTCCCACAATAAAATAATATTAATAATTGTTTAACCTTACGCCTTGGGAGAAAATGAATTGGGTTCTCTCAATAAACAATAATGAATCATGTTGTATTTTAAATTTTGTAAAGCAAAAGAAAATATATTTTACACGATTGAGTCTGAAGCTTATTCTAATTCAGGGACACCAAATGTAAAAAAAAATCCTTGTCTTACACTTTGATATCAAATAAAGTTGTTACTAATAATATTTCAAAATGTATGAAATAGTCGTACCATTATCTTGATTAATCTCATATTTATCACGTCACACGGATCATTAATATTAAAGTTGTTAAAATAAAATAGCCCTTACGGTTTTTAGATCGTAACAAGAAAACAAATTGAGACATCTTTAGAATTCACACGGCGGAAACAAATTTAATTTATCGATGTCTCATTCAAACTGCGGACGACTTCGTTGCGTCGTACGACAATTACACAGGCACAAAGTTTTCTTATTTATCTTGTGGGACTGTACTCCAATGGTATAAAGACGATAATAGAATGACGAAACTATTGATTAAGTTTGCAGAATCAGTATTGAAGTGACAGAACTTTAATAGGAGTTTAACAAATAGCTAAACATTTTGTAATTCGAGGAACATCGTGAATGCGTAGTTGGCTTAACAAAGGGATGGGCCGCCTTCATTTGTTCAAAATCTCCGGTGCCAACATCTGCAGTTTTTTCCGTCATACTACTTGACCAACGTGAAATAGATATTTGTTCAACTAGCCAGAAAATCAACAGTCATTGTGTTTTTATGCAAGGGTGGTAATAAGTTTGTTTTGACAATGGTTTGGGACGGTCGTCAGGCTGCACATTGCACATTTGACGATATAATTTAGTTTTGAATGCTTTTGAATTAAGGTTTTAAGAATATTTGCGGATTGCGTTAACTTTCGGGAGTGTGTTAAGTAGCGGCACATTTTATAATCTTCTTAATACATATTATAATCCGGTAACAATCATTTTCCTTTGTCAATGAAAATGTCATTTGAACAACTCTTAATCATATCTAAACTAAATAAATTCGGCTTTGCTAGTAAGTTTATGCTCTTAAGAATCTTAATATTATTTTACGTCCAGTAGTTAGTGTAATCATTTCATTTCAATCAAAACCTCATATCCCATGAAATTATAACAAATACTATTAATGTAACGCCATTGCAAAGTGTAATTAAATCCTGATAGAGGTATTTAATTTCCGTGTGATACTTAAATGTTACATGAAATGTTCGTATGCCACTGTTAAAGCTGAAATAGGGATAATACAAAAATGAACAATTTTTTTTAAACCTTTTTTAATTCTAACTATTTAGCAGGTAATATAGCTAGGATATCATTGGCAATGTAAGTATGTACATACAACAGGGCGTCACATGTATAAAACAAAGCGAAAATAATTTGTTGTTTTTGTAGTAAGAAACAGGCAAAAATTAGATTGTCAATTTAATAATTTTGATGTAAGTAATGCAGTTCCTGACGCATTTTTGGTTTTAAATAAGTATTAAAATTTGCTCCAACGCTATATTTGTGACGGCTTTTCCGAACACGGCTCTTACTATTGGCAAGGTTTTTTCATTAATATCGAGAACAAAGAATGCAACAGAACTGGCTTCAGCTTATATAATGTAGGTATATTAAGCAAAAATAAAACCACGAACATACATATTCTGCATTATAGGCTGATGTCCTTTCACCATAACAGGAAATAAAACCAAAAAAAATAGAATATAAATTATGGATGACTAGTTAAAACAGGCAATTCAGGGAAATCCTTTTAAGGTCAGATTTAATAAAATTCCATCAGACGTAATGTCACATCAAATTTTAGTAAATTAGTAAAGTTTTTGGAGTTCGTGACCGAAATTTGATCGAACGGATCTGTATAAAACACAGCCTAAGTAGTAATAATACACGCAGTAGTTCCAGCCGCGATATCAACACTAAACTCGTTCTAACAATAAATACGAAGATAATGCAATATCTGTCTGGCACACAGTGAGTGCAGGCCATTTGCATCGAAAGTAAATGCACCGAATGAAACTGCCTCAGGCGGAATTTAATAAAAACATATATTAGAACGCAGCTTTGTTTATTCGTCTCATTTATTTTAAAAGCGTAGCCCATATGGTTAAAAGAGTACCTGCTTCCCACGTAGCGGGTATTGCAGCACTATTACTTTAATTTGCAGCTTTTTTGACCCGCATTGCGGGGGGACCACGGTCGGCAGTGTCTTCCAATTTTATTATTTCGCCCGGTTCTTAATTATTTTCTTCTTTGAGAGCAGCGTTTGAAATAGAGAAATAGCGCTCCAGAAAATTAAACGAAAGCCTTAAAACAGTGCTTAAATAAATAGGGGCGAAGATCACTAAAATACAAATGGACTGTCAACCTCCATATATTTGAGCGTACGCCGGAAAAGCTAGGTTCCCAGGCTAATATTAGATGGCGATACAAAAAAAAATATTGGATCGTAGTTCGGAAGCTTGTCACTAGATAACGCTATTAGATTTAGCCTGGGAGATATTCAATCAAATTAAATTAAAATAAATCATTTTTGTCTTCAAACTGTCGTTGATTCGGCTATTTTCACGTTCTTTGTAAAAACTAGCAGTTGTTCTGAAGAAACCATAGTTGTTTGAACGAATTACGACCTAAATTTAAGAAGTTGTCAATAGATGGCGGGTCTAAGCTCCGATGTACGCTCAAATGTATAGAGGTTGACAGTCTTCTTGTATTATTGGTCCATGTCTGTATTTAAAAATGTCAGTCTACTACTAATTAATGTAAATATGTATCATATTGCGTGCCCTCCATTACAACTGAAACTGAGTGATAAAAGATATTCTTCACAGAAATTAGTATTCACGAAACAACGTAGACGACATAACTAACATCAAATAATTCGGTCTACTACGTATTATGATAACAAATAACGATAGCGGTGTTTAAGTGAATAACTATGAGCTTAAATTGTGTTGCTTCACATGCGTAAGAGTTCACACAACAATATTGTTCAATATATTGATACTCTTTCTTCGCGATCACCTCTAATGTGGATCTTTGATATTTAATTATCATATTTTTTGCAAAAATATGGGTCAAATTTAGATTTCCATAAAACATATTATAAACTTTATGTAGATCAGATACATACATACATATACATCACGCCCGAAATCCCTAATGGGGTGGGCAGAGCCACAATACTACTTGTGGCCACGTTCGATTAATTAGTCCTAAGATGGTATGATGAACCGTATGGTGACAGGTGATCAGCCCATCGCCCATACAGATAGTCCACCATGTTGGAGAGGACCCATCCCTTAGTCGACTTTTACGACATGCCAGGATGATAAGCATCTGCACGCATTCTATGCTATTTCTTCACTCCCAGTGCAGCAGAGGTTAGATCAGATAGATGGTTAATAAATCACATTGAGGTTCAGAAATGTCCCTCCCGTTAACACTGATTTCTTTATTTGGATTATAGCCGTATGTAGGGCGTCACGCATAGTTTTAGCCTGTATGAAGAAAACGTGAATCGAACCCTTCGTTTTCGTTAACTTTTGGCCATAGGAAAGACAAATTATATTTCTTAACATGATTATGATCCAGATATCTTCAAAATGGTTGACTTTAGTATCAGATAAAAAAGCAATTAACATCTCTCTTAGTGGTCGGAGAAAATACACGGCAAGGGTTTCAATCTAACATTATCAATTATGGCTGTAAAGTTCACTATAAATAAAAAAAACTGGTAGCATTCTATTTAATTTGTGCAATGTCCATCGCAATATTTAATATCAGCCATCAAACTGTTCAGTATTCCAGTCCACCAGTTGTCTAGTTACTTTGCGAATATTGCTACCACTCTTGGCTTCAAATGTGACATTGTCCAGCGGCGACCGCTCGATAGATATCAAATATTTCTTTAAAAGATATATAAAAGTTGACAAAGTTTCTAGAACAAATGTTGCCCTATTGTGTAACTTCTTCATAGAGTAGTTTATAGTTATCTAATCGTTCTTAAATTCTGATGAACATGTAGAAACTTGCTTTGCTCTTTGCACAGGAAAATTACTCATATTAACATTAAATAGTTCATTTCATAGCCATAAAACGCTTTGATTTCAATAGATTGTCATACTGTCTTTGTCTTAGTGTTACTGAAAGTCTGCTCGAAACGTCACATGTGGCAATTCATTTTACTTAAAGCGTAAGTAATTCAGCTCACATTCCCTGAGATCCATTTATCAAGATATCCACCCTCATATACTCACCGACTATGTCATAATATGATTTTAGTTTCACAGATTCTCAGAAATTCTCAGATACATCCACTTTGCTATTATATCCGCGAACTCTGAAAATAGAAGTAGAAATATCTAAAAAGATAACAAAGTTAGGCACAATAGCAATGCCAAGTCCCGCAATGTCGAAATACTCCAATTTCAGTTGGATCGGAATTCGCTTTTAAATTTAACAAAGGCACTCTAAACGAGGAGCGAATTTAAAAGTTGCTAGGCAAAACTACAGCTTTGTATTTATTTCCACGCAATTTCCGCGAAACCAAGTTTCATTAAAAGCAGTGTTAAGCGAAAGTTTGATAGCGTTCGTACAACAGGGCACGTTGGAGCAGACGCGATCAGCCCGCCTCCGTTCAATAGACATTCATTTTATGCCTTTTTGCTAAATAAAACTTACCCCGCGTTCCATATACTACGCAAACTTCACTTAAGGTTCATGCTAGAAAAATGTTAGTAATCATCTTTAAAAAACCAAGAAATACGACCTTAATACGTTGGAGTACAGCACAATTTAACATCGAGTTATTTTTCTCTTTAATACCGTATTTATATTGAAGCATTAAAGTGTGTTGCAACACGTAAGTGTGCTTCTGTTTTGCTTATGCGTTTAGAGTATTAATTCGCGAACTTCAATAAAATAATCTCAATTTCATCTCATTTCTTGAAAATAGCTATTAAATAGCGCTTTTTGAAATGGCACACAACTTGTTTTTTGTTTATAGAATTATTTTAGCAAAATTTCACGAGAGCTCTGCAAGTACGAGTATATTAAAGTTCTGATCCAAAATGCACATACACTTACTATAACTTCAATCACGACTGGCGCAGTCATGTAGCCTTATTTGACATGTTTGCTAGCATTGTTACAAACAAAACTATCCTTTATTACTAGGAAATAAGGGTGTCTAGTACAGGGTAAAGGTCTCGAAAACCCGCTGAGAACGATGTAGGCGGTTATCTTGCTATCGGATTGAGATAGCACGAAGGTCAAGTTTGGCACGCGAGTACACACACGGGATCTATGCTAGATGACGAATATGGCTCGAATTTCCTAGTTTGTTCGTGTAAAGGTTATACAGCGACAATTGTATACAACCAATTGTAAGTATTAAAAATAAGACAGAAATAGCTTACTTTACAATTTTGGAACTCATACTTCGTTCGAGACGGGATTTAAAAGGCTTGTTATATTTCAAGTAAATGTCATAACTGATATAAAATATAAGAAACTACGTCGCGTAGAATCCAAAAGCGTAGCTCCAACAACTTTATCAGATACGCAAGAAATGCGCTTGACAGATAATGCACTACCAAGCGCAATAAAATTGCATCGGTTGCATTTGTGTCTCGTTGACGTTTTAAAACTTCCGTTATGAATTGCGCGGATGATTTTGTTCTTTATGAATTATACCATAAAGAATAGCTTTAGTTTATTTTCTTTTATTTTTAGGGTTCCGTACCTCAAAAGGAAAAAACGAAACCCTTATAGGATCACTCGTGTGTCTGTCTGTCTGTCTTTCTGTCTGTCCGTCTGTCACAGCCAATTTGCTCCGAAACTACTGGACCAATTGAGTTGAAATTTGGTATACATATGTAAGTTAGTGACCGCAACACGGACGCGTGACGTAAATATATGAATTTTAAACATAGGGGTCACTTTTTGGGGGTTAATTAGAAATTTAAAAAAAAAGTTATGCCACTTATATTGTGTGACATGTCAAATGAAAGTGCTTATTGTGAGGATCTTAAATATATTTTCTTTTGAATTTTAAGTAAAATAGTTCAGAAGTTATTCAGGAAAATATGCGAAAAACTACCATTCCCCCCCCCTTATTTTCGAAACTACTTGGGCCAAAATTTAAAAAAAAAATACAGAAAATAGATCTTTATCTATAGATTACAGGAAAACCTATAAGAAGTCTATGGTATTTAAAGTAACCTAGTAAATTTCAGATAATCATGTACGGAACGGAACCCTCTCCACGCGAGTTTAACTCGCACTTGTCCGGTTTTTTTTTAATACTATTTACCAAAAATACTGATAGCTTCTTTGCAATTAACGTTCTCTTAAGATAGACATCATCAGTTTTCAATTTGATTGGTTATATGGAGACATAAATGAGCACGAGCAAATAGAGAAAAAGCAGAAAAAGCTGTCCTTATTCAGTTACACAGTACATGGTATTCGTGACTTAAATTCTTATAAAACAATTCTCGGACAAAAGGTTCTGTCCACGAGCAAGCAACAAAGGAACAATGCGGCCGACGATGCTTTGCTTCGTTTCGATTGCGGACAGCCGATGGGTCGCCGAACTAGCTCCGGTGATTGTCACTGTTACATTTTTATTGGGTACCCACGTTAGCTTTTGGTGCTGACGCAAACTGCGCATACTAAGCAAGTTTTACGTCGCGTGGTTTAGGTCATAAAATGTAGACGTTGCATATTTGAAGGTTTCGGTAGCTTATCCATTTGCCTACTGGTGCAGTGCACATATTCGTAAAAGTAATAGGGATAGGAAATTTTAACACATTCGCGGCGACTGAAAGTTGTTACTAGAAGCTAAAGTACGTAATAAAAGAACCATTTTGTTATTTGTAATGAAATGACAGTCGTAAATTATTTTCATATTTAATAGATACTTTTCGACTGTACAGTGTAATTGAAACGTCAAAGCTATTCACTTAATGAAGACCGAAATAGCACAAAGACGGTAACCACAGTTTGGAAAGGTTAAAAGCTGACATCATATTCAGAATCAATACCGTTCCGATATCCCACAGGTTTTGCAGAACGCGATATTTACCAATCCAAATGGCGACTTTTGGAACAGGCCACCCACAAATAGAAGAATAGACGACGTAAACGACATTGTCTGACCACGCAGTTGACGTTTGAATTCAAAGGTTTCGATTGTGCAGGAGTTTTATTACGTGCAAAAAAAAAATGATTCAGTAAACATCATTCATCTTTATGTGACATTAAGAAGTATACAGGATGACTTTGAAGGCGTACTTAATGCAAAACGAATGTTTCCGGGTCAGTTTACATACATACATAGCATCACGCCCGAAATCCCTAATGGGGTGGGCAGAGCCACAAGACTACTTGTGGCCACGTTCGATTAATTAGTCCTAAGATGGTATGATGAACCGAATGGTGACAGGTGATCAGCCCATCGCCCATACAGATAGTCCACCATGTTGGAGAGGACCCGTCCCTTAGTCGACTTTTACGACATGCCAGGATGATAAGCATCTGCACGCATTCTATGCTACTTCTTCACTCCCAGTGCAGCAGAGGATCAGTTTAAGATAGCCAATATAACTCTAACTAATAAAACAACCGGTCAAGTGCGAGCCTGACTCGCGCGCCGAGGGTTCCGCAATTACGTTTGAAAAATAAACAGTACCTTGTAACTACGGAACCCTAAAAAAGAAAAAAAATAGCTTTTAACAACGGGGTAACTATTTACAACCTACCTATTAAATAAGACAAAAAATAACTTTCGCAAGCTCCTATCTCCGTTCAATCGTAGAGTGTGATACGACTTTGCAAAGGTTATTCCGTTTAACTTTTTCCTTTACTTGTACTATAAGACACTGCTTCTTGCCAAATTTCATGATTCTAGGTCAACGGGAAGTACCCTATAGGTTTTGATTCTCTTTGGATTCCCGTGAAAGTATCAAAATATGAGACATAAACGGCCATATCTTTTGATTGCGGTGACTTAAAAGGTTGATTTTTTCACAGCTTTAAGAAATTGCAGATTTAAGTATTTGATATTAATTTCAACTTGATACCTCCACGCGTTCCTGAGAAAAAGGTCTTGACAGACAGACAGACAGACAGACCGACAACCGAGTGATCCTATAAGGGTTCCTTTTTTCCTTTTGAGGTACGGAACCCTAAAAAACAATAAATACAGCCTTGGTTTATTTTTTAATTGTAGATGTCAATGGGCAAGTGTATCCATGTCTAACGTTAGAAATTGGGATTAATTTAAAATCAATAAAAAGTGTATTTTTTAACTCCGCCACTGCAGAAACGTGCAGTTGTTGTTTGTTATCTTAAGTGACATAATCCTAAACACTGGTTATGCATTGCGTCTTCAAAGTTATGGGTATGTGTTAAATGGGTCTTTCTCTGTCCATCAATTTCGCCAGTTTCTAGCTGCCTGAATGCAATTTAAGTTGCATCCTAAGCCAATTCCCTCTTTTTACGTATAGAAATAAATACCTAGCGCAGAGCAGGATTGCCCGGAGCCGGGAACTCATTACAATGCAAATTTGCCTTTACACCGAACGTCACAATGAACGTGTTACCTGTCCCCGTCCTAACTTTTTGCATAGAATCCCAAATTGAACTACGACCCAGTTGGCAAATGCACTGAGAGTTGAGGTGAACCTTTTTGTTAAAATAACTTATGATAAATAAATTGCAAGCTTTGAAATTGTAGATCTTACTTTACATTATACCCAACAATAAGTGGAAGGTGGACAAATTGGACGTTTCCTCAAATATTAAAGAGAGGGTCGTTAACTCCTTGTAAGTTGACTTGCTTTAAGTAACAGCAGTTACGTGTGTAACTGAAACAAAGACGGTGGTAATTTTTACGTATTTTTAGAAAGTTGATAAAAAAAATCATATTCATCTTTCCTTGTAAAAATTCTTCAACAATAAGTAATATTTAAAAATCAGTAAATCTAATTCTTTGTAACGTAACATTAATAAAGTATTTTAATTTGTTTTTTAATGTCAAATTCTATTTAATCTTTGATAATGTAAAGACGCGCAAAATATAAAAAGGATCGCTCTCCACTAAATGATTGGAATAAAAATGCAAATGTCCGAATTGCAAACAGCCTTTCCATGTTTGATAATAAATCCAGACTCCCAATTTACTGATAAAAACCACTCTGATGTTGATAGACTCGATTAATTTACAATTATTCGGCTTCGTTTAGTTAGTGAATAAACATTCCGTCATCGGGGGTAAAATTTAATTGCGTCGTTATGTCGTCGGTCGGCATCAAACATTGATCAATATTGACTAGACCCTTAATAAACCCTAATGGACTATGTGTGGACCATGCAAACACAGGAACGCGTTTACTGATGCTTTTAAATTTAAAATAAAGTAAAAAATGCATAGTCCTGATTAATTGAGGGACATAACGCGACATGGGAAATACTTTTATGCGTCATTATCGTTAACCTCGATGTGCAGCTTTATGCAGCTACATTTTTTAAATTTATGTTTTAATTTACTTTAAAAGGTTGTGCTCTACAAACAGTCAATATGGCTGCATCGCATGCGCAATTCTAGCAATAACTTTGCCGCTAGTACTCTGTTGATTGAGTATAATGATTTGGGAATTTGAAGAAATATATAATCCCAATTAATAAATAATTAGGACCGAAGGCTCGTTGGTGGCTCATAACAGCGGATCAGCGTGGCCATCCAACGTGGCAATGCTGCCTTTTGAGCACGCTACCAAATGACAGCCATTGGGGCATTTTTAGGGTTCCGTACCTCAAAAGGAAAAACGAAACCCTTATAGGATTACTCGTGTGTCTGTCTGTCTGTCTATCCGTCTGTCATAGCTAATTTGCTTGACCAATTAAGTTATTTGGTATACATAATGTAAGTCGGTGTACGCAACACGGGCGCGTAACGTAAATAAATGAATTCTAAACGTGGGGGGCACTTTTGGGGGGATAAATTAGAATTAAAAAAAAAAGTTATGCAAGCTATATCGTGTGACATTATCAAATAAAAGAGCTTATTTTAAGGATCTTAAATATATTTTTTGGGAATTTTAAAATCAGTTTTTTAGGAAAATTGCGAATATTTACCATTCCCCTGACATTATTTCCAAATAACTAGGCCTAAAATTTTGAAAAAAATACAGAAAATAGTTCTTTACCTATAAATTACAGGAAAACCTATAACAATTCTATGTTATTTAATGTTACAGAAAATTTCAGATAATCATGTATGGAACGGAACCCTGTCCATGCGGGTTAAAATCGCACTTGTCCGGTTTTTTTATTTACAGTTATGTTTAAGTTTAGTTTTTAATTTGAATGTATTTTGATAACCATTTTAAGTTTATTTTAAGCGTTTGTTAAGTTTTTTATTTTGAATTACTTGTTATATCAATTTGTTCTGGCCTATAATAATACTTAATCAGACGGTTTCATTTTTTTGTTAAATAACTAGATATTACAATATGCGAAATTGATACGATCATGTTTAACTGTGGTAATTAAACTGAATGCGACAAAAGATTAAATTTTATAGACTTGGCCATGTAACTTGAGCGTATTTGCTATAAAATAATCGGATAATGTCCTTTAGATATTAAATCTTTAAGCATAGCGCTCAAATTTTATGGTTCGAAAGAATGCATCGAAATTTTGCGATTCTTACTCTTGCCGTCGTTTTAATAACTTAGTACAGTTTCGAGAGTTATAAAATTATTTTCAGTATTTATTAATCATTGAAGAAAGCGAAAGGTGAAAGACAAAGATGGAAGGTTACGGCGTTTACATTATTTTTTATTCCCGTGTACTATATTTTCTCAAACCTTAGAAAATAACATTGAGGTTTTAACAAATTAAATATTTTTCTTTCCCGTGAAGTTACCAATTTTATTAATTATATTTTATAATGCTAAATATGAACGAGCTTGATGGAAAAGTTCTACACGATTCGTTGTAAAGTGTGAATCTAAATTCTCTGTTCTATGCGAGATAATTCTGATGGTGCGATTCTAATTTAATGCTAACCGCTTTAAGGGTCGTAAAAATTTGACGTAAATAAAATGAAATGTCCTATAATTTAGGCTTGTAACGCTTTTTGAATCCAAGCACACATAGGTAAACTATAATATTCATTTTCTAAATATTGAATTCATTAAGATGTTTCTGAGTTTTCCTTTGTCATTCTAAATTTAGTAACGAGCACGTGAACATTATGAAAATTGATGTGGCTACAAAATAAGAGCAAAGTTTACCTTTCGAGAAGAAATATGAAGTCGTGACGTTAATTACGCATTCCATGATGCGTACGCGCTCCAAAAATGTTTGTTTATTTTAATGAGTGTTAAATCAAAACTAATGTTTATCCTGTCCGTTTGATTGATCGTGGCTTGAATGACGTAGGAACGGACATTAATGCCTAGTTGTGATGGCCTAAGGTTATTATTTGTATGTTAATATTTATCTTGCCCTAAGGTATTGTAAGCCGATAACAGAAACGTATTTGTTCTTAAAAAAATATGGAAAATGTGGAATTTCTTAAAAAATTGAGATTTCGGAGTAAAATACTCAAAACTAAACCAAATAAAATTAAACCTTTGATGTCCTTTTTTAAAAAAAATTACACCTTTGAGAGACTTTGTCACATACCTTCTTTATATCTAAATGGTAAGGTAAAATAATCTCATTGTTTTTCAAAAGGACACTCCGACACTTATTCGCAATAGAAAAAGACATAGTATCTTTCCAAATTGAGAATGAGAGTTCTCAGAATTATAAAAATACTGTAAACAGCCAAACTTTTCTCCAGAGAATAATTCCATTTACATCTAAACTCAATTATTTTTATTTGTACCAACCAAGCGGACGCACCGGCTGATAAAGTTTATTTAATAAGGCGACTAAACGCATAATTTCCAGCCGATAGTGTCACGGACACCGTGTTTAAGTGTAAACTGCTGTTCTTTTGTGATAAAACGTCACATTCCGATAATTTAGCACGAGAACACGAAACGGGTTCGAAGCCATCTTCGTATAATGAATCGGTTTACATTATTTAAACAGTAAGACGTGGTATTCCGTGTCGTTATACAATTTGATTGTAGTTTTTCTTGACCGCTGTTTTATCTAATTGATGATCCCTTATTTGTTCTATTCACCATTGCATCATTCTGTTCTAGCTTTTTCCCCCAATTTTGTCCGCATGTAATTCGTTTTTCGCGATGTCCTCGGGAACAATACACTTTTCCGGGATAAAAAGTAGTCTATGTCACTATCCGGCTCTTTAAATATCGTTGAACAGAAAATTACGCCAATCCGTTGTTCCGTTTTGAAGTGAAAGCGGCACTAAAAACACTTTTATCCTAATTTTAGTAAGGATGGCTTTATATTTCACGACGTTCCTCACTTCCTCTCATACAAATATTAAAGAACGAAAATAATAAAATAAAATGGTTAATAAAATGAAAGAAAAAATTGCAGAATCATCAGTTTTTGTTTGTAAAATTTCAATAATCGTTTTCTTCTGTTTTAAATCAGCCAATTTACATAAAAAAAATATACAAATGTAGATTTAAATGGATAAGACAAGTGATTCCGTATCTCCGCTCGTATAAATAAAGCATAAAGGCGCTCGAAAACGTCAAACTTATGATAATTGCGATCATTTTGATAACTTGAGCGCGCCAAATGAGTTCTGTTGCGCCTTTTTAGTGCTTGTTACAATATTTTGTATTTAAATTGTGCAAAATGAACACCTTCTCGCATTCTTGACAAGGCAGAATGATTGGTAATGGACAACTTTATTACATGTTGACACGTTTTTAAAATCCTGTTACCCGTTTTGAGATTATAACTATAATACAAGCATATTTGCGCCGAGTTTTCGTATGAAAGAGGAATTCCGCACAAAGAATAGATTTATTATTTTTCCGTCTAATATTCTGTAGAATCTCGTAAATTCTCACTGAAATTCCGTTTTTAGTTTCTCGTGCAGCGTAAATAATTAACTTAGCGCCGCCAGTTGCACAAGTTAAAATGTGTTTTGTCATTATCTTTCACTGCAGCTTCTGATTTTTAAAGAATGACCAAACATAATTTAAGTTTTACGGGTTTATTAGATGTTGGTCTAGCCTGGCTTGGGGTTTAAAATAATCGTGGAACAGTTAATTATATACAATGCGGTAAATGTTTGAATATACATGGCTTAGAATAACATTTGCTTACTCCTTATATTGTTGTAGACATTTCGTTTTGAGTGCTAGAGATGTGTCGGCTTTGATGGTGGTCACTAACCAATATCTTATCGTGGTGCGCTCTTTTTATTCCTATTTTAACATAGAATCACGTCTTCTTACAAGGGATTCTTTCCAATTCAATGCGGAATCCTAATGAATATAGGTGCACAAGCACCGCCGGTGGCTAAAGGATCGTTGAAGGTGTGAAACCAGCCCTGATAATTAGGTAATAAATATTTATAAACGAAACACTGACGGCTCATCACAGCGCTGCAAACCGCTTCCATATTATTTTTTACCTTGCCAACGTCAAAGAACGTTGGTAACACAATCTTTGCGAAAAAGCCGACCGCAACTCTTTTTAACTCCCCATTGAAGTTTGGTTTCTTCGTTGGAACTGTTAAAGTGCTAGTTTAAGTGGACGGAAATTGCTTAAGGCATAAATAAATCTTTTTAATGCAATAACTGTAAATATTCAGAGTAAATACTTGTTGGCAACTGCTGTTTAAGTGTTCTGCAAACAAATTAATGATTTTGTAAATAGTAGTAGATGATATAGCTGAATCTAAACAAATCACCAATTTTGTTGTCAATTGCAAAAGTATGAAAACAGTCTTCAGGAAAAATGGAGAAGTAAAGCAATATATTTATAATATCACAGCATTAGACACTAAATTATGGAGTAGGTAGATGTAGGGATTTATCATAGATATTTAAATAATACAAGACCGTTTATTGCAATTTAGATCTACACCGTACGGAAATGATATTTTCCACCGTTCTTTTTTATTGGACGGAATTTGTGAAAAGCAGATAGGATCAAGTTAGGTATTTTGAAATAGTAATAGGGCCTTCAGCAAGGTGGTTTTACATTTAGCATGCCTAAGGGTCTCCTAAGGAGCACCTCGAACTTAAGACGCTAAGCAGAATTTCAATTTCACTCGGTTTTAATGCTACTAGCGCTTCGAGACTTTACGTTATCACTGACTGAGAAGAAGCGCCCCAAAGATAATCAGTCAGCGTGTGTCGGACAGAATCCGCCCGGTATATGGCGATACCGATTCAAATAGTGGGTCGCCCACGTGTGGTGTAAATGCGACGCGTGCGCAGCAACGATAA
Organism: Tortricodes alternella; assembly: GCA_947859335.1. NCBI lineage: Eukaryota > Metazoa > Arthropoda > Insecta > Lepidoptera > Tortricidae > Tortricodes > Tortricodes alternella. The sequence goes on from OX401981.1 coordinate 6,157,957, forward strand.
CGGTTAAATGCCTTAACCTTACCTTACCTGCCAAAATTGACTAATTTTAATAGATTTCAGGGAGATAGGTACGCAAGTATCTAGTTTGTTGGTAGTTAAGATATAATTTCCAAAATATCTATCTTATTTTTCGGTCTTTCGTTAACAGCATTCGTGAGAGGCAGAATTTCTACCAATATCAACTTTAGGTTTTTGAAATTGCCTAGCAAAAGGAGGTAGGTATAGGATTCATAAATTTTTCGATCCATTTTCTTTATTGAGTCATTTATTTACATAAAAGTAATAATTGTAAGTATATGTATGTAAGTTTATGCATAATGTGTTTTTATTTATGGTATAAATGCCGTTATTTTATTTTAGTTATTTGCTTGCTGTTTTATTTTATTTGAAATTTCCATTTTAACATGAGAATTGTATAAGCATTTGATCTATATATAATTTGTTCTTCTGACTTTTATTTATAATTTGCGACTTATTGTATTGTAAAGTATTATAATTTTAACTTTAAATTTATGATTGTAATTTTTTACTCTCATTTTTTATATTTTATAATGATGATGATATTTTACAATATTTTTCGATTACAAGGTTAATTGCGGTATTTGTAAAGTGACCGCGACCTATGTCGATGTATTGGGATAACAGTTTTCTAACGGCAAAGTAAAGATTGCCGCGAGGTCTACAGCTCATGAACCCACTAGTTTTATGACTTTCTATAAAAAAATATTATTTTAATGTAGGTTATTTTACATACTCTTCCATAACTTCGTTGTAATGTCTCATGCGTGTTAAACTTCACAGGTTTTCTTTTTGGCTTTACCTTCATAATATATTGGAAAAGGGGCGTTTTGATTTTACATAAAATATATAATACAAACAACAGTAAATATTTCAACTATTTTGGAGAACGAAAAATCTTGTTTCGAGATAAAATCACCTAATTCGTTTTAAGATTAACCAATTATTGTATCAAAATCTCCTCATTAGTAGATTAAAACATTTAATGAGTTTGGGTTCCGTACCTTTCCATTCGAATTAGTGGCCATTAAAGTAAAACAATAAACGTCCTAATAAATTAGGCGGACATTGAATAACAAGATACTTTTTAAAGACGTGCTTGCATAGAAAGATATACAGATAGCAAAGCGTAAAAAAATGTTCTGTAGACGATATATTAGATATAGTTGGGCGACCAAGCTTTGCTTGGTGTCAGGTCTATTTTGGTGCGCACTGTGAAAGGTTTTTTCGAAATTCAATCCGGCCCCAGCAAGCTTACCACGAGGATAAGTTATACCATCTTATCTCTAAGTGCGTCTCTTTCACACTAGAGCCGACGAAAGAGATAGTCAACGGGTTTAACTTATCCCCATGTCTAGCATGCTAGGGCCGCTGAAGGGGTTAAAAGGGAATTCAAGATTTGTATGGAAGTTAAGGAGGGCGAAGCTTTGGCGGGCCGTTAGTATTACTATATGCATGATAGTAAGTATATAGGCATGCTGATCTAAGGTAAGCATCATGATGTCGAACCGTGAGGTGCAGTACCTTCTACCTGAATGAACCGTTAAGGATTAGCTCCAAGAAGAGTAGCACGTAGAGCATCAAAACATCAGGTGCTTAAATATTGATTATGTCTATAAAAATAAACCGTAGTCTAACAAATTCAAGGTGTGTAGCCAGTTGTTTCAAAGGTATATCCCGATCCAGATCTCTTACTATTTAGAACACTGGGTACACTAACTTATAACAGTGGTGTGATTCTCTTCCGTACAGTGGCTGATCAGCAGATAAACGGAAATATTAATTCAGATCGTAACGACAAAGTCATTCGATCCAAAATTCAATGTTTGCTTATCGCTGATTAGCCACTGCGTATGTTAAGGAATCACATGTGACCTGCTGAGCCAGTGACCGATTCACTACCGCGATGAAACACATCCATTATTTTGTTGTTTTTTTATTTTTGTGTGTCTTGTGAAGTGAATAAATGTCTTTCTTCATCTTCTTCTTCTTCTTCTACATGGCTAGAGCTGCCATGTTAACAATAATAACTTTTGCCTGCAAAAATACTAGGGTGTTTTTGCAATTTATAAGTTACTTGTGTGGAAGACAAGCTTTAAGTCACATCTTTGACGAGAACCACATCGTTGCACTAAACAATTTTATTGCTTGAAACATTCTCGATTCGATAGCATGTTTCGTATTCCTTAAAATAGTTTCGACTGTTACATTTTAACCTTCGGCTGTGGTCGCTCTTTTTCATATTGACTTTTAATGACTGAACATCTGACACTACGTAACAAGCAAGAAAATCTTTTCTTTATATAAAATTTAAAGGCAACGATTATAAATTAATCATAAAGTAAATAATTTCTGAATCGTTAAAGCACTTTTATAAATATAACAAGTCCAAACTAGAAACAGAAGTAATCAAGTTTCCCCTATCAAACGGCTCAATACTAAGAGATTCTAATCTAAAACATGACCAGCTTCCAGAACCGACTGATTTGTTGCTACGACTGAATAAACTGAAACGTTTTTAGTAAAGATGATAATATTAATTTCCTTTAATTTATACAGTGTTATCACAAAATAGGTAGTTTGACATTCACCTTTTTTAACCGACTTAAAAAAAAGGAGGAGGTTCTCAATTCGGTTGTATGTTTTCTTTTTTTTATGTTTGGTGTCCTTCATTTATTAATCGATTTGAAAAAAAGACTTTTTTAATCGGTAGGGTATACTTCCTGTTTGGTCCCGTTTAGTCAAAGTCGAGGTGTGATGAGAGGATCTACGAGGAATCGATGGAACTCTTCAAATATTATAGGCACGCATATAGCAATTTTAGTAGGTATAATCTGTAATAACTCAAGCAGTTACGTTCCAAAAGCATTATTTGGAATTTATGACTTCACTTAACCAATAATATAATATCTGCCGTTTCTAGGTAAATGACTTACGAATGCCAATTATTATTTCTTACTTTTCAGAGGGGTTTTGGAGTCGGTTTTTTATTTGTTACATTATTATTGTCATGAAAGCACAAATAAATCAGGTAGGTATTTTCCGATTTAGTTACTGACTATCCAGGCAATAATTATACATGGTGAATGTAAGCGAATGAAATTAATGAGCCTCTAATACGGTACTGCTAATAAAATTACTCTTTATGTCGTAGCTATTTGAGGTTGAAACGATCAACTGAGACATTATAATACACAATACAAGCACGTTTTTTCGCAAAAAGCATTTAATTACGTTCATTTGACGACCGTGTTAACAGATGCCTCATACTAATTAATACCTACCTAGTACTACTAAACTTAGTCAGAAGAATTCATTGTAAGTTTTTTATCTGCAAGAAGTGAGGCCGAAATACAAGAGAAATAATAATGAGAACTATCACAACCTTTTAACATGCTTATTCATTGTTTTGAAGGCATAACATCTGACCGAATTCCTTCTATGGGTCATAAAACTGCTCAATTATTTCCGGTCCGCTCTTATCAGGTCTCATCTTGCATCAATCCACTCGTTTCTGACAAATTTACGACGACAAGTCTCATAGACTTGGCCATTGCAAACGATAAATATCCATTTAAGCACCCGCAATTTCTTTTGTTATCTATACTAAATTAAATCTGAACTATACTCGTAAGTTTCGTCACAATCGGGTTCACATACTGATGATTCTATTGAGGTTCAGCCATCGTTTAGCCTTGTTTATATTTATTGAGAAAGGAAAACCTTTCAACTATTAATTTCTATAAGTTCAGGCCGTGCTCGCTTAGGAGATTTAAGTTAAAGAATATAATTAAAGTTAAGATAGATTCAAATTTAAGCATTCCTTTAAAGTCCGTTTATAACGCCTAAAACGTACGTACGACAACTTATAATGACTAATATTCTAGAAATCATTCTGTTAAATGGTAAAAGTTAATTAATAACCTTAATAAGTTAGGCAAGCTAATAAGCTTGATTAATTTAACTAAAATTCTTTACTAAAGTCTTTAACTAATTCAAACTATGTTAATATAACTCACAGCTTCACACGAACGTTACAAAACCAGTTTCCATTCCAAAACCATTTCAACGAGGAAACGGGTAAAACAATAAGAAGTACAATGTCATAAAATGAATTTAAACTATCTTTAACAAGGCAGCTAATTAAAGTATCCATCCTAAATGACCGTAGCGAGATAGCATTATAAAGATGCCAAGAAAGGAGCAGTAAACCCTCCATGTGATTGGCGTTTGCTAGTTACAATACAAATCAAGCGGCGATCACACAATGAAATGCGCAGTGCTGCTGCTTCGGTTAATTGACCAAGTTTATTTGCAATATAATTTACCTTCCATCTTGTTTAGCTTTGGTTATGTTGATAAAATGATTGACCCAGTATATGACTTCAAAGCCTTGACCCTGCTAGAGGCAAGTTCTCCCAACATAACCTTTTATTTGTCTTGGGGTCTGGTGCTTTCTGGTCTGTTTGTGGTATGTGTTCTTGCGGACTCAGGATCTAGAACAATATAAAGTTTGGATTCTGATTTGCGATATCTAGTTACAGAGTTTTAGACTTACTTTCAATATTTGACATTATATAGTTTCGGACTTTATATTTTTAACTATTATGGAGCTATTCATCACTAAAGTTTGAACTAGTCTCTAAATCAAAATGTCAAACTTTCTAGACATCGGGCTGTTTAGGAATACTGCGCCAAATTAATCCGTCCTGTCAAAAGGGTTGACGGGATCAGTTTGTACTAGCTATTTCCATTAATCAAACCGATGATCACTTTTATAGATTTGTATTATTTTGACTCAAAGTTGTTAATAACATAGCATAGAAAATATTTTTTTTATGTGATTGTTTCATCGTCAAAATATGAAAAAAGGATTAACGATTTGTGTTAGTGCAATGATGTAATGTAATGTCAAAACATCGTTGTTAACTAAATTTCTTAGTATAGGTATTGATATTGCCACGAGAGTTGAGGTCACGCACACCGCGGCATGTCATGTGTGGACAAGACAATTTCGTTCGAATTTTCAAATTTTTGTGTTTTCTTTTGTATGGCATTGTGTACCTGTGTGTGTAATCATTCACCTCTCTCGTGGCGATACCTATACCATGTTTGGGCAGGCCCGGCAGACTCCGCACTTTAGGCGTGAAGCTACAAGCACATCGGTGGGCCCGTCTTGCCGGGCCTTTTCAATGAGTTGCCGCGTTTCTATTTTAATATTTGAGGCGTGGGTGCGAAGTAATAACGACTTTCGCGTGCAGCAATAGTGTTCCATGTTGCCTGGTCGGGCGCTGTTAGTTTGTTATTAATAACTATGTAGGCACGTAGAAAGGCGGCTTTCATCAAGATCAAAAGAGTCAAATATTGCTGCTTACCAATTTTCCCTTGCTTCCCGATCATCGATAGAATTCAAACTTTGAATCAATGACTGTGCAAAAATTAAATAGATACACCTACACAGAATATCAGATAAGACAAGTAATAGTTCACTTTTAAACCCCTACAATTTGTTTAAGATTAATCTATACGGGTAGAATCAAGACCATCAGTTGGTTAAATATTCAAAAAATTCTAATTATGCTTATTTATAGTCATCACAGGCTATTTATGGTCGAACATTAATCATGGACAACACGGTTCTAATTAAACTATATGGGGGCAATTAAAAAGGTACTGCATGAATATTTTGTTCCAAAAGATTGTTGTATTTTGGTCGGCGAGTGTTGGACATTTGGACCGACCGGTACCCTGCTGTTTCAATTAAAGCACTGACAATACTTCGGATGCCTGAGCGCCGCCGCTGCCCAAAACACCGCGTCCAATGGACTATATTTGGACTGAGTATTCTTGGCTGTTGTGATTTAATCCATATTGTTACACTGTCATTTCCTATAATATTAACCAAGCAATGTTTGTATTATTGTATATTACACTTATTAATCTGGCCTTTACGGGTGTTTAGTTCGAATTCTTCTCTTTTTTAATCAAAAAGAATAATAGTCCCGTGCTTGGCTCCATCAACTAGTTACTTAATATTATTATTACAAAAGTGAGATTCTGCCTATCGCTAGCCTATCTGTCAGTCAAACCATCTTAAGATTCATTTGAAATAGCGATTTTTAATATAGTATTTCACTTATTTATTTTACGTGTATTTGAAGGAGATGGAGAAGGAGAAAGTAGAGGCATACGAATTTTAATTGCATATAAAGTACATTGATGAACATCAGTTGATGAAACAAATCATGTTTCGTCACCTGATGTTCATCAATTTACTTATATGAAATTACAATTCGTATGTCTCTGCTTTCTTGCTACTATTATTATCGTGAATCAATTTTATCGTGTAAATCCTTTTATTAACGAATAGAAATTATTCGATTTTTTTGAACTTTTGGAAACGTAAAACTCTCAACACAAATGACAAAAAAAATTACAAGATCAAGACTATTCATTTAAATCATCTTGTTATGAAACTCACAATTGATACATGTACCGCCAGTTTCCTGATAGCATCTAATCCAGATTCACCCCACATTAAATTGATTATTTCATAAAGAAATACCGCAACTCATCCTGCTTGACGGCCCGCCGCATTAAACATAGGATTTGAGTCAAACGATTCACTCGCTCTCAAGTTCAAGTACGTCTAAATGTCAGGCAGTCATTGATTCGGTGGTATCTAACATTGATACCGCAGACTTACTTTGTAAAAGCGCGGATATACTGTTGTTAGCACGATGGGCAAATGGGCATGCCTAACACCCTAATGTAGATGGGTTATGAGCGAGTTGCCTACAAAGCAAGATGCCTAACAAAATAAGATGCCTAAGCATTATGCCTTATACAAAGCAAAATGTCTAAGTGATTAAATGGCCTACTTGCTAAAACGACTACCAAACAAAACGTCTAAGTAGCTGAATGTCTTGGAGACAAATTGCTTGGTAATTAAAAGCCTGCAAAGCAAGACACCTAAAATGGTTTTTATTGTAGGTAAACGTAACAAATAAAATAAAGATTGAATCAAATATATGGGGTCAAGATCCTGCTTTTTGGCTATCTTGCTTTTGAGACATCCAGCTTGTTAGGCATCTTGCTTTTTAGCCATCTTGTTTCTGAGGCATCTTGCTTCTGAGACATCTTGCTTTTTGGCCATCTTGCTTTTGACATCCTGCCTGTAGGGCATCTTTCTTTGTAGGCAACTCGCTCATAATCGACGTAGACTTGTGACACCCTTTGTCGGAATGCACTATATCGATCATGAGCGAGTGACTTTTGGCCGATTTTTGGGTGGCTGTGACCGCAACCGTTTTTGAGGACTGGATCCGTGCATGACTTTGTATACAATTTATTGTAATTTTATTGGAAATTAGACACATAGTGCTGTTTTATATATTAATTCAAATAAAACGGTCACTGTTTTAGTTTTAAATTCCAAAATATCTTGCCTCTTACCTACAAGTTCAAAACAAATACTTATACATATTTTCTTGATTGAAATTCATTTTCGGCTAGCGACATTTTAAGGTAGTTTTAAATAATCAATTAACACAAAACAAAAGATCGTTGCGTCATTGTTTACTTATTTATTGCTTTTTAAAACTAATAAAATGCATTTAACGATGTACCGTTACGTTAAATCTGTTTCGGGAGTACTTTTAAGGCTGGGGTTTCACAAGCGAGAACAAAATTGTCGATTGTACTAGATTAACGAAGCATATCATTACGTTCAATGAATCGGGCTACGATCTTATCTGGTCATCAACTTCATTCTTGCATCTATTAAGTACGAAAGAGGCGATGGGCCAGTCATATGTCCTCATATAGATGTAATTGTGCCTATTCTATTCGTTTAACGGTAATGTTGACCGGTAACCAGCGTGGTTATGAAAATTTAACTTTATTTTTAGATTAAAAAAATAGCATAATACGGCACTGTGGTAATACAAATTACAATATAAAAAAAGTCTTCTGTAAACTGAATAAAAACAGTTTTTCTTTCTTATCTGATGCTATTTCAATCAGTAATCTTATTATAACGAAAATTTGTGTTATTTTTAGAGTTCCGTACCTCAAAAGGAAATGTAAGTCGGTGACCGCAACACGCACGAGTGACGTAAATATATGGATTTTAAACATGGGGGCCACTTTCGGGGGTAAAATACAAAATTAAAAAAAAAAGTTATGCAACCTATATCTTGTGACATCAAATGAAAGGGCTTATTGTGAGGATCTTAATATATTTTCTTTTGAATTTTAAGTTAAAAAGTTTGGAAGTTATTTAGGAAAATAGGAGAAAATTGACCATTCCCCCCCTTATTTCTGAAAGAACTGGGGCTAACATTTTGAAAAAAATACAGAAATTAGTTCTTTACCTATAGATTACAGGAAAACCCATAAGAAGTCTATGGTATTTAAAGTAACGTAGTAAAATTCAGATAATCATGTACGGAACGGAACCCTCTCCACGCGAGTTTAACTCGCACTTGTCCCTTTTTTTAAAACAGTTTCCCACAAATCATTTACATTAGCGGTGCCTTAACTAGATTAAACTGCTTATCTGTAATCGCCACATCGGTTGTTTTATCAGCTATGCAATCGAAGAACGAAGTAACTGAAAATTATTAACATTAACATTTCGGTTATTACATGGCACTTTAAAATGTTCAAATATAGTAGATAAATACCGTGAATATTAATTGTTATACATATTTGCTATATATCTTGAATGTTCGAAAATATACGAAACAAAATTTTAATCGCAAAATTAAGTAAATAATATACTAATGTAATGTAAATAATATTCAACTTATTTCCCGCGCATGATATTTAACACAATATAAGGACTGATTTGAACAGTCTTTTTAGGGTTCCGTGCCCAAAGGGTAACACGAGACCCTGTTACTAAGACTCCACTGTCCCTGCGTATGTCTGTCCGTCTGTCACCAGGCTGTATCTCATGAACCGTGATAGTAAGACAGTTAAAATTTTCACAAATTATGTATTTCTGTTGCCGCTGTAACAACAAATACAAATAAAACAGAATAAAATAGATATTTATTACCCACATCCCATACAAAAAAAGTGATATTTTTGCCGTTTCTATAAATAATGGTATGGAACCCTTCGTGCGCGAGTCTGACACGCACGTGGCTGGTTTTAGAAGATTTGTTTATCTTTGGGTTTGTGGTCATTTTTAAGCAAGCAAATTATTATTATAGAATCTATAAAAATCCAGTTAAATATCTTTGCATTTTTATATAAAACTAGTATAAAATAAATTATGAGTCACGATTAATTTACAGCTACAATGCTTTTCAAGCGGAGTGTCACTTATATTTTATAATAGAACGGTGGTCGCGGCGTCACAGAGCGCCGTGTCCCGGCTTTATCTAGACATCTACATGGACATTACAAGACATTTAAAGACTACCGACATATATAGGGACTATGTTGTGACCGGACAATGTACTCCGGCCTTAATAACCTTGGCCTTATAATTATAAAAAAATAAGACGAAAAACGAAAGTCATAGACGCCTTACAATATGCCCTAAAACAAAAGTGGCAATGGGCAGGACATATAGCAAGATACACAGACAAAAGATGGACACTGGAGTCAACTATATGGAAAGGACCGACAGGAAAAAGGAAAAGAGGGCGCCCTCAAAAGAGGCGGATAGAAGATATAGAAGGGATAGCGGGAAGAGAATGGAGAGAGAAAGCTATGGATAGAGAGGTCTGCAAGAAGCTGGAGGAGGCCTTTACCCGAGAAGGGGTTCCGATCAATGGTACTGAAGAAAGAAATGATAGCGAGTAGAAGAAAAAGAAAACAAATTTATACATACATACACTTATATTTAAAATGAATCACTACAAGATATATTTGTAATAATTATTAAAAAAATTAAAATGTAAAAAAATTGAAGATTGGAAATAAAAAAGGCTTTATTATTATTATAATTTATCTATCTACGAAGAATAGAATTGTATTTTTCACGTGGTTATTTCAGATACTTTATATGTAGGTGTCTTTCTTGTATGTATTTTTCACTATTAATAGATATGTTTGGTATTTAGTATTTTCAATAAAGATGCATTCTACTTTATCAACCGCTCTCCGCGGACACCCACGATACAGGCTCAGCCTAGTTTGGGGTCCCTCGGATAATAGCGTTAAGAAAAAATTATAGCTCAAGAAAATTGTTAAATTATAACTTGTAACATTCATAACTTTGAAAATTCATTGTATTATTATTATTTCACTTTTTTTAAATTTTCTCATTATTACGTTTTTTTATAGTATCAAAATTGCATTATACAATTAAAAAAAAATTAAAAACGGTGAACTACCGACCGCGGAGCAAGGCCCAAGCGATCGGTGGCCAGGGCTGCAGAGACCTCTTGACGATGCGTGCACAGTCCAGAAGTACCGCCTTCTGTATCCAGCACTTGATCCAACAATCTAGCGAGAGCCTCTTCAGATGGTGGTGGAGGCTCTTATTTTAGTATTGAAATTTTACGTATTATGACTACGTATATAAACAACTTCATAAAACTACGAAATAATTAGGATCCTTCTTTGTGAATCGGTTGTTTTATAACTATTTATTAGACAAAATAGCAGGGAACAAAAACTGAGATTGCTCCAATTAAATAGCAACAACACCTACGCCCCAAACGAAGCCTCTTAAAACAAAACCGATTATTGATTAAAGCTCCACCCTTGACCGAGCCATTTTGTTTTATAAAAATACCATGAACCAATTTCAAGTCATGGTTTGTTGTTCACCTATTATACTTTAATAAAGTTTTGAACTTTTAGAATGGAAGTTCCTTAAAGTTGGGACTCAGCTTGTTACTTAAGACAATTTACGACCTGAGGGACTTTAGAAAAGGTTTATGGCACCTGTTCTGTCCATTTAGCGGTGGTGATCCCAAATGCAATAAAAACTGGATAATAGACAAGTTAAAACAAAGTATCTACTGTTGCCGCTTTGTTTTTGGCAATGTGTAATCTCACTTTTTTTTGCAGATGTAACGTGTTTCCGCCTAATTACGTAATTTTCAAATAATCATCGTTATTAAAGTTATTAACTTTAAAATCAGGAAATTTACTCACTTATCACCCTATTATTAATTACGGCCTTACCTGGTTGGCAATTTTCTCATTTTGTAATGCGTACATTGCAATGTTAGGGAAAATGAGAAAGTTTTTACATCGTTTTTAGTTACTGTAATAATAGACTTACAAAGCGTTAAAAGTACTTGAGTTATTTATCAAACCACTTACTACTTTGGGAGAAAATAAATCTTTTTTACCTATATTATAACAACATCTCTCTTAATAGATTCAGGCGTTACTTTGCGGAAATCCATATTATACTAGAAATATTGAATTACTTTGACCGAGCGTCGGACTATCAACGTCTCCTGAGGATGCCTCGTAGAGAGGCGAAACACGTGTCGAGCGGTATTTTTGGTGGTGGTGGTGGTGGTTGTAGTAGCGTTTGTGTTGCTTATTTTATTATATGCGGAGGGAGGGTGGGAATATTGCATGAACAAAAAAAAAGAGAAAAATTCAACACAAGCGCCGCTATTTGCACGATTTTACCCTACTGTTTTCGCGGAATAGCAAAGTAATTCAATATTTCTAGTAACATCTCTCTATCTCTCTCCCTTTGCAATTTTTTGCAAAGAACGATAAGACCATACGTAGCTATATAGAAACCAGTCCAGTTGAATTAAGACTAAACATATTACGATAAACACAAACCAGGCATTTAAAAAAATAAAAGTAGGCACTTATTTATTGCGTCACCTAAATATTTATACTGTGACAAAAACTCCGTCCTCAACTTTACTTCCACAAAATACCTACGTATTAAAGAATTATGGTCTTTAGCCGATCTGATAACACCGTGTACCGATGACAAACGGACGGACCGAATAACTGATGTGGGTCCCACCAAATTTATGTCAACGGCACGGATTTGATTACATTTCACGAAATATTTCAAGTCAGTAGTTTTTTAATTATATTGATGAAATAAGTCAGATAATCGTCCGAAAGCCATTTAAAACTGGTAAGTTATTTTTTATTTCAATCAGATGTTTACTGTATTTTGCAAGCATTTAAAGATCTTTGTCGTAAACATAAACGTCTTTGTAGTCATGAAAATTGTGATAAGTAAGTCCATGTCATTACATACATACATTTTAAATTTCAAATCACCGTAGTTATTAATACAGATGTTATTCTATAAAATAAAGCTAAATAGTGAGTCGAACAAAATAGCCTCTCTGTGTTGAAAGTAAGGATTTCAGTCACGATCGGTCCTTTACTTAATCTTAAATCGATACTTCCAAAGTAAAAGTAATAGACCAAAATCGGGTCATAATTTTACCGTCTTATCCCTGTCCACTTTACTTAATTCGACATTAGACATTATTACCTTTAACCGAAGAGACACGGCGCCAAGATGATTTCAAATTATCTCGTCCATAATCTCAAAATATCGGATGACAAAGAATGGACTGTTTATTACAAAATAACGATCTAACGGCGGCTATGAGTAGACACCCGAAAATAAAACGATAGTCGATAGCTAACTAGACGTATAAAATAACAGTCCAAAAAAGGTTTAAGATTAGAATCGAAAAGTATTTTATGTTGAGGAAACGACGATAGCGTGTGTTTAAAGGTTAACGATTCCTATCAATTAAGGTTATGGGTGGACTCGACAGTTCTGTCGGCGGGACCCCCACTGTGCGAGGATTCGCACCTGTCCCTTTTGGTTTCGTTTTTCACGTCAGCGGCACCCAGAATCGAATACAGGTGCAAACTGATGGCTCTTGTAGGGTTACCATTTATGATCAGATACAAAATTGGATACATTGTAACTCGCTCACTCTCTTTTATTATTGGAGGTTAATTGGGCCATATATGTGCCGCTTCGACCATTGCTGATCTATTGTGGCAGCCCTTCGGTTTGGCTAGTGCTGGCCTCGGCAGGGGTGGTCCGCTAGCGGCCCTTTCCACCTTGTGCTCAGACCCTTACCGTAAGAGCATCGGTTATCGCAATTCACACTCAGATAATGTACATAAGTTAGAAAAACTCATTGGTACATGGCAACGGCTTGGATTCGAACCCGGACCTCACAAACACGAGTCGACATCCTTAGCCATTAGGCCACCGACGCTCTTCGCTTACTCTAACTTCTACATTCTATATTGTTTAATTTATAAGTAGTTGTACAGTTTTAGATACTATATAAAGTTTAGTATAGAGGGTATTCGCATGATCGATATAACATGGAATTCAATCATAGTTATGATTGATAATATATTGCGCGAATGTACTAAACTGGTAAAACTTTTCAGAAAGAAAGCTTTATTGATGTTAAACGAGGAATAATGGAGTTTCGTTATTCTTTCCAACTCACTACAAACTACCGTATAATAATGGTTATTTTAACTCAAAGTCAGTACAATTTTTCTTTTGATTATACTCAGAGTGTATCTCGAGAAGGAAGTTTCATTGCCATGAATATTAATTTTCTGATCAAAACAAACAGTCCTGAATAGATTTGGAAGCTTGGCTACCTGTTAAGTTTTCCTTGTCATAACTGCATGTTAATTTATTGATATGATAATTTTAACGAATTGAATCAGTATCCTACTGGGTTGAGTGGAACAAATAGGTTTGACGGTGATTCTTCCCGAAACCAATTCATTTTGTTGACACGCTAATTAAATTCAGTTTTTATTATCCTTTTGTGATCATAATAGGAATGCCAGGTTTTTTGTTATGAAGTCTTTAACTTTTACGTATATTGATTGGTTTGAAATCTATGATAACATACAATGTTCAAACTTAAAACAGTGACAAATAATTCAGTTATGATCTCTCACTAAAAATATCCTAAATTCTACGCTCAACCACTAAACATACCTCATAATGAAAGCATTTCAAATGGCGAAATAATTAAAATGGTTTCATAATAAAATTTACCGTTGCGACTATTCTGCTGACGAAACTTATACAAAACTTTGACTCGAACGCAACTACTTTAAAATATGTTGTTGATTCATATACTTGATTCTGCATTGTGGTTGGATTTAAGTTCTACAATAGCTATGATACCAGGATAGGTGTGGTGTAAGGAACTCGATTCTGTCTTCCGTCGGTTTCTTAATTTACTCAAACACTCTAACTTAGTGAAGTGATACTATATAAGAGTTTTCCTCGGTGACAGTAATGTTTTCATTTAGTTCAAGATAATTGTATCTGTTCTCTTGGATGAAGAACCCAGCCCCGTTGAGTAGATTGGTAGATAATTGCATCTTAGAAAGGGCTTTCTTGATATGTTTGACGCTATGCACGTCTAGATTTAGATAAAACTTACAAAACGTACGAAATACATCTTATCCTTTCGAAATTACACCAGATTTTATTTATTTACGCATATTTATTAGCTTGACTTGTATTTTATTATATCTATATATATAAAAATGAATTGCTGTTCGTTAGTCTCACTAAAACTCGAGAACGGCTGAACGGATTTATCTTATCTTAGTCTTGAAATGTTCGTGGAGGTCTAGGGAAAGTTTAAAAGTACATAGGTTACTTAAATTATTATTCTTCGCAGACGAAGTCGCGGGCACCAGCTAGTCTACAAATATATAGAATCAATGTTTAATACTACCTATTTACTTATTTTATTATGAAGCTCTAGTGATATCATTTACCGATCCTTGGTTATTATTATTCAATATTGTGGTACGTTAATTTGCGGGTCTCCTAACTAAAAAATATTTAATCAACGGCTATACAGTCCACTTAAAACATATTTAATTTGCTTTAATTCTATATTTTTCTATTAAAAATAGAAAACCTTTTTCCTACGTCTGAATCGTAATCATAATTGCAAACGAATTTTAAAAGTTTGTTTCATTTTAATTTTGCTGTCTACTTTACCAGTAAGTTCCACTTGATACTTGCTTACTCAAACTTTGTATTTCCTACTCATAGGAACGGTTAAGCTTGACTAAGTTTTTCAAGCCACAGTTAAATCTCCAGGAGAATTAAATTTTATGTTAATATTTTTAAAGTGGATTTTTTAAACTAAATTTCAGGGGCTTAAGTTGGCTCTTACTACACATACAATATTTTTAAAATAGGTATACATGAACCTTTTTGTTTTCAATATTGTTCTTTTGAGTCAATGTTTGATTAAAAAGCTTTTACATAGGCCCAATGTTTGAACTAGATTTTCGTTTGAAATATTTTAAAATATGATTTGAGTGAGAAGACGAATACAAACACGAGCGGCGATAAATAAAAATTGCAGAACAGTATTGGAATTTGAAACATTCTAACAAATAACCGAAGTTTGCATGGAATTTATCATATTAAAGATCCCATAGTTGCCTCCGGCCTTTTAATAAAGTCAAGGAAGTCTTAAAAGTTATTATTAACTTAATATTAATAGTCCATACTGAGTTATGTAAGGGACGCCCAGCAAATATTTACGAATTTTCATAGATGTCGGGTCGTTACAAATGAAAATGTTAAGGAAAGATCGAAGAATCAGATACATATTTTTTCGGAAATTATATCTTGAGAACCAACAGAGTAAATATATTTACTCTGTTGGTTCTCAAGATATAATTTCCGAAAAAATATGTATCTGATTCTTCGATCTTTCCTTAACATTTTCATTTGTAAGACGCAGAACTGTGGTATAATTTTTATAAGTTCCTTTTTTGAACTGGGTAATAAAAAAGGATACATTCAAAAAGCGCTTATTTACGAGTTTATTTTTAAGTCACAAAGGCCCGTGGGTCACGTGGGTGCAGTTTGAGCGGGAAACATTTCGGATTGCTGCTCAGGGACGTATTACATTTTGAAAAGCGACAAAGTTTCTGAGCTAAGATCGGAATAGTACTTTTTAACTCCTTTAAATTTTGCTCTCAAGCCGACTTTGCTAGTCGTTCAGGCCTTTCTGCGTTATTTGGTAATAACTTAATTTTTTATTCTAAATCTTATCCCAAATTGATAATTCATAATTGATTGTTGGAATTTCTATTACAGTAACACAAACTCTTCATACTTAAAAAATATTTTCTACTTTTTAGTTCGGTTTGCTATTAATGCGTGTTTTTTTAGGTTTTTTTAAATATAATTTACACGAAGACTAAAAAAAACACGCCCTTGTCAGTATAACGCACAAAAAAAAGATTTGCCTGCCCTAGCGAGGTTGGCACAAGGATATTTAAGTTAAACCGTCTTATCTCTAAGTGCGACTCTCTCACACTAGTGCCGACGAAAGAGATAGAGATAAACGGGCTTTACTTATCCCCGTGTCTGGCATGCTAGGCCCGCTGTGGTCATAAACTACTAGTTTAAGGAATCGTATTTGAAGAAAACCATTAACTCACTGACACAGAAGACATACAGAGTAATTTGAATTAAGAAAGCAATACAGATTCCAAATGTTGGTGAAATAACACTGGTTCAGCATAATGCTGAGACATTAGACACTTCTGCAGCGCTGATTTTCCACCAGCACCTATGATTCACGGACCGATATACAAACATACTACTAAAATTAAACATAACATTAGTATTGTTATTTTATTTTGTTTACTTACCTCTATCAGGACTGCATTTATACTAAGTTTAATAGTAGTGTAACATGTTTTCCGTGTTGAGGGCCTGGAGATCCGTATTACAGGATCGCTCCTATTTCGGACTCCAGTTCTTCACAAGGGTTCTCCCTAAATCAAAGGTAAGTACTATGTATCATAATATCCCTTGTAAGGTGAAATAAATTAAATTTTGATTGATTGAACTATTTATTTATATTACGGTCTTCCTCATTATGTGTAATGTATAAAAAATTACGGATAAATCACTTCCCCTATTTGTTGTCCGAAAGCCTACATCGCTAGACTAAATATTAGACATGGCGAATCAGAAGTTTCAAACAAGAAACAAAAAAGCTCATTCCTAAATAAGCTATTATTTAAGTAGTTCATTCCAGCCAGTATTGTCTGACGTGTCACACTGCGGACAGGCGACGTCCGCGGGCCTGCCCGGGAAATAGAAGCGTTACGTTTATTCTGGGAATAACGTAAATTATTCGGACCACTGAGCTTGCTTATAAATAATAAAAAGTGTTTTCTTTTCAGGAAAATTAAGTACACTATTGTAATCGACCGAGCGAGCGAAACGTCTACGTTTCAGCTTTGGCTAAAATGCTTTCGTATGTCTGTCCGGGTTTCCATTTGTTCTCTTCTACAGTTTGCATTTCTCAGCTGATTCTCGTCAAATTTTGTGAGCAGGTTCATGAATTAGGTATATAGAATATTTATGTCGAATCAGTTTTTCGATGTTTTTCAAAATGGCGGAGATTTGGGGGTTTACAGTTTTCCAACGGCAAAGTTAAGTTTGTCGCGAGGTCTGCAGCTCACGTAGCCACTACTATATTTCTGATACAAGTCAGACAACATTCCAGTTTTCGGATAATTTAACCTTGACATCTAGATAATAATTTTGGTTGCTAGTCTTGAAATATCCTAGAAGCTTAGGTAATTCCCTCTGTTTTCCAAAGTTGAAAAATAACGTTCCAAAAATTCCCAGCCATAACTAACAATACCAATAAATAACGACAAAGCGTAAATTATAACTCGTTTACAAAATAATCCATGCATTTAAACTGTTCGCAACAGTTTATTCCAATATCCGGTGTAGGCGCCACGACTGGCCACTTCCGCCGGGCGCGCGTTTGCTTTGGCCACTGTTAAACCAGAGTTGCATAAATCGATTTTTTTGGTGGAGCCATTTCGCACTGGTTGAATATTACGCTTTATATGCTAACGCCACTAATTCTAATGGAATTGTGTTTTGAAGGCTAATATGAACGTGTTGAAAACGCCACTATAGGTGATTATGCTTAAATCGCCTGGAATTTTTATACAAGAAGAGTAATCTATACATATAATAAAATCATAAAGTGGAAAAAGTCTGTTTGAAGATAACAATGTAAAAATGCCATGGGGGGCTTCAGAATGAGCAGCAGAACAAATCCCAATCGTTTTTGAATTTCATGTCTGTTTGTCTGTTTGTCCGTTTGTATGATTGTATGTTCGCGATAAACTTTAAAACTACTGGATGGATTTCAATGCGGTTTTCGATAATATTTTTTTTTTTTTTTTTTTATATTAAGAGGGGGGCAAACGAGCAGGCGAGTTGCCTGATGGTAAGCAATCACCGCCACCCATGGACACCCGCAACACCAGGGGAATCACGGATGCGTTGCCGGCCCTTTGAGAAAGGAGTAGGCTCTTTTTTTGAAGATCCCTAGGTTGTATCGGTCCGGGAACGTTGCCGCTGCAAGCTCATTCCAAATTCCTACCGTACGTGGCAAAAACTGCCGCAAAAAACGTACGGTAGTTGACTGCCACCGATCTAGGTGGTGAGGGTGAAAGGTTAGTTTGTTGCGAGTAGTTCGATGGTGGAACTTGGCAGCAGGTAATAACCCGAACAATTCCTCGGAACACTCCCCATAATAAATGCGGTACAGGATGCAAAGAGATGCAACATCCCTCCGCAGGGCCAATGGGTCAAGCCGATTGGAAAGCAACCGGTCATTAACAATTCGAGCAGCTCTACGTTGTATGCAGTCAAATGGAAGGAGTTGATATTGGGGCGCTCCAGCCCAGAGATGGGAACAGTATTCCATATGAGGCCTAACCTGCGCCTTGTAGAGCTGTAGGCGATGGGCTGGCGAGAAATACTGACCCGCTCTATTGAGCACTCCCAATTTTTTCGAAGCTAATTTAGCTTTTCCTTCCAGATGACCACGGAATTGAACGTCACTCGAAATGTCAACACCCAGGATCCCAATAGACTGTTTAGCGTCAAGAGGAATTCCTTCGAAACAAGGCGATACATCAAAGGGATATTTTTTAGCGGAGAACGCGCAAACTTGTGTCTTCAGGGGATTAAATTGGACTAGGCTCAGTCTGCCCCAATCTGCGACATGCTTCAGCATAGCCTCAATTTCGGACACAAGTTTGTTCCGGCTTTCAATGACGTGTTCCCGAAATATGCTCCTGTGACCGGTGTATAGAGTATCCCCAGTACTGTCGTCCGCATAGCAATGAATAGTGTTGTCCAGCAACATGTCATTGATATGCAGAAGAAACAGTGTAGGGGATAGGACACACCCTTGAGGGACACCAGAATTCACAGGCTTTAAATCGGAGCATGATCCATCAACTACCACTTTAATGCTCCGATTGGAAAGAAAACTGGCGACCCAAGAACATAATTCCTCAGGAATCCCGTAAGCAGGAAGCTTGGCGAGAAGAGCTCTATGCCAGACCCGATCGAAGGCTTTTGCAATGTCCAAACTAACTGCTAAAGCCTCTCCCTTACTCTCGATTGCCTCGGCCCAACGATGAGTAAGGTATACTAGAAGATCACCAGCTGAGCGGCCCCGACGGAAACCGTATTGGCGATCGCTAATCAGCTGGTGCTCCTCCAGATACCTTAAGAGCTGGCAGTTGATAATGGACTCCATTATCTTGGAGAGTAGAGGGGTGATGGCAATCGGCCTGTAGTTGGACGGGTCCGAGCAATCGCCTTTTTTAGGGATCGGGTGTACGAGAGCTGTCTTCCAGGAACACGGGACAACGCCAGATGAGTAGGACAGCCGGAAAAGACGCGTAAGAACCGGAGCCAACTCAGGAGCACACGTCTTGAGCACGATTGGTGGTATTCCATCAGGTCCAGTCGACTTGTGGATGTCGAGGGAAAGAAGCACTTTGCGAACAGATTTTTGCAGAAACCGAATGTTCTGCATAGAGTGAGCACACCCTAAGATGGACTGCGGTGTGATTCCCCCGTCATTCAAGGTCGAGTTGGATGCGAAAAGAGAGCCAAGAAGATCAGCTTTCTCTTTCGCCGTGTGTACCAAAGAATTGTTATTCGTGCTCAAAGGTGGAAAGGACGGCTGACAGAAATTCCCAAGGACAGCTTTGGCGAGAGACCAAAAAGCACGTGTTCCCGAAGGAAGACGCATTAGTCTCTCGCCAATTCTACCGATGTATGATGACTTCGCCTTGGCAATATCCCTCTTGAAGGACCTGGAAGCAGAGTTGAACCTCTTCTTGTAAACGGTGGTATTTGGATCCTGAGACGCTGCCGCTTCAGCCCAAGCTCGGTAACATTCTTGCTTTTGGTGGGATGCCAATTTGCAAGAACGACCAACCCAAGGCTGAGAACTGCCACCGATGCGAACCACAGAGTTTGGAATAAATAATTCCATTCCCTGAAGGATCACATCAGAGACAGAATCAGCGCCAGCGTCAGGATCATTCGTCTTGAAGCAAACCCTCTGCCAAGGGTACGACGCAAAGAAAGTCCGCATCCCATCCCAGTCCGCTGACCTATAATGCCAGACACGACGGCTAGCTGCAAATTTAGAGCGAGAGGGTCTTGTGAGAGGCACAGTGCTACGAATCAGACAATGGTCAGACGAGCCTAGCGGTGCGTCAACAGAAACCCGATATGTGTCTGGATGGGAGGTCAGCAGAAGGTCCAGTAAAGAAGGAGTGTGTTCGACCACGTCTGGAACCCTCGTAGGCGAGGAAACCAGCTGGGTCAGACCATAGGCCAAGGCAAAGTCATAAACAGATCTCCCCGCATGGTCAGTTAAGCGCGACCCGAGCCAATCGGCGTGATGGGCGTTAAAGTCGCCCAAAATCACGATCTCCATATCCAGGAACACTTCAGGTAGGACATAGGCTATAGAAACTTTTGGAAATTAAAGTGGAAGGGGGTAAAAGAGGGGGTGGAAGTTAGTATGCTTAAAACTGTTTGGATGAGTTTATTAACTTAAAACTTAGTATAAATACTCTTCAAAATAGAAAAATAGGTATGCGGTATAAGACAATATGAAACTACCCGTAAAAATAACTAGGTACCCCTAACAATTGGAAAAACCGATTCCATTTGTTTATCGACTTGAAACTTGGTATAAATGCAGTTCAAAACAAACAATTAGGTAGGTAACCGTTTCTAAAATAAATTATTGTGTGTGTGTGTTTGTATATGTTTGTAACAACTTAGCTCCATATGGCTGAACGTATTTTCATGAAACGTCGTATATAGTTAGACCTTAGCTTCTGGAATAGAAAATAGGGTCATTTTTGTCCCAAATAACTCAAAAGTTGTTGAGAGTATAATTACAACCGAATTCCATGCGGACAAAGTCGCGGGCGGAAGCTGGTATTGAAATATTGTCCTTGTCATACATAAAACAAATAAAATAATTTCAAATGAATGCAACAAAGGACCTGGATTAAGTTCTAGAGCTCGATAGTTCCGACGAGTTTCCGACCGCAGCGCAACTTGTATAAAATGCAAAATTGCAAACTTATCCACCGAACCCCATCCATGGTTGAATGCCGTTGCTACACTACAGTCGGTTTCTAAAGAATGTTGCATTTTCCTTTGAAATGGACGAAATCGCTCGACCACCGCACCCCGGAAGCCGCGTCTTTGCCCGGATATTGAAGGGTAAACTGCGACCGTCTCCGAGCTTTGAATGCAACCTTTATTCATCCACGCTGTGTATTTATCGATAATCTCAGCCACCACGTACGATTTATTCCAGTTACTGAAGTTTATTTGCTGGTATCGGAATAAAAAAACGTTAGCTATGTTTCCTTAATTTGCTACTTGTAGAATTATTTTGTAGGTATTATTTTGTGGTATTAGGAGTAGGGCTTTTGATTGATTTGATTATTTTATTAATCTTATCGCCAACCTTCATCTCCCGAGGCCTAGGGATCTTCATCTTGGTGGCCAAAATAATGCGGTCAAGGTTCAATACTGTAGAACTTTTTCAAGCGGGTAATTATTATTTGAATGTTACTCCAGTGACGTCACGTGCATCTCTCTCCGGGATGGCCCGCCCTTAGGCTATTAATCACCGGCCAGTCAACATGTAGACCTGCTGTGCCCACGTTTCTGTAAGGAAATATTATTCGCATAATTCACCTTGGAAAAAATTACGTTTCTTATTAATTTATATATGTTTTTAAACTACGCTTGTCTAAAGCGCCCTAAATAAGCATGGTTTTGACTGAGCTTAGCCTCATCCGTTATGGAATTCTTAAATAATAAATATGTCGATATGTCGACATACGCAATCTTTGACATATGAACGTGCACAATAAAGCAATGATATATATCACTTAATTATTTAATCCTATACAATTTAGTTTAGTGTAATGTAGTGTTATTTAATTGTTGAAATCATGAATGTAATTTAAGGGGTATAATTTCCTTGTTGACAATGTATGCTTAGTATAAATAAATTACTCCTCTGCTGCACTGGGAGTGGAGAAACACGAGTAGCATAGAATGCGTGCAGATGCTTATCATCCTTAGCATGTCGTAAAAGTCGACTAAGGGACGGGTCCTCTCCAACGTGGTGGACTACCTGTATGGGCGATGGGCTGATCACCTGTCACCACATGGTTCATCATACCATCTTAGGACTAATTCATCGAACGTGGCCACAGGTAGTCTTGTGGCTCTGCCCACCCCATTAGGGATTTCGCGCGTGATGTTTATGTATGTATGTATGTATAAATAAATGATCTATCATTTTTTTATTTGGAGTGAAAAGATATTTCGTTCCTGATCCCATTGTTAGTATTTACATAAATCATTTACATTTTTTTCAACCGGATATCCGAATATAATTCAAGTCACGAAAATATCAATCAAAACATATAAGGATAAAATCCCACTCATCTGCAAAAACTAAAACGCCCATGGTTCTTATTCCTTTAGCTAATTATGACGTAATACAACACGAAACAGTAGTTTTGGATCAAATATCGCCGCTACTTAACGCGTTTCGCTACTGGGTGTGGCTCGAAAATTATTTAGTCGTTGCGAGTTCATGGTGGAACTCAGGCCTTAAAGTAAAAAAATAAGAATGGAAACGGAATTGAAAACAATGCCTATTGTCAAAAAGGAGGGTCTTTAATTCATTTTTTTTTCAATCTGAACTATAGCGTTTTGACTGCAACATACCTACTAGACTCATAAAATTTTGACTGATGTTTCGGCAGGAATCCAGGGTTTAGTAACGATTAGACAAATTGTTTATTTCGATTATTATTATAAATATGAGCTAGAAATAAAAGTGAATATTGGCTTTTAAAATAATATTAATATTATAAGACGACATCTTTGTAATCACTTAAGACTCATTTGACTGATTAGTAGACGCACTAGGGTTTCGTGACTAATTCAGAGCGAAGGAAACTTCTAAAGGAAACAATTTTAGGATCAAAGAGAGTTCAGTATGAAAACGTTTTCGAAATTAATTAATACAGCATCTTCCTACCTTTTTGTAACTCAATTTGTGAAATTACTTTGGTAGCTTTACATTATCAAATTAAATTTTTTGATGCCCTGCAGTGATGTTTGATATGGATATACACTAAAATTGATATAAAATTTGGCTTTTCCAATTTTATCTTGAAATAAAAACATCATTTCAATTACTAGCATTTTATTTTTGAATATGTATGAAATATGAATTTTACACATAATAAACACCTGGCAGTTACATCTTTTATCACTTTTTGTCATTACCGTAACATCTGTTATTTCAGTCTCATTAATACCAAGTATTTCCTGAGTATTTCACAATATAACTTACGGCAAAACACATTATTCTACAAATAAGTGTAAAAAGCTTTCCGTCGGACAAAGCAGAGATAAAGCTAAGGAAAGCGTGTAAAAAAATGACGAACAAGTCAATTACACGTGATCCCTCGGGCTCCGGATAATTGATGTACGGATGCTGACAAGACTTTTTTCGATAAGCGGAATGACCAGAGTTAATTTGGTGATTAATACTCTCTTTTTGCTCGTGTCTAGAACTAGATAGGGCATCTAATATCAATTCAATCAATGATCGATTCATTATCTGATCTTTCACTTTATGAAGTAAATAATACAACATTTGAAATTACTATATTCAGGAGTGTTTTTTTGTTTGTTGTTATTCACGCGGAGACTATACATCTCCCTTATTAGTTGTATACGATAATTAATTTGTGCCCATTAGGTTTATTTGTTGCACTTTTTATGTTAGTTTTAGTTATATGTAATTTTAAAGTGGAAAAAAGACTTACTGCTGAGTTTCTTGCGGCGTTTCTTCTCAGCACATGTCACCTTTCGAAGCGATGGTAGATTCAGACATTTAAAAGAGCCCGTGAGACCTACTTGCAAAATAAATATTTTCATTTTCATTTTCATTTTCATTTTCAGTGCTTTTTGTGTTTGTGACCATAAAAAATCCATTAAATTGCCCTCCCTAAAGCTAGGCCAATAACTATGCACGATTAACTATCAAACTCTCAACCATTCGTTCGCATCAAAATTAACGAGATTGGTGGAATATTTCTCTTTATCTATAGAATCGGCAATCGGCATCGGGTGGAAATCTTTTCTAAGCAACTGGCCAGGAAAATGACTTAGGCAAAATTTTGCACCAGTTACCTCGACTAATGAACCTGACGTCCGAAATGACTCTTCTAAATGCGAAAGGAAAAGTAATAGAGTATGCTTAGTATATTATTTATCAACTTGTCTGTATGTATATATATGTATTTATTTATTTATGTATACAAATTTGTTATTTGTGAGTAAATTGAGGATATGTTTTAACTTGAATTTTGGACCACCTGCCAAAGTTAAACTATTTCGTTCATTCTTTTCTCTGTTGTAGTTGTCTGGAAGACATCACTATTTAGTGATTAGACCGCCTATAGTTCCCTAACTTTATTTTATTAGTGTATGCTTTTCTGTTATTTTCGTGGTGTTAATAAAGATTATTGTATTGTATTGTAATAACTTTAAGTAATTTTCACATTTAGCATATCACTAAAAGACCCCGCACACTAGCGTCTTTCGAGCGTCGGCGTCTTATCAGTGTCAACGTGACGTTCGCGCCGCGGTGCTACGACGCCAGCGGCGTCTTTCGAGCATCGGCGTCTTTCGACCATCGGCATCTTGTCAGCGTCAACGTGACGTTCGCGCCGCGGCGCCGCGACGCCAGCGGCGTCTTTCGAGCATCGGCGTCTTGTCAGCGTCAACGTGACGTTCGCGCCGCGGCGCCGCAACGCTAACGGCGTCTTTCGAGCGTCGGCGTCTTGCTAACACCCGCACAGTGTCGACGCAACGCTCCCGCACAAGACGCTGACAAGACGCCGACTCTCGAATGACGCTAGTGTGGGGGGAGTCTCTAAAACATCATTCTAGATTTCAGTAAGACGAAGTACAGTGCCACGTTCATTTTGATTTTATGCATAATCTCAGTCTTTTATAAAAAGATTATGAGGCATGGGTCCAATTCGAAACGGTGTCCGCTAAATTTAAGATTGCCTAAACTTAAAATAAGAGACGTCAAACTCGATTTTGTATAGCTCCAAGGTTCAAAATCGAGTCACACGTTTCTTATTTCAAATTTAGCGACTTCTAAATTTAGCGAAAACACGTTCGAATTGGCCCCATTATCTTTATTGTGGTAAATGTATAAGAATAACAGGGCCTTTCATGACAAATGGTTGATTATAAGCATTATAAGCAAATAAGTCCGTTAGATCCGCCACCGGTGTGCTGATATTGCAAATTCCTTTGATATTGTACGGACTTTACTTGTGGATTGCGGACTCCAATATTAATTGAAAAAGAAAAGCAAAATTTCTTAAAATAACTACTTACATACTACACGTACATTTGAAATGACCGTGACAATGACAATCAACCAGAGTAATACACTTTTTTCTATTATTTGTTAAAAAAATAATAATTCTTGCATGCCACCACCACTCTATACCTCCCGCTTTTTATATCGGCGTAAAAGTTTGCAACAAGCCCGTTATAAACGATTGACTCAATGACTTGAGCAAGTAACGCCCCAAACCGGCCGCCGTACGACTAACGATCTCTATTATTTACTGACAAATATCACGGAAACTCGCGAGAACGAGCGATCGTAGCTTTTCATTTGCTCCGATTTGGCTCCACACTACGGCACACTACAAACGAGTCTAATTCAAACAACGGTGAACGTTTGTTCCGACGTGTGTAGTTCTGTGCTAATCGAGATCGTATTATGCAATGAAAGCTTTTCTGAAACAAACGTAAAATAGCAGGAACATGGAATTAGTAGCTTTAAAAGGTGTGGACGCATAATGCCCTAAATCTGGAAAATGTCTAAAACGCAGAATGGCCTAAACGTAGTTTGACCTAAACGCAGAATGGCCTAAGCGCAGTATGTCCTAAAATGAAAATGAAAATGAAAATATTTATTTTGCAAGTAAGCCACCTGGGCTCTTTTACATGTCTGAATCTACCAGCGCTTCGAAAGGTGACATCTGCTGAGAAGAAACGCCGCAAGAAACTCAGCAGTAAGTCTTTTTTCAACTTTGGCAGTACAGTTTTATCTAAAAACTAAAACAAAATGTGCGACATAAAAACCTAATGGGTACAAATTAATTCTAATAAATAACTAATAAGGGAGATGTATAGTCTCCACGTCTGGAAAAGTTAAGTGACTTAGAGATGTAAAAAGTCTCTAAGGGTCATAATAATAAAATAAAAATTGAAGCAAAGAAACATCTAAATAGATTAATCTAGGTTAAATGGAGGTGTAGACAGTCTCCACGGTCAAGTATAAAGATGGAGATGTAAGGTCTCCAAATATCAAAAGAAACAATTTGAAATATAACATTTCATGTCCTAACAATACAAATATACGAATATGAAAAAGTATCAAATATAGTATAGAGAACACTATGAAGTCTCTCTAGTCAGGTTCAGATATCGCACAAAACTAATAAATTAAACACTAACCAATTTAAATGGTCCTTGCGAGCATGAACCGTCCGGACCCCACAGACAGCACCCGTTCACGAGTATGACGCGTATCTCAGCCATCGTCTCCCTCAACCATGTTTTAGGGAAGGTGGCGACCCGATCAACGACGCCGCCGTAAGCAAAGACCTAAACGCAGAATGGCCTTAACGCAGAATGGCCTAAACGCAGTAAGTCCTAACTTTTTTGTGTAACCCGATCATTTGTTGTCTCTGTCTTTATTGGCCTAATGCTTTTTCGGTCATATGCCCCGGAAAAGACATTTTGCGTCTAGGAAATTTCGCGACTAAGGCACGTTTAGGACATTTCGTGTCTAAGGCATTTTGCGTCTAGGACATTTTGTGTCTAGGGCGTTTTGCGACTAGGACATTTTACGTCTAGGGCGTTTTATGTCCTTAAAATAGGGCATTATACGTCAAAAGGCTTTAAAATAAGTCAAAAGAAATAGCCGTATCATCATCGATTGTCATCAATGTATCGATGAAATTATGACACCGGCTTTTTTGTTCAAATTATCATTTTGTTTACACTACGTACTTTTTGAAAAACCCAAGCATATTATTTTTGCGTATTACCAGAATTTATTTGAACTCAATTATTTTCGTGGAAGAGTGTTCTTTGATCTAGTGGATTATGTAACTTAATAACAGTAAATTAATGTGCATACACTTTATTAAATATAACGTGAAGAGCAATTAGATTTGTAAGTGTAAGTGGGTAATAAGATAGACTTTAATTAATCTGCCTAAGTAAAGGCAAAGGATCTCTCGGATATATAAAGCTGCTGAATGAAGAATGAAGATCCCGCCCCCTGTGTGGCGATCAATCAATTTACGCAAAGTGACGGCATTGAGCTCGTTTATAACAATTGTGAGCTTTATCAGTGTATCTGTAAGTGTATTTCCGAATAAATAAATCACATCGATTCCGGTAATTCATCAAAACTCAGTTCAACGCGACTCATAGACGTCACGGGCTGTATTTGATAGCTAATTTGTTTTCTAAATTGTGGAAATATGGACTGAGGCGGTTCCTTTGAAATAAGTTAATTAAATGTTTTCACTCTTTTTCATTTTCATATAATAAGCTAACAAGCCTTTTGTTGGGGTTTTACATTGTGTCGCTTTTAATAGTATTTCGTCACGCTATTAACCAATAAAGTTAAAAATATATATATATATATAATTGGGACATTGTGTCGTAATAGTAACACCTATGTGATTCTTGTGTTTTTTAACGGATTCTCATATCATTATAGTCTATCGCTCACAAGAATCTAATGGTTGATTAACTTAGGTACTATTGGCCGAATTCAGAAATGCCACTTAAGCATTTGAGTAGATATTGAATAGGTAGTTAAATGACCCTCAACTAGTTGTCAACCTATACAGAAACGTCACTGAAACGTCGCTTTAATTAAACATCCATTTGAGTGGCCTTTCTGAATTCGGCCGTATGAGTGCGGTAAGGCTTTGATACATACATACATACATACATCACGCCCGAAATCCCTAATGGGGTGGGCAGAGCCACAAGACTACTTGTGGCCACGTTCGATTTATTAGTCCTAAGATGGTATGATGAACCGTATGGTGACAGGGGATCAGCCCATCGCCCATACAGATAGTCCACCATGTTGGAGAGGACCCGTCCCTTAGTCGACTTTTACGACATGCCAGGATGATAAGCACCTGCACGCATTCTATGCTATTTCTTCACTCCCAGTGCAGCAGAGGAGCAGGAGGGCTTTGATTCAACTAGCATTTTATCATTTCATTGACGAGGTGACATTTGACACAATTCATTATTTTTGTGAAAAGCAAAATAGTTCCATAAGTTTTAAGAGTATTATAGAAATTAAATCAAACAGTTCTGTTTTTTTCTCCTCCCACACGCTCTACCGCGGTTGTAAGTGTTCACTGTTTGATTATGAAACTATTAATTCAGACTATAAGGATAAAGTTATTCGGTTCAAATTTGAATGTCGACATCGCTGATCAGCCGTTGCGCATGTTAAAGAATCACATCTCTGGTCATTATTATGTACATTGAAAAGTGAACTTTAAAGGTTTTGCGTAAAATCGATATGCGGTTCAATTTCCCAGTATCTCAGTGGAGCACAAACGACGAGCCTCGTTAGTGCAAAGACGCCGCTCATTGGATTAATTAGTTCTACGTTCGGGGGAACACGCCGCCATACTTTCGCCGTATCGCTACCGAATGAAGGCCGGTTGAGTAAGTGACCGTTAAAGCGCTTCATTACTGAAATTTAGTAAGTTCTTAGTACCCAAGAATTTTTCTGCAATGCGCTAAAATTGCTTTTTTTTTGTAGCAATCCATGTTTAGTGAATTTTAATTCAGCCTCAGTGCTTTTATTCTTTATATATTAGATTAGATTAGATTTATTTATTTCTCAATATAATATTACATTATAAATTGCACACATGTCAAGATATATGAATTTAGATTGAGATCGTGACTAATACAAATAAAAAGTTATAATCCAAATTTAAATTAACTAATATTAAATGTCAGAATTACAAATGAAAAAGGTAGGTATCTCCGAGAAGGATCGTCATTTCAAAATATAAATTAGAAACTACAATATTATAAGTAACACTTTCAACGTAGTTGAACTGTAGGGTCAGATGTCCGACAGTGAAGCAGTAGTACACATTGAACCATCGCTTTATTTTGCATTTGCGATGTTTCCAAACCGTACTTTTAGCAGAAATACGCTCCAATATAATACGGCCCTCTCCCGCGCTATTCTGATAACAAGAATGAAACTGTTTTTATCTTTTTGGGCATAAATGCACAAGTACCATTGATCAACACTGCTTCAAATATATCTGACTCACAGGCGTCATAAAAAATACTAAAAATGATTACAGAATACTTTACTTACTTTCAAATTAAAAACTTGGTTAACTGATCGCTTAATAACGTATAAAACACCGGGCCGGAGTTAAAGTAAAAGGAACCCTTATTGGTAGAGACGGTTCACATTTTCATGTATATTTTAAGTTTGTCGTGTGGAACTGTTCACAAGTTCCCCCTGATCCCCTAACAATATTAGCAAAAGTTTTCATCGCCCTTCCTTGTATAATAGGAATAATTAATTAACATTTCATTGGAATACCCAATTAAAAGATGTTCTTTGGACGGATTTCAGTAATTAGGAAAGTTATGTGTTCAGTTAAAACCTAAAATTAGGGCAAAATAATGAATAGATGGCAAAAATACCTGTACATGATTAGATTTTTCGAATAAGTACAATTGGTTAATCACATTACATCAATAGAACTATCCTCTTCACTGCTCAAAGCATCTGGATTTTTCCGGATGGAACTGGTTAAAGCAGCGCACGCAAAATATCGGGCTGCTAAAATAACAGCAAATTACCGCAAATAAGTATTATATACATATACATATATAATCACGCCTGTTTCCCGTAGGGGTAGGCAGAGACCACTTCTTTCCACTTGCTACGATCCTTACATACTTGTTTCGCTTCGTCCACTTTCATTATTCCCTTCATACATGCTCTTCGGTTTAGGGTACTCTTGACCTGGCCTTTTTCCAAGACGTCCCCGATTTGGTCTTGAAACGTCCGCCTAGGTCTACCCCTTCCAACCCTTTCATTCACACTCGCCTTATACACTTTTTTCGTCAATCGTTCTTCATTCATTCTCTCGACATGGCCAAACCATCTCAGCATACCTTTCTCAATTTTTGTCACTACATCTTCTTTCAGACCACAACGTTTCCTTATCTCACTATTTCTTATCCTGTCACTCAGTTTAACTCCTATCATACTTCTTAACGCTCTCATCTCAACTGCATTTATTCTGCTTTCATGTTTTTTCTGCCATACCCAACTTTCACTTCCGTCAAAATAAGTATTAATAGGTATTACTGTAAAAACAACTGTTTTTATAGTAATTAGCGAGCCATCGTTTTTGTCACACCATATGCGGATTTGTCACAGTGTGCGACCGGTTTACACGCATGTTATTTATTTCTTATTCTCTTGTCGGTTAACCGACAAGTAGGAAGGATAAAAACGGCAAATTATCTTACGATAATAACATTTTAAATTCCTTTCAACTTGATTGGCGTAACATTCTGCACGTAACTTTGCCTGCGCCGGTCAAAAGATAACACGTGTTTGTAACTGTTCATTTAGTCAATTTCTAGGTCATTTATGAATAATTAAATACTCATCAAATACCTACATCGTTGTAGCAGATAAAAATAATACAAATGAAAGAGTTTTTTTGTATTATTTCTTTATATTAAGTTAGTTACATATTTTCAAGGAGGTTCAAACTGCATAATTTAATTTAGAAATTAGTATTTGATTATTCAGAATAATACTTCTTTTAATATCTATTGACAAAAAGGAAGAACTGTATTCACAAGTTACAAACAATTGTTTTTATAAATAAAATAAAATAAACAAGTTTTTGTTTCAAGATGTTACCATATGGCAGCCGGAGACAAAGCTATAAAATACGATAATGATCAATGACAGTTGGCCGCCCTGGAGATTACTACGCTAATTACCCTTTTGAGTTTTTATGGCTGTCAAGGGCCACTATTTAAAAACCATCCGCTCGCATTAACAATCATACGCACTACTAAGGTTAAGGCCAAACCGGACGCGGCTCGCTTAGCGTCAAGTGCTTCACTGAGTTAGATGACATACCTATCCTAGTGAACGAACTTACAATATCTATGGCGCTGGTCACACCGTGCGGTTAGTGACTTGTTACGCGCACTCCTGTGCGCGAGGACTGAACATTTTCATACAAAAGGCGATAAAGATGTCCGCCCCTTAAATGTTAATCGATTATGACCAATTTTTGATAGGTTGTCAGTCAGAATAAAATCTAGGTCTATACGCTTTTTGAATATTGATTAAAGATCAACAAAGTCAAATAATCGCCGAAATTAGTTTTGTATGAGAATACTAAAACAACAATAAAACTGAAATTAAGGATTATAGTGAAAATACCAAAACTTATAGGTAGACCTAGATTTTGATTTGACTGACAATCTTTCAAAAATTGGTCAAAATCGGTTAAAATTTAAGTGATAGAAATCGTTATCGCCTTTTGTATGAAAAGGGTGAATTTTTCCGTTGGTTCACAGTCCTCTTAATGCGTGGTGAAGTCAGTATTAGTAAGTAAATAAGGCATCATACTCATGAAAATCATAAGAACTATGGCCAAAAATGTTAACTCATACCCATTATAATATATTATATCAAGAAAATATTATTTTAGAATTACCAATGGCGGCACAATTATTTATCGGTTTTTATTTAGGGTTCCGTACCGCAAAAATAAAAATGGAACCCTTATAGGATCACTCGTGTGTCTGTCCGTCTGTCACAGACAATTTGCTCCGAAACTACTGGACCGATTGAGTTGAAATTTGGTACACATATGTAAGTTGGTGACCGCAACACGGACGTGTAACGTAAATTAATGAAATAATGGGGCTTTTGGAGGGCTAATTAGATATTTTTTTAAAGTATAGCAAACTATGGCGTTTGAAATATCAAATGAAAGGGATGAGGATTTTAAACATAATTTTTTATAATTTTAAGATAAAATGTTTTGAAGTTATTTAGGAAATTAGGCGAAAATTGACCATTCCCCCCTAATCTCATAAACGACTGGGCCTAAAATTTTCAAAAAAATACAGAAAATAGTGCTTTACCTATAGATTATAGGAAAACCTATAAGTCTATGGTTTTTAAATAACATAGGAAGTTTCATATAGTCAGATTAAAACTTTCGTTATTTAATAATGAATAATACGATTAAGACATTATGAATACTTGAAAAACACACGGCTTTACTCACGATTTATTGTCAGAAATAGTCCGACATGTTTCGAACTCGATTGGAGTCCTTCTTCAGGGTTTGAGTGCGGTCCCGGTCAGATCAACCCGCGCATATAATCACGGAACCTCTCCACGCGAGTTTAACTGGCGCTTGTCCGGTTTTTAATAATATATTTATAACTTTGTCAACTAATATTTAAGACGACAATTGTTGAACGCAGCGGACCCCTTAAATGTATTCATAAACTTTGAAACAAATTGGTGTTGAAATATATATCGAAGACGAATGCGGTTAAATGGAATTTTTTGATTGAAATCCAAAGAGTTAATGAAGGATAGCGCTTCAGGCTATATGCCCCTTTCAATTTGAAAGATACTGCGATCTTACTAATCGGAATTTTATGTTCCGACTTTCCTACTCGATCAGAAACTCTTGAGAAACATACTCTATTTAATTTATTGTGGCAAACGAAATCTGTGAAACGTTTGATGTGATTTTGAAATAAAAAAAAGCAATTTCAATGGCATATGTTGAGTCAACTCAAGGTAGGCGAATGAGCGTGTGTTATGGCTGCTTCACTAGTCGCTTCATATTGCCTTACGTTATCCAATCGCGTCCACACGGTTCACAGCTTACGGCGAGGCATTCGCGACACACGGTTGGTTACCCTGAGGCCACTAAAGCACGAACAAGCTTATGAATGGTCCGACGCATATGCCTCAAGCAAAGATATAAACCGTAGCTTTTTAGTTTTTTTTTTTTCGGAATTGAGTGATAGATTTTCATACCACTAGAATTTAAGTATGAGATATGCAAAATCGGTAATTTATGAGATTTCGGTAATTTATGGGTAATGTGCTACAAATAACTTATTTTAGTGAGAGTAAACATCTTGAGGAAAGTTGCACAAGTCTGTGAGGTAACTTAACGCTGTGTATGAAATCCCTAAGCTCTTGGGCCTGCATCAAACTTATTCTCAGGTCCCTCATAACAACAGCATCTTGTGCGTAGTTGCGAGTAAATTGGACTGCCCTTATCAAAACCACTGGGTCCAATTACATGTGCAAAGGGGGATCTGATAAGTGTGGTTGACTTTTCTCTCTCTTCTCTTGTCAATGTATGTATTTCTTTCTATGTTTTAATGTTGTTGTGTAGTATCTTACTATTCCTAGGTGTGTAAGGTAATAAAATTGTTACTAACCCGATATGGATCAAGGTCCGAAATAAAAATATCTATTATATTCTATTCTATAACGACAGGAGGCCTATGCACAGGAGTGGGACGTACATACATATATGTATAGGCCGATAATGATGATGATTATATGTATTTTTATCATAAGTTGGTATTATCTCTAATTCGTATACTTCCGTACATTGTGAGTAGAACTTTAGCTTAACAAGACAGGGCCTCTTTTCGGGAACGTCCAAGCGATATTATTGTGGCTCGCCAGCGAGACTCGTATCCCCCCAAGTAGCACAAAAGTGCTGTATAACAGCATTTTCACAGTACACCGTGAATGCATTAACAGAGTAGAAGTCATTATAAATGCTTAGATTGACGATGTGGCTTTATGTGAACATTTATAATGCAGTTTTGTGCTACTTGGGCCACTCTTACGCATTACACATCGTGCGAAAGAGTGCGAAGAGAATCTCGCTAGTGCGTCGGTACAATATCGCTTGGACGTTCCTGAATAGAGGCGCAGGTCTGCGCAAATCTTTGACAGATTCTCCGAACTACGACACATGTAGTTCATATCCGCGACGATTCCAGTAGCTTCTTTGCCTAAAATATAGATTAAGAAAATAATTGCTTACCTAGAAAATACGAGTGAATAATATAATATTTAGGTTTTTACATACTCTCCTGTAGGTATATTATTTTTACCAAACTGTTTAGGTCAATTCCGTTCGTAGTCTTTCGTTTGAAGACGTAGTGATGACGCACTTCCGAAACATTTTTTGTAGGTATTTATCTCATTTTCGCAGACCTGTTTTCTTTTGCCATGAGTAGAACTAAGTGCTACATTGTATTATTTGTCACGCGAACAATATTTGCCGAGTGTATTCGCCTCGTAAGGTATGATACTAATTAGGAAAACACTCGCAGAATTAAGCGGTTCAAATCAACAATGTTTTCTTGCGTTACACTCACTCAGATTCAACGTAATGGGATTTGCCTACCTCATAATTTGAAATTATAAGCTACTTTAAATTTCTAAAACGTTAGTGTCCGTTTTTAGGGTTCCGTACTTCAAAAGGAAAAAAGGAACCCTAATAGGATCACTTGTTTGTCCGTCAGTCTGTCTATATGTCTGTCCGTCCGTGTGTCAACCCCTTTTTCTCAGGAACGCGTGAAAGTATCATGTTGAAAGTAATATCACGTTTTCAAGTCTGCAATTTCTTGAAGCCGTGAAAAAATCAACCTTCTAAGTCAACGCAATCAAAAGATACGGTCGTTTATGCCACATATTTTGATACTTTCATGGGAATCCAACGGGAATCAAAACCTATAGGGTACTTCCCGTTGACCCAGAATCATGAAATTTGCGAAGAAGCAGTGCCTTATATATATAAGTAAAGGAAAAGGTCCGAAAACAATAAATAAGTGGTTACATAACAAAAAAAATTGTTTGACGGAATAACCTTTTCAAAATCGTATCACACTCGACGGTTGCACGGAGATAGTAGTTTGCGAAAGTTATTTTTGTCTTATATTTCATAGGTAGGTTGTGTATGGTTACCCAGTTGTAAAAAGTCATTTTTAATGTTTTTAGGTTTCCATACCTACAAGTTACTGTCTGTTTTTCATAGGTAAGTACGGGACCCTCGGCGCGCGAGTCAGACTTGCATTTGACCGGCTTGTTATTACAGTTATGTTCCGATTTTTACACTACGTAAACGTGTTCAACATAACACACGAAACACACCCAGTTGAATTAAAACGCATGTCTTAGTATTTCAAAAAGTTATAAGTGACAACAAAAACTATAAACAGTAAAATAGCAACTTCTCTATCGATACAAACTCAAAGTACTTCAACTGAAAGTTACGCTGAGATCTTTCTCTCTTTGCCTCGGTTCGTGTAAGAAGCGTCAAGTGTTTTCCTATTTCCGGTTGACATGCACACGTCGACGAACTAATACGGGATTTATAAAACCTAAAACAAAGTATTTATGCTAATAAAGAAATAACGTAAAGAAACACAACGGCTCAAACTAGGATGTCTTGTATCTTGGTGCCATTAACAACACAGTGTAATCTTTCACACGAACAAGATAATTATAAGCCAAAGGAGATGTAAGTCAACTTTAAAAAGGTCTTACACATCTTAGTAAGTACTGTGTCATTGTAAGTTTCATATACTAACATAAAACGTCATTATTCGCCAACATGATACGACATGGGGCTTAAATGTGTTAATATTTTTGATGATGACTGGTAGTTATTCGACGCTAGGAGAACTTGGCCAATGGGAAGGCTGGAACCATACATAGCATCACGCCCGAAATCCCTAATGGGGTGGGCAGAGCCACAAGACTACTTGTGGCCACGTTCGATTAATTAGTCCTCAGATGGTATGATGAACCGTATGGTGACAGGTGATCAGCCCATCGCCCATACAGATAGTCCACCATGTTGGAGAGGACCCGTCCCTTAGTCGTCTTTTACGACATGCCAGGATGATAAGCATCTGCACGCATTCTATGCTATTTCTTCACTCCCAGTGCAGCAGAGGAGTATATACGAAACGAAATTCACGAAAAGAGAAGTGGCTTTTTGATGAGTGGCAAATAATCTAAATCCTTGGTTTAGACCATGCATGTACCCACCATGTCAACTGCGTAGGTGTTTAATCCGAATGAAAAATATATAATGGTTCTTCTCAAGACTCAAAGTCAAGAATACTAAAGAAGTCAACTTCCCAATTGCCTCATCTATCGCGACTCAACTTTATCAGGCGAAGTAGGATGCTGTAAGACGGAATGTTTAATTTATTTAGACTTACTCCCGTTGCGCAAACCTTGGCATGAACCTAATTACGTCTGTAATAAATATTCACTAGGAATAAACTTGGAGAATAATTTATGAACGTGTAAGCGTTTAATTTCAACACGATTTAGATTTGGATGCCTCGGATGCGATACAGAAGTTATTTTAAATGAATTATGGGTTTTATCAGTGTTTTAACGATTTTTCTAGTATTATTTCTACATTCATGGTTTAATAGGGTCTACCTCTATGTCACGAATATTTTTTTCTTACTTTTAATAATGTTTTAGTTGCCAAGGATAATTTTTTTCATTTGTTTTAAAATAAAATACTTTATTTTAAGATAAAAATACAGTGGTAGCAATTTTATTTGTGTGTTTTATATTTATAACATACATATCATTTAGTACATGACTGATTTAAATATTTGCTGTGAAAACCATAGAGAGCATCACGTATCTTTAATCTCCACGGAGCTCCCAGTAGCAAGCTCGTTATCTAGCGAAAGTGCCAAGTTTCATTAAACTTGAACAATTAATTAGAAGTATAATTAACACCAACTCATACCTAGGCAACCGGAAATTTCTTATTAATTTTTATTCTAAGTTTTTAAAGCACAATATAATATTATGGAGCACCGTTACGAAAGTTCTAGATCCTTTCCGTTTTCGTCCGTACTATATACAAAATTGCTCCTCTGCTGCACTGGGAGTGAAGAAATAGCATAGAATGCGTGCAGATGCTTATCATCCTGGCATGTCGTAAAAGTCGACTAAGGGACGGGTCCTCTCCAACATGGTGGACTATCTGTATGGGCGATGGGCTGATCACCTGTCACCATACGGTTCATCATACCATCTTAGGACTAATAAATCGAAAGTGGCCACAAGTAGTCTTGTGGCTCTGCCCACCCCATTAGGGATTTCGGGCGTGATGCTATGTATGTATGTATGTATATACAAAATTCAGTAAAGCCAATACCTGAAACTAAGTTGAAGGCAAATTATTAGCGTTTCTTTCGTTTTATACGACAGAGAGAATAGAAATTTATTTTCATGCGGAGTTCAGAACGTACCTACTACCTACGGTTAACATGAAAGCGATTCGAAATTTATTCCAGAAACGTTCGCGGTACGACCTAAAATAAATAGAAAGCATTACTGCTAAATGAGTGCTATCAAACTCATAACTGATGCCTCACGGGAACAAATTCTAACAAGTTGAAATTCGCACGCAAACGAACGCAATTTCAAATTCTAAACTTGATCCAACTCCACCGCGGAATACGTATAGGGAACTTTCGCAAAACACGTCGCTGATATTAAATACAAGTTAAATAAAGACAGTTTGCCTAAGTATTGTTGGCTTACATGTATCCTATTCGAAACAAGTATAATTCCACAAGTTTTAAAAGCATTACTTGAGTTTAATTTAATAAATTAGTTCTTCAACAACAATGAGTTTCGTCTGGATTACATATCGGGTTTTGGACGTGCAGAAAATTTATGTTTGCTTTTATTTTATAGATAGTATTGTATTATATCTCTGTTGATGATATAAAGAGCGTTGGTATAATTGACTATAACAGAGCGTTACAAAAACAATGTAACATTCATACCCCAAACACATTACAGTTTATAGAATTTTGTACCGGGATCGCTTGGTAATAACAATTTTAGCCAATCTAAGAACACCTTAAAAATACACAATAATAATGTTAGAATGTGACCCTGTGTCAGTTGCCTACTGTTTATTAACGTTTTTTCTATGTTCAATCCATTATAGTTTTATTTTATGAAAGGACATGAGTTATCCAGAAATAACCATCCAACCAAAACAACCCTACTACAACTACAACGTACTTTATGTCCGCGGCTATCGCCAAACACATATTAAATCTTTGTCAATGTCACTTAATCGATGCGCTTACACAATCCTTTCTGACATTACGAATGGCTCCAAGATTACATCCAACTCGTGTCAACCGATAACTGGCTGGACCACACATTCGTCGTATTCTCTAATTAAAACCCTTTATAGTGATAGCCGGTACATAAGTCAGGTACCGCGCGATAAAGATTAATGCGTTCTTGTTTAATAATTTACGGTGCTGATATCGAACCAGCTACGTACCATTTTGCCTGTCATGATGGTCGTTTCGCTCAATTTAGCAAATTGTTTGTAAAAAGAATTATGTCAGGTGTATCACAATGTATATATTCTGTAATTATTTGCATCTAAAAAGTCAGTAATTACTTAAAAAACGACATGGCGGGAAATGTGCCACTACCCATACCGCATGCGCGACATCTACAACGCTAAAAAAGCTATAAATGTGGTCAATACAGCTTAATTCACGGGATGAATTGGATTTTAAATCTCATTTTTCGACAGTATTATAAACATCTGTATCATTAAACAAAAATAAAATGTAAACGCCAAGTCTATTCCCAATATCAATAAATTTTCCGTCGTTACCGATTACTTCCTTAACTTTTAAAATCAATGAAACTCAAAACACTTCCTCCGGGTAACTTTCAAAGTCCAAATAGGTAAAGTTGTTTCAGATTAGTCCCCTACAGTTGGTCGCAACTCGGATCAAACAAATTCGCCAACTAAGACCAACGTCTCTAAAATGCTACCAAATGGTCTTTCTCTTTACCCAAAGTTTTTCAAGTAAGTAACTGATCTACGCACTTGCAGCTTTTTGTAGATTTCAGATGACCTTTTATTACTAATAATTCCTTTTTTAGAGTTCCATATTCAAACGAGAAACCCTTATAGTTTCGCCATGTCCGTCTGTGCGTGTGTCCGTCTGTCTGAGATTCTGTCCGTCCATCCGTCCATATGTCACAGCTACTTTTTCTCGAATACTATTAAAGTTACTAGGCTGAAATGTTCTATAATTATAGAAGATGGCCCCGCGCACACAGAAAATTATAACATTAGTAGATATTTTTATTTTCTAAGATTAGTTCCCGTACTCCTAAAGCACGTACCTACTTTTTTCTTATACATTCCTAAATAAGGTATCGTTTTGGATAGCGTCGCTGGAAATTTCGACAAATCTCGTTTTAAACGTCAAGTTCTTTCGACAAATCTCAACAAATCTCGTTTTAAACATCAAGTTCTTCGGGGAAAGCAAAATGTTCATTACAATTTAGTGTTTATAATATTTTTAATGTGATTATGGCATCCGGATTACAAAATCTCCCCAAGCTGTCCTAACAGTAAAGTTTGATCAAGTGGGAAACGTTCAAAAGTTTATACTTCCCGCAGGAAGCCAGATTAATATTCATGAGACTTAACTCGAGGAAAACTTATTTCCACGTCAGTATCTGTCCGTCTGTACATTTGTAATGAAACGCCTTCTGACAGTCTGTTTTAATAGGTACTTTTAATTTGTACTTTATAAAGCGTCCTTAGTCGAGGAGACGCTCTGTTGAGGTGTTTATTTAACTTTGGCGTGATAAAATATGTTCATAATGCAAATTTGCCTTTCAGTTTAGCCAAGGAACTCAGTTCATAAGATAACTATAGAGTCCGAAAAGCAAAAGTTAAGTTAAGTTAAGCTTCGGTATGTTCACCGTAGAACGCAGTTTACGAAACACAATCAATATATTTTCTAAAGTTCGTAAACAAACTTCAACTTACCGACGATGGTGTATTTTAAATAGTTATGTATTATTTTGATCCATATAACAACACGACATTTTGTATCTTAGTACGCATCATTTCATAATCAAATGAAACACCATTTTCAACCACAATAAACAACAACATTGGATTTCATTAAACCTTTATCACCTGCTGAACAATAAAACATTTCATTAGAATCGGAAGTGAGTTCCCTCATCTGATCAATGTAGTCCGGTAATCAGGTAAAGAGGGAACCTTAATACCTTCAGCGCCGTTCGACTTTTTTAATTAACAACGGATCTGTTTACTTTTTTCTATTTTGCCGAGGTATTTTCACTCTAGGGATCTCTTTTAATATTGTGTAGTTGTCCTGGATTAACCGTCGGTTTTGCGATCTTAAATCGTTTTAATCAAAGCAGTAGTGTAAATAAACCTGTCGTTAAAACGATTTCATAAGGAAATCTATTATTCTTATTATTATTGTTAGATCCCATCTCATATTTTGAATATTAATATAAACGCATTTGCTCAAAAGAATGCTCGAAATTGCATCAGCCACGCGTCAAGCCACCTTTTACGGCTAAAACAAAATAAATTGAGTTTCTTCCGGTAAACAAGAAAAGTATTGTCATAAAAAATAACGCCTTTTTAGCTACAACAAATATTAGCGAAGTCTTTCACGTCATTAGCGTCGGCCACAAGCTCATGTGGAAGGAAGCCGGCAACTTCAAACTGCGATAAAACGTGCTTTGTGAGATATTTTCTCTTACAACTTTTTAATGCTGTGGCGACGTAAAGGGCCCCAAGTGAAGATGTTTCTAAGCTCCTTAATGGTTAAGTAGAACAGAGTGGTCATGAGCCGGATGTATAACAAACTTTCATGACATAGTTTTACTACGTGGATGTCTTTGTTTATTTGTTGCGACTTAATGAAACATTGGGTCCAATTTGAAACGGTGTCCGCTAAATTTAAGATTGTCTAAATTTAAAATAAGAACCGTAAACTTAATTTTGTATGGCTCCAAGGTTCAAAATCGAGTCGAACGTTTCTTATTTAAAATTTAGCGATTTCTAAATTTAGCGAAAACACTTTCCAATTGGCCCCATTGACTTGTGTTATTATGCTTTCAAATCTGAGCAAAGATGAACCAATCTGCAGAAAAGCTAAAGCATCAATTTAATAAATGACATAAGAAATGATTTCTTACCAATGTAAAAGAAAGGCAAAAATAAAAAATTCAAAGTGAAACGAAAAGAAAACGCAAAGTAATTGCCTTTATGACTGTCCCGAGATGTCGTCCTAGAACCCGTAATGAGCACTTTAGAGATCTTTTTGGGTCCCTATTTCCTGCGTTTCCTTGTGCTTTAATTTTACGAATCACGTATTTTTGGTATCTTTTGCAGTTCTCCGGTCAGATCAATTAAGAATTTTATTTTAGACACCATCGGATACGTCCTATTTTTTTAAACTTAACGGCATTATTTCAAATACTGTTGAATGAATGTTTACAAAAACAACATATGTACCTATCATAGATCGTTTTGCTAGAAATAGAAAACAATAATTTCCTCTAAAATATTAATGACTCTAACTTTGTCTATCATAAATATTATAGACAAATGGTTAAGTAAGAACAGTCGACGAGTCGACAAAAGCAATTATGATATTTTTTTTAGAAATAGTGAATAAATAAGCTTCGTCACATATG
Source organism: Tortricodes alternella (assembly GCA_947859335.1). Taxonomy (NCBI): domain Eukaryota; kingdom Metazoa; phylum Arthropoda; class Insecta; order Lepidoptera; family Tortricidae; genus Tortricodes; species Tortricodes alternella. The sequence goes on from OX401981.1 coordinate 6,200,157, forward strand.
TCCTATTCTAAAATGATAACTAGTTATGTATTGTTGTTTTTATGCGATAATGGAATTTATAAGAACTTTTATTTTGTGGTAGTTGAAAGCCGTTTGGTAGGTAGAATGCATGCTCAATTATTTATTTGCATGCAAAACAATTACTCATCTTACTTTCGTAAAAACTAATGTTTTTATAAAAATATTGTAACTAAGTTTAATTTTCGCTTCAAATTCCAGACCATCGCCTCTTCATTGAACAAAGAACAGCATCATCTGATAGCCCTTACGTAGTACTGGTAAATATGCTAAATTCCTTTTCAAATACTGATAAACATAAGTAGAAAAATAATATGGCTTGCATAACAAACTTCGAGAATTTAAAAATAACCTATAATTTAATTTCTAAAAATATAGCTCTTTTTATATTCCAGGAGCATTACAAAATCACTCTCGACAATTTCCTTTCGGACTCTCAAGACCAACTTAAACGTTTACTTAAACGCATTGAGCAAGGAAACATTGGGTTAGGAAGTGGTTTTGCCATTACAGCTCATTTACTTGAAAAGCTTTTATAACTTTGTTTCTGTCTGACGGCGTTGCTCGACTTATTTTAAGGAAATAATTATTAGGTAACATTATCGTGGCTGTCAAATGAGATGAATTCAAGGAGGAAAACGTAAGGAACAGAATAGTTCCCTGGATACGGATCTGACCCGGATCAGTATCCGATATTAATATTATGTGTCATGATTTACCTGTTTTGTTTATATACCGCATATTAACCAAACAAGTACGTATAAACCAATCCCATTGATAACACTCAACCTCGCACATTGGGAGTTAAATAAAAACCTGTTTAGAGGCATTCTATTCATAAAATCATAAAAAAAGAGATCCTTTATATCATCGCAAAATAAGACACCTTTGAGAACAAACACCAACTGTTTCCCTTGATAAACCAGGATAACTTATAACTGAGCATTTTAGATTCCATTATCTATCGCTTACCTTAAAATTTTCGTAAGCTCTCTTGCATGCTCAATTGACGGAAAATTCAGGCTAAGTATCCTGTTGAAAATAAAGGCAGGAAGTTGTAAGCCAACATTTTAAAGTTTTTCGTAGGAAATTGAACAGACTGTCTTAATATAAAAATGTTGCTTGAAAAATGGGTACTTTTTGTTCGCTAGTTGTGTAAATGTACCCCGCGACCTCAATCTTTACATTCGAACCACACAATCAGTAATCGAATATATAAATACATAAGCTAATAATTATAAATACATATAAAATAGTACCACAGCCTAAACAGGTGGACCTAGAAGCTTGAAATTTGGAGGTGTGCCCTACACCTCGAGTACCCTAGAGGTGAACGAACGAGGGATGTTTTGAAAAGCTATCCCTAAATGGGTGAAAAGGAGTGATAAAGTTTGTATGGAAAATACCGCGGGCGAAGCTGTAGCGGGTCCACTAGTTATCTTTATATAATATATTGTATGAGGTTTGCTAATTTGTCTTTGTCAAACACTTACAATCGCGAAGGCCCCGCGCGTTAGAGTGAGCAGACAAGAGTATTATTATCACATTCTCATAATTGCGTTACTCGAAGCATGGCAAGAGTGATATGAAAATATTTATAATACATTATACCAAGCAAAGCCCGCCGGTGAGTGAGTCTTATAATCTGTCTATACCTATAAAACAGTACTGTGACTGACCGACAGAGTATGCGTAGCTTAATCCGGTGGTCCTAGAGATTGGAAAATTGGACGAAATATTCTTCGAGTACCTTAGGAGCGCACTAAGGAGTGATTTGACTGCCTGTCTGTCTACCTGTTTGTGTCTTTTTAAGTCCTGGAGAAAGACATGGGCTATCTATTTTTGAAACAACCATCTCTCAAAGGGTACCGGAAAATTTGCGATAAGAGCCCGTAATATGGGGGAAAAATCTAAATTTAAAAAGTCAAACATGGCATGAACATTCTTTATACCTTAACCATACATTTCCATGCAGACAAAGTTACGGGTAAAAGCTAGTAACAAAAAAATCAGCTAACGTAGGCATGTAAATATTATGTCACTTTAAGATACATATGTAGATGTTTTCTTAGATTAGATTAATTTCTAAGGTACCCAAGTACTTATGTAATGAACTTTCAACATGCTGCCACTATTTTAATTAATAACAAGTGACGGGTCTATGCGAAGCGTGAATTAGAGCGTGGCTGGAACTTAACTACCATTATTCTGCGACTCTGGCACCGAACTCCATAACAAGAATAAGGTAGCAACGTAGACTCCCGAATAGCGGAAAAGGAAACAGACCTTTTCTCGCTATGAGATAAGTAACGCTATTAGTCAAAATTTTACTAAATGAATAAAAAGTGTGATAGATGATCCTTTAAATAACGTGTTAAATAAAACAATAAAAAAGATGACTGCAGTGATAAATCATATCAATATACCAATTACCAGCGCATCTGAAGGTAAGATTACCAGTGTATAAAATGCGAATAACACTGCAAATATGTCGGTCATGTAATACATATTGTCATAGTATCCATCATCACTTTCATCAGTTATCTTCGTCTGCTTCTGCCAAATTGTCTTCAATCAACTTGACAATTTTAGTGCCTTATTAAGTCCTACGCTTATCCCAAACCGCTGCCAAACTATCTTAACTCCATAGGCTTTAGGCTGGTATTAAGGTCGGGCTAGCTTCCAACGTCTTGTATTCGGAGGCTCGCGATGGTGCACGCATTTAATTTATATCACCCCTAAATAAATGTGGGGGACGTAATGACAACCTGATGTTAAGTGTCTCGTATGTGCTTAATTGCATATGAAAATTACAGTGTGTTAAAACAATTATCTTGGGCAATATTTTAAATGCGCCAGCGAAGTGTTTTATATCTAAACATTAGTAGCGCATATTACAAAAAGTTACATTTAAAAATGTAGTTACCGTCGATTAAAATTGAGAAACTAAACGTTAATGTTTAATGCTACTCAGTCCTCAACCATCATTTTTAAAGTAAGTGTAAAATGCATTGCAAATGATCAACTTAATTTTTAGTGAACTAATTTCAACTTAATTACACACGTGGACTAGGATCTAAGAGTGTATGTTTATTAAAATAACCAAATTAATGACCGTGATGTTATATTCGTAAACCTAAAACGAATGACAGTTTAATCAAGAACAGAACACAGCTCAGATATTTACGAAGTGTGCCTGTGCAGTGTTAACGGCTTTTGGCAAACGTCCGGAGAAAACTTGCCATGAAAATCTAAACAATAAATACTTAAACAGTTTCCTTCGACAATCAAAGTTACACTTTCAAGTAAAATAATTCATGTAGAACTATTTTGTAATAATGCAAGCTTACTTGATAGTTTTAATTCATTAGAATTTATTTCAGCGATGTAAAGAATCAAGAATGAGACAATTACTTTATTCAATTACTCTGATAGATGAAAAATTCAGAAAGATGGAAACTTAAAATTTTGGACAACGATATAGTATATTGTGCAGCTAGGGCCGTAAGAAGGGGATAACTAACGAGAGTCTGTTAGAAGCCCGATGCCGTAGGCGAGGGCCTTTAGTGACTCGAGTTTGTTATCCCCTTACTCCCCGTGATACACACAATGTTTTTTATCACATTTGCGAGGAAATAAAAAAAAAATGAGACAAATAAAAATATATTTATTTTATTCCCATTGTACACCATGAATTACCATGAGGTGGAGAGAATAAACAGTATGTCGCGATCACCGCCGGCGCCGCGCGCCCCGCCACCTGGCGCCGCGCGCCCCCGCCGACCTGGCGCATCCATAACTGCCCGTGGGAGTTCTAAACCATACAAAATCCATAACTGCCGTTGGGAGTTATGGATTTTGTATGGTTTCTAACTCCCGCTGACGGCGGCGCGTATAGAGGAGTTAAATCGGCTATCGTTGCTCTATACGCCTGCGTATAATAACACCATTTCCGAGCAAGTGTCATGAAAAATTAAGTAAAGCTCTCCTGTATCGCACACTATTGCAACACTTGCAACATAAACGGTATTGTTCCTCGCATAAAACTTGTAATACGTATTCACAACAGCGACAGGTGTTTTTTACGGCCACTCGGTGATTTAGCGCTTGGAGATTCACCATTAATCTCGTTTGAATGGACGTGAATAGAAAACAACCGGCAGCAAACATTGCGTTAAACAAATTTTTAGTGCTCTCGAATCTAGGTTTACATGGTTGAAAAATTGGGATGGATATTGTATCGTGCGTGTCGATGGTATAACTACGTGTACGGGGAAAGCTATTTATTAAGTCGTTAACGTGAAAAATTGCTCCCGAGTGTGCAATGATAGATTGAACTTTAGGCTTTATGCGTGTTTCGTATGTATATCCAACTTTAGACAATTAAGCAATACAAGATATTGTACATGTAGGTATTTGTTTCCAAATTGAAATGAAAATAAGAAAATCATTCAAAATTGATTTTTTCTTGCTTACAACCTCAAGGAGATGAATCAGTGAAAGCAACGCAAGCAAGGATTCACTTCATGCCTGTTATATAGTAAAATTAAAAAAAAAAAAAACGCTAAGTGATTCATTCAGTCACAAAGTAAATGTAAAGTGATCTGATTCAAATACAGTGAAACTTGATTAAGTGGGACCTGGATAAGTGAGAAACCTCCATAACTGGAAATCATGCTGAGGTCCCGACACTTTGGCACTGAATTACCTCTGTTAGTGGGACGAGGCAAACCTCTATATCTGGGATTCGTTCTTTCGATTTTATCGTCATAGTTACCTCTATAACTGAGACAGCGGGTGAATTTTATATGCATTAACCTCTGTAACTGAGATAACATCGTTTTGTTTGTTTACTTACTTATTCTTATTCTACTTACCCGCGAATTCCGCACTTAACAAATTTTGAGCCTCAATGACCTTCCGATTTAGTTTTGCTTTACTATCTATCATACGGATGTTTATTTCAAAAATGCCGAAACGAAGGCTCAAATCGTTATCATTACGTGAAAAACTGAAGTTACTGAATATCTGTTTATGAAAGTGGGAAGACACGCGGTCAAGTCGGTGTCGAATTTAATGTGCCAAAAGGTACTCTTTGTAGAATAATTCAGAATAAAGATATAATTCAATCACAATGTTCTGAAGGACAAGGCTACGTGCCTATAATGTTTACATAGTACGTATTTTATTTAATAATCGCACCTCTATAACTAACCTGTATTCAGACCTCTATTAATGGAACCCTCTGTAAATGAGACAGATATTTATTTATACCTGGATATCTGAGACACTGGGTAAGTGGAATACCTCTTTAAGTTAGACAAATTTGCAGGTCCCTTGATGTCTCACTTAACCAGGTTTCACTGTATATAACTTATTCGTAAAAAGAACTTCGTGATTGTTTTTGCTTGAAAGTGTAATTTTGGTTATCTAGTACCCATAGCACTGGGAAGTCTAGTTTGGGACTAGATCAATATGTGTTAGTGTCCAAGATATTGTTGTTATTAATCTTAAGAAAGGTACTCGTTAACTTAGTCAACATATTGAGACGTTCAATTTCAGTTTCAGGAGCCGTACTATGAGCTCTTAATTCCAGACAGTTTCCGCCGTAAACTGAACTATCAGGCAAATTCGCATTATGAGCGCGTTCAAGCCGGCCTATTTAGCGAGCTCATAATACGAATTTTCCAGGCAGTTCAGTTAACGGCGGAAAGTGCCTGGAATTAAGAGCTCATAATACGACCCCAGTACTATTAACAAAACTCTTTAAAGCTTTATTTTACCTCCACTAAATTAAAGCCATTGCCATAAGAGCTACGACTGATTAGCGTATGTATGAATTCCACTAAGGAGTCCGAACATTACTTACGCCCGAGTCGAAAACACGTTCTTCCATAATTGAAAACCCGAGATCCAGAATAAAAACTGCTGCGGATGCAGCATACATCACAATACCAACTAACGCGAATACGTGTTCGACATTGACTTGGTATTTAATCCGTTCACATCGGCTCGTTTTTGCCTTTAAAAATTTTAAACCATTTAGATACCAAAAGCAATTGTTAACATGACTGCGGCTTGTCTCTGATGCGAATAAAAACCTCTAACAGCATTCTAGTGGCTTTGCAAACGTCTGGGAATATTTCGCGAGCATATCTGCATCGCGGACGCCACTCCAGACATGCGGGGATCTCTAACGAGTCGGCAACGGGAGATTTTAAAATGTCGACGAAATATACATAAAAAAGTCGCAAGTTTCGTGTCTGGAACGTGTAGCGTGTTTCGTTAGCCAACTCGGCGTGCCGCAAAAAAACCAGCCAACAAATAAGGGGAATTTTAATAAAAGCCGCTGATGCGAATCGAAACAATCACACTTCGAATTTCATTGTTAAGGCGACAGAACGATAAACATCTCGAGAACAATAGCTTTGCTCCTATACAGGTTGTAAATGAAACACCAGCTGTTTTCAGGGTGGCAGACTCGTCAATATGAATAAGATTTCGCTCAAAACAGAATTTATGAAAAAGTAGTCCAAATAAACCATTCGCTTGGGAGCGAAACGCTGTCAGCGCATTGTTTTTTAGGGTTCCGTAGCCTAATGGTAAAAAATGGAACCCTTATGGATTCGTCATGTCTGTCTGTCTGTCCGTCCGTATGTCACAGCCACTTTTTTCCGAAACTATTAGAACTATGCTGTTGAAACTTGGGAAGTAAATGTATTATATTACATTGTATTATGTATTATATTGTACTTGGAACTGAAACTCAAAAAAAAAATTTTTTTCATCGAACCCATGCGTGTGGGTTATCTTTGGATAGGTCTTCAAAAATGATATTGAGAGGACACTTCCAAAGTGGTAAAATGTGTCCCCCCCCCCCTGTAACTTCTAAAATAAGAGAATAAAACTAAAAAAAATATATGATGTACATTACTATGTAAACTTCCACCGAAAATTGGTTTGAACGAGATTTAGTAAGTAGTTTTTTAATACGTCATAAATCGTAAAGCGCAATTTACTTTTCATTCAATCAACTCCAATATAAAAATAAAAATAAAAACATTTAATTTCATAAACATAAACTTTATGCATAAACCGTGAACCATTATTTTATAATAATAAATCTGTAATAGGTGCCTAAATAAATAAGATTATGGTACGGAACCCTTCGTGCGTGAGTCCGACTTGCACTTGGCCGATTTGTTTGTGATTGAAAAGCATGTACGTCTAAATTCAGGCATTATTGGCAATTTTTTTGATATACACAAACCTATACACGCTTAAAAATATTTTGTCATTGTGACACCTATACACTTAAGAAGATTTTGATTTGGCCTCACTATATTGAAAAAAACAATATTTACGTATGCGTTTTAAAAAACATATCTATTAGACTTTTTGAATAATTTTTAAGTAGTAATTTAATGTGGTTATAAAATGTGGGTGTGTGTGTGTGTGTGTGTGTGTGTGTGTGTGTGTATGTGTGTGTGCGTGCGTGCGTGTGTTACGACTGATTATCGTACTCAAGAAGGCGTTTTTTTTCTCATACAAACCCTTAGTTTGATATATGTCTTGAGCACAAACATACTTAATACAGGTACCTATACAGGGCTCAGATCTACGATTTTAAACTAAAATAGTAACGAGAAAAACATGTCGATTAACTTCACCCTTTACACATGTGTTCAAACCAGGAGACAAACAGATTCCGGTGTCCGGTTCTAAATTAGTCCCAAAAATACACATTTTCGTAAAGGGCTGAGATAAAGGGAGCAAAAAGAGCGTCGCAAGGCGGCGTCCATAATTGTCTCGTGTTTTGCTCGTTTTGTACGCGAACTGTCGGAATGATTGTTGTTTCCCCATAGGCGCTGACCGTAACTCTCTCATCCATTGAGATCTTTTATTTTGGTTACATTTTATTCCAATAGGGAATATGTATAATTTTATTCTGTTTTTGGAAAGTGCCGTGGTGTGATTCTCTAACGTGCGCAGCGGCTGATCAGCGGATAAACAAAACTATTTTTAGACGTAAAGACAAAGTCATTCGGTTCAAATTAGAATGTGTACTTTATCGCTGATCAGCCGCTGCGCTCGTTATAGAATCATATGGGAGAGTAAACTATGTAGGTACGCAAAACATTGTGTTGTTTATTTTTTGAGATACGAAGCTTTGAAAAGTCGTAGTACATATCATACCACTCGCAAACACGCTTCATACAAAATGGACCTGAACTATGATGTCACAGCGCAGTTAGTGTATGCCTCAACCAATATTAAAAGAGCGCTGACGGTAATACATTTTAAGGTCCGTCAGCGCTCTTTTTACATTGGGCGAAATATACCCTTTTCGTCCCCTAAAGTTTTTAAGTTTTAATATGTATGTTAGTTTGTAAGGTATTTATGTACGGGCCACTTATTATTATTATCCAAAAAAAAATATTTCCGAAAATACTGTTCTTAGGCCAATATCGTACAAATAAAAAATGACATAAATTTGATGAGTATTTCAAAAGCTAGTAATTCAGAACTTAAAAACATTAAGTAGTTATCTTTCACCTATTTTCACCCTTAAAAAAAGGAAAGTAAAATTATCTTTTTGTTTCTTTTACATGCATTTTTTTTATATTTTCGTTCATTATATATAATTTAGACCTCATTTTCATTATCATGCAGCGCCTCTATTTGGGAACGCTAAGTGATTCTGTAGCGATTCGCGAGCGCAATTTCTCATCTCGCTCTTACGCATTACGCGTCGTGCGGATCAGTGGGATGAGAAATCTCGCTTACGAGTCGCTACAACATCACTTAGCGTTCCCGAATAGAGGCACAGGCTGAATGTCAAATCAAATGATAACAGGGCTTCGACACTAGCTATGGCCGCAACTTCGTTCGCATCAGGATAAAAAGCATCATATTTTATTCCAAAATCAATTATCTGTCCGTCTGGCAAATTTCATCCAAATCCATACGTGTGATTGAGGAGCAAACCTCCAAACATCCAAACATGCTTTCACATTTTACAATTATAATAATATTAGGATAGGATTAGTCAAAGTGATACAGAAATCGATCGTTGCTTTGGTAACGAAATGTCGCTTTGTTTTCAATGTAAACTTCGCAGAGTAAGATAAAGGTAGAGCAAATCGATATGATTTACACAATATCACTTGTTCAATGTAAAATACCATACCATACCAGTACTACTTAGTTTAGGTATTTAACTAAATTTAAACGGTTTACTGTCATTAGGTTTTCTATCACAAATGGAAAATCGTCCTCGTGAAATAACTATTATGAAGTTGGGTCAAAAGTAATAGTATTCAAAGTGAATTTAGCCAAAATGTAATTATGCTGAAAAGTATTTATGACCAAATGTATTTTCGTTGTAAATTAATTAATTAACGAATAATGGACGTGGACGTTCAAGTGGACGATATTCCATTTGTACCTAATGACAGTAAACCATTTAAACAAACTAAACCACGTGACGCAGCTAACCCGCCAATCCAGGCAATCTGTTTTATCTATGGGTGTCTTCATTAGCTGCTTAGCTGAGTCGTTAGTTTGTTTACATTTAGTTTATTACCTAAACGAATAGACTATAGAAAGTAACACCTTCACAAAATGAAACTACCAGCTCAACTTATAAAAAAACTTCGTTCTTCACTCCCACAGATGCAGAATTCTCATACATTTCCAGACACCGGCACAAGTGGTCAAGAACATTAACAACTCTGCCAAGTGCCGCCTTCCCTTGATCGATTCAGTGCGGCTTAAAACAAAACTTGGACCCTACTGGCATACAAAGGAACATCAATTATATTGTCACCAGCAAAAGTACCCATCGGACATAAATTTGGGAAGAAAACAGTTTTGTATTGTAATGGACAAACATTAACGTCGATTTGCTTTAAATAGCTTTTATTGGGATACAAATATTTTGAGGTATTATATACAATGTAAATAGGAAACCAATTTTTAGACGAGTAATGTGGTTAACCTACCTTCTGACTGTTGAAATTCTAAGAAATGGTTTGAAGTATTATGCGACGAAAGCGGATCGCTAAGCGAGGATTTTTTTCCAATACTTTCTTGCCATTTTGTGCTCTAAACGAATAATAAAATGGACCGATGTTATAGGTATCTTCTCCGCATATACACATCTTTGGTAAACAGTTAGCTTATAGAGTATGAATTATTTAATGGTACCTAGTTATGTTGTGTCGACATACGACACTGACGGTGTACTGCCGTTTGATCAAAAAAAAATTCGCCAAATTTCACTTCCCAAAAAACTTATCGCAGCAGTTTCATTTCCCAAACGAATCTTTAGCACATTTACATTTCGCGTTTTATTCATTTAGTCAAATTATCATTTGGCAACATTTTACTTTGTCAAGTTTTATTAAGCCAAACGTTTATTAAGCAAACGTTTTCGTTTAGCTAATATTATATTCCAAAAAAACGTTTATTCAAATTTGCCACTTCGCATACTCAACTTATAGCATAAGTTTGACAAATGATAATTTATTTTGACTGATATTAAAGAATACAGGAATTCCAAGTATAAAAGGAATAAAAGGCAAAACCATATTAAATTGCATACTTACATAAAAAAAACAGTTGAATTCCTAAGGTTTTCTTTATGGTGATTTACTATGTTTTTTTTTTTATAAATCAGAATACCAAAGATTTTTTTTTAAATTAGTTGCAATACACATTAATAATTTAACCTCGGAATATTCAGCTTTGTGTTGCAAAATCGTTTAATTTTTTTTAAGATTAGGTTCAGTAGCTAGAAGCTAGGCTTGGGGGGCGAAGCCCCCCGCATTATAAATCAAACAACCGTAACAATTGTATTATTGGTAGGTTAGGTTAGGGTTAACTTGTGTCCCTTAGATTGGAAATAGGCACCCCGCGAAGCGGAGTGACGTCGACACTTTGGCGGTTTGGTTAGGTTAGGTAAATCCTACGTATTACTCAAATAGGATATAAATCGTATGCCATGCAATATTTTGGGAAGAGTATGTTATGCCAAACGCTACATTTGACTAAATAATACTTGGTAAAATGAAAACAAACAAACATGACCAAGTATTTATTTGTTAAACAATAATTTGCCAAAAAATATTTTGCTAACTGTAAAATTGCGATAAGCTGTTTTGACTAATGATTTTTTGCCAAATGATAATTTGAGTGGAATAGTTTGGGATGTGATACTTTGGGAAAAGTTTTTGCCCATACATTATAAACCGACACTGACATACTTGAGTCGCAAATGTATTTCAATTGTCATTAATATCGTCAACATTACATACTTAAGTTTAAAGTGGTCAGAAAATGGAATGACGCTTAATATATTTTTAAAGTTTTATTGCTGCCAACAGTGAAATTATAACATACACATACATACATAGCATCACGCCCGAAATCCCTAATGGGGTGGGCAGAGCCACAATACTACTTGTGGCCACGTTCGATGAATTAGTCCTAAGATGGTATGATGAACCGTACGGTGACAGGTGATCAGCCCATCGCCCATACAGATAGTCCACCATGTTGGAGAGGACCCGTCCCTTAGTCGACTTTTACGACATGCCAGGATGATAAGCATCTGCACGCATTATATGCTATTTCTTCACTCCCAGTGCAGCAGAGGAGTGAAATTATAAACCATTTTCAAAATTGATGCACTATTTGAAATGGCATGCCAACAAATCATAGCTATGCTATACTATACGGGAGCCTGCCGTTTCATCGAAAAACTTTTGACAAATTATCACTTCCCAAACAAAGTTTAGCAACAAGTTTTTTGCCAATGCAATCTTTGGAATAATTTTAGTACGCACATTTTCATTTGGTCAAATTTTCACTCAGCAGAATATTACTACGGGAAACGACATTTAGTCATTTGGTCTTTTATCAAATGTTTTATTAAAGCAAAAAATCATTAGACAATAATCATTTAGTCAAATAAGTTGTTATGATAAAAACTATACTTAAAGACAAAAATAACAAATACGAAATAATAATATGTTGCGGCGAGCGAGCGAAGTTAGCGAGCAATACAGGTCGGAGCAGAACCGAGTCGGATAAATTTAGGTTAGAAGGCTTTGAGGTTTTTTTTATCCCTTAATAAAACATGCTTTGGCCTTATTTTGTTTGCGTAAAATATGTTATGCCAATTGAAACATATGACTTCATGAAATTTGCTATAAGTACCAGTTGGCAAGTGACTCATTGTTGGAACGTTCACTTGCCAAACATTAGATTTGCGTTACAATTATTTGTGAAGAGCCAAATAATAATTCGGCTGACGAAAATAAACGAAAAATTGTTTGGGAAGTGATAATTAGTCAATTTTTTTTCGATGAAACAAGGGTAACCCCTATAATACAAGTTGATTATCTCAAACTTTGGAGGATTATTTTTATGTACTACTCTGCCTATCTTTATACCAACAAGTTATTGTGCAAACATTATAAATTCATAAAAATAAATAAACAACAGCAAAATAAGACAATTTAGGCACATTAATAATGAGGAACTACCCATATCAACTCATAAATTCTTAAATAAAACTAGACACCACAAATCAAGAAATTCAAAATCACTAAATTATAGCTTGTTAAGTTTGCCATCTACGGCACTGGCCCAGGCGCTAGGCTTAACGGGGAACAAGTGGGTGTTAATTGATTGCCTCATAGTCTTTGAAACTCTTTATAGCTTATAGGGACTATTAGTTTATAGTCCAATTCCGGCTGTGCAAGATGTTACAGTCCATGATTAGGAAGTTAAAAGGCAGTGTACTGTACAATTAAGTGACGGCACCATTGTGTATGTCGGTTAGCTATATAAATAGCTGAACATGACGTGTCATTATTGTATGCTGGAAAAGCATTGGTGTGAGTACAGTCAACTTGCCAGGTTTAACTGTCAGACCAGTAGCAGGGGTAGGTATACATACATCTCTAATCTATCTATACATATAAAACAATACCGTGCCTCAATTATAGACAACGCACAGCCTAAACGGGTGGTCCTAGAGGTTTGAAATTTGAAGGAGACATTACTCGAGAACCCTAGAGGTGCACTAAGGAGGGTTTTTTTTTAATTCCATCCCTAAAGGGGTGAAAAGGTGTGATAAAGTTTGTATGGAAAATACCGCGGGCAAAGCTGTGGCGGGTCCACCAGTTCAACTATAAAATTGTTAGTCATGTTTGTTGTTTTCTATTTTCTTATTCTGAAGAAGGATGAGGCTGAGTTTCTTGTTATTTAAAGTAACCCATCAGGTAACGGTGCGATATTAAGAACGAGCTATCGTTGAATTGTTGTGGTTTACTCATTATCTTGCTCGGTAAGGTCATCGCGGTCGATGTATTGATGTTTTGTGCGCATTGTTTTGAATGTCAAGAGATTCATCAATCAGCGCCTATACTCAGGGTTGCCACGCTGCACATTGCTTTTGACTATTATATTTCTTGTTTCTTTTTAGGCTGTGTTTATAAAGGTCCATTAGAGAGAGTTACGGATTTACTACAATTTTATTTAACATTATTTATTAACGGCCTGTATAAAACCAAGCCTTAGTCCACCTATTTGATCACAAGCTGAAATGTAAGTTATGAATTTAACTTGGCAATTATTATTATTATCCCTCGGTCCGTGGGGTCCTAGCGCACTACGCCTCTTCGGGGAAATCTCGAAGAGGCTGGTTGAGACAACCGGGGACCGAAGAGCTGGCAGCTTCCTCGCACAACGCATCAGCATTGCGATACAGCGAGGAAACGCTGCCAGCATCTTCGGCACAATGCTACCGGGACCTGTTTTAGATTAAATTTAGCTTTTACTTAGATTTAATTAATTTTATTTAGTATTATTATTTAGTTTTTATTTAGATTTAATTAATTTTATGTGATATTATTGTTCTGTTGTATAAGTTGATTATGTTGTTGTTTCTATGAAATTATATCAAGTATAGTTAAAACAAAATAATTAATAATAAAACTTTTTTTCTTCTGTAAATTTTGACTTTTAATAAGTGTCAAAATCAGTAAAAAATATTAACAATAACATTGTATATTGTATTATATTTATTTTTTAAATTGTTATTACTGCATGATATATATAAATGAGCTACCATTTCCTAATATAAAAAATAAATAAATTATCAAATCAAATCATAATTAGCTTAATTTCTAATTTAAAATAATCAAGTGCTTTGATTAGCAACCCTAGCCGTACAGTTAGCTTGAACGGTTGCCGATGCGAACGGATTGGCGAGATGTAATCTTGCTAAGCCTATTAGAAGATTTGGGTTGCATTGTATATGCGTATTAAGTGATGATAGGTTTCTACATAGTTTTACTCATCGCTGACGTAATATGATTCATTTGTATACGATATAAATTCTCACGCATAATTAATAGTGTCTAAAAAGTACTTCATTAATTTAGTTAAGTGTATACCGACACCTAGCAGACAAGGTGTATCGGGTCTATTAGAGGTTATAACCATTGGTTAACCATTATTGGTGCGAACCTACGACTTTTTATACGAAAGGCGATAAGGATTTCCACCACTTAAATGTTAACCGATGTACACCAATTTTTGATAACTTGTCAGTTAGAACAAAATCTAGGTCTAAACGTTTTGGTTTTTTCACCATGATCAATAAATTCAGTTTATAGTTGTTTCAGTATTCTCATACAAAACTAATTTCTGCGATTATTTGACTTTGTTGATCTTTAATCAACATTCATTCGGCAACCTATCAAAAATTGGTGAAACTCGGTTAACATTTAAAGGGTGGAAATTGTTATCGCCTTTTGTATCAAAAGGGTGATTTTTGCCGTTCGTTAACAGTCCTCTTAATATAAAATAATAATAATAATAATGGGGTCAATTGGAAAGTGTGTTTGCTAAATTAAAAATTAGCTAAACTTGAAATAAGACACGTCATACTCGACGTTGACAGCTTGGTGCTATACTTAATCGAATTTGACGTTTCTTATTTTAAGTTAAGGAAGTTTTAAATTTAAGGGACCCTGTTTCGAATTGGACATAATGGGGCCAATTCGAAAGTGTGTTCGCTAAATTTAAGAGTCGGAAATTTGAAATAAGAAAGAACAAACTCAATTTTGACAGCTCGGTGCAGATACAAAAACGAGTTTGACGTTTCTTATTTTAAGTTTAGGGAATTTCAAATTTAGAAGATACTGTTTCGAAGCGGACCCAATGTTATCTTATCTAAACTGGCTGTTAGCCGCTAAGCACAGGCCATTCAGCCAATCTCTATTAAAGAAACACGACCCAAATCTTTGCTGAACTACTTCAGCATTTCTTGCCAAAGTCTTCTTGGTCTTCTCTCCGTTTGCGGTTTGGTTCTAATAAGTGGCAGATATGACCAGCTCAATCCAAAGATATAAATAATGTATTCATATATCAATGTTGGTAATAGAATTCTTACATCGTGCGAAGAAAGAATAACCACGCCTGTGCGCTATAAACCTGAACAGTTTTGGACATGAAAAGTCTGAAAAGAGGTATAGTCTAAATTTCATTTTTACCCAACTGCAGCGAAATAAAAGGGAGTGTTATGTTTTTGTTTTGTGGGTAGGGGACCAGGGGGACATGTTGGTGGGACCACGGGTAATAGGGGGGTTTTTGCGGATAGGCTATTAAAAGCATACCATTCTTCATCTTCTTCAGATGCCTAATTTATTTTAAAAAATTATGTACACCAGAAGCAGTTACTTTTACAGCAAATATTATTATAGTATAAAACAGGCTCTCGTTTCATACCTACTACAGCGCCGGCGTTGCGGGTTGAAATTGCTCGTTGTGTAGAGATACTGGTGCACCGTGTTATTCAAGCCTTCATTATATTAATTAGTAAAATTTCACTTTGAATTTTAACGTAAAATTTTCCAGGTAACACGAGTAGGAACATTTTAGTCGATATTGCTTGTTTTAGGCTGATTTTTATGAAACTGGTTTAGGATTTATACTTAAATTAATCCATTCCAATTTAACATTAATAACTACACACTTCAAGAAACAAAAATTGTCACTCCTGTGACCAAAAGTTAACGAAAACGACTGCTTAATTTTACATTTTCTTTATTCAGGCCAAAACTATGCCTAATGTCCTACATGCGGATATAATCCAAACAAAAAAAATTGCCTCAGGGTCCTTAACTTTCGGGAACAGGAGGGGGACAGTTCTGAAACTAAACGTGAGTATGAGCCAAGTCCTTATTTCTCCTTCCTCCTTTGGTCATATCGGCACATAATGATAGATTCGAAAGCATCATATTAATGTCAGCTATTACTATTTAGTTTATTACAATACCTGGCCGTTAAACCCTAAATTATGGCTGTTCTGATTATCTCAACTTTTCGGATACCATCATATGGATCTTTCTTTTGCCCGTGACTCCGTCCGCGTATAATTTTTTATCGCGATACCTTCGGGAACATTGCATTATCCTGTGTCCCTCTCCATAACTTAAGCTACTTCTATGTCAAATATCATAACAAATGTGCTTTATTTAAGCCGAGAAGGCGTAGTAGCAAACTTCACTTTCAGATTTATAATATTAGTGGGCATGTGTTATATTGCAGCGTGATTAAAAACATTCAAACTGTTTACGTAACAAACGAATCATCCAAAATAATAAGCCGTCGATCCTAATAAAACTTTGATGGAATGCTTGGCAAAATATACGGCAGACCATAAAATGCCACCAGAAAATTCTCCGAGTAAGACTTATTGACATATGTTATATTCTCTGATGTGCTCATAAAACACGACAATCCTATCTCGTTCGGATGTCTTTTAGGCAATAAGTTAAAACATTGATAAAAAAATGTATGTTAAGGTGCAGCATCAGAGGATCTGATTATGAAATAAGTACATTGTGCATCTAGGGCCGTAAGAAGGGGATAACTAACGAGAGACTGTTAGAAGCCCGACGCCGAAGGCGGGAGGGCTTTTAATGACTCGAGTTTTTTATCCCCTTCCTGCCCGTGATACATACAATGTTTTTCATCACATTTGCGAGGAAATGAAATAAAAATTAGACAAAAAGAAAAAAACATATATTTTATTATTACATATTTTATCTCACAGGATATCGGCGTAAAGTAATAGCTTGCTATTGCGTTTCGTACGGTGAGTGACGAGATCCGGAGACCTATTCCCTCATCCCTATCCCATCCCCATTCCCCATCCTCCCTAGACTGGCAACGCAATGGCAGCACCTCTGGTGTTCCAGATATCCATGGGCGGCGGTGACCACTTTCCATCAGGTGGGCCGTCAGCTCGTTTGTCAGTCAATTGACATAAAAAAAACATTGTACACCGTGAATTACAATCAGGTGGGTAGAATAAACTGTATGTCGCGTCGGTTGCGCGCGAATTGTATAATAAACCGCACGGCGGGAGTTATAAACCATACAACTCCCTATGGATTTGGATTTTGTAACTCCCGCTGACAGCGGGGCGTATAGAGCAGCTAAATCGGCTAAAGCTGCTCTATACGCCCGCGTACAATAACACCCTTTCCGAGCAAGTGTGATGAAAAATATGAAACTTCACCTTTGCTTTGTTTATATTATCAAAAATTTATCGGTTACCGTGTAAGAAAGGAAAAAGTAATAGATTGCCAACTTGTTATTTGAATTGAAGATGTACAGGGTCGTAATACAAAAACCACTTCCAAAAATTTTTAGAATAATAGAAGCCGTTCAGACAACCGACGTTGATAGATCTAAAGGCGGGCGTTATCTTCGTGAAATTTTTCACATTTTTATGGGCTCTAGTTAGAAGAGGGATCGTAGCGGAAACTAACAATTTAAGTTGTGATATCAACCCGAATCTAAAGGTTTTATGTCAGCAATATATTACTGTCATAGCTGACATGAACCGCATTCCTGATAATACGGTGAGATTTTATAAACATTACCATAATTAACCTTGACATTGATGGGATCCATTTATGCGTTTTTTTATCTTGTAATGTATTAAAAGTAAGCCAAATTACTACTTAATACAGTATTTGAGTATTTGTATTTGTCATTTTTTAGTTTAAGATATTTATTCTATTTTAAATTTAAACGTATTGTAAGTTTGTTTATTTTGATTTAGTTATTATATAGAAATAAAACATATCAGACAAGCAAATACAGTTTTATTGTTTTAATAAAACATTTCTTGTCTCATTCTGTTCGTAAATACCAAGTACTGTGTAGCTTTCATTTTTATAATAACCCTTTGTCAGAAGAAAAACAATATATTTCCGAATATTACAGAACAAATTACGCACCTTTCGAAACTTCATAACTCCACTTAATTGAAGCACAAACATTTCCAAATTGGTGACTGCAAACCCATTAATAATCGTAAAAACCAAGAATGCCGAATCGTAATTCTTTTCGCATACGGAGTGCTGTTGGATAAATTAATGATCCGTAAGCAAAACCACCAATTTGTTAGCATCAGAAATTTTTATATAAATATGTTCTAAATAGCAGCGATATGTCGTTTAATTTTTCATTGTCAAAGTTGAATCGGCTAGTAAACATTTTATCGATGGTCAGCGAGCGCAGCGCGGGTGCCGGCTCGTTAGTGCGGCTTTTTTAATGCGTGCGTTTCACAGTCGCACGTGCTTACCCGGTCTTTTCAACTTGCAATGTAAAATATAACGCCCAATGGAACCGTTTGCCACAATCATCTGTGGTTTATATATTAAACCATTTTTTTCTTCTGATAAGATGTAATAAACGAGACAGTCCCAACTTTATCTACGTTTATATTTAGTCAGGCGGTAAATAGACTGAGTATTACGACCAATAGAAGGCTTTTGTGTATGTCTCGAGGCTGTTATCTGTCTAAACGCTACAAACTCAAGAGATAAGTCTTTACTAAACCTCAGTCTATCTGTCCTATAATTTTCTCGTTCCAACCAAAAGCGCTTTATAACCAGACAAAACAGGCAGGCCGCGTATTTGCCTTTGGCCAAATGGTATCTTGTTTGAGGCACGATTGCAAATCTTAAATACTTTCAGGCGCGTTCAGACGTGCTTGATAGCAAGCGTTAGATGAGCATTAAACACACAGTTTGCTACGTGTTGAAAGAAACCCGGAGAGGCCTTCGGGGCATTTCAAACTAGCGTGCCTTCTGCGTTCACTATACCATCCATTACCATTTTATCCGTTCGACTTCGAAACACTGTTATTATAACCCGGTAAGGGCGCGCAATGACCGAGCTGGCGTCGAGATGTGATTATCATGTCGACTTTTTTGTTATACTTATTTCAGCTTCGAGTGGTGTTGACCAAACGTTTCGACGAGATAAACCAAAGGAGGATTAAGATTGCCATTACCAGTTGTAATTTGGAACATGGGAGTGACGGATATTTATTTTCGAAACGAAACAACAGTTTGTACAGTTTCTATCGGTATAACTCTATCGAACGCGATAATAGTTTTAATAGTTATAATAGTTTTAATAGTTAAAAAAGGATTATTGGTGATTGCTCTGAAACTATTAATTTTAATGACATAATTCACTTAGTTTACTTAAACAATAGACCTGCATGAAAGACGAACCATATATTTCAGGGAAGTGCTATCACAGCCCGTATTCGCCGAGCAACGGCAGAATAGTGGTTGTTCATTAAAAAGATATATGCGGTCATTACGCGGACATTTCTGCAGCTACAGTATTACACTAATGCCAACATGGCAATAACTTATCGGTCTGTTTTATTGACACGACACGACTGTAAAAGAGTATGTAAACTATCTAAACAAATACGGTTATGTTTTCGAAACCTAAACCTGCTCAAAGTTAACGTTTTTATTCATAATCTTTGGCTATCTTAGGTTATATCTTTTTATACAAAAAATATATTTCAAACACTAGATATAAGGTTAAAAGTTCATCATAATCTTTTGAAGAGATTTATCTGTTGCAAAACTGCTTTATTTACATCGCTTTTCTTACACAGACATGCCATTATTAACAAATGATCGCTCTTTTGCAATTCACTCAGACATTGAAAAAATACTGCATAGATTTATCTTCATTTCTTTTTTAAGACTTCTGACAAAAGTCGTCTAGGGTCAAGGTTCAAGTTGGAAGTAACTAAATATTTCTTATGGCCCCGGGCCAAAACCTCTCGGCAGCCAGCCAGGTAATAGAAAGACTTTTGATGTCAGCATTTCTCATAACATTGCCTGTTTAATGTAGTGCACACCTGTGAAATACTACAATAGGGAGGTTTTCTGGGTAAAAAAATAATAATTCTAATTAGTCCGTCAGTTAGTTCATAAAAAATATTTAACACGTATTTTTTGCTTTATCAAATCAATGAAATTTGACAGAGATAACGCGCATCAAACTTCGTGATTGGGGGGCTCATTACGTCACTTCATGGTTAAATAGTATACCAAGGCGTGACGTCAGGCGGAACTTCCACGCACTATATCATTGTCATTTTTTGTTTTATTGACAAAAAATAGTAGTTTATGCAACGGTTGCATAATGATAGGCCTTAAAACACTAGTGCGGTTTTCATGAAACGAGCTGATAGGCGAGTTTCATAATAAGATCGCACGTGTGTTTTAAGGCCAAATTATGCAGAGTTGCATACATAACTTTATCTACACACATATTATAAATCCTCCATGATGGGTTCAGAAACAATATTTTCTGGCAACAAGTTATTTGTTGCAATCGTGGCTGCATATTTCCGATATCCGGCCCATTTTCACATCACACACACTCCGAGAAGACTACTTACTATTCATATTTTCAACTAAAATGTAAATTACAAACAACTTTTTCTATTCAATTCAACAACAATTCTACTTTCGTTCAGCAAAACGTCAACATGGCGGCAATACGATCATCCGTCAAGACCATTTTCTTTTTTAAATCATAGACAAACGGATGAAGTCTCTATTCTCACGTCACTCGAGATCAATTATTGTGCAGTTTATATTAAAAAAACATACTGAATTGATGTTTCGTATCAATAACTGTTTTAATATCTATGGATACTAGAATAGAGATCCACTTGAGTTTTGACAGCTGTTCCAAATGTAATCTCATTTCTTTACTAAAAACGATAAAGAAGTCATGTTATTTCTTTATCGCAGCACTGGTTTTTCCTAATTGGTTGTCAAAATGGTGGTCATTTCATACGGTTTTTGATTAACCAATGGAGGTTTTATGGTATGGGTGTAGATAAAATACGTTTTCAATATCTTTCGATAATGTAAACGACGGACTAAATAGATTTTTTCAGGAAACTAGCCTATTAGCCTAAACCTGTAATAAACAATGAACTATTATTTCGACGTAGCGGTCAATTGATTTATGAAGTATTGTAGTAATAGTATTTAACCCTGTGTTGTTTTGTCTAGTTTTGTCAGTTTGACCGTTTGGCCATGAAAACGAAACAGACTTTTGAATGTTTGATATTAAAATTCATATTCTGCAGAATGTATTGTATAAGCACCATTATAGAATACTATAGAATAAAAATGTTGACCAAATGATAACCAAACGAATTTAAGAGACGTCTGACCTGGCAACGTCGCATTTTCCGCGTTTTAATGCAATATTCTGTCTGTCATGATATTGTGTTTTTTTGCAAAATGTATTTTATTGCGTAATTACACAATAATGTCTCATTATAACACAATATTGCATTACCGACATTATGTAAATGCACTAAATATTCATTAATGATGAATTTCATTAATTTTCACTAAAATAATCTAGAAAAGCGGTGAAAAATGCGAAGTTGCCAGCTCAGCTTTGTAGTACGCCTCATAAACACCTGATAAATATTTTAATTTACGCAGTGCAAAAAGCTATATAAGCTACAAATTGTAACAGAACTGCGATATAAGCTACAAAATTAAACAGAACTTTGGAGTAAAGGACATAAAACCTAATAATGGACATAAAAAGCTAAAATTTAATTTCTTTATTATTATTTGAACTGCGGATCCTTCAACAAGGCTGCATTGTCTGAAGCAAAAATCTTTTTTGAAAGAAGTGTATAATATGAGAAGAACGGAGAGCCACTTGAGATTTTCCGCTGCGTTACCGTGCAACGCTATTCTAAAAATACATTTTTCAGCTTTAGTAAAATGTCTATCTTTGCACGGGTAAATTATGTTCGAATAAAATTAAAGTCATATTTTGAAAAGAGTGTGTTTAGTAATAAAGTACTTAAAGTATTAAAATTCAACCTTTTAGATGTAGGACGCCCTGTTTTTGAATCCTGTTCAGTTTCATTTGTAATTCTTAATGATATAGATTTTGTATCGTTTATTAATATGTAACTATTTTATGTTGATTTAATTGATTTATTAATTGACAGGTCTTACAGCTTAGTTTAGACACAGACGGACCACTATTTAATTTGTTATCCTTTTATATGTTAGCATGTTTTAAAGCATTTATCAAAGTTTTTCATTCAAATTTATTATTATTATTTGTCCCAGACCTTTGGAAGGCGTACATGGGGCCAAAATCAACACGCAAAACCCCAAAGACAACTTTAATTTAAACGTGATTTGACTCCAACCGGCGATTATCCCTAAGTTCATACTATAGAAGTGTGCACGTACAGACAACCACCGGTTGGTGTAGGTAGGTAAGTAAGGAAATGGATAATAACAATCATAATTGTAAATTTTATTAATATGTCACTGTTTAAATATAAATATATTTAGAACGCAATAAAAATGTAAATCGTCAAAAATAACCGACAAAAAAAAAACAAAAAAAATCATACATGCTTTTTTGTTACGAATATAATCTGGCACCCCAACCGGTATAGTCCGCGAGCCGGGTACAAATTTCATCAATCATTTCCTCTCAGGCGACAACTCGTTAAATTCTTCAGGGTTGTATCATGAAGCCTCATGAACGTCAGCTACGGTTCCGTGGGTAGGTTGACCAGTGATACGCCTACAAGAACGTATTTTTTTACAATCATTCCCTCCCGATTTAAATCAAGTCAGATTATAGCTAACCCAACATCAGGAAGAAAAATTGAGATTGTTTTTTTTTTCGAGATATTGGGTTAGCTGTAATTTGATAAATTTTCAATCGGAAGGGAATTATAAAAATAAACTACATGCTTGGGAGGTTACCGCTGCTCAACCCACCCATGGAATCGCAGCTGACCTTCACGAGGCTTCATGATACAACTCTCTAAATCATTTTACGAGTTATCGTCGCAGAGGGAATTAGTCATGAAAATCTGTTGCTGGCTTACGGTCACGGACCAGTAATGCATCTCAGTTTTTATGAGACAGTAAACGATAGACCTTCGGCCATATGGCCAATATGATTTGAAACCAAGGGCGGCACCAATTGGAGTAAAGTACCAATGCTGTCACTGAAAACCAATCATCAGGAATAAAGAATCTCGATGGTTGTTTATGATTGGTTGAAGGCGGAAAACTCTCTCGCCGCAGCTGGTTAAACAAAACTATTAATTTAGACTATATGGACATAGTCAATTGGTCTAAATTTGAATGTGTTTGTGTGTGTGTGTGCGTGTATCACTGATCGGCCGCTGCACTCGTTAGGCGATCGCATGGCTGTTGACAATCTCTTTCACCTTCAGCGAGCCTATTCAAACTGCATCCTGCTTCCTCCAGATGAAAGTCTTTAAGCATAGTTTATAGGGCCATAGCTCCGCCTGTTCAATTATAGTAGTTTATGCAACGGTTGCATAATGATAGGATAGTAAGTACAACAATTTTCACTATGTATTATGGAATAAAACGGACTTGGTATCAAATATAAAAGGACATTAGTGTCATTCGGTTAAGTGACTAAAGGAGATACAAAGACCCGACAGTATCCTTATTACACATATCGGTATTGCAGAATGTCCACCAGTAGTTATAACGTGGTCTGTCAATGCAGCCGCGCCATATGAATTCCTCCTTGATAGATTTTATGCCACAGATTTCATTTTGATTACAATTCTGATGAGGCAGAAACCCGCTGTAATGAAAGAAAGATTTAGAAAAAACCATATATACCAGAATTATCATGATGATATACAAGTTAAAATTCTTATATAATATTCTAAAATAGATAAAAACGAAAACTTGACTGCAAGTAGTAGTTATTTTATTTTGCTTCTAGTATAATGCACCCTTCATGATGATAAACAAATCATAATGATACCTCATTTATTAAAATCGGTCCAGTAGTTCAGGTACTACACAATAGAACATCCGATTTTTGCTCACATACATACATAGACTGTTAAATACCATGTAATACCCTCCTTTTGTCTTCGGCAATCGGGTAAAAAAGACCAGTTAGCGAACTTCTTAGTTCGTAGATAGAGTTCACGTTACAAATTAATGTATGTGTAGATACGTATTGTACAAGAAACAATACAAAACGAAATTGAAATTTTGATTAAAGATAAGAAAGACAAAGACAAAGGCGAACATATTATATTCTTTTCAGAAAAAATACTGCAACTGGCGAGCGTGGTGCTACGGAAAATGTATAAAAAGAGTCAAAAAGTAATCAATAGAATATCAAAATAGTAAAACCGCCGGGTTTCCGTTATGTGAGGATAAATAAGAACATCAGATACTTTACGAAACGTCAAAACCGCGAATGTGTCGTTATTTTGTACGTATCTGAGTTCATATTCGCGATTTTAACATTTAAATCACGATATAGTAAATTACTTAGAAGTCCCGAATAGAGGCCCATGACAATCCTGAAATTTTACAATTTCAGCGGAACATGCTTTATGACAATCGATAAATTGGCAGGATCGGTACTTTATGACAATTACTTTTATGTATCTGTACATAGACTCAAAACAGTTGTCTATTTGGCATGGTAAAGCCGAACTTTGGCGTAAAGGCGGTGGGAAAACCGGTCCAATATTCGATTCCGTGATATACGAGGCACAAATATCGTATATAGGCATCAGAGGCGAAGCCTCAAATATTTCCTAAGGGAAGCCGGAAGAATTAGAACCGTTACGTGCGAGTGAAATTTTGGCTAGAGTAACATGGACTTCACTGACAGCAAGCCTTAGCTTTCTAGCTTGGTAAAGCCGTAAGGAATCGGCTTGTAGGCAGGCTTTGCCACTGATAGGCATTGAACAGAAATGTGGTGGTGCTCTTCTTCAAAAAGAGCGATAATGCCCTGCTGAAGAACTATATACCTGATCTCATTTCTGAGCCATGCTGACAAGCTGTTTTCAAGAATCATTACGAACCGTATCGCACGCAGGTTTGACTACTTCCAGCCTCACAATAAAGTGAGCTTCCGAAAAGGCTTCAGCGTCGTAGACCACAGACATACGCTACTTCAGCAGTTTATACAGAAGACCAAAGAGTATAATATAAATTGCCTCTTTGCCTAGCGTTTGTGTACTAAGAGAAACCCTTTGATTCGAACGAGGCCTGGGCTGGACTGCAAAGAGGTCAATCGTCGAATTTGACTGCCGATGCTGGGCAGCCTTCGGGAAGCTGCGATACATCTTCTCGTCCAATATACCGCAATGTCTCAAGACGAAAGTCTTTGACCGGTGTGTATTGCCATAGTGATGACTTACGGCACTGAAATGTGGTCGCTCACTGTGCGTCTCATAATAAGACTCAATATCACCCAAAGGGCGATGGAGAGGGCTATGCTCGGAGTATTACTGCAAAATCGAATTGGAAATGAGCGCTGTAGGTTAAGAGTAACCTACATAGTCCAAAGAATTGCTAAACTTAAGTTGCGTAAGAGTTTTTCAGTGGTAACCATGTACTGTATTGGCCTGGGCAGACCACTCACGTGGACTGACGACCTGGTGACGATTGCGGGACTCCACTGGATGCGAGCAGCATAGAATCGGTTGTTGTGGCGATCATTGGCGGAGGCTTATGTCTAGCAGTAGACATCTATCGGCTAAAACGATGCTGATGGTGATGGTAAAGCAATTTGCTAATCTATTTTTTATCATCTGCATCCTAAGAACCAATGTCAAAATAATACTCACACGTTTCCTTCAAAGCAATTGGCACTAGTGCGCGAATTATTTAGCGTGCTACTCGCATTAGCTTCACACCGGATACAGACATTTCTTTGAAGATAGGCTTATGTCTAGCAGTAGACATCTATCGGCTAAAACGATGCTGATGGTGATGGTAAAGCAATTTGCTAATCTATTTTTTATCATCTGCATCCTAAGAACCAATGTCAAAATAATACTCACACGTTTCCTTCAAAGCAATTGGCACTAGTGCGCGAATTATTTAGCGTGCTACTCGCATTAGCTTCACACCGGATACAAGACATTTCTTTGAAGATAGTCTTTCTAAAAGCCATAGTACGACTCATTTCAATCACGTCATTTAGCCAGCCACGCATGTTGGGGAACGTGTGCGGTAGTTCAGTAATGGGCAAGTTATTGCATAGTTCGCAGGAACACACATATGTTTCGATGTTCTGATTAACGTCGTAACATCCACGGTCAATTACACCAAAAGGTGTGTGCATTGAATAGCAGACATCATCGCTGTTTTTGCAGACAGTCGACAAAATCCTGCAGCAGAAAAAACCTTTTTGTACATAAAACTGCCTGGTTGAATTAAATCGCTTTTAGAACTAGCTTCTTATTCAAAAATTTCAATAATTTGCATGGTAATCTATCCTTAAGGCGATTCGTTAAACATTATGATATTGAGAAATAGTTGGTTTACATTTTTTCTTTCATGTGTAATTTATCGATTTTTATTAAGATATTATGTATCTTAGGTTGTAATTTATGACTAAGGTACCATCAGATGGGTGTTCAATGTTCATAAACTGTAAGTACGTTGCGATCAGCGCGGGGCAGCTCCGCCGGCTTGCGGTCGCGCGCCCCGCCGGCTGCGGCTCGCGAGCAGCTCCGCCGACCTGGCGCACTTAACTCCCTAGGGAGTTATGGATTTAGTATGGTTTATAACTCCCGCTGACGGCGGGGCGCATAGAGGAGTTAAATCGGCTTTAGTTGCTCTATACGCTTGCGTATAATAACACCCTTTCCGAGCAAGTGTGATGAAAATGTTCTTAATTTGTACGCACGTGTTGTTTTGCGGATCGTTGCAATTCTCTGATTCAATATTGTTGCAAACTATACAAGTCATTTTCAGTTTTATATCGCCGTCGTGCGGCCAGTTATCGTCCAATACGAGTTGATCATTTTCAACAGCTTTTTCAATCTCGTCTTCTTTTCCTAAAAACATTAAAAAAAAATTAATATCAATTTTATCGTGTAATCATGTACATCTAATTCATCAATTGCTTCTAAAGCTCATTATCTAATAAAATATAAATAGTTATGAAAGAAGCTGTATTTATTTGGTCTAATGTCAAAGAATTAGAAAAACTGGCCAAGTGTGAGTCAACTCGCGCACGAAGGGTTCCGTACCATTATCTATAATCAAGTAAAAAAAAAACACGTTTGTTGTATGGGAACCCTCCTTTAATAGTTATTTCATATTAATTTAATTATTTATTTTTAAAGTGAATATATATAACTAAATATTCTGTGAATATATCAGCGTCTACCTGTTGCCGTTATCGATATCCTGCAAAAACGAGTAAAAAAATCATGTTTGTTGAATTAAATTGAAATGAGCCTAATTAAATATTTATTTTATTCCATTTTTTTGTATTTTTTGTTATAGCAAGACCTTGCCTGCCCAGGACCCGACTCCAGGTGGGACGACCCCTAAATAATTTTAATTACCTACGTTTAAGTTATTTTAATATGTATGTTAGTCTGTAAGGTATTTATATATGGGTCACTGATGCCTGAAATGAATGGTTTTCTTATTATTATTATTATAGCGACAACAGAAATACATCATCTGAGAAAATTTCAACTGTCTAACTATCACGGTTCATGAGATACAGCCTGGTGACAGACGGACAGTGGAGTCTTAGTAATAGGGTCCCGTTTTACCCTTTGGGTACGGAACCCTAAAAATGATCGCCGAATTCACAAAAACCAGTCAAATTGGTCTTTAATTATCTTAATCATCAGCCTATGTCCCACTACGGCCCTAACATGCATGCCACAAAGATTAATTAGACCCGTTTATCTCTATGACTATCTTTTTCGTCGGCACTAGTGTGAGAGAGACGCACTTAGAGATAAGACGGTCTATCTTATCTTTGTGTCATGCATGTTAGGGCCGGTGCTAGGCAAAGGCCTCCTCTAATAGTGATAAGGACTGAAGTAGTCCCCACGCGGGCCAAATACGGATTCACATAGATCTTTGAATTACTTCACAGATGTATCCAGGTTTCCTTACGATGTTTTCATAGTATTAAGCAAAACAAGTCATAAGTATAGTTTTATTATGGAGTGCAAAATCATCAAATCTACCATTTGTCTTCCCAATATCCTTGCCTTTAATCTCTGTTGAAGTGTTGCAGGAAACGGATGGAAACAAAATTAAAATAATTACATGTATGAAGAATTTTACTCCTTCCATCACTTTTATTTTTGTAGTGCTATGCTATCACTTATGAAACGTGTCAATTTTGACAATTTATAGCCAGTGCCCACATTTTCACATAATTTAATCTAGCTTGAAATAGTTTAAATTGCATTCACAGAACATTATACAGAATGTAACACGACGAAAAGCAAATCTTTTAACCCGTCAAAGTTTGGATGAGAAGAAAGGTTATGGTATATATCTTAATAACTTCGATTTAAAAAAAAAAAAACTAAAAAAAAAACAATTATTAATGGTAATATAAAATTAAATAAATAAAATTAAATGACTGGATTCATGTAGTTTTCGTTAGTATTGTTTACCGACCTTATTTGTTATTACCTACGAGTACCTATGCAGAGAAAACAAAATTGTCATTTTAGGCATCAAGATAATGGATGTCAGTGCTGATAGTTATAAAATTTTACAAGTCAATTTCAACCTACTTCTAATTGTCGTAACGATTTGAAACATTGCAAGTGGATGCAATACTGAGCACAATACAATAATTTGGTACCATCGAGTTTTTCTGACCATGGCGCCAGGAGGTGGATAGCGGAACTCTTCAATGACTACTAGTAAACCACCCGAGTTTGGGCTCATTTGGTTTGTTTTGACGTGTCCAATACATTACCTTGGTGATTTTTTTGTTTTTGTTTTTAGATTTTGTGAACTATAATTATTCTGTGGTAACACATCTGTCATTGTGTTAGCGGTCAGGTGATACAAAATTTGTTAACCGACTTTGAGACTAGAGGTAAGTAATATATTAATTTTGTAAAATGATAAAAATCAAATTAACGGATGAATCTCAACGTAGCCATCAACGGGTTTGAAGGTATGCTGTTCGTCGAGTTACAGAAATACAGTCTCTTTAAATACAGGATAGGAGAAATACAGGATTTCTCTTTTACCCAATGCCGCGCCAAAAGGAGCGTATAGAGTTTGACAGTCTTTCTATTCTATGTATGTATGTGATTAAAATTGGGATGTTCATCTAGCTCCCGAACTACTGGACCGATTTTAATAATGACACTCACTCATAATGTGATTCCTGGAGAACGTCTGAGCATCATGCTAAGAACAAAATATGTTGTCACCCTCCAGGTTTTAGTTTTTAACTTTACTTTTGTAAATCGGGGTTTTTTTGCCCATCTATTTATACTTTTTTTTCTTCACAATTTAATTTTGCGTGTTCTTGGGTTCCACCGAATATTAGATCTTTATAAATTTAAATCGTTGTACCTAAAGCATTGGCGTTACATTCAACACGGGCTGCTTATTTTTTTAACGTTTTAATTCTTTAACAATACTAAAACGTTCAATTGGAGGGGGAGGATGTACCTACCAATGCCAATTTATTATTTATGCAGCACTAAGTGACCGTATATAGAATTTTGCAAGAAAAGAAAGCAAATGCAAGGGAACAAGATGAAATTATGTGGTTATTTTAGCTAAAGTTTCTAAAGCCTACGTTTTTTTTTACTTCAACAAAACCAAATACCCATATAGTGGCAAAGATGGTATGGCTGTTTGAAATGACGTGGTTTTGTGTAAAAAAGTCAACTTGCGATGATAACTTGCAAATATTCCCTTGGGAAATTGAAGTAATTACATCAGAGTGGATCGCTCTATTCCACTGTAACGGGTAGGTAAAATAACTCAGTTAACTTATTAATTATAGTAAGCACCGCGAGAGACATTTTTTTTTTTTTTAATTCCCTGTTCTGTGCGACCCTTCTTTTGTTTTGTAAGATCATCTCAGTGGTGCTTTTCTATTCCTTGTCTCTTAAATTTGTTTATATAATTTAGAATTTTGCATAAAAAGTTTTCAAAGTAAATTTTTGTCAAAATCTTTCTAGTGCTTCGCATAGCCCTTGTAATTGCAGAGTCACCAGGAGTTCTGTAAAAGGGATTTGCGAGCTAAGGCCTTTATGCAATTTTCCTCTGTTCTTTATTAGTTGAAAACATGGGAAAGTTTGCATCAATTGAAACAAATATTATAAAAATTGTCAAGGTTTAAAAGACACAGGTATTTAAAAGTAACCGTCAAAAAAAATTATGATCACACGAGCACAATCTATACATCTATACTTTATATACATAATAATAAAATTGTAAAGTGGAAAAAGTCTGTACATTGAAGATAACACTGAAAAGATGCTATGGGGGCTTCAGAATGAGCAACAGAACGCATCCCAATGGTTTTGGAATTTCATGTTTATTTGTCTGTTTGTCTGCGCGATAAACTTTAAAAATACTGAGCGGATTTCAATGCGATTTTCGATATTATATGTAGGAAAACTTCGGGAAGGACATAGGCTATAGAAACCTTTGGAAATAAGTTTTATGGAAAAAAATGGTTCAAAATACTCTTCGCAACAAACAATCCAGCTTCCTACTAATCCTACTAATATTATAAATGCATGAGTTTGTGTGTTTATGTTTGTATGTTTGTTGCCACTCAGCTCCATATGGCTGAACGGATTTTCATGAAACGTCGTATGCAGTTAGTTAGTCCTTCGCTCCTAGAATAGGAAATAGGGTATTTTTTATCCCCGATAAGTAAAATATTCCCGAGGGAATAATTCTAACCGAAGTCCACGCGGACGAAGTCGCAGGCGGAAGCTTTTATTCTATAATATATAATTAAGGAATAATATGATGGATGTAATAATTACTTAGTGCAAAGGTGTGAATCAATACAGACGAGCCCTTTTAGATATAAACTAGACACAGAGCCTCTACTCTACTATAGCTACCCGTCATGAGTCTGTGTATAAAATAGGTTCTTCTGGTCAGAATTATAACTTTTCACTCAATAATTCAGTAGGCGAATAGTTTCAAGCGCAAAAGAGCACTCTATTATGGCAGCAAGAGTTTGCCTTACGTAGTCTCCCTTCATAGAACATAACTCTTGCTTCTTATGCTCGAATTTCATAAGGCCGTCTTTCCATTGGTTACTCATTTTGGGCCTTTGTTAGACTTATCTGTATACCGGGTGCGTTCGTCTCATCTTTCCTAAGTTCAAAACTCCGGTCCCTACTCAACAATTAGGTCGGAGCTAATTTCTTAAGTCAAGTTATTTGTTCCTTTTGAACGATTTATTGCCGCCGGAGAGAACAGTGAAACTTCAATGGAATCTGTCTTCGAAGTTAGAATTAACTCTGTGAGGAACTGCATTATAAACTTGGTAGTTACATTAATTACGCACACAAAATATTAATTAATGTTCAGATCTGTTCATTACATTCTGTTTCAGGTGTGAAAGAATACAAGAGCTTTTAAGTTTGCTTAATTAAAATGGCATGCATTAAATTTCGCTTGTATTCGTAGGAAAGTAATTTTGGTCACTTTAAATTAAATTTAAGCTTCGGTATTATGTTTTCAAACACTGGGGTGCATATAAATGGCCATCAGTAGCCAAAACAGTGGACGCATTTTATCAATTTCGCTGGAGGCACTTTGTTTTAGAAGCCTACGTATAACAATATCGTTTTTAGGGTTCCGTAACTCAAAAAAAAAGGAACCCTTATACGATCATTTCGTTGTCCGTATGTCTGTCTGACTGTCTGTCAAGATAAGACCCTTTTTCTCAGGAACATAGAAACGTAGAACGTATCATGTTGAAATTAATATCAAATACTCGGGTCTGCAATCCCTTGGAGTTGTGAAAAAATCAAAGTTCTAAGTCAACGCAATCAAAATATACGGCCGTTAATGCCGTATATTTTGACACTCGCAAGGAAATCAAATGTTATAGGGTACTTCCCGTTGACTTAGAATCATTAAAGGCAAGAAGCAATGTCAAGCAAGCAAGTCTTATAGCAGAAGTAAAGGAAAAATCCGAAAATCGTTTAGTAGTTACAATAAAAAATAATAATGAAATGGAACCTTAGCAAAGTCGTATCACACTCGACAGTTGCACAGAGATAGGAGCTCGTGAAAGTTATTTCTTGTCTTATTTTATAGGTGGATTCTAAATGATTACCCGGTATTTAAAAGCTATTTTTTTCATATTTAGGGTTCCGTACCTACAAGGTACTGTCTGTTATTCATAGGTTAGTACGGGACCCTCGGCGCGCGAGTCAGACTCGCAAATGACAGGGCATTTGTTTTCTTTGACCTTGACCTTACTACACAATGGCTTATCATGATGGGCTATTGCCTATAATAACGTACTAAGGCCAAATATGGTCAATGACAGTGTCAGTTTTTTGCTGACACTTCCTTCATACTGGTCTTTTTTTATATTAAGAGGGGGGCAAACGAACAGGTGGGTTACCTAATGGTAAGCAACCACCGCCGCCCATGGAGACCCGCAACCCCAGGGGAATCAGGGATGCGTTGCCAGCCCTTAGACAAAGGAGTAGGCTGACAAACATGCAGACGGCCCACCTGATGGAAAGTGGTCACCGCCGCCTATGGACATCTGCAACACCAGAGGTGCTGCCAATGCATTGCCAGTCTAGGGAGGATGGGGAATAGGCATCGGATGGGGGTGAGAGAATAGGCCTCCGGATCTCGTCACTCACCGTACGAAACGCAATAGCAAGGTACTTTACGCCGATATTCTGCGAGAGTGTGGTACTACCCCGGTCGAGCCGGACCATTCGAACAGTAATCATCTAGTGAGGATTACTGTTTGGCTCTACCACTACTAAATCATTTGGTATATTCATTTGGTGAACCCCTTTCATCTTAAAGTGAAGATCATAACCAGCAGTATTTTTTTTACCAAAAGCTTGGCATATGCCAGTGTGCATGCCAAGTATGGCTTTGCATAAATCCTCATCCGTAATTTAATGTCGCGTAAAATCACTGGTCAGTTCACGCGAGCGTGCAGCCTCCCTCAGACTTGCTGGTGCGCACAGTGTTTTAGGGACCAGCGTGTTCGGAGTAATTTTACGTTTTTTTTAAATCGAACCTCTAGAATAGAAATTCCTTATTTTATTTCCTACAAGAAATCTGATTTCATTTGGTCATAGACTTGTCTTGGGCTATAAATTACACAGATATCTGGTTCCACCACAATCATTAACTCCTCCAAAAGGTTTCATATTCTTTAAAAGAATCACAACTACACAAAATTCTTAGTGATCCTTTTTGTCCTCTGTTTATGTGCTTTTGACGAACAGTCCCATTTTGTCCTGAGGTTAAAAATGTAAATCCACCTCACGCCGTTGGCTTAGAAATAAAGCCTACTGTAACGAAGTAGCTACGTGATTTTTAACGAAGGACTGAATTTGTGCCATTCCATTTTCGTAATAGTTGCAGAAAAATTTTCGTAATTTCTAAAAGCGTGGTACGAGTATATACGAATGTTGAATGCGGAACATCTTTTTGAAGCTTTATTTTATGTTTTTATGCATATTGAGCATTTCACATTGTTTTCTACTGAAGCGATTAGTTTTCCAGAGTATCTTATGGCCGAATTCAGAAACGCCAGTTAAGCATTTGATTGGGTACTAAATAGTTAAATGTCCCTGAACTAGTTGTCAACCCATACAAAAACGTCACCGAAACGTCTCTTTAATTAAAGATCAATTTGAGGGGGCTTTTTGAATTCGGCCACTAGGCAAGGTTCGGTTAGGTTAGGGTTCATTTAAAACCAAACTGACAAGCAATATTAGTTTAAGCGGTAATCGTGAAATTATGTGGAATGATTATCATTTAATAATGTGGCAATAAATATCTTTTTACTTTTTACTTTTTACTTTTACTTTTTAAAAAATTGTCTATTATGAGAGTGAAAATGGATCCGTTGAAAACCATTATATTATTACTTTGACTTATTTTAATACAATATTACAAAAATGATATTTTATTTATCTTAATATAAATCCAGCTCTGTATAAAATAATATTCAGTTATTTTCTTTCCCAGGGGACGAGTGCAGTGAGCAAAAACATACGATATGTAAATGTTCCGGTAGCTTTCTCTAGGGAGAAAGATACGGTATCAAAGAAAGTAGTCTGTTGTAAACTTATTTATCTAAAAACATTACATTGTTTTGTAGCTTGCTCCTTAACCTTTTTGAGTTGAATAAAACGTCACATTACTTTTAAGTGACATGCTTATCAAAATGCGCTCAAAATTAATTTATTTTGATTTCAATTTCTTATGTGTACGCTGTAGTGCCCATGAGTCTGTTTACGTTTTTAAAGTCACTGGCACTGGAAGGGTTAACATAAGGTTTCTCGTGGTATTAACAGCCAGTGATAATGCTAAGTACTGTGATTTATTGACTGACTGGCGGAGAATGGCGAAGCATGGAAATGATTCGATGCAGTCACACCTGCAACGTGTCGCTGCTGGCTGCGAAGCGACTTACCAACTTGATGACTGGAACGAAATACCCGCGTAAGAATCATAAGGTATGTGAAAATCCTAACCTGAGATAGTGATTGTTAGGCTTGTACGTACAGATTCTTTCCTTTCGGCATATAGCAATTAAACACTTATATACTTAGGTGGTAACATAAAAGGATGAATAAATAGGTAAGAGATTGCTATTATTATTATACTCATACTAAAATCATTACAGAAACCTGATTAATTATATTGCATAATTATACCGGGAAACCTAAATTATTTACTAAAGTAGGGTAGTAGTATTAGTAGCACATGTGATGAAAATTGGTACAGGGGTAACTTTATATCCGAGGATTGACC
The DNA here is from genome assembly GCA_947859335.1 of Tortricodes alternella. Taxonomy (NCBI): domain Eukaryota; kingdom Metazoa; phylum Arthropoda; class Insecta; order Lepidoptera; family Tortricidae; genus Tortricodes; species Tortricodes alternella. The sequence continues at coordinate 6,235,406 of OX401981.1, forward strand.
AAGAAATATGTTGATCCAACGAACTTTCCTGTACCATCACTATGACTTTACAAAAACCGTTCTCGTTATCGAAATCTATCGGAAATACTGCTTGTTGCCGGTACAAGTAAAAGGGACCGAGATGTTTCTCAACTATTTTTTATATTTCGGAATATTTTAGATTTTATGTAAGTAAATTGTGGCGGTGAAGGCCTTGAATCAAAAGCTGAATCCATTGTAATCGCCATAAACAAAATTTAACTATCATGGTTTATTATCTAATTATAATATGAATATACCTTCTTTATTAAAGATTTGAACTTATCAACGATTACTTAAAAATGATCAATCCTGATAATGAACTTGACAATAGTTAGAATGAGAACCTTGAATCCGTTCGATGTTTTTACCACAATTGGCTGCCGGTAACGTGACACCGTCGTGGTCAGCCTCCACAGTCCAATGCTCTCCTGATGTTTCCCAGGCTGTCTAGACACACAGCGGCACGGCATTTATGAAGACATTTTATAACCTTACAATTAGGTAGTGATTATAGGATAACATAACGTTTTGGGCGTTAGAGTGATTTCTGAATCCGTAACTTAACAATTCGAGTAAGAATGAAAATCGAGCGGGGCGCAACAATAACGGATTCAAGAAATACGTTTCTGAACATAGTTTTTACTCGTTTCTGTGGTCTAGTGCTCGAAATTAAAATATTGGTACCTAGCTGTAGTATTATTACCATGAATTGAAATACCAATTATGATTGTGTTATTACAGCATGATTGCATTACTACCTAAGTGTAGTTTTATTTTGAATGAATATTTTTGTTTCAAATATTTAGTGCCATTTTTAGCTCCTGGGTTTACGCCATTGTCATACTTTAAAATAACACAGGTCTCATGTTCACGTCTATCTGTGATTATAAGATCTGGAAGGGCTTCAAATTGTTGGGTTATATTTTCGAACGCGAACACACGAGTTATTTTAAGAAATAGTGATTTCAATGTGAACCCTTTCAACGCCAAGGACGCTTAAAAGCGTCACGAGCTGTCGTGCTTACCACCCCACCGACGCTTATAGTTGTTGGAGATACAGTTCAAAAGATACTTTCTTTCGTATGAATCAAGTTAATGTTTGCATAGGTTTTTGAAACGCGCCTGGAGTGTGAGTGTCACATTTGCATTTGACGTAAGGCGTTGAAAAGGTTAAGTCTGTATAAAGCATCACTAACGTTCTCACATACGACAGATCTACATACAAACATACACATCACGCCCGAAATCCCTAATGGGGTGGGCAGAGCCACAAGACTACTTGTGGCCACGTTCGATTAATTAGTCCTAAGATGGTATGATGAACCGTATGGTGACAGGTGATCAGTGCATCGCCCATACAGATAGTCCACTATGTTGGAGAGGACCCGTCTCTTAGTCGACTTGTACGACATGCCAGGATGATAAGCATCTGCACGCATTCTATGCTATTTCTTCACTCCCAGTGCAGTAGAGGAGTTAGCATCTGCACGCATACGACAGATCTGACAGTCTCTTATCAAATGTGTGCGTGGGGGGAGTTAGTGTTCCCTCGTAAATAAGACAAGTTTTGTGAGTTTCGTGAGTCGCATGGTTGAACTTGTGCTCCAGGATTAACTTTGGATACCTCGCAATCGCTTGGATTGCAGCTATATTGAGAACATTGTATGCCCATATTTTCATTCCCACCTGACCAATCTATAGGTCATTTTGATTGACAGGGATCATCTATTTATAATAAAACTAGTTTTCGCCCGCGACTTCGTTCGCGTGTAATGCCCCTATATTTTTGTTTATAAACCACCCCTGTATTCATGCGAACAAAAACAAGCATTACAATTATCGGTTAAACCATTATTGAGTTTTAGCGAGACTAACGCACGGCAATTGTTTTTATATATAAGAAGATAAGAATGATTGCTGCCGATACAAGAACCCGCTAAAAACCAATTTATACCACAAAAGTTCTTCACGGAAAAAACGAAGTGCCAGCAAAGCCAAATTGGTACAATTTGGCTTGTCTAAAATTTTACGGCTACATACAACCGAGACTTAATAAATCACAGCCTTGTGAGTTATAGACATGTGATTGCTTGGATTTGTTTGATGTTAGCACACAGCTTTGCAAGCTCTGTCCGAAATAAGTCGCATGGTTGATATTAGCATTAAATTTATTTATTTCTACCCCTACTATTTTTTCAATATTGACTGTACCGTATAAAGTACGCAAAGTACGTCGGGCGCAATTTTAGCAAATTTCCTGAAAACAAATTGATCGAACAGCGATAGTGTGACCCTAGAGAGCAGGCCCCCAATTCTCGTTGCATTCGAGATAATGTCCATTTCGAGATTAAACGTCAGATTCATACAGTTGTGTCAAACGACTCTATGCACTGACGTTTAATCTCGATTGTGAGATTATCTCGAATGCACCGAGAATTGGGGGCCAGCACCTATGCTATACAGAAGTCCAATAACTCTTTTCAATATCATGGGTCCCCAAGCTTACAATAACATCCCAGTTGAGGATATTTATTGTGAATCTGACACTGGCTTACACACAAATTGAAAATGTGGCTTATCCAGAAAACTTATTATTCTGTTAAATATAAAAATTATTATATTTAATATTGTTTATCATAGGTTCATAATTTTCATTAATGTATGATTTCGAGGCATGCACTTTTCATTTTAATAATTGTGTTGACAATGTATGACTATTACTAAAATTAATTAATATGAATATGAATAAACTGGTTGCTGCAATGAGCCTGACATACCAAAATTTTGTGGTTCTCAATTGGACGGTTAGTTTGATAATCACAGATTGTTTTACTAATTGTCTTAGATTGGGCCTGTGCAATTAACAGTAGCACGCTAACTGGACCTAATTGCCAATCAGTTAATGACTGTATGCTAACCCTCGTTATTATTATATATGATTCTACGTTATAGGGATATGTAATTAATGACAGGCTGTAATTGGATTATTCGTACAATGGCTCGCAAACAACCTCTATTACCTTATATAAACTAGTGATAATCGTTATTATCAAAATACAAAACTCGAGTGGGTATCTATCTAGCTACAATGTATCAGATTAGAAGGTTTAGATATTCTACTAGTTTTACCTTTGTGTGTTATTTTATTAGAAATCCCACCTTTGTTATAACTCCTTAATCCTTCTAGCATACATTTATATTATTAATTTTACACATTATAGCTATATCAACTAATTGTACCACGAACGAAAATTAATTAAATCATACTTAATAAAATGAACTGCACACAAAGCAATCACGCGTCCACGGTTTACCAGAATCGCGTCGAAAATTGTATTTTATTCGAATATTATCATAAATGTGTGATAATTGTAAGTGTTGCATGTGATATATTTATACAAAGAAATGGTTATTGCGTTACCAAAGTTTTTGCAACATTTTACAACTTATATGATTGAGTAGACGATGCAAAGTTTTGTGGGCTTACAACGATTAAATTCAAATTAAAATGTATTTATCTGTTAAACAAGGGTTCAAATACAGATATTACAATTTTAATTAGGTACCACTATGACTCGCCCTAAGGCATACAAATATTTTCGCATAAAACATGCTTAAATGATTCTACGATAAGATTTACAATTTATACATAAACGTACTTAAATTATTCTACGAGCTTCTTTCTCGCATATATTCATAATTAGGTAAAGAGTAGCTCTTTAAATTGATGTAAATTTTCAGTCCTTAAAATATCACTCGGCAGTTTATTAATAGTAGTTTATGCAACGCTTGCATAATGATAGGCCTTAAAACACTAGTGCGGTTTTATAAAACGAGCTTTTAGCGAGTTTCATAATAAGGTCGCACGTGTGTTTTAAGGCCAAATTATGCAGAGTTGCATACATAACTTTATCTACACACATATTATAAATCCTCCATGATGTATTCAGAAACAATATTTTCTGGCAACAAGTTATTTGTTGCAATCGTGGCTGCATTTATGATATCCGGCGCATTTTCACATCACACAGTCACTCCGAGAAGACTACTATTCATATTTTCAACTAAAATGTAAATTACAAACACTTTTTACAATTCTACTTTCGTTCAGCAAAAAACAAACATGAATGCTTCATGAATGATGACAGTAGTAATGGCGGCAATTCGATCCTCCGTCAAGACCATTTTTTTTTAAGTCATAGACAAACGAATGAAGTCTCTATTCTCATGTCACTCGAGATCAAATGTCGTGCAGTTTATATTAAAAAAACATACTGAATTGATGTTTTGTATCAATAACTGTTTTAATATCTATGGATAATAGAATAGAGACCCACTTGAATTTTGACAGCTGTTCCAAATTTAATCTCATTACGATACTAAAATCGATACTGTAATAACATTACAGAACTGGTTTTACCTAATTGGTTGTCATAATACTGGTCATTTCCTACGGTTTTTGATTACATTATGGAGGTTTTATGATATGGGAGTAGATAAATATTTTTTCACTTCTCATGCTAGTAAAGTTGTTCTTTATGCCGAGAGAAGGCTGTATACAATGGGTTTATATGCTCTTGTGCATATTATTTTCTTCTTTTAAGACTAAGGCAATTAGGCCTTACAGCCACATACCTAATACACCTTCATTTAATTGATATATTTCAGTGTGTCAGACCGAGTTCAAAAAAAACGCTACTGGCCGTGTTTATAGTTACCCGAATCCATTCGAACACTTTTCCTGCCTCCGGAATTATTGATCCGCTAAATAAACTAAACACAATACTTACGCAATAGCGACTCTGATCAGTTTAAGGCCTTAAATCGCATAAACTTTAACTGTACGTTAAACTGGTTTTTAACTCATTGTGTAATGAACGCGTTGTACAATAATAAGTTATTTTGTATATTATGGCAGGTTATCTTATTAATAATTATTTATTAAGTCAAGTACAAAGTATTTATGAGAGTATATTAAACATAACATTGGGGTCTGATGCTCTTATTTTGCAGCAAATAGTTTCAGAAATGGTACCAAACGAAACGACATCTGTTACCGTTTCGATTGACGCGTCCATCAGCTGCATGCGTTACAGAATAATAAATGAATGCAAAGGACGTTTGTAATTGATCTGTTTTGCCTGCACGTAATTATTTTTAGATCAGAAGGTTTCGTTGTGCGTTTTGATATCTTTAGTTTCGTGTCTTCGGCAGATAAATGAGTTTGTCTGTGTTGTTAAATTTGATTTATTTTACAACTTATGTAAAAAATGGCTAGTTATATAGTTGTCATTATTGGGTTTTGTTTCTTATTTAAGACCTTTTTTCTTCGGTCTGATAAATGTCAAAACGATGATGAATTTTATCACAATAGTCATAGATTTCATAAAGCCTGTTTTACTCCAATTAACATTACGATGAAATGCTTGACGAATTTCAGAACTCTCATATGCTACCTAATAACTTTCATCAGAACATCGGTCCAAGTGCAGTCATCTGGTTGTCCTGAGGTTCCGTATCGTTATCAGCTGCAGTTCAACTTGCATCCTGTTTCCACCAGATGAAATACTTCAAAGTGTATCCACGACCGTGAAATTCATTTAGATTACGGCAGGCCAGAGTCTAGTTTCGCTCCGTTGGATCGAACCACTTTTCTTAGCATATTCCCTAGACGAACTAGCATATGCTTTTAACTTTGATAAGAGTAAAATCTGTGAAAAGATTTTATGAACAGTGATATTTTAACTTGAACATTTCCGTAGGTTTCCTTATCACAATTTACTTGAAATATATATTACAAGATGTCGTTTTAGACAACCCTGTCGAAAGGTAATGTTATTATTATTGATTGATTTTATATTTACGTAGTTTTAAGCAACATACATAAAAGGTAGCTATTTTCTGTCCAAGTATTATTACACATACATACATACATACATATCATCACGCCTGAAATCCCTAATGGGGTGGGCAGAGCCACAAGACTACTTGTGGCCACGTTCGATTAATTAGTCCTAAGATGGTATGATGAACCGTATCGTGACAGGTGATCAGCCCATCGCCCATACAGATAGTCCACCATGTTGGAGAGGACCCGTCCCTTAGTCGACTTTTACGACATGCCAGAATGATAAGCATCTGCACGCATTCTATGCTATTTCTTCACTCCCAGTGCAGCAGAGGAGTACAGCCATCAGTATTATTACAGCCATATTCTTAAGCCATCATTTTCGCAAGCGGTGCCCGCGTGCTAACAGGCGATTTCATTATCAAGCTGAATATTGTTAGCTTAGCTGTGCACAAGTTAGTTTGTTCTTTCCGCCTACTGCATGCCGTCGAGGTTATCGTAAAAATTAACAGCTTTACCTGTACGTTAAATTTTAAACACGAGTAAAATTGCAAACGGCTTGTGTTTCATAAAAGCGAAGCAGCTAGTTATCTTTGTGTTTTTTAGGGTCTGTCTGTCTGTCTGTCTGTCTGTCTGTCTGTCTGTCTGTCTGTCTGTCTGTCTGTCTGTCTGTCCGTCCGTCCGTCCGTCCGTCCGTCCGTCCGTCCGTCCGTCCGTCCGTCCGTCCGTCCGTCCGTCCGTCCGTCCGTCCGTCCGTCCGTCCGTCCGTCCGTCCGTCCGTCCGTCCGTCCGTCCGTCCGTCCGTCCGTCCGTCCGTCCGTCCGTCCGTCCGTCCGTCCGTCCGTCCGTCTGTCCGTCCGTCCGTCTGTCTGTCTGTCTGTCTGTCTGTCTGTCTGTCTGTCTGTCCGTCTGTCACAGGCAATTTGCTCCGAAACTACTGGACCGATTGAGCTGTAATTTGGTATACATATGTACGTCGGTGACCGCAACACGGACGCGTGACGTAAATATATGAATTTTAAACATGGGGGCCACTTTTGGGGGTTAAATCAGAAAATTAAAAAAAAAAGTTATGCAATCTATATTGTGTGACATATCAAATAAAAGGGCTTATTGTGAGGGCTTTAAATATATTTTTTTCTGAATTTTAAGTAAAATAGTTTTGAAGTTATTTAGGAAAATAGGCGAAAATTTACCATTCCCCCCCCCCCCTTATTTCCGAAACTACTGGGGCTAAAATATTGAAAAAAATACAGAAAATAGTTCTTTACCTATAGATTACAGGAAAACCTATAAGAAGTCTATGGTATTTAAAGTAACCTAGTAAATTGCAGATAAACATGTACGGAACGGAGCCCTCTCCACGCGAGTTTAACTTGCACTTGTCCGGTTTTTTTATGTCAATTGACTGACAAACCGGCAGACGGTCCACCTGATGGAAAGTGGTTACCGCCGCCTATGGACATCTGCAACACCAGAGGTGCTGCCAATGCGTTGCAAGTCTAGGGAGGATGGGGAATGGGGATGAGGGAAAGGGCCTCCGGATCTCGTCACTCACCGTATGAAACGCAATAGCAGGCTATTACTTTAAGCCGATATTCTGTGAGAGTGTGGTACTACCCCGGTCGAGCCGGCCCATTCAAACAGTAATCATCTAGTGAGGATTACGGTTTGGCTCTACCACTACTAAGGTTTGTGGTAGTAAAGTTTCTGCTGAATTTGTTTAATTCTCTTTTATATTATTATAACCAGTGAGTGCCTACCTATAGAAGTTTTCTAGTTGCGATAACCACTGCACTCTGTGCTGTTAGAACTAGAACATGAGAACCTCCTCCTTCGGTTTTATTGAAGTCGGTAAAAAAAAGGGTACGTACTGTAATAAACTGACCTGCCAAATCTGGGACCATGGTCAAAGCGTAGCCCGAATTCCAGACGGTAAAAACCTCTAGGAAGATGACGATGTACAAAATAGTACGTATGTACAGATTATTTTTCAATAAAAAATTCTAGGCAGCGAGGATCACTTAAAACTATCTTTTTTTTACGAACTCTTATATATGATTTTTTTAAATAACATTGTGTTTACTTTGTAAGCAGCACACAATTTTATGTCATACCACTTGGTAACACGATACATAATCTCTGGTGCATAATTCGTTGGTCTCAGTTAACCCATTTTATGGGAAACAACGATGAAAACACTGCAACGATGATAGGACACAAGTGGCTTTATATTATGTAAACCGACAATACATACTTTAATGCACAAGTTGAAGCGCGTTAACAATACAATAAGCATTCATCTATTCCAATTATTTAGGCTATTAACTAAGGAATATGTTTAACTAGCATATTTAACTACACGATTGACTTGACTGACTGCAAGGAGTAACGATTCAAGTGACAAAAATAAACCTATATAGGTATAGGTAATATGTAATACTTGTATAGTAAAGTAATTTATCTACACCCATATCATAAAACCTCCATTATGTAATCAAAAACCGTAGGAAATGACCACCATTATAACAACCTGTACTGTGATGTTATTACAGTATCGATTTTGGTATCGTAATGGTCATAACGATACAGATATGAGCTACAGGCCGGCGCGCCGCCGTCGCCGCAGCCGGAGGGGCCCCATCGTCGCCGGGTCGCCGTGTCGCCGTTTATAATATGTGTGCAAATAAAGTTATGTATGCAACTCTGCATAATTTTGCCTTAAAACACACGTGCGATCTTAATAAAGCGAATAAAACCACACTAGTGTTTTAAGGCCTATCATTATGCAACCGTTGCATAAACTACTATTTTGCCATCGTATTGCCATCCCATTTTAGCAGTAACGAATAAGGAGACTGGCAAAAAAGGTGTACGAAAGGGCCCTAAAACATTTTCCTGTGATTTGCGCCACCGGCAAACGGCAAAATGTTCTATCAACACTCCAAGGCTGTGTTAGAGGATACACCGAGCGTTAGAATACGCTTTGTCGACTTTACACCGTGTTTGCATTGGACTTGTTTAGAAGCTTTTGAATTACGATGTTCATTTCGAATGTACTAGCTTTAGCTATTGTTTATTGTAGCCAAAGAAAATAGGTTGTGCCTCAAAGTTAATGTGATCTTAACTTGTGACTCTATCATGCTTTATCGTACTGAATGTAAAAGATAAAGATAGTTTAAAACGCCAGATGAGCATAAACATCTCGAGTAGATAAATATAAGGTCACCAAAAATCGGGGGGGTGTTATTTAGCAGTTTTTATCCCATTGAAGATATAACTCCGTGGTAAGTCGAGCATCACGTGTTGTTAAGAACATAAATAAAATGCATGACGAAATTTTATTGATATTATGTTATTGATGCAAAGTAACAAATACATAAAAAAAAACTGCATCTGATTCATCTCCATAATAAATAATAAGTACGGGTCTTATCTAAAACCTTAGGTATTTTCCTTGTACAAGTACGCGCAAAGTATTTTTTTCTCTGCGATACTCAAAACTCACAAATTACTAACATTGGATTTTCTTCCACACCAGACTTAATAATTTCAAATCATTTATTTCCATCTTATACACATGTACTTAACTCACGTACAAATAATACTACAATGATGAGTACAAATTATCGCTTGCACCGACGTCTGGGTGTTTTAAATCAGTAATACCAAATTTTATTTTGCAAAGCTTCCCAAATTGGACCTTGTTGTGAAAGTGGTAGGGTTTACATTGGGAAAGGTATGTTGCAGTAGTTAGAGGCTTTTTGCTTTCGCCGCGGGGTCAGTGGTCGAGGAATAACTCGCTAAGACATGATCATGACTGGTGGGCTTATACTCCACACCTCGTTACGTGTTAACAGCCGCATTCGCTCACGACGCCATGTTTATACGGCGAACTTCAAAATGCCTCGCCCTCCATGCTTATGACGAAATGTTGTAATGGTTTCTACGTGATAGGGTAAAACCATTGATTTTGATGCCATATCGACGTAATATCAGATCTTTCATTCCATTTAAGGTTGTAAACCTTTGAGTGAGCTGTTAAATTATCGTTTCCCGTGTCTCATTGTTGAGTTCTGATATTTTCAATTATTTACCTATTGGAAATTTAATTGGTTCTCTCTGTTAATTATATCCAACGCGTTAATCAGTTTTATGGTCGACATTAACAGCGTAATAAGTCACGTGTTTTTTATAACATAACCTCGGTTTTAAAATTCCGTTTCTGAATGTAGGTTGCTTTTGAAGATTATTTGATTACGAATTTACTTCAAACAACATAAATGTATAAAGTTCTCGCAACGTTTTCTCGTTAAATCTTTACGTGGGATTGACGTAGGTTCGAAACTTCGAACGTTAAATTACAATGAACAATATCCCAGAATCGAGAAAAACAAACGTTTTTTTTTTATATTATTTTCCTACAAACCGAAAATCACACTACATTAAACCAAATATTCTGCAGATATTTCAAAATACATAATGTATATATTGCTAAAGTTCAATGTACCTTCAAAAAAGTTACCGAAAACTCTGCGCTCTTAGGTGGAACGTTATTTTTTTTATTTTTAAATTTCTCAACAAAACCAAATTTAAAGGTTACCTTTGCCCAAATTGCAGTTTAAAGTTAACCTTCGACTGTGGCGCAAACAATTTAAAAATGAAATTCTGTTCGTAACATCTTTCAAGTCAAACTGACTGCTTTTCGTAGCTCCTCGTCCGTGATTGACACAATGATAAATTTGTTCACAAAACATCGCTTCTCGCTAGCTTTTAACCTCATTTAGCTCCCGACTTAGAACGTTTGTTACAATACGGTCTATTAGCTGTTTTCTGACTTTGATTTTAACTACTACTTCTGTACGCATTATATTATTATACAGGAAGGTTTATTGCTCAGTTCTGCTGATTTCTGTATAAATTAATTTATGTGATTTAATTTGTCATTAGGTATTAATCTTTATTCGAACATCATATCAGTACTTACATATCCTAACTATGACATTAGGTACTGTTATAATAAAACCGTGTCGGATTCTAATTGATTTCTTTTGGCATTTCTATGAATTCTGTACAGCCAAAGTGGTTTACTCCGCCCATTCCTTTATTGCTCCCTCTGTTTTTGCATGACGCGCATTGAATGATTCTAAATATCTACATTATTACTCATAAATATTACAGTACACTATATTCACTCAAGGAACCATCCCATCAAAACAATAAATTAAAAATTTAATCCACTATACCATGCAGTAATGAGATTTCTTTAATATTTTCGTCTTTATGCATCACATTAATTTGTTTCACCGTGATCAGTAAAAAGCTCACTTTATGTTGATCACTAATATAATTATACAATTATTATGGCAGGTAATATTTTTTATCTGCCATAACATTACCTTACCTAATAATGACGAAACAACATAAACAAGCTAGCATTACATATGTTCATTGTACACAATTATATTTTATCATGGATCGTATTAACAAAGCAAAGCTGCTGTTCCACAACCAGATCCGTTGTAAGATTCCAATATTAATACAACAAACGATGCACCATGTACATTCTTAAGCAAAAATCCTTTAGAAATTTATTTTTAAACAAAAAGCTATCACGCCCGCCGGGATATCAATCTTCAATACATTGCTTCCTAAACTACCTACCGAGTGGATGATAAACGGCCCTTTATGTTTCGCAGGAGGAGCGTTATTTTACTGCTCTATAAATGAAGATAAGATTACAGCGGGCCCCATTTACCCGTCGACGTCCGCGCCAACACTCGTTATGTGTTTATTTTCTGATTGATCACCTGAGTTTAGTGGAACAGTTGAATGCTAAATGCAGTGCGTAACTTAAATGGAGTATTTATGATCAGTTTTGAATTTACTGGGGGATAGCTCATTATTTAATCTGTATTTCACGCCTTAAGGTTTATAGTTTATCACGCAGTTATTTTCTTTTTCGTAGCTTGTTTCTGTTTCTTTGCAGTCTTTCCGATCCTAAAACCGAATCAAAATCTTAACTATAAACTATTCGATTATTGCTTTGTGTGTAAGTGTAGAAAAATAAGAAATAAGAGCTCTCTTACAAATTAGACTACTTTTAACAATAGATACGCATATATAGACGTAAATGGCAATATTATTTGATATTAGTCCGCACTTCCTCTTCCGTAGAAAATTCCCAGTAAAAAGGATAATGACCACTTTTTTCCGGCAACCCTTAGATTAAACCACAAAACTGGTATCCCATAGGATTTACGCATGCTGATGAGCCTTGGAGGTCAGGAACAGTTATACAGCGTTTGTGGAACGTATGAACCTCTGTGGGCATAAATCAACTCGGCGTGGAGTGTTTCAAACCTGGTTAAAGAACCAAGTCAATAGCGTTTTGAGATCCTTATCGTATTAGACTAGAATTTACACTTACCAAATATATACCTTGCACGAGGTAAGATGAACAAGCGAGACAGTACGGCAGTCTTCAGACGAGTTCAAAGTCTTTTGACGGATGATCAATCGAGATGTAAAGAAGAACCACTAATCGCTTTTACTTTGGCCATGTTGACAATTGGCCTTTGCGTTTTGGTGTCCTCTAGTAGAAATCTGAACAGACTTCGTGCCAATTGGTTATGCAAAAAAAAACTCTAACTGTTGGGTAATGGACCCATTATTATCTACTGGCCAGCTACTAGCCTATGGACTGCCAATACATGCCTTCAACTTCGCGCTTTGCGCTCCCATAATCTGTGCAATGGATTAAGTTGGGTATCAGCGGGGAATGGGTGGCCTATAGCTAGTTCTTCAATGATTTATGTATTATGACGTTATGCAAGCGTCATTTTCAAAACAAAACGGTTCCGCTTACACCTGTTACTTAAGGTAAGCCCTATTTAGCCTCCAGAGCTTGTTATCTACCGTCTTGCGGGAATCCCTCGGCCTTCATTACAGTTTTCGTCTGATATTACATAAGGATTATAAACAAGCTCCAATGGCCTATAGTAATGGTTGCTTCTGATGGGAATTTTAAGTTCACCTTTTTGCGGTATAAATTGTTTTATACAATATTTTATTCTTACCGTAAATTATTTTGTGTTATATTGGTATACCTAAGTGGTTGAAGTATCTTCTTGTATTTGAGAAAAGTTGGGTACTTACCCTGCTCACATGTTAAAGTACCTATATATCTTCCTTAACTTTACTTTTATATTTATCAACGGATTTTTTTTGGGTAAGATTTAGTAGATTTAGCCTCTATGATCAAGGCAGTTAGTGTTAATAAAAAGCACTTAATGTACAAATCCAAAGTGGTATCAGATTAGGAGCAGAGTTGAAAAGTTTTCATATTCCGTGTAGCAAATGTTGCTAGGAGGAAGTTCGCTAGATTGAGGCAAGTCCCGGTTGATGAGTAAGTACGAAATTGAACACAGCTTCCTAATAAGCACATTGGGTGGTTATAGACACGTCTCTTGCATACTAACTATGTGTGTGCTTCAAGTTTCTGGTGCAATCATTTGTTCATGAAAATGATCTTTAGAGTTCCATAAAATATACAAAATGGAATATCGTGAATTAAATAGCATAATCCTTATTACCGTATTATCACAAATCAAAAAGGGTTTCGGTTAACACTAGTACCTATTCCTTTGAATTCAAGCGAAAACATTAATTATACACGAACGTGATTTTAATATTCTGTATGAACTCCACCTTGTCACGTAACGCAAAACTTTGAGTAAAACTAATTTAAGTTATCTAACCCTTATTATAATCTTATAAAATTTAATTTGTTTCATTTCATTAGCTGACTCTCAGCCCAGACAGTCAATTGTTTTGGAATGTCAAATTCAAATGAGTCCGAAAACTTTGCAGACAGCACTGATACCAAAGTTTTTGTTTTCTAAATAAAAGATATAAATCTTTGTTCAAGGAGTTTATCCACGCTATTGCCAGTAATAATGCAACACGATACAGCAGAGGGCAAGAAGCGCAAGGTGAGCTTGAAATATTGCTCCGTGAGTTACCCGCTGTGTGAATACTTTACGCTTCACAAAAACATTCACATATCAACAACACGGAAGCTTGCGTTCGGTTTGGATTTTGACATCATTTTATTGCTTTAAACCAGGAAAAATATAACTTGTATAAATCTACAGTGATTAAGACTTCTTAGCTTGCTTTAATATAACAATTTTATACGGAAATGCATTTTTATAACAAGCTTTTCTGAACATTGAACTTTAATATTCCAATGTCATCGGGTTCACAGGTTTGTAACACCTTACAACCTATTCCTATTTTAAATTGATTTCCAAAATTTGACCCAATCATACTAACAAGAAAAGAAAAACGAATACTAAAAGGATTTATTAAAAAACTCCTCTGCTGAAGAAATAGCATAGAATGCGTGCAGATGCTTATCATCCGGGCATGTCGTAAAAGTCGACTAAGGGACGGCTCCTCTCTAACATGCTGGACTATCTGTATGGGCGATGGGCTGATCACCTGTCACCATACGGTTCATCATACCATCTTAGGACTAATTAATCGAACGTGGCCACAAGTAGTCTTGTGGCTCTGCCCACCCCATTAGGGATTTCGGGCGTGATGCTATGTATCGATGTACGTTTATTAAAAAAAAAAAAACAGAATCCACAATACTCACCTGACTTAGATAGAAACCGCATAAAATTTAATATGCATTAGCTAAACTTCTTAGTTTAAAAAAATATGTATAGAAATTTCATTTGCGCATACAAGTGAACTCTAATAAAATGAATTTTTGCTCCTAGCATTAATTTACATATTTACGAGTTCGTTTAGAATTAATTCAACGAAGTAAAGCAGCTTATCTGCATTAGCGTACTATAAAATAAATAGCTACTGAGCCCACACAACGTATTTAGTGCTCATTAAACATAATAAAGATTAGGAGGTCATATTATAACTAATTAAATCAACTTCCACTTAAATAAACGAGCCATCAAAGCATTATTGCGGTCGGTACTTTTGAAAAACTGTAATGGACCACCGTATCTCGAATTTATCTTTATCGCCTGAGATTGACAGATGTTCGGTTGATTTAGAGCCGTAGTTAATGTAGAACACTTGCAAATTTAATGGCATGTGATGGATGTTTAAAATAATAACGTCTGTCGATTTTGTAGGCGTGGGTGTCAGGCTCGGGAAGTGCGAAAGAGTTCTTAGACACTGAGTTATTTACATAGTTTTCCTTTAATGTCAGGGAGAATAACATGATCTGTATATGCCATTTAAAGTAACGCCTCATAAAAACGAACTGAGTCGCTTTTTCATAGATTGGATTTATCCATACCTGTCTTATTTGGTAAACAAGTTTCTAACCTCAAAATGTGCATTTTTTGGGTGAAACAGCAGTTTTATCCTAAATAAAGCAAACCTACGCTAAAAATTGGCTAAGTGACATCTAATATCTTGTCCCCGGTTCCTTTATTTGCAAGGAAACAGCTTTTTTAGCTACGAAAGGTGCACTTTGAGGTTATTTTGTAGTGGTAGAGCCAAACAGTAATCCTCACTAGATGATTACTGTTCGAATGGGCCGGCTCGACCGGCTCGACCGGGGTAGTACCACACTCTCACAGAATATCGGCGTAAAGTAATAGCTTGCTATTGCGTTTCGTACGGTGAGTGACGAGATCCGGATTCCCTCATCCCCATCCCTTTCCCATTCCCCACCCTCCCTAGAATGGCAACGCATCGGCAGCACCTCTGGTGTTGCATATGTCCATGGGCGGCGGTGACCACATTCCATCAGTCGGGCCTTCAGCTCGTTTAATAATAATAATAATAATAAATCAGGGGACAATCCTTACACAAATCGATCTAGTCCCAAAGTAAGCTCTAAAGGCTTGTGTTATGAGTACTAGACGACGATATAAATACTTACATAGAGAAATAAATACTTAAATACATAGGAAACATCCAAGACTCAGGAACAAACATTCGTGCTCATAACACAAATATTTGCCATTACCGGGGATCGAACCCGGGACGCTTGCGTCGGAGGCAGGGTCATTACCAACTAGGCTATCCGCGTCGTCGTTTGTCAGTCAATTGACATTAAAAAAAATAGAAACCCTTGTTTACCAAATAAGACAAGTATGGATAAATTCACTGTAGGTACTACAATTTATGTTGATTTTGTATCGCAGTGTCTCAGTTTAGTTGTTACTGTCATGATTAAATTATTCACAAATGAATAGTTTTAATTGGGGTAGGCTTATAGTTTGAGAAAGGCAAAATACTTGTTCAGTTATTTTGTAGCTGAATTAGTATTTGGCATGTAGGCATACGCATACTATAGCATAACCGCAGTTTTTCTCCAAACATGCGCGCCACAGGGAAATCTCAAAGACTGCGGTGGTGGTGCCAATCGTTCGGCATAAACATTGATTCTTTAACCGAATTTGAAAATGCTTAATGACTAACAAGTATTTCCGCTTTATCATGTGTGGGTGAATTTCAAAAAAATTGTACATAATTAAGGCGTTGTTAAGAAAAAGTTTAAAAAGTTCCTATGTGTTACGAGAATTAGCCGTACAATTATATACCTTATTAATTGTAGCCATAAGCCATATACCATCTTAGGACTAATTAATCAAACGTGGCCATAAGTAGTCTTGTGGCTCTGCCCACCCCATTAGGGATTTCGGGCGTGATTCTATGTATGTATGTATGTATGTATGTATAAGCCATATAATTGTATTGCTAATTTTCGTAACACAGAGGAAATTTTTCAACTTTTTCTTAACTACGCCTTAATTACATACAATTTTTTTGAAATTGACCCGTGT
Source organism: Tortricodes alternella (assembly GCA_947859335.1). Taxonomy (NCBI): domain Eukaryota; kingdom Metazoa; phylum Arthropoda; class Insecta; order Lepidoptera; family Tortricidae; genus Tortricodes; species Tortricodes alternella. The sequence continues at coordinate 6,252,107 of OX401981.1, forward strand.
ATGACTTTAATACAAGTAGATCCATTCTAAGTACGCGAGCGTGCCCAAGCAAGGGGCCGTTCAAGTATTACGTAAGCAGGTTTTTTGTAATTTCTGACCACCCCCTCCCCCTCGTCAGCAAAACTAAGTAAATTTCTTAAATGATGACTTAAACATTTATACATATAAGTACTAGCATCTGCCCGCGACTTTTACTTTTACTTTGACTTTTATTCCAGACTATAAGTTATCTCTGTGCCAAATTTCATCCAGATCCGTTCAGCCTTTCTGGCGTGATTGAGTAACATACATCCATCCAAAGTAAATAAATAAATATTGCTGACTTAATCACCATCCAAATCCCCTATCCCCCATATCATCAAAAATAAGCAAATCAAAGACCCCCCGCCCCCTTTAGTGCTTACGTAATACTTGAATGGCCCCCAACTACCTAAACTCCTAAAGGGCCGAAGTTGAACTACTTTTCTGTTTATACATGCTGTTGCAATAAATAATACTTATTTGATAATTATTTCTTCAATATTGAATGTCAAACTTTTAATAATAATATTATTATTTAGTATGCTTACTTACAATGTAGTTTGTTCGATGATCTCAATGTTAATTCTTTTTATTTGACATGACATGCGATTTAAACTCTATATTATATTGAGTAATAAATAAACTAAACTAAACTAAGCAACAGCAAATATATCCATTTTCCATTTACTAACTCATTATGTACTTCATCAACGAGTATAATAACCAAATTTAATGGTTTTATTGATTGGTAATAATAGCTTAAAACCCTGTAGCTTTACTGTTTTACGATAGATTTACTTTGACATTGTTTTGAGTCAGTATAGCCGTTTAATTGTTGTTTTTAACTGGTTTCAGGCCCATTAAGTCTACACAAAGCGGACTTGAAGGAAATTGATATTTCCGGATAGCAACATAACTCAATGTTGAAAGAAGATAGAAGTTAATGCAATGCAGTTTTAGCATGCATAACGTGCATCTGAATCAATTACTCGTAAATCATTGTATCAATGAATTTAATAAGTACTTTAAAGAGTAGAATTTGTCTAACAATAATAGCCAGGAGAAAAGAAATCGCATTGAATGCGAAAATATATCCAATTTAAAGTATTCACCGAAGAAAATTTGCAAATGTCGTGTTGATTTAAAAGCCGATTGTGTGATAGCACTCAGGTGCGAAACTATTAACCGGATTCTTTCGTACACCCTAGACTTTATGATTTCCTCCATCCTGATACGCATCGCTTGAATTATTTGTTTTATTCTGTCGAACCCCTTATTTCTCATTGAAATGTTAAGCTGGTAAGATGTTTTTGTAAGCGTAAAATAAATGCAGTTTTGTTTTTAATTGCGACCGTAAAATCAATCTATATATATATATATATATATAAAAGAAGAAGCTGACTGACTGACTGATCGGGTGACATATCAACGCACAGCCAAAACTACTGGAGCTAGAACTCTGAAATTTGGTACAGGTATTCTTTAGGTAATGTAAACGCCCGCTAAGAAAGGATTTTACGAAAATCAATCCCTTAAAGGGGTGAAAAAGGAGTTAACAATTTGTATGGAAATCCGTAATTTTTTTAGCTTATTAACATGATAATGAAAATGAGAATTGAGACTTTTGAATAAAAACGAAGGCGCACTGCAAAATCATTTTGAAAAAATCATCCCCTGTAGGGGTGAAAATTTAGTAATTTGATTTTAGGGTAGTTTTGAAATTCCATCCCATAAGGGGCAAAGTTTATATGGAAAATACTGCGGGCGAAGCTGTGGCGGGTTGTCTACTAATAGTAGGTTATTAATGATATTACGTGAGTGCCAGGAAATAGGTTGTTCACGCGATGGTAATTTTATTTGTGATACTTACTGTCACCAGATAAAAAGAATAGTCATAAGAAATTTTATTTTTTATATAATAAAATACACGTAAGGAATACATGTAAACCAGCCATTATTGACATGATATTGGTCAGTCATGTGTCATGATATTCGGTTTTTCTGACTATCAACACAACCACATTTTTAAGGCTCCCATGCGTCACAAACGTTAATTCGACATGCGCGAGCCACTTTATTTTCAATTTTATTGTTTAGTATTAAGAACTGAATTTCTTTGTTCATTTGACGGTTGGATAAGCTATTTTCAGATTAATTATATATTTTGATATGGCGGGAGCAACGCTGCGGGCATTCAGATGTTATCGTTAGCCACCGGTAATGAGACTTGGTGTTAGTGAAATGGAAACAGGGACACGTAGTTTAAATACTTTTTCGAAAAACATTACAGTTGCTTTAATTATATTACTATTGCTTTATTACTCAAATCATTATTTTTAAGTATAATTAAATAATTTTAATCCCATTTTATTGTAAGTTTAAAACACGATAATATCATTATCAAGTGGTATTACTGCTAAGCTGAGGTGTTTTGATTATAAAATACCTTAAAAAATTTCTCGTTTGATCCCAAACTTTTAGGCCGTATATAATTATTTCAATAAATATGTACTTACAATTTATCAAAGTTATAATCATTTATTGCCTGAAGTAATGTAGTACACAATGTTAATAATGAAAGGCATGCAATTTCAGGTACATTATCTACACATTGTTAATATTCATAAATAATGTTATTACTGATATTATTAGTTTCACATTTCTTATTATTAATACTTTAATTCATAATTGTCATAGGTATTAATTTAAAAAGAAGAATTTGTAACCATAATATGGCGGTTATTTTTATTTATTTTTAGTTTGTATCCAGGTACAACTTATGCTTTATCGCTTCGTTCGCTTATTTTTATTACATTTCTTCTTGTTTCATTATTCTATCTTGATTCATTTACTTCAATTACGTATCGAGATAAAAGTATCGATACATTAGCATTCGACTCCATCGCATCGCATCGATTACTCCACGTGTCGATCTTGATAAGCTACTAATTAAAGAATCGGCCAATCAGTCGATGAAGTAGGATTGATCCTAACTCACATATCGGTTTGTCCATAGCTGCCTGTCCATAAATGCCTCAGAATTTATACAAGAAAATAAAAAAGTAAAAGTGATTTTTACAAACTCAACTGTAGTAAACAATATACAATAGCATTATACAATAGCACAAAACACTATATTTCTGGAACTTTCACTAAAAACCCTTCATATTTATACTTCGATACTCGGCAGATTTGGATAACATTTATGTATTGCGACGACTAAATTCTGCCATTATTATTTATATGTCCCATGACGAGGCGAAACAAACATTGAGACAAATCTAACGACACCTCATTTGTCGAATTTCATCCAGCCAAATAACCTTTCGAACCGCTGGTAGCTTCAGACATGTGAAAGAGCCCATGTGGCCTTCAAAATAAATATTTTCATTTTCATTTTCATCTTTGGCTTGCACAGCCAGTTCAAAACTTTAAACTTTGAAATGAATAATTATAATTATAACTACCATTATTTCCAAATTAATGATTGTTATTATTTAATTTTAATTTCTCGCTCTCACACTAAGCAGTGCACAATTGTTGCAAAAGTTCGGAAAAGTTGATCAAATTTGATTCAAAACAGTTGGGAACACTTCAATCGGAATAACGAATTTGGTCTAAACTTGTTAAATGGATAATCTGTTTCTTAGAAAACAGTATCGTCTTCTTTTAATCCCATTTTGTTAAAAGGTCAAGCCGTTTGATTATGTTTCACAAAAATGTGCTTTATGGACCTACCAAAAGCAAAAGTTTCAATGTTCGAAGCAAACACTTGGATGCTTGGATGCAAATTGGATACTTACTTATTTTTAACTAGGTTTCCCTTTAACAGAGAACTGCGCAATTTTCTGGGATTATAATTATCTTATGTCCTTTCTCAGATGACAGGTTTTCAGACACTCCGAAAACTCACTGCTGCAAAATTACAAGAAAATTATTAGGTATTCGTATTGAACCATTTGTTGTAAGCTGTAGTTAGCCAAGTCTCTGAGAAAGGTGATACGTCGGATTTGTAATTGAGTATACGATGCTCGGCCGGTGAGGCAGTCAGATCATTCGGATTAAGGCATTATTAACGCTATTGCTTTGTATAGGAAATAAATAATGCAGTTTATTCCACGTACTTTTACGATTAATTTTTACCCGGGCATTGTTAAAAATGGACTCCTGGTGATTTTACTTCAATTAAATTATATAAATAGTCATTAATAAATATGGTCAATCATTAAAAAAAAATCAAATGGGAAATATGCTATAGTTTTAATGGCATGCAAATTAACTCCAACTTTATATAGGTGATACACCAGTTAGATTAGATGATTTTTTTTTCAAAATAAAGTTACTTTATAAATCGCGCATGTCATAGAAAAAGAATTTAGATTGATCGTCAGCTAAAATTTTTAATTAACAATTAAGAATATATACAGATTAAAATTATCAATAAGTGAACTATTTTATAACACTAAATAACTAATTTGCTTGGCTATTATAATGTGCTTCTTGATTATAGAAAAGCATTCGGTCATGAAAATACTTAAAGCAAAATTACTTTTAACTATTCTAAATTAATTAATCTTTAGTCTCACCACACTTAATTAATATGATTTTAATTTTCCCCTGAAAACTAACGTTCTGCCGGCGTTACGGCCACGGCCGCAAAGCAAGCTGTTACTTGACGTCATTATTAAACGGTTTTCAAGAGCAGGTGTTGATAATAACGAGGGTGAACGTTTAATTAATGAACACTGGCACTAGTTTATTAAGTAAGTTTTAATGCGATAAGGAGTGGTAGGGAAATCGCGGATTGCATATTTACTTTAATTGGTATTTAGCTTCTGCCCACGACTTTGTCCTTGTCTGTAGCTAAGTGTGTGCTAATTATCATTGAAAATTTTCCAGTTGTTTAGTCTTCAGAACAAAACGATGGAAGCTTATTATAATCCACGTGATTCTCTTATGGGCAAATTGCTCCGATCCCGCCAGCTACATAGAATACCAGTTTGTGCCAGTATTGGCCTCGACGTCACTTCTTTGCCCGGCTAGTTAGAAAATTAGTTACACCCCAGGGACAAACGTTGATTGGACTGTATTACTTTTAAGACGTTAGATACTTAATTTTGCTTTATACTTCAATGACCCCATCAGTCCATAAGTATTTCTTAACTTCAGTGAACAGCAATAGCACTGCGCGCTTAAAATAGCCTGGCAGCGGGTTTTTGACCGACTTCAAAAAAGGAGGGATTTAAAGCACACTGGGTATTTAGTAGTCATTTGCGCTGTAGTTAGTTAAACAGTAAGCAAGGGGCAAAGAGTGTACAAGATACACTATAGCGTTTTTACCTCATATCACTCCAGGAACCTTTGTTTTATTACCTATTGTCAGTGGTTTTATTGTAACTTTCGTGTGCTCGTGCCGCTTCATTTTCTTCATCACTCCTTTCGCATCCCATATCCTATTAGCATCATCCATAAATACATCACCTTATAGCTTGCGTTTTTCCTGATGTAGTTTCACTAATTGCATTAAAATTAATATTACAAGTAAATTCATAGAACCACTTTTATAAAATGTTGACATTGTGGGCTGCCGTGTTATTTCGTTGTCATGACAATTTGTCCTTTTGAAAACCTCGGATCTTCTTCTCTTCAATCATTCTTCCTCTCTCATTTCATAACTCAAACTCTTCATAACCGATTTAGCCTGCTGACATACTGTTTTCAAATTTTGGCATGATTCAAATTCAACTTCCCACGTGGGGTATACCTATACATATAAACGGAACTTCACCAGATTTACCGATCATTTCGTCAGCTCAAGTATCCAGCTAGATACGAAATTATAAAGGCCTTGTCCCGGGACCAGCTCGCCCCGTGACCTCAAGAAAGAGCCCCATGGCCGAATTCAGAAAGGCCACTTAAATAGATTTTTAATTAAAGTGACGTTTCAGTGACGTATATGTATAGCGTGACAACTAGTTGAGGGAAATATAACTATTTAATATGTAATCAAATACTTAAGGGGCGTTTCCGAATTCGGCCATCAGAGACGCTCTTGGTATCTTTTTGGCAATGTTACTCTCTTCATTTCTACTCTTCATCACGCTCCTGCCGCCGCGAGCTTTGCTGCCGCCTGAGGACTCCAGCGGACGCGTGTGCCTTCAGCTGCACGTCATCCCCTGTCCTGATGTCCCCTTTCACTCACCGTGATCTTCACCTCCACCTCGGGACCCCATACTTCACCCGTTCATTTGGTGCTGGACTGGTCCCGGGAACGCCGCCGACCCATCAGTACCCCTTTCGTGTTCGCCGACGCTCTACATCTATACATACCTACGACTTATACACAAAATACACCATCAATCACTACACCCACTTCACCTAACCTTTTTTGTATATATATTTTTTAATCCTATATTGTAAATATACTTTTATTCTTGTAAATAAATACCATTGTTTAATTATTTTCGTGGTTTTTCTTCCACTTTCTATTTCTAACTGCCGCTACACGACAACACAAAGGCAAAAGGGAATACTTCGTAAATTTCATCAGATACCAGCGACAAATTGTATTAGCTGTACTCAGTATAATCCAATATTTAATTATTCTGTAAAAGTGAGCGAAGTAACACAATAAAAAGATTTCAAAATATCTAGTCTTTATTTACATTTTATTTGATCCTCAATTCTTGCAGCAGAATAGTCCTTCTAGTCTAGGCATCATTAGGTTTGATCTACAAAAGCGATCTGTTTCAGAAATAAGTCACCAGAAATCATGACCACCGCAGTGAGCTAACACCTTCTGTATAAATAGGGTCCCTAACAATGTATTTTAATGATCAGAAGGAATATCAAGATGTATTTAATTGGATTTCGATGTTAGGGACGGGTATTTGCAGGTGTCTGCTGCACGAAATGTACAGATTTTAAATTTATTATTGGAATCAGATGGAGTATTTAGAACGACATAAAATCGGACACAACACAATTATATTTTTCAGATAATCATACAAATTATTTAGTTATGAATATAATGAGCTGTTCGCTTGAGGTTTTTAAAACATATATTTCGTAAAGGTGAATTATAATTTTAAACACTAGGTATTTATTAAGATCATTATATAATTCAGTACCTACCTAAGTATGACATAAAATACGAAAGATAGAATTCATAATTTACCCTTTTTAGGGTTGTGTACTGGAAGGGATAACGGGATCCTATTACCGAGCCTACAAAGTCCGTCCGTCCGTCCAACCATCCGTTCGACCGTCCGACGTAGAACGACAAATCAACGGTACGATGTAGAAAGTTGGATTTTTTTACAAATTTTGTGTTGTTTTTTCATAAATACTGGAAAATAATAAAAATGACAAAAAGTTCTAAACCCGGGAAGCTTTCCATACATTAATTCATACCCTAAATATTGGCTGTTTTTAGATCAGTTTTGTTCCAGCTTTATTTTTGCTATCAAAATTGGCCTGATTACAGTTAATATTTCATAGTTTAACAATATAAAGTCTATAATTGATTCGTTGAGACTACTACTGGATAAGTTGGTGCGGCAGTAAAAGAAAGCTTATATAGGTTGACTAAAATTTCGAAGAAATAACTACGAGTAAAATATATTAAGTGTCGAAAAGTTATATCCACAAATTTCATGTTAAGCGCGCAATTGCAATCTTAAAGGCAAATTGTTGACGAAAAAGCAGCTATGTTGTACGCTTTTTTAAATTGGTTTGCATTCAACGGTTCAAAATCCATTCAGTTCATCGGGTTCAATCTTATAATTCATGTTTTTCGGAAAAAAAATTGGTACCTGTTCAATATGTCATATTTTATTATTTTTCCTTTTATAGGCGCGTTTACAGCAGGAAAGTACAGTAGAACCCTAGTAACTTTTCTGTAGAATCAAGTGGACTGATTGTCCAATCTTTTATATTTTATTGCTTGGATAAGTAATTTCATAGTCCACCAAAAAGTTGGTAGACCTAGATATACTTGTGTCAAATTTTCATAAATGCCTAGACATTTTAACTGAAAACTTTAAGACTGCAATGGCGCCCGGATAGCATTACGAGTAACTTTAAGTAAGGCGAAGTACGAAAGTACTGTAATAGGTAGGTACGGGACCCTTGTGCGTGAGTCGCACTCGCACTTGACGAGTTTTTTTTATTTAATTTGTACCTGATTTATCTGCAGCAGTTTTACCACGACAACTTTATAGCTAGTGTACTTTACAACAACTTTACGTCGCGGTTGTAAAAACAAAACAAAATTGCGTCTACTGCCGTATTCTCGCGGACGCGCGTTAAACGCCGCGCGCTTGTCTTGTGCTGTCTCGATAAATAAAAATGGCCGGCGTAGCATATTGCCTTATACGATCAGCGGGCCCCCTTGTCACTTAGCTTGGAACTTAAATCAGCTGCCATTGCGTCGCCAATGCACCTGTGGAAACGTCGATTATGCAAATGGTTGGGCTCTTTTAACTAAATACCGCGCTTCGGTGTTGCTAGAAACTTGGGGTCGTAAAAATACCATCGTATTTTATTCCTTTTTGTTCGCGTTGATTTGTTTATTCGTAAACGTAAGCTTTCGTTAGAACGTTTTATTTATTTACAAACGAATTAAAATAGGATAGAATACATACTTATTACAGATGTAGTGCATAATTAGTTTATATCGTGTTTTATCGGAAAAGTTCATATTTATCGTTCTCTCTTAATTAGCTTCAGCAGGCCCCCAATTCTCGGTGCATTCGAGATAATCTCACAATCGAGATTAAACGTCAGTGCATACAGTCATTTGAGACAACTGTATGAACCTGACGTTTAATTTCGCAATCGACATCATCTCAAATGCATCGAGAATTGGGGGCCAGTACCCATCATACCATGCTGTCATTTTTCATTTTGACATTTGACAGTAAATAATAAAGTTTTATATTAATGAATATAAACATGTGACTCATTTAAAACAATAATTAATTGACACTTCGGGTCCCGTCGTCTTCCGATTGAGATCCGAGTTTTACCGATGGAAACTTATTATTCACTATATCTGTAGTAAGGCGTAGTTATAGTGCCGTAATTTTTAGGAATGTTGCATTAACAGTTATATTTTATAATTAAGCTATTAGCATTAATCTTTAATGTAGAATTAGGGGTAAAAATTATTACTTTGTAATTACAAAGTTTATTTTATCCTGTCAGAGGAAAGAGCTCCCACGCAATTGCTAAGAAAGGTACAGTGGCAACACATTCGCTGAACCTTTAGCATCCTGTATGCGCTACTTGCTGCTATTGAATTGCCAGAGAGGAATGGTTTGTATCGTGGCCGGTTGAATGTACCTAATTTACCTTAAAGGTTACAAACTTAGGCACACCGTGTGCGAAAAATAAACTCTATATAAAATAGTTTATAAATTACGTGCTATTGCCCGTAACTTCGTCCACGTAGCATTCCAAAATGTCGGTAAAAAATTATCATATGTCCATCTCCATATAACAGGCTATATTTGTGCCATTTTTTCCCTTTTCCATGGAATTCTGTTGGCCGTTTGACCGTGAAAACGGTGTAGCCCAAATATATCCGGACTTTTCTTCTCTTTCTAGAATTTACTAAATTTATCCAGGCAACATCTGCATACGAAACTCGTTTTTATATGCAAGTCAAGTACTGAACACAAAGGCACTTTCATTATGGGTACGATTACCGCGTAAAATTAAAAGTATTAGTTTAGCTTATAAGTTTAATTCTGCATTAAATTAGATGCACTGAGCCAGCTTTTGGTTCATCTTTCGCTTAGTGCTTTGGATTTGGCGCTCCTACAAAATGCAAACGAAACAGATTAGTTTCGGAATTGCGCTGTGGGCACTAGCATTATTGCCTGGCTTCAACTAAGTACTATTGTCTGGTAAACTAACATTACAGTACAATGAAACTTACAACTGCATTCGCGTTATTATTGTTTTGTTAGGCATTAATTTTAAGTAGGTACTGCCATAGTATAAAGAAAGGAAGTAGGCTATCTCCGGCCCAATCCGCGATATAATTTTCTACTGTCTCAGGGTTGACAGATCAAAAGTACCTTATACATTCTAGTGGGAAAGTAGGCCTACCTACTTCCTCTGCCCGATAAAAAACGAATACAACAAAAAATAAGTAAGTAGGTATCTCGTGATCAAGTAAAAATTATATGCTAGAATAAGTGACTTGCTGACCTTTCCTGTTCAATAGGTAATCTGAACAGAGACAATTCTGGAATCGATGAATTATTAATACACCCAAACACAGCAATACGTTCTCCTGCGATTATCACACATTTTTCATTCATTTAGCGGTGCCGAAAAGCCGTGACGCGCGAACCTCGTGCGGTGTTAGCCCCGACTGGCGCACTGAGAAACAGGTCGAGATTTTGTCAAAGTGTGCGTGCGGCGACGCATAGATACTTTGGCGCACACATACAAGCCGCGCGCGGTGCGTTTGTATGAAGATAACTTACTTCCTATCTTTATACTATGGTACTGCTCTATAAAAGCTGTTCTATTGAGCAGTGACTACGACAGTGACGTCCGGCAGACTGAGTTGAAAATTATTTTGATGTTTGACATTTTTCAACGGAATCGACATTTAAGTAAGTGCTTTTAGTGTTATCTATCGCATTTTGGTATGTATCGCAATCACCGAACGTCTATTGTGTTCTTGAAAATATTAATCTCAATTAAGATAAACAAATTAATCACATTGTATAAGAACAGATCCAGTATCTCAAGTCCAACAAAGCGACAGCCATTAATCAATCAAGACAAGAATATCTACTTAAAAATACATTAAACGACTGCCTAAAACAAACTGTCCGACTAAGACAGGTGCTTATTCCATAACATTTTTTCCTCAGCACTTATCTTCATTCTTTTCTAATTGTTATTAACGAATTTGATAACCTACATCGGTATTAAATTGTCAAGAAATCATTGAAGAATAATTTATAATGCTGTTTACTTATTCAAAGTCGTTTGAGCCGACACAGTCGTAAAACTATCCAACAGTGTAAGATATCAACCTGAAATGAGACTTTGTCGTAATATGAAATGATAACCTGCGTTATCTGATTTTAAGCAAGTAATGTCGGGATGTGGGGCGGATGTAGAAGTGATGTGGGCCTGACACGGTGACGCCATAATAATAGTTCGAACTCTCGTTATAAAATGAAAACGATGGAGGTTATGGTTGGCTTGCGCCGGCCCCTACCATGTAAGACTACGCCTATTTAAAGTATATAAAAGCTGTTACATACATCGCCGGGGTCTCACGGTCAGTTAATCTTGACTTAGTAACCTCGCTACGCGTAAAGACTAACGAGCGCTGAAGCTCACGGCCAGTATATGGATCTAATTCTCCAAATGGTATACATGTTATTTACAAAATAATTACATATCCGCTATGTGGAATCATGATTCAGTTTTTAAATATTTAATTTAATCTCAAAGTAAAAGAATCAAAACTTTGAGAATGGATTCATTAAGACAAAATGTACACAAAGGAAATTGCAACATTTTGCGGCATATCTAATGCCGAACAAAAGCTGGAGGAAATTAAACTTGTTGGCGCGTTAATCTTAGAGCAGGTAACTTTTTAATTTGCTTAGCGGAATTGTCATATTTTCCTTTGAGTGTCCTCTAATAAAGATGGCGAATGAAGAACAAGGCGGGGTCAAGTCTAGAATTTTTATTAGCAATTTATATTCAAGACAAAGATGGCAACTTCTGCAGTTTTGAGGAGTAAAATTTATTTACACGCGACACGGGCGAAGCGGAGTCTCCTTTAGGGACAGTCTGTTATAACGGCTAACTCAATAACAATGAAAATCTTTTGAAGTCAATGCCGAATTGCGACTAAAACAAAACCAAGAGGCTTTTACGACTGCCTTCGCCGGGACTCTTCTGAGGTAATTAACAAATCTTAGATTTATTACGAGTTGAATTAGCTTTCAACGTTTCATATCATAATCTGGAGCGTTTTATTGTCCCGGGAGCGGGTTCTTCGACGAAGGCGGTAATTAATTACACGTAACAAGGCCTAACGACAATTTTGAAGAAACTCACTTCGTACTTTGTTTTGTAAAGACCGGCATTAAATATTTAGAAATTCCCCGTTTATTTTACTTCCGAAAATTTGGTTCTGTTTTAGCGTCACGTAAAATGAAGTAGCAGCCTTTGTGAACTTTTGTTGAATTAAGTTACTTTGGGTGTCTTTTTTGTTTGTCGGGTCTTTTGCCTATTATAATAAAAAAGTAGTCATTGTCCAATGGCTGTATTGTACAGTGCTAGTAATTGTGCCAGTGACAAACTGTGTTATCCCGAGACTCGAGAGCTGGTGGCTATAAAAGTCACATGTTCGCCCCGGGTTTATTACCGCCATAACAATTTAAGGAAGCCGAAAGGGTGGCATGGAATTTCGACGAAAACTTTTGTTTGCATCTCAGTCTACCGAATTGTTTTATTTAAACAATGTTTACAACAATAACTTCATGGCACTTGCTCTATTTTAGTTCTATTGAAAAAGAGGGTCACTTTGTTTGAACAATTTGTTTATGATTCAGCTACTATTAGTTTCCCTTTCAACAGTATTGTGTTGTTTACGAACATAATTTGTAATAAACAAACTTACTTTCGTTTACAATTTCTAACAAATATTTAAGCAGTTTCACTTTTATTAACTGGTAACTGGAATTTGTCTATTTATCGATGACTCAGATTTTTACTTTTGTCTTTTAGTACAAGCTTCTTACTTGTGTTTAGGCAATCAAAACGCGAAGCGTCAGGAGTTGCAAGAGCGTCGCATTTCGTTTCGTGACTGACTTTTGCCCTGAATATTTAACTTGGTGAGCCTACAGGCGCCGTCTTTACTGAGTAGCACTCATGTATGGAATTGTAAACACAAAACATCTATGTATATTTTGTGTCTGAAGAAAAAAATCCGCAACTTTTATTTGAAATATATTCGAACTCAGTAGCTTTAAGAGGTCAGCATATAAAACATTCACATACTAATTCATAGTTCCAGGAAATGAATAAGTATAAGAATAATTAAGAATATTATATTAAAATTTTAAAAACTTAAGTCTAATTAGCAGTTATCAAAGACACTAAGAGGCAGTTATAAATAAAACTTATGAGAATTCAACGATGCTTGGCTACAGGTTGCTTTTAAAAGCATTTCATTACATAATTTTATTAAAATTTTAATAATTGACACATCCATAATTAAATTTATAAATTTTCTTCTTAATCAGTATGCCGATTTTATCAATCAAAGTTATAAAAATGACAAATATTAAAAATAAGTTTTTATGCCTAATGCACTTTAATATAGCAATGACAAGTAAAAACATTAAGTTAAGGAACGAGCCCAAACACGACGGAGCTATCTTGTTTCATTGAGGAGTTCCTATCGCTAACTTTCGACATCATCATCACACCCTGGACATCACCTAGGCAACTTGTCAAGAAAAATCTAACGAGCTCAAACATGGAGGGGCTATCTTATTTCGTTGCGGAGTTCCTTTGGCAACCTTCCGACTGCATCATTAGACCACTGCTCCATGGTACCATATTATCACCACGTCATTATCACCGAAGTTACGTAGGAATACCAAATTTCAGCTCAATGGGACACCAAAAAGTGGTTCTTATCTTGCTTGCAATATTTGAATTAAACATAAATACACCAAGCGTACACCTTAACGAGAGTAGACGAAGCGAAAAGTGTGTGTCAGGATCGTAGCACGTGGAAATCCGTGGTCTCTCCAAGTAAAACCAGGTCTAGGTTAGGTAGGTTATTGTTTAGTAACTTAAGGTAAAAAACCTATTTGGATATTCTATAATTTTACTTAAAAAATGTAATGAACATACCAGGCATAGTATTATTATTATCAGATTAATCGAATGTTACATTGAAAAATTGAATCATCTTTTATACATCCGGTACCGGTTTGAACAGTCGGCGGTTTCAAATAGGTACTTAAACTTGCACTACATTTAATAAAAGATAATGAAAGGTCCACTTCAAAACATTTACTCACGGCCAGCCCCTCAATGAAGACTTATTTAAAAATTACGGTCATAATCAGACGGCTCATTTATCCAAAAGCTTGTCAGCGTCCAACGTTTCATTCTGCCCAATCAAGTTTAAATAATCCCTCGTAAAACATCTTTATACACTGTTATTTTGAATGTAAAAAACATTATCTCGCAACTCCGCGAAGCTAGCTCCTTAACAATGTTGAAGTATTCTACCCAAATTATATGGTCGGCGTCGGATCGAATGGCCTCGGACAGCCTCGATCCGTAACTACGTACGGCACCTATTTATACAAAAAAAAACTGGATACAGTTCGTGCTCACCCTTGTAAATTAAGGCCCGTTGAGCGTAAAGTGGAGGCCAATTAAGGAATTTATAGTCAAAATGTGCTGTAAAACAATAAATCCAAGAGCTTTCGACAAGAGGCCTTATTAATTACGACTTGCGGGGTTTCGGGGCAAAGGGGACAAAGGGCAAGTATGTGTTTTTTATAGTTTAAACTTAAAACTTGTTTAAAGTCATTATATTTTATCGCAAAAATAACTTGAATTGCTCGTTTTATGAAACTAAAAATCAATGCTAAACCTCTATTAAAATAGTTGAAACTGTTTCAATTCCGTATTCCCGTACCGATAACTATCTCGTTTAAATCACGTAAGCACTACGGGGACTCAGCCGCACTGTCCCGATTGTTAAACGAAAGTGGCGGTATACTGTTTACAACTAGGAAAGCGCATAAATCTCTCTAATTTATATCCGAAAACATAATAAGAGGAGAGTTATTCACGCAGTATAAGCTAGTATGTCCGGCCTTGGTATGGGCCGCAAGTAATTTATAGCTCAGACTTCTAGCGTATATAAAACTAAATAAAGCTCATGAAATAGCTATAAATTGACTTACAAAGAAAGGCGATACTGTCCGGGTTAAAGGGGCCTTTAGTGATACGTCACCCGTGCGCAAGAGATATAGGTGTTTATGAGCGCGCGGACAATATTTATAACAACTATTAAAACACAAAGTGTTTATTTATATTTGCATGTTTTATTTTTTATTTTTTTATTGTTTTTAATTTGTGGCCGATGATTAATGTGGCTAACTTTTTATTATTATTGGAAGTTAATTGGGCCATATATGTGCCGCTTCGACCATTGCTGATCTATTGTGGCAGCCCTTAGGTTTGGCTAGTGCTGGCCTCGGCTGGGGTGGTCCGCTAGCGGCCTTTTCCACCGTGTGCTCAGACCCTTACCGTAAGAGCGTCGGTTACCGCAATTCACACGCAGATAATGTACATAAGTTAGAAAAACTCATTGGTACATGGCAACCGCTTGGATTTGAACCCGGACCTCACGATCACGAGTCGACATCCTTAGCCATTAGGCCACCGACGCTAACTTTAAGAGAGAACTTAATAATTAGCACTGGTAATATATAAGCTTAGGCAAAGTATATATAAATTAGTTTAGCACCCCTTAAGCACGTGCACTGCCTTAAAAAGTGCACTAAAACACTTAAAGCGGTGCAATGGACCTAAAATTATAACGACACGAGATTATACGAAACTTCGGTCGTAATAAGGCTCGCCGAAAAACGTAATCGGCGGCGTTTATCATGGGACCGATTTTAATAATTACTTAACACTTCCTGAAGGCACAAAAATCACACCTCTAAGGCTTAAGTTAAGAGTCCTTTCTGATACGACTTCGCTCCGACGCCGGAATGACTAACAGCCGCTAACAAGGTATCATTATAAGGATGTCGACCTCACTTTATCGATGTTTTTTGCCGTGTCTTATTACGTTCGGCAACGACAACAATAAAGATTAAGCTTTTTGCCATTTGTTACTATTGCGGTGTTAGTCTACGGATATTGAGTGAGATGGCAAATTTAGATTAACTAATGACAGAAGATATTTCTAGAGTATAAACCGGACAAGTGCGAGTTAAAGTCTCGTGTAGAGAGCTCCGTACATGAATACCTGAAATTTCCTATGTTACGTTAAATACTATAGACTTTTTATAGGTTTTTCTGTAATGTATAGGTAATTTTAGGCCCAGTAGTTTCAGACAATAGTGGGGAACAATAGTCAATTTTCGCCTATTTTCCTAAATAACTTCAAAAATATTTATCCTAAAATAAAACAAAAGAAATCGAATATTCTCACAACGATCCCTTTCATTTGATATGTCACACAATAAACACAAAAACTTGCAAAACTTTTTCTTTTTATTTTTGAATTGTTGAGAAATTCATTTATTTACGTTACACGTCCATGTCGCGGTCACCGACTTACATAATGTGTACCAAATTTCGACTCAATCTGTCCAGTAGTTCGGAGCAAATTGGCTATGACAGACGAACGGACAGACAGACAGACAGAAACAGAGTACGGTTCAGTTTTTTTCCTTTTGAGGTACGGATCCTTAAAAAAAGGAATAAATTAATGCAGTTACGAAATTTGTAGGTTAAAACTATTGTTATTTTCAACCCCTGACACAAAAAGAAGGATTATAAACCTTTTTACTTCAGAGTCATCATAGCTAATTATTGATGAATGGATTTCAATGCAATTTGTTTAAAATCTAAGTATTTTAAAGTGAATCAAATCAAATCAAATCATTTATTCAGAAAATTGGCCACCTGTGGGCTCTAGTACTTATCACATGAAAAAAATTAAATGGGTTTGATCTACCAGCGCTTCGGACAGGATCATCATTACTGAGAAGAAGCGCATCAGTCTAAGGAATCAAGACTTTCCTGTTGATTACGTACTCCTGTCGAATTGCAATTATGTTTTATATTTTTTTTATAAAAATCACTTATTTCGACCGTATGCATATCCGTTAATCAAATTACTACAACATTTTTTCCTTTGCAGTTCCCACAGCTAGCTATCGATATCGATATAGTCAGCACTACCCACAGTGTTTGGGCAGGTGGCGAAATATACAGACAAAGGCGGTTCGTATCATTATGCTGTCTCGTTACCGGCGCCCGCGCATCAAGCGAGGCGCGATGTAATTCAAAAGGTGTAATTACTTTGTGTACCATTTTAATACGCGCTGGGCTCTCCCATGACTTTTGATGCTACGTTAGTATTTTGGAATCATTTTATAAGGTAAAACTACTTTATTCCTTGGCTACCTAAAGCTAACACGATTATCATTACATTCTCGTAGGTACTGGTATTATTTCGAAATGAAATTAAGCAGGTATATTTCTTTATATTTATTACGTGAGTTCTTAAAATAAAGATCGCCATTTTAAGGAATTTCGAAAGTGTGCGAAGTATATTTTTACATAGGTTATTCAAATACGAACATTATTATAACGTTAAGGATTCCGGGTAGCGAAAATAGATTTGTTAGATGGGTTCCGCGAACGCATTATTTTCGTGTAGCTTTTTTCCGAGTCGCATTTTTCCGCGATCGATTAATTTCTTCATCGGAATTTTACTCATAGCTTACCCATGTCGTATTTTTCCGCGATCGATTAGTTTATTCATCAGCATTCTACACATGGAAAGAAAAAATATGGTGGTTACTTTATCACAACTCAAAGGACATGTTGACAAAAATTAAGTGCAAGTATGATACATTCGTATAATATAACTTCCATCTTTAACGTTGTTTGCGTATACAACATTTTAAAACAGAAAGTAAATGAGTCATTAAGAAAAGCTACGATTATGAGAATGTCCATGAATAAATTCTTCGGTCCCGAAAAAATGCGACTTGAAAGAAAGCTACGAGTGAAATTCCGATGAAGAACTTAATCGATCGCGGAAAAATGCGTCTCGCAACAAAGCTACATGGGAGTAATGCGTTTGCAGAACCCATCTAACAAATCCGAAAATAGGATAACGCGGTTTGTCCACTAAGGACTGGAAATATTTAAAAGGTCGCAGAATGGTGAATATCCAACCTTGTTATTTATTTCCCATTATTATCTTCCTTATTACCTTATTACTGACAAAAATCAGGAAAACTAGCGCCATCTTTTGATACAACCAAGTGAGAACCATATTTAGTAGAACTCGAGAGTATGTCCAAAAATGATAATCGTCTTGCACATTACGTCAATAATTCTTTTGTAGTACAAGTTATATTTTTATTTTAGATACAAAATCTTGGAAAAGCTGTAGCGGGTCCACTAGTCATCACTTAAATACCAAAACCGCAAATTCGAACGTCAAACACGTACAAAACTACGATACATTCGCTGTTTTGGAATTCTCGTGACGTAAATCACATAATTAGCAGTATACCGAAGAGGCCCTAGTTGTATACCACTGCTTTACAGCCTTACTTTTCTTTTGCTTTTAATTGGTTACAGACTTTTAATACGTTTAAAAAATAAGCATGTATTGGAAAAACCGGACAAGTGCGAGTTAAACTCGCGTGGAGAGGGTTCTGTTCCGTAGGTACATGATTATCTGATATTTCATATGTTACTTTAAATACCACAGACTTCTTATAGGTTTTGCTGTAATTTATAGGTAAAGAACTATTTTCTGTAATTTTAACAAAATTTTAGGCCCAGTAGTTTCAGAAATAGGGGGGGAATGGTCAATTTTCGCCTATATTCCTAACTAAATTACAAACTTTATTTTAAAATCCCAAAAAATAATTATTTAAGTTCCTCACAATAAGCCCTTTCATTTAATATGACACACGATATAGAACTTTATTTTTTAATTTTCTTATTTACAAATTTAAAAGTGGCCTCCATGTTTAAAATTCATTTATTTACGTTAGGCGTCCGTGTTGCGGTCACTGATTTAGATATGTATATTTAATACATTTCAATTCAATCGGGCCAGTAGTTTCGGACCAATTGGCTGTGACAGACGAACATACAAACAGACAGACACACGAGTGATCCTATAAGGGTTCCATTTTTTCCTTTTGAGGTACCCTAAAAATAGCAATATTTTAAAACATGCAAGCCAATGATTAATACTGATTACTTATAGCATTAAATGACCTAAAAACCTCGGCTTTCATTGGATGAACTCATCAAAGAAAAACTTAAAGATTATCACATTAGTGGGGCCAGCTGATAATTAACATGTACAGTAAACCCCACAGGCCCGGAAGTATTTTGGTCCCTATTAGAATAGGATTAAGAGCGATCTGGGTGCTAAGGTGTACGTTCATGGGCGTTCACACATACATCACGTTGTTTAAGATGTTACTCGAAATTAGTGAACACAGGCCAAGTTCAAGTTAATAGTCTTGAACTGTTAATTTGGTAGATCTGTTATCCATAATAGATGATCGTGAGAGTTCTTGCTCTCGTTAGGAGCAAGTATTACACAATTCAACTATATATACATACCTTGTTTTATTATATTGTTTAAAATATATAATAACCTTTTTTATTTTATGTAATGTATTTTTATGAAAATGAAAATATTTATTTTGCAAGTAGGCCACACGGGCTCTTTTACATGTCTGAATCTACCAGCGCTTCGAAAGGTGACATGTGCTGAGAAGAAACGCCGCAAGAAACTCAGCAATAAGTCTTTTTTCCACTTTAAAATTACATATAACTAAAACTAATATATATAAAAAGTGCAACAAATAAACCTAATGGGCAAAAATTATATAGTATACAACTAATAAGGGAAATGTATAGTCTCCGCGTCTGAATTTTTAAATAATGCATTGGCGTAAAGTATATTAATGAAGTTTAAGAAATTAACACTGTTTAATGTATATTAATTATATTAATATGTTTTCAACTTGAAACATAATTATGAATGTCTAGATAATGTATGAAATTCAAAAGGCAATTATCACTAAAAGGGAAATAAGTTAAAAGTGAAATAATATAATGGCTATAATTTAATATTTTACAAATTACTGATAAAATGATAAAAGTCATTAAACAGATTCACGTTCCTTTATGTAACTGTAAAGCTTAATTAATAACCCCGCTCGTACAGTTTACAGCAAAAACAATAGCGCATTATCTAATAAGATTAGTGTCGTGTCCAGCCTCCTTGCCGACCGACTGACTGACAATACTGGCAGACTACACATTTGGATTTAGACTTACTCGAAATTTAGAACTGACGAAGACAAAACAGGGGTCGTATCATGAGCTCTTAATTCCAGGCAATTTCCGCCGTAAACTCAGATGCCTGGAAAATTCTTATTATGAGCGCGATAAAGTCGGACTCTATCGCGCTCATAATACTAATTTTCCAGGCAACTCAGTTTAACTCAGTGCCTGGAATTAAGAGCTCATGATACGACCTCAGGACCGACAAAACATGAGAACAGACCAGTTGAAGATAAAGGCTGAGAGGAGCAAGACGACTATCACGCGGTTCCGACCGTGCGGCTCCTGACCAAGCCAGATCGACTATCGACCTCTGAACCGACCTAACAGTCTGTTAAATGTTAATGTCTAAATTATAGATTTAATCTTAAAATAATGAGAACGTATTTCACTGTAGCACGTGTGGTTTGTTATCCACAATTACGATACCACTTCTTTGCTTTGTCGACTGTACATTAACGCAGAGACAGTATTGCCGGCTATTATCATAAATCGTAAAAATGGGCGTGGCTTTTATCTCAGTGAAGTTTTATGTTGGTCGGATAAGTCACAAGAACTTAATAAACGAAGCCAGAGTTCAGTTCATTTAAAATGACCGATAGTCCAATTCTTCTGTTTCTTAAAAAATAAGGACGTAAGCATAAAAAATACAACCTAATTGAGAACCTCCTCCTTTTTTTTGAGGTCGGTTAAAAAATGGATCCCATTTAAAACTCTAACCGAGCAACCGTTTTCTTAGTGACGAAATCTACTTATGGTGATCAAATTAATATAAAAGAGGATAGCGCTCTTTTGCTTTGCGCAGTCGGTTATATTTTATTACGATTATAACGAGATATTCATTCCATCGTATGCCTTGTCTCTTAATACTGTATTCCTATTTTAAATAAACTAACTAAAACTGATTTAGTTGGAACTAGGATTTCCTATGCTACTGGTACTAAAAAAGGATACGAATACACATAAATATATAGATACTTAATTTTTCATGTATAGCATTTCTTATAAATACATTATTTGCTATTTGAAATGAATCGACCGCTACATGTTTGACATCATCAGAACATCTTTTGCATGTACAGAAATCATGAAACTTATTATCTTAGCCTGATAGGTATAAACAATCAAACAGATAATTGGCTTACAGTGATTCACATTAATAACAACGCCTACATTCAGTTTTATAAAAAGAGCAATTCATATATATTGATAACACATCGACTTCGAGATAATTCACAAGTGTAGGCGTACTATAAACAAGAATCTATGGCTTATCGAAATGATTAGCAGAAAATATAGGTTGGCTATTTAAAATTTATAGCCAAATCATTAATTACTTAAAGTCGGGACGGCGTATGTAATAACAACATGTCAATCATGATTTTTAATCGTAATGCTTTATTTTGGTTTGATTGCTTTAGCTGGTTGGAAAAAATAAGTCGTTATGATTGATATGGTTGGTTATTAGGCAGGTTAACTATTCGATTTAAAAAAGCCAGATCAGGGTCGATTTAGAATAGGAATCAGATACTTCACAAAGACTTGGAAATGGTGAATTTTAAGCGGTTGTTATTATTTTTCAAATTGGTAATGTATCTTTACAGTCATTGAAATATATAATGAGGAACTGCTCAAAGCAATTTTCGAGATGCTTACTTTTGAGGTGACAGAACGCGAATCTGACACCATCGCTAGTTCAGTCGCATGGCAACCACCATCCATCCATGACACCCATTTAAGTGACACTGTTTTAATTGAAAAAATATCCCTCCCGCATAGTGCGGTATGAGACCGCAGCACCACCGACCCCACCGTGCACAACGATATGATAGCGCGTGCCAATCAAGCAATATGAGACTTTTGTATGTTTGTCGTAAGAGCTAAGACATAAGCAATAGGGTATGGTTAAGCCATAGCGCTGGCACTTGACAACCTTCTATGAGACTTGTTACACGAAATTGTACTGATAGGCATATCCTTCTTTTGAGATCTTTATTTACAGTACGATTTTGACATGCATCTACAATGAAGCTTGAAACCACGAAACCAATGTCACAAATTGGCAGAACCAGCAGTTTGTGAGTGCATCTACTTTGAAGCCAGCTAACAAGTTTGATTTGAAAAATTCCTTCATACTTCGAACATAAGTAATGGAATTTGAATTGCAAAATCACGAGAAAAATCTCCGAACGTAAACGCTTACGAGTGGAGAGCCACTTTTTAAAAGTACGACCAAGTGCAGTTTCTGAGTTTTGCGGACGTGTTATCATGTACAGAATAAGTTTAAGAAGGATAAGTGACGCTTTTCTTGGAATTAAATCGGGTATTTTTTTATCATATTCAATATCGCTTTTGGAATTATTTGTCTAACCACTTGCACTGTTTTTCTCATTTACTTCAAAGTTAACTGCAAGAGATCGCTTAAAAGGATAAGTTTGCTCTTGTACAATTTATATGACATGTGCATTTTTTTGTGTTACTGTTTTATTTTCAATGAAGAGTTTACATACATTTGTGTTTTATTGGAATCTACTTCCATATAATTTTATACTCATAAGCCTTTCATACTCAATTTATAAAAAAAAAACTAAACCTATAATTCGGGCCTATTGATTATCAGCTTAATTGTCGTTATTATAGAAAATCTAACTTTTATTACAAGTACTTTGGCGTCGTAGCGGTGCCTGATTTAATTTGCTTAAATTCTTTTTCTTAAGAGGACTGTGAACCAGCGGCAAAAGTCACCCTTTTCATACAAAAGGCGATAACAGTTTTCACCCCTTAAATGTTAACCGATTTTGACCAATTTTTGACAGGTTGTGAGTCAAAATAAAATTTAGGTCTACACGTTTTTTGAATTTTGATTAAAGGTCAAGAAAGCCAAATAATGCCAAAATTCGTTTTGTATGAGAATATTGAAACCACAATAAAACTGCATTTCAAAAATATAGTGAAAATATCAAAACGTATATACCTAGATTTTGTTCTGACTGACAACATATCAAAAATTGGTGAGCATCGGTTAACATTTAAGGGGTGGAAATCGTTATCGCCTTTTGTATGAAAAGCCGTGGGTTCACACTCCTCTTAAGTTTTGTTTTGGCGTTTTTAGAAAATTCTGATCTTTTTTGAAGCTGAGACTTTCCTTATATCCACCATAATATCATCGCGAAGCGCAAAACGCATAAATAACACGTTAACTATCACGGACGCTCGTTGCACGTCGTATCTCGTGCACGTGAAACTCATAACATTCATAAAATGATTACGTGAGGAGAACCGACTGAGTCTATTCCTTGGATTTAAGCGCCGTTTTCCAATAGCCGGACACCGTGTTCATATTCACCTGAAAAGCATTGCGGTCGTCCAACACTGTGTAGCATAAGCAGCGTACGAATGGTTGTTTGAAAATGTATTATTGAAGTGTGTTCTTTGCCATTTTCAAGTTGAAGTTTGGGTTTTTGAAAGAGTTTTCCGCGTATAATTATGCAATAAATGACAACTATAAATAAGAAGCTAAAGATTATAAAGTAAAATTGGATGCCTTGCGATCAATATTATTTTGCACTAAGCTTTAATTTGCAATTTTATAGAGAAATTGAACGACTCATAAACTTGTTGTGTTTTTTAGCTTTATAAACTGCTAGTTTAGTTTTAAAATAAAATAAAACCATCTCACACTCACGTCACACTCTTAACTGGCACCTAGTCTACAAATGTATACACCACAGAACTATATCGAGATAGAAGGAAAGAGTGTATGTTCCCGCGTGCCAAAAAGATGTCGTGAGATCATCTTTGTGTGTAACAACGGCGGTGGCGCGGCGCGGAACGGCGAGAGTGGCGGTGCCTAGACTCGGTTTGCCGCGTGCTAATCGATGCTCTGGAATCATTTTCGCACGACTTCTGCTTCCCGTCACTAAATTACAATTGCTATATCAAAGTAACTACGCATAAATGTTACACGCTCAGTTTCCATACAAATCGACGAACTCTTTCCTTCTATCTCGATATAGTTCTGTGGTATACACAAATCATAAACAAAATAAGGACATTGGCTCCAATTCGAAACGGCGTCGCCTAAATTTAAGATTCTCTAAACTTAAAATAATAAATGTCAAACTCAATTTTGTATAGCGCCAACCTGTCAAAATCGACGACGTTTCTTATTTCAAGTTTAGCGACTTTAAATTTAGCGATCACACTTCGAATTGGCCCCATTGATTCATGAACTTAATTTGCCTGGAGCATTGCAATCGGGGAAATAACCGCTTGTAATATTATTTTACAGTACTAAGGTTTTTTAAGGCCGTTGCATCTTAAAAGACAATACGTAGCTAAGTTCCAAAGGCACGTTTAATTATAACCTTACAGCCTTTTTACTTAGTACTTATGTATGTATTATTTCTTTATATCCTCAACAGTATTTCCAAGTGTGTAGTGTATATAGTCTTATCACAGCAATAGCTTTACTGAATGTACAACCCGCCCTGCCATATAACTTATAAGGCAACACTGTATAAACATCACTTTATGGCAACATTACGAAAATCGCACTGGGACTCTAACGTCTTTATTCACACGACCGTCCCACAATAAAAATGGCCCTTATCGACCTTATCAATTTTATATGTTGGCGACATTGTTTTTCTACGACGTATTGGGATACTTTATCTGTTCAATATCAATAGCAATAAAATAAGCCAGGTTTTATCTCAAAGTAAGCGCTCGAATTCTATTAAAAAGATGGCGTTCAGTGATAGTTACTTCAATCATTATTGTAAGCTGTTCAAGTAATGTTCATGTCATTATTTGAGTTATCTGAGAAAGGTTTTTAGATCAATAATACTACGTAGATGGATATTCATTTGCGCTGGAACTCCGAATACATACTCGTATTTGTTAAGTTTTATACTTATTGGAATCAAATACCTACTGACTAATATTCATTTTCATTATAAAGCTTATCTTTTGTTTCCGTTTTTTATGTAAATAAATACAAATTTGGGCTTGCTTATTCATTCACCGCGCTATTACCATGCTCTGCTCAAAAACATTAAAGAACTGGACTCATATAAATTGTCTTTTATCAGTAGGGAGGCGCTGTTTATTCTTATAGCAAATTAGTTTTTAAGTTGATGTATATTTTATTACGTTGATAAATTAAAGAGCTTATCTTATATCAGTTTAATGGAAAGGTTTCTTACTCAACGATACTGTTGCCCGGTTTCTTTCAAGCGATGATGACTTATGCGTGAACAGTAATGGTCGTTAGTTAGGTACCTACGCTAGTTCTAAATCCCATTCCCGATAAACGTGATTTCATCGGTCCGCATTATTCTGAATAAAAATCGCCGTTTTGTTGATGAAAGCTGAGTAGAAAAATGCAAAACATGGTAGAATGTCCCTGCAGAACAAAGTGGCTTTAAAAATGTAAGCGGACGTTGCTTGCCGCGTTAAAGATTTTTTTGTACCGCCATGCGACTCACACCACAACGTCGCCCAGGGATTCAAGTACTATTCTCTCTGGGCCAGATGAAAAATTAAGAAGCATTATGTCTTCTGTTTATACGAGTAGCTCGAACTTGATTGCTGCTAATATTTAACTGTAAATAAATAAATAAAAAAATACTTCAAAATTACCAAATTTACAAGTTACAATTTAACAGTTTTCTTAAGCTGTAATTTTCCTTAACGCTTATATCTGACGGACCCCAAACTAGGCCGAGCCTGTATCTAAGGTGTCCGAATGCGTTCACGATCACTCGAGCACTATATACTCGCGAGTCTGCCATTTGTTAATCGATCTCTGTATAATACTTACGCTCTACTTTCATTTTGCTGTGATTCATCATAAGCTGTAATCATATCACTCTTCTCTTGAACTCTGAAATCGGATGCATTCCAGAGCATAATATCAGATTCTCAAAATATCAGACTCTCAGGATACCAGAGTCGTAAAATGCCAGATTCGCAAGACAGCAGAATCACAAAATACCAGAATCTCAAAAAAGCTGAGTCGCAAAATCCCAGATAGGGCAAAACACCAGGGTCGCAAAATTCCAGATAAGCAGAAAACTAAAATCTCAAGTCAACTGATACGCCAAATAACATTTGTACATGTAGTCAAACTTTTAACTCTATCAAGTCTTCGATGGAAATTTTGTTTGTAATGCAATCACAGATGATTTATAACTTTTTTCATGTTTTATTAAAGTATAAAATAATTTTTTTATTTCATTATTTATTTAAACAAATTTGTACCTTAACAGCTATAGCCAAAACGGCACAAATGACAACTACTTAACAATTCTACAATTATAACAAGTACTTTCACTCTATTGTGCTCTCAGTCAGTCGACCAACCGGCCTCGCAACTCTTAATATTTTCTTGCAAACCTCTTTTGTAAATCTTGCCAACCTACACGATTAAGAGTAATTTGCTGAAAGATGAGTCGTCATTTGAGATTATCGTCACATGTTTGTTTTTATGGAATAAACTGTACAAATGTTATTCAGCGAATCAGGTGACTTGAGATTGTAGTATTCTGCTTATCTGGGATTTTGCGACTCAGCTATTTTGAGATTCTGGTATTTTGCGACTCTGGTGATCTGGTCTCGTGCGAGTCTGGAATTTTACGACTCTGGTATCCCGAGAGTCTGGCAGTTTGCGACTCTGGGATCCTGCGAGTCTGATATATTGCGACTCTGGCATTCTGCTCTGGAAGGATGACATAATCGCACCATTCAATAAAAGTAACGAAACTATTGCCCTTATAACCCTGAAATATTGAACACAGTCTGATAATAACGTATGATTTTTGATGACAGAGTTGATGATAAAAATTCTCTTTCATATTATTAATCAACTGATCTTTGTCGTTTCCATTTGGCTTGCGTTTAATTACTAATCAAAATTACAGACAAATCAATTTGGACCATTAACGACAAAAACTCAAAAAATCATATAATTAATGTCGCAATTACACTTGCACGGCTGCTAGATACGGCTAACAATAAAATGTGAACAAAAATCACCTTGAGGACAATGTCTAATGAAATAAACTTGCTTTACATTGCTGCTCGACGAACTTTTAAAGCAACCTTCAAAAGTCCTTTCTTATATCATTTGTACCGCTAAAACCTATGTTTGGTTAAAATGTTCACCCGTATTACATTTACACGCTATAGGTATATTTATTTTACAATACAAGAAATTGACTATCATTATTTTCCTTCATCGTTAGGTATTTACTTAGGTACTCGTAATATTCAAAGATAGGTTTTAACATATCTATCTTTACTTTTTGCGTTTTTAGCTGTGGATGAGTTCTACGAAAATATGTGTACACTGATTATAATATGAAATATCATACATATATTAAAACCATTAGTCTCGTTTATTTTTATTATGCAAATATTTTTTGCAATGTCTTCCAGCAAAACCCATTCATATCTTTTCATACCGAAACGTTTGCACAACTTCTTTGTTTCAAGAGGTCATTTAGCGGGTTGGCTCGCTCACCGTCGACTCTATTAAGCAAAAAATTAAAGAAATAAAAAAACAAATTAAAAGCCGAGACTGGCGTCCCAGCCATTCAGGCGCGAATAAAAGTGTTTAATTAAACGTTGTTATTGATGGGGTCCCCGCGAGATGGCGTTTAATCAACAGCCTGTACACTGTAGGTACTGCGTTTCTTTGGACTTTATTTTTAATTCGACTTAATTGTGAGAGTTACGAGGCCGTTCGGCGAAGCTCGGACGTTTAATGCTAAAAACCTTTATTGGACTCACTACTAGAGCGAACAGCGACTCGATCGTAATTGGTGAACGGACGTGACATTTTAGAATCTCTAATAAATTGTTTTGTAGTTGTTATTTTGTCGTCAACGTTAAATCCGATAATGAAATAAACTTTATCTACACCCATATCATAAAACCTCCATAGTGTAATCAAAAACCGTAGGAAATGACCACCATTTTGACAACCAATAACCAGTGCTGCAATGTTATTCCCGTATCGTTTTTAGTATAGAAATGAGATTAAATTTGGAACAGCTGTCAAAACTCAAGTGGGTCTCTATTCTAGTATCCATAGATATTAAAACAGTTATTGATACGAAATATCAATTCAGTATGTTTTTTTAATATAAACTGCACAACATTTGATCTCGAGTGACATGAGAATAGATACTTCATTCGTTTGTCTATGATTTAAAAAAAATGGTCTTGACGGAGGATCGAATTGCCGCCATTATATTGGTGTTTTGCTGAACGAAAGTTGAAAAAGTTGTTTGTAATTTGCATTTTAGTTGAAAATATAAATAGTAGTCTTCTCGGAGTGTGTGTGATGTGAAAATGCGCCGGATATCGGAAATATGCAGCCACGATTGCAACAAATAACTTGTTGCCAGAAAATATTGTTTCTGAACCCATCATGGAGGATTTATAATATGTGTGTAGATAAAGTTATGTATGCAACTCTGCATAATTTGGCCTTAAAACACACGTGCGATCTTATTATGAAACTCGCTAAAAGCTCGTTTCATAAAACCGCACTAGTGTTTTAAGGCCGATCATTATGCAACCGTTGCATACACTACTATTTCTTCTCCATACAAAAAACAGGGTAGTTTCTTTATGTGATATACCTACCTGCTTTGCTTTGTCCCCAGGTGCGGTAACATTTGCATTAATTGCAAAAATTTACGCAAAGTAAATGAGGTGTGATCACTACGATTACTATCTGTTCGCAACCTGGATAAGTGTATTTACAAATGTTCGAATCGGCCTAGGCACGCAAATAGGCAAATAAGTACGTCGATTTAGTTGTAAGCACACTGAAGCAACATCAACCGAGCTGGAAGCCTGGCAATAGTTTCGCAACAATGTAATTGAAATGTCAGCCTTAATTTGTATCTAAGTTCGTTTAAGTCTTCACGCTATCACCATAGGAAACAGATTTAAAACAATAGGCCTAGGATAAAAACTATCCTATTGCAGAGCAGTAAATAACGCGTCATCATACAAAATATCTATTCCTGTGCCTCCTCTCCTATGTCTCCTCTGCTGCACTGGGAGTAAGGAAATAGCATAGAATGCGCGCAGATGCTTATCATCCTGGCATGTCGTAAAAGTCGACTAAGGGACGGATCCTTTCCAACATGGTGGACTATCTGTATCGGCGATGGGCTGATCACCTGTCACCATACGGTTCATCATACCATCTTAGGACTAATTAATTGAACGTGGCCACAAATAGTCTTGTGGCTCTGCCCACCCCATTAGGGATTTCGGGCGTGATGCTATGTATGTATGTATGGATACAAAATATACATGCGACTCATTTTAAGACGGCGCATTGAATCGCATTACAAGGCCGTGGTGACTCCTTAGAAGACCATTTCTCTAGAAACACTAGGATGACTGTTCTCTCTTTTCTTCTTGTTTTACTCACTCCAATAAAATAACAGCAATATCATTTAAAAATATATCGAATACAAACTTAGATCGATATTGCACAGAAACCAGACTTCACCTGACGTCGCTGGCGACGCTTGTCGCGGGCCTGATTCCTTAAAATTTCGCTGTCACTATGCCAGGCCAGAGCCATACTTTGCCACCACATTGCCTTCACACAAACGCTTAGCTTGTTTTGGGGCGATTCAGTTGGTTAAGAAAATCCAATTCACAATAACCGTACTCAAATTTGTATGAATGCTTGTAGGTACATGTACAGACCTTTTCAAATCGGAATTCCACGGTGTAACATAATCGACTTGAATGTCCTCGAATTCGAATCTAAAAAGTAACCTAATTCGTGATTCAAAAGAAATTTACAAAGTCTAACCTTCCGTATTGTTTAAATGGTGTTGAGTGCGACGCGTGTTACAGCGGGTGTTAGCAAGAATGCGTTTTCATTAATTTTAAATTTTCTTACGGAATAACGTCATTTGTTGTAAGCGCACAACATGGGGTCCTTACGGATACTATGGGATATTTTGCGTAAATACCAGTTCAACAGTTAAATGGTTTAGAGTAGGTTAACATCATAAAAAATACAGCGTTGGTAATAAAAAATAACGCAAAGATAAACTGAATTATTATTTTCTGATGGAAATATTATAAATTGAATTTTACTTCGTATCAAACCTTAATTAAGTTTTACTGAATAATTTAATAACGAAACGCCTATCAGTTTCTCGAAGTTGGAGTACCACTTTTAAGAGATAGATTCGTGAATAATATAGTTATAATATCTTTACCCAGAATTGCGTTTTATTTACTGAATATAAACCATGAACCAATGCTACATTCAAAGCTTCCTCTCGCTTCATTATTTTATCCCTATCAGAATTCGTCGATCACTGTTTATCTCCATGAAGGGGTCAAGTAACGTTACCTAAATTATTTACGCAGATATCCAACCTCTGATTCAAATCCACTGCGACTTATGGGCCCTATTCACGACCCAATTTGCAAACTGAGATTATCTATTCGAAGGGTAGAGGTGACGCATGCCACGAAAGTTCGATCAAAGTTTCACTAATAGAACAATATTACAACTGTATGCATATAATTTAACTTGGTCTAGTTGATCGGTGATACTTTTTACTTGTTTTAAGTTAATAGCTTTTACTTTAATAGTGGTAGGTATTTATCTGCGAAGCTAATACTGCCATTAGTACTATAAAAAAATTCGTACATCCTGTGGTAAATACAGAGGCATTAACCAGGGAGTCTACATTAAAGTCCGACATTGGCTGCCCGGTCTCGTTCTTGCAAATATGTTACGCCTCGAACGCAAGAAGGATAGCAATAGACGAAGTTCGAATTTCAATTTTCAGAGTACAGGGCCAGGCGCTGCGGGTACGTTCCGACATTAATTTCGTAATTAAGTGAACGATTAAATCGATTGTTTCATTCGTTTGCGGGCGTGATACGGAATTCTGATTATTGTTCGGCAGCCATCTTTTGAATGTACATTTCATACGATACTGGCGGTATCGGGTTGGTATTACGTTCGAAGTTTAAATTAATTAAGGCATTACATAAGGCCGGCCTCGATATTTGAGACCAGCCTTTTATTTTTACGATTTAACTGTTAACGCTTAAACCAATTTCGAGTAACGCGTGAACTTAAACTAAGTCAGTGTTCCTAAAACAATAGTACTTACATTGTGCATCTCGGGCCGCAAGAGAGACTAACGAGAGTCTATTAGAAGCCCAACGCCGAAGGCGGAGGTCTTTTAATGACTCGAGTTTGAAATCCCCTTACTGCCCGTGATACACACAATGATTTCATCACATTTGCGAAGAAATAAAATAAAAACAGAAAAAAAAATTAAGTTACATTACATTGACTATACATTGACTCTACATTGACTCTACATTGATTCTGCATTGACTCTACATTGAACGTACATTGACTCTTCATTGACTCTACATCGACTCTATATTGACTCTACATTGATTTTACATTGACTCTAAATTGACTCTACATTACTACAACTCTACATGTTTTGAAGATAGGAAACAAACCGTGGCTCATTTTAAACCTCCTTAGTCTGAAATGACATACGAGTGGGTGACTATATTTCAAAACTAAACTCATAACTCCCGCGGGAGATAAATCGGCTATAGCATCTCTATACGCCTGCGTGTAATAACACCCTTTCCGAGCAAGTGTGATGAAAAATAAATTAAACCACATTCAATGTGGCTATAATTTGCTAGCAATCAAAATATCATAAACAAACTACGCATACTTATGATTTCAGAAATATCAAGATAGTAGGTATGGGCTGAATTAGAAAGTGTTATTAAAAGCACTTTGCACAGCATGGATAATGATGCTTAAAAATAACATGCAAATGTCGGTATAATTCACGATCACGTATTAGTTATGGTAGAAACCAATTTATTTTTACCGTCATTTTTTAGAAGCTACGCGAATTTGAGCTCAATATCTGTACCCAAAAAGACCAGTAATTTTATGAATCGGAAGAATATAATCGTGTTTTATATCGACGAAATGTAATGACTACAATGCACTTGTTCTCGTGTGGAGTCAAATAATGCCCGTAATAACAGAGCAAGGCATCGTAACCTACGAATTACAAAAAAATGTTCCACAAATTTGATTTCTATAAACTTTGACCTTAGTTTTCGGTAACCTCTTTCTTTTGTAAGTGAATGTTGAAACTCAGAAAAATTTTATGAGTTCCTTTAGCTTTGCACAGTCATAATAGTTTGCACGAAACATTTTCACCAATAGGAAGTGATATAAGAATAACCCCCTATCCCACAAGACCTAGAGAAATATTATACACACGTATTACATAAAATTTGTTCTCCACTCTCCCATTCTCATTTGAAACTTTTTAAGCCCATAATGCCCGTATATACTAAAATTGTCTCATAGAATAAGTAATTTTGAAATTCCTTTATATTATAAATAGGAGGTTTCGAAAAAAAACGTGTTTGTAATTGATATGTGTGAAAAAAATCGCTGTCAGTAAATTTGCCTGGACACGCCCTGCTAAGCTGAAAAGCGCTACCAATCTCAATCAGAGAATGTTTGAGAATATCGACCTTTTGTAAATTGTCATTTAGAGTCGTTTACTCAAAACTTACTCTGATTGAGATAGCGCCTTTCGGCTTAGCAGGGCAGACTTGCCCGAAGAAGATTAAAGATATACTAATCGATCTTACACTCAAGCTCAGCACTCAAACCCCTGCGAAGTTCCAGCGAGCGTACCTTCACTGTGACGTCTCACAAATAAAGCACTAACTCTAAGAGACCAGTTAATATAACTTGCAATTAAAATAATTAACTTGAGACACATGCCCATGTTGGGTCATAGAACTTAATGATCAATGAAGATAAATTTCAATTACCCGATTACAACCGCTATATCGTAGGACAATGTACATAGACATATAGCTTAGAGTATGAGCGGCCATCTTTAATGTGTAACGTATGTGAGGTTAGTACATGAAGCTACAAAACTTGAAATGTATCATAAATTTATGATGTCCCACTTTAATGTGGTACCAAAAATGGTACCAATAGGACATCCAGGGGGATTAAGATAATCGATAAAAACGCAGTGGTACTCGGATTCCAATAGGATTACCAATATTTAGAGACTAATTATGTGTCTTAAAGAAAAAGTTTTTAATATTGGACTCAGCGAACAACAGTAGATCATTATAATAAATATTTTTGATCTAATTCAACAGTGTGTGTACCTTTGATAATAATAATAATAAATCAGGGGACAATCTTTACACAAATCGATCTAGTCCCAAAGTAAGCTCTAAAGGCTTGTGTTATGGGTACTAGACGACGATATACATACTTATATAGAGAAATAAATACTTAAATACATAGGAAACATCCAAGACTCAGGAACAAAGATTCGTGCTCATCACGCAAATATTTGCCCTTACCGGGGATCGAACCCGGGACGCTAGCTTCGGAGGCAGGGTCACTACCAACTAGGCTATCCGCGTCGTCAAAATAATTAATTATTGATAAATGAATATAGTATGGTACAATTAAGTACCAAAATATTATCATACTTTTTAACTTTAAGATAGAATATGGAAAAGCTAAAAGCGCTCCCTGTGACACGGTGAGAAATGTCAATAGTGTTTCTTGAATTTTACCCTGTCAAATTAAGACAAAGTCAAGAATTATTTTAGATTTTGTTCTGGATTAAGGACATGGCGTCTTAGGAAAGTTAGTTTATTATTTTTTAGAAGAGTAAGAGTCTTGTAAAAAATAATTATGTCTAATTCTGCCTTAATATTTTGAAAAAATACATATTTGTTCTTTAAACCTTTACAAATTTCCATCGAGTTTACTGGATCGTATAGACTTCGTAGCTTCGCGTTAAATAGCCTTAATAGACCTACGTAGGCTAGCTGGCAAACAGGACCCAAGCCTAGTGCACGTGTACACCGACATAGGCGGTGTAACGTTGCCTGGCGACAATAATTTAACGTCACAGGCACTTGCATTGAAACCACACCACAATTTAAGACCTATGCAATAAGGGAGCCAGCATTGTCTGCTAGGGTCTCGTGTTACCCGCATTCGTGTACTACGCTTTATGCCTGACTTAATCTAGTTTCTAAGCCTTTAAAGTGGTATTTGGATCGCAGTACCGTCCTAGACAGAATAAACACACCGAAACAGGGATTTAGCTGAGTCAAATTTTGTTTTTGTTTTGTAAATGAGTAGTTTTTGAAAGTAATTGTGTGATAGCGACTCGGGCTTTATTCTATTCAATCGTGCATTTCAGTTAATAAGATTAATTTTTTTCCTCTTTGTGGTGAGGAAAAAAAAACAGTAAAGTCCATGTGTGGTGTTTCTATTTATGAAATTTAATGGTTAGTATTTACCATTGAATAAAATTTACTGTTCAGAAAACAACATTCTTTTGAAGAATAACCATGATGCGTTTTATTTCCTTGAATTCACTATTTTTCTCGATCACCAACAATAAAACCAAGCTAAAACTCACTAAACAATATTTTCTTTAAGTCCTACAAATGGGACGTAAAGTCAAAACCAACGGAGCCGTCTATATCGCCCGTAATGACCTTATTTAGACGAAACCAGACAAATCCCAGCAAAGCGAAAAACTTTTGCTCTATCTAAGATAGTCATTAGGTTCCTTCGTAATGCCCGCTTGCGAGCGCTCTCCAATCTGTCCGTTACGGCGCTCCCATACTTGAGTAAGAACATTAATTTACAAGTGTATTAAAAAATATATTATAATATTCTTAAGGAACCAAGTCAAAACCAAGCATCTTGAATAAATAAGTATAATGTTTGAGACAATATTTATGACAAAATTTATAGTAGGTAGGTAACTTCAGTGGTGACTGGTTCATGTTTTTCTAGAAATAAGTGGTCGCATTATGGCTGTCTTTGTTTGTGTCACCGTAAGATTGAATATGTTTCTTTGTGTCCTTTTATCTCGGCTTACTGAGTTAATTATACCTACCTTACATAAAATTTAATGCTTATAACGATTTCACAGATATAAGCCAAAGTTCTTATATATTTCCAAACATATTCACATGTCTGGGATAGCATTAACCGCACACGTAAGAGGATTGCCTCTCCATAAGGATATAGCAACAAATTCACTGTAATTTCCTTTTTTTTCTCACGAACACAAATCTGAATAGATCTCATGGTAACTTTGGGATTCAGCCGCGGTTTATGGCTCACGAGTGCGAGGTGCTTATCCATGATGGTGGAGAAAATTGCTTATTTGAATCCAGTCATCTAGTTACTAGAGCTATTTCGCGCCTCGCCGTTTTAGAATATGAGCGCAATTTCGCACTTGTTGTTGCTCAACCCGTTTATAAGTTTGTGTTTTGTATGCATGTAGTAAATGTTTAGATATTTTTTTGGTCCTGTAATGTCACATACATACATACATAGCATCACGCCCGAAATCCCTAATGGGGTGGGCAGAGCCACAAGACTACTTGTGGCCACGTTCGATTAATTAGTCCTAAGATGGTATGATGAACCGTATGGTGACAGATGATCAGCCCATCGCCCATACAGATAGTCCACCATGTTGGAGAGGACCCGTCCCTTAGTCGACCTTTATGACATGTCAGGATGATAAGCATCTGCACGCATTCTATGCTTATTTCTTCACTCCCAGTGCAGCAGAGGAGGAATGTCACGCGAGTGACTAACCTATGGCTCAGTCGTAGTGAATCCCAACCACACCCCAACTCAGGCCCGCGAAGGTCCAACGTGTGTTTATTGGGTTTGAAATTTATGAGATATGCTATATTTAGCTGCCTTCTCAATATCGAAGTGGTCATCCATATTGCAAAAAAAAAACTGAGTTTATACTAAAGTATCGGGGAAGTTAAGTTGTATCAGGTTTATCAACATAATACATAACTATTCCTTGGAAATACGCTCGCAGCGATCGCATAGTTATATAGCGGCATTGCGCCAAGCCACATACTCGTACTAAATAAAGTCTCGCTTCAGACCGTTAATGTGAATTATGATGCTTAAAAATTGCAACAACTGCCTCAGTAACATCGAGTTTAGTTTAATAAAACTGGAGTTTCACAAGTTATAGTTGACAGGTAGTTAAGGCGAGGCGGCTACTGTCGTTCTCTTCTCAAAGCCTTCTGACTTAGTTCTTCCTGATAATTTCTCTGCCGGAAATTAAACGTCGCGGACGCAAGCGAAACGGGAAACTTTAAATGAAAAGTGTTAACTTTTAGCTCCCTATACATTCCTTGACGAATTTCTTTATGTTGCGATTATCTTGTAATCTTAAGCTTTGCAACCCTTCTGGGAAGTTAACCAAAGGAACTTAATGGGGTGGCACCTTGAGAAGATTACTATGAGCCTGTAACGAATTTAGCTTGCGTTTGTCAACCAATTTTATAACACGGAATGATTAAATGTTAATCACATACAATTGTCACTTGTTGTTTTAAAAGAAACCGAGCTTCATCAGTTATTCTATTGCATGATACAAACTAAAGTGTCTCTTCAATATCATATTTCTTCACTGCCTCTTTATAAGCCAATTAATAAATTAATTATGAAAATATCAAATTCGTTAGCCCTAGTACACACAAACTATTTTGTAAAGCCGAGGCGCGTTTATATGCGAGTTGAGTAATTGCTACCGTCACAAGTCCGTACAATAAACTTGCCACGGACCACTGCACACAATAAAATCCCGTTTTACGTCTTTGATTAGCTAGAGCTCAGGTTTCCTTATGAACCTAACATTCATATGCTAGGCTTTTATGTCTAGCCACTCGTGCATTTTACACATGCTAGGACCGGACCACCCTTTGTGGTTACAAGCAAGTTTTACTGAGGATATTATACAATGTTGTATAATTAATTGCCATGCATTTTGATTGAGTGCAAGTTTGCATTAATATTCGCTAACTTTGACCATTTTCAAAATAGAACGCAAAAATATAATTGCCATTCCATTCGGTGAATTTATAACAGTTTCGCTTCATTTGTATTACGCAATTTTCGTTCCTTTGAAATCCTACTGGACTATTAAAACTTGATTGGAATACATTCTGATATTCACAACAATGTTGCTTATATTTCAATACAGTATACAATAATATATATAATCGAATTTTATCTATTCATAGTGAGAAAAAACCAATAATTTCGGTCTGAATAATTCATCGGAATTCGTCTCACTCCGAGCCGTCAGGAATATAACAAATGATCTGAATTTTAGGATAATTTTAAACCTTCTTTAGCGATTACGCCATTATCGATTTGGCAAGCATAATTTAGTTATAATTAGTTACTCTTCATCGTCCGTACTGGGAGTTTTTTATTCTTATTCCACACTGATTTATCATTCATGAAAGGTTCTTAAATTATATTATTGAATTATCAGACTAAAGTAGTAATGGAAGAACTAAGTAACATAGAAACTGTTATTTCATTGTGCTATGAACAATCTGGTTTATACATTTTTAGGTAATCACAATTTCCAATCAAAGTCGCGTCAATTTATTTTACTATTTCATCAATACCGTCTGATTACCATCTCAATCCTCCACTGCGTAACATTTATCGCAAGTATAAAACATGTAAAAAAGATTGTACCATAAATTTGGGGGGCATTTATTCGTCTGCCGATTCGAAATCCGGAACATTCGCTACGCGATCCGAAAACTCTATGTGTCCTTATCTTGCAGCTCTGGATAGAGTGAGCCAGTGGTGTTTATAGTTGTTATTTGGCTGTGAATACTGGTTGTGAATCAGTGGAGAATGTTTTTGGTCTGACCGGAGCCGGATGACACTGCTGGTCTGTGATTAATTGTTGCTACGATTGAAGCCGTCGAGCCCCCCACTGGCAGGCGAAATGGAATATTGTGTGGCGGCAACCGTATAGCCGAATAGGGCCTTTCAATAACGGAAACTAATTTATGTACTTATTATACGAGTTGCGTCAGATATTTCAACAATTAGTTAACTGGATGGCGCATGCATTCTAATTTAAAATGGATCATTTGCCACACAGACATAAGCTTTAAAACCATGGGTTCACCATCGAAAGATACATTTTATTAAAAGTGGCAAATTAAAAAGTAAAGCTTTCTAATGATACAAAAGTTCAATATTTCGATTGTGGTGCGGAGAATAATATATAAGTCAATAGCTAATTAGAAATAAGGTCAATGTCAATTTAAATTTGTTTTTATTAGATTTATTTTCCTAACACACATTACGAAACATTATTCTACCTATATTTATTAAACAAGAGACATAAACAATGTCAACAGTTAGTATATACTTATATATTTATCAGATACAAAGGAACAGGCCCCCAATTCTCGGTGCATTCGAGATAATCTCACAATCGAGATTAAACGTCAGTGCATACAGTCGTTTGACACAACTGTATGAATCTGACGTTTAATCTCGCAATCGACATTATCGCGAATGCACCGAGAATTGGGGGCCTGAACAGCAGTAATTACCAGTAAAAACGAGGTCTTGCAGTTTCAAAGCAATTAAAAGCAAGAATCTCCATAAAACACAGCTATGAAACATATTTTATCATGCCTTCAATGCTTCCATAGATATCAGCTATATACATCAGCTAGTTTACTTGCCTACAGTTGAAATAAGACGACCACAGCTGATTCGCGCTTTAAATTAATATAACGACTTAACATCTTTTTACGACGCGGCCTTCGTCTGCTGATACTCAATAAAAATATTAAATGCCTCCAAAACATCTCGTATCGCTGCCCCACGATATTGTTTATGGTACAGGTGGGTATAAATTAGTTCAGTTTAACAGAACCCGCTCTTCAGGGGTCCACGGAACAGGTTCAATCAGTTAATTTGGTCCATCTTTTTTAAACTTGTTGTGCACGGAATGAGTTGAAGAGTCCTTGACTCAACGAGGTGTAACTAAATGGTCAAATTTGTAACGAATTTCATTGATCGGCCGATGGTTGATCGTGATCCGTGATCACCTGCCTGGTATCTGACTCAATCTATAATTTTGAATCATTGATGCTTTTTGTCGGTTATTTTTTTATGACGATTGCGATGATTTCCGTATTTGAATTTG
Source organism: Tortricodes alternella (assembly GCA_947859335.1). Lineage (NCBI taxonomy): Eukaryota > Metazoa > Arthropoda > Insecta > Lepidoptera > Tortricidae > Tortricodes > Tortricodes alternella. The sequence continues at coordinate 6,291,412 of OX401981.1, forward strand.
GTAAGTAATATTAAACTTGAATAAGTCAGCGTTAGGCTCTACATTTTCATTTACATAGGTTGCCACAAAAAGCCGGTTGCGCAGTTAAAATGTGACCGTGTTTTGTGTTGAGTTATCAAATAATCGACCTCATTGATGTATGGGCTACTGTCCATGATTTATAGTGGCTTCCGTGTAGAACATCATTCCTCTGCTATGATTTTCAATCACATCCGACGCTTCGTTAGCGGGTATCTTAGATCGCAGCGCCGTGGAGCTAGGCAGCTTTTGTGATAGAGGTGCCATTTTCTTCAAAATAAATGTTGTGTATATTTGGAGCATTGAGTTCGTTAATTTAGGTAAACGACGTACATTTGAAGCTTAGCCCGGACAGCTTTTATTGTTTTTTATAATTTTATTCCCAATTTACCGACCGAGCGAGCGAAGCGAGCGAAGCGTCTCCGTTTCAGCTTGGGCAAAAATGCTTTCGTATGTCCAACGGATGTCCGTCGGCTGTCCGGCGTCTGTCCATTTGTTCTCATCTACAGGTCGCAGTTCTCAACCGATTCTCGTGAAATTTTGTGAGCAGGTTCGATAATTATATAGAATTTTTTCGTCGATTCAGTTTTTAGCAATCTTTTAAAATGGCGGAGATATGGGGGTTTTTGCAATTACAAACTTATGTGCGTTATTGGTAAACTGACCCGACCTATGTATGGGGATATCAGTTTCCCAACGGCAAAGTTAAGTTTTTCGCGAGGTCTACAGCTCACAAAGCCACTAGTTTAATTAGGCTTAACCATGGTAATTGGCCCAAGTAATGTATGATTTAAGTTTATTATTCCAGAGGGCAATTATTTGTGTTTATGTTTGTACTAAGTATTAAACAATAACGAAGATATTCTTTTTATAAATCATTAGAATTGTGAAAACATGTACAAGTTAAGGTGGAGAACGAACATTTGGAGGTTCAATTAAAATGTCTTGTCCAATAACTTCGGCGCCGGCGCGACCACTCGACCCCGTATGCTATGCAGCATCAACAAGTAGTACCGCGGGACACATGTAAATAAATTGTTAGACCATTCCGTCGCGGGCGAGGCGATCTATCAGTAATTCACGATACATTATCAATCACCACACCATGATTGATGGCATATGTATTTGTTCGGTAGCCAGATATCGCGTCCGTTTTTTACTTAATTAAGTCTTCTACATAAGTTGAGTTTCTTCTATAACATGCTTGTTTAGTTGTATACATGTACGTGTGTGGGTCCGAGAATTTTTGATTTTATCTGTTTATCTATGAAGCAGGTTTTAAGATCGCGGGAGGGAATGTCGCCCAATCTGTTCAGTTTATGTTTGATAATAATAAGCTCAGTATGCGATGTTATCTCGTTTCCGAATAAAATAAATAAAGGTTATAATTCGTTCTGACAATTTAACTACTACATTTAATAAATGTTGTCTGATTATCAGAAGCTCTAGTTTTAACTTATTTGTTATTTTTATCTCCTAGAAACAAACGACATGAGACCAGTAACATGTTTTAAGCTAAGGAAAAACATAGGAGAAATGAAAACAATTCACTCTTTTTGGGCAGACTAGTAGACATTGCAAACATGTTAATAATTTTACTGATATGCTAAAAAAGTTTTTATAGGAATACCTTTAAAATTGTACCAGTAACATATTATGTATTTATTATAATCTGATGACAATGACTAAATAAGCAAATTTAGAAAAAAAGGCGACGAGATTACCCAAACTGAACGCTGAATAAGATTCACTACAGCCACTTTAGTCTTAGTATGAAAACTCATGATATCACTGGCTACCATAAAGGCTTCTTTCAATGTTCCCGTTCATACAACGATATTGAATATACTTACCTTTAAATATCAGTATTAATTTAAATTTTGAACACACTTTAAGTCAGAATGCACTATAATCTTTGCGAATATTACCTAATGTATGTTTGTATGTTCCTCTTTTACGTCAAAACGGAGCAACAGATTGAATTGATGTCTTACATAGCTATAGTTGGAGGGCCGACAAAGAACATAGAATATTTTTTATGCCGGAAAAATGCATAATTTCTGAGGGAATAGAAGCTAGTCTTAAGTGTATATAACGTGTTAAATGCTTTATTAGTCTTTGAGTGATTCTGTAGCGACTCGTGAGCGAGATTTCTCATCCCACTCTTTTGCATTACGCGTCATGCGGAAAAGTGGGATGAGAAATCTCGCTCACAAGTCGCTACAGAATCACTTAGCGTTCCCGAATAGAGGCGCTTGTCTATGGAATTTAAATCTGCTTATATTTACGCTACGAACCCGACACATTTGTAATCCGAAATTCTTATCAAATAGGAAAATTCAAGTATAGGTAAGGGAGAAACCGTCACGGTCGTCCGTTTTTCAAAAGACAAAAGGGTCCGATGGAATTGAAATGTCCGACATTGTAGTGCCAAATCGGCTTCCAACTATTTATATTCGAATTCTATCTTATTCCAATAAGCGTCCCTCTAGGCTTTCGATAACATTGTCAAATAACTGTGCTATTTTTCCAAAACCGTAAAATATTGGAATACCTAACCTATATCGCAAACATGCAAAATGTATGGTACCTAACAAAGAATTAAATACTTAGTTTCAAACTATTAAAGTTTACTTGTGTTAAGCTTTTAACTTTTGCTGGGTGCACGATGGTAAGCGTAAAAAGCAATGACTACCTAACTTGCTATGTTTATACTCCTTTCCGTTTAAAGTGCAAGAGAACAACGACAGTACGGTATATTTAACGTTTACGGTTGTGATACATTTATATCCATTTTGAGGGTACCATTCAAACCATATTTTTCTGTAGATTAGACAAAAAAAATGATGATTTTGTACTTGCTATTCAATTGTAAAATACGTTTTCATCACACCTGCTCGGAAAGGGTGTTATTATACGCAAGCGTATAGAGCAACTATAGCCGATTTAACTCCTCTATACGCGCCGCCGTCAGCAGGAGTTAGAAACCATACAAAATCCATAACTCCCAAGGGCAGTTATGGATTTTGTATAGTTTAGAACTCCCACGGGCAGTTTTGTAAGCGCCAGGTCGGCGAGGGCGCGCGGCGAGCCGCAGGCCGGAGGCTGCGCGCGGCGCCGGCGCGGATCGCGACATACAGTTTATTTTACCCACCTGATGGTAATTCACGGTGTACAATGGGAATAAAATGAATATAATATATACATACATATTTTTTGTCTAATTTTAATTTTATTCCCTCGCAAATGTGATGAAAAACATTGTGTGTTTCACGGGCAGTAAGGAGATAACAAACTCGACTCATTAAAAGCCCTCGCCTACGGCATCGGGCTTTTAACAGACTCTCGTAAGTTATCCCCTTCTTACGGCCCTAGATGCACAATGTATTATTTGAATCGATGTTTTTAATTGTTTAAGGTGAGAATATATTTTGCGGTAACACAGTTGCCATCAAAGCAAGAAATGATTTAAATATTTTGAAGAATGTGATGAATGTCTTCTGCAGACTTTGTATATTGCGTCTTCAGGACGTAAGATCTTATTTTTCACAAAATCACTTATCGAGGCTCACAGACCTGGTAGTGAGGCGCTATTTTTACGATATATACCTTATATTTTTTTAAGTTATTAAAGGGTTTGTATAACCTACGTATGGCAGAGATTATATCTGTATTAAATTATGATTTACGTTTTTAAATAGGTATAATTCCTAGTTTAAAAACCGGTCAAGTGCGAGACTAACTCGTCCCGTACTTACCTATGAAAAACAACCAGTACCTTGTAGTTACGGAACCCTAATAAAAGCCTCAAATTGACAAATATAATATTCATTTACTTATTATACAATAAATACGTATAACAGTGTAAGCAGTTAGGTACCTAATTGTACAGCTATCTACATTCACCAAAATTATTAGGCAACTTTATTGTAGTTTATAAATAAACCATGGAAGCACCGAACATTGCTCTAACGAAAAGATAAACTCGACTGAGGGACAAACTTAACTTGAAAAACTGTTCCGATACATCTGCATAGGTCGCGGACACTTTATCAACGGAAAATAAGTTTGTAATATTTAAAAACATTTTTTTAATTGATATGTGCTATTATTATTAATATATAAGACTTTGCTTCTTGCCAAATTTTATGATTTTAAGTCAACGGAAACTACCCTATAGGTTTAGATTCCCTTGCGAGTGCAAAATATGCGACATAAACCGGCCGTGTCTTTTTGTGTGACCTAGAAGTTTGACTTTTTCACTGCTCCAAAAGCCCGAAGCAAAAGTTCCGAGTATTCGATATTAATTTCAACTTGATACCTCCACGCATGCGTGAGAAAAACGGTTTAACAGACAGAGACAGACAGACACACGGATAACAAAGTGATCCTATAAGGGTTTATTGTTCCTTTTGTGGAACGGAACCCTAAAAATTCTGATATAAAACCAGGAACAGTATAAAAGGTATGACAAGCGATGCGGATAACTTTTAAATACGTAGCCTGATTTTACTTTAAACACATTGTAATCGATTCAGATTAATTATATTTTAGGTTATATACCACGACAGGGTTAGTGTGAAATGCCTTAAATAAATAAATGGATAACTAACTTCTACAGTTTTAATATGTTATACTGTGACCGATAGTTATAGGCATTTTATAGAATGCCAAGTTTTCTAGGTAAGAAAGTCTCGCATTGTTATTTATATTAAGATGTAGTAGAGCAGGTAATGTAAAATACTTACTTACCAATAAAATAAATATGAAAAGCAGTTGAAAATAATTCATAATTCTTTCATTAATGAATAAAGAATGTAATTTATGGAAGTGGATTTAAGGCATTAAGTCAATAACGAAACCGGAACAAACCTCCCAGTTCAAACTGTCTATCCTATGCCCTAGACAAAGGAACAAAAAGTTTAATACGTCGGCTCGGACTTTATTTGCGGACGCTAGAGTTCTCTAATTACGAACAAGTAGAGTCAGCAAACACGGGTCTGATATAAGCGGTGTATGTGGTCGCAACTCGCACATATCCACTGGGGCCTGACCGCACCAAGTTACTCAAAACTATCCACCTTCCAAGCAAGCAGAGGCCATACTACGATTTTAAGAAATTCTTTAGAACCTCAAAACTTGGAGAACCTGTGGCATTTCTTTAAACATCAGTAGGTATATTAGAGTAAATATTGTATTGTTAAAAATTATACATACATGTAGGTATGTTATTTATTTACAAAGTAAAATATTTTTATTCTGTAAGTTGAAACCCTCGTGTAGAATATCATAAAGAAAATATAAAAGTGGCTTTAGATACTTAACTTTATAAATTTCCTTGATTACGTTGCGTGTACGAAATGCCAAATCACTATAAAATGTTGAGTCATTACCACAATTCTTATGTTAATTAACAAAACCGAAGAAAGTTTCAGAAACAAGAAAGCTGACAACATAGTTAGGGCCCAGTACGTTTAGCTTGGAACAATCATGACTCGTTATTCGCTTTGTGTGCCCCTTACTATTAAGATTAGTTAGAGAGAGACGCACTGCACGATGATCAAGTACCAAACAACGATGATCCAGCCTCCTAATCCAAGTTGAACTAAGGCTAGACCTTTTCAGGGTACATGCAGCGCGTCATGTCCAAGCTATGTTCTTGAGGTTTAATATTAAGTTTCTATAGTGGGTAACACGCTATTTTGATTACTTCAGCAAAGTTCCTTCAGCGTGCATGGTCCGTAGAGGTTCTGCGTAAAGTGAAATTAGTTCGTGAGTTGTAAGCCTGTATTCGCTTTTACGCAAGTTTAGCAGATGTCCAACAAATAGCAGACAATAGAAGTAATTTAAAGTACAGTTGCGTTATCCCTTATTCTTATAATTGCAATTTTGACTTGTAGCGGCTTTAGTGTAATCCTCTTACATGGCCTGTAGAAACGTCTTTTGTAATTTTGTAATGGTAATTCGATCTTTTTCTGCCTTTGCATTCTCTTATCTTAGAAGATAATCTGTTACGAAGGGTTTATTCCGTATACCTTTTGTTATATTAATGACTATTTTAATATCGACGCGAATTGGCAATTACTATGGCAAGGCAAGAATCCAGTGAAGAAACTGATTAGGATTTGTATTTGTATGATATACCTAGAACCGGTTGTTAGGGTTCCGTACCTCAAAAGGAAAAAAGGAACCCTTATAGGATCACTCGTGTGTCTGTCTGTCTGTCTGTCTGTCTGTCTGTCTGTCCGTCTGTCACAGCCAATTTGCTCCGAAACTACTTGTCCGATTGATTTTAAATTTTGTATACATATGTAAGTCGGTGACCGCAACACGGATGCGTAACGTAAACAAATTAATTTTAAACATGGGGGCCACTTTAAGGGAGTAAATTAAAAATTTAAAAAAAAAAAGTTATACGAACTATATCATGTGACATATCATATAAAAGGGCGTATTGTGAGGATCTTCATTTTTTTTTTTGGAATTTTAAGGTGAATGGTTTGGAAGTTATTTAGGAAAATAGGCGAAAATTGACCATTCCCCCCCCCCCCCTTATCTTCGAAACTGCCAAGCCCAAAATTCTGAAAAAAGTACAGAAAATAGTTCTTTACCTATAGATTACAGGAAAACCTATGAGAAGTCTATGGTATTTAAAGGAACATAAGAAATTTCAGATATTCATGTAACTTCTCCACGCGGGTTTAACTCGCACTTGCCCGGTTTTTTTTCTAGGATTTTGGATTGTAGTAATCGAAATTGAATCGTTTAATTCAAAAACAACCAAAGTCACTTGTTATTGGTTCCATACTGACTTTGGTTGTTTCCAAAATAATCAATTCAATTTCAATATCATTACTGACTTTACGTAACAAAAATTGTAGTTGTTTATTTTTTCAGCGAACAAGTCATGATAAATAGTTGAGTAAGTGAGTGAGAGAAATTCGATATATCGCGTTAAACAGGCCCTGGGTCCCGCTGTGAGTAGTATAATTTGCCTGCACGGAGGCGGCCATTGGAACCACGCGGCGCGGTAAGGGTTAGTACTCACTAGATTAAATTCCTTTGCCACCGTCACCTAGGTAAATTTAAATTGAAAATGCCTTCGAAGTTTACTCGAGTGCTAAGAAAAATCCAATTGGAAATGAATGGACTCCTATCCATTACCATACCTTTTGTTTATCGTCTTTAATAAATTATATGCTCTATTAGTAATTTATATATTTATATATTAATTAAAAATAAGACACAGGGAGGATAAAGAACATGAAGTCACTAAATTACTGATATTACTTAGAAACACCGTACGGTACCTATAGGAAAATTCGATAGTCAATTCCGCTTTACATTTACAAATGTCACGTGACTAGGCCATAGAGACGTACCAGTAAAGCGAACTATACTAACCTTGTCTGCCACCAACACTACTGTAATATTTGTCTAAAACAATCGAATTTGTAAACAAGGCGGTAACACATTGTAACAACAAACCTGGGTTCGCACGGAGACAAATGTACACTAACCTCTAAAAAAGTACGTACGTACGTACGTCCGTCTCTTCTTTCGAAGATTATCTGAAAGAGATCGCTACTTAGCGATGAGACCACCAATTGTATACCTTATTCCTTTTTCTTTGTCTTTTTCCAATATGTTTTATGTGATGTTCAATAATAGTACATTGTGCATCTATGGCCGTAAGAAGGTGATAACTAACGAGAGTCTGTTATAAGCCCGACGCCGAAAAATTTGACAAAAAAATTAATATTTCATTCCCATTCCTATTGTACACAGTGAATAACCATCAGGTGAGTAGAATAAACTGTATGTCGCGTCGGTTGCGCACTACTTCTATTAAGAAAACGATCCCCACCGGACCCGGCGCGCGCACCCTGCCCCACCCGGCGCACACGCCCGGCCGTCAGCGGGAATTATATACCGTACATAATCCATAACTACCGTGGGAGGTAAATCGGCTATAGCTGCTCTATACGCCTGCGTATATTAACACCCTTTCCGAGCAAGTGTGATGAAATAGTAGTTTATGCAACGGTTGCATAATGATAGGCCTTAAAACACTAGTTTTTTTAAATCATAGACAAACGGATGAAGTCTCTATTCTCACGTCACTCGAGATCAAATATTGTGCAGTTTATATTAAAAAAAACATACTGAATTGACGTTTCGTATCAATAACTGTTTTAATATCTATGGATACTAGAATAGATACCCACTTGAGTTTTGACAGCTGTTCCAAATTTAATCTCATTTCTTTACTAAAAACGATAAAGAAGTCATGTTATTTCTTTATCGCAGCACTGGTTTTTCCTAATTGGTTGTCAAAATGATGGTCATTTCCTATGGTTTTTGATTAACCAATGGAGGTTTTATGATATGGGTGTAGATAAAGAGTAATCGTATTGTTTGTTTGAATCTTTTTTACAAGCTTAACTATAATTGGTCGACGACTGTATTTCAAAAAAAGTACATACACGGGGTAGTGTACCACGCACCTAAGCCCGTCGCCGCGGCGCGTTGAAAGGTACGTGCGCCTATTAGTAACGACTTAGATCGAAAGCTAAATAATTGCCTCAACCTGTTCAAGAAATCTTCCTAGACCCCTTTTATAGTTACTTATTCACGGATAACTTACCAATTTAACGACGTAAATGTTCAAACATCACAGGCATTTCTAGTTACTCAACGTATAATAATGTGTACCATTGTATTGCACTAGTAAATTGAACGCGTCGTAAAGCTGAAATCTGTACCAAGCAAATAAAGACGATGCAATAGTTCAGGGGATTGTAGGAATCAATAATTTATTCGACTCTAGTTTCCGTTTAATTGATGTGTTTCGAATGTAATGTACCACATACAGTTAACTGTGTTAACTCAACTAAGCTCAGCGGTCAAAGATATATATTCGGTTCTGCCACGAGTGTATGCCATCCGTCCCAAATCTGCGTCATTAAACACTTAAAAATCATCTTCTCTTCAATAACTGAGAGTTAGTATTGAGGTTCTCGTATGGCCTGGATTTAGGGTTCCGTACCTCAAAAGGAAAAAAGGAACCCTTATAGGATCACTCGTGTGTCTGTCTGTCTGTCTGTCTGTCTGTCTGTCCGTCTGTCACAGCCAATTTGCTCCGAAACTACTGGACCGATTGATTTGAAATTTGGTATACATATGTAAATTGGTGACCGCAACAGGGAAGCGTAACGTAAATTAATTAATTTTGAACATGGGGCCCACTTTTGGGGGATAAATTAGAAAATTCAAAAAAAAAGTTGTGCAACTGAAATCGTGTGACATATCAAATGAAAGAAAAAACAGAGAAAAAAGAAAAAAAACCGGTCAAGTGCGAGTTAAAGTCGCGTGGAGAGGGTTCCGTTCCGTACATGATTATCTGAAATTTACTAGGGTACTTTAAATACCATAGACTTCTTATAGGTTTTCCTGTAATCTATAGGTGAAGAACTACATTCTGTATTTTTTTCCAAATTTTAGCCCCAGTAGTTTCGGAGATAAAGGGGGGGGGGGAATGGTCAATTCTCGCCTATTTTCCTAAATAACTTCCAAACTGTTCTATTTAAAATTCTAAAAAATATATATTTATGATCCTCACCATAAGCCCTTTCATTTGATATGTCACACGATATAGGTAGCAAAACTTTTTTTTATAATTTTCTAATTTATTTCCCAGAAGTGGCCCTCATGTTTAAAATTCATATATTTACGTCACGCGTCCGTGTTGCGGTCACCGACTTACATATGTATACCAAATTCAACTCAACTCAATCGGTCCAGTAGTTTCGGAGCAAATTGGCTGTGACAGACGGACAGACAGACAGACAGACAGACAGACGCACGAGTGATCCTATAAGGGTTTCGTTTTTTCCTTTTGAGGTACGGAACCCTAAAAAGAGTCATTTATTAGTATGGATGAAACAAATACAGAAACTGGATTAATGTGGCACGAAAAGAGGTAAACGTTTACGACAAAAGCACAAAGTTCCACTACCGCATAACGCGAACGTTCCCACCCACCGTTGACATTTTAGAAAAGGTAATAAAAAATTAAAAAACAGCCTCATAATTGGCACAAAAGATGGCACAATGCAAAAAAGGCAAAGCATTATCTTTTTAAGATTTATATTTTAGATCGTCATTTTTTCTTAGCGGCTCAGGCTCTGAGCCGCTTATTTTTTATCTGTTTCGTATTTAAGTTAAGAATTTGTTCAAAGAAATCCTTAGAGACGTGTTGACTGACATAAATATATTGATATTTTATTTAGATACAAAACAACACCTCTGGGGTCATGATAGTACAAGTGATTGTGTTAGATTTAGTTCTTGTAAAATTATAAGTTGTTCTCTTATAAGTTGCTCTTCCCGAGTTTTGTCAAAAACAATATTAAATTACCTTTACTTAACTATATTTTATGAACATGAAAAAGGATATTTTGCAAGTTCGCCACATGGGCTCTTTCACATGTCTGAAGCTACTAGCGCTTCAAAAGGTGACATCTGGACATCTGGTGAGAAGGCAGCTATAGGTATATTATATTTACCAGCAGTTTTTAATGCAACTTATATTTTTAAAATGTATGTTTTATTAATTAGTATGGACAATGGATAGAAGATAATGGATAGATGATTCTCATTACATAAGTACGTATAATATCTATATTTTTACAACAACAATTGATTTTCGGCTCTACACCCTTCATGTGTCACAAAAAATAGCTTTTTTATAATATGAACAATGCTCATAGTGATAATGTTTGCTACCTGAGCGTGGTTGCCTTCTAAACACCGCTCGTAAAATATTGCCGACCAACCCCTGTCACATATCCACTTTATCAAGTAAAAAATAAGGTACAAAAGAGACGGCCTATGCAAAATCACGTTTATACAAAAAGGATGGCTATACCGCGCATCATAAGAAATAAGCATCCTTAATTGCTTTGATTAGATTTCAAAGATATTAATACACAGATCCACACGTTTTGTCAAGGTTCATATTTTATAATTTTATACGGTGTGAACTTTTATAAAATATGGGAAGGGATTTGTTGTGAATGGAATGTTTACCCTTCTTAGGTTTTGGTCATTGTGTCGTGCATTATAGTCTTTTATTGCTGGCCTGACTGTCAACGTAGCATTATATGAAAAAAAGTTAAGAAGGAAAGGAAACATTTGACGTTGCTTCCTCACGGAAGTTTACTTTAGCGCTTTTTATTAAGTTTCATCTTTTAACTCCCATCAGGAAAAGTAAACCCAAAATTTATGAAGGTTGAATTTAAGGTTCCTTATGGTTGGCCTATCTTCTGATCTGAATAAAATGGCTGCTTCTTTGAGGAGTGCAGAACTAAATTAGGCGAACAACTTAACGAACTCACAGTTTTGCTTGCCTTTTTATCATTATCTCCAAATAAAACGTTATGATCACAATTTTGGGAAGTACTCGTAGGTTATATTATATCGGTATTTGAAGAAACATAATAAAATAGCAATAATATTTAGGTTATGAATTAACGCATGGAAAACAATAATATAGTTACACTCCTAACTGACATTTAAAAGAAAGATGGACCTAAGGTAATAAGCTTATTAATACGGATCTCGAAATTGTCTTCAATAACATTACCTCGTTTTCTTTATCTTAACCCGCACGATATACCTGCTCTAGATGAACATAATTTATTCCTGTTCGGAGTTCAAGTTTTTATTGATAGGTACTAGCTATATTCAATTTAATCTTGAAGAAGCTAAAAATGAATTGCGGTAATTAGTGGAAATCCCGTTTGAGTATATTAATCTATAACAGTCTATAAACGTCGAGAGAAATAAAGATACTGACTCATCCATTAATCTAAAACCACTAATTTAAATGCTGACTAAGAGCGGCTTCTCAGGAATAAAGTGCTTGAACTGTTCCGAAAAGAGGTAAATAGGACAGGCTGGTTTATGCGTTTTGAAACAAAGTGGGAATGGCTACCTCGCATTTTTCAACAATCGGTACGCAATTACCGGATAAAAACGATTTATCCGAACCGAGAACTATTTCGCTGGCGCGGTACTAAATAATCGAAGAAAAAGAATCGATGCGTGGGTAAAACGATGCCCCTACGGCGAATACAAGCGAAAACGATTGATCATTATTCATTTCAGAGCTGACAGATTGTGATGTGAAACACTTCGGTGTAATAACTTTAACACGTTTCGGAGTCATCGTGATATATATTTTTGAGCAAAAATGCCTACACGTGTACTCAAACCCGCAAATCATTGGATAGAATTATATTTTGATGCATATCATTGATACAGGTTACTTTTATAAATCTATGTTTAGTTACTGTGAAAATCACATTAGTAAAAGGTTTTGTTATGTTTGAAATAATGAATGCCGTTATAAATTATGCTAAGTTTAAAGAAAAGACAGCTGACATGTTGATAAAATTTAAAAATTAACTCGATAATTGGATGCCACAAATTACTTACGTTTCACTTACGTTTGCCACCTCTTAAGATTATTATGTTTCGTCAATTTATAAATCACAATAATAAGAACAACATTATAATTTCACTTAAAAAACGGGACTAACAAATTGGTATGGTGGTTTTACATGACCTTTATGGATAGTAATGATAATGGAAATAGAGGCAGAACTGTACTTAGAGATAAAAAGTATCTTAAAGTATAAACCATGTTCCATCAATTAACACCCAGCCTCAGCCAAAGTCGCCTCACGTCAAGCGTGAAGCCAGCGCCGAGTGACAAAAGAAGGACACGGGAACCCGTAAGGCATCTATCTCATAGTCAACTTAACTAAAAGGATTAAAATGATGCCTTCCGTCGTTTAACATCTAGTGTGGTCCGCCAACCGTGAACAGAGAATTCTTTTTTGAAGTTCTTTTCAGAACGCCTTCACGAATTCTGTTGCCTTAAGCTCCTAATACCTTTATCCCATAGTAGCTTTTAATTTTTGCATTGAGAAATATAAAAGGGTTGATTTTAATCCCGCTTTCTTGTAGCCAAAAGCGTCAGAGCCTTTTGTTACTGTTCGAAGTCCCTATTCATCTTGCGGTAAATTCATTTCGATTTCTATAAGAAAATGTATACGCTTATAATGGAAGTAAAAAGTTTTTATATGATTACGTCGGGTTTATTTAAAATCCTATTAAATTTTGTTTTCGTTTGATGCAGCGTCGTAGTAGGAAATAGACGATTAATATCCCGGCTTATTTTCAGTTTATTCCAGGGATTGCTTTAAAAATATAATTTATTGCCTAATATTATTAGATTCTACCACCCAGTCAGTCCTATTATATCATTAAAATGTGCATATTTTGTCATTTCTTCCTTCCTTGTTATTTGTATTAAAAGACAAGTAAAACTGAACACTAGTGAAGAAAATATGATAATATTTAAAAGATATAGTTCAGTTCTATGGTAAAGTGTAACTTATAACTTAGTTTATTTTAATTATTATGCTTTATTTAATATTATCAGATTATTATTCAAAATAAATACTTCAGTACAATTTATTAAAATGGGTCCAGTCTAGACTTCTTGAAATATTTTTATGAATTGAGAGTGCTAAAGAGAGATCGCTAGCTTTTTTGAATATCTCATAACTTAGTAACTTTCATCCGATAATTACTCACTAGTTTGGAATACTTTGTAGCTAATTCAACAATTTTCACAAAAACAGCCACGGCTAATTTTAATTCATTAAAAAAGACGTATTAAATAAAACGTGGTAGTACAATCAAAATAAAAACTGCTCTAAATTAAAGTAAGGTTAACTATTTCTTGTTATCATAGCCAATTAGATAACTATCGACTGAAACTTTGTGGCCAAGCATGCGTCCTGCTTTGCGTCCGATGTCCTAAAGCTCCGTAAAAATAATTTATTGTAATAAGTCGTCGTGAACATTCGCAACCGCTCGGCTCATCTCGCATCGCGCCGCGCACCCCTCGCCCCACCACCGAACGTATACTCGACTGCAATGCCTGTACTCCCATCAGTTTACTTACCGCAGCGTCGAGGCACGGTCGCGCCACTCGACGCTTCGAACGGACGACATTTCAGTGAAAACACGCTTATCACTAAAGCGTTTCAATAACAACATTTAGACTTAATAACCGAAAGCATCCGCTTAATACCCAAATATTAAAAAGAAAAGCTTCGTGTGAAAGTTTTGAAGACTTTTCTGGACATTTCGTAAATGTATAGGTACTGTGTTATGTGAAATTTGTTTACGTCTCGGAGGATACATTACCGAGTTGTGAATTGATTAGACTACATTATGTGTGTTAATGTAACAAGGACTATTTAGTTAAATTGAGGCCAAAATAGACTTTATAAATTGATGGATACTTCACATCCGGCAAGAGGACGAAACACACGAACGCCGACGGAAAAAACATGACACTAAGCCTAGCGCGTCTTGTTTTCTTTCTTCCTTGATATTTGATTTTCCCCATAATGGCTCTCTGCAAAACTTATTCGAGAAAACAACTCTTCAGCCAAATTTTGTTGTGGTTTATTGTTGGGCTTAATGTCGCTGATCAGAGCTCATTACCACTCAAATATGAAGCTCCTGATGACTGTCAGTGGTGGTTACGAGGCCCTAATGAATCCCACGAAGTTTCACTGACATGTAAGCTTCGCACAATAAACAGTGAATTTGATACGACCAACTTCAGTGTCATTCCCTCAGAGCACACAACGTCACTCAGAATAGAGTGTAATGAAGAAATGATGTACAAAAGCTCATTAGATGACCGAAGTTTTGCGCATTTAGTGAAACTGCGTGAACTTGTTTTGGATAACTGTAAAATCGGAAGATGGCCGCCTGGAGTACTTTCCGGCTTGAGAGATCTTCGAAATTTAACAATTCGGACGAAGAACACAGAATGGGCTGCAATGAGCTTAGAGATAGCATCAGAAAGCTTTGCAGCTGTTCGGCAGTTGGAAAAGTTAGACCTGAGTTTTAACAACATTTGGTCGTTTCCTGAAAACCTGTTTTGTCCACTAACGAATTTAGTGTATTTAAACGTATCTTCAAATCGCCTTCTAGATGTGAGTGATTTGGGATTTCGGGAGCATGCCGTCCACCAAGCTCTCATTAGTGAACAAGACGGACCTCCTCCCTCGATATCATCACTACCCCATGCCTCGTGTTCCTTAGATATTGAAGTTTTGGACGCTTCAAGTAATCGCTTTGTATTGATGCCCGAAAATGGCTTTATGTCTTTGAGAAGATTGAAAGAATTACACATTCATGATAACGATATATCTATGGTATCGGAGAAAGCTTTATCAGGCTTGAAACAACTACAGATTATCGACCTTTCAAACAACAAAATCGTCGCTCTACCACAAGACCTATTTAAGGATTCCAAGACAGTTATTAAGGAAATTTACTTACAAAACAATTCTATAAGTGTGCTATCACCAACTCTGTTTGCCAATTTGGATCAGCTATTGGCATTGGATTTATCTAATAATCATTTAACAAGCACTTGGGTGAATGAGAACACATTCAGAGGTCTTATAAGAATGGTTTTGTTAAACTTATCTAACAATAGATTGACGAAACTAGACCCTAAAATATTCAAAGATTTATATACTCTACAAATACTGAATGTGCAACACAATTCACTAGAAAGTATTGCCGCCGATACATTTGCACCGATGAACAATCTTCATACGTTGATTTTGTCGTATAATAAAATATCGCACATCGATGCATACGCCTTAAATGGTCTATATGTACTATCTTTACTATCTATCGACAATAATCGTCTCGAAGAGCTACACCCTGAAGCATTTAGAAATACTTCGTCCCTGCAAGATTTGAATTTAAATGGAAATCGATTAAAGAAAGTACCCATAGCCTTGAGAAACATGAGATTACTCAGAACACTTGATCTAGGAGAAAATCAGATAACATTGCTAGAGGAACCCGGCTTTGTCGGTTTGCATAACGTATATGGCTTAAGACTTATTGGAAATAAAATAGAGAATATAAGCAAAGACGTATTTTCTGATTTGCCTTCATTACAAATATTGAATTTAGCTCGCAATAAACTAAAACACATCGACATTAACGCTTTCGAAACTCTTTCTAACTTGCAAGCTATTAGGTTGGATGCCAACCATCTTACTGACATCCAAGGTCTATTTGTAAATATTCCTTCTCTGTTGTGGTTAAACGTGTCAGATAACCAAATAGAATGGTTTGATTACGCTTTTATTCCGCCAGGACTTCAATGGTTAGACCTACATAGCAACAACATCAAAGAATTGGGAAACAACTACCGCCTGGACAAAGAACTTCGTCTGCAAACATTGGATGCGAGTTTTAACAAGATGACAAAAATATCTGCCTTTTCTATTCCGAGCAGCGTGGAACTTCTGTTCCTAAATGATAATCAAATTACGCAAGTTGAAGCTCAAACTTTTGTTGGAAAAACCAATTTAACGAGAGTCGATTTGTATGCTAATCAGATAACTAGTATGGATCTCAATGCGCTTCGTCTAACTCCAGTCGATCCCGGACGACCTCTTCCCGAATTTTACATTGGCGGCAATCCATTTCAATGCGATTGTACTATGGAGTGGTTACAACGAATTAATAAACTTGATCATCTTCGGCAACACCCTAGAGTGATGGACTTGGAAAGCATATACTGCAAGTTGTTATATAATAGAGAAAGGACTTATATTCCGCTCATCGAAGCGGAATCATCCCAGTTTTTGTGTACATATAAAACTCATTGTTTTACGTTGTGTCATTGTTGTGATTTTGACGCTTGTGATTGTGAAATGACGTGCCCATCGAACTGTACATGTTATCATGATCAACCGTGGTCAGCGAATATTGTGGACTGTTCGGCTGCTGGGTACGCGGAAATACCCAACAGCATACCTATGGACGCTACTGAACTATATCTAGATGGTAATAACTTTGGTGGTTTAACAAGTCATGCTTTTATAGGTCGTAAAAACTTAAAAATATTGTATGCTAATAACTCAAATATTGACGCTTTATATAATAACACGTTTAGTGGACTAAAACGCTTAACAGTTTTGCATCTAGAGAAAAATAATATAAAGGAGTTACTCGGCTTCGAATTGTCGCCTCTAGAAAATTTACGAGAGTTACATCTACAAGACAATAAAATACACTATATCGACAATCGAACCTTCATAGAGTTGAGGCATTTAGAGGTGCTTCGTTTGGAGGGGAATAACATTTACGGCTTTGCAGTGTGGCAATTTACAGTGAATCCATATTTGGTAGAGATAAGCCTGTCTCGCAACCCATGGTCGTGCGATTGTCAGTACTTGCACAAATTCAGAAATTGGTTTAAAAATAACTTTGGAAAAGTGGAGGATGCTAAAAAAATCACCTGCGTATTTGATAATGTTACCAACGCCGTTGGATCACTTATGGCTGATTTCAATTCCACTATTTGCACGAGTCACGTGGGCGGAAGTTCTTCAATTATCGAAAATCAAGTCATCAATGACTATCTTCCTTTGCTGTTAATATCTCTTTGTGTGTTTATAATAAGCTCGGCATTAATATGTGGTGTGTTTTACTGGCGGCGAGAACTCCGCGTTTGGATATACTACCACTGTGGATTCAGAATGTGTTACAAAAGCACAACTTTCGATGACGAAGCCGATAAAGACCGATTATTTGATGCTTATATTAGCTATAGTGTGAAAGACGAGGCATTCGTAGCACAAATGCTAGCGCCTGGCTTGGAATCCACTGATCCAAGTTTTCGGCTCTGCCTACACTATCGGGATTTTAATGCCTCGGCGTATGTAGCAGATACCATAATTGAAGCTGTAGAGTCGTCAAAAAGGACGATTATTGTTCTGTCTAAAAATTTCATCAACAACGAATGGTGTCGTTTTGAATTCAAGACGGCGCTCCACGAAGTATTAAAAGAGAGACGAAGAAGACTGATAATAATATTGCTAGGCGAGCTACCGAATAGAGAGATTGATCCCGAACTGAGGTTGTGTTTGAAGGCCAACACGTGTATAGAGTGGGGTGATAGGCAGTTTTGGCAGAAGTTAAGGTTCGCGATGCCAGACTTGAGAAAGTGTCAGTATCACCGTTCAACGGTGAATATTTACGCATCGGTGTCGCCGGTGGGGGCTGGGCGGGCGCCGGCGCCGCCCCCGCCGCCGCCGGCCGGCAAGCTGCCGCCTCTGCTGGGCGACGGGCTCGCGCTCTCAGCCGGCCTCCACGCGCACGACCCCCACTCGCACCGCATGCCTCCGCACGCGCAGCTCTGGGCGTAGCGTATGCTCCAACGCAGGTAAATCTCACCACATTTAAGCAACGCTTAAGCGTATTAGTCCAACAAAAAGTGATAATTATCGTTAAGATTGTTCCATATTAATATTTATTTTAGGCTAAATTGTTATGTAGAATCACAATCCGCATTAGAATTTACGACTTAGGATGCTAGTTTATTTGAGCGTTGTAACAGACGGATTATTTTCCTACTATCTGCGATAGTAATCATTAGGTAGCCTAAAAATAAAGGATGTAAATATTACAATTGTGTAACAAAAACTGATACGTATAATCTTATTAATTTTATTTTTATTGCTTAATTTATTATAATGCCAAAGTTTTATGTACAGATGCATTTATATTATAATTTGTTAAAAATATGATTGTCATTAAAAAGGCTGTAAATATTAAATATGTAAAAATTGTACATACATAATCAAACGACATACGAAGGAAGAATAAAAAATAAAAACGAATCTTTGAAAATATATTTTTGTTTTGTTTTATTTTATTTTACCTTGTTCTTATTTGCGCTTTGTTTTTATATATTAAATTCAAATTACTATTCACGCTTAGTCTGCACCGTTACAATAACAATAATCATTTTTTAATGAAGCTTTTCAAGTCATTCAGCTACAGAAAATACGAAGCAAAGGCGTTTCCACTTTAAATACTTTTAACTATATGCACGAGAAAACTTAGTCTGTTTCAACGTTGGCGCAGTCAACATGCAAACATGTTGGAAATTGAAGTTACTCCACTTAAGTGCTGGTAAAAGGAGCCCTATAATGTGGTTATTAAAGATATCGTGCTTTACTGAAAGAGCCGAAAGTGCATTACATGTGCTATTTTCATTGTCATATAACAAATAACTAGATAATGTAACAGTTACGTTTTAAAAATACACTTTTATTCTATTTTATAATTTAAAGAAGAGGTAGGAGATTATGTTGAGTGAATGCAAACTCAACATAATTAGCCTAAAGTAAACTAAAAAGCTTTACCAATGATTTTTGATTAACCGAACGCATTGATATATCTAAAGGCCCGGGCAAACCAAACACGTTTGCGGCGCGAACGCGTTTGGTTTGCCCGAGCCTTTATGTGTATTCATATTTTTAAACATTCGTTTAGAGTCATCTGACATTGACGACGCGGTTAGCCTAGTTGGGAGTGACCCTGCCTCCGAAGCTGGCGTCCCGGGTTCGATCCCCGGTAAGGGCAAATATTTGTGTGATGACCACGAATGTTTTATCCTGAGTCTTGGATGTTCCCTATGTATTTAAGTATTTATTTCTCTATATAAGTATGTATATCGTAGTCTAGTACCCATCATAACACAAGCCTTTAGAGCTTACTTTGGGACTAGATCGATTTGTGTAAAGATTGTCCCCTGATTTATTTATTATTTATTATTATCTGAATCAAGAGCTCCTGAAAGGCGGTTACGGGTTTTTCTATAATTTTCCTTTCCATTATGCAAAAGGAAGTAAATGCCAGCTATGTTGAAATCTGATTTCATTTAACACATCTCATAATCTACAAGTAAATCACTTGACAGCCTCATTAAATAAACAGAAGTCTATTTTAGTATCCAACAATCTATGTCCACGAGCATAGGTTCTTAGTGCTCTACCACGCTCAGGCAGGGTAAGTTTCCGGCGATATACTGCGAAATTGAAATTACAGTCAGGATCTAATATGGTTGCCAGTGTTCACATTAGTTGCCGGTTGCCGGTGAACTATGCGGGCTTCATAAGTTTAATAGTCCGCATGGTCGGTCTTTTAAATGTACCTTTTCTGTTTTAATTGGCTACTTGAGTATACTAACAAATATTAATACATTTCTATGGAACGGTAGCTTAAAGTAAATAAATGCATGTCAAAGAAACAAAAAGATCATTTTGACTGTAACTTTTTTTTCTATTAAGGGTCAAAAATTGTCAAAATATGTGAAAAATAAATATTGATTTTTAGTTCTGAATTACTAGTTTTTGACATCCTCGTCAATTTTCTGTCATTTTTTAATTCTACGATATTGGCCTAAAAACAGTATTTTCCGAAACAATTGCGAATTTCATATATTTTGTATACAAAACCAATGTAAAAAGAGCCCTGACGGTCATATAAAATGTATGACCGTCCGTTAGGGCTCTTTTTATATTGGTCTTTTATACACTGTAACTGAACTGTGACGTCATATTTCAGGGCCCTTTTGTATGGAGCGTTTTTGTGAGTGGTATGAACGAGGACTTTTCAAAGCGTCGTATCTCGAAAAAAAACAACACAATAATGTTTTGCGAACACAGTTGGGTTTCTATGACTCAGTATTTTCCAAAATAAGATGACATAGAAATCATGCAAGTAGCCAATTGGGGTTATCATTGGGATCCATTTTAATCATACTGCCTAAAAATTTAAAGCTTATATATAATATACTAAGAAGAAAAATGCCTACCAGGCGATATGACTGACTATGCAGCACTTGAACTTCATTGTATATTGACTAAGAAACAAAAGGCCTACTGTCAGTATGACTAACGAAAAACTTTACAATCTTTATCCTTATCCTTATCTTAATTTTTATCCTTAGATATTCTTTAGATAATTTGCTGCTTAGGTATTATTGCAATTTAGGCATTTTGCTTGACAGACATTTTGATCTTTAGACGATTTACTGCTTAGGTATTTTGCTACATAGACACTCTTTTTAGTCATTTTGCTTCGTAGACGAATTGCAAGTTAGACATCCTGATCAGGAAGGAAGTACATAGTTTTAAAACCTTTCTAATTCGTACTTAAAAACCGATTTTTAATGAATCAATTACGGAAACAATATAAAAGGTGGGTAGAGAGAGGGGAAAATCAAAATGAGGTTTAAATGATTTATGAAAGTAAATGTAAACAAAAGCATATAACAGACAAAAGCAGATCAATTCGACTATTCATTTTCATTTGATTAAGGGTCAAAATTAGTGAAAAATATATATTATTTTTAGTTCTGATTTTAGTTTTTTGAACAATTGGACATCCTCATCAAGTTTATGTCATATTTTATTTCTACGACGTTGGTCTTAAAATAGTATTTTCGGAAATAAATGCAGATTTCGTTTAAACGCCATACATTTTGTACAGTCTAACGACAGCTGTGACCTCACAGTTGTTGTCCATTTTGTATGGAGTCTTTTTGCGAGTGGTATGAACAATGACTTTTCAAAGCTTCATAACTCATAAAATAAACAACATAATAATGTATCGCGTACACAAATCGGTTTCTATTACTCAGCACTTTCCAAAACAAGATGAAAAAAAATTACGCATGTTCCCTATCAAGATTTAGGCTTCATAACGGTGACTAGTGAGATACATATTTCTGTCAAACTTGTGATTTTGTCCTGAACGAATCAATTGCATTTATTTTCCTAAATACGGCACCACTTAAAAGGCACTCGTGTCAGTAATGAAAATCCTTTATTTAATAACGATCAAAACACCAAAGTCATCATTTATTGTGCTTAAAAAATACCAAAACTTCATAATTTTTTTTTTAAATATCACCGTCCGAAAATTAAATGGAACACTTTCAAATTCCACGGAATGACGCCCTATAAGTCTCATGCCAGCCGCGACAAGCGTGTCATATTAACACTTTTTGTCGCTCCACTTCGATCTTGCCGCGTTGCTCAACTTGCTCATGAAACTGCTATTATCTGAGCGCGGACAAATCAAAATGAAATCAACATCGGTTTCCCTTCTGCCGTTCGCACCCTTATCAACCGGAGACGGGTCAGCTCCGGAATAATGGGAAAACTTATTTCCACGAATCCGGGTTCCCGATTTTATCGGATACACCCTGTTTGTTAGTTAGTCTTTACAACTGTAAATTACTTAAAGTTACTGAGAAACCCGGAAACATAGGTTCTCGATATAGCTGTCAATGTTTCTTGAATGCTTACTGTAAAACTAGCGCGACGACTCAATAGGAGACTGTTCCAGCATTATAATCTTTAAATATCAGACTGTATTCATATATTCTCTATTTCTCATAAAACCTTTGAATCCCTGTTTTACCCTTGTAACAGTTGACATTCAATAAATGTTTTTATACCGCATACAAAGTCTTTCGACTTTCGACCTTTAGGGGCAGAATCTTTATCGTTTCTAAGAGCCAAGAAGGACATAACAACGAGCCAAATTGAAATTTTGGAAGCGTCATCCATTGTTGATTAGCCATGTGCCCGATGGGATTTCCCATCGGAAACACCTCATAGCTACAAAAACGGCGAACTTCCACACAAACTTTCATACCCTGTTTACCCTTGGGGGATACATTTTGAAAGTGTATTCCATATTTTCAAAAATTATTTCTTAGTACTCACCTTTGTTATGAGTAGGTATATGGAAGTCCTGTGCAAAATGTCAGGGTTCTAGACCCACCGAGTTAGGCGGTGCATTTATTTATAATAAAACTCTTGCGGACTTAGGTACAGGTTAACCAAAATTGCCAGCGGGATAAATGATTAACATAATTAATTGAATAAGTATAATAATAAAATAAAACTTACAAGATAATTGTGTAAACAAGATATAAAAAAGCTATTTCTATAACATAATGCATGGTTTGTCATTAAGTGATAGAGTTTTATTTACTCATATAAGTAGATACTTTGAGATGAGTCAGTGGCAAAGAATCATAAGACATTTTGATGGTAAAGTTGTTAATGCTGGAACCTGATAAAGTGAAAATACTAGAGGCTAAACTAACCACTAATACCGGTAGCTAATTAATTGTTAATATTCTACGATATTCTAAATATAAAAAAGAAGCTGAACTAGTGACTGATTAAGCAAATGACTGACTGATATATCAGCGCACAGCCTAGAACTACATATTGCATAATGTTAGTAGCAAGAATTATTTTATGAAATTAAAGGCCTTAGGGGGCAAAATTGGTGTTCAACGGTTGTATGGGAAAAACAGCGTGCAAAGCTGTGGCGGAGCCGTTAATTTTGCATAAAATAGTAAACCTTAGGAAGCCTTACTTCTTAGTCCATACTCGTCAAGTACAACGTGGGCAAGGAATCATTTAACGAATACAGTTAAATTTCAGCCAAACTTAAGTTTAAAGCTGTAAAAAAGTTACTAAGAAGCGAACTGGCACACACCCTCTTGCTATTATAATATCAAACAGAAGATAGTTCAGATGGTAACTAAAAATGTGTAGCGTATTTTCCCTCATAAAACATATTCGCATAATGTTAACACAAGGGCGGGATAATGGAATTAGTTGGTAATTAATTTCGGTACTCTACTAAAGAGGGATGTAGATAACATTGTGCGGAAAATTTTAGTTACGCGCGCTTGTACGTTTTGATAGTTATTAGTGAACCGCAATAGGGTTTCGTGGGCGTTAGTTTTAAATTCACTTATTAAGGGTTGAGCGAGTTACAGGACGCCCGAATCATCTCCTAGAGCACATAAAGACAGAATGTTTCTCAACGTTTTTGAAACAATTAACGCAAGCACGCTTGAGAACTGTTCGATGCCGCAGCTTATGCAGAAAAGCCCATTAACATAATGCCAACTTGCTTTGAATAAAGCTACATCTAACTTTAATAACAAAAGAGATGAAGGTATCTTACCGATTTAGTAGGAATCGCAAAGTGCCACACACGGATTGATCGCTATAATTCTATTTTAAATGTTGTTAAATGCCAAATAGGCATGCTAAGATATAAGCTTACTTAAACATGGAGGCTTAACAAAGAGACATCTGCTGGGAAAGGGCCATATGGCACGACAAAAGACGCATACGCAATTTAATAGCGCACTAGTCTAAAATATCGAAGTTCGTATAGAAAAACGCATATTGTCATTCGATAATCCTTTACGTACTTTAAAGATGTCACTGCAAGAGATCAGCTTTCGTCTAGGCAACCGTATTGAGTTTGCGTAACATAATACAAATTGTTCAACGCATTCCATCATTCAAATTTTCCTCTTAAGCGGCACCAAATAAGAACCACGTGACATTTCATATTAATATGTCGACCACAGACCGCAAAACAAGGATAGACGAGGACAAAAGCAGCACAGATAATATCCCATCCCTTAATCACATGCACCGGTGCACTCGAAGTAATGTTTGGTAGTCCATACAACAACATTGGATCGTTTGGTTTGTTCGAAATACTATTTCGGGTAGCACGTCTATTTATGCATTAACAACCGGCCGTACAACATTTTTTCGTCGAATTTGTTGTCGAAATGTAAGAAATTCGGGTAGTCTAAATTAGAAAAGGTTAAAGGAATGTTGCTCGGGGCGCGTTCAGTGTTACAAAGATTATCGTTAATTTCACTAAGGATTTCGTGACTTCTTGTACTTTTTAGTGTCGTTAATTCAATCTGGAGTTGGTGGGGAATGTGAACAAAGTGTTGGCCATGAGAATTTTCGGAGCGCAGTAAATAGCTCGGTGGAGCGACCGTCATTACGGTGGGTTCATTTCAAGTTCCCAACATTACAGTCGGATGTCAGTTTTATAACCTTACTTAATAAATATCTTTGCTTCATTGGTGCTACTTGTTAGACTATATCATGAAGCGTCTACGTTTAATATTGCTATAAGGAAACGTTAAGACCTGATTTTTTTAAATCATATAAGTATACATAATGCTCACTGTTACTGTCAACAAAATAATTCTATGTATATCATTTAGCTATCGTTTAGCATTTATTTGTAGCTAGCATGTTTGTCCTTCATATATTCTGTTTTCAACTTTAATTAGGTATATATAAATCAAAACATCTACGAGCTAACAGTTATATTCATACCATGGAGGATGGAGGCAAATAATGCTGATAATGAGACGATAATAATTATTATGTACCTAAGTATCTCTTTATCATGTACTAGCTATTATTAATAGTATCAAAAACAGAGTTCACTGCCTTCAATTCCTACTAAATTACAGCATCAAAAACGCGTTCGGTCTTTATTTGCCACGTTCAAGTTCATATGAATAAACCCACCGTATTACCGGAGGGCTGTCCCCAAGGCAGCTATGGTTTAGATAACCCAAAGACAGCGGTTTCCAGCACCGAGTGCCAATAATTGACTATCAAACTTGATATATAGCTTTCTCGGCGGCTTGACGGCGGTAGTTGGATGACTTATAGCTAGTCGTCCTTGGGGAATGCTGGCGTTTTGTTAACTCGCGCAAAACGGACGCTGATTTTCTTGTCAGAAACTAATTGCTGAGAAATTCAAAAAGCTAATGAGTTTGCAAGCAGTATTAGAAGCCGTTGAGCTCCTTATACTCGTTCGTTGTGATGTACAATTAGTCTTGGTAATAAAATTAGTTCTACGAATTGAGAATGATTCTACATGTTTAAGTCTGATGGTGTAATAGTAGGGTAGGTATATCAAATCATTTAGCATTTTATAAATGAAAAACGGGCATCATGGTAACAAAATTTATGATTTTTATAAGAATCAGGTCCAGAATTATTTATTGCCAACCCAAAAGGCACGTTGCGTGTGTTAACAAAGGCTTAACTCATTGAATATTGAATACGCCCGCTATAATACACAATGAGTCAGCTTTGCTTAAGCTTGAGTTTATGAAATTATAATCAAAGTTCCAAGCCCTTCGAGTATTGGTCCGGATCTACTTTAATGGAATCTGTTTCAGTGTTGCCTTGTTTCTTGTTAATGATTTACTTTAATCAGAATACTCGTATATTTACTGGAGGCGGTGAGCTACTTTGGTATGTTAAAAACAACGTCACGCGCTGTCAGATATTTGTTTTCTAAGCGAGTTTAAGCGATGTTTATAGGTACGCCTGTGTTTACATTTTTCGTCCGACTGCCTAGCATACGAGCTATTAGCAAAAAAGCAATATATACGAGCTCATGAGAGCTACTGGGATGATTATAAGCGAGCGACGAGTATGTGCATTTTCTGCGTATGGATTACGTGCAAAACTGAAGAACATTGGGTCGTACAGCGTGTTCCATCGTGCCGAATTGGCTCATTCGGCAACACTGTCCATTTTACGAGGACCTTCCCGAATATTCGAGTATTTTTCACCGGAATCGATACGCAAGTTCATACATTTTATAATTTAAACTTACCTGAAATGGATGGTTTTCATTCGGTAGCTGGAATTTACATAATAGGGGATAAAAGTGGTGTTACAGTAAAAAAAACACCTGAAATAGGTAACTATTATAAAAAGAGTTACAATAATTTAAATAATAAGCAAACTACTGAAATAAATGAAACCACGCAATCACCAGATCATCAACATAAGTTGAATAACCTTAAAAGCATCGAGAGAAATAATTCGAAAGAAAAAAACGTCGCTCTTTTTCACTATGGTGCTGACATCTGCTTGATCATTAGCGCAACCAAAGTGTGGAATTAAAAAATGCCGCGAGCTGACAAGCGTTCATTAATTTTAGTTTGTCATACGCTACTAATTTGTAAAATTTACTGCGCCCTTCTAATAGCACTATTTCCGGCAACATATCACTGGAATATTAAAAATCCTTACCGTCCTTTCTTAGTTCGGGAACCGTAAACATATTTATGTGTCAGTTAGTACCAATAATCGTTGGCGACGCTCATCAAATCGTAGTTAAAATCATTTCTTAATATTTATGGTTGAAACCCCTTTCTTGAAACTGCAGGTGTGGTCTTTCCCAGTATTTTATGATGTGTTTTACAGTGATTAAATATCATAATGAATTGAAACCTAGAGTATCGTGAATATAGATTAATTTGAATAACTTACTGCTGAGTTTCTTGCGGCGTTTCTTCTCAGCAGATGTCACCTTTCGAAGCGCTGGTAGATTCAGACATGTAAAAGAGCCCAGGTGGCCTACTTGCAAAATAAATATTTTCATTTTCATTTTCATTTTAACAACGGTATATAAAGTAGTTAATTATTACGATAAAACTATCCTGAGTGCGTCATAATTTGCGGCTCTAGCGTGCCGGGCATTGTAAGCTCGGCTTACACCGCATGCCTGACGGTGAACAGGTTGACTCAGCCTCTTTGTTTAACAGAAAGTCCAAATAGCCAAATAAAACCTACATTAACTAGTGGCTCCGTGAGCGGTAGATATCACGCCAAACTTAACTTTGCCGTTGGAAAACTGATATCCCCATACATCGACATATGTCGGGTCTGTTTACTAACACCGCAAATAAGTTTGTAATTGCAAAAACCCCCATATCTCCGCCACTTTGGAAAATTTCGAAAAACCGAATGGATAAAAAAATTATCTATAATTATCGAACCTGCTCACAAAATTTCACGGGAATCGGTTGAGAACTGCGACCTATGGACATCCGCTGGACATACGAAAGCATTTTTGCCCAAGCTGAAACGGAGACGCCTCGTTCGCTTCGCTCGCTCGGTCGAAAATTCATGCAAATAGGTCTAGGCGATGCCTTATTCTTTGAAAGGTATAGGAAGCAATCAATTACCGTATATAATACCTTCCGCTTTTATGCAGTGTTAACAATATTAACAGCTTGGTTCGGCACCTGGTCGTTTGACATGTCAAGTAAGGTCCGATGGGTCATAAATACAAAAAGCTAGTATCGCTCAAAACGCCTCAGGACAAATTTAATTATCATGTAGACGATGAATATCTCTACGTTCGATGCTTATAGGCGCAGTCATGCGACTTAGTATTTCTGTCGGGTTTGTAAAAGTATTTCACCAGTGCCATACTAAAAATACTTGTGATATTTTAATGTATTCGATAGCAAGTAGTTCAATAAATATTAGGCATTTTCTACTTCTTCATCAATTCTTCTTATGCAATTTACGTGGTGCAGTTCTACTTGCCCAGTCCCAGCTCAGTGATTCTTGAATGCAAAAAGCGCCTCACTCAGCAACGAAGACTTGCCTGCCGCATTAAGCACCAGTTTGTGCCGGTATAGGACTTGCCATTGAGCCTCTGAGATGCAGCACGCTAGAGAATCATTATATTATTTATTCACATGCGGCCCGCCCGGCTTCGCCCAGGAAAAATCTCAAGAGGTACTTTTTTCCGACTTCATCAAAAAACAGCATCATAGTAGTTCAACCAATATACATGAAACGTTTATTAATTATATACAAAAACCTACCTCGTCTATCTATTAGTGAAATATGTCAAAATCCCTATTATAGTTTCTGAGATTAGCCAATACAGACAGGACGACAGAAAGACGCGGCGTGGGACTTAAATATGTCATGGTGATTTACATTAAAAAATAATGGTTTAGGTAAAAAATTTAAAGGTTGCGAGTTAAATAAATGCTACACTAATTACAGACTACCACAGCATACAATAGGCTATAATGGCTGGCGTCAAGACTTTGCGATGCGACGTTCCGTGTCGTCTTCTTACTTTTTTGCCATATCCTAGTGGAAGTCTGTGATCATGTCCCACTGTGGGGTGCAGTGAGAGGGACTAGGAAATAGTCCCCATAAGGGCCCAGTGCGGATTGGGGATTTCACGCACATCGTTGAATTACTCACATAAACACATCAGTGATCATTAGAGCTGTCCCAACTTGAGAGATTTGTGAGAGAAGTTGTGAAAATAGCCCGAGTGTTTCATATTCCAGTAAAACGGTGAGCTAAGAAAAATGTTGAGCAAAGTCAAACCTAGGTTCTTATAGTATTATACTAGACCTTGATTCTCCTTGACTGAGTGAAACGGTCTATGTATAAACTAGTGGCTCCGTGTGCTATAGACCTCGCGACTAACTTAACTTTGCCGTTGGAAAACTTATATCCTCATACATCAACATAGGTCGGGTCAGTTTACCAACACCGCAAATAAGTTTGTAATTACAAAAACCGCCATTTTGAAATATTTCGAAAAACTGAATTGACAAAAACATTCAATATAATTATTGAACCTTCTCACAAAATTTCACTAGAATCGGTTGAGAACTGCAACCTGTAGATGAGAACAAATGGACAGACGCCGGACATCCGCTGGACATACGAAAGCATTTTTGCCCAAACTGAAACGGAGAAGCTTCGCTCGACGGTCGATAACTATGATATAATTCTAAAGTGCTCCACATTTATGTCAGCTGACTGTATTTAATTTACTCGCAAGTATTTTACTGAATACTTTTCGACACTTCTATTTTTTAACGAACGCCTACGGTAAATAACAAATGGCCTATTCGGTGGAGGCAATATTTCAGTGGGCAACTTAAACAATAGTTTAAATTATGGTGTCGATGCTCAAGAACATTTATTTAGAGCCGTTTAAATAAATCAATGCATAAAATTAGAGGCTGTTACGATACATGATTTATTTGACAGTTCATTTGTTAAACACAAATTTGGTTTCTAATAATTTCGTACAAAGAATGTATGAATGACAAATTGATTTCTTTCCATATTAAAATAAATTCATATTCATAAATTATGATTTGACGTGTATGGCTTGTTACCAAAACTTATGTAATACGTGAATTTCCTTCGGAATAAGTATTTGACAATGAGACTCTACAAGTGCCACGCGTGACCTTTGCTTTCAAAGTCGTCTGGAACATTTCGAAGCGTTTAAAAAAGGTTCAACAAACCGCCGCTATCATTCTATCTTTTATTCATCGAAGTTTCTAAAGGCCAATTAAAATAAAATAATAAAACTTTTGTTTTAAGACACACAAAGGCCGGCGACTATTTTACTTAAACTTATTTCTTTCTCCAGTGCATGGTACCTAATTAAAAATAGTCAGAATCACGCCGCATAAACAAAGAAAAGCAAAAATAAGCATTACGGTTTGTCTACTCGCCATCTATATTTTGTTTTCATTTTCTTGGCGTGTCTAAACCGATTTCGATGATATTCGATTAAGTTTGAAGGATGGAAAATTTCAACATGAACGCAGCCAGTTTCCGAGTAAATAAAGATACATACTAATTAACTCACATTTCACGTTAAATTCGTAAATGAATCATTTATAATATCAATGTTATAATTAACTATGATGGTATTATTAAAATGGTAGAAATACATAAGAATATCACGGGCATACCTAGTTAATAAAGTCTTTTGCATAGTTCAAAATGCAATTTAAGGGAGAACTTCTTTAGTTTTTTTGCGTCTTTTAATTATTCTACGGATTATTTTATCAGATAGTTTTACCTTAACATCAAGTTCAACCTGTACGCAGTTCCGCTGGCATTCTCTCATATCAGGTATTGATCTTTATCACTGATATACAATAACACGTCAGCAAGCTTGACTAAAAGTGCAGACAATTACCTCTAGCAATTTAATCAACGAGTAAAAATCTATCTAAAAAGAATTGAATTATATTACTACTAATTTACTGACGGAATTCGTTATTTGCGTTATATCTAGATTTTTTCTTGTTTAATTCCGGCAAATATGAATCCTGCTTATACTATAAGAATATTATTAGTTTTTTTTTTGATCCACTACCATATTAAAATATTGTATTTAGAATCACAACACAAATTATGCAAACGTTTTTATTGACTTATCGACCGAGCGAGCGAAGCGTCTCCGTTTCAGCTTGGGCAAAAATGCTTTCGTATGTCCGGCGGATGTCCGTCGGCTGTCCATTTGTTCTCGTCTACAGCGCCTCTATTCGGGAACGCTAAGTGATTCTGTAGCGACTCGTAAGCCAGATTTCGCATTCCACTCTTCCGCACGACGCGAAATGCGTAAGAGCGAGATGAGAGATCTGGCTTACGAGTCGCTAAAGAATCACTTAGCGTTCCCGAATGAGGCGCCTGGTCGCAGTTCTCAACCGATTCTCGTAAAATTTTGTGAGCAGGTTTGATAATTATATAGAATATTTTTGTCGGTTCAGTTTTTCTATTTTTTTAAATGGCGGCGATATGAGGGGTTTTTCCAATTACAAACTTATTTGTGGTGTTGGTAAACTGACCCGACCTATGTCGACGTATGGCGATATCAGTTTTCTAACGGCAAAGTTAAGTTTATCGCGAGGTCTACAGCTCACGGAGCCACTAGTAAATATTCTGTTTCAGTTTAAGTGTACTCATTGCGACCTTATTGTTCAAAAAACAAAAAGATAGAGTAACCATCCTGCCAACCTGAGGTAGTCTCGTCCAGTACTTTACACTTTTGTGATCCTTCGGGCTTTCATCCGTATAAGGATCAGGAATTTGTGCAGATTTGCTTAAAGGAAAGATGGAGGAAAATTGAGAATCGTTTCCTCTATCACCTTGAGCAAAGTTTCTCTCATGAAAATAATTATTATCATACTTGTAGACTCTCAAATCAAATTTAATCGTTTATTTACTCAAAATAGTTGAAGAAAAATCAAAAAAATAAATATCTAAGAAAGACACTTCTATGACTTTTTAGAACGGGTTTCTTTTCAAAATACCTATAGCGCTTTTAATGACACATTGTATTTTATAAATTTTAACTAATATTAAACTTTTAATTTTATACAATTACAAACATTTTTCACGTTAAATAGATTAAACTACAAAGGTATGTATGTATGTATGTATGTATGTAAAACTCTTTATTGTACATCAAAAACACCTTAAAAATTACAAAAACAAAAATGTAAATTAGTACAAAGGCGAACTTATTCCTTTAAGGGATCTCTTCCAGCTAACCTTTGAGTTAATGATGAAAGAAGACATATAGACAAACTGAATACTATGTACATAAACATCATAAAAACTATGTGTGCACAAATTAAAGAAATACTTAGAAAGACACAAAAGAAATACTTAGAAAGTAATACAGTAACAGATACATAATATAGAAATAAATAAAAAACATAAAAGAGACAGTATCTAATCAAATTTTCTTTAGTGTTTCCCTTAGCGAAACAACAGTTAGCAGATCCTAGTTATGAATATGAATATTTCTTGTGTAATTAAACAATTACAAAAGCTAGAGCCAGAGCTATTAAAGCTACAATAAATAATATTTATGATAAGTAATTTGCAATATGATGCAAACTGTAATTAAGTTAGTTTTTATAGCTTTAAGCTCATATCATGAAAGCATAAAGGAAGGTACGGTATAAATATAAAAAAATATAAATAAGGTGCATCTGGCACCATGCTACAACTTAGATTTTTTTTATTTTTAGTAAAGCAATAAAGGATCATTTTAAACTAATGAATATTCTTAACTACGGACCAAAACTTTTAAATAATTGCACGGTTTCTCCAAGGGCATATTCAAATATAAAAAGCAAAAGTAACCAATGACAAAACAATAGACAGCTTCATTGCTTTGAAATTTACAAAGGTGTTTTTAATTTTACAATATCGTCAACAATATTAGGAAACAAAAGTAGTATTTTACTTTCGTTTGTCACAATGGATTTTACCGCCGGTTTTCGGAAGGTTCTGTTCAATTCCTTAAAGTTATTTATGACGATGTTGATAGTAAACTGAAGCCGAAAGTGAACCAAATTTGCATACAAGGGATACGTAGAACGAAATGTGGAATTCAGTAAACCAACTTTGTCTTTACGACTGACGATTCTATTCATAGTAGCGAGTTCTTTGTGAGTTTCGATACGATTTTCGATTTAGGTCATGACTTATTTTGAATTGAATGGCAGGGCGTCTTAAGGGCAAGTAAAGAAATGCCACGCTGTTTTCGAATAGAAAAAAGTCTAAAAGATTTCTATTGAAATCCGTTATTGATTAAGAATTATCGAAGTTTTTTCATTCATTATCTAGAAATCCGAACTTGGAACCAAAGGGTTGAAATAAAATACGTATTGTTCAAAACAAAATAATTTTTAATAATAAATGTTAAAATAGCAATTTGGTAAAATTACCACTCTTCCTTTGAAGAGTAAATTAGTTGAAACAGAACAGACTGTTATATTTTCATTTTACTTTGTTTGTTCCGTGAAGGGATCGGCCGTCATAAACAAAACTTTGGGTCTTCTATATTAAAATTTATTACTTTCTGTGTGTACCTACAGTTTCGATATCGTGTTATAAATAGTTTGTATTCCTGCCTTGGCTGCCCATTAAATGGCATAACAAGCAACGTTTATGGGGTTCACCGTGCAACGAGACGTCGTCTTTAAGCCTAAGTGGGATTAATATTAGTCGTCCAAACGAAAGGCCCTCGCGCAGGTTTGTAGGATGGCTTTATAAATAGAACACTGCGTGACATCTTACACTATGTCACGTATCTTTAAGCTTTTCTTATCTTCGCTATAAATAATAGCAATCTTTACTGTTATAATCAAGAGAAGTTCTGAACGCGGGCCAATCATGAACGCAAAGGTAGCCTACTGAAGCTATGTACAAGACATTTCGATAAAATAAGTTAACTAGAATATTTCTTATTTAATTTAACATAATTTTTTGTAGTTCTCTGAAATACTATTAATCTATTTAATGACGAGATATTTTCCACTTCATCCGCGTGGAATTCAGTTATCCCTGTCCCTCGGGAACTGTGCATTTTCTGGGACAAAAAGCAGCCTGTGACATCTCCGGCCCATAAACTATTTACGCAAAAAATCCGTTGCTCCGGATACTGCGTGAAAGAAAAACAAAATAGCAAACCAATATACACACTGTCGCATTTATAATATACCAAATCAGAAACAAATGACACCCAAAAGGCATGTCATCAGCTTCAACTATTGTCAGAGCGTTTCCTCTAGTGATAGGAAAAAGCTGGGTTCAAGCCCCAGCGGGTTTTCTTTTTTCTGCGAGTTGTTTGAATATATACTAGTGGCTCTGTGAGCTGTAGACCTTGCGACAAACTTAACTTTGCCATTGGGAAACTGTTATCCCAATACATTGTCATAGGTCGTGGTCAGTTTACCAACACCGCAAATAACTTTATCTACACCCATATCATAAAACCTCCATAATGTAATCAAAAACCGTAGGAAATGACCAGTTCTGTAATGTTATTACAGTATCGATTTTAGTATCGTAATGAGATTAAATTTGGAACAGCTGACAAAACTCAAGTGGTAGAGACCCACACACCCACACAACCAATTAGGAAAAACCAGTGCTGCGATAAAGAAATAACATGACTTCTTTATCGTTTTTAGTAAAGAAATGAGATTAAATTTGGAACAGCTGTCAAAACTCAAGTGGGTCTCTATTCTAGTATCCATAGATATTAAAACAGTTACTGATACGAAACATCAATTCAGTATGTTTTTTTAATATAAACTGCACGACATTTGATCTCGAGTGACATGAGAATAGACACTTCATTCGTTTGTCTATGTGTTTAAAAAAAATGGTCTTGATGGAGGATCGAATTGCCGCCATTACTGCTTTCATCATTTGATTCATGTTGGTTTTTTGCTGAACGCAACTAGAATTGTAAAAAGTTGTTTGTAATTTACATTTTAGTTGAAAATATGAATAGTAGTCTTCTCGGAGTGACTGTGTGATGTGAAAATGCGCCGGATATCGTAAATGCAGCCACGATTGCAACAAATAACTTGTTGCCAGAAAATATTGTTTCTGAACACATCATGGAGGATTTATAATATGTGTGTAGATAAAGTTATGTATGCAACTCTGCATAATTTGGCCTTAAAACACACGTGCGATCTTATTATGAAACTCGCTAAAAGCTCGTTTCATAAAACCGCACTAGCGTTTTAAGGCCTATCATTATGCAACCGTTGCATAAACTACTATTTTAAACGCGAAAACGTCCACTCTCCGTTTTGAATTATATCGAAAAACTGAATCGACGAAAAAGAAACATACTCGTAATTATCGAACCTACTCACAAAATTCCACGAGAATCGATTGACAAATGCGACCTGCGCCTCTATTCGGTAACGCTAAGTGATTCTGTAGCGATTCGTAAGCGAGATTTCTCATCCCACTCTGCCGCACGACGCGTAATGCGTAAGAGCGAAATGAGAAATCTCGCTCGCGAATCGCTACAGAATCACTTAGCGTTCCCGAATAGAGGCACTGTAGAGGAGAACAAATGGACATCCGCCGGAGACACAAAGGCATTTTTGCCCAAGCTGAAATGGAGACGCTTCGCTCGCCTGGTCGAAAAAGTGTATATTGAATGCGTATATCAAATTATACAGATTGGATACTAACTATTTCATATTCTCATTATCCTCGCTTAATACTTACAAAACGCCTAGACTATGAAATAATTTACTATGTATTGACGCCAAAGGTGAAAAGTGAAATTCCCAAAACCCACATTTATTGCTTTGTAATTGAACCTATTAAAAATTCAATGAAGCGCTTGAAAACCAAACCCGTGCTAAAAGCTCATTTTGTAAAACCTCTGATGTTAGAACATTATCCTGAAAACTGTTTGCGAGCTAATATCACCGGAAAATTTCACCAACGCGCATCGAGACTTATCTTTATGTACGTTTTTATGTTTTCGCAAAAAAGTTATCGGCCAACAGTTAAACATGGTCTTCAATGATGGCGCTCGCAGCGTTATCACCCCAAAGTATAATATAAAGTAATTTCGAAGAATTATTACAGATTTCGCGCCTCTGCCGGGTAATAAAAAATTAAACAACAAAGAAATTTAGTATACAATTTTCGATGGAAGCATTGCTCGTTATTCATCTAGAAGCCTAGTATTTTCTTTTCAACTATATTCCTGACATTACTTCTAAATAATCATTTTAGTATGGAAAGTTTGTTGTCAAAGTGAGCTAAATGAGAATTTGTATTACCAATTCAACAGAACTAGCTTCTCTAAACGAATTGCGTCGCGTTTCTCACTAAAATCGTTTAGGCAATTTGCGTAAATTACTTTTCTATGCTAATCTGGGTCGCGTTGCGAATACCTTTACTTGCTAAAAAAAGAAGCATCGTAGGCGTTTAAGGCCTTCGAATTGGCTGGCTCCGCTCAAATGATGCATGTAGTGGAAGCTGGATCTTGTAAGAAAAACAAGATACTGCGAGCTATTACAACGCGCTTTACATCGTAAATAATCGTCTTAGCGCGGTAAATAAATAAGTGTATAGACTGTTGGTTCGTGCGAGCGCTCCTATCTGATCCGAGAGACCGGGACGCAGCAAAAGCCGGGAAAGTGCTGTTTAAGAGGCGAGATAGCGAATAACGTAGGAGGAACATAAGTTTTGCGGCGTGTTAAAAGATAATGAGTGCGGATATAGCTTATAAGAAAAGAAGACGTTGCGTACGGTCTTTGTAAGGAGACAATATTTTCTTATCTCGCGTGCTTGCGATCACAATACTAAGTTAAGCCTTCTTTGTAAATTCTAACGCACCTCGATTCGTTTTAGGTTTCGGAATTTATGTTCTCCCGGGGGCAAGTTTAAAACCGAAGATTTAGCGGCTTTCCTTAGAGATACCAGCGCCTATTCAGAGGTCAAACGTGGGGCTAAGTCAATTATAAAGTATTTTCTGATTGGGTTTTGAGGGCTTTGTTCTTTGAGTTGAATGAGATGTTGATTTATCTATCTATACTTAGAGATTATAACTTTTAAGTCTGTTAACGGATAAGCTAATTCGTGTTTTTAATGCTTGTTATTTTGCAATATTAAGACACTGCTGAATTATCTTTATATTTAGCGGCTCGTTAAATAATTTCTACGGTATTACAACGAGCTCGTACGTTTTAACGACCACCCAAATCTTATTATGTAGCTTTATGACATCAAGTCACACATAATCTAGAAATAATACAATAATCTTAATGTTGACGTTTATTTGGCCAGTACTCTAGTTAAGTTACCATTAAACGGGTACTGAATGGCGTTATGTTATGAGTTTCATACAAAAATAAAGCCAGTTAATTTATTATACAAGTTGCACTATATTTTAAACTATACTTAAAATGAAATAACCATAAATGTGAACGGAGCATATGATTGTATTGACGTTAAGCTGTTTTAGCCATTCTTGGGGCTGTGTCCAGCATTGGGCCGTCAATCGTCTAACGACGATGATGATGACGATGAACCTGTTTTTTATATGTTAAAATTTTGATTCATTTATCAATTTAGTAACAAAAAACAAAAAATGTCGTATACTTAATTCATCAAAACGCTAACGAATCTGAACTCAAATCTTTTCAATCACAAACATCATAGTGTTCTTTATGTCGTGATGAACTGACTTGTTCTTGATGAGAGATGAACACCCACACGTCATGCAGACTTGTACACACTTGGACGTTAAACGATACGTGCACTCAACTCATAGTTAATGAAGTATTGCGTTGGCGGACAGGTAAATAAACTTAATCATTCCTATGATTGGCCCATCAATAACTACAAGTTTCATGTGCGCGGAATAACAATTAGTTCAAATGTATATTGACACCCATTTGGTTAATTGGAATTCGTGTGGTGACGCCATGTTACCACTTACCATCTAACGATCAGTTATTATTTATTATAATGTTATTAAGTATTTGTTCATTCGACTTAAAAAGTTAAATGAGCATTTGTCAATAAGTTTGTACGTAGTTAACGTGCTTACGTCAACAACTTTTAATGTTTATTATTTCGTTAGTATTTTGTTCACAGAATTCCATAAGTTTTACATACATTCCTTAACTAATTATTAAGTATTTGTTAATTAAGAAACTTGACGATACATTATTCCTATTATTACACATTATAATAATTACAATATTCTGTAATACGATTGGAAAATCTTTTCAAATAATAGTGAAAATTAATTATTTGAAAGTACGTTAACTGTTTACAAACTTTTTGAGAAAATCCTCAAATTAGTTCATTTTAATAAAATACAAACTAAGTTAGGATGCCCTGCAACTGGTTAGCTTTTTATGACCCCGCGTGATAATTTATACATGGTAGCCATGAAAAATGTATACCACCAAATTTCTGACATAACAAATTATTGTACAATCTTATTGAATAAATCAAAGTTTAACTATTATCGTTTCACCTTACCAAAGGTGATTCAAATCAATTGAGGTAATTTTAAGACATCTATCGTAAACGAAACTGTAACCCTACTTAAGTTGGAAAAGAAAATATATAAATTCGGATCATGCAATTCCTTTTCCAAATATAAACGAGCAACGGGTGTTGTAAGACGAATCACTTAAAGCGCAAACAACTAAAAGTACCTTTGAAAGCAGTTTGAGCTAGAAAGCGAGATCTTATCTCGGATCTAGCGATTGATACGAGCAATGCATCACCTGGCTTCCGTTGCAGCAACGATCTTGATTCGTTCCTAATGCACCTACCTCCCACATCCGAACTCACGTGAGTGATGCTACCACTCTTAAATGACCCCCCAGTCCACTAACAAAAGTCAAACGAGCCGAAGCTATAGCTGCAAAGTGTGAAGGGTCTAACACTATTGGTTTGGACACATCCTCAGTTGGGTTACTTGACGTTCCATAGATAAGATTGGCTCCCATCCGTTTAACACCTACATCGGCTACCGAATACTGATATTCAAATTTATTATTCGTGTGCGTGTGCGTCTGTTAGGAGATTCAAATATAAATATAATATTCTCTGAGGAAATTGAGAAAGTTTTGTATCTACTAAAGTGGTGTAAATTGAAAGACGATGTATAAGTACAACTTCACAAGTAACCGGCGAGGCATCCGAATTCAGAGGAATGTAAGCAATTTTTATTATACATATCTACGGGTCTGGAGTTCAATACTAAAAATATTATTACTTTTTGAGTTAAAACGATGGTTCCTTTATTACAGTAAATTGTTAACGTGCCGCTGTAACCTGATTAATGATAGCATTGAATGTGGCTAGGTTCTAAGTTTCACTCAGTGTTGATTAGTAGGAATTCATACAAGTGCAAATACAAAATAATGTACTGATTATCCGAATGTACGTAACATAGCATTTCTTAATTAATTATAGGAGTGCGCCACAATCGGCTATTATGTCATACGATATTTAACCATAGCGTGTCATGGTATATACCTATATCTCTTAACTTAATTCATTGAATCGATACTTTCCTTTCCGATTAAATTTAATGAATTAATTCAAAACTAGATTCAATTTAGACTAAAAAATATTATAGTAATATAGTTACTTGTATAGATACTCCTCTGCTGCATTGGGAGTGAAGAAATAGCATAGAATGCGTGCAGAAGCTTATCATCCTGGCACGTCGTAAAAATCGACTAAGGGACGGGTCCTCTCCAACATGGTGGACTATCTGTATGGGAGATGGGCTGATCACCTGTCACCGTACGGTTCATCATACCATCTTAGGACTAATTAATCGAACGCGGCCACAAGTAATCTTGTGGCTCTGCCCACCCCATTAGGGATTTCGGGCGTGATCTATGTATGTGTATGTATGTGTATAGATAATATAGACAAAAAAACGTTTTTAATTACCTATACCTTCCTGAAACCTAGACCTTGTGAGTGTTGGCCCACAGCCCAAATAAGAAGCTTTAACTAATAAAAAAAGAATAATTTAAAACTAACCTAACTTAACTTAACCTTCATCATATCATATCATCATAAGTTATCCTGAAATAATAATTGCTTCAGCATAAAATTACTTGCAATGAAATAAAATTCCGCAAAACAATGCATTCGATGATACTTTATTCGAGAATATTGAAGAATCTCCATAATATTCCCTTAGCTTTGTATAAATAAAACACACAACGCATAACAACATTCAATGCTTTCTCGGTATGAAGCTAAAGTAGATAATAGATAATTTAGATAACAAGAAAAAGCCATTCCGAGACGTCGCTACCGAGTAAATGGTGAATATTACTCACATGTTCACCGAAACTCTTTCACGTAGGAAGAGATTCTGCTTTCGAACGACTACATTGAATAAATGCCTTTATATTTTTTCATGTAACGCAGTGGGTACGCTGCCTAATAATTATTTATGTACCAAAATGTATGTAGTCGACACTCTGCCGCGCTGCATCTGGAACAGAAAAAAACTCAAAATAAGATACACTATTTCAAACATAAAGTACAAATTGAAAGTAATTTA
Organism: Tortricodes alternella; assembly: GCA_947859335.1. Lineage (NCBI taxonomy): Eukaryota > Metazoa > Arthropoda > Insecta > Lepidoptera > Tortricidae > Tortricodes > Tortricodes alternella. The sequence continues at coordinate 6,331,753 of OX401981.1, forward strand.
AAACATACCTAACTTATGTATGTTAATGTACTTGAAAGTAAAATGTTTACTTGAATTAACGGCAAGAGATATAGAAACTCAGAACAGTGCAAAGATAGAGAGGTTTAAAAAAATGGATACCCTGCATAGCAGAGGCGAAGCGTGCGGGTAAGCCGGTGTATCATTTCTATTTTTAAACATTATATTATTAATCAATAAATATTGTACTTACATAAAAAAAAGTGTAGTATGCAATTTTTATGTTAAAACGAGAAGTCATTAATAATATTATAATGTTTGAGTTAAGAAATTATGCACCGGCTTACCCTCACGCGCCGCCACCGCTGCATAGCTGGCTAAGGCTCATTAGTTACTTAGCTATAGATAAGGGGTTTGTTATGATTAGTTACAATTTTTTTATGATGTTATATCTAGTAGCTGTGCTAAATAACGGTAAAATTATATTACTATCAAAACTAGCGTCATCTTTTTTACTTATCATACAAAATTGACTAATGTTTTATCACATACAGTATTAAACATTTAAAAATAGATACGATAATTATTCTCTATTGGCATAACAGAAATGCTTTACAGATTTTTTTTCCAACTGTGCAATAGATATAATTTATATGAAGTAACAACGGTTTTATATGATTCCGGTACAGTGGTTTGGGAAAATAATCTACAATACAATACAATACCTACTCTTTATTGAACAGAAAAGCATACACTAACAAAATAAATTTAGGGAACAAAAGGCGGTCTTATCGCTAATAGCGATCTCTTCCAGACAACCACAACAGATAAAATAATGAGCGAAATAGTTTAACTTTGGCAGGTAGTGCAAAATTTAAGTTAAAACATTACCTAAATTTACAAGCACTCACAAATACAAATACATATATACTTAAATAAATAAATAGATATCTACTTACATAAATATATACATACAGATACTTATACCAGTGGTGAAGCGTCAAATATTTCCTAAGGGAAGCCGGAAGAATTAGAACCGTACCTACGTGCGAGTTTGACATTTAGTTAGAGTAACATGGACTTCACTGACAGCTAGCCGTAGCTTTCTAGCTTGGTAAAGCCGTCAGGAATCGGCTTGTAGGCAGGCTGCGCCACTGACTTATACTTACATTATGTAAGGATTTGCTAATAATTAAGCCAAAGTACGAAGAGAATGAGACATAAATTACGGGAAAACTAAAGGTATAAGATGTTACAGCGGAAGGGATAGATAATGCTCCGTAAGTCTATTTACAATCTACATATTTTTTATCCATTTCAAACCATAAATAGCTATGCCTGTCACTGACATAATGAGTACGATATTAAAGAACTAAATTGTTTAAAAATTGACCCAACCCACGACAACAAGAGTTTATAAATGACAATTTCGTGCATTAGGCCATGTGCCAAATTGCAGTTTTAGTGCACACAGCTGCTGCGATCTCTAATAACCGTACTATGCTATATCGAATTATATTGAACTAAGTACATATAACCAATGTGTGTAAAAGTTGTGTTAATAACTATTTAATAAAACTGAACACGTTTTTAAGGTTCCGTATCAATTTACGAAAAAACGGAACCTTTATTGTGTTGTTTGTCCGTCCGCCTGTCTGTCAAGACTCTCTTTCTTACAAACAGCTGTATACATATATCAAGCTAAAATTTGGCACAGTTTTAATATTTAAATGACCGCACACACAGAATGACAAAGAACATGAATGATTTTGAGACGTTTGACAAACGGTAAGAAAATGTACCCTGAAAAATCAAAAAATAATAATAGGAATACTAGAAATCTACTGATACTCGTACATGATCGGAACAAAAGGTCAGCGCGTCTATTCGGGAACGCTAAGTGATTCTGTAGAGATTCGCGAGCGAGATTTCTCATCTCGCTCTTACGCATTACGCGTCGTGCGGAACAGTGGGGTGAGAAATCTCGCTTACGATTCGCTACAGAATCACTTAGCGTTCCCGAATAGAGGCGCAGTGCGCGAGTCCGAATCGCCTTTGACTACTTTTTGATTTCAATTTAATTCAAAAAATTCGTAACTTGTTTCATATGGTTTGATTGATTTTTACTAGTAACACCGTTACTGTAGGTACTAATAATATTCCAAATTCCGAAATAAGATAGTGCATTGCTTGAAAGTATATATTCAGTTGACAAATTTACATGTGAAAAACGAAACACAATCCCTTTTTCGATCACTTCGTCTTAAACTTTAAGAGAGTAGCATGAGTTAAAAGAGTACATTTTAGCTAAATAGGCTGAACAGTAACACCAGTGCCAATAGCTACTCGCCCGCCAACTCGACCGATATTAAACTACACCATTTGGCAAACAGAACTGGCACCGTCTAAAATATAGAGAGGCATGTAACTGAATATAAAGTTTTCCTTTTTGTCAACACTAGTGAACTATCGGATGCTATCCCGGAATTGGCAAAGAAACGTGATTTTGCATTCGCGTATAATATTTTGTATGCGGAAGGAAGGGATTGCGAAGTTCCCGATTGAGTTTGTAGAATTGAGATTTCGGTTTTTTGTAAGTATTTTTATAAGTTTAGCCGTTTTGCCTTATCTGCGACTATCCAAACTACTCGATAACATAAAAGTCTTTTGAAAAATTACAAATTTAAAAACGCACCAAAGTGAACATTTGCATTGTCGGATTTGCACTTTACTTAAAACAGCTTAACAAACGAGAAAAGCTTACAATGAAAAGCTATTCAAACAATCCATGATAATTCATTATATGTATAGTTGTGTCTAGAACCTCATTTTTTAGCATACAACGAGTTCAAAATACAAAATTGGGAAAAAAATAATACAAATAAATTACTTCCATTATCAACTTACCCGTTAAGTCCCACAGAGGGATCAGTGAAAGGCAGCTATGTACCTTTTGAATATCGATCTTACTCTGAAAACCATATATTTGGTAAAAGGAAACGCTCGTCCTAACGAGATTGTAAAAGGTACCTAACTGAATATATCTACCTCTAGAAAACTCTCGCATGGTTGAGCAACGTGAGAGGCATATTTACATTTTTTAGGGTTCCGTCATGAATCCTTGCAAGTGATGCCTCTTTTTGTTGAAAACCTACAACCTTTATTGATACTCGATAAATATAATAAAAAGCATTTTGTATTCATCCCGTTTTATTGAAAGGCGTATCACAAAGCTGAGCTGGCAACGTCGCGTTTTTTACGTTTTTCTCGAATATAAAATAAATAATCTTAAGTTCGGTAAAGATGCAAACTCTATCAAAGGTTTTAGAGGTAGGTAATTTTTTTGTATTTCTAACTATGTTAAAAGATTTAGATGGGCAGAAATCACATCTAAATCATGTAATCTTTGTCAAATTAAGCCTTGAAACGCATTATATCGGAACCTTTAATTACTATCATGTACTCATTTTGACGGAAAATACGTATAGTGGCCACTTTTCCCTTAATTAAATTTGTGTATTAAGTTGAGCAACAACTTGTGTGACTTCGATTTTAATAAAAATGCTTCTAAATTGCTTATTATTCGGATAGCAGTAAGTAAAAGATGCGCTATGCACTTTTTTAGGTAACCTATAAAAAAAATGTTCTTGTATCATGTTTTATCTGTTTTATACAGAACCCACATTATTGACCTGACTCAATATTTTATAATAAATTTCTTGGGACGTGTTTGGTGGATGGATGTGTCCACGACATTAGGGCTCCATTGCGCTTGAATATGCGGTACCCCAACCACCCAGCTCTCTAAACAGATAAGCAAATGAATTGGAAGAGTTTTGTATTACCTTTTTATGAATTTATAGTATGTTTATGGATAATTTCTGGGACATATTCCTTTTAACGTATTGTGAGGAGTGACGTGTGGGCTTTAGTGGTTTTAAATAGACATTAAGTCTTATATTTATAAATATTATTATGTATTCATATTAATGTGCTGAAAGACTTGTAATATCAGAAATCAATTATCGTTTAATGCCTATTTTATTCGTATTGGATAAAATAGATGAACACTGAATAATAATCATTTGATTACCGGGTAAACGGAAAAAGTGGAACAACAAAGGCGTAGCGGATAAAAGTGAGGTTTTTGTAAAGCTGAAACAAAGTAGAACCAACAATAAATATAGCTATTGAGGCACAAGATAATTACTTACCATAAACAAAAAGACAATGTACAGATATAGTGAATAATATGTTTCCATCGGTAAAACTCGGATCTCAATCGGAAGACGACGGGACCCGAAGTGTCAATTAATTACTGTATTAAATGAGTGACATGTTTATATTCATTAATATGAAACTTTATTATTTACTGCCAAATGTCAAAACGAAAAATGACAGCATGGTATGATGGCTACTGGCCCCCAATTCTTGGTGTTTTCGAGATAATGTCGATTGCAAGATTAAACGTCAGATTCATACAGTTGCGTCAAATGACTGTATGCACTGACGTTTAATCTCGATTGTTAGATTATCTCGAATGCGCTGAGAATTGGGGGCCTGCCGAAGCTAATTGAGAGAGCACGATAAATACGAACTTTTCCGATAAAACACGATGGAAACTAATTATGCACTACATCTGTAACAAAATTTTAAATCTCAATTCTAGTTAATATCGCCCCTTCATAATTAAAAAGAATTTGAACTAATTGAAATAGGCTATTTGTGTATAATGTCACAACTTGGCCAACAGTTGTTTTGGTCTGGGAGTAGCGGTCAATGACATTTTATTTTTCATCAAACCTCTAAAGCCACGAATGCCTACAAAGTAACATTATTTAAATGGATCCCGTGTTCCTAACTAAACGCCTCTTAAGGTTTTCTCCCTCCACATAAAAGGATTGTGAAATATTTTGGCAATTAGACCTCCGGTTTTATTAAGGAAGTCCGTGGAGTGAAAAATTAATTAAAATTTAAGCCTGCGTTCCCTACGCAGCAGTTGCTAAATAAAGGGCCTTCACATCTCAGCGAGCAACTGAAGATCAACTGCGTTAGATAATTTGAATGGTTTCATGCGGTATGCAGATGAATGGATTAAAATTTCATTAATTTTCAGCCGAATTACGCCTCTATTAAGCCATAGCCGTATTATTAGAATGTTTACTGATCTCTATACTTATGAAAATACATATGCCACGTGCGTGTTTTACTTCTATAGGTATGAAAATGTTTTAGGCTACCTACTTCGTATGTTTTACTAAAAAGACATCTGAAATATATATGAAGAATACGACACACTTGAATCAAGTAACAATAATGCTCATATATTTTCAAGACTCGCTTCACGGAATTTCGTCGTTCGAACGTTTCCTTCGTGTATTGGTTTATGACAATATTTTGTGAGTTTTTAAAGGGTTTTTTTAATAAAGGAAAATGATCCATTCCATTGTCTTCCCATTTTGATTTCAATGTTATTGTACAAATCAAAAACATTCAGTTAATTTGAAACTAGTGGACCCGCCCCGACAAACTTTATCACCATTTTTCACCCCTTTAGGGATGGAATTTCGAAAAATCCCTGCATCGTACACCTCTAGAGTACTCGGGAAATATCTCCTCCAAACAAACCTCTAAGACCACCCGTTTAGGCTGTACGTTGACTACAAGTGAGTCACGGTACTGTTTTATATGTATTGTTGTAATTATAATTTGGTTCAGTAACTATGCATTTTTTGGTTATAGCTTTAATTGGTTGAAGCTATTCTAAGCTTCATAAAAACACATCAACATAACCGTCTCAGTATTGCATTACATCCTTCGCTTTTATTTACTATCGTCTTAGCGCTTAACACGGCCTCTTTATCAAGAGAACAATAATTGCATTCAAAATCAAAGATGGGCGGTCAGATAATGCGTGGGTATTTTCACTAATTAAGGCCCGACATGCACTGAGCAACAATTAAGAGGACCGATGGTTGATAAGCCCGGGTTGATAGCCTAAAGATAGCGCTTAGTGAAGCGGTAGTGCGCTTCACACCTTATTAAGAAGGAGCTCGCTATCGGGCAATTTCCATGAAGTTCGGCTCATTGTCACAGCCGGTATGGTAAGTCATAATAGTTTCAAAGGTTTGAGTGTTATTTTGGAGCTGGCTTTGGAATTGTGTTAACACTTTCAGATATGTCTTCTGTTGTGCACACATTAGTATGTAGAATGAATCCATAGAACCACCAGCCCACCAACCAGCACTTCGTTACGATTTTTTCTTCACCGAAATGTTTGTGGTAAATATCAAATTTATTCTCGGTTATTATTTTCGAAATACTCAAGAGGTAGGAGCCGGGATTTGAATCTACGACCCTCTCCTTGTCGACCCTCTCGAAAGGCGAAAGTCCGACCGTTAAGCATCACTTCACTTAACGCAGTCTTTTCTTTAGTATGTACACAGTCATAAAAACTTTTTAGTGAATATCTTACAATCTAAGCTAAGTTAACCGCCATTAATATATGCATAATGCGGAATGGCATCCGATCTTAAAATTAAGACAACACATTTTTTCGGATCAACACGCATCACACAAAAATATAATCCAACTCGAGATCTACTCTTACAAGAACTGAGAATGCTCGAAATATCGCGAAATATTTGGAAATTACATACAAGTGAATCATTTTAATGTGTCATATTTGTGAAAACCAACCACAAACACACCAATTGATGGACCTTGATCGATGCCAGAGGAATAGGATCGCACTACCGAAAATATATCGCTCGACGTCTGCTGTCTATCGATTCGTGTGGACACCCTTAGAACTTTATAATGATCTGCATAATTATGATATGTTTAATAAAAAGAAGTTTGATCGTTGAAAACATCTAAGAAACAAGTCAGCTGCCTATGACGTAGCACATTAAAAAGTATGCATAGCGGTTGATAAGTGCAGGTAATAGTCAGTCCTCGAACTAGATGCAATTAATGGTTGCACTTGTATTTTGTCTCGAGGCGCGCAATTACAGTTGGATGTGGAAATGAGTTTCTTCCTTGTCATCGCAACTTGAATGCGGTTCTGTAATACCTACTTGTCTTGCCGTAAGCAGCTATGATATGCACGTTCGTCTTGTACTGGATGAAATTCTCATGTTTTTCTACGGCTGCCACTGTTGGTGAATAACTCCCTATATCGTGCTGCGATTGAAGGTCTTAAATAAAGCTGAGTCGATATTTCATACCATGTTTACATTTCGTATGGCAGCGCTTGACTTTCTGTCATCACTTTAATATTATAAATGCGAAAGTATAGTGAATGTTTGTTACTTTTTCACACACGGAAAAGAATGAAATTTTTTGTTCAAGAATATGAAAATGGAAATAAGTATTGTTTAAATGTAAAAATATATTAACTTAACCTGAAAATTATCTTGAGCCAAAAAAACCAATTAATTCAAACAAGAATATATTCTTGCTTCAAGGAAATATACTCGTATGTTCCGTTCCACTCTTGACCAAGGCGATATTGTCTAGATTCAATACATAATTTTTTCCGTGCACTGAAACGGCTCAATGGAATTGAGTATTTAGAATTGAGATAGCTTATATCCTGGATTAACACATAGGCTATTTCTTATCTAGAAATATTCCTACGGAAATGACTATAACCGAATTCCACGCGTACGAAGTCGAGCGCAGCAGCTAAATCTCTCATAATTGCAAAGACATGAAGTAGCACCTTTTATTCGCGGAAAGCAGTAAACCTAGTTTGAATTGTGTGACCTAATAAAATTATTGTTCTTTGGCTATCTAATTGCTCTGCAACGGAGGATATTAACGCTTTACGGGTGAATTTCAAAAAAATTGTACGTAATTAAGGCGTTGTTAAGAAAAAGTTTAAAAAGTTCCTCTGCGTTACAAAAATTTGCAATACAATTATATGCCTTATGGCTACAATTAATAAGGTATATAATTGTATGGTTAATTTTCGTAACACAGAGGAATTTTTTTAACTTTTTCTTAACAACGCCTTAATTACGTACAATTTTTTTGGAATTCTCCCTTATATCATAATGACAAAAATAATATAAATCACAAGCATAAATGTAATTTTGAAATACACTTTCGACATTAATACTATCTTTATGAAATACATTATTACAAAATTTGATTATAAGTAAGTAATCTGTCAGATTTCTTTGCTTCTAAAATATAATTGATGATTCAGATATCGCATCGAATTATCAGAAAAGTAAGTGTTCCACAACGCTGAAAATCCGAAATAAATAATTCCTGCCGACCTGAAATCTCATATTAAAAAACCGGACAACAAGTGCGAGTTAAACTCGCATTGAGAGGGTTCCGTTCCGTACATGATTATCTGAAATTTACTAGGTTACCTTAAATACCATAGACTCATTATAGGTTTTCCTGTAATCTATAGGCAAAGATCTATTTTCTGTATTATTTTCAAAATTTTAGCCCTAGTAGTTTCGGAAATAAGGGGGGGGAATGGTAATTTTCCGCCTATTTTCCTGAATAACTTCTAAACTATTTTACTTAAAATTCAAAAGAAAATATATTTAAGATTCTCACAATAAGCCCTTTCATTTGATATGTCACACGATATAGATGGCATATTTTTTTTTTTTTAATTTTCTAGTTTACCCTCAAAAAGTGGCCCCTATGTTTAAAATTCATATACTTACGTCACGCGTCCGTGTTGCGGTCACCAACTTACATATGAATACCAAATTTCAACTCAATCGGTCCAGTAGTTTCGGAGCAAATTGGCTGTGACAGACGGACAGACGGACAGACAGACAGACAGACAGACAGATCTTTTTTCCTTTTGAGGTACGGAACCCTAAAAAGAAAAACGCAAGTAGTTTACGGTTAAAGCCGGGTGCTTAACCCTTTTAAGTTCACTCCTTTTAAGCAGTGCGGAAAAGTTGATTAAAAAACTCGCCGCGTTAACGCTCGATTTAACCCTTGCGTTAATCGTAACACAAACAATGGCCAAGCGAAATAATGCTGGATCCCGGTCGACAAATAGGCGACCTTTTTAGGCGGTCGGCACTTGGCATTTAAAATAACAAAAGGAAACTTTTTTCGCCGGCTTTTCCCGCTTTACCGTGACCGCGCGATTTATATCTATGTTTTATTATGTTTCGGGCAAAGTTCTCAAATTATGCAAGGTTCTACAGTCAACACAGCTAGATGCAGAAATACCTGATACAATCTGCAACATTAGTACAAGTAATACTTATCAAACGACTAATAGTCACTTATAGCTATTTGAATTTGCTATGCATACAATTTTTAGCGATGGTAAAACTGTCCGAGCAATAGCTATCAAAGGAAGTTATCACCTGAAGTGAAGATACTTCAAAAATTTATCATAAATACTAAGTCAACACAAGATTAGACTTTCTCCAAAAGCTCTGGGTAAAGTTATCTCTTTTCTGGGCATGCCGACTCTGCCCAAGGTGCTTTAGCCGTAGCATAAACTTTGCAAAAGTAACGAAACAGCAACACAAATGCCCATAAGCTACTTCAAACGTAAGAAAGAGAATTTGTAATTGCCGTGACATGTCGAACAACAAGTACCCACCGTTGAATTCCGCTATATTGAATGACTTATAGTTAGGTACATTTATCTTGGAAGAAAGGTATTTTTATTTAGAGCAATCGTACGCACTTCCAGTGGCTTTCAGGATTATTGCGTTCTAGCGGTCCGAGGTCGGCTACCCGCTTAAGCGTTTATTTAAGCTGTGTTAAAATATTTGCTCTTGTGTTTTGATTAATTCTGAATAAAAGAATGTTTATTTACTTTGATACTTTAATTTTTTTACGATACTAAGCTTTCTTTAAAAGAAATGATTTTTCCATTTTATTCCAAACGCATTTTAGCTCACGGGTTCGAATAAATGCTTTTCGAAACTCATTGCGTAATTAAAAAGTATTGGAAGCAACTTCTCGCAATATCGCGTTTATCGGCTGAAATACGACGGTCCGAAACCGTTTTTCAGATATTAATTCCTAACAATCATAAAAGTTACTTTCATGGTGGCCCTAAAAAGTTATAGCCGTTTCCCTGGGAAATATACTTTCTATGGACTTTATCTGGTATTCGGTTTGTCTACAACCGGGATCTGGATCGTCGTAACAATAAAGCAATAACAGTTAGATATTTTTTTACCGCCCGGAGAATTTATACGATGATACACACATTTGAGGACGTTTATTTGGAACGGATAATAGTTTTAATTTATGCCTTTTGACGTTATCTGTACCTCGGTAGGCTTATTGCAAAATCTGTTCGGGTTTACTTTCCATAAGGCTGCCTTTCTTACTTAGATATTAGCTGGCTATCATTTAATATTTTGACTTAACACTTTGCATATTTTAATGTCCAAATCAAACAAAGCATTGCTTTAAAGGTTGCTGATAATGCAATGCGACTTAATCAGATATTTAGACTCAAGGATGCAAAACGAAATAACGTCGTAAAATTTGAACGTATCTTCATATTAGAATGATAAATCTGCAAGGACAAATTCCAGGGAATAGCGGCGCATTAGAAAACGTATCTGTCACCATAACCGGCCGCTTTGTCATCCCACAATCCAAGGCCCCCAGCTTTCATCTAATAAAATCCTAATCGCACCAACCATAAACAATTTCCATCAACAACGCCCCTTCCAAATCAACACAGGGATTGCTTTAACTTTTTTCCCCGGCGAAGACGATTGCGTGAGGTTTTATAATACAAGTTCGGTGATTACTTTTTATTTTATTTTGTAGTCGTAACAAGTCGACAACGAGCCGAATCGAGACAATAAAGCATCTTTCAAGGCTGATGAGTTGAAAGTAATGATTATTGCTTACGGTTGTTGATCCGGGCTTCTGGTCGATGTTGGTACTTGTTATTTACCGAGCTTCATAAGCTGTTTGAGAGGTAAGTCTTGGTATGTGAAAAGGAGAATGTTTAAAAATGTCAACCTTAACCCTTATAATAAATGAAATAGAATCGCAAATCTCACCGATTGGAGAGATAGTTTAAGATTAGATTTTTTTTATTAACGAGTCTTATAATGTAATTACAAATTTAAAAACAGTCAGATAGCACGAGATTTGGCATATTTTAAAATTGGGCAGTATTTAAACAATGAAGACAAAATATATTATAAATAGAACATAAGTAAATTTTCTAGTAGTTACTTTATTAAACAATCAAATACGAACTCCGAGCAAAAGGCAGGCTTAAAGCTACAAGCGATATCAAACAGTTAACTGTTGTCAAAGTAAAGATCGCTCAAAATAAGCAAGGTCGAAATCAGAACTCAAAATCCGGGTGTAAGTCGACCAAATGAATCCTCAAGAAAGATATCACGACATCTGATAGAATCAAGTAGACGGCCTATATTCGACAATGTCTGTAATGTTCTATTATCCTGTCCCTTTCTCCTGACATTGGAAGAAAAAGATAAAACATGACGATATAGAAATTGACCAGGTAAGATCTGCCCTGGACGTGCTACCTGCTTTTGCGCATACGGCTGCGATTAACATCGAGATTTGGGAACACAACGACGCGGCGGCTTTGATGATATACGGTATTACTTTAATATCCAACACGAAAACGTTACAATCACTTCTGAATGATTTTTATTAGAACAGTAGCCATATTATTTCTCCAAAACCCTTTAAGATAACAAAATAAAATAAATGGCATTATCTAAGTTATAATGCCCTTAACTATCCCTTAAGTTTCGTTTAAATCCATTAAGCCGTTTTAAAGCCTATTCGGAACAAAGATCCAGACAGACACACAGAGAGAAGCTTAGCGAGCCTCTGTCTATCGTAAATAGCATTTCCCACTTAAATATTTGTATGCGTTTTGTAATCACTGATAGAACACAATTTTATCAATTTGTATAGATTGCTATATTAAAGCCTATTTATTAATGGTAGCTAGCGTCAAATTCAATGCAACAAACAAAGTCTGTATAATAAATTTTCAGGGTTCCATATCTTAAAACTTATTTAATATCAGTATCAGTAAACACCTTATTTTTAAAAATGGCTTAGGAAAATAATATAAAAGCCGGCTCAATCACATAGCACAGTTCAAAAATCAAGAATCTCTTATTGTCTCACTTACTGATGCTTGAAATCTATGGAGTACTTATACTTACCATCATAGAAAGATAGATATCATTTATTCAGAAAAAATACAAAGATTTTGTTTGCATTACTTAGAAAATATATCTTACGATAACAAGAAAATGAAAAATGAAAATGAAAATGAAAATATTTATTTTGCAAGTAGGCCTCATGGGCTCTTTTACATGTCTGAATCTACCAGCGCTTCGAAAGGTGACATGTGCTGAGAAGAAACGCCGCAAGAAACTCAGCAGTAAGTCTTTTTTCCACTTAAAATTACATATAACTAAAACTAACATAAAAAGTGCAACAAATAAACCTAATGGGCACAAATTAATTATCGTATACAACTAATAAGGGAGATGTATAGTCTCCGCGTCTGAACAAGTAAATTTAAGTGCCTTAGAGATGTATAAAGTCTCTAAGGGTCATAATAATAAGAATAATATTAAAACAGAGAAAACATCTAAATTGATTAATCTAGGTTACATGGCATAGCATAATAATGTCAGTTACAGTATAATATTGCACGACTAACTTTTAGTTGCACCAATTTCAAAGCCAAGTGCTCTCGTAATTAAGTTTGTTACTTAAACGTAAGTAAATAATTAACTTGAAGTAAGTACACGTATGGCGATCTTGATGCAGTTAGTCATGGAGTTTGAACCTATTGGGGCACGAATTATACTTCCAATTGTCCGTTATTTTTACATCACTTCATTCTTCTTCCACAAATTCTTATTTCCCTATCCATACGGGGCAACGGCCGCGTCAAATGTTACGGATGATTACATTATATAAGTCATCATCATCATATTTTGTGGATCTGTTGTCGGGGACGGCGTGTCGTTATATCGAGTTAAACTGAGTTATGATTGATGTTCCAAAGAGCCGATGTTAGGAAAATTAGAACTGTCGGTTAATGACTGTAGCGGTGTATCGAGGAACAGAGTTCGTCGTTTTTTGGTTGCTATATGGTGATGTCGTTGAAGTTTTATAATTGAACTAGCTTTTGCCCGTGACTCGGTCCGCGTGGAATTCGTTTATCGCTACTGCCTGGCAAACTGCCGCTCTCTGACTATCGCTTTGCAGAGTATTACGTCCATCCCTTGCTCCGTTATGATGTGAAAGATAAACAAACAGACGAATCGCATTTATAAAATAAGTAAACTAGCTACTATTAATTTCATTTTAATGAAATGTAATAATCATTGTTAATAAAATGTTTTAAGCAATGTTTTCGGAAACTATAAGTACTACGAGAAATTACAATTACTGTCATCTTTTTCATCAACATGGTCCTAGAAGCGTATAATGAACAAAGGGACTACATTTCATTATACGCTTCTAGGAACATCTAGGACTTCAACAAATCGCGATTGTATTTTCTCTTCAATTAAATTAAAATAATGGACTTTTAAATGTGAATTTCGTTCATCACCATAATTTCGATGCCAAAAATGTTCATTTACCGCTTCAGGAACGGCTTCCTTTTTTATATTTCGGCGTGCTTTACGCATTTAAAGTTGAAAAAGGAATGTATTGTTTTATGGTGGCCGGCGCATGTAGCTCGACTCTTCGTACGAAATTTCTTTCATCAAATAATCTCGCCCGGAGCTACATGTAGGTAAAGGATTTATAAATTGGTTAAGGCTGACCATACATCGAGCGATAAAATGATTCTAAAGAATAACATCAGATAGAAAAATAAGACTGGAGTAGTCTAATATAAACCTTGTATTAAAATAAGGTTTTTCCACCAGTTTCTTTTCGAATATAAGATATACAACGTGTCCTTGGTAGTTGGACATAAAATAACCCGTAAAATAGTACTTCTCAAAAATGCTATAAAATGGTTGAATTTTTTGTTTTTAAAGATAAACAAAGATCTATATTTTCTAACAAATTTGATATCAATTAAACGAAAACAAATTGTAACACACTGTATCAATCTCTCATAATGGCTACAAGAAGGCACATTAATTGACAGGAACCTATGCAACACACGTGACAGTGATGTTGTATGATGGATTTTTTGCCGAATTTACAAAATGATACACATCGTCAAGCAGTTCCATATAAAATAAAAGGTATGTAAAATTTAAAGAAGGGTCAAATGGGTAGTAAGCCACAATTTGGGCTTAAAATCCCGGGATTTTCGTGACTGGTTTTGGATGAAAAATCACGAAAACCCCGGGACTGTCCCATACAATAAGTACCGGATATGCAAGCCGTAGTCACAATTAACTGATGATTTGATATTGATAAATAAAGGTTTATTACTCACGCGCTGTTACTGTGAGTGTTCGGCTTTACTATACTTATTCATACACATTATGTTGTTGCGACCGTATTCATGTTATAGCGATGCGTTTATATGCAGTTCGACACCGCGCTGTGATGATTACCCTTACTTTCTTAAAGCGCAGATTCCAACTTTTTGCATTTTATAGCGTTCAATTTTGTGGACTAATAGCGTGATCGCTACGAGCAAGGGATGCCGTGCGGTCGACTTAATATTAATATTCAGTGGTTTATTAGCTCAATCCTTGCCTTTTGCGATTCGATATGCGATTTAAATATTTAAAATTCCGAGATTCAAAAAAGATAAGTTTTGAGGGTAAAGTTGTTTTAATAAAACATGTTTACCTCTAAATATGAATTCAATCTGCGCGTTCTTACAAATGTAAAAATATAAACTATCCCACGGTGGTTTAGAAAACTTGGCATATTTACTCCACCGACAAGATACCCTGAGTGATTGCGAAACCTCAATATCACGCTAGTAAAAACTATGACATGTATGAAAAGTTCCATCGTGATCGATGACACAATGTGACACTTTCTTGTCCTGCATCTACTTTAATCGATTAATCCATCAATGACCGGAACTGTAAAAACTGCACTTTGTGCAATCCAAGAACGTATTCTCAAGTGAACCACACAAAGAGCACTCGACTTTATAATGTTCCCAACAATGTTGTACCTGACAGAAAAGTCGCAAGCGATCATGATTCTTATGCTTTTGACAGATAAGTCGCAGGTTGCTCATCGCCTGATCTTTGTTACGCCTTTATGTTTAGGCTTCTTTGGGAAGCGTTGTAAAAAAATTCTATTACACTCGCGAGTCGTAAAAGTGTCACGAGACAATAAGAGATCAATCATTCAGTAGACGAGGTCTCCAGTAGTGATTCAACGTGAAAAATATCAGAGGGCTGACCCACTTCCAGAGATTTGCATTCAGGCGGAATACTCGGGTAATTTATCATCCTTCACGTGCCAGCAAAAAAGTTTGCCAAGTACGTGTGTATTTTAGAGCAAACGTGGGTTCCGTCATTAACTATTCTGATGATAGCCAATGTTTTAGGTCCATAACTATATATCAATTTGTGATACTATCTTTGGAAGTCTGATATTAGCTTGTTAGATGCATAGCATTTAATTTATAAAAATATCTACTACATTCAGAATGTGAAATAAATATAATCGACGCTAATATTAATTTTACTACATTCTTCCTGTGCCCGGCATGCGTTGCAATGCAAACTTCCCTTGCGCGCACAACACCTCACCAAAATTTCATTACTAACTTCAACCCCCTCTTTTATTTCCAGTTTTATTTCAAAAAAAATCTATAGCCTCTGTCCTGTCTGAAGTTACCCTTAATATAATAACGAAAACCGCATTGAAATCCTTGCAGTAGTTTTAAAGTTTTTATCGGGCACATATAATCAGACAAACGGACAAACTGACAAATATATATAATAATTTTTCCCTTTCCTGAAGCCCCCTACAGCATTTTTTCATTGTTAATCTTTAATGTACAGAATTTTTCCACTTCAAGTTTTATTGAGTATACGAGTATGTATGAATCTTGGCAAAATCAATATATTTCATTCTTCTGAACGCTATTTATTTAATCAATAAATCATTTTTGATTATATATACATACAATTTATACCCTCACATTCTATAAAGAACATCGTATATCGTATCTTGATATAAATAGTCATTTAAATCGGAATTTAATATTAAGATTTGCTTATAAAATATATTAAATGACTATCCTCTTATTATGTAAATAAGATTCAAATGCCTCTACAGATCCCATGCAATTTTTGCTATCGTTTAATATCGATTAGCATACGTCAATGTATCGGATTTGGCCGTGAGATCATTAAATATGATTATCATATTTTAAAACGGAGAATTTTTAAATTATTGCTGACAAAGGTTATAAGCCAAGCATTCATATTGAGATTTTATTTACCGTGGATACTGAAATAATATTCCTACTTGTCAAACACATAGTGGATTATCGAATCTATTGCGTAAATTAAGTTATAAATTATACTTTACGTTTGTATCCGTCATACTTTTCGTTCGACACAGGAAATTGTTTTTTTAACTCAAGGCACTCTAAATCAATAAACTAACTTGCTTATAGGATAGTTATTGACAAATAGCAGAAATGCGCTAATCTATATATATATATAAAAGAAGAAGCTGACTGACTGACTCATAGGGTGTCATATCAACGCACAGCCAAAACTACTGGAGCTAGAAGTCTGAAATTTGGTATAGGTATTCTTTAGCTAATGTAGGCGCCCGCTAAGAAAGGATTTTACGAAAATCCATCCCTAAAGGGGTGAAAAAGGAGTTAACAATTTGTATGGAAATCCGTCATTTTTTAGCTTATTAACATGAAAATGAGAATTCAGGCTTCTGAATAAAAACAAAGGCGCACTGCAAAAGATTTTGAAAAAATCGACCCCTGTAGGGGTGAAAATTTAGTAAATTGATTTTGTGGTAGTTTTGAAATTCCATCCCATAAGGGGCAAATTTTATATGGAAAATACCGCGGGCGAAGCTGTGGAGGGTTCTCTAGTAACAAATAAAACCGTTGCTGCAGTGAAGCAATGTCCATAAGTTATGATACGCCAAAAATATGTCATCGTCAGTATAATAAGCCGATACAATAGCTGGAATTCAGACAGAGATTCGCGTATACATAATTCATGAAATATGTTTTTATTAATTAATAAAGTGACCGCCTTTATAACAATCAGATATCCACGTGGTAAAAAGTCATATCAGCAGAAAGGTTGCCATATGTCTCAATTCCTTAAATTCATATTTTTTATTATTATGTTTGTTTGATCCGAATTCTAAACAAACTTGAGATAATACTGCGAATTTAATAATTGAAGCATTTATCTTGGGATTATTAGAAAAACACGATGGTATGCCTTTGAGAGCATTTGTAGCCGAGGGCTCACCTCAGTATCGAATATTTAGTCTTGATTTGTGTTATTGCACATGTCCCACAGTTTGATATCGTCGAAAATAATACGTACAATTAATGCGACAGAATATTAAAAGTATAGTTTCTTTTGCATTTATTTCATAAAAACATACGCCATTTTTGCCATATTTAGTTATTATTAAAAAAAAATATTACACTGTCATTTTATACCTACTGGTACTAGATACTGATAGTACGTCGTGGAATGAATGCATGAATGATAATCAACTTCATAATATTTTTCAAAGAATGTTCCCGTACAAAATTGTATCTAGTTTCTCGGAAAATAATTATTTAATGCAATGTTCTTGCTGATTCACATTTGAGATTGGCAGTGTGGTTTATTATTTACGTGCTTGTTAGCGAGCAACAACATGACCGCTCAGATTTATAAGACAAATCATATTTAGTCGTTTCTTTCAACCTGCATTAAAAGGTGTATTAGGTTTATAAGAATATACTTATAGCGTAAATTTAGCCTATTAAAAATACAGCTACGTAAAAATAAACCAGTATGGAGTAAAATATGCCAAAAGAAAGGAATTAAAAAAATAAATTACTTCTTTCTTTTACAGGATTAAACCTAAACTTGACAGTAACCAATTATGTGTTATTACCCTTAATTTTAATTATTGTCATACATACATACATATTATCACGCCCGAAATCCCTAATGGGGTGGGCAGAGCTACAAAACTACTTGTGGCCACGTTTGATTAATTAGTCCTAAGATGGTATGATGAACAGTATGGTGACAGGTGATCAGCCCATCGCCCATACAGATGGTCCACCATGTTGGAGAGGACCCGTCCCTTAGTCGACTTTTACGACATGCCAGGATGATAAGCATCTGCACGCATTCTATGCTATTTCTTCACTCCCAGTGCAGCAGAGGAGAATTATTGTCAACTAGTACTTATTGACATATTAATGATCATAGCCAAAAGGACTGCTAAAACATTGATACCAGCTTATGTAATAAAATTTTATTTTTAATGATAAATCAAATATAATAAAAGCCTAGACCTCATTTGAAAAGTAATAATCCACAAATAGTAAATAGTTCAAAACAACTAGCCTATTCTGAAGCTAGAACCGAAGAGACATTCTCCTACAAGTTACTTTCTCCAATTAGTTCATGATAAGAGTAGCAATACTCTACTCCTGGCGCAAATCTCATTATGGGTGCCTCCGGTTCCTATTATCCCCCTCCGGCCCCGCCCGCGCCCGCTGTTCGCGGTCCTGGCGGCGTGGACTCGAGCCCTGTCCCATTCCCTACTCCACCGCGCGCTAACACTCCTAAATGACATCCTGCTGAGTGACAGCAGTCTGGATACTTTTTATAGCCCTTTTTTTCGGTTTTATAGCATCAACCAGAAGGTATCTTGAAGCTAGGGTAATTCAAAGTTCTGTCCTAACTTTGGTTTTATACTGTATTGACAGTATATTGGGGTCGAATTCGAAATGGTGAATACTTCATTTAAAAATTCCTAAACTTAAAACAAGAAACGTCAAACTCGATTACGGATAGCACAGACATGTCAAAGTCAAGTCTGACGTTTCTTATATTAAATTTATTGACTTTTAAAATCGAATACACATTCGTATTAGCCTCACTGTTCATTGTAAACTTATAAATAAATACATAAAAGCTCGAGATAACGAATTGCATTGAACCAATCTGATAAAGGCTATCTCGTCCCCTTGTGTCTGTTTAATACTTAGCGGTAAATACGTGAACCCAGATAGATCAGGATATCATGAGAAATCTTATTTTATTGTTAAGAGCTATTCTTTAACATTTCTAATACGTATTTGATCCATTCGTATTGGATCTAACTGTGCGCCTTTTAATACCTCAACAGCCTTTGTGCCTTAACTTCGGACGTGATAGAAATTCTTTAGTACATTGTGAAATTAATTGTTCGCCGCTGGTGACCATATATACAGGGCTTTCTAACCGGGTCAGGCGATGCATGCTCTTGATAGTACTAGTTACTGCATAAAGAAACTTAATCAGTTGGAAGATTATAACACCATTTCCTTAACCTGTTTAGCACTTTTATAAAGCATTTTTTATAGAATATGTAGAATAGAATTAATTTATTTGGTACTTAACAACGACTTATTCTACTTTGTGTAAACATTAAAAGTTGTAACCTGTCCTTCAAATATAACTCGAGTTTTATAAGCAAACGATACAAGACCTACAGTTCAAAAGTGTCGAAAATGCTCTTATACAAAACCAGTTTTTATGTTTGTTCTATAATCAAAACAAAACACCTTTGTTATAAATAAGTCTGTGCGTTTTGAAAACACTTTATCTACTCACTTGCCATTGCCGGCAAAAAATCGTATGTACTTACAAATTTCGTAAACTCATAACACTTTATGATTGTCATAAGGTAAACTCGTGGTAATATAACAACATCTGGTAGAGATGGTAAAATAACGGTTAAGCTGAGATTTCGTGTTTTATGTCCTGGAGTATGAGAAAGTTAGTTAGCGTTATTACTTGTTTTAGATGCAAATCTACAGTGACATGTTTATAAATTTTGCGAAGCAATTCGTGAAGCGTGGGATTTTTTGTTTTTAAACGTTCCAGAACTTTTTGAACCGTGAGCCACGAATTCAAACTTTTTAAGTTAATTTCTTGAATTTTCCTTTTTAAGTAGGTACTTTACCCAGTAAAAAAATGTCACGTACTCTAAAATCATACATTTCTTAAATACGAGTACTAACGACAAGACTATTAAGGCGCAGTTTATGTAGCCATCCAAACTCACTACCCTAATTTCTCTTAAACTAATTAGGATACAAAAGAAGGAGCGCGTAACAGCTGATTACAATATTTCACACTTGCACAGCGTGCGTCTCCAACCCGACATCACTATCTGCGCCATTGTTTTCTTTGTCAACTGCGTCGCCTTAAGCGCTTGGTTTATGATCATCTTCTACACCAGCGGATTTATCTTGATGATCTTTGCTCATTCCATGAGTTAGGTGGTTTATGTTAATTAAACTTTAGAATCGCGCACTTATTTCATTTAATTGGATAGAATCGTGCTACCATTTTTATTTTAAATAAATTGTCTTGAATGTAGTGCTCGAATGAATTTGATTACATTAAGGTACTGCAGGTAATTACTTAATGTCAAATGAGCAAATTGCACTTCCTATAAGAGTAAATTTACCAGCTCTGGGCGCTGACTTTCTAATTATTACTATATACGTATAAATAAAGTGCGAGACTAATCCAGCCGAACAAGTTCAGTTAACTTCAACACTATCCAGCAGGCTTAAAAGGTATTAAATTGAAAATCACCAGACACCTTTTAACACAAAACATCAAAGTAATGAAAACAGCGCCGTATCTACAGTTAACAAATTAATATACAAAACTAAGTCCGGTGAGCTAAAAATACA
Organism: Tortricodes alternella; assembly: GCA_947859335.1. Classification (NCBI taxonomy): domain Eukaryota; kingdom Metazoa; phylum Arthropoda; class Insecta; order Lepidoptera; family Tortricidae; genus Tortricodes; species Tortricodes alternella. The sequence continues at coordinate 6,352,598 of OX401981.1, forward strand.
AGAATCAAAGGGGCTGAGTGGGCAAAACGAAGATCATTCTATTTATGTTAATGTCACGGGCGTGAGGAAGCGTTTAAATCCAGTCATTAATTATTGTCAAAGCTAAGACAAAATAGATAATACATTCTCTATTTGTTGCCCTCTCTATACTCCTTAAAGAGCAAGACGAAAGAAATAACAAGGAAATAAGTATACTCGAAGAGGAACAGATTGATGATAGACTTGCTGTAAAAAAACGTGTCCTTAAATTAAGGATGGTTTCTTTAAAGCCATTCCCAAATGAGTTTTGGGAAATGACGTAACACTCTCATAAGTAACAAAGGATGAAGGGACATTAAATAGCATTTTGTCAAGTTTCATAATTTATTGTCCGTACGTCGTATACAGATGGGCTGGGAATTCTATTTACGGGTTTTATGACGCCTTAAAAAGAATGCGTCTTAATTACATTTATAAAATTTCTTATTATGTTGAGATTTATTGATGGACCTGCCTTGTATATTTATAATTGTTTTTGTAGTGGCACGAACATACGAATCGAGAATATTTCATCAACATCATGCACTGTTGCCGCGCATTATTACAAGCACAAGTCATCGGCAATAATTATCGTTCCTCCGAATCAATACTCCAAAGTACAATACTCGCACCTTTCTTAACAGAATATCATGTTCTTCTTACCGCCTATATAAATGAACAAAATTAACCGGGAGGATGGAACCATTTCTTTTACGATTTGTAATTAATGATGAGATGCTTCGATTTAATACAAGTACGAGACGACGTCGTGCATAAAAATAAAAGTCATTTCATTAACTACGTATAGATTTATAGAAATTAAATAGGGTGTTTTCAAGAAGTTTCAAAACGTTTCATTCTATGTAAAAGGTTTGTTGAAATAAAATAAAAATAAAATTCGAAACAGATTCATATCGACATAAACTTAATCAATGTTGGAAGGCGGTAGTTTCCTTGTAAATTAACAGTAATCAATTAAAAATAAGTTATGGCTTCTCGTTTATTCGAATTGAGGTCGAAAAGAAGATGCTTTTTGTTTTATCGTCTATGTTAAATAAATGAAACTAGTTCAGTTTTATTAATGTTGTCAGAATTGAGATGCACGGACTTTATTTTAGATTAATTTTGGGGTACGTTAGAAACAGCTATATCTGTACAATACAATACAATTCTCTTTATTAGTTCTGGGCTCAGTTCTGTAGCAGTTTATATGCATAATATTATTAAAGACATACCTCGGTGATTAACCAAAACAAAATTCCTATTAACTCAAGATTATCCAGTGATTAAGTGGTAAAGGAATGAAACAAAAAAGTCAATAACGACACTTACTTACTTACTCGGCAAGTTCGCAATAAATCTTTCTCATTCTATACAGTCACAATCTCGTCCAGTGTGTCCACATAAATTATAGGCAAGTGTTAAATTAAGTTAAACATCCACATACAGTTATAATGATTGGAATACTTTACACGGAATTAAAATGTACCAAGTTTGGAATACAAAAGAATAACAGTTCTTCATCTTTGTCTTGTTATTCATTGGATATATTTTATTATTTTTCATATTGGAATAAAAATGGAAGGGCTAGAAATAAACAAATTATTACAAATATCAACCAAGCGACTTATTTCATACAGAGCTTACAAAGTTGTTTGCTAAAATCAAACAAAGCTGTTATTTATTTTCAAATAAGTCTCTGTAAAATTTTAGCTAAGCTAAATTGGTACTTTGCTGTCATTTCATTTTTTCCGTGTATTTCAGTTAGTTTATTTGATAAATAGAAGACAATAACAAATCTATTTAGTAAAAAAGTTACAGATATTTCTTCGCAAAGTATTATTATTTGCAGTTAATACAACCAAGCTCTGAGGGCATGTGATTATGTCATTCGACTAACCGTAAACTCGTGTGTATTGCACTGAATCGTGTCCGCACACAGATGGTGTTTTACTGCGGGTGGTTAGCAAGGAAAAAAAAGCAAAAACATTACTGAGCATCTAATAACGCAGCTTGTACTGCCCCGACCTCACATCTGCTGTTTTTGTGAACCCAAGCAGAGTGAGCACTAATTAATTTGAGCTACCACGCACCATTGTTAATTGATTCTTCATACTTATTCGTGGGCAAAAACAAGTCAATTATCAGCGTAAAAAAGACTACCACAACGTTTTCTTTACGTAACTTACATAATATTTTGTTGTTGTATGTTTAATTCTTTATTCTTATTGCTTAAAACAACAGTAACGAAATATCGTATTAAAAAGGTGGAATTATATCGAAGATTAGACAGAATATGAGTTAAGAATAAATTATTTCCTCTCGTGGCTAAGTGGTCAGCTCACAATAAATGAGACATAATAGATGGCATATCTCTTTGTGCTCCACTGAATGAACCGTCTTATAATATTATTTCCATAAGAGACGCCCAGTTTGCCTTTGAAGTTTAAATGTTTAAGTCTAAAAGAAATAAGCTTGTATTTTAATTACCTGGAACTTGGAAATTATTAGGAAAATATTTGGATAGTTTTCTTGAGAACAGAAGTCAAGGAGACTTCTGTTCTCAAGAAAAGTTATACATTTTCTTGGCTGTTTCTTTATTGAATACATTATTAATAACATAGGTAACGAAAAACTGCTTACTCTGGATGACTGCGAGCGAGGGACGGGGCGAACGTCATCGACAGACGAGTGATTTATGAACCCGAATTCTTGGGGCGATCGTCTGAGGACACGTTGCTTCCATTTTTTGCGTTGAATGCGGCAACTTTGAGAGCATTTAACGCTGATTATACTGTAAAATTACCGAAGCAACGGCCTTTGTGACAGATGCGGCTCCGAATAATAACATTACACACGCACCGCTATCGTAGGTAGCACCGTCATGCGGCAGATCCTTTTAGAAAACGAAATCCACTTACATCACAAAGAATACAATAGAGATCTTTGGCAAATTGTAAAATATACACCTAATTATTTGCATTGAAGTGTGACAGAGCGTTAAGGATTTCCTATTTCGTAGACGTATTGAAGGCGGTCCTTGAGGCTTATGAAAACAAGATACAATACGAAAGGTCGGCCATCGGTGTTTTGGATATTATGATAGGTGTAGTTGAATACTTCACGTATGGCGGTATTATTGTTGGCTTCTCTGACCTGGGCAGGAAAGAGGTCGAGGAATTTTTAATATTTTTCATATCTAAGTAGTATTAATTATGTAGTAGGAAAAAACTATTGAAATAGCACTTAAGAAAGGAGAGTCCGAACTTACCATATACCTAATATTAGTGTTCACTTTTGAATACCAATAAATATTAAGTAAGCCAGACGGATCTAAGACAGTTAAAAACTGGAAGTCTGCGTTTGCACCTTTACTTTTTAGAAGGCGGATCCTAATACGTCATCAAAATAAAGGAGCCGATACAACGTAGCCAATTATGAACACACCTATTTTAACAGCTAGAGAGGTAGTTAATATTATGAAATATTAGTAACAAAAGACGGTGAGCTCTCTCAAGATTTTTTCATGCTTATATTTTGATGGAATTTTATGAATTTCGATATGAATGGGCTCTCCGCCCCGTTCGCGCGGAGGGTCGATTGTTTTGTCAGCGCAACACCTGGATGCAAACAAAGTGCGCGCGCGCCAGTAACCGTTGCTAAATCAAGATGGCGACTACGGCCAGGCTAAATACGCTTGATTTTATCTGAATTTTTCGCTCATTATACATATTCGATCTGATAATCTTAAAATCGAGCGTATTAAAATTTCTTTAATTCTTTGTGATATTTATTTGCAAAGAATCGTTTTGAGAAACAAATTAACTCGATAAGAGAGAGCGTTTTCATACCCGCTTTTAAGGTAACCACAGCTCAACCCTTTAAAAGAAAGTGAAATTTTGAATAACCATTGTACATTAAGGAGTTCCGTAATAAAATCGTCCGCCAGGTGCTTTCAGTTTCAATGGCCGCTCGGTAAGAGATGTTTGAAAGCTGTTAATATAAAACCTTTGCTCCTGATTGACTAGGAAAAAATATTAATTACGGTGGCTATTTAACTTTTAATTTTTTTGTGTGAATTAGAATTGAGTAATTTTAGTTGTTTACCACAATAAATATACTTTTTAGCTTACTGCAGACAGCTTTTGATTATTTGCATTTATATCAACCTTAACACGCTCAGCAAAAGTACGGTTGTGCTAGCGATCATAGCTGGGCACAATACCGTTAATCAGTGAATCGTTAATTAACAAAGTTAACATTTCGAGTAACCGATTAACTTTAATAATTGATCAGGGTCTAATTATCTTCCGTTAAAACAATTACCGTCCTCCTCTGCTGCACTGGGAGTGAAGAAATAGCATAGAATGCGTGCAGATGCTTATCATCCTGGCATGTCGTAAAAGTCGACTAAGGGACGGGTCCTCTCCAACATGGTGGACTATCTGTATGGGCGATGGGCTGATCACCTGTCACAATACGGTTCATCATACCATCTTAGGACTAATTAATCGAACGTGGCCACAAGTAGTCTTGTGGCTCTGCCCACCCCATTAGGGATTTCGGGCGTGATAATATGTATGTATGTATGTAAAACAATTAATGATCGTTAATCATTAATTAAGTACATACTTATTTGCCAAAAGGACACCGAAACGCGCCGCGAAAAACACGTTCTCACAAGTAGCTATGTTCAGGCCGGTCGGCATTTATCGCGCGCAGCGGCCCTAACATGCATGCCACAAAGATAAATTAGAACCGTTTATCTCTAAGACTATCTCTTTCGTCGGCACCAGTATGAGAGAGACGCACTTAGAGATAAACGGTTCTAATTTATCTTTGTGCCATGCATGTTAGGGCCGCCGACCCTTCTTTTTTAAATTTTTCATGTCCTGCCTAAACTTTCATAGCCAATACCATTTTTTTTTATAAGTAGTACGACATACAAAATGCAATTTCTAAAACGAGTTAACGAGTAACAATTAACGTGAACTTTCGTTGTAACTATGTAACGCTTTAACGTTTAACGAAGTTAACTCTTTTAGTAACGGATCAGCAATGAACGAAGTTAACTATTTGATAAACAGTGCCCAGCTATGCTCACGATAAAGCCATTATTTGTTCCCCAATCTTAACAATTTTTGCCAAAAATCGTACTTACTGACTTTATCGATAGCACAGCAGAATATTAAAGAACACATTAATTAGTATTGGCTTTATATGGAAAAGAACTTCTAAAGGTTTGACTACAAGCTCATTTCACATTATCCTTAAATCTATCTTCGTTATTTAATTCTAATAACAAATTCTAATCTTAATTTAGGATCACCTGTTAAAGTAATCTAATTTTCGAAGTGAAAACAATGTAAGTAGATTTACATATAAAATTTGCATTTTTATGTGAGTTAATACTATAAATCGTGTACCCAATTAATTTGGTGTCATTTGTACATACTTTATCACAACTTAATTCCTATGTTTTTGTCCTCAACTCGTTTGTAGAGGTTCCAGTATATTAATTATGGTGCTGTGCGGTACTTGGATGAGAATGGCTGATGTTACGAGTACAATGTACCACAATTAAAAGAGTATTCAATAAAATAGAATATCTGCAACAAGAAAACATTTAGACAAATCGATATTTTTGACTGGTAAGGACACAATCATAGTCATATAATGGGCCCAATTCGAAACGCTGTCGCCTAAATTTAAAACACCATAACCTTAAAACAAGAAACGTCAAATTAATTTAAGTTTTGACGTTTCTTAATTCATGTTTAGCTACTTTTTAAATTTAGCGAACATTTTCGAATTGGCACAATTGAACTATAAGAGTTCCTTTTTCAAAAATTTTATACAAAATATCCACTTGAGAACATGTTAATCATTCATTATCTGACAGTAGCGCTGTAGAACTAGTTAATTAATAGTGATTTAAGTAGTTAGTTTTAATGATACTTAAGTTGGCTCTATAACACAGCTCAAAATATACTTCTTCAACCTGTTTTTTTAAACTATAACACCTGTAAACATTTTAACAAGAAGACTTTGGGAGTATTCATAAAATTAGCATCAGACATCACTTAAGGTCGGTCCGTCTGATTTACTAACTATTTATTATAATCGTTCTAATTTACATAATTTTCTTATTAGAAATGAAGTAAATTATTACCGGTGCTCTGTTTTAGCGGCATCGTAAATTCTCCACCAGCGTCCAGTTAGTTTCGACGATACGTTTTTAATTAAATCTTGGTTCGTTAGTTTCGTTGGAATGCGTTCGGAAATCTAACTGACGGTTTTATTGGTTGTTTTGACTGCAATGCTTCTGTAATGTTACTGATGCTTAGCAACGAACACAAAATCGATGTTTTTTAGAATGAAAATCGAGGGCGATCTAGCACACAGCACTTTTTGCAAATGTGAATTTTGCATTTCCATTTATAAATATAGAAACTAAAAAGGAACTATTTAATTAAAAGCTAAAGTAGTAGCCAAACTAAACTGTCTTATAGGTTAAGTTAGTTTATTTATCTACACCCATATCATAAAACCTCCATAATGTAATCAAAAACCGTAGGAAATGACCACCATTATGACAACCTGTACTGTAATGTTATTACAGTATCGATTTTAGTATTGAGCTACAGGCCGGCGCGCCGCCGTCGCCGCAGCCGGCGGGGCCCCATCGTCGCCGCAGCCGGCGGGGCCCCATCGTCGCCGCAGCCGGCGGGGCCCCATCGTCGCCGTGTCGCCGTTTATAATACAGGTGTAGATAAAGTTATGTATGCAACTGCATAATTTCGCCTTGAAACACACGTGCGATCTTATTATAAAACTCGCAAAGCTCGTTTCATAAAACCGCACTAGTGTTTTAACGCCTATCATTATGAAACCGTTGCATAAACTACTATTATCGCATCGTCCTGAAGTATAATTTCCTTACTCATATCATGTACGTGCTTTTGCTAACATACGTGCATTTCCTTGAAGTAAACAAAATTGCTTTAAATGAATGTCGTCTGCTTATTGAATAGAAATAGCTCTCTATATTATGTAACTTAACTTACTGCATAACCTCAGGATTTAAATAAAATTTTACTAAAGTTCGAGGTTATTCCTCAATTATAAATATATTTTTTACATAAAATCATGTGTTAACATTGATGACGATCGGTCGTTATGTGAATGAATGCAGCCTAGTTTTGTTTTAATTATGAGAATCTTTAGAATTTCTAATTGCCTACCAAACCAATTATGTCTAAATTGATATTGAAATATCAATTGATTGCATATTATTGGTTTCCATTATAAGTTTCAATGAAACTTGAAACAACGGTCAATGAATCGTACGCAAAATAAAGTTTACAAATAGAAGGTCCACTGTCAGGAAACAGTCAATATCAGCACAAGTTTTAGGTCGTCATCAGGGCTTTGTCCCAGTTTATGACCCCTGGGTCCCAACGTATAGGTTCATAATTATAGAATGATTTACCATGCATAAAAAATATTAACTTTTAGTGGATACCTACCGTACACCTGTGTCAACAACGCGATAGGGATCTATATGCAACGTGAACCTGCAAAAAGACCTCCAGTTATATGAGGACTGGCACGACCTGACCTCAGGCGACGAGATTCTAGGAACGGTCCAAATATAGAAATATGTAAGTACGCCCCGTCACGCAATAACGGCCGTGGCAAACATGTTGAAAACACACAGATATCGACAAGTATTCTGTATAAGTAGCGAATCCCCACTAGCGATATGGTAATTTCTTAGGGTTCCGTAGTCAGACGGCAAAAACGGAACCCTTATAGATTCATCATGTCCGTCTGTCTGTCTATCTGTCCGTCCGTCTGTCTGTCGTAGGTATGTCGGAGGCATTTTACTCCGACACTATTGGGGCTACAAAGTTGAAATTTACCTAACTCGTATGTCTTCTGTGCTGCTTCCGACCGGCCCTTTTGGAAATCGATGAGGGAGGCCTATGTCCTGTAGTAGCTATCCTATGACTGAAATGATGAAAGAATCTAGCTTCTAACAGTTAATAAATACTTACCATCAAATAAAATTGTTGAAACAAAATTCATGAACGAGCTTCTGAGAAATAGGCTATTTTATATAGCCAGAATATTTTGATCTCTGTTTCCTTACAACCTTTATAATATAAAAGGGATACAATTTGTTGGTGGATCGGAATAATTTACACTGACTTTGACGAAATACGACGATGTACTGACATCGTCGTATTTCGTCAAAGTCAGTGTAAATTATTCCAATTATAAAAATCAAATTCCAAAATCTCTAATTAAAAGTGGCCTAGTGCGTGTCGTACAACGCACAGTGTAGGATTCCGTAGCTTGTAGGATTTTCTAGTTAGTATTTCACCTCCACTGGCACTGATATAATTGGGTACTCTTTATATATGTATATAGGTCAGTACCTATATTACCGGCTAGCTAATATTTTCTTCTAAGATAACAGCGTCAATTCTCTTATCACCAGAATTGATTTAATAAAAAAACCGGCCAATTGCGAGTCGGACTCGCGCACGAAGGGTTCCGTACCATTATCTATAATCAAGCAAAAGAAAAAGTTTACGATTGTTGTATGGGAGCCCACCTTAATTTAATTTAATTTTATTTGAATTCGTTATTTTTAAAGTGAATATATAACTAAATATTCTGTAAATATTTCAAGCGTCTACCCGTTGCCGTTATCAATAACGAGCAAAACGAGCAAAAAAAACTGGACAAATGCGAGTTAAACTCGCGTGGAGAGGGTTCCGTTCCGTACAAGATTATCTGAAATTTACTACGTTTCTTGAAATACCATAGACTTCTTACAGGTTTTCCTGTAATCTATAGGTAAAGAACTATTTTATGTATTTTTTTTTTCAAAATTATAGCTCTAGTAGCTTTAGAAATAAGGGGGGGGGGATGGTCAATTTTCGCCTATTTTCCTAAATAACTTCTAAACTATATTATTTGAAATTCAAAAGAAAATATATTTAAGATTCCCACAATAATTCCTTTCATTTGATATGTCACACGATATAGGTAGCAAAACTTTTTCTTTTAATTTTCTAATTTACCCCCCAAAAGTGTTTAAAATTTATATATTTACGTCACGCATCCGTGTTGCGGTCACCGACTTACATATGTATACCAAATTTCAACTTAATTGGTCCAGTAGTTTCTGAGCAAATTGGCTGTGACAGACGGACAGACAGACAGACAGACAGACAGACACACGAGTGATCCTATAAGGGTTTCGTTTTTCCTTTTGAGGTACGGAACCCTAAAAATCACGTTTATTGTATGGGAGCCCCCTTAAATATTTATTTTATTGTGTTTTAGTATTTGTTGTTATAGCGGCAACAGAAATACATCATCTGTGAAAATTTCAACTGTCTATCACGGTTCATGAGATACAGCCTGGTGACAGGCGGACAGACGGACAGCGGAGTCTTAGTAATAGGGTCCCGTTTTACCCTTTGGGTACGGAACCCTAAAATGATTAACGTACCTATACTTATTATTTAAGTACGTTTTCGTAAAGATTATACCTCTATTATATGGAAAATGTTTTTCTACTTGTCATTCCCACATGACCAGTAAACGAATGATAACCGTAGATCATATTCTTGTTCTATTTTTATCCAGCAGTATCAAAAATAAGGGATAGCTCGTAAAAGGTTTCCAACGTGAAGATTCCAAGCCAGTCACGTAAGAAAAGTGCTCAGCCACACGAGAGAAACCAAGATACCACCCTATAAATATTTAGCGTATTTTTCTCAGGTTATCCATAACAATGTCCGATACTAGTCGTATTTTATCTCATCACAGTACATTGCATTTTATAAAATAGTGCCCATATTCTTGGCTGTACCGCAGTTCTTTATCTAAGTTAGGAAAAAAACCCTTTTATCTACACCCATATCATAAAACCTCCATTGGTTAATCAAAAACCGTAGGAAATGACCACCATTTTGACAACCAATTAGGAAAAACCAGTGCTGCGATAAAGAAATAACATGACTTCTTTATCGTTTTTAGTAAAGAAATGAGATTAAATTTGGAACAGCTGTCAAAACTCAAGTGGGTCTCTATTCTAGTATCCATACATATTAAAACAGTTATTGATACGAAACGTCAATTCAGTATGTTTTTTTAATATAAACTGCACAATATTTGATCTCGAGTGACGTGAGAATAGAGACTTCATCCGTTTGTCTATGATTTTAAAAAAAAATAGTCTTGACGGAGGATCGAATCGGCGCCATGTTGGTGTTTTGCTGAACGAAAGTAGAATTGTTGTGGAATTGAATAGAAAAAGTTGTTTGTAATTTACATTTTAGTTGAAAATATGAATAGTAAGTAGTCTTCTCGGAGTGTGTGTGATGTGGAAATGCGCCGGATATCGGAAATATGCAGCCACGATTGCAACAAATAACTTGTTGCCAGAAAATATTGTTTCTGAACCCATCATGGAGGATTTATAATATGTGTGTAGATAAAGTTATGTATGCAACTCTGCATAATTTGGCCTTAAAACACACGTGTGATCTTATTATGAAACTCGCCTATCGGCTCGTTTCATGAAAACCGCACTAGTGTTTTAAGGCCTATCATTATGCAACCGTTGCATAAACTATTATTATTTGATCGTATGGCTAATGAAATGTCCAGAATAAGAATTATTATAAATCTAAGTTAAGGTCTATAAGCCACTTAGCAGCTTTGTCATTGAGGATGACCAGGTCTTCAGGAGGGTCACCGGCGTATTGCGTAAGGGGAAACTTGCATGATATGCTGCATGGACTGCACCTCGGCGCCGCAAAAAAACCCTTGAAAAGCAAGAATGAATGATTGGCTTTTGTTCGTTAATTACCTACCTATAGACACGTCAGATATGCTCTTATTTAATTAATTAATTAAATACATTGAAATCGGTGTCAAGTAAGATAGTATGATATGAGGAATGTTACAGACCTAATTTACTTATCACCGACTATGATATATTAAATTTGCAACGGGATTGAAAGAATATATTTATCGTACGACAAGTGTATTATAGTGTATATTAAGGCCATTTTGTGTTTTTCCTCACCAATGGTCACTCAAAGTGTTTTTCAATATTTAACTAAGGACGCAATCAAATTTAAAATCATAATGAATTCAATCATCATGCTATACTATGCGGGCAAACAGACGGACGCAAGATTGATCTAAAAAAACCGGCCAAGTGCGAGTGAAACCCGCGTGGAGAGGGTTCCGTTCCATACATGATTAACTGAAATTTCCTATGTTACTTTAAATACCATAGACTTATTATAGGTTTTCCTGTAATTTATAGGTAAAGAATTATTTGTTGTATTTTTTTCAAAATTTTAGGCCCGGTAATTTCAGAGATAAGGGGGGAATGGTCAATTTTCGCCTATTTTCCTAAATAACTTCCAAACCATGTATCTTAAAATTCCGAAAAAAACATATTTAAGATCCTCACAACAATCCCTTTCATTTGGTATGTCACATAATATAGTTTGCGTAACTCTTTTTTTTTTTTAAATTTGCTAATTTGCCCCCCAAAAGTGGGCCCCGTGTTCAAAATTAATTTATTTACGTTACGCATCCCTGTTACGGTCACCAATTTACATATGTATACCAAATTTCAAATCAATCGCTCCAGTAGTTTCGGAGCAAATTGGCTGTGACAGACGGACGAACAGACAGATAGACAGACAGACACACGAGTGATCGATAAGGGTTCCTTTTTTCCTTTTGAGATACGGAACCCTAAAAATTGGGTAAACATCAGTTGTGTGACTAAATCCATATACATTATAATTATTATTATAAACACAACAGCACCTGAGTCATCCTGTCTAGTTTTTCACTGCTTAAGTATTAGAAGGACTTTGATGGAATTTAGACAGTTTTTTACACAGTTATAAAATTCGAAAGGTTACTTTTTAATCACGGAAGCTTCCGAATACATTTCGATAAACTGTCTTTTAATCATTATTATCATTATACGCGTTATGTCGTTAGCAAAAGCTAGTATAAAAAAAACACGGGTGCGTAACGGTTGGTATAACAATTTTTGATATATTATTGGTCGATATAACGATTAAGGGGATTAATGCAGTACTGGTATAATCTGGAATACGTACTATTATTATAATAACCTCCCTATTTTGCGTCATGGCAGGTCTCTGTTAGGTGTGACGACGAGCGAAGCAAGTAGGACTGTTAGGAAGAATTGTGACCCTACCGAGATTTTTTTATAATACTATAAAGTCAAAGTCAAAGTCAAATATTTATTGCACTTCATGTTGTATATAAAAGATCTTAAATATAATGTATAGCTCCAACATGAACCCTGTGAGGGCACAGCAAATTAAAAATTAATTAAAATTAATAAAATATATGAATAGAAAATAAAAATAAGTCAAAATTTAGAGTTACAATTTGAATTCAAATTACTAAATTAAATCACAAAATTAAAAATACTATATACGTTCATTATATTAGGTACAAATTATACCAAACATGTATTATACTTACTGAACATTATACACCATGAAAATATCTACTTTGTTGTTATATCAAATGTTGTTATATCTAGTGAAAATATATCAAAAGTTGTTATACCGATTATTACACACCCTAAAAACACAATCACCATATTTCAAATTCCTTTTAATCTAAACCAAATTCGCTAATAATGAACCCAGATGACAGCTGGGTCTGTACTTGGGAGGCATTGCCTGATAATCTTCAATTACAGTACATATACGGTGAAATCTTTTTCATTTCGCACAGTAATACAAGGAATATGAAAGATATTTTCGTTTAAAATAATATTCAACCTATGAGAGTTATTACATATTTGGTTCACAAATACTCAAACGCTTTTGCTATTTGAATATATGTATTATTAAGATTAACGAGGGAAGAAAACATATTCAACTTACTGCAGGTATTAATCCGTCATATCATAACTATATGCGTTTATCAAGTTCACGGCATAACTGCATACAAGTTATCGGAAACAACAAGTTAGTTCGATAACCTCTACACCATTACATCTGTTCGGAGTCTTCGGCGACCCTTTCATCTCTATGAGCCAGTCGAGTCATTACGGAAAATAACAAAGAATCATTTGAAGAGAAGGGACAAGCTGTGGTCATTTAACATAATGCCTTATGTTTCAACCTACGCGCTTTGGCATGGTATACATTAGGTATAATATAATCATAAAATGGAAACAATCTGTACATTAAAAATAACAATAGAAAAATGCTATGAGGGGCTTCAGTATGATTGACAATATGATTGTACATCCCAATAGTTCTCTGATTTCATTTCTGTTTGTCTGTTTGTCGGTTTTCTGTTTTCTGATTGTATGTGCGCGATAAACTTTTAAATTACTAGACGGATTTCAATGTTGTTTTTTGATATTATATTAAGGACAACTTAAGCCAGGACATAGGCTATAGAAACTTTTAAAAATAAACCTGGAACGGGGTAAAAGAGGAGGTTGAAGTTAGTACAGGAAAAAATAACAATCTTCCGTAAATCCTTGAACTTATGCATTTAAATTTAATCATGTATCTACTAAATAAATGTTTATTTGATTCTTTGTTTGTTTGTTTTTTTTATTTTCATTTCCATGCGTTATTTTACCATGCATCCGATTAAGACGATACTTTGGTGAGAGGTTTTGCGTACCTACACCCGGGAAGGTTTATGTTATGATCCAATAAAAAAAACATGGTATTGCATGGCATGCCAGTCACAGCTATTTATTAATATGGCCGAAAATTAAGTAATTGGATGTTTTTTTTTGTTATGTAGGTATAATGTTTTCTACCATTCATTATGTACGGTCAGTAATATTTTAATGAAATATACAAACGAATTAATTGAAACTGACTTCTTTACCTTTCATTGCTGATATTTGGTGCAATTTCAACACATGTATTTTGGTGTACTATTTATTCTCTTTTGTGTATTGCAGGTTTATCCTGTTAACCGTAAAATATTGTCTGTAATAAAGATTAAATAAATACCATGAGCACGTTTTTAAACTTAGGCAATATCTAGGAATGGGCGCATACTTCTGAAATAATCTGTGGTCGACTCGTCCCACAAGCACGATCATGCGCACGCGATACTCCAAAATTTGTTCCGGCAACGGACATTGTTAGTGTAGGTAGATAATTCCCACAATAAAATCAAAAACCTTGTAGATTTTTAGAAAAGCAATAAATAATATAACATTTAAAAGATTATTTGTGCTTATTAATTCATATTATACGGCCTCTTAGAGCTCTTGACGTGGTGACAAAAGGGAGGTCTCCGGACGACCACAAAAGTCAATGGATCGGAGCGAACTGAATATAATAAATTACTATGGCTATCCTCAAAGATGCGTACGTACGTATACGTGAGGGTTTTGTTCCTTTTCTCTCGACCGCGTTTATTTGTGTACTGGGACAATTTATCTTGCAACACGAGCGGAGTATGAATGAGTGAGCTTACGGTTATCGAACGTATGGAATTGTCACTCGTGAAACGGGAAAGAAAGAAAGGCCTTTTTAATAAAGCTTTTGCGCAACATTCTCGAAATGAATGGTCTCGTGTCGTTTGAAGAGAAATAAAACATGCATTTAAACGTAGCTGAGTAATACAAAGTATTACTTTATATATCTAACTGCTTTTTTTTAACAGAGTTGTTCTTAATGGTGATAATGACATTGTTATTGCAACGGATAAATAAATTATTATAAGCAATTTATAGAGAGAGAAAAGGAACAAAACCCTCACGTATACGTACGCACGCATCTTTGAGGATAGCCATAGTAATTTATTATAATTGCTAATAAATTTAAAAAGCTATTAGTGAAAGCCTAATATTGTACCATTGTCATTTTTCTGTTGCTGTTTAAAGTATCACCATTATACGCACTCATTTGAATCCATACAAATCATTAAAAATTATAATAATAATGAATATCTTGGGTACTAACACATATCGATTATAGTCCCGAAACTAGGATTCCCTGTATACGTACTAGACAGCGATATGAATACTTATAAAGATAAATATCCATATACATATAAAAACTAATTATTCCTTTACTTGGATACAAACGTTTGTGCTCATCACACAAAGTTTGGCGCCAGCGAACCCCACCACTGCGCCATTGAGTCAGTGATTATACGAATACTGTACCAGGAATCGAACCCGTAGCCACTGCAATGCGCTAACCGATCGGACAGTGGACATGGTATGTTAGTCACGTATTAAGCTTTCAATATGGATGCAAAGTGCCCTTTTTCATGTTCCGTGTCTCTTTTGTCTTTCGCGTATTCTTAATAATTCAATGTCGAGAGCTATTTGTCATAGACAACGCGCGTAGGCACTCACAAGACAGACAAACAGGTACTGTCTTTGTTTGTTGATTTTCATTTCCTTATTCAAAATTATGCGGCACATATTTGAAAATGGAATACAGAATACGTTTCTGGAGCGCTCTTTCGTCGCTATATGGAAATGAAAATAATATCTTTAGACCATTTGCATTTTGGACAATAACGTCCGTCCATTTGTGATATTTAAATTAGAATGAGAATTTAGTCTGCTTGTTTTAGTAAAAGGTCTTTGTTGTAAGGCGTAGCTTTTGAATTAGAATGTTAAAACAGGTTTCATTTAATATTTAGATTGTTACTATAGCTGTAAAAATACTGAATCAAATAACTCACACAACAAATGCATGAATGTTAGTCATGCATTTGTTGTGTGAGTTCATCTATTTTATCTCCATTGCAAGCGTCTTTATTAATTTTGAGGGTTCCATACTTTACAAGGAAAAACGGAACCCTTTTAGAATCACTCGTGCTTCTGTCTGTATGTCTGTCTGTCCGTCTGTCACAGCCAATTTGCTCTGAAACTACTGTTTGATATACATATGTAAGTCGTTGACCGCAACACGGACGCGTATAAATGAATTTTAAAAATGGGGCCACTTTTCGTGGGAAAACTAAAAAGAAAAGAATAAATAAAGTTATGTGAACTATATTGTTTGACATATCAAATGAAAGGGCTTATTGTGAACTTCTTAAATATATATTTTTGGAATTTTAAAATAAATAGTTTTGGAAGTTATTTAGGAAAATAGGTGAAAATTTACAATTCCCTCCCCTTATTTCCGAAACTACTGGGACTAAAATTTTGAAAAAAATACAGAAAATAGGTATTTATCTACAGATTTTACAGGAAACCCTATAAAAAGTCTATGGTATTTAAAGTAACATAGGAAATTTCAGATAATCATGTACGGAACGGAACCCTCTCCACGCGCGTTTAGATAACTCGCACTTGTCCAGTTTTAGTAATTTGTTTGCATATGAAGTAGTATGTATGTAGTAAGTACAGTTACAGACTGTATAAAGACTTAAACCTTCATGTAACTTTTTATTTTATGTACTACATTAGTAATGCGTACCATACAGTTTTCTTTATCTTACTTTGACCCTAATTATAATTTAGTTTATCACAAACTGAATAATTTATTGGTTCCAACAACGTTGTTGTTAACACATAACTTACGCCCTGAAAGCAATAAAACTGACCTATTTATTACCCACTTACCATCTGATAATATTTGAGGTCATTAACTTTCTGTTTGATAAAACAGGCTTTAAATCACTATTGGGATCATGTCGTGATACTTTCATTCTGTTACAGTGTTTATTTTCTTCTATAAATAAAGTCCATTATTTTATCTTTGACATAGTCTATAAAATTAGTGGCATTGGCTCGTTACGTAATGAGTAACAAAATTAATCAAATCGAATTCATAGCCCCGGTATTTTATTCTGTTAATAAATATTTTCTCATATTTATTACAATCTGACAAATTAATTCATCAACAAATTTTGTTGAATTTGTCTAGTCAGAAAAAATATGCCCGGATTCTTTAAATTGGACACGTTAGGTTCATAAGATGATCACATAATGATGTTTTGGTTTCATAAACTAAGACAATGATCTTTAAAAATATATGTTATTTATGTACCTTCCTCTGAGCTCAAACTATTAGCGTACATTTCATCAAAATCGGTTAAGCGGTTTAGCCGTGAATGGCGCAAATACCTTAAAAGACATCAACGGGCTCTCACTGGGCACGCACGAACTGGCGCCTCATTCGGGAACGCTAAGTGATTCTGTAGCGACTCGTAAGCCAGATCTCTCATCTCGCTCTTACGCATTTCGCGTCGTGCGGAAGAGTGGAATGAGAAATCTGGCTTACGAGTCGCTACAGAATCACTTAGCGTTCCCGAATGAAGCGCCTGGGCGTCTATTCGGAAACGTCTAAGTGATACTGCAGCGACCTGCGAGTGAGACTCGCATCACGCTCTAACGCATTACGCGTCGTGCGGAAGAGGGGGATGAGAAATCTCTCTGGCGAGTCGCTACAACATCTCTTAGCGTTCCCGAATAGAGGCGCTGCTGTAAACTAATTTTCAAGCTACTATTTTATCCAATACGGGTTTATTTTTAAAAGTAGTCTATGTCTTCCCAAGGGCTCGTAACAGAAAGATAGAGTTACTTTTGTATTATAGATGTTTATTAAAGTATAGATAATCAAAATAACTTATCAAATTCAAGATGTGAATATTTTCAATGCCATATACTTAAATGTATTACATCAGTGTTTATTGCTTTGTAATTGTCACAAACTAACATGATTTAATTATCACCAGAATGATATGACGTGATCTACTAAGTAACATAAATCAAAATTCTCACCGATAAGAACTTACCGGAATTAAGCATTCTAGGTGGTATTCATTTGACATCATAATAAAATGATAAATGGTGTATCTGATTGTTCCTCATTACCATAACATGACAAGTCCATTAAGGCTTAGCCGACATATGTAACACCGCGGGGCAAAACAGAACTTTGAACATTTTTTAGAATGTTTGGTTTTACTTCGCCAAAAGTACACTTTATTTTGTTATACCTCACATTAACTGCACAGGTCAGAGTTAATGTCATAATATTAATAGGAATAAATAATTTATAAAATCGAGGTACTCAATAAAAATTATGAATATACGTAGATGATTTGATGCTTTGAAGTAAAACGATACTCCAATTATTTTCTGTAACTCCTCGTGGCTCACATCTGATTGTCTTTGATACGTCATATTTATGTTTTGTATTATCCTTCAGCTTAATTGTTGTACCTAGTAAAAAAACAGCCTTAATTTTTCAAATTAAATATTCATAAGACATTATGAATACTCGAAAGCCAACATGTCGGACTATTTGTGACAATAAATCCTGAGTAAAGCCGTGTGTATTTCAAGTAACTTTAATTTTTATTTATTTAAATTCTCACTTACTTTTGAGCCTACTGTTTTTGTATGTCTGTATTTTCACATCGCCTGTTTGTATTAAGTGTTCAGTAGCCATAATTGTTGAGTCATTGCGAGTAAATTTGTTTAACGTGTTTCGACGAATTTCGATCTAGAGATAGGATGCTTTTATAACTAAGGGTCGTTATTAAGTTACCTACTCAGACGTCAGGTCATAAAATCGAGTTTTTAAGGTTATTATAATAATCTCGTTAAATGAAATCTCGGCTTCGTCGGTTACATCTTGTTAAAAAGAGTTTGCTTTTTATGTAAGCTGAAGTGATACCACTTTTCAAAGTTGGTTCACGGTAAAATTTTAAATTAAGTCGTGAAATAACAAAGTAACGTTTTACTATTTTTTGATAATAGTAAGATTATGTGGTTAAGACACTAACTGTAAGAAACGTGACGATGTTTTATTAAATTAAATTCAACGTTAAATTCCCATATCCGTAACAAAATCGGGATTTTACAGTTGAAATTTGTCTTCGTATTGATCAGGCTTAAGGTATATTTAATTACTTATACTATTTTTTTTAACTGTCGAAGTTTTTTTTATAATTAAATTAACATTTTCAGAATAAGCTGCGTTTAGGTAGAGCTAGAACTTATTATGTATTTTTTTCACTCGATTTTTGCGCAAGACTCCGTCTCTACTATAATCGTGCTCGTGCGGTTATTTGTGTAATTAATTATTAACAAACACAGACAGAAAGAAAAGGACACCTTTTCCCAGCAGTGGGACCACACATAAGCGTATAATAATAATAATAATAATAATAATAATAATGTATTTATTTAAAACAACAGAGACTCGTAATACACATTGTACAGCGTACGTTTATAAAATAAATCTAAAGATTTCAGATTATAAAGAATTATTATGTAACATAAATATTATGTAAAATGTAGCATAAACAGAATTTCGTTTAACTGCAAATTAGTTAAACTATTTTCGCAATCGAAGTATAAGTAAAGATATATATATATGCAATAGATAGAGATAGATATACAGACCGGTTGCAATATTTTTTAAAGTATTGTTGTCGGTCATTATCGTTATCATTAATAGTTTTAATAAAGAACTTTGAAGCGACAGAAAACCAATATCGTTTGATTTCGTGACATAGCTAAGTTTTGAATTCAAAAGTTATCACCAGAACTTCTCTCGTTTTTCTTACATAACGAGCCGATAAAACAAATTGACGCAAGTTTGAACTTACTTTAACTTTCAATCAATAACCTGAGTTATTGATTTTCATAGATACATACATACATATTATCACGCCCGAAATCCCTAATGGGGTGGGCAGAGCCACAATACTACTTGTGGCCATGTTCGATTAATTAGTCCTAAGATGGTATGATGAACCGTATGGTGACAGGTGATCAGCCCATCGCCCATACAGATAGTCCACCATTTTGGAGAGGACCCGTCCCTTAGTCGACTTTTACGACATGCCAGGATGATAAACATCTGCATGCATTCTATGCTATTTCTTCACTCTCAGTGCAGCAGAGGAGTATTGATTTTCAAGGGAAGTATATTTACAGGAATGTTAACAACATCGCTAAACGTGGCGTCTAGAGCGGACTGAAGCCTCACCGACATATCTCCAATTACGGTTAATGTTGCAACTTTGAAGCAAACGTAATTTAAAAAAAATATCCTCTTTATTACACACATAATCCATGGAGCGCGAATCTCCCGCTCGTATATTAGGCAGGCTTGGATCGTAAAGGTCCGCTATGCGAGACCGTATATCTCTGTTACTGAGGAGTTTTTTGCCGTTTGTTTTTACGCGATAACCTAACATTACGTGTTATCTCTGTAGCCGGTTTCGCTGCGGCACAAGGCAACTTAACTCATTTATTGTATTATAAATTTAGTGGGAGGAGCTATCAAACGCCACCGACCTTCCCACTTCGCAACACGCAGGAACAAGACGGCGATACCGCGCACCAACTCGACAACGAACAACGCGAACGAGTGAGATGGAGCCTATTATTTTTTTAAGTTTACTATTATAGAAAAATAGGGGCCGATTGCCGGCTTCCCTTCATTAATAAGCTATTAGATTACGCGATGTCGTACCAACCGATTGGTAGACCATAGGGAATCCCAATAAACGCTGCCCCCACTTCCACTTGGATGGCTGTTCGAGATTCAAAAGAAGCCCCGCTTTGAGCGCGCACGAAACAAAACGGGCGCTCGAAAAAGACCCCGCTCTAATTCTCTTTACGATCTCCGATTTCAATTGCTCCTTCAGAATTTGAATATAGGGAGGGACAAAGTTTTGTCACGTAGGGTCGTATAGAAAGGCCGAGTACATACAATGCGGGCTCGGGCCTCATAGGTACCCCATTAACGAGAGTGCCCAAGAGGCGAGGACGATATCACATCTAACGATCAAGTTGACAAAAAGTAAAGAAAATGGTCTCCTCATAGAACGCAGCTAGTTTTATGAGTTCTGTTATTAAACATTTTGAATAAAGGAAGTTTTCTGTAGCGTCCGTTTTTTACTGGTCTCATTCAGTCTATGAAGATCTATGGTCCAATCTCTAAACCCTTTGGTAGAAACACGCACACAGCTAAATAGCCAGTTTAATTTTTGTCGTCATCATGTGTGTGTGATTTCTGGTTGTTTGTGTCCCCTTTGCTGGTGCTTTTTGATACCGATCATTTTTTGTGCGCCCATTATTACCGGGCATTGTGCGAAGGCATAGCTTGGATAAGATCTCTGATATGTCACCAAAGTCTGCCGTATTTTTTATTTATCAAAAGGAGTAAACCTTTTTATTAGATCAAAAAAGCTTGAGAAAATATTTCGAGTAAAAAAATTCGTTTGTCAGTTAAATGACGCGATTTTTTGAAATACCTAAATGTTTATTTATAAGATTTATTCTTTTTCCACTCGGAACTTAAATAGCTTTAGCTTTGTGTAGAAGCTGTGAGTCCATAGTTGGTAAGTTAATAATCACAGCTATCTAAACAACCTATTCGTTAACAACCTTATGCAAATCATATAAAAAAAAACCAGCAGTCAAACAAAAATATACTCTTTTCAACCAAAATAAAGACAGAATGTTTCGTAAATTGGTAATTCAGTACACAATCATTCGCTCCACATTGCAAAAGTCAAAACGGCCATCAATCATTCCAGATAACGCCACAAATCGAACCAGTCACACGGATAACCATAAAATTGCATATTCAGCATCGAGACAAGATAAATTTGAAGCAAGTAGTGCAGAAACATCCCGAGAACACTGCTGAATCATTTACCTACCCTGCTTGAAAATATTTCATCGCCTGAATAAAAATGACGCTGATGCTCAAGACAAAAGACTACAATGTCTCCACTATGACATTTGCCGTAAAAAAGTGAGCATAAAAATAATAAAGAATCCAACGTTTTGCGATCAGCGTATTTCTGAGATTTCTTACTTGAAATGTATCTATCAAAAGTCGCTGAGTTGTCAGCACAATGGTCTGCTAGAAAACAAGTACTTGTTCGGTTTCATTCGTGAGACTCGCCATTTGTCGCTGGCTCGTAACGATAACAATCTCATAAGTCGCATTCAATGTCACATTTCATCAATAGTGTCTTATCTGTGCCGTGGAGAGTTTCATTTTATATAATGGTCTTATGTTCCCTGTACGAGTGCCGCATCTGCGAGGTATCAGGTTTAGCTTTGAATTGATTTTCTGAAAAGTAACAAATCGTTTAGCAAAATGTTATAATATACTTAAGCTTCAAATAAATAAGCACTTTTAATTAAACGCAAATTAATCTAAATTGCATTTGCAACATATTGAGTATTTTCGATTAAAATAAAACGGCTTTCTATTCGCATTCTAGAGCTGGAACAAAGTACGTAGTACCTATCCGTTAGCGGCAAAGCAAACGCAAACACTACTATTCTTAGGTACGTCCACTTTTGTTGCTCCTCTGGGAAAAATGTTGTAATTCGATGTAATTTCCTTTAGAGAAAGGCTTCTGTCGAGACCCTGGGAGCTCTTGAGAGCCCACGAACATTTTGTATCCGATTACACGTCCGCAAGGACCGGAGTAACTGGTCGATTGTTTGTCGTGCCGTTCTGTTTACACACTCTACTCCTGGCTGCGTTATCCCTCTTTCACTAACTCTTGACTATCTTCAATCACGCGAGTGACTCGTTGAGAAATTTGTATGCTGCGAGGATTTGCTTATTGAAATCACAGTATATTTAATAACGGGAAAGCTATATGATATTTCATGAGACAATCTATATATATAAAAATCTCGTGTCACGGTGTTTGTGGTCGCACTCCTCTGAAACAGCTCGACCGACTTTTATATTTTTTTTATGAATATTTGGTAGGTATGAGAATAGGTCGTAAAGTATATTTCATACCGGTAGGTGATTAGGGTGTCCACGCGGACGAAGTCGCGGGCGGAAGCTAGTGTTGCTATATAAATTACCTTTTCTTGACATCGCTGATTCAAGCACATTGCATCTTAGAATGAACACTTTCTTAAAAGGTACCCTATATATATTATTTTGTTACTTTAGAAAGCCGTTATTAGTACAATCGTAAGTACTAAATCAATTTTAAAGCCACGTTAGATATTGAATCCCTACAGTTAGTTTTTTATGGTATGACAAAATTATTTTTTATTGCAAATTATTTTTATAACAGACATTGTTAAGCTTTTCTCACTTTTGAAGACGTTTCAGATAAATACTACCGAACATTACATTCTTTAATGGGTGTTATAGTTGAGAATAGAAATTTTATGAAGCAATTTTCTTTTTATTGTCGCAAGGAGTATCTAAAGAATGCTGCGTTTCATATAAAGTTGGTTCTATTAAATTGAAAAGGCTTAAGTTATTTATAAGAAAATAAAATGGAATGTTGACATATTATTTATTTGAGGGAATTAAACTTTTATGGCATGTTGGGATGAGTTAACTACTAACACAGTTACGATAAACTATTTCAATTTATTTATACCGTAAAAGTTGATTGGAGATGTTATTGCAAACATTTTGTCAAATCAGTAGCCAAACGGGTAACAGCTGCCATTTTAGCCTTCGCGTTGTACAAAATTTTATCTGCTTGGCAATACAGTATTGAATTTCATTTTCGCTCGATTGAAAGTATGTTTTTTCAACGTCGCAGACTGTCGCCTAAGCTTCGTTTAGGAGCTCGAATTACACGGTAGCCTCTTTGTGGCGTTGTAACCCAAGGAAGCCGCCGTAGGTGCCATTATCATACTCTAAAGATTTTTTTTTCTTCTCTGAGGTTAATGTTATTTATAGGTGTCGATTATGGGCGTGCAAATTTAAGTTATAAATATTATAAACGTCGAAAAGCTGAAATTACAGGTAACTTAATGAACTGAGGAAACCGTAGCTGTACCAATAACTTACAAATTTAGTTTAGAAGAAAACTTTGCGTCTGTAACTATTAACTTTGTACTTCAATTTAACTTCTTACGTCTGCGAAGCCAGCGAAAAGTTTTGGTAACGAGAAATTTCAAACGAAATTATCTAAAAGTCATTTATTAGAAGTTTCTAGCTAATTACATCGTCAATGATTTTGTTTTGTTAAATGTTTTGTGCATTAAGGCGTTTGCGAGTAAAAGGTTTCGTAGTACATACGTCAAATACAGTCAGCATGAAACACGTCACGCACGAAAAGACGATTTATAGTGGGACATGGTAAAGCAATACCAATTCCATTGCCCTTTGCCAGTTTTTGCGTAGCTTTTTTGCAACATGCGTGAAAGGAACAAATAAATAAAAATCAAATCAACGCTAAATTACCTTGGAACCCGATTCGGATATCAAGCTCCCGCAGGAGCCGGCTGCGGGTGAGACAAGTGATGCATTCAAAAACAATATTTGTACTGAGATACACAATAAAAGACTGTAAATACGGTAAGCAATTACTACACCGGGAACATATTTGTTTAGGACTGAGAAATTGAAGTGTTTTCGAGCGTGCCGAGACGATTCGTTGGTGGTTTCCTCGAAGGTGGTATGAGTGTGTGTCTACGCTGAGACTGGATTTGTTCTATAGCGGTTGCAAATAATTAAATGATTTACTTAAGTAATGTACTCGTATCACAGGATGTGTTGAAATACTTTCTATTAATTTCAATATCTTGGCATAAGACT
The DNA here is from genome assembly GCA_947859335.1 of Tortricodes alternella. NCBI lineage: Eukaryota > Metazoa > Arthropoda > Insecta > Lepidoptera > Tortricidae > Tortricodes > Tortricodes alternella. The sequence goes on from OX401981.1 coordinate 6,377,224, forward strand.
GCCACTCAAATCGCAAGTGTTATTAATACGAGTAGTTTAAACTGAAGCCGCCACTGAACTGACATAAAGGGCGGGTTGAACCTATTTTACGGATCATTTAATGTCAAAAATAACACTTATGTAATTGTCAATAATTCCAAACATGGAGTTGATAAACTGTTTGAAACCAGCGACTATTTTAGGTAAAATTAAATTGCTTTATAAGTTTTGATGTGATATTTTAGTACTTAAACAAAATTATGTAATACGTCTCCAAAACTCCGGGGGAAATATAAACACATCTTAAGTGTATGTCTCGTACGCCTACCAGTCAGCAATGTAAATAATATTCAACCAGAGACAATAACGAATCGGAACAATCGAGACGTTAATGTACCTATTTGATTTATTAAGAGCTACTGGAGTAATGGCGATAGGCATTCGATGAGTTTTCAGATTGATGCAGTGATTTGTCGTGACTGTATTGACAGAATTTTTGCTACTCCTTGAGTAGAGTTTGAAACTTGGTTTATTAATTAAGTTAGGTAGTATACTCAAAATGATTAAGGGTTTGATCTCACACACGCTTATTTATGTTTACAATTCCGGTACAGCTCTACACTTTGTAATATCGGATTGTTTGACATTTATGTCATTATTGTTTTTTCCTATTCATAATTCTGCACAATGTGAATTCTACACATCTGCATTTGACCACATTCGCTATTCTTCGATGTCTCTATTTTTATACAAACCCATATCTTCCTATTCGCGATTCTGCACAATATGAACCATACAACTGCATTTGATCACATTCGTTATTCTTCACATACTTTTTTTTATTCAATCCCGTTTCTTCCTATTCGCGATTCTGCGTAATATGAACTCCACACAACTGCATTTGATCATATTCGTTATTCTTCGCAGTCAGTACTTTAATACAATTCCTATTTTTCCTGTTCGCGTTTCTGCACAATATGAATTCCACACAACACGGAACAAATGTGATCAAATTAAGTCCAGTGTAGAATTCACATTGTGCAGAATTACAAATAGGAAGACACAATAATGGTATAAACGTCGAATAATCCCTAATATCTAATCAAAACATATATTATGAATATTTTAATGCAGACAGAGCTTCCTACAAATGAGAAGGGAAGAAATGGGAAAAGAAGGGAAAAAATATTAAAACTTTCTTTATTCCATCTTGGAACGTAGCCTCGGAATCCTTTTCGTTAACTTTCTTTAATATAACTACCTACTCCGACGGATCCCGTATTATAAGAAATAAGAGGAAAATAGACAGTATTAGGACTCGTACAGTCCTGCGTTGCTTTCTAAATTTGCGGATTATTTCCGAAGGTCACATACTAAATTTAGGAACTTCTTTATATGTGTCATGTTATTCTTATAAACATTGGAACTAGAAAGAACCTTTTGTTGTTTGTAATTTCAGAAATAAGTTTTACTTTCTTTCTATTCATCATGATTGTTATCCTAAGCACTGTAGGAATTAAATGTTTCATTAAAAAACAAGTTTCTACAAAATACCACTTCATGTACATACATACATAGCATCACGCCCGAAATCCCTAATGGGGTGGGCAGAGCCACAAGACTACTTGTGGCCACGTTCGATTAATTAGTCCTAAGATGGTATGATGAACCGTATGGTGACAGGTGATCAGCCCATCGCCCATACAGGTAGTCCACCATGTTGGAGAGGACCCGTCCCTTAGTCGACTTTTACGACATGCCAGGATGATAAGCATCTGCACGCATTCTATGCTATTTCTTCACTCCCAGTGCAGCAGTTCATGTAATTGCATAAAAACCTTGATTATTAAATGCATTTTGTATGATCTGTTGCAAAATACGAATTTCGGTCAGATTAATATTTAAGCATGCTTATACTAAGGTATTCGCACTTTAGGCAATTTAACCCTAACCGGCACTGTAAGTAAATGTTACGCTTTATGCAATATTTACAAAAACCTAATCACCTCAAACGACCGCAGGTGAAATGCAGCGCCAGTTAACACAGAAAATAAACCTGACTAAAATTATTAAATATGAACTAGGTCTACTTCTTCGTGGTGTAGCATTCAGCATAATTTTTCGTTTTCATTTTAGCTAAATCTGAGTACGGGAAAATCGAGTTTGCGTCTCCGCGCCCCGCATCTGTATGGAATGGCTTGTAGCACCGAAAAACAGACGCGACTAGAGATTGAAACCACTTTCCGTCACAAGAAGGTCGCAAGCGACGGGAAAACACCCGTTACTTGCCACTCTGAAATGCACCTTGAAACGCTCTGACTTGAGATTAATCTCGTATCTGACTACGTTTGTACAAGCAGACAAGGTACAATCTAGGATAGGAGGTAGGCACCATCTACACGCCAGATGTTGCGGTTTTCGAATTTCGACGTAAGTAAAGCTTTGTTGGGAGTTAAGGTCTCTTATACAGTCGCAGGCTCTGAAACATTAACGACGTGTTTATTTTTAATATCATTAGTAACTACTAGTTTTTCTAAAGGATGATGTGTTTTCATCAATTTTATAATAATTATTGTTAAATATTATATTGGCGTAAAACATCTTTGGCTGTTATTATAGTTAGACACAAAATAATTTTCATTTTCTTGCGAACTATGCAAGAGTACTCTTTCTTTATGAACCCTGCTATTTTCACGGTTCTGATTTTATTTTGTAAACGGATTATAACATAAAATACATACATACATAGCATCACGCCCGAAATCCCTAATGGGTTGGGCAGAGCCACAAGACTACTTGTGGCCACGTTCGATTAATTAGTCCTAAGATGGTATGATGAACCGTTAGGTGACAGGTGATCAGCCCATCGCCCATACAGATAGTCCACCATGTTGGAGAGGACCCGTCCCTTAGTCGACTTTTACGACATGCCAGGATGATAAGTATCTGCACGCATTCTATGCTATTTCTTCACTCCCAGTGCAGCAGAGGAGCGTAACATAAAATCTATGAATAATTTTGTATGTTATAAATAAACCTTTTTAAGACAATTTCCTATTCAAGTCATTTCACTCTTGGAACAATTTGAAATGGAAAATAGCTGAGTAAAATGTTTTTCATATTTAACAAACAGAACTTTTTAGAGAATATTAACAAGGGATCAATTTTAACAATGACCATAGGTTGGAATAAAAATATCAATGTCAATTTGGTTAACAAACTTGTGAAGCTTCTTTTGGGCTTCAATAACTAGAACTTCATACTCATACTCTCATCCCTATAATTTGAAAAGAAAAATATTAAAAAAATATATAGTTTTCAAATATATCACATATAACATGGCTGAACTTACCCTCACACTCAATGTGACTTACGACGCCTCATCATGTTCTTAAAGAAAACATCAGAATTTTCTGATAGAAATGAACATTAATTCTTTTACAAAACTCAATTCAAAATACCCAGTTTGATTGACATGTATTGTACTAAAAAATAAACCGGCTTATATCACATAGTCATTTTTTTAACCAGCGTCATATTCATTACCGGTAGTACCCAATGAGCGAATTACTCCGATATTCTTATCCCAAAGCTCATTGTCAACGGAACCATATTATCAAATGACAAAACCATCAAACCCAGGTACCCAACCCACCAATTACTCCCTATTGTCAAAAACCTATTCTGGAGACATTTTTTGAACATGTCATTGGTACGGCAAAAGCTTTTTCATTGTAAACACCTTTTTTCATTACAAAAGTAAAATGTCACTCAATATGCGCCTCTATTTTCATTTCGTTAAGAACCTATGCATCATTCACGAATTGAATACTTACTTTTGTGAAAGTACACTCGAAAACTTTTGTGTACTGGTCCTCTACTCTGTCACATATCCTCCCCATTGTGATTTTACTTCAATAGCTTTGAATCTATTGATTTTTTTAAAGAACTTTAGCAAAAGAGTTCACCTACACCTGCCTTTGTAAAGCTACCATACGTATAAAAATACACGGGATTTTCATGAGAAGTCTGACGGAACACCTAGAGCATTATGTTCAAATTTAGCTCCGGGTTAAAAATAACTGGTTAACGGCTATTTTTATAAATATCTCCACTGATTGCATTTACCCTTCATTTCATGGTACTTATCAGCGTAAATATAAACATGTATCAGTTTTCTTTTCTTTGTATTTTTATTTCCATTTTTATTCTAGCATTTTTTTCAGTACCTAATTAAAAGCATTAACATTTAAAGTATGAGTTGTAAAACTTTAAACTGTCTTTGGAATCTCTTTTCGTAGCCTGAAGCTATGTTTTTAATGTTTGTTAGTTTTTTAAATAATTATAAGTAACTTTATGAATATAAAAATATTAAAGCCACAATTATACGTGCCCACAACCGTGCAATCTCTAGCGCAAAAATCTGAAATGCGCTATAATTAAAGGCCAATTAGCGTTTCTAACCATTTTGTTTGCTCTGTAACTTTGGATCAGACCTTTGAATTATACCCAGTTAACCTTTCTTTAATTTATGCTAATAATAAGACTGCACTGCATTTTTAAACATCTACTACGAGAATCATTTGTAAATTATATAGTTAGCAAATAATAGTTAAGTTTAACACAAGTATTACAGATAACCTAGGTTTCATTAAGAAAAGAAAGCAATTTCAAATTGCTTACCAATTAATTTTATATTTACTTAGCCTATAATTTCCAACGTTGCGCTATCAGGGCATATCCCGAACCTAGCCCAGTTGTTTCCGCTCCTTCCTTCTTCTTCTGAAGATCATGGGGTTTGTCCTATGAATTAGTTGATAAGATAACCCAAGACGCCACCTCTGTTACCAATTCACGCAAATTAAAAGTTACATTATCAACAATAAAAAATAAAGCTTCCGCTTATACATAGATATTTATTGCTAGTAAATTCGTTGAAAACTTCTGCAAAGCTTTTCATCGGCCGTTATCGCATAGTGAGTAAATTTCATTTTATCATTTTAAAAAATGATTGGTTCTACGTTACAAAATAGCAGTTCGTCGAAAAAATTTATTACCGATTTACCTAATACAATTAATCACCACATAAGATGAATTTGGGACAAAACAGAATGTAAACCCATCCTTTCCGCCTCTTCTTTTATACGATGTCCTTCTCAATGTCCATGTCGAGGGCCGATCGTTTATAAATGTCGTATTTATTCTCATACAATGGCCATAGCCACCTCAGTTCACATGACGGACCCCTCACTAATTAAAAAAAGACTGACGAATAAGACCAGCGATTTTTATCGCTCGCCGAATCGTATATTCAAAGAAACCACGTAGGCGTTCACTATTTCACTTCCTTCTCGTACCTCTACTACTCAGTATAAGACATCCCTTTCTAATCCGTATCTACCGTTTTTCTTTATTCATTAAATCAGTCCGTAATTGTTTATAATTATAATTCATTTAACTTTGGAAGAAAGCCGTTACCGCTTCTGCATCTTGATACTATAGTTGGTCTGTGGGAATTTGATACTTTATCTTTCTACGAGTCGTCGCATCCGACGATTTGGGATGAGAGTATTGTTCATTTGATTATCGCCTTTCAGATTTATAAGAACCAAGTTGCCGTAGAGTCCACTTTTATACGAGTGGTTAATCGAAATCAAGAACGTGACGGCGACAGTGTTTTTATTTGAACATTACTGGTTTCGAGGAGATAACACTTTTTATGGTCTTAATTATTGTTATGGCTGTCTACAAGGCCAGCGTTGGGATGGCGTGATAATTATCATAATTGTTATCCATTTCTAAGAAATTCTAGACTTATATTAGACAATGTGTGCTATATCCGGAGGCGACGTTGCCTAAAGTAGACAAAGCCATCCGAGAAACTTACCTTAAAGATACCTTTTTTTGGTAACTTCATAAAGATTTAATCTAAGAGATATTGGGAGCTATCGTTTCAACAAATATTTTCGGTCGTTTGCAAGTGTATGACAGTAATTTACCCGTAGACATTACCTAGCTAATTAACTAGTTAGTAATTAACATACAGCACACCTAAATACATATGAGTGCGGGTTCATTATCCTAAAGGTTATTTTCTAATAAGTTTGGTGAGATTGATTTAACGCAACTAATGAAAGATATCTGTCAAGTCGTAAATAAATAAATTCATTAAAACGATATAATATTACAAACTTTACACCGAGCATCGGAGGGAGAATTTTCCTAATTTATCAAAATACGAAACCCTGTTTAATGTTGTTTAATCCTTACAAGCACATTTTATTAAATTAAAAATTTGCTCAACATCTTTTCATTAGACTGAAAATGAAACGAAAAGCTAATTACGAAAAAATATAGCCCCGTACATCATGATAATAAAGGATAATTTTGAAGACTTTCTAGGAACCTGCAAAGCGTGCTTGTAGGAGCCACAGTACCGCAATAACTATGCAGATTCATTAATATGCATATCGCGTGGATGGATGTTGTAACCAACTATCGCCAATAGAGGGAGTTTAACGCAACAAACTTCATAATTAATTCACAATCTTAGACCGAATACGGTTTATTACACCGACATTGCGGCATTCTAGTATGTTTGCTCGGAGTGTTAACTTTACCCTGTTGTTGTGATAGTTTAGAAGCATACATTATAAAATACTTGCTTCTGCTCGTGATTCTGTCCGCGTGGAGTTCAGGTATAGTTAAACACTCGGGAACATTTTCCGAGATAAAAAGTACCAAGGTTTTTATTCCGAACCTATAATACCAAGTTTCAAGAAAATCCATTCAACCTTTACGCAGTACTGAGTACACACACACACGCACACACGCATGCACGCTCGCTCGCACGCACGCACGCACACACACACACACAGACACACACACACACATACACACACAAAAACACACACACACACACACACACACACACACACACACACACACACACACACACACACACACACGCACACATATAAACCTTGACATTTTTAATATGAATAGGACTACGAAGTAGGATGTATGACTATGCTACATAATCTTAACATTGCAAACCGCTTGACCGTTCGTTTGTAAGTAGCTTAAGTATTTTTCCTTATATCCATTCTCATCACTGTGACAAAACCTATACAATTGAGCTAAGTTTAATCTTTGTAACTCGCAATTATCAAAATGAGTTCAAATCATTTGTCTATAAGACAGTCAAAATAGCTTGGCAAAATGGTACCCATATTTAACATATGGCGCTACAACGATTTCAAATAGCCTTCGGAGCTTGTTTGTTCTTTCACTAAGCTATAATTACGCGGGTCTTGTTATCTTTTTCGTCTCTGCTCAGGCTTTAAATTAAAAAGGAATCGTCAGGTCGGACCTCGACCGCAACGTACTGTTAGTTATTAACGATTCCGGTATAGAGAATGTTTTACTTCCACTGCCTTATTAAACTTGTTTTGGGACGTTTCTGTTCTATCTACGCACGACTGATGCTAAGACTAATGTGGATAAGGCTTCTTTGTTTATGAGGAAGACTTAGGTATATTATGGCGGTTTTGTTAAGCGGTGGTATTTCTGAAACGCAGTGGATATTTTTGATTTACCTACATCTAAAAAAGCCGTTTAATTTAGCTTAATAATGAGTCCAATTCGAAACTGTGTTCGGTAAATTTAAAAGTCGTTTGACAGCTTGCCATCATACAAAATCGAGTTTGACGTTTCTTATTTTAAGTTTAGGATTTTTTTTAATTAAGAAGACTCCGCTTCGCGTCGACCTATGGACGAATAAAACACAAAAATAAATATTTCTTTATTTATTAATGGAAAATCAACAACTATTAAAAATAATTTGGAGACTTAACATGAATTTAAAAAACCGGCTAAGTGCGAGTCGGACTCGCGCACGAAGGGTTCCATACCATTATAATCAACAACAAAAAAACACGTTTGTTGTATGGGAGCCGCCTTAAATATGTATCTTATATTAATTATTTATTTTTTAAGTTAATATAATATCTAAATATTCTGTGAATATTTCAAGCGTTTTCCTGTTGCCGTTATCAATATCGAGCAAAAACAAGCAAAAACGAGCAAAAAAATCACGTTTGTTGTATGCGAGCCCCCTTAAATATTTATTTTATTCTGTTTTTTTAGTATTTGCTGTTATAGCGGCAACAGAAATACATCATCTGTGAAAATTTCAACTGTCTAACTATCACGGTTCATGAGATACAGCCTGGAGACAGACGGACAGACGGACAGCGGAGCCTTAGTAATAGCCTAATAGGGTCCCGTTTTTACCCTTTAGGTACGGAACCCTAAAAAGACGGTTCAACATGAATTCAAGAAAGATGGTTCTCACCGATAGCAATACACTAACAATAAAGATTAACACCGCAGAAAGTCGGCATTTGGGAAAAAACTACAGATTAATAATAACTAAGTACCTACAATTATCATTAAGAGTAATCGCAGGATTAATAATATCAGCGGGAATACGAGGATATATAAGAAAAAGTACTGAGGAAAAATCAATGTCAAACTCTTAAATAAAATAGGTATAAGCGATAAGAAAGACGAACTTCGGTATCAGATTAAAAATTTAGCTGAGAGTAGCTGGCATGAAGCCATTGCAGAATTTTTATCTTAATAATTTGTATTACGTTATTCCCTTACGAACCACTTTATTTTCTATTAAATATAATCCCAAGAATGCAGCAGATCCATACTAATACATCCACTATGTAATTTTTATACTTTTTTCTGGTTAACCCATATTCGTGCGGCGTCGGCGAGGGCGCACAATTATGTAATTACGTGTTAGGAGATCTGTTTTTATCACGTCCACCCTTGTCTATTGGGGGATAATTGAACTCTTGTTTTGGTTATAACTAGTAATCAGTACAATTTACGAAAATTTTATAGCTAATGGGACCTTATGCTAAATTTGCCTCGACATCCGAAAGGAGGCATGAATCATTTTCAATTTATGGACATAGGTATTACATTTGTTTGGGAAGTTAGCGTTCGTTGTTACATTTTGCCGTCTCTTATCAACACAATAAAAGTTTCAATGATTGTTTATAAGTATAAAGCTTAAGGCTTTTGTTTATCATAGAAAATGTACAATTAACTTACTTGCATTAATAAGGATTATTTTACAGATCTACTTCTGAAAGTAAAATAAGGGTTTAATTCGCAAATTCCTTCCAATCCTTTACTTTGTTGCGTCCAACCAGATTTCGAGACATTCTGCCAACAAATAAATAAGCTAGCAGCTGCGCTACCTTTTTACAGAAATCACTACAGCTGTTTACGAATAAGAAAACAAAACGTGTTAACTCGCCAAGTCCAGAATAAAGCTGAGATGTTATTTTCTCGAATTTTCGCTAATTCACGGGGCACGATGTAATTTCGGTGACCATATGGCGTTAACAATAGGGCAGGTCAATAACATGGTCGGGCTCGCCGGTGGAACGTCCCACTTAGTCGCGATGACCTGATGGTATGGATATAATCTAGAGCTGCTTTTAAGATGGCATTAATAATTCAGCATGTTACTGAATCAATAAAAAACTTTCACACGACCCTTGTTATAAATATAATATCAGATCTATCTTGAAGGATGCTGGAGAGACGTTATTATTCTCGCATCCTCCTTTATTTACTATTGGGTTATCTTTTTCCACAGCTTACATTGAGAAGCTCTTATTGTAAATTTCATCATTTAGTGTGTTTGTTCTTTTTGTAATTCTAGACTTAGTTATCTGTGGGGATAAGTAAAAAAAAGCCGGTCAAATGCGAGTCTGACTCGCGCGCCGCACTTACCTATGAAAAACAGACAGTACGCTAGAAATTAAAACAAAATGGCTTTTAACAACGGGTTAACCATTTACAACCTACCTATGAAATAAGACAAAAAATAACTTTAGCAAGTTCCTATCTCCGTGCAACCGTCGAGTGTGATACGACCTTGCAAAGGTTATTCTTTTAAACTATTTCTTTGTGATGTAACTACAAATGGACACTTTTCGGACCTTTTCCTTTACTTGTACTATAAGGCATTGCTTCTTGCCAAATTTCATGATTCTAGGTCAACGGAAAGTACCCTATAGGTTTTGATTCCCTTTTGATTACATTGCGAGTATCAAAATATGTGGCATAAACGGCTGTATCTTTTGATTGCGATGACTTAGAAGGTTGTTTTTTTCACAGCTCTAGGAGATTGGTGACTTGAGTATTTGATATTTATTTCAACTTGATACCTCCACGCGTTCTTGAGAAAATGATCTTGAGACACAGACAGACGGACAGACAGACAGACAGAAGGCTAGACAGACAGACAGACGCACAAATAAGTAATCCTATAGAGGTTCTTTTTTCCTTTTGAGGTACGGAACCCTAAAAATGACAAAACCATCAAATTATTCCTGCACAATTCCAGCTAGAAACCCGGCCGTAAGATAGTACATAAGTAGGTATATATGTATAAATAAGCAAGTAAAGGAGATTATAAAGTATACTTACTTAGTAATTCATGCAGATTTTATGTAGCAATCTGTTTAAAGAATATACTTTTTCTTCTATACCGTCTTTGTTTATTTGATATTAAAAAATTATATACCTACTAGTCGGTAATTTCTACAATCTAATGCCATTTTATTTCTAACCCAAAAAATTCCAATGTCAAGTGACCTTTAAGTAAGATTAGAATTACACTCGCAAATACATACGAGTAGGTGCAAAACACTAAATGATAACTAATATTTTATTTTATTTTATGCACGTAAGCACATCTCTATATTACATCCTTCCTCGAGATATGGCCATTACAGCAGGTTCAATCAAAAAATCATTTTTTATAATATCGAAACCGGACGTGGCTCTTACAAATGTCGTTTGAAAATAATTCTATTATATTATTATTTAGTAGTATCGTTACCAGCTAGTGACACTATAGGTACTTCCTGTTTACTCGTAACATTACACGAAAATGATATTATTAAACACATACTTATAGAAATAATGAATCCGTTACAAATAAATTATAATTCAAAATATTTTTTGACATGAAATTCTAAAAAAATTTTAAATATCAATCCTACAAGAATGAAAAATCAACTTCTGAAGTTCCATCAATAAACCCGTTTAACGACCAAAAAATTCAATCCTAGGCGAGAAAGGCCCTATGATGCAATGTAGGTAGCTTAGAACTACTTATACTTGCAGGATAAAGCATTTTTTTTAAAACATTTATTGGCATTAAAAATGATTACATGATTGAAAGGAGCAGTACATCAAAATCCAGTTTAGGTTTTCCTGTATACTGCGGAGTTACATTGAGAGACTTATAATAACATAATTCTAACAGTAAAATACTACCTATACTACCTACCTCATATATGTAAAGCTAAGAAGGTATTGTACATATACTCTCATGTTGATTAATACACTATATTTTACTCTGCTGCACTGGGAGTGAAGAAATAGCATAGAATGCGTGCAGATGCTTATCATCCTGGCATGTCGTAAAAGTCGACTAAGGGACGGGTCCTCTCCAACATGGTGGACTATCTGTATGGGCGATGGGCTGATCACCTGTCACCATACGGTTCATCATACCATCTTAGGATTAATTAATCGAACGTGGCCACAAGTAGTCTTGTGGCTCTGCCCACCCCATTAGGGATTTCGGGCGTGATGCTATGTATGTATGTATGTAGGTATGTATGTTTTATAATTTCAGACTTTTAAACTTCCTGATCTAAAAAGAGCATTGTGTTCTTTTCTCCAGTTTAAGTATTGTACTCTTTTAATTTTCTCAAATGATTTTTGATATCTTAAATTCGACTCACCCTTAGCCGTTCACCTACCCGTCTATATTTGCTAAGAGAATGATACTTATACGCGGAAAAAGGGAAGGAAACGAGAAATATGTTTTCCCATTATAACAAATTCGTATACCTCAAAATATTCATAGAGTTAAGTCTCTCGAGGAACTGCCTTGATATAATGTAAGCAAAGAGCATGTTTATAAAATATTCGGGTTACCTGTATCCCTGATATTATGCTACGTGCTGAAGCCATAAATAGAATCTTATTAAAGGCTTCAATAGAGCATCGTGATGTTGTAATTGCATTCGGATTAACATTCGTGGAAAAAATAACATTCCATCTATACTTCACTGAATAGTTTATAGCATTTTGCATTACAGGGGACGACTACATGAAACGCATACTATTTGAAATTTGCAGCGGAAATTGCAAATCATTGCATTACAGTTCATAATTCAAATTATCCAATTATTAATGTAAAATAGTGTGTGTGTTTCAGCTCCAACGCACGACAGGAGTTTACTCCTTACGAACGATTATAAAATAAACCAGTACCCATCATACCATGCTGTCATTTTTCATTTTGACATTTGACAGTAAACAATAAAGTTTCATATCAATGAATATAAACATGTCACTCATTGAATACAATAATTAATTGACACTTCGGGTCCTGTCGTCTTCCGATTGAGATCCGAGTTTTACCAGTTTTACATATTATTCACTATATCTGTATGCAATGTGAAGCGACCGACGCATCTTCGGCTAACATCGTGTGACTCCGTACCGTGTGACAGTGTGAGATCGTAGTTTGATTTGACGCCCCATAATTTTTCATACCCCGGGCTTATATATGAAAATCGATTCTTAAGGAGTAAACTCCAAAAACAAAATTAAATAGCTATTAATAACTTAATAGCAGTTTTAAAACGAATTCATTTAATTTCAACCAATCAGAAAACAATGTGGCCTAGCCCGTTCAATAGGACAATGAAATGTATGAAAGCAAAAGACGATTCTAGTAAACGATTACGTTGACGCCACGCGGGGATTGCAGAGCGTAATAACGCCACTCTGCCGGGATTTCGCTGGCGAAAAAATTGACGTAATTTTAAAAAGAAAAACCGTTGGTCGTAAAACACCGGTGTCTAGTCTCGAGGTCAGTACGCGTAAGGATTTAAGATAAATTGGAGGTAGGCTACCACTGCGATTTGTAGAGCTTGCCATCTATAATAATATTATAAATGCAAAAGTGAGTTTGTCTGTTTATAACGCCTTCGCGTCCTTACTACCACTAATTCAATTCGTGACCATTATTAAAAATATTTTTTTTTCGTAACGAATTATTCACATTATCTAGGATCAAGCACTAATAATATTTTTCATTGTTACATTTGCTTCTAAAACGCTATCTTACTGTAATTTGTTGCGCGTGACGTTGACGTACCGAAACCGGTCGTAAACGTCAAAAAAAAGCATAGTTTGTATGAGGGTGCGGTCCGAATAACACTTACGGTGATCACAACGATTAAGGTGGGCAGCGTGATTCGGAACGCAACCGACCTATGCAAACGTCATAACTTCGTGACTGGTGTTTAACGTGACTTAGAAGTAAAAAAAAATGTAATTTTTAAGTTATTAAATTCTACATAATCTTGATTTATTTTTAGATAAATCCTGTTCTATAATGTACTATTGAGATTTAAGTAACTGTTCCACAGAAAAAGATTAATATTTGGTTATTATAAACAAGTAACCAATTGTCCTGAAATTAGGGATGCATCTTGGGAAAATGCAACGAGTCCGATGGAATAGTGATAAACAAATACTACGCAGACCTAGTCGCAGCCAAAAGCAAGCAATAAGTTATTTTGACAATGTTTTCTTGTCACTTTAATCCTATCTTACTAATATTATAAATGTGAAAGTATGTGAAGATTGTATGGATGTTTGGACGGATTTGGATGAAATTTCGTAGACGGACCATATCTTGAAATAAAACATAGTACATAATTTTAATTTCAATCTCACGCAAACGAACTCGCAAGCATGTTGATTGCTATTCCTTATATTCAAGTGGATAATTGCACACTTTTAAAGATTATAATAAAATTAATTAATTATTTATTCTATAAAATGGGCCCGAGGTGATCAACATCAACATCATCGGGCTATTTATGCCCCACTGCTGGGCACAGGTCTCCTCTCATAGAGCGACGGCCTAGGCAGTAGTCCCCACATCGGGCCAATACGAATCGGGATCCGATATGATCGATGATTATGCTCGTTTCGTACAAAATTGTGTGTTCGTTTGTATTTTGATATTTATATATTATAAGAAACAGCAATTCTCCGAATTATGGTCGCCCGAGTTGACGGACTTTGCAAAATTTTGCGTTCAGAAAGAAAGAAGTAAATAAATAAAAACATTTATTCACAATCATACAGAACACACACTGGTTAAAGAAAATTAAGACAAACACACAATAATTAGTGTTGAGCTACTCATACATGAGGCACCTCAAATGTCACCTCACTTCGTAAAAATGTCCCACTTCAATGTTTATGTCCTACTGATAGAAGACGAGCCGAGCGAACCATGTGAGTGAGGCGAAATAGATGATAGCGTAGCGTAGACAACGTAGCGAGTAACTCAAGGTGTGAGTGAGACAAATGAGTGTCGTCCGTTCCGTACAGTGTGACATGCTGACGCGAGAGCTCCGCGTAAGCTCCGCGTAGTACCTCGCCTCATTTGAGGTAGGACATTGTACCACCTCGTTTTGTAAAAGGAGTTACTCCCTCAAACTCATTTTAATTTCATGTCCTGCCCAACACTAACAAGAATAAGGCGAACGTAGCGTCACGGCAGTAAATCGGACACTGGCTCAGCATAATGCTGGCTAATACAGACATTTAGGTTCAGAAATGTCTCCTCTGTTCCCGAAAGTTAAGGAATTTGTTTTTTTTTGTTTGTACTATATCTGCATGTAGTATATGTGTATCTTAGGTATAGTTTTGCCTGCATGAAGAAAACGTACAATTAAGCAGTCGTTTTCGTTAACTTTTGTTCACAGGAGGGACAATTTCTGTTTCTAGAAGTTTGTATTGCCCAGGTGTCAGACACATGCAGCGCTGATTTTCAGCCAGCCCCGTCTGTGACGGAGCGTTTAGCGTCTGGTTCATTCATCTCTGTTAAAGTACAGTTTGGACACAAATGGAAGACCCGCGCCTAAGACTCTATTTCCCATGTGATACGTCTGATTTTGTACTGTACGGTGAGCCTACCGCTCATTCCCCAACTATACGTATCTAAATAACCTTTTTTCACATTGTTGTTGTCAAACTAACTTAGACCACGGCCGTGATATATAAAAACAAAAATGAATAAAACTCTTTTAGAACCAGGTATTGTCACAGAAATTAATCTATCACTCCATATCTTTTTAGAGAAATTCACTACTTGCTTTGATTAGTTAGTTGATTAGTAGGCCCCACTTTATTGAAAACAATATTTTTACCCTTACATCAATTTATATTTACGAAATTTGTAAATTTGTTCGCAAACACTCGAACCTATTCAAAAAAATAATTGATCAGCCAAGACGATTCGAAACAAGATTTAAACATAACCTAGTTCTACCTACAAGTTCAAAATTAAAATTGCACAGGTCGAGTCCTAGCGTAATGTCAGTAAAAATATATAATAAATTGCACGATGACATTAAAGGTATCGAGTCTGATACTACATTCTTTAAATGCTTGAAAGAGTTTCTGTCGGAAAAGTGTTACTACTCCTTAAATGATTTTTAATGATAATTGTTAATGCATGCCATACTTAGTTCGGGCTTTCTCCTCTCCACACACCTTACACATTGCAGTGCCCTAACAGGGCTTATGTTGAAGCAAGTAATAGTTTTAAGATCTTTTGTACAACATAAGGCAATAAAGAATATGAATATGAATATTATTCGGGTAAAGAATAATTCTGTGAACCAGGTTCAGTAAATTTCAAGGTATTTTCAGAAAAAATATGTTTTTAAATTTAATTTAAATGTATTTGTCATAAATGTGTGAAGTGTAAACCGATTAAAAAAAGTGAGCTTCGCTGTTTCACCTGCGTATGCGCACATTCGCTATCCCAAAATCTATTGCGCTGTTTTGGATACAGATCACGTTTGAGGAAGAATCTTTCTCACATGTGATTTTTATAGTCTATAAAGCCTAGTTTAGGCT
Source organism: Tortricodes alternella (assembly GCA_947859335.1). NCBI lineage: Eukaryota > Metazoa > Arthropoda > Insecta > Lepidoptera > Tortricidae > Tortricodes > Tortricodes alternella. The sequence goes on from OX401981.1 coordinate 6,393,265, forward strand.
CATCTAGTTGGTTAAGCATGCATAAAACCTATTTATTTCAAGACTTGTAACTAGTCCTTTTATTCTGAACTCCAAATGAAAATAACTTCCTTAAATTAATTCTGATGCAATTTGTAGCCATGTTGAACTAGTTATCTCTGGTGGCCTGTCGCCAATTGGCTGCGAAGTAACTATTTTAGTGCTTTTGGAACTATTTTGGCATTTAGATTATTTCTTAGTAAAAAAGGCATCATTTTATCATAATTTTTCATTTAATATACATGTTACTTATTCAATATAGTCGAATGTTTAATACTCTAGTGTTATAAATATTTTTTTATCCGTTATTTTGGAGTCGGTAAATTGATTAGCTAGAATGGGTGGACTTTATCGGAGGAGGTTATCAATTTCCTTAATACATAGAAAATTATTAATCAACGCGTTCTAAATAAACAGAATAAGCAGAAGTATGACGCATACTTCCAATCAAAACTTACAACCCTATAAACAAAATTCGATAAATATCAAACAATATTTATGCTCAGTTTCAAAACATATTCAGACAAAGGCGAAACTAAACCAATTAAATCTAATTAAGTCATTGCTGCTTCAGAAACAGCTAGTCCAAAGGTTAACGGAGCCGCCAATAAGTCAATAGGCTTGCCCTTACATAAATCTCGGTCGCCGCCTCCGAAGCATAAAACTCTCCTTTAATTTACTGCCAAAGATAATGATACAATTGCAAATTAACCGCGGTGCCTACCCGCAGAGCCTCCAAACCGTTGTTTATCTTTAATCACCCTTTATTTTTTCCCTCTTTCACCCTTTTAGAGCACCCTTGCACCCGGCCGTAGGGTAACAATATTGTAAGCTACAATAAGGACACGAATATTTAAATGTATTCAGTTTCTATCCGTTCGTCACGTTACTATACAATATGCAAATAAGGTAGATAGGCTTTGTGTAAAAAAAAATGTTTTATTTTAAATTAATGAATGAATAGGTATTTACTTTGAAACTACCGTGAGTAATCAAATTCATGTTAGACATCTCGTCTTTCAGATTTACTTGACTTTTGTAATTTAAACAGGAGAATTATTTAACGCTCCTTACTGTTGTTGCCATAGACACCCTAGCGAAATTATGCGGCCGCACGCAGGATTCTTACCCTTTCAGCCTAAGTCATGATTTTGCTTATCGCGTATTGTGATCGGGAAATTTAAATGCGATTTTGGCGGACTCACCCTGACGTTTTGCTTGCTGACGTAAATCTAGCTGCATTGCCTCAAGCTGCTATTGTTGCGAAATAAATGACGTTTTGTTTAAAATTGTTACTTTGTCGTAACAATCCTTTATTCAGAAACAATTTGTGTAATTTAACCCCAAAGATATTACGTATTTTACAAATTTTGTAATAAACAATTGAAAGTGTAATTGCAGCGTCGGTTATAATTTAATATTCCCTCAAATGAGCCCACAATTTGGGCACCCGCTGTATAAAATAGTGAAAGATTACTAAGCTTTGGGCGCAGAGTGGACAAATAAACCTGTTTATATAATCGTTTTATGTGTGACAAATAATTTATTTATTAATAAATAGCATTATTTTTTCAATATCATTGCATTGCAATGAGTTTACGCAAACCGTTCTCGTTATCGAAAACTATCGCTCGCTCTTTTTTACTTGTATCTACAACAAGCAGTATTTCCGATAGATTTGATAACGAGAACGGTTTGCGTAAACTCATGGTAATGGTACTGAGCTTAGTAGGTATGTAATGAAGGAACCCGTTTCTCTCTTGAGGATTTTAGTCTTAGCTGGTACCAAAGATTAATTTTTTTTTACTAATATAGCTGATTTGCATGTTTCTTTAGTATCAAACAATAAGTTTGGGTGGCATTGCGATTGGTTGAGTATTAGAAAATTTTCAGGATTTATTATTTGCTGCGTAAACTATGTAGAGCCGAAAAGCAAGTTTAACCATACACTAAAAAAATGCAATCCAAATTTGAATATCAAATGTCGTGTCTGTAAAAAAGTATTCTTTGTCCATCTACCTATATCCATATCGCACGGTGTAAGCGATTACGCGGTCGGCCGGGTATCTCTTTTGTTGCTCGTATAATTAAGGTAATATACCACTCACCAATTTACATGTTATATTAATTTAAATTTGTGTGCACTTGCAATAAATTTAATAAAAGTGCATAGTTCGTTAGAATAGTTTTACTTATGTGTACATATTTTATGACTTCAGATATCAGATTCAGAAATCATAATGATTCAAACAGATATTAAAGATTAATCAATCCAATATCAGTGGCGGTTATTCCATCAACAAGAGCATTGCTCATAAATTTTATGTATGACTGAGCGGTACTCATTATATTTATTGATTGGCTAATTGTGAGTTATAGTTATATCAAATACGTAGTTTACAGTCTTAAGATGAACCCTATCACCAACAGTAATAAGTAACAACCCAACTACACTTATTATAATGACGAATAAAATTAATTATATAAGATTAATTTCGCATGCGTGCGTAAAGTTGGACACCCCACTTTCGATTCTTTATAGATTTACAGTATAATGGTTGATTTTTCTGGATGAATATATTTTCGAAATATCAATCCAAGCTTTCATTTGATACATTTCACACTTTCGTATAATTCGTTTTTCTGCTTAGAGTCATTTGAATAATTACACCCACCATGCTCGTTTTCTGATGACGTTATATGCGGAACACTATTACGAATACAACCTCATCCCATTTTTAGGGTTCCGTACCTCAAAAGGAAAAAAGGAACCCTTATAGGATCACTCGTGTGTCTGTCTGTCTGTCTGTCTGTCTGTCTGTCTGTCCGTCTGTCACAGCCAATTTGCTCCGAAACTACTGGACCGATTGAGTTGAAATTTGGTATTCATATGTAAGTTGGTGACCGCAACACGGAAGCGTGACGTAAATATATGAATTTTAAACATAGGGGCCACTTTTTGGGGGTGAACTAGAAAATTAAAAAAAAAAAGTTATGCCACCTATATCGTGTGACATATCAAATAAAAGGGCTTATTGTGAGGATCTTAAATATATATTTTTTTGAATTTTAAGTAAAACAGTTTAGAAGTTATTCAGGAAAATGACCATTCCCCCCCCCTTATTTCCGAAACTACTGAGGCTAAAATTTTGAAAAAAATACAGAAAATAGATCTTTGCCTATAGATTACAGGAAAACCTATAAGAAGTCTATGGTATTTAAGGTAACCTAGTAAATTTCAGATAAACATGTTCGGAACGGAACCCTCTCCACGCGAGTTTAACTCGCACTTGTCCGGTTTTTTTCTAAATTATTTTAGTAGCAACGAGGAAACAGAGGATCATACATATAGCCACACATACATAGACTGCAAAAATCATAACCCTCCTTTTCTTGGCCTTAGAAGGGCAATAAAAACAGATCGTACGGTGAAAAAAAAAACGTTTATATAGTTAAGGTTACACACACTCTCCCGACCGACAAAATCCCCAGTCGCAAACTTAATACCACATAAAACATCATCAATGAAAACACGAAAAACATTTCACGGTATGAACAATGCAACCTGCCTAACAGTTGTGGCCGATGTTCAAAGGACATCGATAACTGTCGAACGCCCGAATATAAAACGAGCATAACGACATCGACGACCAACCTCGGCCCCATCGAGAATCGAAATAATTCTAAATGATACCATTAGGTCCACCACAAGGGGAGTATAGATATGAGGAAAGATTTGTGTGGATCTGTTGGTAAAATTAATTTACAGGCAACTTCACCAGAAGGTGAAAATAAAATCGCATTGGCAATTTATTGCTGCAATACGGGTTATCCTCAAAAGAATATTCAAACTTTTTGTCCCCATTTAGTGAAATACGTAAATAGCCCGAATTGCAGCAATTAATTGCTAAAAAACGAGCCCGTTCACGAGCATCTTAATGTGACTTTTAATTGTATTACCGTTTAACACAATTCAATTCCAACATCTACAACACATCATTTGCATGGAAAAATACGATATTTTTAAGCAATACGGGAGTGTTACTCTATGGTGGACTTTTTAAGATAACTGGAAATATTTATTTATCCTTTTAGCGGTTTTATTTTAATCCTCTTTAAATTGTAAAAAACTTTTGTATTGTACGCTCACTCAAAAGAAGGAAGTACATACGAAAATTCTTTTTTAAATAGTTACACACACTTCAGCCTTATGTGTTATACTACTCTACTTTATAAGTTTCTAAATCATTATTGTGAAATGGAGAGTAAACGAATAGTCCATATCTTTCTAACCGGCTAACGGTACTACACTGATACAGACGGTAGAAAGCAGTTGGTAAATGCATAAAATATTGACGTTAATGTGACAGGGGTTGTCAAAAAAATCGCATTTACGGCATAATTATTATGTAAGTCTCGCTATGTTGGTTTTTCTCGTTGTATGTTGCTTCACAGCCGCTTTTATTACAACGAATCAAAAGTTGTCCAATTATATTATATTATAGATTATAATAATAATAATAATTTATTTATTTACCATATAAGGAAGCAATACAATTTTCTTACAATATTACATAAGCTAGCATGAACTCATTAATTATGTTTAGCCACCGCTGCTAAACTAGGTGGGAACCTGTATTTCAGCAGTCAGCGCTCATCCCCTAAAGATAACATTTTTGTACTGTGATCCAGCTAACGATAGACATAGACAATATAGATTAGATAGAATAGAGATTAGATATTAGATATAGATTAGATAGGTATAGAGAGACGCGCAAAAAGCTAAATAAAGAATTAATAAAAAAATGGAGTTTAGCACCCATATTATGACATGTGTACATACAAAGGTGACTTCTTTTAATACCTTTAATCTCGGAAGAGACGTCGGGATAACTTAAAAATAATGGTATTATACTTATTTACTTATTATCCATTTATACATTTCGGTTGCCGTTTACGGAATATTTAACTCCGAACGAAGTTCCCTACAAAAGAATTAATTCAAAAAATCTTGAAAATATTTTACATGAAAGTATACGTAATGAAGAGTTACATGAAAAATATCATGACTGAGTAGGCTTCATTGGAACATGAGCTATACAGCCAAATTGCTCATATTATTATGTCATATCTTTACAAATTATTTTATCAAAAAATGCGTCGAAATTAACCCATGAATAACTAACTGGGTGCTTGTAAACGAGCAAATTTTTGGCAATTTATTGCTGCAATTTGGGATATCCCCAAAAGCTTACACTTAAACTTTTTGTACCCAATAGTGATGAAATAGGTTATTATTTTGGGATTGGGCTATTCCCAAAATAATAACCTATTACCAAAATAATAACTGCAACAATAAGTTGACAAAAAAAATGCTCGTTTACAAACACCTTTATAGAAAAAATTGCTTAAATATGGTACGCCAAAATGTTTACAGAGTGCCTCGTCAAACATACAATTTCGCTTTTTATTTTTATTAGTTTCGTATCTTTTCTCCAAGTAAAACTTTTAATATCAAACTTACTTCAGAATTGCTTCAAATGTAAAATCTATTTTGAAGTTTCCACAAAAGAGATCATCCTTTGCTTACTTGCGAAATTAAAAAAATATTTAAATGAATCCATATAAAAATAAATTCAACGCTCTCAATTTCCATAATAGGTTACAAAGTAAAGTTCGCATGAAGAACTTACAAAGAATAACGTAGTCTCAAAGTAATCTCAAAGTTACAAAACTGTATAGTAGCGATTCAATATCTCTCAATAGAAAGCTGAAAGATCTTCGAACATTTCAAACCGGGACACAGAATATCTAATAATACTAGCCGAGGTTTAGCTTCAAAGACGCTTGAAGATTGTTTGATTCATAACCATTCGATCCATTACATGCTTTACTCAAGTTTGCGTTTTCTAATATGAATTTAATGAATTATCCAACTATTAAGTATAGTGCAATCGTAGCGTTAACGCGCAACCTGTCATGCGTAGGGCCGCGGGATGCAAGCCAGTTCAAGCAAGTTCGCAAATATAAAATTTTCGGATCTCCATTAAAAAATAAAAATAAATCTACCAGAGCATTTCGGTAAAGAAAAACATCGTGAGTGAACCTGCACACATCTGCGAAGTGATTTGAAGTCCCCAATCCGCACTAGGTCCGCGTGGATCGGCTGCGCGGTCCCTCTCACTATAAGGAGACGCCTATGCCCGCCCAGCGGTGCGATATATATGGGCTGTTGATGATCCAGCTATTAAATATGTTTTCTTCTGAATTATAACCACTTTTCATATTTTGTTGTCAATTTTATACTGTCGGTAACTGTCTTTTTCGTATCATTTGATTTTGTGAAAACTGAACGAAACTGAACGAAAATAGTCTAAGGATGATCATGAGACCTTTTAATAGGCTCGTAACTTTCGAAAGGTATTTAATACACGCGTTAAAAATACCTACGTATTTGTTATTCCAATGTTTGGCAATCACGAAAATATAACTACATATTTGTATGTAATCAGCTGTTCAAACAAGTCTTACAAATTGAGAGGGTTATTTTCTGCAAACTCTTGAATTTTTCATCAGTCATGTTGTTTCGAAGATTGCAATAAACTTAGCTCTTTCTGCATATCGACCGAAGTGCCTTCGCCAATAAAGGTGATAAGTATTTAATATGTCAGCGAGCCTGGCAAATTTGATCGCATATTTGGTACGAGGGAGCTGTAATCGTTGTGTACAAGCTGATAATGAGCTTTGCAAAGTCCATGCTAACTAATCTAGACGTTTTGCAGGCACAGTGGTTACGGCTTAAGAAGTTGATCTCAGTAAGTCATTTTGTCGAAATAAGATCGAAATAAAGGTGCCAAAAGATTGAGAAAGAGTGCTACATGAAATTTGCTTATGCCTTGGTTTCAAATTTCAGTTGACTCCAAAGAAAAAAGAATAAATAAAGAAGCACTTAAAGACTTAAAATACAAAAATGGTAACAACAGAGATTTGCTAAGTAGCAAAATATGATTACTAGTACGTATAATACAAATCTGTTTGCAGAAATAACTACGTAAGCAGTCGAAATATGAACCAATATTTGCTCGGCCCGCACGTTCCCAATACAAACAGGGTTGTTATGACAAAACGCTTTTTACTGCTAAATAAATAAAGACCGAAATTAACTAGTATATTTTATCATTATTACAATACATTTAAAGTAAGGTTCGGAGCCACTAGTCACAGTTAAGCTTAAGCCGGTTACGTCCCTCCCTATTTTCTGATGGAGATTTATGTCAGGGGATCAAAAGTTTCCAACTCGCACACTATACAGATAGCGTTGTCTTTGTGTGCGTTCACCGCGTACAAAGGTCGCTTGCAAATTTGTTTCGGAAATATTTTGCTATTTATGGACAATTCGCTGTCAGTTCTAATAAATAAATAGCCGTCGGAACATATTCCATTACGGTTTGCATAGCGTTCACGGTTGTGTAATAAAAAAATATGTACGTATAAAATACGTGACGTTTCATAAATGGCGGTAGTTCATTTACTCATTAAAGCTTTAATTTTAGTGACGTGCCATACGCCCGCGAGTTTACGACTAGTGATTTACTGCCTGATGAAGTGTTGTGTGTGACAGTAACAGTGTGCACTGCGCACGATGGAAAAAGGGTAACTTTCCGTGTATGTGTTAACTGGAAGTTCCTTTGCATTTAACCGTCGTATATGTATATATAGCCATGAAAATTGTATGACCCTAATTTGAGTGCCACACGATCAGTTGGCGCTTTGTCTTAGTAAACTACACGTCTATTATATTCATTGATATTTTTATTGATAATAGAAATTGAGAAATCGTCGCTGCACGTGCAATACCGCGGAAGAGCACTTTGTAAAAACCGCGTATCTGCGTTTTTTGCGATTTTACAGGAACAAGAAAAAACTGAATATCTCAGTCATTACCTAAAGTCAGTTTTTTTCGCGGTTTTTACAAAGTGCTCTTCCGCGGTATTGCACGCGCAGTAGCGAAATATCAATGTGGGCTTACGAAATGACAAAAGGTCAGAGGACAGTTCAACTCGATATTCACTAATTTAACTATAAGCAAAATCATAATGAAATGAACCACATCCAGTATCTTTTATGTCGCGTGTAGATTAGCTTTTTTGCGGGTCGTAAGTTGTGAGCGTACATCCCCGCATATTTACAGTCGGGGCTGTTTTTATTTAGTCTGCGCAAGTTTGTTTAATGATAGAGGGTTGATTTTAAATTAAATCGACACTACTTTGCTTGTGACCTTCATTAATTTTATTTGACGTGTAATCAAACATTCTGAATTCAAATCATTTAAACATGTTGGCACAAATAGTTCTGCGATATTTGTTTTACTTCAAAGACTTCGCCAAATGAAATATTATGTATGGCTAAACTATTTAACTGAAATAGCATAACTGCATTCGCTTAATGAACCATCCGAAACCGTTCTCAAAACTTGACTCCAGTTCTACAAAATTAGTTTTTTGATGGACAGAACTGTTATTCTTTTGGCTAGTTAGCCGCCCACCGAAAATATCACCTGTCAACGGTGTTCAGAAACTTTATACTGAAATGTTGCAGAGACGACGTTCCAACAATTTATTATACACTGAAATAGAATAAATGCCTTTAACGTGGCCGTTTTGTTTAGAATAACTAACTCCGTGTGATTTAGCTCGCGGAATATTAATCTATATCAAAACGATAGAAAAAAACAGATCAAGTGATTTGTTTTCATTCTGTGAAACGGTACGTTAAGTTAAATTTATAATTGTAAAAGAGTTATAATAGTGTTATATTTTTTAGATTCTTAAACTATTTAAATCAGCATAAGAGTGTACAAATTATTAAATTTTGTTCATATTTAAGACTGCTGTGGACCCGCCACAGCTTCTCCCGCGGTATTTTCCATACTTTTATCAACCCTTATCACCCCTTTAGGGATGGAATTTCAAAAAAATCCCTGCTTTGTGCATTGGGTACTCGAGGAATGTCTCATCCAAATTTTAAACCTCTAGGACCACCCGTTTAGGCTGTGCGTTTTCTATAAGTGAGTCACGGTACTGTTTTATGTATTGATGACTTTGTTTCCATTACATTATGTCACTGTTATAATTATATTATGCGTTATTTTAAATATTTCAAACTGCATTCTAGGTTCCAATTCATGATGAAATTCCAATTTAATAATGTTGCATACAACCTAGTTCATTCAAAACACAGCCATACTCACCTCTGAGAGCTTTGACAACGCTCGCCCTTAATTTGCCAGGCGCAGTACAATGGAAACAAACAGACGTTCCGACCGACGCATAACTCACACACACAGCAATTATAGTTATGGCACAATGAATTTATTAGGTCAGTTAACTTGAATTTGTGGTATGACGTGTACTATGACATTATTGTCTTTATTGACGATTCTTTTGCACCTTAACGCCATAATAATACGACACATCTTGCTAATTGGCTTTGCGGCGGAGCATTCGTAAATGGGTTAATTGTGTTGGCTCGTCTTTACCATTAAATTAGCCTCTTGGAGCATGTATGCGAGTATGTATTACCGCTTCGTAATACGATTAAAATGATAGGTTGATGCGCAGTTGGCATACCTATTATTAAGCTTTCGGGTTGAAAAAAAAACATGTTAACACTTTGAAGAGGTCGATATTTCTTACTGCCGAAGACGTAATGACTACAGCTCCCAGGCAAATGCGACTTAAACTTCAAACATCCTGAATAGTTCTTAGAGTTGACCCCTCTGGCCCTTTCGTTACCCCCTTAATGTAAAGGACTGACGATGCGTACCTATAAGATATACGTACACTATTAAAGCGACCGCAGCTGTGTGTATGTGTATGTATATGTTTAAGTGATCAACCACGGATTACGTTCGGCACACAAAGCCAGCAAACCATTATCAGTATAGTTGGCACATTGTGTACAATTTACATGTACTTAACTATCTTTTCATTTCATTTCAGAACTTATAGCAATTTGGTAATGGCTTATAAAAATCTTGAATGCTCAACTTCTGGATAACATACATTAGGGACTGGGGTAACTTGTTTGATTATGAGAGTCCAAAATTAAACATCTCGTCTCGTATGCTCTGCATAGTCTCAGTCGTGTCTTTTCTTTATTATGTACCTATATATAAAAACATCGTTATGATTTCGCACCTAAACGGTTTCAACGGTAATCTATTAGCAAGCCTTCAATGTGCGTCTGTCCGTCTATTCGTCCATCTGTATGAGGCCTCAGCAACGATAAGAGGAAAAATGTTGTTTTTTCACATCTAGTCTCATTCATTATCATTTATTTATTTTACAATCACGCATTACTATTTTATCAATAATACTATTATATCGTGAACCTCTATTTATGCAAGCTATTTAGGCATTGTCATGCTCACATCGTTTCTCTTAATCAGTAGCTATTTGCATTCATTAACTGCTGTCCTAGTTTACGTCATGCTTATTAGTAAATACCGTTTCAATCTCTATTTATAAATTTTTAATAATCCCAGCATTAGTTTTAAGCGTATTCTCTAAATTTACCGAAAAAAGTCCTTTGAAACATTTGGCAGAACTGCTGCATTTTTTTTTTCGGTTTGATTCGGACATTTTGTACATAATTATATTAGTCAGTTAGGTTAGGTAAGATATGTGCCAATGCTAAAACGACCTAGGCACGAGATACCGAAAATGCTACGAAATGAAAATTACGTGACATTAAAATGCCCCTAACATTTGTCGGTATTTTAAAAGAGAATCAATCTAAAAGGATAATCAATTTGTTACTACCATTCTTTTATAATCGTCGTCGGGTCGTTCGGAATGTGGTTTCACAGTACTCCACCATCTCAACCATAGCAAATATGTTACTAATACTATGTGATTAATATAGATACCGCAGATGCTTTGTAGCTTAATTCCAGCCCAGCGATGCTAGCCCACCATGCGACCCTAGCACGCGTCCGTATTAGAGATTATGTTTGTATACTTACAGCACAAAATTGGACATAGCTGTTCTCAATGGGGTGGGCAGAACCACAAGACTACTTGTGGCCACGTTCGATTAATTAGTCCTAAGATGGTGAACCGTATGGTGACAGGTGATCAGCCCATCGCCCATACAGATAGTCCACCATGTTGAGAGGACCCGTCCTTTAGTTGACTTTTACGACATGCCAGGATGATAAGCATCTGCACGCATTCTATGCTATTTCTTCATTCCCAGTGCAGCAGAGGAGTACTCATCAAGTAGGTATAATTTTATGCGGATTCCTAGTGGCAACTACTACTACTTCACAACCAGCTATCTAACTGTTTCACGCTACTTGTAACTAAGCACACAAACGCAATTCCAACAATCAACTCGGAAACGCGTAGATTTTATCGAAAATAATTGTCGTAATATACAGTCGTTTGCATGAAATAATGCTTAATTTCAATTCCGTGCACACTAAGTGCATATGTAAACTTGTATGGAACGATGCCAATAAACTTGATACAGATCGTTACGGTTCGAACCACTATTAGTTCATTTCGGGGTGCACCGATGACTTCGATGTATCGATTATGCTAATTTTATTATCGAAATTTCATTCGATGCGCTTACTTTTGCTGCACTCTTTTTAAGGGCCCCCCCCGTATACATAATGTGATTCGTTTGCTACTGTAAAGTTTGGATTGGACGAGTGACTCATCTGTTGTCTGCTTTTATCCTTTTTGGGGACGAAAATCGTTTTTTCTTGTTTCGTTTTAGGCTTTGGATTTTTATTAAAATGCTATTATTAATTAAAAATGGGTGTAATTTGACTTTTATTTACAATTAACACATTTCATAAATCTACGTTAAGTTAGCAAGTCACAAAGATACCTCGAGAAAGAGCTCATAGACTTTACCTGATATCAGTAACAAAATATATTTTAAAAAGTATCCAAACGTCTTCACATCTTTACTGGCAACACTAACCTAAAATATTATACAAAACACTGACAATTTCAAAAGATGTCTTTTTTAAAATACTTGTAAGTTAATATCGAACATACTGTTTGCCAATAAATTCCAGAACGGTTCATATATTTTTATGCGCATGTGCTCTCGTGCCACCATTACATGTACTTGTTACGATATTGTCCCATTAGGACATTTTAACGGGCAAACATTTTGCAACTGCGATGGTATAATATCAAATTACATTGACGTTACCTAATATAGTTAAGAGGACTGTGAACTAGCGGCAAAAATCACCCTTTTCATACAACAGATGATAACGCTTTCTACCCCTTAAATGTTAACCGATTTTAGACCAATTTTTGATAGGTTGTCAGACAGAACAAAATCTAGGTCTATACTTTTTTTTTTATAGTAATAGGTGTGCATTTGACTTACTTCTCACCTGATGGAAAGTGATGATGAGGTCGACGATGGAGCATGCACACCTAGATAATGCCTATTCACTCTCTCCTTGAAAAGACCCAAGTTGTAGCGTTCTGGGAACAAGTCTGCAGGCAGGGAATTCCACTCCTCAGCCGTTCGCCAAATGAATGTTGAAGCGTAACGCTTCGTGCGAATTCTTGGAACATCCACAACATAGGGACATTAATAATTTTGATTAAAGATCAGCAAAGTCAAATAATCGCTATAACTAGATTTGTATGAGAATACTGAAACAGCAATAAAACTGAATTTATTAATTATAGTGAAAAAACCAAAACGTATAGACCTAGATTTCATTCTGACTGATAACCTGTCAAAAATTATTCAGAATTGGTTAGCATTTAAGAAGGGGAAATCGTCATCGCCTTTTGTATGAAAAGCCGTAGGTTCACACTCCTCTTAATGTAAAATTGTACCTAATGCCTTACATTTTTAAGCAAGTAGTCAAAGTCAAACTATCTTAATTCAATTTAGGCTTTTACAAGCTCTTATGAACGTCAATAGTAGTAATGTTAATGATGATAAGTAAGTAGCCAAACTAATCTGACTTCTTACACGTTGTCTAGATTGATTGTGTGGTAAATTTAAGTATTTCAAAAGGATAACTTCAGTAGTCGTTTCGCGAGAAGGCAAGATGAACAAATTCACTGAGTTAGAGTTAGAATGTGATGCTAAAGTCGTACTTACAACTTTATTTGCCGTATACTTTTTACGGCGGCGGAAATAACACACACGGAAAGCATATTTTTGGAACGAATAAAACCACAAAAACGAAACATGACTCAAACGTAACTCGGCGAAAGTAGGGAAATTTTGATTTGATGTAGAATTTCCGGGATCGCGGATACTGTAGTAAAATTTACGATCCTGTTTACCTTGCTGATGTTTGTTTATCATATAAAATCGAAGGGAACATCGACTCGCGGGGCTCGGGAGAGTTCGCTCCGGTGGGATCTGAGTTAAACTACTATGGCGCATAAAGTTTGAGACCGTTTTAGATGATTACAAGAAAACAATAAGGTAATTTGGTTTATAATCTAAAAATTCAAGGACTCAGTCATCACTTTTATATTATTAGAGTACGCTATTAAACTAATTAAAGATAAATCTTAGCAGCTATCCCGGGAAAAGGCTGAGTTTCTTGCGGCGTTTCTTCTCAGCAGATGTCACCTTTCGAAGCGCTGGTAGCTTCAGACATGTAAAAGAGCCCATGTGGCCTACTTGCAAAATAAATGTTTTCATTTTCATTTTCAAAAGAACGTTATCTAGTATGCTGATAACAACTAGTTGAAATATAAATAATTTACATACATACATACATATTATCACGCCCGAAATCCCTAATGGGGTGGGCAGAGTCACTCCTCTGCTGCACTGGGAGTGAAGAAATAGCATAGAATGCGTGCAGATGCTTATCATCCTGGCATGTCGTAAAAGTCGACTAAGGGACGGGTCCTCCCCAACATGGTGGACTATCTGTATGGGCGATGGGTTGATCACCTGTCACCATACGGTTCATCATACCATCTTAGGACTAATTAATCGAACGTGGCCACAAGTAGTCTTGTGGCTCTGCCCACCCCATTAGGGATTTCGGGCGTGATGCTATGTATGTATGTGTGTAGAGCCACAAGACTACTTGTGGCCACGTTCGATTAATTAGTCCTAAGATGGTATGATGAACCGTATGGTGACAGGTGATCAGCCCATCGCCCATACAGATAGTCCACCATGTTGGAGAGGACCCGTCCCTTAGTCGACTTTACGACATGCCAGGATGATAAGCATCTGCACGCATTTTATGCTATTTCTTCACTCCCAGTGCAGCAGAGAAGTTAAATAATTTAGAATAGTCGTTAATTTTGTATAAGACGTTAGTTTGGTTATCATTCAAATTAATTTTGGAACCAGAAATTAATTTGAGTGATAAACTAACGTCGTCACATATTAGAAACACAGCACCTAATCAATTATTTTAATCATTGTGACCACTTTAACCAAGGCGTAGGTAATCAAAACTCGTGTTTAAAATACAGATCAAAATGTATTAATTTGGTTTTCCGACTAAGTCAGGCAAACTCTCCATTTATTTAACTAAAGTTGCCACTAACAAGGATGTGTGAGTTAAATTTAGGCGTAACATAGTGAACCCAAGACGTCCCAGTAGTGCGATCGAAACTAACATGTTAATAATTGAGATTAATTTACACTCTATGTCACGGGTTAACCGACGCAACTTTTAACCGTGGTAGCGCAGACCGCTCCTTAATCTATGCTCCATTAACAAAAACCATTAATCATAGTCTTAATAACAATTTAACCCCAACTAGATTAATATATCTTCATTTATTCATAGGTACGAGCATGGATAAGAATTATCAACTTTTATCATTCAAATTTCATCGAGGACTCTTTGAAAATCGAAGCCGCAGCAAATGCATTGTCCTTGCAGAGTAGCATTCATAGCGCACGTCTGTTACAAATGTAGAACTCGGCTTTTGTTGTTTAACCATTGTGTACAATTAAAGTTGGAAAGATGTAATAATCTCAACCATCTCTTTGTGTGTTTTTTAACAGTGACACATGCGGGGTCATAATAAATAATAAGTACGGCGGTGCGAACATTTTTGTCAGACAATAAAATTAAATGTCAAGTTTAAACGTAGGGTTGTGCAAAGTTATAATAAAACTCAATGCCTGCCTAAGCGTAGGGTTGTACAGACTAAGTCGAGCGTGCGCCGTGTGCGCAACGATCGCTAAATTCGGGGTGTACCGTAATTTATTGCAGTATAATATTTTGTTGCAGTCCACCATTTATGGCGCATTTTTATTTATTATGTTTTTTATTAACGGCTAAAACGGGTCATTATTGCGTATTCAATGATGGGGTTGATATTCATTAGGTTTGGTAATGTTTCTCACGGACCGTATTTGTTATATTATGTAAGATACTTTTTCGGTCTTAAAAAATATGAACATACACGTTACATAAATAACCGGCCAAGGACGAGTCGGACTCGCGCGCGAAGGGTTTCGTACCATTATCTATAAAAACGGCAAAAAATTACGTTTCTTGTATGGGAGCCTACTTAAATATTTCTTTTATTCTGTTGTTTAGTATTTGTTGTTATAGCGGCAACAGAAATAGATCTTCTGTGAAAATTTCAACTGTCTAACTAACACGGTTCATGAGATACAGCCTGGTGACAGACGGACGAACGGACGGACGGACAGACGGACAGATGGACAGCGGAGCCTTAGTGATAGGGTCTCGTTTTTACCCTTCTGGGTGCGGAACTCTAAAAAACGAAGCTTAATTTGAACACAATAGTAAAAAAGGATAGAACCATCAGCCTCCAATCAATTTGTCCTAGGCAATTATAACTAAGGCTCTCCAATGAATTAAGAGGCCACATATGCTAAGGTTGCGACGTTTGGCGATCTAGATTTCAATACTGACAGGGACTATGTGTTTGTTCTTTGAACATATGAAACTTGAACATTTGTTCTTGAAATGCTTAAACGTGAAAACACGATTAGTAATAAAAACCTCGATACTTTTATTTTTCAAACATAACGCTTTTTTAACATATTTTTGGTTGAATCTTCGAAACCCTATGGTCTTTAATGATGATTTTTGGTTAAATAGTTGAGTAACAATAACTTCTCAATTCGCTAAAAAGGATTTTTTAATACATGTTATGGTTCTCTAATAAACAGCAAAAACCTCAGATTTTCGTGACCGCGTGCGCGCGCGGTGGTTGTAACAGCCACGGCTGAGAGCGAGCTATTTTAAAATGAAACCCAACGTCATAGAGTTCAGTTCTGATTCATGCAAAACAAGGTGCTTAATCTAGTCATATGTGGGCTCTTAACAGTCAAAATGTTACTATCTGAGACAAGCTAGTTAGCAATTGGGCTGTTTTATACAACGTTGTAAATTAAATAACCTAGAAGTCTAGCATACTCCAATCAAAACAGCACCAATTAATCTTCCCATGATTATAACGACCTCATTCCAATTTGAATCTAGCAAACGCAAATACGTCAAGTAACGAGTAATACACCATAATCGAACTGCGATCACAGGCCCCGCTGCTTTAATAATCTCTAATAACATAAGAGTGAATTGGCTGAACCTCACGTACCAAATTACTAGTCTTAAATTACCACCGTGACTGCAGGGGAATCGCAACATGTTAATAGAGTATTCTACTCTATCGGAATAGTTCGAATTACTCCGGCGTCTCCCGGGGCGGCTGAATTATCGGTTTGACCCGAAGCTATTTAGCTAAATGTAACTATATTCGCTAATAAGCTGTATCGGCTATTGTCGAAAATGTAACAATAGTTCTCGGATATCGAAAATCAATTGCGCCCGGTGGCCCCGCAGAGTTTCGGTTTAAAATATGAAGCGAAATTTCCTGTTAATTAAATTTCGAAATGAATTGTTGTTGTAACAAAAGATTATTTCTTGCAGCGTTTTTCGTGACAAATGTGTGTTTTGGAATACTACTGTTTACTATTTTCATGTACGGGGTACTGAAACAAAGGTGAATTAATATGCAATTAATTTATGTACTTTTGTTTTTCGTTAATATTTTTGGCTAACCCCATTACTCAGTACCTCCCCGCAATGCAAACACTGTAATAATACGTGCCTTACTATTGTAGTGTGCGTCAACTCAGTGGGACCCGAACAATGTTACAGCATTGTGTGTGTGCGTCACTCTGGTCGGACCCACACGCGGCGCGGTCACCCCTCGCGTTTCATTAAATACGTTTCCGCATATCACGCACTATGTCATTTCCTCTTTAGTGTTGTGCCGTCATTGTACACATTTGTCGATTCAATCTTTATTTTTGTAGGATTATGTGCTGCGGAAGCTTAAAATAAATCGGATTCCTTATCTAAAGGGTATTAGATACGTATTAACGATGGTAGGGAACTTGCCAGTAAAAACCACAGACATAACGTAAAACGATCATATTTTTTTTACAAAAAATACAGATATCATAAGATCTGTTAACAATTTAATAATGCGTTTAAAATTAATAATTGTTGTAAATATTGAACAAAAAATACGTCAGAAATATCGAATAATGCCTAATTTTTGCGTCACATCACTAACAAAGGCTAAATCTGTTATACCATGGGAAGTTATTTGCAAATTCAATTAAACTAATTCAATGGAATAGAAAATATGCTATATACGCATCGGTTGGAATTTACAGCTTTCCATGTTCCATTCCATTGATAGAAATCAAACATCCAATAAAATTGGTGAATAGAATGTCGCACAAAACGTTTATGGTGGACTGTAAAATAAATCGATTGACAATCGACTTTATATTGTTTGCACAAAGTCGGTTATAGCTTGAATTGCCACGTGTATGATGCCTTTACGTGCTATATCGTGAAAAGCGAAACACTACGCATCGTGACTGAATCTAGCTCAATTGGCTGTCCTAGTTTGCTTTTGGCATACATGGTTTGTCTTTTAAAATGTTCAACAATACTTCGTAATATTCTATTTCTTTATTGAGTACATGTACGTATGTACATAATACGTGAAATTAAATGTAACTGGCATTAAGTTGTTAATTATTAAGCAAGTTAATGAGTTTCTTGATAATGCCGGGATACGTTGTAAGACAGGTTCTCTTGTTAGAATTACATAAAAGCTAAGTTTGTTAAACACCTTACTTATTAACTTTCTGAAACTCCTGACTTTAACCCTCAATAGTGTTAAAGTAACTCAAAGGATTCCCAGTTGTGATGTAACAGAAAACTTCTAGGTGGGTCTGGGTTTATAAGTTTTTGTTTTTATCTAAAACTGGCCAAGTGCGAATCGGACTCGCGCACGAAGGATTCCCTACCATTCTCTATAAAAACGGGAGAAAAATCACGTTTGTTGTATGGGAGCCCCCTTAAATATTAATTTTATTAAATTTTTTAGTGTCTGTTGTTATACCGGCAACAGAAATACATTATCTGTGAAAATTTCAACTATCTAACTATCACGGTTCATAAGATACAGCCTGGTGACAGACGGACAGACGGACAGATGGGCAGATGGACAGACGGACAGACGGACAGACGGACAGACGGACAGACGGACAGACGGACAGACGGACAGACGGACAGACCCTTTGGGTACGGAACCCTAAAAATGGGTTTGCGTTTGACTTCAGTCTCACCTGATGCTAAATGATGACGATGATGAGTTTTTTTTTTTTTTTTTTTTTTTTTTTTTTTTTTTTTTTTTTTTTTTTTTTTTTTTTTTTTTTTTTTAGAATGGACATACGCTGTTGGTCTCTGACGACCCCGACAGCTTCACCGGAAAGATGCGAGCAGCCTGAATGGCGCTCAACAAGGGGAATTTTACTTAACATGCCTAAGGGCGCTCCTATTGAGCCGACCTCGGACTTAGGACGTTAAGCGGGGATACAAACAATCGGATTTTTGTGCTACAGTGCTTCGGAAAGGCTACGTTAAATCTGACTGAGAAGAAGCACCAAGAAACTCAGTCAGGTGTGTCTGATAGGTGAGAATCTACCTGGTACATGCCGGTAGCGATTGAAGAAATGTGGCCGACCACGTGTGGAGGTGTGGGGACGTGCACGCCTCCTCCGGAGGGGACGGTGTGGTGTGTAAGGAGCTGAGCTAGTGTCGTCGGAGCCCTGCACTACAGGTGGGCTAGAGTCTATCGAACTGGCCGCAAGACTGGCCGTAATCATGTCATCTGGGTCCGACAACACGTGACGAGGACGCCTACGTCTGGGAAGGACGTTGGCGAGAGGAGTGTAATCCACCGCATCCCTGAACAGCGGGTTCGGGTGATGTGGTGCATTATCAAAATATCTCCTCGACAAATCCTTCATATACTGTGCTACAGTCGGTAAGGCCGTATCACTATGAAGGTCCCTATTACGCATGAACCAGGGAGCACCCGTGGCTCTGCGCAAGAATATATTTTGGAGCCGCTGTAGGCTGACCAATTGGGTCGGAGATGCGTGCGCAAAGACAACGCTTGCGTAGGTGAAGATAGGACGCACACAAGTCTTGTAAATAGTCAACTTATTTCTAAGAGACAATTTACTATTCTTGTTGAGCATCGGGTGGAGCCTTCCTAATATGAAGGCTGCTCGGTTGCGAACAACTGATATATGACGACTGAACGTCAATTTCCTATCGAGAGTGACACCTAAGTATTTTGCCTCGGTAGCCCAGGGAATGGCACTACCGTACAGACTGATTGGTGTAGTATTCCTGAGGAATACGTTAGGAACTAGTTTCCTGGAAAAGAGCACAGCCGTACTCTTTTCCGGATTGACTTCGATCCTCCATAGTCTGAACCAGCGACCTAACTCATCGATTGCTCCCTGAAGGCGTTTGACTAAGGCAGAAGGGAAAATAGAAGTTGCGTAAATGGCCGTGTCGTCGGCAAAGAGGGCATAATGAACATTATTCACTCGTGGGATGTCGTTGGTGAAGAGTGAGAAAAGGATTGGGGAGAGGACAGAGCCTTGAGGTACTCCAGCTCTCAGTGGGCGTGGGGAAGAGAACGAACCTTCCACTTTATAGCGAAAGCTCCGATCAGAGAGGAAGTCTTGTATTATGCGTACAAGCCGATCGGGTAAGCCCAGGGCATACAGTTTGTAGATCAAACCTTCATGCCAGACCTTGTCAAAAGCTTTCGCCACATCGAGGAAGATTGCACCCGTTGGGGCCCTATGATGCAAGGTGCGATGGATGTGCTCCGTTAAGCGGTGCACCTGTTGGACACAGGAATGACGGGCTCTAAAGCCAAACTGTTCGTCAATGAGGCTATTATTAGCAGACACGAATTTCCAGATTCTAACTTTAATGATACGCTCAAAGAGTTTTCCAATCGTCTTAAGGAGACTAATGGGACGATAGCTGCCAGGGCTGGACCTAGGTTTCCCTGGTTTGTGAATGCCGATGACATCGGCTTCTTTCCAGGCTGCTGGAAAGTGACAATTAACTAGTGCCGAATTGAAAATCAGTACCAAAATGGTGAGGAACACTTCTGGAAGATGCTTGAGGAGCTTATTGGGAATACCGTCAGCACCGGGTGCCTTTTTGACCTTTAGATCCTTGATCAGATCTTGTACCTCAGAAAGAGTGACGACTTCTACTGGGTCAACGGGAGCAGACGACGAACGCCTCTCGACCTCAGACTCCACCATGGCTAGGTGGGAAGGGTCCACTGGACTGAGGCTAGGTGCACATTGTGCCTCCAAACTGGAAGCGAGACATTCAGCCTTTTCGACATCATCGAACGCAGGTGTAGCATGATCCGCACGAACTAACGGCGGCATAGTCGCAGTGCCTTCCGATTTAAGGGACCTCGCGAGCCTCCAGTAAGCATGGTGGCTAGGCGAGATCTCCTCCATCAGATCCCCCCACCGGTTATTTCGAAACTCAGCAATACGTTGCCTCAGCTCTCGCTGAAGGCCTCGCAAGTGAATCCGATTGTCCTCGGAAGGGTAAGAGTCGTACCGACGGGTAGCAGCATTTTTGGCGGTCTTTAGCTGTCTCAGATCCTCTGGCAGTTTCCAGCGATGGTCATCCATCACCTGGACCCGCTTCGAGGATTCACTGAGTACAGTGGTGAGGCAGCTAGAGAGCGCCTCAACCGCCTCGTCCGTATCGACAGGCGTTTCTATAGAACCAGGGATAATTTGACTAGAAGAGTCAAACTTTACCAACTCAGCGTCCACCTTCACCCAGTCAATGATTGACTTGGTGTGGGGAGTGCTGTTAGGCTCTATGCCCAGTTCTAAAATGACTGGCCTATGATCTGAGTCCAATTCGTTAATGACTTCCACAGAGCGCAACCTGAGGGCTACGTTCCTAAGAAGTGCAATATCAAGCAAATCAGGCGAATGATCAGAGTTGTGAGGAAAATGCGTAACCTCCATAGGAGCGATGATATCAAAGGTCATAGTCTCGACGAATCTATCAAGCAATCTACCATTTTGATTGTTAACTCTAGAGTTCCAACGAATATGTTTCGAGTTGAGATCCCCAGCCAAAATGACCGAGTCGCTCATATTGAGCAGAGCTTCCAAATCAGCCCGAAGGAGAGTCTTGTTCGGAGAGAGATACACTGACGCTACTGTGATTGACCTATGACCGGTCATCGCTATTCTACAAACCGAGGCTTCGATATTTGTAAGAGACGGAGGGTCCAGAGGAATACAATGTAAGGACCGTTTGTAATAGATAAGTGTGCCTCCACGTTGGGCAGAAGTCCTGTCATTCCTAACTACATTATAGTTAGCGATACGAGGATCGCGCTGGGCAGGTTTAAGAAAAGTCTCCTGGACTAAGAAAATATCTATCTGTCGATCACGGAGGAAGGAGGAAACTTCCTCCCGCTGACCACGTAAGCCATTGGCATTGAAAAAGCCAATGGATAACGACCGCGGCTTAACCCTATTTGGTGTATTATCCATTAGGGATATACTTAAGAGCAAGTGGAGTAAGCGCGGAGGGCGCTTAGGAGATCTGCGTGTTCTACAGCAGCTTGTAAGTACGCTTCCGTCGTTCGCGCTACGCGAAGTTTTGCAGACAGCATACAGATTTCGTCAATGTTAAACGCATTGGCGAAGTCCTTAACCACTGCAAAGTCCGCGGAGAGGTCCGAGGACGGGGGGGACGTACTGGGACCACTATGCAGCACCGATGTGCGCATAGGTGTCCCGGAAGATGTGGTCATCTGGACCGGTTTTTTGCCCCAGGCATCTCCAGATGGGAGTCTAGAGCTGGGGGGAGGGCGGGGCACAGAGGGTGCTTGAGACGGTTTTGGGGCCACCTCCAAAGAGCGAGGGCGCGACCCCAATTCCGGGAAGTTTTGGAGGTTTGCCGTTGGTGGCGCGCGGTACGAGCGAGCCGGAGCCGCCTTGCGTCCGCCACGCGGGGCCCTGGGGCATCCACCATAATTGGCAGTATGACCCACTGCCCCACACAGCACACAGCTGGGCGGGTCCAGCGTGCCCGGCTCACGCTTGCAATCCGAAGTGCCATGGTCCTCAGTGCATTTCACACAGCGAGGAGTGGCATGACAGAAGCGGGCGGAATGCCCGTACAATTGACAGCGATGGCACTGCCCAGGAGTGCCACGCTTGTGAGGGGTCTCAACACGTATGCCAGACATCTGACATACTTGTCTTAGATTGAAGACTTTTTTCCCCTCTGGGGAAGAATCTAACACTACGAGTACCATGTCGTACTCCTCCTTCGTACGAGCACGGTACATTCTGTGTACCTCCGACACAGGCAAGGACTGAGACTGCAGGTCCTTCTTGATGAAGTCACTGCCCAGCTCTTTCGGCAAACCTCGGATGACCACTCTGAGTTTGCGCTCATCTTCAAGCGCAAAAGTATGATAACGCACTCGGAGCTCACCCAGAATTTTGGTGAAGGCTCGGTGGTCATCGGAGCTCTGCAGCTGGACCGCAATACCCTTGCCGGTATTGGAGGCGGACAGGAAGTTGATCCTCCTCTCATGGAGGGTCTTGGAAATCTGCTCCCATGCCCCTTTGTCATGAACAACAACGGGGGGGGGGCGAAGACGGCGAGGTAAAACCCCCTGAGGACGGGGGGGGGTCGCATCCTGCGACTGATGCCTTTTCGCGCTCGGCGAAGGAGGGCACGAAATGATGGGGGAAGCTGGAGACTTCCTCTTGCGCTTTTCGACAGTGATAAACTCACCATCGTCAGCATCGAAGTTTGAGCACTCCATAGAGTGCTCATCGAGAGCCTGTTGGGGCACAGGCGACGAGACATTCGCACTGCGTACTGATGACGCAGGCGAAGAGGAGCGCTTTGAAGAAGCGGAGTGTTCTCGCGGAGAGCGAGAGCGTGAGCGAGAGCGTGAGCGAGTTAGAGAGCTACCCCTCTCTCTATCTTGTCCCTTGGCGGCCTTTTGACGCCGCCTGTTGGGGGCGTCGGCCTCTAACGCCTTCCTGGTCCTGATATACTCATCGACCAGACGGGGATCTTTCCTATGGAGAAAATCCATAAGGTCCCCGAGGGTCCCTGGGTGCACCATGACTCAGTAGGTTGAGTACGCGCGATCGAGTGAGATATGACGACGCGGTTTTGTAGTGTATAGCTAATACCTCCCTGCCGGGTACAGGCAGGGAGTTGAGTACTTAGGTGGGGTCCTACTCGTACCCCGGCAGTCTTATTGTCCGGGGGTGAGTGCCTAGAATTCCCTAGCGGCCTCGAGTAGCGAGACGGCGACCGCCCGGGGGCTAGTCGGCGCCAAACACTGCCCGAGGAATAGGATTGTAAGGATGGGTAGGTAGGGTGGGAGGGAGATGATTGGTGTCGACTATGCTCAAATGCAAAGGCCGGTGGTTCCAATCCCTTCACAGATTATTTTCCCCAAAGGGGGGAAAACGAGCGTCTGTGGATCGCCCCGTACGATTCGTTGGCACCGTTAGCAGTATCCTCGTACGACCACTAAACCGTGGTATTTAAAAATAGATTGACGCCCACGAAAGTGCGGCGGCACGTTCGGAGCGGAGAGGCGAGCGCGCACGGAATGCGCGAGCGAGAGGTCCGAGTCGAGAGAGCTGGCAGCCGGAGGCGACAGCGCGTTCGGATCGGTGAGGAGAGCACGACCGTTCGCAGCGAGTGCGTGACGGTGAGTGTGATGATGTGGGTGACTCGATGATGAGTTAGTAAGGATAGTCTATTTATACTTAAGGGGCTCGTAAACGGGCTACTTTTTCGGCAATTAATTGCTGCAATTCGGGCTATGCCCAAAAAGATTATATATTACATCACTAATGGGAATAAACGTTTGAATATAAGCTTTTGGAGATAGCCCGAATTGCAGCAATAATTTGCCGAAAAACTGGCCCGTTTACGAGCCCCTTTATATACGGCAATTCTACGAATAATAGGGAAGATGCATTTTTTTTTATCTTGTATTGGAAAGTGCAATCCTCTGTACCTGAGCCCGCGTGTTAGATCACTCGGTTACTGAACAGTATATTTATTTAATAAAAAGGTTTATATTCATAATCCTTTCATAGTAACGATTAGAACTCTGTTAGCAATTTGCGACCATGATGCAAATAGCTCTTCAAATTCTGCCGATTCATTAAACGACACGCGGGATTTTGTATATTTAATTTCAATCTAAAAATAATAAAGTCCAGTTTATAAATTCTTATTTAGATATTGGATTAAACTGGAAAAACGAAATCCCATGTGATTTCATTGTACATTGGAAATAACCGTGTATAATTTTATCAAAGCTGACAATAGAATATGCTTGCTTTTTTTAATGCAAAAATCCAAAACATAAAATGATTGACCAAAGTATTAAGTTTTCGCAGTATACAACGAAATGTATAATGCTACTGGTATCTCACGATTATATTTTAGTTATGCTTACCCTATTATCCCTCGACCCAATCTGTAAGATTCCACTTAGTACCAATTAAAAATTAATAACAGAAGAATGTTAAATACCGTCTGTAAATAAAAAAAATGTTTTATTTACCACGCCGACGCAAAAGCAACTACATTGACGCGGTTAGCCTAGTTGGTGACCCTGCCTCCGAAGCTAGCGATCCCGGGTTCAATCCCCAATAAGGGCAAATATTTCTGTGATGAGCATAAATGTTTGTTCCTGAGGCTTGGATGTTTCTATGTATTTAAGTATTCATTTATCTATATAAGTATGTATATCGTCGTCTAATACACAAGCCTTTAGAGCTTACTTTGGGACTAGATCGATTCGTGTAAACGTTGTCACCTGATTTATTTATATTTATTTACATTGCTGTATAGTTGGGTGAATCAAGTTTTTTGTGTTGTTTACTTTGTCCCCGGTTGTCCAAGTGACACTTATATACTGTTTCATAGAAAAATGCTTAGGTTGTCCAAGGGACAAAATTTGTGTAACCATAGCAACGGGTGGCACTAAAAAGTTGATTCGCCCAATTATCATGAAAGTAAAGACACTTCGACTCCATCTATTTTGATTCTGCAGATTACTTACCTACACTTCTTACTATAAGTAAATTACATATTTATTTCATTCTAATCAAAAGCAGCCGGAACCAAGAGGAATAAACTTCCCATATAACTGACCGGGGGTGGACCGGCCGGTGGTGGTAATATTACAATGCGTTTATCTGTCTAGTAAATTGGCTACCAAACAGATTTCGGGAATTGTTTTAACTTCAGTTCCCATGCTCGATGGCCGCGCGGGTCGGGAAGCCATTTCACTCCCCCAATAAACAGTAAACACCCTTTATTCGTAATAAAGGGTGTGCACGCGAGTATTAGCCACATTAATTTCAAATGGATATGTACTTATATTTTTAATTATTTTTTTGTGTTAGAAACAATTCGGAAAGCCAAATAAATAACTATCAGATATCCAAATCGGTACCTAAAACATTATTCGACTAATACATACTAAGCTCCAAAAACAAACATTCTCATTATGTTGTTCAGAACATTCGTAAGATAATCGGACATTAAGTTAGCTGTTAAAATGGCTGTACGATCTTCAATCGCCTTAAGCCTCCGTTTATGAACCATAAAAAACGCATTAATAATTAATAAACCTAATGGAAGCGACGCAACAATGGAGGATGTTGAAATTACTAGCAGTGGTGTGATTTTGTAACGCGCGCATCGGCTGATCAGCGCATGAATGAAACTATCAATTTAGACTGTATACGCAAAGTCATTGGGTCCTAATTTGAATGTCTCCGTCATCGCTGATCAGCCGAAGCACGCGTTAGAGAATCCCATGGCAGTTGGGATTCGGATGTAACGTCGTAAAACATAGACTTGTGTTATAACACGTTTATCGCATCGTATGAATGTATTTGACGAATGCTAATTAGGATGGGCGAGACCACCGAAGATGCCAAATCTTATTTCCTGGCTTTTATTTATCCAACGGCCTCAGTACTGTGGAAGTCAATAATTAATTATCATAAACGTTATAACATTTCTCATAGCACTTTGAATTTATTACGGAGTAAAACTTCTTCAAGTATAATTATTATGAGGAAGTAAGATGTCATATCAAAAAGCAATTATCAATTTATAATCAGTTTTTGGTAGTGGTAGAGCCAAACAGTAATCCTCACTAGATGATAACTGTTCGAATGGGCCGGCTCGACCGGGGTAATACCACACTCTCACAGAATGTCGGCGTAAAGTAATAGCTTGCTTTTACGTTCCGTACGGTGAGTGATGAGATCCGGAGGCCTATTCCCTCATCCTCATCCCATCCCTAGACTGGTTACGCATTGGCAGCACCTCTGGTGTTGCAGATATCCATAGGCCGCGGTGACCACTTTCCATCAGGTGGGCCGTCTGCCTGTTTGTCAGCCTACTCCTTTCTCAAAGGGTCGGCAACGCATCCGTGATTCCCCTGGTGTTGCGGGTGTCCATGAGCGGCGGTGAATGCTTACCATCAGGTAACCCGCCTGCTCGTTTGCCACCCTCTTAACATATAAAAAAACCGGTCAAGTGCGAGTGAAACCCGCGTGGAGAGGGTTCCGTTCCATACATGATAAACTGAAATTTCCTATGTTACTTTAAATACCATAGACTTCTTATAGGTGTTTCTGAAATCTATAGGTAAAGAACTATTTTTCGTATTTTTTTCAAAATTTTAGGCCCGGTAGTTTCGGAGATAATGGGGGGGGGGTGGTAAATTTTCACCTATTTTCCTAAATAACTTCTAAACTATTTTATTTAAAATTAAAAAAAAAAACATTTAAGATCCTCACAATAAGCCCTTTCATTTGATATGTCACACGATTTCAGTTGCACAACTTTTTTTTTAATTTTCTAATTTATCCCCCAAAAGTGGGCCCCATGTTCAAAATTAATTAATTTACGTTACGCATCCCTGTTGCGGTCACCAATTTACATATGTATACCAAATTTCAAATCAATCGGTCTAGTAGTTTCGGTGCAAATTGGCTGTGACAGACGGACAGACAGACAGACAGACAGACAGACAGACAGACACACGAGTGATCCTATAAGGGTTCCTTTTTTCCTTTTGAGGTACGGAACCCTAAAAAAGTGACTTTTTGTTTCTCATGGTACATAAATGACCAACATAATGATGAATTTACTATAATTATCAAATTATTGTAAATTTAAGAAATCTAGTTAACCTTTACGGCCTTGTAACCAAACATATGTAATGCATCAAAATTCGATCACATTCATTTAAACTATAATCGGCGCCAAAATTATTGAGACAAGTATGACTAGTGTTTGACGGATAACAGGTGGGCCGGACGTTTTATACATACATACATATACATCACGCCCGAAATCCCTAATGGGATGGGCAGAGCCACAAAACTACTTGTGGCCATGTTCGATTAATTAGTACCTACTAAGATGGTATGATGATATATGATAGCAACATGTATTTGATTTTATACACTAGGACACATATTGGGCGCTCGGCGTTGCTTTGAGCGCGCCTTGATAGCATACATACAGCAGCGGCCCTAACATGCATGCCACAAAGATAAATAAGAACCGTTTATCTCTATGACTATCTCTTTCCTCGGCACTAGTGTGAGAGAGACGCATTTAGAGATAAACGGTTCTAATTTATCTTTGTGCTATGCATGTTAGGGCCGCAGCGCGCTTAGCGCGGCGTTCGACAGGCGTTTACTAGGGCGTCCGTGGCTCTGTTCGGAAATGGACGTCGTGAAATTTCAACCATTTCTATTTTTATAATCAGGACTTCCATGTCTCATATAGCTGGCCGCTTTTGGATTTCATCTAAAGTTAATCTGTGTCGAAGTGATCTGTCTCCATTTTGGTGAAATATGTGTCCAATCTACACGAAAGCGCGCGATCAAATGTACAACCATATGGCGGCGCATGTATCTAGAAGCGCGCGGCTGACGCCCTCCCAACGCGCGTTTGAACGAAAATCTGAAAGCGCGAGTTCGACGCGCGCTTGCATGTGTACACGTAGATAAGAACTACTGGTTCTCAAAACGCACTCTACCAAGGGCGCGCGCTTCAAAACGCCAAATGTGTACTCGCTCAGTACTGATTTAACGCATGGTCCTTGTGCGCAAAATCGTCTCAATAATTCTCCTGTCTATTTAAGGTCGCCTTCAAAATAAAGATGCGAACCATGTCAAAAAATCGGATGCCAGACGCAGACAATATGGTGGTCAACCATATAAAATGTAAAAAAAAAACACCGACCACCGTATTTAATAATGAGTAGCTCGTACCGCGTACGCTTTGTTTCTATATTTACACGCACGAAACAAGTTCCATACGGTCAATATTGGGCTTGCCATACAAATGAATACGTTGCAGCACAATGCACCTTCCATTTTGACCGTTGCTTCTGTTTGCACAGACAATTCTCGCTACGCCCAGATAATGCCACCGAAGCACTGGTCTACTGGTACTATGGTCGCCACCACTCCACCTCCTTATTTTTGATTTATCACAATAATAAAACATCGCTTAATGGTTTTGGTGTTCCAGTCAAATCCTATTTTGAAAATGTTATTCAAGACCTACTGATTACTCCTTTTTCACGAGATTCACAAAATATTTAAACTAAGAACAGTAAAATGTTTATAATGTTTGTAGAAATAATTCTCAACAAAGCAAATCGTGACTATTAAAAATAAAACTATATTTTACCCCTTGTGTTTCATTTGAGTTATGCCCTTTATGTAACCACTCCACCATGCTGTAATATTTTATGTAATTGATATTAGCCGTGTTTAGCTTCAATTACTGAAGCTGTCATTATTTATTTTGTAATGTCTACTATAATTGCTGCTTAGTATAACTTAATCGACCATGTCTTACCGTCAAAATTTGAAACAATTTGTGTTAAAATACAGAGCTAATTGCCGTTGTCAGTGCCTACTTTAGGCATGGCAGCGGCCCTAACATGCATGGCACAAAGATAAATTAGAACCGTTTATCTCTAAGTGCGTCTCTCTCACACCAGTGCCGACGAAAGAGATAGTCATAGAGATAAACGGTTCTAATTTATATTTGTGGCATGCATGTTAGGGCCGCAGGGGTGCGAAACACAAACCTATATAAAGAGTACAATAGGAGGCGTCTTATATCCATACGAATAGTACCTATAAAAGCGAAAGTAAGTCTGTTACATTTTCATGGCTAACCCGCAGGTCCGATTTTGATGAAATTCGGCAGGGGTCTACTTTGGAGTCTGGAAAAGGACACATAATAAGTACATTTCATCCCGAAAAAGCGCACAAGTTATAAAGTCAAAAAACAAAAGAATCTATGAAATAGTGATAAACGAATGCTACGCGGCTTCGTCACGGGAAAAAGCTAGTTCAACATAAACGTAATAGCTTGTCATTTAGTGTCGTTAAATAAGTAATTATATGTTTTGAACTTACATAACCCTAAAGGGTATGCGCGCACTACGTTTTTTGTCGCGGCGACAGTCGGATCTTTCACCAACTGAGACATATAGAGCGAGATATCTGACTAGCGCACTACATTTTTTGGCGCTTTTTAAGGAGACTGTGAACCAACGGCAAAAATCACCCATTTCATACAAAAGGCGATAACGATTTCCACCCCTTAAATGTTAACCGACTTTGACCAATTTTTGTCAGGACAAAAACTAGGTCTATACGTTTTTTTTTAATATTGATTAAATATCAACAGAGTCAAATAATTGCCGCAATAAAACTGAATGTATTGATTGTAGTGAAAAACCCAAAACGTATAGACATAGATTTTGTTCTGACTGACAACATATCAAAAATTGGTCAAAATTGGTTAACTTTAAGGGGTGGACATCGTTATCGCCTTTAGTATGAAAAGCCTTAGACCAAATGCTCCAGCCGAGGCTCTGATGGGCTTGTGTCTTCAGACGGACTATCGGTTTCCACTGCCTACGTTTTATCTGGATCTTGTTCTTTTCTGTCTGAGCATGTAAAATCTGGACGACTTGGACTTGGCCGACAATTGGCTGACAATGTTGCCTTAAATAATCAGCTCTATAATTCATAATCATAATATACTTAATTACCGCTGTAATTAATGGAGCCAGGAGCCAGAGTTATAATAAATTAGGTAAGAATCCCACATAAATATGACGCAAAAGTATTCGCCGAATTTTTTGATTATGATTGACTTCTAACAAATCTTTCAACTTAGTCCTTAATTTTATAACAAGATTAGCCTCTAATAATTTCATGCGACTTTTAGTTTCATAATTTAAAGCATTCCCTTGTTAATTTGTAAGTAAAGTGTAAAGTAAAGTGTAAAGTTTTAAGTTCGCCACCTTCCGTTTTATTACTTATTTTGAATATAATTAGTAAGTTTAAGAATTAATTACAGCTCAAGTCTTACAGACTTAACGCGACCCCGAAAAAAATTATTCCGTGTGTTATAATTATTCTTCACGTATTTATTTACACAAAATTAAAAACCGGTCAAGTGCGAGTCTGACTCGCGCGCCGATGGTCCCGTACTTACATATGAAAAACAGTCGGTCGTCGTCCGATGATAATGCCAGCAATGGGACATATACAGGATATTCAATTGTAATATTCTATGAAAAAAAAAAATAGTTCTTCCCTTAATTTTTTTTATTATCATCGGTAAAAATAATTAGCGGCCCGCCATTTGTAATGAGTTGAGAAGCCCTGATTTTTCTATCTTTTTATCAACTCTCGGCGAACAGACCTTAAAGCCGGCGGTATAAAATAAAATCAGACGTATTGCATAGGTAATAGTGCCCGTGGCGCGGGCCGTCCTGTCATTCCTCAACTGTACGTACCTACGTGTGACGCATGCAACTCTATGCTTTAACAACACTTAGTGCCAATTAGTAACCATAATATAGAAAAACTATCTAGGTACGAGTATGTGGCGAAAACAAGTAGTTACGTCATACGATTATAACAGAATGTTATTTCATTCATGGCATCTTAGTACATTCGAGCAAAACAAACAAAAACATATATTTCAGGAACTACCCATATTTTTGATAAACTGTGAATAAAATCTGCAAGTAACAAGAGTAACAGAGCCGTATGTCTTATCCAAACGGGTACAAGATGTTCTGTCGGCACTGATTTTATCTATGCATTCCATTTCTCCCCGGTTTACTTCAACCGCGCAAAACGCAAAACTTACGTTCTAGGATTAAAGAGCTCACATTGCGAGCATAATAATATTATTCCTTACACTTCTCCAGAGCTCCGGGCGAGGCTATTACTCATCTTTCCCGACTCGAGGGCTCTTTTTTATTGCTAGACGTGAAAAATACCAGAAATTTCATCCGGTCCGTTCAAAGTGGCTGGATTAATTCAGCAGGCACTTATTTCAAATTGGATTTCGTTCGCAGCGACTGTGATGTCTGTAAGGTCTTTATTCCTTTTTAATAGTCTTTGACTCGCATTCCATTTACTTCCCTTACGATATCGTTATGAACGATAACGAATGATAAGGGTACGCATTGTTCCACTCGGAAGAAATATAAACAACGCCCTACATACAACAAAAAAAATATTCCAGCCAAAACCATAAAAGAATTTTCGCTTTTCATTTCATTTGTATTCATAAATTGCGCTAGGTATTTATTTCTTTACATTAAACTTAAAGTTGAAATCAATTTGATGCCAAGACTATGAGAACGATCTCGAATTCATTTATAATAAATATAGTATTCTGTTTTACTTTGATAAAGTCTAATAAATTTTTAAGAACACACACTTACACGCACACACGCACGCACGCACGCACACACACAAAGATAAATACTCCGAATCCACTAAAATTCAGCGTCGGAATACTCCATGTGGCTCGACATCTGCTGAGTGAAGCATTTTCATATTACAGTATTCAAATATCATAATAGCGTGTTTAATATCAATTTTAAAGGTGTAAGCGAAATTAAGTTATTCTATTCTATTATAATCTATTCTAAACATTAAACTGAATTACATAATTAATCAGGGTCGATGTTGGTTTCGAAAGCCGCTGGCCATCTCTGGTCACCTTCACCCGACGGTCTGAAGGATAATCGGCCAGCGGAGCAAACCACCAATTACACATTTATCCTTACACTTTACATGATCCTCAATCTGACCGCATGAAGTAAATTATTCGTAATATCTAACTGGCGCCTCATTCGGGAACGCTAAGTGATTCTGTAGCGACTCGTAAGCCAGATTTCTCATTCCACTCTTCCGCACGACGCGAAATGCGTATTAGCGAGATGAGAGATCTGGTTTACGAGTCGCTACAGAATCACTTAGCGTTCCTGAATGAGGCGCCTGGTTTTATGAACTCACAAATGCACATGTCACGTTAAAATTGATGTATCGCGGACTACCACGGTCCGTGGATTTAATTGGAAGCATATTACAAAACTAGAATTAGAGAATTGGTTAAACTTATTAAATAACCATTAAAGACTATTTTGCATACAGTACGACACGTTTGGCCTAGTTGGTAGTGACCCGGCTTCCGAAACCAGCGGTCCCGGGTTCGATTCCCGGTAAGGGCAAATATTTGTGTGATGAACACGAATGTTTGTCCCTGAGTCATGGATGTTTCTTTTGTATTTAAGTATTTATTTATCTATATAAGTACGTATATCGTCGTCTAGTACCCATAACACAAGCCTTTAGAGCTTACTTTGGGGCTAGATTGTATGTGTAAAGATTTTATATGACAACGTGAATAAATCTCTGCATGGACATTTTATAACATTTCACCCTCAACATTCATGCGGGCTACTGGCAAGAACTCTTATAGGTTCCTATAAAGTGTGTCAAGAGCGCTGACCTATACTCTCTACTGCTTCTCTTTAAAACAACTAGCTAGACAAAGGTAAATACTGCACACTGTTTACTTACCCAGGTGATCGTAGGTGGCACTCAGAGGCGTGAAGACGCAAGGCTGTTTTCTTCATATAAAGATTGGTTTAAATAATAGCTTCCATGGCATTAACGAGGTAGATTCTATTTCTTACAAAAACATTTGTAGGGTTCCGTACCTCAAAAGGAAAAAGGTCTGTCCGTCTGTCACAGCCGATTTGCCCCGAAACTACTGGACCGATTGAGTTGAAACGTACACATGTGTAAGTTGGCGTCCGCGCCACACGGACGTGTAACGTAAATAAATGAAGTTTAAACATGGGTGCCACTTTTAGGGGGGGTAAAAGAGAAAATTAAAAAAAAGTGTTGCATACTATATCGTGTGCCATATCAAATGAAAGGGCTAGTTATGAGTTTTTTTTTTAAATTATTTAAAGATAAATAGTTTTGAAGTTACTTAAGCCAATTGGCGAGTATTGATCAATCCACCCCACCCTTGACTCCGAAACCACTGGGCCTACAATTTTGAAAAAATACAAATAATAGTTCTTTAGCTACAGATTACAGGAAAACCTAAGTCTATGGTATTTAAAGTAACATAGGAAATTTCTCAATATTTGTACGTATGAACGAAATTACCTTTGCAAGGTCGTGTCACACTCGACGGTTGCACAGAGATAGGAGATTGAGAAAGTTATTTTTTGGTTTTATTTCATTTGGTTGTAAATTTATGGTTACCGGTTAAGAGAGTTCCGTACAAACAAGATACTCTCTGTTTTTCATAGGTAAGTACGGGACACTCCGCGCGCAAGTCAGACTCGCACTTGATCGGTTTTTTTGGATAACAGATCGCTAAATAAATAAACAACAGCTTCAAACAACTTTAAAAAGATTTTAATAAGTAACATGAAATACGGTATTATAAATAAATAAATAAATATAAATAAATCAGGGGACAATCTTTACACAAATCGATCTAGTCCCAAAGTAAGCTCTAAAGGCTTGTGTCATGGGTACTAGACGACGATATATGTATATACTTATATATAGAAATAAATACTTAAATACACAGGAAACATCCAAGACTCAGGAACAAAGATTCGTGCTTATCACACAAATATTTGCCCTTACCGGGGATCGAACCCGGGACGCTAGCTTCGGAGGCAGGGTCACTCCCAACTAGGCTAACCGCGTCGTCAAAATTCGTCGGTATTGATTCTTAAGACAATCAATTAGGTGCTTCCTTATCTGGGATTGTTGGTCATCCATGGAATGTCATTCCTTTTAAATAACACAACAAAGTATTTAAGTTACATCGCATACTTAGAGTGATTCTGTTACAGCGAAAGCAGTTAAAGTTTTCCTTACCGCGCCATAAAACCAGTGAAAAGAGGCTATTAAAGCGTTAACTAAGTAAAGCTACTAGTTCACTGTGTCTAATCAAATTATGTTTGAATCTCAGCTAAAATTATGTTTATCTATACCCATATCATAAAACCTCCATTGGTTAATCAAAAACCGTAGGAAATGACCACCATTTTGACAACCAATTAGGAAAAACCAGTGCTGCGATAAAGAAATAACATGACTTCTTTATCGTTTTTAGTAAAGAAATGAGGTTAAATTTGGAACAGCTGCCAAAACTCAAGTGGGTCTCTATTCTAGTATCCATAGATATTAAAACAGTTATTGATACGAAACGTCAATTCAGTATGTTTTTTTAATATAAACTGCACAATATTTGATCTCGAGTGACGTGAGAATAGAGACTTCATCCGTTTGGCTATGATTTAAAAAAAAAATGGTCTTCACGGAGGATCGAATCGGCGCCATGTTGGTGTTTTGCTGAACGAAAGTAGAATTAATTGAATAGAAAAAGTTGTTTGTAATTTACATTTTAGTTGAAAATATGAATAGTAAGTAGTCTTCTCGGAGTGTGTATGATGTGAAAATGCGCCGGATATCGGAAATATGCAGCCACGATTGCAACAAATAACTTATTGACAGAAAATATTGTTTCTGAACCCATAATGGAGGATTTATAATATGTGTGTAGATAAAGTTATGTATGCAACTCTGCATAATTTGGCCTTAAAACACACGTGCGATCTTATTATGAAACTCGCCTATCGGCTCGTTTCATGAAAACCGCACTAGTGTTTTAAGGCCTATCATTATGCAACCGTTGCATAAACTACTAAAGTAATGTTAATCGGCACAAACTAAACACTATTAATCCTAAGAGCCACGTAACATCTTTGCCTCAAAACGCATACGCAAAAGCTTTCCCTACATCGCTGTCAAGACTACTGTCTTGTTAGTTGTATTAGGTATTACTATGATAATATTATGTCGACATTGCCGGAGCCTAACCATGCCTTTGTTTTGTCCAAAGAACATGTTCCAATTGTTACTGCTGGCCCATGTAAATGTTGCACTAGATTACCATTAAGGCGAGAAGTCCAACGCACCGACATGTGCTGCATTCATAAGCTTAACTAACTCCTCAAAGACAATTTTGTTTTATAATTGGATGCTAACACAGACTAACTCAACGAGATTAAAACTGAATTAAATTCGTTAGTATGTGGTATAATACACATACATAGCATCACGCCCGAAATCCCTAATGGGGTGGGCAGAGACACAACACTACTTGTGGCCACGTTCGATTAATTAGTCCTAAGATGGTATGATGAACAGTATGGTGACAAGTGATCAGCCCATCGCCCATACAGATAGTCCACCATGTTGGAGAGGACCCGTCCCTTAGTAGACTTTTACGACATGCCAGGATGATAAGCATCTGCACGCATTCTATGCTATTTCTTCACTCCCAGTGCAGCAGAGGAGTTCTCCCAGTGCAGCAGAGGAGTGGTATAATAAAACAGTTCTAATAGGCGTTATTGAGCATTTATTGCCGATATTTTCGTCGTGCAATTAAAATTTTACAGTTAAATTTTTTGCGCCAAGTCTAAGCAATCTTTCGTACATATCAGTCGGCGAAACACGATCAAAACTGTCTTTTTGCAGACCAGTTAAATTATGCCATATCAAAATACAAAATGCACATGTCACAAACGAAATAGCATCTCCGTTCATTTTAAGATGCACCTTTGTATGGTAATTTAAGAGGTCATAATCATAATCATGGTCACAATTATATAGGTAATGGTATACTTACGGCCAAATTGAAAAAGGCCAACTAAATTGATCTATAATTAAAGTGACGTTTCAGTGACGTTTCTGTACAGGTTGACTAGTTGAAGGACATTTAACTATTTAATATCTAATCAAATGCTTAAGTGGCTTTCTGAATTCGATCATTGAACAATCAAATTTAATATTTGGTATGGAAAATAAGTAAAATATGTTTTTTTTGTGCACTTTCTCGCCCTGTAAAATAAAGCACGGGCATCCATTGTTTACCAAAGCGACGTTTTGTTATCGCATAAAACCAAGTTTTACATGGAAATATCAAACAACTTACAACTCAAATATAATAGAAATTCTTTAGATAAATTAAATTTCTTCAAATATAAACTTACTTTGGCTTTTCAATTGAATGTTACGGGGAGCAAAAACGTGAAACATTTCAGGCGCCTCATTCGGGAACGCTAAGTGATTCTGTAGCGACTCGTAAGCCAGATCTCTCATCTCGCTCTTACGCATTTCGCGTCGTGCGGAAGAGTGGAATGAGAAATCTGGCTTACGAGTCGCTACAGAATCACTTAGCGTTCCCGAATGAGGCGCCAGTACAGATTTTATTTTATTGCACAAACACGACGATTTATGCTTAGGTATCAGCATCACACATACTTCATAACATCTGCCATCATTCTTGTAGCTTTTAATCTTTGTATTGTATACTTACATAAATATAAATATTATGCGCTGTTAGTAATATAATCTTAATTTACTGCTTTCCTTATAATCACGCACTGTTTCAACAGGCACGTCGAGCCTTAAGCGCTGTTAACGTTAATTGGACATGAGACAAAGTTTAACACGGCTCATTAAATTTTCGAACATGCAGCCTGAACTGTTGTGTTGAAATAGTATCTTTTATCAGTAATAAAGTCTTATGTAATTAATATAGAATTTTCGAGTACACTCTGAACCCCAAGAATACTTCTGCAGGTGTCATAGTTTCGTAATTGTTCTTTGCAAATTTGAATTTGAACATGAAAGCGTGGCGCGTTTTCGATAGTCGATACGCAGCTTAATAAGTCCCTTGCATCGTCGTATCTCTGCTTGGGTCGAAACTGATAGATAGTTCGAAACAGGGTCCTATTAATTTTAAAATTTCTTAAACTTAATATAAGAAACGTCAAACTCAATTTTGGTTAGCACAAAGCTGTCAAAATCAAGTTTGCAATTTCTTATTGTAAGTTTAGTGACTTTTATATATTTAGCTGTTCGCTTTCGAATTGGCCCCAGTAGCGATTGAAATTAAAATATTATCATATTAAGAATTATAAAGAGCTTATCTACATACTGTCCGCAAGCAAGCATAAATTTCTGGCTCACTGTTACCATGAGCTAAAGTAGAAGTATCAGAACTAGTTCCTAAATTATTATATTTGGTCTCAGATCAAGCCATAAAATAACCAGTTACCCAAATCTAACCCGCTCTTTTCCTGAATTAAAACAAAAATGAAAAGCAAACCCTTATAGGTCACGTAGCGTCATTTCAATTGGGCAAGTCGGAAATAAAAAATCTAAATATTTATTTTGGAAGTCCCAGCGCTTCGAAGGGTGACACCTGCTTAGAAAAAGAAACTCTATTGAATTAAATATAAACAACAGCCCTGTCTCTTTATTTCAGTGCATCTTCGGAGCGCACTGCGTACACCTGGCTGCCGGACACCAGGATAGAGTTCTGCTCGCCATACAGCCGCCGAAGATCCTCGACTTCCACGGTCTACGAGAGTGACTGATGGTACGAACCCTTCGACCAGCTCGAAGAAGCGTTACTTTGATCACGGACTGTTCAGTGACATTGTCTTAGTGTTATAGTAGCAATATTTGTAAATACTATTTAATTTTATAATGCATTAATCTTATTTGTAGATATAACCGGAATTACTATGCACGTGCACGAATGAATTTTAAAATAATACTGCGTCTTATGTCTTGATTTTAAGAAACGTCTTGACAAATCAGTGGCCCTGAGAATTATGGATAGGGACTTCGTAGTACCGCCCTAGGACAAAGCAAAATACAACATATTATACAGGAAATAGAGTTCATAGTGGACGCGGTGGTTTCACTTGGTTCTCATATAGATGACAAGCTCATCTACAGCTTCTGTGGAGCGATTCTTAAATGCGCACAGCGTTCCGCTCAACGACAGTATCGCATAAGAAATTATCAAATGGCGACACACTGGGGATATAGTTGAGTAAAGCGCGTGCACGATAGAGAATCATACCCGGCTTGCGAGAGTAGAGTGGTTGTTTTTAGATAAGCCTAGTATTTAATATTATATTTAGTTTGCCGGTTGCATATTTGTAGTGTTATTTGTAGGCACTACCTTTATATCATTGATTTAATTGTACTTTATTTCACCACGAAACATGAACCCTTAGAAAAATTCGAATAATTTAACGTATTCGCTGCTGTACCTTTTCCCCGAGACTTCGCCATGTGCCGTCAAATAGCTAGGTGAGGCTTGCCATATGTGCTGAACGCACAGACACGTTCCGGCACTGAGTGAAAGTACGTTAAAGCATATATGCGTTGGCGGCAATGAATGAGTTAAGGAAGGTGTTCTAGGTACTCGAATAAGTGTTATCTTTTTCATGTCATTACATTACGTATAAAATAACACATTAAGAACAAGTGGTGTGGAAGACATCTAAAAAGCCACCTCAATCAGTTGGTATTATGACAAATGTCAAAAATACAGCCTTGCATTAGAGACGTGGCCTAAAGTTACCGTGCTAAATCGAGGTATTCTAATAAATCATTATTTTATTATTGACACATTCCAATCAATACCTTAGTATATTAAAAGAAATATTAATCTGGAATACTTACTATAAAATCGAATTATATGGAGATACGGAGGGTATGTAATAAAAAATAATCTCATATTGCTATATTGCGCTTTTGGTTTGATGATGATGATGATGGTGGGCGTCGACAGGCGAGCGGTCGATCTGCGTGCGCTGATCATTCAGCCCAGTTCCCCAAGTTCCCGCCGCGATAGTAACCCTCGGCTCCAAGGGTTACTATCGCGGCGGCACTCCCATCCAGCATTGATCCCATCTTCTTGTTTTCCTGCAGAACATAAGTACATCCTGCAGGTTCAGGCCACTGATCTCGGTTTCATCTATTTTATCTTCTCCGAAAATGTCATATCTCAGTGACGAGTACATCACAATCGGCTAGGAGGTCTTTGCTAGTTTCTTCCTCCCCACAGTGTGGGCAGAGAGAATCTGATCTCGCTTTTGGTTTATTTAAGTGCAAATCTAAAGTAATACTTATAGCTAGGTTTAGTCGGTATTAATATTTGACTAGCTGTGCCGGCAACTTTGCTCGCATGTAATTAGGATGACAGTATCCTATGTTTTATTTCAAGATAATGATCTATCTGTCCGCCAAATTTCATCCTAATCCGTCCAGCAGTGTGCGCGTGAGCTAGGATCAAACATCCAAATATCCAATTATCTTCACAAACTTTCACATTTATAATATTATTAGGATAGATATATAAATGAGATATAAACTGTATAGAGAAATAGCACGGAAATATAAGGAAACAAAGACATCGTTGGCATATTAAACACTTCTGGACATGTTATTGGTCATAAAAGAATATGAAGACAACATAATTTTTCACTGTTAATAAGAGAGCTTACCTTACTGTACAGTTTATCTGTATAATATAAATATATAGGTTCCGAATCCAAGGCATACAAAGTGTATTTGGGTACCATTTTATTAACAATTCAGCAGTTTCAAGATTACCTATTTCTTAGTAAAGAACATTTTTGCTCATAAATTCGCTAATATTTCTCGCATTTACTTGGAACCGAGAAGAAACGTGAAACTTCCTCATCGTTGCCTAAAATGAATATTTATGACGGGCAACCAGTAATGCGCCATTTATGGACGAAGTTAGAATGTATTCAGTTTACTTATCGAACGAAACCGAACCACGGTACTCCTTCTTGTACGTACCCCAATTTACATATCTATACATATAAATCATGAAGATATGATCATGCCGGTAGGATTATCAGTAGAGATGACACGTGTAGCTAGGGAGCTGGGTGGCAAAATTTCTATATAATTTGTTCGCTTGGCAGACCTGAATTGTTTGACTAATGACAATGTAAAGAACTACAGAAAAGTGTGTGTTTTCAATTGACAGCGTTTCCACAATTAAAAAAAAACGGTGTACTAAATCATTTGTTCGTGTCTGCCTCCTGAACTGATGGTCAGAATTATCTTCAAAACGATGAATATCGAAGAGGCAGATGTGCAGGGCTCTGTTTTATAGCAGGGCGTAGTTGCAAAAATGTAAATGAAAAAGCTATGCTAAATTATTTGTTCGTCGTTCACGTTGCGTCCATTCGATTCATTAGGACTCCCTGAATAGAAAAAAAGTTGCCTACCTACCTACCTAGAGGTCGCTGATTTTTATGTACCTATGATTTTTAAAAGTTATAATTCAGAAACGCACGGACATAATGACTTTCATTTACTGGACCAAATCGATTTGTATTGACATAAACTTTCATCCCTATCAATATGAAAGACGAACAAAACATATACCAAAATGGCACCCAGCTCCCTAACTAGAAGGCGAGTTTTAGGCCCACCGGTTACCGCGTGCTCCTGTCCAGTCATTAGTGGTTTATTTGGTCTTCTCCTTTTGATTCAGATATTTCTACGGGTACACAGCCTTACTGATAACTCACTTCATATCCCTTCAGCAGGTTAATAAAACATGCAGACCAGAAACCCATTTTTGAGTTACATGTGGTTGAAAAGCTCACTCGAAAGTAGTCGGGAATAATTGATGCCACAAATCGTACTTGTCGAATTGGTACAGTCCAGAGCGAAATGGAGAACCTAAGCATTTGGTCAATTTTTTTTAACGGGCTCTAATTTATCTCGGGTTCTAGAAATGTAAAGTTTCAAACAGAACTTTCGCAACTTTTGAGCGCTTAGCTTGAGACTGTTAATGAGTTAAATTAACCAAGTTCATCAAATGACAGATGGAAGTCTCACCACATCTTTCAAATTCAAGTTCACGGTCAAAGTATAACTTATACCATCTCTCTGGATTTATAAAATTGTGTATTAACTTTAATGCGTCAATAATGGGTTTTTATTTAAGTTAATTAGGTATGTTATTCGTCAAGAAGCTTAACTAAATACTGTATGATATTTTAGCATTGCTTTTGGGTAGAGTCCTCGTCAAAATTATATCATTCTGGTAAAAATAGCAAAACCGAATACCTATTTTTGACATTCACTATACGGTACAAAAAAAGCAGAAAATAACATTAAAAATATTTTCTTGTACAATTACATTAAGCATTTCATACATACATCAATTTTTTACTCTATAATCCTTTTTGTAAGTCGTACTATGTTTTTTTTATATATGTAGTTATTATGTAAGGTATTCCCTATCTCTTTCTAACAACAATTTTTCATACAAACTTATTTATAGAATAGATGTAGGAAAAAAGTAAAGGTAAGATTTAACACCAGCAATCATTGTTAAAATTATTGATAAAATGTAATGATTAATTAGTGTGTAAGCAATTTGCTGTGATTTTTATTTAAGCTATTAATTTAAGTATTTTTCCATATTTATGTAGCTGTACATACTTATGACTTTTTGGCGTAGTTATAAAGAATAGAGGTTAAGATTTATTTTTTTAATGTAGATAGTCCCAGGTTTCAAGACACACGATTTGATAGTGTAATGATTGTGTAACTGTACTGTAAATAAATATTCCACATCAATTGTGTGTACATATTCTATAGAATATACAAATATAAGTAAAAGTATACATTTTGCTGAGTTAGTATCATTTCGTCTAAGATGTATTTGGTCTATGCAGCAATTGGTCAGTACTAGCAAATCGTCTAAAAAAAGTTCATCTAATTAGTGTTTCATCCAAAACGCAACTGCACGTCTAGCACGACCTGCCCGCGACTCATTTCTCGCTCAGTGCATCCCTTACATATTTGACTAGTTTGACAGAGACGCACTGAGCGACAAACGACTCGCGGGCATGTCGTGCTAGCCCCCCTGCACAT
Source organism: Tortricodes alternella (assembly GCA_947859335.1). Taxonomy (NCBI): domain Eukaryota; kingdom Metazoa; phylum Arthropoda; class Insecta; order Lepidoptera; family Tortricidae; genus Tortricodes; species Tortricodes alternella. The sequence continues at coordinate 6,435,937 of OX401981.1, forward strand.
CTAGCACGACCTGCCCGCGAGTCCTTTGTCGCTCAGTGCATCCCTTACATATTTGACTAATTTGACAGAGACGCACTGCGCGACAAACGACTCGCGGGCGTGTCGTGCTAACCCCCCTGGTCGAAATAGCAACTGGCCAATACTAAAATTTGTGTCTATTTGTGTTTTGTCTTAAATGCAACCGGCCTATGTATAAACTGAGGTCCGTTTCGCGAAAGCTTGGCTTAAGTTACAAGTGGAAATCTCTTTTCAATAATTTGAATTGAAATAGGATCTTCTACTTGTATTACAAGTTAGCTTTCATGAAACGGGCCTCTGGTTTAAGCTCACATCTGGTCTGCGCATGCTGTATTCGCGTGATTGCCAGGGGGGTGACAGAGCGGTGTGAAATAGCGAGCATTTTCGAAAATACCTACTCGCGCCGCACGGCGACACTTTAAGAACAATTCACTTAACCCACCGACGTCAAAAGCCCTTCGGAGAATAGACATAATATTGATAAGTACATTATATTGACACATGGCATAATTTTATTAAATGGTTTTACCACCACATGGCCACCTAAAATTTTTTAACTATTTGTAATTTAGACCATGTGCAATTTAAACCACTTGCAATTTCACACCATTGCATCTTAAACGAAACTATACTAACCCATTTTGCTTTGAAATATACTTATGTTAAATATTTTTCCATTTCAAATTACAACTATTGCTAGCTGTAAAATAGTTCTGATAAGAAAGAGAAACACTGAGAACGACCTCCAATTTAAGGAATTAAAATGGAAAAGGTTTCTATAAAAAATACAAAAATTATAGCTTATGGTGCATTCATATTTTTTAATTTTTTATTTGAATTAATAAAACGAGCCTCCGCACACAGCACTGTACTTAAAGCATTTTTTTTTTATAAACGCATACATAATTCTTGCAAATAACAATATGCCTTACAGTAGTAAGGAGTAAGATTAGTTGCACATCACAAGAAATGTTTCGGTCGCTGTTCGATTACTGATATCAAATAATAATTTAAGAACGTCATAGTGTTAAAATAACACCAATAAAAATTACTTATTAACTTATTTATATATCAGAGAATAAATTAATAACACGCACTTAAATTATTGATTGAACTAACAATGTCTGTACAAATCATCTTGTACACATGCATGTTTATATAACAAATGATTAAGTATATCAAATTGTTACGTTATATTCAAATCATGTTTTAACAAATTATGTATTCATCAATCAATCGTGTATTATTCTAATCCCTAAATCCACATGCTCGATAACTTCGTTCTTTTATAAATTAACAAACCTGCACGCACAGAAACAACATAAAACAAACGATGTTTCAAACAAAATTTAAAAAACGAGGTCCCGCGGGAAAACCCTTAGCGAACCCAAAACATTATTTAAAATCCAGCTCACAGGGGTGGTGCTTCATATCGTTTTGTAACAAGTAAACCAAATTGCAAATAATAATAACAAAACTTTCCCAGTGATTACCGACCGAGCGAGCGATGCGAGCGAAGCGTCTCCGTTTCAGCTTGGGCAAAAATGCTTTCGTATGTCCAGCGGATGTCCGGCGTCTGTCCATTTGTTCTCGTCTACAGGTCGCAGTTCTCAACCTATTCTCGTAAAATTTTGTGAGCAGGTTCGATAATTATAAAGATTTTTTTTCCGTTCAGTTTTCCGAAATATTTCTAAATGGCGGAGATATGGGGGTTTTTGCAATTAGAATCTTATTTGCTGTTTTGGTAAACTGACCCGACCTATGTTGATGTATGGGAATATCAGTTTTCCAACGGCAAAGTTAAGTTTGTCTCGAGGGCTACAGCTCACGGAGCCACTAGTTTTTAAAGCTGTTTCTGACATTCTATTATACTAAATAAGATTCCAACTGGCATTTGTTTCGTATAAAAAATTGCTCATCCTTAGATAAAATGCTCGGTGATATAAGAATATAATATTATTCTCAAAGTAATGAAGCGTATCATTGCCAACACAAGGCGGGATTAAGCCGATGATTAGCGTGACTTGCCTCGTCACAGTTTCCTGCGACGATCTTATTAAAGTTTCCTGTCCCAGGCGATCCTTCCAGACAGCACGACCGGCGTTTCCATTTCAAAACCATGCAAAGAGGCTTCTGTGTCACTGGATTATTTGTCAATAGAAATGGACTCATTCAAAGCTTCCCCATTTTAATCGGCAATTAATCCAGAAAATAAAGTCATGATAGTTTTAATTTTGAGTAACATGAACATTAAGATCACTTTGTCTGAGTGTTTGAAAAAAAACCTAATATTTAATTAAGTTAGAATGCAATAACATTTATTGGTGTCTTCAAGTTTGTGTTTTTGCATTGCATCACGCAACTGAAAAATAACGATTAATCATCTCATGCATAGCTCCGATCATGATTTCAAAACCGCAAATGTTTTAGTGAACAATTAAAATAGCTAAGGATCCGCAGGTCAATTACGTAACACCAATTGGTATCGCTTTCACGGAAAGTAAACCAATTGTACCTTTATTTACACAGAGTGCAGACTAAATTGGTTTGCATTTCGAGCCAAACCGATACCAATTGTGCTACGTAATTGAGCTGCCGGTCTTAAGCTACAAATAAGACTAATGTCCGGCTACAATGTGCACGGTGTCTGAAACAGTGCCTCTACAAACGAAGACGAAGAAGCGGCAAGTTTTTGTGACGCGTAGTGTGCAAGTTCGGAACGAATCAAACTACGTGTTTCGTATTGGAGCTTTAGTTCGACAGAACGAATGGATTTATGTAATAATTAACAAAAAAAGTTATTTATTTTTAAATTGTAAGTTAATGATTTCATACTTTTGGAGTCACAAATACAAGAGAAAAATCACAATAATTAAGGTGTTAAACATTGAAAACTAATTCCTGGGGTCCTAGTGAAATGGGGGTTAATTCGAAAAAGTGTGATGTTTAGTTATATATCTTATTCTAACTTCAACAAGCTATATAACTAAACATCACACTTTTTCGACTTAACCTCCTTTTCACTAGCACCCCAGATTTATGCTATAATAATTCGTGTAAGTATAGCCTTCAAAGTGAAAACAAAAGGGACATCAGAGATTCCAAATGCGTCTTTTAAAAAAAATGACATTTAAAATAAAACTCGTAAAACCTAAAAAGCATCTAGTCGTTATAATAATTAGATTGCTTATACCAAAAGGAAGATTGAGCATAAAATCTACATTGAACTTTATTGCATAGCGCGTTTCAGTCGTAACCGTCACGGTCACGAAGCGTATTGAAAAGTTCCACCTGAGTTTATTTGAGTTATTCGATTACGACGTCGGAAGTCCGCAGAGGTGGCATTCATGCCGAGGATTTTATTTGGACAGCGGCTACAGCTGGCGTCAGCGGAGTGGTTAAATTTAACCTTTGTACTTCCCAGAATTGAGTGAGAGTAAACTAGGCGATTTTGGTGATCAATTGTTTATCAGGTATGTATATCCATTAACTCTGCGGTAACTTAGATGTTTACGAATCTGCCTAATCTTCATCTTGTACCACATACGTCTCGCTATTTATACACATGCCTCCTCACATACCTTATAAAAGGGACTGTGCTTAATCCCCACGCCGGTGCAGTGCAGATTGGGAACTTCACACATATCGTTGAAATATCAATAAACCGAAACTTCGACTCTCGTAATTATCAGAACAGCAACTTATTAATATTTCATCATCGGTTTTCCTACGAAAATATTGCTAGATAAATCATAGTTTAACTCAATGAATCGTATAGTGTGACTTTTTCACCGACTTCAAAGGTGGCAAGTAAATTAGGTGTACATCTATACATCACTCATACTGTGTTCATTTACTTGCTACCGACCTCGATATATTTAATTTATAACTGATATAACAAATTTACCTAATGTTTGTAGGTAGTTTACTAAAGGCCAGTCTTTATTTCTTAGTTTTCAAAGGCTTTTTATAGTCGGTTTTGTTTTTTGTTATTATTGATGTAATAGTGTCTACGCACCTGCTTAAAATATTCACTCCGATTTTATTGTCAGAACCAACATCACCAGCAACTCAAGCAAACTCGTGTACGAGTAAGTTCGCAATATTATCAACCTCGTGAATATTTAAGGCATCACAACATGACGTCATATACGCTAGTTACTGAATACCTACTTGAAGTTCCTTCTAATTAACTCCTACCTTATTAATACTACGACGTTCTTATTAACAAACACTTCCGCTCGTACAAGATGTTTACGAACATAATGGACATTATTTGAACGTTGTTAATATGGAATACCTATACATACAACTTTACTAATTAATATGACGTTATAAACAAGATAATTGTTACAGAGGAATAAATAGATACCAACATAATATAACAAACGACAGACAATTTATTTTATTTCAAAAAGGCAATATTGACTGTAGCATATACAATTACAGTTATAAACAAAATTAATAGTTAAACATTTTGAATTGGACTGATTTGTTTTTTCCGCACAGGTTCGAGATTCACAGCAGATTTTATAACTGCTTAATATGTACTGGATTATATAACCATTATTATAGCATACTCTTAGTGGAAGTAAGAAATGAATAGAAGCTACCAATGCGCATTTCTTTCGGAATGTTTTGCTAATACATTTTGAACACGAAGTCGTGCAGCAAAGCTTTCAGCTTATTAACATAGCAAAGGCCCGATAAAAAATCACAGTAGCCTGTTAGATGCTTGATCGATTGGACCTACCAGCGTTACGAACCTTAGAAGCCAATTCTCACGCCTAAGTCAATAACTTAGGCATTTTGTAAACAAATTCCAACAATAGGTTACCATGTGGATCTTCATTTCATAATCGTTCTTCTATTCAAAAATCTACCGAACACTCCTCAGTTTTAAGTTGCAAGTTGCATTGGATATCCACGTTCAATATTGTTTCTAGCTGGCATCGTATTGACTCTGCCTTTGTAAACACTAATAGGAAATTCAAAAGTGGGAACTAGTTAAAATGAAGCAGTGAATATGTTAATTTTGTTAGTAGAGCTGGACCTGGCCGCCCCAGTGGTGCTTTTACGTTTTTCTTTTGGCTACCTTTTATGCAATCTGTGTTATCAGCGAAATGTTCGCAATGTACCAACAGGGCGACTTTTGGTTCGACTGGCGAACAACATTGTGTGTGCGGTGTACATTTGGGTCTTATCACAGTTCCAAAAGTGACCAAGTGAGCGCAAACGCGAGCGTAGCGGCTCCGGTTCAGCTTGGGCATAAATGCTTTCCTATGTCCGTATGTCTGGATACCTGGCTGTACTCCTCTACAGGTTACATTTCACAACCGATACTCGTGAAATTTTGTTAGCAGGTTCGATAATTATATGGTTTTTTGGTCGATTCAGTTTTTCGAAATCTTTCAAAATGGCGGAGATATGGAGGTTTATTTAGTTTTAAGCTGTGCAAAGATAGACTTTAGGGGTCTATAGCTCATAGAGCCACTGGTAATATATAGGTACAAAATTGTTATTTTGGCTGGTAGTTTGAGTGGTTTGAGTGTCGGAGTGACTTTTCTATGAGCCCAATATCTCGCCAAAACGAAGTTTAGTTGCGGCCTACATAAAATCAAATAGGCCTACACAAAGTTAAAAGACAATCCCTCGTCGTCGTTCTCATTTAAGTTTAAAGTTGTCTAACAACTAAAACCAAGTCAGCTATGAGAAAAAACTAATTAATTGTGTTGTGCAGGATAGATTTTGCCTTTTTTTTGCAATAACAAAATCAAGATAGAAAATACGGGAGTAGGTACACATACACAGAAATCAAGAATAAAAGTTAAGCTTGTCATAGAAATGGACAAAAATGTATGATTTACAATATATAGGTACCTATCCTTGTTTAAGATACCACCTATATTTACACCAGACAAGATGCTAATCCGCTTTATACGCTCAGAAAATAACATATTTGAAGCATCTTTCGAATATTTTATAGGTTTTTAAATGACTACCTTTGAAAGTACCTTTACGTGGGCTCTAATAATGATAAGTAAACCAGTATTTCGACATCAGCAAAGAATAAGGAGTTATTATATAAGGTGAAATTATTTCAGCTAGCAGCATTTTGATTAAAGCCAAGTAATAAAGTACGCACTAATTTGTATGGAAATTATGAAATTCATATACAAGGGTAAGTAACAGTATCTCTCACTAATTTCGGTATCCCGGGGAATTCATGTCACGCTTTCTTATTTAAATTCAAATTGCTTGTGCAACTCCTTAAATCTTAGCCTACGTTAGGCATGAGAAAGTAATTCCAGCACCTTAATTAGAAACGTACCAACTCATCACAACACTGGCATGGCAGTCTTATCACGCCGCTTAAACAACCAGCTCATTTAACGATATATTATAGTCTGTATCTTATTCCAAAAATGTTTATCTACACCCATATCATAAAACCTCCATAGTGTAATCAAAAACCGTAGGAAATGACCACCACTGTGACAACCAATTAGGTAAAACCAGTGCTGCAATGTTATTACAGTATCGATTTTAGTATCGAAATGCGATTAAATTTGGAACAGCTGTCAAAACTCAAGTGGGTCTCTATTCTAGCATCCATAGATATTAAACAGTTATTGATACGAAACATCAGGCGCCTCATTCGGGAACGCTAAGTGATTCTGTAGCGACTCATAAGCCAGATTTCTCATTCCACTCTTCCGCACGACGCGTAATGCGTAAGAGCGAGATGAGAAATCTGGCTTACGAGTCGCTACAGAATCACTTAGCGTTCCCGAATGAGGCGCCAGTTCAGTATGTTTTTTTAATATAAACCGAACGACATTTGATCTCGAGTGACGTGAGAATAGAGACTTCATTCGTTTGTCTATGATTTAAAAAAAAAGGTCTTGACGGAGGATCGAATTGCCGCCATTATGTTGGTTTTTTGCTGAACAAAAGTAGAATTGTTGTTGAATTGAATAGAAAAACTTGTTTGTAATTAACATTTTAGTTGAAACTATGAATAGTAGTCTTCTCGGAGTGACTGTGTGATGTGAAAATGCGCCGGATATCGGAAATATGCAGCCACGATTGCAATAAATAACTTGTTGCCAGAAAATATTGTTTCTGAACACATCATGGAGGATTTATAATATGTGTGTAGATAAAGTTATGTATGCAACTCTGCATAATTTGGCCTTAACACACACGTGCGATCTTATTATGAAACTCGCTAAAGCTCGTTTCATGAAAACCGCACTAGTGTTTTAAGGCCTATCATTATGCAACCGTTGCATAAACTACTATTTCATCACACTTGCTCGGAAAGGGTGTTATTATACGCAGACGTATAGAGCAGCTATAGCCGATTTAACTCCTCTATGGGCCCCGCCGTCAGCGGGAGTTATAAACGATACAAAATTCATAACTCCCTGGGGAGTTAAGTATGCGCCACGTCGGAGGGGGCGCGCGGGTGCCGCAGCCGGTGGAGCCGCCCCGCGCTGATCGCGATATACCGTTTGTTCTACCCACCTGATGGTAATTCACGGTGTACAATGGGAATAAAATTTATATAAATATATTTTTTTGTCAAATTTTTATTAAATTTCCTCGCAAATGTAATGAAAATCATTGTGAGTATCACGGGCAATAAGGGGATAACAAACTCGAGAGATAAAAGCCCTCGCCTATCCGCATCGGGCTTCTAACAGACTCTCGTTAGTTATCCCCTTCTTACGGCCCTAGATGCACAATGTACTGTTATTTTTACCTGCATCATACGTTCCCTCGTTGCATGTATCTCTTAACACAAGAAGGCTCTTGACTTTCATAATACGCCTTAACTTGAATTTTTGCAGATTACGTTCATTAATGTGACTAAAAGATCTTCAAAATTGTGTAAGTCTTGCTACAGGGGAACCGGCTTTATTTGGTCGTGGTAACGCATTCGTCTGTTGTCCTGTCATAGTTATTACCGATGACTATGTAACTTCGTCTGTATGTCTTCGTCTGTTATTGAATATCGATTGCATAATTTTATGACTATAAAAGTAAGTACTTCTACTTGTTTTATATTTAGAAAGGAATAAAGTAAAAATTTGCTTTAATTTTAATCATCCCACTACTGTAAACATTTACAAAACACTTTCAAGTTTTGTCAACGCACAAAGAATCACATGACAGTTGTATTTACACTGCGAGAGCGCTTCATTTAATTTAAAATTTTCAAATAACGAATAAATTTAAGATTTAAACTCAAATAACTAAACGAGAATTGCAATGAAGTAGAAGTCAGCTCGCTTTTATAAAATTGCTTTTTTTTTATTCGCGTGCAGTGGACACAGTCATGACGCTGGGGGAATAATTATGTCCCATTTAACTGCACTTGCTGTTGTCATGTTTAATCAGTGCAGGCAACTGCAGCATGTGATGACTTATTGTTAACAGTTCGTGGGCGAGGGGATTTTCTTCATTTGTTGGAATGGACTTCGTTATGAACGAAGTAGGGTAAGGCATTCGGTATTTAGTAATAGTTATTAGGTCGTCGTTTATGCGAGTGTTTACTTAACTCCACTTTTAATTAGGTTGTATAGAATCTTGTTAGTCAAACCAAACCCACTCCTTAACACATTGCATACCCGTGAAGTCATTCCGAAAAATCTATAATAAGCTAGTCGCCTTGGCAACAAAGACCAAAGAACAACGAAGAACTTAATAATTCACTAGCTTTTACCAGGAACTTCGTCTACGTGGAAATGTATCTTTAAAATATAATGAACTTTTACGTTACCAACTTTTTTAAATTTAGATGTTTTTCCCATGAACTAAGGGCTCGGGCACGCACGAACTTCCCGTCAATTTCACCCCTATTTCACCCTTTTAAGGATTGGTTGTCTTTAAAAACAGAAAACAACAAAAATATATTGAAACTTTTGATGTGCTTGTAATAACATTACGGTAATAACACGATAAAGATGCCTTAAATAGAACACGGCGAAAATAATTGCGTCAAATATGACCCAAGAAATGTATCGTAATTTAAAAATCAATTTCTGCGAATGACCATTTGGCGAAAGAACATTTCTCATTGAATTTTTAACAATAGCTGAACATTCATACGTTCCTCCTGGTAAAGTGGCCTTTAAACGCCTATACAATTTAAGTACGGCATCTACAAATAGGTACATAATGGGATTATAAAATACAAGTGTTAACTGACAACATACAACTTTAACGAACGCTTGATCTTTGCCTCTAAGGGGGCATTTAAGGGTATTTCCCAGCAACAAGTAAAGCTAACAACGCGTCACGTTGCCACCTCACTAGGCAATCGTTTAAATACATTGCGCGCGCGCATTTAGCCGCAAAATAAACGTGGTATAAATCACTCAGGTTTGTATGCTTTTATGTTGCCTGTTGAGTATTAAGAACACTCTTTAAGTTTAACTTTAAATATAACTTACATGAATCAGTAACCTCACGTAAAGTGACAAAAGTGGCAAATGCTACAACTGTGTAGTGTATTTGCAGATGGCTTCTTAGTAACAATACCTATACAAGTATTATTTATATTATAATATCATTGACTTATATGACAATTATGTGTTTCTGTAACAAAACAAAAGAAGCATATCCTCTGCAAAACTCTAGTCATGATCGGTCTGAATATTGTATGGGACGCCCACCGCGTATTGTATGGTAAATTGTATGTTCCTCTGTCACCGTAACTAAGTTGGTCCTACATGGCTTGGGACGGTCCACTTTTGGTCAGAGTTGGGCTGTATCACTTTGTCGCTTTAGAGTCTAAACATTTACATTATAATACATAATGGCACCTTCTTGCATAAGTAAATAAGTATGTCAAAAATAATTGTATAAGCGTATAAAAAATTGCAATGACCAGATATAATTTGCAAATAAAATCAGTCACAACGGTCTAATTTTTTTTTGTTATTGGTTAGTTTTAATTTTTAAGCACTCACTGCTAATAAACGATCGTAGTAGCCTTAACGAAAGAAATAAAAACATTTATTCATTAACACAGAAGACATAGACTGTGTGTTCATTACTTTATATCATAGAGTAATGTGAATAAATGTGAAATAAAGTCAAATTATTTCATAAAATAGGGTGTATATTGGCAAATTTATCTGCACCAGTGGTCACGCAGGCCGCTGGCTCATCAATCAACATCATTGATAATGAAAGGCCTCAATACCGATTAAATTTTAAATTGGTCAAGTTGTACTCCCTTCATACAAGTGAGGTTTAGGATAAGGATACGAGTATAAAAGACAGGATTCAAAATGCAATCCAATCAACGGTAAATGAGACAATCTCTTGAGACATGCGAGCATTCAATTCGCCAAACTATAGTCGCCTGGCACTTTATACAATAAACTTTTAGTTGGTAATTCTTATAAATAAATAAATCAGCCTGTGGTTATACGGGGAGGAGCATAACAAATGTTAAACAACCTGTATATTGTAGAGTAGCAAAGTTTCGAGACATCGCTGCAGTTCCCAAGTAGGAGAAAGTATGAAATAGAACTCTTCCAGTTTTGGAATACTTTGGTGCTTATACAAGATACATGGTTAATCTCTTCGTTGTTGGTTCCGTAGTAAAGTGATAATACGAAAGTTCTGAACACACTAACAGGAGAGTTTTTGAACTACGATAGTTTTTCTTATCTAAAGTATTTTGTACTGAGGTGAGAAACAATTATAAATTGTGCCAAAGTTTAACAAATCCAACATCCAAGAATTATAAGATCATTCTTACAGGCTTTTTTTTTCGTTAATTTGTATCAACGATCTCAATACAACTGCGTTGAACAAATGACTTAGTTCGTCATGGTAACGCCATCTATTTACAAGTTTATAACTTACGAAGCTGTATTGCCGACGTCTTAGTTCTTATGACATTTACACAGTCTTATTTTGCCTGATTCTTCGCTGTCTTTCATTGCTCGCTAGGAGCTAAGAACCACAAAACCAAAACGCATGAATCAGCCAATAATGGAGCTTTCCTCAATGTAATAAGAACGCCGTTGGCAATATTTACCGAGTATGCGATGGTTTCATTTGACACCAAAAAAGTGAGCATCGCGAAAATCGCGTTGAGCAGTTCCTTACTATATATTCATATGGTTTGTATGGAATTAAAGATCCATAACCGCTGAACGACTAACGCCCGTTTCCAATATTGAATTTGTAGATAGATTTGCTTACAACCAGTAAAAAACTGTCATATTTTGTATGCGGCAAATGTCAAATAACCCGTAGTTACCAACTCTACCCATGAAGTGAATATTAAGAATGGCCGAAAGCTGTTCATGCACGCATATCGTTTACGATGTAGGTACTAAACATAACTGTCGATAAAACCTTTTTACACTTGGAAAATTTATTTATTTACATAATTACACAGTATCAGTTATACACTAAGGTACTGCGGAATATATACAAAAGTTACAAAAAAAAACACGAACACTAAACATAACACTTATCACAGCAAATAACAACATTAAGAGTTGAACAATTAACAATTAACTGTAGACTGACGGTCATCCATCGCCTCACAGAACTTCATACATTCATGACATAGACTCTTCCAGCTACTTGCAAAAATATCACATTCAGACACTGATGCGGGAAGCACATTCAGATATAATAAAGCACGAACCAGTGGTGAATTCTTGTACGACACAATGCGCGCTTTCGGAACTGCCAGTAGATCGTGGTAAATAAAATTAGATGTACAGCAACATTTAATGCAACGAATGGGATACGCTTTATTTACTACTAGCTTATGCCGACGACTTGGTCCGAGCGAAATTCGGTTTTAGTTATTCAAGTGCAGATCCAGCCCGAACAAACTGTAGACAGTAATGTTGCACTTAAGGAAGCATATACACGGGCAAGTTTTGAGAATTCGATGAATATTGATGCTTCGATGGCTGTTTCCATTCATTTTTGATAAGAGTGAGTGAAGGCTTTACTCGGGAAGAAACGTGTTTTATAGTTAACGAAAGCAGTCATAGAATTAATCAATATTTATAACACACTGAAAAGGCGGCTAAAACGCTGTTTTTAAAATAAAATGAGCAAGTCGTACGTACATTGTGGGTGATCTAACATCAATATAGAGTCGGCATGATGCTGATGACGTAACTTGCCTCCGCAAGAGCAACCGTTGACGCTTCACAATGGAATGCAACGTTAAAACATTTGAACCTATTACGAGCATCTGTCTTGTTTATTACTTACCTACTGGGAACGAAATTGACTATTTTTTTTTTTTTTTTTTATATAAGGGAAGGCAAACGAGCTTGCGAGTCACCTGATGGTAAGTGATTATCGCCGCCCATAAACATCACTAACCCCGAAGGAGTCATTGAGCCGTTGCCGACCTTTTAGGGAAAAATAAACTCTTCTCTTGAAGGCCCCAATGTCAAAACAGTCCGGGAACACCGCTGATGGAAGTTGGTTCCACAATTTCACCGTACGTGGCAGGAAGTGTCTTAAAAAACGCACAGTAGTAGATCGCCATTCGTCAAGATGGTGTTGGTGAAATTCTAGTTTTCGGCGAGTAGTACGATGGTGGAATACAGCGGCTGGTAACAAATTAAACAGTTCCTCTGAACACTCCCCATGATAAATCCTGTACAATACGCAGAGAGAACTAACATCCCTTCGCATGGACAGGGGATCTAAGCGATCGGAGATCACTGGGTCATCGACGATTCGAGCTGCTCTACGCTGAATGCGATCAAGTGGAAGGAGAAGGTATTGGGGTGCCCCAGCCCAGAGATGAGAGCAGTACTCCATATGTGGCCTGACCTGTGCCTTGTACAACTGAAGGCGGTGGGCAGGTTGAAAGTACTGTCTTGCCCTATTTAGCACCCCAAGCTTCTTTGAAGCCAATTTAGCTTTGTCTTCCAAATGACCGCGAAATTGAACGTCGCTCGATATGTCAACGCCCAATACCCCAATGCTAGGCTTAATGTCAAGTGGAGTGCCCTCGAAACACGGAGTTATGACAAAAGGGGATTTTTTTGCGGTGAACACGCAAACTTGTGTCTTACTAGGGTTAAATTGCACTAAATTGTCTCTACCCCATTCTGAGACCTGTTCGAGACACGTCTCCACTTCGGACACAAGTTTAGTACGGCTTTCTGTGACGTAATCCCGAGAGACATTTTTTTGACCAAAGTAGCGTACTGCACCCGTGCTGTCATCCGCATAACAGTGAATGTTACGAATTTGCAACATGTCATTGATGTGCAGAAGAAACAGAGTAGGGGACAGTACACAGCCTTGTGGAACACCAGAATTCACAGGCACGAGGTTCGAGCATGAACCGTCGACAGCGACTTTGATGCTTCGTCCTGCGAGAAAACCGGCCGTCCAGGTACATAATCTCTCCGGGAGCCCAAAGGAAGGCAGCTTTGATAGAAGTGCCTTGTGCCACACCCGATCGAAGGCTTTTGCTACATCCAAACCAACTGCTAAAGCCTCGCCCTTACTTTCCACTGACTCCGCCCAGTAGTGGGTCAAGAAAACCAGAAGATCACCAGCCGAGCGGCCTTGACGGAAGCCATATTGGTGGTCGCTAAGCAGCTGACGATCCTCTAGGTATCTCAGCAGTTGGCGGTTTATTATGGTTTCCATAACTTTGGAAAGTAGGGACGTAATAGAAATAGGCCTATAGTTGGATGGATCGGAGCGAGAACCCTTTTTAGGGATCGGGTGAACCAAAGCAGTCTTCCATGAGCTTGGGACCACGCCCAGAGCGTAAGAGAGCCGGAAGAGGCGTGTTAGAATCGGAGCTAACTCTGGAGCACACGTCTTAAGTACAACAGGTGGGATGCCATCCGGCCCGCTCGACTTCTGAACGTCCAGGGAGAAAAGTACACGGCGGACATCGCGTTGGGTAAACCTGATTTCCGGCATAGAACCTTCACAACGCGGAATGGTCGGTGGTGCACCTCCCCGGTCATCAAGTGTCGAATTGGACGCAAAGATAGAGCCCAAAAGGTCGGCTTTCTCTTTTGCGGTATGAGCCAAAGTGTCATCCACCTTGCGCAATGGAGGAAACAACGACTGACAAAAATTGCCTTGAACAGCTTTGGCAAGAGACCAGAACGTACGAGACCCGGAGGGCAAACGGACAAGTCTCTCACCAATTCTGTTAATGAACTCGAACTTCGCCCGAGCAATACGGTTCTTAAAGGACCTGGTGGCAGCGTTGTACTTTTTCTTAGAAGCGCTGTTATTTGGGCCACTAGCAGCTGATATTGTAGACCAGGCTCGAAAGGAATCCCGTTTTTGGCGAGAAGCCTCTTTACAGGACCTATTGAACCACGGCCGGGACTTGCCACTGGCTGGCACTGCAGAGTTAGGAATAAAAAGTTCCATCCCCTGCAGCACCACGTCAGCGACAGCGTCAGCACAGGCACTAGGGTCATCCAGCGAAAAGCACACTCGCCCCCATTCGTAGGATGCAAAAAAACAACGCATCCCATCCCAGTCCGCTGACCTATAATGCCATACACGACGGCAGCCTGCGCTGCGAGGGCGTAGTGGGCGTGTGAGTGGCACCGTACTCCGAACCAGGCAGTGGTCAGACGACCCAAGCGGAGCGTCGACAGCCACCTGATAATTTGCGGGATGAGTGGTCAGCAGAAGGTCGAGTAAGGAAGGTGTATGGCCCGGCACATCCGGTATACGTGTGGGCGAATTAACCAGTTGCGTCAGGCCATAGGTCAGGGCGAAGTCGAACACAGATCTACCTGCATGATCAGTTGTACGAGATCCAAGCCATTCTAGGTGGTGGGCATTGAAATCACCCAATACCACAATCTCAGCTGAAGGGATCTGTTGCAGGAGGTTGTCAGTCGTCATTTGGATGTGCTCCATAAGTCGCTCCGTTTCAGCATTACCGTTGTGGGACCTGTATAGGCATGCGTAAATACTACTAATACTATACGTAAATTATACCGTAAATTTGGACACTAACCATTCTTTCAATCGGAAATCTTATTACTTGATTGTTACTTGGGTTACAATTTTAGATTTAGATTAAATATGCCTGCTGGATCTTTGTGATGATTAAGCAGTTTTCGAAGGAAAAACAAAGGAAAAAATTGAAAATACTAATTAAAAGCTAAAAAATGTCATGGATATTATGAAGTCTGGTTAAGAAGTGCATTCTAAAATCAGTCATAGACGTAACTAGTAAAACATTATTAAACCAATACGGAACAGTAATTCTAATTATTTTGGTATACCTACTAGGTAGTTAGTCTAAAGAAACACAATCTACACTAGCTTAGGGTGCGGTTACAGGGAGCGAAAAGCGCGACCTTATTAATTCCATACGTAACGGTTCTCGGTTCTTCGGGATGAAATTTCAAAGAATCCCTCCTTAGTGCACCTCTACGGTACCCGAGGAATGTCTCCTGCAAATTTCAAACCTCTAGGACCACCCGTTTAGGCTGTGCGTTGTCTAAGTCACGGTACTGTTTAATATAATATGTAGAAGATAGACAGTAATTATAATACTATAAGGTACCAAGAGATTAATGTCTGTGTAAATAATTGCTTTTGAATCCTGTCATACAGCAGGGATTATTGTTTTGTGTAAATAAATAAAATAAGGTGTATTTTGGAAAGCGTACGCTGACTAGACCCATACTTAAACTCTGGCCAGGCTTTATAGATTTCAAACCTTGCTCTTGTCTTCAAAATTAAATGTGTTTCCGTATCTACAACCGCTATACGAGGAAGATATTTAACTAATAAGTTTCACTTCTTATCTTATCAATTCGAATATTTAGCCATTGTTAATAGACTACTTCGCTGTCGGAATCGCTGCGTTCCCACTCTCAATCCGCGCCCGCTCTGATGCCGCGGGACGCGCATCACTCACACGACGCCAGCCTCGCACGTCATCTGTCAAAACTCCAGCTATGGTTTAATGGATTATTGAATACGCCCGTTTTCAATCAACACGCGGCGATTTTTTGCGGTCAATGTGTCGCGTGGCTTTAGTTTTGTGATTTGTTACTTTCAGACGTGTGGGCGTGTGTTATGACCAATTAATGTCAAAAAACACTTCAAGTAAAGATAGGGTGCACGTTCGTCAATGTTTGACTTTTTAATGTTGCCCGGTGGCTTTGCTGGCCGCTTTGTAACTTTTAGCATTTCAGTCTACAGGTTTTATGGCGACGTATTTGTTAGAAAGTTACTTTTATACAGCAGACACAACCTGTGCCACGTAGTTTTTAGAACACTATGCCTGAAGCGGAATATTATCTTAGTGTCGTGGCGTTCAAGTTTCGTCTTAGCATAGTTTTAAAGTCAGTAAAGTTGAGTGTCGTTAACCAAGTGGTTACCCAAGAGCGAGAGCAACTTCTTGTACTCCCCGTAGTAAGATGGTGCTAGAAATTTGTTATTTTATCATTATTCAGGATAATATCTTACAATACTGCTAACTCGCTCTTTTGGATAACGCAACTTATTTCGGTACCGACCTACTCGTTTGAATTTCATATGTACTAGAGCTTTCGTGTAGCTTTTGTGATAAAGCCACAATTTAGGTACAACTGCTGTCACAAAATGCTTTTAAAGAAAACGCTTCTCTCCCCACACGTAATGTGCAAATACTTGAATAACAAACAGGGACACGGACGGAATCCTAACAGCAGATATCTTGTACTCAAAAAATGTTTCGTAGATAAACAAAAGAGCAGAGCCAGTATTGAGTCGTGTTAGACCTGAGGGTTCCGTAATCCTATACTACAAACGGTAATACAGATTGTATTTAACCTCGTATGTAAGTTTCAGCATTTTTAAAGCTTCGTAGTGAGTCGTTCCGTCCTCGTGTACTACAATAAGTACAATTTATGAAAGTCGTATTCAAACATGTATCAATTATAACAAGGACCAAATTAAACAAAATGAAAGGCCTTAATGTAATAGAGTAATTTGTTCTAAATTAAGTACAAGGGCACTTACGAGGTTATAGATTTTTCTGAATATCAGTTGATTTAAGAAACTGAAAACATTTTTAATAACGAAGCCAATAGCTTCATGCGTACAAGAAAGTAAAACATAATACTAATTTACTTTTCTCAATAAAACTAAAATAATTATGGTCATGATCATGACCAGCCGTTTTGCTTTCGTAGAGAGCTTTCGATAACTATCCAGTTCGCCACATAAATACTGCACTTGTAGTAAGTCCAAATCATATTTGCGTACAGGCTATGAGTGCGTGAGCTTGTGTTGCTCGGACCGCCTCACTGCCACACAAATTAAAAGCTGCATACATAATATTAGTAGTTATACCTTTGATAGTTATATATATGAGTTGAAGTATCATAAATAAATAAAATAATAGAAATTAAAATCAATAAAATTTACTGCTGATAAGAATTCGAAGAACCCTAAAAATATGTTGTGAATAAACACAATACCCCAAAACTCGTGTAGAACATCAAATAGTTTAACATTAACATCCCTTTTTCGTTTGTTTACGGTTCCATGACGAGGCGTTCCCTAATAAATTTTAATATGCTCTTTTATCTATGCGGAGGTAAACACAGGACGGTATCTGGCGCGTAAGAAGGAGCTTCATCGATGATATTTTATGAGCATTCTAAGCATGCATTTGTTTATGAATGGTTGATTCTTGTTGGAAGGAAAACAATATTTCTTAATATTTTTTCCGTTTAGGTTACAAGGCTTCTATGATACCGAAACGTGGGTCGTGCACGGAGCGGGTCACTTGTGAGTCCGCATAAACAGTGTGACGGGAACATAAACGGAAGCCTTTACTTCTCAGTGCCCGCGTGGCTGCTGCGCATTCATTGATTTGAAAACTTCAAATTTAGTTCCTGTGACAATGCTTACGCAGGCCCGCCCGCATGCGACCCGCTCCGCGCACGACCCGCGTTTCGTTGTGTGGAAGCCGTAAATACTAAAATTAAATAATTATTTCAAGTACCTCTCCATAATTCAGTAATTAAATTGTAGCATTAATCTGCACTAGAAAATGATCTAAATCATCGTCGTTGGTAGCAATCTGAAATAAAAATAAATAATTAAAAGTGCTCGAGTAACTTCAGACACACTCTACCAAATATTATTCTGCGTAACGCCAAAGCAAAGGTTGGCACGAATTTAATTAGGGTTTTATTTTCATATTATTGTTAATTACCGACAAAGGTTTACCGGCCAGTGTTTTTTATATAGAATGGTGCGTAATTTAATCTAAATATGGTGTAAATTCTCATTGGGTTCGAATAAAAGCTCTTTTTAAATAATTTAGTCTTCCAATTTCGTGAGTGAATCGTTTTGAGGCTGAGACCGCCATACATCGCGCAGTTTATTACGCCGATACGGTCTTTTACCATGCAGGACTTAAGGTGCCGTAAATATACAACAACAAACGTCTCATTGGTAGGGTTTAGCGGCAATTCTGACCAATAAAGCAATGCGCGTGGGTTGAATAAGCCAACCAGCGAACGCTGACCTCAGACTCACTTGTTTCGCTACCCTTGTTAATTTAAAAAGGGAAACGGCTTAGGGAAGAATTGAAGTTCATTTTAGGCTGGCTAATGGAATATAAGAGGCAATTGCGGCAAATCCACGATCTTGGGAACGTGGGAGTTATTATTTTATTAAAATGGATCTAATTCCGGGGCAAGCACTTCGTATTGTGTGCATGGAAATACCCTAAATTATGTGGCGATCGCAGTTGCAGATGTGACTTTTATCAACATGAGTAAGACACTAATTGCATGTTATCTTCGCCCAATATGGAGTGCTACCTATATCGATAAGCTGTGTGTTCACTATCCATTGCACTATTTTGCATATTTTATGTTCTTGAACTAGTCTAACAATTCCAAACACAATGTTTTACATTATATTATTATAATAAACGAGTCGTTTTAGTTGCTGTTTACAATGTATTTTAATGTTATAGTCAAATTAAAACTTTCGTGAGACATTATGAATATTTGAAAAACACACGGCTTCTGACCGGGACCGCACTCAAACCCTGAAGAAGGACTCCAATCGAGTTCGAAACATGTCGGACTATTTCTGACAATAAATCGTGAGTAAAACCGTGTGTTTTTCAAGTATTTTAATGTTGTTGGAATTAATCTTTTTTTTTCCCACTCTGGGTATATTGCAGGTCTGTTTATCGATCTCGTTAATTTGATCGCTATTTTACGGTTAATATTTCTACCACGATACTTTTTATATGCCATGCAATATGCGCGGTAAACTTCAGACGAGTAGTATAACGAATTAAGCACTGAAAATCAAAATAAAGTTTTATTTTACAAAATCAAAGTAAGTATCTTAATTGATATAACGAGACTACTTTATGGTGATTAACAACAGCAGTAATCATTAAGACAAAACAATGCGTAGTTTCAAAATAAAAATGAAAGAATTGCATTCCCATCAGATCAGCAAGCATTCAATTAAACAACAAATGATTTACAGCTGTATCTTAGGGAACAATCAGGTCTATTCAGTTGGAGCAGCGCTAATTACGTGCGTGCGCGCAGGTCTGCGTGCCCTTTTTTCCCGGGACTTAATTTTCGCAAGCGCTCAAATCGCACGCGTAAAAGTATAAACGTCGTAACTCTTTTCACAGACCTATTCCACATTGAACCTGGATTGGTGCGCATAAGGTTTAAAGTAGAGTTAAATCCTTTTTTCACCTTGTGACTTTATGAGTTTCTCTTGCACTCAAACGTCGATGTGTCAGGGCCGATGCCACGTGACGGCCGCTGCGCTTTGATGTCGCCGCGTCGAAAAAGTGGGTAACTTCTTTGATTCTTCAATTCTGATGTTATATTATCGAATTATTTAGTAAAATCACTATAAAATTTAAATCTGTTGGTGATGGACTGATTTTCTTTTTCAGCCTTAGGTATGCTAGGGACAAATCTAGGTAGATAAGCGCTGCGGAATTTAACACGCGTAATTTTACCACCAAAATTTGGTCGCCCAGATATTGCTCTCTCAGAACATTTTTATATTTGCTAGGACGGAGCGTAATTACGCGAATCAGATTCGATTGCGTTTTTCTGCTTTAGATTTGTCCCTAGCCTAAAAGCTTTCACACACCGAAACGTGGAACGGAAGCGGAGCGGGTCGGAAGCGTGCCCACGTAAGTCAATCCGCGCGGCTGCTGCGCGGTAGACTCACGGTCACTGGTGTGAAGGCTTACAATCTTGTTCCTGTGACACTGCTGACGCGGGCTCGCTTCTAATCCGCTCCACTTTCGTTGCGCATTTCGGTGTGTGGAAGCCTTTAACTGATAGTAAAGCTGCGTGGTAAGCAAATATTCAGGAAAATTTTAAAGTTGCCGCATTTTGTTCGACACGCAAGCAAATTATATTTTATATTTAAAATAAATATTCCTATTGTAAAATGATTCTTAAGCAGTGAGAATAAAGTCAAATTGCAGCAAAAACGGCATTGCCACGTAAGTGCACCTCGGCATGCACCCGGTCGACGAGGAATGTCCGAAACTCAGCCTCAGCTGTCGGCGCCGCCAAATGCGATAATTGAGGTGAAAGAAACTGAAATATTGTGTAATTATATTGGGGCGTTAGCCGTTGACAATTTATTTTGCCGCAAAAAGTTATCTGCTGCAAAGATTGACGGTCCCAGGGCTGTCAATCTGCGAGGCTTTCATTTAGACCGCTACGCGCTCGCATAGCGCAGTTTCTTTGATAATGACCGAAGGTAAATTGTCTTTAACTAACAAAGAGATACAAAGAAAAAAACCCACTGACTTTTAATCGACGTTATTGTGAGGCGAATGCTCTCTCACCTGATCTTATTTAATGGTAAGTAAAAATTAATTAATTTTTTTAACAAATTCCCGGTAAAATACATATTTCTTATTCGTTGTAGTTTAATAACAATTTTTACGCGAAGAATGGTCACCGGTGTGTTTTGTTCGACATGACTTGCTTTTTCGTACATAATTAATTATCAATTACAGGGAAACACCCGATTAAACTGTTGTACTATGAACCTTCGCACAATTACAATACGTATATATATCTATCAAAAGGGAATTTTAAGCTCAGAATTTTAAATTTTTAACCCGTTTCATTATAACGCTACCAAGAGAAAAATATTTTCCAGAAAACTAATAGCTTCAGTAACCTGACCCAGAATTGTCTCGAGGTCCGCTTCCATATTAAATTCCCCTCTTTGACTGACATGCTTTTGTAAAATTCTTTTGCCTGCCTTTGCCTAGGGAATAAGGCAAGACATGCTGACGTCCGCAATTGTTTAGACACTGACAGATACAAGAGAATAATTTCACTGTAATACCATGGGTAAGTAAGCATCCACGAAACGTATACATGTATGAGGTAAAAATATTCACCCAAAACTTAAAAAGTACAATGCGAACATGTGAATTTTACTACACAGGTACTTTGTTTTTTAATCAGTTGCTTTTACTATAGAGAAACAGCATGTCCTAAGAAAACAGTAAAATACTTGATTAATTGAGCCTTTAAATCGTACAAGAGCGGTTCTTTTAGGACGAGATAGCTGCTCGCCTGACACGGTTCTTGCATCCATGACGCGACGCCCACCAGTTTGCCTCTAGTACTCTCCAACTATTTGGGTAATAAAAATCCTAAATCTGATAATAAAATGGTAACATTATTGACAGTCTGTTTGATACGAAGATGGCAGTATATTTCAAGTTTTGAGATCATCCGATCCGGATTTTGAAAAGGTGCATTGGAAAATGTGCCATATTTCTTTTTGTAAATAATTATTTTTTTGCAAAAGCTTGTCTTTATAAAACATTATTATTTTACTCTATATTACTGTCTAACTTAACTTACATTTACCTTTTGGTTGGACGTTCCGCTTATTGGTTTCAATTTATATAATTTCCAAAGGTGTTAAAATAATTATTTGTCTTTAACTTTCTTGTAACAGTATGAATATATTGGATCTTATTAATTATTGGCTAAAATGAGTTTTAATAGGGATTTCACAATTTATTTTAATGGCCTTAAGAAAGATTTGTTATCAATCAGCACGTCTCGCATGACGAGTTCTTTCTCGCTCAGTGCTACTAGTTTGACAGTAACACACTGAGCGGCAGACGCCTCAGGGGCATGTTGTGCCCCTTGATTATAAATGCTCTACGGTAAAAATAAATATTCTGCCTTATCTGGTACTTTTGATTATACATTTAATAATGCACTAGTATCTTTGACATCGATTCGGATTCCGTCAGTATTAAATAAAAATAAACTAACGTAAAAGTATTCTTGTTTAATATTATTAAACTGTATATTCAGGGTATTTAAATCCAGCATTGTCAGAAAGAAATTAATTGAGCTGTTTAAGTATGGAACAATTTAAAATCATTTTAAAGCGACCACAACCAAGCAAAAGGAGATAAATGTTTTGTCGGTAATCGTACTTCAAAAGTGTAATTCTTGGTTTTACATATTTAAAACAAATTTTCTGTAATAATAGAAACGGTATTTTATTAATATCGTCACAAAGCTAATAAGTAATAATGAATGAATTTGGATTGTATCCGTTCTGCACATAAACGTTACACTTTTGCTACTCTGATTTTGGCTAAATTTACATTGACTGATTTTGCAGCTTCGAAAACCAATGCAGATAAACAGAATCAGTATGCATTTTACATGCAAGTAAATACGGCATCTAATTGCACCAAAACCAGCATAAAAACAGCGGACATTTCAAGGTGCCCCTGTAATAAATAAAAAATTACTTACGTGCCTACTTAAGGATATATGCCACGTCAAATTCGCAGTACATGTGTTTTATTTTTCAAGATTTGTTTCATTTGCACCAAATAACGGCAATGAGTAATTTTGTACGAATAATGATTTTAAATGTACAAATTGTGTGATAATTAATAATTATTATTATGTGAAATAAAATCAGAACCTGATTTGACTACTCGAGTCATAACCAATCTATATGCAGTTTTTGAAACGGTCCGGACACATGGAAATTCAATCAAGAATATTTCCGTGGGAACAACGGTAACGACATTTTTTTTGTCATCGAAAAATCGAGGAGATTACAAAGTTATAGAAAATACATTTTCTGATTATAAAAGTACTATGAGACAGAAAATTCTTTCGCTTTTTCTTGTAATTTAATCAACCTCCGGTACAAATAACATAGGCACAGCACATAACACATGTAATCTTAAATGTCATTTATCTCCTTTAAAAGAACGGTAAAGTGGTTTTATTTTTTATTACACTTATGCGAAGCGACTAATACTACCGTACTATTCAATTCCAGCGAAAAAATATACAAATCGATATATTGGATATACATCCTTAAGTGGAAACAAAAATGAACTTTCATTTTCTCCCAAACTCTGAAAAGAAAAGGCATTGTCACTGAATAGTCCTCGACAAATTTAATTCATCGGCAGTTTTACTGGGGCTTTAGTTACAAAAGACAGGTGACGTCAAACACTCGTCCAGGGTTTGTGTTGTACTCTGTTATTCGTTTCCCCTACTATGTACCTATAACTTTTAGCGTAGTTGTTAAAACATCTTAAAAATACTGGATCAATTAACGAATAATTTATCTGCAGAATATTTCAATGATTTGAACGATAAAATTAGCCATTGCGTAAGCATTCCATTCGGGAACGTCTAAGTGATATTGTAGCAACTCGCGAGCGTGATTCGCATCCCGCTCTACGCATGGAGGCGCAGCTGATTTTTACGCACTGAAAGTAAATCCAGCTTTATAATATGAAAACCCAAATATTTAATGCTAAGCGGTATTAATTCGAAACAAAAAGTAACTGTAAAGAGAGTGTTTCACTTAAATTAGAAAAACAAAAATCTCTATTCGACATTGGTCCAAGTAGTTTGTCACTTTATTTTCTATGTAAACTTCGTAAAGTAAGAAAAAGACATAACGATGTCATTTAGACCTTGTGGAATAGAGCCCCTTTTTCCCTAGACAATTTCTTAAATGTAAAGTAACTCTCGGGCATAGAGTCCCCACTTCCTGTTATCCTGATAATGATAACTTTTATTAAAATAATCTTACTCGATTATTGCTCGAGCCATGATCGCGAAAACTTAGTTATATCCCAAAATGTTAGCTCCCGCAAGCGGGTCAATGAAGCCCTTTGATCCGAGCTCTCACCTGTCTCCTCGAGCACTCCGGTCTTTCGCAGACTAGACACTTGCCTGCCACTTAACCTGGCCTGTGGTCGGTGTTTGCTCATCCTACGAATATCGGCAATATATTGTAGCTCCATTAATGGCAATTGCTCTTGGAAATATTCAACGTGATTTTTATAGTCATTTTCAGTGAGATGAATAAGCTGATAGAATCAAAGATATTTTCCATAATAAACCTTAGGATATACTTAAAATACACAAGATAACACTGCTTCGATAAATAGAATACACTTAATAACCAGTAGTGTTTATCAATGGTTTACACAGCGCCTTAAACTATCTTCTTATTTCTGACAGTAAAGTTTTATTTGGTTCTTAAATTATTTTCTCAGCAGCTCTCCTATAAGTACGAAGATGACAGAAATACTTTTATGAGCCACCCTCAATCAAAACATTGAATAATGACAACAGATGTTAAAAGTGAAGCAGGCTACTTAGTAGGAAGCGATAAAAGCAAATAACAAAAGTTCCTGCTTAATACCATATGAAAGAAACGTCATAACCGTTTGATGATAATTTATTAACGCTCACCGTGATCAGGAATATATGAAAAAGGACGAGGTTTTCTTGTAAAATATTTTAGTGAATGAACGCCACCGATAAAAAGGTGTTTGTATTTTGTGGGTCCAGCACCGATTTGAATAATAATAGTGTTCGAAATTTATTTGGTCATAAAACCTGCGAGTGTTACATTGGGTTGTGACAAAGGCGGCTTTATCGCTGTCGGTGAGCGGTCATAAATTGTGCTTCGGCTGTCAAAACAGTGTGCCGCGAGCCTAGTCCAGGAGTACCCGAGGTGCTAGAGGCTTAGCAATGGAGTCTATAAAAAGGTTATAAAGGGTAGGAAGTCTCAGCACTAACTCTGCAGTATAACACAGCCAACAAGCAAACGGGTTTTTATCCCAACAGACATTCTCGTAGTAACTTTTACGAATGAAACATTTGGAAATGAACGCATTGACTAAGATCACTAAAAACCATTCAGTCTTAGTTTTATTCTATACTAGCTGGTACCCGCGACTTCGTCTGCGAAGAATAATAATTTAAGTAACCTATGTACTTTTAAACCTTCCCTAGACCTCCACGAACATTTCAAGACTAAGATAAGATAAATCCGTTCAGCCGTTCTCGAGTTTTAGTGAGACTAACGAACAGCAATTCATTTTTATATATATAGATAATAGATAATAAAAACATGCTTTTAATATGATAGGTTTATTTCAGATACCTATTCAAACTGATAAACGAAATAATGTAAGATAAACATAAATAATATTTCTCCTGATTTTAATTCCTAAAAAAGTTTATTTTGATCCTAGGTAATTTTCCGATATAATTTACCTAAAGGCAACAAATTTAACAGGCGATCAAGGGCTATCGAAGTGTAATCGTTAAAGTTTTATTGTCCGTTTTTGCATTCATATAGATTTATGGCCAATTGAAAAGCAATAAAAGTACCTACTATGGCGCTCTATGCTTTATTGCCTTCTTGCTAGAAGGGCTGCAGATATTATGGAAGCAGCTGTTTTTGGCAGGTTATTGAATATTTGCTTTGATTTTGATTTACTAGATCATTTTTTAAATCCATTGTCCCCTAAATATTATCAGTGGGTCGTAAAAAACCTTGGCATTCCCTTGTTACATTCCAGGGCAAAAAAAATGTATTCAATTTGCTAAAAACGGAAAATGGTCACAATAAACAATTTAATTTGGAGTAAAAGGGCTCCTAATTTAGTACTTTATGCATATCTTATGCCCTACTGCCTCTGTTTACCGATAAACAGTGGTCGTTCCCGCCGAGTTTTCCTATTCCCGCTTTTTTATTATTACGAGCCACATTTACCTGCGACTGTTTAGTTCCGAACGAACAGTTGGAAAAAACGTATTTCGCTTTGTTGGGATTCTGTTACGGAAGTCGTTGGAGGCAAATCCCTAAAAATAAATTTGGAATTACCATTTTTTTTTACTAAAAAGTTGGAGAATGGCTTCCGATAAATCGTTGTTAAGTATTACAAACAAAACATTGGAAATTGATGTGAGAAATAAGGACCGAACAAACTTAGCCATGTGAAGTAACATTTGCACACAAATGACATTATTGTCAATATAAATGGCCACACACACACACACACACACACACACACACACACACACATACACACACACACACACACACACACACACACGTTACTACAAACACAAATATTGTTAAGAAACAATAAGCTTATTTTAGTATTGTAATACACTTTCAATACTCTGTACGAACTCTGTCCTATGTTTATTCTTAACATGCTGTTCAAACTGAGCTCTGTAACACAGGGCATCCTAGCTCAGAGCTCAGAGTAACCTCTGCACCATGTACCTTTATACAAAGAACTTTTTGATTATTTTTTTTTCATCATAAATATCCGTTTCTTGCGCCGCCTTTGCTCGGTAATGATAATCTAGTCTAGTCCAAAGCAATTTTACCATTCATTTGCATATGTGTGAGTAGATAAATGTGGAAAAGTATATAGGGCGCCTTTTTTTTTGTTCTGATATGCTCATAGTTTCATTATTAATTTATTCATCCGACGAGTAAAAGAGCCCAGAGGTGGCGCATTTGCTAAATACATACAAAATTAAAAAAAATAGGATTTTGATTGATAGGTACGTGCATGGATAAGTACATGTATTAACAACTGGCATCCCTCACAATATTGTCTCAGTGCCCCAAACACACCGACGAAATAAGCCTTCTCGTAATAAATTCAAATCACGGCTCCCCGTAATTTGAACCTCCTTTTTCACCAGGAGATATTCGCGGTGGAATCCTTAATTTGGTTTCGCGTTATTGTTGTGGTTACTTCCGTTGTTATTCCCCGCTTTGTTTTCACCAATTTTGTTCATATCGCAACAGTTGAAAGAATCTTGTTCTGGTTAAGGGTATGTGTTTGTTGTTTGTTTAAATTAAAAACGGCGGCCCGCTCATGTTATGCACGGTTATGGTGCGGCATGGTATATACCAGGGATACTCAACCTGCGGCCCGGTAACCTTTTCTTTGCGATCCAAAGTCCCAGCCACATTATTTTTTGGATAAATAAATGACATTTTAATTTACTGACGACGCGTTTAGCCTAGTTGGTAGTGACCCTGCCTCCGAAGCTAGCGTCCCGGGTTCAATCCCCGGTAAGGGCAAATATTTGTGTGATAAGCACGAATGTTTGTTCCCGAATTTTGGATGTTTCCTACGTATTTAAGTATTTATTTCTTTATATAAGCATGTATGTCGTCGTCTAGTACCCGTAACACAAGCCTTTAGAGCTTACATTGGGACTAGATCGATTTGTGTAAAGATTGTCCTGCAATTTATTATTATTATTATTATGTATAGGTAAAACAGACGAGACGAGCGATCCAATTTTCGAGTATCATTGTAATATACGTTTCTGCGGCCCTAACATGAATGACACAAAGATAAATTAAACCCGTTTATCTCTATGAGTATCTCTTTCGTCGGCACTAGTGTGAGAGAGACACACTTATAAATAAGACGGTCTATCTTATCTTTGTGTCATTCATGTTAGGGCTGATGTAGCAGACAAACATATTTAGCCTACGAAAAAAAAATGTTCGAGTACCCCTGGTATACATTATACCTTCGTCGAGATTTCCCGAAATGGTGATGAAAACTGCATCAAAATTCGTTAAGTACTTTTGAAGTTTCTAAGGAATACTGATATTCCCAATATCTCCACTCGTAACATTTTTATCGTGTACAAGGTTATCAACATGTCTATTTGCAATAGTTGTCACATTAACATGTGAATAAACTTGCAGCTGCTTGTAATATTAATGGTTATTGAGTTTGCGTCCAGTTTTGCAATAACTAGCCATCAACAAAACTCTTTATAACCGACTTCAAAAAAAAAGGAGGAGGTTCTCAATTCGGTTGTTTTTTTATGTTTGATACCTCAGAACTCCGTCATTTATAAACCGATTTTTAACATTCTTTTTTTAATCGGTAGGGTATACCTCCAGTTTGATTCCGTTGTTGTCAAAGTCGAGTTATGGTGAGAGGATCTATGAGGAATCGATGGAACTCTTCAAATATTATAGGCAAGCATAGAGCAATTTTAGTATTTTCTGTAATAACTGAAGCAGTTACGTTCCAAAAGCATTATTTGGTTAAGTGGAACTGTTGATGAAGACCATAGATGATCACCGGAACTCCTAAATGTTGAGTATTTCACGGTTGGCAATTAAATTGCTGTATAAAGTTCTGAAGCAACTTGAAGCAACTTGTGTGTCGTTAAACCACATGATAATAAATAAAATGTGAAAAAAAAAACTTAGGTAATTTTCAAAGGCAATTTTAAGTCGGTTTTTTTTATTCTATAAAGTATAGATTATTATTCGTTTGTCTTTTCCCCTTAGCCACTGCCACGTACATAACCTTATTTGACGCATGTAAACTAGGTAATAGCTCACCAGTGTGGAAAAGGGTAAACCACAAAAAGGGTAAAAAAGTACATCGACGTTTTCTTTTTGAATTTTTTTTTGTTCAGCTTTAAGAAATCGCGGTTCATTTAATGGGTCTGCAACTTTAATTTGCGGTAGGAAAATGAAGGCACAGACCAAATATCCTAAAGCAGTGTTTTACTACCTATGGGTGCGGGCCCCCGGGGGTCACATACCCTTGATCAGGGGGTCGCAAACCCTTGCTCAGGGAGTCGCGGGCGCAAGCCAGGGTTTATAAATATCTTGTCGTTGAAATCACTGACATAGTATTAATACCTATGGTCATGGGGGGTCGCCAGTTTTTAGGGTTCCGTACCCAAAGGGTAAAACGGGACCCTATTACTAAGACTCCGCTGTTCGTCCGTCCGTCTGTCTGTCTGTCTGTCTGTCCGTCTGTCACCAAGCTGTATCTCATGAACCGTAATAGTTAGACAGTTGAAATTTTCACCACTGATGTATTTTTGTAGCCGCTATAAAAAGAAATATAAAAAAGCAGAATAAAATAAATATTTAAGGGGGCTCCCTTACAACAAACGTGATTTTTTTGCTCGTTTTTGCTCGATATTCATAACGGCAACAGTTAGACGCTTGAAATATTTACAGAATATTTTGTTATATAAATATTCACTTTAAAAATGAATAATTAAATTAAAATAAAACAAATATTTAAGGGGAGCCCCCCTTAAATATTTGTTTTACTTTAATTTAATTATTCATTACCATACCACAAACGTGTTTTTTTATTGCTTGATTATAGATAATGGTACGGAACCCTCCGTGCGCGAGTCCAACTCGCACTTGGCCGGTTTTGTTACTTGTCAGGGCCACATACGCAAAAATGTTGAAAAACACTGTCCTATGCCTAACTTTTACCAACAAATAAAGCTGCCTAACTTGCGGGCTGCGAGGATTTTAGAGCGCCGTGATTGGTGCGTTCGAGGATATATGCGCTCCCCGCACCTGCATGTCTTTTTTCATCTAATGCTGGCAGCAAAGATCGCCCGGCTATACGGATTCTTTTGGATATGGTCTGTGAATGAAGGATTTATTCCGTTGTATGCCACTGGATCTGCCACCGATGGCACAAAACGAAAAATAAAAACAAACGTAACCCAATCTAACCTATTAGAAGGTGACAGTGGCACTAAAGTGGCACTAAACGGTCTTTTATTCCGTTTTGTGCCATCGGTGGCAGAACCAGTGGCATACAACGGAATATACCAATAAAGGAGACACTGGTTACGTTACAAGATTTGTTCCAATATTGGCAAAGCGCTCGACTCTCGCGGTTATATCATAATAAATCATAATCACGTTCCACTATTACCAAGTTTCAGAGTTAGTTGCAATCAATAAATTAATAATAAGCTACCGAGTCTTGCGAGATGCATTAATCATACGGCTTCCATTATGAACGCTGTTTGTTTTAACTTGCCAACTACGGAACCGCGGGCTTGTTCCGACTAGTACCGTCTGTCTTCGTGTTTAACATTATTCATGCTTCATTAGTAGCTCATTCAAATAGTTTAATATAATGAAACTGAAATTTAAGTAAGCTATGTTTAAAATCGACCGCAAAAAGTTACCGGACAATCACTGCTTGTAGCTTGGGAACCTATATCCAGATATAATCACTACTGTGGAATCGGAATTACATTGCCAAAATATAAACCTACGACACTGAATTTCAAGTACTTATTTGAAGGTACTGGGTCATTGAAATATATAGTAAGGAACTGCTTAAAGCAAATCTCGCGATGCTTACTTTTGAGGTGTCATAACGCGAATCTGACACCATCGCACGTTCAGTCGCATGGCAGCCACGGTCCTTGACACCCATTTAAGTGACACTATTATAATTAAGTATCCAGTACAATTCCACAACCTGTGAGACAGCCGATCAGACCAGACCATCGATCCCACCGTCCACAAGCAATATTGAAGCCGTGAATCAAGCAATATTAGACTTTTGTATGTATGTCGTAAGAACTAAGGGATCAGCAATAGAGTGTGGTTAAGCCATGGCCCTGGCGTTTGACTACCTTCTTTGAGACTTGTTGAACGAAATTGTACTGATAGGCATATCCTTCCTTTGAAATCGTTGTATTGGGCAAACTCTATTTGAGAATAGAGTGGCTTATACGAGTATAATTATTTGGCTTGTAATTGCCTCTAATGACTTAGTAAAAAGTGCGTCACATCACGGTGTTGGCTGACAATCAGCGCTGAAGGTGTCCTGCAGATGGTGAGCTAGTGCCCCATATACTACCGCGAGGACGCACATACTGCCATTTTGTCTTTGTATTGTTTTCTTAATATATTAGGGTTCCGTACCTCAAAAGGAAAAAAGGAACCCTTATAGGATCACTCGTGTGTCTGTCTGTCTTTCTGTCTGTCTGTCCGTCTGTCACAGCCAATTTGCTCCGAAACTACTGGACCGATTGATTTGAAATTTGGTATACATATGTTAATTGGTGACCGCAACAGGGATGCGTAACGTAAATTAATTCATTTTGAACATGGGGCCCACTTTTGGGGGATAAATTAGAAAATTAAAAAAAAAAGTTGTGCATCTGAAATCGTGTGACATATCAAATGAAAGGGCTTATTGTGAGGATCTTAGATGTATTTTTTTTTTAATTCTAAGTAAACCAGTTTAGAAGTTATTTAGGAAAATAGGTGAAAATTGACCATTCCCCCCCTTATCTCCGAAACTACCGGGCCTCAAATTTTGAAAAAAATACAGGAAATAGTTCTTTACCTATAGAATACAGGAAAACCTATAAGAAGTCTATGGTATTTAAAGTAACATAGGAAATTTCAGTTTATCATGTATGGAACGGAACCCTCTCCACGCGGGTTTCACTCGCACTTGACCGGTTTTTATTACTCTGTGCGTCTTCTGTGTTAGTGAATAAAAGTTTTTCTTTTTCTTAACATTATATGTTACTTTGATGTAAAATGGCGATACGCAGAATAAATACAAATAAATTGTGAAATATTTGGTGTTTCCGAACATCAAAGAGAATCGTCAAAAACGCAAAGTCAAAGTTGATTCCAATATAAGTGTTAGGTGCCGTGTGTGTAGCGCCAAGTTCGCGTTCGTTGAACACTACACGCGAGGGATGGTCAACACGTGACAAGCATGATAAATGAGGAGTTCGGGATCATGCCTCCAGGGACTCCTTTTGGCTGCGAGGGAAGATTTAAGAAAAAACATAGCAACCCCCTAAAAACGTACGTTCAGAAACCTACTTAAAACACAGCTCGAAAGAGTGTATTTTGCATTAAAGAGAAAATAAGTTTCAGCGACGGAAAAATACTTAAGCTACTTCGAATTAATATTGCAAAAAGTAGCTGGAAGGGTGAATGTGTAAAGCCAATTTGAGGTGTATTGATGTGTGCTTAAGGTTCTTATTGCGTTGGTACACCATGTGGTTGCAGTCGGTGGAAAATGTTAGCCGTGAAAAGCCAGACAGCAAATTTTAATGTGGATTTCAAGTCAGGGAAGTCACGAGGAGGCCGAGTAATAAGTATTTACAGCCTCTACATAATAATAATAATATTATATTGAGGTAAAACGTTGGAAAAATTAGAAGCAAAAAAATTAAATACCTAGGTACTTTCTTTATATGTAATGAGGGAAGTCAAAGTAGCTAGTTATCAATTGGTTGAATATACTGTACAACAAAGTCTCCAAATCGACCAATGTCAATATGTATTTTGCCGTAAGACCGACATTACATTTATTTTGACAAATCATTCATTGATTAATCAATTAACTTTAATAAAGTGAAAAGGATGCCATGAAAAATAAACACACAATAACATCACACAAAAAATCTTAAACTGAAATAATACCAAACAATTGTTTCATTTCAATGTACTGTAATCGCATATAGATTAAAACTAAACAAAAGGTTACCGCTGTTGGTTTAGCTGTTTAATGTTTGAGGACAAACCCATAAACTCAACGGAGTCTGACAGAAACACTTGTATGCACATATTGCAAGTTGAAAGTGACAAGTCAAGTTACTGCGCCAAACATACCATTACAATGCGCGCTTTTAATGAAGTTAGTTTGAATCAGTTGCGATTACTTATTTGTTACGTTGTCATTTTGCACTTTTTAGGGTTCCGTACCAAAAAGGAAAAAAGGAACCCTTATAGGATCACTCGTGTGTCTGTCTGTCTGTCTGTCTGTCTGTCCGTCTGTCACAGCCAATTTGCTCCGAAACTACTGGACCGATTGAGTTAAAATTTGGTATTCATGTGCAAGTTGGTAACCGCAACACGAACGCGTAACGTAAATATATGAATTTTAAACATAGGGGCCACTTTTTGGGGGTAAACTAGAAAATAAACAAAAAAAGTTATGCCACCTATATCGTGTGACATATCAAATGAAAGGGCTTATTGTGAGGATCTTAAATATATTTTCTTTTGAATTTTAAGTATAATAATTTAGAAGTTATTCAGGAAAATAGGCGAAAAATGACCATTCCCCCCCCCCCCTTATTTCCGAAACTACTGGGGCTAAAATTTTGAAAAAAATACAGAATATAAATCTTTGCCTATAGATTACAGGAAAACCTATAAGAAGTCTATGGTATTTAAGGTAACCTAGTAAATTTCAGATAATCATGTACGGAACGGAACCCTCTCCACGCGAGTTTAACTCGCACTTGTCCGGTTTTTCATTATTCCTCTTTTTGTACTGCAAGAACTTCAAAAAATATATTTCATTTGATTTGATCCTTAACCTTTTCAACGCCTTACGTCAAATGCAAATGTGTCACTCACACGCGAAGCGCGTTTCGAAAGCTAATTAAGCAAGCAAAAATCAACTTAATTTATACGAAAGAAGGTCTCTTTTGAGTTGTACCTCCGACAACTATAAGCATCGGTGGCGTGGTAAGCACGGCAGCTCATAACGCTTTTAAGCGTCCTTGGCGTTGAAAGGGTTAAAAATAAGGCTTTTTATTAATATCCAGACATAAACATTTACTATTACCAACTTTGCGAAATATAAATCATGATATTCCTTAAATTGACAATAATAGTAACAATGGATTATCGTAAATACATTTCATCCCTGTTCTCCGAGAGGTCCTTGCATCCTGTTTGATCAAAATCGGTCCCAGGACACGAAGCAGTTAGTCATTTCCACTGCGTGATCTTGATCAATACATTGTAGTGACTGGGATAATCTGACGGTAAGTATAAGCACTTCTCTGTAAAGCTGGCCTCATATCCATATCTAATAATATTGCTTGTTCGGATTCCAGACGTGTTTCTGTTAAGGCTGTGCTTTTTCTTGACTGACAGAAGAGAAGCTAAGGCGAAAGTGTTATCATCATCATCATCATCACCATATATATATGGTGATGATGATAACACCATACCATATATATATAATTTCTAAAAGGCTTTTTTGAAGACGCTCCATATCTTTGTGATTGTGTGTGACAAAATTAATGATTTAAACGTCATTTTAAAGCTTATGTTCGTCGCTTTGTCACAAAAATACACAAATACATTAAAATTAACGTTTTCGTTAAAAAATAAATAAAAAACCACGCGATTCGCCAGCGCTATCCATTGACAGTCTGTTTAACTAACATGTGTGTTGGCTATTTTCACATGCAGACTAATATGAACAGATGGCGCTACTATCTTTGTGTCATTCATGTTAGGGCCGATGGAGGATACTGCGTTCTTTGTCAAAATTATCCGTCACTATATAGGTATTATAATAATACGTATTAAGAGTTTCAATTATAAAACAGCGCGTGGCCCACAGCCGCGTACGTAAATAAAAATCACCCGCGTTGCAAGCGCCATCTATTGAGTCTGTTTAACTAAAATGTGTATTTGCAGACCAATATGTCAATAGATGGCGCACCCGCAAGTACTCCGTTAATTATTATCTTGGTCAAAATTATCTGCTATTGACGAAAAATAGACAAATATAGTACTAATAATACTTGCATTTGCTTATTGTCACTTTATTTTATTATTATTATCCGGTGTTTGATCACGATACTGTGCGAAAATTTGCACGGGTCGGCTAAGTAGTTATACTTTTACTTTATTAATTTGTATTTCATGTGATTTCAAAGGTTGGTGTCATTTTCACATTACACAATTAACTTGAGGAAACTTATAAAAATAACATTCACATTTTGCCTGTTTTGAATAAAATCTCGTGCATTACGCCTGCGGTAAGATAAATACCAAATAACTCCCCAGACCTTATAATAGGTACCTACATTTATGTTCAATGGCATTAAGTCCAATCTTGTAATTAATTGTACATTAATCTTTTTACACATAATCTGTAGGAAAGTTATATTGACTTACCTATTTAGATGCTCTCAAACGAGACGGATGTAATTGAGTGGGGTAGGTAATCAGATGACTTATTTTAAATCACTTCAAAGCCTTTTTGTAATACATATATCGAACTGAAAAATAGTAGTGTAGACAATTCTTACTATTATAATTTTAATTATGACTATTGTTCTGTGAAGCGCTTAAAAGGACGTTAACGTTATTTTGTAACCAACGAGAAAGTAGAGTGTCAATAACGTTCAATATTCCACTTGAAAACGCTACGTTTATGCGCCACTCAAATGATACCATCGATAGTCATTGCAGTTTCAGGGACGATAGACTTCAAACACAAAGCGGGCTTGAGTTTCCAAATGATCAAACTAACACGTTCCGCTTCAAGCTTCGACTCTCCAACAACACGGCCTTAGCATAGACTATCACTTGAAAATATAGGCTCTGCAGGCAATGGGCTCAATAGCTGTGGATGAGTGGACGATCGTTATCCGGACTTTATACGATCGTTTTGGCAGACTCCTTGGCCATCCTCGGCTCACGAGACATTCTCGCCTTTCCTCCTTTATATTGGCAAAAGTAACTCTCAAACTATTGTCGTTTATAAATTGCATTATTTTTAAGATTGGCTTCATTGTTTGGTTATGCAAAGTTTAAAATACAAATATTATTTGATCGATCGATTTTCCCCGCAGTAACAGAGATGAACACTTACTAATCAGTGTGTCTCTATTCTTAGTTTATTAGCTTGCACTTGACGTAGGTCAAGGTTAGGTTTGACACTATTATATAGGTGCAGTTCAATACGCATAAAAACTGTTGGCATATTTTCATTCCGCAATTCATAATAAACATAATAATATTATTATTTTGTTAAGCATAATATTTAAACAACAGTTAATAATCATAATTACATTCGTCATAATGTTTATAAGTTACAAGGTCACCTGGTATAGCATTGATTCAGAATAATTATTAAAACTTAAAGTAAGGTTAGAACTGTGACCCTACTGAAACGAACTGCTACCGGAAAAGTAGGTTACCAGTACTATACGAAGTGACTATTATACTAATTGTTTATTATGCAAATATATTACATAATAAACAATTAGTATACAAACTATGGTTATTTTTAAATTATGCAATTTTTTTGTGTAGGACAAAATTATGCAAAGCGTATTATATTAAAAGAAAATTCGAAAATTGTTGTTATATAAAACATTTAATACCCCTAAAATATTATTATTGCAAGATAACCCAACCATGGATTAACGCGTTCCATATCTATCTTATTTCGACCTACCTATTGGGCCCCGTCAATTAAGTAGGTACTTCTTTCAATAATAATAATAATAATAGCCTAATCTTTCTTAATTGCGGCTCGGCCACTGAGCCAAGAGTCCAATAATCACAAAGGGACTTTTCATAAGACGAACCCTTCCAAAATGACCCGAAAAAAATATCTTTGCATTCAGGCGCGTCGCGTCCGGTGGCCCCGGTCCGCGGTTGATTGCGTTCTACCCGTGAATAATACCCACTTTGTACCCAATAAAAGTTTTCTTCCCTTCCCTAGATATTGGAAACAAAGGCTTTGATTCTCAATTTTCCCGGCGCGCTTGGCGCGGGCGGCGGAAACAGCCCGGATTATAACGTTCTTTTGATTCCAGGCTAAACGCGATACCGTTCCAAATAACGACGCTTTGTTTTGTGGATTTACGTAAATAGAAGTTTTATGTAACTTTTTATGGAGAACAACGTACCATTTCAATAGTACATTGTGCATCTAGGGCCGTAAGAAGGGGATAACTAACGAGAGTCTGTTAGAAGCCCGACGCCGATAGGCGAGGGCTTTTATGACTCGAGTTTGTTATCGCCTTACTGCCCGTGATACACACAATGTTTATCATCACATTTGCAAGGAAATGAAATAAAAATTAGACAAAAAAAGTATATATATTAATTTTATTTCCATTTTACATCGTGAATTACCATCAGGTGGGTGGTCATAAACTGTGCGTACGTTGCGATCAGCGCGGGGCAGCTCCGCCGGCTTGCGGTCACACGCCCCGCCGGCTGCGGCTCCCGAGCAGCTCCGCCGTCCTGGTGCACTTAACTGCCCGCGGGAGTTCGAAACCATACAAAATCCATAACTCCCTAGGGAGTTATGGATTTTGCATGGTTTATAACTCCCGCTGACGGCAGGGCCCGTAGAGGAGTTAAATCGGTTATAGTTGCTCTATACGCTTGCGTATAATAACACCCTTTCCGAGCAAGTGTGATGAAAAGATATTAATGTTCAAACAATGAAATAAAAACAACGAGTAGTATTTTCTAGTTCCCTAGCAAATTGATAACGCAAAATCGAATTATTTTGCTAGAGATTTTGTTTAAAAAGTATATCATAAAAGCATCAATATGATTTAAAGCGTTTATTATGTTTAACGACTGATAGTACATTTTGACAGATCAAACGCGCATTTTGGAGCCTTAAACGTAATGAATATACATGATGCTAAGTAATTACAACTCCTAAGTTTTCCTGAATAATTTTTCAATCAAGTAATTTCATGAATTACTTTAACAATAAATTTGCAACAAAAAAGCAAAAACTATCTTAATTATGAATTCATCAATTGTTAACGCTCGATTAACTAGCGGCTTCTGCAGCGTCCTCGAGTTAAACAAAGACAGTATTAATACGGCAAGCATTAAATTGAGATAAGAATAACAGCAGATTGGGTGGAGCCCTTCGGGTGGTATTAGCCCGTAAGTCCTGATAAGTGAGGGGCCGATTGTTTGCAGGGGGTCCCATAGATCAACGAAGACGAAGACTGTATGGATTTTTTCCGTAGGTACTATGTTATACTTTAAAGGGGTTTCAGGGCCACGTAAACGACAGTCAACACATACATTTAAAATAAAGCATGCTGACTTTGATGGTATTCAATAGGTCTACCATTACGCCCTTGAATTTCAAGCTAAAAACAATCTTGTAATCGGTCAAGTATTTTGGCCAAGAAAAGAGAGTAAATACTCACATACTATAGTTTAGCTCAGTTTAGCTCAATGAGAAAAAAAAACAATCAATACTGCAAATAGTGTTAAGCTCCGAGACGCACGGACTGGACATGACGACGTAATAATAAAAGTTTGTATAGCAACCAAAAATAAGCTATTTTAACTTCTTTAGCAGGTCAAACAGAAGGCGGGATATCAAACATACATACATACATACATCACGCCCGAAATCCCTAATGGGGTGGGCAGAGCCACAAGACTACTTGTGGCCACGTTCGATTAATTAGTCCTAAGATGGTATGATGAACCGTACGGTGACAGGTGATCAGCCCATCGCCCATACAGATAGTCCACCATATTGGAGAGGACTCGTCCCTAAGTCGACTTTTACGACATGCCAGGAAGCATCTGCACGCATTCTATGCTATTTCTTCACTCCCAGTGCAGCAGAGGATGTCAAAGAAGCTGGCAATTGGTTGTAGCTCTTTTAAATGAAAAGAGAGCAAGTTACTTAAAAACCCCACACGTTTGCCTATGTCTGCCCCCCTAGAACGTGATTATTGTGCACAAAATACATTAGTTTCTTTTCACACTGACATATAATTTAAAACGTAACAGATGCTTTGTGTGCGCGATAAAACTAGCGTGCTAGGCCCTCTGAGACTCCCATCAAAAGGCACTCTCTGGCTCGTTGGCTCCATATTCTATTTATCCGATCTCTGTAGAGGGTAGTAGGGTGTCTGTGTCGTTAGTAATTGCAACGCCGGCGGGCAACCGGTTTGTCGTTCGACAATCAACACGGAACGTGACGCGAAATCCGATACCGGATAGACCGTCGTAATGATCATCGGCATCGGCCAATCACGTGGCGATTTCAGCTTGTAATCTATGATAATGGCCTTTGAAATGACGCTTCGATAGGCCACTGAAAACTGCCCACATTAGAAGTAGTTTTATATGTTGGAAAGGAGTTGCCCGTTTTATAGTCGATGAATATATTCCTGCTCTTCCATCGTGCTTTGTGATTTGTTAGCTAGCTTTTGAAGTAGGTGTAAATATGTATCTATGTATGCATACGCTTTATTGCTATTTACATAAGAAACACGTAAAAAGTTCCAAAATTAATAAAATTTGTCCAACGGCGAACTTACCCTTTAAGTGATCCTTTCCAGCAAAGTATTTGAGTTAATAGTTAA
Source organism: Tortricodes alternella (assembly GCA_947859335.1). Classification (NCBI taxonomy): domain Eukaryota; kingdom Metazoa; phylum Arthropoda; class Insecta; order Lepidoptera; family Tortricidae; genus Tortricodes; species Tortricodes alternella. Next base: position 6,475,287 of record OX401981.1, read on the forward strand.
AGAAGAAACACAGACAGAATTGATATCTAGCATGATGCCAATAAAAATGAATTGGCAGTTATAATATATTTTTTTATAAATAAACGCCTAAAAGGTTGCCTTGAAATTAAAAAAAGCAAATCATAGGTCAAAAATTTTTGCGCATAACGTGAATAATAAACTGTATTTTCGTTTCAATGAATTCATAACATCATAACTTTACCCTGCGAAATTAAAATATACCACCCGGGCGCAGAGAAAGAAAACAAGTACAAATTATTATAATATTGTACTTGAACAAGTGGAGCTCAGTTAATTTCCGTATTATAAGTACAAAATAAATATTTTCACTGTATTAAAAACGTTTACACAGGAGATATTGCTGAAAAAGGCGCACCATATTAAGTTGACTTTGTCGAACACTCGGGGGTGTAGACAGAAGCCTAATAATGGAATTTCATCAAATCTACTTAGTCAAGTTTTATTTAAGACGCCGACGATTATTTATAATATATATGGGGCCAATACTAAAACATAAAAATTCTTTTTAGCATTAAAATAGATATATGCAAAATAAATCGAATTCAATGGAACATAACCTTTTGAATGTGGAAAAAATGAAGTAGATGACAAATGTAATGTACTACTGGACCCGCCACAGCTTCGCCCGCGGTATTTTCCATACAAACTTTATCACCCCTTTAGGGATGGAATTTCAAAAAATCCCTTCTTAGTGCACCTCTAGGGTACTCGCGGAATATTTCCTCCAAATTCCAAACCTCTAGGACCATTATTTATAAGTGAGTCACGGTACTGTTTTTAATGTATAGATAAATGAAGTAACACAAACCGTGTAAAGAGCATTAAATATGAACAAAAAAAATATTTCAATTTAAGAATGAATGCTGGAAAATTGATTAATTTCATTTAATTTAATTCCATAGTAGATATTTTGTTGTACCTCATTTCGTTTTACAGTGCATTCGTTTAGGAATTGTAATGCCGTGTAAATAATATATTACGGCATAAATAAATAAATTTATATGGATAACATCCCTACAATGAAAATGCTTCCTCTAACACGAGTATGAATAAAAATCCCGTTTCGTCGTCTTACTGTTTATGCTACATTATTATAAAATTCAACATAACAGGCTCGTTACTCCGAGTACAGGCGTCATAAAACCTTGATATTTTACCTTGCCTTTAAAATATTCAGGTATTACTCATTTTTTCGCTTACTTTTCTCGTAGCGCCGAAGTAATTATCGTTCTGAGTGAGATGAGATAATTAGCTGGCATATTACGTTTTACTAAGAATAATTGTTTACAGTGGAAAAGGAAGGAAAATGGCGCTTAGGCTGGAATATTTAATGATTATTATTAAATTTTTAATTTACTTTCGAGCCCTTCCGAAGCCTTCTCATCAATAAGAGGAACTGGTCGTTCATCTCAACGCCAAGCAGGCTCGTACGGATTAAACTTAACACCCATTGTTAAATCACTTCGAATAAGGTGCTTGTGGTAAATACTGAATTCATTATCCAAAAACTTTTGAAAAACTTAGAGTACGAGCGGTGCGGAACCGGGGATTGAGCCTACGACCCTCTGCGACCCTAACATGCATGCTACAAAGATAAATTAAACCCGTTTATCTCTATGACTATCTCTTTCGTCGGCACTAGTGTGAGAGAGACGTACTTAGAGATAAGACGGTCTATCTTATCTTTGTGTCATGCATGTTAGGGCCGCTGATCGAAAGACGCGCGTCCAATCACAGGGTTACTACACTGCAGTTTCGAGCAATTTTCCTTACTAATATTAAAGTGTGTTTGTTATTTCTACTTTCGCGATTACTGCCATACTTTTGTCATACACATAACATTGAGGCAGTCGTAAACAAGTGTCGAAACGCCTTGCCTTTAAATTTAAACTCCCTATACTTAAAATACGAAACGTCAATCTCAACTTATATTGCATTGGTTTGACTTTTCTTATTTCAAGTTTAGCTACTTTTAAATTTAACACACACTTTCGAATTGACCCATGTTTATAATCAGCTTCAAAGTTAAATCTATGGTGCTGGTTGCCCTGAGAAGTATAGTCTGTGAGTGAGCTAACTTGAGCGTATTATAAACTTAGAGATTTTAACTTAAAGAAAACAACAGTTGATAGAGCGGTGGTTTATTAAAGAATGCTAAAACTATTAAAACACAAGAAATACATTACAAAATGAGTACATTCAAAAATAGAACACTAAAATACGTATCACATAATATTATAAACGCAAATATTTGTGAGTTTGTGTGTCACATTTGGATGAAATTTGGATGGAGATAGCTTATAGCATGGCTTAACACAGGACACTTTTCATCCCAATCCCACGCGAATAATGTCATACAAACATATTGTTATAAAAAGCGGACGTGCGTTCAGCACAGTGCTATTAAAAACTATTGCTACTCACATAGATGTGAATACTGGCGGCCTTTTGCGATAATTAAACGGTGAAAACAGTGGGGTGCGGTGCGCCGTGTCAACAAATCGCGCCGCCGACCACCCGTATCCGCTACATGTTTGTTTATATCCACGCACCCAACACTATAATGTCGTAAAAGACAAACGAAATAAAAAAAAAACGAAACCCAACAGAATAGGGAGCACTGAAACATGTTGATTTGATTATTTTTATCAATTTACGTAAAACACAGTGATTCATACGTGGAAATCAATATACTTACTACATTAACAACTTCATAATCACAAACACAATAAAAAAATGTCTTATTAATTTTGAATTTTGAATATGAAAATATTAATTTAATTTAAATAGTTTTCTTAAGATATATTCAACTATTTATGTATATATTGATATAACGCACTTATATTACAAACGTATTTATTTTAATTTTCTTATTATTTTTAGCAGTTTGTAATTATGTCTATACTCATGCATTGTCTCCTCTTATTAATTCCTAGGTTCAAAATCATAATGCATAATTCTTGTGTCATTTATGTGCAATAAAGAGTTTACATCCATTACACACAATATACATGACAAGAGCGTTCCTAGAACATGACAATGAAAGTTAGGCAGCCGGGTATCATTTAGGTCTTTGTAAATGATGTATTATTTTTATCACTGCCTCTTATACTAAAACCGGGTATAGAAATGATTTCAAATTAAAAAAATATAAAAATCGCTTACGAGTATGATTTACTTACACCGTATAATGTTTAGCTCCCGATGCACTGTTTATAACGTTACGACTTTCTCAACAGATAAAAATGCTATTATAGATTTAACACATTACGGAAATCCACTGAACTTATCAGAATTTCATAAGTTCAATAAATAAATACCGCTCATCAAATCTTTTTATCTACAAAATGTAAAAAAACCGGACAAGTGCGAGTTAAGCTCGCGTGGAGAGGGTTCCGTTCCTTACATGATTATCTGAAATTTACTACGTTACTTTAAATACCATAGACTTCTTATAGGTTTTCCTGTAATCTATAGGCAAAGATCTATTTCCTGTATTTTTTTCAAAATTTTAGCCCCAGTAGTTTCGGAAATAAGGGGGGGGAATGGTCATTTTTCGCCTATTTTCCTGAATAACTTCTAAACTATTTTACTTAAAATTAAAATAAAATATATTTAAGATCCTCACAATAAACACTTTCATTTAATATGTCACACGATATAGGTGGCATAACTTTTTTTTTAATTTTCTAGTTTACCCCCAAAAAGTGGCCTCTATGTTTTAAAATTCATATATTTACGTCACGCGTCCATGTTGCGGTCACCAACTTACATATGAATACCAAATTTCAACTCAATCGGTCCAGTAGTTTCGGAGCAAATTGGCTGTGACAGCGCACAGACAGACAGACAGACAGACACACGAGTGATCCTATAAGGGTTCCTTTTTTCCTTTTGAGGTACGGAACCCTAAAAAGCTATTTGCAGAACAATCAGATTTTAGTATTATTTACTAATCATCCACTTATCGTAAACAACAATAATTTCAGTTATGGGAACATTGTTTCAAACATCAAACGAATTTCTATGTAGTGAGCAAATAAATATACGAGCCAAAAGTCAATCCTCTGATTGAAATTTATTTTTAAACACAGATTAGTTAAGATACTATAAAAAGTACACTTGATACTTAAAAGAATCCTTTCCTATGTGACAAAGTTTATAACAAGGGAGAATGTCATTTGTTCAAACAAAATTAGGTGCGTATGTATTGTATGCCGCGCCCGCATGTAAGCTAGACAACTGAATTTTCCGGTCTGCGAAACACTTTGTGATTTGTCCAACAAAATACGAAAACTATCTGGCATTTACATGCAAATACAAGCGTTGACAATGAGAATAGAAAATTGATGTTTGATTGAGTGGAATCACGGCTACTTCGGCTTGTTTCATCTGATCATTATTATCATCATTTCAACCGAAAGACTTCAACTACTGGACATAGGCCTCCCCCAATGATCGCTATAACGACCAATTATGTGCTGCTTGCATCCAGCGGTCCCACAATCTTGGCCAGGTCGTCAGCCTACCATGTGGGTGGTCTGCCGACGCTGCGCCTTCCAATACGCGGTCGCCACTCGAGCAATGTGCATCGCCCACTGGCACTAGTTTGGGCTGCGTCGGTTACTCTAGATCTTTGTTGAAATGATCACAATGAACATTATTCCAATGTTTAATTTACAAATTTCATAAAGAGGATCTGTTCATTACTAAGAAAGACTAATAATATAATAATTATCTTAAAATTAGTTATTATAAAATACGCAATATAGGTACGCCATACTTTCATTGATGCTATGAATTCAACACTGACGCTGCTCTTAGAGGGTGGTAATTATGGCGGTATTTATTTGGTTAATTAAATTTACAAAACCCAAATTTAAGTGTATAACTATTAAATACCACGCCATTCGAAACAGAATAACAAGGCGGTGGATCGGGTAAGACTAGAAAAAGACTTCATTATTTTGTCCCAAAATTGTTGGTTATGTTCTATTAGCACTTTGTACGCTTATTACTATTTATTTGTACAATTAAAATAATCATATAATTTATAAAATAAAAAACCGACTTCAAATAGCCATTGAAAAGTAAGTTTTTTTTTGACACTTTTTTTATTATCCTGTGATTTAACGATTTTACTACATCAAGTAACAATAGCATAATGCCAATTGCTCATCACCATTTACAGACTGTTGCTATCCACGGTGCAAGTATGCCAATCGTTGAGGAGTTCTCCTGGTTCTTCAATTTTACTACATGAATTTTCAAGGACATAAAAACTTCAGCTTGAGAACTTTATACAGCAATTTAATCGCCAACCGTGAAATACTGAACATTTAGGAGTTCCGATGATCATCTGTGGTCTTCATCAACAGTTCCACTTCACCAAATAATGATTCTTGAGTTATTATAGAAAATATTAAAATTGCTATATGCTTGCCTATAATATTTGAAGAGTTCCATCGATTCCTCATAGATCCTGTCATCATAACTCAACTTTGACTACAACGGGACCAAACTGGAGGTATACCCTACCGATTTAAAAAGAATTTTCAAAATCGGTTTATAAATGACGGAATTCTGAAGTAACAAAAATAAAAAATAAAAAATAAATAAAAAAATATACAGCCGAATTGAGAACCTCCTCCTTGTTTTTGAAGTCGGTTAATTAAAACTAACCACATACACTAGTAGATGTCAACATCTCACCTATTGTACAACCTTATTTATGAAGTTTTCTTTAAATAAAAATATTAAAAACCAATGCCTAATAAAATGGAACCAAATTATACATCTAATTACTTGACGTTTCGAGTGGAATTGCCGTGTAATTCAAAGTCATGTCATTGGTATTAATTCGGTAGAACGTTAATTAGTTAATTACACATTATTTTGTCCTGATATGTACCGTATCGAAGTAAATTTATCTACAGTTCAATTCTAACTAATTACAAGAGCTTCATTAGTAGCTTTTGGTAGAAGTTAGTACACATAATGGTGTGTAAATTTATCGTTTTTGAAGCAGAAAATGAGCGTCAATTTTCAATCACAATTAACTAAAACAATTAGTAAGCTTTTATAATTTAATTCAGGGGACGCTTTTTTACATAATTATCTTTTCATGAACGGCAAATTTTAACCTTTACGCTGTTATCATCTTTATATTTTTAAGACTAACAAAAATCTATAATTTTTTTTATTTATTAGCAAAATGCGATCTAATTCACAACGTTTTTTAACAATTTAGTTTCCGAAACATTCAATTCAATTTCGTTTCATTTTATCGAAAATTTATTTTGATTTCGAGTTTCTCGGACTTAATATAATAAAGTAATAAATATGTGCCCATTCGAAATTATTTTTATACTATGTAATTAACCTATTAATTTATAAATTTAACTTGAGCTCATTATAGCTCAACAAAGGGAATATAACTTAAATTGAACTTAGTTCATTTTAATATCTGGAAGTCACAGTAAGCTTTCAAACTGTTGTGAGTTAACTATAAAGTTTGTTATCTAAACACAACAGCGCTTTCGTACCTTTTATTGAATAAAATTATTCTACAGTTAGAATTTACTAAATTATGTTAATAAGTGCACAAGATTGACTAATGACTCGTCTGCCAGTCCGCTTTTAAACTTTATAATAAATATTGAATCATTATTTGTTTCTTGTACGCTATACTACGGCCTCTATTCCACATTGCCTCAGTGATATGATCTATCATATTGCTTTGTTTTACTTTGCAAAGTTTACATTGAAAAGGAAGCGGCATAACTAAACTATATTAATATTACATACATATTATCACGCCCGAAATCCCTAATGGGGTGGGCAGAGCCACAAAACTACTTGTGGCCACGTTCGATGAATTAGTCCTAAGATGGTATGATGAACCGTATGGTGACAGGTGATCAGCCCATCGCCAGATAGCCAGATAGTCCACCATGTTGGAGAGGACCCGTCCCTTAGTCGACTTTTACGACATGCCAGGATGATAAGCATCTGCACGCATTCTATGCTATTTGTTCACTCCCAGTGCAGCAGAGGAGTATATTAATGTTACACTAACTAAATCATTCAACTATCTGAAAAATGGATTTTAAAAAGTGTCCTTATAAGTTAGTGTTCAGTTGGTTAACGTAAGTTTGGTAAATTATACGATTATCCTGTGTCGATCTGTCATGTTATCAAATTATTCGGCAAAATTAAAGTATGCGAGAAGTTGCTTGCGAGTTGATAATCTGTAATAAATTATTCTTTATCACACAATTACAAAAGAAATGTTAATTATTTTCATGCAATTGGCTACTTGACTATAGTATGAAATCATCAATATATCTAAAACAGTACCGTGACTCACTTATATTTAGACACAACGCACAGCCTAAACGGGTAGTCCTAGAGGTTTGAAATTTGGAGGAGACATACCTCAAGTACCCTTGAGGTGCACTAAGAGGGATTTTTTTAAATTCCATCCCTAAAGGGGGGAAAAAGGGTGATAAACTTTGTATGGAAAATACCGCGGGCGAAGAAGTCTACTAGTATTAATATATTTCTGTAAACGGTAGCTTAGCCCTCAATAGTACATTATAGAAAAGGGTTTATGTACAAATAAATGAAGATTATTTAGAATTTTAGTAGATTGTTGCACCAAGCAGAAAGTGATTCATTATTGCGCCGAGTGTTGATTTGGAGCCCGAACGCTAGTGAGGGCTCTAAAAACACGAGCGCAATAACAAATCACTTGATGCGAGGTGCATAATCTGCTTTTCTTTCTACTACTGCTAAAAGTTGGTAAAAAACGTAAAGGTACAGTTAAACCCAACTAGCGAAGTAAAAAGGATATTGGCACCTGTTATGACGCACCCTTAGAATTTTTATATAGCCTATGACACTTGCACGTTCTCCCCGAATCTTAAGATACCCTATTTATTAAAAACGGTCTATTGGTTCTGAAGCTAAAGTCGAAAATCCGAAAAGTTTCACAGAAATCTTGTATCTGGTCTATTAATTGTCAGATTATGCCATTTTTTTTTTTTAATCTTTTTGTAACCCACACTATCTTATCAGCCAGTACTTTGAGCATAACATTTTAGACGAGACAATCACAGTTCGATATGGCCGCTGATATGTAGCCTGTTTTTCTTTTTTGCTAACAGTAAGTTCACAGAAGAGTGGTCGGCTGTCTCGTCGGACTGTGAATGGGCGAATTGGGTAGCTGTTGGTGTAAACTTCTTGATCAACCAACCAAATTTAAAAAAAATACAAAACAGTGCAATAATGAAATTTGTATGCAACTTTATTTGCTCTAGAGCAAATAAGGGCTGCTTTGTGCTGAGTATTTAAGGCCATTATGATGAAATTAAAGCGTAGTAGGAAGAAAAATAAATTAAAAACTTAAATTTTTACTTCACGTGACTTTAAACACCAGTCACGACATTTCTAACGTTTGCATAGGTCGGTTGCGTTCCAAATCACGCTGGTCACCTTAATCGTTGTGATCACCGTAAGTGCTATTCGGACCGCACCCTCATACAGACTATGCTTTTTTGATCTTTACTAACAGTTTCAGTATGCTGACGTCACACGTGACGGCTGACAGTAAGATAGCGTTTTAGGGGCAAAATTTGAAAATGAAAAATACTATTAGTGATTTTTCCTTGAAAAAATGAAAAATACATTACTAAAATATTTTTACATAATTTAAATTAACAGCCAAAAATAAACAAGTAGCCAAAAATATTGTTTAAAAAATTGGTCATACGCCGAATTCTAACCTACGCCGTTGCGTCTGGAATAAAACACAGAGTGCGTGTGACTTTATTTAACAAAGCTTGGGATCTAAGGTTTATATATTCTCAAATAAACCTTTTACCAGCTTACGCAAATGCAAAATAGTATTAACTTCGTATAATTTCCACTTTCTTATCTACACAAACAGCGCAGTCAGTGGCGTTGGCAACACGCCGAGACTTTCGATGTAAAGAACATTTTACACTGACTTAGATTGGCGATTAAATATTATAGTTACATCAAATTTACAATTTTATTGATGTCGTTACTATAAAAATGTGAAGTTCTTTTCTTTTAAATGTTGGTATCGTTAATATTATAGATTAATCTAGATCGATGAAACTCACGGACTAGCGCTTTTTAAGGTCTCTCACGGTCTCGTCCCTGGTTGGCGTCGTTTTTGATGTTGTGGTAAGTGAACCTCAAAATGCATCTAACTAAGCCATGTACGCTGAAAACATGTACCATGTACGTTGCTCAGGGCGTCTATTGCGAGATGCGGACCCGCCAGCGTGTCTCGCATCTCGTTCTAACGCATTACGCGTCGTGCGGAAGAGGTGGATCAGAAATCTCGCTCGCGAGTCGCTACAACATCACTCAGCGTTCCCGAATAGAGGCTTTGTTTGGTGTTCTATATTATAAACTATAATAATATTTTAGACACATTGATCTAGCCTTAAACTAGGATTTCCTGTGCTATAAGTACATTATAATATGTACTCATCACACAAAGTTAGCACTGCTGGAAGGCATTTGCACTACCACTGCACCACCGTGTCAGACAACTTTAAAGGCTCTATCACATTGTGGGAGCGGCAGGAGCGCGACGCGACCGCAGCGTGACACCACCTCTGTCTTCTATTGGAAGTCGTAACAGACGGCACTCATATCATGTGTCCGGGCCTTAAGGGTTCTTAATACGACTACGACTACTACTAAAATTGTGTCGAGTAACGTGGCTTTTCGTCGCTGCAAGTCTGTCGCGCGCCTAAGAACAAACCGACTGGTCCATTGTTTGTTCAAGGAACCTTTTTGTCAAGATTTCCCATGGGACGCCACCGTGGACGTTTCCCGGCACTCTTGTTTTCAACGACACGAATACGCAAACAGATTTATAAAAAGAATATTCTTAAAGAAAATATTTGTTATGATTATAGTATTCGCTTTTTGCAAGGGTTAGCACTTGAGCCCTTAAGTTCAGTACTTTACAAGTATAAAATTGCAATACAAGCCTTAAATCAACTAGCTCTCATAATTGGCAATACATACAAAAAAATATAACCAACTCAACTCCCTCTTTTGAAAGTCAATAAAATACCCGTTCATTAGCAATAACTTTAACTACCCCAAGCATGTCATTTCCTAATAAAAATTGACTGCAGCTTTACGTAATTGCTATATAAATTATATAAATATCGTATTGGAGAGGCATCGTTGAATGAGCGGTGACTATAAAGCGCTCTCACACATTCCGGTGCACATCTAGATACGATGCAATTGGCTGGAAACAATTAGCGCATTTCCTCAATGACGTTTACATTGAATACGAATAAATAGAAGTGGTACGAACAATATTAATGTGAATGACAACTTAATGTCATGGTCACAAGCAACGATCTTAGGGCGCTCGCTCACGGCGTCATGCGACGGCTGCTTCGAGACATGTGGACGCTTGTCACATTTTCAACGTGCGACTGAATCGTTGCAGTAGCGCTACAGTCGACGAAGCGGGACTGCGAGCGTCTGTATCGATTAGGGATGTTACGAATATTCGTATTCTATTATCATTATAATTACTGTCTCTACTAATCCTATCTTTTTAACTTCGAATTCGCATTTGCATTCGCAAATGTGATAAAACTGACATTTGTGACATTCCTAGTATCGATGCTGCATCGCGATAATAGCGATGCAAACCGCGTTTCTAGTGATGTTCTTTTGACATAGTCATTTTATCTGTATCATGGCTCTATTGGTGAAAGTGCTATCATGAGTACGTATAAGCTGTGTAATGTACTTTAAAATAAGACTGGAGATGATACTATCTTCGTGTTACATGTCAAATAAAATACAGAGGTTTATTAAATTCCCAAATTTAATAAACAATGTTACTTTTATACTAGCCAGGTACTTAAACAACCAAATTTATACAGAAGCCGATATCCTCCTCGTGATTGGTAATAAAGAACAACATTCTCACCTAAGTATACCGACAGCAGCTCCTGGAAACACTCTTGTTTAATAAATCATGCGGTTTAAATCTACCCTAACGCTCCTTTAATTTCATTAAGGTTTATTTCTGATTTCAACTATAGCGCGGCACAGAAGGTATTTCTTGCACGTGTTTATCTCGTGTAGAATAATTGCTTTTCGATAGTCTAGCGAATGCGTCTTGCGTTCCGTACCAGCCGCCTAGAATTAACGCGCTTATCCGTTGTAGTTTTTGCTAGCGGCTACCTTCTTAAGGATTATTTAGCTCCATTCGTTCACCCTCACTACGTGATAACGAACAATCGATTACAAATATGTAATAAAGTTAAAAGAATTCTTCGATGACTCGTTTTGTACCTAAATTAATTCAACGGTTTCTTTATAGACCCGTGAAGATATGCACACATTAGTAAACAAAGTGAGCGCTGCGCAAAAAAGTGCTACCCTTTGCTTCGTAGTATATTGTAGTATAAAGAATATCAGCGTTGCTAGGACACTACACAAGCAATAGACAACAAGATGTAATTTATCTCTCATAAGATTTGCAACATCTAATAATCAAATCATCGCAATGTTATAGTTAAACATTTATTTATCCGGTTACCTGTTTAACATTTGATTTGAAACTCAATAAAAACAAGTTATATTGTTACTATACTTAATCCGGTATAGAACCGAAGACATTGCAATTTAAAATACCAGTCAGCGAATTTACGTTTTTGTACCTTGTCTGCTCAACAACCAATAAAGATAATCAGCAAACATCTCAGTGACCAAAGCTCCGCGATCCAGAAACCACCCGATAAAAGACAGAGCCCATAAAACGTTGGCAAGAGACGCCATAACTCGGAATGGAGCCAGAGCGCCGCCGGTCCATCGAAAACACATTTGCTAAGAAGCTCTGCGCATCTTCACCTGCACTCTCAAATATATAGCATTCTTATGACGATAATGCTAAGGCAAAAATGTTTCGTATTGACATAAGCGTAGTGACCTCGTTTCGCCCCGATCAAGAGTAACGGTTAATTTACAGACCATGATGGAACATACGTATATTTACTAATCTTCTTAAGCTCAAAACTATAACGTGCTAAAAAGCAGAAACTGTAGAAAATGAGGCGATACGAATCCATTGACCAATAGATTGAAAGACCCTAGTGTTGCAGCGCTGTTTCAAATATTGAGCAGATTATCATCGACGCAGGTGATATCTGTTACCATTTAGGTATGGCTACAAGATTTAATCAAACTAGGATCTAAGTGACCATGGGTTTTGACTTTGCAGTAACTAGTTTTAAATATGGTCTGTATAAAAGTATAAGAATAAACCTAAAAAGATAAGATATTGATAAATATGGATTACTAAAATTCACGATGGCGGTTAAAATGTCACAAGTTATGAGACGATGGGAAAGATACTCATCCTTGCACGCGGCGCAATGTGTGCGTGAACTTGTATATGTATGTATATTGTTAGTATTCAGATTTGATTTGTGCGGCAGGGACGCGGCAAGCGCCGTCCGAACCACACAAGCTAACGCACACATAGCGCAATGCGAAAAGATATAGAGGTAGGTATCGGTAATTTTACTACAGAAACCTGTTTTAACTCATTTATCCTCAAATTGGATGCAGATCTTCATTTATACGAGGAATCGTTCTTTTTATCTGTAAACACTGAAGCTCAGACAATACGAGCGCAGTCGCTCGCAGACTCTTTATTGCGATTTGTTTAAACAGGGAACAATTAAAGAACCAGGAATGAATGACTGGCGCTCTTTTATTTGATAAATGATAGGCTGCGGTTTAAGATGCAGCGATTACTAATTTACACGTGGAAAATGTTAAAACTCATGAAACAATTGCTGAACGTATCATAATATCCACCATATTCTTGAATCACAAGAGGAATACGACACGCAAGCAACATACATTCACCAATCAGATTGTAGGATTATTTATTTAAACTATTGCAGAGGCAACACAATCGATGTGACACGACAAGCAAATAACTTGAAGCAATAATATTTTAGTTCGGGTTCTTACCATAGTATGGAGTTTTTGAGAGCACCCGATACTTTGGGCTATATCGGTTACTATAGATCTCTTTCGGATCTTCTCATTTCTCATTCGATCTCGCAGCGATACTCCGAGCATAGCCCTCTCCATCGCCCTCACCCACACGGTGGACTAATGACCTGGTTAAGATTGCGGACTCCGCTGAATGCGATAAGCACAGAATGGGTCGTTGTGGCGATCATTGGGGGTGGCTTTTGTCCAGCAGTGGACGTCTTTCCGCTGAAATAATGATGATAGGGATGACGATCTGATACTTGGACGACGTTGCAATGATCAAGATCATGGGGTAACACGATACAGTACACTGTGTTTCCCAAGCTAAAGACACAGTTTACTGTGAGACACGACAGTCTAAACTCCGTTAGTTCTAGTAGCTGCTACTAGATTAAAACACTATGGGGTGACGCCGGTGACGGACGTTATCGATTTTCAGAATAATCTAAATTATTATCCTTTATGGAAAAGTTTATAAGAAAACCCTTTTTCTTGTTTCCTTGTTTTACTGTAATCAACAAGCTGAGTTGCCGGATACACTTCCATTCGTGCTGGATGTAGTGAACTTCAAATCGCTTGCCGCGCGGATTTAAGCTAAATCCTTATTATAAACTTATCTCGGTCTTTTTCTGCAGCTCGATTAATAGAAAGACTTCGTTCGTTTGTTAAAAGAATAGTTAATAAAGTCTAGTAATCAGCGAAGGTATTGTGAAAGATAAATTTTATGTGAAACAGTAGATGCATTTCTACGGCATCCGCCGTTTCATCATTGATAAATTCTTGCTGGTAAATATTACTGCAGAGACCTTTAACCTTTCACTGTGGTAATTTTATCTTTATAAAAATTAAACTTCCTTTTTTTAGATTCTCGATATATATTTTTTCAAGCCTATAAGTGAAATATTTCGGGAATTATTTTGGTTTCTTTGTTTCGCGTGGGTGAGTTGTACAGTGTCAACCATGAATCATAACCGTTATGGTTAGGTTAGGTTAGATAAATCATGATAAAAACTATCCATTTGCAAAGCAGTTTTGTTATGTCAGGTCAGGGGTTACCACAATCTCCGATCCTCTTTAGGCTCTAAACTGAACTGCGTCGCTATTTCATGCCAAGACGTTGTATTTAGATATGTAAAATATAATATATAGGAGAATTTCAAAAAAAAATTACGTAATTAAGGCGTTGTTAAGAAAAAGTTAAAAAAGTTCCTCTGTGTTACGAAAATTAAACATACAATTATATACCTTATAAATTATAGCCATAAGGCATATAATTGTCTTGCTAATTTTCGTAACGCAGAGGAACTTTTTTAACTTTTTCTTAACTACGCCTTAATCACGTACAAATTTTTTGAAATTCACCTTATGGCGTGATATGTAAAAGCGAGACAGTTCAGTGAAGGACTTAAAGAGAATCGCATTCAAAGATCGTGGTAACCTATGACACCTAAATGATGAATAAATGATGACACCACGATTCAGTACAGTTTAAGACCTAGCTTTGAATAGTTAAAATCATGGTAAATTTTCGCCTATTTTCTTAAATAACTTCAAAACCATTTTTTTTTATCTTAAAATTATAAAAATATTATTAAAGATTCTCACAACCAGCCCTTTCATTTGGTATGTCACACGATATAGATTGAAAAACTTTTTCTTTTTTTAATTTTCTAATGTAGGTACCTTCCAAAAGTGGGCCCCAAGTTTAAAAGTCATTTATTTACGTTACACGTCTATGTTGCGGTCACGAACTTACATATGTATACCTACAACAACATCAACAACACAACTCAATCGGTCCAGTCGTTTCGGAGCGAATTGGCTGTAATAGACGGACGGACAGATAGACAGACAGACAGACACACGACTGATCCTAAAAGGGTTCCGTTTTTTCCTTTAGAGGTACGGTACCCTCAAAAACAGTCAATGTTGCTCGGGCAGAATAATAAAGACATCAATTTTAAAACACCACCTCTTCCTCTCATTACGTACTTACAAAAGCAAACGATAATTATATTAACTAGTTTCAAGTGCATATCACGCAACGTCCTGGAGAAAACTTTTGGGTGGTCAGAGGTTGAACAGAGATAATCACTTATATCTATGATTCTAACGGAAGTTAAACAGAAACGGTTGAACGGAACTATAATAACAAAAGTCATGCAATGTTAGCAATGACTTCATTTATGAAAAGTTAAATACATACAAAAAAGACAGAGTCGGTTTATTTTTATCAAATTGGTTTATTTTTAACAAATTTCAGGCAGAGTTGTCGACAAAAAACCATAAATTAACGTCGAAAGTTATTATAGAATTGACTTTTATATTAAAAACATGCTTTTCAATTTGTAATGGAAAACGCGGTTAAGTGACTCCCTGCGTAAATTGACGAAATTTCATAGATTTTAGGTTCTATCTGTTGGTTCTCAAGATATAATTTCCAAAAATACAATAAACTACAATATAAATACTCTTTATTGAACACCATATAAAACATTCATCATCATCATACCATCTTAGGACTAATTAATCGAACGTGGCCACAAGTAGTCTTGTGGCTCTGCCCACCCCATTAGGGATTTCGGGCGTGATAATATGTATGTATGTATATAAAACATATTGGAAAAGACAAGGAAATAAGTAACACGGTATACAATTGGCGGTCTTATCGCTAAGTAGCGATCTCTTCCAGACAACCTTCGAAAGAACAGAAAGCATAAGAGAGATTTGCAAAGGCAGGTTGTGAAAACTAAAGTAAACATTTAAATTACACAAACCACTAACATACATAGTACTTACATAAGCACATACTTTACACAGATAAATTATATATTATACATAAATACGTACACATACATAACATACACATAATTATAATATAAAGGAAACCTAGTGAGCTACACAAAGTAGAGAAAGTAAGATTAAAGCAACAAGAACAAATAGGGGAAAAGAAAGAAAAAATTACAAAGGTAGTAGTAAATAGTGCTGTTTTAATAAATCTTTAAATATAGGAAGAGGTTTAGCACGCCTTAAATCCAAAAGCCAGGAGTTCCACAAGCGAATAGCCTGAGAAGTAATAATAAATAAGGAAGCACAGTCAGAAGGAAGTTTTGAGAACATCTAAGTGACGAGAATAGGGGAGACCGGGGACAATTGAACCGCGGGGCAAGTGCTCCACACGCGATTTCTCAGAAACCAAATAAGTTATCAATGTGCGTGTACCTTCAACACACTCTTATAAAACGCGGCAAGTAACTGACAGTCAGCCGCGGGCGCAGACCAGCGCGGATGCGTACTAGAGGGCAACGAAGTTTTAGGACGCTCACGGTAAAGATTACGCCCGTATTATATGGTCATTTTTATGCAAAATAACAGTGTATTTGGATTGTTTTATGTTTTGTTGATTTCTTTTGACTTTTACGCCTACGTTGTTATAAAAGTGATGGTCGCAACGTTGCCTAAATCCGAGTAAATAATTATTTTTGGTAAAAGGTCTGTCGAGACGATTGGTCCACTAATCGTGGGGTCAATTGAACCGGTTCAATCGCCCCGGTGGTTCAACTGACCCTTATACTCGTAATTTTGTAATTCGCAATGCATCGTGAAAAATATCGCATGAAGAGAATTTAACTTATTATTATTTTATTTGTAATGAAAAACTTACTTTAATTTGCTAACTTGAAAGGGGCTTTAGTCCAGCAAACGGACGATTTTGAAAAATAGGCATTAGGCTGTTTTTTTATATTCTTATTGTTCCTAAATAATTATTTAAAACTGTATGCATGCATACTTATATCTATTTTTTTAACTCGCCATTTGTAATTTGCTAATTACTGTCTGAAATGGATAGTTAATGACACGCCATCCTTTCAGGATCATAGCAATGTGACTGTTTCCTGATAAATTGTTTAATCAAAGTAATAATATATTAATTTATAAAACAATTTAATGAGTGTTCAGAAATGAAAGAAAGAAAGAAGAAGAAGAAAGAAAAGACATTTATTCACTTCACAAAGACACACAAGAATAAAAATACAACAAAATAATACAGAAGAAACGTGGCATGTGTGTCATTGCGGCAGTGAATCGGTCACTGGTCGGTCACTTCACAAATGGTTAAGATACATGATCGTTCGGTACCTGGTCTAGTAGTACAGTGTAATTGACGGTTTTTTTTATCTTATTAACAGTACTTAAAAAGTTTCTCTAGTAAATAATTATAATTCTGTTTCTTGCAAATGCCTCGTAATCGAAAAAAAAGAGCGACTGGACAGGAAAAAACTCCCTAATCTATGGTTCTGCAACTCAATGGTTTAGGTTTACGTTATTTATTTCTCATCTAATCTAATCAACTTATAAATTGCGCATGTCAATATACAAGAATTTAGTTTGAGATCGTCAGCAATAAATTAGAAATACAATATAAATTAAAATTAAAATTATTAACAGGTGAATTAGTAAAACTATGATTAGAATAGATAACATTATTTTTCATTCTATAAAATATCTACCAATATAATTATGTGTCATGCCATGAATATGATAAAATGCCATTAAATAAAATAATAACATAGTAAAATTCAAAATTAATTAACGAATTACAATTTAGTGTCAACAAATTCCTTAACCGAGTAAAATGCATTATTCGTCAAAAGGTTTTTCAATCGACGAGTAAATGATTCGTCATGTTTCATTTTTTAAATCGGCGGGTAGGTGTTCGTAAAAAGTGGGACCGATGACGCCTGGATTTTTATTTGCAAGTGCCAATGTAAAACTGATTGTCAATTAAAGTCTATTAAAAAAATAAAAGTTGTTCTTTTCCATAATTATAATTTTAATATATACCTCTTAGCGTTGTGACTGGGGCAATTGAACCACTGGGGCAAATGAACCAAGCTCGTTTTCATATAAAGTTATTACTTCTAATAACATTACAATTTCTAATAAAAATAACTTAAATTGTATTTTATTCTATGTACAATTTTAAATAACAACGTTTGCTTGTTTTAAAATAAGAATATAATCGGGCGTTAAAAAGTTAAAGGCAAACTTTTTATTCGATCCTTTTTGATACTTGTTTCAAGAATATTGTAGTTTTTATCATTAATGCAGGTAAACTGAACTATAACCTTTTTTATGTGTAAATATGTAGTTGTAAAATAGACTTCAAGTACCAGTTAGGTGACGTTAAACATTTGAGTCACCTGACCCCGTAACGGGGTCAATTGAACCACTTTCCCCCGGCGTGTTTGATTGACTATATCTCGTTACTTTCTTAATAATAAGGAATGTTGCACATTGCATTTCCTAGCTGATTAAATTCTCTATGCAACGGTATATGACACTAATGCATTACGCTTTTAGTTAAGGCGCAAATAGCTGTCAAACAAAAAATGGACCGATTGTCCCCGGTCTACCCTACATCATTCATCATCGTCATTCAAAATCATTCATTAATTTAATTATATTTGGTTCTTCGATCTTTCCTAAACATTCGTAATAGGCATAATTTTTAGTATTGTTTTCAACTCAACAGGAGATGAAAGATAGCAAAATCCCGCTTCCAGTTTTATTTGCAGAAAGTATACATCTCAATGAGGTTAGTTAGCGTTTACAAATCTTGCAAGGCAACTTTGATCCAGTGCGTGTTGCTACCATACAGCATGTATAGCTGAACCAATATTTGGTTGTACCCTAAATACTATCTTTAGTCATACGCATATAGCATCCGCATCTTTACCTGCAAGTTATACTTCGAACGGACCACCATAATTCTGCTTTGTATCTATGTGTTCGAGATAAAGCTCCACATCACCACGCCCGTAAGCTTATACTTTTTATCGTCTAAACTGTTATTTGCTTCGCGAAACACTAGATTAATTTTGTATAAAACAGTGTAAGGTTCGTGTTTATTTCACAGATAAATTGTTTTCATTTAATATTGTATGAATGATATTAGGTAACTAGTCTAAATAAAATGTTTTGTATTGTAATTAAAGACAACACGAAACAGTTGGCTTGATTGAAGTCTACTTCATCTGATATTTTCCAGTAAGCATGAATAGGCAGAAAACATCGATATTTCGTTTTTTTTCCAAAGCCATCAAATTGGGATCAACTAATTGGGTTCCATCCTCATTTTCCTTACAAAGCAATATTTTGGAATGATGTTATATTGGTTTAAAGAATTAGGCTTTGATACTTACGCGTAAGAGACATTATTGCTTGGCAAAAGCATTAACAAGGGGCTTAAATGGAGGATGTACTCTATAGGCAAGAGCGTAGCCGCAAATAAAGGACTTATAAGCTTTAATTAAAAGAACATTGCGATTACTCTATATATTAGTAACAATAAAGGAACAGAAAACCTATTGAGTGGATTTACTCAGCTTAACTGTGTTGAGTAACGGCTTTTGCTTTTTGAATTTGAATTATATTATACAAAATATTTCTTAACATCGAAAGTGGAAAATACCTAATGAATACTTAAGCGCAAGTCGCTGCTATTAGTGCAGTAAACTTTCCATGTAATGAAGTGAAGTATTAAGTATTCGATAATGCGAAATTAATATAATCCAAGAATTAACTTAATAAACCCACATAATCAAACGTCACATTAAATATAAATGTTGGATACAAAAATGTCTAAATATATTCGCTTCAAAAAGATAGCTTTATTTTTGTGACTAGCCGACACGTGCGAATATTTTATTCACACATTAAGTATCTTGATCAGTATCCGGATGGTAATATATTAATGTGGACATAAGAAAATGCAAATAGTTACTGACTTGTAATGAGAAACGTTGATTTTATTCGGTTTATTCACGTGATAGACTCACGCTTGAACTTTAACAGCTGTCGTGCATTTTAGGAGTATGGTTATTCGCCCGTACATTACTTACCCATGCGCAATAAACAACCCAGCATTCATGCGCTTAAATTAAAAAAAAACCGACTCCAAAAGCCCTTTAGAAAGTAAGAAATAATGATTGACCTCGATTGATTGACTCCACCAATTCACTACATTAATAACAATGGTGGTAAGCCAATTGTTCATCACCCTTTACAAAGTGTTGCTATCCAAGTTGCAAGGACGTTACTCGTTGAGGAGTTCTCCTGGTTTTTCACCATCGGTAACAATCTTCCACATGCATTTTGATGAGCATAATTTGTTTAACAACCTTAATTAAGATATCTAACCACCACCCGAGAAAACCTTAGCATTGAAGAGTTCAGCTGGTCATCTGTTGTCTTCATCATCGGTTCCACTTCACCAAATAATGCTTTATTAAGATGGCAACTGATTTATTACAGAAAATATATGCGTGCCTTAGTGTCATCTATTGAAATTGGTCTGCATGCCCAAATAGCCAACACACATGTCAGTTAAACAGACTGTCAATAGGTGGCGCTTGCAAACCGCGTGGTTTTTTATTTATTTTTAACGAATACGTTAATTTTAATCTATTTGTGTATTTTTGTTACAAACCGACACACATAAGCTTTAAAATAATGTTTAAATCAATAACTTTGGTAAAGAATTAACGGAGATATAGAGCGTCTTCACAAAAAAACCTTTTAGAAATAATATTTTTGTAATGTATGTAATAAAATTCTGTTGTTTTATTTGCTTTATTATGGGTGAAGGTTAGCTAAATGGTATTTGTATTGTTTTATACACTTTAATTAAAACTCCATTTCACACCAACGAAACAAATATAACATTGATTGAAGTCACACGAACTCCTTTAAAACTAAAAACAAATAATGTCTCTATTCCCCCGCAGCAGTGCTACGATCACGGCTATATTAATGGTCTTGTCAATGGTATGATGTAATTATTATATTAATGTTCTCAGATCCAAGATAAAATGTTATTATTCCAGTGTGCGAATCTTATTACTTACGGTAGAACAGTCTCTTAATTGCAATGTACGCATTGTTTTTGATTTACGTGCGTGCGCCGGCGGTGATCTAGTGCGCCTGCATCGGTTTCATTACTACCGAGGAGGTAAGCACGGAGTACCAGTTGTAAAGTACTTTGTCAATTTGTAAGTCTTAAGCGGACAGCGTTTAGGGCTCAAAATGATAATTAATTTTCATTAGACATTGAACAATAAAATCAATAAATGACAGACTGTCAAAGACGATGATGATGAGGTTGCTAACAGCCGCCCGCAATTTCATCTGCGCGGCATTGTAGATGCTGATCGACTAATCCTTGATCTCCCTTGGAATGTACCTTTCGAAGTTTTGACTTACAGCTTCAACAGGATTTGATTTGAGCATTCAAAGATCACTTCTTCCTTTTAACAGTGCCTTTAAAAAGGTTTACATTAATAACGGGTTCATCATTATCCTTTTTACAACGTACGTACCAAAATTGTATCTTACATACACATAAGGGTCATTAATGCAAATTATGGTCGAAAATTAAAGATTAAGATCGTTTTGCTGTACAGTTGAGGTCATAAATATATATTGCCCCTTTGATAACGTAATATATTATACTCGTATATTGTACAGGGCATACATTTCTGAGCAAAGAAAGGGCAAAAATATCTGAGCGCTCTTACGCCCTTGAAAAGTTGTGTTCACATATTTTTGACCACTGTTCGCGTAGATATTTTGACCTCGACTGTACAATAATGATATAGGCAGAAGCTGCATAACGCTACTGGTTAAGGCGAATGGTCGATAAGATTGAAAATATATATATATCGTATAGCTCTCGATACAAACTTAGAGGGTACACCCAGACCCCCTTTGCTTTAAAACGCGCAATGGACAATGAAAAAAGTGGCTTAAAACTTTCAAGAAAAAAAAAATAGTTACTGCTATTAGCTTTTGACAACATACCTGATTAACTATTAACTAATTAAATTATTATGTGATGCACCAAAAGCTTTCCTTCATCACATGTCCCGAACACCAAGCTGAATGCTTCTGAATTATTGATATCGTCGCGGCGGCGTACCTGCCGATAGCATATACAGTACACAAGTATCCTGTTAGACCAACAATCTGATTTATATTAAGTAAGGTTTTGTGTAAACACATTGATGAACAGTACTGGTCAAGCTGTATTTTAAAAACCTTCGGTTATAAAATACGAAGAATATTATTAATGTGCAATGCGCGCGCGGTTTAAATTATAAATTACTATTTACGGATTTTACCTGGGGCTACACTAGCTTGATTATAACTTGAACACTTAATGTAGGAATGTTTTAAATTATTTACTACCAGTTTAAACACACCAGAAATGTTAACCAGATTAACTTGCGGTGTCGCAAAATTTCAAATCATAAACAGGTTTGAATCATAAATAATTTGAACTT
Organism: Tortricodes alternella; assembly: GCA_947859335.1. Taxonomy (NCBI): domain Eukaryota; kingdom Metazoa; phylum Arthropoda; class Insecta; order Lepidoptera; family Tortricidae; genus Tortricodes; species Tortricodes alternella. The sequence goes on from OX401981.1 coordinate 6,497,738, forward strand.
TTAAAAATGTCAAATTATTTAAACCACATGAGGTCTTATTCGTAGGTTCTTTTGACCCACCACTGGGGGCCCCTATTCGATATTGCCTAAGCGATATCGCATATGATTAATTAACGATGCAGCCGCGATTACTTCAAGTTACAAAAAGTTATCATATCGTAGCAAAGTAATTTGGCCCTAGTTTTCGAATAATTTAATTGCCATGGCCATTGGGCCATTTTCGACCCCCCATAACATAAAATCTAATAGACCGACACACTTGCAATTTTGCATGTTTATTTTGCATTACGAGGGTCTTACCCTCTTCTAATTGCCAATTTTCTAATCGCAAATCAATCGAATACCTTTCTAATAAAAACCTGTTACCATTCACAAACAAGATAATGACGTCTGAAAATCACTATTTGTGTCACTAACTGACTGACTAATTATAGATCAAAAGTTAAGACTACTTCCAGGTGGAGGTAGGTTAATGGACAAAGTCAGAAATCATCACATTAAGGGTTGGTATAGAAGACAAAGTTATTAATGCGGCCAGTTTCAAATATTATAACTGGAACTGGTAAATTAGATAATGTTGTTTTGTTATTGTTGAACGATTTGACTTCAAATTTAATAGGTTAGGTATCCAAGAAAGTGTATAATGATGAGTATTAAATAAAAAGATAAGTTAACTTGACAAACAATTGTGATATCTCATCAAAAACATAAATGTGAAAAAAAGGGCCAAGATCGGTACAAAACCTTCAAAGAAAATTGGTTATTTTCGTTGATATTGAATTTATATCTTGGCAAGTTTTAATCTAATTTCAAATACTTCGAATATACCTGCCTTTTGTGAGATGGAGATTATTAATTTTAATACGAGCGTTGAATTTATTTTGCTTATAATTATATTTTTAAGAAATAACAACACTACAAAATGGAAACACTGGCAGCGTTTTACACACGCCTTATCAATAAACACCAGTTTGCAACACTGCACCTGCGTAAGTCGCAATTTCCGCCATTTTAGCTTAGTTAGTTACTCACTGGGACTCAGCCACAGAATAGATAATATAGGCGGTGAAACACAGATAAGTCAGCTTTATTCTGTGCCTAAGATCTAACTTCTTTTTAAAGATTATTTGAATTGAAATACTGTGCTAGATTTGATATACACATAACGATATCACTTATAAACGGGTTGTTACCACGGCTATAAGTGACTAGCTCTTACGCAACTTCATCTGCTTGGAAGTGTATCTTTAAAATATGACGAATTCCAACGTTATAGACTTTTTAATGTAGTCCCTAAAATGCCGGGCTCTCATCGGGCATGCACGAACTTGCCTTTCATTAATTTACTTCACCCTTTCAGGGATTAGTTGTCTAAAAAAGTAGCCTATGTTCTTTCCTAGCCTTCAAACTATCTCTGTACCAAATTTTATCGAAATCGGTTAAGTGGTTTAGCCACGAAAACGTAAGAGATATAAACAAAGAGTTACTTTCGCATTTAAGTGTAATATTAGTATTGATATTGTTATGTTATAATAACCGCGATAGTTTAAAACAGTGAAAATAATTATTTTCAGCGAATTAATAAAGCTAAAAGCAAAAAAGAAAATTTCGATGACTCGGGAAAAGCTGTCGACAATTTTCGAGACTCGGGAACGAAAAGGGGTCGAGAAATCAGAAACCCTAGTTTGGATGGCTACAAAACTTGCGAAATTATAAATTCAATTACAATGAAGATAACCAATTTACTGTGAAATAATTTAATAACTTTGTTATACCTTTTTAAGGCTATCATTTAAGAAATTTCTAAACTCTTTTATCGGCGATACCGTCAACCCCTGACATTTTTGTACCGAATTTGGCCCTTTTTCACATTTATCTTTTTGATGAGATAGTATTTACACATGGCAAGAAGTCCCTGAAATTATTTTGTTAGCATCAACTTAAATTAATTACAAATCGCTTCGAAGCGAACTCTTAACTTAATTAATTATAAAATCGCTTTGATCTAATTTGAGTAGCAAATATAAAACTTTCAGTACGTATAATAAATTAGGGCAATAATCAGGTGAGATGTGGTTCACTCATAAAAAAATCACACGAACTCCATTAGCTTTCGGCGATAACCGTTATGATTTTAATAATTACCCATCAACTGCCAACGATCCCGTTGGTTAAATATTGAAAGGCCGGTAAAGATATTTCCGACCCGGCAGACATTCCCTCAGCCGTAATTACTCGGAATTGGTAACAAACTTTGATTAATCAAAACTTTATAGAAATAACTACAGAAACGATCTCTGAAAATCCAATAAGATGAGTTAAGCACTTTTGAAATGTTCTGTGGAGATTTCGTAAGCTACTTATACTTTAGCTTGTAAAAGTGGCAGCGATACGAAACTCGCGTCGACTATGTGTGGAACTGTCGCCCTATGCAAGAACCGAATTGCTAATTATTTATTTACTGAGAAACTTGAGCAAAGAATAGTTCAATTATTGATCATAAATATCTTAACTAAGGAAATATTCGCATGGAGACCAAAGAAAATTTGTGATCCATCAATCGGACGTCGATCAACCTTTCATTAGCCCCGAGAGCTATTTAAGTAAGCTTTTAGGCGATGAGTTGCAATTTTTTATCGACATCGGCTCTTTAGATATCCATACTATTTATAAAAACGGCTTCGCTGTTAAAATAACATTTTTATGACTCGAGAATAAATGCCTCATGCGTTTCGCAGGGAATATTTATTTTGTATAGCACTGAGGCGTCGTTGTGTTAAGATAATGTAATGTGATTGTTTATTGAAAATAATGAATTTTATTCTTCAACGTTCTTGAATGGTAATAATCGTTTGCTTATAAGGAAGGGAACTTCGGTGCGATAAACTTGAGCATTGATAAAGGGCTTTGCAATTGAATGCCTGTGAAAATACTTTACTTAATTTATAACGCTCTTGGAAAAGTAACTTACAAATGTGAGTAAAATTTTCCTACTTGTGTATGAAGTTGAAATGAGAAAGAAATGCCACAACAATTAATACGCTCGAAAGCTAAAGAGATGTTTTAATATCAGTGGAAGGCAAAACCAATACAAAGCGCACTTACACGATTTAGCCTCTGGGTATGTTTCGTGATTCGCTCCATAATAAGGTGCTTACGACTCTGTTATTATACTGTCTCTGGTCTGAATATAAAAAGTGAAGCCATTAGCAAGTGATACCTTTGTGCGAGATAAACGGTTTCATAATTATGAAGTCAGACCGATATTCGGTTTTTTTATAAAGCGCAATCTGGCGGTTTAATTACTCAGTTTTTAAGTACTTTTACATTCACTTCTGATAAAAAATGGAATTGCTGAAACATGAGCCGTAGTTCTCTTATTTCATACTTCTATAAAATTTCTAACAAGCTACAACCATGCTCCATTTTTCTCGTTCAAAGAAAACGAGGAAAATCCCAAAACTGTTTACCCTGTTGGGTGTATGCAAAGCTTTTTTAATAAGAGTTTGGGCTCGTTTTATATCGTTCCTTCGTCTCGCGGAAATGTCAGCAATCTGTGGCAAAATCCTACTTTATTGTTATTGTACCGCATTTTATTCGAAGCTCAACCGAAAGAGATAAACCTGGGAATCGGTTGAGAGTAAATAAAGTCACTGACTGGGACACACCCAAAGCCTTTGTAGACGGGTGGATCGCTGAGATAACAATTATAGGGATTTTATAGTACGCTTTCCAATCGGCTAATAAAATACAGGCTGGATAGAGGAAATAGGAACGCCTGACCTGGAAATATGAGCAACAACTAGTGCTACCAGTGAACTTGTGTGAACGAGCCGCAGGCGCTGCTGTGCTAGATTCTTCTGAACCATTTTACTGTCGGCATTATAGGTATTTAATGGTTAAAACGAAAGACGCCTTTTCCATAAAATATCTTTTCATTAAACCTTATTTGAGCCGCTCCGCATTACTGACCTTCGATCTTTCATGTTGAATTAAATTGACCTTTTTCCTCATCTAATGAAACATGGACGTTGAAAATCACCTCGCTAAACATCAAAGATGCCAAGTAACCAATTTAAATGGTTGAACGAAATGAAGTAATCGAATTTAAGTAAATGAAATAAGATTGAAATAAATCTTTCTGGAAATGTTGCAAACAAAGCAGATTTGAACGCAATACGCGAATAAATTTTTATTAATGGTTAGTACACTGAGTTTTTCGTACTTTTAGAATGGATAGTAATTAGTCAGAGAGCTAGTTGCTTTTTTGTTCTAATAGTTTTATATGACGATGCTTGTAGCGGATATTTATTTGTACTCTAAGTTGCTGATGAAGTTTATTGCAGATATCTACCCTGTTTGCTTGACTAAACCTGCGATGTGGATAAAACAATATAATTACTTAATTCAATAAGGCGCATAAAGATTGAGTTATTAATTAGGGTCTCTATTCCATTTTTCTTTGGGAAGTTTACATTAAAAGAAAGTGATGAAACAAATCGACCTTCCGTTACCAAAGTAACGATCAATTTCCTATCACTTAGTTTAAATAAAAATAATAAAATTTAATAAAAAGTTTAAAGCAAAAATGTTGCAACATATCAAAATAACTGTAAGAATACCCTTCTTGCTATCTGTTTGATTAAGTACTTTAGCTACTATATAATATGAACTCGTAAACATTTCCTTTTTAAGTAAATCCTCCCCTTGCTTTAGGTACAATCCTTATTAAACTTACATTTTACGCTAAATAAAAAATGGGACGGTAATAAAGTACAGGACTAGATAGCCCGCCTTTGCATTTTCCCAAAAGGAGTCTTAACCATACCTACAGTAAAGTATAAAATATAAGAAAAATATATCTTCAAAAGGAACGTTTTATTCGCCTTTCCACAGACTCTCCAGGTATGAAGAAGAGCCGATGCTCACTGCAAGTTTTTCCCCAACGTAAATGGCTGGCTACAGACATACATTTTCAAAACACTGGAAATAACTAGGAATCAATTTATGAAAGTTAAATTAAGGATGTACCACGTCAAATCCGCAGTACATCTATCTTATTTTTCAACTTTTCTTTCATTTGCACCAAATAACAGCACTGAGTAATTTTGTACGAATAATGATTTAAAATATACAAATTGTGTGATTATTCATAATTATTTAGTATGTGAAATAAAATTAGAACCCGATTTGACTACTCGAGTGACAAGGCGCTAGCGGCCTTTCCCTACCGTTTGACGTTACGGTCCGGACACATGGAAATTCAATCAAGAATATTTCCGTGGGAAAAACGGTAACGACATTTATTTTTGTCCTCAAAAAATCGAAGAGAGTGCAAAGTTATAGAAAATACATTTTCTGATTATAAAAGTACTATGGGACAGAAACATTTTTCGCTTTTTCTCGTAATTTAATCAACTTCCGGTACAAATAACACGGGAACAGCATATAACACATGTAATCTTAAATGTCATTTATCTCCTTTAAAAGAACGGTAAAGTGGTTTTATTTTTCATTACACTTATTCGAAACGACTAATATTACCAGACTATTCAATTTCAGCGAAAAATATACAAATCGATATATTGGGTCCTCCAATCCATCCTTAAATTAAACTAAAATTCCATTATAAATATTACAGTGGCAGCATAAAATTGTAGACTCTTATAAATCTGAGGGTTAGACATGTTTACAGTCGAGTAAAGACAGCCAAATTGAACACGAACGAAGTCACGGGCAAAAGCTAGTCTATCGCTACATAGAAAAAAAAGAATGGACGGTATAGTCAAGTTGGTCATTGTTGCGTGACCCGAAACTTACACTGCAGGAGCTGAACGATTCTCAGTTGCTATCAAAGTTGTAGTCTGAAAACTGCCAGCGTTTTCTGAAAATAAGGTAATAAACCGTCTGTAGTTTAACTAACCTAACCTAACCTACTATACCTAGCTTATTATACTATTAAATACGTAACTTTTACTTGGTATTCAACTAGCTTTTGCCCGCGACTTCATCCGGGTCAAATTTGGTTTCAGTTATTTCCTTGGGATCTTTTTTAATTTACCGGCATTAAAAGTATTCTATGTCCTACTCCAGAACCTAAGGTAACTGCCAGTTTATACAAATTTTCATGAAAATCCGTTATGGGGCTGTAACAAGCATACAAACAAACACACACACACACAAACTTTCGCATATATTATATTAGTACGCTAGTAGGATAGGATCATTTGAACGAGGAGTCATCAATTTTCAGGAGCTTTATTTACTAGGCACATCCAGCGTCTATTGCTCTCACCGGAGGGATTTGCAGCCCTCGCAAGGCACGAAAGATTTTCATATTCAATTACAAATAGACAAGTGCGTCTCGAGTATCGCCTTTGACGTCTTCACGGTTTAAGGGAATATTAGGCCCCTCAGCTCGAGGGCTGGCACAGTCAGCAAGGTGCAATAAACGTACCCTCGCTGAAGAGCCATCACAATTAGCCCTTCGTTTGATTTCGATTAGCGACGCTTTTTGGTAAAGTGGATTAGTCAATGCTCTTTTGATGCTATAAATTTGTTTGATCTTAAAAAGTCATAAATAAAAGTAATTTCCTCTTAAATGTAATAATTAAAAGCACACGATATAACGTCGGGGTTTTGACAGAAGGTCGAATACGCAAACAATAGGGTAAACAATTTTCATTTTATTAATGTATACGCAATTTTGAACTACATTTTTTTGTATAAAAACCCTACTGCAAAATCTAGGATACATTTGTCATAAATGAGGTCACCATAAGAGTCAGGAAAAAAAAAATACTACAGGCCAGACGATTATCAAATATTTAATTCACATGAAATAAGATCAAAAATATTCCAAAGCTACAAGTATTTCATACTTTTCTATACCGATTTAAGAAAGAATACAAACTAACAATTTTCTAATAAATTGTCTCGCTTCATTAATAATTAGCTTTTATCTTCACCGTATATTACCAACATCAATAAATATTATTACCAACACCGTACCTAGCTCTGATGGCGCATGGCTGAAGATCAAACAAATATTCTATGCAAAGGGGACAAAACGACCTCTCACTATGTGCATATATAAGGGGTAGGCAACAGTAAACGAATTTAGAACAGTTAAGTCCTTCCAGAAAGATTATTCACGCACAATGTGAATCTCGCTGTTGAATCTTGCAAGTCAATTTTAACATTTCCCTAGGTAATATTGGCATTAGCTTAGATTGTCATTTGTCTTTGATATGGCATACGTGAATTTTGATGACTGCAGAATCATAATATTTATTTGTTCAGCTGCGTATTATTTTGTGCTACATACATTACATAATGCAACACTTAATACATTCTTAGTCATAAATCAGATATACATCAGGTTTAGGTCATGTTCAAGATATCACTGCAAGCCACCCTTAAGAGCATGTTAGGTACCTATACTGACCTGGCGCCCAATTCTCGGTGCATTCGAGATAATCTCACAATCGAGATTAAACGTCAGTGAATACAGTTGTTTGACACAACTATATGAATCTGACGTTTAATCTCGCAATCGACATTATCTCGAATGCACCGAGAATTGGGGGCCAGATGCGGTGTTAGCTGAGGGGTCGGAGGCACGCCAGACGGCAAGTACCTCTAGAGTTTTTTTTGGAACTTATGTGTGGAGTTCAATTTGATATCGTGAGGAAAGTCGCACACATCAGCGATGTAATTCAACGACGGGTTTGTCCCCAATCTGCATTAGATCCGCGTGGGGACTTTTGTCCAGCGCCTCTCACTACTTTGTGCTTAGCAGTGAGACTTATGTAAGCCGATGATGATTGACTGACCTCGCTTGGTTTACTGTTGGCAAGGTAAAGGCAGACTGCAAGCCTTGTGCCCTCGCGCAGCACTGTTTTATATAATTAGCTTAAGCGGTTTAAAGAGGGGACGAAGCTATTTGAATAGAATTTTAAAATTACCTAATCAATGTTTAGCTTGAACGAATTTCATCGTTTATTTGAATTGAAATTGCGAGGGTACAATACCTCTTTGAAAGGTTTACTAGTGACATGTGTCCAAATAATGGAAGGTTGACAGATAATCGATATGATTTGAAACTCGTGACATCGCCAAATATTTATCAGGATATAAATGTATTCGCATATCATACAATTTGTATTATTTTATTCTTCTTTAATTAATTTCCAGGAAAAAATAGCTTAAATAGTTATTAAATACAAAACGCTATTGACACCTAACCCACATTTTAGCAAAAAGTATCCAAACCAAAATAAATGTCAATAATAATAAAGTTCTATGCCATGCAAATGCCATGGATATAATATCTAAAATCGGCATAGCTTTTATTCTAGACTGGATCACTTTCACTAAATTACGTCAAATTGTGGTCTAATACAAAAAAAAATTATATGTTCTTCAGCCTTGAATACATTATACTTATACTCATTCTAACATTTAAAGTATATTCTAGTTAGTTACTTACTGTGATTTATCTTGAAATAATTAGATTTGTCTTAACGAACACCCGTTGGCTGTCTTACCTACAGTTATAATTCTTTTAATCCATTATCGGCAAGTCACACAAGAAATCAGGATCATGACAACAATGCCCTTAAAAGAAACTTTTTTGCTTCTGTCAACTTACTGTCACATTATAGAAACGATTCGTCTAAAGAAAGAGCAGCTGAGTTATTAAATTTAGACATGACACGCAAAGAAAGACATTGCGATAAGGGGTTCCAATTGTGAATGCGTAATTTTTTTTGACAACCCTTTTACATTATCGTTTAATGTTAAGCAATCGCATTTTGCTCGGGACAGTTGACAGTAATACAAAACGAAGCTGTCATTTATTGTAACGTTCATAATCTACTAGCGGCCCCTACAACTTCGTCTGCGGTATTTCCCATAAAAACTTTGAACACATTTAAACCCCTTCAGGGCTTGAATTTCGAAAAACATTTTCTTAGTACGCGCCTACTCTCTAAAAGAGACCTACTTGCAACTTTGTCTGTAATACTTTATGTGCTTTCGATTAACCACAGTCACACCGGATGGAAGATGACGCGGCCCAAGGCGGAACGCAATTGCCCAAGATATCCCTATTTAAATATTTATTTATTTCACCTACCTCACCTATTAATTTTAGGGTAAATTAAATAGGCATACAAACGGAGGAAGTTGAACGAGCCACGTAAACAGGAACATAAAATCGTTCGTTTGTTCGATGCAACTTTCTAGACCCAACCTCTTCAAATGGCTACCCAAGAAGGCATCATGCTGGAACATGATTAATGGCGCTTGGCGGTACTTTGCCACTGGAGTTTGACCAGCCACGGTCGAAACCTACCACTGATAGTGTGTTGCTCGTTTTGCACTACCCGGGGATCACGTGTAGGGGAGTCGAGGGTAAAACCTACGGGCACGAGCAACTTCATTACCCAAATATTTTACGTTTTTATGTGGTTAGTTATAGTTTTGGAAATTCGTTGTCGAGTCCGTGAAATTTCGAGTTTATAATAGTATCGATAACGAAGGATGTACAAAAACATTCATATAAATATTGGAACGCGTTGACTGATACTAAAAACACATTACCCTCTTTTGCGTTGCGCAGTCGGGTAACAAGGATATTTAAACAATAAATACTTTAATAAAATATAAATCTATCAAGTTTTGTATAACTGTTTGTAGCCTTGCTACCTATGTATCAATAAAGGCATTTCTATATTATTTTGTGGCAGGTAATACAATTATCATTTAATTAATCAGAAATATTAAATCAAATTATCATCAATGTAACGCCTTTTCGGAGTCATCACGCAAAACTTAAGACTAGCTTTTTGCTATGAATTTATTGGTAGGCGCATGTAAATTTTCTGAAGCATGTTATTATTAACATGGAATATTTGTAGTTTTGTAGTTATCGCTTATAGAAATAATATAATCATTTTGGTTAGATAAAATGTTTTGACATTCAAGAACATGTTCGGCCATGCTCAATGTAGGGTTCCGTAGTCATAATAACTACGAAAATCATAACTTTAGCTAGTTTTCTATTCAATGTTAGGGGCCGTCTATTAATCACGTGAGGCTTGAAAGGGGGGGGAGGGGTTTGACGAAAATCACGAAATGTCACAAGGGGGGAGGGGGGCGTAGTAAGATATCACGTGTATTTATTTTTTCATTATTGTTTCAAACGCGCGATTTTAAAATCGAAAAGCGGCGAATAAAATAAAATTATACTTTATACCTGTATTTAAGATAATATACTAAAATATTCTAAAAAATTTAAGATTTTTGTAGATACTAAAAATACACGTGATGTTGGGTGGTGGGTGGGGAGGTAGTCTTAAACCTCACCATGTATCACCAAGGGGGAGGGGAGGTCAAAAATGGTTAAAAAAGATCATGTGATTAATGGACGGCCCCTTACTTGGTGCTTGTTTCGTTGATTTTTAGTAGGTGGCTAATGAGTGTGGTATAAAAAGTATGTTTGTAGGTACATCTTTTTGTTACTGGTTGACTGCCGGGTGGGGACACGTAGATAACTCTAACAAAAATAACACCTTTAGAGCTCAACATTTCCGAAACGATTCCCAAAATCTAAAATTTGGACATCACATACTCATAATGTATTTCAAAGAGCTATCTAACGACACCTACGTTACAGAGGGAGAAACACGAAAAAATAACTTTTTTTCACCGAATTTATTCTGTTTGTATGTGCTGAGTCATCTTTCGGGCTTTGTATCTAAAAGTCTTAAAAAAAAGTAGCTGTGACATAAAAACGGAAAGATTGCCGACAGACGGACAGACGGACATGGCGAAACTATAAGGGTTCATAGTTTGACTACGGCTCCCTAGAATGGGGCAAGGAAGAATTGGTTACCTACACAGAAAGGCTAGCCCCATTACAACTGACGCAAAATTTATCAACAAGAATAATAGGCAATTATAATTACAATGTTTTATTAAACAGGTTAAGCTCACTAGAAATGGCAAAATTTCATGTAACCTTATTGTCAAGCAAAGAGCGAAGTTTTATGCTGCGTCTACAACGATAAAATTGTGGCGTTAGTAAGCAAATATTACAGCAATTTTAAAACAGTGCCATTACTTAAGCTTAATTTTTGATAGAAACATTTGCCTACCTAATTGTTCGAAACAACAACGAAGAATAAAAAAAATCCAGCTCTACACAATAGAGGCATCACAGAATCTTACGAAAATTAAAATTAATAAAACGCCTGTACCCACAATCTGTTTACGTTATTCATAGGAATAGGAATATACGCAATATTCGCAAGTGTGGGGGCTGTGAATAGTTAATGCCGGTTCTAAAATCCGCGCCGGGTGATGCATTAACCTGCGTCACAGCCTCGCAGGGCTTAGTACGGGTACGCGTAATACGACCACGCTTACGGCGGATGAAGACCATGAAGCCGGCAAATTTGCCACGGATCGGAAGGTTTGCAACCCAAAAATATTAAGTTGTGGCTTTGTATCTCAGCATAAGTCGCATAATTACTTAAAGGCAAAGAAGCCATTTTCTGATTATATCTTATTAAAATAATATTTTTGTGAGCCAGATTGAACTTTTATTTTATTTTCTACAGTGTAAACTCCATATAGCGACACTGAAGGGACTGCGCATTTTATGGCGTTATTGAGAGTTGTCGTTAAATGGAGAGAAGAAAATTCAATATTACTTTACTATTATAATAATATTTACTAATAAAGTATAACGTATAGAATATAGATAATGCATAACAACCTAACAACAGTCTAGCAGCCGAGGTAAACACATGCAAGGTATTCACAATAAACAAAAGATTTAATTTCTTAGAATGCTCGGTACGTATGATGCCGACAGTCAAGGTAAATACGAGCTAGATAATAGAGCAACAAAATAACAAACAAAAGAACGTACACAGCTGCAGTTCTTATTAATTTCGGCAACTTAGAAAGTACTGTTTATTGCTTTAATGACGTGGTGTTGTCGTTACTTAGAATGGATGTGATGCTACATAGAGTGTACCTATCATTGTATTGACAACAAGGTAAACCAACCAGAGTCAAGTAATTTCGACGTATTGCGGAATTTGTCGTTAAATTGACTGGCGTTAAAGTTTACACTGCATTTACAATCAATACCACCACCACCGCCGCTGATAGATATTCAAATCCTACACCATAATGATAAGATATAATTGGTTAACCCTAAGAAATGTATAAACTGTTCGGTAAATAAATAAATTTGAATAACTATAACGGATTTACTAATAATTACTACTTCTTTTTAGTTAGCTCTATCGCTAATTACTAAACTAATACCCAATAAGTACGCATTTAAAACGTTTGACGTGAAAGCACGGACTGTCTCTCCACAGCCGTTTGATTTGGTCACAATTCCCCCAACTCGAGCTTGTCTGCGATCCGACGGGTATAATGCGGGGATTTTTACTAAAACCCCTTTAAGCCAACACTAAAATGCTCAAAATTCAAATTAAATTTCTACATGGCATGGGATTAGGATATTATGTGAGCAAAGCATTTGATATAGAAAACGCTCGTAGTTTGAAGGAGAAATGAGAAGCAGACATTAATGTATGTTTTAACCTGATGTTCACAAAAGCTGTAATTTAATTTGCTTAGCTTAAGGCCCGTCACATACATTCGTTTTCCTGATTCGATTTCCAAATTCGTTTTCCGTATGCGGACACCCCGAACGCAAGCATTTCATATAAATAGTTCTACATGACACACACGTTCGTAATTTTTCCGTACGGAATTCCGAACGGAATTCGTTCGAACGTGTGTGTCATGTAGAACTATTTATATGAAATGCTTGCGTTCGGGGTGTCCGTATACGGAAAACGAATTTGGAAATCGAATCAGGAAAACGAATGTATGTGACGGGCCTATTAGGTATCTTATAGCTGTTTACTACCTTGCACTGTGCCCGTATAAATAAATAGTCTGCGCTCAAGACTAATATCGTAGGTTATTTATTATTATTATTTGAGGTTAATTGGACCATATATGTGCCGCTTCGACCATTGCTGATCTATTGTGGCGGCCCTACGGTTTGGCTAGTGCTGGCCTCGGCAGGGGTGGTCCGCCAGTGGCCCTTTCCAACGTGTGCTCAGACTCTTACTGTAAGAGCATCGGTTACCGCAATTCACACGCAGATAATATACATAAGTTAGAAAACTCATTGGTACAGGGCAACCGCTTGGATTCGAACCCGGACCTCACGATCACGAGTCGACATCCTTAGCCATTAGGCCACCGACGCTCTATTCGTAAATATCGCAGGTGCTCAAGTAAAGTTTTTAGTCAAGTCAAGTCTGCAGTCAAGACTAATACTTAGCTCAAGCAGGTAAATATTTTCTTACACTATATTCTATCTCAAATGAAAGTTAAAAAATCGATTAAACTCTAATCGCAGTCAGTATCTTGCACTCAATAAGTACTAATAAACGAATCACGATTGCCTCTAAACTCAAAACCCAGCGGCCCTAGCAAGGTTACACGAGGATAAGTTAACACCGACTTGTCTCTAAATGCGTGCACACTAGTGCCGACAAAAGAGAGAGAGATGGGGTTAAGTTATCACCGTGTTAACCTTGCTAGCGCCGATGAAGCTCTTCTGGTAAATTTAAATGGTGGATATGATGTCTATAACTTTCATAACTTCTGCAATTTATATTATCTTATTCATCAATGCATATTATTTTATGAATTTTTGGTTCATTCTTTATTGCTCTATTTCCTTTAAAGCCACATTTCCCATAGACTATGGCCATAGACTTTTTTATAATGTATTCACAGAAATTCAGCGTCGTCTCTTTGTGCTTTGAGTGGACTCCATTTTTGATACAATAAATAACTGTAAACGGTTTATAATTAAAATTCAGTTGAGTGAACGTTGCTATTGTTATAAAATAAACGTTCTATTCTATTAAGTACCTATTATTCTGTCCTTAAAGTGGGTTTAGTCTGAATAGCATCAATCACAGAGTTCATATAGACGTTTAGGTTTAAAAAGTTAAGGACCCTGACGCCTAATTTTTAACGTTAACTTAACGCGTCGTTTTCGTTAATTTTCGGCCACAGGAGGGACACATTTTGGTTCTTAGTGTTGTGTTACGTAATATACAAGAATGACAAGTATTTGGGTAAAATCAGTATTTGATAGTTTGTGTTATTTATATCAAAGCATTTTTGCGTTTGAACATCCTTCACTCAGCACGTCTGAGACATAAAACATAACTAGATCCTTAGGAGTCTTCGTAGTAGATAACGGTCTACGGTAGCTCCGTCAGTCTATTTATAACCTGGGCAAAACGCCGCTCACGTTTTCTATTTCTTTTTACAACATAATAAATACTCATGAACTCATGATATTGAGTCAAGCACTAAAGTTAAAGATCCCCACTCGTAATTACTTGCCACAAAAGATAAGCGCAGTAAGCCCTTAGGCTTCAGCGATAAAGGAGCTAAATAAGTACAAATGGAAAGGCTATTTCATGCTGAACTGTTACATTATAGTGAGTAGTTTAATATACCAAGTAGTTAATTGTAACCAGTTATGTTATATCTTTAAAAAAATGTCATATAAGAAATGCTATTCTTTGTAAATATGTTTTCAGATAAATTTCAAATGTTTCGTTATAAATTATTACAAGTGAGAACGATTAATCAATGCCATTGACCATTGAACCTAGGATATTCTGCTATTAAATATATTTAGTTTTAATTTGTCATATGACATCCGTGAGGTAAGTTATTAATTAGGTAGGTATCTTATTGATTAACTCGATCTAACGCTGTCATGGAAACAGTGTGATGTAACCTCCTCAGAGTTTGTAGTTTATTTAAACCTTTTGAACGCCAGGAGTAACCGCACCGCGAGCGCTCGACGACGGCTAGACCCGACGCAAATGTATGGAAAACGGCATACCTATCGTGGCGTCAGGGGCACGGAAATCTGCTGACAGCCGACTGGGGCGTTCAAAAGGATAATAAATATATTTAGTTATTATGTTATAGTATTTATTGCCTTATGTTGTACAAAAGATCTTAAAAATATTACCATGTTTCAACACAAACCCTGTAAGGACACTGTTACGTTAAATAATGCTTTGAAATACGCACAAGGTTGACCACTGATATAGAAGTTTACTGCAGCTATTCCTGTTACGGTCTCGATTGAACCCTTATCCTAAATATAAAATATTTCACACAACCAATTTCAACCACCACCTTCTTTCATATCGTAAGAAAATAATTTAAAATACTAATAATGTCTTAAATAGTAAATAATTTATACTCACTTATTAAAAAAAATATTTAGGTGCAATAAATATATGTCACAAGTTATCCTTCCTCAAAAAAAGATAAAGATTAGTTTAACGAACGTAATTTTTTAAGAATTTCTTCTTTGCATACTTAGAAACTTTCAAATTATTTGGCTTCCCATTTTTCTCGCGATATGCTGTCAACCAATCCTGTACGAAATCCAAACTTCTCGCTTCCACCACTGGCGTAGGGGTCCTCGTTCTGGACAACAATCCTTGTATTGCTTGGAGCAGGAATGACAGGAGAGACATAGAAACCACTATGTTGAGAGGGTCGAACCCAATCGAATGGTGGTGATAGGTTGAGGTGCCATAATTTGCATTGCCGGTATGACCATGCCCACTGCCTCCATAGCCAGTGGTCGTGTAATGATTACCAAAACTTCTCGCCAGATCATTTGATGAATCTTTCGCATTAATGCTCTTTTCAAGCGTAGACTCCACTTCATTTGAATCTTTCTGTAATCCCGCGATGTTTTGCAAATCACTCCTAATTGTGTTCTGTTTTAAACTTTTTAAAGTTTTCAACATTGTTTGAGCATTTGTCTGTATCTTTTTAAAAAGCGTTTGAATTTTAGTACTCTGCTCCTTTATCATGTTAGTCACCGATTCCTTGAAGTTCTGCGCATTGGAGGCTGGACTGATTTGCTGAGTCTGTGTGTCTGCTTTTACCGTCGTGAAGAACAAAATGATGAGAAATACTATAACTGATATCAGCGACATTGCCGCAACCACTGTTTTGTTGAAAATGGTCTTCATTCAATTTAACTAGGAATTCAAGTTTGAAATGGATCAGATTCTTGAGTTTACCAGTTTATATTGTATGCAGTTTAAGGTCTACTGCGTATGTTAAATGCGTGTCAGTAGTGACACAGCGTCTTTTAGTGTCACCTTGACATTTGACCCAGCTGATCATAAGGCATTTCGCGGGGCATTGTAAGGCAGAACTTCTGTTTAATATGTTACTGCTATTAACCTTTAACAATACCTAATGAAAGTTTACTTGTTACTTTCCACCGGAAGAGAAAACTAACGGATAAGTGTGTTGAAATACGCACCTACCTTGATGATTACTACTAACTATATTGTTATAATATATCGATAGGCTTTAATAGCGTCTGAAAAAATCAGATTAACTACCAAAAAAGGAGTGGATAATATGCATAGATATTTATTGGTGTTTATTTGGTTTTCACCACTTTTGTGAACGTCTGTTTTGGGTGTTCAAAATATACCTACAAGCTAACTGACCGATTAGCTTTTGTTTCAATCTTACAAAAGCAAATAACTTTTTTTTTTGTTAGCCAAGCCAACTTCGTTTTATCACAGGTATGTATGTTCGTCCCTAACCTGAAGTTATAGTAAGAAAACTGCGATTAAATATCCCTTATTGCTCAATTTATAGTTCGAATAAGCAACAAAAAGTCTAAAAGACAAGAACTAATTCCATCACATTTAATGGCGCTAACTAGGATAACCCCTTATCTTGGACCCACGGGCCACGGACAACATATCTACAAAGACACTTTAAATAGGACCAGACTCCAGACTAATATTATCAAGTATGTTATCTGTGATGCGAGTATTTTCGTGTAGCGGGAATCAACGCTCAGTTTCAGTGTCCAACAGTCGAACCACTTAACCATTCAATCAATCAAAATAGTGATTTGATCCACAAATTTTCTGATGCTAACAGGGGTTTTGCGTATTCTAAAAGCGTGTGCGCAGTCACTCTTTAACGCCATCTACAACTCCACACTAAAACTACATCGATAACTTTGTGCCGCCCGCTGTCTCGTTTTCCCCAAACTTTTCGTAAAAGGTAGTTTCGTAACTTTGAACTTTGCCGTTGATAGAGGGCGCTCTAGCCGTAGCAACGCGTGCGCAGGTACGGTGAGTTTATTGTAGATGGCGTAAAATCAGCAATTGGAAACGTCACTAAAACCAAAATTTAGGAGTTTGTCTAAGTTTGTTAAAATTTTCACTTTATTGACTGTTTTTATCAAAAAATTCATGGAAACGCGCAAGGAAATAAATTGGGTGTAATGACATGTTTTTTTTATTTGGTATCCATACCTCTATAATACTCGACAAATTTTAAAGAAATTTTGTACGGAGACAGTTTGAGCCCTGGAAAATTTATTAACGGCATGTTCGTGCATGCCTGATTAGAGTACCTACGATGATGTATTTTTATGTACCCGTGCTGCCCGATTATCTCAAAAACTTCTGAAACGATTTCAATGGTTCTTTTGAAAATGCTATACGTATATGACTCGATTTTTGCTTATTTGAGTATTATAACCGTCGCATGACACTTAAATCCGGCGCTGAGCAATAAAATTATCGTATTTGTGAGAAAAAAATCTAAATATCAAAGTCAGTAAAATGAAAATACCGTTCAATTTTAAAGATACATTTCCGCGCACACGAAGTCGCCGTTAAAAGCTAGTGCTAAATCATTTCACTTATGTATACTGCAAGCATGTAAGGCCCGTCGTTGTCTTGAGCGACAAAACACCAACAGGACACGCAAGTGCTATGAATCCAGCCATCTGGCGCCTCATTCGGGAACGCTAAGTGATTCTGTAGCGACTCGTAAGCCAGATCTCTCATCTCGCTCTTACGCATTTCGCGTCGTGCGGAAGAGTGGAATGAGAAATCTGGCTTACGAGTCGCTACAGAATCACTTAGCGTTCCCGAATAGAGGCGCTGATTGAAGCATTCATATTGCTTCCGTGTCGTATTGTTATTTATTATTGTATTTGCAACCCGTTTGCCACGTGACAGACATAGCCTAGTGTGGGAACGCGAGATAACTGTATCATCTGTAAATTTGATTTCTTTCAATAAACAATTATTATTATTAATTTACAAGCTCCCAATGTTGTATCTGTAAGTATATATTTTTATATCTCTTGCTCAAAAACAAACTTATCATTTTAGCGACCCTTATCATAGCACTCATTACTCACAATCCTCGGTCAAACTCAAACAATATAAAAACCTGCATAATTTACTGACAAATTAAGTGGAAGGGTCGGTAGAACAAAGTGGTAAGTTGAATTTATAAATGGCGCTGGTTCCTATATTAATTCCTCGTTTGTCGGACGTGGCGTACAATGTATTTTTTCTGGAGGTAGCACCGTAGGGTTAATTGTAACGAGGCGACGATTTAACAATAAAGGCATGGAGTATCCATTATCATTATTTTATGAGAAATTAGTTCAAAGTGGTAATGAAGTATACGAAGTATTATAGCTAGAGTATTTATTTTACTTTCCAGTAGTTTATAAAGTACGGGTAAACCGGTCTTAATTTTTATTTATCGTTTAAAGCATGCTCTCACTCTATTGTTAACTATGTAGGTCCTAGAAAATGTTTGTTATTAGTAATTCACCGAGTGAAGCGAGGTCTCAGAGCCGACAACGGCGTTTGTTTCACAATAACTTGGTAATCGTTGATCCAATCTTCATACAATTTGTTAGACGAGTACCTAGTTGAGTACAATTTTTAACTTCGAATATGAGCAGAAATTGGTCGGGTGGCTGCAAGGAGGGGATCCCCCTTTAAGAGGGGGATTTTATAAAATGCATGTTAAAGATTTATCGCGAGGTCTTTGTCCTGAGCGAGCCACTAGTTTAATTGGGTATGGGACAAACTATTGCGCTTTCAATTCATTCAACAAAATATTACTCGTATTTCCGCAGATAGACGGATATTGCCTAGTTGTGTTATTTCCTAGCCTATCCATTACGAATAACTTGATTTAAAAAAAACTCATTTTATCAAGTAACCTATACTATTCCGAAAATTCTTAAAACCGTGCGACTCTATGCAGGCAGGCGTTCGCTGGCTAACAATGTGAAAAAATGCTAAGTATAAAAATACTTCATTATACTAAGTTTTATCTCCCGTGTTAATCAATGGGCGTTGGCTAGTAAAATCTGATCGTAACGTTCAACAAAGAAGTAAGTTAACGCGGAGTTATTATAAAACGATCCTTATCAACTAATAATAAAGCATCATTTCAATCGTTAGTAAATAATTAATGCTCCTTTTGCTGTAATATAACGGAGTTCTAAGCAAACTAGAGTTTTATAATACCGACAGTGGATTTATTGGAACATCCTAACGCAATTAATTTAGAATTAAGATGTCGGAATATTGAGTGCCTTCGGTGTTCCTACGGCATTTCATTTTAATTTCCGCTATGATTGTAAACAAGCATATACATAATAAAAGGGAATACATATTGTATAATATTATAATTGAGTACGATGTACGCATAGGTACATTACATTACATTGATTATTGTTCCTAATAAGTAATGGGCAATAGGCTAGTTGCCTAAAGAAATCGAATTAGTCCATCTTTTAGATTATAAAAAATCATTCAACACATATTTTTTTCGTTTCTCAATGAAACAAAAAATGACGAAGATATAGTGCGTTTTAGTTCCGCGTGACGTCACGACTTTGCACATTTTAACCATTAATTCATTAACCCCCACTCCCGAACTTTGATGCGCGTTATCTTTGTCAATTTTGATTGTTTTGATAAAGCAAAAAAATACCTATTATTATTTTACCCAGGAAACATCCCTATTTAGGACGCATGCTTGTGTAATGGTTGATAAAGATTAGGAACAAAAAGCAGTTTGGAAGCATAACTAGGTCCGAGATAATATCGCGCCGGTTCGCTTGAGCCGTATTCAATTTGCCGGCAGCGTAGTTGTTGAAAAATAATTAAAAATGCAATTAAAAACCACCATAAATCCGTCAGCCCCGCCTAACGCGTAAACAAACTCAAATTCATTTCACTATAAATAAATAAAACGTTATATTGTTTTAGTGTAAGCGTATATTGGCGCTCCTGAATTTTATGGTTCTGTTTTGACTGCGGCCTCATAACGCCATTTACATCGATTAACTCGTTAAAATATTTATGGCTTTCTTAAACTACTTGTAATTCATTGTCTTCTAAATAAATTACAAAATAGTGGATGTGGTTGAATATTAAAAGCGTGTCTCGACATCAGTGACGAAGCGTGAAATATTTCCTAAGGGAAGCCGGAAGAATTAGAACCGTACGTGCGAGTCTGACATTTAGTTAGAGTAACATGGACTTCACTGAAAGCTAGCCGTAGCTTTGTAGCTCGGTAAAGCCGTCAGGAATCGGCTTGTAGGTAGGCTGCGCCACTGCTCGACATCTAGTGGAGCTAGTCACAACTAGATTTGAACCAAAGAAGAGTGGCTCTTCGTCGTTAGTAGATACACTAAAATTGCAATTGTATCAAATTGAGAATAGGCTAGTTTCCTCTTAAATTCTAATTAGTCCGTCATTTATATTATAAAAAAATATTGAACACATATTTTTACCTTTGTCAATTAATCAAAAAATGACGAAGATATAGTGCGTTGAAGTTTCGCGTGACGTCACGACTTTGCACACTTTTTACCATTAAGTGACGTCATTAGCCCCCACTCCCGACCTTTGATGCGCAACATCTTTGTCAATTTTGATTGATTTGATAAAGCAAAAAATATGCGTTTAATATTTTTTGATAATCTAACTGACGGACTAATTAGCATTACATTTTTTTACCTAGGAAACATCCCTATTGCCTTATTTGCTACTGTCCTTTCCCAGTTAATACGGATATGAAATTTATAACACACAATTCTGTCGCTCACCCTTATAAAAGGGTGCATACGTGAGTTAAGGAATCGTATAATATATTTTTCCTTTTTATCGAGCTCGTATAAACCTAACAGGTGCATCCACAGCCGGCAGGTGTGTTTGTTTAAGATCATCTAAATTGTCCAATTAACGTCCAATGAGAGACGCTTCAAAAGTCATCGAGACCTTGGTTAGTTGTTATTGAAACTACAATTTACAAATATCTTTTATTGTTGGAAATAATGAAATTACTAGAAATGACACGACATGGAAAATGAAAAAAATACTTATACTTACTTACACTAATTAATGAATTATTGATGACATGTACGGTCGTCAGGATAACCTGATGAATCACAGCTTCAAGAGATTGCAGACTTGTGTATGTGATATTAATTTCAACTTGATACCTCTACGCGTTCCTGAGAAAAAGGTCTTGACAGACAGACAGACAGACAGACAGCCGGACCACCGAGTGATCCTATAAGGGTCCCTTTCTTCCTTTCGAGGTACGGAACCCTAAAAATGAACCCCTTTGGACTTTATCATAATAAAACTACAAGCACGTATCACTTATACCCAAATTGAAATCGGAACTGGAATTGACATTGCAAATGCAAGGTACTAAGTGTGTTCAACATCTTTTATTGACCGACTTACTTATTACAACTATTGGTGGAATAATCGAGGTATTTTCGGCAGATATTACATACAAATTTAAAAATATTGGATATAAAATATTGTCAAACTATTTTGTCAATTCACTTGGGTACTAATAAGGATTTTCAGAGACATTCTAATTACACTGCCTACCATGTTAGTCTGTAAGTTTATTATATTGTATTGAATCAGGCTTTAAGTTCTGGCTCAACTCGCATGTCGAGGCCTAACTCGTGCATATTTGAGGAGCATCAGGACTGGTTGGCGGCGGCGGTGGCGGCGGCGGCGGTGGCGGCGGCCACGCTGGCGTTGGTGATGGGCGGCTGCGGCAGCAGCAGGTCCGCCAGCCGGCCCGCCTCGCGCAGCCCCGACAGGAACGCGCCGTGCACCGTCGCGGGGTAGTTGCGCATCGTGTGCTCACCTGCCACCGACAGTTTCATAACTATGTGATCAAAATTACGACCTAAATCATAGATCTTTATTGCGCATTTGTCACCGAACCCTTTCTTTTCAAAAACGACCTCTGCAATCGATATATATAAATAAAAAAATATTTTTAAAAACAAGCTTTTATTTAAATGCTCTAAAATTAAGAAAATAAATTTTAAATTAAATCAAACCCGTCAATTTATTACATTATACAATTTATATGTAATAAAAGCTTGTCGCGAGATTTACCTGTGTAAATTTATTTTATGAAATCCATAGCGTTTTTCTTACAAATCTTGTGTCAAGATCAAGTTCCATAATGTATTTTTGTTAATTTACACAGGTAAATCTCGCGACAAGCTTTTATTACATATAAATTGTATAATGTAATAAATTAACGGGTTTGATTTAATTTCAAATTTATTTTCTTAATTTTAGAGCATTTAAATAAAAGCTTGTTTTTAAAAATATTTTTTTACTATTTTTTTTTTTAGTTTTAGTTTTCGCTGGACATGTTTCTAAGAATGTTCATGTCATGCGTCATTGTTGTATGGTCGTTTGCCTGTTAGTTTAGTACAGTCTAGTTCTTCAATTAGGAGACCTTCTAGCGATTTCACTCTTCTTAAGGCCATACGTATGCTTGGTCAGCAGCGAAGAGCTTTGAGCCTAAATAGACAACGGCATGGTTGATTAAATGCATATACATCATTTCGTGTCTGTGCTGTTAACCGTTAAGGAGTGCCCTCGTTAGGAGCTAACTTCCAGTGCAGTAGCCATGTCATGGTAAAATTTATAACCGGCTATCATAATAAAATGCGTACACAAAATTTCGTGACTGTGCGTTGACCGTTGAAGAGTTCCCTAGTTAGGAGCCAACCCTGAGTGCAGCAATAATTCCATGGTAAAACTTAAAACCGGCTATCATAATAAAATGCGTACACAAAATTTCGTGGTCCTAGAGGTTTAAAATTTGGAGGAGACATTCCTAGAATACCCTAGAGGTGCACTACGGAGGGATTTTTTGAAATTCAATCCCTAAGGGGGTAAAAAGGGGTGATAAAGTTTGTACGGAAAATACCGCGGGAGGAGCTGTGCGGATCCACTAGTACCTATTAATTTGAACGCAGCAGCTTAGCGAGTGCTAGGTCGAAGTAGGCAGAATTAGATCAAAATATAATCAACCATTTTGCACATTATGAAACTATACCAAAATAATAGGGAGATAAACTCGGTGATTCCTTACAGCATCCAGAACAAACTTACCAGCGAAGAACAGCCTATTCTCTGCCGCAGAAGCTCCAGGCACTGGCGCTGCAAGTAAATCGTAATCCGTTCCTGATGAACCGACAGCAACAAAACTGTACGACCCACGCGCATATGGGTCAGCCCGCCATCTGAAACAAACAGTTGACTTTCAACCATCATCATCAAACTATAAACGTCCCACTGCTGGGCACAAACTTCCGCTCATAGTGAGGACTTCGCAGTAATCCCCACGCGGGCACCGTACAGATTGGGGACTTTACACACAACATTGCCCATATGTGCAGGTTTCTAGTGGCGAAGCGTCAAATATTTCGTAAGGGAAGCCGGAAGAATTCGAACCGTACGTGCGAGTCTCACATTTAGTTAGAGTAACATGGACTCCAATGACAGCTAGCTGTAGCTTTCTAGCTTGGTAAAGCCGTCAGGAATCGGCTTGTAGGCAGGCTTCGCTACTGCAGGTTTCCTAACGATGTTTTCCTTCACTGAAATGCTCATGGTAAATATCAAACACATTTCCGCACGTTCGATCCGAAACCTTCAGAGGTGCGAGCTAGATTTGAAGCCGCACGTCAGACTACTAGGCTAGCATGGCTATTTCAATCAAGTCAGTCTAAAAGGCAGACAAAGCCTTTTGAGCTTTAATTAAGGTTGATTAGCTGAAGCTTTACTGATACTGGATAACGACTTTTAATTGTCAAAGGTAAGTTAATAGCTGATTTTGTAACATAAAAATGTGTTCGCAAACACAAACATGGACAATTGTGTTAAGGAAATAAGCATTTTAATTACATGAAACTTAGATTCGAACATGCTGAAACATTTTCTAATTATAAAATAAACTAAACTTTGCCCGTGCGAGTGATCTTTGTAAAATCTGTTTATCGCCGTATGGTATCCTCGGGGTCTGTGCACTTTTCCGGTATGCAAATTATCCCAAAAAAGGTTCCTACCAATTATGATAAAAATCTGTTCATCAGGTGAGCCGTAAAAACAACAGATGCACCGAGTTACTTCCGCATTTATAATGTAAATTAATAAAATAAAATTGAAGAAATAATTAATTAAAACAAACAATTCGGTTTAAATAAAGCTGGTGTGAAAAATCTTCCGTCTCCTTTTTTAGAACCGGCAATTCATACTAAATCTTAATAATAATCTGTTTAACCTGGTCACCACGCATTCTTTGGGTTGCGGTACGGCTGCGTGGCCGAAGATACTCTTGAGCACGGCGATGCACCGGCCAACGATGACGTCATCGGTGACATTCTCCATCACCGCAGCCGCTTCTCCAGCCACCAGAGCGAGCAACACTGGCGCGCTGTATAGGTTCCAGAACAGAAACAGTTCACCTACGAACAATGGTTACGGTTACAATTTGCTGCCTAAAGGGGATGTCTCTTACATAGTGGGCTCACATTATAGTAGGAGACACATTGTAGGGCTCACACTATAAGAGAAGTTACCCAACCATCATTCATTTGTGAATCATAAAGACGCAGCGAATGTAAAGGGGGTCTTACTACTTTTCATAATTATATTTTAAGGACTAAGGATAAAACGTATACACTTTAATTTGGATGAATGCACCGTGCTTCATATGGAACAGCAAACAGAGTTACACATATTGCATACGCTTTCAAACATCACAGAGTGTCATGTCATGTCACATTACAACAGTAGTCAGTGCACCCTCCCTCAGTTAACTCTTTTAAAATAGACTTTATAAAAAGTTTTAATAAAAAAACACAAGTGGACACTGCTAATGCACGTATCAGCTATAAGCTACCTGCGGCCCTAACATGCATGGCACAAAGATAAATTAGAACCGCTTATCTCTAAGTGCGTCTCTCTCACACTAGTGCCGACGAAAGAGATAGTCATATAGATAAACGGTTCTAATTTATCTTTGTGGCATGCATGTTAGGGTCGCTGTGAATAAAACCCATAATAGTTCAGTGCAATAATAATATGATTCACTTTTACAAATTTAATACTTTTTACTTATAGGCCCATACTTTCATACTATACGCACTTTCTGCAGATTATTTTTTAAACTAAATTAATTATCAGACGACCTTTCATTTAATTTGCTTTAGCATTTATATGGTTTTAGAAATGAATTGTAAATAAACGTGTTAAACAGCAGTTGTTCAATTGTTGCTGACGTCGGTAAGGAAACGCTACGTTGGGCGCCATTTTCTCACATAATTCTCAACGCGACACGCGAGCGATAACACTACATCAGATATCGTACCTTAAACACGACCAAGCCCGAAAACCTCAAATTGGCTTCTTTAAAAAAACCCCGTATACATTGTTCGGGCATTCCCAGCGTAGGGGGCTTAATGAAGTTAGCAGAGCACACAACAAAAGACGGTAAGGAGGTGAACTAAAGCAGAACGTAAAAAAAGCTTGTCTTGACTCTTGCGGTGAGTTATCGCTAGCGGGCCCCTCGGGTGCTGCAGGTAGCGTTAATTATTCAGCTTTTAATTCCTTATCACGGCCACTTCGGTTCCTAAGTTTTACACTATTTACAATAGGAAATGATTTACGAGACGCGTCCTTGGAGTGTGTAAGTAGGTTGGATAATTTGCGGGTATTACCCGGGCGTTTCATTAATATTGATGATTCAGTAGTGTTTGTAGCACGAGTATGCACTGGATATGAACTGCGCTCCCGCAGTCTAATGGAACACGATGTTATAATGTTTTATATACCAATAAATTTGCATTGAGTGCACTGCAATAAATAATGAACCCTAGTTGTTTACATACATACATACATAGCATCACGCCCAAAATCCCTAATGGGGTGGGCAGAGCCACAAGACTACTTGTGGCCACGTTCGATTAATTAGTCCTAAGATGGTATGATGAACCGTATGGTGACAGGTGATCAGCCCATCGCCCATACAGATAGTCTACCATGTTGGAGAGGACCCGTCCCTTAGTCGACTTTTACGACATGCCAGGATGATAAGCATCTGCACGCATTCTATGCTATTTCTTCGACTATAATTTTGACTACAAGGCGGTTTTGAATGCTCTTGCTTGAGTAAAGTTTTTCACGTTATCGTTTACTATTAAAAATGGAATTGGCTAATGTTGCTTTTTAGATTATATTGCTGTCGCATGTACATAAAGCATGGCAGTGTAAGTATGTTGAGCCTAATAAAATGCGTTCTGCTGGTTTTTGTTGGTGGAATTCCACGAGCGAAGACTATTACATATCTGCATAAAAAATATTTCTTGATATGTACCTACTAACTGTTGAGCTAACTAAAGTGTAAGGAAATAGCGTTTAAAATAGCTACAATACCTCTGCTTGCAGTTGTAGTACCAACGTGCCCAAACAGATTGGCACTGGGATCCCAGAATGTCTTTTCAAAGCATAGAACGACCTTATTCAGGTTTCCATAACCCAGTCGCTTGATAGCTGCCACCTAAAAACAAAAATAAATTATTCGACATTATTCGCATGAAATTAATAAAACGAAGTGAAATCAGAAACTATGTTTCAAACCTTCCAATCTGGCAAAGGCGGGTCAAAATTAACAAAATTCTGTTGATTCTGTCCAGTGTTCGCTACAGCCACTTTCAAAACGCCGAGAGGTAACGTGCAGAGGACCACATCGCCTGAAAACAAAGGAGTTAATTCAAATCAGCACAGTTGTCTATT
Source organism: Tortricodes alternella (assembly GCA_947859335.1). Lineage (NCBI taxonomy): Eukaryota > Metazoa > Arthropoda > Insecta > Lepidoptera > Tortricidae > Tortricodes > Tortricodes alternella. The sequence continues at coordinate 6,524,827 of OX401981.1, forward strand.
TCAAGACATGATTTTAAAAATACGAAAAACAAATACATCGGCAATACGCCTGTCCAGTTACAATAAAATACTAGAGCAAAATAGGTTGCTCTACAGTACTTATCTACGAAAATAATGTAATATATAGCTTAGCTGACTTCAATTTATCGTTTAAACAAGCTTGAAGTTAAATATTTCCAAGGCCAACTTAAAGGAAGCTCAAGCAACATACAGTGAAAACTCTTTATAACGTCTTCGATATAACGTAAACCTTCCGTCGATAAAACTTCCTATAACGTAGAAATTTGTTCAATTTGGTTGGTTAACTTAACGTTATTCCCACGGAACAATATTGGAACTACATAATTAATGGTGCAAATCATGATGCTTCTTAAAGCAGAATGTACGGACTAACCATTTAAAATTCTTCAGTTTACTTACTCACTACATTCAGATATCTATCTGGATAAGAATCTAAAATTATTATTATTACTTTGAATAATTTGACCTGGCATGCAAAATATTACTTTTTACCAATAAAGATGTACTTATACTAACCACGGACGGCCTAGTGTTTTTGTTAACTCTAGGTAAATTTCGTCAACTCTATATTACGATTTAACGAAACCGAGGAGAGCGTTGAATAAACAGCGCGTAGCAAAGCAATCAGTTTGAAAGCCGTAGTAGCTTGACCTGCACAAAGCGGAAGCTCACAATTCTCTACACACTAAATTAAGAGCTCTTTGTCCGTGAATAAATGACATAAGACCAAAGTAGAGTCTAACGGAGTTTAATATAATAAGGACCTAAAGTTTAGTTAAAGTTGCTTATACGTATAAACATAAAAACAGCCGTATTAAAGCAGTTTGAAAACACCTAAGGAAGAGACTATGGGTACAAGTTCCGGTATTGTTAGTCACAGTAAATGCCACGTATTCTGGGATATTTTGATAATCCTGACTTTACCGTTACCCGAAATCGCTTAATTACATTGAACCACACATACACTAGGCAAAAATAGAGGCGAGCGCCGCCTCCTAAACGTGTAACTGGCTCTCACAATAGACTCCGCCCGTATGCAAATGCGGCGGAAGAGCCTCCGGCCGGGAGTGGGGTCGATCAGGCCGCCGGGTCAACACAGGGCCAACCGTATTTTTGCGCGTCGTCAAAGTAAAATTAACGCGTTAGAATTGCAAATCATTCCTCCACAAAGAAATGACAAGGAGCCAAAGGCGCTGTGGATTTTTCTCATAACGCCCATTATCGTGACAACGTGCTCTCGCTTTGTTTTTCTGTTCAATATTGAAGGTACTCAGTTTTTTGTTTTAACACTCTGCGCTCGCTGTCGAAACGCGAGTGTAAACAGAATAATATATGGTATACGACGCGAGGTAAAGTCGATATCGAATTGCTTTTCATTAACTGTTAAATTTCGGTAAATAAATTTGCTACATTATACAATTTTCTTTTTGAATGCGTCAGAAACTCATTGGAGTGAAATTAAATATCGTATTACGAGTAGTGTTTTTGGCGAATCTCGGTTTTATGACATTGAAACTTCATAAGCTGAGTTTTAATAGCTTACACTTACAGGTCTTTGGCAGCTATTGCAATGAACGTGATAGAGTCTGAATGGATTTTCCATTTAGAAGTTTTTAACGAGTTTGTTAACTAGTTAATACCTTTGAAGACTTGCGGTTGACTCTGGTTGCGAGGGTTCGCCTTGACGGTGACCCCGGGGCCGCCGTACTGGATGTCGGTGACGGCCGTGCCGAGCCTGATATCCAACCCCTCGGACAAAGCCACCGGCACACACGAGTATCCGTTACGCACTGAAACAAAACAACACCTTAAGTTACTGAACATGTAAAAAAGAGGAAAATAATAGATTAGATGAGATTAGATGTTATATTTCATAAAAAATTACAATATAATAAAACTGATACACATGTCAATTTACAAGCATTGATTAATGATCGCCAGTAAAATTAAATTTCATAAAAACAATATGATATAATTTCAATAAACAAAAATGATAAACCTAATGAAATTAAAAGTTAATTAGCAAATTACAATTTCAAGTCAATTAATTCCTTAACCAAGGTCCTGAATATTAGGTAAATACGTTCAACTCTTACATTATCCAATAGTTAAAAGTGCAAGTAAAACAGTAGTCTCTAAGGACTACACTGTTCATTGCACTATCCTTAAAATGTATGTAGTTATCGATAAGAGTGCATACAGTCTGGCGACCGCAACGATGTTTTCAATTAGGTTGATAGCGGTACGGCGATGGCGTACTTCTATTGTGCTTTAATAACTTAAAGTGGACTTCTTACTTCAATTAAATAAGAACCAAATAGAGGCAAGAAAAAAGCCAGGGTATTTTTAAAGTTTTTAATGGAAAAGGTTAAAAGTTTTTTAAAAGCTAAGTTTTATTGGCATCTTTTTATAGGACTTGCATTATTATCATTAGATCGGTATGGAATTAACCGTTAGCGTTACCTTTTTGAGTCGGTAATATTTATTTCAAGCTTTAACGAAGGCCATTCGATTGCAAATACAACAAAAGAAACCTTTGGACGTCTATAGCACTCTAAATTAGATCTGTCGACTCAATCTCGACAGACGAGTCACCAATTCGGTCAGATTACGAGTCTTCCGACATTACGTAACAGTAACAAAGTAACGCTGTAATGTTGCGTTACTGTCACGGCCGTAACGAAGTCAGACCCTCTTAAATTAACAATATCTACGGCTAATTCCGTTATATTGTTACAATAGGTTGCTTAGTTAGTCCCCGAGCTCCGGTAGGGTGTTTTATCGCGGCTCGGTTTCGGGCTGTTTGCGCGTGCAGCCAGTTCAGGCGACAAGGCGAGTTAGTGCCATTAAATGGTACATTGTTGCGAGTGCATCCCACAGAAAGGAGACAATACGAATCAGCTCCCGTGTTGCGGCGCTTTTGAGCACTACCTACATTTTTAACGGCGACCGACGTCTGAATGCTCTTCACCGAATACAACAAAACAGTGCTTAATGAAAAACTATTTTAAAATAAGAAGTAATTTAAAATTGAACTATTTCTTTGGATTATCTTGCGTAGGTATTATAATTTGAAAATATATCTCAACCTTTGAAGGTTATTTCAGGACTTATGGTCAAGGGTAGACTTTTAATGTATAACAATCGTGCTAACTATGCCAACTTAAACTAAAAAGAAGAAAATAATTATTTGATTTACATGCAAACTGTATAAGAATCTGCTTCTAAACCAGGAAGTATAATTTATGTCATTGGAGATGGCATAAATTGTCCGAGTATTTGCGATTTACTGAGGAAGGGTCAGATCCAAAGTATCAGTAGTCGACAAGTGTGCCTGAAAAGCTGGATGCATGTGGACGAATCGAAGGAAGTATGCCAAGATAGACGTAAGCGCATTCTACATTCTACCCCAAATGGAGTTTGTTTATAGTCCGTTTGCCGCTCAATAGATTAATAAGCCTTTCGTGCAAGAAGTTAAAATAAAAGCAGGTTTAAAACGAAATCGGACTGATTATTTTATAGCTATTGTTCTTTAAATGGAAATGATATAAAATTCACCATTCTGTATTTTTTTCACTGATGCCCTATGACATCCGTTACAATATAAAGATTCAAACAACACCTACTTTATTGAAATCCACCCAGTCAAACGGTTTCTAGGTTCTATCTTAATATTTTTCTTTGTATCATTGGAACTGTAATGTTTTGGTTGAAAAAACTTACTGCTAAGTTTCTTGCGGCGATTTTTCTCAAATGTCACTTTTCGAAGCTAGTAAAATAGTAACATAAATATTTTGAATTTTTCAGTTTTAAATTTTTAACATTATCTTCCTTTTCTTGTCCTTTTTTCAGCAGTCGGATAAACATAAGAGGATTTTATAAAGTAAGTTTAAGTATCCGGTTAACAACCCCATTACTAAATATCCCGTACGAGTACATTGTTGTAAACAAATGCCAGGCAATGAAGCGGACGGGAAATTAGTGTTTGTAGCCAATAGAAATTAAGCTCGTATTCAGGGTCGTTTGGTTGCATTCGATCCGATCCGTCAGGCTAATGAAAGCATTACTCTGATCGGGCTATTGCAACCAGGGACATATTGTAGCTTTTACTATGAGTGAGATGATAACATTGATTTAAAGGCAGGTGGCTTTATTTTGTAGTCTCGTAAATTCAGCGCCAAAAATATCTACAAATTGCTGTGTAACTATCTTGACAACTTGACACATTATGTAAATATAATACGTTCATGTCATCCTGGAGCGACTTGGTACTTAAATGACCCGACTGACTCGACGGCACAGTGGCAGTGCAACTGTATTTGTTGAATCCAAATACATTGATGTATCAATATTTTTTCTTCCTACTACGCTTTAATTTCATCATTATGACCTTAAATACCCAGCACAAAGCAGCCCTTATTTGCTCTAGACCAAATAAAGTTGCATACAAAGTTCATTATTGCACTGTTTTGTATTTTTAGGGTTCCGTACCTCACAAGGAAAAAAATAAACCCCTATAGGATCACTCGTGTGTCTGTCTGTCTGTCTGTCTGTCCGTCTGTCATAGCCAATTTGCTCCGAAACTACTGGACCGATTGAGTTGAAATTTGGTACACATATGTAAGTCGCTGACCGCAACACGGACGCGTGACGTAAATATATGAATTTTAAACATGGGGGCCACTTTTGGGGGGTAAATTAGAAAATTTAAAAAAAAAGTTGTGGAACCTATATCGTGTGACATATCAAATGAAAGGGCTTTTTGTGAGGATTTTAATTTTTTTTTTTTGAAATAAACAGTTTGGAAGTTATTTAGGAAAATAAGTGAAAAATGACCATTCCCCCTCCCCCTTATTTCCGAAACTACTGGGCCTACAATTTTGAAAAAAATACAGAGAATAGTTCTTTAGCTATAGATTACAGGAAAACCTATAAGAAGTCTATGGTATTTAAAATAACATAGGAAATTTCAGATAATCATGTATGGAACGGAAACCTTTCCACTCGAGTTCAACTCGCACTTTTCCGTTTATTTTTATAAAATACGTCAAAAGTCTATACATATCCAAAGACATATTTAGAGCTGTTTTTTCCGAACAGTTTAATCTCCAGTTGAGTTAGCAAGAAAACTAACCTCAAAGGTTGCAACTTTCTCGAGGATTATGAATGACCAAGTACATAAAACCTGTTTCAGTTAAACATTATCATATGATAACATATACTCACTAGCATTCAATTAAAATTTGGCACGGTATTTTTCCACATTTGTTTGTACAGGTATAATGTCAGAAGCCGATACACTTTTGGGTTGGCAACATTGTAAAATTGAAGAGGGTTGCATTATATTATGCCGACTACATAATGACATGTTGGGCCATCGTCGGACAAGTCACAGGACGCATTGATTCCCAAGAATGAGACACATAATATATCTTTGATCGTTCTGGTCCTCTATTCGGGAACGTCCAAGCAATATTGTTGCGGCTCGCGAGCGAGACTCGCATCCCGCTCTTACGCATTACGCATTGTGCGGAAGAGTGGGATGAGAATCTCGCTCATCCCACAGGCTCTGACGTATAATTACGTCCTTGGCGTTGGCCAACGTTTAGGTTACAAGCGGACCAATCTTATTATTGCATTGATAAATAAACCTATGTAATTCGGGCTCCGGGGGATGTTGGTCCAGGTGTCAAAACGTCCAAGGGTATAATATCCAGTTGCCAAAATGTCTATTGGTCAAAACATCGAAATGCCGAAACGGTCGATTGCCAAAATATCTAACTGCCAAAAAGTCCAGTGAGCAGAACCTGCAGTTGTCAAAATGTCCAATTGCCGAAACGTCTAATCTCCAAAAAGTCTAATAATCAGAATGTCCGGTTACCAAAAAGCACAATGGCCAAAACCCCCAGTTGTCAAAATGTCCAGATGTCAAAACGTTCGAGTACTAATTTCAAATATGCACTGACTTACCGGAACCTTACTGAGAAAGAGAAAAAGTAATGGTGCCTTATTTATCAGCGGTTTATAGCTTATGGACCTTATGATTTCTGGAAGATTTTAACACGTACTAACTGTTTAATGTCCGTAATGGTATCTGGACACTACGACTCATTGGAAATTTTAACACTCAATTGGCCAGTGGCTCTTATGGCATCTTGACATTATGACCTCCCGGACAATTTAACTCTTGGACAAATTGACCATTGGTTCTTATGGCATCTTTACATTATGACCTCCCGGACAAGTTAACACTTGGGCTAAATTGATCAGTGGTTTTTATGGCATCTGGACATTTAGACCCCTTAGACATTTTGCCACTTGGACCAAATTGACCGGTGGTTTTTATGGCATTTGGACATTTAGACCCCCCTGGATATTTTGACACTTGGGCCAACATCCCCCGGAGCCGTAATTCGCATTTACAATAGCTTAAAAAAAAATAAACAAGAAGCTTTTGTCACTTACGGACTAGAAAGTACAAAAGACCCCCAAAAACCAAATGAGCCCAAACTCGAGGGGATTACTGAAAATGAAAATGAAAATGAAAATGAAAATGAAAATGAAAATGAAAATGAAAATGAAAATGAAAATGAAAATGAAAATGAAAATATTTATTTTGCAAGTAGGCCTCACGGGCTCTTTTACATGTCTGAATCTACCAGCGCTTCGAAAGGTGACATTTGCTGAGAAGAAACGCCGCAAGAAACTCAGCAGTAAGTCTTTTTTTCCACTTTAAAATTACATATAACTAAAACTAACATAAAAAGTGCAACAAATAAACCTAATGGGCACAAATTAATTATCTTATACAACTAATAAGGGAGATGTATAGTCTCCGCGTCTGAACAAGTAAATTTAAGTGCCTTAGAGATGTATAAAGTCTCTAAGGGTCATAATAATAAGAATAATATTAAAACAGAGAAAACATCTAAATTGATTAATCTAGGTTACATGGAGATGTAGACAGTCTCCATGGTCAAGTATAAAGATGGAGATGTAAGGTCTCCAAATATCAAAAACAATCTGAAATATAACATTTCATGTCCTAATAATACAAATATTATTGGCTATTAAGCCAAAATATACTCGTAGCCATTGAAGAGTTGCACGAGAGGCGGATACCTCCTGACTCCATTGTCTGATCAGCTCGACAGTACTGGCATCCAGCGAGGTCCCGCAATCTCCAACAAGTCGTCAGTCCACCGTGTGGGTGGTTTATCCCCGCTGTGCCTTCCAGTACGTAGTCGCCACTTAAGAACTCTTTGGCCCCAGAGTGTAGAGTGTGAAGGGACAAAGAAACGGGAAGGTATACCACGCCCGTTTCTCCAGCCCTCGATTCCTTGGGCTACTTCAGGTTTATTTTATTACACTAGAAAATAAAAATAATTGCTAACTAAAACTGAAACATTTAAATCGCTATTGTTATTAAAAGATTCCTGCACACAATTTGCACCTCATGATTTGCATAAGCCTATGTGTTGCGCATTCTGAATAAAGTTAAACTTAGGTCATTACTTTTGTAGATAAGCCTGTTTATGCCAAGGCTGTGTGCTCGAATTAACGACCGTCGAATTTAATTCAGGAATCGGCCATTAACACAACACGGGGGGAAAATATTCGGCAATTCGTTCCCCAAAGAACATTAACTTAAGCGCAATTTAAATAATTTTACGTGGCGGTGAGCACAAACAGCTGTAATTAAAGGTATATTTTGCGAATGTACTAATAATAAATTGCCAAGGGGGCAACGCTTAGTGGACAAGATTAATGTAGCGAAAAACTTTGGAGCGATAGGTGTTGCATTCATAAAGAGTTCTCGTCTCCAGTAGGTACTCATCTACCATTACGTAATCGTTTTGCCGACTGCTTACAATTGTAATCACAACAATCGACGCTAAATCCGATTTTAGTAATATAGATTTTTAGAAATGTATGTAATAAATAAATAAATAAATCAGGGGACAATCTTCACTCAAATCGATCTAGTCCCAAAGTAAGCCCTAAAGGCTTGTGTTAAGGGTACTAGACGACGATATACATACTTATATAGAGAAATAAATACTTAAATACATAGGAAACATCCAAGACTCAGGAACAAACATTCGTGCTCATTACACAAATATTTGCCCTTACCGGGGATCGAACCCGGGACGCTAGCTTCGGAGGCAGGGTCACTCCCAACTAGGCTATCCGCGTCGTCGAAATAATAATAATAATGTATCGAAAGTAAATGAGGATAATGTTATATAATTTAAAATGGATGCGCACTGAAACAATATATATACCTACGCAGGCGTGCCTTTCCGATGAGGAATTAACTTTTGAATTAACGATTGAATTGTCAATCATAACAAATGAATTCGCACGTTTATTCGATTGCTAATTACTCATACAGCGAGTGGAAAACTATGGAGTGCCTATTAGTAATTTAATCATTCATCTCCCAAACGAGAGCTTTGTACGAAACGCTCATACTAAAATTCATATTATTCGAATCGGAATCAACTTGTAAAGAACTTTCAAGTAAATCTGGATTATGCTAAACAAATATTTCATTTATTGTATAATTTAACCATTATTGCGAGTTTATGAGTTTGATCATGACTAAGTTGGACGATTTGTCACTTAATAACAGGCGATCTGTTTTACGACTGCTCGGTGCCATGATATATTCCGCTTTAACAAAAACGAATTAGGCCTAAAATTTTATAGTTCGATTTTATGATCAAGTTTATCAAACAAGGTAACGTTATATACGATTAAATGTGCATTTTATTAAATATACCTCTTCACAAATTGAAGAGGTATATATATAGAGGTATGTATATATATATACGATTAAATGTGCATTTTATTAAATATACCTCTTCACAAATTGAAGAGGTATATATATAGAGGTATGTATATATATATACGATTAAATGTGCATTTTATTAAATATACCTCTTCAATTTGTGAAGAGGTATATTTAATAAAATGCACATTTAATCGTATATAACGTTACCTTGTTTGATAAACTTGATCATATCCGAATGTAATCTTATAAAAAACGTGGACATCTCAACTATAGGATTAAATACGATATTGTACATTCATATTCTAAACATGAGACATTTAAGTATGAATCGATAATCAATAAAGATTAAGACTAACTGACTCAACGTCATCCTTAGTCAAGGACATAGTTATCTTTGAGACATTTACAAACTTAAAGTTGTGCCTTCATTCAACTTACATCAATTAGCATTCATTTCGATTCAATCAATCAAAAATGAGAACCCACGCGGTTTTTTGAGAAGCTAAAGATGATTTTATTAGGCTGTCAATTAATATCTTGATACGCTTCATTATAATATGTAATGTGTTAATTAACGTTTTATAATGCTCACAGAACCAAGTGCCATGTCACACTGTCATTTTACGTTGAGTTAGGCTCGTGCTAAAGATTAGGGTGGGACCCAGACTACAAAAAGGACTTAAAAAAATAAGTTGTGTAAAGCAATCGTTTTCTTTTTAAGGATCTAATCAAATTATTACTGCTTTTTTTATCCGTAGGCCTTGAGATCACAACAGTTTCGCATTGGTAATTAGACACGCCGTCGGCATGCACTTTTAACATCCAATTACATTAGATTAGATTTAGATTTATTTATTTATCAATATATATAGATATACGGATTTAAAGAGATCGTCAGTAATTAAATAAGGAAAAGAGAAAATTATAATCCAAATTAAATTAACTAAAAATCGCAACGCACACAGAACGCGTGCGCGGGTCGGGCGCGGGTGTTTCCGTTGAATTTACGCTGAACCCGCGCCCGTCCTGCGCACGCGTTCTGTGTGTCGTCGTCCATATAAAATCAACAGAATACAACGGCGCCCGCGCCGCACTCGTGTTCCGTGTGCATTGCGCTTAAACCTCAGAATCACAAATGTAAGGAATACATATTCAATCGTGTCTCGGTAAAGGATCGTTATTACAAAAAAATATGAGAATAAACCAATGTTAAATAATTAAATCTACAGTCTAAGTTCCGTGTACTCGTTAACCGAGCGCAGTGGGTTTCCAATGAAAGCTTCTTAAGTTGGGGCCGAAACGTTTCGTCGGCTGATTCTTGAAATAATATAATAATAATTATAACAAAATCATTTCAGGGTAATAAGCTCCCGAGGCGATGCCAGAAGGAGGGTTTCGTGCGTTGTGCCGCCTATCCTGCGTTGATATGTGACAAAACAAGATTTAGGATGCAATATGCGCTACGTAGGTACGAGTACCTATGTTAAAACAGTAATTAGTCCCCGTTATATTCACTTTAGGCTAATCGAGTTGTTTGACGAGGGTGAGCAGGTCGCGTGGCTCGAGCACGGGAAGGGCACTACATCTTGCCCATTATTCGGACAGACGCGCTCCGACGCCTTTTAGCACTTTGACGTGGAAAGGCCCCATTAGCATTGAGCGGCGTGTTGATCTCGCTTGTTAATTACTGCCCTCCACCTTAACTAGCGGCTCGTCTACGGTCGCACTTTGACAAACTGTAACACGGAGATAATTAGCTCTTTCGTTTTTTAGTCCTATTACAAATATTTTTTATTAACTTTTAAACTGTAACCAAAAATAAACGACGACTAATATTATATTCAGTCTGATAACGTGAAATCCATGTGCATGCCGTGCATGTAATACATACAGTAAGTATCTCCTTAATGCAAAATGAACATCGGAATGCATCTCAAATAAAACAAGCAATACAAACAGATATGTTGGATTTAATCAGCATCAACAAAGAATCCGCGGCGAAAGATATTCAAATGAAGAACGAGCTCGATCCGCGACAGGGATGAGGCTCGGAATCAAGGCAGCGGAATCGCTGAATAAAACTGTTGATTACGTACCGCGCAACGTTACGCTCCGTCGATTGGAATTTTATTTACTTGCTCGTTCGTAAAACAAATATGATGGCTTTTAATTTATGAGTATAAATACGCCCTCTGATGTCACAGAATGAAACTCCCAGATCGGACGGATGACTGTGGGTTTTTTTCCATTTTGTTTTTAGCTTATTTGTACTGCGGCGACGGTGATCGTGGTGATAGAGGAATAGTAGAGTATCTTCTTTGACATCAAGTGTAGACCGAGATTTTCTACGATTGTTCGCAATTTTGAGATAAACTATATCATTCATTAATGAGAAAAAAAATATTTTATTACTTATTTAAATTCAACTTGCTTAGTTTTTAAAACTATACCCGTTTCAAGTAAACATCCTCACTAATATTATAAATGTGAAAGTGTATTTGTCGGTTGGTTAGTTTGCCTTTCTTTCACGCAGCAATAGAGCAACAGAACAACGGATCGTCTTGATTTTTTACCAAAAGTTTGTGAGCCGGAGAATGACATAGGCTACTTTTATCCTAGGAAATGCACAGCACCCGAGGGAAAGCGATAAACGAATTTCACGCGGACGAAGTCGCAGGCAAAAGAAAGTATTATAATAACTATTATCCTCAAGATTAATTAATCTCTCAAGTCATCCGATACCTACTCAAACTTTTTTACATTGGAGAAGCAAGTGGCGAGTTATTTTGCAAAACGTCCGCGGCCTCCGCAGCTTACGGCTCATTGCCTAAGCTAGTCGAAACCCAACCCACTTCTACGCGAGCAGAGCGCCGTACTGTAATCGCTACGATGCAATAAAAATACTGAGGATTTCGAAATGATGGCCGCAGAATGATTCTTGATTATGCATTAAAGTAAACACTCAAAGAGGATTTCGGTCAGATAATAATAATAAATAAATCGCAGGACAATCTTTACACAAATCGATCTAGTCCCAATGTAAGCTCTGAAGGCTTGTGTTATGGGTACTAGACGACGATATACATACTTATATAGAAAAATAAATACTTAAATACATAGGACACATCCAAGACTCAGCAACAAATATTCGTGCTCGTCACACAAGTATTTGCCCTTACCGGGGATCGAACCCGGGACGCTAGCTTCGGAGGCAGTGTCACTACCAACTAGGCTATCCGCGTCAGATACACTTTTAAATAGTTTAATTTTTGAACCAAACCGTCACAAGGCGAAAAAGGTCAGAAATATCGTTTCTTGTGCAACTAAGATAATTTAAAATAAGTTAATTTCATTTGATAACGGGTATCTTTATTTGCCAGCCTAATTGCATTTTGTACATTTCACATTACTGATTATTTTCCAAGGATCTACTCGTATTGTAGCACAGGTTTTCATAAGGTAACAAAGAAAGCCGTCGTCTTTTAGGTAATTTGTTCGCGGTCACCATAAGTGGCCGTTTAAAAGTAGATCACTCATGCGCGGCCGGCCACTACACTTCGTCGATTTTATCCATCCTGACACTTAAGATATCTGAATAAACGTATCGCAGACACATATCTCGCTGCCATTTTATCGTATAATGGTGCACAGCGCATGAACTTAATTGGCTAGCTTAACAAGAAAAACTTACTCGAGTAGCATTCCGTTGACACGGACATTAAATCTAAAGTTTTTAAAGCTAATAAAGAGTGAGCGTAAGGAAACAACTAATTAAATTCATAGTTAAGCATCCATGAAGGTAAACACTTGTAGTTAACTGGCATACCTATCAGAAGCAGAATCTCATCGCTACACGAATTAACGCTGCATCGTCGACATTGCTTACTTAATCAGTTCATACTCCACTTGATGTTCAACTAATTATATTATATCGGGCATGATAGAGATGAAGCTCAAAATGTTATAAATAAACTCGCATAGCCGAAAACTTCATAAAATTGAAGTAGCCATTGTAATCTTTTTTACCACCATCTTATTTAATTGGCAATAAAATAGCAACACTTTTATGCCAATTTTCCGCGCCAAATCAAGCATAAACAGAATACATTCTGATTTCTACAAAACCGTATTGAATATTGCTACTATCGACATTTTATTGTGTGTCACCTGTATGGGCGATACAAGGGTTCGACCGGTTTGAAGATGCCGAAATCAGATGGGCGCATCGCGGACGTCTCCATCGTATGCGCAGCCGCCGACGTCACGGACAAAAAAAATGGTTGCGCCTTGTAAATCAGTACGTCAGGCCGGCGACGGGCCTGGACGGCAGGCAAATCGTACATCTCACGTATATAAAGCTGTGACAATCAAGAGCAGCCGAGAATGAGAAACACCATGTAAAAACGTTTAGCAATATTAAGAATCTTTTTATGCCATAACCGTAATTATATTTATTTTGCGGTTACGTCTCAAATTATCTGCTTAATATTGACGATGCCAGCCTAAATCAGTTGTTGAAGTAAGTCAAGAAACGATACAAGCAAATTTAACTGAAGTTACAAAATATTCCTCCGAAAACCGCAATATAACAAGGTCTGCAAAATTAATTATTTTGTAGCGTTGCGTTTAATAGTAAAAAGTAGCTACTCAGCGTATTCTTTTTTACAAAGCGAATAATATTCGAAAAGCAATAACACAAAGTCAAGAATACTTTTAGGGATATGTTAATATGCTTTTCATATTTACTTAAGAGGACTGTGAACCAACGGCAAAAATCACTCTTTTCATACAAAAGGCGATAACGATTTAAACCCCTTAAATGCCAACCAATTTTGACCAATTTCTGATAGGTTGTCAGTCAGAACAAAATTCAGGTTTATACATTTTTTGAATATTGATTAAAGATCAACAAAGTCAAATAATCGCTAAAATTATTTGACTTTGTGATCGATTAAATCGGATGAGAATACTACAACAACAATAAAACAGAATTGATTGATAAAGTATAGTGAAAAAACCAAAACGTATAGGCCTATATTTTGTCAACATCGGTTAACATTTAAGAGGCGGAAATCACTATCGCTTTTTGTATGAAAAGCCGTAGGTTCACACTCTTAAGGAATGTATCATGTGCAGTATTTGGGTGATGCGATTCTGGGATCACCCATCATAAGCCATTGCCGTGTTGTAAATTAATATTATAATCAAAGATTTATACCACTCGCACAATATTAAATTCAGGCGGAGACTCACTTCAATATTATGTAGAGTCTTGGCAAATATTTGCGAACAAAAGCAAACCAGATTATTACCTTCATTTCATAAACAATCCGCATATACAAAAAACACAAGAATGAATGATTCAGGTTAGACGAAACGGTAATAGTAGGTACCCAATATTGTATGGAGATTGTTTGTTTTGGATCTAGTGTGTGTGTAATCACAATTGCAATCGCAACAGTTTCAGTATTTTGCGTGGCTTTTTTTTTATTTATTACTTTTATCTATTCTGTGATTTAGGCAGGCGGGTTTCACTCCGCATTTTAGGTACGCTGGGCCGTCGAGTTGCTCGGAGATGTAAATCGCAGTAGGTTGCCCTTCGCTCGCTCGCTGCGTCGCGCGTCGTCAAAACGTATTACCTAGGTAAGTACTTATTATTTTATTTATTATTTGAATTGCTGTGCGTTCGTCAATTCATAATATACTAGATTAATAATGACTAATAATAGCTATATAAAATACGGTTTTGTTTATGGGTGCATGAATTTTGTTTTCATATATCATTCATACCCATACTACCATTAATAAAGAATCCCGCATAAGTACATGTATACATAGATACGCGCGAAAAACATAACCCTCCCTTTGTTTTCGCGCAGTCTGGTACCGCGTCGACGCGCGTGCAGTGGCGGCGAACGGACGGACGTTCTCTTTGCTTCTCCGTCTAGTATTAGTTGCGTATGTAGCCTAGATGTTTGGTGTTGTTGGATGACTCGGATAGCAAATCGACAACCCTAGCGTACACGAAAGAGCACGTGTTATGCAACAGAAAGGCATGATTAGGCAGATTTTCGTGCCTAAACACGGGTTTTGTTAGACTGATTCTTCTGTACGTTAGTACTATTATCTATTCTGTGATTTAGGGTAAGAAAGACAAGTATATAACAATTATTATTCGTTTGTATCCAATTTATTTCTGAAGAAAAATTGAGTCCTGTTCTAAAAAAATTAGTTTTATTGACAATTTGAAATCAAATAGTTATAAAAATAAACATTGTGTGTTAGTTATATAATTAAAGTGAGATACAATATGACTCAAGGAATTATAAAATACTACTACTTACTTTGTGTATTATCCAAAAGCGTTCTTATCTCGATAAAATTCTGTGTGGCCTATATTTTATTTACTAAGAGCTGCATAACGCGTGTTTACGAGCACAAAAAAGATCAATGCATGAAGCAAAACAAATGCTATATCTTCGCGTTTTACATCTCACAGGACAGGCTTACAAAACGAGCTCCTTTTGAAGTATTTTCCATTACATTAGGTAAGTCGCTAATCCTGCTCGTTTTTACGTTCGCGCGATGTTCCTCAAACGCAAGCAAATATTAGCAGACAGAAGAAGGTACAGCGGCGCGTTTCTAAATTTGATTACAAGCCCTTAAGCATGGCTCGCTGTAAAATTAAAACACTTATTTAATACTGCTGTAATTATAATAGGAAAATGGCTGCATAATGTTAGAATAACCTCTTACGTTTATCAATTTTGTGCTTATAAAAGAGAAATTCTTGGGAAGTCCAGTCAACGAGAGAGGCTTTAATTTCGTAACCTAAGTACAAATATAGTGAATAATATGTTTCCATCGGTAAACCTCGGATCTCAATCGGAAGACGACGGGACCCGAAGTGTCAATTAATTATTGTATTAAATGAGTGACATGTTTATATTCATTAAAATTAAACTTTATTATTAAGTATCAAATGTCAGAATGAAAAACAACAGCGCCATATTCTGACAATGTCCATTTTGACATTTGACACTAAATAATAAAGTTTCATATTAATCAATATAAACATGTCACTCATTTCATCATTTAATAGACAGAGCAGTGGCGTGACGGCAATAAGACAAACAGATTCAAAGAATACCACTTAAATATTATAAAAATCGATAGACAATTTATTTAGTACACAGATAATACTTATTGCAATATAATAACATACAGCAATTTTTTACCTAATAGAATAACAACATGGACGGACGAATCCGTTGACCGTGTAAACGCACCGATCACGTATAAACCTGTCAAGATATCAATATCAAATGGCAATGCGAAAACGCAGATGTTTTAAGGTGTTCGTAAATAGCAGGGACGAATGAAGTAATGAATAGCTTTGCAGACTGCGATTGGGCGCAGTAAATGGTACGGTCAGCCTGTACGCCAGTAGTGCGGAATAGTCCGTATTGTGTAAATCTGCCAGCTAAGCCCGCGGAAGTGTCACGGTTTATAAGTCGTAAATCAGAAGGCTTATCGGAGTAAGCGGCGGTCGCTCCGCTGTCCACAAAATATGCAACATGGACACAAATATTATACGAAACGTAGAAATAGGACTTGAATTGCTTTCGTTCGAATACAAAATTTGTAACATAGCAAATATAAAAGAAATTTATAAAAAACCGAGTGACAAGTGCGAGTTAAACTCGCGTGGAGAGGGTTCCGTTCCATACATGATTATCTGAAATTTACTACGTTACTTTAAATACCATAGACTTCTTGTATGTTTTCCTGTAATCAATAGGTAAAGAACTATTTCTTGTATTTTTTTCAAAATAATAGCCCCAGTAGGTTCGGAAATATGGGGGAAATATAATATATATATATAATTTTTTTATATTTTCGAATTTACCCCCCAAAAGTGGCCCCCATGTCTAAAATTCATATATTTTTGTCACGCGTTCGTGTTGCGGTCACCGACTTACATATGTATACCAAATTTTAACTCAATCGGTCCAGTAGTTTCGGAGTAAATTGGCTGTGACAGACGGACAGACAGACACACGAGTGATCCTATAAGGGTTTCGTTTTTTCCTTTTGATGTACGGAACCCTAAAAATATATAATTTTGTTCCGTTTTAACTTGATGTCATGTGGAAGAACACTGTTTTAGTCCTATTACGTAAATAAGCCTTTTATATTATAGCTCAGAAAACGAAGACTATCTGGATGGTGATAACAACCGAAATGGAAATTATTATTATTAGGAACAAGAACCCACCTAAATCCACTTAAAATTATTGCATTTGAATTATTGTATTTTACAATATGATTTAAAATGTTTTAATTTTATTTTATGTCCATTATCATACTCAAAATATAGTTATTTCTCTATTAGCTTTTTATTTCTTTTAGAAAAAGGTGTAAAGTCTTCCGGTGAGAAATTCTGTGAGATTCTTGTAAATATTAAACGCATGTTTAAAAATATTTACCAAAATTCAACCTATTATGAATTCATGTTCTTTTTTAAATCGTTCGTTTTCTGTATTAATCTACTCGGCGAAATTTTACGATCCAACTATGCAGGATTTCCAAGAAGAACGGGTTCAAACGCACCCTTAAAACTATTAAGAAAAGTAATGGTTCCTAATAAAACTTAATCGTCAACATCAGAATAATTACAGCCGAACGACGGATAGACATAGACCTCCTGTAATGATCGCCATAACGACATTTATATATAGAAACAATTAAATTTGTTGTTAAAAGGTAAGTTCCGTTTTCAGCTTAATTTATGTCTACTGTTTATCTATGCAGAAACACACAGATTATGTGAAATATTCTAAAATGAAATTAGCCAGAGTTAAATTACGTTCGCAACAATAGCCATTGATCGAGATTTGCTCATAAAAGTGTTCCAATGCTAGTTTATTTCCCACCGCGTAGCTCAAATCAAACAATAGAAAACGTCAAAACTTTAATATGGAGAGTGGCTCCGGTTAGCCATTAGTCAAACAATATCACAGCGACATCCGTGTACAGCCGCCACATTGCAATCCACTGGTTGACACGTAAAAAATACGTGTATGAGCTTCGCAGTCTATCCTTCAGTACTGTCAGAAGACTGAGAGGGATAGCGCTCTAATAGTACAATTTGATTTTCAAAAGGCCTCGAATCTGAGCATCCGTCCTGCAGAGTGAATGGCAGACTGGACATTCAGGTGTAGCGTAAAATCTATCGCACTGAAACTCTGTTCGAGGGAGAACGCTCAATTACTGACCGTGTTCAAAAAGAGAAATCTTTGTTTTATGCTTCCGTGAAGCGGTAAAGAATAGTAAATTGTTGTACGTGTGACTTAATTTGCTATTTTGCTTCGGCCTTGAGGAACATTTGATTTAAAACATTGCAAGACTTGTAGCTAGGAGGCTGAAACTATAATTATGGACATTGAATTATGGTCTTTAAGTTATTTATGTTATGAGTCTTGTAGCCTGAAATAAATGGTTATTATTATTATTATTACATAATATGCCCTTTTTATCGCCTTAATGTGATGTAGACGGAGGAGGTGCAAGAGTATTAAGAATACAATATGAGATCAATTAAATTACTATAAGGAAGATTACAAATTGTAGGGGCTATTAATAATAAATAATGTTATATGTGTAGGCCCATTACAAGCCCCTCGAAAGTCACAGAAAAATTACACTCAAAGAGAAATTTCCAAAAAATACCATACGTAATTTTTATCTGTCATATCATTTAGAAATTACTAACAAAATCACCTATAGCACAATGATTTATATCTCAATAAAATTAAAGGCAATTTTTCGCTACTATAGCTACTGGAAACAATATTTCTTTATATTATATTCAACAAAATATGGAATAACAGAAAATTATTTTCATACTTCCGCTCATGAACAATGTCATAAGTTTATCTATAAGAGCTAGAACCACTAAATTTAACATCCTTTTACTTTGCCAGGGAACCGGAAAGATTTTAGATGAATAACCACACGATTTAAAATAATCGTGCTAATGCGATAATCAAACTTTAAATCAGGTAGCCCGAGTCAGATATGTGTTTCGCTTACGCATGCGGCTCTTGATTGACAGGCGTCCAGCCCCGATTAGATATGCCATGCTATCTCTGGACCGGTCATGCCGCGGTTTTGTATGTAAATGCATACGTCACGTGAACGTACATAACAAACGTTTTTTGCATGCAACTGACACCTGAAAAACTGAAACAGGACGGGATTAATGTGCACTCAGGGCTTTATATCGGCTTTTTTTCCGCATAAGCCTGCCTTAATAATCTAGCGCAGTATGAGAGTTAAGTTAAGCTATTCAATATCAAAAATGAAGGTCGCAAATTCAGAATATTAATTAGGACGCCAAACTGTCACACTCTGCCAAAGCTCTCCTTGACCTTTTGTAGCGGAAGCCCTCTTTTATGTCTTCATTGACTGGATTACAAGGCAAAATCGGCATGGGATTCGTTTGACAGCGACGCGGCAGGCGTCCGTACGAGCAACACAAGTTCGCACACATGTCACCGCGCGCATGAGTTCAAGTAGATACTTGAACTCATGCACAGGTACAGATGTACGAACTTTGATTGATAGTTGTCTATGGCTCGCGCTTGCTCGACACACGAAAACAAAATTCTCTTTCGACACATGATTTAATTGCAAACTCCGAGAAGTATCCTGGAATTATCCGGAAATCCTCATAATATTCAACGTTTTAGTCAGTTCAGTTCATAAATAAAAAACTTACTTCTGAAAAACGCAAAAGAACGATAACAAGATTGGTACCGCCAACGATATATGGCTATATCATCAAAACTTGAACTGAATTTATAGTTTCGGTATATCGACGCTGACTAGGGTTGCTATCGGCAATTAATTGGCAGTTATACGGACTTGGTGCGACACGTTCTCTGGATGGGCATTAGCTGTGTGTAGTATTGAGACCAGTTTCTCCGTATACGGTATCGCAATTACACCTAGGTGAAGACCGAAGCCGTAGGCGTCTGCCTTCGCAGATTGATATCTCCCGGGACAAAAGAAACGCTCAGAGAATAATAAGGCTTCAGTGCAAGTGAAATGATCTGCTTCGCGAGACGAGACCGCTTTGAAGTAGCGTTCGCTAAAAGCCTCGCAAATGGTTTTTTTATACTTGATACTTTTGTTCTTTATTATTCTACGTACGTTCTAGTATTCGCCTATTTCAGTATTATTCTAAATGCTAACAAGAATCATTTTGAAATGTAGTAAAATGGAATACGAATAATATTATAGAAATATAGAAAATAATTCTTTAATTTAATATTACAGAATAACTGTATTCTTTTTCTTATGAAAGAAACGCGAACTTATGAGTGTTTTGAAATTACTCTTTAAAATTATTCTTTTTATAGCCCTGAAAATGTTAATCGATATAGTAAAAAAGGATCCTGTATTATTTCAACGCGGGGGAAGAAGGAAAATCTAATTCATTTCCGAATGCGTTCCGAGCTAACACCGCTCTAATGCGCCCGGCGCTTAATTTGGGATCTTTAAAAAATGCAACGATTTTTTTTATGAACGTTCACGACAGACTCTACTTCAGCTCACATATCAGTAACCTGCCTTTTATCTCTTAAACCCTGCAATGCTTCTTAGCTTAACATTGTTAACTATTTAACAATATTCCCACATTACCCTGCCTCTCTACGTTAACTTCTTCGTGTGGAATACTTATTCAGCTAGTTTTCTGCGAATAGTTCCAAAAGTTTATTTCCTTGTTTTTTCTGAGACTTCCTCAGCGCCAATGTTCTTTTCGAAATGTACATTTAACAACAAACACACTAAGCAATCACAGCACATTCCTAGTCGATCGAGCGCAGGACGTACGTAATACCTCGAGCACGTTTCGATGCAAATAAGAGCATTTATGCGAGGCGCCTACAATGGTCATTACCACGTTTCAATTCGCTCGGAATTGCCTCGCGCTAAACAGTTGAATAGCGCGTAAAACGAAACCCACGAACGGAGCGAACGGCCTTTACGCATATGTTGCACATGCAGAATATGCATGGCTCGCCGCTAAATAGAGTAGCGGGGCCAATTCAATCACACGCAACGAACGCTCTTCGTCGGGAAAAGGCAATAAAGAAATCTGTAAGCGGACATTCGATCGCAATATATTTATGTACGAGCCAATAAGTTAAACTGCGAAATGGAATGATATTTAAACGCGCGCGGATAGCTTGCAGCGAATACCACTACGCAGATGCCAGTTCCCAGAGGCATTAAGTTATTAGCTAAGCGTTTTGTCCCGATACACGGTCGGACACAGAGCCGAACATTTTACTCTGCAATTTGAATTCAATGGACGGAATTAGAGAACGTGTGTGCGACGCATCCGCCTAACCAGCTAAAGTACCAGCAATACATGAATTTCTCAACATACCTACACCAATTACCTGTAATGTACTTGGAAAGCTTCACTAATCGAAATAAACTAAGGCGAGCTTTTACGCTAATCGAATATGCTTCGTTCAATTTTACTACTCAAAGGGTTAGACCACCTTATAACCCGGTCGAAATCGTTTTATAGTCTGTTAATTTCACTCTTGTGACATGATTTTAGTTTATTCTACTATGAAAGTGGTAAATGATAAAGTTCCAAGTAATGTATTCTTTGAAGATATTAACGAAATAAAACAACATTTTCTGTGTTAACTTCTGGTAATCACCAATGAATCTGTGTGGTAGGTAGTACAGGAAACTTACGAAACTACTTACTTTTAGAGTAATATGTTTGGCACATAAATAATTTGTGTACGTGTCTGTTTCTTTGTGCTCACCTGGAAGACGTTTAGATCGGTGGGTTTCAGTTAATGAATTGTCTATGAACCTTAATCAATCGCTAGTCTCACAGGGTGTATATGTTTTAATGGCGGAATTAAAACGTTGTGATGTGAGACCGACAAACATAAATATAAAAGAGACATCAAAATAAAGGGCCATAAAAGAAAATTCGAAAAATATATATAACGTAGGTATATGTTTTTTGAGTGTAGGATTTTAAAAACCTGCTTTTATTTGTCCTTGGTTTAGGTCAGTTGACGGTGGCTCCTAAAACGGTTGTTGTGTTGTGGACGCACGTAAATCTGCAAGGAGTTGATTAACTTAATTGATGCCATTAATCGGAGCGATCGCGACGACAGCAGTATCGTGTTTAATTAACTAACGAACGTACGGACATTTGATTATCTTAATGCAGATGCGTCGGGCGCGGCGGCCGGTGCGAGTCGCAAGATGTCACCGGCCGCAGACTGGCTTCTTGTAAAAATAGATTACTAGAAGACAGATTACTAATTCAATCCAAATACAAAAACAATACTCAGTTTATATACTACTACAACGTTTTTAACCAATATTTCGCTAATCGCTTACCAAACAAAATTCACCCTTGAAGTTTGCCCTTACACTTTTCTCCCATACAAAGCTTCTATATTCCACTTAGCCACATAGTAATGTAGTCAACGGACGCCACAGTAATCCTCCCTAAAACTCCAAAACTTCGAAAGCCGGGTCGTCAACGCGTTATCATGCATGTACAATTAAACAAACAGCAGTTTGCGGTAACGCAGCTTTTGTTTATCGTTTAACTCTACGTACAGCGGAATCTCTTAATCCTAAACAAATATCGCACGCAGGCGGCTCGGTTTCCCTATAAATTTTCTATCTCACTTCTGTTCGGCACAACGCCACTATTCACGATACAATGAGAAACGGTAAAGTAACGATTAAATCGCCCGGTCGCAAGCAATAATATAAACAACTGATTAAACCGGCCCCTCGGTTACAAAAGGAGACATTAGTTAAGGGTCTTTGCTGTGTTGCGAACCGATAATAGTAGGAAGTGATAGCGGAGAAACTTTACAGGAAAACTGGCGCGTTCCAACGACTGTTAGGTTTCTTGATTATTGCTAAGCAGCGCTTTCGCGTTGCCCTGCAAATTGTCTATTTATCATCTCTCTAAAATGTTACAATATTTAAGAATAAATTCATACTTTCTTTGTATTTAGAGGCGCATAATCGTGTAGCACGATTTGTATAAACCACTTAAAGATGCTACCCTGAATATAAATGAGCAAAGAAAAGGGGTGAAAGGGCAATTATACGGCTATCTGGGGCAGGTTAGCGTTGCAGCGATAATTTTCCGTGGAGTGAAAGAGAGGAGTGATGAGTTTTCCGCAGCTACTTCTCACTCTTCCTACCAAATGAGTACCTGGAGGAGTTTATGGTAGGTTTTCAAGCTTCATGGGGCGGCGCTCGTAATTAGAACAAGAGATGCGCAGCCACGCGACACGCGCGGCTTAAGTTATAAACAATTGTGTGTTAGTAAATATAGTGAAAACAGTTAGGATATCGTAATGTAGTTATCTATTATGAAGTTAAATAAAAGTAAACTAACTAATAAACTAAACACAACATGTTATTGTAGTATTTTTGATTATTCAATTTAACTTTAACTTTTTTTTGTTGATTTTTATTCACTGTTTAGATATATTTACCTGACTGCTCGAAGCCAAAAGGAGGGTGTAGAGTTTAAAAGTATATATATATACATATATATATATATATGTATATATATGTGTGTGTGTGTATATGTGTGTGTATGTGTGTGACCAAACATCGGATGTTCCATTTTAGCTCTAACTACTGGACCAATTTTAAGATATCGGATATCATATGATTTGTGGAGAACGTGCGAGTATAATTGGCTATATAAGAATTCTATGGGTAATACTACTACTACATACTAGAAGCAAAAATGCTTTTACGTCACCAGTCGAGTTTTAATTTTTAACTATACTTTTTATTTAAGGAACTATTTATAACACACAACAGTGCGAACTCCTCTGCTGCACTGCGAATGAAGAAATAGCATAGAATGCGTGCAGATGCTTATCATCCTGGCATGTCGTAAAAGTCGACTAAGGGACGGGTCCTCTCCAACATGGTGGACTATCTGTATGGGCTGATCACCTGTCACCATATGGTTCATCATACCATCTTAGGACTAATGAAGCGAACGTGGCCACAAGTAGTCTTGTGGCTCAGCCCACCCCATTAGGGATTTCGGGCGTGATGCTATGTGCGAAGCCGGAGTGCGAAGTTTAGTGTTCTTCAATTTCTTGGTAGTAAGTTCATGCCTTGCGCCGCGGCTGTTTATACAAACAGCGCTATCGCGGCGCGCACTCGCTAATTTGCGTCGACTACCCGACGTCCGTCCGACTTCTGGACGCGATTACGTGACGCAGACACCGAACGATTTATTATAATTAATTACAAACTAGGCCCGCGTCTATCTTCACTTTTGTCAATACGGTACCATTACCGTTGGCCTTGGTCGTTGCGAATAATACCGATATATGGTAAAACACCACCAATTTCATTTACTCACTAGTAAAACACATTCACATAGCTCTCTTAGTGTAAAGTTAGATTTCTACAAACAAAGAAGCATAAGGATCGCATCAGTCTGAGGGAGCCGGGTACATAAGTATTGAACGATTTTGAAACGCTCTACTAAGTGACAAAGAGACCGCGGCTCAGACACGTAGCAGCGTTTAGGTACTCAGCTAACCAAATAATACTCGGTAGCAATCGTACCATAACAACAACGAACCGGAGGGAGCATTGTTTTTGTTAGCGCGCACCGCGTAGGAACATGTTAAATCAATTATCGACAACACAGTCAAAAAACAGGTCTTAACCTAACACAATTCAGCTTAATTTTTTGTTATTTTTAGGGTTCCGTAGCTCAAAAGGAAAAAAGGAACCCTCATAGGATCACTCGTGTGTCTGTCTTTCTGTCTGTCCGTCTGTCACAGCCAATTTGCTCCGAAACTACTGGACCGATTGATTTGAAATTTGGTATTCATATGTAAGTCGGTGACCGCAACACGGATGCGTAACGTAAACAAATTAATTTTAAACATGGGGGCCACTTTAGGGGGGTTAATTAGAAAATTAAAAAAAAAGTTACGTTTACTATACGTATATCATGTTACATATCAAATTAAAGGGCATAATGTGGGGAATTTTAAGATGAATGGTTTGGAAGTTATTTAGAAAATAGGCGAAAATTGATCATTCCCCCCCGTTATCCCCGAAACTACCGGGCGTAAAAATTTAAAATAATGCAGAAAATAGTTCTTTACCTATAGATTACAGGAAAACCTATGAGAAGTCTATGGTATTTAAAGTAACATAGGAAATTTCAGATAATCATGTATGGAACGGAACCCTCTCCACGCGGGTTTAACTCGCACTTGCCCGGTTTTTTCATTCATATAAAATTGTAATAAAATAATATAAAACTGGATAAAAATTGCAAAGGGAGACGTTTTGCTCAGTTGACTGATAGACCTAGCAAAAAGGGTAGGTGAATAAACTGACCAATTCCTTAAAACCTCACGGCGTGAGCGCAAAGATTCCCTGTCCGAGCGAATCAGCGGCGACAATCGTCCGGGATCTCGTTCCGCCGGATCGAGTCCCGTCGCGCCGCGTCCTCCGGACGTCCTGAACGTCTGCCCGGATTATCAACACGGTTACACAGACACTGTTTTTCACCCTCATTGTTTGTTTTCAGCATCAAGGAAATGTTACGTTTGTCAGCTAGATCTTTATTTGTTAAGTTCTCAAATCTTTTCTAGTGCGAGATAGGGAAAGTCGAGTCAAGTGGTGCTTTTCTCATCAAGGGAATATGTTACTTTGTGTTATAAAGATAACATTTGTTTGATTTATCAGTAAGAACAGTGGTATCGTATAACCAAAACATAAACATTACTGTAGTAGATATCATACTAAGCTTTAATTTGGAAACTCATTTATATAATAGCAATATTTTAGAGGCTCTTAGCACGCAATTAACGACTTCTTCAATATTTTTCCATGATTATAAGAACTTCTTGCTCTCAGAACGTCTACATTAACCAAACATCAATGCACAATATTATGAGTAAGTTGTACTTTTAAGACTTCCTATAAGAGTATGCTAACATAACTTCCGATGAGAGTCTAGCTCTAGTTTATCTGTTTTTAACAACACGGTGGGGAATAGTATTAACATCGAACATTCAATCTCTGCTTTATTGAACCAGCTCTTATTAGATTCACAATATTCACCTACGTCTTTTCAGTCACCTATCAGAATTCGAGTCTCTAAACCAAATATTTACAACAATAAATTCTTAAGTTTAAGTCTTATTGGTTAGATAAAACATTCGAAATTTGCGGGGAGCAATAAATCAACATAATTATCTTAGATTTTCACTACAGAATTTATTATTTCCATAATAGAGGAAACAAATAAAAATATGATATAATTCTGTAAGACAACGAACGGCACGTAAGTCTCATCTTTTTCTGTTTCATCTTAACATAATCTTGTCATCCGTTAGAGACCACAAGAAACAGCCCACTAAATATCATTTGGTGGCAGGACCTGACGGTATTACAGTTTCGCTCAAACGAGCACAAAACACGACGACGCGTCTCCTTAGGCGTTTGTGGCAAAAACTACCGCCTCTCACGCGACCAATCCTCGAAACACTCTCTTTATATTCAGCTACAGTTCACTTTTTCATAATATTCAATAAACGTCGCCGGAGCGCTAGAAAAACTGAGGCAAACTCGAGACTGTTCAGTTGCAAGGGAAAGGTATATTATTAAATTGGGCTATAAAATTTGCCATCTATCGAGGCGGTACGCACCTCAAATAAATGGTTCTTGTAGCGTAACCAAGTCAGCTGCTCCTTCCTTTTCACACTTATGTATATAGCTTTGTGCGTCTCTCCCGCTGGTCCGAGACGGGATAAGTGCACGCTCCTTGTTGCGATTTGCAAACAATGGCTTGTTGGCCGCCTTGTTGCTGTCCCTTCACATCTAACGTGCCGAAGATATGGCGTCAAATTAAACACTGTTATTTTCTCGAGTCATTAATTTGTAAATAAAATCGGCACAATTACGTAGGAATTGATATAACGGTTTTTATCCAACCCGCGGAATGTGTAATGGTTATGAGATCCTCGGTTTATTCTGATTATTTATTTATTATGATTGATTATGTATGTATTTATTTATTTTCGAAATACATATTAAGCCTTATACATAACCATGTTGTTACAATTTTATAATTATTAGTATAAACAACAAGTAGTTTGAAAAAATATCCTGCCAGGGAACGTTTTTTCATTATAATAAAACAAACTGCAGGGAATACGCCTACCTGTCAAATTAACCACAATATATTAGATTACTAAATGAATATATGTTTTGTACTATTTTGAATCTTGCTGTAAATTATTATCACATTATCAGCAGTACGACCACCATTGTCTGCGGTGTCTCAATGCAAAGTATATCTTTATTGATTAGACTTTTTTTTTCTAATTACTACTTTAATACAGTACCTATACCCAGGCTAATCCTGGATAAATATTGAATCAAGACTCCAATAATCAACAAATCAATAATAATAGTGAATCAATACCTAAACAAAATAAAAGGATGCGAAAAATACAATTGAACTAATTCAAATTAAACAATATAATTATAGCAACTCAAAAACTGAGTCTAATTAAAGAGAACCATTTCGCCGCAATGCGTATGCTCGGTCGTTGAAATGTATCGATTTAACCCTTATCCGGGTAGAGGCGTGTTATCGACCACATACTTGTATTTAAAATTTCACCCTTAGTTTTGTGTAGTTATACACAGCATAATGCAAATTTGATTGTATTTATGTAAAAAAACCGGACAAGTGCGAGTTAAATCCGCGTGGAGAGGGTTCCGTTCCATACATGATTATTTGAAATTTCCTATGTTACTTTAAATACCATAGACATCTTATAGGTTTTCCTGTAATCTACAGGTAAAGAACTACTTTACGTATTTTTTTTTTCAAAATTTTTGTCCCGGTAGTTTCGGAGATAAGGGGGAATGGTAAATTTTCGCCTATTTTCCTAAATAACTTCCAAACCATTTATCTTAAAATTAAAAAAAAAACATGTTTAAGATCCTCACAATAAGCCCTTTCATTTGATATGTCACATGATATACTTTGCGTAACTTTTTTTTTTAATTTTCTAATTTACCCCCCAAACGCCATGTTTAAAAATAATTTGTTTACGTTACGCATCCGTGTTGCGGTCACCGATTTACATATTTATACCAAATTTCAAATCAATCGGTGCAGTAGTTTCAGAGCAAATTGGCTGTGACAGACAGACAGACACACGAATGATCCTATAAGGGTTCCTTTTTTAACCCTGACAATTAATGGATTTTAAATGATCCCCTAGTAAGTGGCAAACATTAAACTGGATTTGAATCTTACGTAGCATATCTGTATGTATGGGGCTCGCTTAGGATACGAACATAACGAACAGCTCGAACACACGTGTCGTGCAGGGAGGAGTAAAATGAACGCAAAAATCGTAATTTCAAAGTGCTTTAATTACGAGTCAAATCCAAAAATGCAGTCAATAAACATAAAAAATATAAGCATTTCGTCTTATGTGTTTGCATCGCTATCAATTTACATATATTTCTGTGAAATGCAGCATTTTTTACTATTTAGTAAAGCATAATGTAGCAATTTATAAAAAAAACGTAAATTGAATTACATATATTTTATACTGCCTTTATTATAAATTTACTAAGCATAATGTGGCAATTTGTAAAAATAGTAAATTAAATCAAATATATTTTTAACTCCACCATCATTATCGCTATTCTACAAATCCCGTAAATCTGAATCAAGATACTAGTACGACGCCAGGTAAACTAAAGGGCTTTATACAGACGAACGGGTAGGCCTGTAATCCAGCTTAGAGGAAAGGATTACATGTGAATGCCTAATGCTTCGTTTGCCGCTAACTCCACCGTTATTTGATCCTTTCGCGTCTAAGCGTGAAAACATGTTGAGAACTCATGGTCCAAATAGGCGACAACAAAAACACATTTTTGAATAAATAATTGTTTAATCTTTAAGCAGTACCATTAAATTGATAACGGATTAATTAATAATATATGTGAATTTTGATAAAGTGTAAGAAAATCGCTAACGCGCCCGCTGCCGCTTTCAATCTGTTCCTAAGGTGAGGTTCGGTTGCAAATTATTGTTCACGCCACAATAGGAGACGTTGTACAGAATTCAACAATACTTACTCGGGTCTATGCCTTAAGCGACGATGTGGCATTAATAATGGGAATCCCGGTAAGAACATCGGCATGCGCCTCTAGTACCAAAGGTAGATTTGTTCACTGGAATCAATATCTTTTGCCATTTCTCGAAGTGTTGTTTGTAATTCCCTTGTAGTTCCATTAGATCTCAATAAATTGTAGGTAAGCAACCATTTAAGACTATTTTTGTGGCAAAGGTACTGAATGAATACAAATATGGTCATCTATCATCATCAGCTATAAAAGGAGCTAAAATAAAATTGCCGTTATTTTTAGAGTCGATTACATACCTCATTATAATTAATTTAAAGAACGACTGATATAAGGCTCGCATTTGCTGAAGAGGTACACGCCTGACTACTGCATTCAAATAATTAGCCTGCAAAATATGAGGCTTCGTAATAATTACTAGAAAGAGCTGCTATCAAGGAATCACATATACCTTTTGGAATATTTGCTGTGTGAAACTGAGTAACAAGTTCGACTTGCAATATAAAATCAATTTGAGGACGTTTGTCTATTTCATACGGACGGAGATGTGCATTTTTGTTTAATACACAAGCGAGTAATGAAGCTTTACATTCGGCAATTTGCAAGTTGGAGTCCGGGCCGATATTGCGATCGGGGGGCGCGGTATCGGCGCGGGAGCCCGCGATCTAATCCCGCTCACGATCAGCGTCGCTCATTAACGAGATTTATGTTCGAAAGAGAGACGTTCCGACGACGTCGTGTGCCCCATTGCGTTATTTACGGCGACCAGATTTTCCAGATAGAGCCACGACGCTCACTGCCCGTGCCTTACTCGGGGACTGATGATAATGTTTTCAAAAAGGCAACTAAATCGAGAGACCACTAGCAATCGCTGAGATCATAGTTCCCGTATCTACAGCTATGGATATCACAAAATATCCCAAGAACTAAACGTTTACTCATAACATATATGTAGTATTATTGAGGTCTTGCTATTTTATCCATCGAAGTGAGCAAATAAACTTTGCGTATATCGAAAAACTGTTCGGTCTACAGTCCTTTTATTAAAGAAATCCTCTGAATAAATAAACAAAGGTCAGTATCTAGTTCTATGTAGGGGCAGGGTAATCTGAGCTCGAGATAAATCGCAGCGAGTAAGAATGCTCGCATATCGCGCTGAGTTCGTGCGAACCAACCAAGAGCGGGTGTATCTTTTGCTTAACCCTAGACTAATAAACAGTTCCCTAAATAGACTGTACACTTAATAACTATGGAAACAAAAGCAATATTATTAACTTGTCCAGACGCGGAGACTATACTTCTCCCTTATTAGTTATTTATTAGAATTAATTTGTACCCATTAGGTTTGTTTGTTGCACTTTTTGTGTCGGTTTTTAGATAAAACTCTAATGTCAAAGTTGAAAAAAGACTGACTGCTGAGTTTTTTCTCAGCAGATGTCAACTTTCGGAGCGCTGGTAGATTCAGACATGTGAAAGAGCCTATGTATGTGGCCTACTTGCAAAAAAAAATTTCATTTTCATTTTTGAGCAAGGAGAGAAAATGTCTGGACTATATATGTGACTTAAAAGCATCGGTTGGTTGTCACTTAAAACTCCTCTCATTGTTTTTTTTTATGAACGTCGTGTTTTAATATATTTATATAACAGATCGCGGAAAAAGGAGCTTTGGTCTGATAATAATACACTTCTATAACTTTGTTTACTGCAGCGTATAAATGTTAATATAATTGTAACTGATTGTTAAAAAAGTATAATATATCAATAATGGACATTACTAATTCTAACATACCGCCGTTTTCGTCTACGGATATTGAATCTTGTAGTATATTTTCGCCTGTAATCCGATAATAATGAATAGAAAATAGTACGGACGTCGTGGCAGAGTTGGGATAGAAATAACTAAAGCACGGAGCGTTTTATCGCGGGGCATAATTCGGCCCCCGTCACGCGCTGCCTACAACAATTTTATCGCAAGTGTAGACCTCATAGCACGATACCCTGAAGTAACTCAAAATGGTAATGAACAGCCAAGCAAACAAAACAACCAGAGCTTACTGTGAAGATAATAAGCAGACCTCGGAAATTTTGAGGCAAAATCAAATGTCAAGTCAAGTACTCGTAGTGAGTTCGCGTACCGATAATAGTAGTTTATGCAACGGTTGCATAATGATAGGCCTTAAAACACTAGTGCTGTTTTATGAAACGAGCTTTTAGCGAGTTTCATATTAAGATCGCACGTGTGTTTTAAGGCGAAATTATGCAGAGTTGCATACATAACTTTTGTGGCTGCATTTACGATATCCGGCGCATTTTCACATCACACAGTCACTCCGAGAAGACTACTATTCATATTTTCAACTAAAATGTAAATTACAAACAACTTTTTACAATTCTACTTTTGTTCAGCAAAAAACCAACATGAATCATGAAAGCAGTAATGGCGGCAATTCGATCCTCCGTCAAGACCATTTTTTTTTAAATCATAGACAAACGAATGAAGTCTCTATTCTCATCTCGCTCGAGATCAAATGTCAAAAAACATACTGAATTGATGTTTCGTATCAATAACTGTTTTAATATCTATGGATACTAGAATAGAGACCCACTTGAGTTTTGACAGCTGTTCCAAATTTAATCTCATTACTATACTAAAATCGATACTGTAATAACATTACAGAACTGGTTTTACCTAATTGGTTGTCATAATGCTGGTCTTTTCCGACGGTTTTTGATTACATTATGGAGGTTTTATGATATGGGTGTAGATAAACATACTTATCGATACTTGT
The DNA here is from genome assembly GCA_947859335.1 of Tortricodes alternella. NCBI lineage: Eukaryota > Metazoa > Arthropoda > Insecta > Lepidoptera > Tortricidae > Tortricodes > Tortricodes alternella. The sequence continues at coordinate 6,556,678 of OX401981.1, forward strand.
CTCCTTAACTAGATGGCTCCCAGTTTTAAGTAAAAATAAAATAAAATAAGTAGCTCAATTAACTTAATATTCAGAGGCATATTTTATTCGAAGAATTTATTAATAAGTCACATTTTAAAAATGAGCTCGTGGACTAACGAATTTTCATAAACGTGTTAGTTTTTGGTCTACAACTTCAACTGCGAATTCGGTTATAGATATCCATCCAATCCATCGAAAGCGGCCCAGCCAGTATTGAGTATGATAATTGATAGTAGTCATAGTTTAGTATGATCTCACCTTTACACTATAGAAAACCAATCTGATTTAAACCTTTTTAATCGGAAAGAACCTAAAGATCACTCAGCCAAATGCATCGGGCTCGCAGTAAATGTTATACCGCTTTTATAATGTAATAGAAAAGTACCGTGGTGGAATAATAACACCGCCTTGCCGCATGCCGGTTGTATAAAGCCGGTCTCGATGCCAAGAACCCTAAGTAATAATTCCATTTAATTAAAAAATACAACGAGCCGTCTTATTTATTTGCATGAAAATTGAGTGGGACCATCAAACAAACAAGACTCCTGCTCGGCTCCTTTATGGCGCAGATAATGAACGATTCACTTCAGTATACTTGAATTGAAGCTCTTATTACGAAACAATAATCCTTTTTGATGGAAAATAAATAAATAATAGGCATTCATCTTGAACCATTACATAAAGTTTAAGATCGCATCAAATAATAGAGCGGGAAATATTTGTTATTTATGTTGTATAATTTTATGTTTGATTGTGTCCTGTCTTTAACGATTTATGTAAACGAATTTACATCATATTCCATCACAGAGGTTGAAGTAACTAGTATTGTGGCATTAGTTAAATGATGTATATAAACCTATAGGCACGAAGAGTTCGCCATGAGCGGAATCAAAACTAACCGGGCTATCACGGTTTTTACGTAAAACGGAAGTAACTTATGATCAAATAAATTGTAGAAGAAAATTTAAGAATACATATTTAGCACAATAATGGGTAATTAACCGTATATTAACGTACAAAGTCGATAACAGAGCGTATAAAAATGACCTCGCGTCCAAAAACGGAAGCAACCCTTGGTTGGCATTACGTCCAATCGGTTCCATGTATTGGGCTCGCCGTCAGAAAGCAAACCGGTGCTGTTCCGGACCATCTTTTGTTCCATTGTGGCTCGCCCTTTGTTCTACCGTCGCGGATAAATTATTTTCTACGATCCTTCTTAGCTCCTATCTCGTTCCATTTCTCCCGTATTAGTTCCACTCGATGCGCAACGATTACGGCCTTTATGTTTGGATGACGCGAAAATCATCCTGTCTGCTCTACAATTTTACGCCTCAGTATTCTATCTCCAACAGATAAATTAGAAATACCGAAACGGGGGCGGGAGTAAACGCTACTTAATTCTGAAGCATAATGTTCAGTCATTTCATTCCGCATATGAAAATGTAGTCGTTACAATGTTTATTAATGAGCAGAAAGTGCGTTAACATTTTCGGAAGATATAAATTAAATGTAACTTCTTAAATCTTTCATTAAACTTTATTACAGTTTTTTAAATATTTAACATAACTCTTTTAGTGTGCCATACGTTAGGGGTTCAAATAAAATTTAAGGGGCGACGTTCATTAACGCGTATCATAAAAACTACATAAATATGAGTGATTAAAGTTGGGATCATAGCGGGGGGGCTCCGTGGGTTCAGTCGAGAGAAATTACATATTACACGGAGGTGCAAAGTATAACAGCATACGGGCACATTTATTAAACTTTCCTCTCATTCCAAGCGAGATGACTCAAAATAACCGCTACGTCGTAACATTATTTTTACGGTCAATTTAATTCTGGTGGAATGAAAGAAGCATAAAAGGGTTTGTTTGTTTATTTGCGACCCAATTTAAGAATTCATTTAACGATTTTATATTGCTCCACATCAGAATAGAAGGTTTTACGTTAGCTAGATATAAAATAAAAGAAGACATCAGAGAACAATTCTGGAGCAATCCAATAATTAATATGATAAGAGGTGTCGACTGCGTCACGATCAATCGGTGCCACTTTGTAGCGATAGCGCCGTGCCGCCCGTCGCCGACTTCTCTTGATTGATAGAACCAACCTGTGGACCACTTACTTATCAACTACGAGGAAATTAAGACACTCACCACTCTAATGGAGCAGGATATCGATCAGACGAACCAAAATTAAGATGGAACCATTAGTTATACTTCTTAATATATTATGTTATGAGTTATGACGTAATTAAAAATTATGATAATTGTTATCGCTGCTTGTTGGAATTAAATATACTTACTTATAATAGCACGATTTAATTAAATGCATAAATAATTGCAAATTGTCACACCTTGATTTGCCACGCACGCCGAACCCTAAATTTAATAAGAATATTATTTGTATTTTTCATGTGATTTTTTAAGATAGTTATGTAAGTCCTTTTTCGCCTGAAACACAGGAACTTCCTAGTTCAGCCACGTGTGTTATTTTTGTCCATCAGTATGTTTAGTCTTTAGTTGTATTAATGTCATATAAGTTTATCAATAAAGATTTTATTTTATTATTATTAAATTAAATATAATGCTGATTAAATCCATACCAGTATTATAAATGCGAATCTAACTGATTGTCTGTCTGTTACGCTTTCACTGCTATACCGCTGAACCAATTTGATATGGAGATAGTTAGAGCCCTGAGGAAAGACCTAATATCAACACCTTAAAACGGTGCAATAGACGCTGAAAAAATTATTAACGATACGTTCGTGCCAGCCCGATGAGAGCCCGTCGACGTCTTTTTGTGTCTGTGCCGCGCGATCACGTCAGAAACTTCTACTAGCATACTGCTCTCATTCATCTTAGCAAAAGCATTAATTCTACACGAACGAAGTAAAATAATACTTATAATCTTAATTTAACGGGAGTGGATTTTCGTATGGAAAATTCAAAGTTCTTGAACATACACAACACACACATAGACACACATAGACATCAGAATAAGTATTAAAACTTCCGATAGATAAATTTAATTTATTATTCAATTCCCAGCGACTCTAAGCTATGCGCCTCTCTCATATTAGTATCGAAGAAAGAGATGAACTGAGAGATAAGATGAGGATAACTCAAACTCGTGTAAACATTGCTAGGGCCACAGACATATCAAATTATCGAGTTTGAAGGATAAAATACTTATTACTAAAGATACATTTCCACGCAGACGCCACCCAGTAATTCATAAAGCAGTAGAACTAGATCAGTAAGTTCACTTATTATATAATGACTATAAGCAATTGAGCATTCTAACGACAAAGCGGCTTGAAGTGAGTGAAGGGCGAGTGTCACGGTAGCCGCAGATAATTAAGCGGCGATGTCGCGGGCTCGAGGTGCCGCTACAATGATCGTCGAGTGGAGAGCCCTACAACGGCACTGGCTTTGGAGAAGGATTCAGCGCGTGTGACAAGCGACAAGCGAACGTGACTTTTATTGCGCAGTGCACATCAATACGTCCCGACCCATTTCAGTTTCCAGCTTCAAAAATATACGCACATTTTAGAACCGTATGTTTAGTACCTGAGAAACTCCTCATACATTGGTACCCTAAAATCTGGCTGATTTTAGACCAATTTTGTTCAAGCCGTATTTCCAAAACGGCTTAAGTTTAAGCTATCAAATTCGGCCTTATTTTAGTTTATACTCCATAGACAACAAATATCAATTTAATTGTGTTAAGCCCCCGTAGCACAATTATTTTTGTCGCGCAAATAAAGCATTCGTCCCTTTCGAACCCGCATACATACCTATTAGTTAAAAAGTGACCGATTCTGTATGTGCGCGATAAAAGCTAGTGTGCTATAGGCACTCTGTTATAGAAAGGTGAATAAATATATTGAAATCAAACGAGATCATTACTGCTGCAGTCAACGTTCTTATATCATTAACATAAAGTCTATTATTGATTGGTTGAGACCTTGCCAAATTGGCGTAGTACGGAACCCTCGGTGCGCGAGTCCGACTCGCACTTGCGGTTCGGTTTCGCCGGGTTTTTTTTACAGAGTAAACACCCGCTTTCTACTGGTAACCTAGGTCAAGCCCCAACTGTTGCGCCCGCCAGGTGAGAACGACTCCCCATTTGTAAGGAAAAACAAATTGCCACGCTCATTACGACATTTGGAAACGTTCTCCGCGATTTCACAGTTCATTCAATTTTGATGGCGTTATTAGTTTTCTCCTATGTACTACGTAGCGTAAGGTGGTATTGAAGGAAGTGTAATCGCCTTTTTACGGGATCTGCAGAGCAAATGCGAGATCCTTGAACACGTTGGGTAACTATGATCTTCTTAGGTTTTTTGTTCATATTGCAAACGATGGTTGTATATTTGTACATAAGTGATCAAATACTCAAATAGCATAGAAAGCGTATACGTATGTACATCGGACCATAAGATTGAGTTGTTTTTAGAGCTAATGCGGGTACTATTTTCTATCATAAATCTACAGCCTGAGACAGTAAACGACGCAATAATTGTCTTTAATAAAATAAATCATACCGTGACTTCATTGTAGTCACAGTAGACACTACAATCGATACTTAATAGCCGGTCGATTTGAGTTCAAATTTATGAGACCGTTAAAATTCAGAGAGGCGGAGTATTAGATATGTCGGTGTAGTGACAGGAAGCCAGTCCGGAGTGATTTCACACTCGGTCGGGTTTCAATTTGCCGCGGCCGCTGCGCCTGTTTATCGAAGGCCCGCGGACTCCACCCTGTTGTTGACTTGCGGCTGAGAAAATTAAAAGATGCGGTCACACAATAGTAGTTCATGCAACGGTTGCATAATGATAGGCCTTAACACACTAGTGTGGTTTTCGCACGTGTGTTGAAAGGCCAAATTTTGCAGAGTTGCATACATAACTTTATCTACACACATATTATAAATCCTCCATGATGGGTTCAGAAACAATATTTTCTGGCAACAAGTTATTTGTTGCAATCGTGGCTGCATATTTCCGATATCCGCCGCATTTTCACATCACACACACTCCGAGAAGACTACTTACTATTCATATTTTCAACTAAAATGTAAATTACAAACAACTTTTTCTATTCAATTCAACAACAATTCTACTTTCGTTCAGCAAAACGTCAACATGGCGGCAATTCGATCTTCCGTCAAGACCTTTTTTTTAAAATCATAGACAAACGGATGAAGTCTCTATTCTCACGTCACTCGAGATCAAATATTGTGCAGTTTATATTAAAAAAACATACTGAATTGACGTTTCGTATCAATAACTGTTTTAATATCTATGGATACTAGAATAGAGACCCACTTGAGTTTTGACAGCTGTTCCAAATTTAATCTCATTTCTTTACTAAAAACGATAAAGAAGTCATGTTATTTCTTTATCGCAGCACTGGTTTTTCCTAATTGGTTGTCAAAATGGTGGTCATTTCATACGGTTTTTGATTAACTAATGGAGGTTTTATGATATGGGTTAGATAAACAACTTTTTCTATTCAATTCAAAAACAATTCTACTCTCGTTCAGCAAAACACCAACATAATGGCGGCAATTCGATCCTCCGTCAAGACCATTTTTATTTTTTTTAATCATAGACAAACGAATGAAGTCTCTATTCTCATGTCACTCGAGATCAAATGTGCAGTTTATATTAAAAAAAACATACTAAATTGACGTTTCGTATCAATAACTGTTTTAATATCTATGGATACTAGAATAGAGACCCACTTGAGTTTTGACAGCTGTTCCAAATTTAATCTCATTTCTATACTAAAAACGATACGGGAATAACATTGCAGCACTGGTTTTTCCTAATTGGTTGTCAAAATGGTGGTCATTTCCTACGGTTTTTGATTACACTATGGAGGTTTTATGATATGGGTGTAGATAATAGTAGTTTATGCAACGGTTGCATAACGATAGGCCTTAAAACACTAGTGCGGTTTTCATGAAACAAGCCGATAGGCGAGTTTCATAATAAGATCGCACGTGTGTTTTAAGGCCAAGTTATGCAGAGTTGCATACATAACTTTATCTACACACATATTATAAATCCTCCATGATGGGTTCAGAAACAATATTTTCTGGCAACAAGTTATTTGTTGCAATCGTGGCTGCATATTTCCGATATCCGGCGGATTTTCACATCACACACACTCCCAGAAGACTACTTACTATTCATATTTTCAACTAAAATGTAAATTACAAAAAACTTTTTCTATTCAATTCAACAACAATTCTACTTTCGTTCAGCAAAACACCAACATGGCGGCAATTCGATCCTCCGTCAAGACCATTTTTTTTTTAAATCATAGACAAGCGAATGAAGTCTCTATTCTCATGTCACTCGAGATCAAATGTTGTTCGGTTTATATTAAAAAAACATACTGAATTGATATTTCATATCAATAACTGTTTAATATCTATGGATACTAGAATGGAGACCCACTTGAGTTTTGACAGCTGTTCCAAATTTAATCTCATTTCTATACTAAAAACGATACGGGAATAACATTGCAGCACTGGTTTTTCCTAATTGGTTGTCGAAATGGTGGTAATTTCCTATGGTTTTTGATTAAACAATGGAGGTTTTATGATATGGGTGTAGATAAAGAATATTTCACTGTTATGAGCGCATAAAATTCGATAGCTACCCGTAACCTGCTCTCTACTCTAGACAAAAAGACATTTGCACACCGATAAACTTATAAATCGATGTAACTACTAAGAACAGAATTCTATTTTTCATGTTATTATTTAAGATAGTTATGTCCTTTTTCGCCTGAAACACAGGAGCGTCCTGGTTCAGGCACTTGTGTTATTTTCCGTATTAGTATGCTTTGTATTAAATCGTATTGTGTTTCTACAAACTTCACAAAAACGTTTACAATAAAAAAAAGACCAACTATTATTTTAACAAATAGATGCTAAAAGTAGACGGATATCTTGGTAAGAAACTAATAAGATTTGACAAGAAGTAAATAATAAATTGTGCAACCAATTCGACGGAATGAAGCGCCGACTCGTCATCATGACTGGATCCAGCCGCGGCTGAGAACACTGAATCATCGCCACTCAGTTAAATTTACAACCAGGGACGCCTTATCTTACCAGTTTAACAAAAGAGCATTTTTTACTAACCACAAAACTATTTTGCATAAATATCGAGCATAACTTGGAGCGATGAACTGAACAATGTTACCTTTGCAAAAGTATTGTTTCAATTAAAAAATTTCAATAAATTGTATCAATAAACAAATCAAACGTCAGGGAGCGTACTACGTTGGGCATTCAAATATTTCTCGAGCAAACGCCGAGAGGATTATTACGATGATAAACAAGATATACACTGCCGGGACAAGGGAGCCAATCACCATACATCACCGGCTAACGTCCAAATAAAAACAGGTGAAACAAAAAGGTAACACCTCTGAACAGAACAGTGCCAACGGAAAACAAATTGTAACAAGGGAGAGATCATATCGCGCTAGGCGTCTTCAAAGAGGTGAAAACTAATTAAGATCGGACGCTTTTCTATGGCGATAACTTGCCACGGACCGACAGACGTGTTTGTGTATTGGCAATCAAAACAATTAACTTTTTGCTGTGTTCACAATCTAACTAGACAAATGGCTGCAGCTAATATTTTTACGAGGTCGCTCACCTTCTCACGGAATTTTGGTACAAGCATCTTATAGGGCCATCGCGATTGAAATTATTGTTTTATTTTCAGACGAAGGAGTTTTTATCGATGCATAGCGTTCCGAAAACAGTACAAAGAGATTTTGCCTGCGAAATATCCAGTGAAAAATAGCATTTAACATTCTAACGAAATAAAAATAAGAGCCAGCTAAACGCCGCGTGGCAATCGAAGCGTGAAATAAATAAAATGGAAGCGTCTCGCAAACGAGAAAAAAGGGAATTTGAAATTGTGGCGTTAATTTTCCAGCGAGATTTCCCAGCAGTCTCTGGGCAGCAGAGCCGGCTCCGCTAGCGCCGCGTGCACTGGACATGTGAACTAAAAACGTTAACAGTCCCGCGAGCCGCGCCTTAGTGAATCCTGGCGCCTCATTCGGGAACGCTAAGTGATTCTGTAGCGATTCGTAAGCCAGATCTCTCATCTCGCTCTTACGCATTACGCGTCGTGCGGAAGAGTGGGATGAGAAATCTGGCTTATGAGTCGCTACAGAATCACTTAGCGTTCCCGAATGAGGCGCCTGCTCATGGCGAGTGGAGAAGGCTAGATGGGTGACCGGATTGGAACAGACATCTGATTTCCAACGATGATTCACAATTCCAATAATTAAAGTAACATATCCGAGTCCAATATACCTAATGTCGATTCAACACTGATTCCATCACATTTGACCTATATAGAAACAGAAATTCTAAATAATTATGAACGGCAACCTTGTAAATAGAAAACCGGCAAAGTGCATTTCAGGCCATTCACAATGTAGGGTTCAGTACTCTGGTAGTCATGTCTGCGTTTGGCACCCAAATATCGGACGGAATGTTTTTTGAACAAAGTACACAATCTATGCTGTGACGGTTTGGGATAGATGTTTCACAGAATGAACCTACTTTATCGTGATAGTATTCCTTTTAGCTTCGTAGTATAAGCGTTAATTTTGGCTGTAGGAGGTGAAGTGTAGTGTTCACAATTTTATTATTGTGCGCGGGAACTTTGTGCGCGGAACCATCATTAATAATCGTACAAGATTTCTGCTTCTCTATCTTAAATATTCATCAAGAAAATGTGACTGTGACGTGTAGACAGACATACAGACGGACATGGCGAAACTATAAGGGTTCCTAGCTGGAGTACGGAACACTAAGACACTTAAACCGCAGAAAAGATAGACGGACGTGCAACAAAAACCGCCTACATACGGCAATGACGTGTCGACTATCAAACAACAAAGTTCGTTTATCGGTGGGAACTGTCACTTGGCTCGACAATTTGTCCCTTAAATATTCAGCATTATGGCCGGATAATTACCTTAGTAAATAACGAGCATAGCCCCCATACCATAAAAGAGCAAAATTTCCGCTGCGAGAAGGAAAAAGCGTTATTGAAAAAGAGGCGAGCTGATATATAAATAAAATACGGGTTTACCTATCGACGGCTTGTTATCGCATGCCTCGATCGTGGCTATTACGGCAAAGTATCGGGTATTCGAGCGGCCGTGGGCACAGTTTGCTTTGCAACGCGCCGGTGCGCCGCTAGCTTGTTATAATAATGTGAACTTCGAGAATTGCGACGTCTTTGGAGAGTCGTTCGCTTGAATCAATGTTTAAATATTTGACAGTTTTGTGGGGCACGTCGATAAAAATAAGGTTGTATTTAGCAATCAAATTTTATGATCCACTTTAAGTGAATTGTTTTTTTACTTCACGGACAAAAGCGGTAGCCGTCTTATTAATGCATTCCAAAACGAGAACGTTTCAGTCGTAAATGAAACAATAAAGTTCAAAAATGTCAAGACTTTATTAGGTAAACTAAGTTAAGTAGTTAAGTATGAAAATGAATATGTTAGATAGCTTACGTAGTACAACTTTGGTAATAATGTTCTTTGCATAACAATAATTATGTTTTGAAATATTGGTCACTGTCTGCCAATATTTAAAAACGAAATAAATAAGGAAATCAACTGTTTTGTTTTACATTAGAAAATAATGCAAAATATTGTGACAAATATTTAGCATTTGAAACGTCCCCATCCAAGGACTTTCGGTAACTCCTGGTGTGCCACTGCACGTCATTCCTTGTGCATCGCCAGAAAGAATTTCTTTTACATACATAATAATTGCGAGTTGTCTCGAGGCGTCACGATCCTGATGCATAATGACAAACTGCACAGTGACGTGCAAATTGCTCTACGCGCTGCTAAAGTGTACTTATGCTTTGTGGCTGGCGTATAACCAAATCAGTATTTTTTTGAATACCTAAATTTATTAGAAAATTTATAAATAAATTTTACTTTTTTTAGAGGTTTTAATTTTTTACCAAAACTGAGTTTCAACTATTTAACTTGCCATTTCTTATCAACAAGGCATCTGACACTGTTTAAGGTTTGCATATTTCCTAATCTGTGCTACCGCGCCGTCTAATGCAAACGAGGTTAGATGACAATGAAAATGGAAAAAGTAAATAAATTATTTTGATTTGATTTACATTTTTTCTCAATATAATAATAATTATCGTAGACACCAACGCACATTTATTTAACAGAGTAGAAGAAAAAACATAAGAATCGTGTAACTGAGTAAAAATATAATAATATTAATATAACGCTTTGTAAGTGTGAGACAGCGAAAATAACGGACTATTATTTTCAATCACGAAATAAAAGAAAAACCCCTATCGTCGTGTCTTTAAACTGAATAAACTTTCTTGTTGAATGTTATTCACGATTATTCATTACAGGGAGACGTTACGGGGAGACGATTAATAATAAACTGAAAAACTGTAGGGCCCTCGTTTAAGCACCCATATCATAATACGTAATGACACGTCCTTTACAACCTTATCTGCCAACGGTACTAGTTCTGAGACAAGCAACAACCACTGCTCATAAAGGGCCAGATATCTTCCCACTGTTGCTTCCTTTACTGTTTAAAACGAAAACTATTATATTTATAAGAAACTATAATTTTACATAATTGTTATTGGGTTCGGTTCGTGCGATTGTTATTCATTACAAATAAAATTATTTTATTTTTGGAAAACATTTCCTTACGTTTCGAGGCCATTCCAGGTGTAACCGTCACTGGTAGACTGAATTATTTAATTATATTTTATATTGATAATTAGTCCTTTCAGAAGAAAATAGTGCACAAAAACGTATCGTAACAAAGCCTTAGTGGTTGATTACATTTGCTCTAATTGTAATAAATAGAATATTATGTATAAGTATACTGCTCTCACTAACAGGTGCTAAGGAGAACTGCGATTAGCCTCTTACAGGCATAGTAATCGTATGCGCGACAAGTCGCCCACGCCACAAAATAACCGGCAACTAATTCGCTATGTGCTAATCATTATTGACCATTATGAGATTATTATCGGCCGTCGTAATGGCTTTTTTCGTTGATTAAACATTTCATCTACGGCTTTCTACCATTTTATGTATAAATCGAGTAGGCTTTAGGTAATATAACTTACAAAAGGACATTCTTGTTTGTAGTTGTTAGCAGAGCTTGTGTTGAATTTGTAACCAATTTCAAATATCGAATAGCTAATTGTCTATACGGACACTATACTACTACATGCAATAGTTCCCTTAGTTTAGTTGTTTATTTAAAATACATGTCATGCCTTTCTTAATATTTTCACCTATGTGTCTGTAATGTTGTCGTTCTTATTCGTTCAGTAAGAATGATCTAAGCAAGTATATTTTCCTTATTATCAACGAAAGAAGTTTAAATTATAACGAGATTGTGAATAAAAATTTCATTCTTCGTCTCTCGAAACCTTAAAGCGATCAGACATAATCCAATTCGCTTACACAAAAATTCTCGCCGACTAATTTCGAGAAAATAAAATTTACACATAAAAGCTGCAACACAAGAGGTGGAATAAAATTTGTAAGTGTCAAGACAGTTAAATCACGGGAACATAACGAGATCAGTCTTTGAGAAAGCACTCAGGATTAAGTTTCAAACGAATCTGCGGGCGTGACGAAGACACGTAATTTTAAAAGTGATTCGTTTTATGTGAGATGTGTTTTATCTAAAATGTTAAATGCCACACCATCCAGTAGATTCTCTCACATTTGATGTACTAATTGTAGGTGAGGTTCAACCACCCTCACAATAAATATAATAATATAATACTGACTTAAAGCGCAGTTAAATGAGCAACATTTTCACGGCAATGTGTGGCAGGCAACTATAACGTCTTCCTCTAACGTACGAAGTAAGAGTAAGACAGCTATAGTTGCCGGATATAAATTGAAAAGTTGCTGGTGTAACTGCACTTTTAGAGGAGCCCGAGAGAGAACATGTTAATAAGGTCTGACTAGAAGCATCACGAGTACTAAGTGAATGAGCATCATGATCATTTCTTCGAAAGACTATTATGACAAATATTTAGCATTTGAAACACTAAACATTTGTCACAATAGTCTTCTCTTGCTTTATTCTCTTACTATTCATTTCTTGTAGAATGAATTAACTCATCCTCAGAAGGTTCTTATTTGATTGAGAAGATACACGAATTATCACATCAATCCGCCGCGACGCGCATGAAATAATCGATAAAGTTCACAAAGCGGGTATGTCAGGAGCGATGCGATCAGTGTCCATAAAATATTCGCATTCTTCCCTTTAACATTAAAATCATGTGTCCAATATTATTTTCATCATGTTTATAGTATTATATTATGTTTTAATTAAGATTATATTTTTAATTCTTAATTTATTTGCTAACAATTTCAATCTAAAGGCCCGGGCACACCAAACGCGGTTGCGGCGCGTTTGCGGCGCGAACGCGGGCGGCGGCGTCAACGCGTTTCGAACGCGGGCCCGCGTTGCTCACACCCCGCGCCGCTTTCGCACCGCTTTCGCACCGCTTTCGCGCCGCGTTCGCCCCGCCTCGCGCCGCGTAATACAACTTCGCGTGCTCGCGCACGCGCCGCCGCCGCTTTGCGCACGCCCCGCGCCGCCACCGCTTCGCATACGCCCCGCGCTGCTTTCGCGACGCGTTCGGTGTGCCTCTGGACATGGCGGCGGTATTAAATACAACTTCGCGTGCCCGCGTTTGTGCCGCAAACGCGCCGCAACCGCCTTTGGTGTGCCCGGGCCTTAAATTCTTGTACCTACTTGGACATGCGCAATTTATAATGTAATTTTATTTTGAAAAATAAATCATCTAATCTAATCATAATTACCAAATGGTAATGTTATTGTCAATCTTACACAAACGGTGTAATGGAATGAGTTATGCATTCTAGCATGTATAATATTCCACTATTCGACTTATAACGCCGGCTATTATTATATTATGAGCTATTCATATTACGTATAATCGAAATAAATGTTTTCATATTCATAAAAAGAACCGTGAATGCGAAAATTATAGCTTGCGACAGGATATGTCGGTGCAATGAAAGGTTGGTAAAAGTTACTTACATTAAAAACTGGGCAAGTGTGACTGGTTATTCAAAGGTAAGGGTTTCGCAGTCAAGTTGCACTATCATAATATAATAAATTAATAATGTAAATAATAACTAAAGTAAAACTTGAAAAATGTAATTCGAAAATTATAAACATGTACATACATACAATCCACTGGTTGTATTTCATTTTAAATTATTATTGATGCATAAAAGGCACACATTACGACACAGGGTTTCAGGTGGTCTGCGGTATCTTAGAATCAACCGTTTTATAAAAATACTAAATGCATAAAATTATAATGAATAATAATGATAGTGTCAACTTATACTTCCTTGTGCCAATAAACAGGGTAAAATCTACTTATCGGAACATTCATAAAAAGCATGGGCGTATTATCAAATGCTATCATATGACAAAATATCGCAGATCTATAATTAAGCCCAGCGCCTCTATTCGGGAACGCTAAGTGATTCTGTAGCGACTCGTAAGCGACATTTCTCATCACACTCTTCCGCACGACGCGTAATGCGTAAGAGCGTGATAAGAGATCTCGCTCGCAAATCGCTACAGAATCATTTAGCGTTCCCGAATAGAGGCGCTGGTTTTGGTCTTCTGACAAAAATACGGCATTTTATCAGAAGACATCAAATAGAAAAACATCACAGGCTTACAAAAAAATCCAAGTTCAAAAAGCTAGACGTTTAACAATAGAGGCGTAATGACCAAATGTGACGATAAAATAACATTAGGTACCACTTAAAAAATAAGTGAAAACGGGATTGGAAAATCATAATGCAGTTACTCTAACTGAAGTCTACTATTAGGTAACATCTTGTACAAAAAACAATTTGGATATAAGAAATATAATAATAACAATACATAGACCGTGCCGTTCCTAAAACTATATCTTCAAAACTTTTAAGTAGGAACCTATTTCAATTTAGATTTAATAGAGATTTAGATTTTATTAATAGAAACATCAATCACAGGTCAACAATAGTAGTTTTCATCACACTTGCTCGGAAAGGGTGTTATTATACGCAAGCGTATAGAGCAACTATAGCCGATTTAACTCCTCTATGGGCCCCGCCGTCAGCGGGAGTTATAAACCATACAAAATCCATAACTCCCTAGGGAGTTATGGATTTTGTATGGTTTCGAACTCCCGCGGGCATTTAAGTGCGCCAGGTCGGCGGAGCTGCTCGCGAGCCGCAGCCGGCGGGGCGCGCGACCCGCAAGCCGGCGGTGCTGCCCCTCGCTGATCGCAACGTACTTACAGTTTATGAACACCCACCTGATAGTAATTCACGATGTAAAATGGAAATAGAATTAATATATATACTTTTTTCTGTCTAATTTTTATTTTATTTCCTTGCAAATGTGATGAAAAACATTGTGTGTATCACGGGCAGTTAGGGGATAACAAACTCGAGTCATAAAAGCCCTCGCCTATCGGCGTCGGGCTTCTAACAGACTCTCGTTAGTTATCCCCTTCTTACGGCCCTAGATGCACAATGTACTATTATGCAACGGTTGCATAATGATAGGCCTTAAAACACTAGTGCGGTTTTCATGAAACGAGCTTTAGCGAGTTTCATAATAAGATCGCACGTGTGTTTTAAGGCCAAATTATGCAGAGTTGCATACATAACTTTATCTACACACATATTGTAAATACTTACTCCATGATGTGTTCAGAAACAATATTTTCTGGCAACAAGTTATTTGTTGCAATCGTGGCTGCATATTTCCGATATCCGGCGCATTTTCACACCACACAGTCACTCCGAGAAGACTACTGTTCATATTTTCAACTAAAATGTAAATTACAAACAACTTTTTACAATTCTACTTTCGTTCAGCAAAAAACCATCATGAAAGCAGTAATGGCGGCAATTCGATCCTCCGTCAAGACCATTTTTTTTTTTAATCATAGACAAACGAATGACGTCTCTATTCTCATGTCACTCGAGGTCAAATGTTGTGCAGTTTATATTAAAAAAACATACTGAATTGACGTTTCGTATCAATAACTGTTTTAATATCTATGGATACTAGAATAGAGACCCACTTGAGTTTTGACTGCTGTTCCAAATTTAATCTCATTTCTATACTAAAATCGATACGGGAATATTGCAGCACTGGTTTTACCTAATTGGTTGTCAAAATAGTTGTCATTTCCTACGGTTTTTGATTACACTATGGAGGTTTTATGATATGGGTGTAGATAAAAAAAATTGTTGCCCCGGATATCTCTGCGGATTTCTCTAGTGCACAGTTTACGGATATATTCATGAAAGTACTGAATGGGCTCAGGTTTTCTTCATAACTTTGGTGTAACTATTTTTGTTACGTAGAAGCTTTTGATTTAATGAAAACCAGAGTCAATATTCCAAAATTAACTGTCTCATTAATTATCAACTGATCAAATAAGTCGAAATTATTTTAATATCCCGGGCAAATAACCACTGTTGACCAGTATAATTATTGTCGTCTGTTGTTTTCAACGTCAAGTTGCTCTCGCTAACAATTGCCCATTACTTCGCCTGCGTTGATCGCGGGCAAAAATTAACACAGAACTGACCAGCCAAGTTGATGATTGATTAAGAAAGGCAAAAACCTTCATTCAAATGTTATAGAATACCAAACCAAATATAATGCCATTTCTAATGAAAATCAATTCAGCAACGGAATACATTTAATACAACGGCGGGTGTGTAATCTAAAGCAAGATTTACCCGTATATAGCGCGTCAAGTGTTGGCATAGCAATCGAACTGAAACGGCTAGTAAGCAATCCCTGAGGGCGGCAGGTCTGAGACTTCAGAATGTGCCCGCGCACCCGCGATCCGCCGCCGATAATTTAATTGGGTACCTGACATTTAATCAATACGCTTGATTAAATTAATTGAACGTTCCCAGCCGATGCTCTTTTATGGAACATCGTTACTTTGGCGGTGAGCTTCTTGGCCTTTTTCAGAGCACCGACCGAGCCCGATACTGAATATCATGATTGCCGTACTAGATTCACGGCGACAAAGTGCAACAAATTAATGACACGAGCTGAACACAGTATTATTTGAGCGTACCACGCAAGAAATGAGCAGCATAATTTACATAATTATAACGTGAGCATGCTTGAGATAATCATAATTATTGCTCTTGTAACGGTAAACTACTGATTTGGGGTACAAAAAATTCAATGTAAACAATGGGCATACATGACGCATCATGGCCAATGGGGACGATTAGTGTCAGTGCAATTACCTGTAATGATATCTGTGTGTTTATACTACAGATGTTATTTGATCACCGTGCAGTGATCACGCGCGGAAATAATTTCACAAGCCATTTCGATTTACCGCCACAAAAAGGCCGTGAGAGTGGTCCACAAAATTTGACTCTAATTCATAATCTAGGACAAACGTACTGTGACTTTACAAAATTAATACGAGATAGACCATGTAAAACTACCTTACCTTAACTAATAAAAAAAAAATGTATCAAATTTAAACGAATGTCAAATATCAACGTCACAAAACCGTATACTGAATACTTTATATATTTTACTTCAAATAATTATACTTTACATCCACGTAAAAATACTTTACAACCTTGGGTACAAACTATAAAAGTACACCTTTATTCACATTGTTTGTTGGTTCTGTATCTATTTCTGGCATAAATAACATGAATAAGCTTCATTTCCCAGTGGTGCAATTAGGAAAGTTTCTATTTGACGTCAAAAGCAATTTAAGAGATCTATACAATAACAACTATATTGCGATGAAATGGTTTTCAAGAATACAAACACGCATTTTCTTAATAAGTCTTCTGAAGTAACTTGACATAGGTACACTAAGTAATAAGTAAAGTCTGTTCGCCGAGAGTTGATAAATATTATGATATCGTTTCGAAATAGCGACTGTCGCTTAACTATCGCAAACTGTATGACGGGCGTCGCTTATCGCCGCGCGCACTGAGTATCGTGGTACGAGGGACGCAGATGTTGTCAAGTGTAGTGATGCGCCGCGCGGACGGCGGCGAATAAAATATATTTGTTTTGTTCATATACACTATCGCCATATTGCAAATAATGTCTTATATGTGCGCGTCAAATGTCACATAAATCTGAACTGGCCGAAAAGAAACGATAAAGTTTTTATTTAAAATGCGTTCAGTATCGATATGACGTGTCTTGTGTCTTTCTATAATATGTCATTGGCTTCGAGTATGTCGTTTGGGTGTTCGCGTGTTGCTTTCAGTTTATACAGTTAGGCTATTCAATAATAACATCCTATGAAAAAAAAAAAAAACCTTTAATTTTATATTATCATCGGTGAAAATAATTAGCGGGCCACTATTTGTAATGAGTTAAGAAGTGACTTTTAACTTTTGTTATGTACTCTCGGCGAACAGACCTTAGCCATCAGTGATTTTCTTGTCATATTTTGATCCTAGAAATGTTTTCATCAGAATTGCTGTTATATCAATAGTTGGTTGTTTAAAGCTTCGTCTCTGGCAAGATTCATCAAACTTAGAACAATAGTTTAGGCAACCAAAATCAGGTTGTTTTACAGCAAAACCGACCAATAAAATGATCATCGGTTACGATCGATATTTATAATAAATAAACAGTTTTCCCCGAACTGTTCCATGTAGAATTTGTTTGGGAACTGTAGATTTTGCCACAATACAATCGGTTTGTATGTTGAGCCTTGTTCACATAAGAAATAATTACAAATTGACCATGATGAAAAAAGTGTAAGCACGGACTGATTTTAAGCCAAATGAGAGTAGTTTTGTAGATACTGTTCACTATCGTTTTATATTAACACTACACCTTTTACAAACATACATCCAACAACATATTTATATTATTTTATTACCAAGGATAATCGTAGAGATTCATTAGGATTTAATATCTAAAGAAATACTTAATAAAACAAATAAAACATTGAGTATTCTATAAACGCGATATTATTTTTTATGTCTATTGTATGAGTCGAATCTAGAACGTTTTGAAATATCTCAATGGCGGATAAAGTCAAAGACCGGAGGCACTTCGTTGATTTGTGTCTATTACGAGCTCTATTATTTAACAATCAGCGGATCTTAACACCACACTACGGGGTTCTTGATAACACAATGAGTAATCTGAATAGAATTAGTTACTGTTAAATAAGATAAGTACCTAAATACCGAAGATAACATTTAAGAAAATAGCATTATAAATTTACATGCGAAAACAAAACTGTTTCATGTAAAATGCTTAACACAGGATACATAAAGTTTAGCCAAAAAAAAAACTTTAATAATGCAGAATGCAGAAATTCCAACAGAAAATCAGAACAGTTGAACCCAAACGAGAATTTCTGAGCCCGTACATTATATTTTATTTTCACGAAAGCTAATTCGATGGTAATAAATAATGTCAGGATCAGAACAAAGTACGGTTTTAGTGATAAAAAGTGATACAAAGGCGAAGCATGCGATACCTTTTCGTAGAAGACGAGGAACGAATTCAATTTTATAAATGACTGTAGGTCGCGAAAAATTCAACAAAATAAAATGCAACGAATAACAAAGATAACCGACAGGTTCGCGGTTTAAGTGTGTGAGCATTTGGAGACCATGATTGGGCACTTTTACTTATTACGAAGTAATTTAATGTTACTGTAGAACAGTCCGAATATAGAATTAGTCCGACATTTTATATTTATATTATATAAGTAAAAATATACAACTTTATAAGAATGTAGGATGTCACTACATTTAATCCCTAAATTATTTGACATCGTGCAGGTTGTAGCTTTTCTTATTTTTAAGTTCCTTTCCGTTTTATCTCGTTATCAAAACAACTGAAACTATAGTCATGCAAAAAAACTCAGAAAAATGAAGTTTACTAAAAGATTTACAGTAGGTAGATATGGAAGGTCTTTTGAAGTTTCCGCACTAAATTTTAGCTTGCAATTGGAAGGTTTGTGTTCAGATACCTATTAGTTCTTAATAAAAATGGCGCGAACAAAAGGAAAAAGGGGAATACGAAATAAATTGCCTAATACGTTATGATATCCATTAACTAGAGCGTGAAATTTAAGTCAACGACAACAAACAATTCCGCGGCCAATAATAGAAACGAATGGCAAACTTCAGAACTCCATTAAAGCGGCGTCCAAAGTTCTTATTCGGGAGCGAGCAGGCGCACCGATCGCGGAATATTCGTATTTATTCATCTTTACAACATGCCGTGCCTCACGATTGCTATCCGATAAAACTTTACTAAGCAAAAATAAGCAACACGAACAAGTGTACCTGTCACTCGGCCCTTGTTCTTGTTTCTAAAATTTGTATAAAATATTCCAAAGCGGTCGCGACGCGCCGACTACTATTCTGTTGCAAAAACGAAACTTATACAAGACGCAAAATAAAAACTGGAGATGAAACATATTTACATTTTAATCTAAAGCTGGAAATACAAACAGTAGTTTCTTTACCTTTGACGCTGCATCTTAAATTGGTGTCATTGAATATATATTTATCAAACGCGGTAAGTACCTATACTATACTTTTTTTTAAATGATAAGCTTTGTCAAGGTTAACTGACATCATATTAAAAAAAAGCTCCGCTTACGAGGAACGGGTTTGATAGTTACCGACCCAGATTCCTTACATTTTGAGACACATCGAGATTCCCTGAATTTGATTCGAGAATATGTGTCAGTCATTCCATTAATGTCTCGATTTCTTGAACGCCGCATCTTGGCTCCTTTGACGAAATTTTTGACGCTTCGGTGTTCGAGTTGTTTTCTCACGTGATTTTGTTTTTCTTGTCGTTATAATCGAATGCTACCGTGGGATAGTTGGTCAGTAGGGTTGGCTGAAAAAATATAGACTAGTCGAAACGATTCAGTCAACTGCATAATTAAGTTTCTGAGATTAATCACTAATGGTTCATTGATGCATTAGTTAAGTGGCTGAATGCGCGAAATAAAAAACGGTTTGTCTATTGGCGTGCGGTGGCTGGCGGCGCGACCAGCGTTGGTGTCCAGCGTCACAATAGCACAATTAAAATGCCAACAAGTCCGGTTGCCAGCCCAATCCAATTACAGACGACAACGATTCCGACGAGTAATTGGGACTGAAGCTAAACCGTACTCCACTTCCATGAGAAAGATACCTACCAGAAGGTATACTTGATTCAACACCATAATTCTCCTATAAGAAAAAATCCCCGAACGCGTTGCATTTTCATTACAAGCTAAAATCAGAGCTTTGTGATGGCTCGCGAATCGTACGCCATGAAATATCTATTTTCAATATGAAAATATATATTTCAATATGAAAATATATTTTACACATCAAACTATTTTTTTTATTATTACAGATATAAGAAAATTACATTGAAACCAAAGATTTAAAATCAGTAGATTTGACTTTACAGCGACAATTTGTTATCATATTTATGAATGTCGTTTATGAATGACGTGTATGAACTTACAGAATAGTGTCATCTCCTTTTCTCCTACCATAATACTGATTTAAATCTTTGAGTGAAAAATCATTTTTTTCTGTTATTTTTTTTTAATTCTTAAGTAGATTTAAAACATCTTCCTGGTTTCTACATACCAACAAGTGCGAATTTGAATACTACTAAACGCCTCTATTCGGGAACGTGAAGTTATTCTGTAGCGATTCGTGAGCGAGATTTCTCATCTCGCTCTTACGCAATACGCGTCGTGCGGAAGAGTGGGATGAGAAATCTCGCTTACAAATCGCTACAGAATCACTTAGCGTTCCCGAATAGAGGCGCTGTCATTTGAAAATATTCTGTTCAATGGATAGCCCTTTAAGTTTTAAGTCTTAATAAAGCAACGTTTGTAAGAACGACGGACGTTGCTTTATCTCCTACCAATATCAGCGACAGCTTTTTATGTCCAACCTCGTTTTCCATGATGTTTCTAGAAGATTCTGTATAATTTCTAGAAGGTTCCTTGAAGTTCTAGAACGTATTTGATATTAAATTCAACCTGATACCTCTACGCATTCTTGAGAAAAAGGTCTTGACACACAGACAGACGGACGGACGAACAGACAGATTCCGTTTGAGTTACGGAACCCTTAAAAGGAATGCGCGTATTAACCTAAAATGTCGTATATTGTCAAAATTCAACCCCTAAGAGGGTGAAATAGGGGTTTGTATGGGAAATACCGTGTGGTGGGGCCGCTGGGTAATAAATATTTAAAGTTTCTCTTTAAGAGCACAGCGTCTACACTTTTCAATTCAGCAGCAAAGTAAGACGTGTAAGTGACGTCACGCTAGTAAAGGCTACTTTTACAATAAAGTGTAAAAATGGGTTTCCGTTCGACCCGCGCCCCGGACTGGAAGCGGCCTTTGTGCAGCATTTCCCAGAGAGGGAATTCGATTATCACAGAGAAAAAACTTTCTGCACTACAAACAGACTTCAAAGTGAACTAATCTCGGAATCTGAACACTCCGAAAGGTTCCAACTTATGCATTGTGAAAACAGAGAGGGCAGTTAGACATGAAGCGAGTAATAAATTCGTGTGGTGACTGTAACAAGAATTTTACATTAATGATACCGTTGACCGAAAATTCGAAAGCGAATTTATCTCACTTAAATGTACGATTTATGTTACAATATATCTCTGGTGTCATTTCGATGCTGATGCCTTTCTTATCTACACAACTACCTCAAGTCAGATTAGCGATATTGTAATACCTGACAAATGAATTTTAAAACTCGCCTATCTGGAATAATAAATGTATGGAACATACCTACAACACACACAGTGAAAGTGTGTTTGTTTGGTTGTTCCGTTTTCACGGCCAAATGGCTTAACAGAATATTATTTATGAACTCATGCAAAAGTATGTATGTCGGTTAGATTTCTTTTCACGGCTAAACAGCTGGATCGTATTTAGTAAAGAATTGCAGAATTGCAGACTTAATAACCTTACATATAAGATTTTATTTAGAATATTTCAGATGAGCGGGCACAAAATCCGACTAGTATTTTAACGAAGAGTTGATCTGGTACAGATCAAGCCGAAACGAAAGTACGAATAAAAAATAATGTCAATAAGTAAATAAGGTACGTAAATAAAATAAAATAATAATTTAACAAATAAAACAACCGACTCCAAAACCCCTCTGAAAAGTAAGAAATAATAATTGGCTTTCGTAAGTCATTTACCTAGAAACGGCAGATATATTATTGGTTAACTGAAGTCATAAATTAAATATATCGAAATCGGTGGCAAGTTAATAAGGTAATAGGTACATGGAATAAATTGTACTTTCTAATACATCTCTCATACTGTGTTCATGTACGTGACAAGTCACAACCAACCACTAACCACTGACTTGCCACCGACTTCGATATATTATATTTAATTTATGACTTCACTTAACCAATAATATATCTGCCGTTTCTAGGTAAATGACTTACGAAAGCCAATAATTATTTATTACTTTTCAGAGGGGTTTTGGAGTCGGTTGTTTTATTTGTTAAATTATTATTTTATTTTATTAACGTACCTTATTTACTTATTGACATTATTTTTTATTCGTACTTTCGTTTCGGCTTGATCTGTACCAGATCAACTCTTCGTTAAAATACTAGTCGGATTTTGTGCCCGCTCATCTGAAATATTCTAAATAAAATTTTATATGTAAGGTTATTAAGTCTGCAATTCTGCAATTCTTTACTAAATACGATCCAGCTGTTTAGCCGTGAAAAGAAATCTAACCGACATGCATACTTTTGCATGAGTTCATAAATAATATTCTGTTAAGCCATTTGACCGTGAAAACGGAACAAACAAACAAACACACTTTCACTGTGGGTGTTGTATGTTCCATACTTCGCCATACTGCCGTTTCTAGGTAAATGACTTACGAAAGCCAATTATTATTTGTTATGAAATTTTGGTTTAAAATCTGAACAAATAATTCATGGATACTTGAAAAACACACGGCTTTACTCACGATTTATTGTCAGAAACATGTCGGACTATTTCTGACAATAAATCGTGAGTAAAGCCGTGTGTTTTTCAAGTATTCATAATGTCTCACGAAAGTTTTAATTTGACTAAATAATTCACGTTTTGAACGGGTATAATTTCGAAAAGTTAGAAGAGAAATGAGCTATAATGATGCAAGAACTAAGATCACTCAAGGGCCTTTTATTTAAAACTTAATATTAAGTCTATTTTAACATAATTACCTAATTATTTCAGAATACATATTTTAATATTTTGTAATCAAACTTCCTTCTGCGTAGGGTGATCTCACACAAGCAGCAGCAGAGGATAGAAGCCTGCTCAGTAAACGCCGAATAAACGGAATATAAATCTGACACACTGAATACAGGCAATGCGACGAGATAAAAATGGTGATTTGAAATATATACGAGACATGCGTGGCATGGAAGGCGTCGCTTTAAATGTATCTGCGCATTGTTGGCGACTCGCGCGGGCAGTGCGTAACATAAATACTGGGCACAGTGGGCAAGCTCCCGAATGCAATGGACGTTAAATAAATCGGCGAGCATCTTTCCGGGCGAGCAGCGGCGGTAGGCCCCCGGCGGGCGCCGCGCACTAAATCGTACCGAAAAAGAACGAGCCGATATGGCAGCCGTATCGAACGGTGCTAAGTTACGATCGCCGGCGACACGGGACGCTAAGTGGCCTATCGTGTTTTGAAAATTCTAAAACCGGGATTGTCCGTTAAGAGAAAAATATAGATTTCACAGACGTGGCCCTTTCCCATTAATCAGGATTAAAGAGGTCACGAGGGTTTTCGTATAAATACAGTACGTCGAGACGTTCGGACGCCGCTTATCAGGCGGGCTCCAGCCGTCCCTGCTACGTTTTGTTATTGCAGAATAGCAAAATGTATTTATTTGTTTCACCATAATAACAATCGATTGATTTTGTATAGAATCGTAGTATTTGTTTTTCATATTTGACTTGTACAATTATATTTTTTACTTACATACATTAGCTGTAAAGATTATATTGTATTGAAGCAGTTAGGGATCTCACCTAATAAAGCAAACAATACAATCAAACTGGACCAGAAGTTCGTTAACCCGACGATGTTACATACAAAGGAAGTTGCGGTCAGCCTGAAAATTAAGTTGGTGCGCTCTATTGCCTTTGCACTAAACTAGGTTCTGAACTATGCTTATTATGCTCGTTATTGGATAGAGAGATGCACCGCTGGGTTTTGAATTTATACTGCAGCGACAACTACTATTTCATAAGAATCTTGAGTGTTATAAATATGCTGAAATATTAGGAACTAGCTTTGCCCGACATGCGTTCGCTACTTTCTATCTTTTTTTGATCACAAACTTTACCGTGCGTGCGCACAGCACCTCACCAAAGTTTCATCGTAATCGGATAAATATCGCATAGGTCCTGAATACAGTAACAAACATTCATTCTTATATTATTAGATATAAATACGTATTTTTTAAGATTAATTTAGTATCCTGCAATTGTTACACTTCTAGTGATTTTTTTATTGAGATGCAAAGTAAAAAACAAAGATTTTCTCCTCTTTCACATGTTATTATTTTTTATAGCTATATTACGGGTTACGGCAAAATAGGCAAGAAGATTATAACATATTTCAAAGCGACTTAGCATTTTGCATGCGTGTGTAGTTCCGATAACAAATCCGGCACTCAGCAAAGCTTTCCTCCAAACGAAACTTTTACACAAACTTATTATAGCAACCATAGCTTATTACAAGTGTCGCCCTATTTACAGAGTGTAATATTCGGACATATCTACAGACAAACAGGACAATTTCATTAGTAGAGAAAAACCAGGTTTGCGGAATTTCTTCATGAACGACGGGCCGAGTTAGTCTTGGTGCAAGGAATTGTTTAGTGAAGTGACGATAAAAATCAGAAACCAATTACTTGAAATAATTCCCTAAACCCCTGCATGATCGCGATCCTCAGCAGTAAATTCACAAGTCGCGATGACGGCACCGGCCGCGGGCGCGTCGTGACCCGACTCGGTGCCTCACTTCTTATTATTTACGATTTTTATTATGCCGTAAAAATGCGCGATTTCTTACAGCCAGGATACGCCTCGGTCGCACGTGGACAGTCTTGTTCCCATTTTATCCAAAACTATTAAACTCAACAAAACTTAAAACCATGTGTCTTTTTACAAAATATGTAATTGAGGCGGAGTCGTGAACCGATTAAAGATTTACTTCTCACAGATTTTCTTCAGGGCATTTCAACGAATGCCAGTAAAAATGAAATTAATTTTATTTAATTTTTTGTGACCCTTCCTGCTAATGAATAAGAAGGAGCCCATTCTCATTTATGAACCACCGAACTCCCTTCCATATTTGGAAAAGATGTCGTTATGTTGTATTGTATTTGATTAAACTAGAGTTGACATTCAATGCCAGCCTAAGAATCAAGTTCCATCCCAGGGGCCATAGTATTTCTTCCATACAAAATTACTATAGCAAGAACCCGACCAGCAGGTCGTACAGCCTAGTGAAGTGAGAAAGTAATAGAGAAAACCGAATCTGTTAACTGATTGGGGGCCTGACTGTAAATTACCCTCTTCATTCCTTTTCACCCGACAGCGCAAAAAAACATGACCTTACTAATAACTGGATATTTCTTCATCAGGATATGAGTACTTCTGAAATATTTTCTTTTTATTAATTGAAATAAAATAAACTAAGCCATCGAGCGGTAACCATGACAACTGCCAAGCGTCTGAATAGAGAGTACTTAAAAATGTTGTTACCTGATAATTATCCACAGAAATATGCTTGATTAATTATAGTGTTTTAGTCAAAATGGGAAGTGTTCAATCGACCAAACCACCGACTCGTCTCCTTCGCGAACTTAGTGGGATGAGTTGGAGACTCACCGCGGATGCACGCGTTGATAGCCGCTTCGTGAGTTTCAAGATACTGCATAAATCTGCACTCAGTGCCGCCTTTAAGATACTTAAATAAGAATACATAACTTTAAATTTAAAGCTAAGGAGGATTTACTTATAAAGTGTATTATGGCCATAGGTTCTATAATTTGTGCAGTACTGCCTAAACTGCTTTTTGCTCGTATTACACTGTACGTGTATTTAATAATAATCTTAGCTCTTAATAATTTGATTCATTCACAGCCTGTTACCAGTAAATTAAACACTTACATCGTAGTTTTACCTATTGAGGTAAAACTACTTTTTAGATTATTTAATTGAATTTATTTAGGGAATGCTGCTTAATATCATTAATTTCGGAATGCTCGATATTATAATGTGCAAGTATATAAAATGTGATGTTTTGGTTAAATTCATGTACAGCAATTTTTAACAGCCCGTGGACATGGGTCGTTCCCAATCCTCGCCAGCGAGCCCTATCTAAAGAACCATATGGCTTAACCAAGACGAATAAAGAGAGGCTCAAGCACCAATTTCTTCTTTTCTCCTTTCTTCAAAATTAAGAAACTAGGATAGAGCATACACTATTCTTTACACTTTTGCATAGAGCTGTGTTTAAGTTGATGGTGTAATTATTTGTATAGGCCTTTGATGGCTTTGTTAAACGTATACTTTAAAAGTGTTCGTTTGATAACTGAAACTGTTGTTTAATTCATTTTTATAAAATAAAGAAGGGCTAAAACAAGCTGAACCGATGAAGCCGTAAAATCAAAACCTCTCATAAAAATCTCCTTCTACAAGGTGCTCGCCGATAAAAGTTTTCTCACCGAGGCGGGCAAACGGCGAGACCTTTCCCTCGCTCGTCAATACGGCACGGAACGGCGAATAGAGGGCGTTACGATAGTTTGAATAGAGTACGCCGCTTGTTTACAATAGCTTCGGGTATTTCGTGATCCGCTCCCCATTTAGATGGGTAGCGCGTAGATACCACGTACGGCTGCGGCAGTCATACCAACCACCAGCCTCGTAAGAGCTCTACTCTTAGGAAACCATTTGAACTCTGGAAGACAGAAACGAGGAAGTACGTGGGGTTCTTTTTATATTGGACAGTTATTGCCGCCCCTGTTATGGAAGTTTATGGAATGAAGTGCGTTTTATACGCGCTTTGATGTTCGGTTTCGCGCTCTTAGCATGTAGTGGCTCCCGAAGGATGGGCAATAACAGCATCGAGGAAAGTGCTCGTGGTCGTTACTATAAGTTAACGGGTTTGGCCCCATCAATACGCTATACTGGATAACAAACAGTAATCATTACTAAATTAATTAATTAACATATTATGTCGTCCATACAACAATAATAGGGACGTAGTGAGAATCAAAACATTCAAAGAACTGGCGCCTCATTCGGGAACGCTAAGTGATTCTGTAGCGACTCGTAAGCCAGATCTCTCATCTCGCTCTTACGCATTTCGCGTCGTGCGGAAGAGTGGAATGAGAAATCGGGCTTACGAGTCGCTACAGAATCACTTAGCGTTCCCGAATAGAGGCGCTGGTCGTCCGTTAAATTATTTATAGTTTCCATTTGACTCATCTTATACTTTTAATATGGAGGAGTGTCACGAGATACTTTGTAGCGACATAATTAATATCATGATGAATCTTATGAACACATCCCAACGTTACAGCCTGTAAAAACCAACTCGTTAGTTTCCTTTCTCAAAACAAAAGCATTTTAATTACTCACAAATCTTCAAGTTTATTGCCGAGTCCTAAAGTTTAAACCTCATACAATCCAGGCATAAATTTGGAGGGGTGTAAACCGAATTCCATTATGTTTAATGACTGAATTACTTTTAATCTGCACCGGATGAAAAATGCCTTCCAAATCACGGTTAAATAAATCTCATGAGATGACCTATAAAATGTGGAGGAGTAATCTCGTTAAAATCCTTGCGGGTAGTTTTAACAAACGAGCAGGGAGTGGCGAAGTGGTGGGTGACGACGGATGCAGTGTGGATGTAGCATCTAATTAAATCTCATTTCGCTCACGACAATTTTATGTGCATGTTTATGACTATTGCTCATTTCCGCGTTTATCGAGCTTGCACTTGAGCGTTTAACTTTAGAGTGTCTGCTGTTTTATGGTTCAGGTACGAACTAAACAATTAATTAAAACAAGCCGTCTTTATGTTCAAGTTATGTCAGAATGAAGATATAACACTAAATAACAATAGTATATTGTGCATCTAGGGCCGTAAGAAGGGGATAACTAACGAGAGTCTGTTAGAAGCCCGACGCCGATAGGCGAGGGCTTTTATGATTCGAGTTTGTTATCCTCTTACTGCCCGTGATACACACAATGTTTTTCATCACATTTGCGAGGAAATGAAATAAAAATTAGACAAAAAAAAGTATATATATTATTTTTATTTCCATTTTACATCGTGAATTACCATCAGGTGGGTGTTCATAAACTGAGCGTACGTTGCGATCAGCGCGGGGCAGCTCCGCCGGCTTGCGGCTCGCCGAGCAGCTCCGCCGACCTGGCGCACTTAACTGCCTGCGGGAGTTCGAAACCATACGAAACCCATAACTCCCTAGGGAGTTATGGATTTTGTATGGTTTATAACTCCCGCTGACGGCGGGGCCCATAGAGGAGTTAAATCGGCTAGAGTTGCTCTATACGCTTGCGTATAATAACACCCTTTCCGAGCAAGTGTGATGAAAAATATATAGCAGGGTCTATTTAAAAACAAAACTACCTTATTAAGGCGTAGTTAAGAAAAAGTAAAAAAAGTACCTGTGCGTTACGAAAATTAAACATACAATTGTATGGTTAATTCTCGTAACGCACAGGTACTTTTCTAACTTTTTCTTAACTACGCTTAATTAAATACAATTTTTTTGAAATTCACCCAGCCTACTTTTCATATTTGTACATCTATATTAGATGCTGAAAATTTAAAAATATGTATAATCACTTTTAATTCATCTAAATTAACCGTTATCATTTAGGTCTGAACTCACGACCCTCTGCTTGCAAATGCTTACTAGTAGGCTATCCGCTAAATTATCAATGTGATGGTACCGCGTCAACGGTCCGGACACTGGATTAAACAACATTGATGAAAAAGTTAAAACCCCTTCTATGAGACAATACATGACTCGATTTCTTTATTAAATCAAACCATTATGATTTCGTACCTGAAAAGTCTCAATCGTACACGTTGGTAATCGATTCATTTGGCAACTCGGAAATTGCTCAACTGAGTCGCGTGTCGTGACCAACACTAATTACTCACTCGCTCTTTGTTTCCAATTGACATTTAGTGCTTAATTATTGCTGACTCTATTTGGCGTACGTGCTTAAAGGTGAAATACGAAAAGCAAATAAAACACCTGCCTTCATTCATTGAAATAAAATTACGACTATGCGCTGATGAATCGATGAATGCTGACAATATCTCACGACATTTACATATAAAGAAATTTTTAATTGAGATAATTGAAGCCTAACCTAATTAAAGAGATGAATGAGATAGGAATATTTTAATACAATAAAACAATGAAGTTGCGGCTTAGCCACTTGAAGCTTATCTGTCTGTTTTAGTAAATATAGAGAATGTGTGAAAAGTAGTAAATCACCACTAATCAAAAAAGTATTATATACCTTCATTAATCCTATCTTTGCTTTCGAAATATTTAAAATTAAGCAAATTTATTTTTATTTTTATGTCATATTGACTGACAAACGAGCTGACGGCCCACCTGATGGAAAGTGGTCACCGCCGCCCATGGACATCTGCAACACCAGGGGTGCTGCCAATGCGTTGCCAGTCTAGGGAGGATGGGGGTTGGGGATGGGATGGGGACGAGGGAATAGGCCTCCGGATCTCGTCACTCACCGTACGAAACGCAATAGCAAGCTATTACTTTACGCCGATATTCTGTGAGAGTGTGGTACTACCCCTACTCAATCGATATAACACTTTGTTTCAGCCTGCAATGATGTCATACTAGATAAAGTACGTAGTAACAAAATGTAGTTTCGCACAAGCCGATCACCAGTGATCGGCAAGACGGTTGCCACATCGCGGGATTCAAAGAGGAAATAATAATATGGACATGACATGATTCGCAATGATTAAGAGTTATGTTATATGTATTTGTAAACAGAAGTCAGAATATTTAATAAACTCATAAAATGTATCATTTTTCATTAAAGAAAATATTGATGAACTTTGGTTTTATTTTATACTGCGTAAAATATTACGTGGACTCATATAAAATATGTAAGTGTTAAAATATAATCATTTGAAGTGCACAAAAACCCTTTCTCTACTTACTCAAATGAGAATATATTATTTTCCTTTACCGATTCGAATGCTGGAATCCCGGGGAATATCCATATTAACATAATGATCGAGGTCATTGACACCATGTGGCAACCGTCTTGCCGATCACTGCCGATCACATAAGAACAACCCGGCGGTTCTCAGTTAGCACTTTACTTCGAATATGTTGGCAGTTTCTAGGCATTCGTCTGCGAGCATCGCATGTGAAAGCGTTCACTATTATCCAATTAACACAGCAATATCGCCGCTGCGATCTCGCTAAAGCGCGTAAAATCTGCCGCCGGCGTACAAGTGTGAATAAAATAACGGCCATTTAAAACACTGAACAGATGGACGAGACATGAATGCATAAAATGTTGTGACAATGAGTAGAGTTGAACATTTGAATATATCATATTTTATTTGATAAATAAAAATAAAATAAATAAATCAGGGGACAATCTTTACACAAATCGATCTAGTCCCAAAGTAAGCTCTAAAGGCTTAATGTGTAATGAGTACTAGACGACGATATACATACTTATATAGAGAAATAAATACTTAAATACATAGGAAACATCCAAGACTCAGGAAGAAACATTAGTGCTTATCACACAAATATTTGCCCTTACCGGGGATCGAACCCGGGACGCTAGCTTCGGAGGCAGGGTCACTCCCAACTAGGCTAACCGCGTCGTCAATTTAAATTAGATGAGAATCTTTCAATCCACGTACGATCGCATATTTCACAGCTACGCAGAAACACACGATGTTTGAAAACTGTGTTTCCGTTAGCTAACTCATAATATTTCAGCGCAAAGAATTACCAATAGTGAGTTTATCCAGAATCTCCGTAAAGTTTCTACAATTGAAACTGTAACAGTTATCGAGAGACCCGGGAATCGGGCCCAGTTCATAACTAACAGCGAGCCGTTACAATGACGGGCTGAGAAGAGCCGCATTCCGAGAATTGAGAAAGATGAGTTGGCATTGGCACTTGCACAATATGTAGGTTGCTCGTTATCTTATCTGACTACAATTAAACGAAAATGACTCATTGTACGATAAATAAGTCTTAGTTTGTTTTACAAGAAAAGAGAAATAAAAAGCGGCCAAGTGCGAGTCGGACTCGCCCATGAAGGGTTCCGTGATTTATGACGTATTAAAAAAAAACTGCTTACTAGATCTCGTTCAAACTAATTTTCGGTGGAAGTTTTCATGGTAATGTACATCATATATTTGTTTTAGTTATATAATTCTCTTATTTTAGAAGAGGGGGGGGGGACACATTTTACCACTTTGGAGGTGTCTCTCGCGCAAATTCAGTTTAGAAAAAAATGATATTAGAAACCTCAATATAATTTTTGAAGACCTATCCATAGATAACCCACATGTATAAGTTAGATGAAAAAAAAATTTTTTGAGTTTCATTTTTAAGTATGGGGAACCCCCAGAATTTATTGTTTTTTATCTATTTTTGTGTGAAAATCTTAATGCTGTTCACAGAATACATCTGCTTACCAAATTACGGACGGATGGACGGACGGACGGACGGACGGACCGACGGACGGACGGACGGACGGACAGTCGGACGGACGGACAGACGGACAGACGGACAGACGGACAGACGGACAGACGGACAGACGGACAGACGGACAGACGGACAGACAGACAAAAAGAAATGCCTGTCTATGATTATTATGGATTTGCGCACTATTTTGATGGCAATTTATTCTGTTCCCACATTCTATATCTTCACACATTTTTTATTACTTTGTTGCCACAACTTACAGCCCGCTAGTTGGGTTATTGCTATATTTATTTTGTATGGAGGCAGTTGATGAAAGTATTCAAATAATTTGATCAACGCGTCCATTTTAACAAAATGTTTTACTCGAGATCTATACATTCTGTTGGGCAAATTGAAATAATAATACGAGTAGCTTTGCCTAAGTAATAAGTCAGAAATTAATATATTATTTATTTAAAGGTTGTAATTTGAACGGTTCCTAAGAATGTAATAAACAAATTCCGCGTAAAAATTTAAAAAGCCGCTTATGAAGCTAAGCGTAAACAACAAAAGTTAACTTAAGTAACTAAGTAGACTCTTATTGTTACAATCCCATATTAAATAAAACATTTAATAGAAACTTAATTTGTGATGATATGAAATAATTAATCAGTTATATTTGATTCATGGTCATGGTCATGGTCAAGATAAAGTCCCTGATTGGTGAAGGCCCGCGTTAATTCCGTTCGCTAATGAAGCCAGTGGAACCGCATCGACGGACGAGGGAGGGGTGGCGCGGATGACCAGGGGAGGGGCCCGGCACGAGCGCGCCACCTCGTAAATCTGAACAGCCCGGGGCCCGAGCCAGCCTTCGTGTACTTCGTGATGCACAGCTATTTAGCGACTAGCGACAGTGCCCAATACATTTCCCAAGGTGAAGGTTATTACAGAGACGAGTGTTCGATAATGGGTAAAGAGTTATTATATAATTTGTTATTATGATCATTTTGTTATTTTAATTTTTATATTGTTAAGTTGAAGAAGAGGAAATGTATACTTCGTGCAGAGGCTACCCTACTTCAAACTGTTACCTGGAACAGTTTGAGGTAGTATAGCCGTATGCTATTTCAACTAATCACGCCATTAAAACACCAGAATTCGATATATATTTTAAATAATATCATGAGACTGTGAATATTATTAAGCTTAACTGAATAAAGAAAACCGGCCGGGCTCGCGCACGAAGGGTTGCGTAACATTACATGGGAGCCCCTGTTAAATATTTGTTTTATTCTGTTTTTTAGTATTTTTTGTTATAGCGGCAACAGAAATACATTATCTGTGAAAATTTCAACTGTCTAACTATCACGGTTCATGAGATACAGTCTGGTGACAGACGGACAGACGGACAGTGGAGTCTTAGTAATAGGGTCCCGTTTTTCCCTTTGGGTACAGAACCCTAAAAATTATTCAAAACAACAATTTTTAATGACCAAAAATAATTTCTGCAACGGTATGTTGCGGAAGAGCGGCTGAGGTCCGACTCACCATTATTTTATGTAGGGTGAGCTTTTGTCGAACTAGGATTAAAGGAAAACTTAAAATAGATACACACTAAGTAAATCGAACATAGCAGTCCAATTAAAACAATACAAATTATTGACACAGTAACCATTAAGATCAAAGGATTGTGCCACGGTCGTGTTTACGGCGGAGGCCGTACAAAGCAGATTTATAGAGCCGCGTGTCACCTGCCAGCCGCAACACTAGCCGCTCCGTGAACCATGAAATTGAACACAATAAAATTCAACCCTTATCGGTACAAGCATAGAGTTGAAAACAGTCTGTCAATATTCCAGTCGGGTGCCAAGTGGACGGCCAGGGACAACCGATACGGCGGCCACCGTGACAGCGGTATTGTTCCAAGCAGATACAGCACCGCAGCTAATTTATACTGATAGCGCCATCTTGTCCACGTCTATCTCGGCTGCACCTAGCGATATATCCCATTAAAGCTAGAAGCTTCCAGTTAATGTAAATAGATTATCATCAAGGTCAAATAAAAAGCTATATGAATTATGTTGAAATACCTAACTTTCAGATGTCCGTTGGTGCTTAATAATAAGCAATTTCTGGTACTCGTATTGTTTTAGGTCAAGAGCAAAAATAGATAGGGGGATATGCCACGGATATGCCAAAGACTGGGTGACCTAAGTAAGTAATAGGGCTTAAGGAAGGTTCTATAAAATACAATACCATCCCTGTTATTATGTTAATAAAGCTGAAAACGAAACTACAACTCTTATAATAATAAAACCCTCTAAAAAAGCTTTATACAATTGGAATTTCGGAATCTGCCCAATGAAACCTTTTTATTTGATTAATAGAGTATGTATGTCCAAAAAAATATGTTTACATTGTTTAGGTGGAATCGTCATATCCACCGATACAAAATACTCACTTCCTTACCTACCATACTCACATAGACTGACGGCTAAAAACGTAAACTTGCGTTTTATTTATTTGCCGTAGTCGGATAAAAGCTCCATATAAAAGTGCCGCTAGAATCAAATTCCGCTTACCCAAAAATGACATTTTATTAGTGTGATCTCGCACATTATGAGCACATCAAAGACGGTGGTGTCGCGTGCCGTGCGCGGTTTACGTGTTGCGAATAGATATCACGACATCAGAAAGACGGCTATATAATATGTAAACAAATTCGCGAAGTTATGATTTGATCAAAGCAGCTTATAAAACTTTCTGACACAATCAACAAACGCTGTTGAATAATGGACTCTTCATTTACGTGAGACCTTCATTTAATTATATTTCCTGGTAAGTACTGTATTTCTATTAACTTTATGTAAACGCGCTCCGAACTTACGAATACTATAAATAATGAAGTTTACGAAAAAATTATAATATTGTAGTTATTTTTACCATAAATTCACTTATTTTTATCGTAATTACACTGTCCATGCGCAACTTGGGAACAGCAATTACAACACCCAGCTTGCAAATCTAAACTGGTCATTGCGATGGTCCGTCAAAGGAGCAAGTTTGTGCTAATTCGGACGTTTGTCAGTTAGCAACTGTCTCCAAATAGACTAACCTATCAATATTTATTGCGGCACCGCTTCTCAGAGGACTCAACTGCGCTGTTGCAGTTTGGAAATAGAGTTTAACCCAATGAGATTACTCGAATCCTTGGATAACTATATGCTGGCTATCCGGGTTTATATTAAGTACCAGACATGTGAAAGAGCCCGTGAGGCCTACTTAATAAATAATAACAAATCAGGGGACAATCTTTACACAAATCGATCTAGTCCCAAAGTAAGCTCTAAAGGCTTGTGTTGTGTGGTACTAGACGACGATATACGCACTTATATAGAGAAATAAATACTTAAATACATAGGAAATATCCAAGACTCAGGAACAAACATTCGTGCTTATTACACAAATATTTGCCCTTACCGGGGATCGAACCCGGGACGCTAGCTTCGGAGGCAGGGTCACTCCCAACTAGGCTAACCGCGTCGTCAAACTACTTGCAAATAAATCTTATTTATAATTTCAATTTCCTACATAAGCATACAAATTCCACCGGCTATAACTTTTCCAGAGAGCATCCAGCTAAAATGGGAAAGTACGGTTACATTTCAGATTTGGTACATTAAACTTAATACGGATGTTGCTAAATTGAGCTTGGTTAGTTTGTTCTTTGCCAAGTTTTTCCTGTCCAGTCGAGGGCGTTGGGAAATGGTCGTGCACCAGGTAATTGTGTTAAAACTTCATCAGGAAGTGTGAAATTTTGCGAAAGCCTCCGTACCTACCAGTTTAATTTGTTTTGAAATTGTGTGAAGTAAAGGAGGAAAACAGAACAAATAATTTCTACGTGTTATTTTGAAAGGATATTCGACGAAATATAAAATCAATATTTCGTTTTGTATAATTCTGCAATATTCCTATAATTTCAAGCTTTATAACGAAGAGAAATTTATGGCATCTACAATTATCAAACTTTTAGCCGATGAGATTATACTTATTAAAATCAGCGAGAAATAATTTCACGGTTTTAAAACAAAAATTGACAACAATTACAAGACGAAATCGACAGCGAACACGATTGTGTTACTGTTCAAATTAACAATAACAAGTACTATTATATAAATAATGCATACCCCAGAATACATTATTTTAATTCAATAAGAAGAATACTGGCAGGTACTGAGGCTGTATACAAATGTGAATGGTACACTACGTGACTCGCCGGCGCAGGGCCTCGGGACTGCCTGGCGCCAATGACGTATTAAAAAAAAATCTATTCTAATTCGTAATAATAAATTTATCAAGAGCAATACTGTTAGTAAAACAGATACTATATTGTCATCGTCTTTTAGCTGATTAGATAAGGTAATTAATAAATAGCTAAAGTATCTTCATTGTCTGTAATGGATATAATATATGCACTTAGTTATTCGCTAATTTTACTAACAAGTCAGTTAGTCTATATATGTTAACCCCTTAATATTAATTAGTGGCATCGTTAGAATACCATTTATTTTACTAATAAAAATATAAAAAGGTAGTGAAGCTAATAACAATCGGTCATGAATTATTGATGAAGCGTTAAATGCGTCGGCTCATTACAACGCATTATGAAAACGAGCCGGCAACATCCATTATCACCGAATATTGTAAACGCGCCCGCGCATCGTCCCTGTGTTCATGCCACGGAATAATTAACAACAGCAAAATACACCATAATACCCACGGTGGTACCCGCTATAAGTTGGTCGCAATACAAATAAAAGATTTAGCACATCAAATGAAAATATATTAATATCCGTTAATGATCTGCAAAAACAAAATTGTGCGCAATAATAATACGGATGTGTATCACTGAATATGGTTTCTTTTTTTCTGTCAATTGACTGACAAACAGGCAAGTGGAAAGTGGTCACCGCCGCCTATGGACATCTGCAACACCAGAGGTGCTGCCAATGCGTTGCCAGTCTAGGGAGGATGGGGAATAGGGATGGGATGGCGATGAGGGGCCTCCGGATCTCGTCACTCACTGTACGAAACGCAATAGCAAGCTGAGCTGAGCTGATTCTGTGAGAGTGTGGTAGGTACTACCCCGGTCGAGCCGGCCCATTCGAACAGTACCTAATCATCTAGTGAGGATTGCTGTTTGTTTCTACCACTGTAAAAAGCCTAGCCTAGCCTTAAAATAGCATCATTAATTTAATGATTTTTAATTCTTGTGTTTTGCCGATTTGGCCTAAGTATGACGAGAAAGTCAATTAATTATTTTGTCATCAAACCCATACGGTGGAATACATATCATAAAACCTCTATAATAAGTCCAAAAACCGTTGATAATGACCAGCATTATGACTAACGTACGATTACCATGAGTTTACGCAAACCGGTCTCGTTATCGAAAGTTTGGTCCATTTTACTTGTATTGGCAACAAGCAATATTTTCGATTGATTGCGATAGCGAAAACGGTTTGCGTAAATTCATGGTAATGGTACTCATCAAATTAAGTCTCCGCCATCCAGCTGTGAAACAAGATATAAACGTTACTTTAAATAAAGATCAAATAGAGTGGAGTCCTGGTGAATTCGGCCAAAAAATGCTGTAAATGTTGTAAAAATATGAATGAATGAATGAATATATTTATTACAGACTGACATCCATTAAATTTTAGGGTAGGTAGGTATATAAAAAGCAAAAGACTATGTTAATTACTTTTACTTTAACATTTTTCAGTAATATTCTCGGGGTAAATCAGCATGATGTGCCTTGTTAGCTTGTTTTAGGCACGCCCGAGAAAGTTTGTGACAAAAAAATATAAAAATAAATAAAAAGTATTCCTAGGCACAGCTAGCTAGCAGCTAACTAGCTATAAATTGATTGTAATATGAAAAAGAAGATTTGAATAAATAAAAATAACAAGTTGATTAGCAAGTTTAAAATTATTACTATAAAATGTGTACTATGAATAGGGAGCTTAGCAAAGATGTAGACTTTCATATAACTGCAAGATTTCTTAATACGTCGCGCTCTCACGGGGAGCGTGCGTCTAGAAATCTCTATATACATTATGTCCATGCCAGTGTTCTGACATTTAAATCTATTTGTCTCATAAAATTCCGTTCTAGCTAGCCTGCTCTAGAAGACAACTTTTTTAAAGAGTTTAAAGAGGTTACCGCTTAGTAAAGCGTCAAAGAACACACTGAAACTTAAGCTAGCCATGCTAAGATCCTTCCTCAGCGCCTCTATTCGGGAACGCTAAGTGATTCTGTAGCGATTCGTATGGGAGATTTCTCATCCCACTCTTCCGCACGACGCGTAATGCGTAAGAGCGAGATGAGAAATCTCGCTCACGAATCGCTACAGAATCACTTGGCGTTCCCGAATAGAGGCGCAGGTTCGATATGATAATGAGGTTGATCGGATGCAAGTTTAAGCTACTGTAGAGCCTTCAGCTCCTGACACGTCCGCCGGCGCACAAACGGAAGTTGTTATTACTAAAATAGATGCAAATTGCTCGCCCAGTGAATCCTTTAACAGTAGTGCAGCATTTTTGTTGTTCTCCGCGCCGCTGGACTCGTCATTTGCATCTTAATATTCGAACGTTTTGGAGGTCTACATGTCGAATTTAAATTGACTTTACGCCTCAAGGCGATGGAAGTTGAATAAAAAGTAATTTCACACGACACGAACACGGAATTCTATACAGGTAGCTCGATTGTTATTCTAGGCACAAATAAATGATCAAGTTATAAGGGTACATACACTTCCAAATAAGGTGATCAATGTCCCGTTTATGAGTTAGATTGGATGAAAGATTCACATTTCAAACGTGATTATTTAATCGAAATTACAGGCGCATTAACTGTACGCTTTCGATAAAGCAGACAAATAATGTTAAGTCGACAAATATAAATTTCGTGGGAAGCGGTCAAACTCAGCCATGGGTTCGTTGGTAAGATCCAATGATCTCTGAGCTGTGTGTTCAAGGTATAAATTGGACTGAGGTACTAGTAGCGTGTGTTCGATAATAAAGTTATTGAAAGTGGTAATAAGATTAACGGCTTGTTCGGCGCGAGTAAATCACGATGCATTACGTCGCCGACGACAGGAGGTTCGTATCGCATTACAGTGGATTAATTGCTGCTCAGCCGCTGCCGTGCCGCGGCGACAGCTGGGGCGGAGCCTGCGTACGCGCATACCTCGCTAACACGCTCAAACATTATTAAAACAAAAAAACATGCTTCCAATGCCAAGGAAACGCGTCGAAGAGTTTGGTATTTATTATTTTAATAAAAACAACTATCGGTGGTTACCGAGACTAATTGACTTGACTTGAATTACAGCCTCGATTTGGCCTTTAAGTAAATGGTATGCGCCATTATCAGTAACGGTAACGAGAGCATCGGTTGGATCGCTGCAAATATTTCGTCGAAGCAGGCAGGTCAACGCCTGGTCCTTTCGCTCACTGGCGAAATTAATTTCCCGTAAAATCGCTTAAGCGATCTATCTTTTTCCAAGAAAAATAATATGCACGGCGGGCGATAATTTCTTTTGTGCGTAAACCTTAATCTGCTCGCCGAAGCAAGTCTGCCTATCTCGACACAAATCGACTTACTTCGTCGCGCCCTTGAAGGAAGTGGGTAATGTGCAAACAAATTAATAAGATCCCTTGTAAGGAAGAAAACAAGTATCAGGGAGCTATCTCCGTACGTTCGTATATAAAACACTAGCGTTTTTGTCTCACATGTCTGCTACATTAATATCAGTGGTAAAGAGATGTTCTTGTTATACCTAAATGGCGCATTTTCTGTTGCATTGTGTATCTTATTGTATACTTTTATTTACTGTGAAAGTAATTACACAACAGTTCGTGATTATACTTTAAAGAAGTAATGTGTGAAAAAAAGAAACGTGCGTTCGATCTTTTTTATCACTAGATGCTCTATATGTATGATATTTTTAAGAAGTTAAACAAATTAATTAAGGATATGTATGTTTAGTCACTATATTTTATTTTTATTTGCTAATAAAAGCAAAATACCAGTTTACCTACATTTTGCAATACGCAATACGTTTAAATAATACCCAAATAAAAAACGAGTCACAAACAAATAGTTACATCCGTCTACAATAGCACCGGCTAGAGTCGGTTCCACGCAAATATGGGAAACATTCCCGTCAAGTTTATGGCGCTGGTTTCCCGGCTAACGAACGATGCGCGCCGGAATGAGACGACAAAAAGTGTCCGATCGGCTATTCTTGGCTCCTCGACACGCCGGCCGCTCGATTAGTCGCCTGCCGACGCTATTTCCTCCGATGTCCAGCTCGGCCACGGAGGACTTGAATGCATTCGGGACTTGAAAAATAATTGCCTCGCTGTTTAAGTAAATAGAATTCTTACAACGCCGTTCGGAGAACTTTAATGGGGCTTAAAAAGAACTATTCATGACTTTGGCTATAATGCCCCGTATCCGTAAACTAATTAAATTAAATATTTCGGTCGCCATTCGTTGGGACAAACGGTGCGTTCGATAAATTCCAGCAACATTATCGAGTTAACAAGTCTCACAGCCCCGTGGATATCAGTGTGAGCGGTGGATGAGCTTGATTTATGAGCACCAACAACATTAAATTACATCTAGATCGAACATCGCTATAAATTACGGGTCGCATTGTAAATCTGCCGCGTGTATCGATGGTCAAATCATGTAGCGAAACTATATCACTCGTATCATATCTGCAGAACGGTACATAGAGTACCAGACTTTATGCAGTTCCGGCTCGAGCTCCAAGGTTCAAAATTACACCAATGTTTAAAAACATTATTATCCTGCAACATACTGAGCCGTAGCATACATAGAAGTAAACATAAACAAGAA
The DNA here is from genome assembly GCA_947859335.1 of Tortricodes alternella. NCBI lineage: Eukaryota > Metazoa > Arthropoda > Insecta > Lepidoptera > Tortricidae > Tortricodes > Tortricodes alternella. Next base: position 6,597,573 of record OX401981.1, read on the forward strand.
AAAAGTATTATAAAAACCTTCTAGGAGTATGCCATATTAGCGCCAATGCTTTCTTTGTATTTATTCTAAACTAAAGTTTAACAATTATCATATACATAATAACAATATTATAAAAATTAATACAATTCGATTACATAAAATAAAGGCAGAATAAAGTTAGGTGTTCAATAAACTGCTACATACGGTACTTGTTACACCGAATATTATTTTAATCAGCTGATATCCATTACATTTATTGTCGCTAACTTACTACCAAGCATTCGCACCGCATTCGGGTGGTCAAAATTCTCGTTGCACGACGAACCCGTACTCGATAACCTATCAGTGACCGTTAAAAATAAAATATAAAATAAAAAGTGGGCAATAAACGATCTGTTCGCAGGTCGGAGATGCGCTCAGATAAATCACCAGCCTGCGGTCGGGCTACAGGCTGAAAAAGCCAGTACACATCCCTATACAACTGGAATAAAGACGCAAATCCCATAACAACGCTGTCAGGTGAATCCGCTGGGCTGTGGACTTGTGTAGGTGAGTATTACGAATGAGATTTGTGATGACCTACAGTCAAGTGTGTATAAAATCCCATTGCTCTTTAACCGTGGTAATTAGAGCTTAATTTAAATTCGTCGTTACAGGGGTGGTTAACAGGATAAAAGTTGTGCTTGCTAATTAATGTATGACTTCAAATGAGATTTAAACATCTAATCAGATTTATTCATATCCACTTAATGGTGCGAAGCATGATGTGTTAACAATAATAAACAAGCCAGGCGGCACGTTACTGCTTACAAATATATAGCGAGTTCAGTGCCAACCAACGCCACAAAAATAACATGAATGAAGTATGTAAGATTGACAGTAATTTAATTTTTTTGGAGTAAGTAATGTTACTAACCTGCATCATACTTTAACTTAACAGCTATTCTGCTAAAATACAAGGTGCAGCTGTTTTAAATCCAACAAAGCTAATAAATATTTGCACGTAAGCGACACGGCGTTATTGTAAACAAAACAGCAAGTTTTGTAAGCAAACACGAGTGAAAAAGGTGTTAAATTGGGTATGGAGTGGTTTTCGACACCTACCAATTAGCACGCCTGTAAGCTGATATCTACATCGGACGAACGGTTACTTCTGAAGCTCCGTTACCAGGATATTGACGCGGGCAAGAATTGTTATCACACAAGCTAGTAGTATAAATAAATAAATAAATAAATAAATAAATAAATCAGGGGACAATCTTTACACAAATCGATCTAGTCCTAAAGTAAGCTCTAAAGGCTTGTGTTATGAGAACTAGACGACGATATATCTAAATACTTATATAGATAAATAAATACTTAAATACATAGGAAACATCCAAGACTCAGGAACAAACATTCATGTTCATCACACAAATATTTGCCCTTACCGGGGATCGAACCCGGGACGCTTGCGTCGGAGGCAGGGTCACTACCAACTAGGCTATCCGCGTCGTTGTCGTCGTCGTATGTTTTACATTATTCCCTACAATAATATTAAATCCATCCTTTCAACTTTTGTATTATTTTTAAAAATGCTATTGTCACAGTACTTATAATAAACTAACAGTAGTTTGTCTTGGCGGTGTCCTCGAAATAATTACCTACGGCCGCTCGGTGTGTAATCACGCAGTAGGGTTGCCCGATGACTGTCTTTCTTGGGTTACGTATTTGATAATGCTATATTAAATTGTCATAGTATCTCTTCATGAAATATTACTTCAAATCTTGTAATTTTAAATTTTAATTATTTCCACTAGGTTCATATTTCTAGTTTCAAAAGTGACAAGTCAGTATGGATTAAAAAAAGCATTTAATGTATTTTGCTTTTAAAATATCAAAAACATCAAAAATTCTCGTGCCATAATTTACGTAAATAAATTCATGGGAACATCTCGCACTGTCCGCGCCCGTACGTAACCGCGGCGCACTCGCGATTGTTGTGTACCGAGATTTCGAAGCGCGTCGCTTTGGCCGTTTGTATGAAGATGGAATACTGTATACTTGATTATACTGTGCTATTGTGGCGTATTATTTCTATCATAAAGTTTCTTTACCTGTGTCGGTTTTTAATTCGACTCTTTCACTAAATTAACACTTTGTGCAAAGTTTTCGAAACTGCAGGTGCCGGCATCGTGCTATGACAGTTACAATTATTATCAAATTATCGTCACCGCCAACCGATACTTAACTAAATAATAGGTTGCAATGTTCACGCCGACATGAAAAAATATCGACGCCGTTTTACAACAGACTAGTGTAAATACTATGTGTTGAAACCAGTATTAATCATCTAGACTGGCCAATAATTTATGGCCGGTGAAGTAAACATTTGAAGAGAATATTGGTATTATATTGCTGTGCCGGAATGATATCCGTCCTCCTATCCAAGGGGCGTTTAGCGGGTACACTTTTAAGCGAAAGCTTAAAGGCTATTTGGTGACGCTACTACACGACGATGCTGGCTGAAAATCAGCGCTACGGGTGTCTGACACCTAAGCATTAACTGAGCCAGTGACCAATTCACTGCCGCGATGACAAAAATCCCTCGTTTTTCTGTATTGTTTTTTGTTTTTATTATTGTCTGTCTTGTGTGGTGAATAAATGTATTTTCTTTCTTTCTTTCTTCTTTCTTCTTTCTTCTTTTTTATTTCTTCTTTCTTCTTTCTTCTTTCTTCTTTCTTCTTTCTTCTTTCTTCTTACTTCTTTCTTCTTTCTTCTTTCTCCTTTCTTTCTTCTTTCTTCTATATTATTGTTATTTCTTGGAAGGTTATTTCAACATTGTTGGCACTTTAGTCTAGCCTAGGCTAACCTAGTAGGTAAGTGAAGCTATCATCTGTCTTCCAATCAAAATCATTAACGAAACGAATCGAGCCCGAGAGAAACGACTTCCGAATGTAAATAATTGGCGCAACAGGTGAGGAATAAATCTCTTACGACGGGGCCGTGATTACGAACGCCATATATCAAGTGCTAGCGAGTCGCCACACGCGATTCCTGCGCCTATGCCGACGGATCAAATACCAAATCGATATTAGAGAATACAACCGGTTCTGTGATGAGCTAATAGTCTTGTTGGAAAACCAAGCAAGTTGGAATGGATGGATAAATCATATTAGATTTCAATTTGCACTTGTTCGCTTGTTAGTACGGACACAGTTGTACGGATTCTCATTTTAGACTTGTTAACAGTGGCGGCGCGTGAGAGTAGGTCGGTGCATAATTTCTTAACTCAAATATTATAATATTAATCATTATTTCTTGTATTAACATAAAAATTGCATATTACATTTTTGTTTGTAAATACAATATGTAACGAGTAATAATATAATGTTTTAAAATAGAAATGATACACCAGCTTACCCTCAGGCTTCGCCTCTGCTAGTTAATAAGGATTTATTTCGTATGGACACCCAGACACTAGTTACTTCGGCCGTGAAATTTTGCAGTATAATATTCCTCGTTGAATAGCTTATTTATTATTCTTTTATAATTTTACTTTATAACCGATCATTAAGTAAGTAATTACAAAACCGGCCAAGTGCGAGTCGGACTCGCGCACGAAGGGTTCCGTACCATTATGTATAAAAACGGCAAAAAAATCACGTCTGTTGTATGGGTGCCCCTCTTAAATATTTATTTTATTTTAATTTAATTATTTATTTTTTAAGTAAATATATATCTAAACATTATGTGATTATTTCAAGCGTCTACCTGTTGCCGTTATCAATATCGAGCAAAAATTAGCAAAAAAATCACGTTTGTTGTATGGGAGCCCCCTTAAATATTTATTCTATTCTGTTTTTTAGTATTTGTTGTTAAAGCGGCAACAGAAATACATCATCTGTGAAAATTTCAACTTTCTAACTATTACGGTTTATGAGATACAGCCTGGAGACAGACGGACTGACTGACAGCGGAGCCTTAGTAATAGGGTCCCGTTTTTACCCGTTGGGTATGGAACCCTAAAAACACGGAAAAGGCATTCATTTAAAACAATACACGAGTTTTTGTAATAAAACAAATATTACAAATGCGAAAGTGTTTGCTGGTTTGTCCTTCTTACGTTCGATCGAAGTGAGTTTTTGGATAGAGATAGTTAATGGAGTGACAAAGGCCATAAACAAATTCCACGTGATCGAAGTTAGGGGATAAGCTAGTAGATTATATATTGTAAAACTTACAATTATGAATCCCTGTATCTATTAAGTAGGTTTCTGAATCCTTCAAAAAATAATTTCTAGAAAATTGTACACGTTTTTACAATAAAATATCTATAAACACATACAAACAAACATATACAATGTTCAAATCTACTGTAAAGCGAATTCTTATTTCTAGGGCATATTAACACAGTACAAGACTACATCATGGACAGGGATGTTTAGGATAAATCCTTACCTGCACCGGCGATCCCTGGACCTCGATGGGCGGACCTGCTGTGGTATATACCTACTTAGATTTTGTATAAAACTGTAGACATGATTGTTAACTTATAATTGTGTACTGTTTTGAAAAAATTATACCTCACCGAGTTTCGTGCCGGCTCTTCTCAGTATATGGTTTTTTCCTTACCGGTGGTAGATTCATTCCTTGACCTTGTAAAAGCCTAAATTGAATAAAGATAGTTTGTTTGACTTTGACTTGACTTCAATCCACCTCAACATACGTCTGTCCGACATTCCGTCTGTCACCAGACTGTATCTCATGAACCGTGATAGTTAGATAGTTAAAATTTAAATTCAATACTAAAAAACATAATAAAATTAATATTTAAGGGGGCTCCCATTTAACAAACGTGATTTTTTTGCCGTTTTTAGGGTTCCGTACCCAAAGGGTAAAAACGGGACCCTATTACTAAGGCTCCGCTGTCCGTCTGTCCGTCTGTCCGTTTGTCCGTCTGTCCGTCTGTCCGTCTGTCCGTCTGTCCGTCTGTCCGTCTGTCCGTCTGTCCGTCTGTCTCCAGGCTGTATCTCATTAACCGTGATAGTTAGTTAGACAGTTGAAATTTTCACAGATGATGTATTTCTGTTGCCGCTGTAACAACAAATACTAAAAAACAGAATAAAATAAATATTTAAGGGGCTCCCATACAACAAAAAACGTGATTTTTTTGCCGTTTTATAGATAACGGTGCGGAACCCTACGTGCGCGAGTCCGACTCGCACTTGGCCGGTTGTTTTATAGTTAGATAATGGCACGGAACCCTTCGTGCGCGAGTCCGACTCGCACTTGGCCAGTTTTGTTTATTAAAGATAACGGTACGTACCCCTTCGTGCGCGAGTCCGACTGGCACTTGGCCGGTTATTTTCTTATATAATGCTCAATGTTCTTTTCGTAACATTGGCTGTGTGCGAAAATCGAGTTATTATGTGATGTGATCAGTTTCATCATCCAATGTTGACATCAAAAGACAACAAATACGAGAATACCGTATAATTTTTACGTTTGGAACAACAAAAAATCTCGAATTACTGTTAGGTCAATTTATTTATTAAGTAAGGTGGGCGCAGGTGATATATTCGATGAAATTAACCTCTTAAGCACGCGTCCCATTCGTCGGGATCCCGTTTTTACTTTAATAAGCAACAGGCTAATTTCAGAATTATTTTAAAGGAGATGCGAATGTATGCACAACGTAAAATTTATTGGCATTCAAGATGGAAATTGTATTTTCTGAAGAGGATACAATAAATATCCAAGAGGTCGCGTTAACGAGCGGCCGACGCGAGACGCACGGAACAATAAAGTACGACTTTAACTAAAGACGCGTACATGCAAGAATATAAAATCCAATTTGGCAATCTGTAAAGGACTTTAACATCATTCTGACAGGACGAGTTTTATCGTTTGAGCGCGTTGATGTAGCCGAACCGCGTGAAATCCACAATCACGCGTAAAATAAAGCGCGAGGGTGTTACTTTGTGATACCTGCGCGAGCGTTGATCGCCTTGCAAACCTCCCCGCATATTTAAGCCCACGCCTATCTCCCTAGATCTCGCAAAAAGCCGACGCTACGTACCGAGAGCATGCCTCGGCTCGGTAATGATTGGCCGCATATCGAACCTCGGAATCCCTTATAAAATTACCGCCGCCTCATAATACGTATTTTCGGCAAGATTTCTGATTCGCCCCTTATCATCTCATTTCAATCTTTCGCGTGTTATGACTCGCTTACATCAGGTATGCTTTAGGACTTTGTGTAAGTGATTGTACCTTGATGTTTTATGTCCGTAGGTTTATTTTTTTCTTTCTCTCAAATAATTACTTTTTCATCGTTTATCTACAGCTGGAATCTTCTTCAAACATGGATATAATTTATTACAATTAAACGTGATTATCATTCACAAGTCAGTCTTTTACAACGCGGTCCGTTAATAATGCGCTATCGTAATCTCACTGTTAACAAGTTTTGCCGCTATGAAAATCTGATTTGACTGCGCCACTTGTAATTGAAAACCGCTGATTATTTATTATTTATTTATCGAGAAGTAGTATCATAAAAGACGCCTACAGGTAAGTACATTAACCCTTAGGGACTTAGAATTATAATAAGAGTCTGGTAACTTCAACCACTCATAATAACAGTATTCAATATCGCAAAACAAGGCAAGTAGAAATCGTTTTAAATGTAATCACGTTAAATTTGAACAATATTCAGCAAGTTGAGCGGAGTAGACGGTTCTGCGAACTACCCGTCTTAACGGTTAACGCGGCAATCACCGCGGCCGCAGCCTCACTTAGATTGAAATGTAATTTTATGATGGAAATAACACTCCGACCCGCGGCGGTGTCCGCTATTCAGCTTAAAAGGCTCAGATTTTGCTTTCCGGTGAGAATGATACTTCTTATCTTCTTATAATTCAGTACAAATCCTTGACCATCTTCGTTATTAGCTGCTTAAGTCAAAATATATACTAGTGGCTCCGTGAGCTGTAGACCTCGCGACAAACTTAACTTTGCCGTTGGAAAACTGATATCACCATACATCGACATAGGTCGGGTTAGTTTACCAATACCGTAAATTAGTTTTTAATAGCAAAATAACCCATATCTCCGCCATTTTAAAAAAAATCGAAAAACTGAATTGACAAAAAAAAACTATATAATTATCGAACCCGCTCACAAAATTTCACGAGAATCGGTTGAGAACTGCGAGCTGTAGCCGAGAACAAATGGACAGGCAGGAATGGACAGCCGACGGACATCCGCTGGACATACGAAAGCATTTTTGCCCAAGCTGAAACGGAGAAGCTTCGCTCACTTCGCTCGCTCGGTCGATCAATTGCTCACAAATTATCATCTTCCTAATTTGGCAAAACGACGCAAATAAAAATAAGTGCATAAATATCAGCGCTGCCTTAATCTAATTAAAGGTTTCAAGCACCAGAATCAGGACATGGGGTTAAGCAGAATTGAAGTAAAATAATATCTAATACGAGGCAGTTAAATACAGCTAGCTCATTATCCGAGACCAGAAAATCACGAGTCTGAATGGAGTAGCGTATTCGCAATAGACACAGGACACGCGATAGTTTGGTACTTATTGTAAATGTTAGATTTAATGTTGAAAGTAGAAAAGCTACTCCTTTGTGAAAGTACAAGCCTTATTTCCAAATACATCTTTTAACTGGCTTCGAATCATACATTGATACCGTAAAAGAAAAGCGAAAGGTTGTTTTTTGACGGCTTGGCCTATTTTGAAACTCTAACAGAGCATAAAATGTAAGAATAAAATTACAAATTTTGAACATTTTACCACTACGTAAAGACAATAGTGTTGTGCAAATATTTTAAGATCATAAATAGCTCACCGTGCGCTGCCAACAATTCCGGACTCGGTATTTCTTACCTGAAAATAACCAGACATTTCAATGGAATGAATTGACACAAATAGGTTACCTTACGCGTACAAGTTTATTGGTAGAGATATCTGGCGTAGGTGTCACAGGCCACTCTAGGAGTTGGGAAGTCGATGACCGCGTCTGCTTATATACGATAAATTCCATAATATTTATCTTTCTGGTTCCGTAGGCAAACAATACTTAATGAAACACGGTACATTATTTAAATAATCGCCAATGCTTATTAATTAAAGTATGCTTATTGTAAAACTTATTGCAGTATTTATAATTACACATTTGACATGATTGTTTTGTTTGTTTTGTCTTGTTTCTTTTTGCTTTAAATACCTAACTTAAATAGGTCTCCATCTCAATACTCGTAAGCTGTACATCTGAACATAAACGCCACTTTAATCAAACATCAAGCCTTTCTGAATTCGGTCATTATTGATTTATTCTAACTCATCGCTAATTTTCAATTAAATTTAAAATTCTCATTGGTGCATAAAGCAATTGACTACGTGACTACCTTTATCAAGAGGAAAATCAATAGGAGAACTGAAACAATTAAGAACTATCGAGACATCAAATTCGCATATAGTGTTTTTATAAGTAAATATATAAAATAAATAAATAGTACTGTGTGAATAGAATAATCGATTGATTGGACTCGTGTGATGACCGAGGCGCAGTGACAGTTATTAATCGATAAATAGCTATAACAGATTCGATGACATTATAGGCACAATCGTCAAGTTCAAGTGTGCAATGTGTGACTATACATCGTGGGAAACATTTTACATAGAGCTGTCTGTCCATCCATTGACCCTTTAACGGTACTAAGCGACCGACCGATTGCGCGCTTCGATTGGCTATAAGTACTTAGATATAGAAGAAAAGCAAACTGGTTTTGGAGAGTATAATACAACAATTTAGAAATAAACTGGTAACTTATTCTGAAATGATTACATATCTACTTAACAAAAAGATTCACCCAACATGGGGCTCTGAAATGAAGAGGCTCGCGCTCTACCGACTGAGCTAGCCAGGTCAAAAACGTGATAATGAAAATTTACGTTTTTAGCCGATTCTATTGACCAGGGCTTAATTCTAGGAATAAATTAAAATATAATCCACAAATAGGTACACCTAGCCAAATTTTCTGAAAATAGCGTATCAAAACCATAACTTTTTTAAATCGTCCAGCGGCAAAGTCTCAGGAACATTCCCACTTTTTTCATTATGTTAAAGTTTTTGGGTTCTTTTCGGGAACGTCTTAGTGATACTGCAGCGACCCGCGAGCGAGACTCGCATCTCGCTCTTACGCATTACGCGTCGTGCGGAAGAGTGATATGAGAAATCACGCTCGCGAGTCGCTACAACATCACAGCGTTCCCAAAAAGAGTCGCTCTTCTTTCTATGCGTGTTTCGTACTTTTTTTTTCAGGTCGATCCATGACGTTTATTCTGTGATAAATTAACCCTTAAATCATTCAAAATTTATGTTCGAAGTTCTTCAGAAGCTTAAACACGAACTTCCAAGTTTCTAACTTCAAAATGACGCACTTCCCATACAAACCTTTATCCGTTGAATGAATATCCGGGATGAATTTCCAAAACGGTGATACGATTGACTTTTATCTATGAACTTGTTAGAGGTTGAATTTTCATTTTTAAGTTATATGAAGAAAGAATTTCATGCTTCTAGACCCTCCGGCTTTGGCCGTGCGTTGTCCGTCAGTCAGTGTTACGAATTTTATTGAGACAGCATAGTTTTAGACATGCCTACATTTATAATGAAATATAATACAGGATATTGTTTTTTTAAGTTTTGTTTTAGTTTAATTACATCGACGTTTAATTTGTACAATTACGTTACACAACAGCTTGATTAGAAGTGGAATGCGTAAAAAATGCCCTTTACATACCTAATTTGTATACACAACAACAATTAGTGCAAGCCATGTCGTCTCGCGGTTTTTGTATACCTCTTTATTTATCACACTCGGTATCTTTTGAACAGTTAGAAATATCTAGACACACGGCTGTGTCAGCCAAAGTTCGCGACTCACCGGCCGTAGGTTATATTACACGAACCATTTCCGATTGGTTTAAAATTTGCTTCCAAGATTTGACCCAAATATACTAAATAACAAATTAAATTAAATAAAAGCTAGTAAAAAGACAATCACCATGTTAGAAGTGGAGGATTACAAGTAATTACTTTATCTTTACGATATAAACATGTAAACAGCGCTATGAATTGGAACTAAACCGACATCTCGACATCCCATGTATCTAATAAGAATCAAGCACATGCCATAGCTCTCGTACCTCAAGAGAATGAGCCAATGTTTGTCGGCACTACGACACCGGGTCGTCTCGTTTGGCGCTGTCTCCGCCTCAATTTATGAGATCGTAATATTTGCCCGTTACAATGCTGACTGGTATACTTTTAGAGCCATTTAGGTAAGGTATATCACAAAGCGTCGTCCTTAAATGAAGTGGGAGCTTTGAGCAAGGGAAGCGATGTATGATTCTCGTCATTAGTTAGTTTCAACTTTATTGCACAATATTATAGATCAGTACGATACGCGAACTTAGTACCTAATGACGTTATAAATGTTTTCTTATACTCACGTACACTACACAACCAAGAAAACACTGTACCTATAATAAGGTAATGTCATTGATTTAACTACTAGATGCATTTTAAGTCATGTAATTAAATGCGTTCTTATGATGGAAGAACGTCCGTGATATTCCCTAAACCGAGATGAAAGTAAATGTAATGCCTTAATAAGAAACTTAACAACCTTCACAACGTCAAATTAAATGATAGATTTTGCTTGGAATTCTAAAAACTGCGTAATCCTTTAACATCCTAGAAATAAAACCAAATCTTCTGAACAATTCTTATAGCCAGATTATTATCTTGCACGACTTCTCTGTGGATTACACTCCTCTCGCCAACGTCCCTCCCAGACGTAGGCGTCCTCGTCACGTGTTGTCGGACCCAGACGACATGATTACGGCCAGTCTTGCGGCCAGTTCGATAGACTCTAGCCCACCTGTAGTACAGGGCTCCGACGACACTAGCTCAGCTCCTTACACACCACACCGTCCCCTCCGGAGGAGGCGTGCACGTCCCCACACCTCCACACGTGGCCGGCCACATTTCTTCAATCGCTACCGGCATGTACCGGGTAGATTCTCACCTATCAGACACACCTGACTGAGTTTCTTGGTGCTTCTTCTCAGTCAGATTTAACGTAGCCTTTCCGAAGCACTGTAGCACAAAAATCCGATTGTTTGTATCCCCGCTTAACGTCCTAAGTCCGAGGTCGGCTCAATAGGAGCGCCCTTAGGCATGTTAAGTAAAATTCCCCTTGTTGAGCGCCATTCAGGCTGCTCGCATCTTTCCGGTGAAGTTGTCGAAGTCGTCAGAGACTAACAGCGTATGTCCATTCTAAAAAAAAAAAAAAGCACGACTTCTCGTCTTATAAGATTGATAAATCTTACTATACGAATAAAAAACCTAATAACTAAGTCGGTACTCGAATTTATTCCCATAAGTATATCTTATAAGAAACAAATTACCACGACTAGTCAACATTGATAGTATTCTTGAGGCTTATCACCATTCCCGCGTCAAACATCAAGTTGTCAACGTGCGCGGGAGTCAGATCGCATCAGATGATGAGCGGAGACAATTGGCACCGATCACTGATGCCGATGATAAGGCAGACGTTCCAAAGTCGTAAAAACGAGCAACTGTAGAAAAATCCCCGTTTTCGGAAGCTAAAAATCGAAACTACAAATCAATGCTAATGCTGCATTAAAATAAAATATACCGTTCTTGCAATTGAGCGACAGAGTTTCTTTTAAATTATCATCCTTACTAAGTGTCTGTTTGTTTGTTGGTTTGTCCTTTGTTCAAAGAGCAACGGATCGACGTAATTTTTTACATACAGATAGTTTATAGGACTGAGAGTGACATATGCTACTTGTTATCTCGGAACAATGCATGGGTCCTGAGCGAACAGCAATAATCGAATACCACACGGAGGAATTCGAGGGCAAAACATAACTTTTAAATAATAAAACTTAAACCCAGGATTAAAAATAGTTACACGAAACATATCATCGCGTTTACTCAAATTGTAATTATTCTATTATTTTGTTTAAGAGCATTACTAGCAACAATACACTTATCTACTAAAATACTCCATGTTTATTCACGTTTATACGGAAACGAATCCAGAATCAAAATAGAAACAAAATATGAGATTTTTGTATTAGTATCACGATATTGCTGTCGTTATCATGATATCATGTAGATACACGTAGTTAGATATATCCCAACAAATTATCCTAACAGCTTACAAAACAAGCAAGCAAATAGAAACAAAAGCAACACAGGACTCTCCCAAGCAACTTGCCGATACTAGTTACACAGTGGCGTAGCAAACAGAATGTACAGATGATGATATCATTCCCGCCGCGGTATCGTGCGATCCGATCATCGATATCGCAGGCCGTTCGTCGCCGAGATGTGGACACGCGATCTTAATGTACGACTCATATAAAAATGCTGCAACTATAAGATATGTCTTGTATCAATTTGGTAGATAAGACGCTCTGATAATTTAGATGGACGTGCATATTTATACGTGATAGTAAAAGGTTTCGGTCAAAGCGGTCAACGACTCTTTAGATTCTTAAGTCCGTGTCACATACGTTGAACAACAATTGAAACAGTCACAAATCGTTAGTACAATCGAACCCGCTAGTCCTTAGTAGCTTTAGGCACCGCAAACCATGAAATCTCTTTTTTTTAAAACAGGTAGACATCCGCTATGAAATAATTTTACGAAAATTCTACCCGTAAGAGGGGATGTCACGATGTCAGTCAGATACGTTTTTGGTCTGATGCGGTATTTGGTCCCTTTCGATATTAGTTAGTTACTATTTTAACCAGATTCTCCAATAGTCAGATCATTAAAACGCGTCCGACGGAGAATGCATTTGGTAAATAAATTATCTGGCTATGGATAACCTGCTGCTCAATTACGTAACACCAATTGGTATCGCTTTCGCGAAAAGTAAACCACTTGTACCCTTATTTACACAGAGTTCAGACTAAATTGGTTTGCATTTCGAGCCAAACCGATACCAATTGTGCTGCGTAATTGAGCTGCTGGTTACCGCATTAGATCAAAAACGTATCTGACTGACATCGTGATATTCCTAAGAGGTAATGGAGATTCAACGTTTGTATGGGAAATACCATGGGCGATGCTAGTAGCGTACATAAAATAAAAAAGGTAGTAGGTATAATAGAAACAAGACTTAAATGACAACAATTAGAAATTCATAAGGAAAAAATCTTAACACGCAATAAGCTCGCGCAATCAGCTACTTTCCATTTGTAACGCAAAATTATTATTAAGTAATGTGTATGCACGTAGGATAATATTCTTATTATATGACAAACTGTTACAACTTTATGGATTAGCTTATCGCGTACCTATAGGGGTTAATAATAGTGGCTTCGCACGAATGTGTCGAGCAAAAAATAAGTACATAAAAGGACATGCAATAAGATCGGGCGTCTCCGTAAGTAATGGCCCGATACCGGCGCAGCCATCGATTGCTAGCGTTATCTCAATAAAGAGCAACAGAGTGCGTTCATTAGCACTCTGACACGGAGTAATCATAAATTGTGGAACCCCGCCGCGACCCGCATGGCTACCCTTCCGAGCAACCCTGATACCTGCGCCTCTGCCTCGCGTTACAGCCCACATTCGACTTTTTGCCATTTCCATTGTTTTTGGGTACGAACCCCATAAAGTGTAACGGCTGATCACTGATACCAGCGCAGGTGTCGCCTTTCACGCCTTCCAACTTAATTATACTCATACACATTTTTAACAATACATTCCAATTCGCGCTGAAGATAAGCTTGCAGCTGCGACGAATTAGCCCAAAATTTTGTCGTTATGTTAGGCATGTGTCACATGCTATTTAATTGAATATAATTGACTCTAAGAGTTAAACTTATTACCTATAGGTACATATAGTAAGACAATTTAAGACCATAGCGTGCCAAAAAATAAAACGGAACCTTTGGGCTGTTCCAAGTTTAGGAACGCGTTAAATACATATATAAAATGTCGTATCGTAAGCTTGCAAACATAGGAAGTCATTAAATCGAACGGCACAGCACTTAGAGCAACTCTTAGAGCCGTCTGGCCAAGCATAAAGATCGATATCTTAGTGGCTCGCTGCCAAAATCTTTTTAATATCATCTCGGACGCATGTGAGTGGTGGACACTGGTGAAAACAAGAGCCTAACTACTGAACTACTCACTTGTTTGTTAGAATAATCCATAATACGACTAAATCAAACCGTTTTAGCAGTTGCGTCTTATATGTATATTATGTTAAATATTTATTGCACACAATGTTCAATATACGTATGTATTTGAGTAGTTACAATGATGCACATACAATATTAAAAGTACAAACGCGAAGTTATCCCTATATATTATCTAAGAGATTTCTTGTAGTCAACCTTGGAGGAGTGAGACAAAGTAAGCAATTTACAGCATAATCACTATCACTATTCTGGCATAACGTCAGCAAACAACACAAGTAGCCCAAGAAAGCTTGCTCAATATTTAGGAGGGTATTTCACCTATCTCAGTTTTCTTTAGTTTGATCTTATTGTTCGGATACATAATGGCCCGGGCAGTTCTATTACAGCACTTCAGAACTAGCTGTCGAATTCCAGGGCGACCGTGTCCGAGTTTCAAGGGTTTTCGCGGTCGCGTGTAACTTTTAACGACAGCAGCCATAGTTAGGTTACAAAGCACCTCTCATAGTTGGTGAATATTGTGCTGGTCGTCGAATCGTGATCAAGGATACTCGAATCAATAATTATGTTAGTATCCTTCAAATAATCGGTAAAGGCTAACGGTATTCAGTGTATACATGCAATCCCATTACTTGCATAAGCATTCATAGCTTACTTTTGTGTACTCGTGTGTGCAAAAGATGTGCTTTTGGAATAATGATTAGTACTTAAGAGGACTGTGAACCAACAACAAAAATCATCCTTTACATACAAAAGGCTATAACGATTTCCACCCCTTAAATGTTAACCGATTTTGACAAATTTTTGATAGGTTGTCATTCAGAACAAAATCTAGGTCTATACGTTTTTTGGATATTGATTAAAGATGAACAAAGTCAAACAATCGCCGAAAGTAGTTTTGTATGAGAATACTGAAACAATAGTGAAACTGAATTTATTGATTATAGTGATGATACCAAAACGTATAAACCTAGATTTGGTTCTGACTGACAACCTATCAAAAATTGGTAAACATCGGTTTACATTTAAGGGGTGGAAATCGTTATCGGCTTTTGTATGACAAGCCGTAGATGCACACTCTTCTTAAGCATGGTATATCGCGACGTACTTAAAAATTAAGAAAGTTTTTTTGCTTAAAGAAACAAAATAGATATGTTATTTTTGACTAACAACATCCAAATTCAGATTCAGCTGCCTCAATAAAAAGTTAATTTTAAGTAAGTCTATTAAAACAATGTTGGCTCGCTAAATCAAATGCACCTATCAGAAAGAAGCGTGAATGGAGGCGTGAAGTTTCACACCGCATCGTTCTCGCGCTCGGCGCTTGAAACGCGACGAAACGAACACCTATTATCATAAAGCAAACAAAGAGACGAACAAAAAATCAACAAATATAAGCTTTAATGATTTGGTAGTTCTCGGGATGAATGCCGACGAACCGAGAGAGGAAACAGTAATAAAATCGGTTTTATTGGGGGTACGTTCATTCCCGTAACGAGAAGAATGCTTTGTTATTACGCTGAATGCATAGTAATTAGTTCGTAAATGTTAAAGTCATCATTAAAAAAACGCGAAACTTCTTACAATCGCATCTTAGCGTAAATATATCAGCCTTAAAAACATTATTAATCAGTCGCTCTTGATATTAATTGAAATTTTTTAATTAGCAACATAAATATCTTTACTAGATAAGAATCATAACAAACAAGACAAAACGTAACAAAACATAACATCTTTTTTTATTATTATTAAGGCTTTGATATTCAAGATTCATTCAAAGGAGATGTTAATGCTGCAAAGAAAATAACTACAAAAACATACAGATTAGAATTGTAAAACAGTCTAAGAATCATATTTAAATCACTTTAAAACTATTTAGGTGTCGTCAATGTATTCAAAGCACACTGAACGCAATGGCTGGCAGTAGCATAGAAATGGCTGATCATGACAGGAGAGTGCTACTGTGCGGTGGGACCCTTAAGTAATATTCTCACGGACAGCACCAGCGTTAAAATCTAACTTGAGATAACACCTATATTCAATTTATCATATAAGTTGTTCTAATAACCTAATATTGTATATACTGCGGTGGAGCAGTCGTAAGTTGTCACTACATATTATAAATTTAAGGCCCACGCTTTATGTTTTTCTGTCGTCCTGTCTGTATGTATAGGCTAATCGGAAAATATAGGCATGTTCGAAAAAACATGCCACTTGAGGTCTTTCCTAGGCGTAGCCAGGGCGGACCGCCAGTGTGATTTAAATGTGGATCATTTCATTATAGGACCCTAGAACACCCTGGTCATAATCATAAAAAAATAAGTAAGAAATTATTCCTGCATCCAAAATCATAACTGATTTCTAAGACTGATTTATCTGTATCAATTCTGATTTAATCCGCAGACAAACCTTCTATGTTATGCCTTTTTTTACAACACGTGGGATTTAATAACATCTGCGAAAGAAAAACTACCTTGTGTATTTCGTGGGCCCGTTATCGTGCAAAGCATGATAAACGCTATATAATTAAAATTTGTCACCTCTGCTGAATATCCGAATAAAGCATTTAAAAAATACGAA
Organism: Tortricodes alternella; assembly: GCA_947859335.1. NCBI lineage: Eukaryota > Metazoa > Arthropoda > Insecta > Lepidoptera > Tortricidae > Tortricodes > Tortricodes alternella. The sequence continues at coordinate 6,614,393 of OX401981.1, forward strand.
ACTGGCGGAGACAGGAAGCGTTCCCATAAAAACTACAAGCGTATCCGTCCCTAACAGAGACATAACAGGGTTGTCGACGTCCATAATGATGAAAAATGTCCAACGCTTCATTTACGTACAAAGATCCGCCGAACAATGGTGACAAATATTTCACTGTGACTTTTATACTAGCATCGAATGTTATTAAACAAACAATTCGCCCATTCGGCGACATGTCTTCGGTTAGGGGCTTGTATAATTGATTCTTTCCGGGGCGGGCAGCGGACCTATTGTCACGTCGTAGACGGACTTCGCAGTTTCCCAGACAAATAATATTCTTATGCCGACAAAAGAGGACTTTAGGAAATTCCTCTCATTTCCGTTTCTAAACGAAACCTCGCACACCGACAATGCTTGTCACTGCCACTCTCAAAATGAAATAACAAATTGATCGTCTTAACAATGTGAAAAAAGCGATATGAAAAGTACAATAAATTTAAGTACGTGTAGGTACCTATCATAAATATCGAATCAAAATATACACATGAACCTGAAGTATTATATAACGAGTATGTTAAAAAATTACAACTAAGCTTTAAATGAATCATTGTTAATGACAAAACCAAGTATTTTAACATCGTTATGGCAATTATGGTTTATAATTAACAAAAAAATTCAAACAATACGTGACATAACGACACATTAATACTGCAAATAAAAAAAGAAACATAACATGACAAATTGACTCAACGTGGAGTCTGCTAACCTGATAATAACTGGGTGTGACATAGTGCAGATGAGTAAACGAATTAAACCGAGCCTCTCATAATATGGCAAAATCGTTTAAGAATGGTGTCATTATACAGCTTGGGTCCGTCGCACGCGGCTTACTCCACTAATGCCGACCAAAACGCTGGCAGGCTAACTCATTTCGACTCCCGTCATTATAAAATATTTAGCGATGTACCTAATTTCGTAAATGATACGGGGTTATTTTAATAGAATGCCCGTAATAACTAGGCACCCGGATACAATACGCCCCAAAGTTTCAGATAATGACCGGTTCTGACGGACCCACGCGAGATTAATATATCCAAGGGATTCAAATAACAAAAGTAACAACAAAAAACTAAAACGGCCGATAAATGTTTGTGTCTACCTGGTTCCGTATTCACGTTCCGTGGGTCGATTCAAGCCCGTAGCAATCGAACCGGCGATAACATCCTCTACAAATATAATAAATCTAGGCGATAAAATTCTTCACTCTACAAAGAGCCCCGACTAATTGTTTTTGGGTACCTGTTATTAAAGCAAACTCGGCCACGAGTTACATGTGTGCTTAACCGCCTTGGAAACAAATAAAGGGTTGGATAATCGAAATATTAATTAAGTATAATAGGTATTCAAGTTTGATAGAAAACAAAATAAAATATATAAAAAAATACCAAGAATAGAACGCTTTCCTAATCTATACACATATTTAGTGGCGTCTGTCAGTGTATTCACTAAAAACTTCAATTTTGATGCAACTTACAGCATGATTTAGAGAATTTCTTAAAGAAGGTTGATAAAAAAAGTTCTTATTCAAACCATATCCAACTTGGTTGTCGGCTAAAGACGTAGGTACTTCCGATAAAACAATAATAACGCAACAATAAACGAGCGAACACCCAGCGCGAAAAGGGGTTGCGGGTGGTAAAAATTATCCAAAACTCACCAAAACAATGGACAGCAAGGGTATTCCGTAACAAAATAAATAAAAGATTCCTAATAGCACCCGACTTTGCTCTTTGGCTGACGCCGCTCAAATAAGTGAAATAATAATGGCTTCACTTTCTTTCCTCCTTTGTTAGTATTATCCTACCTACTACTGGAAACCATAATCCTTCACCGTTTCTTTAATGCGGGGGCCGAAAGGGCTTTCGAGGCATTCATTACAAAAAATGATTAGCCTATTAAATCTGCCTACCTGTTACTTGGCCTAAACCTATGTTAAAAAACAAAACTTTGTCTTTACTTTAGCACAATTGGCCCATTAATAGGTACTCAAAGTGTATCGTTACGCGATCTGTAACACATCTTTGACAAATTTAGACGATATAATTTACTTACTTTATAACTGCAAACATTTTTACAAAACCAGTAAAAAACAGAAATCATTATCCGAGAAAAAAATGTGGCCGCAACAAATATTTCAATAACCGTTAGGTCCTGTCTGAACATAAATTGCAACAATTGTTCATGCAAAATTGTAACAGAACGGAGATAAAAACAAAGGCGGGTTTTTTCCCTTATCTTTTATGACAACAATAAGAAAGCTGTTAAGCAATTAAGACAGATGACACACTCGCCCCATTTAAGACAAAAAATAAAAAGGCCACACGTGACCAAAGAAATATGACACTAATGCCTTGGCCATGTTTAGGGATGGTATCCAGCAGAAATCGCAGATTAAAAGTACGCAATAGATAAGCCTAGTTATGATAAAGAAGGTAGGATGAGTAACGAAACACTTGTATAATTTTCGGCAAAAAAAATCGGGCAGTCGTACTGTTATATTGTTAGTAAAGACAAAATTCTTTGAACTTATCTATGTTATTTTAACGCAACCTAAGATGAAACAGAGATGAGAAAAACAAACACAATTACAGGCGGCAGAAAGTGAAAGGACATTTTTTGTAAAGACAATACCTAGGAGAATCATACTTCGGTTAACATTCTCAAAGCGGTATTTTTTGTTCACAAATAAAGTTACAGAACATTACCCTGATTTTGAAAGCTCAGCTATGGTATGTTTAGTTGGAATGGAAGGTTTTGTAGGTGAGTCATTTTAGTTGTGGATTTCTATTGAAAAGATGACAATGAGTGATTGGCGGTGAACGTAACGCAATTTCTCAAATGCAAGTTCCAATAGGCCGCGTAAACAAACTAACCGCAAGATATTTGCGAACTGCGATCAAGTCACGCGCCGTAGGCTGAGCCAAAATATTATGACCTTATCTAACCACAAACACTTTGCTACATTAAAAAGTGATAGTTAGAAATCTGTTTTCATTCGAATACTAATATTAAATATAGCTGCGGTTGATGCATTATTTTGCCAAGGAAATTTCATTGGTGCTTAGTCATGTTTAACTGGATAATATATTTTATGAACATTCGATTGTTTTACTACGACTGCCTACGACTCTTTAAGGTGGATTCCATGATCTTCAAATCCACAGTGCAAACTAAACTTTCCTAATCATGGTGTTATATTCATAAAATATATGCATACAGATAAACCGACTCAATCACTTCATTTAATAAAGCCAATCTACATTTTAAAAGAAATTTCTTTAAAACGAAAGCAATAACATGAACGGTGAAAATAACGTTATGGTCGAAACGTCGAACGGCGTCGTCATATATTTGACATTTCAAGTGTGAGGTCCCGCAGTTTGATTGGTTACAATTTGTTACCAAAACACTGCGGCGTGGAACAACCACCCACGTCTATTCGTTATTAATTACTTGTGCCACTTCAGTTCGCCCCCCACGTTTAAGTGAAAAAAATGGCGCCTGAGAATAAATTTAACAAATGGAATTGCACGCGAACTACACAATTTTCGGAGAATCCCCGCACACAAATTAGAAAACATGTGACGTTAAAATTGCCCTATCCGGAGGGTTTGCTTCCTGATAAATGATTTGATGAAAGATACTGGTAAATCCTGGCAAATTCAATCAATTATGACCTCCTTTTTCGTCAATAATAAAAAATGGTTAAAGTAGTTTAATTTAAAAACGGTGCTGATCTTTTGGAATTTGAAACATAAAAAATCCACAAAACTATGATAACGTTATTGTTTATTGATCATGCTGCCTAAAAATCAAAACGTCTACGTGAAATTTAGCCTAAAGCTTATATTGACTGAGAAGCAAAATGCCTACCAGGCAATATGACTATGCAGCACTTGAACTTCATTGTATATTGACTAAGAAGCAAAAGACCTACCAGGCAATATGACTAACAACAACCTTTACAATCTTTATCCTTATCTTTATCTTTATCCTTAGACAATCTTTAGACAATTTGCTGCTTAGGTATTATTGCAATTTAGGCATTTTGCTTGGCAGACATTTAAATCTTTAGACGATTTACTGCTTAGGTATTTTGCCACATAGACATTCTTTTTATTCATTTTGCTTCGTAGACGAATTGCAAGTTAGACATTCTGATCAGGAAGGGTTGTAATTGCAATTAAAACCTTTCGAAAAAATACATACGGACAAGCAAAAACTAGTCAGTCTATATCTCAGAAAAAAACATAGAAGACGGTCAGATTACGGGGGAGTTTTGCACTGGCCGACGCGTCGTCACGCTGTCCTAACAAAACTACGGGCTCGGACCGGCGGCATTGTCAGCTGTGACTATTAGAACGTATTGCCGTACGTGCTCGGGGATGATTTTCCCTAGCTCCTTTATTACCTTTAGTTTCGTGCTACTCTTGTTTGCGTTACACGTAGCTGACACTGACTACCGTCTGAATGCGATATTGCCGCCATATTGAACGGACAAAAACCAATAAACGTTTAAATACCACAATTAACCGACCATTAATTAGAATCGTTTAAGTTGGACTGCAATAATGGAACGGTAATGAGTCACCTACGTTATTCCCCTGTAATTATAAAATGCCTCTTTGCAACTTCTTCAACAGATTATTTTAAGTCATTTTTATGTATAGTTAAAAAAGGGTTCCTTAACCCAAGAGTTATCCAAATATGTCTGTATTGGTCACAACAAAACTATACATTAAAAAACCGGTCAAGTGCGAGTCTGACTCGCGCGCCGAGGGTCCCGTACCTATGAAAACTTTATATGACACCACTTTTGACCCTATTAGTTTGGGTTTCAAAATTCGAACCACTTTTGTCAGTTTTTATTTTATTTTAACGTTTTACTATTGCAATAGATGGTCATACGCAATTCTTTGTTTATTTTAAGTTATATGCCAGAACATTAGGAGTTGCTGAGATAAACAAATGTGACATACAGACTAATGGCAGAATTCAGAAACGCCACTTAAGCATTTGATTACAGGTTAAATAGTTAAATGTCCCTCAACTAAGCTGTCATTCTATACAAAAACGTCACCCTAACGTCACTTTAATTAAAGGTCAATTTGAGTGGCCATATGAGTGAAGTCTCACCATAAGGATTCTTTTTTTACCCTTACTGTACGGAACCCTAAAAAAACTTTCACGTAAGTATCAACTGTTCAACAGATTTAAAAAAAAAAAAACATTATAAATTCATCATCTGGGACAGACTCGTGTCACTTGATCTTATTGTTTAAGCTATCTTTTTAACAATCTGACTTATCGAGTCATCTGATCCTGTAGATAACTCCTATCCTTGTCTCCATTTGAAACAATGAGAATAGATCTCAATTATCAATACTTTCTGGAATTAAACGTGACAACAGACGATTTTGGCCAGAGATGATAAAAACCTACAAAATTTCCGACAGTACAATACATTTTTTTTTGACTTTAATTAAAATCCCCATCCTGAACAGGAGACTAAAGCATTTTTTTAATTGTTATAAACACATCTGCTTTGTAATGCATTGGCAGATCGTTATAACGGATCAACAACAAAAGACTCGACAAAGGCCTGAACAGCCACGTAATATAAATTAGATTCGCATTAATGAAACATGGGCGGACGAACGACCGATCTAACAACGGCCCAACAGAGAGCAGCTACACAAAAAGGACTTCAAAAACATGTTAAAATAGTTCTAGAGTTAACGGCAATTACACGGAATGAACGCTATCAAAGTCGAGAATGGCGTGAAATAAAAGCAGTCACGTAGCGTTCCGTCCCACGGGATACCTCAAACTTCGGGAACGATGCACCTGTATTAAAAACGCATCGCACACCTTTGTTCCAACACAATAGATCCCAAATTGCAACTCAAATTCTTGTCTATCGAATAATAGTCTACATATGCAGGTAATATTTTTTATAAGTTATATAAGAGTGCTCATAAACAGAAGAGTTATGATCTACAATTTCACGATACGTTAATATTTTATTTTTTCTGTTTTCTTCTCGATTATACGGAGGAATTGAAAATAAATGATTCTGACGGATCTTCGTTCTGAATAATAAAATGCATAGAAGTACCATATAACCCATATCTTACCGCATAACAAAATTGTAAACAAATTTTCTTCAGACTGTAAATATATTTTTCTTCCTACTACGCTTTAATTTCATCATAATGGCCTTAAATACTCAGCACAAAGCAGCCCTTATTTGCTCTAGAGCAAATAAAGTTGCATACAAATTTCATTATTGCACTGTTTTGTATTTTTTTTTAATTTGGTTGGTTGATCAAGAAGTTTACACCAACAGCTACCCAATCTCAGTATATACATTCTTATCTATGACCCAATCCGCCCATTCACAGCCCGAGGCATGGGACAGCCGACCACTCTACTGTGGACTTACTGTTAGCATAAATAAAAAAAAAACAGGCCACATATCGGCGGCCATATTGAACTGTGATTGTCTCGTCTAAAATGTTATGCTCAAAGCACTGGCTGATAAGATAGTATGGGGTACAAAAAGATAAAAAAAAAATTGGCATAATATGACAATTAATAGACTAGATACAAGATTTCTGTGAAAATTTTCGGATTTTCGACTTTAGCTTCAGAACCAATAGACCGATTTTAATAAATAGGGTATCTTAAGATTCGGGGAGAACGTGCGAGTGTCATAGGCTATATAAAAATTCTAATGGTACGTCATAATAGGTGCCAAAATCCTTTTTACTTCGCTAGTTGGGTTTAACTGTACCTTTACGTTTTTTTTACCAACTTTTAGCAGTAGTAGAAAGAAAAGCAGATTATGCACCTCGCATCAAGTGATTTGTTATTGCGCTCGTGTTTTAGAGCCCTCACTTGCGTTCGGGCTCCAAACCAACACTCGGCGCAATAATGAATCACTTTCTGCTTGGTGCAACAATCTACTATTCTTCCAACTACGCTTTAATTTCATCAATATGGCCTCAGCACAAAGCAGCCCTTATTTGCTCTAGAGCAAATAAAGTTGCATACAAAATTCATTATTGCACGGTTTTGTATTTTTTTTAATTTGGTTAGTTGATCAAGATGTTTACACTCAAGAGTCAATGTAGAGTCAATGTAGAGTCAATGTGGAGTCAATGTGGAGTCAATGTGGAGTCAATGTGGAGTCAATCTAGAGTCAATCTGGAGTCAATGTGGAGTCAATGTGGAGTCAATCTGGAGTCAATCTGGAGTCAATCTGGAGTCAATCTGGAATCAATCTGGAGTCAATGTGGAGACAATGTGGAGTCAATTGGAGTCAATTTGGAGTCAATGTGGAGTCAATCTGGAGTCAATCTGGAGTCAATCTGGAGTCAATGTGGAGTCATGTGGAGACAATGTGCAGTCAATGTGGAGTCAATGTAGACCCATACCAGGAGCGAAACTGCTTTTTACGTCGCTAATCAGGTTTTAGTTTTTAACTTTACTTTGACTTTTCTTTTACCAACTTTGTGCAGTAGTTGAAAGAAAAGCAGATTATGCACCTCGCATTCAGTGATTTATTGCGCTCGTGTTTTTGGAGCACTCGCTTACGCTCAGGCTCCAAACTAACACTCGGCGCAATAATGAATCACCTTCTGCTTGGTGCAACAATCTACTATTTTGAAAATCCCATTAAAATAATTACAGAAAATAACTTTGCAAATTTAACGATCCTATACTACTTACCACAAAATTAATAGACACTAAATACAAATTTCATTTGAAAATGCGAAGTAATGGGGATTTTATTGAGGCTATAAAATCACAACAACCTATGTTAAACACGACCAGTTCCTCAATCTTGATACTAACAAATTTTAATTCACACCTCCGCAAGTTTACCTTTAATGTAACTAGTTAATTTACCATATGTTTAAAAATGGCTATTGCAGCAATTGTAAGATAATGGTTAGTATTAAATATAGCGTTAAAAAAACGCAAATAATTACCTTACCGTTTGCTCCTTAATATTCTATTTAGTTGCTAAGTAATAAGCAACACAAGGCCAAGTGATATCAGAAATAATTTAGTATTTTATTCATGACCGTACGACCATCTTGATCAGTTAGGTGGTGTGAATTTAAAATAAATAAACTTAAAGCCAAAATAGGTCCAGTGAAAAGATGCTAATAAAGACCCATCATCATCTCGCTAGCTAGCAGCTAGCAGGCTAATCTCAGAAACTACTGTGTGGATGTTGATACGTTTTTCATTAATAGATACACCAATTGACGAGGAAGTTTTGTGTGTATAATTTATAAACTTTTCATGCATATTGGCTAAACTATGATGACGTTTGTCGATCACATCGGAAAAAAGCTTCCTCCCTCTTGAGAGCTTTCCTGGGTGAAGCCGGGGCGGGCCGCTAGTATTGAAATAATTTTGCAATGCATTACTTTCATGGCTGTTACCATTTGTCATGTTACGGATGACGTTTGTATAGAACAAAAACACATAACACCCGTTACAATGATTCTGTTGCATTTGCAAAAACTAATGTGTATGTGTTGACCACATCTGAAGATAGCAAAAAAATTGCAAGAAGCAAACGAACATCTCCGGGTATATTCCCCGTTCTGCTTTTATAAATTATACATTTTATGTGCACAACAATCGCTGATCTGTAATTATAATAAGGCTCACGAGTCACGTTCGATGGACACTTAAGTTGAGCCATAAGAACCGCAGAAAACGTAGTAGTGGCCGATAAAATTGCCTAACGTTTAAACTTACATGAAACCTAATTCCCAAACTATCTGCAAAAATAAATAGGTATCTTAAAACAGTCAGACTTAAAATTCAGAAAGATTCACTGATAATTAATAATTGTTTTTTTAGCGGGTTACCGATATCACTATAGTTATAACCAGTATCGATTGGACATTGAGATTTATGTGAGCACGCATATATATCGATCTGTACTTAATACTTCTTCTTATTAGCAGTGTTTGCAGCAGGCCTACGCTGTATGTGGCACAAAGTCGTGTCGATACACTTCCAATCCGGAACAAGACATTTTCAAAGTGCTAGTTCTGAATGGTGCTGTTGTAGCCTTATAACGGTCCGCCGGGTATGATTGCGTGAATATTACACTATTAGCGTTCCAAGATCAGCGTAATGCACGGATACCATACGTACAATACGAGCTGGAGCCATTACAATTAGATTGTAGGGTGAAACGGTTTCATGCTCTTACCTAGTTTATGTATTAAATCGCCAACTAATGAATACGATACGAGTAAAGCCTGTTCTCCAAAAAAAGTAGTTTTTAACGTTATGGATGGGTATGCGCTATTAAACTATAATTGAGTCATCGAAAATTGAAATAACACATAACTTGACCTAACCTAACCCGGAAAGTCACCATTATCAATAGTGCACGAGCGCTCACAAAGCCACCGTAGCGAATCGACCACAATACTACCTCGCGGCGCCAATGCATACGTTGATTTGAACACAAACGAACGTCCCAAAAGAGCGTGTCGAAAAGAACATATAAACGAACCCTGACCATACGCAATTTAAATAGAAGCGAAACACTTAAATACTCACTTTCCTTTAAATTTATAGGATAAAACTTGTCTTGTAATTTGGATGTGATTGTAGAAAAACAAACTTTTATGATAAATTCCGTTTCAAAATATTATACATATTATGACTTTCTAGTAACACGAGATCGGTATTTAAACTACCTCAGGCGCTGGCTCATACTCACATAAATATAACGTGATATGTAGACAGGCGTAATTTGAAACAATTTTCAAGTGCCCGCTCGTCTCTAGAAAATTACAAACGCATCGAACAATCATTGCCTATCGCCTATCACGCGTTGGTGTATCTTGTTTATTCGTTGTGGTTAGGGTCATTTTCGCCATACACTGCCAGTTCTTTTAACTCAAGTTTGGCAAAATGTTATTCCAAAAATATCTTGAATTCATTACTTTGTTAACATAGGTAAGTAGGTATAAGAGTAATCTTCGTAAATATGTATATAATTCAAATTAGGTACCTTACTATTATAGTCTTAATTCATCCAAATACCGTGAATTACTAAACAAAGACACCGGGAGCGTGGCGTTATCCGGAATTCTTGTGATACGACCACGTAACGCTGAATAAACGCCCCGTGAAGCCATAAAACTGAGCCACAATCATTTGACAGGACGCCTATAAATTCTTTATTTTATGATGCCAAGCATATATTATAATTTAATCCCATGTTCGCTTAACAATTTTCTTTTATAAGACACATAAATAATCAATGTTTAGTGTACAATCCATCGCAATAACTACTAAAGTCCTGACACATGCGGTTTGGTGAAATATTAAAAAGTTAACGAGACACGGTGAGGCTGGACATTGATGTAAATGATGTCATTAATTTAAAAAGGGATGAATTAAACGGATAAATAAAATGGTCAACTTATTTATTCGCTTCAACAAACGTTCACTAGAAGGGAATCTAAACCTTGGGCTATTCAGTTGTAAGCAGACCGCCTTCTTTGATAAGTTGACGTCGCAATATCTTAGTCTTTTGAAAGACTCCCAACTTACTATTCAACGGTAGATAAAACTGAATGCCCTCACTTCCCACTATACCGAGCACCGTCATAATCATAATAGAATGCCGACAACTAACAATACGATGCATATTTGTCAGTAGGCACGAGAAATACTAAGCAAGCTATATATGCACACCTTCATATCTAAGAAAAGAAACGCCTAATTGTTGGTAACGAAAAAATCCTTGTGTTAACCGTTCGAAGAATATGCGTTGGATATAGACATCATATCATAACAATAAACATTTGTGAGAACACCGAATGATCTTGATAGTTACAAATAACAAAATAGCAAATGAAATATTATTTCATATTTTATCACGGGTGTAGTATTTATAAGTAAACAAACATGTACGTTTCATGGAACCCAAAATAATAATAATAATAATACTATAGCGTAGGGATGTGACCCTATCGCTCGCTGGTGTTACCAGTGCAATTAGTCACCGCAGGGCAGCTCGTGGCTAGCTGTTGGAGAGCAGCGACTCCACGGACCTGAGTGCTCCCGAAGGAAGACCCTATTCCTCATCTCCGCTTGCCTGCTCCGGCTGATTGGAGTGAACAGTGATGAGGAATAGACTCTCACCTCTGGCTTGCCTTCACCGGCCGGTCTGAGAGGATTCGCGAGAGCTGTATGCTCGAACGGAGGATGTGTTGCAAAGAGGGGAGTGGGCACCGCATGACGGTCGTTTAAAGTCCAGAAACAATTCTCTGCCCTTCAACCGCTCGGGTATTGTAATGCCCTGGCTGCTCTGTATATGCGGCTATTGTGGGGGCCCATGCAATTGAGTTGGCGAGTCGCCGTATGCCATTTAATCCGTTTTTATAAAGACGATGACCAGGCAGACGCCATAGTCACTTCCATACCCCAGTTAGCCAATCCACAGCATGTCATCCACATAATCTAGTTAATTTTGTATCCTTTTCCTTACTACAGTCTTGCACTAACCGGCGGTTTCCGTGCGTGCATTTCTTTAGTATGAACTCAGAGATACAGGGAACATTAAAGTTATTTTAAGGGCCTCTGCGTTTTGGCTTCGGCCCCATGCGCGCCTTTCGAAGGTCCGGGACTCCCATAGTCTCGTGATGGTAAAAGACATACATAATAATAATACATAATATTACTTAATAACAATAACAAAGGTAATGCTAAATGACGAACACCGAAATAGTAGTCCAAAACAATTAATGAAAGCTATTTACGTAACAATGATAGCAACTATACAAGCATATTATTTGGATGAAAACTTAAAACGCAAGTATCAAAATTTATCGTTCCCATAGTTCAGTGATATTACAATGCTTATAAAGAATACAAAGACCAGCGGAGAAGGCTCCAGAGCAAACAGCCCCTGCGGACCACGGACTGAACGATTCAAGCCACAATGGACTGCCGGCCCTACACGTCAGTGCCCGTCATATTGAGCAGAAACACAAACATTTAAAAAATGATAAGGAACGGAAAAAAGATGTTCTACAATTATGGCCCATGGAAGCACAATGGTGAGCTTTTCTAAGATAAACATTGCCCGCACGGTAAGTTTCGAGAATACGGAGTGATGCCCTACGAAAACACTTGCTTCGATCAAGGATGTCATTCCGTAAAACAACGGTGAGATATTTGGTAAATTGGGGATGAGTAGGCACATAATGTGAACATCTGCGTTGGGAATCTGACTTCGTAACTTCGAAATGTCAACGGGACTTGGTACTTACCATTGGACCACACAAAACCGCAATTACGTTTAGGTGGATATGTGACCCACAACGTAATTTCACTTGTGGAACGTTAATTATTACGCTCCCAGGGGTTCGGAAGTTTTATTAACATATATTTTGAACTACGCAGAGAATAATATACCAGTTGTTGGCTCAGGTGTGGATGGTATAAAAGCTATCAATAGAGTAAAGTCAACATTTACACCAAAGATGAATGTCATGGATCAAATTTCTTTGCGAATAATGCGTTGTACAACTGATGTTTACATAGGACTGCCTAAATAAATCAGCTATAGGAATGTATATATGTACAAACGTAATACCGACGAAGTACCATTAGTTTAACAGTGTTAATGAATAGTACAATGTTATGCCATTTGTTTGTGGAATTGGACTGAATAGAAGTATTGCGGATTTTCGCGCCATCCTAAACAAATGTCTAATGTCGTTAAGCAAAGCTACATAGGCTCAATAATATTTACATGGAGGAGAACGCAGAACTAAGAGCAGATGATCACAAAATTGGAATGAGAAAATATCATTTAAATATGTATGTTATCTGGTTCGCATTGTACATATTTAACGGCCTAGCGGCGTACCTACTTGCGACAGCCGCACCTGTATGCAACCGATTATTTAAATGAGTCTCTTACCAAAATGAATTCAAGCCAGAAACCCGACGTCACTAGAACCTGAAATCAGAGTCATATGTTGAGACAATAGATTAAGTACGTTTCCTTTAGTCAATTTTGTATTCGGACAGTGTCAACGTGCCCGTCAATCAATGAAGTGTCAAATTAAACATTCAAAAATTCCAAAAGTCCTGCCCAGTGCATGTAAAGCTACCCACGGTTCGGCGCGCTGCATACTGGTGAATATAGTCCATGATTCCATGCATTTGGTTAACATATCTTCATGTTATACACGATAGCATTGTCACGGTAGTTAGTAAGGTAGAAACATGAAAATATTTGGGGCATGTTTTTTTTAAAATATTATACGGAAGAGTTTTACTAAACCGCTTTACAGTATTTTATATTTTATAAATTAAGATAGATAAAGCAGTTTCGATTCTGAGGAATAATCCTCGTTGTCAAAAAAAAGATTGCAATGTAACGTGTACTGAATCATGCCGGCACGATCGGTTAGCGGCAGCTTTCAGTCACGTAGACGCGCGGTTAAATGACAGAACCGTTCGGGACGAAGCGACAAGTATATTGCAGTGTAAGAAAACTTTTTCTTTTGTTGTGATTTGGGGCAAAAAGCTATTTTATAGTTATTTTAAAAAGCTTTAATTTAACAGGTTAACAATGATGAAAAAACGGAATGTCTCCAGCGTGTCTTAAAACACGTTTTCCCACAGCAAGTAGGTATCTGAGATTAAGCAGTAAAGGGCAGTTATATATCTAGAATATATCAAATGTTAGTTGTTATATCGTCACTGAGATTAAAATATTTACCAACTATTTACACAATGTATCAATATCGGACAGAATGTATAAAATAGCTACACAAGCACTTACACCCTTAACAAAATAGTTAAATTAGTTGAGCTTTATTCCATTAGTTTTGGGTCGACTTGGCGACGGGATTACTCCTCTAACAAGAATGCAAAACTGTAAGTAATATAACCTAAAAACTTTGATTTAAAAAGTTAAGGTTTATAAGTTTATCCTTTGGCTTTCAATATGCAGTAAGCCTTCACTAGAGCTCATATTGAAATTCAGGAAAGTAGTTAAGACCGCATAATTCTCTTTTTTAAAGGGTTCTTAAGCTATTTAATTACTTAGACGAGATTTAAGTTGAAACTTGTTTTCCGTTTAAAAGTTGCTTCAAAACCTTCCCCATCCCCAGAAAGTCGTAATCGGCTTAGTGGAAGATAATAGTGATGACAAACAAAGGAGACAATGAGCTATAATCATTTGGACCGGTCGCTTATGGGCTCGGGAGCGGTGGCGCTTGAAGCTAAATGCAAACTCGCTAATTACAGGTAGCCAGGGAACCGGGGACAGAACGCTTGTGTATCGCTTCAATGCTAAAACACAATGTGGGTATTGCAAATAGATAAACTTAGCAGAGGGTTTGATCATTAGATATTAAAAAAACTAAAACCCAACCCAACCCAACCTGACTGACCACGACGACTAAAACGACGACGACGTAAAAGCATTTTGCTCTTAGTGCGACACACACTTAAGTATATAGCCTATGACACTCGCATGTTCTCAAAACTATACTCGTACCACATTTATTAAAATCGGTCTAGTGATTCAGGAGCTACAGTGGAACATCCGATTTTTGGTCACAAAGGTAAACCAACAATCTACATAGACCTTTAAAATTTATACCCTTCTTTTGCCTTCGCTCAGTCATGTAACTTCACTTGTTGGTCGGTCTATTTGTTGGTTTATGCTTCGCTGAAATCTAAGTCAATTCTGAACCAGTTCCCATAATCGGACTGACAATGCAATATCATTAAACAAACGGTAAAAAGCTCATAAGAAAATATCTTTTCTTCCTACTACACTTTAATTTCATCATTATGGCCTTAAATACTCAGCACAAAGCAGCCCTTATTTGCTCTAGAGCAAATAAAGTTGCATACAAATTTCATTATTGCACTATTCGTTTTACACCGTTTTACACCTACAGCTACCCAATCCGCCTATTCACAGTCCGACGGGACAGCCGACCACTGTTCTGTGGACTTACTGTTAGCAAAATAGTCCACATATCAGCGGCCATATCGAACTGTGATTGCCCCGTCTAAAATGTTATGCTCAAAGTACTGGCTGATAAGATGAATTGTTAGAAAATAACTTAGAAAAGTATTAAGGCAAACGGAAGCTTAACTTGTAATGTATTTGAAATCACGAAATATCTTACGAAATAAAGATTTTGAATACAACTTAATGTTGAATAAAATTAATTCAATGTCGCAGTTCTCACGATAACCCTTAAGTAAGCCCACTGCCCAGTCCCCGAATAATATCAATGTAATCAGATTCAACATATTAAAGTTCAACGAACCGAATATAGAAGTAGAGATCGGAACCTAATTCCGTCGTTGCTAATATCACGTTTGATAAATGAGCATAAAAATATCTTTGTAGCGTACGAAATGACTATTAAAACAATATATATGCTGACATATACATTTGAATATTAACACTTTGTTAGATTTATGGCGGATCGGTAAACGTAATCGATATAAATAATTTGGACGTGTGAAATTCGCTAGTCGTGTTCGAGTGAGGCGTGCGGTGGCTGTGGGCCGAGGAACTCGAACCGGTAGTCGACGGCACTCACTATATTAATCATACAGTTGACGCCCACGGGGCGTGGCCACAACTTATTAATTTGAGTAGAATTATAAAATCTATGCCGAAGGACGAGCCGACCATTATTCACTTCATTTGTGTTATTATAAGTTTTATGTAACTTCACTTGTGGGTCGGTCTATTTGTTGGTTTATGCTTCGCTGAAATCTAAGTCAATTCTGAACCAGTTCCCATAATCGGACTGACAACGCAATATTATTACACAATTGGTAAAAATCTCATAAAAAGATCTTTTTCTTCCAACTACACTTTAATTTCATCATTATGTCCTTAAATACTCAGCCGAAATGAGCACTTATTTGGTCTAGAGCAATAAAGTTGCATACAAAATTCATTATTGCACTGGTTTTTAGGGTTCCGTACTCAAAGGGTAAAACGGGACTCTATTACTAAGTCTCCGCTTCCGTGTCTGTCACCAGGCAGTATCTCATGAACCATGAAAGTTAGACAGTTAAAATTTTCACACATGATGTATTTCTGTTGCCGCTATAACAACGAATACAAAAACAGAATAAAATAAATATTTAAGGGGGCTCCCATAGAACAAACGTGATTATTTTGCTCGTTTTTGCTCGATATTGATAACGGCCACAGGTAGCCGCTTGAGATATTCACAGAATATTTAGTTATATATTCACTTTAAAAATAAATAATTAAATAAAAATAAAACAAATATTTAAGGGGGGCTCCCATAAAATAAACATATTTTATAATTTTTTGCTTGATTATTGATAATAGTACGTAACCCATCGTGCGCGAGTCCGACTCGCACTAAGCCGGTTTTTTATTTTATTTGGTTAGTGGATTAAAAAGTTTACACCGCCAGCCAGCCACCCAGTTCGCCCATTCACAGTCCGACGGCGTTTCGGAACATGCTATCCGTTTCACAAAACATCGTTCCCCAAAACACCTGTTCCAAAATAACCGTTTCCTTAAACGACCGTATGTCAGAAGACCCGTTTCTCCTAGCATCTGTATGCCAAAAGACCCGTTTCTAATAGAATCCGTATGCCAAAATACCCGGTTCTCATGAAACCCGTATGCCCAAAAGATCCATATGCCCGAAAACCCGTTTCTCATAGCATCTGTATGCCAAAAGACCCGTTTCTCATAATACCCGTAACGAAATCCTGACTTATCTTTAATTACCTTTCAAAGAGTTACGCAATATTTACGCAATCGGTAGTATTCAGCGACTTTTGGATTCATTTAACTAATGATACTGTTCAGCATCTTCTAGATTTTCAGAATTTTATTCATGTTCACTTTAACAATAAAGGCGGCATCAGCTTTGGTAGTTATGATAAATGATAAAATATCGTATTCTATGGATATTTTAAGAAATGTGTCATAAGGAACGGCAGTAGCAGCAACTGAGGTAGCAGCAAAGACTGGAACGGATGTTTCGGGATCAGGCATTGTTGGGAAACGGATATCATGCCAAACGTATCTTTTTCCAAAAACAAAATTCTGGGAAACACATATTGCGGGAAACGGAATATTTGGGAAACGGTAATGACGGGAACGGAGGTTTCGGGATAATGTATTTTTGAGAAACGGATATCATGCCAAGCGTATCATATGGCAAAAACACATTCAGTGAAACATATATTTCGGGAAACGGATTATTAAGGAAACGGTTATGACGAGAACGGAGGTTAGGGATAATGTATTTTTGAGAAACGGATATCATGCCAAGCGTATCATTTGGCAAAAACAGATTCAGGGAAACACATATTTCGGGAAACAGATAATTTAGCAAACGGTAATGATGGGAACGGATATCTTGGGAACGAGTGATTTGGGAAACGGATAGCGTGTTGCCAAACGTTCGACGGGACAGCTGACCACTTTTCTAAGGACTGTCAATGTATTGAAAATGAAAATGAAAATATTTATTTTGCAAGTAGGCCACATAGGCTCTTTCACATGTCTGAAGCTACCAGCGCTATTAGCAAGACAGTACACATGTCGAAGGCCATATCGAACTGTGATTGTCCCGTCCCGTCTCAAATGTTATACTCAAAGTATTGGCTACTAAATGAAAAAAGAAAAATTGGCGTAATATGAAAATGAATTGAACAGGTACAAGTTTTTTGTGACAATTTTTGAATTTTTTAATTTAGCTTCTGAACCACTGGACCAATTTTAATAAAAAGGGTATCTTAAGGTTCGGGGAGAACGTGCGAGTGTCATACATAGGCTGTATAAGAATTCTAACAGTGCGCTATACCAGGAGCAAAAATGCTTTTTACGTCGATAGTCGGGTTTTAGTTTTTGACTTTATTCACTTGTTTTTACCAACTTTTTGCAGTAATTAAAAGAAAAGCAGCGATGTTATTTTATGCTCGTTTTTTATAGCCCTCACTTGCGTTAGGGCTCCAAACTAACACTCGGCGCAATAATGAATCACTTTCCGCTTGGTGCAACAATCTACTATTAAACAAAACATATTTACGAACTGCTTTTGCTTATCGTATTTTATCTACAGCATCAAAGAATTAGAGTGTTTGGACGAAATTCTCAGATTTTGTTGTTAAGTATGTAAGATCGGTATGTCAACTAGTGATATGCAGTTCTTGATAAAGAATATATAAAATTTCATCGATTTCGGGAAAAGCAGACTTTATGGTTCAAAAACAGATACAGATACAGATGACTAAAATTTTACCGATAATGTAATGAAAATAATCAGTAAATAAATCGCTATTATAATTTTTAAAAGAATAGTTTTTTGTATTGAGTGAGAGATCTATTGTATCAATTTGTGCATTCACGTGGAAAAATTATGTAAAGCAGAAATCAAACGGCAATATTATAAGTTTAAGTGGTACGTCAATTAAATTCTGTGGCCGCAACAAATGATTTGAACTTACTGAAGTATCTATGGGCTAGTTGAATGCCACTTGCTACCGTCCCGACCGGCGCTCGCGCAGGCGTGAGTTAATTATATCTAGCCGTAAAGCTGTTTAGCAAGTGCGCTATTTATTGGCCGCTAACGAAGGTTAATTGTCTGATCCTGTGAAAAGCCGAATGTATAATTTATACGTATTGTAAAAGGGAACTAAACATTGTGTTAAAAACTTAACACCTTAAATAAATAGCGGAAATGTATAAGCTTTTAGAGAATAGTAACAAAAAGTGCAATTAAGTCTAAATCAGAAAAAGAGATATAATTTGCATTAATTTCGCAAAAAAGAACCACCTTCATCTCACTCTTGGACAGAAGCGTCCTTTGTAAACCAAAAACAAGTCAGTAACCTCTCATCAAGACTCTAAAACGAGGGTCACAACATCCTCAATTCATCATTAATATACGGTTGTGAACTACGACACTACATCATCTTTATCGAGGTATTTTTGACTCTTTCATTCGTAGCGTATCGGCCACCAGTTCATTGGTAAAAACTCCCGCTGTCCGAAGAAAGATTCGATCGAATCGATCACAGTCACATGCCTAAAATAATGTGCCATCAAGCGGAGAGGCCGACGGGGCCGTCGGGCAGACGCGTATGGAGATGAGCGGGTCCAGCCAACACCCTCGCGGCGCCCCGCCGAGACCTGCTATATCTGGCGATAAACAATCAAATATGGAATCCACTCGCAAGCATAAACTACCTTCGCAAGCCAATGATAAAGAAAATATTGCGTACCATATTGCGGTAAAGTAATACCCCCGACGGCATTGTATCGATGTACGATAACGCTAACACGGTAGGACTACTCTATGACAAAAATCGCATACCACATTGCTGAATAAGGCAAAGTGAAGCGACAGCCTCCCAAGCAGATTAGAGCGGAGAGTTCGTTTCTCTTGAGTATAAATTATTTATGTAAATTTTTTCGACCGCTCGTAATTGTATTTCAGCACCGATGTGATTAATGTTTTCGGATTTTTCACTTGGCCTCACCCTAACGAAACGATCAAACAAATGATGCTGCGATCGGCTGTACGTCTACTGGGAATTCATTAAGTACGTAACATTTTTTTTGGAACCGGATAAAGCCTTAGTACCACAATCCTGTCCGGGATAGAAAACATCCGTTGAATGTGAATCAAATTGGCTCAATAAACATTCTATAATAATGAGAATAGCTCAAAAATAAGTTAAAATCAAAGTCAAAGTCAAAACATCTTTGTTCAATTTATGCTTTTACAAGCTCTTATGAAGTTTAAGGAATTAATCTACTTGTATGGCAAAGGTACAGATATATTAATTAGTTTATTTATTTCAACATTACTGCACAATTTAAACATCAGTACAATGGCGCACTTAATACCTTATAGCATTCTCTACCAGTCAACTATATATGATTTGAATTTGAAACATACACATGTATAAAGATACACATATACAATATACTGATACGTATACAAGGATGCGGATTTTAGCCAGCTCAGCCCGTGGTATTTCCCAACAAATTTAGATAAAAAGTATCTTTTGTTTTAATCCTGGGTATAAGTTAACTCCATTTTATACTTCATCCAAATCCGTCGAGCCGATGAAGCGTGAAGGTGTAACAAACATACATTACCTCACACACCAACGCACACACTCACAAACATTCGCATTTATAATATTATATACAAAAGAAAAATAAAAGACAAATAAAACTTTTACGGCTAGTATTCCAAGAGTATTCCATACTGACGAACCCTATTTAGTAATGAACTAATGTATAGTTAAAGCGAGGCCTCCACTCGAGTGATATTTCCGACAAGGGTGCATGCGTTTAATGAAATCAAAAGGATTAAGAGCATCTGCTTGCTTGTTATTCAAATCGATTGAGCGCTCGTTTATCATTTTAAATAACTAAGCTACTGCTTAGATAAATGCGGGGTGTGGTAAAGGTAATAACAAAAGAAGCGGGGCTCAGAAGCCCAATTAACTACCCAATTATTAATGAAATGAAGAATGAGAATGAGGTGCATAAAAATTGAGGGTACTTCGATTGGGGTATATAATACGTAAAGCTGTAAAGTTTCGAGAGCGGTATAAGGAGCGTAAGCAAACCCTCTTAGTAAACTAAACACTTACAATTTACGTAAACAGAAACGTCAACACAATTTATATTCCCCTCCGTATTGAAACTCGGAATGATTACAAGGCATTCAAGTAAATGAATATCGAATGCGAACAGCTTCCGGTACAATGCGACTGGCTCCGCGTGATGACGCCTCGTGTTTTCCCAGAGCAAACAATCAAACAGCCAAGAGGATAGAACAAATTACTAAAGCATTGTCGAGGTGCTTAGAAAATTGAGGAACAATTGCCTCGCCGCGCCGAGTTAAATCTCTGATAAAATAATTGTTGTCTTTGGAGACGTCGCTCGGCACCGGGGGGATGAATAAATCTATCCTAATTGGAGCTCGCCTCGCCGTGCGACAACATAATGTGGAGGCTTTGTTGCTGCGCGTGCATTCTTCTCCCGCCCGACTGAATACGACGAATCAACTAAGCTAATGACTATGGGAACTTTTGACAGACCGTCCTGACATAATCAATGTGCCTTCACCATAAAACAGGTTCTGCACTCGCATAGGGCGCGTAGCGTAACAATGGGCTTGCCGTGAAAATTTTCGCAGTCATAAAATAAGAATATCGGGCATACGCTAAGCTGTGCATTCGTTTTGGAACCACTCACTTGTAAAACTGCTTATTTTCGGTGCTCTCAGTGGAAAAACGAAGTTCGTCGTAGGTAGTTGACCGGGCGGAGCGGCGCAGGCGTGTCCGAGTTTATTGCGACCGAACACTACACATGGCTTGTTAGATCGAAAACATTCGTAACAGTTGGAATGGTGACGCATACATTAAAGGGTTGAGAGATCGATCGCCCGATAAGATCTGAATGCGAGAGAAATACAAACTAGTTTAATTTTAAATGCCCAACCTAAAAGGAGGACACCGTTGTAAAACACAGGATGGGCTATTGTTACATATTTTACTGTCGAGAAAGTTAGTATCGTTCCATTAATCTATTTTACATCTAAATTACATATCAAATAGTTACCAAGTTTAATTATAATAAGTATTCATAAAAGTAAACAGAGCTTCTGGACTAAAAAACTGCTTGTTAGAGCCGGATAGTTGAAACGAAACTGGAGAAATTAGTCAATAATGTGATCGAATTAACGCTAGCGGCGGCAGAATTCGGTGTATCCCCAAGTGCATCTTGTTGTCTCTCGAGAACAATTGGATCGTGAGATGGGCGAAGGCCGTTGGTGGCTGGCAGTGGCGGTGAAGTGGCGATCCTTGTGCATTGCGGCAGACGGCGGCGCGCGGAAATCGTTCCGCCGTCATTCCCTAAGAGCGCGTGAAATTGTACGAGCTAGGGCAGTGACAAAGCAGAACGCCGTGCATTAAACTTTCCAGAATTACAAAAATAAACTATTTTAGCAATCTTTTTGTAAATTACTTTGCAACATTAATTTGATGGAAAACAAAAACATTAAATGAATTCTTAATGTTAGATTTAATGCAATGATCCTACAAATAAAAATTTTAACTCTACATTTTGATCCGGCACAAAAATCTGTGAGAAATTAATATATGGATAAATACTAAAATTTCTATACCTGCATTTCACGGATCATAAAAAGCTCCATAACTGGCAGGGGTGAGGCGAACGTATCGACATTCTGTTTTTATTCAATAACCATACCATTTTAAGGAACGAGTCGAATTACACAACCCTTTGTTATATTTAAATTGGCTGAAACAACGTGCGATTAAGCGTTAACAAAGAAAATGAAGTTAAACTACATAAAGGAACAACAATTTAAAATGTACTAAAACACTTAAAATACTTATAATGCCTAAATAATATTTTAAACTGTCGATATTAAGTCAATAGTTTGTACCTATGTTAAAAGTTAAACGGCGCAATTTAATAAACGATATCAATCCGTCTGGGACTCGTTATTATGTAATCAAAAACGACTTTGATATTAATCACTCAGACGTCACGATGAAATACAAACAACATTTTAAACATCATAATTTGCCCGAAGGGTAAACACGAGAAGAGTGATTAAAATCGAAGAATACAAAGCAATTACGGGCCGTAACAACAGAGGGCTTAATGACAAGCGATGAAGTCTAAATTCAATTAATTGCCTCTTTCAAGTACACACTGGACGATGTACATTAGCGTCAACTTAAGATGCAGACTCTTGACGTGAACGTGAGAAACTCGGTCGAATGCAGACACTTAACTAAACTACCTTACTTAAAATTATACTCAAGTAACTTAACTTTACAATGAGCCACTCGTGTTCTCCAACTCAATCACGACTAAACACTTTTCTAAACTTATTATAAAGAGGTACCTATTTGTTTGTATTCAGGTTTGTTTGGTTTATTCAGGGGGGGGGGGGGGGGGGTCTGAACCGATTCTAAAAAAATATTTCACTAATAGAAAGCTTTACTATCCCTGCGGCCCTAACGTGCCAGTCACGGGGATAATAGGCAGAGACCATGGATTTCCACCTGCTACGATCCTGACACATAACTGTCGCTTCGTCTACACTCATTAAGTTCTTCATGCACGCTCGCCGGTTTTGGGTACTCTTGACCTGGCCTTTCTTAAGAACGTCCTCGATCTGGTTTTGGTACGTTCGCCTAAGTCTTCCCCTTCCAATCCTACCATGCACACTTGCCTTATAAATCTGTTTCGTTACTCTTCTTTCGTTCATCCTCTCCACATGTCCAAACCATCTAAGCATACCTTTCTCAATTCTCACGACTACATCTTCTTCCACACCACATCGTTCTCTTATCACGCTATTCCTTATCCTGTCACTCATAGAAACACCACACATACTTCTCAAAGCTCGCATCTCCACTGCATTGATTCTACTTTCATGTTTCTTCTGGCATGCTAGGGCATAATACCTAATGCCATGCGTACGAAATCGCGGGTAAAAGCTGTTAATAAACATACATAGCATCACGCCCGAAATCCCTAATGGGGTGGGCAGAGCCACAAGACTACTTGTGGCCACATTCGATTAATTAGTCCTAAGATGGTATGATGAACCGTACGGTGACAGGTGATCAGCCCATCGCCCATACAGATAGTCCACCATGTTGGAGAGGACCCGTCCCTTAGTCGACTTTTACGACATGCCAGGATGATAAGCATCTGCACGCATTCTATGCTATTTCTTCACTCCCAGTGCAGCAGAGGAGGTTAATAAATAAAGCATGCGGTATATTAATTTCAAGTAGGTAGTAATGTAAAAAAATGTCGGCATTATTTCAAAAGGTAAACTGAAGCCAATACCGATCGCATGAACAAAATCGCGAAGATTTCTATTCAATCCTTTGTCGCAGCCATTTGATTAAAGTAAACGGGCCGCAATCACATGCGAGAAGCTTTGCGCCAACGGAAGTATCGCGTTTACAAACGGCGCACCGACTGCATTGTTGGATCACAAGCCGAAGACTCCTGTCCTAGTAAAAGGCAATCGAAATCGGATATCGGGTATAGCTGGCGAGTTCGAATCGGTTTTGCTATCCATAAGGTGTGTTAGATATAACCGTGAGGAGGATGGCATTAGCTGGTGACATTGTTGTCGGGGACCGGATACAGAACTCAAGTTCGATATTGGGGGCATTTGACACCGATTTTAGAAGTAAAAGTATGAACAAAAGCTTATACAGATCAGTTTATTACAAGACATTGCAACGCCTTCTTTATTCATACATGACATGTAGGCGTGTTAACACTTTTAGTTGCATTTAAGGTAACTCAATAGAAAACATTATATGTTAGTAAGAACATAGCAAAATGGATGTGTGACAGGATGGCAATCCTTTCGGCACTTTGGATATATATTATACTTGTGATGCACGCGACTTTGTTCGCGTGGTATTAGGGTTAAAAGTGTCTTATGTCATATTCCAAGATATGGTCTATCTGTCTGCTCTAAAAATTATCATATCATATTATTTCATGTCAATCGTTTGCGCGTGATTAAGAAACAAACATCAAAAAAACATTCACACTTATAATATTAGTAGGATCAAGGTAGGCAGTCACGTCTTGCCGAAGTTTTAGTGACGTCATTTGTTTCGGAATAAAATGTAGCCTATGTGTTAATCCAGGGTATAAGATAAGGATAAATTCCAAACCCAAACTCCATTCCAAATTTCACTCAAAACCGTTGAACGGTATCAACTTGAAAAAGTAACAAACATACACACTCACACAAGCGTTCTCATTTATACATACACATACATAGCATCACGCCCGAAATCCCTAATGAGGTGGGCAGAGCCACAAGACTACTTGTGGCCACGTTCGATTAATTAGTCCTCAGATGGTATGATGAACCGTATGGTGACAGGTGATCAGCCCATCGCCCATACAGATAGTCCACCATGTTGGAGAGGACATTTATAATAGCAGTGTTATATATCCTTTTTAGGGTTCCGTACCTCAAAAGGAAAAAACTAAACCCTTATAGGATCACTCGTGTGTCTGTCTGTCCGTCTGTCACAGCCAATTTTCTCCGAAACTTCTAGACCGATTAAGTTGTAATATGGTACACATATGTAATTCGGTGACCGCAATACGGACTTGTAACGTAAATAAATGAATTATTAACATGAGGGACACTTTTGGGGGGTAACTAAGAAAATAAAAAAAAGGTTTCGAACTATGGCGTGCGACATATCGAATGAAAGGGCTCATTGTGAGTTTTTTTTTAAATATAATTTTAAGATAAATGCGGTTTTGAAGTTATTTAGGAAATAGGTGAAAATTGACCTCCGAAATGATGGGCCTAAAATTTCAAAAAAATTAAGTAGATTGTCATTTACCTATAGGTTTCAGGAAAACCTATAAGAAGTCTATGGTATTTAAAGTAACATAGGAAATTTCATATAATCACGGAACTCTTTCCAGGCGAGTTTAACTCGCACTTGTCCGGTTTTTATTAATACTCTTAATACGACAGAAAGCCCCTATCTTTTTGTTCAGATTGTTTGGCTTGACTGTTGGACAAATTCTGATTAAACTTGGCAGTACCGAAAGATGAATACAAATATTTATCTCGGAAAATTACAGACGTAATCGGAATAAACTGTTTCACGCAGACAAAGTCCCGGGCAAAGGCTAGTATACATATAAATCGCAGAAGCAGTATCTTATCATATTATAAACTTCAGATAACATACACACTGATATAAATATCATTATAAATGTTACGTTATTTAATCATAAATCGCAATAACTCGAAAATCCACTTACAGAGAGCAATCTATTATGTCGTGGCCCACGCTAACTAAAATCCGAAAACTGATCAAAGCAAAAAGTCAACAAGGCTAAGCAGTAATTCATCGCGAAACAACGTTTGGATCATTAACGAAGTGAGGATTTACGATCACGCGAGAGGAGGCAACGACAAAACGCGGGAGACGAAGCCCTCGAAGGCCATCAACGATGCAAGTAATTAGACCCTTAAACGAGTGTATAACAAGAATCTGTTTTTCGGCGTCCGCGCAGCGGTTTGGTGGTCGGGGTCAGCCGTTACACTTATTTACGACGAGAATTCGCGGCGGGGGACTCCGCGCCTAATTTTTCGGTGTGACACAGTCCCGCGCGATTTATTTAAAAATAATTCTTACTTGGCTCGCACCCCGCTGCGAGACAATCGATAAAACGGCCGGAGACCTAGAATGGGACTGGCGTTTTCTGATTAAGCCACAAAACATCTTGACATTGAGGCACAAATGAGTCGATTGAAAAACTATTACCAAATACGCTCACAGTCAGCGTCATTATTCCGAGATCCTAACTAATATTATAAATGCGAAAGTAACTCTGTTTGTTACGTTTTAACGCCTAAGCCGCTGAATCAATTTTGATGAGTTTTGGTATGGAGATAGAGTGAACCTTGGAGAAGGACATAGGCTACTTAGTATTACAATAGTATACAATAAGTCTTAGGTGCTTCATCATCTAAACGAATTTAATATAATTTATGATACAAATGATAGGTGCCTAATTTTTATTATTTATATTGTGAACTGTGGGAAATGTTGACAACGATAAGGCAAATGCGTCAAGAGTAAACACTAAATTATAACGTAAATGTCACTACCAAACTCCATAGAAGTTAACCTGTTACGGAATATCAAATCCATAGGCACTCGTTAAGTCTGTTTGCCAACCTATCACCATTAGTTTATCTAAATAATCCAACATATGATGATAAACAAAGCAAACACGTTACAATAAATTACATAGTTTGCTTCTTTCCTTCTATACTGGTTTTCTCTGATGGCTGACACGTAAATACACTTAAACGATCTCGGCTCTACCTCATTTGGGGTCCATATTAAGCGGCGCTTAATTTTAAATCGTTCTCCAATTTCATTATTATCTCGATGATATAAGTTCAGAGTTTTATTGCTGTGCAGAATTCGGGCAACAAATTAAAATACCTCGATATTGATACAAAATGAATGTTCGCACATAATAAAGAATAATATTTCATGACCGGCCAAGGGTGTAATTAAACTCATCAATTGACTAAATCGATAGCTCGGCGAGTTTTTAATAAGCGGAGTTGCGCAGGCGGGGGTTATCGATTAAAACAAAATAACACTAATTCTTCTCACGGTGTTAGTGTCCGTGTCAACTTGGACAGAATTCATTATTGGTGTGTCATGCGGAGTCTCGCGGCTCGAGTCAATATCCGTCGCGGGAGTAATTACCAGCCGTGAACCTTTCGCTCCACAATCGGAGGGAGCACTGTCAAACTTAATCGATTCGCACGTCAACCGTGGCCCGAGGAGTCGTTTTAACGGGCTGGCAAAACCATCACGCTAACGACTTGTACGACTTCCTCGTCCGAATACATTTTACGTGCGTCGCGAGTTCAAAACTGAACGCAATCGGGAATTGAGACTACACTAAAAATGTTTAAAATTTGAGACAAGACATAGTATTGAGCAAACAAACGTTGGCGAAACGAGCGCTGTTGACCTCTGAGGCGAGGTGTCAAAACTTGTGCCGAGCAATTGACACGCGTTCTCAGCCAGGCGTGAGAATATTTGAACAAGTTATCCCCTCAGTTTATTCTACACCGGTAATGAATCATAGCGATAACGGTAAACTTGAAAGAGTTCTATGTACGTACCATGAACTTAGAAGCTAGTATAAAAATGAACTGTATTTCTTTAAATAATAATATCAAAATCACTTAAAAAGTACGATTTTGACACCTTGTTCTGACTAAGTGATCGGCATATTTTGCCATGCGCAATTAAGGGAATCAATACCTATAGGGTACTTCCCGTTGACCTAGACTCATTGACTTTGGCAAGAAGCAAGGTGTTGTGACACATGTAAAAAAAAACCGAACTCCGTAAATTTGTAGTAATATCACGAAAAAATAATAGTTAAACGGTCAAGTCATACCACACTCGACGGTTGCACAGAGATAGGAGAATGCCAAATTTATTTTTTTGTCTTATTTCAGGTTGTTAATGGTTACCCGCTTGATAAAAGCTACTTTTTTATTTTTAGGGATCCGTACCTAGAAGGTAGTCTTTTTTTCATAGGTACCTAAGTACGGGACCCTCGGCGCGCGAAGCAGATTCGCACTTGACCGGTTTTTGTTAACGAGGAAGCAACTTGGCCGGTGACGGAGGCGATGGCGGGAGGAATTAAATGCCTTCTTTAAGAAACGATGAGACATACATAGTCTAGGATAGATAGGTTTAGCAAAACTGGGGCTTTTGCTCAGCAATAAGACACAACAAGCTCCATATAAAAAGTACTTATATGCTTCGTGTAATATATATATATATATATATATAACCCACGGCCGCCACGGCCTTTTGCTTTGCGAACTTGGCTGACACACTTCCGTGTGTCTAGATTTGTTAAGTTACGCGTAATGATAATTTTGCAATATTTGATTTTCTCTGAAAGTATTAATTTTACAGTAACCAACTAATCTTATATTATCCCAGGATAGATGTTTTTGATATTTTCATAAATTTCAATTGCGTAGGATGCAGTGGAAACAGAATTACTTGCGAAATGATTATATGCTTATATGCGCTTCAAACCATTATGCAAAGCAATATGTACTTGTCATCATTTTATTGCATGTGTACACCCAATTTTAGGGTATGTCGCTTTGTTTTTCATTTACTTTGAGACGACCCTTACAACTACCGTATATCAATCGAAAGAGGTGTAAAATACTGAATCCAGTAGAAAGTTTACGATTATATCATGCGACAGTAACAAATAGATAAGAACTGGTGTTAGTTTATGTCGGGAACGCCGTCCTGCCGAATGTCCACCGATGTAATGAGTCATAAACAGACCAGCCGGCTTGCCGTCAC
Source organism: Tortricodes alternella (assembly GCA_947859335.1). Taxonomy (NCBI): domain Eukaryota; kingdom Metazoa; phylum Arthropoda; class Insecta; order Lepidoptera; family Tortricidae; genus Tortricodes; species Tortricodes alternella. The sequence continues at coordinate 6,643,472 of OX401981.1, forward strand.
CGCCCCACACAACGCTCGGGTGGGTAAACTCATAAATTTCGTTATGATATCCACAACGTTTACACCTACTTTCATAATGTTTAATTTTGAGACACGACACGGTAGCCGACCACCGTAAAATAACATAGTTATACGTAATTACGACCGTCTACGACAAACAGTTTAGGATTTATGACCAGCTATAATGGATTCAGTGGAATCGTAAGTAAGACGGAAACTCGCCTGGTAAGCAAATGAACTAATAATGTTCTCGAAACGAGCATGAAAGCGTGACAACCGTTTGCCAATTACGTGTGACTGATAGCCGATGATAAACAAGCAGACTCAATTACGAAACACGAAACAGTTAACCAAACGAAGCAGACAAATTCCACAGAAACAAATGCGAAGTGAAACCAGCATAGACCTGTAAAACGCCAACATTATAACCTCAACTATTAACAAAATAAATTAGTCAAGTGAATTCCGCTAAACAGTTTCGTATGGAAAGGTGATTTGTTATGTTGGCAATTAAGATGTCATCGACGTGTTTAGATTTATAAGTGGCAATTAGACGGGCATAATCTGAGCATGAATATTGAGTAGAATGGAGACATTTATAAACAGCTTACAATTAGACTACGATCCGGTAATAACGGTGAACGCCAATAAACGTATACATCACTGCATCAAAAGAGATTACCTCGTGTATTATAACTGCGACAAAAAACTTCATACATTCCTGCAGATAATCGAAATTTAGTGTTATAAACTTACGAAAGCCATCATTAAACACAACTGAGTTTCTTAACACTCGTTGAACACAAAAATTACTTAAGTTCGTTAAGTGCCCTCTTATGCTCACGTCACAAATATTTACACAAAAAACGTGCACATAACGCTATGTTAACAAATATGTATATTCAGTGGGAACAGGTCACAATGGTCAGAAATGATTGGGACATAGCAGAATACATAAACAACTATTTTAGATGTTCAACATAGTTCAATCAAAACAATCATTCGATAGATCAAAATTTAAAATAGCTTAAAATGTTGCGGTAGGTAACACTCTATATTGCAACAGAAAAATCTTACTCTCAACTAGCAACAAGAATAAATAGAGTCAAATTAAATATATAATCGTGGGCAAGCAAGTCAAGCAGCATCAATGATTTCCGTTTAAACTGCTGGATTTTCCAGTTACAATAAAAGTGTAATGCTTCGAGCGACGCGACGGCTTCGAGCTCACTTCGCCGTCGCCGATACTCGGGGGGAAACGTACGCAATAACGCTCAATTTTCGAGAAAACAACCATAACTCAAAGCTGTGCACCCCGTCCTCTGTGTTCCTTTCTTCCGGGCAATTTCTATTACCATATAGACTCGCTACTTTTCAATTCTTTTCCATTAAACTTGGTGCATCGCCGTGCGTTTTCCCGCAGCCGACTACGTCTCGGCTGCTGTTCTCAAAACACATTTATGAAACGCTCTTTACTTGGTCGCCAGTCTCCTGAGACTGACTTTCTATTGCGAATTTCAAAAGTGTATTTCCAACGGAACATGCTTAGGGTCAATAAAAGTTTTATAACTACTTTGAAAATTGCATTTCGTGTAATAGAAATAGCACCTGTTCGAGAAAAGTTATACTTCAAATTAGAAGACGGACTAAGTGCATGACGGGCCGCGAATATTTTAGGGTCCGTAGTATTCTTCATGGACGTGTTCTTTATACTCAACTTTATTGCTATTTTCAAGTTTCCATAATCTATGTTATCATTATTTAAAATGCTTTAAATTTGTTTAAATTATTATTATATAAATACAAATATCTTAATTATAACTTCTGCAAAACCGTCTGCCACTACACAAGAATATGTATATACTCGTATTGCAGTCAACATTCCTAAGAAATGCGTGGTCGCTGCTCGTAAGCCCGGCAGATGCCATTCAAGCGAAAGGCTTAACTCCTACCTAACAATTTGTCACAATAATCAATTTCATAACCAAAACACGGCCGCACAATAACCGGGTGCATTCTATTCAAAGAACCAAACAAGCATTCTCCTTTCAACAAAAGCATCTCAATCGGTAGCCGTCATGTATTATTTGACACAATTCACAAATAAATACGAACAATTTTCTTGACAATGGAAGGACACCGACAACGGTGGGGATACCTAGTTTGAGATTGAACTTTAAGAAAAAACCCATTCATCAAACAGAAGATGGCCTCCCCGAGATAATTCTGGGGAGTCTATTATTTACCCTTTTCAATCCGTTTTGAGAGAGAATAATGCTATGTTGTAGAAAATTATTATCAAATCGCATCAAGTTATGATAACTTGCCCATGGAAGCATCGGGCTTTACTGATTATGTGTCATTCTATGATACATTTATTTCTTGTTTTTTTTTTTAGCTATCTTTGATATATTTTTTGATATACGCAAGGTGTTACTTATGAACAGGTAAATTAATTTAAGGTAACTGAGACTCCCATGTTGAAACTATTGAACCGTCGAACTAACTAGTAAGCGCAAACTTTGAACTCTTTGAATTTTGCCAATAATAAAGCACCTTTTATTTGACCTTCATCATCCACCCAATTGCATCCTCACAATGTGAACAGATGCCATATAATGCTGTTGAAAATTTAAACTTATTTAAAAACATTTTTGCTTTCTCCCAACCAACTTTTCGTCCGCTTGCCTGATCTCGCGATAAAAAGAACAATGTCAGAGTGGCTAGAGAGCTTCATTTACGTTCACAAAAACGCCGACTAGGTTTTATCAGCAAGAGTCGTATTTTGTCTCCCCGCTGCTGCATCCAGCAAGGGATGCACCGATATGGCGCGATAACATCTCATCACAGAAGTAACTCATGTCCGCAGGAGTTTCGCGTCTCCGCCGCGCACGAACTGCTGCTCACGACCGAATCTCATGATCGAAATACGTGTATCTAGACTGCATTAACATAAGGATTTACCGTATGACAACTCTTTCGGTTCACGTGGAATAATGATTCGATTGTGTATTACACGAAATTGCATACATCGTTCTGAGCGAGAATAATATTGTCCTTACGTGTTGCTCGCAGCAGTAACAATGCTGTATTTTAACTTCAATTGTATTCCGTATTTCGTTTTTTTATAGGGAAGCAATGTGCATAGTTGCGCTAATCGTGCCCGACATAAGTAAGCCTACGGGCAGTTAAGGTGCACGCATCATTTGCCGCCCGTCCGGCGCGATCAACCGCCGCGCGATGACATGGGTGTCGGCCGCCACGTGATCGCACGTAATTACGAATAGAGCTTCACTGAACATCGACTCCATTTAACGTTGACGCTATTTTAAATTAATTTTACTAATTGATAGCCGAATTCGTGATTAACTTTGTCGATCGCACAACAATTAAATTAAGGCGAGTGACTTCAAAATAATGTATAAACTAATAAACAACTGTTTTTTTGCGCTACGAACGTGATGGGCTCCCGCAGAGTACAAATAGCTTTGATAGAGGTCGACTATTTGATTCTCGTTTTGTAATAAACGACACATTGTGCTAGATAAAGGATGGGTAGTAATAGTGTCGCGTCATCCACATTAGTAATGCGCCTCCCGGCGTGCATCCTAGGGCGAGCGTGAAGCGCACCGCGTCGTTTATTATGTGTTCCAATCGCCAAAGGAAAAAAATACCAAATTAAATATTTTCTAAGGCCACAGTCAGGAAGGGCAGACGCAGAAATATTTATTCAAATAAGTTGCCATCAACCCGACCGTAAAAGCACGCGAAGGGTTGAGGACTACCAATTTTATTAATATTACATAAACGAACGCTTCAGCTGATACACATTGCCGATAATCGAAGTCAAAACGAGGTTTTATTTATGAATGGGATGTTTTTATTTGTTTCGCGTAATTCGTATTCTAAGTCTTATAAAAATGGGCTCACAGTCGCCCATTCCATTTTTACATTTCGCAATTTATTATTATATTTGCCAATATGATGTTGCAATTGCGATTGATCTGATTACTGAAATATCAGCCAAGTATTCCATTATTAAGCACTATCAGAAGAGTTAGTTTGCCAACTAAAAGAAATCGATCCGTGTGAGAAAACAATCGGTCGGACTTGCGAGCTGCGGGCTTCACCGCGCCAATATTATAGCGCCATAAAACAAAAGAGTTAAGTGTTCCGACTATGACGAAGCGACCCGAGCGAACCAAGGTGGATGAACTAAGCTTTATTCCCAAACATGTCTCAATATCCATCTTTCGTCACGGCACTAACAAGTTATGAGTGTATTCATTATATTCTAGCTTTTTATCAATGAAATACATATTTATATTTAAGTCATAATCATTAAGCTCTGAACATAAAACTAAGAACGTAACATTTTATTGTTAGTATCTGGCTTTATTTGCCCTCAAACTGTGCCGTTTCAACGAATTCACGCGCTCGACCCACAATAAAGCAGTTAATTAACCGTAATTTATATAAATGGGCTCCGTCGCAATTTGGACAACAAATTATCTGCGATAGGCGATCTCTCCGAGCGCTCGCGATCTACAAATAGATACATCTTAAGTGTAAGCGCACTGGGCTAAGATGAGTAGTCGCTCAACACAAATTTTTGACTGTGTAGGTTGACAATATAAAAACAAAAACAATATATTACTTTGTACGGTGATTAGTTTGGCATTGGTTTACATAGTGATAGTAGAGCTAAACAGTAATCCTCAATAGATGATTACTGTTCGAATGGGCCGGCTCGACCGGGGTAGTACCACACTCTCACAGAATATCGGCGTAAAGTAATAGCTTGCTATTGCGTTTCGTACGGTGAGTGACGAGAACAGGAGGCCTATTCCCTCATCCCTATCCCATCCCCATTCCCCATCCTCCCTAGACTGGCAACGCATTGGCAGCACCTCTGGTGTTGCAGATGTCCATGGGCGGCGGTGGCCACTTTAAATCAGGTGGACCGTCAGCTAGTTTGTCAGTCAATTGACATAAAAAAAATTGGGTTGTTTTTTAGTTGGCGACAAGAATGGGTTTTTAATTGCAAAGCAATTGTGAATCTGCTGTCGATCCCAAGGGTCGGAAATATGACAATTTCCCGACTTTTGAATGTGCATCATCACACGCAATTTGTTGAAAACGTAGCAAAGCCCGATGTTAATAAGACGCGGTGCGAATCGCGTCATTTAAGAAGAGACATCTACAATGCAAGTGGTTAATTAAAGGAGTTGACAGAACACGAACTTCGTGTTCGCACGTTACGAAGGACGGCTGGTTAGTCCATGAACGCTGTTATTTCCAATTATATTTCGACAATAACAGCTGAACACTGTGGTATTTTAATAAGGAATAGTTGTTCTTAACATGCAATTTGTTTTTTAATTTCTTATATCGAAATTGTTAGGTGTTTCACCTTTGAGGTGTCAAGGGATTCGCCGGGCGCAGGGCGGTGCGTCGTCGGCGGGTCCCCGCTGTGCGCAGACGCACACCGGGATCCCGTTTAATTTATCGCAAACAATCACATTAGCATACAACATAATGTAACGCGGACGCATCCACGTGTGCACCTTAAACGATTTTTCGACTCCTTTGTTATACCAAAATGTATAAATTCTGCAAACAATTTCATGGCTCGCCTGGGAGTCGTATTTTTTAAAATGCTTAATAATCAATATATTAAAATGTAATATTCACACTGTGCATGAAATATGCATACTTTAAAAATAATTGGCGGATATTTTTATACACGACCTGAGGAGATCTACCAAATGACTGGTTCATGCGATCATAGGTAAGTCCAATAGCTATTGTAAAAAACAGGAACCCCATCACATTGAAGTAATATTCAAATCGAGTCACAACAAAGGAATCCCATGCGGTGGTTCAGGTTTCAAAGAATGTGTGTAGCGGAGGTAATACAATATGCGCCCTACGCGCCGCACGGGCTGGAGTTAGCGAACCACACAATAATGCGTATTCAACTCGACAGTACTCAAGTCGTCTGCGTGGACTCTATACATTTGTAATACAGTCCATAATTGAACGTTCTTAATCCCAAGTTGCAATGTCATATTGAATCTATGCTTGGGGTTTAAATTATAAATTATAGTTTATAACAATTGAAGTAACTTCGGTAGGTTCCATGTATAACAATATGTTTGAAATTAAATTGAATATAAATTTATAAGCCACTCTATAAAAGGACATACAGCATTTTAATCTAGGTTATTATTAATTGATAACTCAACGATATGACGGGAATGCGTATTAGTAAAAGTTCTCCATCACAACCAGCTGTAACGCAAATAAAAATCAGCCATATGCGAGTCAAAACAGATTGGTCTGCAAATACTTGCATTCAGAACAACAAAATTTTACAAGAAGCTCCACAATACTATTAAGTACTTCTAAGCTACGTGGATCGAATCGAAATTTCATTGCAACTCACGTACGCCAACTTAAACAAAAAAAAAGGTTCTTATTCTCCAAGATCTTAGGATCAGTCAATATTTGCGTAGGGCATTTAAAACACCAGTAGTACCTAATTGCAATATTTCTTCGCACTCGTAAGAGATCATTTCTGGTGCTAAAACATGAATGCTTTCCCGTTTTGAATATGATAATATGAACATGGCAATGCAAAAAAAAGGAACTCACAAGCTGATCGTCGCGGTTGGAGTAAAGCGCAGCACAATACGTGAACAGCCATTGTGGGGTCCCGAAATGGGTGCAACGATATAGCCAATGAATAAAGTAGCTCGCTATAGAATAACACGACTCGGGGAAGCATTGGTTTGTTCCACGTAGGACTTTCAATTCAGTTTACTACAGTAAAGTAGAATACTTTTAATATAAATAAATACATTAAAGGGCAGGTATATCTTGTCCACTATAAAAAGAGCGCTGGCGGTGGGAGCTGCACTGTCCATTTAATGGCCAAATTGGTGGTATGAGTTAAGGCGCGGCGGGGGGGATAAAACGAACTCCAGAGGCAACGAAAACTTGTGGGGCTACAGGTCGTCAGCGTCTCGCTGTTGGCCATATAAATCGTACGGCCAACAGCGCTCTTTTGAACCGACTTAAAAAAGGAGGAGGTGAGGAGAAGGAGGATGGGATCCATGTTCCATCCAAATATACATACCGTTTACGTTTATACCGTCCCATGTGATCGCCGATAATGTGATGGAAGGCGTGTCATTCTTAGCTTAAGATTTTTTTAATAATTAGGTACCTATCGTGCTATTGGAAATAAACATTTTTTCTGAAGTAGGTAACCATTTTTTTATCCCCGGGTATTCCCAAAGTAGCTATTTAAGTACATATATTATTCTACAACAAACATTACACTTCTAGTATTAAACCATAGCCAAGTACTTTCGCGCGCGAGCGGACCCAAAGTTTTTTGGGTTGAGATCGTAAATCGCCAAAGACGCCCTTGGTTGAAGTCAAGCGCTTTGCATCTTTGTTGAAATCCATGGTTGTGCACATATGCGTGTTGTTGGAAAAGTTCATTTCCAGCAGTAGAATGCAATGGGCAATCTTCATCCATCCATGAATCCGTAAAATTCATATTTTAGTTTCCATAGAATAAATCGCATCAAGTAAAAACAATCCTGTGATATTTTGCCTCATGTCATGAGACACGCGTATGAGGCGCAACAAAGTGATGTCGGTATTTGTCAACTGACAGAGCAAAGGGGAATAAACCATACGAAAAAGATCTGATTGACACGTGATCCGAGCACCGTGAATTATGAATCGTTTTCAATTGTTATTTTTTACGGCAATTTATTAAGCCTATGTGGGGTTCCTATGAGCCCGCAGCAATGCAGAAAATATTTAATAGAGATGTACAATACAGCCAATAGTAGGTTTGAAGATTTTGTATTTTAAAAGGGGTGCGAGGTATGCTCATATTATTAGCTATTGTTGTTTTTTGAAAAGATGTAAAGTGTCACAAAAATTAACCGTGTTTGTTAGTTACTCATTACTACTGAGTTTCTTGCGGCGTTTCTTCTCAGCAGATGTCACCTTTCGAAGCGCTGGTAGCTTCAGACATGTAAAAGAGCCCATGTGGCCTACTTGCAAAATAAATATTTTCATTTTCATTTTAATTTTCATTTGAATTTTCATTTTCACTAAAAATAGCCATCAAAGATTTGGATAAATAGTACCTTTAATGTTTATGCAGTTATGCCTTCTTAAATCAAATAACAATTAACGCGAATAAAAAGCGGTAGGAGAGCGTAAAGCGCAACGAGACCACCATGCAAATTATTTCACAAGCCGACCAACTTGAATTATCGGCCTCGCGCCGCAATAAAACTCCAACATGTGAAATTTTATCAGTAAAGAAGGAACAGGTTGCCGTATTTCATTGAGCCAAAACGGGCCGCTTGTGGAACGGCTCAAAAATATTATACCTAATAATCTGCAAAGTTACGAGTTTGTATCATTGTGTGCTTTATACAGTGTCCGGTATTTATTGCAGAGGATGATAGAGTAGGTGCGCTTGAACCTGACTCGTCATGAATGACTTTCCTTATACCAGGCTAACAAAACATTCTTTGGTAATAAAAGTCACGAAAAAAATGACATATCATACGACAATCCTGCCTATTTTTACCTCAGGAGATAAAGTATTTAAATTTCTTGAGTATTTATAATCCCATTAAAATTGCCATATATATAATTTGTAATAATCAGAAAGGAAGCGACATCACATGAGCATAATTCCATTATGACCGGTTTAATTTTCTCGTAACAGTATGAAACAGGCAGCAACATACACCCCTATAATTACTAGAATGTCCTGTAATAAAAAAAAACAGGAGGTAAAGTGATCTCGACAAAACTGTTCTGTCGCACGTTATACATCACAGGTAAAGAATTTAATCACAAGACGCCAGTGCGGTATGCCGATGATATCTAGGGACTCTCATTGGCGGACCACGAGCCGAACAAATTGGAAAGGTGGAGTGTGCGAAAGCAACAAAAGGTTACAATTGAAATTTTTAAGATGCCTGTTACATTTTTCCCTGCGGGGGCACGTACTCGCAGCGGGAGCTGCGTGCTGGTTATGCGAATACATACATACATACATAGAATCACGCCCGAAATCCCTAATGGGGTGGGCAGAGCCACAAGACTACTTGTGGCCACGTTCGATCAATTAGTCCTAAGATGGTATGATGAACCGTATGGTGACAGGTGATCAGCCCATCGCCCATACAGATAGTCCACCATGTTGGAGAGGACCCGTCCCTTAGTCGACTTTTACGACATGCCAGGATGATAAGCATCTGCACGCATTCTATGCTATTTCTTCACTCCCAGTGCAGCAGAGGAGTTATGCGAATGCGCCGCTAAAACCCTCCTTATGGTCTCAAATATAATTGTCACAGAAATGCCACGACTCTCCCTATTACGTGACTCATAGCTTCCAAAACCATCCTTATTGTGTTAGAAACAGCTTTAGCAGACCGATACGGAAACATGTGCTAGGGCAAAGTTTAGTCTTGCCTTGGTAAAAGTGGCCATAATGATTTACTGTGTAAGTCGTGTGGCCTTGAAGATAACTTAGATAAGAGCTTGCAGTCTTTTGAATTTTACGATAAGAGAATTTTCAACATTTCAATAACATTCCTGGTCAATTTGTCACTCTAAACAGGACACCGTTTAACGCGTCTAAATTGTACTCGTATATCGGTAAAATGTAATTAGACAATAGAATAGAGTATCGGTATTCTGATAAGTATTGTATATAGTTTGGAGAATGAGTCACTCAATCATTCATCAATCATTAGTCAGCGCCTACGGCCGGCGTTCAGCGTAGACAATGGCGAATAATACCGACAACTTGTTAACGAAATAGCTGCACTGATTGGTAATAATGTCTTACAACAGTTAAATCTTAAAGGCGCCATCTGTTATTTAAATAATGCAGTGGTTAAATTGCTATATTTTCTTTATATTTCTTGTAAAAATGAGCTTACAATTTTGATTTTAGTGAATTTTCGTTGCCAGTGTCATATTCGGGAAGACAAACGTAGTTCCTCACAGACTTAGAAAACTCTCCATGCACTTCTGTAATCCGGTCTTTTCTGGACCTACTGATACGGCAGGCTATTAACTATTTATTTTACTTAGTCCTTCAAGCCTTTTAATAAATACTTTTGTGACTCTTGTGAAGAATAATCTATAAATAACAACTAACCAATCTTAATGCAATACGCAAAAGCGTCCGTCGATCCAAGCGGCGCACCACGTCACAGATAATATAAGCAATGGGTCTACTCCAGCATAAAACTCCAAACTTCGGATTCCGTTTCTTCCCTCCGACTGTGTCTTACCTCGAGAGTAAAAGGGATAGCAATAGGCGAAGTACGATTTAGTATTTCAGTGTACACGGGTGCTATGCCGGGCGCAGATGGCGCAGTCACCGGCGATTGTTTGCAAATAACAAAGTGAGCGCGAGGCATTGCGGGGCGCGTCCGCGACAGTTTCTAATTGTGCCGCGACAATGCGTAATCTAACTGGTCGCTTTCGACGGCACGTAGCGTCCCTAGTTGAGAACAGGAAACCAATGGAGGCATTTTTCATATTTTTAACACGCCGCGTATTAATTACTAAGTTATTGGGCGACCAAGCGTGACGCGTGACGCGGCGTCTTTCTTCTTTTTCTTTTTCACTGATGCGACTTATCTAGATAAAATAAAGCATTAATATAAATACAAAATTTCAACCAAATCGTTAGAGCCATTGCCAAGAAGCCAATAAGGGCCCTTTAACACGGCGAGTTCACATATCGCCGTGTGAAAGAGCCCTAACATATATATGTATACAAGAATTGATCGCTTAAATTAATAAAATAAGATAATGTTGTTGAGAAGAGCGGAATTTCGAGCGTGGTTTTTTTTTTGAAATTTATCGTATAGTAATATCAATTCGTTCTACTTTGCCTTGTTGTTTTCTCTATGTACCAAAAAAGGACAGCACGTTCCCTCCCGGTGTAACTAATGTCTGTGACCCTCCTGCTTGTCATACATGTATATCATGTTAAAATAATGCAGTAACAATAATTTACAAATACGTAGCTATCACGATTTCCATAAACCGATTGTCACTCAAGTGCACATCTGCCAATGATCGCGCTTAAGCACAAAACAAGTACAGTCCTTTGTCCTATTTATTTGGAAAGGCAAGTAAACGGCAGCTCCATAAATCACAGGTCCACTCCTCACCATTTGTAGCCAGCACCCTGGCCCGCCAGGTGCCACGAACGAATAAACCCACATCGGTTCTCGCGCGCCAAATTGCCCGTGTCGCGATCCAAAGCACTACTAGGGGCTCAGTTCACGTGTAAAATCTCTTCAATTTACACGCTACAATTTAACCCGCCGAGGGGTTAACATACAACATAACACTAATGTTTAAAGTGCGGATTACGTTTTATTCTCTATCGTGTTCGCAAACAAGATTAAGTTTTACTTGCGCATCGTTGCATTACTTGTAGGTACAGAATTAATAATAACACAGTAAATATTTTACTAGCTCAACTACTTACGATGCTTATAAATAAGATGTGTGCATTGAGCGATGCGAGCGACCGAATTATCAATCAACTCTTCAATATTACCTGAAACAAAATAAAATAAATTAATGCCACTACATACTAACAAATGTACACATTATGCATATTATTTATAACACTTAGTATAACCCCAATTCTACGTCATTTCCGTTTTAGTTGATACTGGTCAGGCCCCGCCCGCCAGACAGGACGTTAATTAGAAAATTATGTGGGAAATTATTAATAGGTCCGCCGTGTACCCGATTAGATAACAAACTAGTCCATTAGCCGGCCAGGACACGGGCGCAGGCCGCCGGGATCGAAGGATTATCGCTATTGGGCCTATCGTTGTAAGGTTGATATTGAGTGCGTTGGGTGAAATTGAAAAGGACTTGGTGGCAGAGTAAGTAAGATAAGGCAGTAGCAAACAATACGGCGTGCGATCGTCCGGGGGCGGGTTTGACGCGTGGTTGAGGAATGATCAGCCGCGTGGAAATGACGACTTAATGGATTATATGTGTCCGCCGACACCGAGATAAGTGTCGCGCCGGTATCAGACCCGTCGCTGGAGATTAGGCTCCGAAATTACTAAAATTAAAAACATAATGGAAATCGAGGGAATAATTTCAAACTCCGATGAGCGCAACCGATAAAAATAAAATCGATGTTTTTTAATTTTATAAAAGTTATTTAGAGACGAGCATTTGACAATATATTCTGCTGTGCTAGTTTTATATCCCTCATATGTGCAGCTTCAACGTCGTTAAGCGATTTTTCCGGCTTAAATCAAGTCCGGATTAAAACACAATTAAGTAGGCTGAATAACATTGAAATGTCTTAGAAAGATTACCTATTAACTATTTGGTCAAATACATTATACAAAAGACAGATCTGAACCTCGACCGATGGCTAGTTAAAAGCTGTATTACTTCTTTTGAAAATTGGGCAACAGCCTGACCCATATAAACCACGTTTACCCACGCGAGCACACGAGACAGTTGCATGATGACGAAAAACACCGTAAATTGAATTCGGACCTCATTGTTAAAAGCTTACAATGGAAGCGTGCACAAGCCCTCGAATGAACATTAAATAGCGTCACAATAACCTCAGATTTGCCGGCAATCTATTCTATTATTCACGCAGGACCAGAAACGCCTCGCCACTTACGACAAAAACTGTAAGATCTCTAGTCCTTTGTTCGGGACCTTTCTGGGTACGGTCTGGACAAACGAGCCGTGGGACCCACAGTGAAATATTGATGCGGTGTCATAGTGGGACGGACGCGATTCCCATTACAAAGCCATTTGCGCTGTTTACATAAAGGAGGAGGGCCGCAAATGCCGTAGTATCAACTGCGGTGCGATTGCAAATTTTCCGCTTCTCGCGTGTCAAAGGAGATTATTTATTGCAATTGAGATATAGAAGGCGCCTCGGGATCAAGCCAGCACCACCTCGCATAAATAGCGGCGCGCGACGGACGCGCCAACCGTCCTCCTATCATCCCGACACCAAATAAAATTATGAGCGTGGCAATTTATTACACTAGATTGAAAAGGGTATTCATCTTTAATGAGCCCATAGAAACTACCCAAGATTCACGTTACGTGTTACAAAGCACGACCATGTTGCAAATTGTACAAACCAACTGCTGACGTTTTTAATTTCATTTATTAGACTGTTGTTGGCCAGGTAAGTCCGTTCATAAAAAAGGGGCATTTGGTTTCAAGCATGCACGTTCCTTTTTTTTGCAAATGCAGGTGTTTTTGTTAAGTTACATCGGAGAGCATCATAGGCCTCTTTGCTTTGGTATGTTAAGAATTTATCATATAGCATAGTCTTTCTCAAGTAAATGTCTTGTAATATGAATCCGTAAATAAAATTAATTTTCTTCAAATTCTTAAGCTTATTTATCATTGTTATTATTATTATTATTACTTATTAAGATACAGATGTGCTAAATTATAAGACATAATGGCTGTACTCAATATTTATCCAGGGATAGATTTGGCTACTACTTGGTTTAAAATTTCACATTTACCGCATACAAAATATGTAAATTTTTAACTGATAGTAAACAAATCTATTAATAAACGACGGTAATTATATTTATTTAGGTTTATTATAAACATAATATAAGTCTTTTATGTATATTGTAAAATATACACCATAGCGTGTATAAGTGTATTACTGCTTTACGGTCTATACTTCCTGCACCATCCTTAACATATTTCTGTTTGGCCTAGTGGTTGACTGGTAGAGAATGACTTTTGGCATTAAGTCCGCCATTTGTACACTCGTATATTGTGCAATAAAGTTTAAATAATATTAATAATAATAATAAATCTATCCACGGCTTGGCAACAGGCGCAAAATTTCTAACGACGGCCAAGATTATCGAAAGATGTTTTTCGCGTAAAACTATTCACGATCAAAAATTAAGAATTGCATACATAGTGTTCTAATACGGTTAATACGTGAATATCCGATTCAAAAATTCCCCAAATCAGTGTACGTGAGTGTTCATAATAACACTGTAGGTACCTACCCAATACATACAGCGTTCAAGTCGTTAGTGCAAATCATGAGAAATACAATCTACGATTTAGTAATACCACAATTTACTAAATCAAACGGTATTCAACAAATTGGTGGCTACGCAAAATGCATAATGTGCGGATGTTTAATTTGATGAGAGGTTCGAGTCGAATGATGGGAAATTATATCAAAAACGCTTAACTAAAATACAGGGCAATCTGTTTTCAAATTCCACGAAAGTAGGGTTTATACCAAATTTACGCGGCAGCTTGCTTTTTGTTACAATTAATTGTGTAAAAATAAATATCAGATGTACCTATAGACAATCATTTACATCTCATCAAAATGAAATTTCGCAGAGATTGATAGTTTTCTTTAAAGACTGGGTTATATGATTAATAGGTATGTACATTATACATTCAATTCAATTTAAATTAAGTTGGCAAGAGGATGTTTTAGATATTTTTGGGTATTCTTAGCGTAGCTACTTTTTACGAAGGCGTTTTATTGTATAAACCAAAATTTAAATTAACCTATGTAACTTTTGGTTAATTATAAAACTGTCAGAAAAAAATGCATGGACGCTTTAAAAACTATTAAAGCACCTTTACTTAAATATAGATCACATAATAATAATGTCTAATGTGTAATGTATGCCACAGAATTCTATCAACCAACGGCTGGGTTAACAAGCCGAGTAAGGCAAAGGCAATGTGCCCTGCCCTGCCCGCGCACTACCTGGCCAGCTGCCTCGAGCCCCCACCAGCCACTGCCGTCTCACCCCGCGCACCGCCATACCTCTATCTCGCTCTCACTGCACCACGAAAGCTCGTCCAAGCGCTACAAAAAGCGGTTTTGCTGTGTAGTGTTGTATGCCAGCCGTGCCTGTGTGCGTAAACTGTATTTTTCTGACAGGCTTCGCATCAAAACGAAACGAGCGGAACATAGAACATTGCTACAGGCGCTTCCATCGTTTCAACTCAAAGCTAACATTTACCTGTTGGAACGCGTGAACCGGCGCGGCCTTGTGCGCGAGCGCAGCACAGGTTTGACTCACAGTCAGTTCCACCCCAGACCTTTGCGCGGGTGCGCGCGTCCCATGCACTCAGCTGTGAAGTGCCGGGCGCACGAGTCTGTCCAATTAGTGTTCTCGCGAGAAACGAGTTAAGTGGCCGGTTTAACTAGTGAAGTACTCGGGCTTAGCAAAATGGACTAATGTGCGCTGCAAATGAGAGATGTTCGTGCGAAACTAGTGCAAAATAAGGATTTAAAACTATGTAATAGCATAAGTGAAGTTAAGTGAAAGCGACACAATATGTGTAGTTCGTGGTTCACAGGCGCCGTGCTGGTGCTAAGCGCCGCTTTGACGACGTGGAGTGCATCTCTATCGGCTACCACGGGAGCGCTGTACCAAGCTCCCGATGAGTGCCGGTGGACAACCGACGACGACGGCTCAGGCGTAGCGCTACAATGCAGATTACGGACCATAAATAGCGAATTAGAAAACACGAACTTCAGTGCTATACAACCGCATCTCACCGTTAGGTTACGTCTTGAATGCAGTGATGCTCTTTTCTTCCAAAGTTCACTGTCGCCCGGAAGTTTTCGACAGTTGGTAGAACTACGGGAACTTACAATAGAGTATTGCAAAATTGGGAACCTATCCGACGGCGCGTTTACGGGTCTTCGAGAGCTACGAAACTTGACAATACGGACTCATAATACCGACTGGTCGGCAATGTCACTTGAAATAACACCCACAGCATTTTCACGGGATGTACAAAACCTAGAGAGACTAGATCTCAGCGAAAATAACATGTTGGTTTTTCCTGAAGGTGCACTGTGCACTTTAAGAAATCTTGAGTATTTAAATATGACTGGAAACCGAATGAGAGACATTAGTCATTTTCAATTTTCTTCAGCTCATCGCCATCCAACAGAAAAATGTGGTGATAATATATTAGTGTTGGATCTTTCCAGGAATGTTATCGATACATTGCCGCCAAATCTTCTTTCTGGACTACAACAATTACAGAAATTATACCTTCAAGGCAATACATTAAACTCTATCGCAGATAGAGCTTTAGAAGGTCTTATATCGCTAACAACAATTAGATTTTCGGACAACCAACTTACAAGCTTACCTCCTGAACTCTTCAGTGATACTAAAGAACTCAAAGAGATATATTTGAACAATAACACTATAACGGTTCTCGCTCCAGGTCTGTTCAGTGACCTATTGCAACTTCTAGTTTTGGATTTGTCACACAACGAATTAACTTCCGACTGGATTAATACTTCAACATTTACTGGACTAAAGCGATTAGTATTTTTAGACTTCTCGCACAATAAAGTATCAAAAATGGAAATAGCAGTATTCCGGGATCTGCACAATTTGCAAATATTGAAAATGCAAGACAATTTTATAGAACACATTTCAGAAAATGTATTTATCTCACTAACCAACTTGCATACGCTGATATTATCAAACAATAGGCTCACGACAATTGAAAGCTACGCATTTTCTGGTTTGCATGGGTTATCTGTACTATCGATAGATAGTAACCGCATTTCAAAAATACACCCACACTCTCTCCGTAACTGTTCAACCTTGCAAGATTTACACATTAATGGAAACAGGCTAGATGAAGTACCCATAGCCCTGAAGGAAATACCTCAGTTAAAAACGCTTGATTTAGGGGAAAATTTGATAGTCAGTATTGAAAATGCATCATTTATGACTATGCAACAAATGTACGGATTAAGATTAACTGAAAATAACATCGGAAACATAAGCAAGGGCGTATTCGATAAGATGACTTCTTTAAAAATATTGAACTTATCAAGAAATAAAATCCATAAGATTGAAGCTGGAGCATTTGACGGCAATATCAACTTGCAAGCTATTCGTTTAGACGGCAATTATCTGACTGATATTGGAGGACTTTTTGCAAAACTACCTAATTTGGTATGGTTGAACATATCTGACAACCGATTAGAATGGTTTGATTATGCCATGATTCCAACAGGACTGCAATGGCTAGATATTCACGCCAATAGGATTGCTGAACTTGGAAATTACTTTGAAATTGAATCCCAGTTATCACTGAGTACATTCGATGCCAGCTCCAACAGATTAACAGAAATTACTGGCAGCGCTATTCCTAACTCTGTGGAAATGTTGTATCTAAATGACAATTTGATTTCCAAAGTACAGTCGTACACATTTTTCAAAAAGCCAAATTTAACACGGGTAGATTTATATGGAAATAAAATCACAAGTCTGGATCCGAATTCCCTAAGAATATCGGCGGTACCGCAAGATAAGTCTGTTCCAGAGTTCTTCATAGGCGGTAACCCATTAGAATGTGATTGCACAATGGAGTGGTTGCAAAAAATAAATACTGGGAACAGAGCGAGAACACAACCAAAGTTAATGGACTTAGACAGTATCTATTGTAAATTACTTTACAACCGTGGAAATTCATACGTGGCGTTAGTGGAAGCTGCATCACATCAGTTTTTGTGTAAATACGAGTTTCATTGTTTTGCATTATGTCACTGTTGTGATTTTGATGCTTGCGATTGCGAAATGACATGCCCGAGCAATTGCACTTGTTATCATGACCAATCTTGGTCGGCAAATGTGGTAGAATGCTCTAATGCTGGGTATATCAATACTCTGCCCGAGAGAATACCAATGGAGGCCACGCAACTGTACCTTGATGGTAATGACATAAAAATGCTTCCCAGTCACGCATTTATCGGAAGAAAACGTCTCAAGATTTTATTTCTGAACTCATCAAACATAGAATCTATACAGAATAGAACGTTTAATGGTTTAAAAGAGCTGGAAGTATTGCATTTAGATCACAATAAGCTGAAAACTCTTGAAGGGCAAGAATTTGATGGGTTGGACAACCTACGTGAACTATACATCAACAATAATAAGATACGACATATTGGTAAAGAAATGTTTAATCATATGACAAGATTGAAACTTCTGCATCTACATAATAATAGGATGATAATGTTATCAGTGTGGCAAATAAATCCAACCGTGACTGAAATAACACTTTCCTATAATCCGTGGTCGTGCGACTGTGAATATACTGAAATGTTCCGCGAGTGGACTAAACGAGTTAACTCTATTACGGACATATCAAACGTGAAGTGCATATATTCTAAAGGCAATAATACTGAAATAACTGTGTACAGTGACGATATATTTAATGACCCAGAATCTGGTTTCACTATTGCGAATGAAAATGGAACGATATGCACTGGCCTACCAAGTATCAACAACAGCATCAATGGAAATCTGACTGCAACTAAAACCATTATAGCAAATGAAGATGTGCAAGATTATATTCCGCTTCTTATAGCGACGTTAGGCTCTTTCTTATTAGTGTCATTTATAAGCATGATTGTGTTTATATTCAGACAAGAAATGAGAGTTTGGTTCCATTCGAGATTCGGAGTTCGGCTGTTTTATAGAGCAAGTGACATCGACAGGGACGATCGAGAAAAAATGTTTGACGCATTTGTGAGTTATAGCTCTAAAGACGAAGCCTGGGTCGCCGAGGAGCTTGCACCCATGCTCGAGCGCGGTGACCCGTCCTATAAACTTTGCCTACATTACCGTGACTTTCCTGTGGGCGGTTACGTCGCGGACAACATAATACAAGCCGTTGAGTCCTCGCGTCGTACAATCATGGTGCTCAGTGAAAACTTTATAAAATCGGAATGGTGTCGTTTCGAATTTAAATCTGCTCATCATCAAGTATTGAGAGATAGAAGAAGAAGACTGATAGTAGTGTTGTTAGGTGAAGTGCCTCAAAAAGACCTTGACCCTGATATAAGACTGTATTTAAAGACGAATACATATCTGCATTGGGGTGATAAGTTATTTTGGGAGAAACTAAAGTTCGCGTTGCCAGATGTGCCTAACAACCAGAGGTGTCGTGGGGGGCCAAGTCCAGGGTCGGGCGGGGGTGTGGCGATGCACAGGCATCATCACGCAAGGAGCCACCTGGGTGCGCTGCCGCCACCACCGATCCACGGCGGGCACCCAGTCTTGCCTCCGCACCCCTCCCACACCCCGCACCAAGCTCCACCGCGAGCTTCTCCTCGCACTATATCCGTCCATGTATAGAAGAACTACAGACTGAACTAATGTGCTAGTGTTGTGACAAGAGACTGCAAAAAGTGTTAACACAAAAATGTGATGGCTAGTCGGTTAGTGTACATATTGGTTGAAAGTGGTGTAAATATTTAGCAAGTAAGGATGATCGAATTAGTGACAGTTAAAGAATCATCAAAAATGTTTAGTATAATTTCATACAGTGTATTTTACCACTTTAGAAATGCCATTCTTTGTCAATAATAGCTTTTTCAAGAATCTTCATAGTTTGTATGAAGATATTTTTACGTGTTTGTACATAGTAGTGATATGTAAATGTGTAAGGCCTATTTGGGCTGTGTTTGTTAGGCAAATCTTGCCGAATACTACGAAAGTGACTTACATGGCATCACTGCCACTATCTGTGATAAATTAGATATAATTAGTTATCAGTAAGTATTCCATGAATGCATATTATGTAATTTAGTCATACCCAAAAGAAAATATTTATTGTACAAAAATAAATTGAAATTCAACTGTATCAGGCAGTAATTAAAGACAAATAAAACATAAATACAAATTACACATTTGTTTTTATTAAACTTTTTGTTTGAATTGAATTGATTGAATTGTTTTTTGTCGTAAATACAAATAAAACTTACACACTTTAAACTTAACACTTAAAGATTAAAACTGAATCAAAAATACGTCGTAGACAATTAAAAATAACTGAATTGAAGTAGGTACAAAATAAAACAAAAACAATTATAATTGATAGATAGACATAAAACCCTTTCCCCATTAGAACAGTTTTGACGAAAAATAATTAGTATCTATAAATAGTACAGAACAAATAGTTTAGTCTGACTGCTGGTGCTGTTTTTAAAACTTCTAAATTACCTAACGAATTTTTAAGGGTTTTCACCATATGTTTAGAGAGGTTTTACATAATACATGTACGAGACAGGTCGCTAGTTATCAATGAATTAGAATATACTTGATTTCATTCGGTGTCTCGTTATTCGACCGATCATAGTCTAACTACAGCCACTGTGGTTCGTGTTATTGTTAGCTAAAAAATTGTCTTGTTTTGCAAAATAAGTGCCACCTGCTCTTTTTCCTTTCCATTCAGATCCTAGTTTTAAATGATCAGGACGGCATTCCTTTCATTCCTACATTCATCTTCTTCATCTTTAAATAAATATTTATTACAGATATAGGCTTTTTAAGAAAAATGTAAATAACAAGCTTTAACAAAAAATTGTTTATTAAAGATTTAACGTTAAATCTTTATTAAACAATTATTAACACATAAAAGAAAACTATTGCAACGTTTAATTAAAAAAGCAAGGTAGTGAAAAACTCAGTTAAGTTCTTCTCCAAATCGATAGATTAAAAATTTCAACTGAATTTTCAAGCCCGGTTAAACTTTTCAATTAAAAAAAAAAAACCTAAATTCGGATAAGTTTCTCGAGAGGCAAGATCGGCAAGGGCTTCGGTCATCGACCGCGGCCCTTCAATCTGTGGTAACGAGCGCACTCCCCGCAGCCCTAAGTAGGTGTGAAACAAATGGAGCCGCGAACAAAAAGGGTATCCAGCCTCATTCCTGCCTATCGAGATTGCTTTTACAGATATAGACCGATACTCGAGCGAGCCGCTGAGATATTGATGAAAAAGTTCACAAAGATCACACCTCTCCACTATCACGGCTATATAAAACGGAATCGTGACTGTGTTGTCCTTTATTTTGCAGTTAAACCATGTACGTAAAGACGTTTTGGTTGACGTCAAAAGGTGTTTCCCTTAAACGGTTTCCATTGTTGAATATTAGCATTAACTTAGAACAACGCAAATCAAAAATAGTTTTACGCTTTAGATGTGTTTTTTGTTGTAGAGGAGTGAAATACAAATGAAAGTAAATTTTACATGCCTACTAAGTATTACTACAGCCAATGTTTGAGCCGTTTCTTGTAAAACAAGGATATAAAATACCTAATCAATAAACGAAAGGGGGCTTTATCTTAAACATACATACATACATACATATAATCACGCCTGTTCCCGTAGGGGTAGGCAGATACCAATTCTTTCCACTTGCTACGATCCTTACATACTTGTTTCGCTTCGTCCACTTTCATTATTCCCTTCATACATGCTCTTCGGTTTAGGGTACTCTTGACCTGGCCTTTTTTCAAGACGTCCCAGATTTGGCCTCGAAACGCTATTTATCTTAAAGCTATTTTTAATAGGTTAACATTTACCTAGTAGCTCTGGGAATTCTAAACCTATCTAAGCCTAAAGCTCACAGGCACTCAGCTCTGCGGTCGACGGCGCCGGGCAGCTCTAGCACTTACACCATTTCAAATTTGTACTATGTGGTTTACTCCTCTTTGCCACTCTCACTTTGTACCGATGTTCACATCTTATCATGAAATTATAAAGGAACTTTTTAGGCGCGAGGTCAACGTTATTTTCACATCTGTCAGAGCTTTTTCGACAGCATAACCGACAAAAAAAACCGGACAGGTGCGAGTTACACCCGCGTGGAGAGGGTTCCGTTCCATACATGATTAACCGAAATTTCTTATGTTACTTTAAATATCATAGACTTCTTATAGGTTTTCCTGTAATCTATAGGTAAAGCACTTATTTTTTGTATTTTTTTTTAAATTTTAGGCCCTGTAGTTTCGGAGATAAGGGGGGGGATGGTCAATTTTCGCCTATTTTCTTAAATAACTTCCAAACCATTTAGTTTAAAATTCCAAAAACAAAATATTTAAGATCCTCATAACAAGCCCTTTTATTTGATATGTCACACGATATAAGTTGCATAACTTTGTTTTAAAATTTTCTAATTTACCCCCCAAAAGTGGCCCCCATGTTTAAAATTCATATATTTACGTCACGCGTCCGTGTGGCGGTCACCGATTTACATATGTATACCAAATTTCAAACCAATCGGTCCAGTAGTTTCGGAGCAAATTGGCTGTGACAGACGGACAGACAGACACACGAGTGATCCTATAAGGGTTCCTTTTTTCCTTTTGAGGTACCGAACCCTAAAAATGATAGAATTTGTAGATGAGTAAGTAATTTTTGTGGTTTTAGGATAAAAAGAGATAACACATATTTTACTGATGTCAATTTTTGAATTTTAGAACAGAACGTATATTATGATGTTTTTGTTCAGTACTTACACATCTTACCTGCAATATTACTTATAAATAAAGTTGGATAACGATGATGATAAATAAGCAGTTACAGCTTATTGATGAACAAAAAAATTGTTGTCACGTCACCACTAGGACTCCACTTTCCACCACCCGGCTCCATCATCAGACCCTCGTCACCAAGTGTTATATATTAGACCCTCCTCTTCCTATCCAGCGACAAGAGAAAACTCGGTCCAAATGGGTTCTCACTAGCCTTGCAAAATGTGCAGAGGTCCCATCGTGCTGTAGCCACATATCCCGACGTATCTCAAGGCATACTTCTTCCAGCAAGCCATTCAGATCTTGCTGTAAAAATCTCAAATACTCCGGGCCATTGAGTCTAGTAGGTAGCTCGCTGGGACCAATTAGTTGCCCGTCCACAATTCCAGCCCAGATTGACTCCGAATTGGAGCTGGAGATGATGATCGCGCATATTAAAAAATAATGCCAGCGCGTTAAGACGACACGATAAAGTAACATTTTATTCGTAGATTTTTCGGCTCTGTTTGAGAGTCGGTGGAAACTCCAAACACCCACTGTAATTTTATTTAGTTATTTAATCTTCATTAAACAAACTTATTTTTATTAATACGATTAGTTTCGTTGTTTTGTTTACACACTAGTGCTGGGATAATAATTTCGTTTTTCATACACAAAAACCGATTAAGAAAACTCGACCTGCTAGACAAAAAAAATGAATAACCCTTCAATTAATAATAATATCGCGATAATTAGTATGTTGTTAGAACGTGCATTAAACGGGCAAGTTTTTACAATATGTGGTCAACTTTCGATAGTGTAATTTTTTTTCACCAGATCTTTTACAAAATCGAGTAAAGTTTTTGTTAGACAGAAGTCTTTGTAGGAAACGATTTATTTTTCTGACTAAATGATTTTTTTTTCAGCTGAAAGTACATTTTAGAAAAGTTACATTATCCCATAATCTATCACAAAAAAAAATAAGCCGATAGTGCTACAGTTTTTTTTTTTACATTTTTTTCGTTCGGTAAGACGGAATTTATGACTTTTTTATAAAAAATCATAACTTTTGAACCGTCAAGAATCGAAGGAGCACTTATCGCTTTAAATGATTGGAAATTACCGCCTCTTTGTCCCTGTTCGGTTTGGTCCATACATCCATGGACATCCTGTATTTTACATTATGTAAATGCAATTTCGTGGTATGAAATAGCGACGCAGTTCAGTTTAGAGCCTAAAGATAATCGCATTAAGAGATCGTGGTAATCCCCCAGGTTATATAACGAACAAATTAATGAACCGTGTTAAACGTTTAAATAGATATAAAATTCTTGAAAAACACACGGCTTTACTCACGATTTATTGTCAGAAATATAAGGAAGAAGGACTCCAATCGAGTTCGAAACATGTCGGATTATTTCTGACAATAAATCGTGAGTAAAGCCGTGTGTTTTTCAAGTATTCATAATGTCTCACGAAAGTTTTAATTTGACTAGATATAAAATTTATTCACTTCATTTAAAGATGAAAACACTAAAACCGTATTGAAATTGGCAGCCAATTTTCGAGCAATGTTGTTTCACATTAAGATAAACATGGCCTTTTGCACATTAATGACACCTTACTATATTTGACGTCATTAAAAATTTAATCAATAATACTCGTATATTAAAGCGTTTTGGAAATACCTCAAAATAGATCCTCAAAGTCTGCACGTTTTACAATCTCATTCAAGTATTATATTTATGTATGTATGTATGTATGTAAAACTCTTTATTGTACATCAAAAACACCTTAAAAACTACAAAAACAAAAAATATAAATTTAGTACAAAGGCAACTTATCCCTTTAAGGGATCTCTTCCAGCTAACCTTTTAGTTAATGATGAAAGAAGACATAGACAAACTGAATACTATGTACATAAACGTGATAAAAACTATGTGTGCACAAAATAAATAAATACTTAGAAAGACACAAAAGCCACACACACAAAGTAATACAGTAACAGATACATAATATAGAACTAAATAAAAAAACATAAAAGAGACAGTATCTAATTAGGACTCCTGTCCAAGCCAAATTTTCTTTAGTGTTTACCTCAGCGAAACTACAGACTGGGACAGTATGTTTGCTAATACTGAAGAAATCTGTTGAAAAACTTAAGTAAAATAATAATATAATATAATATAGAAATAATACCTAATGGTTATATATTTAGCTCTCATAATTAGCAAATAAGAGTGCCAGTGTCTCGGCACATGGAGAGCTGTCGGTTTTTCGATATTCGATATGGGAGTAAAGGAGATCACGGACTGGGAAAGACAGACAAGACAGACCGACAACCTATTTATGGTGGGCCGGCTCCACTCTTAATAAAATATCTCAATTTGAGAGTGCGCTCCTTTAAGGCAGAGTGAGCGGTGTTGCAATAAATCAATGGGATTGAGTAATTAAATTACATTACACCTTTTAATTAAATTACACCTTTAAAGAACATATACCTATGTTAAGTTCCAAATTTACTGAGCATTCGATTTTCTGTAGCAATAAATCAGTAATTGTTGGAATAGAGTAACTTAGTCTTACAGGCATCGTCAAAATTCTTCAGTGTCATAAGGTCTAAATGCGAAAATCGCCTAATTGAAATAATAAGTCTAATCAAAAAGACGTCAACTTAAATTAAATCTACAGGAAAAACAAACTGAATAACTTCTAAAACGGAATAACGTCCCATTGGAAATTCATCTTTGAAAGATGTCAAATATAAATAATTATGTTCATTCGGATGTGCTTTCAATCCTGAAATTTGTCAATCGTAAATAGGTCTTACGTGAAAGGCTAATCGTAATAACATCCTAATACCTGAAATATTTTGGAGCAAAATAAACTTTGGGTTTAATTTATTTTGGACTTAATTACTCTATGAGTATCTCTCAAAGTTTGTACATAGTTCACGTGCTTACGTCAGCAACTTTACCATTTCGTTAAGACTTTTAACCGATTTTCCAACAGTTTTTCATAAATTTCTGAAGTAATTGTGTCAATTAGGATAATAATTGAATAATTATTCCACCCATTCAAGGCCCATGACCACACGTATGCGTCATACTCGAACGCTTTCGCCAGGCCCGTGACGCGTATACGCGTCATGAATAAATCCCTATTTCAACCTAAGCAAAATGTTATACGTAAAAATTGTGCACGAACTTATCCCACTTGAAGGTGTAATAAGTGGCAGTCTGTTTAGCGTACGCGCCGGGCTCATGAGTCATGACGCATGATCTTCGTCATAGATTTTAGCGAAAAACATTTTGTATGGGGGTAGCGTTCGCTTGCGAACTCTTGGCCGTGAATGTGTTAAGAAATAAAAAAAGTAACATTTCTATAATACGATTAGAAAATCTAAATACAAATTCGATAAACACCTATTTGAAATATCTACATATTTGAGAATACCTACTCTAATACGAACTTAATTTTCGACGATATGCTAGTTTGGCTCCTATTTATTCTGAACAACATTCACTTTGGGCTTGATTAATATTTGACGAAAATAAATTCGAACAAAATATTTTTAACACCATTACATTTGGGCTAAATTTACGTTGGCTAGTATTAGTTTTGGCCTAGTTTCAAATCTGTCATTTCAACTAGAAGATTTTCCATTTAGACAATGTTAATGATAGTAAAGGGCCAAAATTAATCTAGATGAAAAGTTGTCTTAACTGTGGCTTTGTATTTATAAATTTATCGCGTAGGTAACATACACGCACAAAATAACAAGTCAAAATGCAGCCGTAGGAAGGAGACTTAACAGTTTATGTGTTAGATTTTACCGTTTCCATATGAATCATCTAAAACTTAAAAAAAAAAAAACAAAATTGATGTACAACATTATGAATGATGTTTTAGTCAATACAAATTATAGCTAACAACTGAGTAATCGCCACTACAAGCTCGTTTGCGCATTTCCCTACAAACAGAATGTTCAAACAAAGAAATCACAGGTTCAAGTAGGTACGTCTCAGTTGCCGCGCCCCATAAATTAAACTAGAGAATAACACGGAGGTGAAAAAATAAACGCGACGTCGGCCGGTGTCGAACATTAATCAGGGCCACGGGAAGGCGTAGAGAATTTATTTTACGATTGTTACAGCACCGATGAAACGTTAAAAATGCTGTCGGAGGTATATTGAAACATTCGACGCATTGTTCCACTCGATCCGGCCGATAGCGCACCGCGGGCTGACCCGCCGGCCCGTAGCAGCCGAGTGACTCCCTACTGACAAAAGTCAGAACACTCGTAAGTAAATGGAAAAAAAACTAGAAGCATAAAATAAACTTATCTTTTGGTGAGCTTGTTCTATAAGGAAGGGCTTCCTTAGTATTATTTTCTATTATTATTAATTGTAATATTATGTAAGTTGCTCTCCGACTTATGGTAAGAGTGAGTCAGAGTGCCGCTTTAGACTTGTTGGGTCTGTACTAATTTGAAAAAGACAAGCTAAGCTAAAAATATATTAAATAAAATAGATAGAGCACGCGGTGTCACTCTAAATTCAGACTTTAAAACTCACTGTTTTGGCCTTTATGGTTTCCAGGCGCTAGATATAATTTCGTGATGATTTACGTTTTTATCTCTTTTCTATTTTCGTGTGAACGTTGTATGATATGGGCCTCTATTCGACATTGTCTAAGCGATATCTCGTATGATATTTTTACGACGCGATATCGCTTAGGCAATGTCGCATAGAGGCCCTGGTAACCAAAAGGAGAGAGCTCTCACGTCTTTCTCGCGAGCAATTTTTATATTTGCTTCCCAGTCAGTTGATAGTACTTTTAACCGAATCTGGGGCCCGTTTCTCGAAGCATATTAGTGTAATAATATTAGTGTTTTGTCTCGTTAATTAAAAGAAAAAAATGAAACAAAACACTAATATTATTACACTAATATGCTTCGAGAAACGGGCCCCTGTAGGAAACACCGACACCTAGAGTGGAGCCGCTCCGACACCTTGTGGATTTTCAAACGTAAACTGTCCGTCGCTTAACGTTCGTAACAAGTTTCTTTTTTATTAGTACTGGTTTAGAGCAGGACGCAACTTGGTATCGATTGTATGATTAGACTACGAGATATCATAATCACCGGTCTGCGCGTTTATCGAACTTATAATCGGAGAGCGGGCAATAAATTTGTCTCATTTTAATATCCTAGAGCGTGTAATGTTCTGCCATAACCGTTCGGTATTTGGACTGGTGATATCATTAAGAAAAAAAAATCGGGCAAAGAGTGCGAGCGCGGTACAAAAGAGTTCAACGCGCAGCGAAGTTAATCTCCCTCGTTAACCACGATATACGAGAGGCAACCTGTTATTTGTGCTGCTATTACGAAACCAAACAAAATCACGTGATGAGCTTCATGTGAGCCCGGCCGTACTGTGGTGACTCACGGTACTAACGATCTTCATTGAACGCAAAACAATTTTGACGCAAATTATACGTTGCTATAAACCACGACGTTAATTAAGTTGCAAGCGGTAGATTAAAATTATAATCCAATTTTTATTTCAATAACATTAACAAGCGTGTTGTTAATTCAATTGGGCTATTTGTTTTCATAACCTTTAGAGTAATAAAACGTACCGTTACATTTAATCACTATGAAGTCTAACAATTACTAATCGTTTCTACAGCTTAAATCTTTAATGATAAATATAAGAATTGCTTCAGCTCTCATACCGTCATTGTATGGTCTTCTTATCATGTAAAGGTGATCTAACTCAATCTCATATAACATTTTCCCAATGTTTTGCCACTTGTATGCATCGAGGAGCCTTATTGTATGGTACAACACCGTAAAACCATTTAAAATGTATTACTCCATTAAATCATCAATGAAATTATATTGCATATTTAA
The DNA here is from genome assembly GCA_947859335.1 of Tortricodes alternella. Lineage (NCBI taxonomy): Eukaryota > Metazoa > Arthropoda > Insecta > Lepidoptera > Tortricidae > Tortricodes > Tortricodes alternella. Next base: position 6,671,812 of record OX401981.1, read on the forward strand.
TTATAGTATCACACACTCGCAATGAAATCCAAAGGAATGTACAAGCACTATTGGAAATGTATAATAGGTATTAATATATTTGCATTGTCAACGCATTCGTTAGAGGTTTTGCATGCTGAGCTCGCGCAAACATGCCGTCAAAGCGAGCCGAACGGATGTTAATAAGTGTGGTGTTTCATCCTTTTGGCCACTTCTATAGTTGTTTTAATCAATTTCGTCATTCGAAAAAGATCTTTAACTTTTATTTGAATTCAAAGAGAATTAAAATTAATTAATGAAGTCCCTTGATATAAGGAATTCGATTTCATACCAATTAGATACTTCGATGAATTTTCTTTTTCCAGGTGAATTTAATTTAGAATTGATATTTAAATTTAATTTTACTTATTAGTTGAGATTTATAAATAGATGTTCATTCATTACATAGTAATTTAAGATTAACAAATCATTATGAATACTGTAGCTTCCAATATTATGAATCACGCCATAGATAATCATCTGTATTAAATACTAAAAACAGAATTTAACCTCCATACCGCAGTAAGAAACCGCTTATAAGTACTAATAATTGGTCAATAATTTAACTATAAACTTTATACATAGGCCACTTACTACAAACAATAAGTATATCATTCATGTAAACTAAACACAATTTCTCAAAAACATCACATTCTAAACGTTAACGAGAGGTGATAACCGCTGCAGGCGCGAGCGAGATGGCTGATAATCTACCATAGCTCATGGTTAGAAGTATTTAACGGCGAGATAAAATCTCAACAAAGGCGATTTGGTTAGCCGTCTCGTTTTGATACTTACGGACATCACGTATGCATCTATATATACCAATCTAGCGGGCACACATCCAGTCGAAGGTGACCCGCGTAGCCTGTAGCGGTTTCCACCTATACGGCGTCTGGATGGAAGGAATGCGGGAGGTGGAAGGGTTCATTTTATTGTGGTATTGCGGTAAATGTATTGACCCCGACTGCGTGCCAGCGAGCGTCGGTGCCTCGTCTATGATATGTTAATGATAATTGGTTTCCGAATAGAAAACGTTCTGTTTATGTTGCCGTGAACGATCGGGGGGCGAGCGAGTGCCGATAATTTTAATACGGTCCACGTTCGATCAGAGTAATCAAGCGATAAGATTGTGTCAATATTTCGATGAATATTAAATGACGGAATTATACATAATTTATTGTTACTAAAATATTTGTTGTTAATGTAAATTTGAAATGAGAAATCGTATGGATGTGAAATTGAGTTTAGTTTTAAGAGAAATATATTTCAATGTAAATTGGGATTCCAGAGCACAGCGCACACGATAGCGCGCTGTGCCGAGAGAGCCCTTTGTCGCAAACGTCACTCGCTGAATAATTCTAGACGCTCACAAACAGGTATTTTGCTTGTTAAAGGCGCATTTTATTTGCTCTTATTTAATTTAGCATTTATTCAATCTACCCCCTGTGATATGCGTCTGTGCCGGTGTTCTTATTTCGTTTGCACCTTTTGTGACAGGGCTCATTGAGCGCGAGGTGTTGGGATGTGTACCCGGCTCGCGGCTCGGTTTACGCGCCTCAACTCCGCGCTTTTCATCGAGCACAAAGCGTAATTGAATCCCACAGAATCCTACGCAGGCTGCAAGATTTAATAGGGCATTTAAACACTCGCATTGGCTATTGTGCGTCCGTTTTGTACACGATTATTCAACGAGAACCGCAGTGCAGCTAACTTTCCGTGAAACGATGCGCACGAGTTAGACAAAGTGCAAATTGTACTATATATTCATTAACATGAAACTAAACACTGGTTCGCTAGCTGTAATAGAAAACAGAAACAAAGCCGACGAAGTACTTGAAAAGAGAGTGGTAATGTTCTTACCAACTTGACGATTAATGATATTAGTTTTGATTTGCGAAGATTTTGAAATAACTACAGTGCCTATAAACATTACTCGTAAAGCAGGACAGAAGTTTATTGTTTGAGCTTTGTAATAAAATACCGTCAGCAAAAAAAGCAACTGAAAAATTATAGCAAGACATATAAACGTTATAAAAACTCGTTTGCTATAGTAACATAACATTAGTAGCTATGCGCGTTATGTCATGTAATACTTCTCCAATCATTTCATACAACATAATTTTATTTAAAACTACAGTTGTGCGTAAGTTGCGTCGGCGTTCAGCGGCCCTAAGGCACTCAAGCTCGTTCGTACTTATATAAATTTAACTGTACGTCAGAACTTAACCGAGGTGTAACAATGAACAGGATCTAAGCGTACAAATTCTAAAATAGGCAAGCCATACTTTCATGACCTACCATTCCTGCATCCTTACTGCATCAGATGCCAAAAGCCCGGTCATACTGAGGATTCGTAGTTCATCTTGAAATGGCTACGTCTTGCAGACCATAAAATGGAAAATGGGTTCTCGTAAATAAGTGATATTAAGCTTAGACGCGAATGGCTCCGCGACCGCGCATTCGCGTGCTTGATCAATAAGTTTCTCAGTATTCCAGTTCACTGAGGTTCTAAGTATTCTAATTTCACAGTATCCTTTGAAAACGTATTAACTAAGACGAGAAACAATTTAAATACCGGCCGCCTTTAGACACGACACAAAAGCGCTGCCTGCTTTCTGTAATGATGCTATGTATTTTTACTCATAAAAAGAGCAATATGTCTTATCTCCGAAACCTTTTGACATATCAAAATAAAATAAATGCCATTACCTATGTTTAAAAACCCTTGTCAATCTCTGACAATTTCATTTAATTCGATTCGGCCGTTTCAGAGCCTATTCTGTACAACCATTCAGACAGACAAACAGATAACACTTTTAAAAACTGTAATTTAAACTTAGGCATCATGTATATATATATTTTTTAAATATTTACAACTAGTGGCTCCGTGAGCTGTAGACCTCGCGACAAACTTAACTTTGACGTTGGAAAACTGTATAGCCGCTAACTCCTCCTAAACCACGCAACTCATTTAGATGCGGTTTTCACCAATGGACAGACTCGCACCATTTTTATGTTTAAAAAATTTATTAAACATTGTTAGGTTATTTGCGAAGCTATTTTCTCCTATTCAGTATTAATCCTTATCCATACAAATACATTTTCGACCTTGGGCATTTAATGTCGATTAAAATTGTCCTTTACACTATATGATTTAAATAAATACTTTAGAAGATATCAAAGATTAAAGAAAACGAAAAAATAATTCTCGAACCGCGAACTATATATACCTCGCGACAAACTTAACTTTGCCGTTGGAAAACTGATATCGCCATACATTGGGTGAGTTTACCAACACCGCAAATAAGTTTGTAATTGCAAAAACCCCCATATCTCTGCGATTTTGAAAAAATTTCGAAAAACTGAATCGACAATAAAAATCTATATAAAAATCAAACCTGCTCACAAAATTTCACGAGAATCGCTTGAGAACTGCGCCCTGTAGACAAGAACAAATGGACATCCGGACATCCGTTGGACATACGAAAGCATTTTTGCCCAAGCTGAAACGGAGACGCTTCGTTCGCTTCGCTCGCTCGGTCGATTAACTCTTAGGTATTTATAAACTTGATAAAGTTAAACAGCACAGACCAAATATCCCAAAGATACCACTTAGCCTCACTTTTACTAGCAAACAAAGCTGCCAATGCCAAAGTTGCGGAGTGCGCGGGGTTTACAACCGACTTCAAAAAGGAGGAGTTTCTCTATTCAGTTGTTTGTTTTTTATGTTTGTTACCTCAGAACTCCGTCATTTATGAACTGATTTGAAAATATATTTTTTATTGGTAGGATATACCTCCAGTTTGATCCCGTTGTAGTCAAAGTCGAGGTTTAATGAGAGGATCTATAAGAAATTGATGGAACTCCTTAAATATTATAGGCAGACAGTTGAAATTTTCACAAATGATGTATTTCTGTTGCCGCTATAACAAAACATACTAAAAAACAGATTAAATAAATATTTAAGGGGGCTCCCATACAACAAACGTGGTTTTTTGCTCGTTTTTGCTCGATATTGCTAACGGCAACAGGTACACGCTTGAAATATTCACAGAATATTTAGATATATATTAATTTCAAAAATAAATAATTAAATTAAAATGAAATATATACTTAAGGGCTCTGCCATACAACAAACGTGCTTTTTTTTTTGCTTGATTATAACGGTACGGACCGTAACCCTTCGTGCGCGAGTCCGACTCGCACTTGGCCGGTTTTATTAACTTGCATTCTTGTCTGTCTGATTGTATGATTGGTAGAAATTTTGCAATTGATTTACAACTAACTTCCCGATGAGTTATAGACTTGAAACTTTAAACAAGGCTTAGAATTGGATAACAATGCAATATTAATACATACTTTATGGGGAGCCCATTGCATAACCGTTTGTAACTTTTAATACAAGCGGAAGTCTCTTTCTTGTAAAAGAAGTTGAAAAGAGGCTTGCGCTTGTATTATAAGTTAGGAGTGGCTATGCAATGGGTCCCTGGTGGTTTTTTAATCTTATAAGTATTTGTATAGCTATTAAAAAGTCCCAACCACAAATTTTCAGGACAATCTGTATGGGGTACGAAATCTATATGGGGTTATAATTCTGTATGGGGCTAAGAGAAATTATTGTTATCTTTGTAGTCGATTTTATAACCGCGGTAGGTATGTTAAAAAGCTTTTATCTACACCCATATCATAAAACCTCCATTGGTTAATCAAAAACCGTAGGAAATGACCACCATTTTGACAACCAATTAGGAAAAACCAGTGCTGCGATAAAGAAATAACATGACTTCTTTATCGTTTTTAGTAAAGAAATGAGATTAAATTTGGAACAGCTGTCAAAACTCAAGTGGGTCTCTATTCTAGTATCCATAGATAATAAAACAGTTATTGATACGAAACGTCAATTCAGTATGTTTTTTTAATATAAACTGCACAATATTTGATCTCGAGTGACGTGAGAATAGAGACTTAATCCGTTTGTCTATGATTAAAAAAAAAATGGTCTTGACGGAGGATCGCCATTGTGTTGACGTTTTGCTGAACGAAAGTAGAATTTTGTTGAATTGAATAGAAAAAGTTGTTTGTAATTTACATTTTAGTTGAAAATATGAATAGTAAGTAGTCTTCTCGGAGTGTGTGTGATGTGAAAATGCGCCGGATATCGGAAATATGCAGCCACGATTGCAACAAATAACTTGTTGCCAGAAAATATTGTTTCTGAACCCATCATGGAGGATTTATAATATGTGTGTAGATAAAGTTATGTATGCAACTCTGCATAATTTGGCCTTAAAACACACGTGCGATCTTATTATGAAACTCGCCTATCGGCTCGTTTCATGAAAACCGCACTAGTGTTTTAAGGCCTATCATTATGCAACCGTTGCATAAACTACTATTATGTGTGTACATTTTGACGTATAATTTTTATTTGAATAGAACTTTAAGAGTGAGGGCTCCCCCCATTGCATAACCGCTTGTAACTTGTAATACAAGAGGAAGTCTCTTTCTTGTAAAAGAAGTTGAAAAGAGGCTTCCGCTTGTATTATAAGTTAGGAGTAGTTATGCAATGGGTCCGTTGTCGTTTTAAATCTTACAAGTATTTTCATAGCTATTAAAAATTCCCCACCACAAATTTTCAGGACAATCTGTATGGGGTACGAAATCTATATAGGGCTATAATTCTGTATGGGGCTAAGAGAAATTATAGTTATCTTTGTAGTCTATTTTATAACCGCGGTAGGTATATTAAAAACCTTTTTGTATGTACATTTTGACATATATTTTTATTTGAATAGAACTTTAAGATCATAATTTGTGTTCACCCTCAATTTTATTGTTAAATAATAAAGTTGTCCGATTCCAAACTTGTACCATTAGCGGATGCCACATGATATTTTGGGTAGGAACACATTGTAACGTAATACTCGTAGTGTTAGAGCTTACCTACGAAGATTCGAAGTGGGAAGTGTATAAATTAACTTGGAATAGTTTAATATGTGACCAGTAATAGAAAACACATAATCCTACTGTTTTTGAATAACGTCTCGTAAATTCCAGGAAGAGAAGGTTCCGTGCGTCGACTATAAAAACGCAATATCGGACATCGATCAGATGGCACACGGAGCCAACAATAGCCTGACCATTGTGCTCTGCTATCTAATCGTAATGAATATAAATTTTCAGATGACATTTACGATCGTTGCACGCCGTGATACTGCATCTCTGTAAACGTGTTAGATAGAAGTTTTAATGCACGCACACAGCGCTATGAACAACCATAAAACACTAGCATGGCGCAATTGAATCTATTAAAAATACCGCCGACGGTATTCATCAGAATATATTTTTAAGAGGACTGTGAACCAACAGCAAAAATCACCCTTTTCATACAAAAGGCGATAAAGATTTCCACCCGTTAAACGTAAACCGATTTTCACCAATTTTTGTTAGGTTGTCAGTCAGGCAGAACAAAATCTAGGTCTATACGTTTTTTGAATATTGGTTAAAGTCCAACAAAGTCAAATAATCACCGAAATTAGTTTTGTATGAGAATACTGAAACGGCAATAAAACTGAATTTATAGATTAAAGTGAAAATACCAAAACGTATAGACCTAGATTTTGTTTTTACCTATCAAAAATTTGTCAAAATCGGTTTACATTTAAGGGGTGGTAATCGTTAACGCCTTTTGTATAAAACGCCGTAGGTTCACACTCCTCTTAATTAACCGTTGAAATAACAGAAGAATAAAAAGCATATTTTTAAAACCACGACTGTAGACAGCGGATATCACAATTTACGGAATGAATCCAACTTATTCCAACATACCGTTTTTTAAAATTAGTATTTGTAATAAACAATTGGATAAACAACTAACAAATAAATAAATAAATAAATCATGGGACAATCTTTACACAAATCGATCTATTCCCAAAGTAAGCTCTAAAGGCTTGTGTTATGAGTACTAGACGACGATATACATACTTATATAGAGAAATAAATACTTAAATACATAGGAAACATCCAAGACTCAGGAACAAACATTCGTGTTCATCACACAAATATTTGCCCTTACCGGGGATCGAACCCGGGACGCTAGCTTCGGAAGCAGGGTCACTACCAACTAGGCTATCCGCGTCGTCAACAAATACAATAGTTTATGTGGTTCTTAGAATCTAATCTTTAATTTCGTGGCAATGATTGATGATTTAATCATTTTCAATATGTTTTTAGTGCCAGTCGTATAATAAATAACACATTTTTTTAATTATTCGTGAATATAGTTACTTTTAATCTTAATTTTATGTTAATGTTCAATGGCAATGTTGTATTTATGTGTTATTGTAAATGACTAAAACTCCAAATTTTATTCAAACAGGATTTGTAATTTCGCACCACTGAGTTTTTAAAACGCTCTTATAATATACTTTAAACTATCGATATACTTTCACGCTCAGTGGATTTCTGACAAACCCTTTAAAACGGACATTTATGTATTTCAATAATTTGGTACTAATTATTTTACAAATTCTTATCTATTTTATGAAATATTTGGGTATAAAGTGAGCCGACGGTGAAACGACATGATTAATTGTTGTTAAAATAGTGAACTATGACACACGTTAGAGTCCGGCTGACACGTGTTCGTACAACATGCCAGCCTGCGTCTCGTCTCGCCGACTTTCTCGACAAAAACTGACATCGCATTGATGTATTGGTTAAAAAGAAGGCTCCTAGACCGTTAGCTAGTTAACAAATGAAAAACGACTATTCATCATGCTACGATAGCTATCATAATTATATATTACGTATGTATGGCTTTTAAACAAAAAGCTAAGGCTACCTACCATTAGACAGGTTAGATAAACGCCAGCAACGACCCTGAGCTAAATAAAGAAGCTAATGTCGCGATAAGTATACGGTTATAATATTTAAATGCAAATGACCAAACATTATGAAGATAAAACACATAAGACCCGATAAATTTACATGGTCGCTTTAGAGAAATCATACTCATTAAAGAGGTCGATGACTGAAGTTTAATTATTACAATTGCCTCATTTTGTTTTGGTTGTGTTAGTTTAAGTTTGGACGAGGATGTCGAAGTCTCAGTGAAAAAAATCGAACGCGAATATGCGACGAAATTTAGTGCGAGCCAGTCAGGCATTGGCACCATTAAACCAATCCGCAAGCCAATAAGGTGGACACTTGATGTATGCCTTTCCATTAGGTTGGCGCGCAAGAAATACATCACAGCTGGCCTTAATCAAAGGCGCAAAGAAACCCGCTAAGATTAATACGTGGACAAGGGAGCGCAGTATTAGGAAGACACGAACCCAACTTGGCTACTAATGAAATTGTCAATTTTATGAGACACCGACTTAGTTTAGTCGTTTTAAAAATATAGGATAATCTTTAAATTCGCATAATTTAAAACATTACTAGTGTTAAAACAGCGCTGGCAATTCCGAAAAAAGTGGAATACAGTACCCGGCCAAAAGTTTAACACTTCGATATGGTTCGGTACCCAAAAGCGATACGTTCGTTACAAATGCAGCGGACAACGATATTATTATCCGGTTCGAAAATAATAACTTTCCAATATATACATACATACATACATACATACATAGCATCACGCCCGAAATCCCTAATGGGGTGGACAGAGCCACAAGACTACTTGTGGCCACGTTCGATTAATTAGTCCTAAGATGGTATGATGAACCGTATGGTGACAGGTGATCAGCCCATCGCCCATACAGATAGTCCACCATGTTGGAGAGGACCCGTCCCTTAGTCGACTTTTACGACATGCCAGGATGATAAGCATCTGCACGCATTCTATGCTATTTCTTCACTCCCAGTGCAGCAGAGGAGAACCAATACAGATTTTAAATTATCGCGGTTTTTTTTATAACACTATTCTAAAAAGCCAATCCACGGTAAGAACTCTTGCATAAACTGTTATAGTTATAATGTCCTGTTTTTTATTCATAAATTGAAATATTATAAGCATTAGATAGTAATTTTTCAGTATTTTTTTTTAATTTCTGAATAACAGAAGGAACGTATAAAATATACTTAACTTTAGAAGATATTACCCCTCCTTAACAGTATTTTAAAAGAAAAGCAGGGGTTGTTACTTAATGTTATAAAGAACTTTTCTTAATTTTTGTCATCCGAAGCGGGTGCGGTCTTAAAGTCTTAGCCGAGCGCCGCGGTAACTCGTACTCATAATTGATTTACCCGGTCGCCAAAGTCCTGTAAAAATCTGTAACTTTTCTAATAGCGGACCAGATGAGACCCAGTAAAGGGTTAATTAAAAAAAATGGTCGGTCATCCGCGAACTCAATGACGAAGTTTAGCGGATCACCAATTTGAATGGTTTAATATTGTTACAAAACTCGGCTCCGCGTTTCTTTAATTAAAATTAACGACGCAAAACTCTGACAGTCAAACGAATTATTAGTACGAAAGCAAACTTTTAATTAGTTCGCCTCCTTCCAGCGATACTTTTGTGCATTTACTTGTTCAAAGTAATTTGAATTAATTAGAATTCTTCATAGGGATAAGTCATTTAAGTATTATTAGATTGACAGTGTAGGTCGCTTTTATTGTTATTTATATACATTACTAGCAAACCCGGCGAACTCCGTTTCGCCACCAGATGGCTTCGTTTTATATAACATTTCGTTTGGTGTAGCTATGTATCAGAGATGGCGCTGTATGTGAAAAAAGATTTTCCCGCTTTTCTGTTGAATTTTTTTCCTGAATTTTCTTTACTATAAACCTCACGGAGCCCGAGACCTTTCCAACGAATGCAAAACCGTGGAAATCGGTTCGTGCGTTCTGGAGTTATAGCGTCAGGAAGGAAAACCCGACTTATTTTTATATAGTAGATAATCACAAAGAATGTGTACCTACGCAAGCACAGGAAAGAATTATTAAATTAAGTGGATGTTTATTATAAAATACGGGTAGCCGATTACGAATCAAACAAATTGATACAATCATAGCATTATTCACAGCTGAACATGTTGATTATTTAATATGATATCAATGGGATACGGTCGGTAATGGCGATAATTTCTTAGATTACAAATTTCACGGCGGTAGCGGTGTATGCCAAGCGCACGGATCTATGACAATTGACAGCTCTCGACGGAACCATTGGAAATTGTGGATACCCTAACAATTATGTCGACGAAGCTTTGAACAATAATAAACCAACTCACCAATTCACTAATCCACCAATTCTTTCATAATAATACAATCAAGTTCAAAGATATGTGCAAAACTAGTACACCTTTTATACTCACACTCATTTAATCATAATATTATTTAATATAACCTATTGTAGTGGTAGAGCCAAACAGTAATCCTCACTATATAATTACTGTTCGAATGGGCCGGCTCGACCGGGGTAGTACCACACTCTCACAGAATATCGGCGTAAAGTAATAGCTTGCTATTGCGTTTCGTACGGTGAGTGACGAGATCCGGAGGCCTATTCCTTCGTCCCCATCCCATCCCCATTCCCCATCCTCCCTAGACTGGCAACGCATTGGCAGCACCTCCAGTGTTGCAGATGTCAATGGGCGGCGGTAACCACTTTCCGTCAGGTGGGCCGTCAGCTAGTTTGTCAGTCAATGACATAAAAAAAAAACAATTATTGATTAATTTATTACATACAATTTACATAGCAGTGAAACTCCGTCCTACTCTGTCCTAATGCGTCGCGTATGTTGCATCTCGCTCCATCGTTATGTTTCGCTATCATTCTACGGGTTTGCGGCGGAGATGTACGAATGGCATTACAGGACCCAAGCTGCTGCGGCTTTCTAAACCATTGAATGTCACCACGTTATCTTCCAAAGATCTTTCTTGCATCTTCCAGTAAGTGGATAGTAACTATCATCATCATCGACCTATATACATATATATACCGTTCTATCGCTGGTCATAGACCTCCTTTCATAGTGAGAGAGAATGGGCAGTAGTTTTCACGCGGGTTGGGGACTTCACACGCACAAATTCAATAACACACATAGATCCGAAAATCTGAAAGCGTGCCGGGCTCAGAACCAGTGACCCTCTGCACGAGAAGCCGCGCGTTAGACCGCTAGGCAACCACTGCACCTGCACCAGTAGATAATAGTAATCATCATATCAAGATTTTTATTAAACTTTTTAAGGAATTTAAATATAGTTACTTCTTCTAATTATTTTATTCATGTAGAACAATCTGATTATTTATCGAAAAATGTAAAGTAAGGCAAATTACTGAGGTGCTTTGTGTTGGTCTGCGTATTCACACCTCATGAAGCCCCGGCGGCTACGTGAAACCGGTCAGCGATTTGGCTTGTAACGTCTAACGTGCCTTAACTTCGTGCCAAATCAAAGCAGCAAGCGGAAGACATAATTAAGGTAAAGCACATATCAACAGCAATCATTAGAAAGAAGCCATAAACAATCTGTTATACAGCTTTTACACATTCGCACGAGTGCAAATAACAAGACGAGGCAAGTTCGCATATGAGTACAGTCCACGCGCGAGTTGAGTGCCGCCGGGGCGGGGAGTAAAAGGCGGGTGCAGCTCCCCCCGCCGCCCGCACGCCTCGCCTATCATGCCCACATTGTAGCGCTGTGGCACCCCGACGGCACTCAACTCGCGCGCGGACATCAAACGGTAACGAAAATGGTACTAGCGCGAATATAAAAACGCGGCATTAGAAAATTTTCCTTGCAACAATCCGCTGTCCTCTCATACCAAGGCGCTGTTTCATAACCCTCTGCTTGGGCGCCTACGCGCAGTGACGTAAACAAATCGTGAGATGAGATCAATGAATATTAAGCAACTTCGAAACAATTTCAAGCACCATCTTCGAGATAAAATAAATAAATTTTCTCCAAATAAACTGGAAAAGAAACACTGATTGCTTCATAAATTGTCAAAGTATTGCCATGTAGCAATAAATTTTGCCAGTCAAATGCGGTTGAAATATTGAATAACGTCAGGTTTTATTTAAGGGTTTTCAAAAAAGGGTTTTATCTACACCCATATCATAAAACCTCCATTGTTTAATCAAAAACCATAGGAAATGACCACCATTTTGACAACCAATTAGGAAAAACCAGTGCTGCAATGTTATTTCTTTATCGTTTTTAGTAAAGAAATGAGATTAAATTTAGAACAGCTGTCAAAACTCAAGTGTGCTGTCAAACTATTCTAGTATCCATAGGTATTAAACAGTTATTGATACGAAACATCAATTCAGTATGTTTTTTTAATATAAACCGAACGACATTTATTCTCGAGTGACATGAGAATAGAGACTTCATTCGCTTGTCTATGATTTAAAAAAAAAATGGTCTTGACGGAGGATCGAATTGCCGCCATGTTGGTGTTTTGCTGAACGAAAGTAGAATTGTTGTTGAATTGAATAGAAAAAGTTGTTTGTAATTTACATTTTAGTTGAAAATATGAATAGTAAGTAGTCTTCTCGGAGTGTGTGTGATGTGAAAATGCGCCGGATATCGGAAATATGCAGCCACGATTGCAACAAATAACTTGTTGCCAGAAAATATTGTTTCTGAACCCATCATGGAGGATTTATAATATGTGTGTAGATACAGTTATGTATGCAACTCTGCATAATTTGGCCTTAAAACACACGTGCGATCTTAGTATGAAACTCGCTAAAAGCTCGTTTCATAAAACCGCACTAGTGTTTTAAGGCCTATCATTATGCAACCGTTGCATAAACTACTATTATTTAAGCACCAACAAGTTTTTGGACTTATTTTAATGCAGTTTGCTTGTTGAATTACCTTTTATTTAATACTTTCTTACTTGCGACCCCGGCCAAAACATTCCGAACCTCCCGTTGTACCCCTTTAAAAGCAAAACTTCTAGATCTGTCTTAGCGAGCACTTATACTTACAACCCAAGCAAACTGAAACTACTTGCAGGCGTTAGTTATTAACGCATACTACAACGTACTTTTTCCTTTAACACTTTCAGTGCCAGCACAAAAATCAAGACCCACCGAAAAATTGCCTCCATACAAAATTGATATAGCAAGAACCCGACCACCGAGTCGTTCGGCGTGGCGACAAAGTCATAAGAAACCCGATTATCGAGTTTTCGGCACTGAATGTATTAATTCCTGAATTTTTAGACGCGGCAGGTCTAGAAAAATGCCTAGGATCATAGGCATTTTTCTAGACCTGCCGGTATTGGCTATTCGAAGAAAGACAAAACGACAAAAAGATTGGTTCACCCAAATTCCACACAAAGTCACGACACATAAGAAAGCATGTTCGATAGAGATGGGGACGTTCGATTAAAATATAAAGATTAGTAGCGCAATGTTCCCCAAAGCAGTGTCACCCGTCGCCACTGACAAGACGGACATCGAACTTGACAAATTGCTTACGCTCCTAATATCCAGACACCTCGGCATCCGACCAGATACTCGATATCAACGCTCACATCTCGTTGTGTTGAGATTTAGAGATAACTTGATCTACTTGATGTGAGAAACGTGGAACGCTCGTCTCACGACTACTAGTGATGTTACTAAATACCGATAAACAACCCGCCCATAACGTTACCATTTCTTTGAAATTATACAACTTACCAAATATAATGTTATTCGGTTTATAGTTCATGATCTAATAATTTGCTTTAATGTTCAGGAACCGAGTTTGTTATCATATACGAGGTTACCATAAAAGTGTATTTATGGATGTTATAATTTGTTTTTATTGAATATGTGCTCATAAGCGCAGCCCTATTCGGGATAAACTAGTTCACGCTCCGCACCGAACCGAACCAAGTGAGGCACCTCTGCGAAGTACCGCATGTCACGTCACTGCGGTTAGCACAATCAATTAGTTAAATCAAATGTAATGAGAAAAGAAAGTCTTATTCTTTAGAGATATCAATTCATACTCTTTACTAAACCAAAATAAAACGAATATACATATACTACTTTCCGCCCGCGACTAAGTCCGCGTGGACACCCTAATCATCTAGCGGTATTCAATATAGTTTACGACCTATTCCCATACCTTCCAAATATACAAATAAATATATAAATCATAAAAATCGGTCGAGCCGCGGAGGAGTGCGACCACAAACACCGTGACACGAGATTTTTATATATGTAGATGTAGATTATAAACCATATACGTTATATTAATTCAGTAGTCGACATTACCGTCAGTGTTCGAAACCGTAAATGGTAAAAAAAAAATTAAACACTAAACAATCTTTGACATTTTACAGCATCAAGTACGACTAGTCCATTATTATTACGGTATCGTTTATAATATTGTTTTCTTCCAACTACGCTTTAATTTCATCATTATGGCCTTAAATACTCAGCACAAAGCATTTTTCCTCTAGAGCAATAAAATTGCATACAAACTTCATTATTAAACGGTCTTGTATTTTTTATTAATTTACTTAGTTAGATGATCAAGTTTACACCACCAGCTATCCAACCCAATCCGCCCATTCACAGTCCGACGGGACAGCTGACCACTTTTCAGAAAGACAGTCCACATGTCGGCGGCCATATCGAACTGTGATTGCCCCGTCTAAAATGTTATGCTCAAAGTAATGGCTAATACGATAGTATATCTGACTAAAAGATTTTTAAAAAAATTGGCGTTATATGAATATTAATTGAACAGATACAAGTTTTCTGAAAATTTTCGGATATTCTATTTTAGCTTCTGAACCACTGGACCAATTTTAATGAATATGGTATCTTAAGATTCGAAGAGAACTTGCGAGTGTCATAGGCTATATAAAAATTCTAAAGGTGCATCAAACCAGGTGCAAAAATCATTTTTACGTCGCTAGTCGGATTTAAGTAACTAGACTTTCACTTATTTTACCAAATCAGATTATGCAACTCACATCAAATGTTGTATTATTGCGCTCGTGTTTTAAGAGCCCTCACTTGCGTTCGGGCTTCAAACTAACACTCGGCGCAATAATGAATCACTTTCTGCTTGGTGCAACAATCTACTATTATGTAAATTCTTACCACGATTTCTTTGTTTGTTTTACCCAATTTTGTAACGCAAAGTTAAAAAACTACTATTTCTACCCTGTGGTATTGCTATTGTTTCTTATAAGCCATAAGAGACAAATGTCAAAGGTGCGTATTATATAGATTAATTAAAGACTCAAGTGTGTACGCCGTAAAATCGTGATTGGCTCCAAGTGAAAACTCGTTATGTCGATCGTAAAAGTCGACAATAATTAGGCGGCCACAACGAAGCACCGATATGAGCTGATTAAGAAAGAAATACAGTCGTAGCCCACTGATTTATTGCGCACTGCGCCTTGGGTTCCATCGCCCTTTACAAACGTCTACGAGAAACACATGTACTTAATGTACACTTAATGAAAAGAAATTCTTCACATTTGTCTTCTACCTACATGAGAAAGTCTAGTGTAACGATACACATGAATTAAGATAATTGCTGTACAAACAGCAATGACGGCTGTATCAGCATTGTGACGATGTCAAACCAAGTTCACCGGGGTTTATTATTGAAATTAATAACGTGTAGAAATCAATGCAATTTACAGATAGAATGATGTGTAATTTGATTTAAAAGAACAATAAAACGACTGAGGTAAAAGGTACCTAATTGCAAAAAATATACTCAATATTTTTGCAACACAGATCTAATGAGAATGCAACGAACTTACTCGGCTTTTCAATGGACTAATATGATAAGCGATTCGTTTGAGAGTCCAATTAGGTGGGGTAATAAAAAGATTTACATTCAAAACGACTACGACTGTTATAAGTTCACCGTGAAATCTGTTACACATTAACAGCTCACAACACGCATAAATTATTATGTCCATTACTTGTTCTTTTGACTTCAACACATCTGCAATTGTGTGTACTGCCTCACGTATGCTAGTTATACGCTGTTTATAAAGGCTGAACAGGAACTTGACATCAGTTCACTCAAAATCACAAATTCATGAATAAAGTGTAGGGAAATGGAAAAGAACGGATTCAGCTGCGACGCCGTTTTTATTTCCATTTTCAACTTCATCTTGTTTTATAACATAACATAACTAGTTCTAGATCCGATTTTGTTCATATGAATCAGTCTTAAGAAAAAAACAAAGCACGCGCCTGATCCCGAGGTCATGCATGCTTTAGTTCTTCATCTGATAGTTCGTTAACATACATTTCAATAGCCCTAGCCATTTACAATGAAATTAAGACGATGATGTCGATTGACATCAATTACTTTAATGTTATAAGTGATCTGAGGAAATGACAAGTATTATGCAATGAGTTGAATTCGCGGAGACCAATTCAAGCCCCTTGAAGATGATCCCGTGAATTGGAGAGTTTATCGTGGTGCCAGATCATTGCAAATCAACTTATCTGCAGCTATATGTCCAGATTACCTGCATCAACTTAATAATACATCCTGATAAAGATATTAAATTGAATTAATTTAGCCTTAAAATATGCAAATTTAAAAAGCAACCGTCTCATATAAATTGACCGCAGCAGAAGACAATAAATCTTGCAACCGTAAAATAAAAGTTTAAAATTATTACAGATATAAAATGTGTCTTACATACATATTGAATTTGATGGCCTTCCTATTTCTTTTATATGCTGCTACTGAAGAAGTAACGTACGGTACTAATTTACGGCTGCAATAGATCAAGCGTGTGGCAGCCCACGTGGTAAATATTCTGAACAGTTGGGATATCGTTCAATTAAGTGGTCACGGCTCTATCAGAATTGGTATAGAATAAAGGCAAGTAGAAAGAAAGCAGCGGGTCACGGGTGGTACGGCAGCGAAGCAATAAAAACTGTAGCACAAACAGAGAGCCGCCAGCCGTCCCGCGTGTGAAGTCACGCGCGCGCTTATCTGATGAGCTTCTAACTGAGGGGAACTGCTGCATAGGACTTATTGTACAGCCACGCGCGTTTATAAATTAATTACCTATTTCCATATCCTTAAATAACATTTTAGTATGGATTGAGAGTAACGCGCAAGGATGAATATAAAATTGAAATGAACTTTATTAAAAAACCAAAACCGAATTCAAGAACATAGGCTAAGCTGACGCTTACCATACATATAGCTCTACGGTCGTGGTTATAATACAAAATTGTCTACAAATTAATTTGCCAAGTGAACTTATGAAACAGCGCGGTTAATAAACAGGAAATAAATTAATCACTATACAGTTTCCCAAAGAAAACAATGTTTAAACTTGTTATGACGTCAAATAGTCTTTTAGTTAGATAACAAGTGACTGGTCACTCGGAGAGTTAAGAGCACTTGATCACTCGCTCTGACTATACAAGGCGGTAGTAAATCAACCTATCCAAAGTCAACTCGATTTAGTAGAGTATCCGCTGTCTCGATACGTTAGATAATAACTATTACAGCAATCGATGGCCAGTAAGTGATCGGCCACGTGAAGGTAGGTCTTTAGAGAGGCCGCCGGTAGCCAGGTTAATCGAGTCAGCGGTATCTGAATTATGTCATTAAAACTTCATCACGCGCTCACCCGGGGACTAACTGGACCTTCAAGTACACAGCATCAAACTCTATACTTTGTTAATCAAGTTCTAGCAGAGTGAGCGATTTCTTGCGATTATCCAGGTTATTTTTATAGTGGGGTCGAGGACAGCGTGCGACTGAGCCGAGGCATGTCTTCCCATTACACTCGCGTTCCGAGACAAACCCAAAAATTGGGAGCAAATTATAAATTAAAATTCCACAGATTGTATTGCTTTGCATTGTATTAAACGCGCCTGTTAATGGCCTGTTATCTAAAATGGGCGACAGGCACTTATCAGTCTCAATTTAGCCAGGACATTTCATTAATCCTGCTTGCGGCGTGACATAAAAAAAGTTTAAGCGTTTTAAACCGTGCCCTCATACAACCCATCTTTATAATTGATCGCGTGAGCAAATTTATTGCCAGTCAACTCGAAAGATAATTTCACAAAGTAAAATAAATACGACACAGCGAGCGAGACCATAATTAAGAATTAAAGTTGCTCTTCCCGAAAATGTCGCGGGAAGCCTGAGCCGGAGGACATCTCTGATTTATTGCACTGGAATAATAATTCCATTGAAATTAAATATTTGTGAGAATTGAACGTCGATTTTGAGTATCGATTTAGCTTCTGCGTCCTGAAATTAAGTGCTGCATTTATGACATCGTAATTATGGGAATGTAAAGTTGTATAATGTCATACATTGTTGTTTACTATTCCGTGTTGTTGACGAGGTCAATAAGTCAGTTTAGTGCGAGCGAAATGCGGTTGTTGTTGGCAAAAAGCGGTAGTGTAGTCTCGGCAAGCGGAGCGGAGGTATGGAGGGCAGTTTTTGCGGAGGCTGTCAAAGCTGGTGTCGCGCGACGCGCCTACCACTCAAGTGTGGCTCCCTCTAATTGGACGGCTAACCTGTTGCTTCAAACATACAATTTTTTCCAGCTACCGTGAACATACTCACCGATTAAAACTATACGTGCTAAGTTTTGTAAACGGTTGGCAATATTCTTGACGGCTTTATTATTTTTTGTTCTTTCCTGATCTCCAATATTTTTTTATATGTATAATAAATAAAAAGTACCCTATTGCCTATTCCAGGACCTAAGGTAATTATATACCAAGTTTCATGAAAATCCATTCGGCCGTTACGGAGCTGCACAAACTTTCGCATTTATATTATTAGTAGGATAAGATAGTAGGATAAGATTAGTAGGAGTAGGATAGGATTTAAAAGTCTGATAATAACTGCGATCTACCAAACAGGATTTGCTACAGTGACAAACAGCTATAGATACAGTACGGCCTCATGACGGCCGGTTAGTTCAGTTCGTTTTTCAATCAGTTATGGCCAGTGAAGCGTGTCCACAACAGAGAAAGAGCCATACAAGCATACACCACTTACGTTGCAAACATATCTTAAATAGCGCATACCACACCACCATGCACCATTATGATCCAAGTTGTTCGAAATAAATGCTTTTAACCGATTTAAAAAAAGGAGGAGATTTTCCATTCGTTTGTAAATTATTTTTAGTGTTTGTTTCTTCATAACTCCGTCATTTGTGACCCGATAACATTTTTTTTAATCGACAGGGATACTCCTCCGAATTGATCCTGTTAAGGTCAAAGTTGGAATCTGATGATGGGATCTATGAAGAATCAACGGAACTCCTTAAATGTTGATAGCAATCATTTCAACATTTGCTTGCTTGCTTGCATAACTGATGCACTTGAACTTATAGCATCATCATTTGGTCAAGCGGGAGTGATGATAGAATCCATGGATAACTACGCATCTGGTAAATCAGAATTGATACTGGAGTCCTCGATTTAGAATAGCAATATTTTACAAAGGTCCATGAGCAGTTGACACAATGCTATCGTCATTCGGTTGCAAACACAAGGTTGTCTCGTTCAAAGTGGCTTATATTGAAAAACGTTAATTTCATAGTTAAGCACCTATAATTGGCGTGCATATAAGTACGACCATTCCTTGAGGAAGTCTTTGAGGGAGATATATGTGCGTGATACACGATTTTCGCCCATGAGCCATAGGATAGCCTTAGATTTGAACCTTTACACGCCACGCATAAGTGGCATCGTAGGGTTTCCCAGATATCAGTATAGCGAAACAGCCGCTGAGTGTAAAAGTGGTGAAAAATGTGAGTAGCTTTTATAGTAAGCAGTAATGTAATGTGCCCCCCAAGATGACTTTATATTCTGTATCTTAGTTCTAGAACAAACGGTCGGCGTATAGCGGTCAGGTGCCGACGCTCCGACGCGTACGCCGATTCTCTACGCCGCCGTGCGACCGCGCCCGCCGGAAACGCAGCGACAAGTTAACAAAAACTTACACTCATTCATGTTTTTTCTTTTACAGCATTCACTGTAACAGGTTCTCGATATCTAATGCTTCATTGGTTCTGATTGATAAGTTGGTCGACCGGCATGATAGTAAGAAAACTTTGAATGTCAACAAACGTTGGAATTGGCAAAAAAAACCTCTGTTCATAGTAACACTCTTGTTTCATTATTAACCATGGTCGATACCAGTGGCGGCGCGTGAGGCAAAGCTTGTGTCTCAATTCTTATTTGAAACTTTATATTATTACTCATTTTACATTGCTGTCACATAAAACACAGTGTATTTTTTTAAAAATGTAAATACAGGAAATAATATTAAAATATTTAAGTTAATAAATTATACACAACCTTTACCTCACGCGCCGCCACTGTTACATATAATAACTTAACAATGTCCAATTGGGCACTTTTGAATGTCAGTGGATGGTCGGATCAATGGTTTTGCTATGGAAGTGTTCTTCACCATCAAACTGGTGGAATCTTTGCGAAAGGCAAGGTTTGAAACCACAGAACTCTGTTAGAATTGACAGACTTTTTGGCGTTTATAATATAATGAAATCAACTAATTTGTCAGTTGGCATTAGTCTTCTTACTCTGGACAAATCTGACATTAAGATACAATCAGCGCTTAGTTATTAGACAAATGATTTTTGAGGAAAGTGTATGTAGGTCCTGTGGTATAAATAAGTCCGTTTTGACGATAACCGGCGGGTGGCTGCACGATCGCCCCCGCAGCTGTGGCCGCCATTGTTTTGACGTGCCGTTTGATTTGTGCGCGGGCGCCGCGATCGATCGCCGACTGCCTATTTATTGCCTTCACTAGGTCTCGCTCGCGGTAAAATCTGGCGAGTGTAGCTTTAAAGTCTTTGGACGGCTTAATTATTAATGTAATTTTAAAAGAAATTATACCTGACATAAACATGTGCATGATCCTATGACTCGTTAGTATTCTTTTTGATATCCGTAAAGTTGCTGGAAAGCAGGTACGTCTATGATGTATGAGGAATTAGTGGTAGGACTTATGTAGTGTAGATAGATATACCTATAATGTGAATTAAATTAATATTGACAACACTTGAAAATTTAAATTAACAAAAGTATCGTTAAAACAAAGAACTTATAAAGAGAAGAATTAATATAAAGAATGTTTGAAAATATATTCAAAAGGGTTCACGTTGAAGTTACAAATGGTATCGACATTTTTTTTAGAATACCTACACCAATGTTCTTAACTTTTACGCATCGTAATTTAAAAAAAAATACTTTAGAGTTGGGAAAAGCGATAAAATATATGAATAACTATAAGTAGTTAGTTAACATTTCATTTCAGTTGAAACGTCCTGTATATCAACAAACATGACTCTATAATTGAGTGGCGATGCCTTACAAATAGAGAATACAATCCCGAGCATGTTTTTCGATCCCGGGATTACGGGACTTTTTATGCGTAATCCCGGGATCCCGGGGCTTTCCCGGGATTAGACTATGTGAAAAAACTAGTGATTTCTTAAAAAAATGTTTTTAATATCGTTGCACAGCACGAATCACAATACAGTAACAAAAAAGATAAATCGAAAATCTTTACTTTTGTAAGAAATTAAAAAGACAAAACAAAAACCTATTTAGAATTTCGAAAATACAACCGCAAAATTATCAAAGCATCCAATGTTTGACTTCCAAGCCTGCTTCGTAGCTTATTTCCAACATAAGCAGCTGCTGAAAACGCTCTCTCAGGTTCTACACTGGTTGGAGGAATAGACAATAGAGCCCGTACCATATCTAAGGGTTGTTTTTTAGTCGTAATAAATGCTATTAATATAATCTAGGCAAGGTTATTGTTAAGGCGTAACGTAACGTACTACGGAATGCAAACTAGACCTGTTTGTGGCAATCCCGAAAATCCCGAGATTAGCCAAGTACAGTCCCGGGATTCTCGGGGCCAGAAAACGGCCGGGATCCCGAGATCCCGGGATTCGGGATCCCGGGATTGTATTCGCTACTTACAAAGAAAAAGAAAATGTTTCAAAGAATAGCTTAAAAACTTCCTGCAATTGTTACATTTTAAAAACAAAAACAATGCTATATAAAATATAAACCCTAGTGCAAAGACTTACAATAAAGGTGTCAGCGATGATAGTCAACTTCTTAATTCGTCATGACTATAATTTGCCAATTTCGTAATTCGTCCATTTCGTAAATAGGTGATTTATTGTTTTGCCAACATTGTAGTTCGTCACGTTCTTAATTGCCCAATTTATAAATTTTCAAACTTCTCATATAGTCGAATTATTAATTTGTCAATTTTGCAACAGATATATCATACATCGTTTTATAAATACATTTTTATTTAAAAAATTCATAAAGTCACATAGGCAAATATTTACAGAATAGGATTTTCACTATAAAACCTTCATAGTCTTCACAAGCTGGCTAGTTACAAATACACAGAAATCAAATGAATAATTCGACTATGTGAGAAGTTGGAAAATTAATAAATCAGCAAATTCAGAAGTTGACCGGGTATGAAATTGACAATTTAATAATTCAACCAAATAAGAAAAAGGTAAATTTTTAAATTCAGCAATTATGAACTTGACGAACTTTGATGTTGACAAAACAATAATTCGCCTATTTCTGAAATGGACGAAGCCAGATAGTAGTAAATTGAGAAGTTGACGAACTACGAAGTTGGCAAAATATGTCGTAACGAAATAAGAATTTGACTATCATTGCGGACATCTATAATTCGATACTACAATTTAAGTACCTACTAGCTCTTTAAAGTAAAATGAAGCATCAGAATTAATAAAGGTAATGTGCTCATAAAATTCTGATAACTAACTTAATCTGGAACATTTAATCTCACATGAGTCGATAAAGTCTAAGGCATAAACCTGGCAATAAAGCAGTAATGAATGTAGCCAACATTCATTATACGCAAAGCCTGCCGGAGTAAGCGATACGAACAATCATTCGATTAGTTAATCCGCTAAGCGTCGCAGCGTCGTTCAATAACACTGCCAATACCCGGCGAGCTTTGATTAAAAACAGCACAAAAGAGGAGAAAAAAATTCATACACGCGACAGATGCGATTGAAAATCGTAAATATCGAGAACACGCGCACGTGACACAGTGCTCGTATATAAACATACGACGTCGAGATCCAATTTCGGTGAAATTTAATGTAAATGCATGAATTTTCCCCGTGCCACTCGTACAATCAGTGTCGAGAGCTGACATTTGCATATGCGCTGGTGAAATTTCAGAATAGCTATTCCGTCGAGCTTAACCGAGTTCAAAACTTGGCGAGCACACGACTCGGGGAAATGTTACAGCGATGTGGTGGGATGTACCCTCATGTCTGACATAACGGGGGCGAGCGGTTCCGCAGAAGCGGCGATAATAGAAAGCCCGTCGCATTCTTCAAGGGCCTTATGCGCTACCAAAAATATCGCCACTGCACACTCAAAGTGTAACTTATCTCTAGGACAGATGATTCTCAAAAAAATCTTAAAGGCGCGCGCCATGTGAAGTGCGTACTTGAAGCAAATCTGTATTAAAAAAGTAAAGACAGGTGTTCAGTGCAGTGCATCGCAAATTGGTCGGAAAATCTTGGAATCACCCGCTTGCACCTCGGTCGGCTGACACGCCTGCAGATGTCATGTCAGCTGACAACAGCCGCACGATACCTTTATATATGTGAACTTGCTTTTTACCTAATGTGCTCTACATGTGGAGACGTCGGGTTGATGTAGGTAGCCGGGGTAGAAGAGGCTTTCAGCCGGAGGTTCCGGCGAGTTTTCATTATTTTGTCAGGACGTATTCTGTTCAGGGGAAATTCCAGTAGGCGAGGAAATACGCACAAGTGATGTGAAAACAATATAATGACTTAATGCTTAAGGGTAAACACGTCATAAGAATAATTAGTATAGTAAAGATAATGAGTTCGCGGGATCTGGGATAACACTACAATAATGACCGTCTCGGTTGGCTTCCCCAAGGAATTTATTTTCAGCCCGTCTCGACGCTGAGCCCTCTGTTACTCCCCTCGCTCCGCGACCACATTCGGTAGACAAAAAATGCATACCTCGTCACTACAAAAACAAAGTCATAAACTTGCAAAGTTATGGACTGATTGCATCATCTGAAGCGATATGCACTTACATTATTTTCGAACAACTTGAACAAATCCTAAAGTCATGAATTTATTATCCGTTACACAATTTTGATAAAAAAAATGCTAGTGATAGTTAAGGCTAGGTATGTTTTTAAGAACTAAGACTTAAACCTAGTCTAGTCCAGTCCAGTCGGTCGGGGCATAGGTCGCTCCGACAAGTAGGTATATATCTAAATATGAACTTAAGGCGTAAGCTGAAATTTAATTCAAAGAAGTACCGTTAAGTTCAGACAGTCAGTCGTAATAAAACAAAAGCCCGTTCAATTCAGCGTACCGCGGGCCTTGCCTATTAATTAACTTGGCAAGAAAATAATACTTTTAATTGGATATCACTATGCTTGACAGATTAATAATAGCTATAACTATATAAAATGACTCATACATTGTTTTCTTTTTATATAGCCAAACTAAATGAAAGTCACACACACATATTATAGATAATCTAAAATAAAATAGTAGGTAGTTTAAATATTCTTTATGTTAAGTCTTACCACGATTTTCTTTTTTATAAATTTATCCGATTTAGTAACACAAAGTTGAAAAAAATTACATGTTATATATCTATCTCATTATCAAAAATAACAGAAAAATTGTTCACAAATGTAATCAAGAATCAATCTTGGGGTCCAGTCGAGTAAAGCTTGATAACGACCTGCTTAGACCGAGCATGTCTCCCAACGTTCGCTCTACTGATTGGAATTCTCAGAGACAACAGGTTTGGATGAAGCAATCACTATTATGTCCTGATAACGAACGGTTGATCTTTGCAGTGAGCTCTTCTTTCTGATAACTAATTAATTTATAGTGATATCACAAAACAGATAATAAACTCAATCACCACTGCAACCGTACTTAGTAACTTTATAATGTTCGAGGTAAACTGAATACCATCATGTCATGTGTGAGTTTATAGCTATAGTAAACTATTTTAAGATGTCTCTTATGTCATCGATTAACACTTTAATACTTATTGGTAGTATCAGTGCATTGTTATATTGCCATGTTAACAATCCAAGCATATAGCCTCTGTAGAAATTCGTAGAAATGGCTTATAATTCTACAACATACAAGGACGAATATAAATGAGGTAATTTGACGATAATAACGTTTTAAGCATTCTAATTAAGGAATTTAGGCATACGAATTAGACATGAGAATTGTATTACTAAGTAGCAAAATTCATTATAAACAAGGACGCAAAAGCCATATACATATTACAAATTGTGAAACTCGGCTCGCAGCTCAAATGTCGCAAAAACAGTCCGCAATTTAACGGAGGTCCATAATAACGTAGCAGCTCGCAGTCGACCCTAGTAAACGCTTCGGCCCATCATGTCAAGTGAGATTAAACCAGACAAATACGTCCGTAACAGTGTATCTAATACTAAAGAGGACATTCCGAATAGCGCCTATCGGTTTTACATTGCATTTTATTACAGGTACTCCATTTTTAAACATTTCTTTAAATTAATATGATTTCTTAAAAAAACATCCATTTGTTTATTAGGCAATTAAACGCCTTCATTCGTATCAGGCCGTAAAGATGAGCCATGTCGAAAAATAATTGAAAGTTTAACTATACATGGCTCAAAGAGTATTAACAGGAAGGATTGCCGAATTCAATTAATACAATGATACTTGAGAACGTATGCACGGTGTTCGGATTATTTCTCATATCGTAAAGAAGACGCGAGACGAGTCCGAGATTCAAATGAAGCCCACGCCTCAGCACACAGCATACATTACAAGTGGGATGGAGTGCGAGTCCATTCATAATGGACTTTATTTCTGTAGCCCTCTGGGATGCCGTACTGAGACACCACGAGTCGCCTGCACAAAGACCGTTTAAATTTTAAACGCGATCAGCATTAATGCGATCAATAAGCATAAATGGAAGGAACTGTAATGGGTGCATTTATACTACTATTACCGGTTATCAAAGAGCAATTAAAGAAGCATCGCGCGAACCAAGAGCCGCCGCATACGCTCGCATTCACTTTTGACTTTTATTAATCGTTCTTTTTGTTTGGCTCCAATCTCGTACATTTGCATAAGAATGTTAGCGTTGAGAATGTATTGGTCAGACAGGTTATGTACTTTTTTGGCGTCTGCTGTAAGATGAAACGTTTACATGGCAAGAGTATTTCAGAATAACATCTCGTTATGATGTTCATCAAAATTTGTCCTGGTCACATTCTGCCCACTAATATTTAAAAAAGCAAGCTTAAATGTTTAGACATTTAAAACACACTAACGCGTTACAAGTAAATATTTTTTGGACTAAAATTCGTGGATTCAGAGACAAAAAGTTTACGCGAACAAAATGAGGGAATAACCCGGTTGTTACTACTTACATACTTTTTAACATAGTGGAAATTGTAACTTACTTTATTCATGCAACGAGCTATTGACGCGTTGACACCGTCAATCTCGTCGGCGCGGGAGGCCCAGCGCTTGCGCAACTTGTAGTCTACGGCTAGCGAGCGTCCGTGCGAAGTCGAACTTGAACTCGGGGCAGTCAAGTGCAATGTTACGGACTGCAAAATAGTGCTCGTTAAATATTTCATAATTATCATTGGATAATTGCGAAAAACTTGGCATCAGCTCGCGTTTATTTTTCTTCTTAGCGTTTAATAAATAGCAACGACATTCGTCATGTTGATGTTGATGAAGACACACGACATTTTTCCATCTTAATAGCTGCTTTGTTTTTCTTTTGTTGATTATTGTCGCAAAATTGGAAATACTATTTTCAACCTGACAGTAGTTTCCATTGAAACGCGATTTTAAAATTACAAACAACTTCTAAGCGCAATGAAGTGGAATGCCAGAAAGATTGTTTTTCAAAGTTAATTAAAGCTCGTTGCCGGTGACAGTGTGAAGATCCGCAGGTGGCTATGGGAAGATCGGCCGTGCGCGACCGACCGGCACCGCGACCAATCGCCTCTAATTGTGGGCACGGCGGCGCGAGCATCGACACCGGCCTGACCATTGCCACTAGAAACAGGATATTTTCGTTTACGGCCAAACGTTTCTTAACGAAAACTGTGAAGAAGCCATTTACTAAAAGTAACGCGACATTCTAATCCCCGTTGCGTAATCAATCCTTTTTAAGCATTAACGCAACGCAAGACTAGAAGACTATTTAGAACACAAATGGGTGATTTTACTTGGCTATATTTAAAACTTCGAGCCGAAATACTTGTCAAGAAATCTCAACCAAGCTCGAGAATTAAGAACTTAACTGCTTTATTTTTACAATTAAAATGAGTGTTGATGTAGGCATCTCTGCCTTATTTCTACTCATGACTACTATAATATTAACCAAAACTTCTATTGGGAACAGAAACTGGCTTCAGATCTGAGAATCATCGTCAAGTCTTGAAGTAAAATTTATATAAGCTATAATTAGTCCAATGGACAATAATCTCAAACGACTCATAAGTCATTATACAAGAGAGGTCTTAAATACAATTAGGCACTTTAAGTATTTATAAATATCGGTATACCTATCATAACAACAAAGACTACCACCATTCATAATCTAATTCGTCGTAACTGAAGACGAAACCACCTTCATAATAAAGCAAATCAATATACCGACCGCACCGGCAGCACACAATAGGCAGTATATCCACATGAGAGTGGTGACTAGTGATAAATAAACAACCATAAGTTGTTGTTTATCTCATCGGCTCTGGAATTGGGCGCATCTCGCTCGGGCCATCAATCGTCTCTGTGCACCGCATACCTAATTCACTCCTGGGAATAAACCGTCTAGAATAAGACGGATTTCAAATACAGCCTTACCGTATTAGGCAGGGTAACATTTGTTCGCATTATCACTAGCACGTGCAAGCTCATATTAAACCAATAAAACAATATGAAAACCTAAAACAAGCGCGGTCTTTACTTTAAACCCTACTCTCTTTTTATCGGATTTAATTTTAACTTAAACCTACCGCCCTTGACCAACCCCATCAATATAAAGACTAAGTACTAGACTCTAGCCTACTCCTGCGTTAACCGCATCAGGTTATAGGGTTAATATTATGTTATGTGAGTAACTTAGTGAGGGCACTAAGTTGTACTTCTGTAGGAAGTCAGATTAAACAGAATCTCAAGAAATTAATGTAGTTTGAAGCGCTCTTGAGCGGTCTGCGAGAGAAATGAAGCCAACGTTATAAATCGTAATTGTGAGAAACCTAAAAAAACTCTACGTTATCGGGAATTAATTGAAGAGCGAAGCTGGCGTGTCGCGTAACTCGTTCCGTCTTGATCAATGTCTTTATAACGACTACATATATGAATATTCAGAGTATTTATATAATAACAGAATATACATTTTGTTATTTATGTACGTTACCTATTCATCCTGACTAATTTACTGTTGGTGGGGTGCCGTTTATCTCGTGTATCTCAACATTGGATTATAAATTCCAGTTGAGAGGCGAGATCTCGCCTGTAACAGAGACTCGTTGAGGTGCTCTCCGATTATGATTATGTTTCATACACGACGCGTTCACTGTATTATTTTACAACTCACAGTTAGTTCCGTTAGGTAACGCCTTTGTGAGTAATTTATTTACTAAGAGAAATTTTCTTGCAACAGATCGAGTTTTTGAAAACCTGTACCTTTTTTCGTACTCTCATAGTATCTTCTATTATCTTACTTAACAAGGTTTTAGAAAGCAATAGGGGCTCAAATAATAAAGGGAAATATGGTGAGATAGAGATCAAGGGCAGCAGTTGGTGTGACTGTGAACAGTTTTATGTCTAATCGATCTTAAGGAAATTTAGGCAAATTTAACGTATGAAACACACAATAGAAAAAATAATGAACTTCAGTTGAATCGATAATTGAGCGACGAAATTGAATGAATGAGGCATTTTTTATTAGTCAATGTTTGTATTGCTGTAATAAAGTAAGCATTAAATTATTCTCTTTTTAATCGATACTCGATATCTAGTTAGAAAGCCATGAATTTGGTTTGGAAATCGAAAAACAGCATTGTAATATATTGTAATTATCTACAATTATATCTTTACAATATACATATGTAGAATAATTTATACGTAACGTATTTTTAAATGATTTGTATTTAAAACCAAATCTTAATTTAAATCTTCGAATATCGAAATTGTTGTGTTACAATAAGTATTCCGTTTATTTACACCTCATACAAATACCGTTTACTAATTTGTAAACATAGAATAATATATAATTTAACGTTGTAAGATATCCGGCTTAATAATCCCGGAATGCACACAAGCATGTGCGCGTGCACACATCTTTCGACGCGCCCGTTAACGCGCGCAAGATCAATGGGTTTTGGGTCGTGGGCGGAGCGTTTTATTAACTATTATATTACAAAAGCCAGTCCTAACTGATTAGTCCGTGGACGTCTAATAATTCTAATACTTCGTTGAATATTTATATAGCATTAGGGGCTCCAAAAATACACAGAAATAACACCAGTTAGAAATACTAAGAAACAAAACTGACAAGATCGAAAAAATAAATTGAGCGAAAGCGTACATCCATAAATTGGTATCACGCGACAGCACGTGAGTAATGCATAGGCGATGCGCCAGCGCTGCTGGCATTATGGCCGGAGACACGAATTACCCAGTAGCAGCCGCTTATCTGATAATAAATATTATAGTCCATTCTTTTAGGCGAGGCGGTCATTAATCCAGCGGTCGATCGCGCGCATATCGCCTTACAGGCCGCATTGTTGCTCACAACAGTTGTTCCTATTTATCAAAATGCCAGTAATATTGTTCTGGCGCGTACAAAGAGCTCGCTCGGACAGAGCTCCAACAAACACTACGCCTTTATCCTTTGACAAGCGACACTGCTATTATTAACATATTCATTTAAGATAATCAGGGTCATATGAAGACCATAATTAATCGAAGTATAAATGGTTCGTTAGATCGATATTATCGGAATGTTAACTTTTTTCCAGTATCATTTTTTCAAAATCTTCTCGAATCTGCATTGCAGTTAAAATAATATAGTAGTAGGTAATAAGGAAAATAAGTAAATTGCCACACCCAACAAAATCGAGTAAGCCTTATTAACACGCAGTACTGTTACTATCCAAATCCATGGCTTTGTAACTTTAGATCATGTCGAGCGTATTAGTGTCAGGGATACGTCAAAGTTAAAATGATTTGCATATAAATTACTTTCGTCGATGCGTAAATCCACGTGTTGCTTGGCGAGAATAGAGATTAATATGGTAGGTGTCGGTACCAGTCGAGGCAGAGTGACGGACACGCTAAGCCGACATCCGTCAACGCCATCTGTAATCGCCGAATCGAAGATCGATGCTAAGCCCAGCTTATTGAACTCTTCATCGGCTCTGATCGAACTCGTTCCATGACCACCACACGTCCCGTTACCAGACTGCGTTGGTCAAAGGGGTTCACAAGTTTTACTAACAGGAATTGATGACTCATTCACCATGTTCCTATCCCATTTCTCATGAGAACGGCGAAGAAGAACGTCCGGTCGAACTCTCCTTTGACGATGCACTACGCTATCATATAATTTTTAATGATTTCGTAATCTACCAGAACTCATCGGTTACTATTATCAAAAGTACGTCAACTAAAATAATTTTAACTAAGCATTAGCATCCATGCTAAGGCTGATAACCTGAAGCGTAGGAGAGCCATACAAAACGATGAGTCATTTAATTTTTTCACGAAATGTTATAGAATTGAATACATAAAATCAAGGAAGGTATCTTCCAGTTCCATCAATACATATAAAACAGTACCGTGACTCACTTATAGACAATGCACAGCTTAAACGGGTGGTCCTAGAGGTTTGAAATTTGGAGGAGAAATTCCTGGAGTACCCTAGAGGTGCACTAAGGAGGGATTTTTTGAAAGTGGTCATAAAGATTGTATGGAAAATACCGCGGGCGAAGCTGCGGCGGGTCCACTCGTCTTGAATATAGTTAAAATAAAAAAAAATATACTTTATAATTGTCGTTAGTGTTCCCAACTTGATCGCGGACATTAAACTGTGTGTTTCTTTAAGAAATAGCTGTAATCAAATCAGCATTGGGTCGCACAAATCAAAGGCGAAGTTTATCTCAATTGCAAGTTTCCCAGAGTGCCTCAAGATTCCCTTTAGCGTTGTCTGCGAACAAGTGGTCGTGAAATTTTACGACAGCTACTGACCCGCGCGTCACTCTACCTCTAGGAGATGTCTGCAATTATCGTTAAATCGACGCACGTAATGGAGTTTACTTCTTTTGACAACACTAGCCGCCAGCCAAATGCTTTGTCAACCTTTTACAGAGACCTTTAAGTTACCTATCTTTGATCGAAATTTACCTTTTAGATACGATGGCTATAGCGTCCTGAGCTAACCGCTGCTAACCTTGATTACCTGCTAGCGCACGTTTCCAATTTTCAATCCGTGGATAGCTTACTACTAGTTGAACACATTTTGTACGCGGCAAATGTTAAATATTGACCCGTAGTAACGAAATCTATCCGCGGATTGAATATTGGGAACGGTCATAATTAGTTAGGCGACTTACCCCGCAGCTTCGATCGCGGTATTTAAAGATAATCGCATACCAATTTGAAACCGTCATGACACAACAGCACTTTAAAAGATGTTCTTAGGAGTAGGACATCTAGAAGTTTCGAGGAATAAACATGCCAAACTAGTTATTCGCTAATTCTCAACGCTCACCCACTCCATCACCCACTTAGGTGGATTTGGCATTTATTTTCAAGCGAATCCATTTATTTTTTTAATCACTTTCTGTATCTTTGCAATGACGAAGAGTAAAATATATTATTAACTCATTTCTGTGAAAAATATGCTGGTTAAAAGTCAATTTCTACTCTATAACAATTAAAGTATTCATGCAGGGTTTTAAAAGTCGTCTAATATTTAGAGCTGGAGTGTTGGGTGAAAGAGGGGGGTTTTATTCACCGTAGCTCTTCAATCTGTACATGAACTGACTGATCGTTAAGCTCAGCAGCGCCAGGGTTGGGTGTGCGATCGGTGGTAAATTCGTGCTGTGTCCAGCAATCAGCGCCCTCGATAAATTATTGGATATTTTTAGATTAAGCGTTTTTACTGACCTTGAGACTATACATCTATCTCCCTTATAAATTATTTCTTATAATTAAGTAATTTGTGTCCATTAGGTTTGTCTGTTGCACTTTGTGTCTTAGTTTTATTTGTAACTAGCTTTTTTCCCGCGACTTCGTCCACCGGAATTCGGTTTTCACTGTTCCCTCGGGAAACGTATAAATTTCCGGAATAAAAAGTAGTCAATGTCACTTGGGATAGCGTAGTTTTCTATTAAAGAAAGAATTTTTAGAATCGGTTCAGTAGTTCCAGAGATTACCCCCTACATACAAACAAACAAATTTTACCTCTTTGTATAATAATATATATAGTGTAGATAAAAACTTGTGGCAAAGAATACCATTCATTATCTGACTCTGGCGGGCGACACCGGGCTCTTATATATATTCAGAGAGCTAGGCTCTAGGATATTCGAGAAAGTTTGAGAATAACAATAGGTTCTGCAGCTGTAGCATACTTGCGAAATGCAACCCAAATAATCGTTGCTCTGAATGAAGTTCAAATACTCGACAATAGATGGCGCCACTACACTTAATTTCCAAATTCAAATACTCGACAACAGAACAAATGTAATTAAGACTTTATTGAAATTGGAATTTTAAATTTCGCGCCATTACTACACATGC
The DNA here is from genome assembly GCA_947859335.1 of Tortricodes alternella. Taxonomy (NCBI): domain Eukaryota; kingdom Metazoa; phylum Arthropoda; class Insecta; order Lepidoptera; family Tortricidae; genus Tortricodes; species Tortricodes alternella. The sequence continues at coordinate 6,704,708 of OX401981.1, forward strand.
TGCAATTGCATTGGGTTGCATACTTTCGAAATGAAACCCAGATAATCGTTGTTGTTCTGAATACAGTTCAAATACTCGACAACAGATGGCGCCACTATACTTAATTTCCATGTTCAAATACTCGACAACAGATGGCGCCACTACACTTAATTTCGAAGTCGAAGGCTTGGAAAAGCCCTTATATCTTTAAAAACACGCCCTTTAGGTTAAAGCGGGAACTTTCTTGTTCGAGGGGGGATAAAGGGCTATCACACTATATAAGTACCCTTGTGGTGCCGGGACTCCTTTTTAAGTTTTATCGGCCCGCACATTTTATCAACTTAGTTTTATTATATATAATGATAATGATATGTGGTTGACAAAAGTCTAAGCAGATGAAGTTACATGTCACATCATGCTACTTTACTCCGAAATATTAATACTTTAAATATATAAGTAGTAACTAACATGGTATTTTAGTATTTATCCGTTCCGTTCCGTTCCGATGACTACACCCAGCCAGCAGTTCTGCTGCAAGGACGCGGAGACGTTGGGCCACACCCTGGAGGGAGAGACAAAGAGGCTCGGTAGGCGGGTTCAGGAGGGCACACTGGCACACACGAGCAGTCGGTCGGAGGAGTATAGGAACCTTAACCGCCTTAACCTCCGGCCTGGGAGCTGCTCGTGCCACGACAGCGTGTCCACCCGGACCCGTCCACGCTCCCCGCCGTCGTCTGCCGCCCGATGTGGTCAACTGCCTCTCCTGCCCGAGAAACCGGGGAGCCAGGAGTTACAGGTTGGGAGTGTAGAGGTCGATTGCAGTCAGGATGGGGGGCGAACCCGAATACTAGCATCGTAGCCCGTGTACACTAACATTATTCTCACTAACAACTTCAATTTTACTTCTTTCCCTTTCAACGTAACCACCGCAACTTGAGCTTTATTTAAAGGACATTGAAACGTTCATTATCAGCTTTTATATAGGTACCACAAACATTTTACAAAAATCGTAATAAGCATCTAGGGTAACGTCTGTTAATGGTAAGAGGTCTGTTGATTTATAAGAAAAACGAAAAGTGTGTGCTGGTCAGTCGGTATACAGGAAAGACTGCGTGCGGAGGTAACTAATCATTACGGTGCGAGGCTAGTAATCCTCTGTTTAAGTAACACGACGGCGGCGGCGCTCGCGAATGGTAGCACATAAATAGGGGTAAATTGTGTTTGTAGTAGAGCCACGGTGGTAGGCGGGCTAGCGCAGCCAGAACGAGCGAGGAGCCTCGTATTTATTCTATTTGCCGAACGTGCCTCGCCGCCGCGGCCCCTGTTTGACGATGCAAATTTATCGCGACGCTTAATAAAACGCGCACCGACCTCATTGATCCGCAGATGTTGTTCATTACGAGCGACGAACCATCGCCGCCGCCGCCGTGGCCCGACTACAAAACCTGTTAACTCAACAAATTATTATGAATTGTCGCCGCTCGCTCGGCGGGAGTATTTATCGACGCTCGTACGTCTGGCTGTTATCCATCCTCAAGTAGCAATCCGATCATTTATTTTCGCAGGATGCCTTCAAATTATCGGTAAGAGTAGTAAAATCAAAATATAGTACTGACCTGAAATACACAAGCAAAGAAGAACACAATGCAAACGTTAGAAGAAGTCAGAATGCCCATAGCGGGCGGCCATAAACTGCTAGCAACAGTCGTTTGATCCGATAAAAGCTCACATCGGGGGCTCCAGCGGCTCGCAGTTACGACCGATATCGACATATTCGAGCCCTTCCTCCTTCGAGAAACAATGAAGCTCGTTTGAATTGATTACTACGTTGCGGCGCCGAGCTACATATTTTTTGCAACGTAAAGAGCTTGTTTGTAAAAATAGCAATTTTCTTGCTGCTACACCTCCTTATTTGAAGCTTTCTCGCTCGCTTCTCATGCAAAAACGCGGTCGGGGCGAGAAAAAATTGCGATGAAGCCTCGCACTTAGCGCCTGCCACACGAGATGCGCCTCTGCGTTGACCACACCGACAGCATGTAACAGTGCGCAACGGCTGTCCCTTAGTTGCGACAGTTTTGACGCAAGGTGACTTATGGACCAGCCTCTTTGATTTGATATCATACAAATTTATTATTTATATTTAAACATCTATAAAATATTATGTAATAATCTTTACTTAAAACCTGTTCACATGCATTTAAAACAGTAGTTTATATGCAACAGTTATGTCGGAATAGCAAGGCGAATAGGTCGAGCTCGGAGCGCTTGTTTCTACAGTACAACACAAGTTTACAAGGCAGCCCGAAGCCGCAGTGCAAACCAGCACTAAGTGTAATGCAGCCACACAAGTGAGGTTTAGCCGGCGTCTCCACTTCACCTCGCCCCTTATAAGCGGGATCGACGCAACTCTCGCGCGGCTCAGCGCAAATTGATGGTTTAGTCTTTCTTGTTCCACGCAAAACGATCATCGCATCCCACTTGCACGTGGCGCTGTTCTCCAGACAACACGGTAATCATTGTTTTTGAAACGAAAGTAAAACAACAGCTGTGTAAGTAAGTGGACGAGAAGACCGAATACGCCGCGGTATTTCGACAAGTATAAGACAAATAACTCGTTGAATTTTACTTTCATATTACCTAAAACCTGTCCTTATAAAACGTTATAATTCTACCCCATAATTAACGTAAAGCATCTAATTATGGTGAAACCATAACTAAAGAATCCGTAACTCCTTTACTTTGCAATCTCATCGTTAAAATACAATGTCGCCAGAAAATTTCTTCATTAGGTTACATTTGTTGTTTCTCATCTCGCCTCCTCTTTAAACAGATGAAATATTATCAAATTGACCCACCTTTCTTTGGAACTTACTTGGTGTATTCTTTAGTGTGATAACTGAAATGGTTCTCAGGATGACGATAAGTACATACTCGCAGGAAAATCGTACGACCGCAGGCGAAAAGCGAGAACCGCTAGAAGTAAATAGAATACAAGAAACCGTCTAAGAATAGGGAGCGTCTCGGGAATCAGAAAGTATTATTTATCTAATTATAATAGGCCAACAATGGTGATGATGATGAATAATAAAAATATCAATAATATAAAATTTTGCAGCTATATGTTTTAATTTGTCTGAGCTATTGCTTACGTTCAAGTTGTTCCAATTTACCGTTTTCATTTCATTATTTTAAAAGCAGCGGTTTACAAAATTTAGAGTAGAGTTATATATGTCATATGGAAATAACTACAATCTAAATATATCTTAAAGAGCACTTATAATTCGAGAAGTTAATGACAATAATCATATTTTTTTATAACCTATTCAAATTACCGCAAACAAATAAACGACTAGAGTTTATATGTAGCTTATCTGCGCATCCTTAAAATGTTGTCATAAAATCGCACAAAAGAAATCGTTTTACCATAGAACCTAGTAATTAGAGGAACATAATTCAGTGATGGCTCACTGCGCCCGAGCTTGCGGAGGCCATCTTCTAGCTTAAACTTTTATAACTCGTAAAAAAAACGGTTTATAACTCGTAAAAAAAGGGCAACTGCGAGTTAAACTCGCGTGGACTGGTATAGAGGTAGGTATAGAGTACATGATTATCTGAAATTTACTTTAAATACTCTAAATCTATAGGTAAAGAACTATTTTCTGTATTGATTGCAAAAATTTCGACCCAGTAGTTTCGGAGATAAGGCTAATTGTAAATTTTCGTCAATTTTCCTAAATCAATTTAAAACTACTATTTATCTTAAAAAATCATTTATATGTCACACGATATAGTTTGTAAAACTCTTTTTGCATTGGATCAAATTTCATTTCTTTTAGTCCAGTAGTTTCGGAGCAAATTGGCTGTGACAGACGGACGGTCAGACAGACAAACAGACAGACAGACAGACACACGAGGTACCCTATAAGGGCTACGTTTTTTTTCCTTTAAAGGTCCGGAACCCTAGCAATATGGTCTTTTTTCTGAATATTTAATTTATATTGATGACAAGTCCCATCTCCACAGAGCAATATTCAACCGCGGAGCTCCTACCGTTGTGCACTGTTACCGCGGTAGCCAGAATCGTGTCCCGAGTCCGACTTATAATGCGGGGGTCATGTTCCCACATCGTCAAGTGTACCAGCTCAACCTCTTTTACACCGTGCAGCTTAATTTTACCAACCTAAAATTACCCATACCGCTGCGACATAAGGTGCAGGATTAAGTTCGGCTGCCAAACCATCAGTCTCGTGACAAGTGCGACGCGTGACTACGCCACGTGGGGCGCGCGGCGTTACGATGATGGATAGTTTCGAAACGGGATCTGTGTCGTACACTTACACTGCTGTGTATATATTTTTCATGGTCGTTCGTTTCGGGGCTTGGTATTTGTATTCAAATGGTTAGGTTACATTTGCACTTGATTGCAATCAATATGGTAATAATTGAGTTAGTTTGTGAGTTACATACACGTGAACCTAATAAAATGTTAAAAAACAGTTAAGTTCGTATCGGGCCCCGACGAACCGTCTAGGTTTTCATAGTAGTTTTAATAATGTCTATATTTGATTATTGTGGCGACATGCAGATTAAAAGGATAACAAGCCAAAATTGACCAATTTTCATATATTTCAGGTCGTGTCGTGTCTATTGATTCTTAGGATAATTCCTTAACATTTGTAAGAGGAAGAATGTTGATATTTTTTTTAACTGTGTAACAAATAGTATAAAACTAATACGTACACGTGACAATTCTAAGTAGAAGACCTATAATCTTATAAAAGTAAAGGCCAGATTTCTTTAAAATTGATTAGTCGTCATGTTATACCAAAAATTATTGAAATCTTACAAATGATTGCTACGGAAATAAGGTACCTGCACCATGTAAGGCCCAGTGCCTAATAAAGCCCACATTAAAAAAAACCGCTAAAAATAGTGGCAGTGATTTGAACTTTTGACAGTTCATACAATAAACAAATTGGCCGGCCATCGCCAAAGCGTCAACACTCGGCTGCGAGTCTGTTCAAACCTGCCTCACAAAATAGTTGCACTCGTGACCGCACGTGACGTTTTGCTAAAAGTGGCCTTCAAATATCGTACGTGACCTTGGATTTTGCCTAAAATTGTTGATTCTTTTTGCTTTCAGGTATCTCTTTGATGTAAATGAATCTTTTTAAATTGTTTTTATGAAAGAAATCCCTATGGTATTTTTTTGGCAAAGGTAGTTAGAGTACCTACCGTTTTTAAAAAGGCCGGGCCTTTTTATGGGATATGGTGCCAAATAAAGCCCAAAGGATAGCTTTTTTAAAAAAAAATGTTAATATATAGAAGATGTTGATTCCAAAGATTATTTTTCTTCTTTTTAAGTAAAGTAATAAACTACTGATAATATAAAAATGCAGTTTTATTATTTTTGCTTAAAATAATATATTTTTTTGCTGTTTATGTGTTACATGGTGCAGGTACCTTACACTATTTATTCTGAAGTTAATGGTTTTTTTTTAAGATTGTTATTTGGTTTTATATGTCCAAGTGGCACATTAACAAGTAACGGTAAATTTAGGTGAGGGTTTGTTGGATGAAAGTCAAGGTCATTCGGAACTGGCAGCCCCTCAATAAATGTGCACTGGACTAATGATAACTTGGAAGTAGGGCATACAATTCCGGATTTGGTTTGTATGGCAGTTCCGGAATTTCCGATATTGGCATCGATATTGAACATACAAAACAATTCTGGAACTGCATGCCCTACTTGGAAGTACCACCATAGTAGTTGTATTAAGAGGATAAGCGCATCTCGCAAACTAAAAATGCAATCAAACAGGCATATTACAAGCTACTTTTTTTATTGGAGCACGACATGTGACACCTCTTCCATACGTAGGTAAGTGGCAAGTGGAGTCCATGAGTGCGGGCGACAGGCGCTTAACCAAAATAAGAACGGTGTCTGTTGCCATCACTATGCCGGTTTAGGAGATGCTTCCTCACGCTTCTTTTGAAGACGGGTTGTAAAAAGAAGGAAAAAGGCTGGAAGATGGGCTGGGAGAGCATTCCACATTTTTTTTGTTCGACAGTAGAATGATCTGCAAAATTTCTTCGTAGGTACGCGCAGGAACTTCACCCGCAACTACTATAACCTATACTCCTATAGCCCAACAACCAAAATCGTCGTATAATTCGTCTTATAAGACTTCAACTACTTTAACAGTCTTATAGTTGGCTATAATGACTGTTACATAGCTTGAAGTCGTATAACTGCAATTATCCGACGGTTTTACTTGTTCGCAATGCAATGCGTGAGACATTATGTATAGTAAGCAATTACTAATTATTTTATCCAGTAAGTTGCCAGCAGTCCTAAATAATTAAGCGTTAAATTCCATGAGGCGCTGTTTAAAAATGACAGCTAGATTTGATGCTCACTATCACTATCCAGTCCAGTCCTGGTTAAAGATTTAAGCCAAATATTTGATCTCGCAACGTCTTAGATGGGTATCCGCTAAACACTCTCGATGTGAACACCTTTATCTCTTATGCTAATCCCTCCAGAGGAGAAAAGTTCCAAATGTACCTATTCAATAGTTCCAATATATACGTCTCTCCGTCATAGCCATAGCCAGTTAATAGGATTTCAATCCAGCACCAGACTTGAAAAAGTTTATTATATGTTTTAACGATGCTCGGGGGTTGACAATGGCTTTTTTTTATTTTTTTAATGGCTTTGATTACTGCTGAACATGTCAGCCCCGTTAGATCAAGGCTTTGTTGTCACGATTGTAAGCTTCATGTAAGAGATATATATCTTTTTAAACCAAAAGGTCCGGCATGTTAAATTTTAGTTAAATTTAAGTATAAACTGTAACAACCATGAACTCTCTGACTGCGCTTAAGCCACCCTGGCTTCTGCAGTCATAAATGCACTTAAAATATGCAAATAATGTAAAATGAATCTTGAAAAAATAAAAAAATGTAAAGTCTTTTGTAAAGTTTTATTTTAATCCTATAAAAGCGCTAATAACGGGCCGCGCGGATCTTATTACCTTACGGACGGGTTCGCAGCCATCATGCGCAAGAGGTGCGCGTCGCTGCTGAGCCGCCTGCGCGCTAGCCCCAACCGCATCCTGAGCGCGTTGTCCGCCCGCTGGGACTCGCCGCTGTTCGCCCGGTGGATGCAACTGCATAGTGCCACACCCACCTACCTACTGGCTGTCTCAATTTCTTTTTGTTTGTTTGTTTGTATTGTGTAAATAACTAACCCTTAGACTTAAGCGATGTGCATTGTACTTCTAATCTTTTATGGACCTTGTCCGAAATAAATATGTATTATTATTATTATTATAAAAAAAAGATCATGCATGTTAATTGTACGTAAATTTACCAAAAAGCTATATAATGCTTCTTGTTCTGGAACATAATATTATAAGCCGCAATCTGGTAGATGATTCTTTAAATCAATTGTCTTTTGTAACTACAATATACTAAAAATAAAATAAGAATAAAATTACTTAAAACACAATGGCGTTAAAATGCAAAAATTTTAAATGCGAAAGTTTGTGTGCGCGTGTGTGTCTGTCTGTATATTTATTACCAGTCAGGATATGTAGTAACAATAGGATATAGGATACTTTTTATCCCGGAAAATACAAAACTTTCCGAGAGATAACTCTAACCGAATTCTACGCGGACGAAGTCGCGGGCAGAAGCTAGTAATCAAAAATTTTACAAACGAAACGAATATGGTCGGTAGATCAGTTTACCACGGCATTCCGCGGAGTCACGTCGGGGCTTTATTAAACCACGTGGAGATGCATTTGTCCTGTATTTATAAAGATACCGGGATACCGGGAAAAAAGTATACTGTATTTATCTCCATACAACAGGCTACATTTAGGCAATTTTTATGGAATGATGTTAAGCATTGTAAACGGAACAAACAAACACTTTCGCATTTATATTTGCATGGATTCGTCGAGCGAATGAATCACAGGGCACCGAGCCGCTTTAGTTTATCATTCATAAATTAAGGCTTGTGTCCGTTTGTGCAACCTCAGGGTGAGTTCGCGTTGCAAATGCCTTGAAATTTCAATAAAAATAGTAAAGTCGCCATACAAACGCGGATAGTGCGCCTAGTAACTTGAGATGCGCATCTTAACTTATGTAACGCGCTATCGGTTGGCAAGGCAAGTCAATCTGGAAATAACAGCATTAAGACCAAGGCATTCTGATGCGAGCAAGATATAAAATTACTCCTTTCTAAGATTTAAATGACCGTCTCGCCATTAGCTAACACTGTAACAAATATTGTGACTAACATGAAAATTGAATTAATCGCGCACGACATGACCAATACAATAAGCGAAAGCTTGCACACAGGCGATCGCGCAAATTATAATCAGATCTGCTTGAGCGGGTTACGCAAGACAATAAGCAAACATCTAGGGCGATATGCAATAAGTAACCCCGCAATGGTGACCGTCGATCATACCCCGATAACTCCAACTACGGCGGGTATTCTCGGGCCGCGGCCGTAAGCACGAGACCTATCGAAAGTGAATTGTCGTGCCGCCGCTATATGTCGCTCGACATACTAGTAGCTTATGCTCGCGTGACTAGACTTTCGCGCAATTGAACATTAAGGACATTTTCTAGGAGTTGCCAATCGACTTCGGCATTTGAAGCTACTTGACTAGAATTTATTTGCAGTTGTATATACAAGCGAATAAATAACGGGTAGGGGTGAATTGTTTTTTAACTATGGTGATAAATGAACCAACACCACAATGTTTAATGGAGCTGACTTATAGGGCCTGGTATCGATCTATGAAACTCTTACTTGTCGACTAATAACATAAGTCTAGATAACGATAAGACTTGAACCCAAGATAAATAGTTAATCATTTCATTGTGCAGTAATATGTATTTAATTGTATTGTAATGTCAAACAGGTGAGATATTGCAAAATTTAATGTCAAAACAAGGAGAACCAGATAAAATTCCAATAAAACTAATCATAGTGCACTGGACAGGCGTGGCATGTAATGGTGCTAGCCGGTTAATAAATCTCTTCAAATGGAATTGTGGGTATCGGCCATAAATATCGAATCATGATCGTATTATTTGGCTCGAGACCTAAATCGTAGTGAAAAGTGTTCGGGCACAGGTTATGCGCAATATTTACATTATCAATTGTATGTCATCGGCGTCGTCGGAGCCGGAGCGATGTTTTCACTCGCGCGCAGCGTGTTACCTTTCGAAAGCGTCGAATCATAAACAAAGCGACCTCTGAACTTAATAACAATGTAGAATGGGCGTGCGAAACGGGAGATGCACCGAGCGACTTGCAATAATTCTTTCCGAGCTCATCGAACGCCTCGACTCCGTGACGCTGTGATACAACTATCCGCAGGCGAAATTTCTTTGTTGCCTGTCTGCAATGATTGCTGACTTTAGATAATGTAGGTATACTCAAGCACTTTTCATTCGATTAAAACTGACCTAAATCTATTATATTACAAACATGGAAGCGAGAATGTTTTCAAGCTCTAACATTTTCCGCTAGAGGCCTTAACTTCAATAAAATGATATGGTAAAGGTTAATGGCGTGTATAAATATAAGTCATGACCAACCTTTATTTCTATCGTTTTATTATGATTATAATAAGACAAGGTCAATGAGTTATTTCTTACAACAAATATAGACCCAAATATCTGATAAGACATATTTCGTGACCCGCTTGAGTTCACCGGTACAAATCGGTAGTGTGATAGCGATGGCATTCTTAAAGCCTTGTCAGAGAACCGCATTGTCTTAGCCTTCAAAGATCATTGAAGTTACAATAGATGTGAATAGTTAGTATAAAAACAATACTATTAAATCTAAATAAAATAATATACTAAAGTCACTCGTACATACAAAATTACGAGTACCTTACAGCTTCTATTTTGTCCTAACCAATATCGATAAATTGAGTAATCATTCCGCTCAAGAAGCATCATACAGATTAATAACGTCCCCACAAGTAGTAGTAGATCACAATCGACAGGCAACTTTTGAGCGGGTCGCAGCCGCGACCCCGCCGTCGCATGATCTACCAGCACGCCTACCTACTCTACGTGCACGTTCAAATAAAAACGAACCGAATCGACACAAGACTTCACAGTCACAATTCGATCAAAACGCTTCGTTGTGTAGAAGGAATTAGAGCTGAGTGTGATCCAGTTTGCAACAACACATAATTCGTTTCCCAATCCACAATCTGATGCACTTTGGACTCAGCAAAACGGCACAAATACGTGCGGCTATTGAGTAAGAGCTAGCTGCAGCGGCGCTCTACTACCTAAGGGAAGATATTTGCCGGGCAACGATTTACTCCTTCGGTATTATTATGACACGCTATAATTTATAATTAATTAAGTATTAAGTGCTGGAATGATATCCCTCCTATCCAAGGGGCGTTTAGCGGGTACACCTTTAAGCTAAAGTTTAAAGGTTATTTGTTGACAATCCTAATCCCGAAATAAGCACATTTTACAGATGAATAAATGTTTTGTTTGTTTTTTATTTCTCCTGTTGTCCTGTATTACATTTTTATGCACCACACTGTATGTTTCATACAAAATTAGTATATTATTATACATATAGTAAGTTAAGTATGTTAATGTATTTTTTTTACGTTCAGGGCCTTTTAGTTTTTTTCTTTCAAAAGCTTCAATAACAATATTCATATTTCAATATTCATTCTTATATATACCACTTATTTATGCAAGTAGTTCTGTGTAGTTATTAGTATTTAGTGTGTTTGTATAGCGCTCCGATTGCTACAAACGGTGCTGGCTGAAAATCAGCGCTGCGGGTGTCTGACACCTCAGCATTATGCTGAGCCAGTGACCGGTTCACTGCCGCGATGACACACATCCCTCTTTTTCCTGTATTGTTTTGTTATTTCTATTATTGTGTCTTGTGTGGTGAATAAACGTCTTTTTTTTTTCTTTCTTCTCTCTTTGTTCTAATTAACTTCGATAGTTGAAAAGCGAAAAGTTCATCGCCATCTAATGACGGCGTGTAAAAAGAGAAAAAAACTATCTTTTTACCAACCAGTGTTATTATTGATTTAGTTTGTGTGGCTAGTTTGATAGGAATAATGTATTTTAGGAAAAACATTCACCAAGGCGCGAAATCCTCACTTCATTAATTTGTTGCTCGTGTTATAGATTATTAGGGTCGCTGCTACCGGGCTCGACTTCTATAAGTTATTTATGGGCCCGATACCATATCGAACGCGCACCAGCGTCGTAGCTCTACTTGCCACCCCAACTTAAACATCACAACTCTCAATAAGTAGCGGTGGTGTTATAATGGTATACAATATAATCATCTATTCGTATTTTTGGGATTGCATTGGCTTGATGGCGATATTGCACTAAAATTACGATAAAACGAAATAGTTTCACATAATCTAGATAAATACCCACCGAGTGGAAACCAAGTAAAAATCGGAGAAGATTCAGACCGGAGAGATGGCAAGGCGAGGTGGACTAATTCAGCAGAGATAGGGCCCATGAATCTCTAAATAGAGAATCGTGGAGAAGACGAAGGGAAGCCTTTGCCCAGCTGTGGGACAGTCATGGCTAAGTTAGATTAGATTAGACAAGTCATTTTGAGAATTGCCTATTAAGCATTTAAACATTCGTGTTCGTGACCCAAAATAATTTAGAATTAAGAACTACATGATTGTTTGTGTTAACAAATAACAAAACTGTTTCCCACAATTCACTAGACGTTAAAAAAACTGCCGTAATGGTAACAAAACGGTTTAAAAATTTAATCAACACGCATAGGTGCGCCCTGTCGAGTTTGGTATAATTCGATAATTTACAAGAGCCCGGCCAGCGCGGGCGCCTTGGGCTTGTTAATCAGATTCTCATGAAATTCGGCGGCAGCCGGCGATCCTATCGCGGGCACGCTATCCATCACGTGGCGCTACTCACGTAACAAACTCACTAATTATTTCCTTACAGAGACAATTTGTCATCAATTGTTAAACATCGCCGATAAACAGGCGTTTCACAGATACACATGTCAACGACTGAAAACAACGCAACGTCATCGCACACTGATGATGGGACCATGATGCACACCTAAAGGGCCAAGAAAAAAGTGACTTTATTCAAAATTCAAGACATCACTTCTATTCCTTATAACTAAATAAATCGAAGAACCCGTTTTTAGGGTTCCGTACCTCAAAAGGAAAAAAGGAACTCTTATAGGATCACTCGTGTGTCTGTCTGTCTGTCCGTCTGTCACAGCCAATTTGCTTCAAAACTACTGGACCGATTGATTTGAAATTTGGTGTACTTATGTAAATCAGTGACCGCAACACGGATGCGTGACGTAAACAAATTAATTTTAAACGGGGGGGGGGGGGGCACTTTTGGAGGGTAAATTAGAAAATTCAAAAAATATGTTACGCAAGCTATATCATGTGACATATATAATGAAAGGGCTTATTATGAGGAACTTAAATATGTTTTTTTGGGAATTTTAAGATAAATGTTTTGGAAGTTATTTAGGAAAATAGGCGAATTGACCATTCCCCCCCCCCCCCCGTTAACTCCGAAACTACGGGGCCTAAAATTTTGAAAAAAAATACAAAAAATAGTTCTTTACTTATAGATTACAGGAAAACCTATGAGAAGTCTATGGTATTTAAAGTAACATAGGAAATTTCAGATAATCATTTCGGAACCCTCTCCACGCGGATTTAACTGGCACTTGTGCGGTTTTTTAAAATTTGTTCTTCACTTAGTGAAACTGAAACCGGCGTGCCGCTTTATGTAAAAAAAGGAAATACAAGTACGTAATATCGGACAAAAATGATGTGGAAATAATATTGGTCGTGTAGAATAGTTCCCTAATTTGTCTCATTTTCTATCCGCCTTTATACCTTAGTGTGGCCGCACGGTAATAGACAAAAAGTTTCTTTTCACTAATTACATATGGGATTAAGTAAACTCGTTGATCTTAGCATTTGCCTGTTCATGAAGTTACTCTTTTATGGGATATTTTATCACGGCAAAACGTTCTATTATGATCACTGCTGTGAATCTCCTTGCATGATACATTCTCGGATAAACCGACGATCCTGGAGGCTTGATGACCTATAATACTTCATCCGGGCATTCATTTCGGATGCTATTTCGACACGAAGGCACACTTGATTTAAAGTTAATAGAAAATTTAAAACAGTGACCGCGGCATTGTTTAGGTTGGCAGCCTAGCCCACGAGCAAATAAAAGAAATTAGTTTTATGTTATCACGACCAGCAGACGACCTTCAACTTAACACGACTTGAATACAGATCAGCATAATAACAAGAGACATTGGGAGGTAAACGTTGGGCGCTTTCGTATGCAAAAAGCGTTACTAAGTGTTAGCCGACGCGGTTGTACGGGCCGAACATTAAACAAGCGGTTGCGAGCTAAAATAGGAATGGGTTGTTTGAGTAGGGTTCTTTCGAGAACGCAATTGTACTAGAACGTGTCTTGTTAGCGAATGCGCTATGCAAATAAATGCCCCCCGACCAAGAATAAGAACGAAATCTGCATTCGTCTTATTGAAGCCGCTTTTGAAATAGGAAGAAGTCTGATCTTTTATAATTGACTCGACTTATGACCGAATTGAGAAACGCCACTTAAGCATTTGATTAGATATTAAATAGTTAAACGTCCGTCAAGCTATACAGAAACGCCTGTTACTAAAAGCAATCGCTATTATCCAAAATTCGATATGAATTTCAAAAGTAGGTATGAAATACATCAAAAGTTTGTAAACCCACCTAAGCTGTAATGTAATTGGTAATTTCGCAGGAATGGAGTTTCTTTCATTTGTCATTGGTTTAACTAGCGCACCTAACACTGATTGACGACCCGAACGCTGCGGTGACCGAGTGTAGTAAGGTATTGTTAGTTTTACGACAGCTAGTAATGAAGTTGTCTTTTACTATCGAAAGCTAAGACAGGATATAACGCAGGCTATAAAACTAGATTGGTATATAAGGAGATAGATATGTAGGCGGGTAATATTATCAGCGCAAGGACAGGCCGCATTCTTGACTCTATCTGCCGCGGCCCACGGTACACGCAGGTTTAGCATCGTAATCTTTGGTGCAGATGTGCTCAATAATCTTTAGATATCAAGGACTTCTTGCACATCGCAAATACAGAGTTATTTTTCGAGTCAATGATTAATTGTAAAAAATACTCGGTTCTAGGTTCAGATGGTTCACGATCATGACATGAATGGCACACAGACGCTGCTTTAATTCGACAATGAGACAACTCGAAAATGAACATATATTCTCTTAAAAGCCACAGCACTATTCTATTCATATTTTTAATCGGCGACCATTTAATGTTGATTTGTGTCACTGTCGCATTAAAGCAGCGAATCATAAATAGCTACTTGAATATAAAGGTATCCCATTTCGTTGTTTATTCAAACTAATATCAATCTCAATCTGATTTACATCGATGATTACAAAATGCAAACTGATATTATTATCTGATATTCCACGATATAACACGAAATCAAAGGAAGTTATATTTTATGTTAAAACGAAAAAGTGATAAAATAACAATAAATAGACCACTATTAAACGAACTGATGCATAAATTACATTTAAAATGCCCATTTCTGTGGAATGGGCAATAGACACGCCAAATATGAAACTAAGTTTTTCCTCATTTTGCTTAATTATTTTACCTATTTATGTTTTAGATATTGTATTAATACAATAAATTACTATTTGGTCACAGATAGGAATCCAGCAATTTGAATATCCACAGTAACATCCAATTATCATTTGGAAACAATTAATTGGCTGTATTGGAGTGATTATATGTATAGAGCGAGTCTGTTGATCAAGCAATTAGCCAATTCAGAACAACTAACTAGTCATGGTAATCGATTCAGAGCAGCGAAAGAAGGAACATATAATAATAATAATAATAATAAATAAATCAGGGGACAATCTTTTACACAAATCTATCTAGTCCCAAAGTAAGCTCTAAAGGCTTGTGTTATGGGTACTAGACGACGATATTCATACTTATATAGAGAAATAAATACTTAAATACATAGGAAACATCCAAGACGCAGGAACAAATTATTCGTGCTCATCACACAAATATTTGCCCTTACCGGGGATCGAACCCAGGACGCTAGCTTCGGAGGCAGGGTCACTCCCAACTAGGCTAACCGCGTCGTCGTCGTCGTCGTCGATATCAATGCATGTGTATGGTATTTTAAAAAAAAACTTCAATTCTATTATGTCATCTACTATAGCAGGATTTTGGCAAGTGTTGAGGTAAGAAGACAGTGTTATTTTTAAAGTGGTGGCGTTAAATTTAATATCCAGTTAAAATACAATATCCCTCGGTACATGCTTATGAGGCCATTGGAAACTACTAAAACAATACTTGTTTACAGAAGACAGTTGATTAGAATTATAATAACAGTTTTAATCGAAAGCAAGTCATAGCAAGTTTAAATTACACTACTTTTATCTGCATGATGCGAATATTCTTGACTTAAACCGTCAACGTTGATAACGTTTAGAGGATCGAAAGAAGGTCATTACCCATTCAAGACGTAGAGCCTCAGCGGCCGGTATTGGCGAGGGCGACATCGACGGACAGGGGTCAATACAAACATGCGCTCATTATGCGTCGGACGTGAGCGGCCCGCCGCCCGCGCCCGCGCCGCCGGCAAACACGCTGCGACCCCACGTCTCCGCGCCGTTACATACATACTTGCGTTACATGAAACACGTCCGCACTCAACTACAAAAACTAAATGTGCCTGTCAACCTTCAAAGGGGCAAGAGTTTAGGAGTTCGAAAAGAAAAAGCCTAGTTAAATCGCATTCTTAGTTTTAAGTTAGTTAGAGTCTGAATAATTCTCTCTCTCTCTTCTGCAACAAGGAAACAAGTACTACGAAACCGATGTCATCAATACAGTATTTTCTTTTGTGCATAGAATATAATAATTATATGTCCGTCCAGCCAAAAGGAAAAACAGAAACTTGGGTCGTCTGCTAACTCTAATCCCTGCGCTTTCCCAAAATAACTAGTACTTTTACGCCCATCGAAAATGTTGCAAGAGTTCGTTCTCTTAAAAAAATCTTGTCTGATATGACCCTAAACTAAACAACCGATGTATTCGTTTTATCTTATTCACTTTAGCCCCAGATTACACAAGCTTCAGCTTCACTTACAATAACCGCGATATTAAACTTAAGTGATCATGTAAAAAAGTGACATGATTACTAGAAACAAATAAAATATATATATATATATATACGAGAAATAAAATTATCACAGGAAATAAAACGAACATTAATAGTGCTCGAACTTCGGTAAGCTACTTTAGAAAACCGTTGATTAAGACGTTATTACACACAGTGCACAAAGGCACCACAAAACGGCTGCCGCGATAGTGCTGGCGTCATAAATTCCATAATTAATTTTATTATCGAAGTCATTTCTTGCACGTCGACTTAATGTGAGATTTGCGAGCCAAAGCCACCGCCGCCGCCGACCGAGTTATCATTAAATGTTCACAATCCTTTGCGCGCGCTCCGATTATATAATGCCTTTAATCCCGTATAATTATACGTAAATAAACAAATATCCGTCTGAAAACTAACTATACCGAAACCAGGGTCGCGACGTCAAAAGACATCATTGTTATATTTTCTTCGTTGGTGGCTCGGTATAAAATTAAACTTTTTCAAAGGGAAGAAAATGAGAATCTAACTTAGCGGAAAACGGTTGGCGAGGCTCTATTCCGTGGTGAGAGCTGTAATGGAGAGAAAAATATTTTTTACATTACCCCCAGAGTACCGCGATGGTCCTTGAGGCTGCGCTCCTTATTTAGACTTTAATGCGGAATGGCGATGAGGTTAACGAAACTTTGTACCAACAGGGGTCAAAAGATTCAAAGCAAATTATGGTCCTCGTTGGCTTCCGTAATCAGCAAGAAATTGAAATGGGCACGGGAGCGAAATAATGTTTCTGGCAGTAGCCTTTGATGTCGGATTTTTCCAAGAACAACACTTGCTGAACTCAACGTTAAAATGTGATACAAACATATCCGAAACATTAAAAAAATGTAGCAATATTATAAAAAAGCGTTAACTTAATTTAGACACCTAATAAGAGTTTCATTGTGAGGTCGCTAGCTCGGAGACCTTTGGCTTCGTTAACACCATAAACGATGACAGTATTGTAGCCGCGAATGGTATTTCAGGAAAAACGTGACTTTCTTTGTCCAATTATCTCGACTTATCGTTTAAAGTAGGAGTCATGAGGACGTAGCCATATAGTTATTAAGTAGCTTTCGAGGACCTTTATTACGGAGTTACAAATAGCAACCTTTTTGCAACTACTCAACCGGTTTAAATTAAGTATCTGTTCAGGGCGCATGGTTTACAAGTGGAAATCATTATGGGTATTCAAATAGGTATGCATACATTGAGTGCATCTGTGCAAAAAGGTACATCTTGAGTAGATAGGATAACAAGATAACAAGCGAGGAGCGGTGGACTGAGACGGATAAAAACAAGACGGACGAAGCCGGCGGTTGGACGTGTACCTTGTTTACTTAAACGAGCCCAACGTTAAGTGCCTCCCGAGTTAGTACCAGTAAGCATATTATTACAATAGCGCACGCCGAAAGTGTATCTGAATGCGGAACCTATGTAGAATCAGATTTAACAGCATCATGTCTTTGCTCATCTGCATAAGTTTTTTTTTTACTTTAATCAGCCATGCCGCCGGCGATGAGGGACACGTTCAAAAGACCGAAATATTGTCCTTACACTCTAAATTAAGTTTCATTTATTACATCACACCACAGCTGTTCAAAACAATCCAATCAGCTTAGCTAACTAAGACATTTGCCTTCAGTTTTATCTTATTTTCGTGTATTTTCGAATCTAGTGTTTTATTGGTGTAATATTAATGGGAGAAAATCAGCCTCTATCAGACTTTGAAAATAATCATGGTCGAATAACATCAGGCATTTACGTCACGATAAGTTTTAACTTTTTATCACCGCAACTTTTAAGGAGATTTTCGGCACAATAGTGAAAACAAAAAGAAGCTTTAATAAATATTATTATTTTTCACCCGGAGATCATTTTTTATTGTACCATGGAAGTTATTTAACAAAGGATTTTAGTTCATGCAATTAAACTAACGGATTGTGTTTCACGACGAAGGTTGAAATGTGTTATTAATGAAGGAATTGATAAAAATAGACGGTATTTCACTAAGCGACGCGCGAGGCGGATTGCTAATGGATAATTAATCAATTAAGTTGGTACAAATGAAGCCGTGCGGATGGATAATCTATTAATAGTCAAAGGCCTAACTGCAGCAGGTATTAGTTAGTCTTTAAGGGCATGTGTTAAGTACACTTTTCAGTAATCAAGTGCAAGTCTGAATTGCGCGGCGAAACACTGAGAAAAAATTACAACTAAACTACTTCGGTTATTTCAGTTTTAACCGTAATTTGGTAAGGCGTAACTGAAGTTAATTGTATGTAACCAAATGAATTATCTATAAATAACAAAACTGAATGTAAGGTATGACTTAAGTTATGTAGTCACTTTTTTTAAGTTACAGATAAACGAAAGTTCGGTTTCATTTAACAAACCATTATTATAGTGAAGGTCCGTACTTATCATTCAATATAATAACGATGGATAAATTTCGCAATTCTCAGGTATTGAAGCAACCTATGAAACCTGCACCTGTGAAATACTTATCATTGAGAAGTTCCGGGGTTATCTATGGTCTTCATCATCAGTTTCAGTTCACCAAATAATGCTTTTGGAACGCAACTGCTTGAGTTATTACAGAAAATACCAAAATTGTTATATGCGTGCCTATAATATTTGAGGAGTTCCATCGATTCCTCATAGATTCTCTCATCCGACCTCATCTTTGACTACACCGGGAGCGATGGGAAGGTATAGCCTATCGATTTAAAATGAATCATCTAAATCGGTCCAGCTATCTCCGAATAATCGGGGAACATACATAAAAAATTAAAATAATAAAAGATTCCGACGAATTGAGAACTCCTCCTTTTTTGAAGTCGGTTTAAAAAAACAATGCGGTGTCACATTGCCTGCTTTACATACGTTAGCCGCGTTACTGCGGTCTTATGTACAGCTAGGCATTTTTATTCCAGGCAAGCCTCAAATGCTTATCTATTGTGAACAGTATCAAGCAATCGTGTCATTACACACGTAGTCTGCCCACAGCTGCGCGTTTGACGGCAGAGATTGCTGTCGTTGCCATAGGTTGGAAGTGCGAGTGTTAAGCTACTAGCGTTTCACTAACACTGTTTCCTGCGACCCTGTTATCAATGTTTATTCTACAAAGTAATTGCAACGCCAGTTCTTAGTTTACTAAACGTGACTGAAAACTATATTGTTCTTTATATATTCTATTTTGTGAATCAGCTGCATCTCTTAAGCCTTGTTCCAACTAGACACGGCTTTATCGGCATCCTCTTGTGGCAATCAGATGAGCGCGTGAGAACTTACGCGTTGAAACGAGAAAAAATGTGTATGACTCAATATGGTGTGAACGCGTCATTTTGTGGAAGTAAAGCTTTGTTTTAACGAGGCGACACTTCAAACGTACTTTGTATCTTCCAAAAAAATTGCAAAGTAAAAATTAATGGCACAGTTGAGCCGGCTACTTACACGTATAAATTGCAATTTTCGATTATTAATAAATAAATAAATCGCGGGACAATCTTTGCTCAAATCGATCTAGTCCCAATGTAAGCTCTAAAGACTTGTGTTATGGGTACCTACTAGACGACGATATACATACTTATATAGATAAATAAATACTTAAATATATAGGAAACATCCAAGACTCAGATACAAACATTCGTGCTCATCACACAAATAAATCTTTGCCCTTACCGGGGATCGAACCCGGGACGCTAGCTTCGTAGGCAGGGTCAGTACCAACTAGGCTATCCGCGTCGTCGAATTTAATTATTAATGGCGCAAATAAATACCATTTTTACATGTTATAAAACATTCATACATTTGTATGGTTAGTTCCGTGACACTAAATCTTGAAAAGTTTACATGTTTGAGGATGAAGTATTTAAATACCACCTCAAAGATTTCGATGCACTTAAACAAATACCAAGAGATAGACATCATGGAACCGATTAAACGCGTAACACATTAACAAACCATGACATAATAGATTCGGCGGAGTGCAGTAATCACATGCGTCTAATAAGAAGGTGCCAGAGCGCTGCGTATTTATTACTTTAATGGAATATCAGCAATTAGGGTCTGTCTTAAGATAGAATCGCTGGCGCTGACAAGGTGCAAACGAGAGTGCTTCGACCGGATACTTCATCCAAAAACATAAAAGTTTGAACAATACTACTCTTATAAGGGTTCTGTACACATTCTGCCGCACTATCTCCTATTTTTATATGCGTTTCAGCGAAAGAAGATGACTAAAACGGCACACATGGAGGCCTGTCTGTGTTTAAGTGCAACCCCATTCGCACGTCGTGCTAGTACGGCATCGATCGGATTTGAAAACGCTCAGAGCATTGATAGCGGTTAAATTGATTGGAAGAAACGACAGGCAATTGCCTGGGATGAGCCAGAGACGGCGTGACAGGTTTCAGGGTTCATAGACTGACAGTTCATTAGGTGCATGGACTATTTTATTTAGGGATCGGCGCATCCAAATTTGAAAGTCTTAATCTTAATCTTTATTTCAATTTGGAACAAGAAAAGGTACAATAAAAAGTGGAAACGATGCTACCTGCAGAAGTATAAAACTGTGTCGCAGATAGCAACGCCCTCCTCCGTGTTAAATTTAACAGGGTTCCAAAGTTAATTATTAGATTCTTAATTTGGCTTGACTTAATAATTCTGATAGTACGAAAAACTCAACAAACTGGAACAAATAATGAAGATGAACAAGACAAGACAAGTAGAAAAATTAAGACTGAAAAGTAAATAATATATACGGAAGTTTTCAATAAAATTAAAGATCAAACAGAACCCTAATAAAACAATGCAACCGATGAATTACCATAGAGAATGAGCGGAACGGACGGATTAAGTGAAATACAATCAAACAAGGAGGCGCGAGTGTGCCGGGAATTCAAAATAAACTAGCATTCCACCCTGCGGCAGTACCTACATGCGGTTTTTCTTTACGTTCTAGCTTCCTGACGTTAAAATATAATCTAGATAAAACTGCACTGCATTTGCTTTTTTTAGGGTTCCGTACCTCAAAAGAAAAAAACGAAACCCTTATAGGATCACTCGTGCGTCTGTCTGTCCGTCTGTCACAGCCAATTTGCTCCGAAACTACTGGACCGATTGAGCTGAAATTTGGTATACATATGTAAGTCGGTGACCGCAACACGGACGCGTGACGTAAATATATGAATTTTAAACATGGGGCCACTTTTGGGGGTAAATCAGAAAATTACAAAAAAAAGTTATGCAATCTATATTGTGTGACATATCAAATGAAAGGGCTTATTGTGAGGACTTTAAATATATTTTCTTCTGAATTTTAAGTAAAATAGTTTGGAAGTTATTTAGGAAAATAGGCGAAAATTGACCATTCCCCTTATTTCCGAAACTACTGGGGCTAAAATTTTGAAAAAAATACAAATAATAGTGCTTTACCTATAGATTTCAGGAAAACCTATAAGAAGTCTATGGTATTTAAAGTAACCTAGTAAATTGCAGATAATCATGTACGGAACGGAACCCTCTCCACGCGAGTTTAACTCGCACTTGTCCGGTTTTTGTATATAGTAAGCATAGTTTGTTCTAAGCAAGCTGTAGGTGAATGATATTACTTCCCTATGGTGACAATCAATTTGTGACAAAAACGTAATATCCATATGACACGTACAAATGGATTTCAACTTTTTGATGCGATCTTATTAATGAGTCGAACCTTTCTTCGCTTTCAACTATTAACAATGCTAACATATCAACACACATAATGGTGCAGTAACGACAACATAACGAACGAGGAAGCCACAGCTACCTGAAGCCGACGCCGCGGCAGCGTTCAACTATCCTGACTCAGCAACGGCGCACTCCGGCGCATCGGCCGCCATTACCGCGCAACTTATCATTAGTCGCGTGCACTTCGCAGAACCGAAAACACCAGTCATTCCGAAACCAATTTTGATCAATTAACCAGCCAGCAATTTGTAGCGTCAGATAAAACCGTGTCGAGCCGATAACGTGTCCTTGTTAGTACGACTTGTGGTTTGATGAAAAATTGGATTGTACAAGTTATATTGTTTTATTACGTATAATACTGAGACAATGCAAATTGGTTAGACACGGCGAAATCATTAGGGCCAAAATTACTTTTTTAAAGCAAACGTTGGTCTCGACAGTCGTTGAATGTATAGGTAGAATCGGGGAAACCTCTGAGGAAGTTCTTAAGTAGACCAGCAAAAGGATATCCAGAGCTAAATAAATTGTATTCTACAAAATCAAGAAAGTTTATTTTACGTTTATTCATTACTAGCATCTGCCCACGACTTCGTCCGCGTGGAATCCGATGATAGTTATTCCCTCGGGAACGTTTGAATTTTCCGGGATAAAAAGTGTATCCTATTCCAGCAACTAAGGTGACAAACGGACACACAAACACACACACACACACACACACACACACACACACACAAACACACACACACACACACACACACACACACACTAACACACACACACACTTACACACACACACTTACACACACACTTTCTTACTAATTAATAAATAGCATAATGGGCTCAATTCGAAACAGTGTCAACTCAACTCAAAATAAGAAACGTCAAACTCGATTTTGTATAGCACCAAGCTGTCAAAGTTGAGTTTGACATTTCTTATTTTAAGTTTATCGACTTTTAAATTAGCGAACACACTTTCGAATTGGCCCCAATGGTTTGACTCAAACGTTCAAAACGTTCCAATAGTTGTGAGCATTCAAAACTATCAATGAGTATTGAATAGGAAATAAAAAATGAATCACACATTCGTTACGCCGTTTGAGAGAATTCAATTAAACAGATACCACATCGTGGCCCAACTGGTTCAAACATTATTAGTTACAGTTAGTCCGGTTCACGATGGTTCTAAAAAATACACAACAATAAACTTGCGTACTGTGTGAAATACATTGGGCTAGATATTTATGTTTCGTGGAAAATACTAAAGTACCTCAAATACGAGGGCTTTTTAAGTGATTAAAACTTGTCGTCGGAGGTTGGATTGCTAAAACTGTTACTTTGAGCAAATGGCAATGACCAAAGCAAATAAGACACGCAATGAGAAATGTTACAACATTAGGCTATTTTTTATAACCAAACATAATTTGTAGATTAAGGGACCATATCAGCAAAAACTAATTATGTCGACCACTTATCCGAGTGAGTAAGTGTAAGAGTAAGTGACCCAAAATTACGACGGCAGAAATTTCCACCATTAATGTCAAGCCACAATGCACCTAATATTCCTTATTGTTCTGTCATAGTACAGACTGACAGTACCGACATAATCCACTATTCATTAAATATTCGTGCACACAATTACTCGGGGAACGCTGTCTTGATGGTACCGCCGTCATGTCATATTCAAGCTCAGTGCAAACAATGATTTAATTTTTTAGTCTTGCACAATTATATTGAACAACTCAAAATATATTTCGGTTCTTACGACAAACGTCTCTTATTCTTGATTTTATGAAGATATTTCTCCTACTAATGAATACATGCATATACATTTTCGTGACCGTTGGATTCCGATCCGCTGTTTGATCTTTTAAGACCAAAATATATTTCTAATAAATAAAGACATCACACAATACATCTCATACCGCAACTTTTACTACGAAATATTATCAATTGTCAAAGCTACCACCCCTACATGATAAGCAGATTAAATTAATTGTATAATTTTAGCGAGTGTTCGCTTCGTTCGGTTATTCTTAGCGATCATTACAGCGTTAAGATAGGGCAGATTAAACAGTATCTTGTTATAATAACAAGCTGCTTAGCGACAGCGACAAGCAATTTAAAAGCCGCGATGTAGTCAGGTCGCGTTCTAGTTAATTGATAGGTGTGCGAGTGGACGAATGAGACGTCGGCCGGCCGGCGCGGGGCTCCAAGCATTCAATTTGCCTTAAATCAGCCTCGGCGCGCACGTCCGAGCCGCAATTAAAACGAACCGAATGCGCTGCAGGATATAATCTACGTCAACACTCAGCCAATATTCATCCAATTTCCAAATACCATCAGTGGAATGTGATGAAATGGCAAAGTGCGCCTTGAATGCAAATTTAAGAAGTTTTATGTAAGTTTTGATAGCATACGAGTACGTCGATGTTCATCGCGTCGATGGTCCAAATAGAACATTGTCTTATGTATAGTTTGTCTATTGAGAAAAAAAATACATTTTACAAGGTGAATTCACCTTCCTCGCCCTTTCAATTTACATTTTCATCTTCGGACTTTTATCACCTCAATAAAGTTGTTAACCAACTTCAAAAAAAAGGAGGTTCTCAATTCGGTTGTATTTTTTTTATGTTTGTTACTTCAGGACTCCGTCATTTATAAACTGATTTTGAAAATTCTTGTTTTAATCGAAAGGGTAAATATATCTCCAGTTTGGTCCCATTGTCCTCAAAGTCGAGTTATGATGAGAGGATCTATGAGGAATCGATGGAACTCTTCAAATATTATAGGCAAGCATAGAGCAATTTTAGTATTTTCTGTAATAACTCAAGCAGTTACGTTCCAAAAGCATTATTTGGTGAAGTGGAACTGTTGATGAAGACCATAGATGATCACCGGAACTCCTAATTGTTGAGTATGTCATGGTTGGCGATTAAATTGTTGTATAAAGTTCTGAAAGAACTTTTGTCCATGAAAATCCATGTAGTAAAATTGAAGAACCAGGAGAACTCCTAAACGATTGACATCTTTGCACCGTGGATAGCAACAGTTTGTAAATGGTGATGAGCAATTGGCATTATGCTATTGTTACTTGATGTAGTAAATGTGTGTCGTTAAATCACAGGATAATAAATAAGATGTGAAAAAAAAACTTCGATACTTCTCAAAGGCTATTTGAAGTCGGATTTTTTATTTTATAAATTATAGATTAACAATACGGGAATGTCATAAAGTCATAATAACATAATACGCGGTTGAAAATACCGGGTTTATTTTAGACCAGAAATAAAACAATACTCAAAACCAATACGTTTCGGTGTCAGAACGAATAGAAGCCGGTCTCGTAAATAACGGAGCAGTGATAACTTGAGACAATGAATAGAATCGAAGACAGACAATTGGAGGCGTCGCAGCGTCAAATGAGATCTCCTGCGAGCCAATCTCCCAGTTCAATTTGCTCTGAATCAGAGGCACGCGCTCACCCAACGGCTAGGGTGCATTGCAATTAAATAACTGCAAGAATATTAAATCTCCAGTGCGGAAAGATGGTTATGATTCTTAATGCGCAATAAACCATGGAAAAGTTATATGTATCTAAGTTTATATATGTATTTACTAACTTCATGAACCGTTCGTTAGAAGAAATGTCTGACGAGAGGTGCTACTTTGGAGAAGATCGCGCATGTTTTGATCGCTGAATTAACCATAAAGATAAATTTAAAGGCGTTGGATTGGCCAGTCAAATGGATGTAGAATAACAATCGGAAAGCGAAGGAGGTACGAATAAACGGACAGCATAATGCTTTCCGCAGACAATAAGCCATAAAGCCGTTACTATACGTAGAATACGTGCGATTAAACTTTCGTTACTTGCTACATTAGTGACCACCGCCTACATTCGTTGGATTTCTCTACTTATGAATAGAAACTTGTGTGTGATGTTAAATTTTCCATTGTCCCAACAAACCGGTTACGTTGAATTGTTAAACTTTGTACTAGTTCGGCTAAAACTTTTAACAGAAAGTGCCTAATGAAGCCCTGATCCGACCGATTGCGGGGTTCATGATAATAAACCCTGAAATTGCCGAATTAATTTAAATAGAGTAGCTTGTGATATTATTTATCCAAATCCCACGAATCCTACGCGAGATGAGTTTTCTTACTGTCCCTTAACTTTTATGATTATTTCTTTACTGGAACTTAGTAAAGGTATAAGTGCAATTTAATTGCATTAAATTGCTGAAACTTCTCACGCATCTTAAGTAACTTTTTTAGAGGTAAGATAATAAAAACAATTAAGAACGTTATTTTTGTCATTATTTAAGCCAAACTTGATTTATTATATTTATAACAAATAAAATAAATTTACAAATAAGATGACACCATTACAATTAAGGTTTGACGATACAAATGATAGCCCCGTCCCAATTTACAAAATATTTTTTATACGTCGTCAACACCACAAAAGGCAGTTAGTTGTATATCGAAATGCATGCTTGGAGGGGAAGTCTTGTGGTGGGGTAGTATTTAATTATCCCGTAGCGGAAACGCAAGGCGGGATCGGATCGACCCCACCCGCAAACAAAATGGCCGCCGACGATACAATTACACGCTTTTATCAACTCGCGGAAGTCGCCACTCACTTTTAGATTGAATTTGTCAGACTTATTGAACCCACAAATTATACATAGCCCCTTATGTAACCGTGAATCCGAAACAATTTGACGGGGTCACTGGGATAAGACCATTCCACTGCTACATCTTCTGTCATAAGTGTATTTAAATCAACTCATGATTTAATTATCCTTTAAAACAAACACTATGGTAGGTATGGTAGGTAATTCAAATACTAATACGTTTTGCCAAAACATGTCCGATGAGTTGAAAACGCAGGAACCACAAGGCATAATTTAATATAATTAATTGAAGACTGTAGTGACCATATTCTCAAATAACCATGTTCAAACAATGTAATTCGAAAATAATTTAAACGTTTTATTAACAGCACAGTTTCTTACTTTATTACGCGGTTTTACGAGATTGACCAATAACGAATCACCTGTTCCCATAAAGCAATGAAACTTGTTTTTGCGTCAGTGAAAGAAACACGGGTATCAAATGCCATATTAATAGCAGTAAATCATAATTACACTGCGAAGAATGCCTCTGAATGCCAAAGTTTTTTTTCCAAAGCAACAAGCCGCGAAGCTAATAGAGTAACAGGTTCAATTGGATTAACAAAGTAGGTAGTAGTAGGTTATATTAAAGAAATGGCGATAAATGCCCAATTAGGTCCTTTAATGTTTTATGTAGGGCTTAATATTATAATGAAAGAAGGATTATAGGAGAGGTTAGCTAGGATTTTGTAATTCACTTAAATATAAATGTTTACTGGAGTTAGACGGAATTTGAAAGTTTAACAAGTGAACCATTAGGCAATATTTGAAATAGTTAATCAAGTAATGCTGGGTTTCTTAAAGGTAGCTATAGTAATGCCCTTGTAAATCTCGTTCATCGCTCATAGCGTTCCCTGCGCATTTGATCAGTAAGAGAGTATACACTGACATGAGCAAAGCTGCAAATTATACTTGTAGCTCGCCTAATTAAGCTTCACAGCAAGACACTGCTTAAAAGGATTAAACAAGTTGTTTGTTTTAAGGGTGTATATATATTATTTTTTGCTCTTTTGTACCTATTAGTTATTTGTCATTTTGTCTATCCTCATGCATTGTCTTTTTTCATTAGCTCCAAGGTTAATTGGAAGAGATCTCATAAGGGGTAAGGTCGCCTTTTGTACTTGTCATGTTGCATTATTTTGAGTCATTTATGCACAATAAACAGTTTTTATGCGTATATAAATACACTGCTCATCCATGGCCAAGTATTGGTTTGGTATACTTCCTCTACAGTAAAATGAGCGCTGACAGCCATATAAAATGTATGGCCGTCAGCGCTCTTTTTACTGTAGACGAGGTATACTGTTAACTCCTATAAATTCGCCAATCACACTAAACTCCGCCTCAAACTTTCAAATGATTATAAAATGTCAGCAGTCGCACCGAGTGTCCGAAGTTTTTCACGACTGTGTCTATAAACTTAATTAAATACTGTTTTGTCAATATTTAATCGCGCAGTGTTGCCGTTACAAAACTTTTGTAATTATAATGAAGATTTTATTAGTATTTGAAAATTTTAGGCAAAGTTAAGTGTGATAAGCGAAGTTACAGGAGTTGAGGTTATCTTATATTATCTTAAGATTGTGGGATCCTTACGGATTCACTTCGACGCTATGGAATCTTTTATGTAATCACGCCTCTCCTAAGCACTTAGTCCATGGCATTCTCCACCACTTCAATGAAGCGAATTATGGAATGTAGTGGTGCCTTGAATTCCCCCGTTTCTGGATATCCATTGCCAATGATTTTCACTGGCAGTCTGGTGAGTGTTGCCATTATAACATTTCTGTAATTATAAATGAAGAATTTATAATAATTTGTAAATTTTAAGTAAAGTTTACAGGAGTTGACGGTCCAATGCAACGCTGTGCAGCCGGTTTCGCACCACTGGGCTATTTACTACTCACCCACAGCATGACGTGCTCTTATTAAAACTTCAACTCGGTTCTCGCGTTAGCCATTCACGGCGCGAACTGACGCTGAATGCATAATAAGTGCAAACCAGTATTGAAATCAAATACCGACTCTATTTTTATAGTATTATTGGTAACTTAAATTCAAGATTCCGTAAAAAATATAAATTGCGTAACTGATCAAAGGGCTATGTTTGAGTTCAAAAGGAGGACAGGGATATGCTAAATCTAAGTTACAGTAAATCAGGATGAGTTAATTAGCCTTTCATCAACTTTAAAGTCATACTGGAAGGCTTGAAATATAACGTATTTAAAGCTTCATTTTATAAAAATGAAGCCAACAGTCGCGGTCAATGCTAAGCGGGTGTGACAATTTTAAGCAACTATCTGACCCGTGCGCATTTTCGCACAGTATCGTTATCAAACACCGGATAGTAATAATAACAATATAAAGTGAGAATAAGTAAATGCAAGTATTATTAGTAAAAGATATTTACACACACACATTGTAGGTCAGTAACTAGCCTACCCGACGCGCAGCGCCATCTGTTGACATTAGTCTGCATGTGCGAGTGGCCAACACATACGTAGTATCTTCTAAGTAGTTTGTGGCCATCACACATGCTAGTTAAACAGACTGTCAATAGATGGCGCTTGCAAATCGCGTGGTTTTTTATTTATTTTTTAACGAAAACGTTAATTTTAATCTATTTGTGTATTTTTGTCCCAAAGCGACAAACATAAGCTTTAAAATGATGTTTAAATCATTAATTTTGGTAAAGAATTAACGGAGATAGAGAGCGTCTTCGCAAAAACACCTTTTAGACATAATATATATTAAGCAATAAGGGCCGGCCGTGGCAAACCAATCGGCTTAGGATAGAGGAACCTTTTGTTTCTATTATTCATATTAAATTCAGTTCATGTACACTAAATTCCCTTTTCATTCCTTCTTATTTAAGCAACTACTGCAATATAATAACAAAAGCTATTCACCTTTGTTTCGTTTATCTCACTGCTCCAGCTTTATATTGTATACCAAAAAGATGACTAATCTTGAGTAAGTTGGCGTGAATAATTGCAGCCGCCGCAAAGCGCCACTCATTTCTACCGTTCAAACAGCTCTCGTATAAATAAAATGATGATACAATATAATTATAGAAGGTAAGTAGTATTCATTAGTTAATGCCAGGACTAGAAATGCAGGCTCGTTAGTGCCCAGCAGGTGTACTATTTGGATTGAGTTGCAATTTTCGGCACGCGAAGGGCAGCTGTTTTAGCCGAAATATCACCATCATTATCTTGTAGTACCGAAATTTTGAAATCTTTAGTACATATCAAATATGCTTTTTACCCGTCGACGCCGAAGCTTTTCCCGCGGGAATACTAAAACTTATACAATCGTTGGATGCCCACTTCATCCCCTTAAAGGTTACATTTCAAATATCCTTTCTTAGCGAGTACCTAGAAGACTAAAAAAAAGTACATCCTAAATTCCAAGTTATTTCTCTGTTCCGTTTTTAAATTATCTTGAAGAACGCATACTGGAATACTCCCTCTTACGGTATAGTCGTGATAATTAATAACGACTTTTATATTTTTTAATTCAAGTAAATATAAGACAAATGAAGTTTTATTCTCATAAGCATAATTACGGTACCTAGTTCAGGAAAAATAAATAAACGCGTTGATGTCTTTTGTATGAGCGTAGAAAAATTAGATATCGATCGAACTTAATGCATGTCTAATTATCTTTTACTACTTAATAAGATTCCATCGATTGTATAATAATCATAAATTTAACTCTTAGAATAATCTAATTGGTTCTGATTTGATCTTTGACTATGTAAAGTACAATACATTGTTTTTTCTAGCCTTGTACCGAAAATGTTCAACGGGACGCTATGTCTGTCGGGGGGATTTATCTCAGAAACGAATAGTGGTCGCACGTTATTTTTTTTACGTAACACGATTTGTTATCTATTGAAAACTTGAGAATAATAAAAATATTAAACAGCTTATAAACCGCGATGCCCCGTATTTTTATTAACCTAATTTTTTTAAACAATTTCTTCATCAACGTTGATTACAGAAGATTATCTGACATTATTTAAACAAAACTCTAGTTTGTTTATTGAATACAAAATAATACTCGTTTTTTCAATAATGTTAGATAATCTTCGCTAAGCAACATGAATTGATTAAAGTTACTTTTTAAAGTTAACGTAAGTGAACCAGTATCAGTTTATTGCGCACGGATTCAAACTCTTAATTAAAAAAAAGGAACCATACTTCAAGAATGAGCATTTCGTATCAATCTTAATTAATTCAACAGCAGAGCAACAAGTAAATAAATTGCCGTATTAAGGGGTGTAGAAGATATTTAATTATGGTCGATTGCGATCGAAACGGTAGCCAGTTGCGTGACACGGATAAAGTCCCTTTTAACTTTTAACTTCAACGTACAACCTTGCACAAAAGTACTAAAAATGGAGGTTGTTTTTTTTTTAAAGAATTAACATCCTTTATAATTTAGTTTTTCAAAAATAATGGATTTTACGAAAGGTAAATTGTGAATAGTTCCGATAAAAAAAATAACAAGTTTAAATAAATCCTCATTACCTAATGTTAAATCTATCTAAGTTAACTATGACTGGTAGTCCTGACTTAACTTCGTTATAAATTTATCGGAAATGAGAAAATATAAAATTGTCGAAGTGTAATTTCGGACTTCAAAGTTACAAATTATAAAATAGAAGAAAATATTAATTGACTAGCTTTTACCCGCAAGTTCGTCTGCATGGAAATAAATCATTCAAATAAAACGAACTTTTGATATTTAGATGTTTTCCTCAAATTACGGACATCGGGCACGCACGAACTTGCCGTTAATTACTTTTCCAGCCCCAGTTTCACCCATTAAAGGATTGGTTTTCTATCAAAAAAGTAGCCTATATCCTTCCCCAGAGATCAATCTATCTCCATATCAAATTTCATTACAATCGGTTTAGCATTTTCGCCGAAAATCGTGCAGATACATAAAAGGATATCCACGGGCTCTCGTCGGGCCGTACCAACTTCTCGTAATTACATTTTCCAACCACTCTTTCTCCCTTTTTCTACACGCTTTTTATTAGCTTCACCTGTATTTTGTTTGAATTTCTTTAAAAAAAAATCCTTTCGGAGCGTTCAAGTATTACGTAACGAATTTGGGGAGAGGGGGGGGGGGTCTTGTAAAACGTTACGATGCGTTACAGGGGCGGGAGGGGGATTTGAACTACGCGTTACGTAACATTTTTTTTAATGGATGACCACTTCAACATTTTTTTAGGTAAAAATGGTCACTTGGTGGTTACGGAACGTTTTACTAGCGGGGAGAGGGGTACATAAGAACGTTACGACGCGTTACATGTGGGGGTGGGGGGGTCAAAAATCTCCAAAAATTGCGTTACGTAATACTTGAACGCTCCCTTTCCCAGGTACAAACTATCTCTATATCAACATCGATTCAGCGGTTTAGCCGTGAAACCGTAACAGACAGGCATTGATAATATTAAGTCTTATAACATAATATTATAAACTTATATTATATATATTATTTATATATATTTATTATAGATATTTCAAAGAACACTGTACCCAGTGCTAACAAAATCGCGAGGGAGAGTCGAAACGAGTCGCGTAATGAAGCGAGATAAATGAACAGCGTCACACGCACAAGCTCGACCTTTAGGAAAAGTGAAAACGATCTCACGAAAGCTCATTATAATTTCTTCAGTACTTAAGAATATACATTGCTGGAATACGGAGGACAATGAAGTTACATGGAAGAGAAAAAAAACGTTCTCCCTGTAAATATTAGATGAGAAGGTAAAAACAAAAGAATACGAAGGTCAAGAAGGTAGACCAACAGAAAAAAAACTGTTGGCACAAATCTATGAGAAAGATTATTGGATTGAGATTACTCCGCGGTAGAGCTTTGCTGATACATAGTTCCCAGCGAAGTATGACCGTCGGCTTCAAGAATCAGCGGCGGTATTTAACTGAAGTCTTTTTACATACATACATACATAGCATCACGCCCGAAATCCCTAATGGGGTGGGCAGAGCCACAAGACTACTTGTGGCCACGTGCGATTAATTAGTCCTAAGATGGTATGATGAACCGTCTTTTTCCCATAACAGTAATATGCATAAAACCATGCACTGCATGAATGAATAAATGGAACTTTATGAGAACAGAAGGAAACTTGCATGATAGACGAGACTCCTTAAATTAATATATTCGCCTTTATCATCATTTTACTTATTTTCTAAACATAAAAACATTCACAAACACTAGAAAAACGAACAAAATCAATCAGTTTTTGGTTACAATTACATGT
Organism: Tortricodes alternella; assembly: GCA_947859335.1. Classification (NCBI taxonomy): domain Eukaryota; kingdom Metazoa; phylum Arthropoda; class Insecta; order Lepidoptera; family Tortricidae; genus Tortricodes; species Tortricodes alternella. The sequence continues at coordinate 6,737,709 of OX401981.1, forward strand.
CATTCAGTAGAATTACATACTTATATGAGGATATCAACTTATACGCTAACTCCCCTGGTGAACCAAATGAATGTTATTGCTGAATTGACATTCGCTATTCCATGCGATCAAATCGCACCAGTTTTCAGCAAGCACAACAATTAATATTTGTTCCAAATACCAACTCTATTGACTTAATAAACATTCTCGGTAAAGTTATTATTGCAGTATAAGTGTGTTGGTTCTCTGTTTCCGAGCAACTGCTCGATAGTGCCCTGATTTAATTCACCGTCGCCAGTATTGTCACAGAGTATTACGTGCCAAGGAATAGAAATTTATATACGTCAAAAACTGCATAGGTATCTTACAGATTTTCTACCTGTATGTTACTTTCCTACTCCTCTGCTGCACTGGGAGTGAAGAAATAGCGTAGAATGCGTGCAGATGCTTATCATCCTGGCATGTCGTAAAAGTCGACTAAGGGACGAGTCTTCTAAACATGGTGGACTATCTGTGTGGGCGATGGGCTGATCACCTGTCACCATATGGTTCATCATACCATCTTAGGACTAATTAATCAAACGTGGCCATAAGTAGTCTTGTGGCTCTGCCCACCCCATTAGGGATTTCGGGCGTGATTATATGTATGTATGTATGTATGTATGTTACTTTCCTCACATGGCTTTCGCTTAACATCCATCAATGATAAAATTAGTCACCTAAAGTTAGGTTGTTATATTAGGAGCTCAATTTAATACAGATTTATTTATCCGGTAACTTACTGTAAACTTAATCCAGAAGTCAGGACATTTCAAGCGGCATACCAATAACTTAGGCTTACCTGAAACAAGGTATATTCTATTAAAAACTGACAATTATATTAATAGAAATAAAACTGCAATAGACTCTCAGGCTATCTAATATAAACTCATTTAAAACATTGTTACTAATTAGGTTATTCACAAAGCTCAGACACATCCGCTTGACGTCTTGTCTCTTGGATACGACTGGTTGGGCGTAGTGCCGGCAAACGCTCAAACACTATTGTCTAGGCACATTCGAGTGACTCATGTGGAGCAAATTTGCATGCATCACAGCACAAGCGCGGTCCGAACTTGCTTATGTGCCAACAGGCTGTGATTAAAACATTTCGCTTGTAACCGCTGTTAATCGAATGCAAACACGCCTAAGAACAAACCCAAAAATAGTTTTGGTCATGATTATTTTGTTTTATTTTATTATGCAGCCCACATACGCAGATTAGAGGAAAGAATCGAATTAATTATAAATCTTTCGGGATACATTAATCTCCATACAGATATCCTTAATTGACAATCCGTGTAATTACAATAATCTAATTGTTGATTTAAATCCCAAAGGGTAACAAATTTACAAACGCAATTTACGATTTATCAGTAAGTATGTGGCCCTCCTACGTTTTAAGTAGAAACAATAAATTCATCGACACTAATTGGTGGTTTTCTCCCATTTATCAGCTCATTACATCACGGTAGCGAGAATAAAATAAAATATGTGTGCGGAGCGGTCCGTACGCCGTGGGCAGATCATTCGCATGCGATAAGCGTCGGTCGGGCACATCGTAAATTCAAAGGGCAGGCTCGACCGAACTACAGACCTGATTGTGTGCCTTAATCAGTCGGACGCTTACTCCGCTCGGCCGAGTCGCCGCGGCCGCCATGTGGCCTCTCGCGCTCGCTCGCCCCTACGCAGATTGCGTGCTCCTTTTGCATCGATTGCATATAAAAATATGATTAACAGTGAAATAAAACTATTACATTCCTCGTTAGGCGCAGGTTAGCCATTTGATTTATTTAGCGAGATAACTAGCACGCAGTATGTACTTAAACAAGAATGAAGAGAAAAATTATATTCATTGCTACGAAACTGTATGTGTACGTCTCGGTCTTAATTTGCCTTTTCTTCTTTTCCATTAGCCTTAAAAAAATCGTAAGTTAACAAGTACATAAATATTCATAAAGTAGATACATTTCCTTAGCTGCTCTCGATCACCTTCAACATCCATTCATGTATTTGCTAACCATATTATTTTTGTAGTCTTAAGTTATACATAAATACAACCCATTAGCACCAGTAAGAGAAAAAATAATAAAAAATACCGGTCAAATGCGAGACGGAGTCGCGCACCGAGTGTTCCGTACAACGCCAATTTGGCACGGTCACAACCAATAATGGACTTTATGTTAATGATATAAGAACTTTGACAGTTGCAACTAAGTTGGCAGATCGTTAAGCTGCAGCGGTAATTTTATGTTTTCATTTAAATATATTTTTCACATTTCTATAACAGAACCCCATTTGTTGTTAGACTATGGTGTATAAACTAAAATCAGGCCTTTGATAGCTGAAACTTACTGAGCCGTTATGGAAATACAGCTGGAACAAAATTGGTCTAAAATCAGTAAATTTTTAGGGATTAATGTATGGAGAGCTTCTCAGGCTTAAACCTGTTTTGATATTTTTCTAATTTGCTAGTATTCATGCCATAACGCCCCAGCCAGCGGCCCAGTGTGGCTACGCTGACGTGGCCGCCCGGCCCTGAGCGCGCCGCCGGCCTACCGCGCCCCTCAAGGCGCCTAAAATAGGAGCCTCTTCGGAGAAACACCCCCGGACCATTGTGGATGAGGAGGATTCACGCTGGTGCAGAAAAAGAGCAAGGCAGGCAGGAAGCCTTGCAAGAGCCTGTGTGGTACTGCAGAGCCGGAATCCAACTCCGGCCTGCGAGCCGCCACACCGAACACGGCGCTGTACGTGTCGCGGCTGCACTACTCCACCACAGATGATTCCACGACGGTGAAATATGTCCGCAAGAAGTCCGGCTACTCCCTGAGAGTATTTCAGTTGCGATCGCGCCACTACGTGCACTTCAGCTCGTTTGTGGTGCGCGTTCCGCGGCCGATGCTGGAGATCGTCACGTGTCCGGACTTCTGGCTGAAGGGTGTCGTGTTCAGGCGCTTCCGGGGCAGCTTGCCTGTCCAGGACACGACTCCAGCCCGAGCAAACTATGCTTTCTCGAGCCTTTGCGTGCCAGTTAACTTATTAAAAGCTGTTACGCAAATTATCAAAAATCCAACAATGTCCGTTTTGGGCCACGCATATTGGGTTCCGTTATTCCTTTTCATAATCACGAACTTACTCTGTATCTTTGTTTATGTATTTATATAGTGTCATATACATATAATTACGTGTTATATAAGCGGAATATAGCCATTTAAATAAGTTGCATTAGGAATTCTATGCCATAATCAACATTAGTAAGATATATTTAAATGTAAGACTTTTGCACATTTTGTACAGGCGACACTAAAGGAATGGAGTGTTTTTTTTTTCAAGGTATACAATTAAAACATACCAAAGGAAAACATTAAGATTAGAGATTTCCGCAAAATGGCTGATATTTCAGATGAACATGCGGACATTTTCCCGTTTATCCCGTACTCCTATGACTTTTGCGCCTTTTTAAAACAATACGTCTTTTTAGACGTGAGAATAATGTGTCGTCATTACGATAACTTGATCTCAGAATATAAGCAAATAGATATTTTTACCCAACGGCTCATTATTTTAAGTATAATAAGTCGTGTGAGATCCCTGTTAACGTTTCATCACTTCACTACATAGTATAAAACAAAGTCGCTGTCGCTGTCTGTCTGTCCCTATGTATGCTTAAATCTTTAAAACTACGCAACGGATTTTGAAGCGGTTTAGATAGAGTGATTCAAGAGGAAGGTTTATATGTATAATACATGCATAATATTCTAGAGAAACATTGATAAAATTAGAGGTTTCTAATGTGATGTCGTAAATAAACACATTTTATTGCGCTTACATTGCAAACGCTGGCTGAACCCCACGAGATAAATAAAAAATATGTACTACAGTATTCTACACCCTAGAAAGGTCAACAAAAAAGTCCGCGATGGTATATGTCTATCTCTTAAGGATAACCCACAATAACCATTTTTTATCCTTTACATTTTACGGGAACAAATGGCTTATTTACGAAGTCATTTTAAGCAATACAACATTAATCCTTATCCAATAAAGTACCTTAAATACATTCTCCATTTAATATAGATCAATATGGCCCTTTACAGCCTGTAGTTTAAATGAATATTTCCGAAGATATTACAGATTAAAATGCAGGGACATAGCGGTGAGGCGGTACCGCCCTGCCGTGCGCGTGCCTATAAAAAACGTGCTTTTCGGCGCGACAACTTACGTTACGATAAATAAAAAAATATATATTAGAAATTGTATATTGCAAAACGTGCTTTTCAGCGCGACATTCTTTTGGAAATTGTACGTTTGTTCTTCAAAACGTAGTTAGGATTATGTCTAACTAAACAAAACATGTTTGTATTGGCTAATGACAAAAAAGCTGTAAACGTTGTTTATAAGGACATTCTGTAGTCGGTAGGTATATTTAGTATCAGCATTGCACCCGTGCGAAGCCGGGGCGGGTCGCTAGTTTCATATAATTTCTTACTAATACTATGTGCAATTCACTCATGCTGCTTTCTTGGCTGTAGTATTATGTAGACTGTCTTGTTTTGAAATGTTTTCAAGATATATTTTCATAATTTGTAACTTAACTTCGAACTTACTTTATTTGTCTTTATCACCTTAAACGCTCTTAATTTTTGCATTTTGTGCGTTCCTACTAGCTAGGACTTAAATCAAATGTATATAATTTGTGTGACTGTATTTAGTAATTAGTATGAATATTTTCTGTCTACTACGCCTTATAAAATAAATAAAACCGGCTATGCTGATATTTGTGTTATGATGACGGAATCCTAAAATCGGTAGCGTTTACGATTATCGATATTGCACACGTGCCGGCATTAAAATACAAATACCTCCTTATTCCATTACACCATTCAACTCCATGACAAAATAAAAGGTCAGATTTACATAGCGCGAGAACGAACTGAGAACGAAGTCTCAAAACCAAGACGTCTCCCTTTTGCATGTTGTTCACGGCATTATCGAGACGAAACAAAAACGAACGTGATAGTGTAAGCACTCGAGTAAATGTCATGCAGAACCAAATTCAATTTTGTTTTCAGCATCGGGTTAAATATGCGCGTGAGTTCATTACTTGCGCAATTTTCTTGTACATTTTAAGAAGATTAATGCATTAAGACTTTGCAAACCCTAAATATTCTAGCCTCAAAAATAAGATAAAACAATAACTGGCACATCACCAGGGCAGAAAGCTAAGTCATGCATTAAATGATTGCAATATGAATCGATCTTATCAATATTCTATTAGCGTCCGTCCAATAGGAACGTTATTTGACTTGAAACTTCTCGTAATGCAAATAACAACTCGAAGTGGAGTGAGGTCAGTCTTTAATCGAAACATAGACGTCAATTGCACCGAAACGCATAAGCAAATGTCGCAACTCAAATGCAGAATCTGGAGCAAGCGTAATGGATATGTAAATTTTAGTGCCCTAACTCGGGAATCGAGTAGCTTTCGACAGTGGCCTAGATCTTGTCACGCGAATGGATGTACCCCGTACAACACAAAGCTAATTTCTTATGAACAATTTGGTTTACTTGGTATCAGTTAAAAGAAACTAAAGCAAAGCAGTATGACGGCTCACTTTCGTTTTCTCAGCTGTTACATAAATCGGCCTAAGTAAGCCTAATGATCATCGTTCGACATATAATAATTATCGCGCTGTAACACAACCGCTTAAAGGGTATGACAAGCCAGACAATGTTATCGTTGTGTCAATCTATAGATCACGCTATTACCTAAGTGTTGCGCAAATGCAAGCGATATTTTAGCGGGCATTTACCGGTTCGCCTAACACATAACCATGGCAATTAGTACTTAGTCCAGTGAGCGACAGCGTGCCTAACCCGATTATATCCAGCTTTATCACAAGATCACCGCCGCGCCGCTGTTTCACCAACAACAGTCGGGAACAGATTCCTATGCCATGACCGACACCCAGCACAAACCAGATCAACAAACTGCACGACTCACTTCGCCTATTCAACGTTTTACAACAAGTTGCGAAAGGTCTTTCAGTATCAAACCGCTACGGCAACCGGTACTAGATGCAATGCAATAATGATAGTTCTTGTAAAACATGACAATATACAGTCACAGGCCAGAATACAAAATTGAACCTGCAGAATGTTCAGTAACGTCACTAAACTAAATATGGTTTTCGGGACGTGTAAATATACGTCCTGCACCAGTTTTATTTCACGCCTGTGTAGACAAAATGGGATTAAAATTTTTCGACAGTCACTAGTCGACACGATGACGAGGACGTTTAGTCTGTGCCGTGACAGTGAAAAATTACAACTCCCAGGTCGAGGCGCGATCGTTCGATAGTTCCTAATGTATTGCTGTCAATGCCATGTTTTGACGTGCAGAATCACTATCTGCGCGCGCAACCGCTTTGCGAGACCAATATATTCGCTTACGCTTAGTCACTGCAAGTAATAGACGCGTCACTCTGACATCGCTATTGTAATTTTAATTGCTTGTGAGGAAAACCACATAATATTTATTGATCAGCTTTCAAAAGCTTTGCATACGATAGAATACTCTTATACTTAAGTTTTAAAGTAGAACAAAGAAAAATGTAATAAAGTTAAGCTATTTTCTTTATGAATTATTTCTACGGAGTTCGTACTAGATTAATTGGAAATAACATATTTGATAATAATATCTAACGAAGCGATCTATCTTGACAAAAGTTGATAAGGTTAGTGGTTTATCTAGAAGTGTCTTACGTGATCTTTAAATCATTTGCATGCGCCTTTTAGTATGCAACATTCTTGACGTTTAACAACCGGAAAATCTGGTTCGTACGACGGCAGAGTTTTCGTAAAAGCAGTGAATAGACTCATGAAACAGCCTACTACCGCTTTTACGAAGCGCCCTACATGCAAATCAAGTCACGGGCCGACATAAATTAGTGCTCAGCTCCTAGCTGTGACTGTCGTCGGCACAGACTTAGTGCCAAATTACATCCATCAGGCTACGATGCAGGCCGTTACAATCATGGCGCAATCACTACGAAACCAAACACGAAAGACACTACTATTATAAACAGATTTAGCATTGACGGATACGAATACATTCATGAATTAAGTTGGCCGAAACGCACCGCAATTTGTAGTAAAAAAATAATAGTTTCCATGGAATCTACAATCTCAGAGTCCATTTTCATGTCATAGAAGCCTAATGCGCAGTTAATAGCATGGAGGTGTATATATTTTCGACATAAGTTTGCATTAAGATTGATATTATCATACTGAAGATAAGAACCAACGTCAACCTGTATTTCTATTTGGTCCACCATCAATAGCTGTTAGAAAAAGTCAATCCTTTTTTGGTTGTGTATCTTATATCGAATTTAACTACAACTGTTCAATTAACATAGTAGAGTAGTCTAATTGGTCTAGCTAATAAGTCCTTCTGAAGAACTAACAACATTGCTGTCGATACAGACAATTTAATGAAGTTCTGATGAAAACAAACCCACCAGCAGACCGACTACGACACGATGACGACGGCTCTCCAGTGTAAATGCCAGCGTTATGAAACCACAAATGCCTCACAAGCACGGAATCAACAACCATTTCACTTAGACACCTAAGGCTTGGGTTGCTTAAAACATTCCTCTCTTACAACCAAAGTAACGCAGGAGTCTTAGAAACCATCTAAGACTGGTTGCGTAGAACGTGTATTGTTAAATTGCTGGCATTACGTTCCCCGAGAGCGCTCTATGTGTCACCGTACGCTCTAGTTTCGCGGACACGCCATCGCAGCCGTGGGAAGTCGTTACGGACCGTAATTGCGGTCTATGACATCGAATATTCTGAATTAAGTTCGTGTCTAAACAATGCGACAGTCAGTGACGCAACTCTGTGCGACTCGTGTTGTTACTTGCCTCTGCGTAATAGCTTGTCCACTCAACTAAAGCTCGCTTATGGTTATGAAAGCTTTTGTTGTACACAGATATGAACATTAAATCACAACTTTATAAAACATGATTAATATCGGACGGATAACATTCCTCTCTTAATCGACCTTAATCTTGCTAAACTTCTCAATAATTCAAAGCATTCCGCGACCAATCAGCGTAGCCTATATTCAATCAGCGTTGGCTTTGTCAGGCGATACGTCGAGGTGCGCGTGCGCAAATCAATTTGTTTGCAATCTCGATAGCGTGTGATAGTCAATCTCTAACAAGCTACCGACTACTCAGGCTCTGGCTGGTAGCTCAATAAATCTTGCGATAAAAACATTGTCACCTCATTTCTATTCGTAATGTCTAGAATAATATTTAACTTTATTTGAATACAAATACGGTTAAATATGTGGAATACCATGAACATTTAAGTAATTTAATTTGCAACGACCAATCACTTTCACATCTCGCGTGAACTGTCCGATTGGTATGGTGGCATAATCATTACGAATTGTTTATTCAAGTTGAATGGCTGTTATCAGGATTTAAGTGAATTGCCATCATAATAAGGTTTAGTAATCGGTTTAAAGTTAAATATATGAAAATACGAAATAGTATTAGTGAATATGGAAAGTGGAGGTTAAAGTAAAACGAGAGAACATGCATGTGTAATCACGCGATGAAAATGCGTCGTCACGATGAATGTTCAGGACTAAAGTGTACCGAGGGAACTCGAGGAAAGCGATGATTCTTTTCAAGCGTAATCTGTTTACGGCTGAAATACAAAATTATCTCCCAAACATATGAAGTTTGCCAACAGGCAATCAATCATAGCGATTGAAGGGGCGCGGAAAGCCGCGAACGCCAAACCGGCGAAAAATACTGTTATGTATGAAAGCTTGGAGTAATACAGCACGAATCAATCATAGATTTTACGACGATCCATCATGAGTTTTCAATAAAAAAAACCGTGTTATAATAATTCGCTACGTTGGCGCGTAGGGACTCTTATATGCGCCACTTAAGATGATCGAGTTGTTTTCTTCAACATCCCATCAACATATTGAAACTTGAAAATAAGTTGTCTGTTAGCTAAGTAGCATCGACCTGACCCAACATTTACAAAGTCTTTACGAATAAAGTCTGGTAAATTATAACGACTAGGAGCGATAGCGCTAAACATCGTAAAGGGTCGGAAGGCTAATACCTCGACAAAGAGTTCCTATTGGCGAATAGAATTGAAAATCTTATATAATTGGCTTCTGTAACAGTGACAATAGGTGATCTCGCATGAGATTGAACCTTGGCCGGCATGTCTTCAGCAATCGGGCTCGCTCGATCTTACTTCCGCAAAGAGCGGTAGCCACTATTCTGAAGTAGACAAACACACGACAAGTGCACAAAAGGTGTCGAAAATCGGTATTATAATAGTAGTTTATGCAACGGTTGCATAATGATAGGCCTTGAAACACTAGTGCGGTTTTCATGAAACGAGCCGATAGGCGAGTTTCATAATAAGATCGCACGTGTGTTTTAAGGCCAAATTATGCAGAGTTGCATACATAACTTTATCTACACACATATTATAAATCCTCCATGATGGGTTCAGAAACAATATTTTCTGGCAACAAGTTATTTGTTGCAATCGTGGCTGCATATTTCCGATATCCGGCGCATTTTCACATCACACACACTGCGAGAAGACTACTTACTATTCATATTTTCAACTAAAATGTAAATTACAAACAACTTTTTCTATTCAATTCAAAAACAATTCTACTTTCGTTCAGCAAAACACCAACATGGCGATTCTCCGTCAAGACCATTTCTTTTTTTAAATCATAGACAAACGGATGAAGTCTCTATTCTCACGTCACTCGAGATCAAATATTGTGCAATTTATATTAAAAAAACATACTGAATTGACGTTTCATATCAATAACTGTTTTAATATCTATGGATCCTAGAATAGAGACTCACTTGAGTTTTGACAGCTGTTCCAAATTTAATCTCATTTCTTTACTAAAAACGATAAAGAAGTCATGTTATTTCGTTATCGCAGCACTGGTTTTTCCTAATTGGTTGTCAAAATGGTGGTCATTTCCTAAGGTTTTTGATTAACCAATGGAGGTTTTATGATATGGGTGTAGATAAATTACCTTTAAAAGTAGATACAACTTCCTTCTAACACTGATAGTTTGCAAGTGCATTTGCAACTGTTAATCAACCAAACCATTTGATCAAACTTATCATGAACTTTACTTACATTTGACTCTTTAAATATTATTTCCTTAAATTTTTACCGCATATCGATCGTGTCATACGGAAACCAAAACACAGCAGATCTAGTGAATATAAGGTTTGCGATTAATACAAGACAACATGAACGTATTGATGTTGCCTATGTGATATATAAAAAGTATGACCTTAGCTACCTGTGTAAATAGAATGGAATGCTAAGTGTGTGCAGTCATTGACTAGGCTTCAATTATGCGGAAGGAGCTTGCGCTGAGAAGGTAAACTTTTGAGATATTGATCACGATAGGTTTTTATTGGTTAAGCATTAAAAGCCTCGTGAGATTCGAAGTTTGTTTCCAACTTTCGCTAGGATTTTCTATTCCCAGCGCTTGAGTAGAAAAAACATGTTGACATTCTTAGAGAGAGATGTATCTTATAATCTACAAAGTTTTCTTGTGGGTAAAAATCATGAACATAATTTAGTTATCATGGTATCTTTATTACCGCCAGTTCAAGGAATTAAAAAACTAAAATAGCTGACCATTTCTGCCGTAGAATCGATGGGACAGACGGGTTCTCGAGTGAAGACCGCAAATGCGGCAAATGTAGAGTAGAGCGCCCTCAGACTAGGCGGAACGAATATATCTGCAAGGTAGATGGCAGTGACTGGAGAAGAGCTGAAGATCGAGCTCAGTGGACCGATATAGGCTGATGATGACGAATCTTTGTGGACTAGTTTCATTTGACAATAGAAAAATGAATTACCCATGTTGATATTAAATAATTGCCTAATGTAACAAGTTGCTTTAAGTTCTGTGGCTCAGGCCATTTAAAATACAAAAGAAATTACCGATTCGCTTTTTGAAACTAATTGTTTGTGTACTTTATCGCCTTTGGCTTTGAATAAGTTTCAAAGATCTCATGATACGTACAAACGTTCGAAAAATGAACATAATTTACAAAGCGATGTGAAATGCCTAAGTATTTCTATATAAAACATGGTTATGTTCTTCACATTTGTTCGACTACTCCATACGAAACAATAAAACCCTTTTTAGTTTTCCATAGTTAAACTATAGTTTCGAAATGTCCGGCTGTCTGTCTGCCTGCCTATCTGAGACTATTCAAGTTAGAAAGAAATTTTGTTCTATTATTTATGTTTGTTTGTCCCGCGCCCTCGACCCGATGGTACTATTACTGTATTCCAGAATGTTTTATTTTTGAAATATTATTAGTATTATTTACCGATTTACTTCATGTTTATATACACCTTCATCGAAGATTAGGCATAAATATCTCACAGCAGAAATGCTGAAAATAAAATTAATATCTTAGCCTAGTCAACTGAACCTAACAAGCTCTGCTAATTTAACTCGGTTAGCTAATTTATCCACTATTTAGTCGGTAAACGTGAGATCCATATCGCGAACTGCAGTCGGAGTTGGCGGGGCCGCGCATCGAAATCGCGGCCGGCGGGCCACTTCCCGTGCACTAGCTAATAGGATTCACATACTTTACCTAAATATAATGTTATGTTTATAATAATATTTGGGGCTATGTCAAGTTCCTGCATTTCCTACATAATCATCACCGTCTTAAAAATACATTTCCTTACGTATGTTTTTAAAATCCATTGTCATTAAACTTTACTTATATTTCACATAACATTTAAATTATTATTTTATAATAATATTTCATCTAGGTTTATCTCTAATCTTGCTGACTAATCCAACTGAAACAAAGTAGCAAACACTACGTTATGATAAGAAGCAGGCAAAGCTTACGCGACAATACCTCTCGTCACGCCACATTATACATTCTCTTAGAAGCTCGGTGCCCCGAAGATTCAGATTAGACTAAGAATTCCGTTTGGAGCGAACCTTCATACATAAATACTTCGCAGGTGGTTGTTTATGTATAAGACAAGTTGCGAAGCTTCGATGAAAACATGGTAAGTTTAGGTAAACAGAAAATAGCAGGCATGTTGGTAATATTTTTTTTTTATTATCAAATAGATACAGGCATCGGACATTGCTCTTTGAACAGATGGCCCATGGGTCCGAAGAGTGCTTAAGTGAAGACCGTATACTGGAAGGCACAGCGTGGGCAGTCCGGGCAGTCCACCCACACGATGTATCATCATCTGGTGAAGATTGCGGGACTCCGCTGCATGCGAGCAGCACAGAATCGGTCGTTGTGGGAATGGGATCATTGGGGGAGGTCTATATCCAGCAGTGGACGTCTTTCATCTGAAATTATGATGATGATGATGATGACAAGCATCAGAAACTTTCATATTCATTTGTATCCCCACCGGAATACATCTGTTGAGCGAAGTATTTTTAATCCAATTTATTTGCAGTAACGACTTATCGAAAATGCGAATGAACTGAATTTTTATAATGGTTTCTTGGCCATATATGAACGCGCAGAGAGAATTTGTTGAATGCTGACCACAGCGATTATAAGTGTTTACTTGCTAATTTATAGTTAGTAACCTCAATGTTAAACCTGCTTTAAAAAATAATTCCTTAATTTGGATACCTATTAACTGCGTGATACGCCTTCATTAAAATTGGCTTTTTATATCGCTCAAGAAGTTTCTTCGATATTTCACCTTAATAGGTTGGATCTCCATTCGATATTACCTAAGCGATATCGCAATTTATTTATAGCTACGATTTGAAAGCAAAGGCGGCCGCATCGTAAAAAAAACATACAGAATATCGCTTAGGCAATGTCGATTAAACGCGATATTTATGAAATATATTAAGTAGAATGTCACTTAAACCTACTATATAAAAATAAGTCGGGTTTTCCTTCCTGACGCTATAACTCCAGAACGCACGGAACCGATTTCCAGGGTTTTGCACTCGTTGGAAAGGTCTCGGGCTCCGTGAGGTTTATAGCAAAGAAAATTCAGGAAAAAATTCAACAGAAAAGCGGGAAAATCTTTTTTCACATACAGCGCCATCTCTGATACATAGCTACACCAAACGAAATGTTACATAAAACGAAGCCATCTGGTGGCGAAACGGAGTTCGCCGGGTTTGCTAGTTATTTATAAAAGGAATTTATATACAAAGACAAATATTTCAAAAACCATTTGTCACTGCAACAACAAGCCGGCTAACCATATCCAAATGTACAGATTAAATTAGGAAACTATGCAACAATAGTAATATTTCAAGTGGAAGCAGCGTCCATAATTCTATTCAAAATCCAGAGATACAAAGTCGCCATAAGAGGAAGTAGCGGGTGTAATCGCGGCCATCGCGCGCCGTGGTGTGCGAGAACATTTAAATTATCGCGGAGTTAGATCCGCGCCCATAATCACACCGTTCATTTGTAAGTTAGCCAGCTAACAGTACCGGCCGCCACGCGAAAGTATCGCCATCAGATTAACCACGCTCATGCTCAATATTATACAGAACTGAGAAAAATTATCGTAGCTTGTTAAGCTGCGATAGCGGGGACACTATTGCAGGGATGCCCTCATTTAGATCACATGAAAAAACAAGTTCATCTACACCCATATCATAAAACCTCCATAGTGTAATCAAAAACCGTAGGAAATGACCACCATTGTGACAACCAATTAAGAAAAACCAGTGCTGTAACGTTATTACAGTATCGATTTTAGTATCGAAATGAGATTAAATTTGGAACAGCTGTCAAAACTCAAGTGGGTCTCAGTTATTGATACGAAACATCAATTCAGTATGTTTTTTTTTAATATAAACCGAACGACATTTGATCTCGAGTGACGTGAGAATAGAGACTTCATTCGTTTGACTATGATTTTAAAAAAAATGGTCTTGACGGAGGATCGAATTACTGCCATTATGTTGGTTTTTTGCTGAACGAAAGTAGAATTTTTGTTGAATTGAATAGAAAAAGTTGTTTGTAATTTACGTTTTAGTTGAAAATATGAATAGTAGTCTTCTCGGAGTGACTGTGTGATGTGAAAATGCGCCGGATATCGAAAATATGCACCCACGATTGCAACAAATAACTTGTTGCCAGAAAATATTGTTTCTTAACACATCATGGAGGATTTATATTTAATATGTGTGCTGTGTAGTTAAAGTTATGTATGCAACTGTGCATAGTTTGGCCTTAAAACACATGTGCGATCTTATTATGAAACTCGCTAAAGCTCGTTTCATGAAAACCGCACTAGTGTTTTAATGCCTATCATTATGCAACCGTTGCATAAACTACTATTTTCATCGTCATTACAGCCGAAAGACACTACTCGACATACGCTTCCCGTAATGACCCGTATTCAATATAGTCGAGTGGCATTGAGACTCTATATTTCGCTATTTTGCCGTGATTTATATGATTTGCTTTAATCAATCGCATTGAATTAAATTATTCCTCAAATTATAATTGTTGAAAACCCCATATTTTTTTTTATTATAAACATTTTTAGATTTAGTCCAAAATAAACGCCTGGCCAAGGGGATATTTCATGTATTGTAGCTAAATAAAACTGTAAAGATTTGGGTTAATACAACGGAACACATTACGATCTCTGGGACTTTGCGCTGACATTTGAATAGGGCTGTCCCGGCGTGTATCGGCACCCGGCGACGGCCGACGAGCGCCTACATTGTTCGCGCGCCGAAACACGGTCCCATTCACGAGAATATTTACCTTAGCCAACCACTAACATCGATGACCCTATTTTTAAATGCACTAGGTCAATGGATTGGATACACGGAAAACACGAAGCTAAAGCAAAGTACCAATTTGGCTTGTCTAAAATTTTACGGCTACATACAACCGAGATCTATTTGAAAATAAATTACAGATGAAAGTAAATTATAGTAATGTGCTTTGATTTGTTTGATTTTAGCAAGCAGCTTCGCAAGCTCTGTCCGAAATAAGTCGCTTGAGTGATATTAGCAATAATTTGTTTATTTCTAGCCCTCCCATTTTTTCAGTGTAGCTATTTAAGTACTTGAAAATAATTGTAAGTATAAAAATCTTGAATATGAAAACTGCTGAAAATTTTCAAAATAGTTATTTTATTTTATTTGGATTGCTGTTTATTTTTCTTAGTTAGTCGATTACAACGAAACAAAGATTTGGTTCTACCTGGAACCATCCTTAATACACTTGTTTACTAAAAATCCCATCAAAGTTTTTCTGTCATACCTGTTCAAAGAAAAAGACAGAAACATAAAAACAACTTTTTTGGATTCGACTACGTTTACGAGTACCTTGTACCATTTATTTGTAACAAACACGTAATTTCTACAGGAAAGGATAATGTTTATTAGTATGACGTTCGGTATTTATTAATATATTTGTTTTTATTCCACCAACTCCTTTACTGTTTATAACCAACTTCTTTACCATGGTCGATAGTTACCCAGACTGTGTTACACAAAATACATTTAGAGCTAGATTCCTGCTGCGTCCGTGGAGATTTTACACGACAAAATCATAATATAAAGCTGGGATAACGTTACAAGGATAGAAGAAACTAATTTGTTTTCTGTTTTACGAGGGCCGTAAGCAACAAGTAAGAAAGTAAAGAGGCTGTAAAGTCTAAGAAAATAATGGTACTAAGAAGCTGGTCTCTAAATGTGGCAATTACATTTAAACTGACATGTGCTATCGATTGTAGCCGTGGAACTTGTAGGGTGTAGGTAAACAGTTTAGTTTTATCACAACACATTGTTAAATAATATGACAAAGTTTAAATGAAATAAGTCAATGGTTTCAAGGAAATCTGTCATACTATGTTCTGCTTGTTCTGTAATGTTAATGATCGTTAATGCAAGTCGCTTTAACTTTTAAAATGAGTGTAATTAGTTTATAAACGTTCTAATTATTAAAATCCTTACTATATATTTATATATAATATTATAAATGCGAAAGTAACTCTGTCTGTCTATCTGTCTGTCTGTCTGTCGCGCTTTCACGCTAAAACTACTGAACCGATTTAAATCAAATTTGGTACACAGATAGTCTAGAGCCTGAGAAAGGACATAGGCTTCTTTTTAATGCGAAAAAAGAGTTGTAAGGGGATGAAAGGGGGGATGAAAAGTTGTATGGACGTACCGTCATTTTTAGAGCTAGAAGCTTGAAACTTATTTTTTAGGCTGTGGATTCGATATAAATAAATATGACATTCAAAGTTTTTAAAAGTTTTACCCTCAAGGGTGTAAAATAACAATAGGAAATAGGGGACGGAAGATTGTATGGAAATATGTAAGGTTTAGGTAAATGTTTTATAAGTTTGCGACAAGAGACAAATTAGCCTAAATAATTAAAAATGCTATCCAAAGACACTATTCCACGCGAACGAAGTCGCGGGCACAGCTTTACTAGCTGTGTAATAGCATTTTTAATAATTAATAAGTCATGAAATAGGTATACAATAAGGGTCAAACATTTTTTTAACACTTCAGAGAGAAAAGTTACGGTGATCGACAGACTTATCACGATTTAATATAAATATAATAACGTTTACTGGTATTGCAAACGTGACCTCACACATTAAACACATCCCAAACAATAAATGCGTCATAACGCTTCTGCATTAGATTATCTGTACGCGATACGTGTCCTGAAATAATGTTATAGCATATATCGGCTCTGGGGAGCATTCCAATAAAACTACTGAAATATTGCTACCCTGCTGCAAACTGTCCGCTTCGTGCTTTTGAATCTAAGCGACGCTCTTAACCATAAACTTAAGGTGCGTGAAAACTTTGAATGAAAGCTATTAAACTGCAACTCGGTACCTATTACAAGTTTTTATCCACTGTCAGTTTGCAAGTTAATGTTCCATTGTGCAAGTCAATTTTGTTAAATTTCTTATGTAGAGCCTCAACATATGATGTAGTTAGACCCGATGACAATGCAATAATACTCAAGAACAGCCGGTAAAAAGTTTGGCTAAAAACTGTATATTTAAACTTATTTAAAGTGAATGAGAACGGCCGGTGGAGCAAGCTTTCAATAACACGCTGGTGGATGTTCAGAATTACTAATACACAGAAGAAGATTTAATGGCCGTATCCAGAAAGGCTACTCAAATTGATCTTTAATTAAAGTGATGTTTCTGTATAGGTTAACTACTAGTTGAGGGACATTTAAAGTGAATGAGAAAGGCGGGTGGAGCAAAATTTCAATTACACGTTGGTGGATGGTAAGAATTACTAATACACAGAAGAAGATTTAATGGCCGAATTCAGAAAGGCCACTCAAATTGATCTCTAATTAAAGTGACGTTTCTGTATAGGTTGACTACTAGTTGAGGGACATTTAACTATTTAATATCTAATCAAATGCTTTAGTGGCGTTTCTGAATGCGGCCATTAAACTATTAGATTAAAGCCTCTTAAAATAAACTAATCTTATACGAAGCTACAAAGGTATTAAAGCTTATAATTTGCAGCAACCATTTATGAGATACGTAGGTACGAGCTTTTTCCAAAGTCGTGAAGATGTATTGAAGGATTTCAACTTCCGATAGTCGTCATTTATGATCTATGTACCTTTAGAGGCACCGTAAAAAGTCGTAAATCAATTTGTAAATTAAAATAGACACTAGAATAAAATCCAAAAATAATGTTGTTTTTTACGTAGAGGTAGACAAAATGGACAGAGCTATCCTAAGAGCATTATCGCATGCAGCGAGCGTAGTGCAGTAACATATGTAAATATTCAAGTAGCAACAGCATCCATTCTACTCACTCGCAGTTTCAGGATTCCAAGGCAGCTAGCTATGTGAGAACTTTGCCAAACAGAGGGAGCCTGAGAATTGTTTGTATATATTTGTATAAGAAATGAGCACCAAAGCGGGAAGTGTAAAACTTTTTTAGTTTCGTTTTAAACTTGGTGCTTATATTTTACTTTATAGCTGAATCACTTTGGGCATGCAGTTGTGACTATAGTTGTGTTGTTCGTTTAGTGCACCATATTTAAAACACGGACACAGAACACGCACACATTTATGCTTTTCCAAATTCTCTCACGCATATGCAATTGCAAATGCATCCCAAAAGTAATTCAGCTTTATCAGAATTTTAATACAATACGCTCGAGCTCAGTCTTCAAGACATATTTAGGTTGGCTTTCGTGAACAATTATGAGACTTTTACGTATCTACATTGTTGGTTTTGTTAGTCTATTTTCCTGTTTGGCACTTTCCCAAATGAAGCGTAACTCAATCTTACTTGGTTGTTATAGAGGAAAAGTAAATGTATTTTACTTTACCAATGGGTACACAGGTGTTAGTTCCCATGAGTATTCCCTTCCGGACAAGATGATGGATCAGAAGCATTAATAGCTTCCTACCAATTATAATTGATATAGAATCGTACTGTTTATAAAGAATAATATGACAGATATATCATTCAAAGTTTGTTTGTTTTGATACATACATACATACATATTATCACGCCCGAAATCCCTAATGGGGTGGGCAGAGCCACAAGACTACTTGTGGCCACGTTCGATTCATTAGTCCTAAGATAGTATGATGAACCGTATGGTGACAGGTGATCAGCCCATCGCCCATACAGATAGTCCACCATGTTGGAGAGGACCCGTCCCTTAGTCGACTTTTACGACATGCCAGGATGATAAGCATCTGCACGCATTCTATGCTATTTCTTCACTCCCAGTGCAGCAGAGCAGTAGTAGGAGGGTTGTTTTGATATCACGCCTAAATTAATGGCCTAAATGGTTTAGAATTTGGTATGTCGATTACTTCTGCTACTGACACTCTTGAATCGTACGCGGTTCTGATACAAAACTACGCACTTCCGTTTAGAAAAGGTCCACATTACCGATCTGTAATAATTTATAATAATTTGCCAAGAAACTTAGTCAACGAACGAAGTGAAGCTTTTGTAAAAATGTAAAATAAAATCTTAATCCAAAAATGTTATAACAGTATCAAAGAATACATGACTGATAAAGCACTAAAATAAATTAAACATATTATTGTCTTCTCGAAATACTGAATTGAATATTTTAATTTGCATACTATAATATTTATACATACATACATATTATCACGCCCGAAATCCCAAATGGGGTGGGCAGAGCCACAAGACTACTTGTGGCCACGTTCGATTAATTAGTCCTAAGATGGTATGATGAACCATATGGTGACAGGTGATCAGCCCATCGCCCATACAGATAGTCCTCCATGTCGGAGATGACCCGTCCCTTAGTCGACTAATAATTACCTTCATAATATTTATGAAGGTAACAATTGTAATTATTTGATTAATTATATATTATGTTGCTATGCCCTTACAGCGTTTTATTTAGCTTTAGTTCATGTATAAATGCAATAATGAAATAAATAAATAAAAGTCATATTTTCTTTTTCAGTTAAGGAAACGAGTTTGCACCTATACGCGAGACTTTCACTTGGCCATTGAACTCAACTTTAGTACAAACCAATAAGATCTATAGAAGTTAGTATTGCCATGTAAGTGCATAGCGCATCGCATCAGGTTCCAGCAGAAGGCCAGAGGTTCGCATTCACCACCTGCACCGCTAATTGCCGCGCCTCCTCAATGCATACAGTTATTCGCAACCCACAATAACAGCATTCAATAATTATTTATACAGTTATTGTATCTGATGCCATTGATATTGAGCTTACCTTGTAAAGGTAGCTGGCCGCCTACATAAGATTAAACGCTTGTTGACATTTGAGCGTGACTTACGCAGAACGATATGGACCTTGCGAGCTTTGCTTACCCATTGGAACGTAAAAACACTAATTGATTAATTATTGTTGATTTTTCGACAATTTATTTACTAGGGTTCAACTGACATTATGCTGTTGATATATTAAAGCAAAAAAACGGATGTAACACGATTACTTCTTTTATACTAAGCGTGTTACTTGTATTTTTAAAAACTGATGTGTTCTGTAGTTTAAGATTATCTTCTTTCTTCTATGTATATATGTTATAGACAGTGAAATAAATAAATAAAATAGATAAAAATAAAAAACTTTTTATTTGACCAATTTACATTTCACCTTAGTTGACTAAATTTATTCACTTGCTAATTGCTAGGAATACATACTTAAATTTCTCTTTGTATTAGTACTAAATGACTTATTTCTACTTTAGTTATTACTATGCATTAAGCTTGCTCCCCAAGTTGGGTAAAGGCCTCCTCCAAAGATGCCCACTTCTCTCTATCCTGTGCTATTTGCCACCAGTTAGAGTTAGAGCCAGCGACTTTTTTGATGTCATCGTCCCATCGGGTAGCGAGTCTTCCTCTCTTTCTTTTTCCTTGCGGTCCACTTCATATGGTGGTATTGAAGGTCCATCTTTAGTCTCTAAGCCGCGCTATGTGACCGGCCCACCTCCATTTTAATTTTTGTGCGTAGCTAATATAGCGAAATACCACTAATTAATCACAAAATTAACGAACTAAAAAACCAAAAATCTTGTAAATAGATAAGTTTTTGGGTACAAAAAGGCTGTGAAAGGAATTTACGAAAATTTGCCCATACGAGGGTGATAAAGAGGGGGTTAAAGGTTTGTATAGAAAATACAGCGGGCGATAATATTACTCTTGAGCCATGGACCACGTTAATTTTAAAAGCTGTAGTCTGAGCTTTCAATGTTAATAAGATGATGTGCGATTTATAGCACATAATTACTTTTACACTTAACCTTAAGATAGCAACAACGACGTGCGATCTAGCATCGAAAGGCAAATTGCTATTGTTTATAAAATTGTCGGCAGAATGTACAACACCTTCCATGAAACAATGCAAGAGGAAGTTACTGCTTATCCTTTGTGCAGTATAGTGACCATCGCTTTTTTGTATATATATACCTCTGGGAACACCGTCTCAAATAGTATAGGAAACATAATTGGTACCAACTATCTGTAGATTTATAACCAAACATGGTGTTTTAATCAGTATAAGTATACAGAAATAAAAAAGCGCATTTTTAATGGTTCACGACGTGACGGTTGTTTGTGTGACACCTGTTCGTGCGTCCCGGTCACGCCCTCAATATAATCGGTCGTTTCGAAAACCACTCGAAAAATCACGAAATGCTTTTAAATGGTTAAAGACAAAACCATCTCGCATATAAATTTGTTCAAATACTTCCCGTTCAAATATTGTGTGGTTTGTTAGGTTTGTGTATGTATGGTACGTCCATTACTTTCCCTGTTTGGGCGTGATTATCAAATTAGTAGCCTGTGTAGCTTTCAATTACTGCATTGTGTGGCTTCTCATACCCTGCTCAACTCAGAGTGATGTACACATTGAGTATTTTAGAATCGTTTTGAATAAGTTGGAGAATTGCGTACGAGTAACTACGATCCGGTCTACGCCTCTTCAATCTCGTCGTAAATAGCCTCTATATTCGACATTGGTCTAAGTGACCGATGTTTACTATGGTAACGGAATGTCGCTTTATTTTGTCACTTTCAATGTAAACTTGATAATTAGTTATTTGCCTACTGTGTTTAGGGGTGATAATATGAGCCACAATAAACAATATCACCAATAGTCAAATTAAAACTTTCGTGAGACATTATGAATTTTTGAAAAACACACGGCTTTACTCACGATTTATTGTCAGAAATAGTCCGACATGTTTCGAACTCAATTGGAGTCCTTCTTCAGGGTTTGAGTGCAGTCCCGGTCAGATCAACCCGCGCACTGCTCTCCGAGCTGCGCGTTGCGCCCGTGCAGAGGGTGCGGGCGCGGGGGCGGCGGGTGGTGGCGCCGGCGCTGTTGACGCGCCCGGCTGCGGCTGGTCGTTGTTGGTGGTGAACGGCGACGAACATGCCGAGCTCACGGTGTCCACAAGAGTGTCAACACGTACCGTATCCCGAATGGCTGGGACAACGGGCTTCCACGCTGGTGGCAATTCCCACCCGATATCGCGGTTGAAATTGGGGCGTCGTCTGATCTCAATCGCCTCGCGAATCTTGCGTTGAACGAAGCACTTCTCCCTAACAAGCAGCCTCACCTTATCGAAGCGAATGAAATGCGACGTACCCGCGTCCAATGCGTGCTCTGCCACCGCAGAGCTATTGGTGTCCATCTTTTTCATACTACGCACGTGCTCCATCAGTCTCGTGGAAACGTTGCGCCCGGTTTCTCCTATGTAGCATTTGCCGCAGTCACATGGAATTTCATATACGCCCGGACTACCAAACGGGTCCTGATCCTTTGGAGAACGCAGCATATGCCTGACCTTGGTGGCATGTTTGCCGCCGTTCACCACCAACAACGACCAGCCGCAGCCGGGCGCGTCAGCAGCGCCGGCGCCGCCCCCCGCCGCCCCCGCGCCCGCACCCTCTGCACGGGCGCAACGCGCAGCTCGGAGAGCAGTGCGCGGGTTGATCTGACCGGGACTGCACTCAAACCCTGAAGAAGGACTCCAATCGAGTTCGAAACATGTCGAACTATTTCTGACAATAAATCGTGAGTAAAGCCATGTGTTTTTCAAATATCACCAATATTTGTTATGAGTTTATTATAAATAATAAATAATAAATCATGGGACAATCTTTACACAAATGATCTAGTCCCAAAGTAAGCTCTAAAGGCTTGTGTTATGGGTACTAGACGACGATATAAATTACTTATATAGAGAAATAAATACTTAAATACATAGGAAACATCCAAGACTCAGGAACAAACATTCGTGCATATCACACAAATATTTGCCCTTACCGGGGATCGAACCCGGGATGCTAGCTTCGGAGGCAGGGTCACTCCCAACTAGGCTATCCGCGTCGCCGTAGGTTATTGATTCGTTTATCTATTCTGCATGACTGTAACTGCCAAAACTGTCATGAAATCACGATAAATCTGATTCTGACAAGGCTCGCTGTCACCATAAAACCTTCACATGGGGCACGTGTTATTATTTAAATGCACCGATTAGAGTGGCCGGACAATTACCATCCATATTGTACAGAGAGTTTAGTACGGGGCGGGGTAACCAACAATTTCTGCGTCGACGCTATAGAGTTACGATGCGGCAAGCTGATGCTTTATTATACAGGCCATCTCTTCCGCTCTTGTTGGTCTGTGGCACAGTAGATTACAGTAGGTTATTCAGCGACGCAGATTTAACAAGTATATAGGACCCTATATATACCAACTCAAATAAATTTACTGAAATTGTAACTACATTATGTGATTGCGAAGCGAGCAACATTTAAGGATTAAAAGTAAATTATGTTCTAAGATTTGTTGATTTTTTGATTTCCGGAAAATCTTTCTAAAGCTCATGAGATCTACTAAAAGTCAAGAATAGCAAACGCCAAAAATATTCAATAAGTAGTTGGATTTGATCATCGTACTAACACAAAACAAAACACCACATATCGGCTCTCCCCTACTGTACTGATTCATAAGTTTCCACTACGGCACCCGATGATCCACGATCACTCATGTCCCCGGCTAACGGTCCCTACGGCGATATGACCATATAGCATCGCAGACAAACATGTCATAACATGTACACACACTGATAACACTAATGATATACCTCTACCAATGTAATCAATAACTTCAATTACAATTATCGGACACCTCTTATCGGATATGTCAAACAAATCCGTTGTTTACGTTTCTAATGCTAATTGTATACAGTACTTATAAGATTATTTAGAATCTCATTTATGATGCGAGTTATTACGATACAATGTTTTATTTAATAACCGCGTGACATTATTTTAATTTTTAATATTCGACCCAGTTATGTGAATAGAATGATACAAAGTGCAGTACATCGGGCACGCCGTGCACGGGTAAACTGCTTTCGTCACATGTCCACGCCCACCGCCATCTTCCTGGCGGCTCGCACTGTTCACCTACCCTCACTCCAATTATGATAACCATCACTCAAGGCGAGCGGAACGAAAGGGGGCAGGCACCAGTTAAAACGTAAAATTACACTTCAATTTTTACTCGACGGCGGGCGCACAACAAAAAACAAATATTCTCATGGCGAGTATCGACGAAACGTGACCGACCTTCGTCAAAATAGTCGGCCGTTGTCTTATTGGGCGGCATTTTACATCGAATGGACGAGGTGCTAAAGTGTAAGGCGCTGCAGTGAAATTTATAAGCTTCACGTCACGATTATTGAATAATGACTTAACAAATTATCAGAATCCACGCGTTCTGCACGTATTTAGTATTTTTAGGGTTCCGTACCTCAAAAGGAAAAAAAGGAACCCTTATAGGATCACTTGTTTGTCCGTCTGTCTGTCTGTCTGTCTGTCTGTCTGTCTGTCTGTCTGTCTGTCAAGACCTTTTTCTCCGGAACGCGTGGAGGAATCAAAATGAAATTAATATCAAATACTCAGGTCTGCAATCTCTTGAAACTGTGAAAAAATAAATCTGCTAAGTCAACGCAATCCAAAGATACGGCCGTTTATGTCACATATTTTGATACTTTCAAGGGAATCCAAAGGGAATCAAAACCTATAGGGTACTTCCCGTTGACCTAGAATCATGAAATTTGGCAAGAAGTAGTGTCTGTAAGACACTACTTCTAAAGTAGTAGTCCTTCACAAGTAAAGGAAAAAGTCCGAAAACCGTAAATTTGTAATTACATCACATAAAAAAATTCTTCGAACGGAAATAACCTTTGCAAAATCGTATCACGCTCGACGATTGCACGGAGATAAGAGCTTGCGAAAGTTATTTTTTGTCTTATTTCACAGGTGGGTTGTAAATGGTTACCCCCTTGTTAAAAGCTATTTTTTCTCATTATTAGGGTTCCGTACCTACGAGGTAATGTATCTTTTTCATAGGTAAGTACGGAACCCTCGGCGCGCGAGTCAGACTCGCACATGACCGTTTTTTTTACTTACTACATGCACAAAATGAATGAGAGGGACCCGAGACTTTTTACGGTAAACTATTAAGATACGTTTGTATTAAGTATTTTTAAACTACAGTCATCATTCATTATCATCATCATTTCATTTCAGTCATCCTTTAATGGGCATAGGCCTCCACCAATGATCACCACAACGAACGATTTTGTGCTGTGCTGCTCACATCCAGGGGAGTCCCGAAATCTTCACCATGTCGCCAGTCTTCAAATCAAATCAGTCGTCATATTTCTGTATTTGGCTTATGTACAACGCTAGCTACTAAGTAACCTAATGGTAGGTACAATTTTTTAAATGTAATTTAAATGTGAACATACAACATACATACATACATAAATATTGACGACGCGGATAGCCTAGTTAGTAGTGACCCTGCCTCCGACGCAAGCGTCCCGGGTTCGTTCCCCGGTAAGGGCAAATATTTGTGTGATGAGCAGGAATGTTTGTTCCTGAGTCTTGGATGTTTCCTATGTATTTAAGGATTTATTTCTCTATATAAGTATTTATATCGTGGTCTAGTACTCATAACACAAGCCTTTAGAGCTTACTTTGGGACTAGATCGATTTATGTAAAGATTGTCCCCTGATTTATTTATTTATTATTTTATTTATTTATACAACTATAAAGTTGTGATACTATAAATTGTGATGTAAACGAACCAAATTGGTTGTAACTTAATTTAATAATTTAATGCTTTTTTATATCTTAACAATAAGTAAATAAATAAAAAGACCACCGCGTGGGTGGGAAATTACGTTACCAAAACATAATAATATTACATTTAAATAGCTTTCCAGATATGCAAAATATGAAGTAAACATTCACAAAGTCATAACATTGTATTCAAGACAATTCGCGGCGGCAGCGGTCTCGACTCGATCGCCCTCTGCTGATTAGGCGCGCCAAAGTTGTGAAATATTAAACTCTTCTTATTTATGTGGTGGCTCGTTAACTTAGATCGCCGAGGGGAGTGCCCATTTATATCTCGTTGTCGAACAGTGTTTTTACATGGGCAGCGAGTGTTAAAACAAATTCAACAAACAACCGGGCGTCATCTATCAAAAACACTAACGAGCTCAGATGCCGCGGCAATTTACAATCACAACCGCCTAATAATATGCGATGATGCTGATGAAATATACAAGCCGCTGCCTTTTATTTACTCTTATTATAGCGTCAAAACGTTGTCACTGTGCTGGTAATAAAATAATAACTAACCAGCGTGCGTAAGGAAGCGTTTCTACCGGCCGCCCAATATTACACGATGTCGGAATAGACTGTGATAGATTTATTATCACACGTTTTTTCTTTAAAATTTAGAAACATTTCTATAAAGTAATGATATGTTTGCGAATGATTTTCAAACGTCGAGATAATTATCGACGCAACAGTACCTACCTAAGTGTAGAAGGAACAAATGCACCTACCTAATTTAAAACAATATTCTCTAATGTTAAACTGAGTTAATGGACTTTAATTCACGTAGAACAGAGAATCGCCCGCCGCGCCGGCCAGAAATACCTCAGCCATGCATAGTTAACGTAACTAAACTGCGCAGATTTCAGCAGGAATGTACAGCTTTTCCAACTATTGCATAATGTGATGTGCCCTTTCTTCATTTATCGTCCTAAATTTCTCAAAGTTCTTTTAAATTATTGGAACGACACTACAAAATTTGAATAATTGTATCATAACGTGTCAGAATACGTTATTTTTAACTTTTGTTGTATTATTTACAGTGTACCCTTTTTACTCTCCTGAAGTGTGTTTTATACAAAAAAGCCGTAATCATTTATTAAATTTACGAATTTGTATATCTTGTGCAATTCTGAGAAATGTTCCATTATTTCTTGGCTGTAGACTTTTCCAGAACAAAGTAGGCATTTTCCCAATTATACTATAAACATCCTTGGAATAGTTTCCATAGCGCATCATTCACATAGACTCATTTCTAATAAACTGATTCGTGTGATGAAAGGAGTTCCGGACACTCGGTTAACTCCAGAATAGTTTAAGTTTTAAAACTTTCAAACGTGATGACATCAAACCAAAATACCAAACAAAATTTTGAAGTCATTTTCATTAGGGTTATAAACACGAAACTAAAGTTTTTCTCATTTGGCCGCCCATTTCTGCATCTGGCAAGTGAACTGACAACTTAAAGTTGACGCATTCCTAAAACTTAAGTAACGTCTTTCAAAGTTCAGAAGCAAAATAAAAATATAATGTATCGAACTAAACAGAGTATTTTTTAAGAATTAGTTCATATGATGATTCGCGGGTTTAAGTACGGAAGCACATGAAAACTAATTTTAACGATAGACGAAAGCACTCAAGCGGCGACATATTGGAAATTTTATTCAAACGAAACTTTGAAAGCACATCAGACGCGTGTCCATTCGCCGTTGTTTCGAGAAAAAAAAGATCCTCAATTCTATTGAAAAGACGCCATATGCCCGGTAATTACTACAGTTTGAAAAGAACTTTCGGTTTTGTAAGGAAATTAAATTATCGGAGTGTGCATTATAAACGGTAACTTTTTTGCCTTTATTTTTTATAGTTAATAGTTTAACATTAACTGTTTATTTAACGGTGCCACCTGAGACCCTTAACTTTTTATAATAGGTTTCGATGAGTAAAAAATAATAACGTAAATTTCGCTTAGTCACTTTCGATGAAATTTTACACATGCTATCATATCAACAGTGTGAAAAGGTTATTACAAAGATATTATTTGTAATGAAGATCTCAATGTTATTTATTTTAATTTGACATGACATACAATTTTAACTGTATATTATATAGATCAATAAATAAACTAAACTAAAGTAATCGTAGTGCGAGAAGTTAAAATGCTTAGCAATAAAAGATATATCTTAAGATAATGAAATGCATTGGAAATACTTTTTAACCGACTTCAAAAAAAAAAGGAGGAGGTTCTCAATTCGGTTGTATTTTTTTTATGTTGTTACTTCAGAACTCCGTCATTTATAAACCGATTTTGAAAATTCTTTTTTTAATCGGTAGGGTATACCTCCAGTTTGGTCCCGTTGTAGTCAAAGTCAAGTTATGATCAGAGGATCTATGAGGAATCGATGGAACTCTTCAAATATTATAGGCAAGCATAGAGCAATTTTAGTATTTTCTGTAATAACTCAAGCAGTTACGGTCCAAACGCATTACTTGGTGAAGTGGAACTGTTGATGAAGACCATAGATGATCACCGGAACTCCTAAATGTTGAGTATTTCATGGTTGGCGATTAAATTGTTGTATAAAATTCTGAAGCAACTTATGTCCAATAATTCATGTAGTAAAATTGAAGAACCAGGAGAACTCCTCAACGATTGACATCCTTGTACCGTGGATAGCAACAGTTTGTAAATGGTGATGAGCAATTGGCATTATGCTATTGTTACTTATGTAGTAAATGTGTGTCGTTAAATCACAGGATAATAAATAAAATGTAAACAAAAAACTTAGGTACTTTTCAAAGGCTATTAAAAGGCGGTTTTTTTATTTTATAAATTATAGATTATCAAAAGAAGGTTCGTAGCGATCCTAACAGGCGCCTAGAGCTAAACGCGCAACTTTAAATGGTCGGTCGTATTCAGTGAGTAACAAACGAACCTATGAGCAGGAATCTGGCTAGTTAATTACAACGCGACAGGCGAATGGGTGGATATTCTTTCTCATTACCGTACCGGCGGGCTCTCATTAGGTACGAATCTGTCAGTGGCGGCGTGCGTTGCGTCGGTCGCCGCTCGTTTGTCCTGTCGCCGCATGCGCCAGACATTTTTAACTGTGACGTAATAAATATGCGCCAACGCACCTGCTTTTGCACGCTCAATGACAAATCGCTAACGTTCACGATTGTTGATTGCATTTTCTTATTATACTAGCTACTGTAAAGACTAGGACGACTAGATCAAATAGTAGTGGTTCCGTCTGGCTCTTCTTTTTGAGTATGACTAGTTCGTTTTGCTTGATTTGCTAACAGTATTGATACTAATCTCTGCCATGAATATTTTATAAATGTACCGGAGTAATTTATCTATAAAATCAATCCTTATTTACCCAAGATGTTCGTCGAGGTACACTGATTTACTTATACTTTTATAATCATTTATTTCTAAAATAAAATCTTACTAACTACAATAGTAGTTTATGCAACGGTTGCATAATGATAGGCCTTAAAACACTAGTGCGGTTTTATGAAACGAGCTTTTAGCGAGTTTCATAATAAGATCGCACGTGTGTTTTAAGGCCAAATTATGCAGAGTTGCATACATAACTTTATCTACACACATATTATAAAGCCTCCATGATGGGTTCAGAAACAATATTTTCTGGCAACAAGTTATTTGTTGCAATCGTGGCTGCATATTTCCGATATCCGGCGCATTTTCACATCACACACACTCCGAGAAGACTACTTACTATTCATATTTTCAACTAAAATGTAAATTACAAACAACTTTTTCTATTCAATTCAACAACAATTCTACTTTCGTTCAGCAAAACACCAACATGGCGGCGCGACCATTTTTTTTTAAAAATCATATACAAACGGATGAAGTCTCTATTCTCACGTCACTTGAAATCAATCTTGAAATCAAATATTGTGCAGTTTATATTAAAAAAACATACTGAATTGACGTTTCGTATCAATAACTGATTTAATATCTATGGATACTAGAATAGAGACCCACTTGAGTTTTGACAGCTGTTCCAAATTTAATCTCATTTCTTTACTAAAAACGATAAAGAAGTAATGTTATTTCTTTATCGCAGTACTGGTTTTTCCTAATTGGTTGTCAAAATGGTGGTCATTTCCTACGGTTTTTGATTAACCAATGGAGGTTTTATGATATGGGTGTAGATAAATATTAATTCGTAGACGTAACGCTAAAACTGGAAGCACGGAAAGCGTATCAAATATCAATTTACATAATGGCAAGGAGCTCATAATGTTTCGATACAAGCTGAAGCGCACCCGTACATTAACGAGATTAAGTCAATATTACGTGACGTATCTACGGCGCGATGTTTACTGCGCCACCACTCGCGCTATGGATCATGCGAGCTTAAGCAAACCCAAAGCGGTCGATAGGAGCTGCTGATGTAGTAATACTATCAATAGGTACGTAGTTAAAAACTTAACAGAACACAACGGATAAATAAAACAATATAGCAAGGATATATACGAGGTGGTTATTTATCCTAATCAGGAATGTGGCTCTCCTGAATGGTGAACGGTCGTCAACGAATCCTGTACTGGCACAAACCGGTTTTCTACTTGGCAGGCGAGTCTTCATCGGCGAGTAAAGCACTTTACGCGTTAGATAATTACATGGAAGGTGGTAGAGATATAACTTACCTTTCTTCCCTCTAATATCTTTAATTATTTAAAGAACATGCTTAAAGTTCAAAATATTCATAAATTCCTTTATATTTATTTAAGTATTTGCTTAGTGTATGTTGCTTTAGTCACATAGAAAACCAATCTGGACAGTTCGAAGAGACAACCTTATTGCTTTTCACAAACATTCTAGATTACTTGTCTTGCTGAGAATCCGTTATAACACTTCAAAAGCCTTGAAACTCACGAGCATGTACATACAGTAAGTTCAACAGAGTCACACCCGCGCACCGAGCTCAGTTCCCGGGTGGTCCCAGCGGGTGTCCGGCAGTTTTGCTTTACAATGCCTATAATTCAGTGATTCGCGCGAAGTTAACTAGCCCCGCTTATCCGACGCGACATCTACTAATGCCTCGTAGGGAGGAAGCACTAAAACAGTGCTTGTCAATTTTATCTCGAAAGCGGCAAGTCCATGAACACAGTTATTCATACGTCTATATCGCATGACCGTGTATCATGTCTCAGCACTAGGTATTTACACTGAGATGACAACCAAACTACTTCGGTTATTTCAGTTTTAACCATAATTTGGAAAGACGTTACTAAAGTTAATTGTATGTAACCAAATGGTTATCTGTTAACAACAAAACTGAATGTAAGGTATTGCTTAAGTAATGTAGTCATTTTTTTTAAGTTACAGATAAACGAAAGTTCGGTGTCATTTAACAAACCATTTCTTTCAGTGTACCATTAAAAATACAAATATACGCGTCGAATTGAGAAGCTCCGCCTTCGATTTTTTTGAAGTCGGTTAAAAATAATAATCATAGCTCATTGTGAAAGTAAGTTACACCTTTTGTGACCGACTTATGCAAATCAATTAAGCATTCTAGAAAACAACTTAATAAATGCTCTAAAAAATTATGAAAAAAACGGTTAATTTATACCCTCAAATTTTGCAATTTTTTTAATTGATTCATAAAATACAGCAACGTATGTCTACTATTAAATTCTGCATACTGAATCATTAAACCTATTCGGTGAGACTTAATGTATATAAGCAGCTCATGAGATATCGTGACGATGAATTAAATGACTTTGTGGTCAATTCCAATTTGCGGCTACATTCCTTGTTAGCAACTTCCACAACAACTGTGAATGAATAACGCCCACGAGATTAATAAAAAAATTGACTTCAAAACCACTTTGAAAAGTAAGAAATAATGATTGGCTTACATAAGTCAATTACCTAAAAACGTCAGAAATATTATTGATAAAGTGATAAATTAAATACAACGAAATCAGTGTCAAGTGAATGAACACTGTATGAGGGATGTATTACCTAATTTACTTGCCACCGACTGCGATATATTTAATTTATCAATTAATCAATAATACTTAAATCTGAAGTTTCTAGGTAATTGACTTACGAAAGCCAATCATTATTTCTTACTTTTCAAAGGGGTTTTGAAGTCGGTTATTTGATTTGTAAATTTTTATTTTAATATCACTTTTTAGTGATTATCGTATGTGATTTAACGACACATTTACTACATCAAGAAACAATAGCATAATGGCAATGGTTGATCATCCTTTACAAAATGTTGCTATCCAAGGTGCAAGGACATCAATCTTTCAGGAATTCTCCTTGTTCTTCATCACCGTTTCTATTTTACCACATGCATTTTCATGAGCATAAATTGCTTCTCAACCTTATAGAGAAATCTAATCGCCACCCGTGAAATACGTATCATTGAGGAGTTCCGGTGGTTATCTGTAGTCTAAATCATCAGTTTCAGTCCACCAAATAATGCTTTTGGAACGCAACTGCTTAAGTTATAAAGTACCAAAATTGTTATGGGTGTGCTTAATATTTGAGGAGTTCCATCGATTCATCATAGATCCTCTCTTCAGACCTCATCTTTGACTACCACGGGACCAACTTGGAGGTATACCGTATCGACTAAAAAACGAATCATCAAAATCGGTCCAGCCATGTCCGAATAATCGGGGGAACATACATAAAAAATAAAAATAAAAAATTCCGACGATTTGAGTACCTTCTCGTTTTTTGAAGTCGGTGAAAATAGGATGTAAAGCGTTAGTTTATAGGTAGTGGGAGCCTAGTCGTCTGATGAGCGCCTCTTGAGAAGAGGGTCATTCAGCGGGTTCAAATTCCGTTGTGCGGAATAGGATTTGATGTTAACTATGAGTATGAATTCCTTCACCTAAATGAAGGAATTCATACTGAGAAAACTCACAAATATTTGCGATAATAATAAATATATTAAATGCGATTATTCAACGATGTTTGTGAAAGCTCCAGTCCTACGCTGAGCCCGGTCGAGACTACCATCAAGTCCCTCTGACTATGGGTTATAAATTAAA
The DNA here is from genome assembly GCA_947859335.1 of Tortricodes alternella. Lineage (NCBI taxonomy): Eukaryota > Metazoa > Arthropoda > Insecta > Lepidoptera > Tortricidae > Tortricodes > Tortricodes alternella. The sequence continues at coordinate 6,770,550 of OX401981.1, forward strand.
TACACTGCTAAATGTGCATACATACATTCCATATCATCAATACATATAAAACAGTACCGTGACTTACTTATAGGCAACGCACAGCCTAAACGAATGGTCCTAGAGGTTTGAAATTTTGAGGAGACATTTCTCGAGTACCCTAGCGGTACACTAAGGAGGGTTTTTTTTAAATTCCGTCCCGAAAGGGATAATAAAGTTTGTACGGAAAATATCGTAAGCGAAGCTGTGGTAGGTCCACTAGTATAGGTAATATAAACTACAGTAATAGTCCATGCCTATATGATCTCAAACGTATAAGCCTGGGCATTAGGAGAACGGCAACTGATCTTCCGACATGATGTTTTGAATAATATGTATGTATTTAAACTCTTTATTGCACATAAGTGACACTACAATAAAACACGACATTATGACATAAACAATCTACAAAAGCGAGCTTATCCCACATTGGACATTTCAATAACAGTTATCAATGTATTTACAATGTTAGTAGTGATTGCTAGAATAGAATAAAAGTACCTATCGAGTGAGGATTAACAAACAAATTTAGGCCAGATGAAGTTCGGTCTAAATTCCTTCGGGTACTCGAAGGGGAACCTGCACTGAACACACAGTGGCCACCTACCGCGTGCGTCGAGGTTGACATTAGGTGTTAGCGTGGACTCACAACTCTATATAAAGCGGAAGATAACATTTTTAAGCCTTTCGGCGGTGCCCTTTCAAACTACAAAGTTAGCATGCACCAAATCTGACCAAATTAAATAAGTCAAAATTTATAGACACACAATTTCTAAGTGACTCAATGCTTTCATTATTTACGTAGAAAACACTGCCAACGCTTATAAAGAATTAACTAACAGAGGATTGTAATTAAATCGTAACACCGGCAGTATGCTCCACGCAATAAAGGACTTAGTCGTCAATTGAAGCGCATGCTATTATCCACTTAATGAAGGATACAAGACTAACTAGCTCAAAGGAAGCCATCAGAGAGCCATCTCCGCACGAAACCACTTTAGCGGAGGCGCAGTGCCTACTTGCTAAGTAGTTGAACTCATTTCAATGTTTAGTGTTCCGTAATACACTTAGTGAGCGTGTTTGTTTAAAGGCAAATTCAGTTGTTAGAGCTTTTAGCGCGGCGGCTGCAACTATAACGCAAGATTAAGAGGTTTATAAACCTAAATCGTATAGCGGGTGAAGCCGCCCGTAATTGTAAGAAAGTCAATTTAGTACGCTAACAAGATTGGTTGAAAGGCGGTAAGTTGATTTAACTCTGTAAGTAGAGAAGTTGGCGCTGCAGCTGCATTCCATAAACGAAGCGAGGCGGACCGCAACGTCACGCACGGAAATTGTCCAGAAACGAACGAAACCACAATTTGACACGACTTATTTTACTGTACTGACTTTGCCTAGTGGAGAATCCCCTACGCTTATAAAATTAATTTCAACAAAAAACAAACCCGGCTCCAAAAACCCTTTGAAAACTAAGAAATAAAGACTGGCCGTTCGTAAATTACATAAACACATCAGATATATTTATTAATTCAGTAATAAATTAAATATATCGAAGTCGGTGGCATGGTATGTTACTGTTGGTGTGTCTAACAAAATTAAAATAAATAAATAAATAAACCTTCTCCCTTTTGAAGTCGGTTAATAAAGAGCTTCTTCTAATAAGACACCGGATTTATTTGAGAAAGTTACAAACATTTGAAAGATTAATAGCTACCGTATTTTGTATCAAATCTGCTTTTTGATACGTCACTAAATGATTCTGATGAAACATAGGCCTACCATAATCGATAACACTAAATGCGCTGTTACAGAAGACATGAAAGCCTAATATTTAAGTACTAAGAATATATTACGTGTCTCTGTAAGTACTAGGTACTCCTACGACAATGGATGAAAAGTTTTATTACAAAATGGTAAATTAATTCCAGAACTTGTTCAAAGCAGTACGAGTATTTTTCTTAATATAAATAGCAAGCTCAGAGTTTTATAAATTATGCAGACACCCGAAGTATTTAAATCTTGAAAAGCATTCTTTTCTTACAGCACTAGTATTAGTCACGCAATCGTCTTACGAATAGAGATGAGCCGGGATACGGGATCTGCATGTTCATAATTGTTAAATTTGCATCCATAATGGTGGCTAACAAGCGACGATTGCGATCGGTTAGTTCGCGCGGCAACGACAAGTTGATTCTACGCAATCGACGCAACCGACGCGCTTCTTAGTGATGTCATCTTACACCAAATAGCTTACGTATCGAAGGTTCTATGAAAGCACAGTAAATTCCATCTCAACGCCATTTTAAGGACATAATTACATCATTAAGTAAATTATCCGCGGAAGTCTATAACATTACGTTTGCACGAACCGCTTTGCAATTAACTAGTCAATTTATCACTACATCACTAAATACTGCAAATGATGCTATAAACCATTGAAGTAATCGATAATATCGATAAAAGGAGCATTTAAATGGGAACATCACTAATCTGCGGGATCGTAGAGACGGGCGCGTAGCTAATTACAGTCATTAAAGAAGTTGCTACGCAGCCCACAGAACCCTGGTCACCGATCCAGGGACCACCGCTAAACGCATGCGTAATGTTATTTATTCGCAGCTATTTATCTAACTCGCACAGACAAGAAACGTGCATTAAACATGAATAATGACCCCGAGAAGCAATTAAATGCAGAAATTTATTCATAAGTCATTGGATTCAATTCTAAGTTGTAAGTACATTGTTATACATGAGGTATCCGTGACGTTGTCAATGGAAGTAACAGAACGTCGTAGGAGAGGCAGTATGGTTTGAAAACCTCGGCTCCAATTTTAGGGATAGTTATAACAGCTAAGGCTAACGGCTAAGGGGTGGAACTCCCTGCCTGCAGACTTGTTCCCAGAACGCTACAACTTGGGTCTTTTCAAGGAGAGAGTCAATAGCAATTATCTAGGTATGCATGCTCCATCGTCAACCTCTTCATCACTTTCCATCAGGTGAGATAGAAGTCAAATGTACATCTATCGTCTATAAGAAAAAAGTGATCAATGGTTGCTTGGTTTTCCGTAATTTTGAATTCAATTTTCTTTTCAGTATTACATACTACTGAAGATTCCAAACCACATGGTTTGGAACAATACACATACTTTGTTCAGGTCTAACGAAACTTAAGGCGTTTACACATCAAAACGTGGGTAAGAAACAGATCCGCGTTAGCAGTCTCACAGGAACTAAATTGGAAGCGTTCACATCAATGAGCGTGGGCCAGCGCGGCAGCGGCGCGTTCTCTTAAGTGAAGGATTCCATTTTAGTTCCTGTGATGTTGCTTACGAGGGCCTGCTTCCGAAGCGCGTTTCAGTATGTGGAAGCCTTTAATAACACGCATTCACTTCAAATGTAATGCAATGTGCGAAGTAACGGAATGTGATGTCCCGACACAGTAACATTTTCAGACATATGTCAAGCAGCCGTAAATAGCTTATATCAACCACTCAAAGTATACTCTAAAAGGACTTGTGCGGAGATTGTACATTTGCTTCAACGTTTGTATCTGTAACATGATGTAGTCTACCTAAATACAATTATTGTAGTGGTATGAACTCCTGTCTGTAACTAAAGTCAATACTTGAGAAGAGATGTGTATCCAATTATCAGTACACTGAAAAGTTCCCCGAAATTTACAAGTTTATACTAGAAATAAAAATATAGAAAGGGAACAATTGCACGTGAAACAGATGTGTTAAATTACGGACCCGACACGATTTCTGAAACAGTTGAGCTACATTATGAACAGAGCCCAGCCGGGTCCACGATTAACTGAATAAAATATTAACATGTAGCTAACACCCACACATTATGATTGGATGCGTACCTACATGTAAGCCTTCAAAAGATAAAAATGCTAAACAAAAACACAGACCTTTTTGAAAATAACGGGTTGGGATGTTTTACAACATGTACCACGACCAACGGTTGAATGCTTACTAGAGCTGTTATTGCATGCTTAAATGACATCCCGGAGCAAAAGGGTAAAATACCGAAACACATGGCGACATTAATTTTGAAATTAAAGTTAAAATATTGCGTCGACCCGTCGCAATAATTAACCCAAATAAAAATGGCAAAGGAGTCTTATATTGCACGGAGCGTTTAAATTAAAAGCCTATTTGTTTTTGGATCTAATTTAGTTTAAAAGGGTTCCGAGACGGTCAAGCTACTTGAATCAAGCCCGTAGTTTCGTTTTGCTTGCTCAAGTAGCTTGATGTATACGTCAAAGCCGCTTGCTTGATCAAGCCGGTCGCGAAAACGGTGAAAACGTCGCGTCAAGCAAGAATAATAAATTTGCACCAACCACGGGTCAATCACGTAGATGTTTGACCCAAGAATCAAGCAAACATTATAAATGATCGAGCAAACATGCTTGACTATCTCGGAATCCTGTAAGACTTTTTGGGAGTGAAGAGCATTATCATTGTACGATTTTTATACAATGAAGGAGTTATATATAGGGTGGCCATTGAAATTTTGAGAAACGTCGTTGGCCTCGGCCCACGCAACATGGCTCGTGGGTGAGTACGAATATAGATGTGCCTTTCCTATACCCGTCTTGTAATGCCAAATCTAATTCAATCGAATTTACATATCGTGAGATTGATACGACAATTTGTAATAGGATCATTCAAATGTCAAGTCAGAGCGCATGAACGTAATAAGTCACTGAATAATTTATAATTAATTAATGGCGCTACACTCGGATTGCGACATGAGACTGTTTTTTACCTGGGGTGTTATTCTCTAACATGCCCGGCAAAGGTTCGAAGACGAATCTCATAATGCCGTCCGGTTTTCAATGCAGCAGGCAACATCGTCAACAAGTGAAGCGCTGTACAATATGTAGAATAAAGCAATATTCAATGAGTCTCTGCGGATAGCTTCACTTTTAAAATAATAAAATCTACACACTTCTAGTAATATTTTTTGTACGTGAACATTATTTTTAAGCGCTTCGGTATTCCTATCTTACGTGATTTTTTTCTTTTAAATACCTAGCATCTATTTTCTTTCATATTACCGTTTATATTATACCTATTCAAGAGCGAAATTATACGCTACAATATGTGGTGTCAAGCACGAAGTTTTATTAATATTCGTCGCAACAGAACCGCAGCTCAGTTAACTGTGACAAGAACCAAAGGACGCGCAACAGCTTGCACTTCTCGAAATTGCGACCTCGTTTGCACATGGCGACACATTTTGGTGAAGGAGCAGCAGGGATATTCCCACTGACCGCTACAAAGAACACTTGTGAGAGCATCATTTTAATTACAGTCAAATAACATAACAGAAAATTGCTTTAAGTTACCCGTATGGACTAAAGGAAAACACCATGTATATGGAAATTTGGCAACACTTATGGTTTCTCTAGTCCAGCGCCTCTATTCGGGAACGCTAAGTGATGTTGTAGCGACTCGCGAGCGAGATTTCTCATCCCGCTCTTCCGCACGACGTGTAATGCGTAAGAGCGAAATGCGAGTCTCGCTCGCGGGTCGCTGCAGTATCACTTAGACGTTCCCAAATAGACGCCCTAGTCTTTACCAATACACACACTACACGGTTTACAAGCATGCATTAAAGGTATTGAATAGAAGGTAAAGATATTGAATTCGTAGAAGTTAAGCGGCATCTTTAAATTATTTTTATTAGTAATGGTTTCCATGATTTCTTTACTGGTGTCAATTGAATTGCGGTAAGATTTACGATGCGCGTGCGCTTCGGACGCGACGCTCCGGGACACGCGAGCACACCGTGCGTGCATTCCGCGTTATCGCGACCACTCGCCAAATTAACTCCCCTTATGAAGACATACGACATGCTACATGCGCTCCAACAAGCGACATTTAATGACAACGAGCTCTATTAAATTACCTGCTCACAGTATTTATATTTACAGGAGTTGTTTGAGTTTTTTTTTTAAGTCATATGATATCATACTACCCCTTTATAAAAATCTCCTCATGACCTGTATCGCGTAGACACCACTGGCGCGGGCGTGTAATCCATTTCGACGCACAATGAATACGAAATAAGAAATCAACGTAACCGCACTTTCCCTAAGCAATTTACTCTCATAGAAAATGTTTTAGCGCCTCCCTAGGAGGCGCGCCGCTTAAAATATGGAGCGGCACGTTGTTAAATTTTTGTTTAGTGTGCAATTTTGAGGCAGGGCAGACGTATATCACGTTTTCTGGCTATAAGAACGCAACCAAAATGGTGTAATAAATCTAAAAGTCCATTTTCATATAAAAGAAAACCGATTAAGGAGCTTTTCCGATAGCGATCGCTCGAATGAAGCTATATATTTTCATGATCGACCGAATCCAAGATCACGGACGGCTGACGGCCGGTGCGTGAGGAAATTGAAAAGGAAAACGTTTCCTCTAATGGTATTGTCCTTGAACAAAAGATCATTTACTTGCATTTCCTGTTCCGGTTTCCGACCATGCTAACCTAACGCTCATTTCGACACCTTACCGGTAGTCCACTCCACTTTAAGCAGCATTCGTAGGTTTGTCCTTAGTGTGAATATGGTACGAATACTATGAGTTTGATTTTTTTTCGAATTATAACTAAAAGCAAGTTTTATTACAGAAAGCCTTCGAAGTCAGTGGTCAGGCAAAATGTAGGAGGTTTGCCCGGCCTACACAGCAACTTAATACGCTTTAACCTCTAGAGGTAGGCTAATGTAGTAAACTTTATCGAATCTCTAGGAACGAAAATTGATTGAAATGCTCAATCAGTGTCTAGTCAAATGTTTACGTAATTGCGAATAACGCAATCTATAAACATTTCCGCGAACGATCCAAAACTGTTCGGGAGCAAAGCTGCAGCGGCGTTGACTTTACCAATCACGGTGAGAGACGCGGCTCTTCAATCAGGACTGATCATGTTATACTCCCAGACTCGTAGCTGCTAATGAATGAGTAAATTAGTTATTTGGTTATTTCTAAACATCCACCATTTGTATCATTTTTAATTAATCGAATAAATAAATAAAAATCAACACCACAAAACTTTAAGGATATTTGGTATTAACCTTCACCTCACATCACATGACATCGGCCTGGGCACAGGCCTCGTCTCAGATTCCAAATAAGTGCAGATTACAGGTGGCGGCACGAAAATCTAGCGGTTACCGTTATTGCTCAGAAGTCGAAAATTGGATGTGATGTGAGTGGGTGAGCGAGACGGTGACGAGAGCGGGAGCAGTCGTACCTATGCGCAGTATCCATTATTTGGTGAAGTGGAACTGTTGATGAAGACCATAGATGACCACCGGAACTCCTAAGTGTTGAGTATTTCACGGTTGGCGATTAAATTACTGTATAAAGTTCTGAAGCAACTTATGTCCATGAAAATTCATGTAGTAAAATTGAAGAACCAGGAGAACTCCTCAACGATTGACATCCTTGCACCGTGGATAGCAACAGTTTGTAAATGGTGATGAGCAATTGGCACTCTGCTTTGGCATTATGCTATTGTTACTTGATTTAGTAAATGTGTGTCGTTAAATCACAGGATAATAAATAAAACTTACTTTTCAAAGGCTATTTGAAGTCGGTTTTATTTTATTTTATAAATTATCGGACGTCATTATCTCGTGAATGTTAAGAGGTTTTTTATTGTTTAGGTTTAGCAATTAGAAGAGGCTGTTACTAGACATGCAAAATTGCAAGTGTGTGTGTGAAATAGTTCGTGTAATATAAAATATAACCTACCGCTGGTGTGTCGCCTTTTGTTTTACGAACTTCGCTTACACACTGCCGTGTGTTAAGTAAAAAGATTCCACTCTTTTAACAAGTGTTTATTTAACTTCAATTGTTAGTATAATGTGGGTCAAATTTTGGAAGTCATGGACAATTAATTATTACAAACTGCCTGTACGCTAAAAGTCATGACTGTTTGTCCTTAGGGCATCCGGGCTGAGTGACCGACAATTTATTTGTCACTCATGCACTCGCAGTGAAGTTATCAAGACGCCGCCGTGGCTAACAACCGTGCCATTCTTGCCTCGCTCGACCACCATGTGACAGCAACATTTGCATTAAATTGCGTGAGAAGGCACTAATTTGGTAAAATTGTGAGATTTCATGTTGAATAATAATGATTAATTATTTCCGTCACTAGATTTTTAATATCTTTATGGTTTATCTCACAGATAATATAAACGTTGGTATTAGTTTAGTTGTTATGTATCGCAGAAGGGTCAATTGGTGCACTGTCGAAATAATCGCGTCCCGTGACTCGTTACACTTTGATTACGAAGATTAAACAGCGATGAAATTGACAAGCGAACGGACGGCGAGCCAATAAACGGGATTCCCGAAATATTTCACTTCCATAAATACTCAATAAAGCCTCTTTTCCCACGCCCGTTTCGCAATCGACGGCGGGAGCGTCGATCCGCGTTCCGCCACATTAAATTCTTCACGTTTAATCAATTCCGGGACGGCAGTAAAAAATATCAAAGTGAAGTGTTTCCTTCCGTATCGACGGCGCCCAGAGTAGAGCAGACAGCAAATAAATTGTTGGCGTCGTTTCAAAAAGCACGAAAATTGCCGGGGTAGCTTCGCGGACACGCCTTTTATCTGTTACGTCTATCAGGAGGCTTCACGTTCACCGCCTGCACGTAAATAAGGGCAAAAACAGAATAAATAATAGGGGCGAAGGAACGGGGACGACTGCAGCCGTGCGGGATCAAGCGCGCCTGATGGCCGCGGATCATTTCCCTGGCCTACTTGTGACTCTCAGCTTTCTGTGCGCCTCGGCGATCACGCCGCCGCGATTATTACTCTGAGCTCCATTGCATTGCAGCCGTCGCAGCGTGTGAATTATATAAAATTTCTGTTTGATTATATTTTCATGACCCAATTAATTTCCAATTTCATTACTTTACAAAAAAGTACTCGTTATTTACATTATTGTCAGTGATCGGAATAGGTACAGATGTAATGCATAATTAGATTCCATCGTGTTTTATCGGAAAAAAACGTATTTATCGTGCTCTCTCAATTAGCTTAGGTACCCATCATACCACCTGTCATTTTTCATTTTCACATTTCACACTAAATAATAAAGTTTCATATTAATGAATATAAACATGTCATTCATTTAATACAATAATTAATTGACACTTCGGGTCCCGTCGTCTTCCGATGGAGATGCGAGTTTTACCGATGGAAATATATTATTCACTATATCTGTAGTGCCTATTTGCCTAAACTAAGGTAAGAGTAGTTAAAAATGCAAAAACGAATTAATTTATATTTATAAAATGCCCAAGTCCAGGGCAATGAAAGCATTATCCGGGACTCAGGCATTCAATAAATATAAATTAACTAGCTTCCGCCCGCGACTTCTTCCGCGTGGACACGCTAATCACCTACCCACAGTATCATCATCATCATATATACTATTTCTAAAAGGTATTTTTTTGAAGACGCTCAAAACCTCCGTTATTTCTTTACCAAAATTAATGATTTAAACATCATTTTAAAGCTTATGTTCTCCGATTCGTCTTAAAAATACAAAAATAGATTAAAATTAACGTTTTCGTTAAAAAATAAATAAAAAACCACGCGATTTGCAAGCGCCATCTATTTGACAGTCTGTTTAACTACGGTGTCATGGCCAGTCTACTTAGAAGATACTACGTATGTGATGATGCTGACAATTGTCAACAGATGGCGCTGCGCGTCGGGTAGGCTAGGTACTGGCCTACATTATTTGATATGATCTAATGACGATCAATATGTTGTACAATCAGTGATTTTGCACGGTTGTATTTATTGGTCGTTAATGGATGATATCGGCCGTCGATTTAGTCTACTCACGATCGCGCAAGCGCCATCTATTTGACAAACAGTTTAACTAACTAACAATTGTTTTTTCGCATGGACAATTATATGTGGCTTTTTCACGAGTTCGTAAATTCAGTGATATTTATGTTTGTGTTAAAGAGACCTACGGTCAAACAGTCAACGATGATCACATTGTAACTGCTAACATTGTTTTTAAAGAAGTTTTGTAGCATGGGAAAGTTAAAAAAATATTACGGTGCGTCCACATCTGACGAATACGCCGATCGCGCGCTGGTCGCGAACCACTCGCGCGAAGCTGCGTGCATCCCCCGTGTATTCTTATTAATATATATATATACATATATAATCTGAATCACGGAAACGGCTCCAACGATTTTCATGACATTTAGTAGGGGGTTTTGGGGGTGATAAATTGATATAGCTAGGTTTCATTTTAAGAAAACGATGTTTTATCCGTGTTTTCCGGTAATAAAAAACTGCTACAATATCATTTGAATACGAAGGTTAATTTCGTCACTACTCACAAAGTTGGAATTAGCTCGGTTTGGGAAGTCGATCGGTTCTGAAGCCAGAAGAGCTTTTGTGAGAAAAACTATCTTCATCCACGCATAATTTTTTCCAAAAAAACACGTTTTACCAAAAAAAAATCCGAGCAAGGCTCGGTCATCCAGGTACTATTGTATAAACATGCAATGGGGCCAATTCGAACGTGTTTTCGCTAAATTTAGAAGTCGCTAAATTTGAAATAAGAAAAGTTAGACTCGATTTTGAACCTTGGAGCTATACAAAATCGAGTTTGACGTTTCTTATTTTAAGTTTAGGCAATCTTAAATTTAGCGGACACCGTTTCGAATTGGACCCAATGTCTTAGTACAATTATCTCTCAAAAATAAAATATCTTTAACTAATAATACTTGCATTTACTTATTCTCACTTTATTATATTGTTATTATTATTATCCGGTGTTTGATAACGTGCGAAAATTCGCACGGGTCAGCTAGTAATAAACTAACAGTATTTTGTCTCGGCAGTGTGCTCGAAATAATTACCTACCGCCGCTCGGTATGTAAACAAGCATGCAGTAGGGCTGCCAGCTGACTGTCTTTTTTGGATTAAGTGTTTGATAATGCGATATTACATTGTCGTAGTATCTTTTCATGAAATATTACTTCAAATCTTGTAAGTTTTCATTCTAATTATTTCTACTTGGTTCTTATTTCTTGTTGCAAAAGTGACTGTAAGTCAGTATAGAGTAAAAAAATGCATTTATGTATTTTGCTTTTAATATATCAAAAATTCTCGTGGCATAATTTACGTGAATAGATGCGCGGGAGCGTCTCACATTGTCCGCGCCCGTACGTAACCCCCAGCGCACTCGCGCTGTTGTGTACCGAAGTTTACCGAGATTTCGAAGCGCTTCGATTCGGCCGTTTGTATGAAGATCTAATACTGCTTACTTAATTATACTGTGACCTAGCGGTACGAAATATACTTTACGACCTATTTTCCCATACCTACCAAATAGGAGGAGGATGGAGGAGTGCGACCACAAACACCGTGACACGAGATTTTTATTTATATAGATTGCATAAAGATGCATATGAGTTTAGTTTATTATTTTGATGACCTTAGGTGCTGCGCGCAGTGGAACGATACCAATTCGAAAAAACTTAAAAAAAAACTCGAACACAGGATTTTTTTATACTAACAAAAGTTAGCTAAGTTAAGCTAAACCTAGATTATATCTGTTCAATAAAATCAGCCCTTTAATCCCACTTTTGGTTCTATGTCCCCTTTTCGGAACGGATCGACTTTGCGCACCTAAGGTTATCGCTAGCGAATTTGACTAGTCTATATTAATTCCGCACTGGTTTAGGTAAATAGGATCATTGTACATTATCTTTTTAAAGCACTGAATTCACCATGATAATGTGATAGATGATACTGATACGTTTTAAGCTTTAATGTTTATCTTAGACCCTCAGGTGCTGAAGTATTTAAAAAAACAAACGAGAACACAAAATTGCAACGTCAAAATAATTTATAGGTGCTTCTGACATTGCTGACACAGGATTTAGTGCCGCACACAAAGTAAAGTATAAGCGATGTGCAATTTTAAAGGCTTTAAATTCAATATACCGAAGTTCTCATACTAAAATAGTGGTTATAGAATGTTATAAACTGTAACCTGAGAATCAGAAAGAAATCCAGAGTAAATATGGCTAGTCACGATGTTTACCGAAGTAGTCCGAGCGGGGCTCGTTACGCTGCTTTATGCAGGGTGGTGGAGGCTATCGTCTCGCAACAATGTGAGGGCGAACTCATAAATTCGAAACAATTAGACGATAAATTCCCACTTGAATTAGTATTTTTATTTGCACGTCACGTGCGCGGGCCGCGCTTTCTAGCAATTTATGTAGGGAGGCGTCAAATTTAACAGCTCAAAGAAACTGATGGCGCCCTCCTAAGCTTCGGCGCGCACTCGTGATGCCCCGTAATTATGTTTACAATTTATTTGCAGCTGAACAATGGAGTAGATCGCATAGAGCTGCTTTACGACGACACAACGAGAACCTTTATACGTGCATTACTCATACGATTACCCATTGCTGAGGGGAATATAAAATTAATCACCGCCTTGTGTTTTCCTTTCGTTCTGCAAATATAAAACGTGAACGTTTAATAATTTATGTAAGGGCTACATTACAGAGAAATTGTTACCGATAGTCTCATATAGGTCTTAAGCAGTGTAAGCTACACTGATCAGTAGCATGATTAAGAAAAACGAATAAGAACGAAAGCGTGACACAAGGGCTGCGCGATAACACAGGAAAAACGAGCAGCGAATCGCCTCCGAGCAGACGGTATCTACGCCCGCCCGGGAGTTATTAAATATTAAAATAAAGTCGCATTCCGACGCAAGTCTTTCGCGATACGCCAGATTACCGCCGACACAATAAGGCACTGGCTCTGATCGCTCCTTTGCCTTATCATATCATAGCACGAGCTAACATAATTTAACGGAGCATCGTTTCGCACAAGCGATCTTTTATAGCTGAACGAACTTAGCGTCTGCATAAATACATGATAACATTAAAACCAAGGACAAGTGCGAGTTAAACTCGCGTGGAGAGGGTTCCGATCCGTACATGATCATCTGAAATTTACTAGGTTACCTTAAATACCATAGACTTCTTATAGGTTTTCCTGTAATCTATAAGCAAAGATCTATTTTCTGTATTTTTTTCAAAATTTTAACCGCAGTAGTTTAGGGGGGGAATGGTCATTTTTCGCCTATTTTCCTGAATAACTTCTAAACTATTTTACTTAAAATTCAAAAAAAATATATATTTAAGAGCCTCACAATAAGCCCTTTCATTTGATAAGTCACACGATATAGGTGGCATAACTTTTTTTTTTTTTAATTTTCTAGTTTACCTGCAAAAAGTGGCCCCTATGTTTAAAATTCATATATTTACGTCGCGCGTCCATGTTGCGGTCACCAACTTACATATGAATACCAAATTTCAACTCAATCGGTCCAGTAGTTTCGGAGCAAATTGGCTGTGACAGACGGACAGACAGACAGACAGACAGACAGACAGACACACGAGTGATCCTATAAGGGTTCCTTTTTTCCTTTTGAGGTACGGAACCCTAAATATTATCCGGTATTGCGACTCGAGCGCAATTCCGTGCGGTTACAATTTAATAATAAATTGATAAGCAAAGGGCAAATTTAAATAAGATTCTCCCACGTCACGAAAGAAGCCAATAACGATTATAGAACGTTAATAATCGCATAACTCACGAGAGGTATTGCTTCATCGCGTTTTAAATGTGTATCGGTCGTCGCATCGCTCAGTTGCCCAAGCAGCGCTCCGCCCACTTACCTGAAACAATACATCATTACAATATCACTAACTGTGAGCAAACGCATGCATTGTAATATTCGACACCTACAGTTCGGAATGTCAAATGACGCACTCTCTCACCGTGCATGCTGTTATAGCAAAATCTAATAGGTGTGTCCCTTTCATATTATTACGATAAAGATTAAAAAATTGGCCAATAAATTTAACCAATCGGTTTAAAAAGGGCTTAACTTAGAAATCTGCGCGTTAAGCTTACACATGATTATTCTAAATTATACCTAAATGATCATGTTTATGCAGCAATAGATATAGCTTAGAAGATAGCGTTAACGGGGGGCTATGATAAAACCGTAGGTACCTAAAGACGTTAGGGGTCGTCCATAAATTACGTAACGCAATTTAGAGGGAGGGGGGGGGGTCTGGCCAAGCGTTACGGTCCTGTTACGTTGGGGGAGGGGGGGTTCAAGGTTGGCGTTACGTCACCATTTTATAATATTGTACAAATAATGTAAACTTATGAAATTTATAATTATATTATTAAGAAATGGAACCCAAATACGTTCATAGCTGATTATACCTCGCCCAATGTAAAAAGAACGCTGTAAGCTGTATAAAATGTATGGCCGTCAGCGCTCTTATGAAATTGGGCGAGCTATAGAATTCTCAGAATAATTCTTGTCGTCCTTGAAACTACACATTCGTGTTTTATTTAAAAATATTAATCTTCCTACCTGAATATAAGGCAAAAACGTTTTACAAAGCACCTGTTACGTAACGGAATGGAGAGGGAGGGGGGTCCTGGCTAAGCGTTACGGTCCTGTTACATGGGGGGAGGGGGGGGGTCAAAAATTTGAGAATTTTGCATTACGTAATTTGTGGACGGCTTAGGCAAGGATTATCAAGTATGCCTTTTTAATGAAATAAGCTGATATTTCATTATCATTAAAAGAAAACCATTTGAGATTGTAGGTTCTTTCTATTTTGAATAAAAGTTGTTGTAAAAGTCTGTACTGCGATCCAGTTACTAAATTTGTGTCAACAATAATAATGTTGGACCTCTATTCGACATTACCTAAGCGATATCACAAATAATTATTATGCTACGATATGTTAGCTTTTATTAACTTGACAACAAAGGCGGCTGCATCGTAAATAAGCCATACGCATTATCGCGTAGGCAATATCGATTTAATCAGGACTTTTCATTACAAATAATGCTTTAAAAAACAAATTTATGATCTCAATTTTTTATGAGTTACGCTAGATGCTTATATATTTTTCTGACATATGGCCAAATTCAGAAAGGCCACTCAAATTGATATTTAATTAAAGTGATGTTTGGGTGACGTTTTTGTATAGGATGACAACTAGTTGAGGGACATTTAACTATTTAATCTCTAATCAAATGCTTAAGAGGAGGTGATCCCTACACCTTTTAATACAAAAGGCGATAACGATTTCCACCCCTTAAATGATAACCGATGTCGACCGATTTTTGATAGGTTGTCAGTCAGAACAAAATCTAGGTCTATACGTTTTGGTTTTTTCACTATAATCAATAAATTCAGTTTTATTGTTGTTTTAGTATTCTCATCCAAACTTTTTCCGGCGATTATTTGACTTGATTATCGATTAACAATATTCAAAAAACTTATGGACCTAGATTTTGTTCTGACCTACAAAAATTGGTCAAAATCCGTTAACATTTAAAGGATGGAAATCGTTATCGCCTTTTGTATGAAAAGGGTGAATTTTGCCGTTGGTTCACAGTTCTCTTAAGTGGTCTTTCTGAATTCGGCCATTAATGACTAAAACACATATATGACAGAAGATGACAAATATTATCTTTTCTCCATCCTCTTTATTACTCGATAATTCAAATATCTGTACATAAGCACAAAACAAACGTTATGAATGTTATCTTCAAAAACCGTACCGAGGTAACGTTTGTCTCATCCAAGAAACAGAGTCGCTTATAAACCTTCACTATTGAAGAACGCAGATTGTTAAATGAGAGTGTATGTTCCCGGGTATCGCGGGATCTTTCGTCGTGTGGCGGCGGTGTATGGACTAATGTCGCTTAATTAACTCGTATTCATTATCGAGGGGACCGGGAGCGCGGGATCTAGCAAGCGGCGCCGCAGGTGTCCTAGCACGCGGAAACATAAGACCACCGTCAACTTAATGTATACAGTGTGGACTTAACTAATTATATTGGAAAAATTATTCCCATCATACTTAAGCGACTTACACTTACTTGACGACGCGGTTAGCCTAGTTGGGAGTGACCCTGCCTCCGAAGCTAGCGTCCCGGGTTCGATCCTCGGTAAGGACAAATATTTGTGTGATAAACACGAACGTTTGTTCGTGAGTCGTTTTCGTCGTCGTCGAACGTTTTTACAATAAAATACCTAAAAACATAATAGAACAAACAGACACAATATTCAAATCTACTGTAAAGCGAATTCTTATTTCTAGGGCATATTACTCAGTAAAAGACTACGTCATGGACAGGGACGTTTGGCTTAAATCGTGACCTGCACTGGCGATCCCTGGGTCTCGATGAGCGTACCTGCTGTGGTATATACTTAGATTTGTATAAAACTGTAGACATCATTGTTGACTTATATGTGTACTGATTTGAAAAAATTATACCTCACCGAGTTTCTTGCCGGCTCTTCTCAGTAGAGGATTTTTTCCGAACCGGTGGTAGATTCATTCCTTGACCTTCATAAGAGCTTGTAAAAGCCTAAATTGAATAAAGATAGTTTGACTTTGACTTTGACTTTGAGTCTTGGATGTTTCCTATGTATTTAAGTATTTATTTCTCTATATAAATATGTACCTATATCGTCGTCTAGTACCCATAACACAAGCCTTTAGAGCTTACTTTGGGACTAGATCGATTTGTGTAAAGATTGTCCCCTGATTTATTATTATTATTATTAAGCACTTGAAACTGTTATAAAGAGAGACACATGAGATTTAGCCGAACTAACGGACTACATATAATATTATCAAAAGCGTAACTAAAATTACTGCGGTAATAAACCGAGAGTGCGGATGTAAAGGATGACGGAGAGTGACGTGAATGGTGCGTGTTCGAAACACATTTGCATCCAATGGAGATTGAAACATGTAACAAATTAGCTGTAAAAGACGAGGTTTCCTGAATCAGACCACTGAAGTAAAACCAGCATAAAGGCAAAGGCATCCTATTCTTTTTTTATGTCAATTGAATGACAAACCAGCGGACGGCTCACCTGATGGAAAGTGGTCACCCCCGCCCATGGACATCCAGGTTGCTAGTGTAGGGAGGATGGGGAATGGGGATGGGATGGGGCTGAGGGTATAGGCCTCCGGATCTCGCCACACACCGTACGAAACGCAATAGCAAGCTATTACTTTACGCCGATATTCTGTGAGAGTGTGGTACTACACCGGTCGAGTCGGCCCATTCGAATAGTAATCATCTAGTGAGGATTACTGTTTGACTCTACCACTACAAAATATCCTATCCTGAATTCCTATCGACGCTGAAAGATATACCTAATTTGTTTGAGTTCTGCATCAGAGTCTAGACTTATTTTCTCAAATCAAATCAATTTATTTGCAGGAATACAGTTTTATAAAAGATGTCATGTAAAAATAATGCACATTGTATTCAGCCTGCATGCAGGCGTACAAATATTAAAATTAACCGAATCTAATTAATTATAACATCAAATTATCCATCACAGTCTATTTCATTAATTATTACATAGTCCACACAATTACAATATTATTATTTAAAATCAAAAATCATAAAAAGTCCTTCATACAGTAGTTATTTTTTATAAACATTACAGATTTAGTTAATATACATATTCAAAACTTAAGTATTCCTTGACACTGTAAAAACATTTCTCCATTAACCACTTTGTCAAAATACGTTTAAACGAATCTCCCGACAGCATTCTTAATTCATCAGATAAGTGATTAAAAATTAAAATGCTCATATTCACTATATAATGCGCATATTCTCATGACAAGATCATCTGAATATGGGTTCAAAGCACGTTATATAACAATTTAACCATATGACCTGTAGTCAACACTGTGCTCGTAGCAAAAACCCTCGCGTCACATTTCGTCTCCGCGCTGCAGCGAGAGAAATATTATGGCTATTAATATTCGGCGGTTGCACACACGAGATAGCTCGGCTGAGGTCAGGTGACGTAATGCATTGCTTAGTACTTTATATGAGCACTGATACATAGCCTAAAGGCTAAACTTTGACGTTCGGCGGGATATGACTTGTGTACGTACACTCATGCATAAGATTTATTAATACACTAAAAAAAAACATGGATGAAACCAGCTTATATAAGGGATTGAGACAGTAGTTAAGAGAATCTTTAAACAAATGTAGTTCGTGGTTATATATATTTTGCAAGCTTATACTTTATAATCTCTACTTTTTAGGTGAGTAAATAATTTTTTCCACCTATCATGAAAATAAAGCTTCATCATGTGTATTATGTGTATACATAGCATCACGCCCGAAATCCCTAATGGGGTGGGCAGAGCCACAAGACTACTTGTGGCCACGTTCGATTAATTAGTCCTCAGATGGTATGATGAACCGTATGGTGACAGGCGATCAGCCCATCGCCCATACAGATAGTCCACCATGTTGAAGAGGACCCGCCGCTTAGTCGACTTTTACGACATGCCGGGATGATAAGCATCTGCACGAATTCTATGCTATTTCTTCACTCCCAGTGCAGCACAGGAGAGGATTACGTGTATATCTGGCAAACAGCTTTATCACAAAAAAAGGTTAATAATAATCGTATTTAAGTAAATTAAATATTATCGCTTGTAGCGGTATAATTCCCTGACAAAACGCACAAAAAAAGGGATAATTGATTCCGCCAACTATAATCAGTAGCGTGCTCAACGTAATCAGGTGGTTGTTCCACGAATATCTAGTAGGAGCTGTAACGCCATCGGTTTGCTCAAACGCCCCGAGCCGTCCCGGGAGCAAACGTAGCATGCGTGCCTTCCATAATTATGCAAAACACACACCGGATACGCAAATCACTTATTAATACCGAACCTAATGCATACGAGATTGTGCGAAGATGTAACCGTATTGATGTTAGCTTTTCCAGGATACATGTAGGTAGTTTAAAAAAGGTTCCTTATATTTCATAAACGTGAATTGAAAATATTCAGTAGCAATTTCGATACTTTTTATTTACCACTGGATCTTGGTCTTGATAAAAATAAATCAAGAGCTCAAGAACAGAGAACCCCGCCGACCACCCTTTTAAATTATGATGTCGCCAAAATATTTAAGTTTATACTCGCCAATTTTATTTTTTTGCAGGAGTTCATACTCCTGCAGAAAACTAAAATTGGCGAGCTCACCGTGACTATTACAGAAAAATTGGCTGTGAAAGATGGACAGTTAGACAGACAACCACCAGAGTGATCATTTAAAGGTTCCATTTTTTCATCGGATGTTCGGAACTCTAATAAAGCATCTCCTGCGGAGTGTCTGACAACGAACAACTTTACATTTGAGCTAATCAGCGCCTCTATTCGGGAACGCTCAGTGATGTTGTAGCGACTCGCGAGCAAGATGTATCATCCCACTCTTCCGCACGACGCGTAATGCGTAAGAGCGAGATGCAAGTCTCGCTCGCGGGTCGCTGCAGTATCACTTAGATGTTCCCGAATAGACGCCCTGCACTGCGTTCGACGTTGGTATACTAAGTTCTGACCCCTGGTTGCCTTTGTCTTAGCACCGAGCATTGTTTTCGGCACTGACAACAACTCTTTAGCTAGTTAAAAAGTTTAATAATTTTTAAGGAACAATATTTTTTCTCGAAGACTTCTATTTTCATATCAAAATGAATAATTTCAAAACGTTGTTCATTCAACGTAGCAGTGACGTCTTCAGGCGATCTTCATATAAGCGAGCCGGCCATATCTATTATGAAGAACGTCAGAATGACGTCACTAGGTAGAATAAAGAACTTTAGAAATTAATTAATTATGATCTATTTATATAGTAATTGCAGCTTCGCAAAAATATTAAAAGACTGTTTATTTATAATTGTAAGTTTAAACAATTTTAAAGGGATCGCGTTTTTTATTTTCGCGAAGCACCTATTCAAATAGCAAAGAAATTAAGATGTGGAAAACATGTTGTTGTTGTCAATTGTCCACAGGAGGGCGAAGCTAAGCGCGGTTTACGAAATCCATATTTAGTGAAAATCCACTCTTTAGAACCGATAAAATTAACTGTTGCTTTTTTTTCTTTCACTAAACGCTAATATAACCTTTGTAACATAAATGCTACATCATTTTTTACTTTACGGGAAAATGCACAAGCTTCTGTTTAAATAAAAATTATTCACAGCAAAAAAAAATTGTGTTAAACTAAACTAAATTGTAATAAACAATTCGTACCTAACTAAATAATTTCATAACCACCATTTCGTGTCCTTAGAATGGCAAATACTTTACAATTACAACTCCTACAACGAGAACGCGAACTAAATACAAGAATCATGTTCCTGCGCAGCTTTGCGTGCTTTATGAAAATAGAGGACAAATAAATTCTCATTACTACCTACTTGGGGGCAGTAAAGATAGATTTCCCGGCGTGGTAATGAGATTACATTTGCCGTTATTGCTACTATTGGGCGATTTGCTAACCATAAATAGATATAACCGTAAGCAACTTTTTGGAATGAATTGCACGAAAACGCGTTAAATAAACCAGCATTTATGTAAATTTCAATAATACTGCGGAAAATAGTAAAAGATAAGTCAGAGCTCATCTTTTAGAATCATTCCGATGATTCGATTGGTTCGCTAATAATGTAATTTAGTGACCATTACTAAACTGTCACTTAGTATGTAAATAAATAAAACTATAATTATCGTAAAGAGCCACGGACATATTACCAATCTTGCATTATCTACGATCATGCTAACTGTCACGTTTCTGTATCGACCGTTGTCAATAAACATTCAGTGACCGCGTGTAAATAAGGCAATCGAATCAAAGTGGCAAGCCTTGTTTTATGTAAACAACCGTCTTAAATCAGTCGTAAATGGCAACTAGATAAACATAAAAATTAGTTTGGTGACAGTAATGGTGAAGCGGGGAGGAGCGTCCCAGAGTCCCAGCGCAACTTGCGATGACTAGGCGTGTTCTTACACGAGACGATAACAATCCCTTTGAGGTATTTTGAGCGGGAATTTACAAGAGCGCCCGCTAATAAAACTGTGTACACGCCAAGCCAAGCGTCCGTCCGGCCGGCGACCCGATCGCTTACGACCCCACTAGTACTCCAATTTATGATCGTACCCTCTAAGGACAAGGGTACGACATTTTACAACTTAATTTAAAACAGGTCAGTTTTTACTGAGATTTAATCGCGCAGACGGTCATTTCTCACACCGATAAAATATATAACGCTTGGCTTTTTAAATGAAGCTTAATGCATCTATCCGTGATGTATACAACGTAGTTTCGAAGTTATATATATTTTTTTATTAACTTTTTGAACTATCAAGCTTGACCTGATCACCATCATTTGTATATTTTACGATATTATTATACTAGCCCCGTCACAGCTTCAGCCGCGATTAAGAATTCAAACACAAACTTCATACCACCATATCACCAAAATGGTGAAATTAAAAAAGAATCATTCTTGGGTAGCATTAAAAACACCTCAAACGGAACGTGTGCCAAATGTTGTTTTTTTTTTAGTTTTTGTATTTTAGAGATTCCTCATGAGTATTTTGCGTTTTTATACATACAGATAACAGCCATAAATTGACAATAAGTATACTTTTTATAATATAAAGTTATTCTCAGAAAATAGATCTCGAACAACATTCGATGTTGCAACGTTCAGATGTGACATAAGCATCAATCGTGCTGCGAACGACTCAATCTCGCGATCTTTTCATACGGAAAAGCTCCATTGAGGCGGTCGATAGAGCATTATTGTGTGAGCGCAACGCGTCAATCATTGGTTGCGCAACAAGCCACGGGGAGAAAGCCGCGCGTGCTCGCGCGAACTGTCGCGGCTGTGTTGTCGAACCCTATGGTTATGACATGACAACAGAGACATGGCGAAATACGTACGCGCAAATAACATCCTCGCGAAACATTATCTACATAATCTATAATTTATAAAATAAAAAACCCGACTTCAAATAAAAGCCTTTGAAAAGTAAATTTTTGTTTTTTCACATTTTATTTATTATCCTGTGATTTAACGACACGTTTACTCCATCAAGTAACAATAGAATAATGCCAATTGCTCATCACGATTTACAAACTGTTGCTATCCATGGTGCAAGCATGTCAATCGTTGAGGAGTTCTCCTGGTTCTTCAATTTTACTAGATGAATTTTCATGGTCATAAGTAGCTTCAGAACTTTATACAGCAATTTAACCGCCAACCGTGAAATACTCAACATTTAGGAGTTCCGGTGATCATCTATGGTCTTCATCAACAGTTCCACTTCACCAATAATGCTTTTGGAACGTAACTGCTTGAGTTATTACAGAAAATACTAAAATTGCTCTATGCTTGCCTATAATATTTGAAGAGTTCCATCGATTCCTCATAGATCCTCTTATCATAACTCAACTTTGACTACAACGGAACCAAACTAGAGCTATACCCTACCGATTAAGAAAAGAATTTTCAAAATCGGTTTATAAATGACGGAGTTTTGAAGTAACAAACATAAAAAAAATACAACCGAATTGAGAACCTCCTCCTTTTTTTGTGAGTCGGTTAAAATCAATTTACTTTTTATTTCACTTTTACGCAAGCTACGTATTTGACGAGCACCAAATAATTATAGTACTTATT
The DNA here is from genome assembly GCA_947859335.1 of Tortricodes alternella. Taxonomy (NCBI): domain Eukaryota; kingdom Metazoa; phylum Arthropoda; class Insecta; order Lepidoptera; family Tortricidae; genus Tortricodes; species Tortricodes alternella. The sequence continues at coordinate 6,793,215 of OX401981.1, forward strand.
TCAACAGGAAATATCATAAGTTTTCACCATGATCAAATACTAATTTTAGACGTAATACCTAAAAAAAAAGTACATTTGAAATTAAACACCTACAGCAGACTGCTAAAATTAACCTAATCTAAATATTAATTTTACATCAGCGGTCTAGCCTCTGCCAATAACAAGATAGCAGCCCTACCAAAAGGTAATTCAAAAGCGATAAGCATCTGATAGCTCAGTAGGCATCGCCGTAATATCATGGTGTAAATATTCATTGGCCGAGATTGTCGTTCGTCTACGTAGAGCGTAGGCAGCCCCGCGCTCCGAGGTGCGGTCGGGACACGTATTAGAGACAATGAGATTTGCATAGCTGGGCGTTCCTAACTGTCAACCAGGGCATTCACATTAACTAATCTAAAGGGAACTAATTAATATATGCGAAATACCCACTTTCATTATTCACGCGACATTTGCTTCACATATTCAGCACAGGTTATGAAGACATTGCACAGGCTCTGCTTAATATCTACAGACATGGCACACCATTTCCAATTTGATATTTGATACCTGCGCCTCTATTCGGGAACGCTAAGTGACTCTGTAGCGACTCATAAGCCAGATTTCTCATCCCACTCTTCCGCACGACGCGTAATGCGTAAGAGCGAGATGATAAATCTGGCTTACGAGTCGCTACAGAATCACTTAGCGTTCCCGAATGAGGCGCCTGGAGCACCTTTTTAAAACACACTTTCGTATCCCTTAAGAAAAATTGTGTCTGCATAGCTAACGTATGAACTGCGCGCGCCGCAAGTGCCACAGTCACCACCCTCGTACCATACGAGGACTTCCCTGAGTCGAAAGTGGACCGCTTTTACCAAATAAGGATCAAAAGCGTTCATTTCGACTAGTAAAGCACTTATTCTGTGAATACGTCCGCCTGCGAGCTTAGGGCGCATTGTACATGCGAGAGGCGTCGCTTCCTCGCCGCGAAGCGGTCGCCGCCCGGCGCCGCGCTTTGCTATAATGCGCTTACCGCACTCACTGGTTACCCTTATAATTCCATTCTTCACACAATGCGACTTTGGCCCTAAGTCGAAACCCGTGTTACCGCTGACAGACTTATAACAATAGGTTTAAGCGACGATATTTTTCGCTTCTGAATAAAACCTCAGGAAATAACATTGTATTTTCTCGTTGGTGTCTCGAATCTCTAAAGACTAAACTTAAACATCAGTACCTGTCTAAGCTTAAATTGTTTGATCAAAGTCCATTTTACGCCTCGAATAAGATGTTAGTTTTAATGATAAGGTAGAAAGGGTTCCAACACATAATGCGCGTCAATAAATCACTGCCGGCATGGACACTGGGGTTAGCAATTAAAGGAAGAATCCGACTAAACCTATCTATTCTACGAACTAATGAGTGGAGTCAGCCGGCGAACGACGCGCCGCATACACAGACTCTTATCTTACTGATAAACAAGTACAAATGGGTACACGTTGCTTCCATCCCCTACTCCCTATTTCTCTTTTAATGTCTTAAGTAAGTCGGTACAACTTTTATCAGCCAGACAAAGAATTCCTGTCCAATCTTCATTAACTAAATGTGTTACCAATGAAATCGAAACACGTTTGTGGTTAGAGACTTTGCGGAAGTTGTTTGGAAATGACAACAGACTTAAACAAGATAAGGGAAGGAGTCGTAAGGGAATAGGGGGGCTAACATTTTATTGCACCTAATTGCCTGAAGGCTCGTGAAGACGACAAATTCCGAGGATGTTTATGAAGGTCCGGGACGGAGATTTGGTATAACAGAGCGGCCACAACACGCCAGCCGGCCAATAAACGGACCTCAACATGTCCGGATATTGTCCGGAGCGCTTTTATTGCTACATATTTTAGAGAGACGCGTGGAAACGCCTCCAACCGATGGCACGTTTACGATACGTGGAAATAGCATTGGACTTTTTCCTATACGTGATATCCATAAATATCATAATAAAAAAGACGTTGTGAAGTTTGCTTGAGTACTGATTTCTTTAAGTTATTAAAATGTAAAAATCTTTCACAAACCTCATTCTGAATAAAACAACAAATGTTAATAAAAAAATGCATCCTTTGGCAATTTATATACAAGTACGAGTATATATTATATAGCTAGCCTCATTATAGGAGGCGTTAAATGTAAAAACGCCAATGCCCCGGGGTGGCAGAAGTCCGCCGCGGAAACCGCGTCTGGGGGCACTATTCACTAGAGCAGGAAAGCCGCGCCGAACGTTGGTGCGAATGAAAAACGGTTTTAATGAGAGCTCTCATTAGATTTACTGTGATTACATATTTCTAACTTTTCCTACACGGGATTTTCTTTGATCTTTTATATTAATAGAAGATGTGAAGGTTTCATGTAATGTGTAGTGTACTCTATAGTACATTTAGGAAGGCATACATGCTTTACAATAATAATTAACATAAATAGTATAAATTATTAATATACTCGATATACCTGAAATAATGCGTGGATAAATACGTTATACGTAATCAGATCAGTGACACCGAAGTAACAGCAACCGGCCGCGAAACTTTAACGTTTTCACGAGCCATTAAAACTTTTGAGTTTATTGACTTGGGCATCGAGACGTTAACACCTCGACACGAGAAACTGGTTAATAAGACACGGTTCAATAAGATATGAAAATAATGTATGATGTTATTTGGGAACGGTTTAGGTTTTGAAGGTGATAAAGGAGGGACATTTGTTCGTTCTTCGTGCGTGCGACTAAACTTATACAATTGTGATACAAAACTAAAGGGTTCTAAGTTTAATGCTAATAATAGATTGACAGGCTCTACAGTGTGTCGTTACTTTCAGTTATTTCAGGTGCAGGCCAGTTTTTTAAAGACTTAAGACTTATTAATAAGGGGTATTTCAAAAAAATATTATTATAGCTTCTGCCCGCGACCTGGTTCGGGTGGTATTCGATTATAGTTATTCCCTCGGGAACTTGTCATTTTTTCGGGATCAAAGGCTTTGTTTATTTTTTATGTCAACCCGATATCCGGTACCCGATGTCCTCGGACAGGACCTAACGTAACTAGAAATAAACAAAGTTTCATGAAAATCCTTTCCAGTGTTACGGCGCTGAGTTTTAACAGGTATCATACACACAAACTTTCGCAGTTACTATATTAGTAGGACAGGATTTTGACCGGTACTTTTAATGATAGTAGTATTTAATGTAGTACATGTTAAGGAAGGGCGAGACGCTCCAGTTGCTCAGTTTTAAATAACTAACAGCTCTTGGTAATTGCTCATTTGTCTTCGTTAGTTTTTCCGCAGTTACATTATACAGAGTCTTACAAACTTACAGTAGCGGTCGCTTGCATGTTTTCTACACTTTTAGGGTTCCGTACCCAAAGGGTAAAAACAGGACCCTATTACTAAGGCTCCGTTGTCCGTCCGTCCGTCTGTCCGTCTGTCAACAGGCTGTATCTCATGAACCGTGATAGTTAGACGGTTGAAACTTTCAGAGATGATGTATTTCTGTTACCGCTTTAACAACAAATACTAAAAAACAGAATAAAATTAATATTTAAGGGGGCTCCCATACAACAAACGTGTTTTTTCCCGTTTTTTATAGATAATGGTACTGAACCCGGCCAAGTGCGAGTCGGACTGGCGCACGAAGGGTTCCGTACCATTATCTATAAAATAAGAGTTATTTAAGAGTTTTATTTTTACTTATGTATGTTAGTCTTTAAAGTATTTATGTTATGAGCCTTGTTGCCTGAAATAAATGGTTATTATTATTTATTTTTATAAAAACGGCAAAAAAATCATGTTTGTTGTATGGGAGCCCCCCATAAATATTTATTTTATTCTGTTATTTAGTATTTGTTGTTATAGCGGCAACAGAAATAAATATCAACTGACTAACCATCACGCTTCGTGAGATACAGCCTGGTGACAGACCACCCGACATACAGACAGACGGACGGACAGCCGAGTCTTAGTAATAGGGTCTCGTTTTCCCCTTTGGATACGGAACCCGAAAAACGTACGCTCTTCACTAAAGTGGTCGCTCAGACCCAGTCGGTTCGGACTATCTAATGAATGCGTATTAGCCGTAACATATGGTATACTAAGTCGCCCGCGTTTCATTAACTGCCAATACGGTTAATGAGCGGCGAACTTTTTCGCTTAAATAAACATTAAGTAGAGATGAAGAGAATGGACGGTGCGGCCGGCGAACCTTTTACCGGAATTACGCTTCGACTAAGTGCTCACTTTTAGGGGCCACGGCAATGACGATGCATACACTGAGCCAAGCTGATGTTTCGACTCCATCTTTTTAGGGTTCCGTACGCAAAGGGTAAAAACGAGACCCTATTACTAAGGCTCCGCTTTCCGTCCGTCCGTCTGTCTCCAGGATGTATCTCATGAACCGTGATAGTTAGACAGTTCAAATTTTCTCAGATGATGTATTTCTGTTGCTGCCATAACAACAAATACTAAAAAACAGAATAAAATAAATATTTAAGGGTGCTCCCATACAAAAAACGTGATTTTTTGCTCGTTTTTGCTCGATATTGATAACGGCAACAGTTAGACGCTTGAAATATGCATAGAATATTCAGATATATATTAACTTCAAAAATAAATAATTAAATTAAAATAAAATAATTATTTAAGGGGGGCTCCCATACAACAAAAGTGTTTTTTTTTGCTTGATTATAATGGTACGGAACCCTTCGTGCGCGAGTCCGACTCGTACTTGGCCGGTTTTTTATATCCACATACCAAATTGGCCACATTTAATGCTTACAAGTGAACTTAGAAACTTAGCACTAGCTCCTGTCTGCGACCTCGTCCGCGTAGAATCCGGTTATAGTTATTTCCCCGGATACTTATACATTTTCCAGTATAAAAAGTACCCTATGTTGTGTTCTACAACCCATGTTAACTAATATACCAAGTTTCATGAAAATCCATTCAGCCTTTACGGAGCCGATTGGTTACAAACATATATACACACACACGCACGCACCCAAGAACCTTACCTGCGGAATTCCAAGTTCGTTGGTTTTAACAGTTCTTGAGATTTAATGATTAGTCAGTGAGTGAGTGGCTTCGTGTGCTGTAGACCTCGCGACAAACTCAACTTTGCCGTTGGAAAACTGTTATCCCCATATACATCGACATAGGTCACGGTCAGTTTATCAACACCGCAAATATGTGTGTAATCGCAAAAACCCCGATAAGACCGCCATTTAAAAAAAAAACTAAATACTGAATCAACAAAAAAAAAACAATAATTATTGAACTTGCTCACAAAATTTCACAAGAGTCAGTTGAGAAATGCGACCTGCGGCCCTAACATGCATGACATTAAGATAAGATAGACCGTCTTATCTCTAAGTGCGTCTCACTCACACTAGTGCCGACGAAAGAGATAGTCATAGAGATAAACGGGTTTAATTTATCTTTGTGGCATGCATGTTAGGGGCGCTGTAGAGGAGAACATCCGGACATACGAAAGCATTTTTGCCCAAGCTGAAACGGAGACGCTTCGCTAGCGTCACTCGCTCGGTCAATAAATATAGATTATTCACTTCATTGTTTATGTGTTCATTCAGCGTAGTGTTTTCTTGCTACAACATGAAAAAATTTAACTCAAGTCATTACTCGTCAGAATTAATTAGATAATGTGTACCCCGTCTAGGTAATAAAATCAAAATAATGTGAAAATTAAATAACAGAAAAGTTTCAAGCATCATCGTTTTTGGTGAGAGACACACGTTTGTCCGTTACCCGGGGACGAGATTAAAACTTTCCCACTTGAAAGTGCAGTGGCCGCACAGCTGAAGTGAAATTTACTCGGAGCAAAAGTTAATATGAGCGAAATTTGTCCTGCGGCGGGCGGTTTGCGGGACGTCTGTCCACTGCTAGTTGGACGGAACCTCACCCAAAGCGAGAACTAACTCCGGTCTTCCATGCGGCCACCTGTGCTCCTTTCTACTTTAATTCCCGCATCACCTCTCTTGCACAAACATTGCGGTCATTGAAGATAAAACTAAAAACACATTCATTTTACCGTCCGCTTATCTATTACCAGCTTTTTCGACATATTTAAATTACTTCCAATTAGATTCCGAGTACAAGATTTATTTTCCGTTTGCGGTCCTTTTTATCTCTATATTATAGCAGGGGCATACTTATAAATTTAATTAAAGTTACTTCACAAGCAGTTTTTTCGTATTCTTATCAGATGCGCGCTGACTCGCCGAGACAAGCATCAGATGTAATTGCATGAACCTAAGCTTTCAAGTGCCGCCATACCGAATTGTACACATGTGTATGCATTGAAATGAAAAAACATACCTACGTTAATTATCTTTCCCACCTTAAAAAAGGATGCAACGATTTAAATGTAAAGATAAGCCCAGTTAAAAAATATATGTTTACAGGTATCCGGAAAGAAACCGATTGACCGTTACAGCAAAAAAAAAACTATAAATGAAGAGCCACAATACCGTTCACAACCATTTAAAGTGCCGCAATGGAAGAAAGTTTGTTTTAAAATGCACTGAAAGCTTGCACGCCCTGTACACTTCGCGTAAACAGTAACAAAGCTATGGCTGCAAATGAGGTCGGAGATAGCAACGAGCTGGGAAGTTAGTGTAAGCATAAATTAAAACAAGCATTTCCATAAAAAGTTGATAAATGGCCTTCCGACTGGCTTGACAAAAAAGGGAACTGACGTCAGCCAAAACGCTAACGTGTTTCATTTCGCGTTTACCGCCGACATCTGGGCCGTTTTCAGCACGAGTGAACTGTGAACCCTGCATATGGGACCTGGCTGCGTCGGTTTTTAACGATGCCAAAATCCACAGCCAATTTTCACACTGGCAATTAATTCTGATTCATGGTATTTCGTATGACAAAAACACAACTTCATTTAAATGTGAATAGACAGTTTATCGTCACAACGAATATACAAACGCAAAAAATCACAAAGAAATAAGGCAATTACGAATCAAAGAGGTATAACGAGTGTAGTAATAAGTGTAATAACTAAACGAAAGCGGAAACTATCAAAGCAACGTTTCACGAAAACGAGCAAAAGCAAAGACAAGTTAATAAAGACAGACCGAAGTGAAGGCAGTTTTTAATAAAGCACCCTTAGCGACCGAAAAGATTGGCGAGAAATTGGTTTCTTTCTTTGGTACGTGTCGGGATAGGCATCTTTTATACTGACTAAAGATTTATAGCGTGAAATATTTTTGCTTTACTACTACAGAAGATACGTAATATGAAAAAGAACAAATCACTACCTAGCATGCTAACATGTTTGATTAACATCCATTTATAAATATCATTTCTAGTAAAATATCATATCATATTTGCGTTATACCTTATTTACTTTTATTCAGCAAAGTTTATTCCAAAACATTAATTAAATATTCATTTGATATGAGTCAATCCTAAAGACACTGAATTTGTTTTAGCAAAAAGGCAAATTAAAGGCAACGCGAACGAGTGTGGGACTGGAACGAGCGACCGCCATTCACGCTGCAGTGAGTCGCCCGATGCTCGACCGCATGAAGGGACGCAGTACAATCCTAAATAACAAAACAACTACATATATAAATGAACTGTACATCCGTTTACTAGTCAAAAAGTTACTTTAGGCTAGCAGAAAATGTCTAAACGTCTGGCTTTATATTAAAGATGCAGTCCTAGAGGTTGTGGAATGTAATACAGGTCGGAACAACGTTAATAAAACCGCAACATGCTACTATTAGAGGAAGGAGTCCACGGACGGAATGTTAAGCCTTCTGAAATGCGCAATAAAGCGACATACGCAATACCACAAGCAAACATTTGAAGCGACCGTAACGATACCGAGAATCTCTCACAATATAGCAAACAATATTTCATATCCAGGAAAGTTAATACAAATAAAGGACTTATTAATCCTGAAAGCTCAAATAACAACTTGTTCATCTCACTGAAGAGACAGCGAGGAATAGAATATTTCCATAAAGGATTAGATAAACGTTTAATTTTCCGTGTAGGCAGAACCCACGAACTATAACTATCCGTATACCGAAAGTTGAGTAATCCACAAACGTGCCCTTTAATTGGTTTACCACAGACCTCTATTAACGAAATAAGATGGGAAATCAGAGTATTAGCATAACAGTGAATTCAATTAGGGTTCACAAAGAGGATTACAACTTTTACAATGAACAGAAAGTAAAGGCGGAGGCCCGAATCCAACTAACATGGAATAATCAAACTTTAAATGGGTGCGATTATTGAGATGAGATTAATTCATATCTAACCAGTGATCCTTCTCGATGTTGGTTCAGCTGTAAAGTACCACTTAAAAACCGGATTATATTTTAAACATTATAACCTAGTAATTTTATTTTGTAAGTAGGTATTAAAAATGGAAGCATTGAAGTCAAGTTTTTAGTTCGGAAAGCGAAGGAATAAGACATAAGCTGCTGCACTTATGGGAACGAGTAAATCACAGAGGTGAACGTTCCGGCAGATCAGTGTTTGCATTGCGAAAATTAGTCATCGGGTAAACTCCGAGAAGCAATATATTAAACAATCTGACGGCTAAACGTGCAAACGCGCTCCAGTAATGGTCAATTGTTGGCAATAAAACTACCGCTGTACACGATGCAAATTATATTATTGGACAGAGGTGCCCAGCGGGCCCAATGCTGTTGAACTCAACCGTATTAACACAATTATCAAAAGCAGCTATCTTAGTTCGGTACCACTAAGATAAGTAGATACTGCGCTTATAGAAATATTTTTCTAGTGGCCACAGTAGCCATTACTCACTTAGTGAAGCGGTTTATTATGCGTGCTGTCATATAAACTGTGGGGTCTATTACATGCTTATGCACCTATGCAAAACTAGTTTTTATGTTCACCACCGCTTAACCACTTGGTACATACGTCGAAGTTTATGGTTAAGTGGCCAATGTCAAAGTTGTCGGTCATAGATTTAACCAGAAAATAAATGATATGTGCCAGATAAACTTTTCGTTGAATGTATAGAACTTCTTCGGGTTCTGAAGTCAAACTAGGAACCCTTATATAGTTTCGCCATGTCCGCCTGTCCGGGCCATTCTTCTGTCAGATGCTTTTATGTCAGAAATAGTAAGGTTTAGCAAGTTAACATTTTTACATACGTTTTCAAGAATATGGGCCAATAATACACATATCAATAAGTTTATAACTAAGGAAACTTTACAATGGAATTTGTTCCAGTATTATATTCAAAACCGGGAAAAGATACCTGATTAAACTTTGTATTTCATAAATAAACAACACATACGAATAAAAAGTCACACTGTCATAGGTGTGTAGAAAAAGTAATGATTTTCAATTTCTAATAACACGTAAACAAGAATGACATTCGCACTCCAGAATAAGAAAAGAAGAAGAAACACATTCTCTCTTATTCATTAACACAGAAGACACACAGAGTAATATAAATTAAGAAAACAACACAAAATAAAATGATTGTATGAAATAAATAAAATAAACAAGGGGTGAGTGGGTCCTCGCGGCAGTAAATGGAACAAAATTAAATATAAGCACAGTTGGGCCGGGCGTGCGTATCAATCTAAAAAGCAAGCGCAATTCGAAACGCGCACGCGTCTATTTTACAGTTAATCAGTTTTTTCGGGTTTCAGAACTAGTTTTTTTTTAATAGCATTTTTATAACAAACTTTTTTGCCCATTGCACTTTAATATTACAATAAAATGCGTACATAAAATTTCGTGTCTGTGCTGTTGACCGTTGAAGAGTTCCTTTATCTGGAGCTAACCCTGGATGTCCATTCAGGTCATGCTTACCATATTAATGCATTGTCATCGGAACTGACCCGATATGTAAAAATTCAGCTTCGTAGGATAAAAGGAACTGGTTCTAATTCAGCTTACAACATTTGACCCGAACATGCATTGTTACATACATACAAACATTGCAAGTTAATAAAAATCCTGTTATAACCAATTTGATTCCCTCTGTACATCAAAGAATGCGTTATTTCCTACTGATAACTTATTTAAATTTGAGATTAGACATGGAAACTATGAACGCGAAACACCACTTGCCACACATTTCACTTCTAGCATATTTTTAGTCTAACTTAATTACTGTCACAATAACGTCGGATTCGAAACACGGAAACGATACACTGCCTTTGGAAAACGGAATTCCATCACGAAACGGCTTATTCCTTGAGAATTGCCCCGATTTTAACGACGGCTGGCACTGGAGGCGGGTTAGTGTGTGCATCGTGCACTCGTTAGGCGGGTGCCCAGGTGTGACGATCGCTTCCGGAGGCTTGTCAATTAGACGAACAAAGTGCCGCCGCAGCACATCGCACCATATAAATCCTCCGAGCTGACGTCTGCCGGCGAAACACCCGCACCGAAACAACTATCACGATGAACCAGTTCAACTATTTTGCTTCCGCTTTTGTTCTGTATTGTATCTCCAAATTGTTTATTTTCTAACCAATACAAAAATCATAATAGAAAACAGCGGCTGCGACGTGTTACGTGAATGCAATTTTGCGGATCTGGCACAAAATGTTACTCGTTCGTGTTTGACTTTGTCGTCCCTACTTATACAAAGCAGAATATTATTTTCGTTGTATTATAAACTGCAAGCCAGTTATTAAGTTAAACATTACGGCGTGCAAATATGACAAATACAATGGAGTCATAAATCTGTAAAGCAAATTCAAAGGAAATATCCCACTTTGCACTATGTACCTATATATGCGTGTAACAAAATAGCGTCGCGTTGCGCAAATTACATGATATTCAAGACTCGATAAATGCAAATTCTATAATGAACACGAAAAGCACTTAAGAGCTTTAGCGCCGTGACGTCACAGACTCCTAGTGAAAGCCGCGACCACGACGCGAACAATACGTGCCGCTTGCGCAACGGCATTAGAGACAGGGTTACCAGATCAACGGATTAATCCAAATTTGACCTTGAAAGCTTATCAACATAACAAATGTTTACTTATTGTAGCTTCAGTTACAATAAGTTTAGAAGAAGAAGAAGAAGAAGATAGACATTTATTCAGTTCACAAGACACACAAAAATAAAAATAAAATATAAAAATCAACAAAATAATAGATAAAGAAAAACGAGGGATGTGTGTCATCGCGGCAGTGAATCGGTCACTGGCTCAGCATAATGCCGAGGTGTCACACACCCAGTTTAAACTGCCGAAATTTGTGTTGGTGAACAAGCAGACTAACTTCAATGGACAAGGTTATGTCATGGATTAGGAGAACCCCGATCATACAATTTATGAATCGAGGGAGGACGTATTTCGCATTGTCTCAGTTTACACATGTAGTAACCCTATACAAGTGGAACAATGGCGGTTTAATAGAGTCATTCGTCGGCTCATCGCTTATTCATCCACGCCCCTGACGCCTCCGCGGGCGACGCCACCGTCGCGATTGATGTCCTCGTGACCCAACAGACATCAGCTTCGTCACCCGCTGCACACGGTCGCATATGCAGATATGGGGTTAGCTTGCACAGTACGGCAAATCGATTTGAGTATTTGTTTCGATCAACTAAATCCATGTCCGAAGAGATACTAACTATTAACAAGATATTTTATCGCTTCCTGACACTCAGTAACTACTCAACACTGTTAACACTTACAAAGGCAACAGTGGATTTCCTTTAACAATCAGAATACCCCCTAGTGGCAAGTTTAGCTGCGTACAAGGTAAAACAACAAGGGCCGAGTGTGAATTTCTCCAGAGAGCGCGTACTATTACGGGGGCCAGATTGTGATCGCCGCCGTGAGCGCTAAGCGTCCCAGCACGACTAGACACTATCCTAAAGGCAACGCGTCGAGATATTTTATTCATAGAGAGCGTGATAAATGAAGAAGGCCGACGTTGTATCACATTCATTATTGCCTCACGCATGGCGTTATCAAAAACTTGTTGCCGCCTGGAGACGATCGTTTGGCCCCGGACACCTCCGGGACTTGTTTCAGATGCCATTTGTCGTCGGTAAACAGCCATACAACATATAAATCTTGACCGAGGCTTTGTTACTTGTATTTATGATATACGAATACATTCTTCGTAGGTCCGATGTCGATAAATCATATGTAACTGTTGGTAATTATTACCGGAATCACCGGAATGTGAAGTCACTGGCAGTTAAAATACCTACGGCTCATACTTGTTCGAAATGTTTTTAAGTACCTAATAGAACATACCTAAACGAGAAAGCACAGTTACACTATCTGCCAAGTAGTACTTGCATAAAACGCCGTTATCTAACAAAATACCTTATCTTGGTAAATATAATAATTCCGTGACAAGTCACGATAGCAGCAAGCGGCGGTTTCATGGAACGGTTAACAATCGTTCAATTTGTAGGGCCAGCGGCTGCGCTGCTCAACAATGGCTGTGCACGCGACTCTGACTCGACATTCTCATGAGTAGAATAACGCACAACAATCAAGATGTCATTTTTCAACTACCCACGCCGCGAACACCGGAGCGAGCTAACAGCAAGAAATATGGCCGACAACGCACGCACCGTACAAAAGAGGCTGGTTGTAGTGATACATATCTCCGGCCGAACAACGGACGCGACAGATTCACCTTGTACCTTTTTATGCTTTATGCGTAATCGAAGAACGTGAAGTCAGAATAAATGTGCCCAGTACTTATTAGTGGCAGTGAGATAGCGATGCATTTTATTAATGTTATTAAGCGGAACAACACTGTAAAGACAAGTGAAGCCAATGTAAAAGAATCATAAACTTTGGAGAATAAAATTATACACTTAGTTGAGTTGTAAGTAGGTACAAACAAGAGTGTAAAGTAGCTAAATGTCAGGGCTCAGGTTTTCCGCAACGCTCATTATGACAATTCACCGGAGTCAGTGGGTAATTTATCGACTGTAGAAGATGGAAACTCGCGGCGAGCAATGATAGTAATTATTGACACGAACCAGCGCTTCGGGCAAAAGCCCGCCATCCGCTGAGAAAGATCACAACCAGGCACTAACTCGAAAATTCCACATTCATAACGGCGCAGGCCCTTGGGCAAGAACGGGGGCTGACTCTGGCTTCGATCGCACATCGTCAATTGATGGTATTTGCGATATTTAATACGGTGAATTCGATGAACTTGCACATAAATAATCTAAATCTCATACTAATTGTTGCTTCAAAATAACATGAAAAATTCCCTACCATTCATATTATTGGTAGCTATAAAATGAGGCCCTCAGGTAACATGTTTGTAAGATACCCAGCGTACATAACAACGCTGGAAATTTTTCTTGAACGCTGCGCTGGTCGCTAAAGTGGGAACAAATAACTGTGTCCGCAAAGCAATCCTTTTAGGGCCAAGTATTTCTATTCGGTGGCATCTTTTGTGTGTGATACAATGGCGCATCGATCGCGCCAGAATGCGCGGAAATGTTCAGTAAACGCTAACGAGTGCTTAGACCTCAGCTAATTGAAGTTATTGCCGTCAAACCTGACTCGAGAAGGCATCGACCTATGTTACTAGTGACAGAAATGCAAACAAATATCCGAATTGGATGTTAAGTTTTTACGACCGATACTATCAATGGTGGTCTGATGAAAATACCTTTTCGATAGATTGATTGGAGTCACCCCTATTTCAAAATAATTGAAGCTCAACTCTATTAGATACAAATGAGCGATAGATGCAAAAAGATTAATTACGTATTGAACATTCTTTGCAAACATATTGGTATTTTAATACAAACCTTTCCTTCCCTTTTTAGGATTCCGTACCTCAAAACCCTTATAGGATCACTCGTGTGTCCGTCTGTTTGTCCGTCTGTCATAGCCAATTTGCTCCGCAACTATTGGACCGATTGAGTTGAAATTTGGTATACATATGTATTAGGCTAATAAAAGCGGTAGCTTCGTCGCAAAATAATTTGCGATATCGCTTAGGCAATGTCAAATAGATGCCTAAGACATTTTTCATCAGACTTGCACATAATTATTAGGATTAATGCAAGAAAAACGTACGACTAAAATACGTTATAATGGATATTGTATAGGATATATGGTCGCACTACATTTGCACGCCAACCCCGGCCCCACCAACGCTTCTGCCAATTAGAAACTTTGCTATTAAAATAGTAAGCTTTATCTTATTTTTAGGGTTCTGTACTTCAAAAGGAAAAGAGGAACCCATATAGGATCACTTTGTTGTCCGTCTTGCGGTCTGTCTGTCGTTAATCAATTTGAACGCGGACCCGAAGCAATTGGTATATCAATTTTTTTCTTGCAGTAAAAATTGTGGTGAAAAGAAGCCTCACAGAGAAATGCCACAATAATGATGTCAAAACAGTCGTGTTTAGGCAAATGTTCGACTATGAAGATCTCCTAGCGTCTAATGCAACGGTCATGCTAATTATTTAGGGATCCTCATAAATGCGTGTATATCATGTATAATCCCCGGCACATAAGTTGACCCAAAATGGCGGTCGGCTGTCGTGTCGCACCTTATCCCGCACTTTGATTGAGAACTGAAAAGTGTTCCGCGCATTCAAGGTCATATTTCAACTAACGTGCCCCGAAGTAACGATAGTTGTACGTATCAGTGGCGAAGCCTGCCTACAAGCCGATTCCTGACGGCTTTACCAAGCTAGGAAGCTACGGCTAGCTATCAGTGAACTCCATGTTACTGTAACTAAATGTCAGACTCCCACTTCGTGTTCTAATTCTTCCGGCTTGCCTTAGGAAATAGTTCACGCATCGCCACTGGTACGTATGTACGTGCAGGAAGGTGCGCGGACGACCGCCATTTTGGGTCAACTTATGTGCCGGGGATTATACTAGCTATGTCAGCTACTACGTATGCGCAGAGCACCACCCGGGTAATAACATTTACGTTCAGAACTGTCCCCTCCTGTTCCCGAAAGGTAAGGACCATGAGGCTTAATTTTTTTATTTGAACTAAGTACATCCACATGTAGGTTTTGTCAGACATAGTTTTGGCCCGTATGAAGAAAACGTGAACCCTTCGTTTTCGTTAACTTTTGGCCACAGGAAAGATAAACGTTATTTCTTAAAGTGATATTACCCACCCGTCTTTACTGTTACCTGAAATTTAAAATGTCCTTATCTTTTTTGTAATCATTCGATGACGAAGAAACAAAAATTTGCTGCAACCTGGAACCTACCTTTACCCATTTGTTAAAATGCCATTTCTTCCTACAGTAGTTTTCAAACAAACAGGCATACAGAAAGATATATATATATTTTTAATTGTATTACTTTTATTTTGTCCCCCTGTATCATTTCTTTGCCACAGAATTATCATAAATGAAACTATGAATAAACATCAATATAATAAATTACGACACAAGAACTTAGATTGTTTTTTGATTGAAATTACAAAAGCCGTTATTTATATTTTATTAATTAAAGTCCTCGCTGATATTGTGCATAGCCGGGTTACAAATTAAGATAACTTTTGCATAAATTATGCATACCAGGAGGTTTATTAGAGTGGCTCAGGCTGGACAGCTGTGACGGACGAACGGGTCACATGAATGACGCTAACGTGTTACCGAATTTTGATGCTACTAATATTTTGTAGTACTAATATTATGCATAAACCAGCTTTTACCCCAACTTCGTCTACGTGGAAAAATTATATTTAAAATATAACGACGTTTCATGTAACTGACCTTTTAATTATTATTTTTTTCCTCAAATCCCTTTCCGCTCTATTCGGGCACGCAAGAACTCACTGTTAATTAATTTTCCAGGCCCTATTTCACCATTTATCTTTTAACAAAAAATAGCTCATGTCTTTCCCCAGGGTTCGAACTATCTCCATACCAAATTTCCTCATAATCGGTGCAGCGGTTTAGCCGTAAATTACATAGATACATTAAGAGACATCAAAACGGCCTCTCACGCACGAACTTCCCGTTAATCATACCTTTTAGCACTTATTTCACCCTTAGCCCTTATTGTCTTAAAAAAAGTATATATCCTTTGTTCTCCGCCTGCCTAAATCGGACTGTGCCTATGTCGCTACAAAGTCTAAGTCGTACATAGTATAAAACGGTAACTTCCTAATTATCAACATGCGTTCATCTCTGTTGAACTAATCGGTATTAAGACTAAAAGGCTTTTAAGCTATATCGCGTTATGACTAACACGCATTAGGACTACAGTGGGATTAAGACTGAAATGCATTTGGACTGCATCAGGATTGAGACCCAAACGAGACTAAAAAGAGACTTAATTAAATCGTTTAAAATAAAGTTTAGGCAAAACGCGAAAATGTCATTTGGAGAATTAGGGACGTTTTCGAAACAGGCAGTCTACTATATAGACAAACAGCGAAATAGTTGGCAAGCCACATAGTCTTAATGTCCCTGAAGATTGAAGTTTAGGCAAAACGCGACATAGGCACAATCCGTTATAGGCAGGCGGAGAACAAAGGTAGAGAACACTATGAAGTCTCTCTCTAGTCAGGTTCAGATATCGCACAAAACTAATAAATATAAACTAACAAATAAAAATGGTCATTTATCAACTGCTTTATTAAAGCTAAAAATCATTAGACAATAATTATTTACTCAAATGAATTGTTATGATAAAAAGTATAAAGACAAAAACAGCAAATAACAGCGTTGGTTGACTGGTAGAGAATGCCATTGGGCATTAAGTCCGCCATTTGTACCTTATTTGTGCAATAAAGCTTAAATAAATAAATAAATAAGAAATAATAATATTTATGCTGCGGCGAGCGAGCGAAGCGAGCGAGCAATACAGGTCGGAGCAGAACCGACTCGGATAAATTTAGGTTAGAAGGCTAAGGCGCCTTAGCCTTCAAGGGATTTTTTTTCATGCCTTAACAAAACATGCTTTTGCCTTATTTTGTTTGTGTAAAATATGTTATGCCAACTGAAACATTTGACGTAATGAAATTTGGTATAAGTACCAATTGGCAAGTAAGTCACTGTTGGAACGTTCACTTACCAAACATTAGGTTTGCGTTACAATTATTTGTGAAGAGTTTGGGAAGTGATATTTTTTTTTCGATGATACAAGGGTAACCCCCCTATCAGGCCTTTATTCGACATTGCCTATAAGCAATATCGCGTACGGATATTTTACAATGCGGCCACCCTTATTTTCAAGGGACTTCGTCCAATTGAGGTGTTTTTATTACTAAGCGGTTTTATTTAGCTTACCTTGTTTGTGTCTTATGTGTCAAATTTAGTAACTATAATATTACCTCCTTCCTGTTGCCCGATTGATCTAAAATTTGGTAAGTCTTTCTTTTTGGTGACAATACAATTATATATATTCAGTATCATTGTAAATCCAAGATGGCCGCCGCCACAAAATGGCGGATTACACATTTTATTACAACTTCCTCAATATGATTATCAAATGAAAGGGCTTGTCAGGTAGAATAGAGTAGGTACACTTTAGGATATTTTTGCTTTTAGAACATTATCTACATAATTATTATGTTTCTTTACAAATAAAAGCGTTTAACTTAAAGCATTTTTTTTGAACTTATTCACATTACTGCTCTTTGGTCTGACGTATCTTCAAAACCTCGTTCTGTTGATAAAACTGTTCATAAAATAAAATAAAATACTCTTAACCCTTTCACCGTCAGTCATGATAGGATGATGTCTTACAACTCTCAAAGTGCCACGAGAGCCACAGTCACCATATCATATAACTGCTGCTGTATGTTTTTCAAGAGAATTCAAGTAAAATTATCGCATACCTGTTAAATGATTCCCGGTAAACTCGAAATCATCGTCCTGGTCCCAATGTTTCAGCGACAAATTGCCCAGGGGCGTAGCGTTCGCGAACTCCAAGTTTGCGAAGTGCCAGTCCAAGATTTGTCTGTCTCGAACCGACAGGTAAACCGAGCTGAAACATACTTCAGTTAGAATCTTTTGAAATATCAAAGCGGAAATAAAAAAACCGGCCATGTGCGAGTTGGACTCGCGCACGTAGGGTTCCGTACCATTATCAAGCAAAAAAAAATAATTGCGGTTTACGATTTATGACGCATTAAAAAAAACTACTTACTAGATCTCGTTTAAATTTTCGGTGGAAGTTTACATGGTAATGTACATCATATTTTTTTTTTAGTTTTATCATTCTCTAATTTTAGAATTTACAGGGGGGGGGGCACATTTTACCACTTTGGAAGTGTCTCTTGCGCAAACTATTCAGTTTAGAAAATGATATTAGAAACCTCAATATTATTTTTGAAGACCTATCCATAGATATCCCACACGTATGGGTTTGATGATTTTTTTTTTGTGTTTCAGTTCTAAGTATGCGGAAACCTGAAAATGTATTGTTTTTTTTTCTATTTTGTGTGAAAATCTTCTCGGAAAATCGGAAAAAGTGGCTGTACATACGGACGGACAGAGAGATAGACAATACATGACGAATCCATAAGGGTTCCGTTTTTTGCCATTTGGCTACGAACCCTAAAAAGTCTGTCTTCCTTTGTCAATGCGTAGCGACGAAAATGTTGAACAGAGAGAACAATATGTAAACAGCGAGACAGTGCTATACGCAGTAATCATTTACCGGAGCGGTAATTAATAGAGTCATAGACGGCATACGCTACGCGCGCGCATGCGCGAATGCGATGCCATTATGTTGAATTGCATTGGTGTGAGCGGGACAGATCGCGCCGCTTCACGCGCACCCGCATTTTGATCAGCCCTTAAAACGAAGCTTGAACTTCAGACTATTTCTAATGTACTTAATCGACTCTTAAACCGAGCGAAACGTGGAACTTCTAGGGGTTGAATGTCAATTCTGAACGTGGTTTTAGTAAGTATTCCAATATTATACAAATGAACAAAATTGAAGTATCTGTTTGTAATTCAAAATAAAAGCTTTTTACTAAATACATATGAAACTATACCTATAAGAAAAAAACAATTTTTAAAATTTCTGTGTGTATGTTTGTTCTGGTTAATCTCCGAAACGGCAGGACAGATTTAGACGGGACTTTCACTGGCAGATAGCTGATGTTATAAGGAGTAACTTAGGCTACTTTTACTTTAGAAACAGAATTAGGCTAACTCCATTAAATTGTGAACAAAATTCGATCTACGCGGGGGACAACTTGTATCCAATAAAATTACCTGGGCGGGTTGGTCTCAAGCTGAGTCAATTTATCCTCAATGTTCGCGTTGAGAGTCACTAACGAGTCATATTCGTTGCATAACAGTTTCATCTCGCGATTCAGGCGACGCAGGTTAAACTCCTGCAGGATACTAGCGTCGCCAGCCGATAACTTGGTTTTCTCCAAGAGCAGCGCATCCTTTTCGACTTTCATCGATTTGAGCAACTCCTGTATGTCGGCCATTCTGCAATTGCAATTAATTATCAAAATCAAACTCGCGGAAAATATCTGATCTTTTATAGGATAAAAAGGGAGCCCCTTTGCTGATAAGACTGCGTGCTTGCCGTCAATCCGGAACGGAAGATAGCTCTTGGTGCTGCGAACACACTTTTGGCGCGTCTCGGAACATAGGGCATAACGCTCATTGCTCGGGGTTTAAAGCGAAATTAATTTAAATAATCAATTAGAAAAAAATACGCTTACTTGTTTATGTTGGTTTTTATCTTCTCCTGAAGAGTAATCACTGCTTTCAATTGTTGAATCTAAAAAACAGATACCCAACATTATGGTGGAAACTCATAGGTACGCTAGTTTAAATTAACTTGCACATTTTCATTACCTGCTTGTGTTTCACGCTCTTTTGCTGCAGTTTAATGACCCACTCGAGAGCTTGTCCGAGGGAAACTGGTGTGTCATTGTAATAATTGAAATCAACTTGATGGGACAAATAGGAAGTGGCGTCAAGAAGCCTGTTGAATTCACGTTCAACCTACAAAATAAGTTAATTAAAGCAATAATCATAAATCGACTTTTCTGTACTCTTCTGGACCATGGAACTACACTTTAGTCATAAATAAGCCAAAAAAATCGTCACAACAAAGTACATTACTTTGTTGTGACGATTTTTTTGGCATTGCATGCGCCACTACAATGATCATATACCTATAGAATTTATATTAAATCAATAAATGCAAACAAATTTTTAAAACTTTATGCATTTAAAACACAGTGAATCCTCAATATTTTGTTCTCCGTTAAATACTTTTAAAATAGCACATGCTGGAAACGTTTAAATAATATGTATGTTTATAAAATAACGGGAGTATTTAAATGATTGTCAACATTTCTTTCAAAACCAATCTTAATATAATAATAATAATAACGATTTAATTTTCAAATATTATCTTAGATATATTTGTACATCATTTCAATTACTATTCAGAAATTATAAGATTGTGAAAATGTTAATTACTTTATACGGTAAACTAATACTTTGATTGACTCTCACAGGGAACCATAAAAACAGCCCTAACCGACCATGCCAAGGACATCCACCACCGAGGGTGGAATTCCTTGGCTGGCCTAAGTCATTCAAAGCTCTTTACAGGGAGCGTAGACTCAAGCTGGACCAATAAACTTTGGAAACTCAGCCGTAAACAGCTCAGATACATAATCGGAGTATTCACAGGTCATTTCGGGGTTAAGTAAATCTTAGCCAAGATGGGACTGTCTGACAACACAAGCTGTAGAATGTGTGGCGAAGAGGAAGAAACAATGAAACACATCATGTGCAAATGTGACGCCCTCGCCAGACTAAGAATGAAAATCTTTGGCAATGGTTATCCAGAACCAGGGTCTGCGGTCCACAAGTGACTTCATTGAGGTGGTGGAGAATGCTATGGATAGTGCTTACGAAAAAGGGGTAATTACACAAAAGATCCCATAGGGTCGAAGTGTATCCGGAAGGACCCCACTCTCTAAGATAAGATAAGATAATACTTTGATAGTCACTTGTGGCCTGACAAGGATACAGTTTTTCTTTTACCATTTCATCCTTATGCTTCGGCACTTGGTTTCCAGATGCTTCATAGAGTGGACACTTCTGCTTAATCTTATGCAACTCCATATTCATTTGAACCGACAATGTTGTCACAGGGTTGCCTCCCAGTCCTGTTACGACCATGGCACCTGAAAATTTATGTTGACAAATAAATTAAAACAAGGTTCGGTAAGGAAATTAAAACTTACAATAATAAGTAAAAATGTATCTACCTAATAATAATATAATATGTGTATATTTCTTAATTCTAAACAGCATCCAAACAATCAGACTCATTTGCAAAGGGCACCATGACTAGCGACGGCGATTTGGCAAATATTTTGTATTTGTAGAGTGGTTTTATTTTTAATTTATAATTTCAGATTCATTTATTGGAAGATGGTAAGATTTATTTCAGATTTATTTCTAATAATAATTTGTTGTAAGTATATTTCGTTTATTAAGATTATTATGTTGTATTTGTCTATTATTTTGTTTGAAATTATAGAAGCTGTGTTGAAATATATATAAAATGCCTTTGTGAAGGAAACCATACCCTTATTATATTATGATATACAGGCGCTTTGGCTTTCTGGCGGGAATCGAACCTGCGACCACACTACCCAAATGACTTCTCAAATAGCAGCTGAACGCGTACGCAGTGCGAGAGTCGCTGATCAGCGGCCTATAGCCTAGGTCTTTATAACTCATGATCAGTGGCGGATTTGCCCTAAGGCCCAGTAGGCCCGGGCCTAGGGCGGCCGGATCTAAGGGGTAGCTAATCGTAAAAAAATACATGATAATAAGAAGCGACCCATTTAGTAAGCAAAACATTGTGTGCAAAGTAAATTCATATGTAGCACGTAAATAATGGGAGCAAGCAAGTTATGTGACCAGTGATAGCAGTCTGCCCAGTCCCTCTTATTATGAAAGGAGGCTTATTCAGCAGTGGGCAGTATATGGACTGGTGATGATGAAGAAAAGCATAAAGATAACAAACAAATCACATCACTCAGATTTGTCACAAAATGTTAAGTGTCTCCATTTTCTACCCTCTACTTTATCCATCATGTTTTTGAACTTAAGAGTATGAATGGCAACTGCATATGATATGTATAAATTTTGAATGCAACTTAGGATACTGTGCTTACCTAAATCAGCAACATAAGGTCCTTTTCTATAGGTAACAACCCGGCCGCCAACTCTATCTCTTCCTTCCAGTATGACTACCTCACAGCCAAATGACTGAAGCTGGCGAGCTGCCGCTAAACCAGACACTCCTGTGAACACAATTTTCATACTTATACACGGCCTTGGATGGCAAGTATGTATGACAAAACCATTATGTTAGAGCTAAATACAACTTGTTTTTTATACTCAATTATTACCTGCACCAATGATAATAACTTTAGGCCTCTGCTTTCCTTTAGGTGGTGTTGGTATGGGAGCAATGCGCTCATAGATTCCATAGTTTATGAAACCATGCCTCTCCAAAAAGGCATGTGTTCTAATAATCAATGCTGGGTCTCCGTTGTAGGGGGGCTAGAATTAAAATAATTGTTTTTAATACTAAGACATTTAGTTAATCACTAGTGCTTGGGTTTCATCAACTCTACTTAAAAATTAAATCATAATTAATTATAGATGCTTGATTTAACTAAATAAAAAATAAAATAAAAATCTGAATTCTCACAAATGGACTTGGATTGTTGGATTTTGATTCACAAGCTTTTTTTAACTTTATTAAGCTATCAAATTTTCTAACAACTACTAAATAACCAACCTCCATTTTGGACACAGCACGCTCTTGCACAATTTGTTTCTTGGGGTCCTCAAACCACATCTTCAAGATACGGTTTCTGATTTGAACAAAAGCGTGGCTGCAGGCTCCTTGCAGGTCCGAGAAGCATTCTGCCTCTAAGGAGGACATTTTATCAAAAGGCAGTCTTGATTGAAAGGCTGCTCCTTCCAAGCTGAAATTAACATCAGGAAAGTCATTTCAATGGTGTATTCTCTCACAAACTACTGCTTTTCCTGAACATGTTACTCATGAACATGGCTTGGTAACTTGATTAAAATTAAATTTGCTTAGGTTTGTTTTACAAAATATACGGACTGTATGTTAACTATGTTATTTTTTTATTGACATTAAAAATATGGGCACTCTTGTCTTTATTTTTTAAACCAGTCTTTATAAATAATACTTCCCTAACTAATATTTCTAAAGTATGTTAATTTACAGACTGTAATCATCATAAACATAATTAACCTTTTGAACACCACAATCAGCTATATACAAAAGCAGGTTTTCGTACCGCTGACGCTTGTTAGAGTCAAGGGTAAGTACACTATTTTGCATTTGTTTGTGGCATTCAAAGGGTTCAGGGTAGGAGTAGCTTACTACCAATTGTTACTCATTTAGTTCAATATCTTCTCTTTATAACTTAACCAGTGCAATTATTATATTTTAACAATAGATATAATTAGGAGATATTTGTAAGGTTATGCGGTATGTGCTGCAAAAATCTTGATAGGTTGAATGGAAAAGTCATTGCTGCTAATACGTAATTCTTGTAATGTGAGTACCTGTTTAACATTTCCTTATAATTAATCTCCTCGATATCTTCACTTTTTCCCTCATCCAAAATAACGGTCGGCTTCTCATCTTTCTTCGGCTCTTTTATGTCCGTGTTACGACTCGAAGTAGACTCCCTTCGACTGCTAATCGTAGTTGGGCTGATAGACGTAATCTTACTCTTCTCAGATTGATCCGACTCAGAGTCATCTTGTTTTAATTTTTCATCCAAATCTCGATTGTCAACCTAAGTAGATCAATAAACATTACTAACATGATAAAGTCTAAGCAAATTAATGACTCAACTCAAGCACATTGCACTAAAACAGACCTTCACACGCTTGCGGCGACTCATCATTTGAATAAATGAAGCAGAAATAGTAATAGAACGATATCAAGAAGAAACAGCAAATCTGAGGCCAGAAATGCTAGGAAGCAAAACAAACTAACTTCAAATCGAATTCTATTGTCAACTGTCAGTGTCAATTTGACGATAGAGATGGCACGTTTCCGGTGATACCGGTTTTTGAGTAAGATGCTTTTAAAAGTAGCCCCTAACATTATTATATTCCCACGACCTACTATCCTCGGTAGTACCTACATATTAATGTACACATTTAATTCGTGCTCTAACTACATTTTTGATTGATGTGGTGAATGGATGCCTTGAACTTAGTGCTTAGGACAGGGGTAACTACACAAAAGACACCATAGGCAAGAGAATAATAATCACTACGTTTAAGAGGATCGAAGTGTATCCGTAAAGACCCCAGTCTCTAGGATAAGATAACAACAAAAAACATTTGGAACTTAATCTGACTGACTGCCTACTGTGCCAGAGGTCATAGGTACGAATCCTGCTAGGAGCTACCTTTTGTGATGAGCACAGTAATTTATTATATATGTATGTATTTAATTTATTTTTTATTACAGTTCTTAATAAAAATCATGATAATGTCATAAATATAAATGATAAAAATTTCATATTTTTTGTTTTCCTTTTTATATTCTTACCGTATGCGCTACCGCACTCACTTACTTTAGGTCTTTACTACAACAGCAGCTTAGTCTCTACTACATTAGTATTAGTACTTTAGTACCTTATTCAATAAAATAAAATACAGTGTAAACTCCATTTGTCGCCACTCGATTTAACGAGAAACTCCCTAAAACGTCGAAATTACTTGACTCTGGTTGGTTTACCTTGTTGTCCATTCAATGGCACACTCAATGTAGCATCGCACCCACTCTGAATAATGACAGCAATACGTCATTATCAAGCAATAAACAGTACTTTCTAAGTTTCCGAAATTAATAAGAACTGCAGCTTTGTACGTTATCTCGTTTATTGTGATTACCTTGCACGTGTTTTCTTCGGCTGCTAGACTGTCGTTAGGTTGTTATGCATTATCTATACGTTATACTTAATTATTAAATAATATTGATTTTGCTTCTCTCCATTCAACGACAACTCTCAATAACGCCGTAAAATGTGCAGTCCCTTTAGCATCACTATAAATAGTATTAACACGGCATATAAAAAGATCTTCGGTCTAGACCCCCTGGTGCCAGTGCAGCTGTAAAATTGTTTAATGTGTACGTAAAGTGTGTATTGTGTAAGTGTCGAATGTGTGTTTGTTTACGTTGTAGACGTAGTGATAATTGGCGTTTTACATTCATTGGCTGCGACACCCCGTAGAGCATATAGATATGTTTCTCTTTTACACATAGCCTCACATAGACATAGGGTAAGTGAAGCAGACAGGTATGCCTTCAAGGGGCGTCGCGACGCAAATATAGGCGTAAGAACTATTAAGCTAATAAAACGATGTGTCAAATTTTCTTAAACTACACCTGCTATGACATAGAAATGGTACTAATTTGTGAGAATAATCACCTTTACATCGCATAGTAGTAAGTTCGGCGCAAAAAGGTGAAATTCAGTAAAATTTAAGGAATGTATTAAAAGTCCCAGAAAATTCGTCAAGGCCTTATATTCATTTGTTAAAACATAAAAATCATTTCAAATAAGTGTTGTTTTTACTTCAATTTCCGTCGTTTATTTTTCCGCTTAAAAGGTTTTCCTGAAATGATTATGAAGCGGTCCTTCGTCGGCGTAACCAACTGTTTCTTGGGGTATAATAGAACTAGCGTCGATAGTACCACAAGGACGGCACATGCATTCCAACGGCGCTTTGGTAACGACCTGAAATTCAAAAAGTGAATTTAACAAATTTTCCAGACAATTTGAAAGGGTGTTTGATAAATTAAAATGTCGCTAAACTTAACAAATAAGAAACGTCGTATTCCATTTTGTATAGCAAGCTGTCAAATCGAGTTTGAGATTTCTTATTTCATTTTTAGGGACTCTTCGCTTCTTTAGTATTAACATTAAAAATATGTTTGATTACAAGCAACATACAACTTGATTCTACGTATGTTGCTAGAAATGAATTATATTTTTGATGCTAATACGAAAGAAGCGAAGATTTGTATGCAGTCGTCAAATTCGATTTAGTGTGGCACATGGCTGTCAAAATCGATTTTGACGTTTCTTATTTCAAATTTAGAGAGTTTAAATTTAGCGAACACACTTTCGAATTGGCCCCAATGCTTCAATAAATGCTTAGTATTTTTTTTTATATTATAATATCATTGGTCAAATGTAATAAGCACGTGTCATTGGTCAAATCAAATAAGCGCGCGCTTCCTGTTACACACTTCCGTTCCCTTTCACGAAATCACTCCGACAGATTGCAGGAAAGCAAGAGGAAAGAAGTTACACATTAATAAAATGTTTTGATACAAAACTTAATGTAAAAATATATCCATTCAAGTGAAAGGTAGGACAAGTACGCTACATACAAACTTAGTATAAGTTTGTAACTTAGTTTTTTTTTGTCCTTGAGTGTTTGTTCAGGCGATTTTTTTTTCTGTGTGCTTATTTTTGGTAAAGGCAGGGCCTCGAGATGAGTTTTTGAAATTTTATATATTTTTTTAATTTTAAAGTTCTTGTCTTTTTGTAATGTTTTTTTTTTTTCAAATATCAAATTGTGGCCATGACTTTAGTAAAAATAAGTATACAAAAAATAAAAATACTAGAGCAATTGCAAAAAAATGTACAAAGTTTGTATGGAGCCTGTCTTGCCCTACCCTTCGCCTTAAAGACATTTGTAATAGATAATCACAAACCTACGCACCTTCCTGTATCTGTTCTCTTCCTTTTTAGCTTCTGGACAATATAAATCAACAGTAGCCTCTCTCTCACCAGACTCCTGACAACAGTTGCACGATCGTTCCATTTGCCAAATCTTGCTCCCTGATACCTGTTCAAAGGAATAAATAAGTTATTATATTCACCACCATCATCATTACTTCAGCCAAAAGACGCCCACTGCTCTCCTTATGATCGCCCCGACGATAGATCCCACGCTGCTGGCATCCAGCGGAGTCGCGCAACTTTTACCAGTTCGTCAGTACACCGTGTGGACGGTCTATACATATGTATTCACTACTAGCGAATAGATGGCTTGGTTTGAATATTCCTGGTAAATACGAGTAGCTAAAAAGTAGTCAATACATTTATATTTTTTCTATCGTAAGTAAAAAAAAAAAACTAGTAGATATTCGTATTTTTTTTAGTAAATATTATAATTGCTTCCGAGATAAATGGGGGGAGGCGTACTTAAAACGCATAATATGTTGAAGTGAAAATTTTAAGGACTACAGATAGTATACATTTGTGCAATCTCCGAATAGAGATTCGGAACGTCCAATTGATATTGTTGCGGCTAGTGTGTCGCTACAAAATCGGTTGGACGTTCCCGAATAGAGGCCCTGTATCCCAATTCTCGGTGCATTCGAGGTAATGTCGATTGCGAGATTAAACTTCAGATTCATACAGTTGTGTCAAACGACTGTATGCACTGAGGTTTAATCTCGATTGTGAGATTATCTCGAATGCAGCGAGAATTGGGGGCCTGTTTCTTTACATGAATTTAGTTTATTTTACCTGTAAATAACTGGTGCACTTTCCAACACAAGCATATGAAGGAATAAGCTGCTTCTGACATCCCGGATGTTTTAAAACATGTACAACAGGAGTCATCATGCATTCTTGTCCTGATTAAATTGAAAGCATTTTTAATCATAAAACCTCTAATTTTTAAATTTGATCTTAGTTATTTTAAATTTGGCTTACCAGGTGGCAGTTCAACTTCTTGAGTAATAAGGCTTGCTTTACTTTCATTTATCTTACTTAAATATAAGACAAATAAACAAAAATACATCAAATTGCTACAGTACATGATTACAAATTATTTTTATTTTACTTTGTCACTGTACACTCAACGACTGCCAAAGCTATTGTGTGGTTTTATGAAACGTCAAGCTGGTATATAAAGGACTTTGAGAAATTGTTACTTAGCAATTGAACTACAAACATCATTTAAGCATACACGTGTCCTGCGGTGCTAACATGAAGTTCCTGCAGGGCGAACATAGTTAATAGATTAAGTGAGTAATATATTGGGTTCATTAAATTTGCCTCGATTTAGGAGAATAATTTCAAACACGACCTATTAATAAAATAATATTTATTTTAATATTTATACATACTTCCACTTGCATTTCCATAAGTTTCTATATCTTTGGTCCTGTCTGAAGTTACCATTATTATAATATTGAACACCGCATTGGAATCCGTCCAGTCATTTTAAAGTTTATCACGCACATACATAATCAGACAAACAGACAAGAAATTCAAAGAACATCATGCATTGCTTTCAGAATAAGATATGCCCTTGCCGTCCTAGCCCTCCGTTGCATTTTCTTTTGATGTGTAAAATCTTTCCTCTCGCTTTCCCGTAATCTATGGGAGTAATTTCGTGAAAAAGGACGGAAGTGTGTAACAGAAAGCCAGGGAAGCGCGCGCTATTTGATTTAACAATGAGCGCGCGCGCTGGTAGAGTTAAAGCCGGGGAAGCGCGCTGTCATGTTAATATATTTTTCTTCCAACTACGCTTTAACTTCATCATGATGGCCTTAAATACTCAGCACAAAGCAGCTCTTTTTTGCTCTAGAGCAATAAAGTTGCATACAAAATTCATTATTGCACTGTTTTGATTTTTTTTTCAATTTGATAACTTGTCAAAAAGTTTACACCACCAGCCACCCAATCCGCCCATTCACAGTCCGACGGGACAGCTGACCACTTTTCTGTGGACTTGCTGTTAGCAAAGCAGTCCACATGTCAGCGGGCATATTGAACTGTGATTTCCCCGTCTAAAATGTTATGCTTAAAGTACTGGCTGATAAGATAGTATAGGTTACTAAAAGATTTAAAAAAAGGCATAATATGAAAATAAATTGACCAGTACAAGTTTGTGAAAATTTTCGGACGGTTTTTAATATTACGAGTATATTAAGGGAAACTTCAGGCAGCACATAGCCTATAGACATTTTTGAAAACAAAACCGGAAGTGGGTAAAAAAGGGGATTGAATTTAGTACCTATGGGAAAAACTAATTCGATGGATATATCAACTTGAAACTGGGTATAAATATATACTCTTCAAAACCAATAATTAGTTATATGTTAGAGAATGGTATAACTCTATATTGACTCTACATAGACTCTACATCGACTCTACATTGACTCTACATTGACTATACATTGACTCTAAGTTACTACAACTCTACACGTTTGAAGATAAGCTTTGGCTGATTTTAAACCTTCTTAGTCTGAAATGACGTACAAGTGGGTGACTGTATTTTAAAACTAAACTCATAACTCTCTCGGGAGTTATTAAAACCCATAACTCCCGCGGGAGGTAAATAGACTATAGCTACTCTATACGCCTGCGTGTAATATGTGCAATGAGCAAGTGTGATGAAAAAGAATTAAACTAGCCCTAAAATGGAGGACCTTGGGGCGTTAAAATTTATATTGGAAGAAGGAATTCCATATATTTATCAAATTGAAACATAGTATAAATGCAGAACAAACGATAAGGGGATTGAGAAAGAAACGTAAATACTTCTAAAAAGTTATGCCTTGGGGTATTGATATTTGTACCTATTGGAAAAACTGATTTTATTTGTTTAACAACTTGAAACTTTACATAAATGCACAACAAAACAAAAAATTAGCTAATCGTTCAAGAAGTAAATGTAACCTAAATACAGTAAGAAAATATGAAAATGGCACCTGCATAACTCTGGCTATTCACCGAGCAATTTTTTATTTTTCCCTTGTTTTATACTAGAGGGTGACAGTTTATAACATGACAGACTGCTAGCTTGATATAACTTTGTAGGGTCACTAGATGGCGTTTGTCTACAATTTAATGATTTCCCTTTCGATGAATGATAAGGTGCGTTCAAATCTTACGAACGCGCCGTGAATGCGCCGCTCGCGCAGCGTCCGCGAACCGCTCTCGGACGTTCATGGACGATGCATGTTGCATGCGGCGACCGCAACAGTATAAAGAACACGGTAGTCGGCCACATTAGGCGAGCGACAGCTGCAACGCCTGCAACCGCTTCATTAGGTGACCGCAGACACCGCAGTAATGTACATACGGCGTCTGTCAGCCGCATTAGGTCACCGAATGCGGCGAACGCAGATCATTCAATAAAGTAAAACCTGTATGGAAATACGTACTTATGATATAATTGGCATTGGCCACTTATATTTTAAGATGTAATTGAATTTTTCTTTCTCATAAATAACAAATAAATAACAAACGTCAGACGTATGACGTAGTTCGGCTGCCGCATTCGGCGACCGCATTAGGCGGACAGACTAGTGTAAAGACTACGTTCGTTGAACGAATCCGTTTAAAGAGTCGTACGGCCACTGCAGTAGGCGGACAGACAACGTTGACGAACGACGTTCGTTGGCTGGTTGGTTTCGGAACAAATTGGCTGTGACAGACGGACAGACAGACACACGAGTGATACTATAAGGGTTCCGTTTTTTATCCTTTTGAGGTATGGAACCCTAAAAAAACATAATTTTGTAGGTACGTTATAAAAATAATATAACGTACGAAACGATTATTTGTGCCCATTAGGTTTATTTGTTGCACTTTTTATGTGTTAGTCTTAGTTAAAATGTAACTATAAAGTTGGAAAATAGACTCCGTGTTTCCTGACTTGGCGGTGCGGTATCGGTGCAGTACTGAAGGCTCGGTATTGGACATTATTCATTTTAATGAAGGCGTCTTGAGTCAGTACCTATTATTAACAGTACAAGTCACAGATCACATTTCTTCTAAACCCTCCAATTTAAACGAAATTGCAGAACGGTTTAGTTAACTAATCTAATATTAATAATTAAAATAATCTTAGGCGAATCAAATTGAGTGTTTATTTTAAAAACGGGTAAATTACGTCTTGTCTTTGCTTGATATAGCATCGACAAATTTTGATCGACGTAATAAAAAATAAAAATTTAACAAATATAAAAACCGACTTCAAAAACCCTTTCAAAAGTAAAAAATAATGCCCTTCGTAAGTAAATTACCTAGAAACGTCAGATATATAGTTGATTAAGTGAGACATTAAATATATCGAAGTCGGTGGCAAGTAAATTAGGTATCTGACGTTTCTAGGTAATTTACTTACGAAGGGCATTATTTTTTACTTTTGAAAGGGTTTTTGAAGTCGGTTTTTTTATTTGTTAAATTTTAATTTTAATTTCACTTTTTTTTGTGATTATCATATGTGATTTAACGACACACATTAACAACATCAAGTATCAATGGCATAATGCCAATCACCCTTTCAAATGGTGCTATCCAAGATGCAAGGACGTCAATCGTTGAGGAGTTCTCCTGGTTCTTCATCACCGGTTCTATTTTACCACTTGAATTTTTACGACCATAAGTTACTTCCCGACCTTATACAGGAATCTAATCGCCACCCGTGAAATAGGTACTTATCATTGAAGAGTTCCGGTGGTCACCTGTGGTCTTCATCATCAGTTCCACTTCACCAAATAATGTTTTTAATACGTTACTGCTTGAGTAATGAAAAAATTGAAAAAAAAAAATACGCGTCGAATTGAGAACCTCCTCCTTCGGATTTTTTGAAGTCGGTTAAAAAACCTGTCGAGAGCATGTCGAGCCAATAACTCCGAAAACTATTAATACTTAAGATAGTTTTCTATTCAAAGTTATTTGGTGCTATTTTCGATGATTTTCTTTTCAGCAGGTAAATAAAAAAGCTGAATCAGTAATATTCTTTTAATTAATTGTCTGTGCATTAATCGTTATATATTATAACCGCTATCTCAAGGAGCGTTTTAGCTATTTCGTTTCTGCTAGATGTTCGCAAAACTTTCTTCTAACTGTACCCTTATCTTCTTCTAAATTCTTCTCAAACTCCTTTACTTTTCGCGCTATCCGGCTGTGGAATACTCTGCCTTTAGATTTAAGGCAAGCTAAATCTCTCTGTATCTTTAAAAACAGACTTAAGGAGCATTATCTGTCCCTTCCGCTGTAATATTTTTTTTTTATTTTTTTTTTCCTGTAACTTATCTCTCATTCTCTACTATGGCTGAATTATTTGCATATCCATAAATAATGTACTTAGGTATATGTATCTGGCTGTATATATGTATGTATGTAGATATGTATTTATTTATTTATATATCTTTATATATATAATTCTTCTGTGAGTGTGTATGTCACTGAACTTCTCTCAAACGACTGGACCGATTTTGATGAAATTTTTTGTGTGTGTTCAAGGGGATCTGGGAATGGTTTAGATTCACAATTTTGTCCGCTGGACAATGTTTTTTTAATTAATTTTTAATTTATTAGTAGTTGTTGATTTTGGAATATTTTACACGGCGCTACCATCGCAGTGTCAAATTTTAAATAATATTCGAATTTTAATTTTAGTCTGTCCCGACAGTTAGCGCTGCGATCAAATTTAAAAAAAGTTTTGTTATCATTGTGTTATTGTAGACCATGTGCTGGATCAAATATTAAATTAAAAGGTACTGAGTGTTTTGAGAAGATTTTTGAAGTGTGCCTAAAAAACTATACATTTTGCGAATTTAGTGCAGAATCGAAGTGAGTATATCTTTATATATATAAATCTACTGTACGTGTGTATGTCACTGAAATCCTCCTAAACGGCTGGACCGATTTGAATGATTTTTTTTGTATGCGTTTCGGTGGCGCCCTGGATGGTTTACATTCACAAATCGGCCCGGCAGATGGCGCTGCAGGACAACGTCTGACGGGTCCGCTAGTATATATATAAAAAGTGCCTGCTCTTGGACGCTACGTGCGTCAGCACTTTTGCGGCTTCGCACCTTGGTCGCACCATAAGGACGGCGGGAGCAGCTGTGCGGCCCTGACATGCATGGCATAAAGATAAATTAGAACCGTTTATCTCTATGACTATCTCTTTCGTCAGCACTAGTGTGAGAGAGACGTACTTAGAGATAAACGGTTCTAATTTATCTTTATGCCAAGCATGTTAGGGCCACTGAGGCGGCGGCACTTAGGAAGCGGGATAGGTATTCGTGCCTCGGGAATTATTTATTTGTCTCGCTTGCGGTGGAAACGTCCGGTTGTTGGGGCTTGGAGGCCAAAAATTTTGTCAAAGAAGTTGGGCGCCGTTTACGAGACCCAGTCCGGGTCATTCCTAATGCAAAGGTTGGCTATTGCGATTCCACGAGGGAACGCGGCGAGCGTGTTGGGCACCTTTGCGCCCGGAATGAAACGGGGCGGGCTATTTGACTAGACATCTTGTTGTAAAATGTAAACTGTATCGTGTGACATATTTAATTAGTGTTTTTATGAATACACTAATTAAATATGTGTGTATATATATATATATATATATATATATATATATATATATATATATATATATATATATATATATATATATATATATATATATATATAATTCTACTGTACGTGTGTATGTCATTGAACTCCTCCTAAACGGCTGGACCGATATGAATGAATTTTTTTGTATGTGTTTGGGTGGCGCCCTGGATGGTTTAGATTCACAAATCAGCCCGGCAGATGGCGCTGCAGTCGGTACAAATACCGCGGGCGAAGCTGTGGCGGGTCCACTAGTTAGGTTATAAAAATTAAAAACGCATAAGTCATTGTACATTACCATTATTTTTATTTGTGTTTATGTAATAACAAGGCCTTGACGTCCATTTCATTTAATTAAACACTAAACATTATGGTGCTTAATAATAGTGCGTAAGAGGGATAAAAACGTTTTCATCGACTATAATCTCCACATTTGTAACACTGGCACTCGTCTGGTTCTTGAAGTCGTACTTCCATAATTGCGTGTTTTGGATCTTCAAGCCTTACCCCATCAGAATCGTAGCAGTGTGAGAGCGTTACGATGCGTTCTCTGAGAAAGTTTTCCCTGCAACAATGGCATTCCTGAAATCAAAATTAAAATTTTTATAAACTTTAAAAATAAATACACGATACATTTTGAGATAAACTTTGAGAAAAACATCATCAGGGATGTGGTTACCTTTGAGAATCCTGTTATTGTGGCAATAGATGGGTACACTTGGCTACTGCACATTCCTTCACATTTGTTCACGGTTACCTCTCCGTTGCATAATCTCACAAGTCTACCCATTTCATCGTATTCCTCTGAAATTGCAAACAAAATTATTCGAATTCAAAAATAAGAAACCTAAGATCACGGAAAGGCTTTCTTGTCTATCTTACGTCTATTCGAGCTTAAATGACCAAGTAGATTGGGTAAAGCACAAAAAATTACACGTTTTGAAATCGAAACCAACATTAAGTTTTTTGACAATATATAAAAAATATGATGATAAACAGGGCCTGATTTAGCATTTATGCCGCCCCTGGGCACCGGAAAAATGCCGCCCCATCACTGAAATTTTACTCAAACTTATAGTTTATACATCTTCCAAATTTTGCCGCCCCAGAAAATGTGCCGCTATGGGCACTAGCCCCGACTGCCCCTAGTATAAATCCACCGCTGATGATTAATAACATTATAAAAACCTTTTGTCACTAAAATTTCACTAAGAGAAGTTTCGCAATTTTCATCCGCGTAACATAGTACGAATGTAAGTAACAAACATTCCATTACAAAAACGAATACGGATTTAGAGTTATATAAAACCATTTTCAAGATATTATTTAAGCTTTTGGGACTAAATATAATGCTAACTTAAGGAAGATCACTACTGAACTACTCGTGTGAATCCAACAACCCCGCTTTTATATCAAAAATGGTTTCCGTTGTTATAGGATTTAACAGGAAATCCCAGCATGACTGCCAGCATGAGATCGCAGACGTAAGTTAAATATCTTGTAAGAAAAATGGGTAGGCATATTTTTTCATTCTTGGTTTATAGTTTGGTGGTTTGGTTTCGTTGTATTCGAGATAATGTCGATTGCGAGATTAAACGTCAGATTCATACAACTCAAACGGCTGTATGCACTGACGTTTAATCTCGATTGTGAATTTATCCGAATGCACTGAGAATTGGGGGCCAGAACTCCATAACGCCAAATTTCGTCTATGGGTAGGCAACGCGAGGCAGACGCGGCCTAGTCTCGAGAGACGTGAACCAGTACAATAAAATCGTATCACCCAAACTCCTCCTCAATCGCTCATTCATTATCCTGGGTAGGTACTCACGCTGTTGTTCTGGTGATTGACATCAGCAGCAACGAGGTCGCGCCCTCATCACTGTGATTGTGTTTTTATTTTATACAAAATCGAAGCTTATTATGATAGCTTATAGCTTATAGATTATGAGTGGCGCAAGTTAATATACAAAACTGGCCGCTTTTTATTTAAAACCTAAAACGGAGAAAAGTAAAGATAAAAAGCTATATTGCATATTGTGTTTGTTGTATATTAAGATGCGCCATAACTCATACAGCTTAAATTTTAATAAAATACTTTAGTTTAATAGAAAACACAATTACAGTGACGAGGGCGCCACTGAACGCTCGGCACCCTCTTAAATCTTCATCAGTGTCAAGGCATACGGATACCAACAGACGATGACATTATAACCGGTTTTTTAGCATCTCTGTTAGAAAAAAAAACTGGCTGACGGGCAACGTTGACGTTGACTTGACATTTGTTGTACCTATGTAATTAATTGTGAGTTAAGGCCATTGATTTATGTGGAATAGTGGATTTTATTAATAAGGTTTATGGTAAATTTATGTAGTAATTGTAGCAATTAACATAGGCACGGGCGCAGTCATGAACATTAATGAAGATTCCATCGTTTTCCTTATTCTACTATTTTCATGGTTAGAATATTTGTGGGAATTTTATTTATCGTTGCGGCAGGTACGTTGTAGGTTATACTCCTGTAAATTATAAACTATTTAGTCCTTTTAACTTATAATAACCAAATAGCCATACAGGTATTGACCTCTTCTAATTATGTTAGCTATAATATTCATTTTTATTTTACAGTTACGAATTTACAAAGCCAACAACACTAACCCTGATGACCTGAAGGAAATGCTAAATGAAGAATCATTCAAGAAAGCTCGTCTATATGGTATTGACAAATTACAGTTTAGAATTGTAAAGGAATTCTATAGTATAATTTTCACATCTATAATACTTTACAAACGATGGATTGCTGTTGCTTGGATTCATTCAGAAATTTTTTCTGAAGCATTAAATGTGTCACCTCAAAGAGAAATATTTGTAAGTTGTGTCTTCATGACGTTTGTGACACTTTTCAACTTTGTTGTAAACATGCCTTTTAAGATTTATGGTACATTTGTACTTGAAGAAAAACATGGATTCAACAAACAAACTGTAGGATTCTTTATCAGAGATCAGATTAAGTCTTTAATACTTAGCCTTATCATTACCATTCCAATTGTCTCTATAGCAATATTTATTATTATGCTTGGAGGGAATATGTTCGTTGTTTGGTTGTGGTTATTCACAACTGTGGCAACATTTGTACTGCTGATGCTTTACCCTACTGTTATTGCTCCTCTGTTTGATAAGTTTGTGCCATTGCCCGATGGTGCACTCCGTGAGGGAATACAAGACTTGGCATCAAGGCTCAGATTCCCGCTGTCTCAAGTGTATATTGTAGAAGGTTCTAAAAGATCAGCACACAGCAATGCATATTTCAGTGGACTTTTTGGTGCCAAGAGGATTGTTCTATTTGATACATTATTAAATAAGTTTGATGAAGAAAAGAAGGCCACAACGGGATGTACTGATAATGAAATATTAGGGGTGCTGGCTCATGAATTAGGGCATTGGAGCTGCAGCCATATTTACAAGATGATTGCACTGACTGAAATGAACTTATTGCTATTGTTCTCTGCATTTGGTTGGCTCTTTAAATATTCTAAGTTGTATACTGCTATTGGATTTCTCCCTGGGCAAGAGCCCATCATCATTGGCTTAATTGTTGTGTTACAAATGATTCTTGCACCATACAACTCAATTTTATCCTTTTTCATGACGGCTTTGTCAAGAAAGTTTGAGTTTGAAGCTGACAATTTTGCAGTGTCATTAAATTATCCCGATGAACTTAGGTCTGCCCTTATTAAACTGGGGAAAGATAATTTAGAGTATCCAATCTATGATAAATTATATTCAGCATGGTATCATTCTCATCCCACATTGTTACACAGAATAGAAAACATTAGGACTCAAATGATCAATACCAAAAACGACTAATTTATTCCAATATGCATTTTTAGAAGTATAACTACATACCTACATAAGTACACTTTTTTATTAATAATATAATTTGTATTCTAGTCCAGCTCTTTATTTTCCTCTCTTTTCTTGCTGTCTGCTATACTTTAATATTATATTTAACATCAGGAAATTATGAATTTGCTAGTATTAAGCAAAAATAATGATAACAATATTCACACTCCTTGTAGAAGTTACTTAAACCATTAAATATGCATTAATAAAACCGTCTAAATTTGTTTGGCACTTTGAATTTGTGTTTGGTTGTTCTGAAATAAACATTAAATTTGAAGAATTTCAATATTTGTGTAAATAATAATGTAGAAAAAGTAAGAATCAAATCGTGAAAATACTGCACCTGAATTTTTCTGCTTCCTCCAAAGTGTCTGGCAGTGGCTTGTTCATGGTCTCCGGTAAAGGTATAAGCAGCAGTATTTGAGCAAAAGACGTAATTGCCAGAATCATCAATGATAGATCAGGGACAAAGTCATTTAAACTTGCAACCGCTGGTGCCACCATTGAACCAATACGGCCGAAGGTCGAAACTCCACTCACTCCCACATTCCGCCCTAAGGTTGGAAACAACTCGCCAGAAAATAAATATAACGCTGGCACTGAACCCTGGTAACAGAATATTCCAAAGTAATAGCTGAATTACAGATCATAAACACAAGGATCAGATTTGACCCTCCTGTTCCCGAAAGTTGAGGACTTTAGAGGCCTGATTTTTTGAATCCCTGAAATAATTGGCCTGAAAACGTGAATTTAATTACTGTTATCCTTAACTTTAGGACATAGGAAAGAACGATTTTGTTTTTAAATACGATGAATATTAACCGTAAAACTCCACTGCAGCCTGCAGCACACGCTTCGCAAGATAACGCTTGGGTGATTTATCTATTATATACACACTCGCTCCTCTTAGACTACTCGCCTATCAATATGTAAGTATATAATACACCCAAAGCTGTCTGTCTGTGCACAGTGAGTGATCACCGTTTATCCTAGCATATTACGAAGTCGGTGCCTAGGAAACTAACTTACTTATACAATTGTACTTCATTATATGGCGGAAGTTTACTGGACACTGACTCCGAAGTGTTCAAATTCAAAATTCAGTAGAATCTAGAACTTACAAAATGTATCCCATAATGTATGACTTATTACTTTAGTACCTAATCGTATTTTTGTAATAAACAAATAGTTTGAACTGCTAAACTTTTAGTGTAATTTTTTTATTTACAATAATTCTGTTCAGGATTGGCTATTTGTTAGGCGCTCATCATTCCTTCTTCAACTCTGTTCTCTCGTACTTGAACGGTTGAAGACTTCCCCGAGTATGGTTCGATAAATAGTAATTGCTCGGTACTTAGTTAATTTTCAAATAAATTGAATCATAAGTATCCATGCTACTAGATCATGATTAAGGAGTTCTAATTATCAGCAGTAGTTCCCATCATCACTTTGCTGTACTGCATAACGTCACCGTAACATAAAAATCCCGTCGGTTCTACCGTGGATTCTGATGTTGGGATCATGCCAATTTTTATGAGACCATTTCAGCGGTATGGTCCTTCCAACAAAAAAAGAACATCCGAAAAAGATTGCGTGAGCACACATAAATTTTAATACACATGTAGAATAAATGAACGTACGAATTTATGTATATATAGGTACGGGACGCATTTATAACCACCTTTTTTTTGGAGTTTCGTTAAATAGAAGATAAACTCACTGCCATGCCCCCAAATCCAATTCCAGCAAACATTATCCTGGGCCAGTCATTATTAAAACTGTCTTTTGGGATTAAAAGTATGAAAAGAAAGCAAATTGCTGTAACCAATTGGAAGATGCCCACAGTGACCTTTCGTCCCATCTTCATTATAATGAAGACGCAAACGATTGCCCCAGGTGTTGAAATAAGTCCACTTAATGTCAAAGTAAGAAAAATGTCGTCACCGATTGAACCAAGATATTGGGAAAATGTGTAATAAGCTAATCCCAAAAAGAACCTGAAAAAGAAAAAGATGTTAACACCACACTGCTACTATATCTTTTAATATATATCTACACTATACCTTTACTATATCTTTATACATAAAAAACCGGACAAGTGCGAGTCACTCGCGTGGAGGAGAACCACTTTCTGTATTATTTTTTTTCAAAATTTTAGGCCAAGTAGTTTCGGAAATAAGGGGTGAGAATGGTAAATTTTCGCCTATTTTCCTAAATAACTTCCAAACTATTGATTTTAAAATTATCAAAAAAATTATTAAGATTCTTACTACGAGCCCTTTCATTTGATATGTCACACGATAGTTTGCAAATCTTTTTTTATTATTATTTTAATTTACGACTATTTCGCTGTTTGTCTATATGGTGGACTGCCTGTTTCGAGAACGTGCCTAATTCTCCAAATGGCATTTTCGCGTTTTGCCTAAACTTTATTTTAAACGGTTTAATGCATAAATAAGTCTCTTTTTAGTCTCGTTTTGGTCTCAATCCTGATGCAGTCCAAATGCATTACAGCCTTAACCTTTTGGCCGCCGTTGTCGACTATGCGTGACAGCGTTTACAGGGTAAAAAAGTCCTTCACTACCTTGACTTAAAGTTGAAATTCGCGTTACTTCTCAGACATGCTTGGCGGCCAAAAGGTTAATTCCACTGTAGTCCTAATGCGTGTTAGTTAAAACGCGATATAGCTTAAAAGCCTTTTAGTCTTAATACCGATTAGTTCAACAGAGATGAACGCATGTTGATAATTAGGAAGTTACCGTTTTATACTATGTACGACTTAGACTTTGTAGCGACATAGGCACAGTCCGATTTAGGCAGGCGGAGAACAAAGGATATATACTTTTTTTAAGACAATAAATTCCTGTAAGGGTGAAATAAGGGCTAAAAGGTTTGATTAACGGGAAGTTCGTGCGTGAGAGGCCGTTTTGACGTCTCTTAATGTATCTATGTGATTTACGGCTAAACCGGTGCACCGATTATGAGGATATTTGGTATGGAGATAGTTTGAACCTTGGGGAAGGACATGAGCTACTTTTTGTTAAAATATAAATGGTGAAATAGGGCCTGAAAATTAATTAACAGTGAGTTCTTGCGTGCCCGATTAGAGCGGAAAGGGATTTGAGGGAAAAATAATATTTAAAAGGTCAGTAACATGAAACGTCGTAATATTTTAAAAACCGGACAAGTGCGAGTTAAACCCGCGTGGAGAGGGTTCCGTTCCATACATGATTATCTGAAATTTCCTATGTTATTTTAAATACCATAGACTTCTTATAGGTTTTCCTGTATTCTATAGGTAAAGAACTACTTTTCGTATTTTTTTCAAAATTTTAGGCCCGGTAGTGTCGGAGATAAGGGGGGGGGGGGGGAATGGTCAATTTTCGCCTATTTTCCTAAATAACTTCCAAACCATTTATCTTAAAATTCTAAAAAATATATATTTAAGATCCACATAATAAGCCCTTTTATTTGATATGTCACACAACATAAGTTGCATAACTTTTTTTAAAAAAATCTCATTTACCCCCCAAAAGTGGTCCCCATGTTTAAAATTCATTTATTTACGTTACGCGTCCGTGTTGCGGTCACCGACTTATACATATGTATACCAAATTGCAACTCAATCGGTTCAGTAACTTCGGAGCAAATTGGCTGTGACAGACAGACAGACACACGAGTGATCGTATAAAGGTTCCGTTTATTCCTTTTTATGTACGGAACCCTAAAAATCATTATTTTTAAGTCAGTGTAAATTATGTGTCTGTAGGTACATATTATATGTATAGGTACAAATTTTCAAA
Organism: Tortricodes alternella; assembly: GCA_947859335.1. NCBI lineage: Eukaryota > Metazoa > Arthropoda > Insecta > Lepidoptera > Tortricidae > Tortricodes > Tortricodes alternella. The sequence goes on from OX401981.1 coordinate 6,834,360, forward strand.
ACTGTTACATCTTAGGGTACTATACACATATGTTAGCTCTAAGATACATATTAAAATGAATTTTCAGAAAACAGATGTTTAGATAATGTTATGAGCATAGCTGCGCACCGTTAAGAGGGCGCCGACCGTCCAGTGGCGCCCTCATCACTGTTATTGTGTTTTCTATTAGAGGAAAGTATTTTATTAAAATTAAAGACGTATAAGTTGTTACGCAACTTAATACACAACGTATATGCTATGTAATATAGCTTTGCAAAGTATAACCATCATCTAATCAATTTAATAGAAAATAGTGGCCGCTTTTTTCTGTTAAATTGATTAGATGATGGTTATACTTTGCAAAGCTATATTACATAGCATATACGTTGTGTATTAAGTTGCGTAACAACTTATACGGCTTCAATTTTAATAAAATACTTTCCTTTAATAGAAAACACAATAACAGTGATGAGGGCGCCACTGGACGGTCGGCGCCCTCTTAATCAAATGGTTAACTTCGTTTAATGGCTAATCCGTTATTAAAAAACTTCGTTAAACGTCAAAGCACTACATTTCGGAAGAGTTAACGGAAGTTAACGTTAATCGTTAACGTCCGTTAAACTCGTGATAGAAGTGGTGATAGAAATTGCATTTTACCTATATGTCGTTGCGCTAGTGATTTACTTATTAAAAAGTATTGGTATGGGCTATGGAAGTTTTGGCAGCACTTGAAACGTACACAGTCACGGGCACAACACAACTAGTATGCAATAATCTTATAACAATAAGCATTACTCGAGCGAAACAGAGATGGGTAGCTTTGCTATAGTTATTAATTTTGCGCCTGAGTCGCTTTTTAACCGACTTCAAAAAATCCGAAGGAGAAGGTTCTCAATTCGACGCGTATATTTGTTTTTTTTTTTTATATGTATGTACACCGATTACTCGGAGATGGCTAGACCAATTTGGATGATTCTTTTTTTAATCGATAGGGTATTTCTCCAAGTTGGTCCCGTTGTGATTAAAGTCGAGGTCTGATGAGAGGATCTATGAGGAATCGAAGGAACTCCTCAAATATTATAGCGCATATAGAAATTTTGATATTTTCTTTCATGACTCAAGCAGTTACGTATTAAAAACATTATTTGGTGAAGTGGAACTGATGATGAAGACCACGGGTGACCACCGGAACTCTTCAATTATAAGTATTTCACGGGTGGCGATTAGATTTCTGTATAAGGTCGGGAAGCAACTTATGCTCGTAAAAATTCAACTGATAAAATAAAACCGGTGATGAAGAACCAGGAGAACTCCTCAACGATTGACGTCCTTGCATCTTGGATAACAACATTATATAAAGGGTGATGAGCAATTGGCATTATGCTATTGATACTTGATGTAGTAAATGTGTGTCGTTAAATCACATATGATAATCACAAAAAAAAGTGAAAAAATTAAAGGCCCGGGCACACCAAACGCGGTTGCGGCGCGAACGCGGGTCCGCGCCGTTGTCGAACGGCGCGGGCGGATTTACTATGGCACACCAAAGTAGCCACAGGACCGCGGCGGTCCCGCGCCGCCGCGGTGTGGCATGGTATATCCGCCCGCGCCGTTCGACAACGCGCAAACGCGCCGCAACCGCGTTTGGTTTGCCCCGGCCTTAAAATTTTACAAATAAAAAAACCGACTTAAAAATCCCTTTAAAAAGTAAGAAATAAAAAGTAAGAAAATAATTCCCTTCGTAAGTAAATTACCTAGAAACTTGAGATATATTGTTGATTAAGTGATACATTAAATATATCAAAGTCGGTGGCAAGAAAATTAGGTAATCCAACCCTCATACATTTACTTGACACCGATTTCGATGTATTTAATGTATCAGTTAATCAACAATATATCTCAAGTTTCTAGGTAATTTACTTACGAAGGGCATTATTTCTTACTTTTTAAAGGGTTTTTGAAGTCGATTTTTTTAGTGTGACATATTTTATTGGCTTGGCACTCGTGGCTCTGTACGCTGTAATAAGCGGGCGGCAAAAGTATATACCTATAACATAATGTACTACGTACCAGTTAAGTGATAGCAAAATTGTTTTAATTCTCATGTTCTTTGATTTTAGGAAAGCCATGAATCCGATTTTACCCGCTCGTTGGCTGGCTGGCTTGGCTAACATTTGCTTTACTTTATTTTCGTCGAATTTTCTATTATTATATAGTGCAGCTTTTTTTAAAACTTCTGCAATGATAAATTTTCATGATGGAGTAAATTATTAGATTTTCTTCCTTACTCTTTAGTAAGGAAGAAAATCTGTGAATTTCGCAAAAAAAAGGTTCGATAATTATAGGGTAACGTATGGGTTGCGCTGTTATATGGCAACTATATACATTTATAAGTAGGTACATAAATTAAAAAATAACGTAAGTCTCTTGCTTACTATAAAACCCATCAATCTTAGCTAACAACTAGCACGATAAAACTAGCTAACAAACGGAAAAACGCGTTAAAATTAGTTGGAGTTACAATGCCACAGACACAAAAAAGGTATCAAACTTTTAACACCCCTCTATTCTGTCAAGGGTTAAATATGAGTATTGGAAGCCTATAAATCACGTGAATTACCTAAGTAAGTAGGTACTAATTAAAGTTATACACAAAAAGCCGTATGAAAGTACTAGTTAGTAGGTATATTGAATGTACTTACTTATAATTAAACTATCCCATAATAAGTAGACATTTTTTTTGAAACTATCATCCTAATCGATACAAACGTTTTTGAGTCGCGATGAAACATACATATATCTACTACCTACATCGACGGGCATTATCTTGGAAAAGAGCTGATAATCTTCAAAAGGCTGAACAGATTTTAATTAAATATAGCTCAGAACTACCACCGCAATGAAACGTTGCTTTCAAATAAAACAAACTGCATTCAATTCGGTCCACCCGTTTGAGAGTTACGAAGCCATAGACAGATACACACAAACACAAAGGTTTTAAACTATAACACACCTTTCTTTTGAGTCTGGGGTTAAAAAAATATCGTTTTATAGTTAAAAATATCTACACATTTTAGTTCCCGTGTTGCTCTTCAAGTTGATAAGTATTAGGATCGTATCAAATATTGGGTCAACTTGAAGCTACATAGAACTTACTTTTGTAATTCTGATGGTGCTGACTACCTACTAGCTAACAAAAAATTAAAGCTAAACAAAACCACGAATCTAAATAAAAGTAACTTAATTTTTTACTGAATCAAGTGGTTCAATAGTAGCACAAAAAACTTCACCGTAAGCCTTCGTTGTGTCTCCCCGCGCCAACAACCATCTTGGCGATTCGGTTATACAAAACCAGTACAATACGAATAATGCAGATAAAGTTGACAACGCAAACTGGAGCTTCCTCCAGTCTCGCAGCCAGTATGCTAGTAATGCCATCACAGGGTTCCCTAGACCGAAAGGCAGTTGGTAAAGTACCGGTATTATTGTACGCCATTTACCGCTTACCACCTGTTAAAATAATCAAGTCGATGTAAAACACATTTTTTCTAACAGAAATGATGTTCATTCCGCACTTTAGGATTACGCTACATGTATTGCTTAGTTATTAACTTCATCTAGTCAATTGGCGTCGAAGTGTTATTCAGCGGCCCTAACATGCAAGACACAAGGATAAGTTAAACCGTCTTATCTCTAAGTGCGTCTCTCTCACTCTAGTGCCGACGAGCCAAAGTCAAACTATCTTTATTCAATTTAGGCTTTTACAAGCTCTTATGAAGGTCAAGGAATGAATTTACCACCGGTTCGGAAAAAATCCTCTACTGAGAAGAGCCGCGCAAGAAACTCGGCGAGGTATCATTTTTTTAAATCAGTACACATACACCAACATTGATGTCTACAGTTTTATACAAATCTAAGGAGGAGGACGAAAGAGATAGTCATAGAGATAAACGGGTTTAACTTATCTTTGTGTCTTGCATGTTAGGGCCGGTTGCTTTTGTTAATTCAGCAGGATAAGCATTTATTCCCAGTTTTGTCCACCTTCAGAGTGTTTTCTTTTTCATTTTGATGGAATTACATGGGCAGTGGCGTAGCTATACCGCACCTGCTACTGCACCGGGGCCCCCAAGCTCAGGGGCCCCTTGGACCCTTACCAGCAAACCTTGTATTGAACTAGCCAAAAATTCTCCCACCTTAACCCTTAACCCTTTCACAGTTTGGATATGACCCCAGTTTTTTTGCACCAGTGGCCCTAACATGCATGGCACAAAGATAAATTAGACCCGTATACCTCTAAGTGCGTCTCCCTCACACTAGTGCCGACGAAAGAGATAGTCATAGAGATGAACGGTTCTAAGTTATCTTTGTGCCGTGCATGTTAGGGCCGCAGGGCCTTTGGTTACCTAGCTAAGCCTCTGCATATGGGAACGCATGGAAAAAAGAGTGGGTACAACTGAAAATATTGAAATATTTCTCCCTAACGTTGTGAGAAGAGTAGAGGGGTAGTCGTGTCTTACCTAGGAATAGCTTTACTTACTTCCATAGTTAATACAAAAGATATGACTCCAACTCCTCCGGAAGCGAGTGCAACGATAAACGAGCTGGCTAAAAATGCCCAAAAACTTGGCATGAAGCACACCATGAAACTCGCTAGGCTTTGCACTAATATTGCAACCATTAAGGGCATTTTTCTGCCGTGCTTATCAGCTATGATCCCAAATAAAATACCCCCAAGAAGAATACCGCACATTATTGTACATTGGGTAAACTGAAACAAGGTTTGACATATGTATTTATCTACACCCATATCATAAAACCTCCATAATGTAATCAAAAACCGTAGGAAATCACCACCATTATGACAACCTGTACTGTAATGTTATTACAGTATCGATTTTAGTATCGTAATGGTCATAACGATACAGATATGAGCTACAGGCCGGCGCGCTGCCGTCGCCGCAGCCGGAGGGGCCCCATCGTCGCCGTGTCGCCGTTTATAATATGTGTGTAGATAAAGTTATGTATGCAACTCTGCATAATTTCGCTTTAAAACACACGTGCGATCTTATTATGAAACTCGCTTAAAAGCTCGTTTCATAAAACCGCACTAGTGTTTTAAGGCCTATCATTATGCAACCGTTGCATAAGCTACTATTCCTTCCCACTGTACATAAATTCTTGAGTAAGTATTAACTGCATGTCGCTTCTCACCGCGGCGTTCTATAACTTACATGAACCAACCAACGCTTCGTGCATACCAAATTCCAATCTGAGGTAATCGTTCGGGTGAATACAGAAAAATCGTATTCAAACTTTTGACAGTCTACCAGCGGTATCAGAGCCCTGTCCATCGTTGGCGCGATAACCAGGATCTCCGGGTCGAATATCAGACATGGATATTCTTCTATTCTCTATTCAACAAAAAAAAGGTAGGTATAAAGCAGGGACCGTTAGCGGTATTCAAACTACCTAAATTAGGTTATTCCCCCTCAGATTATACGTAGACTCTCGTTATTCCATCTTCTTTGACCCAAACGGATAAGTTGTAGGTATGAAAGTTACCATATAAAATTTTGCGCCTACTCAATCAAATCGCAACAATACTAACCGGTGCACAAATTTGCCGCCATTCATCGACGGAATACTCATGAAATAACTCTGGCTTCACGCACCAAAAGTCTTGTGGTGGGGCTAGAAATATTATGTTAAGTTGATACCAGGCGATGGGGAACTTTAGTAAAGCCATCATAATACTGAACCGTAGCTGCCATCTACCGAAATCACCGATAACGTCCGCCACTATATCGACATTGTTTTGTTTGGGCCCGGGTGATGTTGCTATTGAACAATGTTTCAATTTTAGTCCATATCATGTGATCGTCAAGGTAGAGCTACGACCTACACCAACAAGATATCGAGGATTTAAATGATGCCAAAAAATAGTACCCAAATACCTACCCTATCGATTAAATAAACAATTATCCAAATCGGTCCAGCTATCTCCGAATAATCGGTGACTGCACATAAAAAAAAAAAACAAATATAACTAGATACGCGTCGAATTGAGAACCTCCTCCTCTTAGATGTTTTAAAAACGTCATTGCTCCTCCTTCGATTTTTTGAAGTCGATGAAAAAATAGTACCCTTGTAGTTATCGAGATATAAGGGGCAGTAGGGAGGTAGGTAAGCCGGATCGTATACTTATATCATCGTCTAGTACCCATAACACAAGCCTTTAGAGCTTACTTTGGGACTAGATCGATTTGTGTAAAGATTGTCCCCTGATTATCATTATTATTATTTGAGTGCAATTTTTTGGCATAATAATAATAATTGTTGGAGTGTAGGTACGCTACCTTGACGATCACCATATCATAGAGCTATTTTCCTGCGATACTGTGATTACTAAATACTTACCTAATGTTTATCGGATCTACTTAGTGCTCAAATCAAATAATGCTAAATGCTGTAATTATTTTTACAGGATGTTTAAATCTATCACACAAAGGTACGCAGTTGTATATTAAAAGTAAAAGAAACATTATAAGCTACCAGTCGTGTGAGGTTTTGGTTTACCTACTAACTAACTAATGTAACTTAACTAATACATAATACTTAACTTTTAATATCAAGCAGGAAGATTATGTTACCTATATCAACCAGCTCATGTTTAGAGATACTTTTGGTTTCCTGCATTTGTTTGTTAGTAAAATTCTTCACAAAATTGGACTCCAAATGTAGACCTAATCTAAGGTCTATTAGGACGCCAATGTAAACGTCAAACGCCAATCATAGTATTATATGGTGTACGGAGTCATTTATATCATTATAACATAGATCAACAGTCGCTTCAAAAAGTATAGTAATATTGATCAAAATGTCTGTTTGATCTGTCAGTCATTCGATTCGATTCAGTCAAGATTTAGTCAGACTTACACTAATCCCGCATGCACCGATAAAGGCCCGGGCAAATCAAACGCGGTTGCGGCGCGTTTGCGGCGCGAACGCGGGTCCGCGCCGTTGTCGAACGGCGCGGGCGAATGTACCATGCCACACCGCGGCGGCGCAGGACCGCCGCGGGCCCGCGCTACTTTGGTGTGGCATGGTGAATCCACCCGCGCCGTTCGACAACGGCGCGGGCCCGCGTTCGCGCCGCAAACGCGCCGCAACCGCGTTTGGTTTGCCCGGGCCTTAATTGAGGTCCCACTATTGCGCTTATTACACCTTCCTAAATTTGGTCACTTACGAGAGGGACGCCGCATTACGTTGGAATGTTATTGAGATATCTCCATAAGTATCTTACGTATTGCGGCGTAAGAGAAAAAATGTAGGAAGGTGTAATAAGCGCTTAAGATGATACGGTCACGAACCATGTTACGACCGACACGATTATGCTGGTATTTATTATGCTGATACCACACGATCGTCCAACACCCAAACTGTCGATGTGTAAAGGGTGGTTTGGATACGTTGGTGCGAGTTCGGCTGGGTTGGCTTGAGATCGCTCCCGGAGTGGTAAAACCGACTCCGAATCAAAGGAGTTCCATAGAATATGTTATTATTCTAATACCTGCACTTGACGCGCGCCGAGTGGAGGCGAGTGCAGGCGAGTGGCTACGTGAAGTGGGCCCGCTCGGCTCGACTCGTGTGCGCTCGCCTCGCCTCGTCTCCGCTCGCTATAGTTGTCGGTTTTTTGTGCAAGATCAAAGTGACGAGTGAAATTGCGAGCGGCCCGACCTCACGCGCGCGTACATTAGTGTGCCACAGGTTATAAAATATTTCACGTACGATTTTCCTTTAATATAATAAAACAAAATTAAAATGAAATAACCCTCTTCGGAATACGACATAGGGTACTATTTATCCCGGAATAATCAAAAGTTCCCGAGGGAATAACTATAACCGAATTCCGCTCGGACAATGTCGCAGGCAAATGATAGTTATAGATATAGGTAATATTAATTTAATGAAACTCTTTTTTTATTTTTATTATTTAGGCTCTGCTAACATCTAACAAAAGAATAAACAAAAAAGCATGTTTACGCACGTACCTCCATTAGGTACTTAATAAAGTAAAGAATCTTGATACGTATTTATATAATAGCTGCACTTCACGCTCGTACGAGGCGCTCGGGCGAGGCGCTCGGCGAGTGGTGCCGAGGCGAGTGGTGGCGAGTGGCACTGCACTTCATGCGCGCATAGCTCAGTTGCCGCTGAATCGTAGAAGACGATGGACGTGCCGCGACAGCTTTGTCCGCGTTTGCGCATTATGCTTTTTTACGTACATATTGTACAAAAAGATTCGAAAACCTTGCAGGAAAAGGAGATGGTGGATGCTTAGCTTACTATACACAAAAATAGAACAGTGTCAAAACATATCTACCCTTTGAAATTTATATTTTTATATAAATACGTATCAAGATTCTTTACTTTATTAAGTACCTAATGGAGGTACGTGCGTGAACATGCTTTTTTGTTTATTCTTTTGTTAGATGTTAGCAGAACCTAAATAATAAAAGAAAAGACTTTCATTACATTAATATTACCTATATCTAAAACTACCATTTGCCTGTGGCTTTTTCCGGGCGGAATTCGGTTATAGTTATTCCCTCGAGAACTTTTGATTTTTCCGGGATAAATAGTACCCTATGTCCTATTCCGAAGAGGGTTATTTCATTTTAATTTTGTTTTATTATATTAAAGGAAAATCGTACGTGAAGTATTTTATAACCTGTGGCACACTAATGTACGCGCGCGTGAGGTCGGGCCGCTCGCAATTTCACTCGTCACTTTGATCTTGCACGAAAAACCGACAACTATAGCGAGCGGAGACGAGGCGAGGCGAGCGCACACGAGTCGAGCCGAGCGGGCCCACTTCACGTAGCCACTCGCCTGCACTCGCCTCCACTCGGCGCGCATGAAGTGCAGGTATAAAAATATAAATTTCATAGGGTAGATATGTTCTAACACTGTTCTATTTTTGTGTATAGTAAGCTAAGCATCCACCATCGTTTTCCTGCAAGGTTTTCTAATATTTTTGTACAATATATACGTAAAAAAGCATAATGAGCAAACGCGGACAAAGTTGTCGCGGCACGTCCATCTCGTCTTCTACGATTCAGCGGTAACTGAGCTATGCGCGCATGAAGTGAGTGCCACTCGCCTCGGTACTACTCGCCGAGCGCCTCGCCCGAGCGCCTCGTACGAGCGTCAAGTACAGCTATAAGAGGAGTTCAGACGTGTTCGCAAACTCGTACAAACCGTTTTCCATACGTCGTCCAGAGGATCTAGCACACTAGCTTTTATCGCGCACATAAAGCATCTGTCACTTTTTAACGAATATGCGGGTGCGAAAGGGATCAACGCTTTATGTACGAGATAAAAATCAGTGTGCTACGGGGCTGTTTTTGTGTGTATTTATTTTGCATCATTTATTGTAATAAAGAAATTGTATTTATTTCTTTCTTTATTATTAAAAAAACAGAGTCGAGTTCTTAGAGATAAAATGTTTTGTAACATACAAGCTTGAAATATTTGTGTGGTTTTGAAATACGCTTCATGCCAAATTATCATTCCAACCAATCGGAGGCCACATCTATACTTTATCTTTCAAAACTCGTATATTCTATCCAATGATTGTAATGAAATGTAAATACATAGGTATTCTTTTAGCAAAATTAACGTCTCTGCAGGCAGTACAGCAACGCAACCTGGCAATGCAAGCAACGCAATGATATTTCTGTGTTCGTGTGTATTTATGAATGAAAAACATGGTGGTCTAATAGGATTAATTAAATTTTCGCTAACATTATTCGATTTTCCTTTGTGAGTTTATTTGTGAACAATAGTAATTATGCCACTAGCAAATTCTTCAGACCCTTGGCGAATGCAGAATGTCGGAGACAGCGTAAGTTAAATAAAATATTTTAGTTAAATAAATTCTTAGTTTTCCTTTTATGATTGATTACTCACCCATTTATTAAACTGATAACTAATTGTTGCTATGACGTCTGGCGCCCCATAATTATTGGTCGGTGTCGTTTACTCCAGTTTCAATTACGCCCACCCATTAGTAAAGTTAATAATTTCATTTCTTATTATTTAAATTGTGAGTTTTTAAGTCTACATGAAATACCTACTACATATGTGTACTACCTGTTAATGGTTGATTATAACTTTACAGCGTGGTATATCGCAGGCGGCCAATAGTCTTCCAATGGTGGTGGAAAACTCGGCAGAATCCCGCCAGGCTTCCACAGCTGAAAGTTTGGACTCTTCTAGTGAAATCAGTTGTGAGAGAGAGGTCGAGCTCCAGGATGTCATCAAAGAAGGCCACGAAAAAGCAGACCCGTCACAATTTGAATTGCTCAAAGTTCTTGGGGAAGGTTCCTTTGGGAAGGTTTTCCTGGTACGGAAAGTAACTGGTGCTGATGCTGGGACTCTATATGCCATGAAAGTAAGCAGTACTGTTAGCAGTAGGCTCACACTCATGTGGTCAGCACAAAATAAACAAATAGGAATTTTTAATTTTATAATATAAGAATATTTAATTTATTTATACTTCGCTGGACGATGGCAATAGTGGCACAATTTAAAAAAAATGGTTTTTGATTTAAACTAAAAATCGTGTTATAAATTGCATATTTTATACCATACAAAACAGACCAAACTCAAAAGGATATTTAGACATGTGTCACTATTGCATTCATCCAGCGACTTAGTATATTTTATTAAATATTTGAAGTTTTTTTATCTATTTCATAAAACAAGTTCAACATTTAATTAGTTGAATAAAATGTTATTTTTGTTAAAGGTACTTAAAAAAGCAACCCTTAAAGTGAGAGACAGAGAACGCACCAAGATGGAGAGAAATATTTTAGTAGATATGGGCCATCCATTTATTGTAAAATTACACTATGCATTTCAAACTGCTGGAAAACTTTACTTAATATTAGATTTTTTACGTGGTGGTGACTTGTTCTCCAGACTTAGTAAAGAGGTAAGATTGATGTGAAATTTTTAAATTACGTAGCTAGATGTTTTGTTATTCGAAGAAACATGTTATCAAAATGTGTAATGTTTACTGCTGTGTTGGCATTGATTTTCATTAATTTAAATATTGTTACATTTTATTTAGCTTAATTAGCACCTGCCCTTTATAGTACATTGTGTATCTGGGGCCATAAGAAGGGGATAACTAACGAGAGTCTGTTAGAAGCCCGATGCTGAAGGTGGAAGGGCTTTTAATGACTCGACTTTGTTATCCCCTTACTGCCCATGATACACTCAAAGTTTTTCATCACATTTGCGAGGAAATAAAATAAAAATTAGACAAAAAAAACCATTGTACACCGTGAATTACCATCAGGTGGTTAGAATAAACTATGTCGCGTCGGTTGCGCGCTACTTGTATAAGAAAACGATCACCGCTGGAGCCGGCGCGCGCCCCGGACGGACCTGGCGCACGCCCCGCCGTCAGTGGGAGTTTGTATGGTTTATAACTCCCGCTGACGGCGGGGCATATAGAGCAGCTAAATCGGCTATAGCTGCTCTATATGCCTGCGTATAATAACACCCTTTCCGAGCAAGTGTGATGAAAATAGTATTTTGTTTACACAAATATTGCTTCATGCTAATGCGTGCAATCATTTCAGGTTATGTTCACAGAGGAGGATGTTAAATTTTACTTAGCAGAGTTAGCATTAGCCTTAGAACATGTGCACAAATTGGGCATTATATACAGGGATCTAAAGCCAGAGAATATTTTGTTAGACGCAGATGGTCACATAGCACTTACTGACTTTGGCTTATCTAAACTTCCACCAAGTAGTGATAAGGCTTACAGCTTCTGTGGTACTGTAGAGTATATGGCACCAGAAGTTGTGAACCGAAGAGGACACACATTTGCTGCTGACTGGTGGTCTTTTGGAGTACTTATGGTATGTCAATAAATTAGTTTATCTGCATTTCAATCCTCTAATTGAGTACATAAATGTTAATCACAATTCCATTTGCCAACAGTTTGAGATGCTGACTGGAAACTTGCCATTCCATGGTTCTACAAGACATGAAACTATGACACAAATTCTTAAAGCGAAGCTTGGGATGCCATCTAATTTGAGTGAGGATGCTCAGTCGTTGCTCCGGGCACTGTTTAAAAGAACCCCGCAAAACAGGTGAGTACTACAATAACACATGCTTGAAAATAAATATACTTAGTTATAAACTTAAGTCATAAAGTTATAACAATATTAACAATTCCAATTTTAATAGGTTGGGTGCTGGTCCCAATGGAATAGAAGATGTGAAGAATCATGAGTTCTTTGCCAATATTGACTGGGATGCACTGTTGAAGAAAGAGGTATGTTGAAATGACCCACATACCATATATACATTTTATAAATAACCTGGAAATATGCCTTTAATGAATATATGATCTTATAAATGCCTGAATATTTTGAGATTCAATACATATAGGTATCACCACGAGAGTTGAGGTCACGCACACCGCGGCATGTCATGTGTGGATAAGACAATTTCGTTCGAATTTTCAAATTTGTGTTTTGTTTTGTATGGCATTGTCTGCTTGTGTGTGTAATCATTCACCTCAACTCTCGTGGCGATACCTATACTTTTCAAATCAGCACGTCTAGCACGACCTGCCCGCGAGTCGTTTGTCGCTCAGTGCGTCCCTTACGTATTTGACTAGTTTGACAGGGACGCACTGAGCGACAAACGACTCGCGGGCGTGTCGTGCTAGCCCCCCAGACTTATTGATTTCTTCTTTTATACTGGGAAGGTTTTAATCATTTGTTTATGGTCCCCTGCTTAAGTACCTACTCCTTTGTCTTTCTCATTGTTAAGATGATGTATTACAAACCTTGTGTAATGAGTTAGTTTTGAATAGCTCTGAAATATTAATAATATTACGATGGCAGGTGATACCACCATTTAGGCCGGCAGTGTCGCGAGCTGATGACGCGTTCTACTTTGACTCCGAGTTCACGTGTCGGACGCCGCGAGACTCGCCCGGGGTGCCTGCTTCCGCTAACGCTCATGAGTTATTTAGGTAAATAGTAAAGCTTTTATAAAGAAACTAGTATTTGCTAGATATGGTTTGAAAGGGGTTTCTCTATCATTTTTAAGGTTCGTTCCATACTGTAAAACAAAAAAAGGAACCCTTATAGGTTCACGTCGTTGTCCATCTGTCTGTCTGTCTGTCAGTCTGTCATGACCTTTTTCTCAGAAACGTGTGGAGGTATAAGGTTGAAATTAATATCAAATACTGAAGTCTGCAATCCCTTGGAGCTGTGAAAAAATTAAATTTCCAAAGTCTGTTAGCTAAGAGTTGATAAAAAAAAAAACATTTTTACTGGTGATAATGAGAAGTTAAAAGGAAAAACTATATATATTATTGAATAGCCCGTATATGTCCCATTGCTGGCATATCATCGGACGACGACCATGAAGGAAGTCTCAAGAGTTGGAAGAAGAATCAGTCTGTGACATTTATTATGAAACATTCAATTGCTTCTTCTACCCTGCCATCAATTTGTAAAAACTATCATCTTCTTTTACCGTATAGTACCGCCCGCTCGTCGCGGCGCCTCGCTTTACAACAACTGCGTGCCTCGTACCACGAAACTCAGTGCGCGTGGCGATAAGCGACGCCCGTCATACAGTTTGCGTTAGTTAATCGACAGTCGCTGTTTCGAGACGATATTATAATATTTATCAACTTTCGGCGAACAGACTTTAAGTCAACGGATACGTTTATGCCGCATATTTTGATACTCGCAAGGGAATCAAAACCTATAGGGTACTTCTCGTTGACCTAGAATCATGAAATTTGGCAAGAAGCAATGTCTTATAGCACAAGTAAAGGACAAAAAATCCGATAACCGTAAATTTATACCAACATCACAAAAAAAAGTTAAACGGAAATAACCTGTGCAAGATCCTATTACACCTGAAGGTTGGTATAGGTGCTTGCGAAAGTTATTTCTTGTTTTATATGATAGCGAGGTTGTAAATTGTTACCCGGTTGTTAGAAGCTATTTTATTTTTTCATTTTGAGGGTTCTGTACCCACAAGGGACTGTCTGTTTTTCATAGTTAAGTACGGGACCCTCGACGCGCGAGTCAGACTCGCACTTGACCGGCTTTTTTGTACTAGTCCGCTTCTGGTCTGAGGATCTGGCAATGTTTTAGCCTGTCAGAAAATAATATTGGGTACGCTTTTTATAAAATATTAAAAATGTGATAATGATTTCATAAATAAAAAATTAAATTGGTTTAACCTACTGCATGCATTTATGGACTGGTTTACAGTAGGATGCTTTTATCTTGAAAAGAAACTCACAATAAGGTGTGTAAAACCTTATCCCTGCAATCTTATCACACATCAGTTTGTCAAAAGATAAGTATCATTATGATTATGGTGTGTTGACATTATGCAAGGTTATTCAGCCTTCGTGTCTGTATGTTGAAACAAAAACAAAAGAGTATTACCGACATTCAGGAAGTTCTTTTCAAGCTGACACATTCCACCTGATAAGTTGAGAAAAAAAAACCGTCCAAGTGCGAGTCGTACTCGCGCACCAAAGGGTTCCGTACCATTATCTATAATCAAGCAAAAAATATCACGTTTGTTGTATGGAAATATTTATTTTATTTTAATATTTTTTTTAATAATAATATTTGTAATAAGACAGGTAGATCCAGGGTCCTTTTAGTTAGTGTGCAGAAATTCATCCCTAATGAGCTTATTACACCTTCCTAAATCTATTCACTTACGAGAACGACGCATCAATACGTTGGATTGAGATAGAGATATCTCCATACGTAGTAGGTATCTAACGTATTGCGGCGTCCCTCTCGTAAGTGACTAAATGTAGGAAGGTGTAATAAATAAGCCTTTAATGGGTTATAAGGTACATCCAAGTTTGTATGGGGAATACCGCGGGCGAAGCTTTGGCGGGTCCATTTCTATTGTATAAGAGGAATGCAAACGAGCTTGCAAGTCACCGTATACGTATTTTTACTTTAATTTTTCTGAAATAAAACAATGTTGGGTCATGCACACGTTTAGGTTTCGAATAGTTCTCCTTCTCCCGAAAGTTAATAATAATAATAATAATGTTTTTTTTATTTCATAAAATTAGGTAGGTATGCATGTTTCAATAATCCGCCAAACTGTACAAGCTGTTTGCAGGTGCTTTCAAAGTATCGTCCAAACTGCTAACAATAAACATAAAATAAATATATGTCGTTAAAATGAATATACATAGGTACCAACTTAGGGTACCAATGTTTTAATATTTAATATAGATATTACAAATTGCTAGTACGATCAATATTTATCTGAAAGCAGGTACCCTTGAGTTTGTTTGTAAGTTGATTTAGACATTTCATTTTCTTTCAAACACATGCTATTTACTATTGTAGGTATTAAGTACTTACAGTCTAGTTTTCTTTCCAAAGTAATTGTTAACTTTTGGGACAAATTTTTAACTAGATACAGTTCGTATCACGCTAATGTGAAATACATTAAGGAAAGAAAGAAGAAGAAAGAGAGAAAGACATTTATTCACTTTACAACACACAAAAATAAAAATAAAACAACAAAATAATAGATAAAGAAAACGAGGGATGTGTGTCATCGCGGCAGTGAACCGGTCACTGGCTCAGCATAGTGCTGAGGTGTCAGACACCCGCAGCGCTGATTTTCAGCCAGCACCGTTTGTAGCAATCGGAGCGCTATACAAACACACTAAACACTAATAATAACACAAAACTCCTTGGATAAATAAGTGGTATATATAAGAAAAAACAAAATATTGATTATTGTGACTTTTGAAATAAAACCTTGAGGCCTGATATTTTAGTTTTAACAATAACTGCGTGTAGGGAAATAGGCATAGTTTTAGCCTATATGAAGAAACCGTGAAATTAAACCATAGTTTTTCCTTAACTTTTGGCCACAGGAGAGTAAAAAAGAATTTCTGGCTTGTTTACCCTGTTATCTTTGCGTAAATTTGCGATCATTTAATTTAAAAGTACTTATGTCTCATCAACCGGTTCCTTTTTTTAGGGTTCCGTACCCAAAGGGTAAAAACGGGATCCTATTACTAAGGCTCCGCTGTCCGTCTGTCACCAGGCTGTATCTCATGAACCGTGATAGTTAGACACAATTTTCACAGATGATGTATTTCTGTTGCCGCTATAACATCAAATACTAAAAAACAGAATAAAATAAATATTAAAGGGGGCTCCCATACAACAAACGTGATTTCTTGCTCGTTTTTGCTCGATATCGATAACGGCAACAGGTAGACGCTTGAAATATTCACAGAATATTTAGATATAGATTCACATTAAAAATAAATAATTAAATTAAAATAAAATAAGTATTTAATGGGGGCTCCCATACAATGAACGTTTTTTTTTTTGCTGGACGATAGATAATGGTACGGAACCGTTCGTGCGTGAGTCCGACTCGCACTCGGCCGGTTTTTTCACATTTGTTAAATTTCCAAAATATTTTAATATGGTTTATTCTCCACTTTAGGGGTTTTAGTTTTGTCGCTCCATGCCTGCTTGACGATGACAATAACAAGACGGTAACAAATGAGAATCAGAACAATGTTGCGCAGAACAACAAGAATTCTACTGAGGAGTTCTTATCCGGCTTTGTTAATAGGAATAATTTCTTCGACGAGTACAGGTTAGTTTTAGTACCTAACGAATACTCTGTTGTTAATAAAGCCCTTTCCCTGAATTTGACGACGCGGTTAGCCTAGTTGGTAGTGACCCTCCCTCCGAAGCTAGCCCGGGTTCGATCCCCAGGGCTAATATTTGTGTGATGAGCATGAATGTTTGCTCCTGAGTCTTGGATGTTTCCTATGTATTTAAGTATTTATTTATCTATATATAAGTATGTATATCGTCGTCTAGTACCCATAACACAAGCCTTTAGAGCTTACTTAGGGACTAGATTGATTTGCGTAAAGATTGTCCCCTGATTATTATTATTATTATATTATATTTAATATGCGCCTAATTAGTCATTAAATTAAACAGTACAATAAATTATTTTATCTACACCCAGATCATAAAACCTCCATAGTGTAATTAAAAACCTTAGGAAATGACCACCATTGTGACAACCAATTAGGTAAAACCAGTGCTGCAATGTTATTACAGTATCGATTTTAGTATCGAAATGAGATTAAATTTGGAACAGCTGTCAAAACTCAAGTGGGACTCTATTCTAGTATCCATAGATATTAAACAGTTATTGATATGAAACATCAATTCAGTATGTTTTTTTAATATAAACCGAACGACATTTGATATTGAGTGACGTGAGAATAGAGACTTCATTCGTTTGTCTATGATTTAAAAAAAATGGTCTTGACGGAGGATCGAATTGCCGCCATTATGTTGGTTTTTTGCTGAACGAAAGTAGAATTGTTGTTGAATTGAATAGAAAAAGTTGTTTGTAATTTACATTTTAGTTGAAAATATGAATAGTAGTCTTCTCGGAGTGACTGTGTGATGTGAAAATGCGCCGGATATCGGAAATATGCAGCCACGATTGCAACAAATAACTTGTTGCCAGAAAATACTGTTTCTGAACACACCATGGAGGATTTATAATATGTGTGTAGATAAAGTTATGTATGCAATTCTGCATAATTTGGCCTTAAAACACACGTGCGATCTTATTATGAAACTCGCTAAAGCTCGTTTCTTGAAAACCGCACTAGTGTTTTAAGGCCTATCATTATGCAACCGTTGCATAAACTACTATTACCATGACGCCTGGCCCGCGTCTCTCCTGTCATAGTGAAGGGACTATGCAGTTATATAGACTAATAATGATTATAGTGATGAAGTAAAACATGTGTTTTCAGGTTAATGGGTGAACTAGGCACTGGATCCTTTTCGGTGGTTCGTCTTTGCGAGCATAAGGCGGCAAAGGTGCAGTATGCCGTCAAGATTATGGACAGGGCGCAGTATGATCCACGGGAAGAGATAGAAATTTTATTAAGGTACTGTGTGCAATTGACAGTGCATAAGGAAGTTTTCTGAAAGATTCTAATTAGTCCGTCAGTTAGATTATCACAAAATATTCAACACGTATTTTTTGCTTTATCAAATCAATCAACATTGACAAAGATAACGCGCATCAAAATTCGGGTGTGGGGACTTATGACGTCACTTATTGGTACAGAGTGTGCAAAGTCGTGGCGTCACGCGGAACTTCAAAAACTTCCTTCTTATTGCACTATCTTTCCATAAATAGTATAAAACAGTCGCTTATTCAGTTTTTTGGTATAATTCGCTTCAAAGTACTGATTTATTTAACAGATTTTTTATGCAGTTTCGCCATCACTTAGATAATTTATTGAGAAAGGTTTGAATGTCGAGGCGGGTCGATAGACGGGTTCTTACGGCAGTTTGGAGATCCTGTTATCATGACGATTGAAAATATTGTAACGTCAAAAAAACCTAGAGCTCTCCAAAACTCCATGCTGCGGTAAGAGCCTGTTTATAAAAAACAGTTTCATGAATAATACCCGCAATATTCGAAAGAAAAAAACGCAATGCTATTAAATCATTTGTTGAGTATTTTCCTTTATATGACGCAAGTCGGTTATCGCCGCATAATATTTATAACGTTTTCTCTTTGCACTTTAGAGCTGTTAGTCATCGCCTACTGTATCGCAAATTATTTATTCTATAAAACTTTAGAAAGGGATCGTTAACTGTTACATTTAGTAAGAGTAAAACGTTCGTATAGACCAGGAGTCGGCAAACTTGCCGAGCTTCTGATGCCGGAAAAATATCGATTTTTCGAAATCTTATAGAGCCGCAATGTTCTGTTTCAGCTATTTACGAAATACTTATCGTATTAGAACCTAAATAAAAAAAATACGCACACACGCCACAACTGACCCTTCAAAGAGCCGCGGTTTGCCGACCCCTGGTATAGACAATAAAATTGGGCCTTAGATATTTCAAATTGTTCATAAAGTCAATCTACTCACAATAACAAACAAGAGTTCCCTTTATTGTTTTCCTGTATCTATTATTGACAATCAATTCCTGCTCTCATCAGATATAACAAAACATCGGTTAAACATTGTATTTGAATTTAATTCTGGTCAATTATGTGTTTTTTACGGAACCAAGTAACAGGTTACAGATATAGTGAATAATATGTTTCCATCGGTAAAACTCTGATCTCAATCGGAAGACGACGGGACCCGAAGTGTCAATTAATTATTATATTCAATGAGTGACATGTTTATAATTTATATTCATTAATATAAAACTAAATAATAAATTTAATGTCAAATGTCAAAATGAAAAATGACAGCAAGGTACGATGGGTACTGGCCCCCAATTCCCGATGCATTCGAGATAATGTCGATTGCGAGATTAAACGTCAGATTCATAAAGTTGTGTCAAATGACTGTATGCACTGAAGTTTAATCTCGATTGTGAGATTATCTCGAATGCTCCGAGAATTGAGGGGCCTGCTGAAGCTAATTGAGAGGGCACGATAATACGAACTTTTCCGATAAAACACGATGGAAACTAATTTATGCACTACATCTGTACCTTAGTTTGAACAGTTGTGTATGATGATGTGTATTCACTTATTGTTATTTAACGGCGTGCTATTATTGTCCGTCTATCCGCTAATAGATATAGCCAGCACCCGCACATAATTACCCTCCGCGGCGTGTACGAAGAGGGCGGACGAATTCTGGCGGTGACAGAGCTGTGCCGCGGCGGCGAGTTACTCGAGTATATAACGCAGCGACGCTTCCTGCCCGAGCACGAGGCCGCGCCTATATTGAAGAACGTGCTGCACGCCGTGCACTATCTGCACAGGCACACCGTCGTGCACAGGTTAGTTCAATATCACCGTCTGGACGATTTAGGCAACTAATGAGGTATAAAAATGTCGAAATGATGTTTATAGTCAAGAAATAAAAAAGTCGAAAATGTCGAGATGTAAAATAAATGACAATGTATAAAAATGACGACAGGTAGGTTAAGGCTATGTTAGTTTTGCAGCAGGCCCAGATGGCCAAACCACCCAGAAATAGGAGCTCCGTTGACACTCTTATTTCAAATCAATTAGACAGTGTCGAAGGAGCTCCGCTGTCGCGGAGCTCCTATTTCTGGTGGCTTGGCCCTCCGGGCCTGCTGCAAGACTAACATAACCTAAACCTACCTAGCCCCTGTTCCACCTATACTTCGTCATTTTTATATTAGGTCTTTTTCATCCTCCTCCTCCTCTCCTCCACTGCTGCACTGGGAGTGAAGAAATAGCATAGAATGCGTGCAGATGCTTATCATCCTGGCATGTCGTAAAAGTCGACTAAGGGACGGGTCCTCTCCAACATGGTGGACTATCTGTATGGGCGATGGGCTGATCCCCTGTCACCATACGGTTCATCATACCATCTTAGGACTAATCAATCAAACGTGGCCACAAGTAGTCTTGTGGCTCTGCCCACCCCATTAGGGATTTCGGGCGTGATAATATGTATGTATGTATGTGTGTCTTTTTCATTTCCCGACATTTTTATACTTTGACTAAATAATACTTCGTCATTTTTCCTAACCGACATTAGTCGCCTAAATCGCCTGGAGTCTGGACATAGACCTCTCATGCACTCTACTGTACGAGGAGGGTCGGCATATTCTGGCGGCGACGGAGCAGTACCAAGTCGGCGAGTTTCCCGAGCACAACACAGCGACGCTGCCTGCCGATTCTAAGAAACGTGCTGTATGCCGTGCACCATCTGCTACTGCGCACTAGCAAAAATGTGTCTATCATATTATTTAATAATCATGAAAAATATCGTATATCAAAAGATCACTTAACATTAAACAGTTAAAGAATTCAAGGAGCAACTTGTAAATTTTACAAGTTTATCCCAAGAGGTCTCGGTAAAAACGCCACGCGATTTACTTCAAAAGTTTTTTTTTTGTTTCAGGGATATCAAACCCTCAAATATACTTTTCGCGACAGCTGAAAAAAGGCCTGAAGACATTCGACTAGTAGATTTCGGTCTAGCGAAACAGTTGCGAGCCGAAAACGGTTTGCTGATGACCCCCTGTTATACTGCGAACTTTGTGGCACCGGAAGTATTAAAACGGGCGGGATACGATGCAGCTTGCGACATTTGGAGTTTAGGTGAATATTTTAATCGCCTGTAAATTATATAACTAACCTAAATATTTTATGTTCAGGTGAGATTTTAATGTTTGTTTTCTAATATTTTAGGTGTGCTGGCTTACATTATGCTATCTGGACGAACACCCTTTGCTTCAACTGGAGATGACAGCCCTGAAGCCATTTTGACGAGAATAGAATCTGGCAAGGTGAGTGACTAATCTACAATTATTATAAACATCTGGAATATCAATCAGATTTTCTTCCAAAGAATCTGCGAGCTTAGATAAGATAATAATAATAATAAATCAGGGGACAATCTTTTACACAAATCGATCTAGTCTCAAAGTAAGCTCTAAGGCTTTACGGGTACTAGACGACGATATACATACTTATATAGAGAAATAAATACTTAAATACATAGGAAACTCCAAGACTCAGGAACAAACATTCGTGCTTATCACACAAATATTTTCCCTTACCGGGGGTCGAACCCGGGACGCTAGCTTCGGAGGCAGGGTCACTCCCAACTAGGCTAACCGCGTCGTCATCGCATCCTCTATCTTCCAACCCTTACGCCGTAAAAAGTTGTGATATCCCATGGTAGAGCCAAGTTACGATATTTTTTTATGTTAAACAAAGATGTATAATAATGATATACACTAAAAGTATTGGTTATTTGGTAGAAAATAAACTTAATTCAAAATGAAATAGTTAAATTGCCGATAAAATGATAAGAACATCTCAGACTTGGCTCTACCATGGGTTCTCATAACTTTTTATGGCGTAGGGATTGGACGATAGAGGATGCGACGCTTGGCACATTTTTTATATTTGAATGTTTTTGTTGGGATTTGAGTTCTTTTTGTAAGTAGTAGTCTTCCTTTTTTTACTTTCAAGTATAATTTCTTGGACGTCAGACTTCACTGACAGCTAGCCGTAGTTTTCTAGCTTAGTAAAGCCGTCCCATCAGGAATCGGCTTGTAGGCACGCTGCGCCACTGATACTTAGTCCATGAAATTAGCCTCATCTATAACTTGGTCGTCAATTTGACACCTTAAAAATCTAGTTTTCGATAATGTCAGACTTTTCCCTATGTTTTTACCCAATGACCTACGTCGATGCCAAATTTCAAGTTTCTGTCTCTATTAGAAGTATCTTAGAATTTTGATGATATATGTATAAGTCAGTCAGTCAGTGAGTCAGTCAGTGACAAAATAAAGGAATTTTGATTTGTTATATTTCGTTAACTATAATGGGTAGAAACTTGCAGTTATATAGCTGAGTTGAAGTAGGTTCAGTGAGCACTCTTCGTAGCTAAAATTTCAGTTTTCTAGATATCCTCACAAAAACTAAAAGTGCTAGGACCGTAGGCCGTGTCCGCGTTGTTTTGTTGACTTTTACTCGCCTTAGCGCGGGCACTGTCAAACTTGAACCCCTCTTAGCAATATGGTCAATGTGTTTGCGAACATTTAACTGTCCACAAAGACACCCACAGAACACAGAAAGAGGTTAGAAAGGCGATGTGGGCGGGGCACGCGTGCCGCGCAGTTGAGCAAATGAGCTATTTCAAACACGACTCGCTGTCAGCGCAGTCAGTCGCGAGCGCGATGCGTCACAGTGTCGAGCTGCGGTAAAATCCGGCTTAATTAATTGAAAATGTCGTCTTGTGCATTAATTACGTGCAGGGCCAGAAGCCAAGTATCAAATGTGTCAAAAGATGGAATTTCTTTTCACAGGTAAGTCTAAAAACTAAGTTATTTAATGGTTTCCCAAAAACTGCCTACGTGACGAAGTAATGAGACTAGTGATGTCGCCAAAGTTAGTGTTATCGACTATAGATAAACAATGTGTTCGATAAGTTATTTATTTTTCTGC
Organism: Tortricodes alternella; assembly: GCA_947859335.1. Taxonomy (NCBI): domain Eukaryota; kingdom Metazoa; phylum Arthropoda; class Insecta; order Lepidoptera; family Tortricidae; genus Tortricodes; species Tortricodes alternella. The sequence continues at coordinate 6,857,418 of OX401981.1, forward strand.
ATTGATGAATGGACCAAAAAAGCGATAATTAATGATAAGAGTGTTTTAAAAAAATACTTTTAATGCACTTACAGAGCTGCGACCATAATACACCTTAAGCCTGGTTTACAAAGTAACTTGTTAATTCCTCTGAGTTCAGCTTAAGTACATTTGGTCCTGTTATACCCTATTATAATAAGTCTTTTGAATTTATTTATCATTTAAGTTAACTTCTGTATTTTTTATCAATGTTGTTCCTAATAATATAAAAACAATTTACCTTAAAGTGGCGGGCTTGATGTGAAGCCGGTGTATAATGTCTAAACTTAATATTATAATAGCTTGTGGGTTTTTATAACTATATTTAATTTACATAAAAAAGTAAATACAATATAATAATAAATAACAATATAATGATTAAGTTTCAAAATTACACAAGAGAAACTTAAACTTTTTTTTGTATTTGCGCATATTTATAGTAGTTTATGCAACGGTAGCATAATGATAGGCATTAAAATACGAGTGCCGGTTTATGAGACGAGCCGATAGGCGATTTTCATAATAAGATCGCACGAGTGTTTTAAGGCCAAATTATGTACAGTTGCATACTTAACTTTATCTACACACATACTTATTATAAATCCTCCATGATGTGTTCAGAAACAATATTTTCTGACAACAAGTGATTTGTTGCAATCCTGGCTGCATATAAAGAAATAAAAACTAGACAAAAAAACCGCGTAACCCGCCGGACCGACCGCGACCCGCCGGACACAGCGCGCAACCCGCCGGACATAGCGCGCAACCCGCCGGACACAGCGCGACCTGCCGGACACAGCACGCAACCCGCCTTACACAGCGCCTGATTAACTACGAAATAGTAGTATACACTTCAAAACGCGGCATAGAGGGCGCGATACATCATCGATAACTATTATCGATATGCTCGAGGCCTAGTGCAAATGTAAAATAAATTGCTTTTGTCAATGAAGCGGTATGGGCGGGGCAATGGCTGGCTATTCGAACGCACGAATCACGAGCGGACTTTGGTTATTGTGGGTGTGTGCGTATTCTCGTAGTTATTTCGTTTGCGCTAGTAGTTGTAACGTCGAGCGGGGATGCTTCGGCGACAGCGGTTTCGGTACGAATTATGGCAGACGGCCTTTCTAACCTCTTTCTGTGTTCTGTGAAGACACCCAAGCGTGCTTGTGACTTCGTTTAAGGGTACATCGTTAATAAAATATCTTGAGTTGCTTAAATTTCTCTTTCGCGAATATTTAATAGGTATGAAAGCATTTCTACAAATTTAAAATTATTTTGTTTCTATGGCACCAGATAGGTATTTATAATGTTAAGATCGCTTTGTAAAAATGTAGTATTTGCTTAGAGTTAATTACTTTGTAAATTTTAAGATGGTCTGCGAATAATTTGAAATTAGAAGTTATTGTGGAACAAAAGTCGTTAAGAAAAACCAAAAACAATAGAGGTCCAAGATGCGATCCCTGGGGTACCCCTGAGGGTACAAACTTGCTTGGCTGTAGACAATTGGCGCCCACTTTTGATGCTACGTATGGTATAGGTGGAGCTGTCGGCGGGTGTGTGGCGCGGCGTGTCGGGCGAGGCGCGCGCGTGCGTGCGGCGCATGCTGCAGCTGGAGCCGGCGCAGCGGCCGCGCGCCGCCGAGCTGCTGCGCGAGCCGTGGCTCAGCGCCGCGCGCGCGCCGCCCGCCGCGCCGCCGCCCGGCGCCGACGACCTGCCGCCGCCCGCCCACGAGCTGCGCCGCGCCGTCGACCTCACCTTCCAGGTAACAGCCGGTTCCCACTTGTCGGGTGTCGGATACAACAAAAAATCGGGTGTCCTGGTGGCAATACAATTTATATGAGGCTGTTCACATTGATTGGTGTCGGTTAAATGTGAACAGCCTCATATAAATTTGACCCGATTTATTGTTGGATCCGACACCCGACAAGTGAGAACCAGCTCTAACGAACACGGGCGCATGCTGCAGCTGGAGCGGCGATACGGCGTTGCCATATGAGTATCTGATCCTAGCGGGAAACGAATCCGCGACCTCAAGCTTTGTTATCTATCAGTTGATCCACTTCAACCGGCCGGACAAGCAATGACAACACAAATAGATACATCTTTACAAAATGGATATAGACAATAAAAGCTGTTCAACCGAAATTTCTTCATCATCTAGCCTTTAAACTACGTCTCAAATGTAAAATACCTACATATGAGAAAAACTTTTTATTTTCAAAATTGGTTGCCTGTTGAAGAAAAAGGACACGTAAGTGAACTTATGTTCAAAACTATAGACAATAGTATGGGCACATACCTAATCGAAAACATTCGTTCCCGCGTTTACTCTAAACCATGCCATAACCCCACTCAGTTCTCATTACCGTTGACTCTCAACAATGTCTCGCGGCAAAGCCTTTAGTAACTCGCAAGTCGCAAATATTTCAGGATCTTATTTAATACTAGCAGCTTCGCCCGCGGTATTCTCCATACAAACTTTATCACCCCTTTTCACCCCTTTAGGGATGGAATTTCAAAAAGTCCCTCCTTAATGCACCTCTAGGATACTCGAGGAATGTCTCCTCCAAATTTCAAACCTCTAGGACCACCCGTTTAGGCTGTGCTTTGTCTATAAGTGAGTCACGGTACTGGTTTATATGTATAGATTTACAGAGATTTTCATAATGTTTGATAAATAACTATTTTTTTTCTTAATCATTTTAGGCGATGACGTCAGCGCCACTGACTCCTCAAGTCTTGGGCCCAGTGTCACAGTCAACGCTTGCCCAGCGACGCAACAAACCGCAACGACGCTTTCCGCCTACTCAGCTATAAGCTCCTAATCAGGTATACGAAAACATTACCATTATATAAATAAATGATACGGCACAATAGCAAAAAAAATCAAACATAAATGCGAATACGTAAATTATAGTTTACTTTTGTTCCAAAGAAAGCAATCTGTAGGGTCAACTATGACAAGAAAAGAGAATCACAAAAGTTGTCTGTCCAAAGCCAGTTGGTAACCTTTTTGTTCGAGATATAATGTCTTGAATTATGAATGTATGGATTATCGTTGAGTTATTAAGTGAAACCATAAGATTAAGATAGCTTTTCTACACCAAAATAATAGTGGAATAGTCTATTCTTTATGATGATGATAGATATTTGAAAGCCAGTTTGTGATATATATTTGCTAATCAAACCATAAAGTGAATAACGTGCGTAGGGCCAAGAAAAAATAAAATGACACAAGGATCTATCAACTGGCAATCTTTTTTTCTTCGCCTAATTATTATTTATTAATAAGAATTGTTTTATTCATGCTATACATTCATCGATTGGCCATTTATCGTCCCGCTGGTTTCCCTTAGAGACGCCAGCGAAGACGGAGTTAAATGGCTCGCTTATAAATCAATTAATGTTGCATTGATCCTAAAACATTTCCTATACTCTATTCGTTTAGGTCGTTAACTAAATGTAAACCAACTAACCCACTAGTCTCACTTAGCTAAGAGGCCAATCCAGTATCTCTTTTTTTATATTGATTGCCTCTTTTAAGAGTTCCTTCGTACCTCAAAATGAAAAACGGAACCCTTATAGGATCACTCGGGTGTCTGTCTGTCACAGCCAATTTGCTCGAAACTACTAGACCAATTTAGTTGAAATTTGGTACACATATGTAAGTCGGTGAGCGTAACAACGTGTAACGTAAATAAATAAATTAAAAAAAAATAAGTTAAATAATTTTAGAGTTATTCAGGAAAATAAGTGAAAATTGACCATTCACCATTTTTCTCCGAAACTACGGTTCCTAAAATTAAAAAAAATATATGGAAAATAGTTTTTTACCTATAGATTACAGGAAAACCTATATGACGTCTATGGTATTTAAAGTGACATAGGCAATTTCATATAATCATGTACGGAACCCTCTTCACGCGAGTTTAACTTGCAGTTGTCCGGTTTTTTTATCTATGGTATGTGTTGAGGTAGGTTTGTTTACATGTAGTCAGCTACCTAAACGAATATAGGTAAAAACTGTTTTGTGACGTGTTATGTAACCGTAGATCGCATTTTACTTTAAGACGCTATAACAACATTCCATCCGTTTCCTGTTTGAAAGTTGTCTTCCTTTATACATGTTATATAAAATAAAGAAACATTTTTTTTAAATATATGTTTGAGTCGTATTTTGCTTGCCCACCTATTTTTATAACATTCTTAGTCGCTGTGTGCCATTTAATCTGTAACTATAATTATGAACTGGTATGCTCATACCCGCTCCAAATCTTCTTGGATTTTAATTTATGTCACAATTAATCTACCCAGACTTCGATTATTTATTCCTAAATTAGAATTATTTTTTTATAGTATTACTCTTCTTTATAATGTCTTTATCTTTAATAAGTTTAGTTTATGTTTCACCTTTCTTTAGTTTACCTTTACTCAAATGAAATGTTTATATTTTTGTAAGATTTTAAGTATTCAGTAGCTTTAAGATATTTACAGAATAAGAATAACTATATCGAAATACTTAAAACATGCTTTTATTAACAGGATTAGAAAGGTTAAGGATTAACTGTGTACAACACATTGTGGTCAATCTTATTCGTTGTATCATATCATCTTTATCAATTTACTTCATATCACAAGGCCTAACTTGCTCACATGTACATAATTAATGCATAAAATTTCATGTAATTTACGTCCATGTCATTTACATTTTATATTAATTTTCAGTTTGTCATAATAAAGGTTATAAGCTGAACATTCATTATAGTCTAAGATCCGAATTAGAGACGATTTGCACCCATCTGTTTAATGGATGAAAATGATTTTATGTCAAATTTAGTATGTTAAAAAATATATTGCAATAGGGTTGCCTAAAGAAATCCTGGCCAAACTATGATTTATTAAACATTTCAAAATTACTTTTTATTAAACTTGGCACTCATGAGTTTAACGAATAAATTAAATACCAACTGAAAGTCAGAAAGCCTATATAAATAAAATGTACTATCTGACCCGTGCGAATTTTCGCACGTTATCAAACACCGGATAGTAATAATAACAATATTATAAAGTGAGAATAAGTAAATGCAAGTATTATTAGTAAAAGATATTTTATTTTTGAGAGATAATTGTACTAAGGCATTGCCTATTTATACAATAGTACCTGGATGACCGAGCCATGCTCGGCATTTTTATTTTGTAAAACGTGTTTTTTTGGAAAAAATTATGCGTGGATAAAGATAGTTTTCCTCACAAAATAAAAAAAACTTGTAATAGAAGGTAAATATAATTCACCACCACCACCTGGGGTCGAACCGGGGTCTTCTGACTTCGGAACCAGTCAACTTCGCAACCGAGCTATTATAACTTAACGAAACTAACCTTCGCATTGAAATGATATTGTAGCAGTTTTTCATTACCGGAAAACACGGATAAAACAACGTTTTCTTAAAATGAAACCTAGCTATATCGATTTATTGCCCCCAAAACCCCCTGCATACTAAATTTCATGAAAATCGTTGGAGCCGTTTCCGTGATTCAGATTATATATATATATTAATAAGAATTGCTCGTTTAAAGGTATAAAATATGTATGACAGGTTCAAAAAGTAGACAGTTAATAAAATAGACATAGATATGGGAATTGATACTGTTATGGGGCGTCCACATCTGACGAATGCGCCGATCGCGCGACGGTCGCGGGGATGCTGAGTAGACTATATCGACGGCCGATATCATCCATTAACGACCAATAAATACAAACGTGCAAAATCACTGATTGTACAATATATTGATCGTCATTAGATCATATCAAATAATGTAGGCCAGCCCCTAGCCTACCCGACGCGCAGCGCCATCTGTGGACAATTGGCATCATCACATACGTAGTATCTTCTAAGTAGTCTGTGTCTACGTAGTTAAACAGACTATCAATAGATGGCGCTTGCAAATCGCGTGGTTTATTTATTTATTTTTTAACGAAAACGTTAATTTTAATTTATTTTTGTATTTTTAAGACGAATCGGAGACCATAAGCTTTAAAATGACGTTTAAATCATTAATTTCGGTAAAGAAATAACGGAGATCTTGAGCGTCTTCAAAAAAATACCTTTTAGAAATAATATATACATACATAGCATCACGCCCGAATACCTAATGGGTTGGGCAGAACCACAAGACTACTTGTGGCCACATTTGATTAATTAGTCCTAAGATGGTATGATGAACCGTATGGTGACAGGTGATCAGCCCATCGCCCATACAGATAGTCCACCGTTGGAGAGGACCCGTCCCTTAGTCGACTTTTACGACATGCCAGGATGATAAGCATCTGCACGCATTCTATGCTATTTCTTCATTCCCAGTGCAGCAGAGGAGTAATAATATATATATGATTATAATAAACATATAATTTACTATTGTACTTATTTTGTTTATTTTTGTAGCAGAGAAGACAACGATAAATATCTTATATATATAAAAATGAATTGCTGTTCGTTAGTCTCACTAAAACTCGAGAACGGCTGAACGGATTTATCTTATCTTAGTCTTGAAATGTTCGTGGAGGTCTAGGGAAGGTTTAAACGTACATAGGTTACTTAAATTATTATTCTTCGCAGACGAAGTCGCGGGCACCAGCTAGTATATATATAAATATATAGTTTGGCCAGGATTTCTTTAGGCAACCCACATACAATAATTTTTTTTACATGCTAAAGTTCATATAAAATCATTCTCATCCAATAAACAGATGGGTGCAAAATGTCTCTAATTGGGATCCTCTACTACTATTTTTATAAAACGATTTAAAACGCTACAGATTGTGTTGCTATACATATAAAATTAAAACCGTCGGTGAAAAATGATAATAGTAGTTTATGCAACGGTTGCATAATGATAGGCCTTAAAACACTAGTGCGGTTTTCATGAAACGAGCCGCAGGCGAGTTTCATAATAAGATCGCCCGTGTGTTTTAAGGCCAAATTATGCAGAGTTGCATACATAACTTTATCTACAGACATATTATAAATCCTCCATGATGGGTTCAGAAACAATATTTTCTGGCAACAAGTTATTTGTTGCAATCGTGGCTGCATATTTCCGATATCCGGCGCATTTTCACATCACACACACTCCGAGAAGACTACTTACTATTCATATTTTCAACTAAAATGTAAATTACAAACAACTTTCTCTATTCAATTCAACAACAATTCTACTTTCGTTCAGCAAAACGTCAACATGGCGGCAAATACGATCTTCCGTTAAGACCATTTTTTTTAAAATCATAGACAAACGGATGAAGTCTCTATTCTCACGTCACTCGAGATCAAATATTGTGCAGTTTATATTAAAAGAACATACTGAATTGACGTTTCGTATCAATAACTTTTTAATATCTATGGATACTAAAATAGAGACCTACTTGAGTTTTGACAGCTGTTCCAAATTTAATCTCATTTCTTTACTAAAAACGATAAAGAAGTCATGTTATTTCTTTATCGCAGCACTGGTTTTTCCTAATTGGTTGTCAAAATGGTGGTCATTTCATACGGTTGTTGATTAACCAATGGAGGTTTTATGATATGGGTGTAGATAAACTTATATTATCATACTGGCACAAATTAACTGGTGCCTTTTCATTGCTTAGCCTCTTCATTGTGTTTATTTTTTGGGTGTATAACAAAGACAGTCATTAATTTAAGTTTTTTCGAGCATAATTTATACACTTAGTACATAAATAGTTTTGAGTATTCTTGGTAGATTATATTTTAGAAATATTAGGAATATTGGTGATGGATAATGTTTAATTGTCAGTTATAACTATAAATGTGCAATGTCTTTTTGTTCTAGGGACAATTCATTATTATTGATGTCATATTTATGTTAAATGTATTGGATCTTGTACCAAAGATATATTATAGTCAACTTCCTGGTCTTACAAACTGATGAGTCGAAATTGTCTGGATCGTTTCACATACTGAAAAAAATATTTGGCACTATTGCGTTTCCCGTGGTACACAGATCTATTCACACACGTTGTCATCTTGTACAAATGAGCTTTAATTGTACTATTATTGCTGTGGAGGGGCGCGACTTTAGTGAACAGATCTGTACCCAGAGGAAGGGTAGGTGTAACTGGGAATAACCCACAATTGTAGTTCTAAAATAAATAACGAAATTGAACAAAACTTTTACTAAATAATGCATATGAATATTTGTGGCCGTCCAAATGAAAAGGAATCTTGTGACCGCGGTAGCCGGTCAAGTATTTTTTAGTTTTTGTGCAAAGGAAATGTCAAAACAGCATGCAGTAATCAAAGTAACCACATAGAACTGTGTATGTAAAGTGTTTTTTTTTTGGGGCTGGTTAGTAAATATTTTTTTACTCATAGTCGACAAAAGGTTAAATTGAGATCTGTTCGACCTTTGCGAACTGCTGCTGCTGTATATACCAAAAAATTGTATCCAAATAGTACTATCAGGCCGCAAAATTGTATGCTTTATTACTCTCATAGAAATTGAGATGTTTATTATTAAATAAGTAAGATATGTACAATTTTGTGCACTATCAATTGAGCGTGCTCAGTGCACAGTAGAATTCCAAACCAGATTTTATCCAAAAAGTAATTTCTTACACTTTTTGCGATAACTACATACAAACTTATCATGGTTAAGTCGTACACAAAGATCAACTTATACGTAGTAAAAGATTGATATGATTATAAAGAATAGTAAGTTTTATCAGAGGTCTCTAGCAGTGGTAAACGGTTTTGTCTGGACTGCTGCATTTTTTAAGGTCTTTATAAAACTACTGTAATAGTTAAAAATTCGAAATTTTACCAGATCAATTGAGAAAACTGTAATTCTATAATAATTAAATTATATTTTAAAATTAATTTATCAATGGGTCCAATTTGAAACGGTGTTCGCTAAATTTAAAATTGCCTAAATTTAAAATAAGAAACGTCAAACTCGATTTTGTATAGCTCCAAGGTTCAAAATCGAGTCTGACGGTTATTTCAAATTTAGCGACTTCTAAATTTAGCGAAAACACGTTCGAATTGGCCCCAAATGTCACATTCATTGGTCAAATCTATTTGTAACATTATATCATACCTATACATGAGATAATTTAATTATTTCAAGGAATTGATTCAGAACTTTAATATTGTAAGTATTTTTAATTAAGGAAATGTATTGAATAATAAGCATGATAGAAATGCTTATTATGAGTCTGGCGTGACTTTTTTTTTCATGTCTCATATTTGCACACTAAAGAGAAATAAATTGTTATTTTGAACACCTTTATTTGGCTGCATTACATCAATTTAGCAAATACTTAGATCACATTCCACATTTTCAAAGAAATCTTACGATTTCTCTTTTTTTTAAATTATTTTGAATGCACCCATTTCATTTATATATACCTTGATGTGAATATGGTGGAATGAAATGGAATAGGTAGTAAAGTGATACACTATCAAATAATTATACAAACACACAAAACAATTTAAAAGTATAATTTTTATTTACCTTGAACAGTTGCACACTTGTTAAGTAATTCTAAATAAATATTTTCTTATTGAAAACTGTTCATTGTTCATAGGAAAAGTAGAATTTTTTATGGTAGATAGCTTTCATCAAAATAAACATAGACATTGATATTTCAATTTCAGTAGAGGCTGTTTGCTTGTGCACGTGTTACAGAAATAATAATTTTGAAATGGAAGTTGGTTGTAAGCTTTACTCTTAGAGACGCATAGCAATTCAGGCTAAAAGCTCACAAAGTTGCTGAATTTGTAATTAGAAATAGCTCTGTTGATGTTCTGAGTAAAAATAAACGAACTACCTACGAAGTGCTAATATTACTTTATCATAACAAACATAATGAAAGGCCAATTAAAATTAAAATAAAAGTTGTAATGCTGTTGTATACACAAAACTACAGATCATAACAGTCGGTACTCCAAAAAGGACCATGTTTAAAAAACAAACCAAACTAAAGTCATACTAGGATGTTGTTGATGTGTGTGTACCACAACTGTCTATTTTTTTAACTTAAATAATAAATTACAGTGAATTGTTACATATAGGACAAACTCATATTCAATTAGAGATGTAATATATTATTGTTGACATTGCTTAAATTTTGTTTCATTCAGCCCATTATCCAAATTACCTTGTTGGAATAAACCATCATCCCGACAGCCTGCATAAGTCCCATTGCTGGGCACAGGCATTTTCATTACAGCAAGAGGAAGTGGCCTGTGGTCTCCATGCAGTCCCAGTGCATATTTGTATGTGTACTTCGCACATATTGTTGAATTAATTTGCAGATGATTTCAGGTTTCGTCACGATGTTTTCCTTCACTGAAATTCTAGTGTTAAATATAAATCAATTTGATATTAAGCACATAAGTTCGGAGAAACTCAAGAGGTGCAAGCCAGGGTTTGCACCGCGACCTGCTCAACGCCGCACGTCCCACCATAGTCTATTATCTCCCGAAAACGAAACAAGACTTGTATGAATGAAGATTGATCACATAAGTGAAGGTACTTAATTAAAAACTTGAATTTTGCTTTCACATTTTACTTAGTGTTTAATATGGAATTAACATCAAAACCATAATTAACAGGTTCACAGTCCCGAAGCAATGTGCGTGCATAGTAGGTAATAATGACATTGGGGCCAATTCGAAATTCTGTTTGCTAAATTTAAAAGTCACTAAACTTAAAAAAGAAACGTCAAACTCGATATTGACAGCTTTGTGCTACACAAAAAGGAGTTTGACGTGTCTTATTTTAAGTTTAGGAAATGTAAAATTGAGAAGACACCGGTTCGAATTGGACCCATTAAACTCTCATAAAGTTTCGTATAAGATATGTCATTTCCCTTCAAATATTTTATAATAATTTGTGTCAGCAATTGTAAGATAGGGATATTGATTATATCGATAACTTTTAAAGTAAGTAAGGAAATGAAATTACTACTTTAAAAGGAAAAAAGTATGGTTCTTGTGTGTAAACGTACCCAGACGTCATACAAAATATGTTAATGCACAAACAATTCTGGAAATTTAATATTGGCTTGTATGAATATTATCATTCTCCATACAAAATGTTATAGAAACTCTTTATAAAATGAAACTAGATTTCAAGTAATAATAAAAATATGTAATAAAATTTATTATTTGTCATAAGAACAGCTACATTATCTACATCACTGGCCATGATGCACATGTGCCTCATGGACGTACCAGTAAAACCCACCCTGAGGCACATGAGCCTCATCGGACAGGAAACCTGTTAAGTATAATTTATTTCACAATGGTTCAGCAATAGTCACAACTCACAACACAATGATACCGGGCTAAAGAGGCCTGTTAAGGCACTCCTCAAATAATAATAGTAAGTAGAGTATAAATTTATTTCACATTAACATCCTTTAAAGTAGGAGCAGTTATAGGTCCTTTTCCAGGAACAGTAAGAGGCATTCCTTTGTAACAAGCTACTTTGTCAGTATTTGTTTTAAGATCAGGTGCACAAGTTTCAAATATCTTCTTCTTTGGGTTCAATTGTGCTTCAGGCTCCCTGGGGTACCCATCACACAATACTAAGTCTCCAGGCAGAGCTCCACTGGGAGGAATAAGAACCTCTACTTTTTCAGGTGATGAAGCACACATGACCATTGCTTCTGAAGTGACTCCTCTCATCTGCAATCACATAAGTTTAGTCAAATAATTAAAATATGTTTAAAGTTATGAATGCCACAGTCAGCTATATATGAGAGCATATTTTTTATGCCACTGACACCAAAAAAGTTTTGCATATGTTTGCCACGGCTGATGCCATCATTGGTATCCATTGCATGTTTTTTTTTGCATTTGGCTGTGGCATTCAAAGGGTTAAGTGCAATATAAACAAAGGATTATGAATCTGTTGCAGTTCAGACAAAAACTCTTTGAGCCGGGCAAGTGCAGGGCACGAGATTCGTGTCTAACCCAGGACTTTCTGAAGGATACTCCAAGTAAGTGCGCATGGTTTCCTCATTATACCTTCTGACCAGCTGCTCTTCATCGTCCTCGTCAGCTCCAATAGCAGCTTCAGGTTTCCTAAAGCATTAAGTGGTTACAATTTGATATACTTAGGTTTGGTTTCCTCTAGAACCAGCATACAGTCCACTAACCAAAAAGCACTACGTGATTGAAAAACACAAATAAAGTGCACCGCAAATTAATCCATGGTGGTTTGGTTCTTTTTTAATATAAAGACCTACTGCGCCACCATTTTTGGTTCCATCCGAACCGGACGCTTTACGCATCTAACAGATTTTATTTAATTTAACTGCAATTTACCAAATCAGTTATCATTTAAAGTAGCTATTTATTTAACACTCACAACTTAATCTTATATCCTATCCAACAATCTTAAATCTAATTCAAAATACGAATCGTAAATTACATAGTTTATGCTGGATTATTAATCGAAATAGTTGTCTTATTTCTTCTTTTTCTCGCAACCCGCACCGTAGGCAACTAATTCATTTCCATTTTTCCGCAAGTCTACATAAATTAGTAAAAAGTACGTTTGTAATTCTTATCCGCATTATAGGTACGAGATTCCATTGTTCTCGGTTTCGTTCCGCGTTCACCCGCAAGTTTCGTGTAAATCTACCCGCTTTAACGTTTTCGAGCATCGCTCACCGCTCGGACCGCGCCCCGTTTGCTACCGCTTAACCGACTTCGTTGCGGAGAGTAATTTTAACCATTTTATCGTTTTAGTTTTACACACGTTTATTTTTATACCGCGTATATAGTCGCTTGTGTACACATTTACACTACACAATTTTATTGAGTGTATACTTTTACAATTACACGTAGCTCGTATTTCATTGAATTTATTTTACAAGAAACGCGTTATTCAACATGCCTAAATCGGATAATGATTATGAATCGGCCGAGGATCTCGTCCCGGGTGAAATGATTATGTTGGAGGCTAAACGTAACGCGTTCTTTACACGCTTACAAAATATTTACTCTTTGTCCCTTAAGGCGCACGATGGTGAATTTCAATGTAAATCGTTTCTAAGTAACGTTGTTAATCTCGACCAATTACGAGCTGACTTTGAGCGTGTTTTAGACTCGTACAACGCACTCGTAATAAAGACGAAGCCAAATGCTACCGTCAACTATCAATCTTGGATATCGTTTGAGGAGATGTACTGTCAAGTCAAACAAGTTCATTCCGAAATCAAAGAGAAGTTACAAGATTCGCAGCAAGCTCCGCAATCATGTGTCAAACACAAATTACCTGTCATAGAATTAATGTCATTTAACGGCGAACTTTGTAACTGGCCTTTGTTTCATCAACAGTTTAAAAGTGTCATTCACAATCATCCGCGCTTATCGGATAGTGAGCGAGTGCAGTACTTGGTAGGCAAGTTGACCGACAAGGCGAGGTCCGTGTGCGCGGGCCTGCCCGCCACCGGGGAAAACTATCCTATTATTTGGCAAACGCTTGTCGACAAGTACGAAGACAAGCGCGCCCTCGCCGCCGGCTACGCGAATCAGCTGTTAGACTTTAAACCAATTACGCACGGCTCGGCTTCGAGTTTGGAGACATTTCTAAGCATCTACGATGCATCGGTTAGGGCACTGAAACAGTTAAGGTTACAAGATTTAGCTGATTTCCTGTTCATGCATATCGCGTTACAAAAACTAGATTCTGAGTCAGTAAAATTATTTGAAATGTTTCATCGCAAGGAAAATTGTCCTTCCTATGCTGATCTTATTCAATTTATAAACGAACAGAGCAAAGTTGTTTCTCGTTCGACAACAAAACAAACTTTATTTTCGCCGCAAGCTAAATCTAGTAATAACAATAATAATAAATACATTCCTGTTCCAAAAAATAATCTTACAAAAACTTTCGTTAATACTCAACCGGCCACAAACGCTAATTGTTTGTTATGCAAAACTAATAAACATGAACATTTGTATCAATGCACATTCTTTTTAAAAATGACTCCGCACGAAAGATATAATTTCGTAAAAACAAATTCAATTTGTAACAATTGTCTTAGTTATAAACATAAATTTTCCGCTTGTTTATCGCAACGCATGTGCAATGTTTGTGGAGCGCGTCATCACTCGTTATTACATTTCCACTCGCCCTCAACATCAAGTAACTCGTCCACTACCGGTTTAAATAATAATCGGTCAGTATTTCCCGCGCCCGCTTCCGCTTGTGAGACGGGCCACGCACCGCCGGCTGTATTCATTAGCACGACAGATAACACTGCCTCAAGCAGTTTTCAACCGCAACCGCTACCAATTAAGGTCGATAATGGCTCGCAGTTTCATTCAACTTTGAATCACCTTTCATCTGGAAATGTTTTGTGTAATAATATGGAGAGTTTTACTCATAAAACTACCTTATTAGGTACCGCGAAGGTCAAACTTTTTGATGTTTCTGGTAATGCTCATTATGTTAGGGCCTTGATCGACCCAGGCTCACAGAGCGACTATATTTCACTTTCGTGTTGTAAACGCTTATCACTTCCGGTTTCTAAACAAAATCGTTTCACTGAAGTCCAAGGCATTGGTGGTACCTCACAAAAAATAATAGGGGTATCCACGATTAAATTCGTTTCACGGTTTGACATTAATAATATGTATTCGATTCAACCTCTTGTTGTTGACCATATTACGTCACAACTACCCGACGCGCGCGTCGACGTGTCCGCGTTCGATTGTTTTAATAATTTACCGCTAGCTGACGATAGTTTTAATGAGCCTGGACCGATTGATCTGCTTTTGGGAGTAAATTTATTTTGTGAAATTTTACTTTTTAACAAAATTTGTAATAAAAATTTGCCTTCAGCTTTAGAAACGACGTTGGGCTATGTCATTATGGGCGACGTCACTGCGACGTCATCCCCGCGCGCTTCTCGCGCTCTTTGTGCTTTTACACAAGAACCGCTTAATCAAAGTTTAGAAATTTCTTGGAATTTAGAAGAAGTGCCTTCTAAGACATTTTTAAGCCCCGACGACCAGAAATGTGAGCAAATATTTACTTCAACGACAACTCGTAACGATAATGGTTCTTACGCTGTTGACCTTCCGTTTAGTCAAAGTCCTGATAATTTAGGAAATTCATTTACAACCGCAAGAAAACGTTTCTTAACATTGGAAAATAAGTTCTCAAAAAATACGCAACTTTTTGAAAAGTATGATGAAATTATCCGCGATTACCAGGATAAGGGAATAATTTCTTTAGTTCTACCTAAAGAATACCGTCAGCCAAGCTTTTATCTGCCGCATCATCCCGTCATTCGTAACGACAAATCTACTACAAAGATACGGATAGTTCTGGATGGTAGCGCTGTGACGGACAGTGGTCTGTCTTTAAATGACATCCTACACACCGGTTGCAATCTACAGGCTGATATTTTTCACATTCTTTTGAATGTTCGCATTTTCCGCATCGCTTTTTTCGCCGACGTTCGGCAAATGTACTTGTGCATAGAAGTACATGCCCCGCACCGCTCTTTTCAAAGATTTTTATACCGCTCTTCGCCTGAGGCCCCGCTGGATACCTACCAGTTTAATCGGGTCACCTTCGGCCTCCGCTCCTCGCCATTTTTCGCGCTGCGCACGCTTCGCCAACTCGCAAGCGACGAGCGAGAAAGATTTCCTCTGGCTGCCGCCGTCCTCGAAAGAGACGTCTACATGGACGATCTAGCTTCCTCTGCTTCCTCTGCTGAGGAAGCGGTTGTGACGGCGACCCAGTTAATCGGTCTATTCAAGACTGGCGGGTTCGATTTAGTGAAATGGACTAGCAACTCTCCGCAGTTGCTAGAACACATTCCCACGAGTCACCGCCAGTCTGAAACGATCTCTTTCGACGACGGCGACTCCCTGAAGATCCTCGGCCTTCAGTGGCTTCCAGGTTCTGACGAGTTTGTCTTCTCTGTGGCACCTCCGCAACTCACCGGTACAAAACGTGCTATTCTCTCTGCCACCGCCCGCTTGTATGACGTGCTCGGACTCGTAGGTCCCGTTATACTTTTTTACTTATACGTCGCTAGGTTGGAGCTGTGTGCCATAGTTCTTATGTCGAAATTACTTCGAACTGTTTATGACACTCTGTCTCAACGTCATCCAATCGACAAGACCTATGCGTTTTCAGATTCGGAAGTTGCTTTATGTTGGGTTCACTCTTCACCTCACAGGTTTGCTACCTTTATGGCCAACCGTATCTCGCAATGTCAAAATACTCCGGAACATTTCTATCATGTACCCGGACATCAGAACCCCCCAACCGCGCCTCACTTCGGAGGTATTTGGGAGGCAAATATAAAGTGTTTTAAAACGCATTTTTATCGCGTCATAGGTAAGCAAATTCTTACTTATGAAGAGCTACTTACTGTGGTCAATCAAATTGAGACGGTCCTCAATAGTCGCCCGCTGTATGTTTTAAGTTCCGATCCATCGGAACCTACCGCGCTTACTCCTTCTCATTTTTTAACAACCGCGCCCTTGCAATGTTTACCCGCGGCCGATTTAAACCAGGAACAAACGCATCTTTTAACACGGTTTTCATTATTAGATTCGCTAGTCCAATCATTTTGGAAACGTTTCCGAACTGAGTATCTCCATAATTTGCAAAGCCGAGAGAAATGGAATACTCCTGCCAATCCGCTGACTGTAGGAACGGTCGTTTTGATAAATGTTGATAACGCACCGCCCCTGCAGTGGCCGATGGGAATTATAACTAGCATCTTTCCTGGGTGCGACGGAGTAGTCCGTGTGGCCGAGGTGCGGACCTGCAACGGTACATTGCAGCGCCCAATTGTGCGCCTCTGTCCGCTGCCTACGCAGTAGGGTTGTCACTACTTCTTAATTAATTAATTTTTATATTTTTTCACGCATAAACTATATTTTTTCTTTTCTCTTTTTCATTTAAATTTTGAAGGGAATCCTTCAAGCCCGGGGGAATGTTGGATTTCGTTTTAATGTGGACTTAATTGTAATTAATTTCTAGTAACCACTTATGCAAATATCCCTATTTCATATCCTTTTACCCATGTGCACTCGTGTATCGTGCTATCTCTGTCACGAAACCGTGATGTTCACGCAACAGCCGCGCCGCCTGGTGTTTGCTTTGGTAAACGCTCTCTTCAATTCGCAACGAATCGGCTAAAACGGGTGTGCGCGAGCTCCGAATCTTAATCTTTATAAATCAAGACAAACCCTTGATATTTCTATCCAATTTATGTGTAATTCGCTAAAGAACTGAGTGTGCTTGTGTAAACAAAAGCTACTTTGGACATTGGTGCTGTGATCGAGCTCTGGTGAGCCGGGCAAGTGCAGGGCACGAGATTCGTGTCTAACCCAGGACTTTCTGAAGGATACTCCAAGTAAGTGCGCATGGTTTCCTCATTATACCTTCTGACCAGCTGCTCTTCATCGTCCTCGTCAGCTCCAATAGCAGCTTCAGGTTTCCTAAAGCATTAAGTGGTTACAATTTGATATACTTAGGTTTGGTTTCCTCTAGAACCAGCATACAGTCCACTAACCAAAAAGCACTACGTGATTGAAAAACACAAATAAAGTGCACCGCAAATTAATCCATGGTGGTTTGGTTCTTTTTTAATATAAAGACCTACTGCGCCACCATTTTTGACCTTTGGTCCGGCTCGAAGGACCAAAAATGGTGGCGCAGTAGGTCTTTATATTAAAAAAGAACCAAACCACCATGGATTAATTTGCGGTGCACTTTATTTGTGTTTTTCAATCACGTAGTGCTTTTTGGTTAGTGGACTGTATGCTGGTTCTAGAGGAAACCAAACCTAAGTATATCAAATTGTAACCACTTAATGCTTTAGGAAACCTGAAGCTGCTATTGGAGCTGACGAGGACGATGAAGAGCAGCTGGTCAGAAGGTATAATGAGGAAACCATGCGCACTTACTTGGAGTATCCTTCAGAAAGTCCTGGGTTAGACACGAATCTCGTGCCCTGCACTTGCCCGGCTCACCAGAGCTCGATCACAGCACCAATGTCCAAAGTAGCTTTTGTTTACACAAGCACACTCAGTTCTTTAGCGAATTACACATAAATTGGATAGAAATATCAAGGGTTTGTCTTGATTTATAAAGATTAAGATTCGGAGCTCGCGCACACCCGTTTTAGCCGATTCGTTGCGAATTGAAGAGAGAGTTTACCAAAGAAAACACCAGGCGGCGCGGCTGTTGCGTGAACATCACGGTTTCGTGACAGAGATAGCACGATACACGAGTGCACATGGGTAAAAGGATATGAAATAGGGATATTTGCATAAGTGGTTACTAGAAATTAATTACAATTAAGTCCACATTAAAACGAAATCCAACATTCCCCCGGGCTTGAAGGATTCCCTTCAAAATTTAAATGAAAAAGAGAAAAGAAAAAAAATATAGTTTATGCGTGAAAAAATATAAAAATTAATTAATTAAGAAGTAGTGACAACCCTACTGCGTAGGCAGCGGACAGAGGCGCACAATTGGGCGCTGCAATGTACCGTTGCAGGTCCGCACCTCGGCCACACGGACTACTCCGTCGCGCCCAGGAAAGATGCTAGTTATAATTCCCATCGGCCACTGCAGGGGCGGTGCGTTATCAACATTTATCAAAACGACCGTTCCTACAGTCAGCGGATTGGCAGGAGTATTCCATTTCTCTCGGCTTTGCAAATTATGGAGATACTCAGTTCGGAAGCGTTTCCAAAATGATTGGACTAGCGAATCTAATAATGAAAACCGTGTTAAAAGATGCGTTTGTTCCTGGTTTAAATCGGCCGCGGGTAAACATTGCAAGGGCGCGGTTGTTAAAAAATGAGAAGGAGTAAGCGCGGTAGGTTCCGATGGATCGGAACTTAAAACATACAGCGGGCGACTATTGAGGACCGTCTCAATTTGATTGACCACAGTAAGTAGCTCTTCATAAGTAAGAATTTGCTTACCTATGACGCGATAAAAATGCGTTTTAAAACACTTTATATTTGCCTCCCAAATACCTCCGAAGTGAGGCGCGGTTGGGGGGTTCTGATGTCCGGGTACATGATAGAAATGTTCCGGAGTATTTTGACATTGCGAGATACGGTTGGCCACAAAGGTAGCAAACCTGTGAGGTGAAGAGTGAACCCAACATAAAGCAACTTCCGAATCTGAAAACGCATAGGTCTTGTCGATTGGATGACGTTGAGACAGAGTGTCATAAACAGTTCGAAGTAATTTCGACATAAGAACTATGGCACACAGCTCCAACCTAGCGACGTATAAGTAAAAAAGTATAACGGGACCTACGAGTCCGAGCACGTCATACAAGCGGGCGGTGGCAGAGAGAATAGCACGTTTTGTACCGGTGAGTTGCGGAGGTGCCACAGAGAAGACAAACTCGTCAGAACCTGGAAGCCACTGAAGGCCGAGGATCTTCAGGGAGTCGCCGTCGTCGAAAGAGATCGTTTCAGACTGGCGGTGACTCGTGGGAATGTGTTCTAGCAACTGCGGAGAGTTGCTAGTCCATTTCACTAAATCGAACCCGCCAGTCCTGAATAGACCGATTAACTGGGTCGCCGTCACAACCGCTTCCTCAGCAGAGGAAGCAGAGGAAGCTAGATCGTCCATGTAGACGTCTCTTTCGAGGACGGCGGCAGCCAGAGGATATCTTTCTCGCTCGTCGCTTGCGAGTTGGCGAAGCGTGCGCAGCGCGAGAAATGGCGAGGAGCGGAGGCCGAAGGTGACCCGATTAAACTGGTAGGTATCCAGCGGGGCCTCAGGCGAAGAGCGGTATAAAAATCTTTGAAAAGAGCGGTGCGGGGCATGTACTTCTATGCACAAGTACATTTGCCGAACGTCGGCGAAAAAAGCGATGCGGAAAATGCGAACATTCAAAAGAATGTGAAAAATATCAGCCTGTAGATTGCAACCGGTGTGTAGGATGTCATTTAAAGACAAACCACTGTCCGTCACAGCGCTGCCATCAAGAACTATCCGTATCTTTGTAGTAGATTTGTCGTTACGAATGACGGGATGATGCGGCAGATAAAAGCTTGGCTGACGGTATTCTTTAGGTAGAACTAAAGAAATTATTCCCTTATCCTGATAATCGCGGATAATTTCATCATACTTTTCAAAAAGTTGCGTATTTTTTGAAAACTTATTTTCCAATGTTAAGAAACGTTTTCTTGCGGTTGTAAATGAATTTCCTAAATTATCAGGACTTTGACTAAACGGAAGGTCAACAGCGTAAGAACCATTATCGTTACGAGTTGTCGTTGAAGTAAATATTTGCTCACATTTCTGGTCGTCGGGGCTTAAAAATGTCTTAGAAGGCACTTCTTCTAAATTCCAAAATTTTTCTAAACTTTGATTAAGCGGTTCTTGCGTAAAAGCACAAAGAGCGCGAGAAGCGCGCGGGGATGACGTCGCAGTGACGTCGCCCATAATGACATAGCCCAACGTCGTTTCTAAAGCTGAAGGCAAATTTTTATTACAAATTTTGTTAAAAAGTAAAATTTCACAAAATAAATTTACTCCCAAAAGCAGATCAATCGGTCCAGGCTCATTAAAACTATCGTCAGCTAGCGGTAAATTATTAAAACAATCGAACGCGGACACGTCGACGCGCGCGTCGGGTAGTTGTGACGTAATATGGTCAACAACAAGAGGTTGAATCGAATACATATTATTAATGTCAAACCGTGAAACGAATTTAATCGTGGATACCCCTATTATTTTTTGTGAGGTACCACCAATGCCTTGGACTTCAGTGAAACGATTTTGTTTAGAAACCGGAAGTGATAAGCGTTTACAACACGAAAGTGAAATATAGTCGCTCTGTGAGCCTGGGTCGATCAAGGCCCTAACATAATGAGCATTACCAGAAACATCAAAAAGTTTGACCTTCGCGGTACCTAATAAGGTAGTTTTATGAGTAAAACTCTCCATATTATTACACAAAACATTTCCAGATGAAAGGTGATTCAAAGTTGAATGAAACTGCGAGCCATTATCGACCTTAATTGGTAGCGGTTGCGGTTGAAAACTGCTTGAGGCAGTGTTATCTGTCGTGCTAATGAATACAGCCGGCGGTGCGTGGCCCGTCTCACAAGCGGAAGCGGGCGCGGGAAATACTGACCGATTATTATTTAAACCGGTAGTGGACGAGTTACTTGATGTTGAGGGCGAGTGGAAATGTAATAACGAGTGATGACGCGCTCCACAAACATTGCACATGCGTTGCGATAAACAAGCGGAAAATTTATGTTTATAACTAAGACAATTGTTACAAATTGAATTTGTTTTTACGAAATTATATCTTTCGTGCGGAGTCATTTTTAAAAAGAATGTGCATTGATACAAATGTTCATGTTTATTAGTTTTGCATAACAAACAATTAGCGTTTGTGGCCGGTTGAGTATTAACGAAAGTTTTTGTAAGATTATTTTTTGGAACAGGAATGTATTTATTATTATTGTTATTACTAGATTTAGCTTGCGGCGAAAATAAAGTTTGTTTTGTTGTCGAACGAGAAACAACTTTGCTCTGTTCGTTTATAAATTGAATAAGATCAGCATAGGAAGGACAATTTTCCTTGCGATGAAACATTTCAAATAATTTTACTGACTCAGAATCTAGTTTTTGTAACGCGATATGCATGAACAGGAAATCAGCTAAATCTTGTAACCTTAACTGTTTCAGTGCCCTAACCGATGCATCGTAGATGCTTAGAAATGTCTCCAAACTCGAAGCCGAGCCGTGCGTAATTGGTTTAAAGTCTAACAGCTGATTCGCGTAGCCGGCGGCGAGGGCGCGCTTGTCTTCGTACTTGTCGACAAGCGTTTGCCAAATAATAGGATAGTTTTCCCCGGTGGCGGGCAGGCCCGCGCACACGGACCTCGCCTTGTCGGTCAACTTGCCTACCAAGTACTGCACTCGCTCACTATCCGATAAGCGCGGATGATTGTGAATGACACTTTTAAACTGTTGATGAAACAAAGGCCAGTTACAAAGTTCGCCGTTAAATGACATTAATTCTATGACAGGTAATTTGTGTTTGACACATGATTGCGGAGCTTGCTGCGAATCTTGTAACTTCTCTTTGATTTCGGAATGAACTCGTTTGACTTGACAGTACATCTCCTCAAACGATATCCAAGATTGATAGTTGACGGTAGCATTTGGCTTCGTCTTTATTACGAGTGCGTTGTACGAGTCTAAAACACGCTCAAAGTCAGCTCGTAATTGGTCGAGATTAACAACGTTACTTAGAAACGATTTACATTGAAATTCACCATCGTGCGCCTTAAGGGACAAAGAGTAAATATTTTGTAAGCGTGTAAAGAACGCGTTACGTTTAGCCTCCAACATAATCATTTCACCCGGGACGAGATCCTCGGCCGATTCATAATCATTATCCGATTTAGGCATGTTGAATAACGCGTTTCTTGTAAAATAAATTCAATGAAATACGAGCTACGTGTAATTGTAAAAGTATACACTCAATAAAATTGTGTAGTGTAAATGTGTACACAAGCGACTATATACGCGGTATAAAAATAAACGTGTGTAAAACTAAAACGATAAAATGGTTAAAATTACTCTCCGCAACGAAGTCGGTTAAGCGGTAGCAAACGGGGCGCGGTCCGAGCGGTGAGCGATGCTCGAAAACGTTAAAGCGGGTAGATTTACACGAAACTTGCGGGTGAACGCGGAACGAAACCGAGAACAATGGAATCTCGTACCTATAATGCGGATAAGAATTACAAACGTACTTTTTACTAATTTATGTAGACTTGCGGAAAAATGGAAATGAATTAGTTGCCTACGGTGCGGGTTGCGAGAAAAAGAAGAAATAAGACAACTATTTCGATTAATAATCCAGCATAAACTATGTAATTTACGATTCGTATTTTGAATTAGATTTAAGATTGTTGGATAGGATATAAGATTAAGTTGTGAGTGTTAAATAAATAGCTACTTTAAATGATAACTGATTTGGTAAATTGCAGTTAAATTAAATAAAATCTGTTAGATGCGTAAAGCGTCCGGTTCGGATGGAACCAAAATTAAGTGGTTACAATTTGATATACTTAGGTTTGGTTTCCTCTAGAACCAGCATACAGTCCACTAACCAAAAAGCACTACGTGATTGAAAAACACAAATAAAGTGCACCGCAAATTAATCCATGGTGGTTTGGTTCTTTTTTAATATAAAGACCTACTGCGCCACCATTTTTGGTCCTTCGAGCCGGATGCTTTACGCATCTAACAGATTTTATTTAATTTAACTGCAATTTACCAAATCAGTTATCATTTAAAGTAGCTATTTATTTAACACTCACAACTTAATCTTATATCCTATCCAACAATCTTAAATCTAATTCAAAATACGAATCGTAAATTACATAGTTTATGCTGGATTATTAATCGAAATAGTTGTCTTATTTCTTCTTTTTCTCGCAACCCGCACCGTAGGCAACTAATTCATTTCCATTTTTCCGCAAGTCTACATAAATTAGTAAAAAGTACGTTTGTAATTCTTATCCGCATTATAGGTACGAGATTCCATTGTTCTCGGTTTCGTTCCGCGTTCACCCGCAAGTTTCGTGTAAATCTACCCGCTTTAACGTTTTCGAGCATCGCTCACCGCTCGGACCGCGCCCCGTTTGCTACCGCTTAACCGACTTCGTTGCGGAGAGTAATTTTAACCATTTTATCGTTTTAGTTTTACACACGTTTATTTTTATACCGCGTATATAGTCGCTTGTGTACACATTTACACTACACAATTTTATTGAGTGTATACTTTTACAATTACACGTAGCTCGTATTTCATTGAATTTATTTTACAAGAAACGCGTTATTCAACATGCCTAAATCGGATAATGATTATGAATCGGCCGAGGATCTCGTCCCGGGTGAAATGATTATGTTGGAGGCTAAACGTAACGCGTTCTTTACACGCTTACAAAATATTTACTCTTTGTCCCTTAAGGCGCACGATGGTGAATTTCAATGTAAATCGTTTCTAAGTAACGTTGTTAATCTCGACCAATTACGAGCTGACTTTGAGCGTGTTTTAGACTCGTACAACGCACTCGTAATAAAGACGAAGCCAAATGCTACCGTCAACTATCAATCTTGGATATCGTTTGAGGAGATGTACTGTCAAGTCAAACGAGTTCATTCCGAAATCAAAGAGAAGTTACAAGATTCGCAGCAAGCTCCGCAATCATGTGTCAAACACAAATTACCTGTCATAGAATTAATGTCATTTAACGGCGAACTTTGTAACTGGCCTTTGTTTCATCAACAGTTTAAAAGTGTCATTCACAATCATCCGCGCTTATCGGATAGTGAGCGAGTGCAGTACTTGGTAGGCAAGTTGACCGACAAGGCGAGGTCCGTGTGCGCGGGACTGCCCGCCACCGGGGAAAACTATCCTATTATTTGGCAAACGCTTGTCGACAAGTACGAAGACAAGCGCGCCCTCGCCGCCGGCTACGCGAATCAGCTGTTAGACTTTAAACCAATTACGCACGGCTCGGCTTCGAGTTTGGAGACATTTCTAAGCACCTACGATGCATCGGTTAGGGCACTGAAACAGTTAAGGTTACAAGATTTAGCTGATTTCCTGTTCATGCATATCGCGTTACAAAAACTAGATTCTGAGTCAGTAAAATTATTTGAAATGTTTCATCGCAAGGAAAATTGTCCTTCCTATGCTGATCTTATTCAATTTATAAACGAACAGAGCAAAGTTGTTTCTCGTTCGACAACAAAACAAACTTTATTTTCGCCGCAAGCTAAATCTAGTAATAACAATAATAATAAATACATTCCTGTTCCAAAAAATAATCTTACAAAAACTTTCGTTAATACTCAACCGGCCACAAACGCTAATTGTTTGTTATGCAAAACTAATAAACATGAACATTTGTATCAATGCACATTCTTTTTAAAAATGACTCCGCACGAAAGATATAATTTCGTAAAAACAAATTCAATTTGTAACAATTGTCTTAGTTATAAACATAAATTTTCCGCTTGTTTATCGCAACGCATGTGCAATGTTTGTGGAGCGCGTCATCACTCGTTATTACATTTCCACTCGCCCTCAACATCAAGTAACTCGTCCACTACCGGTTTAAATAATAATCGGTCAGTATTTCCCGCGCCCGCTTCCGCTTGTGAGGCGGGCCACGCACCGCCGGCTGTATTCATTAGCACGACAGATAACACTGCCTCAAGCAGTTTTCAACCGCAACCGCTACCAATTAAGGTCGATAATGGCTCGCAGTTTCATTCAACTTTGAATCACCTTTCATCTGGAAATGTTTTGTGTAATAATATGGAGAGTTTTACTCATAAAACTACCTTATTAGGTACCGCGAAGGTCAAACTTTTTGATGTTTCTGGTAATGCTCATTATGTTAGGGCCTTGATCGACCCAGGCTCACAGAGCGACTATATTTCACTTTCGTGTTGTAAACGCTTATCACTTCCGGTTTCTAAACAAAATCGTTTCACTGAAGTCCAAGGCATTGGTGGTACCTCACAAAAAATAATAGGGGTATCCACGATTAAATTCGTTTCACGGTTTGACATTAATAATATGTATTCGATTCAACCTCTTGTTGTTGACCATATTACGTCACAACTACCCGACGCGCGCGTCGACGTGTCCGCGTTCGATTGTTTTAATAATTTACCGCTAGCTGACGATAGTTTTAATGAGCCTGGACCGATTGATCTGCTTTTGGGAGTAAATTTATTTTGTGAAATTTTACTTTTTAACAAAATTTGTAATAAAAATTTGCCTTCAGCTTTAGAAACGACGTTGGGCTATGTCATTATGGGCGACGTCACTGCGACGTCATCCCCGCGCGCTTCTCGCGCTCTTTGTGCTTTTACGCAAGAACCGCTTAATCAAAGTTTAGAAAAATTTTGGAATTTAGAAGAAGTGCCTTCTAAGACATTTTTAAGCCCCGACGACCAGAAATGTGAGCAAATATTTACTTCAACGACAACTCGTAACGATAATGGTTCTTACGCTGTTGACCTTCCGTTTAGTCAAAGTCCTGATAATTTAGGAAATTCATTTACAACCGCAAGAAAACGTTTCTTAACATTGGAAAATAAGTTTTCAAAAAATACGCAACTTTTTGAAAAGTATGATGAAATTATCCGCGATTATCAGGATAAGGGAATAATTTCTTTAGTTCTACCTAAAGAATACCGTCAGCCAAGCTTTTATCTGCCGCATCATCCCGTCATTCGTAACGACAAATCTACTACAAAGATACGGATAGTTCTTGATGGCAGCGCTGTGACGGACAGTGGTTTGTCTTTAAATGACATCCTACACACCGGTTGCAATCTACAGGCTGATATTTTTCACATTCTTTTGAATGTTCGCATTTTCCGCATCGCTTTTTTCGCCGACGTTCGGCAAATGTACTTGTGCATAGAAGTACATGCCCCGCACCGCTCTTTTCAAAGATTTTTATACCGCTCTTCGCCTGAGGCCCCGCTGGATACCTACCAGTTTAATCGGGTCACCTTCGGCCTCCGCTCCTCGCCATTTCTCGCGCTGCGCACGCTTCGCCAACTCGCAAGCGACGAGCGAGAAAGATATCCTCTGGCTGCCGCCGTCCTCGAAAGAGACGTCTACATGGACGATCTAGCTTCCTCTGCTTCCTCTGCTGAGGAAGCGGTTGTGACGGCGACCCAGTTAATCGGTCTATTCAGGACTGGCGGGTTCGATTTAGTGAAATGGACTAGCAACTCTCCGCAGTTGCTAGAACACATTCCCACGAGTCACCGCCAGTCTGAAACGATCTCTTTCGACGACGGCGACTCCCTGAAGATCCTCGGCCTTCAGTGGCTTCCAGGTTCTGACGAGTTTGTCTTCTCTGTGGCACCTCCGCAACTCACCGGTACAAAACGTGCTATTCTCTCTGCCACCGCCCGCTTGTATGACGTGCTCGGACTCGTAGGTCCCGTTATACTTTATTCCAAGCTTCTCATAAAGGAGCTTTGGCTTTTGAAAATGGATTGGGATGAATTGCCTCCCAAGCACATCTTAAATTTATGGCATCAATTCGTCAATCAACTTCCACTGATTTCATCACTAAGGTTTCCTCGGCATTTAGGGGTTGAGAAAACCTCAAAATTAACTCTTTTAGCCTTCGCGGACGCGAGCGAACGGGCTTACGGCTGCGTCGTGTATGCCCACGTGACTACTGCCAATCAGGATCCTACAGTCTCCTTGATTTGCTCCAAATCAAAAGTCGCGCCTGTGAAGACAGTTACGGTCGCTAGGTTGGAGCTGTGTGCCATAGTTCTTATGTCGAAATTACTTCGAACTGTTTATGACACTCTGTCTCAACGTCATCCAATCGACAAGACCTATGCGTTTTCAGATTCGGAAGTTGCTTTATGTTGGGTTCACTCTTCACCTCACAGGTTTGCTACCTTTGTGGCCAACCGTATCTCGCAATGTCAAAATAACTTTACTCCGGAACATTTCTATCATGTACCCGGACATCAGAACCCCGCAGATTGTCTCTCACGTGGGCTCTTACCTTCGCTCTTAAAGGACCATAATTTGTGGTTTCATGGTCCATCATGGGCTTCATTACCTATTAGTGAATGGCCCATTACTGAATTTTCTCCCTCGTCTACAAAACTGCCAGAAGAAAAAACCGTTTCTCACGTAGCTTCCGGTACTAGCAGCAATGAACATTGGGTTCTTACGTTGAGTAAGAAGTTCTCTTTCTGGCATCGATTTCTTAAATCCGTTGTTTTTGTTCTGAGGTTTCTCAAAAGGCTTCCTCGCAATGGAGATGTCAGCGCTACTGACTTAGACACCGCTGAATTGCTCGTCGTCAAAATAGTTCAGCAAATTTCATTTGCAGACGACATACGCAAAATACAAGGTGGTAAGATTTGTTCACCTTCGATACGCAAATTATTTCCTTTTATTTCCGAGAACGTTTTACGTGTGGGTGGACGTTTAGGAAACTCTTCGCTTGATTATTCTTGTAAACATCCTGCGCTGCTACCCAAAAAGGGGCATGTAATTGAACTTTTAATTGACTTTTGTCATCGTGAAAACTCGCATGCCGGTCCGCAACTCTTGCTGTCCATTTTACGACAGAAGTACTGGATTCTTTCCGGGCGTCGAATCGCACGTCAACGCTTTTATAAATGCAATTATTGTTTTCGCGCCAATCCAAAGAATACGTTTCCCGCCATGGCTGATCTGCCAGAATGCCGTGTTGAGCAAAGTAAAGCGTTTACTCACACTGGCGTAGATTACGCCGGTCCGTTTTATATCACAATGGTCCGAAAACGTGGTGTACGGAGCCAAAAGGCTTGGCTCTGCATTTTCATATGTCTGGTGACGAAAGCTGTTCACACGGAACTCGCTTCATCGCTCAGTTCGGCGTCATTCTTGGACGCGTTCAAGCGTTTCATTTCCCGACGCGGGCCTTGTAAAGTCCTTTATAGTGATAGAGGCACTAACTTTGTAGCTTCAAAGGCTTACTTTCATGAACTTCACGCTTTTCTTCAGACGGAGGAATTTTATAAAACCTTTCAGTACGAACTTTCAAAAAATCGCATAACTTGGCGTCTGAACCCCCCAACCGCGCCTCACTTCGGAGGTATTTGGGAGGCAAATATAAAGTGTCTTAAAACGCATCTTCATCGCGTCATAGGTAAGCAAATTCTTACTTATGAAGAGCTACTTACTGTGCTCAATCAAATTGAGGCGGTCCTCAATAGTCGCCCGCTGTATGTTTTAAGTTCCGATCCATCGGAACCTACCGCGCTTACTCCTTCTCATTTTTTAACAACCGCGCCCTTGCAATGTTTACCCGCGGCCGATTTAAACCAGGAACAAACGCATCTTTTAACACGGTTTTCATTATTAGATTCGCTAGTCCAATCATTTTGGAAACGCTTCCGAACTGAGTATCTCCATAATTTGCAAAGCCGAGAGAAATGGAATACTCCTGCCAATCCGCTGACTGTAGGAACGGTCGTTTTGATAAATGTTGATAACGCACCGCCCCTGCAGTGGCCGATGGGAATTATAACTAGCATCTTTCCTGGGCGCGACGGAGTAGTCCGTGTGGCCGAGGTGCGGACCTGCAACGGTACATTGCAGCGCCCAATTGTGCGCCTCTGTCCGCTGCCTACGCAGTAGGGTTGTCACTACTTCTTAATTAATTAATTTTTATATTTTTTCACGCATAAACTATATTTTTTTTCTTTTCTCTTTTTCATTTAAATTTTGAAGGGAATCCTTCAAGCCCGGGGGAATGTTGGATTTCGTTTTAATGTGGACTTAATTGTAATTAATTTCTAGTAACCACTTATGCAAATATCCCTATTTCATATCCTTTTACCCATGTGCACTCGTGTATCGTGCTATCTCTGTCACGAAACCGTGATGTTCACGCAACAGCCGCGCCGCCTGGTTTTTTCTTTGGTAAACTCTCTCTTCAATTCGCAACGAATCGGCTAAAACGGGTGTGCGCGAGCTCCGAATCTTAATCTGTATAAATCAAGACAAACCCTTGATATTTCTATCCAATTTATGTGTAATTCGCTAAAGAACTGAGTGTGCTTGTGTAAACAAAAGCTACTTTGGACATTGGTGCTGTGATCGAGCTCTGGTGAGCCGGGCAAGTGCAGGGCACGAGATTCGTGTCTAACCCAGGACTTTCTGAAGGATACTCCAAGTAAGTGCGCATGGTTTCCTCATTATACCTTCTGACCAGCTGCTCTTCATCGTCCTCGTCAGCTCCAATAGCAGCTTCAGGTTTCCTAAAGCATTAAGTGGTTACAATTTGATATACTTAGGTTTGGTTTCCTCTAGAACCAGCATACAGTCCACTAACCAAAAAGCACTACGTGATTGAAAAACACAAATAAAGTGCACCGCAAATTAATCCATGGTGGTTTGGTTCTTTTTTAATATAAAGACCTACTGCGCCACCATATATACAGTGATGAAACGAACAGGAGCTCAATTTTGGCAGTGCCCAGTTAGAGTTTGGGTTAATTTGTTTCTAATAAGTAATGAAATAGGTTGTTATTATTTGCAATATAATAATAACTTGCCATAGACTCCATAATCCTAAAGGCAAAACAAGAACAATAAAAAAGAAAATAAGTAAGTACCTTAACTGGTTTCAAATTGCATAGCACCATAACAATCCTATCCTGCATTTCACTGATTGATACATGGTTGACAAGACCTGATACAACAGTTCTTGGTTTTTCTTCACCACAGTCAATTTTTTCTACATACAAAGAGTCTGCATCAGGGTGCTTATTGATATCAATAATTTTTCCAATTCGGAAGTCCAATTTCCCAACTGTCACCACAGCTTCAGTCACTGGTGGTGGTGCATTGGCTTTAGTCTTCTTAGAACTATCTTTCTCTTTCTTCTCCTTTTTAGCAGCTGGTTGCTCATTCTCGTCACTAGTTTTTTGTGGTGCTTTGTCAGCTTCATATGCAATGGTGGTCTTACCAGGTATAGAGTATTGTTTTTTTCCATTTATAGTTTCAAGTCTTATTAGTTCTGCTTTAGCCTTTTCTACCTTTTGAGCCAATATTCCGTTTTCTTGAGCAAGCTGCTTGATTTGCTCTTTGACTTTGATCTCTCTTACATCCTCAAGCTAGAACAGGAAGATAATAAATTTAAATTCACATGACACGTAGAAGGCAAAGGGTCCTGGATCAGGTCGGGTAATATCGGGACGTACATTAACCGGACCCGAAAGGCAAACATAGTAGACTAGTTATGTCGAGTCCACTACCTACTAAGTGTACTAATTCTACAAAATTATTACATGGAAGAAATTAATTAGTACGGGTTCTGCCTTTGCCTTTTCCCTTGGAAAAAAAAGGACACAGAAACCAACTACTTCCGAAAAATATTTAGTTAATAAAGCATACAAGGAGTAAATAAAACGATTTTATTACCTTGGATTTAAGCTCGGCAAGTCGTTTTTCAGCCGTTTCAGCATTATTTATAACTTTTGAGATAATATTATGCGACATATTTCGTCTCAAAAATAAATTTATCATTAGTTAAGCCACCAAAATCTAACCTCAAACGCCTGGCTGGATGTCTATCTCACTCTGTCTTTTGGTCTGTCTCTGACACTGACAATAGGATACGGTAAACAGCACAGACAGAAATGACATTCCCTACGTTCCAAGACGCGCTAAAAGCATATCACAGCACTGAGAGCGCGCTATCTTCCCTTACGAATTGACCGTAAGCAAGGTCCAGGGGCGTAGCTACCGCCGTATCTGCCGTATCAATTATACGGGGCCCCCGGGCCATTGGGGCCCCCAACGTGCGTTAGCAAGACAAAAGTCAAAAAAGCAAGGGCCCCCCAAACAAATTTTTATACGGGGCCCCGCCAAGGCACGCTACGCTTCTGGCAAGGTCATAGATACGCACGCGCGGCGTAAACCATCTGTGGCCTCGTTAACGCTGACAACATAATAATTTGGAGGGATTTGGAGAAGACAATAAAAACTACTTCTACTTGTATCCAATAAATAAATAAATGGAATTGGTTTGAAGTTGTGCTTTTCGAGGTTTTTCACTGCCGGGCGAGACAATGAAACTACTTTTACGTCTATCCAAAAAATAAATAAAAGGAATTTGTTTTCACTACAGGGGGGACGGTAAGCACGTTTATAGTGCTGTGAGCAAGCACACTTTAGCACACTTTAGTGCATCTTGGAACGTGGGCCATGATGAATGACATTTTGGCTATCCACGTGTTGTCAAGAGGCTCGTAAACAGCTTGTCTTTCAGCAATTTATAGCTGCAATTGTGTAGTGATGTGGCCCCCAATTCTCGTTACATACGAGATAGTCTCACAATCGAGATTAAACGTCAGTGAATACAGTCGTTTGACACAACTGTATGAAATCCGACGTATAATCTCGCAATCGACATTATCTCGAATGCAGCGAGAATTGGGGGTAAGACCCCAATGACGGCTTTCGGCATCAATATCACCACGCCGCCTACCTTCTACCTATCCAAATAATTACATTCCTACACGGTTCTGTGTGATATCTGAACCTGACTTCTTCCTTCCATGCTTTTGATACAATTCAATGGTCTATTGAATAAATCACTTCACGCTGATCATCAACAGTCCAAACTAGGATAACCTGTAGGACCAGTGGCCCGTTTCACGAAGCTATAAGTAGCAACACTAAGGCAGATGTATGGGATCTGTCATCGGTGTTGCCAGTTTTCGCTTGTAAAATTCTAACTTGTAGCTCCGTCGGACGGATCATTGGACTTATTTACCTGAATATTAGTTGGCTAAACTAAAGAACCTATCGCCTCCATTTGTATCTGCACTTGTTACACTGGTGTGCTTTCTTTACACACGCTACAAGCATGCGTCAGACTAGCCACTGACCTACAATATAACTGTGCAATATCACTGGTTGCCCAATTATATTGATAATCAGTAGATGATATTGACGGTCAATATCGACTACTGACGATCAATATAATTGTGCAAGGTTAGACAATAAACTACAATATAACTGTGCAATATCACTGGTTGCCCAATTATATTGATCGTCAGTAGATGATATTGACGCTCAATAGAGCGCCTCGCCCAAGCGCCTCGTACGAGCGTGAAGTACCGCTATTAGTTGTTCGCCCACTTTGTTTTTTTCTATTCCTTTTTTCATGGCAACATTCAATTTCATAAAAATCTAACATGGCTGACGTAGAACGGCGTCATAAATTGTGTCTGTTTATTTGGGCATAAATAAGTAATATTCCAATTGTAGTTGCTACAGTGATGTAACATGGTAAACTTTAATATGATGTGATTAGTGAGATTTAATATAACGTTGCGAATGTGTGATAATGTATTGAGAATCATAACATAACGATGTCAAACAATACTGTTGGCTCGTCGGGCCCAGCTCCCGGCAAAATACGTGGACCCGGGAGACCTAAACGCACATGCACCTGGTGTACTGAGAGTAAGACACCTCTCAAGTACGTAATGCCGATTGAAAACGGTAAAAAGGAGTTTTGCTCTGAAACGTGTCTGTCAGAATTCAGGCAAGCGTATAGCAAAGGTGCCTGTCTTCATTGCGATAATGTTATTCGTGGCAATGCTCCTTCAAATGGCAAGAACTTCTGTTCTACTTACTGCTTGAATAAATATCAAAAGAAAAACGAAAAGCGGACAACTTCTCCTCACTCTGGTAATGGAGCTAATGGTTCTGAAAATCATTCCAATAACAACACGACAGGAACTTTTTATGATATTTATCAGACTTTCGATTGGACTGCATATATGAAAGAGACTAATAGTACGGCAGCACCACAGGAATGTTTCAAACAAGCACCTATGCCACCTGTGAATGATTTCAAGTTTCATATGAAGTTAGAGGCTTTAGACCCACGCAACCTGACGTCTACCTGCATCGCAAGCGTGGAAGGGGTCCTAGGTCCACGCCTTCGGCTACGCTTGGATGGGAGTGACAACAAGAATGACTTCTGGCGGCTAGTGGATGCTGGAGACATTCACCCTATAGGACACTGTGAAAAAAATGAAGGAATGTTGCAACCACCCCTAGGTTTTCGTATGAATGCCAGCAGTTGGCCAATGTTTTTGCTTAAAACTCTTAATGGGGCAGAAATGGCTCCAGCCAAGGTATTCCAACCTGAGCCCCCAACCCCTAAGTCAAATCTATTTGTTGTGGGTCAGAAGCTGGAGGCAGTAGATAAGAAAAATCCACAACTAATTTGCTGTGCCACTGTAGGTGCAGTAAAAAATGATCAAATTCATGTCACATTTGATGGTTGGCGGGGAGCTTTTGACTACTCGTGTAGATACGACTCAAGAGATATATTCCCCGTAGGCTGGTGTGCCAGGGCAGGGCACCCTTTGCAGCCTCCGGGACAAAAAAGTGCCACCACACCATCCAGGTAAAAATAACTTAAAGATTATCTTTGATTCAAGACACAACCATTATTTTGAGATTACTAGGTGTCAAACTGGAGCCAAGCCGTAGTACTGAAATACAATCAAAACTAGTAATGAGATAGTGATTTCTCATGGGTTAAGGTAAAGGGAATGTGTCAAGGAATCTTTCACACATCTTCAAAGTAATTCAATGATTTGTATGAAGTTACAAATCCACAATGGCCCCACCCTGATGACTACTGACTTTGAATATGTAATTTTATTGTGTAGAAAATAAAAAACCATTTTAGATCCTGAGAAATCCATTTATCATATATAAGTTGCTCTGAAAATAAATTGCTTAATATTTACAAAATCGTATTTGCTTTTTTCTAGGTTTAAGTTCCGTCCCAGTGGCATACCAAATCCAGCATTACCTGAAGGCGGCTCCACTGGAACTGGGAATTCAACAAGTGTTACACCAATACCTGCATCTACTGTTCGGCTGCACATCCGCAGTGGCTGCTCGGGGGGCAGTAGCTCCCTGCCCAGTGTGATCTCAGGGTCAGGACCTTCTGGAGCTGCAGAGGCTCTAGCTAAGAATTTGCTCAATGTTCATCCCGACCCACAAAGGCTGACTCGTGCTATTTTAACAGCATCTAGTAGCTATTCAAATATAACCAATGTACAGGTAATGAACACTGCTGAACACTTTTTAAATTCTTCATAAACATGTTAAGTGGATGATATTCTAGTGATCCATATCTTAAGTCATGTCTTTAAGGACATTAAAATGCTGTTCCTAACAATATTGCAATATCTTTTTCAGGTATCAACAGGAAGTAAGAATTACACAGTTAAAGTACCTTCTGAATTAACTAGTGAAGAATTAAAGAATTGGCTCAAATCTGTGTGCGAAGGACTGAACTGTTGCTTAGGGATGATAGAAATAGACACAGGAGAGGCTGCAGGCCGGCCTTGCATGCTGTGTGGAGATTCCACTTCTGATACTGCCTCTTTAGCTGTTAAGAGGCCTACTACTGTAAGTGGCTTTTGTTTGTTACTCAAAATTGGACAAACTTTAGCAAAAGGATCCAAATCCTAAACTAAACCGATTTGGACCAATTTTATATGGATTGTCTGTCAGAACAAAATCAAAAATTTGTCGAAATCGGTTAACATTTAAGGGGTGGAAATCTTTGTTAATTGCGGCGGTTAAAATATTGAACTTTCCGCCATCTACCGATATTATTTTTCGAGTATGAGTATTGAGACTGAATCAAGGCCAATTATTAGTGTGCCAGGGATATTTGTGTTCAATTAGGCAAAGTAGAATTTATTGTTACGTGTCAATAAATATTCTTTGAAGACAAATAATTGAAGAGATTATTAGAACTTATCAGACGTGTTAGGCTCAGGCGCAGATGGTAAGAAGACATGGGCGGGCTTCTTAATGCTAGTCGAATGTGTCAAAATGCAAGGTATTCGAGGCAGGGACTTACTCAGCAGTGCTAACCATATAGGCTAACAAAAACCGGACAAGTGCGAGTTAAACTCGCGTGGAGAGGGTTCCGTGACTGACTTATAGGTTTTACTGTAATTTATAGGTAAATAACTATTTCTGTATTTTTGAAGATAAGGGTCAATTTTCGACTATTTTCCTAAATAACTTCTAAACCATTTATTATAAATTATAAAAAAAAAAAAATAAGATTCTCACAGCGAGCCCTTTCGTTTGATATGTCACACGTCAAGGTTTGCAAAAGTTTTTTTTAAATGTTCTATTTTACCCCCCAAAAGCGGCCCCTATGTTAAAAAAATCATTTAAGGTGAAAATGAAAATATTTATTTTGCAAGTAGGCCACATGGGCTCTTTTACATGTGTGAATCTACCAGCGCTTCGAAAGGTGACATCTGCTGAGAAGAAACGCCGCAAGGAACTCGGCTTTATTTACGTTACACCACCGTGTTGCACCACCGACTTACATATGTGCACCAAATTTAAACTCAATCAGTCCAGTAGTTTTGGAGCAAATTGGCTGTGACAGATGGACAGACAGATAGATAGACAGACAGACAGACAGCCACACGAGTGATCCTATAAGGGTTCTGTTTTTAGGGTTCCGTACCCAAAGGGTAAAACCGAGACCCTATTACTAAGGCTCCGCAGTCCGTCTGTCCGTCCGTCTGTCACCAGGCTGTATCTCATGAACCGTGATAGTTAAACAGTTGAAATTTTCACAAATGATATAGTTCTGTTGCCGCTATAACAACAAATACTATAAAACAGAATAAAATAAATATTTAAGGGGGCTCCCATACAACAAACGTGATTTTTTTGTCGTTTTTATAGATAATGGTATGGAACCCTTCGTGCGTGAATCCGACTCGCAATAGGCCGGATTTTTTTTTCATTTTTGGTACAGAACCCTAAAAATATGTATGTTACAGGAGGAGCCAGCCGGCAGCGGCGTGAACGGCGACAGCAGCAGCAGCAGCAGCAAGATGGCGCGCGTGTCGCCGGAGCGGCCCGAGCCCGCGTCGTCCACCACGGGCGCGCCGCCGCCGCCCGCGCCCGGCGCGCCGCCCGCCGACTGGTCGGTGGAGGACGTCATCGGCTTCATCGCCGCCGCCGACAGCGTGCTCGCCGCTCACGCCGACTTGTTCAGGAAACATGTGAGTTGGAATGCCTTTTTCCATATTGCCTTCTGGTCAATTCTGAATTTGAATTCCGGTGACCTTTAACCTTTTGGTCGCCAAGCATGTCTGAGAAGTAACACGAATTTCAACTTTAAGTCAAGGTAATAAAGGGCTTTTTTACCCTGTATACGCCTGTCACGCATAGTCGACAACGGCGTCCAAAAGGTTAAATTCGTATAAATTCGGAGTCATAATTTAAAACGTCGGGGTCCACTTTAGTCTGTCTTATTACCGGGTTAGATAGTGTAAATAGCATTACCGAATGCAAAGTCCGAAGAATTTTCTCAAGGCTGAAGCGGCATTTAAGTGTGCAGCTGCAACAGAAACCATTTGTAGGGCCACATATTGTCGTAATTATAATAATATCTTGGACATAAACACCCGTTGATCTAGTCCCGAACTAAGATTCTCTGTGTTGTGGTATTAGAACTACAGTGGATTGATCAGAGAACAGTGGAAACAAGCTT
Organism: Tortricodes alternella; assembly: GCA_947859335.1. Taxonomy (NCBI): domain Eukaryota; kingdom Metazoa; phylum Arthropoda; class Insecta; order Lepidoptera; family Tortricidae; genus Tortricodes; species Tortricodes alternella. The sequence continues at coordinate 6,894,638 of OX401981.1, forward strand.
CTAACCCCAAAATGCACCTTTTTTGGCTAAAACAGCTGTTTCCTTGCAAATAAAGGAACTGGAGACAATATTTTAGACGTCATTTTGCAAATATTTAGCCTAGGTTTGCTTTTGTTTATGATAAAACAGCTGATTCACATTTTGAGGTTAGAAACTTGTTTACCAAATAAGACAAGTATAGATGAACCCACTATAGTTAACGATATGAATACTTATATAGATAAATACATACATAATACAAATACTAAACATATATTATATTCAGATAAGTCATATACCATACCCATTGACGCAGCCACGACTCTGAAGGAAGGAATCGCGCGCGGCTGTGATTTTGTGCGAGGCGCATTGGCGGTTCGCCGCGAGCACATAGCCTACCGCACAAACCAGTGCGCGGCGCGCGGCCTCGCGAGCGGCCGCGCCGCGCGCAGTGAGGCTGCCTCAGGCTGAGCAGCTCTAATTCGTACGCAGCTTAACACGATAAATCGCTGCTTGTCTAGGATCTTGAATTTTCGTTGCATATGTACCTACTTTCGGCACGATGAATTGCGTTGCTCAATTGGTTGGATTATCAATGGACTCGGAAATTACCGATTATGACTTTAATATTACCATAATCGATATTTAATAAAGTAGCGATGACGCAACTTTATTAAAAATCTCGTACTTATCTCGAAATCAACGTATAGCAAAGTCCATTTTTTTTACAATACTGACTGTGTACTTTAGTACAAAACCTGTTTCAATCCAGTTCGCTGATAATGTAAACAAATATGTTTATATTATTATTCTACTAAATTGTTAAAGAGAGGACAAAACTTACAAATACTGTGTGTTTTCTGTTAGAGCCTTGAGGGAACCAAGAATAGACGAATTTATGAAATTTGTTAATTATATTAATACGTATATTTTATAAGTTGTTTTTGTTTCAGGAAATCGATGGCAAGGCGCTTTTACTTCTCAATTCGGACATGATGATGAAATATATGGGTCTGAAGCTTGGTCCTGCCCTGAAGATTTGTAATTTGGTTACTAAAATTAAAAACCGTCGGCATTATAGCACCTAGACTTACCCGCTAAAATAATCCGCTCTAAGAGCTTGAAACTATGAGTTTCTTAAATTTTATTAGTATTTAGTACTTATGTGCATTTGAATTATTAATGCGTCCCCTAATGTTTCAGTTTATTTGAACTGCTGCTTTAAACTGTTTTTTTTTTTTTTTTTTTTTTAATTTCGCGGTCCTTAAATCACATCACATTTAGTTATAAATATTTAGAAGATTTACTTGCTATTTTATTTTTGTATGAAAAGCATTGCTACCTACACTTTATATAGTAACGTGGTTTTTGCATCACTTAATTAGCACGTTAGCTATTTTATTACTCGAAAATAATTGAATTTGGATTCTATTGAATTAGTCATGTACATAAATGAGTTCAATTGCATTTAATGTAGTTAGTACTCGTCTTGCATAATCAAGAAGTCTTGCATTTCTTTAATCTTGCTGATTCTTAGGTATTTGGAAAATAATTAAATGTACATATTCGTTATATAAAAGGCTAGTCGAGCGTTATGCTATTTGCCAGAATCGGTACATTCAAACTTTGAAATTCATTACAGTGTACAGAAATTATATAGTAGATTAGGGTCTTAGTGCCTTCCATCAATTAGGTGTACTAAAAGATATCCACAGTTGTTGTCAATGACTATAAAAGACAAGCGCTCAAGGACACCAATAAATTTAGCTGTGATTAAATAATACATAGTGCAGGTTCATTTTATATTAAACGGTCGTTCGAACACAGACAACGCCGAATGTCACTTACATACACCCATCCAGTTACTGAATTAATTTGTTCCTTCACAGCGTTATCACGCAGATATTGATGACGTTTTATTAGAATTTTACTTTCCAAGCTATGCTCTAAGATATTAAATTATAATTTGCCATTTTCAAGTTGTAATTAACATTAATGTTTAAATATTTCATCATGTGATATTTTAATGTTATCTGTTATCGTGATAAATGATTAATAATATTAGAATATGTTGATTTATTAATTACGTGATGTATTCTTTTTAAGTTTTGTCATGACATGGTATCTACTAAGCTTGAAAATTATATGAAATGCCTGTAATTTGTTGTTGTAAATATAAATAATTGAAGTGGTAATATAATGTTATTTTTCTGAAAGCATAATTTGTTTCTGTCAAGGAAAGATCCCTTTGTGTTTAAGGCACTGTTTTACTGTATTTATTATTGGGCAATATTATGGAATGTAGAATAATATGCGTTTCGGGTAAACGCGCCATAATTTGACTGAGTTGATGTTCCATATTGTTTTATATTTATCTATTTACAAAACTCAATATCCTAGGGAATTAGAAAAGCAATAAAATTTATTGATATTATCCCGATGCGTTGGAATATCACAATACCGTAAAATGTTTACGTGTCACCGTGCTTGCCCGACCTCGTGTAATAAACAATACAAGTGAGAATAAAATGTCGAGACACTTGTTTTACATATTTTAATACTGTATACTTTAAAATTGTTTAATGTAAATAAGCGAATAACTGAAAACAAAATGTATAAATCAAATTAAAAAGTGCGAATTAAAGTACACGAGTGTTTTACTCTCCTGCTCGTTATACCTACCACCCGTCAAATATCAAAATATTGTATCAAATAACTGCTGTGCAATATTAAAACGTCAATTGAGGTACAGATGGGGTTAGCGAAGTCGCTGCTTTTCAATGTAAAGTAAGACTCATTGTACAGGTAACAAGGTTCATTACGTGGCGGTTCCGCTGTCTCCATATTCTATGATCCATATTATAACAACGCTACATAAGTCAATGCTGTGACTATGTTCATCAGTTTTAATTCGGTATAATTAATGAACGAAGCAACAATTATTCTATATGCTCGTTTGGTGCTGTATTCATTAATGGCGTCAAATAGCACGTAAGTACTGCGCTATTATCGTAGCAGACAGATAGATAAAGGGGTCAAACTTACAATATATCTATCTCTTTTCCGTCGGGGGATAAACAGTGGATGCAATTTATTATTGACGAGGATGGTGACGGAAAAATGAACGTGTGTCGGTAAGAAAGTTTATAAAATATACATCCAGGCATAGAACCTAGTCATTTTAAATAATATATATCCAGGCATAGAACCTAGTCATTTTAAAACCTAATTCTCGTTTCATAGTTTAGCCGTCGCGGCACCGCCTTGACTTATAAACTTGTGGAAGACCAGTAAAACGTGTTACGGAGATCTTAAATACAGCTCAAAAACTAGCCAAACTTATTGCGATTTTGCCATTAGCTAGGAGTACCGAGGTAGCCTATTGCACTAGACTAGTGCAATAGGTAGGATGCTTAAGACGTAAAATTTAAGGAAAGGGCTAATAAGAAAAAAGCACACGGATTAGCCCTTTCCTTAAATTTTACAAAACTTTAACCTTAAACTTCTAATTAGGAAGTACAGCCCCAGCAAGTCCTGCGGCCCTAACATGCATGCCACAAAGATAAATTTGAACCGTTTATCTCTATGACTATCTCTTTCGTCGGCACTAGTGTGAGAGAGACGCACTTAGAGATAAACAGTTCTAATTTATCTTTGTGGCATGCATGATAGGGCCGCTGGCGACATTTTAATCTTGCCGAAGACTTGAAATACTACACGGCACTTTAGCCGAAAATGTAGGCAAATATGTTTCGTGTTAAGTTAAGATACTTACACTAAACTGTGTAAAAAATTCATATTTCTTAAATTGTTCTCCCTACACTGTAGGGGAAGCTGTTGTACTCAAGACACGATAATAAAAGCGGTCATACTCGCCAAATGTACATTTATCCAGAGATATATTGCTTGATGTGATATGAATTTCTGCGGTCCTTTCATTGATTTAAATGGAATGGGCTTATACAAAAAAACTGAAGTGTCTATGGTAGGTACAACAACACCCCAGGATGTATGGTCCGCGCGCGAGCGTGCGGGCGGTGGGGGGAGCTTCACCTGCGTTTTACTTCAGGCCCCGACGGCACTCAACTCGCGCGGGGACTGTACCTTGGACATCCACCCGCTCTACCTTGCACACGTACAAATGTTGCCAAGAAAATCATTCTATTTACAACACAGGACTTTTTCTTTTTGGCAAGCTTCTGAAACGTTATTGTATATTGGGTTAGGTTGAATCATACTTACTATTTAGTAAATGGTTTTATTATAGATTATTTCATTGTGTCATAAATTAGCAAGGCATTGAATAAATTTGCTTGAAGTAAAGTTAAAAATACTCACTTTTTATACCAGATCTTCAATTTTGGTATTTTTCTACACTGACCCCGCTTCGTAGTCTCGCTACTAACTTCACTTTAGTGTTTATAGATAACGCCTCAAATAGTCATAGACAATATTCCAAAGAAACCCAGGAGTTTTAAGAAAATGACAACTGCACCTCTATTCGGGAACGGTAAGTGATGTTGTAGCGAATCGCAAGCGAGATTTCTCCCCCACTCTTCCGCACGACGCGTAATGCGTAAGAGCGAGATGCGAGTCTCACTCGCGGGTCGCCGCAGTATCACTTAGACGTTCCCGAATAGACACCCTGTCCTAGGTAAAACTGTGTTCGGGGTACAACAACCCTACCTATTATATCGATATCGTCACTGGATTTTGAAATTTAATAAATAAATCCGGTGATACCATACCATCTGAGGACTAATTAATCGAACGTGGCCACAAGTAGTCTTGTGGCTCTGCCCACCCCATTAGGGATTTCGGGCGTGATGCTATGTATGTATGTATGTATGATATAATATATGAGGTGTAATGTTTTGTTTTTAAACGCATGTAAAAATAAACGTGATAACAGAATTTATCTCCTGGTAATCAGTTGTTACTGTTACAATGCACTTGCATATAAACACATCAACATTAATTGGGTGTAATGACCTAACTGTAAAGAAAAGTGCATATGTATTGTTTTGGTCACACAATAGCAGTATTTCGTCGCCGTGCCTATCGAATCGCTATGTGTTTTGGAGCTACTTTACAGGAGAAACAAAAAACTGTTTTTCTCGGTTGGTATTGAAAGCAGATAAAGGGAAATTTATATGATAACAGTATATGGATTTTTACTTAAATTAAGATTCCTTTTGAAAATATATCACGAACAATAAAGCTTATAAAAAACTTTTTCATAAATTTGTTACATAGCGATAATTATTTGAGCTCTTAAATCTCCGTCATGTGTTTCCTGTGTACATAGCTATTTTTAGACATTATGGAGACTATTTTAATTGTGCTTTTTAAAAGCACATAGATATTTTTAAAATAGCCTTGTGTAATGAATGTTCGCTATGAATTTTTACTTTTTAACTTTCTTTAAAGAACTCAACAGAAGGCAATACAATTTCGTGTAACAAGTCTCATAGAAGGTTTTCAAATGCCAGCGCCATGGCTTACCCACACCCTATTGCTGATTTCTTAGTTCTTACGACATACGTTCAAAAGTCTAATATTAATATTGCATGATTCACACGCTATCATATCATTGTGGAGGGTGTGGTCGGTGGTACAGTCTCACAGGCTGTGGAATTGTACTGGATACTTAATTATAATAGTACCTATCGGGTATCAAGAACCGTGGTTGCCATGCGAATGAACGTGCGATGGTGTCGCGTTCTGACACCTCAAAAGCAAGCATCGCGAGAATTGCTTTGAGCAGTTCCTTACTATTTATTTCAGTGACTTTCTTTAACTTACTCAAACTTTTGCAATGCCAGGTAACGATGAATTATTTTGCGTTGTTCATGACGGTTTCTTAAAAAGTATAAGTCAGTAGTCAAATGAATAAAAACATTACTTTTTACATTTTTTATTAATTGTTTTCGAGGGTCATCACGAATCGTCTCGATCGCAGATTTGATGACTTCCAGCCTACCAAACAAGCCGGTTTCCGAAAAGGCTATAGTACCATAGACCGCATCCATACGCTACGGCAAGTTATACAGAAGACCGAAGAGTATAACTTGCCACTATGTTTAGCGTTTGTGGACTATGAGAAAGTCTTTGATTCGATCGAGATATGGACGGTGCTAGAGTCTCTCCAGCGACGCCATATTGACTATCGGTATGTCGACGTGTTGAAGTGTTAGTTCAATAACGCCACCATGTCGGTCCGAGTAGAGGAACAAAGTTCGAAGGCAATTCCATTGCAACGAGGCGTGAGACAGGGAGAAGTAATTTCTCCGAAACTATTTACTGCTGCATTGGAAGACGCCTCCAAGCTCCTGGAATGGCAAGGAATCGACATCAACGGCGAGTACATCACTCACCTTCGATTTGCCGACGATATTGTGGTCATGGCAGAATCGATGGAGGATCTCAGCACGATGCTCGAAGGCCTCAATTGAGTCTCCCAACAGGTGGGCCTTAAGATGTACATGGACAAGACGAAGGTCATGTCAAACATCCATGTTGTGCCCACCCCAGTATCAGTTGGGAACTCAGTTCTATAAGTTGTTGACGCGTACGTCTACTTAGGACAAACAGTCCAACTAGGCAGGTCCAATTTCAAGAAAGAGGTCAGTCGACGAATCGAACTCGGCTGGGCAGCGTTCGGTAAACTTCGCAACGTCTTCTCGTCCAAAACAAAATGTTGCCAGTGATGACGTACGGCACTGAAATGTGGTCTCTCACTATGGGCCTCATTAGCAAGCTCAACGTCGCACAGTGAGCTATGGAGAGGGCTGCGCTCGGGGTTTCTCTACGTGATTGAATCAGAAATGGGAAGACCCGTAGACAAACGAAAGTTACCGACATAGTCCACCGGGGTAGCAAGTTGAAGTGGCAGTGGGCAGGGCACATAGCACGCAGAACAGATGGCCGATGGGGTCGAATGGAGACCACGGACCGGTAAGCGTAGCGTATGACTTCCACTCACAAGATGGATAGACGACCTAATAAAAGAGACCGCAGCAAAACGCTGGATGCAGGCCGCTTCCACGCGACCCTTTTGGAAATCGATGGGGGAGGCTTATGTTCAGCAGTAGACGTCCTATGGCTGAAATGATGAAAGATATATAATATATCTTAAATCAAAAATAGCCACAGTAATTCGAGTACCATAGTCACTACCAATATTTAATTGTATTATTCTATTTGTCTTAATTATTACATTTAAATCACACAAACGCGTATCAAAACAATGAAAAATTAACATAGAAATATTACAGAAAGTTCATGCAAGAGGGGCACTTCTTAAGTTTTTTACCTTATATGCATATTATGCCATGTACGTGTGGCCAGGGAAATAAGTAGGTAGTTGTAAGATTGCAGAGTTATACATAGGTATTTATTTTAAAGTGCATAAAATAACATCTCATAATTATTGTTTGTGTGTTTTGAAATAAAGTATTCGTACCTACACCTCTATTTTTAATACACAAATTGCACATTATTTTAATAATTCCCTTATGAACCGCAATGAGCGACTCGATAAAAGAAAGTAGTTATGTGTCAATTTATAGGAGTTTTGCAAATGTAGACAGGCGCCTCATTCGGGAACGCTAAGTGATTCTGTAGCGACTCGTAAGCCAGATTTCTCATCTCGCTCTTACGTATTACGCGTCGTGCGGAAGAGTGGGATGAGAAATCTGGTTTATGAGTCGCTACAGAATCACTTAGCGTTCCCGAATGAGGCGCCTGGTCTCACCTTGTACAAAAATATCGCTATGTGCTGAGAAACACATCTCAGGCGCAATTAACAGGATCAAACTTGTACAAAAATATCGCTATGTGCTCAAAACACATACCTATCGGTCGCAATATCTGCATTGTTATTGGGGTAAAACAGTTTTAGTTATGTGATAAGGTTCAAATTGGCATCAAAACCCAAAAATGAGAAAAAATCACATAGCGACTTTTGTAGGCGCAGCGACGATTTTACATGTAAGTATATATATAGTAAGGTTCGCAGTAACTTCAAGTTAACTGACTTTAAATAGTTTATTTCTAATGTATCCCAAATTGAAAATAGATGGTATCACTTGGATGAAGGAATTTGACACAATATTATAAATAAAACTTAGGTACCTACCTAAACTAAAAGCATATTTTCTGTCGTGTTTTTAGGGTTCCGTTCCTCAAAAGGAAAAAAGGAACCCTTATAGGATCACTCGTGTGTCTGTCTGTTTGTCTGTCTGTCTGTCCGTCTACTACTGGACCGATTGAGCTGAAATTTGGTATTTATATGTAAGTCGGTGACCGCAACACGGACGCATGACGTAAATATATGAATTTTAAACATGGGGACCACTTTTGGGGGCAAAATAAGAATTTAAAAAAAAGTTATGCGACCTATATCGTGTGACATCAAATGAAAGGGCTTATTGTGAGGATCTTAAATATATTTTCTTTTGAATTTCAAGTTAAATTGTTTGGAAGTTATTTAGGAAAAAATGTGATAATTGACCATTTTCCCCCCTTATTTCCGAAACTACTTACTGGGCTAACATTTTGAATAAAATACAGAAAATAGTCCTTTACCTATAGATTACAGGAAGACTTATAAGAAGTCTATGGTATTTAAAGTAACCTAGTAAATTACAAATCATGTACGGAACGGAACCCTTTCCACGCGATTTTACTCGCACTTGTCCGGTTTTTAGTATGAGCGTGATTTAATAGTAAAATTAATTATAGACCAATAAGTTGTTCCTAGTGTTGTTTGAAATTTTTGCCCGCATGTTTTATTTTATTTCGCACATATTTGTAGGTATAATGCGAATGTAGCCTTGATTTGGAGTTCCTTGTTGAGCGGTTCCTATTGTTTCTGTTTAGTTAAAGATCTACGATTAAAACAGTCGGCTCGAAAAACCAATATACCATAAAATTGATTTGCACACGACTTTATATAATCTGTGACACGACGTAAACATAAAAATATGACAGGCAGTATGTAATATATGATAGCTTTGAGTGATATTTACAAAAATGACTGATAAAATTTAAGTAAATGGGCAGATACAATTTTACCGATTTAAGAAAAAGGATGAGGTTTACAATTTGTCGCGTATGATTTTAGGGTTCCGTAGTCAAACTAGGAACCCTTATAGTTTCGCCATATACGTCTGTCCGTCCGGGCGTCCGTCCGTAATGTCACAATGTACCTATATGTAGAAGATAGCCCGGCGCACATTGTTTATTAGGGTAAGTTCCAAAGACCTAAAAAGGAAGCAAAGGTGATATTTTTTCATATACAACCTCGAGATGTCATTAGTCATTAGGTAGCTGTTCGAAAATTTAATTTAATCATTCATTTAATTATAAGAAAAACTGAGATCATACATTTGCAGCTTAAAACGATATGACCGGGAAATTGAACCCAGTTATTGTCCAATAAACGGTATGTTATTTTATTATACGAAAATTGATGATAGTGTGGGTTTTTCAGGATACATTTAATATTCCCCATACTGACTCATTTATATTGCTCACTCTGTACCTGACATACTATATGTTCATATACCTGACTCCGATTTCATTATATTTAATTAATTACGATGTATTTGATGTGTCTAGTTAACTTACTAAAAAAGGGCAGTATTTTTTTCTTAAGGCAGATTTAGACAGGTTCAGTGACTGACTTCGAATTCGAGACAAGTCAGCGCTGACCAGAGAAAAACACAATGTAAATTGATTTGAAGTCAGTACAGCGGTAGGAGGTCGCCGCTGACTTGTATATTCGCATACGAATATTTTGAGGTCAGTCGGTTCGGCGCCGATACTGACTTGTGCACTGACCCTGTCTAAATCTGCCTTTACTTTTAAAAGAATTTGGGAGTCTGTTTTGTTTCTGTCAAAAATATTTTTTGACATCCATGACCGAATAAGAAAGAGATCGGGGTGGAATTGATCTGTTGATAGGTTGCCAATAAAATCATCGCTTAACTTAAAGTAGGGGGAGTTTAGTGCAGTGTGAAAGCGTGCGTACGCGCAGAGCGCCACACAAAAGAGCCAGTCCACTAAATACAACTTTGCCGCCAGTAACTCAGTAACCTCAGAGAGAGAACACGCCTACATGGCACTATCAACGCGGCAACTAAATCGAACAGTGTTTATCTCGTGAATGTTCATTTGAACATAGTTTTCAAAATGGATAAGCGGGAGCCTAACACTGTGATTGGTAAGTAGACTGACGGAGAAAGTCGCGCGGCTACTTGTATCTCGTGTGTTGACCCCCATGTTGCAAATTGCAAATTTATCGTTAAACCTTCACAAGTTTGCATTGACACCGATGAAGGTTATTTTGTTATTGTCTAAGTGAAAATACCTTTGGGTTATATCTAATTGTACAGCTGCTAGCTGTAGACAATTAGTTTAATGTGTTCTGATGGTATCTATTGGTTCAATTTAAGACATTTTGTGAAGCTGAAAACATAACAAGCTTTTTTATATTAATAGTACTTATTTTTGTTCGTCACGTAAAATTTATTTATCAGCTATATCACGTGTTGGAATGCCTTATCCATAAAGTGACTTTTTCCCTTTTTTGCAAATAAACGGCGAACTTTATTGAAGGTTGTTTAGGAGATATGCCTTTAAGACTGCCTTGGGAATGATTCATTCTCCAATCTCCATATTGTAACATACGTTCCTACGATAAGTTTAGTTGCCTGATACCATTTTTACTCTAGATGAGAGCGACCGAAAGTCATCCCTCATTAACTAAATGCCGAGAGGCACTCAATTTATTTGATCTCTCTATAAAGGGTATCAAGTGTCCAAATAGTTTCAATGTCTACGAAGATGTTGTGTATATGCAATAAATCAAAAAAAATGCTCGAGAAATTCTTTGTATTCTGGTCAACATAATCAATCATGAAACAGGCGAAGATTGTGTATGCAAAAATTATGGAAACATGTTAAACTGGTAACTTGAAAAAGCGACAAACTAACTCACTAATGTGTAGGTAGTAGGTATCATATTCGTCACGATTGTTCAGTAATTTGTAATAGTAGAGTAGCCGTTTAGTCGTCATCAATGATCAAGAGAAATGAATTAACAAAGTAGAGTGGTCGTCTAGACCATGACAAGTGACCTTTCTTGGCATTAACGAACCGCATCATCATTGATTATTTACGCAAAAAATGTACAAGTGATCCTTGCCACGCATAAATTAGGGTTCCGTTGGCATTTTCATCATTTCACACATGAATAAATACGATACCTAGTTAACTCGGTGGACTACTGCTGGTAAATAAGTTGACACCCGATATAGTCTTTACAATTTGCCTTGTAATTTCATTAGTTTTTTTTTTGGGTGGGTTTGCTTTTCATCTCAGTCTCTGATGTTAAGTGACGTTGAGGTCGAAGGTGGTACACGGTTACCCAGAAAATGCCTATTCAGTCTTGCCTTGAAAACACCAAGGTTATACGATTCCGGGAATACAGACGCAGGGAGAGCGTTGCACTCCTTGGCTGTACGAATGATGAATGACGAAGCAAACCGCTTCGTGCGCACCAATGGAAATTGAACCACATGCGGATGGAAGCCCTCCCGGCGTCGGGTAGACCGGTGGGAGAAAGGGGAGGGTGGGATGAGGTCGTGTAGTTCCTGAGCACACTCTCCATAATACACCTTGTAAAATACCGAAAGACAAGCGACTGACAATATGAGCATAAACTTATAACATGAAATTGGTCCATGCATAGCAATTATTTATTTATTCGTTATCTGTGTAGTCGTGTCCAATAGCTACCTACTACTACTAGCTGGAAATGCATCCTTTAATATTTATAGCGAATATTCATTCGCTTATAAAAGTAGCCTATGTCCTTCCCCAGGGACATCTCCGTACCAAATTTCAATGAAAATGAGTACAGCGGTTTAGCCTTGAAAGTGTAACAAACAGATAGACAGATAGCGGCACAGAAAAACGGAGTTACATTCGCATTTACAATATTAGTATGGATATACAAGTATGCACTGTGCCAAATTTTTAGTTTTTAAAACATCGAATAGGCATTTTAGTCTGAGAAAAATGGCTATGACCTGCAGACGCAAAACGACCAAACTAGGATTCCACCCTAGTCTAACCAAGGAATGGAACGATTAATTTATGGTCACAAATTATTTATTCTATAAGGTACTATTTGATAGTGATCAGTGGTGTGATTCCTGAACGTGCGCAGCGGCTAATCAGCGGCCCTAACATGCAAGACACAAAGATAAGTTAAGCCCGTTTATCTCTATGACTATCTCTTTCGTCGGCACTAGTGTGAGAGCGACGCACTTCATGATAATACGGTTTAATCTGGTTTAACTTATCCTTGCGTTTTGCATGCAACCGATTCAGAATATTATTCGCTAGAACGACAGAGGGACTCTTCAGAACCAGAACCGAACCATTGTGAATTGTGAACCAGAACCAGCAGTCATCAGATCCAGAACATTATCAATTATTCTTAACCTAAATTTTAATACCAGCTTAACTTCAGTTTTTGCTAACCTATAACTAGAATCAGTATAAATAAATAATGATTGCGAATCGGACAATTTTATTTATTTGGTTGAAATTATTTTACACCCGAGCTAGTGTTGTAAAAGACTCGAGTCCTGGAGCCCTAATTTTGTGGACACAACTCACTTAATAGACGACTCGGTGAACTCGGAGACTCCAGAGTCCCGAGTCGTGTCGAGCGTGAGTAAACTATCGAGCGTGAGTCCAGCGACTCGAGTTTTCTCTATAGCTAGTCTTCGAAAAAACTGGAGTCTTTCAATGCGACTATTAGTTTCCAAATTAGACTCGCGGCTAGATTCACAATTTGACTCTGAGTCTAGCTGCGAAAATTAATTGTATTGAAATTCAAAGAATGTTAATAGGTAAAAAAATATTTACATAAAATTACTTTATTGGTAAATCGAATCAGTCTCTAATTAGTAATGTATTGGAAGAGGGTTTATCACCGGATAGTAAAGGTAAAAAAAAACATAATGAATTATTAAACATGGATATATTTTAATAATATCTAACATCGAAAAAAATCAACTAAGAAATAATAGACAACCAATTGGCATCTATTTAAAAAAAACAGGTTATTACCTATTTAATTAATTAATCAAACAATAATGCGACTCGAGTACGACTCGTTATATCAAAGGACTCGAACGCCGAAAAAGGACTCGAACGCAGAAAAAGGACTTGAGTCCTATGTGAGACTCTCTTAGTTCGCGAGACTTGCTTGGTTGGAAGTTCTGCAATAAAGGGAGTCCTATGTACTGAGTCGAGTCTCGTCATTTGAGTTCCAACTCGTAATAAAAAGGACAACCAGAACTCGAGTCGTTTACAACACTAACCCGAGCTATCGAAGATAATTTAAAACTGTGGGACGACCACCGATCCTGTGCCCCACAGTAATGTTTTGGTATCCTTACTGTTAATTGCAAATCTTTAAATAAATAACATATAAAATAATAAAAAACAGATAGAAAAATTGGTCCAAGTTTGAATATGCCCCTCATTGCTGAACAGCCGCTGCGCAAGCGCACGTTAGGGAGTCACAATGCAGATCCAGCAACAAAATGAAATTCGAAACTTCACAAACAATTGGCACATGGCTCTCAAGAATTTGAAACGGTAGCTTGGTAACTAACTAATTATGTCTGGTCGCTCGATAACATAAGTAGTGTAGTTTATTAGCATAAGTATTTAACATAAGTTAAATTTGTCATCAACTTACTTAATGATGATGATGATGGGTGGGGACGTCCGCCCGGTTATAGGGGGGCGACGGATCGGACAGTTAGGCTAGTCAATAGGGATTTGTTTTGTATGGAGACCCTGACACAAATTCCTCCGTCCGTGAAATTTTGTAGTATTACTACTCGTAGGTAAGGAAGGTATACACAGTATGTTTATCAAATAATCGAAATGTGTCACTTGGCACATTTTGGATTATTTGAAAACTATCATCTTATACACTCTGCGGTTCTAGCTAGGTTGACACAAGGATAAGTTTAACAGTCTTATCTCTAAGTGCGTCTCTCTCACACTAGTGCCGACGAATGAGATAGTCAGAGAGATACACGGGTTTAACTCGTCCCCGTGTCTGGCATGCTAGGGCCGCTGCTGTTTAAGCATAGGTACCGTAAAATTTCGCGGACGGGGAATTAGTGTCAGGGTCAAACTCCTGATTAACTAATGGTGTGATTCACCATTAAGTATGTAAAACGTTAACTTGTCACTGAATTTTCACAATCGATAAAATATGTGTTTAAGTATTTGTGTAATAGATTAAATCGAACCACATTTCAGGTTGATAAGTTCGTTATTGATTTTTTTCCATACAGACTTTGACACGTCCCGACACGACTTAAAGAGTTCATTTTCAAAAAATCCCTTAGGCATAATATTTCATATTTCTAGCTTCAGTAGTTTCGACTAGTAGATCGTCAGTCAGTCAGGACATGTCTTTTTATACCTACATGTATAGATAGATAGAGTTTGGTCGCATCTAGTTTATCTTCTCCGCATATCAAGTTACTTAGTTTTGTTACCCTTGCCTGTCGTATCTTCTTAATCCTGTCGGCTCTTAGACGTAGCGTAACGTATCGCATGAACGTAAATACATATTGCGGTAAGCGCCTTATCATTGTGTAAGTAGTTGTATTTGGTTGCTTGCCGACTTGAGACGAATCCTTACTTATTATATTTTAATATTATAAATGCGAAAGTAACTCTGTCTGTCTGCAAAGTTTTCACGGCTAAACAATTAAACCTATGTTGATGAAATTTGGTAGGTAGACCGGGGACAATCGGTCCATTTTTTGTTTGACAGCTATTTGCGCCTTAACTAAAAGCGTAACGCATTAGTGTCATATACCGTTGTATAGAGAATTTAATCAGCTATGAAATGCAATGTGCAACATTCCTTATTATTAAGAAAGTAACGAGATATAGTCAATCAAACACGCCGGGGGAAAGTGGTTCAATTGACCCCGTTACGGGGTCAGTAGACTCAAATGTTTAACGTCACCTAACTAGTACTTGTAATATATTTGACAACTACATATTTACAGATAAAAAAGGTTATAGTTCAGTTTACCTGCATTCATGATAAAAACTACAATATTCTTGAAACAAGTATCAAAAAGGATCGAATAAAAAGTTTGCCTTTAACTTTTTAACGCCCGGTTATATTCTTATTTTAAAACAAGCGAACTTTGTAATTTAAAATTGTACATAGAATAAAATACAATTTAAGTTATTTTTATTCGAAATTGTAACTTTATTAGCAGTAATGACTTTATATGAAAACGAGCTTGGTTCATTTGCCCCAGTGGTTCAATTGCCTCAGTCATAATTCTGAGAGGTATTTATTAAAATTATAATTATGGAAAAGAATAACTTTTATTTTTGAATAGACTTTAATTGACATTACATTGAGTTGCAGAAACATAGATTAGGGAGCTTTTTTACGTGTCCAGTCGGTCTTGTTTTTCGATTACGAGGCATGTGCAAGAAGCAGTATTATAATTATTTACTAGAGAAACTTTTAAGTACTGTTAATAAGATTAAAAAATCCTTCAATTACATTGTACTACTAGACCAGGTACCGAACGATCATGTATCTTAACCATTTCTGAATACTCATTAAAATGTTTTCTAAATTAATATAATATTACTTTGATTAAACAATTTATCAGGAAACGGTCGCCTTGCTATGATCCTTAAAGGATGGCATGTCATTAACTCTCTATTTCAGATAGTAATTAGCAAATTACAAATGGCGAGTTAAAAAAATAGATATAAGTATGCATGCATACAGTTTTAAGTAATTATTTAGAAACAATAAGAGTATAAAAAACACCCTAATGCTTATTTTTCAAAATCGTTCCTTTGCTGGACTAAAGCCCCTTTCAAGTTAGCAAATTAAAGTAAATTTTTCATTACAAATAAAATAATAATTATAAGTTAAATTCTCTTCATGCGATACCTACTTTTCACGATGCATTGCGAATTACAAAATTACGAGTAGGTATAAGGGGCAGTTGAACCACCGGGGCGATTGAACCGGTTCAATTGACCCCACGATTAGTGGACCAATCGTCTCGACAGACCTTTTAGCAAAAATAATTATCTACTCGGATTTAGGTAGCGTTGCGACCATCACTTTTATAACAACGAAGGCCTAAAAGTCAAAAGAAATCAACAAAACACAAAACAATCCAAATACATTGTTATTTTGCATATAAATGACCATATAATACGGGCGTAATATTTACCGTGAGCGTCCTAAAACTTCGTTGCCCTCTAGTAAGCAACCGCGCTGGTCTGCGCCCGCGGCTGACTGTCAGTTACTTGCCGCGTTTTATAAGAGTGTGCTGAAGGTACACGCACATTGATAACTTATTTGGTTTCTGAGAAATCGCGTGTGGAGCACTTGCCCCGCGGTTCAATTGTCCCCGGTCTCCCCTATAGAGATAGTTTGAGCGCTGGGGAAGGACCTGGGCTACTTTTTTATTTAAAAAAAACCAAGCCGTACAATTAATTAACGGCAAGGTCGTTCGTGCCCGAAGAGGGCCCGTAATTTAAAGAGAAAAAACTACATTTAAAAAGTGGATAACATGACTATTCGTTATATTTTGAAGAGACATTTCCACGCAGACGAAGTTGCAGGTAAAAACTAGTGATTCCATAATTATTCCAAGCGAAATAATTCTTAAGCTAAAACGGTTAATTTTAGCGGCAAGTATCTATTTCCATTTCCTTGTATGTATATCATCGCACCCTGCTAGTATTTCGAATGGTCCATGTTATTGCACGGCCCTTACTAATATTAGTAAGCTGCGGCCCTGACATGCATGCCAAAAAGATGAATTAAACCCGTTTATCTCTATGACTATCTCTTTCCTCGGCACTAGTGTGAGAGAGATGCACTTAGAGATAAGATGGTGTATCTTATCTTTGTGTCATGCATGTTAGGGCCTGCTTTTATTAACTTTTACACAGCGATAAACAAATTCCACGCGGACGAAGTGGCGGGAAAAAGCTAGTAATATTATAAATGCGAAAGTTTATGAGTACCTAGCTTATTACTTTTTCACACCGAAATGGTTCAACGGATTTGAGTGTAATTTGGATACCCTGGTTTAACTATGTGTTAATCTACTTATTCCGGAAAATTTAAAGTTACCTAGGGAATAACTATAACCGAAATACATGCGAACGAAGTCGCGGGCAGAAGCTAGTAAATAATAATAGTATTATCTGCGAGCTACTTGAAGACCTGCGATAATACAACGTCTTAAGAGTTAGTCGCGGCGCTATGACAATACCATTGTTTGTCACTACCGTGTCTATTATTATTTCACGAGATGATGTTTTACCAATGTGAACAATAGCATACCATAAGTAATGTCATAGTGAAGTCGTTTAAAAAGACACGTCAAATCCATTACTTAACGCCATCACCGCGTGTTAAAATGTGTCGATTACTTAGAGTGCTCACTCCTCTGCTGCACTGGGAGTGAAGAAATAGCATAGAATGCGTGCAGATGCTTATCATCCTGGCATGTCGTAAAAGTCGACTAAGGGACGGGTCCTCTCCAACATGGTGGACTATCTGTACGGGCGATGGGCTGATCACCTGTCACCATACGGTTCATCATACCATCTTAGGACTAATTAATCGAACGTGGCCACAAGTAGTCTTGTGGTTCTGCCCACCCCATTAGGGATTTCGGGCGTGATGTGTATGTATGTATGTACTTAGAGTATACAATAATTATAGAGTAAACGTTGATACCGTCAAGCCATGCCGCCTAAAACGTCAACTAGAGGCCACACGGATTCATACAAAACACAAGCGCATTTGTTTGGCCTGTAAGGTTATGATACTAAATAATATTGGCCATTTAGTGTTTATTTGTGACAGCATTATTACAATCTTATTAATTTGGTCATACTGTCGTATCTTATCTTATGTTGGAGGGTGGGGTCCTTGCGGATACACTTCGACCCTATGGGATCTTTTGTGTAATTACCCTTTTTTCCTAAGCACTATCCATAGCATTCTCCACCACTTCAATGAAGTCACTTGTGGAGCGCAGTGGTATTGCCTTGAATTCCCCTGGTTCTGGATATCCATTACCAAGGATTTTTTTTTTCGTTTCTTTTCGGCCAAGGCAGCTGTAGGTGACATATAACGTGTGGATATAAGACCAGTGCCCGGCATGCGTTACAATGCTAGGTCTTTTTTTTTTTTTAATCATAAACCGTTCCAGCGGCCCTAGCATGAATGACACAAAGATAAATTAAACCCGTTTATCTCTATGACTAATATGACTATCTCTTTCGTTGGCACTAGTGTGAGAGAGACGCACTTAGAGATAAGACGGTCTATCTTATCTTTGTGTTATTCATGTTAGGGCCGCTGCGCACACAAGGTAACTCACCAAAGTTTCATCGTAATCGGATGATTGGTACCTATAGAAACGCATAGGAGACGAACAAATAAACAAACAAACAATTTATATGGTAGATAAAGGTCTACATGCATAATTTCAAGATATTTGTCACTTTTTTCCGTTTTTTCCATTTCCAAAAGTTTTTATAGCCTTTATGCTGCCTGAAGTTGTCGTTAATATAATATCGAAAACCGTCTAGTATTTAAAAAGGTTATACTTATATCGCACTAAGAATCAGACAAACATACATGAAATTATTGTTCATTTTGAAGCCCCCATAGCCTTTTTAGGGTTCCGTAGCCAAATGGTAAAAACGGGACCCTATGACTAAGGCTCCGCTGTCCGTCCGTCCGTCTGTCACCAGGCTGTATCTCATGAACCGTGATAGTTACACAGTTGAAATTTTCACAAATGATGTATTTCTGTTGCCGCTATAACAACAAATACCAAAAAACAGGATAAAATAAATATTTAAAGGGGCTCCCATACAACAAACGTGATTTTTGCTCGTTTTTGCTCGATATTGATAACAACGGCAACAGGTAGACGCTTGAAATATTCACAGAATATTAAGATATATATCCACTTTAAAAATAAATAATGAAATTAAAATAAAATAAATATTTAAGGGGTTAACTTGATAATAGATAATGGTACGGAACCCTTCGTGCGCGAGTCCGACTCGCACTTGGCCGGTTTTTTATTTCTTCATCGTTATCTTCAATGTACAGAATTTTTTCCGCTTTAAGATTTTATTATATTATACTAAATAGATTATTTTGAAATGTGGCGATCTGCGATCGTGTAGCTTAACGTGTGACGTACTTTATGGATGACCCCTTATGAACAAAATTAAGCTAGTTTAGAAATTCTATTTAAGTATGTTCGTTTTATGAATGTTCCTACAAATGAATTGAGGCATCATTCCTTCCTTTTAATTTTTCTGTGGTATTTTCGAACCAACAGAATGCCATTTGGCATGGCATGGCATTTTTGAGAATAGGTTAACAGAGCGCATTTTAAAGCGTGAAAGACTTCTGTTTTTAATGAATATATCATTGACCATAAGCACGTTTACATTTGAAACTACGTGACTGTAAAAGAGAAATTGTAACACATTTATTGCCGTCTTGTACCGATCTGACCGAAATAATATGGGATTATATAGTACATTGTGCATCTAGGGCCGTAAGAAGGGGATAACTAACGAGAGTCTGTTAGAAGCCCGACGCCGATAGGGACGCCCTAGGGAGTTATGGATTTTGTATGGTTTATAACTCCCGCTGACGGCGGGGCCCGTAGAGGAGTTAAATCAGTTTTTGTTTATTATATAACAAAAACTAAAATTAGTTAGGGAATTAGGATAGTTTGCAATACTTTATCAAGGTTAAACGTTCTGTAAAATGTGGCTTTTAAGGTAGACATTGTACATGTACATATAATAAGTACATATAGTCCTTATTTCACGAGGCTGTTCGAATTTTCATACTCACATTCAAGTATAATCTAGTAAATTCTAGTATACACCTGTTTTATATCTTTGTTGTAATCTAAGTATATATTTTTTGTACAGGGGCCAAACCGCGAACAGCACCCCAGCAAGATTTAATCCAGCGGATAACAGGTTCATTTGGCCGATACCAACTCACATTATGCCTTCTGATCTTCCTGACGAAGTTTCCTGTCGCGTTCCATCAAATGGCAATTTTATTCCTGGCTCCGAAACTGAACTACATCTGCCCAGACACCGGGAACGCAACGTGTCCTTGCCCGGATCCGGAATACGACACCTCCATTTTCAGCAGGACCATTATAATGGAGTGGGACTTAATATGTGAAAGGAAATGGCTCACCAGTTTTACACAAACGCTGTTTCAATTAGGCGTACTCCTGGGCAGCGTGTTATTTGGAATGGCATCTGACAGGTGACATTGAGCTTGTTAAATATTAAACTGTACCTATTTCTTGCCGATTTAGTCATTTAAGAGTAGTTTTGCCCGCGACTGCGTACGCGCAGAGCACCACACGTCTGAACAGTCACCTTAAATTTAAAATGACTGTACCTTTTTTGTAGTCATTCAAATACAAAGAAACGAAAATTTAATTCTCCCTAGGACTTTCCTTTGCCCACTTGTTAAAATTGCATTAAAAGCCCTTCAGTACTTTTTCTGTGATACGTTTTCAAGCAAACAGACATATATTACTGACAAGCAAATTCTAAAATCGTAATTTTTGATTGTAATAAGTTTATTTTGTTTCGGTATCACTTTTTTGTTAACACCTTTAACATACAGACACGTCATTTCTACAGATTTATTAATGCATGGATTAAGTTAGTTATGTCGCAAATAACTCTAAAAACACAGGGAGAAAAATCATAATAACATCATGCACCTGAATACTGTAGGTACGACAGTCTAATTATTATAAATTATAAGAAGAATATTCGCAATGTGGTTTCATGGCAAACCATTCACGGCAAACATTACGCCATCCTTTTAACAGATCTCGCCTGCTCTATTCGTGCTCATTGAAAGTCTTATTTTTGTCAGAATTTATGTTATTTGTTTGATCAAAAATAAAAATTAGCTTAAGTTATAAAACAACATCAACAACACATTAAGTACAATATA
The DNA here is from genome assembly GCA_947859335.1 of Tortricodes alternella. NCBI lineage: Eukaryota > Metazoa > Arthropoda > Insecta > Lepidoptera > Tortricidae > Tortricodes > Tortricodes alternella. The sequence goes on from OX401981.1 coordinate 6,915,765, forward strand.
TCGCACCTTCGGTGGGACAAGGGCACAATTGTCGAAAAACCTATTTTTTTTTCAAGTATACAGAAATGTTCCAAATAAAACAAAGCCAATAGGGATGTTTCCTGGGTGAAAAAGAAGTAATTCTAATTAGTCCGTCAGTTAGATTATCAAAAACTATTGAAAACGATTTTTTTGCTTTATCAAATCAATCAAAATTGACAACGCATCAAAGTTCGGGAGTGGGGGCTAATGACTTCACTTAATGGTAAAAAGTGTACAAACTCGTGACGTCACGCGGAACTTCAACGCACTTACACTCTTCGTCATTTTTTGTTTAATTGATAAAAGAAAAAATATGTGGACAATATTTTTTTATAATATAAATGACGGACTAATTATATTTTTTAGGAAACTAGCCAATTATAGGTATCCATCCACCGATTACTTTAAATAAAGTTTACTGAAAACTGTGTCTACTTTACTTTATTGTGAATTCATTTTATGATTACAGATTCGGCAGAAAGTACCCCCTACTCTTGGCAGTTGTTATTCAAGTGACCATGGGGATTGCTGCTGCGTTTGTGCCTAGTTACTGGACATTCACGTTCCTCCGCTTTCTGGTGGGCATGTCGGTCGGTGGCACCATGGTCACGGGGTTCGTCATCGTTATGGAATTCGTCGGCACCCAGTACCGCGACGTAATATCGGCACTGTATCAAGTGCCATTCAATTTTGGCCACATGCTGCTACCCGTGTTCGGATACTTCTGCAGGGACTACTCCAACTTCCAACTCGTAGTTTCAATACCTGCAGTGGTCCTGCTGTCGTACTTCTTCCTTATTCCGGAAACCCCACGCTGGTTGATAGCAGTAAAGAGAACTGAAGAAGCTGTCAAGATATTAGAACACGTGGCGACAGTGTAAGTAATCAGATAAGATATGTCAATATAAGAATTTCAGATACCAGATGGATACTTATATATCCGATAATAAATTTGTAAGGAAACTTTAAATCGACTATTCTACGTTCGTCTAGAGCACAATATAATCAAGTATACAGTAGTCCATCTTCAATCTTCATACAAACGGCCGAAACTACGCGCTTCGAAATCTCGGCGAACTTCGGTATTCCGTACAGAATTATGGCACGAGAATTTTTGATATTCTGGATATGTTAAAAGCAAAATACATAAAATATATATATACATACAGTACAGTGTCACTTTTGAAACTAGAAATAAGAACGAAGTAGAAATAATTAATATTATTACCGAGCGGCCGTAGGTAATTATTACGAGGACACTGCCGTACACAAAAAAAATCTGCTTACTTGTTTATACTGTGTCTAGAGGTAAAATTTGTATGTATGTTTGTATTTTATGAATAGTAGGAACTTATTTTTCTTTTAACCTCAATAATTATTTATTTTTCTCGTGCAGGAATAAACGCTCAACAGAAACCATAAGAACAGATATCGAAGCATATCAAGCAGCTATTGAACAGAACCAACTGAAGAAAGGGAACATTGTAGATCTATTCCGTACCCCGAACATACGGAAGAACATATTGGCGATGGCGTTTAATTGGTTGGCGTGCAGCTACTGCTTCTACGGTGTGTCGCAGTACGTGGGCCAGCTGAGCGGCAACGCTTTTGTCAACGTGGCCGCAAGCGCCAGCGTCACCCTCCTCGGCACCTTCTTATCAATACCGCTCATGAAAGTCCTCGGGAGAAAGTCTATAGTCATAATCTTCAACTTTATTTGCGCGATTTGTCTGCTCGTTCTGGCCGTGCTGCCTGAGGGGCCAGGCTCCGTCGTGTGCGCGAGCATAGGGGTCGTTTGCAGCTTTATAGTATTCGTTGTAGTGTATTTATATTGCACGGAACTGTTCCCGACTGTAGTCCGGAACGCGGCGCTCGGGTTTTCATCGATGATGGCGCGGGTCGGCTCCATGATGGCCCCCTTCGTGATAGAGATGAGGGACGTGGCTTTGTGGCTGCCGCCAGTGGCCTTCGCTGTGTTGCCGCTGATAGCGGGCTGCGTGACATTCTTACTGCCAGAAACTAAAGGATTTGAATTGATGACTACGATAGAAGAAGGTGAACAATTCGGAAAAAAGAAAAAGATAGATGTTAAGTAATAATAGGAATAGTGTTCTTAAAATTTATGTTAAGGTGTTTTTTAAAGGGGGAATTTCCCACCTGCATTTCGGTAAAGGCAAGCATCGTGAGGAAACCTGCACACATCTGCGAAGTAATTTAACGATGTGTGTAGAGTCCTCAACCCACACTGGGCCCGCGTGGGGACTTCTGCCCTGACCCTCACACTATGAGAGGTGGCCTGTGCCTTACAATGGGACGTGATGATGATCATGATAACTTTGACCTGATCCTGCAGCATCACCCGCAGGCTGCAGATTCTTCAATTTCTCACCAGCCGGGGGTTTTTAAAGTTTTGAATTTTTTTGGAAAGAATTAAGGAGTTCATAACCATAGTTGAATTGCTCACTGTGACACATCTCCGGTTTTAATTGTTTGGTTAGTTTCTGGCTGGCAACGTGTATAACATATTAAGTTAATGAATAGTTAGTTCTGTTAATGAATAGTTAGCACCAAAAGCGGCGGAAGAGTTAGAGGACGTGTTAAAAATGTAAATAAACCTGTAAAAATATATTTATTTTCTTAATCAGATACATCCTGGATTTTTCTGTAACATCTTAATCTATTATTTAATGAAATAACATGATTAGGTAAATCTAAAATAAATCTTATATATATTTAGACAAGTAAGCTTAGAAGTTGCTTAAGCTAGTAGATATTTTGATGACATGATTTTGTGGCATGTAAATAATGATAAGACATCCGGTTTAGTTTTATTAGCCTTTTTATTCCATTTGCGTGTAAATAGAAAATTAAGCTTACCCATTGATATAAAAAATGTTATATAATAGTATTAATTAGTATATAAAGTAGGTAACATATTTTTATCTCAAGAATCTCTAAATTAAATATGTACATTAAATGGCAGATAATAATATGATATTATATACGAGCAGGGTCGAACTAGCGCCAGCTGATGCTGCCAAAAGTATCCTATACAATATGTCGATGACACACACTCCCTAACGATCTCCTTTCCCATCCACATAAGTTTGAAAAATGAGCCCAAACCGATATATAAGAATCAACAAGGTAGTTTGTTTGTAGTTATTTCCTATGATAGAGCCCCCTGTTCAAATAATAAGAAGCGATTTTGCAAATTGTGTTTAAGTATCTTTAATCGTTTAGAATAAAGTGCATAAACGACTTCCTGCACGCTACGCACAGTCCTCCTATACAGACTGCATACTGACATTTAAGTACTCTCAAAACATTTACTCTCTCTAATTTTCTGTTTACTGGAAAGAAAAAGCATCACCGCATTAGTTCTGAGTTCTGTAGCAAATAAGAAATTAATGTAAGGCCCGCAGCGGCCCTAACATGCATGGCACAAAGATAAATTAGAACCGTTTATCTCTATGACTATCTCTTTCGTCGGCACTAGTGTGAGAGAGACGCACTTAGAGATAAAACGGTCTATCTTATCTTTGTGCCATGCATGTTAGGGCCGCTGGTTGATTCGAACCCATATCTTTCCATTTGTCAGAGGAAAGGCTCTATTGATTGAGCTATTGATTGGGTCACACAGCCAAATTCTTAAATAAAAATTGTTATTGTTGCGAAAATGTAATTTTATTATGATGTCACTTTACCCTGTGACTTGGGGACTGATTTATTGGTCACAGAAATGGCGGGATGATATTGTCATTCAAACCGCCAATACTTGCATCACGCCTAATTTTAACCGACTTCAAAAAACCAAAGGAGGAGGTTCTCAATACCACGCGTATATTTGTTTTTTATTTTGTATGTAGGAAGGTATTTTATTGTACTTCTTCGGGACTAGTTTTTTTTTTCAGCTATAAGATACATACATACATACATAGCATCACGCCCGAAATCTCTAATGGGGTGGGCAGAGCCACAAGACTACTTGTTGCCACGTTCGATTAATTAGTCCTAAGATAGTATGATGAACCGTATGGTGACAGGTGATCAGCCCATCGCCCATACAGATATTTCACCATGTTGGAGAGGACCCGTCCCTTAGTCGACTCTATAAGATGACGTGATTGAACGATTAAAAATATAAAAGAAGTTCATGCACATTCTCTATTGACAGGATATGCACTTAACTCTTTTTTGACATTAGCGTAGTCGGATAAAAATACCCCGTTGTTAGTTGGGATCACAAACCATCCCTCTAGGTTATCGAATGAAACAGTACGTACTTAACCTACTAAGATTCATCAAAATCAGTTTAGTAGATTTTGCTTGACTATTTTCGAAATTAACAGACCGATCGACTGGTTGACAGACAGGCAGATAGATAGATAAAATTCTAAACGACACTGATTTGTCTTCACATTGTACTTAGAGTCCCTTATACTAGATTTTTCTGAGATTCAAAATTTGATGCAATATATTTATCTAGTCTACGTAGTCTAGATGTAGAACATGTAACGAATGCTCGACGTGCAGGTCTTTCCGAACTTTGCCTTCGCGCAGTGTTGTTAGCAGAATTACAATTCCAGATTACGTTCCGTTCCATTCCGATGACTACGCCCAGCCAGCAGTTCTGCTGCAAGGACGCGGAGACGTTGAGCCACACCTAGGTTGAGCTTGAGGTTACTAGAATTAACTGATTTCTTCCAAAAGTTGCCTAAGCTGGGTAATACTCCCACGACATAGCCAACCTGATTAATCCTGTTGACATTATTGCTTGACTATGGATTATTTTTATGTGTTCATCAAGCCTTAAGTGCCTTTTTTATATGTTTACATAAATAAATAATGGTGTTAATTAACGAAATAATCGGCAGTTTTAGAAAATACCACTGGTGGATATGTTTTATACTATTTATAAACAAATTTGGCGTTGCATTCCATCAAATGGCCATTATTTTTTTAGCCCCACCGGTAGCGTATAGCTGTCCGGGTAACGCTACCTGCTGTGACAAGCCCACATATAAAAAGACAATCTTCACCAGGACCATTATCTCAGAATGGGATCTCATCTGTGGAAAATCATGGATGAAAGATTTGACCCAAACACTTTTCCAATTTGGTGTTTTACTTGGAAGTTTGTTGTTCGGGATGGCATCTGATAGGTAACTGATAAAGATACAAACAGTTATTGTTGATATAGCCCGCTATGTCCATATGGCATCTAAATCTCGTTTCTTTTTTCGTCCCAGGTATGGTCGAAGAATAACCATGATTATCTCCGTTATCATAGAAGTATTTATGGGAATAATTGCATCATTTCTTCCTGACTTTTGGAGTTTTAGTATAGTCAGATTGATTCTTGGCTTTTCTGTTGGAGGAGTAATTGTTGTTGGTTTCGTAATTATCATGGAGTACGTTGGAAATCGTAAGAGATACGTAATATCAGCCCTGTACCAAGTTCCATTTACAGCTGGGCATGTTATTTTAGCTGGTTTCGGATACTACTTTAGGGATTACACGCATTTCCAACTGGCAATTTCAATAACCAACGTTATCTTTCTACTGTACATTTGTATTTTACCAGAATCACCGAGATGGTTACTTGCTATGAATAGGACAAATGACGCCGTGGAACTTATGGAGCGAGTTGCAAAAATGTAAGCACAGCATAAGTATCAAGTCTCGTCGCATAAAATAGTAAAATGTGTGTCCTCCATTTGAATTGTTAGTTTTACTTGACTGCACGGGTAAAGGAGCGTAATGTATTTCGCGCATATATGTATTTTTGTATTTAAGTATGTATGTATGTCTGTCTGTCTGTATGCATGTAAGTATGTTTATATGTTTCTCACTTTCAAACTTTTTAATAGGAATTATCTCACTATCATTGTTACCTGCTAGTTCGGTCATCGGTCTCACTCACTAAGTAGAGAAACCGAACAGATAATTATATGTATTACTTACATCAGTTTACATTTTCAGAAACAATATGCCTATGGATGATATTCAGAATAAACTTCAGATGTATCAAATGGAACGTAGAAGTGCTTCGCTGAAGAAGGGAACTGCCGCCGATCTCTTCCGAACACCAAATCTCCGTAAGAATATATTGGTGATGTCGTTTGCGTGGTTCACGTGCAGCTATTGCTTCTACGGCATGGCGCAGTACATCACGCACCTGACCGGGAACATCTTCGTGAACGTGGCCTCCAGCGGATCTGTCTCCCTGTGTGGCTGCTTCATTGCTATCCCGATAATGAAGTACATGAAGCGAAAAACATCTGTGGTGATGGCTAATGCGGCCTGCGGTGTTTGCCTACTGATAATTACGTGTGTCCCCGAAGGCATTCCCTCTGTGGTGTTCGCTTGTATCGGAGTTCTATTTAGCTTCATAGTTTTTGTCCTGGTCTACCTGTACTGCACTGAGATGTTTCCGACTGTGGTGCGCAACGCTGCTCTGGGAATCTCGTCGATGATGGCTCGAGTCGGATCAATGATTGCGCCCTTCGTCGTCGGCCTTCGACCTTATGGGAGCTGGTGCGCCCCCTTCGCATTTGGAGTGTTGCCTTTAATTAGCGCTGGACTTTGCGTTCTGTTACCGGAAACAAAAGATTGCGAACTACTGACGACTCTGGAAGAAGGGGAAGCTTTTGGCAAATGTCCGCCTGGAAACAGTAATGTAACCGCAGAAGATAAATAAATTAATCATAATTTTGTCATCTTTATTCCATTACTACTTATTGTAAGCATAGCTTACCTACTGCTTGTGCATGTGCATAGTGGTTGAGGTGTGATAATAAGCTATTATTGCTTGATTCCTATGTTCAGAAAACGTATCATTTTGGTTACAAATGTGCGCCGCGGGCCATTAACTCACTCAATAGACAAGAAAAATGAGAGGAAGCCTGTATACTGAAGAGTTTTGAATAAAAGTATCAACGATGTATTAATCGTTATAATCTGTGGCAAATGTAAGTGGGTTGCCACTTGTCATATTCACAAGTCAATTTATTTATTATGTTTAATAGGTATACATAATGCCATGGCATAATGCATAATGGTATTAATTACTAAACTTATCGGAAGCGCAAAAAAATATCAGTGGTGGATATTTTTTCTATGTATTCATTGCAAGTTTGGTGTAGCTTATCATCAAATGGCTATATTATTATTGGCTCCACCTGTAACTCATACTTGTCCGAGTAACGCCACATGCTGTGATAACCCTACTTACGACACTTCAGTCTTCACGAGGACTATGATCACGGAATGGAATCTGATTTGTGATAGAGAATGGCTAGTAAGCCTATCCCAGACAATATTCCAGCTCGGTGTTATGATAGGAAGCCTGGGATTCGGCATTGTGTCTGATAGGTACATACATTTTATAAATTGTTTTATAACAATAAGTGTCCCGATTCAAGTAGTGTAAAGGCAAATAGTAATAGATGTGCCTCAAAGGCTATCAAAAGCGAATGTTCCGCGAAAGCTTAACGGTATAATAGCATGAACCCTGAACCCTATAGTTTTTTTTTATCTGGGGCTACTAGACAGAGCTGGTGTACCACAAAAAGTATCAGAATGTCGAAGAACTGCGATCAAAATTAAATGAAACTCAGCTGTGTATCCGAGAAAATATAGAGCGATTTTATTCTATATCTGTATTTTTATGGCAGCAAGGATCGTTAAGCGTTAAGTGGGCTGCGAACCAACGGCAAAACACCCTGTTCATACAAAAGGCAATAACGATTTCCACCCCTTAAATGTTAATCGATTTTGACCAATTTTTGATATATTGTCAGTCAGAACAAAATCTAAGTCACCACCAATATTTCTGATTAGAACGAATTTTGTAGAAGATCACACAAAAATTGCCCCCCATAAACGAAACCGCGCCTGGTCGTTTGTACCTATGAAAACATTTAGCTCATATTATTATGTCGCTGTTTTCTGACTTTATTCTTTTCTTCTCTACCTCTTCCTCCAAGCACCTTGGAAGTCGACCAGGTTTTTAGGATTGTTGTGGTGATAATGTGATTTATGGATGCAAATAGCTTAAGAATTATGGAGAGGGGCGACTCTTTCAAACTTTGTGGAGAGGCCCCTGTGATTTATCTAAATTATCTTGGTTACAGATATGGTCGGAGAACGGCATTAGTATACGGTGTTCTTTTGGAAATAAGCTCGGGACTATTAGCAGTAGCTATGCCCGAATACTGGAGTTTTATTATTGTCAGAATGTTTGTTGGCGCTTCAGTAGGAGGAGTAACGGTTGTTTCATATGTCCTCTTAATAGAATATGTTGGAGATGACAAACGAACCCTCTTCTGCTGTCTCTTCCATATGCCGTTTACAGTTGGCCATATGTTGTTAGCATTATTCGGATATTTTATAAGAGATTTCAGACATTTACAGTTGACGATATCTCTAGTTAACGTTTACCTTTTACTATATATTTGCTTACTGCCAGAATCGGCGAGGTGGTTACTTGCCGTAAACAGAACAAGTAAAGCAGTAGATCTTTTGACAAAAATTGCAAAGATGTAAGTATTCGTAATTATACGCAATAGATACATTTATTTTCCCTACACCGCTTTGTTTTTTTCAGTAACAAAATGCCGACTGGTGAAATCCAGGCAACAGTTGAGAAATATCAGCAGGCACGTGGCGGTGAGCCCAAGCGCGGGACTGTCGCTGATTTGTTTCGCTCGCCGAATATGAGAAGGAACATATTGGTGATGTCATTCATTTGGTTTGCGTGCAGCTTCTGTTTCCACGGTATGTCGATGTATATCACGCACCTCACGGGAAACATCTTCGTGAACGTGACCGCTAGTGGAGCTGTCTGCTTTTTAGGCTGTTTTATGGCGCTACCGATAATGTGGTATATGAAGCGGAAGTCTGCATTAGTGTTGGGTAATGTTGTATGTGGTGTTTTTTTGTTGATAATTGGTTTCATTCCTGGAATATCCTCTGTGCCGCTCGCTTGCACCGGCTTGTTGGCATGCTTCATGTCTTTTATCGTCGTGTACCTGTACAGCAGCGAGATATTTCCTACAGTGGTGCGCAACGCCGCTCTGGGCATCTCGTCGATGATGGCTCGGGTCGGGGCTATGATCTCGCCTTTCATCGTGAGTCTCAGAGTACACGGCTTTTGGATTGCTCCCGTAACATTTGGAGTAATGCCTCTAATTGGAGCAGCTGCGTGTCTTATGCTACCAGAAACTAAGGGAAATGGACTCATTATGACATTAGAAGAAGGAGAAGCATTAGGGAGAAAAAATCCTAAAGTACAGCCAGTAGCTTAATGTTTTTAATGGTCATAAACAGTGTTTTAACGAAGATATATAAATACATTTAATAACGTCGTTTCTTTATATTTTATATTAAGGTGCGCAATGCAGTTTACATTTATTTTTGTATCGTGCTGCTGGACTGATGGCACTGTTTTATAGATAAACCAAATAAAAAGAAACCAACTGTTATGTATTAAACTGCTCACAACAATGCAACAAAGCTACAAAAAAGGAAGAGGAAGCGAGCGCCAGTGTTAATATACAAATAAAATAATATGTTGTTTTCAACATAGGGTAATCATAATCTTTAACGTTATTTGCGCACTTTGTCTGCTCGCCCTCGCCGTGCTGCCAGAAGAGACAGTGAAGTCGAGTGAGTGAGCATAGAGGAATCAGGACGAAGTGTTCCACTGAAACGCAGCTTCTAATTAGCTAATTACTTGCAAACGTTAATATTGTATCCGAATTTCAGGGTTTTTAGCTGGTAGCCTTAGGACTCTTTATACGGATCGCAGAGAATAGGTAGATTAGGTACCCAAATTTAACATGAGAAGTATGGTGATTAAGAAACAAATAATAATATAGAAACCTCCCATGTAAAAAGCGACCTCTAAAAGCCACTTGCCAGTGCCACTTACTTAATTATATTTAGCTTTAAGAGGTGTTGTCCTAATAAGGGAAAGTGTGTCACGTATGGGTTCTAATGCGGTGCACCGACGGGGCTTCCCGCGGCGGCGGCAGTCGGGGCGCCATGGCGGGGCCGGCAGGGCTGCTGCTTTGCGCCGCCTGGTACTACACCATCCTGGCAGGTGAGCACCCACCGACAAGTTCATCTGCAATCAAAACAGTGCTATCTAACAAACTTATTTAATTTCAGGATTTTATTCCCTATACTGTCCTGTAATGTATGTTATGTTTTTGAATCATAAATTATACAGGAAGATTGTTGATGCTCTGTTTGCGTTATGGGAATTGTACCCTGTGGTAAGGTAGTGCATGATTTCATTAAACTAGTACATTTAATTTGTTTATAAGTGGACATAATTCTTGATTGAATTGCAGGCGCTATTTCAATGGTGTTGCAACGCTCGCTTACACCACTTCGGTGATTACGTGAACCCAAATGAAAGCACTATCATTGTGATGAACCATCGCACACGCGTCGATTGGAATTACGTGTGGATAGCCCTGTACCATGCCACTCAAAGTGCCACTGAGTGTACCTGTAAGGAGAAACCCGGAGTGGACCAAAAAGAGAGCACACTACTGGATGTCGGTGGAAGATCTAAGCTTAAGTTTGTTTTAAAAGATGAGTTAAAAGCGGTTCCTGGCATGGGTAAGTAATTTTTAATACTTGAAATATGAAGTGCCTACTAGTCCACGGGAAGCAATTCATTAATTAAACACATACACAGCATTATAATGATGGCAGGCAATGTTGCATAAGTTGCATTACTGTGAACACCGGTTTTGTCTGTTTGTTGCGTATATTTCTTTATCGCAAATAGATTTTTAGAAGGGCAATGAGGTTTTATTGTTATTTAAATGACGACCACAATTCCGGAGATGGTAATGAGAGGGTTTTCGACTTTTATCAGTAACACCGATCACAGCCATATTTTATACGCACGTGATTGTCTATAAATAGATAAAAAAGTTTTGTTTCTTTTCCTTTTTTTTTTCTGCCATGCCCGACTCCAATATGAAAAAGTCGTAACTTGGTTTAATAACCAAGAAATCAATAATAACTTATAAAACCGGCCAAGTGGGAGTCGGACTCGCGCACGAAGGGTTCCGTACCATTATCTATAAAAACGGCAAAAATAGCGTTTGTTGTATGGGAGCCCCCTTAAATATTTATTTTATTCTGTTTTTATTATTTGTTGTTATAGCGGCAACAGAAATACATAATCTGTGAAAATATCAACTGTCTAATTATCACGGTTCATGAGATACAGCCTGGTGACAGACGGACGGACGGACGGACAGACGGACAACGGAGCCTTAGGAATAGGGTCCCGTTTTTACCCTTTGGGTACGGAACCCTAAAAATGGTTAAAAGTGACATGATATAGTCCCAATTTTGTTTTGTCTAAGGAGTATGAAGGAAATTTTTTGCTATTTCGCGTTTCACGCCAGTTTGGCAAGTAGTTATTCAATTTTCACGCATGATCGATTGGGTGATTATCTTGTTAAAAACTAACTTTAATACCGACACATTAAAAGGCAAAATGATTCAAAACGTTGGTCGATCGTCAACCGTCCCATTAACCGGTCCGTTAGCGGCGGCCGATGCAACCCACCCAAAGTATTCTTTGTTGTAGGCTGGATAATGCAACTGAACTTCTTCCTATACGTGAAGAGGAACTGGCGCGAGGATCAGCTCAGCCTGGCGCAGTTCGTGGAATACTATAAGAAGCTGAAATACAGCTGCCGTGTGGTCTTGTTCCCGGAAGGAACGGACTTGAGTGAAGAAAATAAACGCCGTAGTGAGAGATTCGCCACTTCTAATAACTTATTGGTTAGACCCTATCATACTGTAGAATGAGTAAGATACCTCTTTACATTGCATATTTTCTATATTTTAAAGCAATTTGCTTTAAATCTGGCAACTGTTTTGTCTTTTCTTGTATTAAAAGAGATGGCATCGTCTTGTATCAAAAATCGTCATTGGTATCGTTTTCAATGTATTAGGCGTGACAAAACCAAATCCGATGTCACTTTTTGGAGTTTACTCCTTAAGAATCGATTTTCATATATAAACCCGGGGTATGAAAAGTTATGGGGAGTAAAATCAAACTACGATGTCACACTGTCACACGGTACGGAGTCACACGAAGTCACACGATGTTAGCCGAAGATGTGTCGGTCGCTTCGCATTGCATACAGATATAGTGAATAATATGTTTCCATCGGTAAATCTCGGATCTCAATCGGAAGACGATGGGACCCGAAGTGTCAATTAATTATTGTATTCAATGAGTGACATGTTTATATTCAGTAATATGAAACTTTATTATTTACTGTCAAATGTCAAAATGTAAAATGACAGCATGGTATGATGGGTACTGGTTTATTTTATTATCGTTCGTAAAGAGTAAAGGGAGCGTTCAAGTATTACGTAACGCAATTTTTGGAGATTTTTGACCCCCCTTCCCCCCATTTAACGCACCGTAACGTTTTTCTTTACCCCCCTCCCCCGTAGTAAAACGATACGTAACCAAAAAGTGACCATTTTTACCTAAAAAAAAATTTCAAGTGGTCATTCCATTTGAAATTTTGTCCAAAAAAGCGTTTTAAAAAATACGTGAGAGAAGTTCTCTACGCGACTACTCTGAAGGGTTAAAAAATTGTAACGTAACGCGTAGCTCAAACCCCCCCTCCTGCCCCTGTAACGCATCGCAACGTTTTACAAGGCCCCCCCTCCCCCCAAATTCGTTACGTAATACTTGAACGCTCCGGGAGCGTTCAAGCGCAATGAGCGCACAATCTATTCCACGCGGACGAAGTCGCGGGAACAGCTAGTATATATATATATATATATATATATATATAAAATATATATATATATATGGGTATTGGAAAAGAAAAAAACTGCATTCAGAGATTTTCGTGTCCTTCGTTTTAAATTGATGATAAAATAAAATTTGTGTTAGATTTCACAATCTTTTTTATTTCTAAGACCAAATGTTTATTAGAGAGATTTTATCCTGAATAATAATCCTATCGACAACTAGAATAAAAAAGCCAGTGTTTATTTTTTGAATTTTCAGCTGGTTAGATTCCCAGCAGCCCTAACATGAATGACACAAAGATAAATTAAACCCGTTTATCTCTATGACTGACTATCTCTTTCGTCGGCACTAGTGTGAGAGAGACGCACTTAGAAATAAGACGGTCTATCTTATCTTTGTATCATTCATGTTAGGGCCGCAGGTGAGACAAGCGAATATTAGAAAATCTTGGAATGCGGTTTAGTTTCTTTTTAACCTTTTGAACGCCACGGCTAACGGCGAAAAAGCGTGCGACGCAAATGTATGAAAAACGGCATATCGATCGCGGTGTCAGGGGCACGGAAAACTGCCGCCAGCCACAGCCGACTGCGGCGGTCAAAGGATTAAAAATAAATAATGTTTTCCTGATAAGCAAAGTGATCTTAAGGATTTAAGTTAGTTCCCATCCAGGGCCCATTTTTTTACCAACCTGTATATATGTAGGTATAGTATGGATGCATACTTTCAGAATCTGCACAGTAAAATTAAATCATATTTAATACTTACCAATAAATTCAACATGAACTTGAGAAGCAACTGACTGACTTTTTAGACTGTGATCCTTGAATTTATTTATTTTTGATTTTCTCCATTTTGATTTTTTATGACGCCTTATAACGTATAACACGCGAAACACTACGAAGTACCCAACGACACCTTTTTTTGTCAAAATATGAAAGTATTTTAGGCGTAACTACGGATAAGTATGATGAATATTAATATACCTACAGACATTATAGAATAGACTGCTAAAATCATTTTTAGCTTTGTCGGTGTAAACGAAGTCTATAATAAAAATAATAATAAAATTTATTTTCAGTTATCAAAGTTACAAGTTACAATTTAACAATTTTCTTAAGCTATAATTTTCCTTAACGCTAATATCCGACGGACCCCAAATTAGGCTGGGCCTGTATCTTGGGCGTCCGGGGACAGCGGTTGTTGTGGTACCATTGTATCTTTATTGAAAATACTAAACACTAAACATATCTATTAATAGAGAAAAAAATACGTGTGCCTGAACTAAGTTGCTCCTGTGATTCAGGCAAACAAGACTTACATATAAACTATTGTAAATAATCATGTGCAATGATTATTTACGATATTTTATATGTAAGTCTTGTTAAAAGGTGTCAATTCTTGTGTTTATTTGACAGTTGTACGAGCACGTGCTGCACCCACGCACGACGGGCTTTGCGGCGCTGTGCGCGCATGCGCGCGGCGGCCTCGCCTCCGTCTACGACGCAACCCTTGCATACGATGCGCCTGCGCAGACCGAAGCCGATCTCGCGCGCGGGACTATACCTAAACACATCTACTTCCATTTTAAACGGTAATGGGGCGTCCATTAATTAAGTGGGGCATTTTTTTTTAAATATTGACCCTTTGTGAGATGTAAGATTTTTCTCGGCTCTCTCCTCCCTGCCCCAATCTCACGTGAGATTTTTCTAAATTTGTATTTTGGGTATAAAAGCATTGAATTGTTTTTTTTTTTAAATTGCCGTATTTTATTCAAGACACTTTTTTTACTTTCATTTAGCTTTAATTTAATTTAACTATCACGCAGTTTCACACCGTTTTCTGTTAGAAAAAAATTACGTGATATTTGCCAAGACCCCCCTCTCCCCCAAGTAAGATTTAGTAAGTCGTCTCAATCCCCTCCCACCCTGAGCACTTCACGTAATTAATGGACGCCCCCTAACTTTTATTCTCAATATTACGTCCCACTGCTGAGCAGATAGACTGCTTTTTATTGTCATAGACAGACAGGCGCCCCCCCCCCCCCCCCCCCCTAATGGAAAATGGTCATCGCCGCCTATGGTCGCATTGCCGTACTGGGGAATGGGGATAGGGAATAGAGGATGGAGGGATAAGGGATCCCCATCCCCCGGATGAGGTTCTTTATTTGCCGAGGTGCTGAAAATATTAAAAGGATTATTTTCATTGAAGCTACCCCATCGAAGAACTGCCCCACGACGACGACTCGCTCAAGTCTTGGCTCAACGACCGTTGGCGGGACAAAGAAAGCAGTCTGCGAAAATTCCATAAAACCGGTAGGAAAGTGTTTAATCCTTAAACATCAATATGCTTTATACAATTTCAAGGATATGGTTGCTATGTCTAGACTATGTTCATAAAGATAGTTCATTATCTTTATTAGCATAATTTAATGTTAATCATGATATGTTCATAAATTATTATTTAATTTGGGACAGCAAAACGTAATTGCAGATATTATTTCTAAACATGTAGATCACAAGTATGAAAATGTCAAAAATGTATTTGGTGTAATGGTGTTACAATGTCATCTATAAAATACAAAATAACTTATCTAGAGACCAAATAATTTCAAATAACGCATACAAGCGGCGATCAATACTTACCTAGTTAAGTAATAAAGTTCTGATAGTTATCAAATAATGATGATTTAGCTATATTTTTTATGGTGGAATAAGTAGCTATATTAAGTAAATGCGTTGGTTTTGCGTTTCAGGTCAGTTCGTGGACTGCGTCACGAAGAGACCTCCTCTAGAGCGGGACCCTCGTCCCTTGCACTCGGCGATGCTCGGGTTTTTTTTCTGGCTGGCGGTGGATGCTCTATTCACTTATGGGCTACTTACTAACGTTCTATTCCAATTTTGGGTCCTCTACCACAGCCTTCTCTTTATATCTGTAACTTGGTACTTCGGTGGGTTTCAAACTATACAATACAAACTTTCCGAAAATCTTAAATTATAATGCTATACAAGTATACAATAAACAGTTGAAATTATTGTTATCTAGGTATAAGAACTGATTGTGAATTCTCAATGTATGCCAAAGAATTGTAACATAAATTATTAATGATAATGCAAAATCTATCTCATTGGGTTAAGTGTAAAGTGCATTTGAATTACTAACTTACATCTTCTTTATTATACTTAAGAAACAGTACCGTGACCATGGTTGAGTGGCAGACAATGCACAGCCTAAATAAACCAGATACCCAAGCAGCAAAACAGTCGTATACGCAAAGCTTTTTACAGCTAATGATCGAGAAATAGTCGT
This sequence comes from Tortricodes alternella, assembly GCA_947859335.1. Classification (NCBI taxonomy): domain Eukaryota; kingdom Metazoa; phylum Arthropoda; class Insecta; order Lepidoptera; family Tortricidae; genus Tortricodes; species Tortricodes alternella. Next base: position 6,931,906 of record OX401981.1, read on the forward strand.
AAAAAGGAGTTAAAGATGCCAAATCGTCGTATAAAAGAACTATACTCAACTCTTTAGCATTTTCGCATTTTAGACGTAAAACTATGTCGACTAACGTTTACTCGACATGTTTACAGCGCGTTTACTCAATTATTGTATAAAGGTGTCAAATTTCACTTTTATACCACTGCAAGTTCTAAAGTAGCTGTATAAAAGCTTCTAATTTTCTAATTAGCTGCTGAAGAAGTCTTTACAGCACCGTCATTCGACATTGTTCCCGTGGAAGCATTAAAATGGTAAAAAAGCTAATGGTAATATGACCGAATAGCATCTCAGTTACTCTTAAAGCACTAAGTGTTATATAAAAGATATCGATTCACTATTACAGCACCTGCCGAGAGAAAGTTCTAAACGTGATTAATATAGCACCTACAGCATTTCAAATGCACTTTAAATGCCATTATGCAGCAAAAAGTAACATAAATGATCTTTGAAATCTTTTACAGCACCAAACCATAATGGCGTCTGCATAGTAAATGTACACAAGAAAATATATTTTCTATTTTTCAATTAAAAGTCGAGTAAAAGTCGTAAGATAGCAAACGTACTTCTATAATGGCGGAACAATTCCTTTTGATATTTTAATTTTATAAATAATTTCTTAATATCTTAAAAATAAGGAGGCCCATTAAAATAATAACTAGAAATGTTAATCGAAAAATAAAATTTCGCATTGAAATTTAGTATGTTACATGAATAATAACTAACACCGAAAACATATTATTTGAAAGAACATGGCTACCATTCTATAGTTGTTAAGTAGAACATAATAAATATTTTGTACTTGTTTTCTGACACAAATTATTAACACAAATTTTTAAAAGCAGCTGTAAATACTTCGAACACCTAGGGCTATAAGCTCGCCTCGTTGCGATCAGTCGACTAAACAGCTGAGTGAATGCAAAAAAGTAGCTATCACAGCACTATTTAGTCGAGTAAAAGCATTTTCGTTGCTTTCAACCGACATATTAGTCGACTAATGGTGAAATTATTGCTATTATAGCATTAATGGTGCTGTATGTCGCTTGGTCTCGACCTTTATAGCATCATTTGGTTCTTAACTCGACTATTTTACGACAATTACTTATAGCACTTTAAGCTGAGTAATTTGTGCCCAAATCGCGTCGAGTAAACGTTTCCAGATCTATTTACTCGACAGTTTGAAGACCCTTTTCTCAGCTTTAGGTGAAAATAGGAACGTGCCCGCGACTTTCAAACGACTTACTTTTGCTGCTTGGGTATAGTCCTAGAGATTTGAAATTTGACGAAATATTCCTCAAGTACCCTAGGGGTGCACTAAGGAGGAAGTTTTTGAAATGCCATCCCTAAAGGGATGAAACGGAATGGTAGTTTAAAATACCGCTTGGCCGGTACACTAGTTTAATTTAAATTTCTGAGTAAAAACCCGCAAACTTCTCAGGTTTCACTATCCGATCCAATTGTGATACAAAGAGTTGAATCTGATAAGCTAATTTCTGCGTAGCAGAGCAATGACAACAATCGCTTCGGACAATTACATCCGGTAATGGGAATCGTTCGACCAGACATATGTCGTGGGTGGTCAAACCAAAAATAAACCATTGTGCTATCTTAAATATCGCAGCTATACAATATAAATTACCAAACACTTCACTACATTAAAAAGCGCTTTTAAATATAATACAAATTTTACAAAACTTGAGAAAGGAAAATATTTTTCTCTGTTTTTCGTTTCCCTTTCTCTTCCACCTGCTCAATCGCATTTGATAACACCACTTCTTTAGTTTCTGGAAGGAAACAGCATAAAAGCGTAGCACTGAATGCGCCGGCGCTAAATATTAAAATCGAGATCCATTCAATCCCAATATTGACGACATACGGCGCTACAAATCCACCGACCCTCGCGAATACGGATGAAAAGCCTAATGCCGAGTTCCTTACGACCGTCGGGAACATTTCTGAAGTGTACATGTATATTTGCATGAACGCTGTGTATACACCCATTTGCCCAATAATAGCAAACATGAAGGTCACCCACTGCAGGTGGCTGGGGACTAGTATGAACACCACGAGGGAAGCACCGGCAATTGCGAAGCTCGCCATCACAGTCACTTTTCTTTTTAAGTACAAGGTTGCCACCACTACAATTATCACTCCAGGGGCGTTGCTAGCAGCTGATATGATTACATTTAAGTACAAGTCACCTTGGAGACGTCCTATATATTGATTGACACCGAAAAATGTATGAGAGCAGCACATCCAAACTAATGCTGAAATAATTGTATACTGCCTTATCTTTGGCGTTTTGAACAGATCAATATAGCTGCCATGTTTGTTTTCATTTGAACTCAAAGACTCCTTTTCAACCTCATTCACTATTGATTCAATGTTTTCTGTCGGACGTTTGTTCCTGAAACGTAAAGATTAGGTTAGGTATTTCTTGTGGTTCTTCCAAAATAATTATAAATAAGTATCTAACGTTTTACCGTGTGGTTATTTAACTACCAAAATAGCTAAAAACAATAAATAAAGTTTACGAAAACTAAAATGCACGCCTATGTCAGTAATGCAAGAGTTCCACTTTTCACCTCCCAGCTCCATCAGGAGACGCTTGTCCCGAAATTGTATGTACTTGTTGGACTCGTCAAAAGAAACCAAATGAGCCCAAACTCGAGAGGTTTAAGTAGCCATTGAATAGTTTTAGAATCCACCTCCTGCCTCCATGGTCAGATCAGTTTGATGGTACCAAATGATTGTATTTTCATCCGAATTGCATATCTACACGCAAAGCTTTCAATCGATACACCATTAGAAGTAGGTTACAATCGACATCTTAGATATGTTTACATAGTTACATACAAGTGAAGCTAATATGAAGCGTAATAAACCTAATAGCAATCGGTCAACAGATGACCGAGATAGGTATAAAGGGGTTTGAATTTCCAGATTAGATAAGAAGGGAAATATATTTCCATCTTCTATAATTCTATAGAATGTTGACATCATAAATTATGTACGGCGGCGCAGATATATCATGCAACTAAATATAAAAAAAATAACAATTTTTTTTCTTTCTCGACAAGTAAAGTTTCTATTGTAAGTATATTTTATTATATATTTTCATAATATATAATTATTGTAGACTCGTGAAATATCCAATGAGTGTACAACAAATATATCTATGCCGTTTTTTATGGAAAGTGGTTCAGTAGTTCGCTGTGCTTATTTAATGAACGAACAGATAACTTTCATATTTGAAGTATTAGCTCTTATTAGCAAAGATTTTGGTTGACTTTGTAGATAAATTTTTAGCTGACTTACTTTTTTGCTATAAATGTAAGAAGGTCTATGGCTTCCCTCTTTCTTCCAACTGTTATCAACCAGCGAGGGGACTCTGGTAGCAGCCAGTAGAAGGTGATAGTGAGCAGCCATGGTGCCCCCGTCACCAGTTGCAGGGGTCTCCATTCCCGGAAGAAGTAGGCTATCACCGGGAGCGCGAGGTAGCCCGACACGTAAGGCACCTCGCACAAGCCCATGATATAAGGCCTCATTGTTCGTCCGCTCAGTTCCACCAACAGTACGAAGCAACACAACATCGTGCCGCCGAGCGCAGAACCGATTAGGAATCGACTGAACAGGAACATCCAAAATTCAGTCACAAACGCTGAAATTGTGACAAAGACTGCTTCAAGAAACAGTGCTAGCACGACCGCGATTTTACGTCCATATCTAAAAAACATATTATGACCAAATTTATATTATACTGCTGTGTCAGTGGGTAGGTACTTTAAATTTATAATTACTAAGCAAGTCATAATTCTGATTTATTCCAAAGTTAACTGGAAGAGATCCGTGAAGAGATAAGTTCGCCTTTATAGAATAACTATTTTATGTGCATTATTGTTACTGTATTTTGTGCAATAAAGACACTTATTATGTGGTTATTAGTATACCTACAGTATAATTATACAACAGTGGAAATCACGTCATAATAATTATACAACTACAAAAACAACAAGACAACCCAAGACTTGAATTTAAAAAATAAATTGCATATAATAGTTACATAGTTATTTCTTTGATTGCTTTGTATTCTTACCGATCGGAAATGTAACCGAAGGCTAAACTCCCCGCTATCATGCCGACTTGGATGATTGATTGCGCCAAGCTGGCCAGCGAGCTCCTGTTGCATATGAGGTTCCATTCGGTCGTCACTGAACTGACGATGGCACTCTGATCATATTCCGGCAGCCGGCAGGGGCAGTGGTTCGTGAGGTTGAACGCGTCCTCATCTTTGCACACGAAGTCGACTCCTGGGACCAGGAACACGACATTTACTAGCTGGAACTCCGCAGGGTAACGTCCAATTGTGACTAGAAATAAGATCCAGATCTGGTACCTCCCAAATCTCCCCATTATTTGTTCTAAACGATCCTCGGTAACCAACATGTTTCAGCTGAAATAAATACGTATACAAGTATTAAATTAGTCATACCAATTTGTAATAACATATTATTCATCTAAATATACATACTTACCTAGTAGGTACCTAGGTACCTAGTGAAGTCAATTACTCAGTCTTACGTTTTGAATCGTTATCGCTGATACCGTTATTGAGCAAAATTTGGACACGGACTGTGGAATTACAGTGTGGGTTTCGTTTTAGTATAATTTATGCTATAGTTCACACACTTATTTAAGACTCACACAAGGATGAACATACACAGACACTGCAAGACAAGTTAACTGAACACATGTCGCGATACACACGAACAGACTTGGTTTATATCACAATATTACTTTTAATATGCGTTGAATTTAATAATATGACTCGCAATGGCTTTTCCATATGCGTAGATTAGCAGAGAAACACGTGTGCAAATAACGTTTATTCTATAGGTTAAAAGCCGGCTACTTTTAAACCGGGATCGTTATAGCTCTTCTAACCGCGATCAACGTGGCCGACACGCACCGCGATCGGGGGGCGACTCGTGAATGCATCTTTGTTCCACCGCCTCAGGTATACCCACGGTTACCGAACCGACGTATGAATACCACGAATTGTTGTGGGATGGTTACCTTGGTTACCGGCGGGAGGCGGTAACCAAGGTAATTAAATATGGGGCCTTAAATTAAGGCTACAGCTTAACAACATTCCAAATTCTGTCGTGCATCTTTTAACTAGAAACACGATTTGTGATTTGTATGATTTGACACGAATAATATGTTGTGGTTTTGTTAATAACATTTAAGGTGAAACTCAGATTAATTTAATTATTAACCGACTTCAAAAAATTAGGAGGTTCTCAATTCGTCGGAATCTTTTTTTTTATGTATGTTCCGCGATTACTCGGATATGGCTGGACCGATTTGGATGGTTCTTTTTTTAATCGATAGCGTATACCTCACAGTTGGTCCCATTGTAGTCAAAGGTGAGGTCTGATGAGAGGATCTATGAGGAATCGATGGAGCTCGTCAAATATTATAGGCACGCATATAACAATTTGGGTATTTTCTGTAATAACCCAAGCAAAAGCATTATTTGGTGAACTGAAACTGATGATGAAGAACATAAATAACCAACGGAACTCCTCAATGATAAATATTTCACGGGTGGCGATTAGATTTCTGTATAAGGTTGAGAAGCAATTTATGCTCATGAAAATGCATGTGGTAAAATAGAACCGGTGGTGAAGAAACAGGAGAACTCCATTGATGCTATTGTTGCTTGATGAAGTAAATGTCAGATATATTATAGATTAATTTGTCACTTAACGTATTAATTATATATCTGACGTTTTCTGGGTAATTGACTTAAGAAATCCAATCATTATTTCTAACTTTTCAAAGGGGTTTTCAAGTCGGTTTTTTTATTTGTTATTTTAACACGTGCAGTAATCCTTAAGCAGCCCCATCCTTACATAATGCTTCGTAAAATTCAAGTACTTACTGGGGAAGCATTTAAAAGCAAGTTATATTTCACGTAAAACAATCGAATTTGTATCATACTGCCTAGTCAATAGGGTTGAAATTCTAAATACATGAATGTTGGTCGATAAAACGCCTCTGCCCGGATAAGAGGTACGCGATGGGTACGCGTAATTTTTTCGTGTATAAGTTACCCATGTAAAAAGTAACTACTTACTTCATAGGTATAAATAACCTAGACCTTATTGATTTTCTCAATCCATTCATGATAATAAATATTCCAATAAGTCGAGGCCGACAACCCGATCATTATTTAGCAATAAACACGTTTCATACTAAATGCTATGTTTTTTTTTCCACTCACATATGGTTTTGATTTATTGGACAGAAAGGACGGGGAATGACTTGAATTTTTAACCAACTTCAAAAAAAACGAAGGAGGAGGTTCTCAATTCGTATATTTGCTTTTTTTGATGTAAAATACTTCTTTGTTTTTGACACTATAGAAATATGTAGATACAATTCTTATTCTGGTGGCGAAAACGGTTAGATGTCCATATTGTCCATTTGAAAATGTATCGTTAAGTTTTTGATGTTTGAACAATGTTCAATATATTTTTGTAATTTAAGTGACATCTTATTGACTATGGGTGATTTTACTTTATTCTGAGTTATAATTGTACGCAAATCGACTATAGTTATCCAGTAACGTTCTTAAACTCGTATATCATCCATGGTTACATCATAGTTAAAGCGACTCATGTCACTCAAATCAAAGATGCATAAAAACTATAATAAACGTTGCTAGTCAGTAGTAGGGTTGCCAACTATTTATGGGGTAAATATAGTATTTTCCAGTCAAAGATTTAAATAAAATAGTACACTTAAAGAAAATATGGTAGTTTAAAGAAAAACCCCTTTAAAAACGGTGTAAGGTATGATTGATTAAATATAATACATAAAATTCGTCTTAGGGGAAGCAGGGGTAATACCAGTCACCGGGTAATGGCGGTCACCTCAATAACTTGATAAAACTAGTGCTTATAATGGCGGCGTGCGGGTGGAAGGAAGCGGGGAGTGACGCTTGAGCCAGTGGCAACAGGCCCCACCAGCCCGTTCGAAACACGTGAGAGTGAGAGTCGTGTGTTTGTTTGGAGCTACTTCGATCTTATTTTTCACTGGATGTTTTTATCGGTATGTTCAAATTTGAGACATTTATATATTATAATTCTCGTTATTCTTATTGTTAAACTATTAAATTTAAAGGCCAAGTTGATATTATTGCACAATCTTACAAGTACAATTTTAAATTTTAATTAAATACGAAACGGCTGTTTGGGGTAATAGCGTTCGGATGCACGCCATTTCCCCTGAGTGAACGCCATTACCCCACTTATTTTTTTCTTACAGCCATGCCCAGAAATCTTCAAAGAACTGCCGCTAAAGCGGCATGGAGCTACCAAAACTTAATCAACGCAAAAGCCGCGATCGAAGGGGGGAAGTCTAAAAGAAGAGTAGCGATTACATTCAAGATCACATTTTCTACACTGAGTGAAAGAGACTGATGAACGACAACCTTGTTATTCCCCAAATTGGTCGTAAGCCAGTGTTCTAGAGACCAAGAATTTAGCCCAATTAATAAGATATTGTATCGCTGTACCGTACGCGGGCTGTGGAGCCATGCTATGTGCTCAGGGTGGGATTCGGCAGAGGGGTACATATAGGACTTCTGTTCCTAAAGTTATACTAATATTAATAAGTTGATTTTATCAAAAATTACAATTAATTTATACATGAGTATGATAAGCAATGTCAATTTAATTATTTAGGGCTGATCTCTTGTCGTTAATTAACGAAAGTTGATCTCAATTATATTATTTGGGCTAATGTTGGTCTGAGCGTTATAACCCCATTGGCCGAACGCCATTACCCATAGCTGAGGGTAATGCCGTTCAAAAATGTTTTTTTTTAAAGTTTTTATTTCTCCTTATCTAAGAGATATAACAATGGTTTGTGTTCAATTTCTAATGACTGATTAGTTACACTTATGTTATGTTTGGTTTTCTCTTAATAAACCTTGATATTTGCAAAAATATGGGCATTTTCCCTTAAGTGAACGCAATTACCCCTGCTTCCCCTACTAACATTCCGATTGTGGATATTGTGATTATCCGAGCTGCGAAAATGCCTATTGAACTGGCCATCTCAAAGCCCATTTGTAGGACTTTTGTAAGGACTGATCGAAATATAGTATTTTTACGTACTATAGTTTTGTTTAGTTTATTTATTACTCAATATAATATACAGTTTAAATAGCATGGCATGTCAAATTAAAAGCAATTACATTGAGATTGTCAAACAAGTAAATATAAGCATTTAAAATAATAAAAATGGTAACAGTTGAAGAAATAATAATATAAATAGGATTTCATATTGGGTCTCCTCAAGGGATCGTCATTTCAAAGTAAATCTAAATGTAAAACAACAAAAAACAAATAGGTAACAAAGCAATAGTACATAAAAATGTCTAAATACAATGAAACCAAAATCAATAATGTCAAATGAAACAACTTACAACTTAAGATCCATATACTAATATATCATATATTTCTTCAACAGTATATAGTACATAGAGCAAAAATATAGTACAATGCTACGTATATATTAGTACGGTTGGCAGTGGCACCCCTAGTCAGTAGGTAGCGGTTCTTCACATAATCATATAATTTATAAAATAAAAAAAAAACCGACTTCAAATAGCCATTGAAAAGTAAGTTTTTTTTTTGACAATTTATTTATTATCCTGTGATTTAACGACACACATTTACTACATCAAGTAACAATAGCATAATGCCAATTGCTCATCACCATTTACAAACTGTTGCTATCCACGGTGCAAGGATGTCAATCATTGAGGAGTTCTCCTGGTTCTTTAATTTTACTACATGAATTTTCATGGACATAAGTTGCTTCAGAACTTTATACCTACAGCAATTTAATCGCCAACCGTGAAATACTCAACATTTAGGAGTTCCGATGATCATCTGTGGTATTCATCAACAGGTCCACTTCACCAATAATGATTTTGGAACGTAACTGCTTGAGTTATTACAGAAAATATTAAAATTGCTATATGCTTGCCTATAATATTTGAAGAGTTCCATCGATTCCTCATAGATCCTCTCATCATAAATCAACTTTGACTACAACGGGACCAAACTGGAGGTATACCCTACCGATTCAAAAAATAATTTTCAAAATCGGTTTATAAATGACGGAATTCTGAAGTAACAAACATAAAAAAAAGATACAGCCGAATTGAGAACCTCCTCCTTTTTTTTAAGTCGGTTAAAAAGTCACAAGAAGGACAGCTTGAAGAGATGTAGGTATTTTACCCGTAGGAGTTTTTATCCTCTTTTTTTCGCCTACTATGTTACTCTCTAATAAATCTCGTCGCTTATTTAGTCTCTCATTTTCGTCCGACAATCATAAAGTTGACCTGCACGCTAGTAGGTATTGTTCGGAGTTAGGTACCCACAACTGTGGCTGCATGCGTCGAAAATGACCAAGGTCAAAGACACGCACGAACACGTAGTTTATACGCACTGCCGGGTCAAGTTACGCTCGCCGGCGAGTTCATGAACGGAGTGTTATTTTAGAGAATCACGCCCCTGTTCTCTTACCTATACTGGCTTCTAATTAATTAGCTCATAAATTAGGAATGTTTGAATGTAAAAACAATGAGGCACAAAAAACAAATTTGGCAGATGTTATTTAATGAGCATACAAAAACTCCGTGGCGAAGGTTACTGGACGGAAAGGCATTTGTATTTAGTGTAGGTGGGTGCGTGACGGTCGGTATAACAAGTTTTGATATATTATTGGTCGATATAACGATTAAGGGATATAATGCACTTTTGGTATTACAATATTTGGCATATTCTGATATGATCTAACTATCATCAAGTATAATGAACTTGTAATATAACAAATATCGATATAACGCTCAGTGGGTATAATGTAGTACTGGTATATCTGGAATACGTACTACTTGTCGCGACGTATGGTCGCGAAATTACTACAGTGGCAACACTGTAGAGTTGTAGATGGCGCCAAATACCAATTAGCTGTCAAGATGTTTAATATGGGAGAGGAGGAGAATATAAGTCAATGGAGTGTGTTAATGTTTGGAGCCCACAGTAATTGAAAGCTAAGTATCTCAGCTGAGTATCTAGGCTATATATACATATATATCTCTTGTCTAAAGTAGTCTAACTATCCAAAGTATATTAATAAAGCCTCTTAACTATTTGTGTCTAAACTTCCACATATAAACCAAGTATTAAGCTGTTCAAGCATTCAAACTCTATCTGTGTGCTCTTAAAGTCGCTATTATCTTTGATATAAACTGTAATGTTATTCTTACCACCAAGATATCTGAAGTATCCACAGTGTATCTTATGATATTAATATAATGCCATATTTGTTGTTGACTGACTAGCTGTGTTACACAATTATGATATTGGGCAAGCCTAGCTGTATCCTTCCCTAACAGCAGAAGGGTCAGTGTGCGGCTTGATTCCTCGCTTAGGGCGAGGGATCGGTCCACGGAGTTGAGTTGTGCTTTATTATGATATTGGGCAAGCCTAGCTGTATCTTTCCCTAACAGCAGAAGGGTCAGTGTGTGGCTTGATCCCTCGCCAAGGGCGAGGGATCGGTCCACGGAGTTGAGTTGTGCTTTATTATGATATTGGGCAAGCCTAGCTGTATCCTTCCCCAACAGCAGAAGGGTCAGTGTGCGGCTTGATTCCTCGCCGAGGGCGAGGAATCGGTCCACGACGAGTTGAGTTGTGTTATAATTAATGGGACAAGCCTAGCTGTATCCTTTCCTAAATGCAGAAGGGTCAGTGTGCGGCTTTGATCACTCGCCAAGGGCGAGGGATCGGTCCCCGGCTTCATCAGTCTTGGTATGGATTTCTCAATTGTAATAACCCATAGTTGGAAGTGCAAGTACAAGTCATTATACTGTGGATACTTGGATATTAATACTATCACTGATTCTAGATACTGAGATGTTGGAGGGTGGTGCTGTGGTGACAGCTCTACCTTCCTGAATGGATGGCACCAAAACAGTCGGTGTCATCTGTCTGTTGTTCTGCAGGAGGTGACGTAGAAATCAGGGCCTATATTGAGAGAGCGAGCAGATTCCAAGACATATTGGCTCAACCCAGGTATGATTCAAATATTGTTTTCTTTCATTTCTGGCTGCAAATCGTGATGCATCCTTTTAATTTTCCCCCCCTGTTCATATTTATACCATTATAAGAATAGACTTTAAAAACGAGGATGCTTCGCGACACTACTATTATAATAACCTACCTATTCTGCGTTAAGGCAGGCCTCCGTTAAGTACGACGACGAGCAAAGCGAGGAGGAGTGTTAGGAAGAACTGCGACCCTAAAGCGCGAGAGCCGTGCGAGCGAAGCGAGCGTGCTGCGGCAGCGCAGCGGTCGGCGAATCGCCAAAACCGACTTTTTTTATAACACTATACTACATTCTACGTTCATTATATTAGGTAAAAATTATACCTAACATTTATTATACTTACCGAACATTATACACCTTGAAAATATCTACTTTGTTGTTATATCAAAAGTTTATTACGCTCCTTGAGTGACTATATTCTATGGAATTATATCAAATGTTGTTATATCTAGTGAAAATATAGGTATCAAAAGTTGTTATACCGATCATCAGTTCATTACACACCCAGCCCAGTGTAGTAAGTACATCACATCACACTTAATAATATTATAAATACCTACGGAAGTTTCTGAGTGTGCGTGTAAGTTAGTATGTTTGTTACTCCTTCACGATTCAACGGCTGGACGGATTTGAATGAAATTTGGAATGGAGATAGCTTATTATACCCTGGTTTATTAACACATATGCATTTCATCCCAATCCAACGCGAATAAAGTCGCGGGCACGGCTAGTACAGAATGTTTGTCATATTGTTGTCCTAGGATAGGTACAATAACTTAGAGAACTTAGAACTGTTAATCCGTCCTTGATGGAGGTTGTCTCATTCAGTTTGTAGTGTTTAATGGCCGAATTCAGAAAGGCCGCTCAAATTGATATTTAATTGAATTGACGTTTCAATGACGTACCTATTTGTATAGGTTGACAACTTGTTGAGGGACATTTAACTATTTAATATCTAATCAAATGTTTAAGTGGCGTTTCTGAATTTGGCCATGAAACTAAAATTTCAAAAATAGAGTTCTTAGAGCAACGCTTTATTGTTTTTTTAACCCCTCTTGAATCCCATCTCATTACTTTATTTTGCACAAAAATGTTCTCATTGGCATGGCTTGTGATTGATAGCATCATCGATATAAAATTTAATTTACATCAATATAGGTACCTATTATAATGTTACTAATGATGTCTATAACTCAGATAGTTTTTAAGATATCAGCAAACTTCATTTTGCTATCCGAGAAATGAACCCTATTGCGTATTGTCTACCTACAATGCGTGCAAGGTTTTAATTCGGGGCGTGCCACTAGTGGTATGGTATCTTATTCGTGGCAGTCAAGTCGTGACTTCGTGCCAACGATAAAATACCTATAATAGATACTTATTTCATATTTTAATAACCTACCGTAAATTGCCCAAATACGTACTCCTTTTCTTTTTCTTTTTAGAATCACTCTCGTACACTTAGAGGAAGTACAATTTCTCAGTGCGCATTATACAAGACTGGAAAATGTTAGGTAGATTTGTATCATGGCAAGTTGATAATATTAATGCTTCTCAACCACACAATCCCGTACACATTACATATTATATGGCCTTTATCTTAAATGTTTAATATGTAGCAGTCATTCTTGATAAGGGACGTGGAAGTGGTACTATAACTGTTTAGAAGTTTTCTAGATGCCATCTTGTCATATAGGTAGTGTACATATTTCTAGTATAGTGTAGTGTGTGGTAGTGTGTATATTTCTAACAAATTAAAGGAAACATTTAGGTTTAAAATAACAACACGCAAATATATAATTTTCTGTTTATTTCGCCTAATTATGTAAATATTAAATACATAGATTCAGCCACTAAATTATCACAGCCTTCATAGAAGTATACCTTTAAGGGTCTTAATAACAATTGTTATTTGCAATCGACTGTCTAACTAAATTGAGCTCCATTACTTCAGTCAGCTAATTCATGACATTTTAATATACATAATACAACCTTAACGTTGGTATGCATTAAAAATTGTAAAGCCTTTCTTATTCATATTTAAATGTACGATACGTCTCTTGACAGTAGTATTATTTCTTTTCATAAATAAGAGGCACAAACATATAGAATACTCATCGATTTAAGCAATGGACAATCGTCATTCACGCTTCGCCTTCTTCTAATGTGTCGGGTAGTTTTTTTCCTCTCGTGTCGGGCAGAAGTATGCACAGACCCGCGCCGATTAGAGGTACAATACCGAACACAAGGGGTGGGAGCCAGGGGCTGGCGTGCGAGAGTGTCGCCACGAACGGGGCGACCATTGAGCCGACCCTAGCCAGAGTTGATGATAGTCCAACGCCAGAGTTCCTGACTACAGTGGGGAATAGTTCCCCGGCGTACAAATAGACGGTGGCGAAGGCTATGCTCATACCCCAGAGGCCTATGCAGCCGAGGGTAAGGTGGCTGGCACCGGAGTGCGGAACAGCCGTGATGAGAAGGCAGCTTAGTCCGGTCACGCAGTTGGCACTGATAAGCGTTATCTTCCTTCCGAGAACTCTGTTCGCGTAGATTGAGATCAACGTGCCAGGAACCTGCAAATAATTTGCGCTTTGATAACGTGAGAATAGAATACAGCGTTACGATAATGTGTGGAAATCACAAATAGTTAGGATAATTTAATTAAACAAAGCAACGTTTAATGAAAGAAAATAGGGAAGATGCATATTTTTTTGTTTCACCTTGTAATGGAAAGTGCTGATCTGTGTACGCAAAACATTTTTATGTTGATTATTTTATGAGTTATGAAGATTTGAAAAGTCATTGTTCATACCACTCGCAAATACACTCCATACAAATTGGACAACAGTTGTGACGTCACATCTGTCGTTAGACTGTACAATGTATGGTGTTTAAACGAAATCTGCAATTATTTCCGTAAATACTGTTTTTAGACCAACATCGTAGAAATAAAACATGACATAAATTTGATGAGGTTGTCCAAAAAACTAAAATTAGAACTAAAAACAATATATATTTTTCACTAATTTTGACCCTTAATCAAATAAAAATTAATAGTCAAAATGATCTGCTTTTGTCTGTAATATGCTTTTGTTTACATTTTCTTTCATAATATATCATTTAAACCTCATTTTGATTTTCATGCAACTTCCCCATTACCCATTACAATGGAGTCTAGTTAGTTAGTTATGTTATTAAAACAAGCCTTACATCGTCTTATAAATAATTAGAACATAGGATCTCATAAATATTATTCTTCTGCGCATCTCATGACAACGTGACAGCGGTCAGTATTCAGAGGGTCAGATTGTAACTAGATCTTACTACATGAACTACAAACCTCAAATGGGCACGTGTTTTGTATAACATATCATAAGCCGATTACAAGAGATTATGAGCGTGGCAGATCAGTAGCGTTAGAATTATCTTAAGTAGTATTGACATAACATAAAAATACAACTACAAGGTTAACCGCCGATAACGAGATACAAGTATGTGAGGCTTGCATTTGGGAAATTCGCTGAAATACTAATTTGGCAACAGTACATTTGTCTGGAGAACGGCTTTGCTCACACGGGATTTGGTTATTTCCCACGGGAACCTTGTATGTACTCGAGATAAAATAAATTTGACCTTCGTACTGAGATAGATAAGAAATGTACAGGGATTAAATTCATAAGAAGTCCGACAGTTGAAGCGTTATAGTCAATCAATCGATAAATGTATAGATAACGGAGAACATTGAATAAGGGGAAGAGTACCTACTGACAACGTGACTTGCGATTTTATACGAAGCCTACCAGCTCGGTCTTTTAATTTTGGCCGATGCTCTTGTAGGTATTTGCTTATAGTATGATAGCCGACAATATGAACGGGCATAGGATTGTTCCTTTAGTCCTCTTCCATACTCATTTCACTTAACTTGTCCAGACGCGGAGACTATACATCTCCCTTATTAGTTATTTATTATAATTAAATTTTACCCATTAGGATTGTTTGCTGCCCTTTTCATGTGTTAGTTTTAGTTAAAACTCTAATGTAAAAGTTGGGAAAAAAAAGACTTACTGCTGAGTTTCTTGCGGCGTTTGTTCTCAGCAGATGTCACCTTTCGAAGCACTGGTAGCTTCAGACACGTAAAAGAGCCCATGTGGCCTACTTGCAAAATAAATATTTTCATTTTCATTTTCATTTTCATATAAACGTTAGCTTACAGTCACTTCATATATAACCGAATGGAGAAGTTGCATCAATTATCAAGGAACACCATAAATTTGTTTTGTTTTATATTAAATAAATGGAACGCCTTACGATCATAATATACTCGCATTCTCAACAGATTGTTTGTTGCTTACGGTCTTTCACCAGGCGTTCAAAATGCGTGGAAAAAATATTTCTCGCCGTTGGTATATGAATTAATCAATACCTAACCTAGGTATCATCTAATACATCAAATATATAGAGCGTTGTCATACGGAATGCAAAACTCAGCTCTCGAACATGCTGCTCGTCATTTCAGTAACGTATTAAAACTGAGCTATTAGAGAAGACTGGAGGCGCTAAATCAGGTAACTCATGTCATCAAAACACTACTTGACGACTATGACCACTGTGTCAAGAGTGTCCCACCGTGACGAGAAAGAAAGAGATAAACTGACCTGTATAGCGGCAGATATGGCGACGTTAGTGAAGATATTCCCAGACACGTGTCCGATGTACTGCGAAACGCCGAAGAAACAGAGCCCGCACACGAACCAGTTGAAGCAGATGGCAAGCGTGCGCACGCGCAGGCGAGGCGTGCGGAACAGATCCACGCAAGTCGCGTGCGACTCGTGTGACTTCACGTCCACGCATAGCTTCTGCGTTGTTGAGGCTATGTTCTCCGTCGGGAGCCCGTTTCTGGAAATTGTTGAATTAAGTTATTCCTAGTGATCTATTATTAAGAATTTGTATATTTGGGGTCGCTATTTACAAGTGATGGAAAGTGTGATAGTGATATTGTAAAGAGAGCGAATGCTGGAAATCAGGTGAATGGGGCTTTGCATGCGTTTATGAAGAGCCAGAAAGTGTCCAAAAAGGCTCGTCTGGCTGTTCATAGAGGTGTGCTGGTTCCAACACTGATGTATGGAAGCGAATGTTGGGTATGTCAGAAGAAACATGAAAGTATAATCAATGCAGTGGAGATGCGAGCTTTGAGAAGTATGTGTGGTGTTTCTACGAGTGACAGGATAATGAATAGCGTGATAAGAGAACGATGTGGTGTGGAAGAAGATGTAGTCGTGAGAATTGAGAAAGGTATGCTGAGATGGTTTGGACATGTGGAGAGGATGAACGAAAGAAGACTAACGAAACAGATTTATAAGGCAAGTGTGCATGGTGGGATTGCAAGGGGAAGACCTAGGCGAACGTACCAAAACCAGATCGAGGACGTTCTTAAGAAAGGCCAGGTCACGAGTACCCAAAACCGGCGAGCGTGCATGAAGAACTTAATGAGTGTAGACGAAGCGAAAGTTGTGTGTCAGGATCGTAGCAGGTGGAAATGCATGGTCTCTGCCTACCCCTTTGGGAAACAGGCGTGATATATGTATGTATGTATGTATCTATTATCCAAAACAAAATACAAGGCCGCAAACCAAATGGCTGAAGACTTCGAAAAGTAGGAGGTTATGAATTCGACCCGTTATTTTATTGTTTGAACCGATTTCAATGATTCTTTTGTATTGGAATGGTCATAGTTAAGAAATAGTCCCATAGATAAAATGAAGGGATCTGATGATGTGATCGGAGCATTACATCGTTTTTGCCATTTTCTAAGATAACTGATGTATTTGCAGAAAAAAACATCATTTGGTTAAGCGGGGTGTTGATGGAGTCCACGGATTGCTACATTGAACTCTTCGATGTTTAGACAGCTAATGGCTAATGATATATTTCCTTATGTCGGTTGCTAAGCAACTTATCATCGTTAGAGTGCGTCTGGTAAATCGGAACTGATAGCCCAAAAAACTCCTTACAGGTCAACAGACCTTGCATTCTCATAGCAACATTCCACAAAGATCGATGTGTACTTGACATTTACTATCATCTAGTACTAGTGAAATGAATTAAACTAACATTACATCATATCCATTAAAAAGGTAAAAGTAAAATTATTTTAAACAAAAAACAAAACCGACTCCGAAAATCCTTTGAAAACTAAGAAATAATGACTGGCCATTAGGAAATTACCTAACGACAAATATGGTATACTTACATATCTAATACTTTGTTCATTTACTTAATTGGTGTCAACCAATTTTAATGTATTTAATTTTCTACTGAATTTACAAATATATATGATGTTTCTAGGTAATGTTCTAACAGCTAGTCATTATTTCTTAGTTTTTAAAGGGTTTTTGGAGTCGTTTTTGTTTTTTAAAGAGTTCTAGTAGGGCGAAATTTGATGAGAATTGACGTGGTTTACGACTACCTATCCATGAATAGCCCAAGAGCCGACAAACAATTCAATTGTTCTATGAGCATTCATTAAAAAGGGTGCAATTGTTGGATCGTCGTCGACTTTGGCTTTGATTTGGCTTTGGCTCAAAGAGCTTAAAATTTGTGATAACAGTTCCGATTTAAAGATTCCGATTAAGGTTATAATTCTAAATACAAGTGTGTGGTTGATAAAACGACTCTGCCCGGATAGGGGTTAAATAATATTTTTTTGTTCATTTATAAACCACTTAGCTAACCTCGTTGCAAAAGCTTGTTGTTGGCTATTTGTACAGCTATAAAATGTAACAGGTATTTTTAAAATAATTTGACTCAAAGTACAAATTTAATTTACCTCTTAGCTGCAACCGTCATAATCTTTACAGCCTCATCGGTTCTGCCAGCAGTGAGGAGCCATCTCGGTGATTCGGGCAGCAAAAAGTAGTAACTCAGAAAGATGATCGAAGGTAACGAGATAGCCAGTTGGAACTTGTCCCAGTCGCGGAGATAGTAGCCGAACATCGGTAGCATAAGGTGTCCGAGGTTGAACGGTATCTGGTAAATTATTCCGACGGTGTCCCTGTATCTCGCGCCGATGAGCTCCATAGTCAGAACGAAACTGGTGACCATGGTGCCGCCGGTGGCTACGGCCAGCATGAAGCGGAGTGCCGTGAACATGTACCAGTTGACGGAGTACGCGGTTGCGACGCCGGAGACAAGTTGCAGGCATACTGCTGCCAGGAATGGAAATCGGCGGCCAAATCTGAAAAGCATATTTCATTTTTTAAAAGAGGTAGCATATTTTGCTATTACGAACCAAATCAAGTACACAATTACAAACACTGAATCATCATAATTATGGTCTTGCGCCTCTATTCGGGAACGCTAAGTGATGTTGTAGCGACTCGCGAGCGAGATTTCTCATTCCTCTCTTCCGCACAACGCGTAATGCGTCAGAGGGAGATGCGAGTCTCACTTGCGGGTCGCTGCATTGTCACTTAGACGTTCCCGAATAGAAGCGTGCGAGGGAACAATTTTTAAGGGAAACTGTTAAAATAAATTCTTATAGTGGGGAATGCGGTTGGTATAATTGGGTCAGATAGCTGGCTTTATCGCTTCTAAGTTAAAATTATTATTCTGTGTTTCTAACAAAACTAAAATTAATCATTTATCGTTTTAGTAATTGTTGTACAAACAGTCGTAACTTTAATCATGATAGCACTAACTGCGTTTTAGAGTATTCTAATCACATTCTAGTTTCCTCGTTAGACATGAAAGTGCGACTTAAATTAATATAATCATTAGTAGATATTAAAGGAACGAAAGACGTCAAACGATTCATTCAAACCTCAAAATATATAGAACAAATGGGAGGTATTCAATAATTTAATGAGTTCTGGAATCGTCGCGTATTTTGTAATTTCAATCGTAACTAAATACGGGAGTCATTTCATAAAAGGATTTAATATTATTACAAGAGTAATAAAACATTACCCTCCTTTTGGCCTCCACCTCAGTCGTTGAAAACTTTAAAAGTACATAAAATTAAGCAAACGCGCTGTAGATTTACAAATGGGTCAATGTCCTTTAAAAAGATTGCTAAAGTAATAATTTCCGGAACCCAACGTGGTGCAGGCCGTGCAGGATGTGCCAATTTAAGGAAAATGACATCGAACATAACTCCTTGTTAAAATCGCACTTGTTACTACCACGCAACATTACCTACCTATCGGAAAGGTGTCCGAAGACCATGTTGCCGACGAGGATTCCCAACATGAAGAAGGTCTGCGTGAGATTCTTGAGCCATTGCCGGTCACACACCAGGTTCCATTGCGATATGATGGTCTGGTTGAAGACCGTGTGATCGTACTGGTAGCTGGTGCAGTTGTCGTGGCATACGTTGTCGAAGACTCGCGAAGCGCTGGCGGGTGGGTCTGCGCAGGAGAAGTTCATAGGCGGAGCGAGGAAGATGATGCTCATCTGATGCCACGCGACGGGGAACTTGACGAGGAACACAACGAAGCACACCCATATTTGCCACTTGCCGATGGCACCAATGGCCCTCGTGAGCGGGTCCTCGGACGCTTTTTGGCTTTCATCTTTTGTTTCGTTGTCCAACACTAAAATGGAGAATAATACAATTGTTACGATTATTGGTTTCCTATTGCGGTGGCTTCGCCCCCGAGCCCCCCTTGCGTGCCCTTCTACACCCGTTGCCCCCTTTTTCTAGCTGCTCTAACCTAACCCCACCCTAATATATTTAATATTTAGCCAAAAGAAAAAGTTTACTTAATAAACGTTTGTCTTAATAAAACTTGACAAAGTAAAATGATGCCAAATGACAATTTTACCAAATGAATAAAATGCGAAAGGTAAATTTGCTAAAGATTCGTTTAGCTAATGAAACTACTGCGATAAGTTTTTTGGGAAGTGAAATTTGGCGAAAAATATTTTGCCCAAAGGGCAGTACCTGTACTTAAACAATTTTTTTAACAAATACTGTTTGATTTAGTGAAGCGAAAAAATACATGTATCAGTGCTTCTCGTTTACTACGGTGCAAACAGACAGTGACCATTGAGTCAAGGTCATTGACACTTTTCAGCGGCTTAATTAAATTATAATTATAGTATTTTACACAAATCATACTGTAGCGCCCTTATATGTGCAGATTATAGGTACGTTCTTTCTTTGATGCACATTACGGGACATACAGATCGCATTTTAAAGTCGATATAAGTAGACAAAAACATAGATTAAGCTCTATTTATTTCTGGTGTCCAGGACGGAAGGCGTCGCTAACCTTGAGTCTGAAATAAAGAGGGAAGATAGATATTATAAATTTATAATTATAAAAATTATAATTATAATTATAGTATTTTACACAAATCATACTGTAGCGCCCTTATATGTGCAGATTATAGGTACGTTCTTTCTTTGATGCACATTACGGGACATACAGATCGCATTTTAAAGTCGATATAAGTAGACAAAAACATAGATTAAGCTCTATTTATTTCTGGTGTCCAGGACGGAAGGCGTCGCTAACCTTGAGTCTGAAATAAAGAGGGAAGATAGATATTTTTATATCTTGGTCTGAAGACTGTTACGTTAGAATGAAGCAGAAGTTAATTTTAAATACACGAATGTCGAGGAAGTGTGCGGCTATTTGTTTATTTATACTAGCTGTGCACGCGGCTTCGTTTGTACGTACGGGGCGCCACCGATCTTTATTGTCACCTTAATTAAAACTGCTGCATCTTTTTTCGTAGTCGGTCGATTGCGATGAAACAAAAATTCGATGCTACCTTTCTGAACCTACTTCTTAAAATCCTATCAAAATGCCTTTAGTTGTTTTCCTGCCATACGGGGCTGTAGTATTTGCCTAAGTGATTTGTTATATTTACTTAATCGCTTTGCTCTGTCCTTCTCTTACGTTTCGACGTTTACATAGAAAGAAAATGACAAAACCAAGCGCCATTTCGTTACCATAGAAACGATCGGTTTCTGAATCACTTCGACCGATGTCGAATAGAAGCCCCAAACAAACAGACATAAATATCATAAAACGACGTTTTGTCGCATTTTTTTTTCTGCACATAGGTACAATATTCCTGTGGATATTTCTTATGTAAGGATGAAAGAACATTACAGTTGCGTCAGTACACTTTACATAATTAATATGGAAATTATGGTTAAGTTATTTATTTATTTATTGATTTAAACAAAATTTATACAGCATTACAGTATTACACCAATACGCTGGAAAATTCAATTAATACACAAAAAAAAATACAATAACAAGAAACAAAAGAGAAAAAACTATAATTATAATCATAATTTTTACTTTGTATTCATACATTCATCGCCTCACAAAAACTCAGACATTCAAGTTATAGGATATCGAATGTGGCTTTCTCATACATAACAGTATGGGATAGTGTCTAACAATAAATTCAAGTCAGTTTGTTACTCACTCATTTCTCCTATCTTCTCTGGTTCATTTTTAGATGTCATCGTGAATGTTTTTTTTTACGATTTACTTATAATATTTGGAGCCAACGTCTGGACCCGCTTGTCGATTCCGACTGTCTGAGAACTGTCCGCGGTGCCCGGGGCCCGGGGTCCTCACTCTATGTTGTATAATGACTAAAAATTGGATAATGACTCGTTGGTGGTGGTTGGTGGTCGAGTGCGTGCGTAAATGTTGTAGATGATACAACAATGTGGCTATTTCTGGAGTACAATTTGTATTAAAAAATAACCTCATGCCCACAGCAATAGCGTTTAATAATGAAGATGACTGCATATATAGGGTGTCTCATTTAAATCGGTCAGTATAGGAAGGTCTAAAGCTATAAGACATACGAAGATCTGTTCTTAGGAACCATGTCATCGATTTTAATAAGAAGAAAAACCGCATTCATACACCTAAAAAACGTGTTGAATATTGTATTGAAAAAAATGGTCACTTCGAACACCTACTAAAATAAATCAAAGTACGTGAAAACAATGCGTTTTATTCATTCTAGACATCATGTTTCATAGAGCTATTTACCGCTTAAGACCTACACAGTCGATATCCAAATAGGATATTCTTTTCAAAACAACCGGGTTCGATTCCCGAGCTGAGTACAGGCCCCTTTCAAATGTATGAATGCAGTTTTTCTTCCCATTAAAATCGATGAGATGGTTCCTAAGAACAGATCTTCGTATGTCTTATAGCTTTAGACCTTCCTATACTGACCGATTTAAATGAGACACCCTGTATATTGGCTAAGCTTGTGCTTTGGCCATGGATATCTCGTGTTTGGCCGGAATGATTGACCTGAAGAGTTGATATTATACGTAGGTTTGATATAGGAATTATACCAGGTCAGCGGGGCACCGAGTTCATGTTTTCAAATCGTGTCGGGTGAGAAGCCTGATAGAAAAGTCATGCCGCGGAATATTTACAAATAGTGACATATAATTTACACAGTAATGTACGGTTTCTGCATCATCCGATACAGAATACGTACATAATTAATAGTCGGACGTTTTCTTACGTTAACAAACGTCACAAAGTAGTTGATTGATAACCTTTTGCCATCTATGACTCGTGAGAGTTCCACGAGCCATTGCTAAGATGGTCATTATTGTTTCACGGTTCACAATAAGGACAGTTGATCAATGAACAATAATGAAAAGTAAATTAGTTATAATGCATAACAATCTTGTCCAGGTTTTGATAGCGTCCCAATAATGCTAATGCTTAAAGTAAAATTGTATCTAGGAACCATAATATTTTTCCCTGTCAAAAACACGGACGTCCTTCGCATTTCAATCGGTCAACAGCCATTAATCTTTGATTTAACTAGTGGGAGTTATCAAAAAAACTTTGCCCCCGAAATATAGTAAGTGATGTGTATCAATAAATGAGAAAGGTCGTGCCCGGTTGATAAAGACGAGGAGTTGCAGAGTTCGCGTGTCGACTCAAGAGATAGCGGGCCAAGCCTCCGCAGTCCATTTTTATCGGACAACCAAAGGGCATAAAGTATAATTCAACTGCATGCATAAATGGCTCAGTAAGACAATCTTCCTTTTAGGAAAAATTTAAAATTTCGACGAAAAATCGTTTAACGCTTCTACGGAACCCTGAATTAAATCCTTTTCAAAGACGAAAACAACGGTAACGGGTCTCCTAAATCAGAAAACGGGGACCATCCAGGCTAAACGCATTCCAGTTAGCTGTTTATGTTTAGAATCTGTAAAAAATAATATTATATATATCTTCGTCGTTATCTTCGGGATAAGATTGCGTTGTGGGTAATTAGTATCACGCTATAAGAGTTCATGAACCATTCACGAGTTTGTGTGCCTACTCTTGTTTCAGTCTCGGGAAACCTATTTTTTATTCGATAATACCAACATAATACGCCAGTGCAAAACAATAAGTGTTTGTGGTTAAGTTTCTTAAGTTCTTTGGATATAAGAAACCCTGTAGTTTGAAAGCAAGAAATAATTTAAGTATTTGCGACTCAAATTAGGTAGGTACAATAAAAACACTTTGAATTGTATTTAAGTGTGCGCAATGCAACATTTAACCATAGATTTACAAACTATAGAAGGATAGTTTAGATACAATTGCCCTGACAAAAGTGAAGCAATAAACAGGTGCGCATTGAGATTTGACGCTATGGAGCGTCCCGGCGTTTCTATGAATTAGGAGCCATAAATGGCTCCGATTTTGTTGCTTCAAATTGTGCGCGCGGACTTGGTTTCTATTGCGTTATTATTCTAAGCATTTAACTAAGTACTTGCACTTATGTCAATGAATACAACTTATAACTTTTTTGAGTATGTACTTTTTTTGGCAGAAGGTTGAAGATGTCTGAAACATGTTAACCTTTTGACCGCACAGGCATGTCTGAGAACTAACACGAATTTCAACTGTAAGTCAAGATAATGAAGGACTTTTTTACCCTGTATCCGCTGACGGCTGCAGCCGACTGTGGCGGTCAAAAGGTTAATTAGGCACCAAACATTATACACACAGACAATAAATAGATAGGTTATGTGGTAATTAAGATAACATATATAACAATATTAGGTATCAGTAATAATGCTGTCTGGAATAGATAAGTGAACTTAAAAAATCTTCCGACTTTTTGAGATAAATTAATCATCAGGTCATTTGGGTCATTTGATTATTTTTTCTTGATGAATGTATCTGTACTTACTAAAAGTTCCATTAAACAGTTTAAATTTAATGTTATTATACTGTCGGTAAACAAAATATTAAACCTATTTGTTTGCCGATAGTACAATAAAAAGAAAAAATTGGAATTCTTCTTAAAAACACAAATACCACTACATAATGCAATTCCGCGGACTCGCTATAATAATACACTAGAATCTAAAGAGAACAATATCGGACAAGTGCGAGTCTGACTCGAGCACCGAGGGTTCCGTGTAAAGGTATTTAGATAGTTCGTCTATTACGGGAATAGTCTCCAAGATTTTTGCCGGTTTATTCCAAGTATGTTTTAAGTTTCCTCCCAAAATCAGTCCCCGAAACGTATATGTAACTACAATATTGATATCGTAATAAGGCGAGAGTGAGTAGGCATTTACAGATGATTTACAATGGACTGTAGAACAATCATAGCTTTGTAGTTGAAATAATGTTCTCCCATACATCGATATACGTCACGCTCAATTCTCCAACTGCAAATGTAAGATTGTAACCACAAAAAAAGTGATATAAGTACAAATTAACGATTTTCCTATTTTTCCTTTACTTTTGCTATGCAACCTCGCTTCTTGCCAAATTTCATGATTTTAGGTTGACGGAAAGTACCCTATAGGTTTTGACTTATTTGCGAGTGTCAAAATATGCGGTATAAATGGTTGTATCTTTTGATTGCGTTGACTTAAAAGCTTGCAGCTCCAAGGGACCGTAAACTTAAGTATTTGATATAATTTCAACTTGATATCTTCATGCGTTCCTGAGAAAAAGGGTCTTGACAGACAAACACACACGGACAACGAAGTGGGGTACATTTTTCCTATTGAGATATGGAACCCTAAAAAAGGACGAATGCATGGTACCGTTCCTTTATACATCTCTAAGACATTAAAATTAACTTGTCCAGACGCGAAGACTATACATCTCCCTTATTAGCTATTTATTATAATTATTTTGTTTCCATTAGGCCTTTTTGTCGCACTTTTCATGTGTTAGTTTTAGTTATGTATAATTGTGTAAGATTATTGTATATGTACCTATATCGCACATGCAATTTTTTTATCATATGATCCCACTGTGACATCTCTCGTCGGACGGCTACTCGTATCTGCCTTGATTAATTCCCTCCGGAACCATCGGTCTACTTTCCCGATCGGTCCACTTTTGCAAACCGTCTACTTTCCCATTTGGTCAACTTGCTTTTCCTTATCCGTCTACTTCCTAATCAGTCCATTTTCCTGATCTGTCTACTTTCCCGATCGGTCCACTTTTGCAAACCGTCTACTTTCCCATTCGGTCAACTTGCTTTTCGTTATCCGTCAACTTCTTGATCTGTCTACTTACCAAACGGTCCACTTGCCCTAACTGTCTACTTGCATCATCCCTCATCCCTCTGTCCTTTTGGGTCCAAGTTAAAAAGGATTATAATAAGTCTAGTACAAACTGCAGTATACATTAGTACCCTGTCATTTTAACGTCATGTATGAACTGGTATACAAAATTTCTCTCAAGTGTAACAACAACAGGGTTGTACTCGTAGGTATAGAAGGCAGTAAGGGTAAGGGCCGAGACGGATGGACAGTATTCGGACTGCAACTCGGCTGCAAAATATCTTTAAACGTCTTCGAAAGAGTATTGAATGTAATTATTTGAATAATTAGTATAACAGAAGCAAAGGAGTTTAAGGTTAAACGATAGTGTAGATTTCTATACTTTCTTTGCCTATTTGGATTGAAATTATGATAACCAAATACTACTTTTATATACTCTTTTCATATACTGAGCATTGCATTAAAAAATCCCTTTATTTCTGTGGTTTAAGTCTTTATCGTCCCTTGGGAGCCAAAACCGCTTAACCACATGAAACGTACTTTTGAGAAAAACGTAAATGAAGATTTTCGTGTTACAATTTCTAGGGAGGATCACCGCTTCATGTAAAAGTTTCGCTCGTTTGCTCATGTGGACCGATCGGGAAAGTAGACGGTTTGTACAAGTTGAACGATCGGGAAAGTAGACGGTTTGTACAAGTTGACCGATCGGGAAAGTAGACGGTTTGTACAAGTTGACCAAATGGGAAAGTAGACGGTTTGTACAAGTTGACCGATCGGGAAAGTAGACGGTTTGTACAAGTTGACCAAATGGGAAAGTAGACGGTTCGCAAAAGTGGACCGATCGGGAAAGTAGACCGATGGTTCCGGAGGGGACTAATTTCGTTCTTGTCCGGCAGCTTGAGCTTTTCATGCTCGCTCAAAGGTCTTTGCTTACGGCGGCGTCGTTGATCGGGTCGCCACCTTCCCTAAAACATGGTTGAGGGAGACGATGGCTGAGATATGCGTCATACTCGTGAACGGGTGCTGTCTGTGGGGTCCGGACGGTTCATGTATCATTTAAAATTTAAAATTGTTACCTTTTAATTTATTCGTTTCTGCGTTATCTGAACCTGACTAGAGAGGCTTCATAGGCTCTATACTATATTCTATAGGGTTTCATATTCGATATTTGAATTATTGTGACATGAAATATTTTTATTACAAATTATTATTATTATTTTGATATTTGGAGACCTTACATCTCCTTCTTTATACTTCTTTCTTAGACATGTAAAAGAGCCTATGTGGCCTACTTGCAAAATACATATTTTCATTTTCATTTTTATTTTCATATAATATATATTTTTGAAAATACCCGGCTTACGGAGAATTCTGACTTCACAATGAGGTACCGCTTTGTACAATTTGTTTAATTGAACGAACGAACGTGCGTGTATTGTGGAATATCAACAGCACATATCCTGATTGAATAGGGTGCATTATCCCATTGAGCGATGTAGATATTGTTAAATTACCCGCAAAGCAAAGCAACAATGCCATTCTTCGGTGGGGACGGTGGGTTTGAGGGTATGCTGCCATTGAACACGCAACTAATCCATTACGGGGAGCGGCCCTGGGTATACATATTATATAAGTACCTATATGTATGCACCACTATGGCGATTAATTAGTGATTAATCGAACTAACCTTACGTGAAGTTATATCATAATTATCTGAGTTGTTTCGTCGAATAGATTAAAATTTATATATGATGTATTTCATCGCCTGGACATTTTCCCCCTCTGCCGTGCCCGTGCGCATTCTCTAACGTGCGCAGCGGCTGATCAGCGATACATTCAAATTTAGAACGAATAACTATCCTTACAGCGGCCCTAACATGCAAGATAAGTTAAGCCCGTTTATCTCTATAACTATCTCTTTTAACTTATATTTGTGTCTTTCATGTTAGGGCCGGAACCGCTGCGTACCTTAAAAAATCACATTACTGGTTATTTGTGAATTAACATGAATTAAAGCAGGTTAAACACTTTGTAAATATTTGCTCTTTTATCCTACGTCAAATACTAAATGATAAATCAGGTAAGACTAGATTTTTTTGGATGATTTAAATCCATTTTCTCTTGATAGCATAACTGGTGCAAGTTAAACTCGCGTGGATAGGGTTCCGTGATTGTATGAAAGTTCCTATGTTATTTAAATACCATAGACTCCTTATAGGTTTTTCTGTAATCTATAGGTAAATAATAATTTTCTGTAAAACCATTTATGTCAAAAAAAAACTAATTTTCCCCTCAAAATTGTCCCCCATGTTTAAAATCCATTAATTTACGTTACACGACCGTGTTGCGGTCACCGACTTACATAATATGTACCAAATTTTAATTCAATCGGTCCAGGCGCCTCATTCGGGAACGCTAAGTGATTCTGTAGCGACTCGTAAGCCAGATCTCTCATCTCGCTCTTACGCATTTAGCGTCGTGCGGAAGAGTGGAATGAGAAATCTGGCTTACGAGTCCCTACTTCTGTAGGGAATCGCTACAGAATCACTTAGCGTTCCCGAATGAGGCGCCAGTAGTTTCGGAGTCAATTGGCTGTGACAGACGGACAGACAGACACGAGTGATCCTATAAGGGTTCCGTTTTTTCATTTTGAGGTACGGAACCCTAAAAAGGGGAATGGCAACCCGTGGAGCGACCTACTACAGGTGTACAACTATCATATATGTAACTAATGAAAATAAAAGTGAACTCTATTTGTAAATTTTTGTTCGTTTGTTTTTTTACAGCTGTGTAAACCTCAAATCAAATCTATTTATTTTTACCAAACAGTTTCTACATTTCTTAGCGTTAATAATTATCTTAACAATATGGTTTAGGATTTGAGTATCAGCGGTCCTCACACTAGGTCGGCCCTAACATGCATGACACAAAAGATAAGATAGACCGTCTTATCTCTAAGTGCGTCTCTCTCACACTAAAGCCGACGAAAGAGATAGTCATAGAGATAAACGGGTTTAATTTATCTTTGTGGCATGCATGTTAGGGCCGCAGTAAACAATATCATGATGCGTGAACAGATTACAAAATTGGAGAACAAAAGAACAAGGAAATTACAATTTATGTAAATAAGATCTTGCGATCTTAGGTAAGTAACCTGTTGCGGATATTAATGTTGGTATACCCCTTTGACGAAGCATGTTGTGGATTCAATATTACTAACATTTTGCACATACAAAAAAAATAAATATGAGGTATTTATTTATTATAAGTAATTAGTATTTGTAATTTGATATATGTTATTATTAAATGATATCTGCAAAACAGCGGCTCTAGCAGATCCTATCCCTCTGACCGTCGTCGGCACTAGTGTGAGAGGGACGCACTTAGAGATCAAACGGTGTTAATTTATCCTCGTGTCAACCTGACTAGGGCCGCTGTATTGCAGGTCGCTCCACGGGTTGAATGCTTTTAAATGTCTGTGTTATTAATAGGAAAGGATACCAAATACTTTCGATACTTACAAAAAGAGAAAACCACCCCACCCAATGTTTACCGATTTTGATATTTTTAACTACATTAAGATCTTCTTATATATCTATAATAAATATAATATTCAATGAAAGTACACTCAAAACTCGCCAATTTCCTGTTGATTATATTAACGTTGGGATGCAGAATTGAGGCACCGCTTAAAGGTTAAACGCATAATTTTTTAAGTTATCAACAAAAACCTTTACTTGCGTCACTGATGGTCGGTGATAATGATGTTTATGGCATGGTAATGGTAAGCATAATGCATGCATAGGCATGATTTTTTTATTCTGAATCAACCTTTACAAGGAAATGACCATGCCAACGTGCTCAAAGACTGCAATCAGTACCATTACTAAAAATTTATGCAAAACGTTATCGAAATCTGTCGGATATACTGCTTGTTGCCGATACAAGTAAAAAGGACCGAGCGATAGTTTTCTATTACGAGAACGCTGGCATAAACTCATAGTAATGGAACAGTGGCGGGGCGTGAGTTTTTTTATTATACCGAAGCAATCATTAAAATCCATTTAAGGATTAATGTGTTTTATAGTATGGAATTGTGCCTCATTTAGCATGAATATGTTTAGTAAATCAGTATAATGAATCCGTTTAAAATACTACTATTGATACCTACGTAAAAGGTTTGTGCTAGATCACTCCTTCTATTCTACAATCACCAGCGGCATTACTCTGGGTGCATATTATCTCTCTCAGTGCATGTCTTTCTTCGGTACTAGTTTGAGAGAGACGCACTGAGGGATAGGATGGGGATAGCTTATCCTCGTGTCAACCTTGCTGGAGCGTAGCTTTTAATAGTTAATTATAAGTATAACCATTAAGGCGGATCTTGTCCTGAATGAGAAATTATATTTTGTCACATTGTCACATGATTGGCCCCCCAGGCTTGAAGGGTAGGTATCTAGTCTAGGTCTTCTTGTACCATCTCTCTAGCTCACGGTCACATTACAATCTATTAAGTACTGTCCACAAATGTGTAAATCATCTAGTTTATTAAAAGAGAAATAGTGAATTCATTGGAATTATGAGCTTAGATAGCATAAGGTCAACTTAATGATGAAATTTGTATATAACTTACATCGTATCCTACTAAATAAATAAATGGTTCTGTGTGTGCGTGTGTGTGTGTGTGTGTGTATGTGGCTGTATGTTTGTAACAGTTCCGTTACCTTATGGCTGGTTTACACCTATTAAGTTTTTAACTAAATTTTTACTTAATTTTAAGTGTTACACGTTAAACGCATTTAATATTAGTAAAGCTCTGCGAAACTTATGCATTTAACCGGTGGCGTAACTATACCATCTGGGGCCCGTGGCAAATTCTTTTAATGGGGTCCTATCAGTAAAAATCGTCACGTTGTACTATATTTTTGAGCTCGCGGCCTCTTGGGGTCGTGGGCCCGTGGCATTTTGCCAGCCCTGCCACCCTATTGTTACGCCACTGCATTTAACAAAAATTTCACTTTTTAACTAAATCGTGCCTGTCCAAGCTTGTCAAGTGATAAGCCACGCCCCCCAACTTATCCTAATCTACTTGTTTACTTGCACGTTACATTTGAACTTGCAACTTATTACTAAATTAATTGTGTACACGCAATAATAAGATTAAAATTAAGTTAAAATTTTGTTAACTACTTAACGACTTAATACGTGTAAAGCAGCCATTAGATCCTGAAATAGGACAAAGGGTACTCCTGTACATTTATCCCGGAAAATTGAAGGGTGTCCGAGGGAATAACAACAATCGAATTCCACGCGGATGAAGTTGAGGGCTGTACCTATACATATGTATATATTGGTTGATTGACATGAATTTTTACATGATTAATGATTTCTTCGAACTTGATACGAACAAATAAATTATTTTTGACATTATTTATTCATATTCAATATACCAGGTTTCAATTATTTATGATGGATTAATTGCTTTTATAATATTTCTAATTGTTATTAGTGGGTAGATAAATAATATTGATAAAAAACGAATGTTAGATTAAGGATTTGGAGTAAAATCGCGAGCTTTGTAAATTAGGATATAGTTTTAAATTTTTGCATGCTGGATTACAGCTAAGTGTGCGACCTAACTTTATTTTTAAGAAACACAATTTGTACACCACACTTAACGCAAATAAATGATTCTATTCTAAATATTCTATTCTATATCTTTAAGGCGAATTCATTATTCGTACGATCCGATCAACAATGAATGTATTATGTAGTTAATAGATTCAGGCGTTACTTTGCGGAAATCCATATTGTACTAGAAATATTGAATTACTTTGCTATTCCGCGAAAAAATAGCAAAGAATTTTCGCGGAATAGCAAAGTAATTCAATATTTCTAGTAATGTATTATGTATCACACTTGTTTTGTACGTTGCGTATGGTATGGCGAAAGTTGGCATAAAAGTCTACAACAGTTTATTTTTTCTATAACTGGTCTCCTCGTATTTGCTCGAATTGTACATTAAACTCTGCACGGGCGCAAGGCGGGCAGTGCGTGGGTTGCTTTGACCGCGACTGCCCTCAAAAGGACTCCATACGGGTCCGAAACATGTTGGACCAGTACTGACAAAAATTGTGAGTAAAGCCGTGTTTATGTCAAGTGTTCATAATGTCTCACGAAACTTAAACACACTAGGTACATATAAATAAAACCAAATTGGTTATTTTCTACCAAATACTTTTAAATTCTGTTGCTGATCGTATGCGTGAAGCGACCACGATTTGGTGTGACATTAGTAGATAACTGCAATGAACGACTGCGGAAACTTCCTCGAGGCAAAGTGCAAGGCGACAGCCGTATGCCATCTGATAAGGCAGGGCTGATTAGACGGGAATAGCGGCATTAATTAACTCCAATATCGGATCGCGTTTCAAATCATAGTTACTTCAAATTAAGGAGCAATGGAGCGTGTACGCGAGAGCTCGGCCATGTAATAGGGAAGATGCATATTTTTATGGTTCCGTACCCAAAGGGTAAAAAGGGGACCCTATTACTAAGGCTCCGCTGTCCGTCTGTCCGTCTGTCCGTCCGTTTGTCACCAGGCTGTATCTCATGAACTGTGATAGACAGTTGAAATTTTCACAGATGATGTATTTCTGTTGCCGCTATAACAACAAATACTGAAAGACAGAATAAAAGAATTATTTAAGGGGGCTCCCATACAACACACGTGATTTTTTGCCGTTTTTACAGATAATGGTACGGGACCCTTCGTGCGCGAGGCCGAGTCGCACTTGGCCGGTCTTTTCATCTTGTATTGGAAAGTGCTGAGTAAAAGAAACCGATCTGTGTACGTAAAACATTTTTATGTTGATTTTTTATGAGTTATGAAGCTTTGAAAAGTCATTGTTCATTCCACTTGCAAAAACACTCCATACAAAATGGACAACAGCTATGATGTCACAGCTGTCGTTAGACAGTACAAAATGTATGGCGTTTATACGAAATCTGCAATTTGGAAAATACTGTTTTTAGACCAACATCGTAGAAATAAAATATGACATAAAGATGAGGATGTCCAAAAAACTAATATCAGAACTAAAAAGCAATTTTGAACCCTTCATCAAATAAAAATGAATAGGCAAAATGAGCTGCTTTTTTCTGTAATATACTTTTGTTTACATTTACTTTAATAATATAAATATCATTACATGGATGATAGCATCCATGTCAAAAATGTTAGCAGTTGGTACTTGGCACTGTTGAGTGCTGACGTAGAGAAAGGTTTTCTTTAGCTGAAGCCAAATAAGTCAACCCACTAAGTACTCCGCTTGATTGGTTGGTTTTGTCTGGCGTGTAGTTCTGTTTGTTTGAACATATTTTTACTCAGGTATTTAAAATATGGACTATTTGATAAATCCTGCTTTCAAAAGGAGAAAACAAACTGAATACATTTAATTTTAATGCAAAGCTTTCCAAAATTATTCAAAAGAGTTAAGAGGACTGTGAACCAAAGGCATAAATCACCCGTTTCATACAAAAGGCGATAACGGTTTTCACCCCTTAAATGTTAACCGATTTTGACCAATTTTTGAAAGGTTGTCAGTTAGAACAAAATCTAGGTCTATACGTTTTTTAAATTTTGATTAAAGATCAAGAAAGTCAAATAATGCCGAAATTAGTTTTGTATGAGAATACTGAAACCACAATAAAACTGAATTTAAAGATTATTGTGAAAAAATCAAAACGTATAGACCTAGATTTTGTTCTGGCTGACAACCAATCAAAAATTGGTGAACATCGGTTAACATTTAAGGGGTGGAAATCGTTATCGCCTTTTGTATGAAAAGCCGTAGGTTCACACTCGTCTTAAGGTGAAACTTGCAACACACTGTATCGTAATTCCTTCTGTTGTATGTTTGTTCTTCAGTCACGTGTAACGTCTGTACTGATTTGCATGAAATGCAGACAAATAGACCATATCTTGTAAAATGAATAAGTATTTACTTTAGTTTAAATTCAAAAAGGAATACCAAAGTTGTAATTAGGACAGTATAAATAATAACAAAAAAGTGCCTTAAATAAATAGCACTATGTACAGGTAGGTGCACAAGCGAATCAATGGCGGGCCCAGATTCATGCTTCCTGTACCACGAACTTTCTTGCTTTTTTAAAAACGTTTCTTAATAAAAAAAACAATGGTAGTGAAGTTCTTTAAGTTAATCATTTTACTTACAACAAAGTGGAGTTTTAACTCAAAAGAAATTTAATGTCTTTTATGCACAAAGGTATTTTCTAGACATATCCAGATTTATATATAAAGGTATGATTTTTTAAGTGATAATCATAACTGAATATCGCATTTTTTATGACTTACAAATTAATATTTTATTCTTCGTCTTATAATCTGATTGAAGTCATAATACATAATGTATTCAAGGATTTACCTGTCTTATTTTTTGCCAAAAATATATCTCGTGCATAAAAGACAACCTCTTTATAGGTTCGCACCCCACTTTGGTCTTAAATTATTATCTTAGAACTCCCTGCCATTGGTTCACTTGTGCACCTAACTGTATAATAAAAGTTTATTCGTTACTCCTCCTTGTCCATTGTTTTTTTTAAACGGTAACATATTTCAAACTGGCTTAAATAATGATAACATTTATAATTTAAACAGCTTCAAAGATTATTTTTTATTGAATTAATTTTAGCCTATATTGTTTACTAACACTATACTAATGAAATGATATAAAAACATGTGTGAGTGACTGTTGACACAGTTATGTATACAGTTAAATATATTATAATTAACTGTATTCTATTAAAAATACCTATATTGATCATTGAATAAATAAGCAATGCAAATTCGCCATAATTTCTATAAAAACATAATTAAAACAAGTTTATTTAGTGTTAGACGTGTCATGTTTTCGCTCGTGGATTCCCTTAAGCATTCAAAATTTAATTAAGAATAACCTATTTAACATTAAAATAAAAATAGGTATTTGGGTGAATTTAAAAAAAAAATACGTAAGCGAAGTTAAGAAAGGTTAAAAATAGTTCTTCTGTGTAACCATAAATAACCATAAAATTGTAGGGCTAATTGTTGTAACGCAAAGGAAGATTTTTTACAGTCTTAACAACGCTATTTTTTTTTTAATTCACCTATTTGAATTATCGCTTTACTGTAGCTAAGCAAATATTTTTATTATAGTCCCTTAGTTTCGGGAAAAACTTTAAATAGTTATCCAATTTCCGGGTATAATAATATTGGATATTTACCAAATTAACGGCAATATTTGTAAACTTGTCAGAGTTATTTTCTAATAAAAAACAAATAAAATCTCAAAAGGAAGTCCGATAATAAAAAAAAATTAAAATACCTGCATACAAATAAAATAGACATGTAGCCACTTACTTTTAAATTATGCACTTCCAATTCGCAAACTAAGCTTAATAATTTGGAAAATTTAGCGAAAAATACGCGCCGCCGCGATCGTGAGAGCCGATCTGTTCCGCGCGTGTGCACTCTTTGAGGCGGCCGGGGCCGTCCGTCGCCACGTATATACCGACCAAGCCACGCAGAAAACTAGTCCCATAAAATAAACAAATCCCTCCAAAAACGTTAATGTTAAAAAGAAGGCCAAGTTCATCTAACCGTCGCGCTAGAAAAAGAGTGCGTCCGGTCGAAGCCAACTTTCAAAACACTACTCTCTATACTCGTATTAAAACCTAAGACGTTGTGTGGTAGTCAATCTCCGTATTTAAAATTATAAAATCTTTTAATTTTGAACTTTGCCGATTTTCATGAGTAAGTACCTATTTTCTTTTTTTAGTATTCTCATACTAAAACATAAAAAATATATAAAAGTTTTATATGAAAGGGTTTATAATTTTAAATACAGAGAAATAGTAGTATTCACACAGCCTTAGGTTTTAATAAACAGATAGTGTTTTTAAAACTTGGTATCAATCTGGATTTCAGCTCTTTTCTGGCCCGACAATTAGAAGAAGTTGGACTTCTTTTGAATATTTACTTATGTTTTGGTGGGATTTCATTCATTTTTTTGTCGTGTAAATACTACTAAAATTAATGTGAAAAGTGCGCATACATCTTTTAAATTGAAGTTTAAAATATTTAAAAGTACAATAAGCCGCATGAAAATAATTTAGTGTAGTATATATACTAAAACCATCCCAGAAAAAAAAATATTTAAATTTAAAACAATCATTCAAATTACATACATAAAAATACATCAGCGGGCTATTCAGCGGCACGACAAATTAAATCACTCTATGTAGTTTATAACTCTTTTTAGTTTTTCGATTTTTCGGTATTATATTACATGTTACGAACTATCTTCATGCCAAATTTCAAGTCTCCGGAACAACTAGAAGTACCTTATATTTTTGATTATCTGACAGTGAATCAGTGAGTCATTCAGTCCGTCAGTCATTGCCAAAACTGCGATATGCGAGACCTATAAATCGGGATACATTAATGGCACATGAACGCTATTCTGTATTCTGCGTGAAAGTAGGTGTGTTTATACTAAGTTAAAGTTAAATGAGTATTTGTTGCATTAGTAGATACTGAGATATG
The DNA here is from genome assembly GCA_947859335.1 of Tortricodes alternella. Classification (NCBI taxonomy): domain Eukaryota; kingdom Metazoa; phylum Arthropoda; class Insecta; order Lepidoptera; family Tortricidae; genus Tortricodes; species Tortricodes alternella. Next base: position 6,968,253 of record OX401981.1, read on the forward strand.
GGTTGATTAAGCGGTTCGAAACAGTGTAAAGAATGCTCGGCGTGCGTGCGGCTGGTTTCTTCGAACTTGGCCTTTGCGCATCGCCGATGCCATGCGCTTGATATGCGATTAAGTACGTATTTATAGAATGACGCAACGGCACAGCTAGAATGTCCAATAGTGTCACAGTAAGCCCGATGAAAACCGTTTGAACTGTTAGAAAAACGCTAAATTTATACAGATTAAATAACAATTAATCCAAAAAAAAAACCGGTCAAGTGCGAGTTAAACTCGGGTGGAGAAGGTTCCGTGATTAAATCAAATTTCCTATGTTACTTTAGATTTAGATTTAGATTTAGATTTATTTATTTCATAGTATGACATTACAATTAAATATTACAGTTAAGTCAATTTAAAAGAATTCACATTATGATCGTCAGTTCAGTTAAATAAAAGTATACAAAATTAATAATAAATACCATAGACGTCTTAAAGGTTTTCCTGTAATCTATAGGTAAAGAACTATTTTCTGTATAGTTTTAAAAATTTAGGCCCAGTAGTATTGGAGACCATTCATGACAAAATTATAAAAAAAATACATTTAAGATCCTCATAATGAGCTCTTTGATATGTCACACGACATACCTAGTTTGCAAAACTTTTATTTTAATGTTCTACCCTTACCTCTTACCCCATGGTCCCCATGTTTAAATTTATTTATTTACGTTACAAGTCAGTGTTGCAGTCACCGACTTACATATGTGTACCAAATTTCAACTCAATCGGTCTAGTAGTTTCGGAGCACATAGGCTGTGACAGACGGACGGACAGACAGACAGACAGACAGACAGACGGATGGACGGACGGACGGACGGACGGACGGACGGACGGACGGACGGACGGACGGACGGACGGACGGACGGACGGACGGACGGACGGACGGACGGACGGACGGACGGACGGACGGACGGACGGACGGACGGACGGACGGACGGACGGACGGACAGACGGACGGACGGACGGACGGACAGACGGACAGACGGACAGACGGACAGACGGACAGACGGACAGACGGACAGACGGACAGACGGACAGACGGACAGACGGACAGACAGACGGACAGACGGACAGACGGACAGACGGACAGACGGACAGACGGACAGACGGACAGACAGACAGACGGACAGACAGACAGACAGACAGACACATTGATTAGAAATAACTAACTTAACTTTACATTTTTAATGTGGCTGAAATGTTGGTCAGTAGAATCTATTACAGCTGAACTGCGCGAAAGCAAGAGCAAGGTCACGGATTTGCGCTTTGAGTCGTGTGATTTCGTGATTTTTATTGTAGACTAGCTTCTGTCCGCGACTTGGTTCGCGCGGAATTCGATTATAGTTATAGCCCCTTTTTTAAACCAGCCCTGTTTTAAAGCGAACAAAACAAAACGAATTATCCAAATTTGTCAAGCCATTTTTGAGTTTAAGCGAGTCTAACGCACGGCAATTGATTATTTATATATAAGAGAAGGTTTGACCACACTCTGACATTTTTAGGGTTCCGTAGGCAAATGGCAAAAAACGGAACCCTTATTTATAGATTCTGTCTGTCCGTCTGTCTGTCTGTCTGTCCGTCCGTATGTCACAGCCACTTTTTTCCGAAACTATAACAACTATGCTGTTGAAACTTGGTAAGTAGATGTATTCTGTGAACCGCATTAAGGTTTTGACACAAAAATAGAAAAAAAAAACAAAAAAAAATTGGGGTTCCCCATACTTAGAACTGAAACTCAAAATTTTTCTTTTCGTCAAACCCATACGTGTGGGGTATCTTTGGATAGGTCTTTAAAAATAATATTGAGGTTCCTAACATCATTTTTTTCTAAACTGAATAGTTTGCGCGAGAGACACCTCCAAAGTGGTAAAATGTGTGTCCCCTCCCCTGTAACTTCTAAAATAAGAAAATGATAGAACTAAAAAAAATATATGATTTACATTACCATGTAAACTTCCACCGAAAATTGGTTCGAACGAGATCTAGTAGGTAGGTAAGTAGTTTTTTTTTAATACGTCATAAATCACGGAACCCTTCATGGGCGAGTCCGACTCGCACTTGGCCGCTTTTTTAGTAATGGATTAGCGATTAACGAAGTTTACTATTTGATTAACGGTGCCCAGCTATGACCTTAAGCACTTAACGTACATTTTCTAATTACCTTTTAAATATCACGTCTAGGTCTAATGTTCGTCTTCAAACTATATTATGGCGCTGAAGGGTTTTTCCCACTCGCAGTAAGGTTTCTGCAATCGCACATCGTCGACGCGCTAGATAACACCGGTTCTTAGGTACCTACTTACCACATTCAGTCGCGCTCCCGTCTCTTTTATAGCGTACCAAAACGTATATCGTATCCTATTTCTCGTCACCGTTTTCCTTAATGACTGTTTTGAAAGTAATAGTAGTTTATGCAACGGTTGCATAATGATAGGCCTTAAAACACTAGTGCGGTTTTCATGAAACGAACGATAATAAGATCGCACGTGTGTTTTAAGGCCAAATTATGCAGAGTTGCATACATAACTTTATCTACACATATATTATAAATCCTCCATGATGGGTTCAGAAACAATATTTTCTGGCAACAAGTTATTTGTTGCAATCATGGCTGCATATTTCCGATATCCGGCGCATTTTCACATCACCCACACTCCGAGAAGACTAGGTACTTACTATTCATATTTTCAACTAAAATGAAAATTACAAACAACTTTTTCTATTCAATTCAAAAACAATTCTACTTTCGTTCAGCAAAACACAACATGGCGATCCTCCGTCAAGACCATTTTTTTTTAATCATAGACAAACGGATGAAGTCTCTATTCTCACGTCACTCGAGATCAAATATTGTGCAGTTTATATTAAAAAAACATACTGAATTGACGTTTCGTATCAATAACTGTTTTAATATCTATGGATACTAGAATAGAGACCCACTTGAGTTTTGACAGCTGTTCCAAATTTAATTTCATTTCTTTACTAAAAACGATAAAGAAGTCATGTTATTTCTTTATCGCAGCACTGGTTTTTCCTAATTGGTTGTCAAAATGGTGGTCATTTCCTAAGGTTTTATGATATGGGTGTAGATAAACGTTATTAAATACCTGTTTGTAGTGTGGTTTATGTAACTAACATGGCTACTGACCGACCTTGTAAGGGTTTGCCGCCAAAACGCTATCCACTATCAGCTCTCGCATGTGACGTCATTAAACTGGAAAAGAACACAAAAAACGACCGAACCCAAGCAGAGCAGCACAGCAGCAGCAAAGCATCAATAAATATATTAAGGAACTGCTCAAAGCAATTTTCGCGATGCTTACTTTGAGGTGTCAGAACGCGAATCTAACACCATCGTAGGTTCAGTCGCATGTCAACCACCATCCATGACACACATTTAAGTGACACTGTTATATTATAATTGAAAAATCGCCCTCTCGCATCGTGCGGTGTGAGACCGCAGTACCACCGACGACCTCATCGCACCGCCCACGATGATAATAATGATAGCGTGTGAATCAAACAATATTAGACCTTTAGTATGTTATGTATGTCGTAAGATCAGCAATAGGGTGTGGTTAAGCCATGGCACTGGCGTTTGACAATCTTCTATCTATGAGACTTGTTACACGAAATTGTACTGATAGGCATATCTTTCTTTTGAGATCTTTGACCGAACCTTACAGTAGCCACATTATGATATGTAACATCCGACCTCCGACCTTGGTAATAAGCGGTATTATCTTTATATCCTAGCAGAGACTAACGGTGGTAAAACTATCATAATTTCGCCATGTATAAAGATATTAAAAAAAAAAACAATACTTCATTAAATGCTTAGTACGACATTTAACATTAAATGATCATTGGTCAAATCAAATAAGCGCGCTTCCGCGGCTTTAACTCTACCAGAGTATAAAGAGACACAGTCACAGTATAAAGAGACACAGTAGTCCGACGCCTTTGATCTCGCAGTAAATGCCGACAACGTCTGCACAGTTTCGAAACGGCGTATGTACGCTAGGGTTGTCACAAGTAAACCATATTTATATAATTTACCTATATATTTATTTCAGACGAACGTCACCATCATCATTATTATTAACCACTAGCTTTTACCCGCGACTTCGTTCGCGTCAAATCGTTCATCACTTTAACCTGGGTCATAGTGCTGTTTTTTTTTCAGGATAAAAAGTATCCTTTATAACTTTTCGATTTTCCTACTGTTGCTGTGCAATAAATCACAAGGAGGTTAAACGAATTGAATCTCACTAAGTACTACTTTTCTACTAGAAAGTTCCACGAAGTTTAGCAGGTTCTATGAGGTTTCTAGAATTTTCTATGAAGTTTCTAGAAGGTTCGATGAGAATTTATAGGGTTCCATGAGAATACTAGAATTTATGATGGAAATACTTGAAGGTTCTTTGAAGTTTCTAGAAGGTTTTATTAAGTTTCTGTAAATTTCTGTGAAGTTTGAAGAAGAAGTTTCTAAATAGTTCTATGAAGTTTTAAGAAGATGCTATGAGGTTTGTAGAATTATCCCTGAAGTTTCTAGAAGATTCCATGAAGTTTCTAGAAGGTTCTATGAGGTTTCTATGAAATTTGAAGAGTAAGAATATATTTCTAGAAGGTTCTATGAAGGATATAGAAGATTCCATTGTATTTCTGGAAGGTTCTGTGAGGTTTCCAGAATTTCAAGTAAAGTTTCTGGACGGTTCTATGAAGTTTCTAGAATTTTCTTTGAAGTTCCTAGAACGTTGTATGAAGTTTTTATGTCATTAGGACTATGGTCAATCAATATTTGGAGTTATTAATAAATAACCATATAAATATGGCATGCGCGAGCGCGAGCCGACAGCCCTTAAATACAGGTCCCATGCTACGAAGGCCAGTATGGGTCGCCCCCTCGCCCCGCACACACCGACGATTGCTCCGTCTAGACGGCTTCGTCGGACCTCTGTGTATAATATCTTTACTCTGTTACACAGTAGTCCGACGCCTTTGATCTCGCGGCAAATGCCGATAACGTCTGGACATTTTCGCGACGGCGTATGTACGCTAGGATTGTCACAAGTAAACCATATTTATATAATTTACCTATTTATTTATTTCAGACGAACGTCACCATCATCATTATTTTATTATTAACAACTAGCTTTTAACCGCGTCTTCGTCCGCGTGAAATCGTTCATAACGTCAACCTGGGGAATAGTGCTGCTTTTTCAGGATAAAAAGTATTCTTTATAAATCTTCGATTTTCCTACTGTCTCTGTACCATGAACCAGAAAGAGGATAAACGAATTGAACGCAGACGGAGTCACGAGCAAAAGCTAGTCTTTTAATTATACTTATTTCTTCTCACTAAGTACTACTTTTCTACTAGAAGTTCCCATGAAGTTTTAGCAGGTTCTATGAGGCTTCTAGAATTTTCTTTAAACCTTCTAGAAAAGGTTCGATGAAAATTTATAGGGTTTTATGAAGTTTCTAGAAAGTTCTATGAGTATTCTTGAATTTATGATGGAATTACTTGAAGGTTCGTTGAAGTTTCTAGAAAGTTCTATGAGGTTTCTAGAAGATTCCATAAAGCTTCTTAAACGTTCGATGGAGATATCTAGAAGGTTCTATTAAGTTTCTGGAAATTTCTATGAAGTTTGAAGAAGTAGTGTCTAGATAGTTCTGTGAAGTTTCTATGAATTTTTAAGAAGATTGTATGATGTTTGTAGCAGTATCCCTGAAGTTTCTAGAAGGTTCTTTGAGCTTTCTAGAAGATTCCATGAAGTTTCTAAAAGGTTCTATGAGGTTCCATAAAGGTTCCATGAACTTTTTAGAAGGTTCTAGGATGTTTTTGGAGTTTTCTATGAAATTCGAAGAATAAGAATAATTTTCTAGAAGGTTCTATGAGGTTTCTATGAAGGTTAAGAAGGTTCCATTGTATTTCTGGAAGGTTCTGTGAGGTTTCCAGAATTGTATGTAAAGTTGCTGGATGGTTCTATGAGGTTTCTAGAATTTTCTTTGAAGTTCCTAACCCCCAATTCTCGCTACATTCGAGATAATCTCACAATCGAGATTAAACGTCAGTGCATACAGTCGTTTGACACAACTGTATGAATCTGACGTTTAATCTCGAAATCGACATTATCTCAAATGTAGCGAGAATTGGGGGCCTGGAACGTTGTGTGAAGTTTCTACGTCGTTAGTACTATGGTAAATCAATATTTTGAGTTAGTAATAAATAACAATATTAATATGGCATGCGCGAGCGTGAGCCGACAGCCGTTAAATACAAGGTCCCATGCTACGAAGGCCAGTACGGGTCGCCCCTCGCCCCGCACACACCGACGGTTGCTCCGTCTATACGGCTTCGTCGGACCTCTGTGTCTAATAAATATCTTTACTCTGTGACTCTACCACCGCCTGCGCTCATTGCTCAAATCAACCGCTCGCGCTCATTGGTCAAATCAAATAGCGCGCGTCATTGGTCAAATCAAATAGCGCGGGCTTACCCGGCTTCCTCTACACACCTCCGTCCCTTCACGAAATCACTCCCACAGCATGTCTAGCACGACCTGCCCGCGAGTCGTTTGTCGCTCAGTGCGTCCCTTACATACTTGACAAGTTGGACAGAGACGCACTGAGCGACAAACGACTCGCGGGCATGTCGTGCTAGCCCCCCAGATTGCAGACAAGCGAGAGGAAAGATGTAACACATCAAAAATACCCAGAGGTCTTAGTACACTAATTTTTATCGCGCACATAAAGCAAGCGTCCCTTTCGCACCCCTAAAAATTTAAAAAGGGACAGATGCTTTATTTGCGCTATAAAAGCTAGTGTGCTAGGCACTCAGAGGGCACACTATTTTTTATCGCGCATATATAGCATTTCTCCCTTTTGCACCCGCATATTGGTTAAAAAGTGACAGATGCTTTATGTGCGCGAAAAAAGCTAATGTGCTAGGCACTCAGGTTGTTATAAATGAGGAAGCGGAAGACCCAATAATGTACGACTAGGCAATGCACGACCCGATAAATTGGTACGAGCGCGAGTACCTGGCCCCCAATGCTCGCTACATTCGATTAATCGATTTAATCTCCATTGTGAGATTATCTCGAATGCAGCGAGAATTGGGGGCCAGACGCTTAGATTTGTCAGACGAGTCGTATGTCGGATCCGGTTTGATCCCCCGGCGAGCCGACCACGTCCTAACTCTATAAATAATAATCACAATAATAATAAACGTGTGTAATACAACGTTTCGATTTGGTCACGGTCGGCCTTCGACGGGGGTCGTGTCTGCCAAATTGGAACGTCTGTTACGTTACGTCTCTTAATGATCGGAAATGAAGAAACGCCTCTTTGCTGTCAGTGTCACCCGCGTTGTTTTTGTCTTGAACTCTATCATTTTTTGACAGATTCCACGTGTTGTTGCAGATTAGGATTATATTTATGAAATACAACAATTAAAATGGCAGTTATGCAGAGAATTAAGTAAATAATTTAATAGTTTATTTACAAGATAAATACTTTTTTCAGAATTGGAAATAATTGAAAGTAAATTTATTAATTTCAGAAAACCAACAACGCGGAGAGGCAAGAAGGTACTGCAGTCAAAGGAACCGAAGCCCACCGAAGGCCCAAAACAATGTGTTTTCATGCAGGGGAGAAACCCTTCAGAGCGTACTAAGCAGCTCCTAAAAGACATTTACGATTTGAAGAAACCTGATGGCGCTTATCTCAGACGCAAAAATGATTTCGTTCCTTTCGAAGATGCTTCTCTTATTGAAAGGTAAGCAAGGTTATACTCTAAGCAAACACTGTTTTTCAGAATGGTGTTAACGTTTGAGATAATAGATTGTTAATTGGAAATAATTCGTATTCAAATGAATCAGATCCTGTGAATAATATTATTGTTTCTTTTGCCTTTTATAGGATGTGCTACAAGAAAGAGGCTTCCTTATTTGGCGTTGGTTCACACAGCAAGAAGCGCCCTCACAATATCATCCTGGGCCGGACATTTGACTATGGAATATTAGACATGATAGAGCTTGGTGCAGAGACTTTCAAGGGAATGTCAGAATTTCAAAATATGAAAGTATTAGCTGGCCTCAAGCCCTGTCTGGTCTTTAATGGGCCTGCGTGGGAGCTCAACAGTGACCTGAAGAGATTGAAGTCCTTATTCACTGATCTCTTTCATAGAGAGAAGGTATGTCATCTTTCATTTCATCCTTTAATGATTAATATTGAAACAGGAGCAATGAATTTCATATTTTATGTAAGTATCAAAGACTAAACTGACAATTGTATGATAGAAAATATGTTTTCACTATTGGCAAAAGTTTACAAATACAGGCAGCATCATTGACATACTTGACATCATAAACATTAAATTGCAGTTTGCTATAAAGCCTGTTATAAAAAAAAATGTTATTTTCTAAACTCATTATTAACCTTTTGGCCGCCGTTGTCGACAGGGTATACTGGGTAAAAGAGTCCTTCATTACCTTGACTTAAAGTCGAAATTCGTGTTACTTCTCAGACAAGCTTGGCGGCCAAAAGGTTAAAAAAAAAATCTTGTTTCTTCATACTCACTAAGCATGATGCTTATTATTTCAGGTTGAGTCTATAAGGCTGCAGGGTTTAGAGCATACCATCAGCTTCACTGCCGCCGAAGATGGCTCCATCTATATGCGGTCTTACAGAATACTGCTCAAGAAGAGTGGACAGCGTACACCCAGAATTGAACTAGAGGAAATAGGTTTGTTTATTTTTGTTGTACAGAATACACAAACTTAATGTATAGCTGGTTTGCTGTCATTACGTAGAAATGGAAAATCATCCACGTAAATAACTATTCTGAAGTTGGGTCAAAAGTAATAGTATTCAAAGTGAATTTAGTCAAAATGTAATTATGCTGAAAAGTATTTATAACCAAATTTATTTTCATTGTTAATTAATAAATAAATTAAAGAATAATGGATGTGGACGTTCAAGTGGACGATTTTCCATCTGTACCTAATGACAGTAAACTGTATAGCTTTGTCATAGTGGATAGAGTGGTTTGTTGTAGTGGATGGTGGATATGGAAAACTAACAATGAGTGAAAACACATCATTATATTCACAAATGACTTCCTAATCTGGTTTAACCATAACACATATCGTCCCCTTAGTGCAAAAACTGCTTAACTGCATGAAGTATGCTGCAGCATGAACTGTATGCAGTTAAGCGGTTTTTGCACTAAGGGGACGATATATTACATCATCACCTGCATTTCACATAGCCTAAGTGATAGTGCAGTGGTCTGCAGTCACAGGTTCAAATCCTGGCTTGCACCTCTGAGATTTTTGGATCTCATGTGCAGAATTGAATTTGTTATTTACCCCGAGCATTTCAGTGAAGGAAAACATCACGAGGGAACTTGCATACATCTGAGAAGTTATTTAATGATGTGCATGTAGTCCCTAATCTGTACTGGGCCTTCATGGAGACTACTGTCCAGTCCTCACTATGATGGGAGGCCTGTTTCCAGCAGCAGCCCTAACATGCCAGACACAAAGATAAGTTAAACTCGTTTATCTCTAGGACTATCTCTTTTGTCGGCACTAGTGTGAGAGATGCACGTAGAGATAAGACGGTTTAGCTTATTCTTGTGTCTTGCATGTTAGGGACGCAGTGGGACATTTATCATAATATTAATAATAATGAAGCAATCATAAATATGCGTAAGCACGGTCCTTAGCGCGGCTTGCATCTAAATCATAAATATTTTAAATCGTTAAAACTCGTTTAGTTGTTTAGTGGTAGATTCATTCCTTGACCTTCATAAGAGCTTGTAAAAGCCTAAATTGAATAAAGATAGTTTGACTTTGACTTTGAGTAGTTTCATTAGTTCTATTTAATAGACGTTCTTAAGAAAGGCCAGGTCAAGAGTACCCTAAACCGGTGAGCGTGCATGAAGAACTTAATGAGAGTAGCCGAAGTGAAAGGTGTGTGTCAGGATCGTAGCAAGTGGAAGTCCTTGGCCTCTGCCTACCCCTTTGGGAAACAGGCGTGATATATGTACATATGTATTAGTTCTATACATTTTGACAAATTTTAAACGCATTTAAGTATTTAAATATGTTTAAGATTTTGGTGCAAGTAGGCCTTAGAGTGTTTTTCACGTACTTAATTAACTTAAGAGGTTGAAAAAAACACTGTTAGTAAATAAAAAATATCATTTCTCAGGTCCTTCAATTGATTTCAAACTAAGGCGAACAAAGTTAGCAGCTGATGACTTATACAAAGAAGCATGCAAAATTCCAAGAGAAGCGAAAACGCTTACAAAGAAGAATATATCGCGGGATGCCTTTGGCTCCAAACTGGGTCGCATTCACATGGGCAAGCAGGACATTAACCGTCTGCAAACTCGCAAGATGAAGGGACTCAAGAAGACGCCAGAAGAGAAGAAGCAGAATTACATAAAGAAGAAGAAAGCCAAGCAAGTCGCGAAGCAAGCGCAATCTATGGAAGCTTAATGAATACATAAATAAATTCTGTCTATTACGTTGTTTTGTATTATTTTTTCATATTCAATGATTCTGAGTAGGCATTGCAAACCGGTTAATTTGTAAATGGGTTTGCAATCCCTAATTCTGAGTAATAAATGAAATGAGACCTACACCATTTTTGAAGTCAGTTAAAAAGTTAATCATATAATTTGAACAATTTCAAAAACCTACTTCCAAATAGCCTTTGCAAAGTTAGTTTTTTTTTCACATTTTAATTTATTATCATGTGATTTAATGACACACATTTACTACATCAAGTAACAATAGCATAATGCCAATTGCTCATCAGCATTTATAAACTTGCTATCCAAGGTGCAAGGATGTCAATCGTTGAGCAGTTCTCCTGGTTCTTCACCACTGATTCTATTTACCACATGGATTGTCATGAACATTAGTTGCCTCTAAACCCTATACAAAAATCTAATCGCCACCTGTGAAACAGTTATCATTTAGGAGTTCCCGTGATCATCTATGATCTTCATCAACAGTTCCGCTTCACCAAATAATGCTTTCGTAATGTAAATACTTGAGTTATTACAGAAAATACTAAAATTGCTATATACGTGCATATAATATTTGAAGAGTTCCATCGATTCCTCATAGATCCTCTCATCACACCTCGACTTTGACTACAACGGGACCAATCTGGAGGTATACCCTACCGATTAAAAAAATGATTTTATCTACACCCATATCATAAAACCTCCATAGTGTAATCAAAAACCGTAGGAAATGACCACCATTTTGACAACCAATTAGGAAAAACCAGTGCTGCAATGTTATTCCCGTATCGTTTTTAGTACAGAAATGAGATTAAAACTGTCAATATTTAAAAGTTCTTCACGGTAGTTCCGTGTTACAAGACATGTGACAAAATTCTCACGGACTAAATCTTGTTCTTAACATCTACGTATGCTCTTATGTTTTCTTTTTTTTTCGACATGACGATACACGATCACGCCATTCCTCAGCAGTCTGTCTGTCTGTCCGTCCGTCTGTCACAGCCAATTTTCTCCGAAGCTACTGGACCGATTGAGTTGAAATTTGGTATTACATAGGTATATTATATGTAAGTCGGTGACCGCAACACGAACGCATAACGTAAATAAATGAATTTGAAACACGGAACTATATCGTATATATTTATATCAAATGAAAGAGGTCGTTGAGAGAATATTTTTTTTTTTTTTAATTGTAAAATTAATAGTTTGGAAGTTATTTAGGAAAATAAGCGAAAATTGACCGTTCCTCCTCCCCCCCATTATCTCCGAAACTACTGCTGCTCAATTACGTTACAAAAATTGGTATCGCTTTCGCGAAAAGTAAACCAATTGTACCCTTATTTACATCGAGTGATGGCTAAATTGGTTTGATTTTCGAGCCAAACCGATACCAATTGTGTCACGTAATTGAGCTGCTGGGCGTAAAATTTTGAAAAATACAGAAAATAGTTCTTTACGTAGGTATTGATTACAAAAAAACCAATAAGAAGTCTATGGTGTTTAAAGTACCATAGGAAATATCAGATAATCATGTACGGAACGGAATCCTCTCCACGCGAGTTTAACTCGCACTTGTCCGGTTTTTTTTTATTGCTATAGCCATAGTATAGTATTTTGCGTATTTCCGTTCACAATATAACTACGTACTACCTACAAGAACCTGTCATGGTTTGACGTGGACATTTATTTTTATTTATCTTTTTCATTACTTGTTTAAAACATTACAAAACATTTTTTATTTGCTGATAGTAACTACAAGAAAAAAATAACTTCAAATCTGGAATCCCTGTAAAACACAAATACGTCTACATAATGCTTGTGCGAGACTTACTACCTAGTTACTTGATAGGGGATCATTGTAATTGTATTGTATTGCAAACGAACGAACAGTCTTGTCGTTATGACATCGAAAAATAAAATAAATCTTTGGGAATCCCAACTCGCGGAAAAACGAGAACTGATTCCAATAGGTTCATTTACATATATTTTTGTTGCTAAATATTTCCACGGTTTACTTAGGTAGGTACCTATGCCTGTTTCCAGCGGCCCTAACATGCAAGACACAAAGATAAGTTAAGCCCGTTTATCTCTATGACTATCTCTTTCGTCGACACTAGTGTGAAAGAGACGCACTTAGAGATAAAATGGTTTAACTTATTGTTGTCTTGCATGTTAGGGCCGCTGTATTCGAAAAAGACGTTTGGGTGACGAATGGTTATAATTGGACAGTATTTTGTATGCGGAAAATGTCAAATATAACCATTCGTAACCAAAATCCATTTGTCTTCTGAATATAGGAACGCGGCATTAGTTGCCTTACGCTCAGCTACTTATTTTTTTTTAAATTAAAGTACACGTGACTCACGTGAGTAATAGGTGAGGGTAACAATTTTGTTGTGGTCAACGAGATAAACTGGTACATACTTAGTTAGCGCCTAACATTTACTTTGATCTGAACGCCGAGGTAATTCGCGTTGCAGTAGCTATTGTACAGGTAGGTATCCGAAATATTTTTAGCAGCAACTTCAGAGCTAGTAGCTACCAGCGGCCCTAACATGAATGACACAAAGATAAGATAAAGTCTTATCTCTAAGTAGTTAGGTCTCTCCCACACTAGTGCCGACGAAAAAGATAGTCATAGAGATAAACGGGTTTAATTTATCTTTGTGTCATTCATGTTAGGGCCGCAGAATATTAAGTAGTTGGCGCAGCCTGTAGTGTTACCTAGGCCTCTATTCGACATTGCCTAAGCGATATCGCAAACTATTTTGCTACGATATGGTAGGTCTTATGAACTTGACATTGAAGGCTGCATAGTAAAAAAACCTTACGCTTAAGCAATGTCGAATCACTTGTTACGATTTTTTGACACAAGCAGACTACTTCCAGCTATCTGGTGTCTTTGTGTCAGAAAAATGGAAACTTAGAGCTCTGGCTGTAGATAATAATTGTAATGTTTCATGTTTACTACACTAAACTCATTTTACCTGCACGGTAGTGTCATTCTAAAGGCATTTCCGTCCACCTACTTAGCCTTCTTAAACCTATACCATTCAGTTATTGCGCATTTTGCCTTTCGATTTCTGGTCCTTCAGCTGGCGCCGGATTGTCTTCAGACCGTACATGTCTCCAGCAGCCTGGTGCCATCACATGGGCCACCTCATGAACTCTAGAGATAAACGGTTCTAATTTATCTTTGTGCCATGCAGGTTAGGGCCGCTGAGGGATAATTCTTGTGCAGGGCTGCACTTGACAAGTCTAGGGGAGTTTGAAATATTACTAACTACTTAGCTATGCCCGCGATGCACGTACGCGCAGGGCACCAGATTCACTGTCACTTAAAATAGTTGTATCTCTTTTGTAGTTAGGTACTCGATTACAATAAATTGTCGGGGCGCTCAGCCTCCTCACTGACAGACTGATCTGACAGTACTGGCAGACAATCCATATTTGGATTTCGACTCATTTCAAAATTGGAACAGACAAAGACAAAACAGGATCGACGATACATGACCACGCGCGACGACGACGCGGTTAGCCTAGTTGGTAGTGAACTAGTGACCCTGCCTCCGAAGCTAGCCTCCCGGGTTCGATCCCCAGTAAGGGTAAATATTTGTGTGATAAGCACGAATATTTGTTCCTGAGTCTTGGATGTTTCTTATGTACCTATTTAAGTATTTTTTCTCTATATAAGTATGTAGGTATATCATCGTCTAGTACCCATAACACAAGCCTTTAGAGCTTACTTTGGAACTAGATCGATTTGTGTAGGTAAAGATTGTCCCCTGATTTATTATTATTATTATTCTGACCAGGGACCAATTGAACATCGAGGAAGCAAACACAGCGCCGACCGTACGGCGCCTTATCCTCAGTAATAGGTTTTCAAACGCGCAGAATTCTGTACCAACCGTACAAAAACGAAACAAAGCTTGGATCTTACCTGTGGCCCTAGGGCCGCAGTCGCTGTGCCCGTTAGAGAATCACAGGCTGCAAAAAACCCAAGCATTATATCCCTTTCTATTATAGTTCGCTAGGTAAATTTGACTGGTGGAACAACTTAACCTTACCATGTGAATGCTCACGTCTCGCTCCGTAGGTCGTATCGTAACTACTTGGAGGACACAATGATTGCAGAGATTAGATGCAGTACGCTTTAGATATAGACTTATTTTAAAATTGCGCTGTGATATAAAACTGGTATAAATAAATGTAATGGCAAGGCAGGTTGATCGATTAATTATAAAGTACGCTCTATGATTAAAGTAATTAAACATAACTGACGACTTAAATCTAGTAGGAAACTAATCGCAATATAAAATACTACACTCATACTCGGGTAATGTTTATTATCAGCTGTGGGTTGAGTTGACAAAAGCTGTACATACGCCCGGCAAATCCACCCAAGGCCGCAATGTCTAATGCCGCTTCCCTATATTCAGAAAACGAATCGTTTTTGGTTACGAATGGTTACATTTTACATTTTCCGCATACAAAATATCGTCGCTGCGCGTGCAATACCGCGGAAGAGCACTTTGTAAAAACCGCGTATCTGCATTTTATGCGATTTTTAGGAACAAGAAAAAACTGAATATCTCAGTCATTTAACTACATGTCATTACATATCTCAATTTTGTGCCGTGCTGCTGTTATGCGGTATTTACAAAGTGCTTTTCCGCGGTATTGCACGCGCAGCGACGATATGTCAAATTATAACCATTTACCACCTCAACATATAAAACCGAGAAAAGTCGTTAGGTATTTCTATAATACAGGTACTTACGCTGTTTTTTTGCGTGTTTGCATGTTTATAAAAGCGTAACAAGGCGCTGGTCATGTGCGTTTCACTGTTTATCGGCTTCCCGCCATATTACATTGCTGTTTTCGTTTTTTCATTTAAACTATTGTATTAGGTATTATATTATCATATTGTATTATGTATATTTACATATAAACGGGACTTAATCGCGTAACTTAATTTTATTATTTACCTCGACGTTTCGACCGTATTACAACGGCCGTGGTCACGAGAAGACTGAAGTGGCGGGTATCAGCACCTTCGAGTCGCACGAGTATTTCGAACTACCCGCACTTGATCTTGTTTTTCTGGATTCAGAGTATAAGGCCGGCGACACACTGTACTGACTACATCCGGCGATTTGCTCGATGATATATCTTGACGCTTGCATTTGCTAATCACTGGATTCCACGAATTCGATAACTTATATCCATCTTCCCGGTTAAAATTTCTAAATTTCTTTATTTCAACCGCTTCACGTACTATTCTTGAGTAGTAATGCCGTTCGGTGGAGAGGATTATAGGATCACTGATGTGTCTGTCTATTTGTCTGTCCATCTGTCACAGCCAATTTGCTCCGAAACCACTGGACCGATTGAGTTGAAATTCGGTATACATAATATGTAAATCGGTGACCGCAACACGGACGCGTAACATAAATAGATATTTTTGTAACGTAGGGCGACTTTTGGGGGAAAAAAAGAAAATTAAAAAAAAAGTTTTGCAACTATCTCGTGTTATATACCAAATGAATGGGCTCTTGGGCGGGAATTGTGAGAATCTTAAATAGGTATATATTTTTTTAAGAATTTTTAAATAAATAGGTAGTTTGGATGTTATTTAGGAAAATAGGCGAACATTTACAATTCCCCTCCGAAACTACTAGGCCTACAAATACGGAAAAAAAAAACAGAAAATAGTCCTTTACCTATAGATTACAGGAAATCCTATAAGAAGTCTATGGTATTTAGAGTTTAACGTCGCACTTCTCCGGTTTTTTTATGTAACGGTTGCATTAAAGACTATTTTCGTATTAGTCATAACCTATCACTTACGAAAATAAAGATCCAATGGCGTGACAGCTCTTTAGCTGTCGTTTTACCTTATTGTTATGTTAATTAATTCGTAATCCGTGCCGGGAGATTCCTAACAAATTTTATTTATAGGGGCCGGGTATTTACCAGTAGTGTTTCCCGAAGAACGTTTTTCCTGTATGTTAATTAAATTAGGCACCTGGCGTACAGAACATTTGACTACTGTAAGTTTTAAGGGGATACCCGTTCCAAATGACCGTCACTTTGATCCAACCAACCCTTTATTCAAATGCCAATTAGACATTTAAAACAAACATTAAATTAAAAAATATAACCATTACTTAACTTCAGAATAACATAGCGTTACAAAATCCATTTATTTGTATTGAGATTTCAATATTTTTGGCATATCAGCGCCTCTATTCGGGAACGCTAAGTGATGTTGTAGCGACTCGTAAGCGAGATTTCTCATCCCACTCTTCCACACGACGCGTAATGCGTAAGAGCGAGATGAGAAATCTCGCTCGCGAATCGCTAAAGAATCACTTAGCGTTCCCGAATAGAGGCGCTGGACAACTAAATTTAAAAAAATCTGGCCTTACTTTTATATGTTTATGAGTCTTCTAATTCGAATTGTTACTTTTATGAAGATACATTTCTAAATCAAGAATGATATACGAATAATCTACTTATTAATTTTATACCTTTCCAAGCAGTTATTTAAAAAAATGTATTAAAAATTGTGCCGACTAATGTTAAGGAAAGATCAAAGAATTAGATAAAATTTTTTCAAATTATATATTGTGAACCAGACTAGATAAAACCTGAAATCTATGAAAAACTCGTCTATTTAGGCAGGTCTTTTAAGGTAAATACGCAAAAAGTTTCAAACTCAATCAGTGGGTAACAAATCAGCGCCTGTATTCGGGAACGCTAAGTGATTCTGTAGCGACGCGTAAGCCAGATTTCTCATCTCGCTCTTACGCATTACGCCTTGTGCGGAAGAGTGAGATGAGAAATCAGGCTTACGAGTCGCTACAGAATCACTTAGCGTTCCCAAATAGAGGCGCAGTTCAGTAAGCGACATTATAAGCAAACTTACATCGGAAGCTGCAAACTTGAAGTTGGGTTGTAAGTTCAATATCCGAAGAACAAAGCAAAATACGCAGGTAAAACTTTGATTCCGTTTCTTTACTCATGAGGTATTGAGTTTATTTTTCATATAGGTACACGTCATATACATATGTAGATAAGTACGTACTTAATTTACTTAACAAGAACAAGTTCAAAGTTTTTATAATATTACATAATATTATAATAGTATAAAAACCTAGCCTAAGATTTAAGAAAAATAAAGAGAATAATAATAATATATTTATTTATCAAATAACAAAGATCCGTTACAACATAACAGGCACAATTCAAATACATTAAATAGGGATGTTTCCTGGGTAATAAAATAATACATAATTCTGATTAGTCGTGACGTAATTGAATATGTTGTGATTTTAACTATTAACTATAATGACTTTTAACGCTTTCATTTCTAGTGAGGAAATTATTGATTCCGCTGTTTACACTTAGGTACCCATTAAAAAAAAAATTGAGACATTGTATGTACCTTTCCTACCTTTAGAATCGTTTTGTTTTAAATAAGTATCGCATCTGAATAGTTCTATCTCCTTTCTAGGCAAATGGATTTAGATAGTGTATGCGATCATTTAACCTTTTGACCGCCACAGTCGGCTGCAGCCGTCAGCGGATAGGGTAAAAAGTCCTTCAATACCTTGACTTAAAGTTGAAATTCGTGTTACTTCTCAGATATGCTTGGCGGTCAAAAGGTTAATGTTAATGCTAAGCCTGCATGGTGTAGCTGGAACTGTAAAATATAAGTATTCGATCGTACCATCGTATCGCGCAGCGTGCAGCTACAGAATCGATTACCCTCCGTGATTAATATAAACCCGTTATATTAAAAAAAGCCGGTCAAGTGGAAGTCTGACTCGCGCGCCGAGGGTCCCGTACTTACCTATGAAAAACAGACCGTACTTTGTAGGTATGCAACCCTAAAAAAAATTAAAAATGGCTTTTAACAACCGGGTAACCATTTACAACCTACCTATGAAATAAGATAAAAAACAACTTTCGCAATCTCCAATCTCCGTCCAACCGTCGAGTGTGATACGACCTTTCAAAGGTTATTCGGTTAAACTCATTTATTTTGTAATGTAACTACTTATTTACAGTTTTCGTACTTTTTTTTTTACTTAAGAAATGAATACTTCTTCCCAAATTTTATGATTCTAGGTTAACGTAAAGTACCCTATAGGTTTTGATTCCCTTGAAAGTATCAAAATATGTGGCATAAACGGCCGTATCTTTTGATCGCGTTGACTTAGAAGGTTGATTTTTCACAGCTCCAGGAGACTGCAGACCTTCAGTGATGTTAATTTCAACTTGATACCTCCCCGCGTTCTTGACATACAGACAGACAGACGGACAGACGGACAGACGGATAAAAAAGTGATCCTTTAAGGTTTCCTTTTTTCCTTTTGAGGTACGGAACCCTAAAGACGGCCAAGTGCATGTCGGATCATGTACAACTACTACCCAACATCCAATACTATTTTTTGACAAAGTAGGTATATGCCAGATTCTATGCTGTGGACGTGGAGCGGTTTGGTATAGACGTTTTGCAGGATAGCAGGTAATACAAGTTAGTCACCTATAAGTCCTATAACTGATAAACCAGATGTGAAGTGAAGTAGTGATAGTTTTCATTTAACTTTTTTATGTAACTTTTCATTGAAGATATTATTCAGATTTTTATAATTTATAGTTTTGGCTAAAGGGGAGGGGAGGAACACGTAACTCAAACAGAAATGACACATGTAAAGCTCAATATTTCCTAATCGGTCCCCCAAAACAAAAAATTGGAATGACATACCCATAATAGTTTTTAAAGAGCTATCCAATGGCATCCCATTCAAGGTTCTAAAATAAAAATAAAACATATTTTCCCCCCTTGTTTTACATGTAAGAAAGCTAGCGTAAAAACCAAATCTCCAATTTATTCTTTATCTTTGTGCGCGGGACAAACATTAATAATCGTATAAAATTTCTGCTTTATAACTTAAATAATCTTCGAAAAAAAGTGACTGTGACATATATACAGACTGGACATGGGCAAACTATAAGGGTTCCTAGTTTCACTACGGAACCCTAAAAAGCTTTCTTTTTTCTTTGAACGGGTCCTTTTAATATTTTTATATCAGAGATTTTCTTTTATTAATGTAGGTAAGTACCTACTTAATCCAAACAATATATGTCATACAAAACAAACATTTTTTTTAAATAATCATCACAATCGGGCCTATTCTTGAAGACTAAGAAGTAAAAATCTTCGTTGACTCTTCTAAAGATTCTATAGACTAAATATCTGTAATATGCAGGAAGATATCTGTGTTATAGGTAATTGCCAGCTGACTACGTATTTATCGAAATTAAAGTCATTGCTACCTACTTGACAATGATCGATTTAATTGTGGACCTTGACAGTAAGACAATATCGCTATTACAAGTCGACAGTTGCTGCACTGAAACGCAGAGGCGTCTGCGGTGCTAAGGCTAAATGGTGCGATCAGAGTTAGAGGTGTTGGTCTGCGTACCCTTGACCGCGCGCTCAGTCGCCGCGCGGCTCTCAGCTAGCATCCTCGCGTTAGCGAGCCCCGCGACCACCTGCAAGCAGCTATAAAGCCGCTTCTACCCCTCGCCACCACAGTCCCGAGCCATGCGTCGCCCCTGGATCCGCGCCACTTCTACGCATGTACCAGCCGTGGTTCCTATGGTGTGCTTTATGCTTATGCATCATATTCACGTGTTCGAATAATAAACAAAGTGAGTGAGATAGACTAGTGGTGCGAGATGAAGCCGAGACGGGAGGATCCGGCACCGCCGGAGCTGCAGGAGCTCCTGCACAAGCCCAACAGCCTCCCGCTGCTCCCCGACCGGGGAAAACGAGCCACAAGTACGACTTATTATTTACAGCCTTTTCGTAAATCACTGACCACGTTTGTAAATATTCTAACACAGAAACGTTTGTAAAGAACACCGTCGTCACGGTGAATTAGATTTGGACGTAAGACATAAAGCGTGCATAACTAAAACAAAATCTCTATTATTTGTTAATATTATTATTGAGAAGTCACATAGTCTTAATTATTCAAAATCCTTGATTTGATAATGTCCAGTGACGTTTTGAACCGAGTATTTGAATTTTTTACTAATTTAGATACAACTAGTAGCAAAAGAATGTACCTACCTACTTAAGAAACTTCACGTGTTCAGGTTTACTAATGGTCATAATAAAAAAAAACAATTTTGCGGAATGTACTATTACACCCACTCTCGGGACCTGTCCCGGGGTATTAAATTTATAATACGACGTAAACCAGTCGAACCAGTATTTTGAATATCAATAAACCCAACTTTAACGCAAAATAAACATTACTTTCAATCTTACTCGGTATAACAAGACATGAGTTTTTTAATATGGTGCATGTGGTACCTAATAATGATCTTTTAACGATAATCATAATGAGTAAACAATCGCGTCCGTAGTCTATACTGCATGATAGGCAGTAAAAACCTTGAACGATAGAGATGTTCCCAGAGCCTTGATGAAAAAACGTGTTACTATAATTTATATGTGCAGAATATTAAAGAAAGTGAATTGTACATGCGTTTATTTATACACGCAAGACATAAAAAAGTCTTAATTGAGTAATGAGACATTTAAGAAACAATATTTGTCCCTCCTGTGGCCAAAAGTTAACAAAAGCGAATACTTAATTTTACGTTTTATTCACACAGGTCAAAATAGGCGGATATAGTCCAAGCAAAAAAATCAGGCCTCAGGGTCCTTAACTTTCGGAAACAGGACGGGACTTCTGAACCTAAACGTGTGTATGATGACCAAATCCCCTACTTATTGCGCAAAAGAAAACAAAAGTCTAGAAGAAAAGGTACGACTTTGGCTTATCTACAGTTCTTTGCGATAGACTAGGTAATACTTACTTACAGGTAACAGAAATCCAAAGACTAAAAACCAAAAATCCTTAATTTTACGATAAGTTATTTGCTAAAAGACCTTACGAGTGCAATACTGTCGTCTATTAATAAGGCCATGCCATCACGGCCATCACACAAAAGTATAGAAAGAAGGATATTTTCCGATCTGTGAAGGTTCATAGTTTAAAGTTTTGGAAAATCTGGACTGATATCTGATGGATGTTTTAAGAGTCAGCAGTCAGTTCTTGAATTTTTGATATCTTTTTATGATTAATCTTTGTAGTGTAATAACAAAATATACTCATAAATACGATACCTAAACTTCCGAAGGAATAATCAACAAACCTGCGTTAAGATGTGTGGTGCCCAACATAACATAAATATCAAATTTTTCCGCACATTTTTCCGTCTGTATCTGTGAGGCGAGCTAATTTCATTTGATCTGGTTTACTGTTTACTATAAGGTAAACTGATTCCCAATAAAGATTACGCTAAGTATACCATTTATGTACGTTTTGTGTCTATTCGTTGGAATATAACCATGATTTCTTAATTTTCAGTTGTCGAAAAAATGTTGCTCTCTAAAAGCTTAACTTGCGCGTGCTTCCGTTATTAAGCGTTGAAATTACCTGAAAAAATATGAACAGTGGAATTCTTTCCCTCAAATAGTTCTGAAAAGAGTCCGCGATAATATTCTGTCAGAATTAATCCGCAACGCAGGAATATCAAGTAATAATTTTTATCTACACCCATATCATAAAACCTCCATTGGTTAATCAAAAACCGTATGAAATGACCACCATTTTGACAACCAATTAGGAAAAACCAGTGCTGCGATAAAGAAATAACATGACTTCTTTATCGTTTTTAGTAAAGAAATGAGATTAAATTTGGAACAGCTGTCAAAACTCAAGTGGGTCTCTATTCTAGTATCCATAGATATTAAAACAGTTATTGATACGAAACGTCAATTCAGTATGTTTTTTTAATATAAACTGCACAATATTTGATCTCGAGTGACGTGAGAATAGAGACTTAATCGTTTGTCTATGATTTAAAAAAAAATGGTCTTGACGGAGGATCGTATTGCCGCCATGTTGACGTTTTGCTGAACGAAAGTAGAATTGTTGTTGAATTGAATAGAAAAAGTTGTTTGTAATTTACATTTTAGTTGAAAATATGAATAGTAAGTAGTCTTCTCGGAGTGTGTGTGATGTGAAAATGCGCCGGATATCGGAAATATGCAGCCACGATTGCAACAAATAACTTGTTGCCAGAAAATATTGTTTCTGAACCCATCATGGAGGATTTATTATATGTGTGTAGATAAAGTTATGTATGCAACTCTGCATAATTCGGCCTTAAAACACACGTGCGATCTTATTATGAAACTCGCCTATCGGCTCGTTTCATGAAAACCGCACTATAGTTTTAAGGCCTATCATTATGCAACCGTTGCATAAACTACTATTCTAGACTATTTAAACGTTTTTATATGAATAATTCATTTGAGAATAATTTTTCAGGCATTTTTTTATTGAAATATGAATTCCTTCGAATTAGCAAATAAATTCGCTTTAAATTTCTTCATCTCTCTCCCACTATATCTATAGTCCAGAAGTGGGGCGCATGATTCGCTCTAGAACTGGAAGAATCTGCTCAGGAATCGAATCCGGGACTTCTACGCGTTACGTAGGTACGTCTTAAAGAAAATTTACCCGCCAACCGGGGCCTCGTAATCTATGCTCATAAATCTTTTTTTAAGCATCCTAAACCTGGCCTAAAAGAAAAAACCTTCATGGAGGATTTCAAAGTTGGAGTCTGATGATGGGTTCATGTTCATGCAGTATATTTTAAATTTTAAAATCATAATTCACTAAAAAAGGCAAAATATAATGATTTTTAACAGAAAACCAACGAGGCTCCATAAGCCATTTGAAAAGTAAGAAATAATAATTCTTCAGTAAATTAGCCATAAGCATATAATCGTTTGAGCGGCTAGAGGAAATGTACTGATATATCGGTACAGGGTTCGCATCCAAGTGGTTGCCATGTACCAAAGGTTAATCGTTACCTGTGAACTGCCGCTCGATGCTTTTACGGTGAGGGAAAACATCGTGCAGAGCGTACCCCGAATGCGATATGATATATGTGATGCGTTGCATAAAATATATCGCTAATTTGAGTGATAAATTATATACTTATATCCAAATCAATGGCAAATAAACATAGATATATAACCCACTGTTTACATATTATTGACGCCGATTTCGATGTATTTAATTAATCACTTGATTAACAATATATTTAAAGTTTCTAGATAGTTTCTAAAGTAGGCCAGTGACTATTTCTCTAAGTCTGTGGAGACGGTTTTTTTTTTAAAAATTTTTTCGTAGCTAGTTTGAACCGCCAAGGCTGGGTTACCACGATACGTGTACATAAAATAATAAGTAGGTCGCAGTCCAAACCAGTGCCATCTTTCTAACGCCAGGCCATTTCCAGCGATTCTCTAACATGCGCAGCGGGTGATGAGTGAGTGACAATTGACACATTCAAATTTGGACCGAATGAATGTCCTTACAGTCTAAATTAATAGTTACAATTATCCGCTGATCAGCCGCTGCGCACGTAAGAGAAGCACCTTTGGTCACGCATTGGTTACCTGTACCATTACCATGAGTTGCGCAAAGATAACTCGCTAGCGTAAACTATCGGAAGTCCTGCTTGTTGCTTATACAAGTAAAAGGGACCGAGCGATGGTTTACGTTAGCGAGAGCGGTTTGCACAACTCATGGTAATGGTACAGACCCTTTACCATGAGTTTGCGCAAACCGTTCTCGTTATCGAAATCTATCGGAAAAGCTGCTTGTTGCCGATACAAGTAAAAGGGACCGAGCGATAGTTTCCGCTAGCGAGAGCGGTTTGCGCAACTCATGGTAATGGTACAGTGCCAGGCCCTTAAATAGGTCACTTTACGCTGGATAGTTTATTGGCCAGTAATTTACGAATACATATAATGGCAACACACGAGGTACTCTGGTTGGGTAACTCGACGGTAGGTAGAGAAGACGGGGATATACTTCTGATCCTGATCTTTAGAATTAAAACACTTTCATAGTGACTATTACTGTATTTTTAGTTAAAGGGACACAGGAGTAGCCTCTTCAACGGCGCAAGATGGAATGAACATCTGGACATGCGTATCCGATGTTCTAATAATATTCAAATTTCAAAATACGGAAAACAGATACATCGGCAATACGCCTGTCCAGTTACAATAAAATACTAGAGCAAAATAGGTTGCTCTACAGTACCTATTGACACAGTCCGTATTTAATGGGATGCAGACACGTATCTGCGAAGACTGCTATAATAACTTATTCTAAGCCCCCTTCACACAACCATATACCGCACGTTTAGTTAAGATCCATTCATACGTCGTAACGTAAGAAAGTCCTGCAAAAACGTGCGGTGTATTAAACTGAACTGGGACTAAGCTTATTCGGAAATTATGGAATCCATTTGTAAGGGTGTTTGTTTACCAATTGATTTTAAATGAAACATTGACCATGCCGAGTAGGACGATGATTGATTATTTAGGAACCAATTTCGGTGACATTACTTTTAACCTTTTGACCGCCAAGCATGTCTGAGAAGTAACACGAATTTCAACTTTAAGTCAAGGTAATGAAGTAATTTTTTACCCTGTATCCGCTGACGGCTGCAGCCGACTGTGGCGGTCAAAAGGTTAATGAGATAGAATTGAGACGTACTTTAAAGGCTTAAAGATAATATACTTTAGTTAAATAAAATCTAGGGCCTATATATTCGACACTGCCTTTTTTTTAGTAATTATTTTGCTACGACATGGTAGCTCTTATTAACTTGACAGCAAAAGACGGCCGCGTCGAAAAAAAGAAACGCGATATCGCTTAGGCAATGTCGAATAAAGGCGGTATATAAATCCGGACAAGTGCGAGTTAAACTCGCGTGGAGAGGGTTCCGTGATTATATGAAATTTCATATGTTACTTAAAATACCATAGAATTCTTATAGGTTTTCGTGTAAGTACATAGTAAAGAACTATTTTCTTTATTTTTTTTGAAATTTTAGGCCCAATACCTACGAGTATATAGATAGAATGGTAAATTTTAGCCTATTTTCCTAAATAACTTCAAAACCATTTATCTTTCAATTATAAAAATACAAGTTTAAGATGCTCATAACGAGCCCTCTCATTTGATATGTAACACGCTAAGGTTTGCAAAACTATTTCTTTTTCTAATTTATCCGCAAAACTGGCTCCCATGTTAAAAATTCATTTATTTACGTTACATGCCCGTGTTGCGGTCACCGACTTACATTATGTGTACCAAATTTCAACTCAATCGCTGCAGTATAGTTTCGGAGCAAATTGGCTGTGACAGACGGGCAGACAGACAGACAGAGACAGACACACGAGTGATCCTATAGGGGTTCCATTTTTTGATGAATGATTTTTAACAGTCTTCCTTAATAGAAGTATTAATAATAATAAAAAAAGCATTACGTGCGCAACAATAATTTCAAGATTTTTAATAGTCATGCGATTGAAACAGAAGGTTAAGATTATCTAATTAAAGTGGCCACAAACTAAAAGGTTATTGCAATTATTTTGTCGCATTTTGTTTTAAAGACAATACATTTATCCTTCACTTCTAGAATTCGCAAAAACTTAAAACAAAGGCCTCGTTTAGAAGAAATAACAAACGAACGCGCGGCGTGCTGTCTGCGACACTGTACTATACCGGAAACAAAATATTGTGAAAGGTAACTAGGAAGGGTTTGCTTAAGGCTATCTTAAATTAAGCTTATCGTATTTTAACCGATCTCAGAAACTATTTAAATAATGCATAAATTATGACTACTATTTAAATAATTAAATAAATGCCATTCAGCTCTATAAAAAGCGGCATTTCCATAGTACATTGAGTATGTGAATCGCACCGAATAATCTTACAAGCACCCAATAAAATCAACTCGATTTAAAAGAATATAACTTTGTTTCCCTCCACATTTTTCAATTTATTATTCAAACATAATAACACCATGCCCTTTTTCTTAATTATACATTTAAGAAATAATAAAAATATGCCTTATCTTTTAAGTACTGAAGATTGGAAAAAAATAAGTCACGAGTTTGGGAAAACAAGTTTATAAGGCACGAGTATTGGAAACCATTGATTAATTTATTCAAAAACATTAGGTTAAGTTTGATAAATGACCGTATCAGCATATAACCTTTTTATGATAAACTGGCCGTATCTCAGATATTCATGAGGTGTGGCTCCACCTTTAAGGCTGACTCAGGCACGATGTGAGAATATTGATCGCTCGTTACAATCGCACGCACCTTTTTGCAGCACTTACTTACTACCTTCATCAGTTATATATAAAATAAGAAACTATCAGGGGACCATTGCGAAATAAATAACAAGTTTGTAAATTCAGTGGAAATCAAAGTATTGAGTTATATCAAAAAATTATCTATATATATATATACCATCAAAAACATAAATGTGAAATGAGAGAAAGTTTAAAATCACGAATATGCGACGTTGTCGACTTTTCGCCGACAAGTTCTGTGTAGAAAATCCAAAACTTATTAATTACAAGGGCATGCAACATTCTTAAATAAATATTTATAACAATTTCTTGTTGCTTAGTACTAGTACAATGTTTGCCACTTAATAGGTAATATCAATTCAAAATTTTAATAGACAATTATTTACTCCTCTGCTGGACTGGGAGTGAAGAAATAGCATAGAATGCGTGCAGATGCTTATCATCCTGACATGTCGTAAAAGTCGACTAAGGGACGAGTCCTCTCCAACATGGTGGACTATCTGTATGGGCGATGGGCTGATCACCTGTCACCATACGGTTCATCATCCCATCTTAGGACTTATTAATCGAACATGGCCACAGGTAGTCTTGTGGCTCTGCCTAACCCA
Organism: Tortricodes alternella; assembly: GCA_947859335.1. NCBI lineage: Eukaryota > Metazoa > Arthropoda > Insecta > Lepidoptera > Tortricidae > Tortricodes > Tortricodes alternella. Next base: position 6,995,733 of record OX401981.1, read on the forward strand.
TTAGGGATTTCGGGCGTGATGCTATGTATGTATGTATGTAATTATTTACTCAATGCTTTTATTACACTTGGGATTCAATTCAAGCTCTAGATTTGACTTCTCCAGTCTACCTTGCACGCACAAATAGGTTGCTTGAGCAATCTATTTGTGCATGGCATAGGTAATGATGAGGCTGGTTGAGTGCTGGGGCCCGTTTCTTGAAGCATATTAGTCTAATAATATTAGTGTTTTGTTTCATTTTTTCTTTTAATCAACGAGACAAAACACTAATATTATTGGACTAATATGCTTCGAGAAACGGGCCCCAGATATCGTCTAAAATGTCGTACAGCTATAGTGAATAATATGTTTCCATCGGTAAAACTCGGATCTCAATCGGAAGACGACCGGACCCGAAGTGTCAATTATTTATTGTATTGTAAATGACTGACATGTTTATATTCATCCAAATGAAACTTTGTTATTTATTGTCAAATGTCAAAATCAAAAATGACAACATGGTATGATGGATACTGGCCCCCAATTCTCGATGCATTCGAGATAATGTTGATTGCGAGATTAAACGTCAGATTCATACAGTTGTGTCAAATGACTGTATGCACTGACATTTAATCTCGATTGTGAGATTATCTCGAATGCACAGAGCATTGGGGGCCTGCTTAAGCTAATTGAGAGAGCACGATAATACGAACTTTTCCGATAAAACACGATGGAAACTAATTATGCACTACATCTGTATTTACTTTTAATTACGAATTTAAATTTAGTAGGAACGACGTCAGCACGCAACAAAACACGTAGTGTAAAGGGTCCCGTAAACGGCCTAGTTGGAGTTTATACTCCTTAAGAATCGATTTTCATATATAAGCCCGGCGTATGAAAAATTGTGGGCAGTAAAATCAAACTACGATGTCACACTGTCACACGGTACGGAGTCACACGATGATAGCCGAAGGGGTGCCATCTATTTGGCATAATTTTTAATGTCCGAAACTAGTTGCATAACATACAAAAAGGGGGGAATGGGGGGTGAAAACCCCCACAACGGGGCCCCGGGGGGCCAAGCCCCCCGCAGTAAAAAATAAACAACCGTAACAATTGTATTATTGGTAGGTTAGGTTAGGGTTAACTTGTGTCCCTTACACCAAACCAATCTCTAGTTACTAGTTTCTATAAAAATAGATTGAATTAGGTTAGGTTAGGTATAAATAAAAAAAAAAACGCGAAAAACACGCCATGTCCTGCCTAAACTTCCATAACCCATACCAACATTTCTTTTTTAAGCAAATCACTAATACAACGACATATATAATGCAATTTCTATCATCAGCGCCTCTATTCGGGAACGCTAAGTGATGTTGTAGCGACTCGTGAGCGAGATTTCTCATTCCACTCTTCCGCACGACGCGTAATGCGTAAGAGTGAGATACGAGTCTCGCTCGCGGGTCACTGCAGTATCATTTAGACGTTCCCGAATAGACGCGCAGCTATGGTTCTTGATCACGAACTTTCGCGGGCGCGCGCACGACAACTCACCAAAGTTTCAACGTACTCGGATGACTGGGGGGTTACCAGGATCTCTAAATGCGATTCTTTTTAGGCCCTAAGCTGGACTGTGTCGCTATTAAATACCTCACCATATTTTTACATTATGTAAATACAATGTCGTGGTTGAAATAGCGACGCAGTTCAATTTAGGGCCTCAAGAGAATCGCATTTGAGATCGTGGTGACCCCCCTGGTATAGGAACGCATAGGAGACGAAAAAACAAACAAACCTTCTTTTTCTATAGTAAGAAATAAAGGGTTTAAATGTCTAATTTCTAGAGTTTAGGGAAATTTCTTACTTTTTCCCCTATTAACATCAACCCTCTCTTTTACCCCCTTCCAGTTTTATATCACAAAGTTTCTGTAGCTTATGTTAGACTAAAGTTACCTTTAATATAATATCAAAAACCGCATTAAAATCTGTCCCATAGTTTAAAAGGTTATCGCGCTGAAAACTGGAATGATGTTATCCTATAATTGAATAAGTATTTAAGTAAGCGTGCATGAAGAACTTAATGAGAGTGGACGAAGCGAAAGGTGTGTGTCAGGATCGTAGCAGGTGGAAATCCGTGGTCTCTGCCTACCCATTTGGGAAACAGGCGATATATATATGTATGAAAAGTATTTTTAAACTAAACTACACGTAAATATGTACAATCATTTTAACTTCTATACCATTACAATGAGTTTAGGCTAACCGTTCTCTTAATAGAAAACTATCGCTCGGTCTCCTTTATTTGTATGACCAAAGCAGTATTTCCGATAGATCTCTATAACAGTACTTAACATTACCATAAGTTTACGCAAACCGTTCTCGTTATCGAAATATATCCGAAAAACTGCTTGTTGCCGATACAAGTAAAAGGAACCGAGCGATCGTTTTCTATTACGAAAATGGTTTGCATAAACTCATGGTAATGGTACTGGGCTACTGTAGAACGTTGTCACAGCGAGTGCACTTGACTGCTTTCTCATATTCTGATTAAAATTTCAATGTCACTATAACATAATACACTACTACTAATGGACCCGCCACAGCTTCGCACGCGGTAATTTCCATACAAACTTTATCACCCCTTTTCACCCCTTTAAGGACGGAATTTCAAAAAGTCCCTCCTTAGTGCACCTCTAGGGTACTCGAGGAATGTCTCCTCCAAATTTCAAACCCCTAGGACCACCCGTTTAGGTTGTGCGTTGTCTATAAGTGAGTCACAGTACTGTTTTATATGTATTAGATACCTAATGGTTGTATGGACGAGTGTAAATTTATGATTTAAAAAAAAATCTGTACCCTATTTTTTAACGATATGATGCCATCATCGATATTTTACGGGCATTATATGTGAAGATGTACCGCCAGTATGTATTTAAAAAAGTTGCATAGTTATGGTTCATTAAAAACCAGAAAATATAATATAAAAATTATACTTAATCTTGATTACATTATCTTACTTTTGAACTTATTATAAAAAGATGTTTTTATAGCAATATCAAATTGTAATATGTATCTATCCTATTGTTTGTGGTTAAATCGACATAATTTATGGTCAGTGTCATTCATTCATGATGAATGTTCACTTGTGGTTAAGTCAACCAGTGCTCATCCATCCATCCGTATGATGGATGTACTATATAATATAATTATGTTATATATAGGTATTTTTTAGGGTTCCGTACCTCAAAAGGAAAAAAGGAACCCTTATAGGATCACTCGTGTGTCTGTCTGTCTGTCTGTCTGTCCGTCTAAAACAGCCAATTTGCTCCGAAACTACTGGACCGATTGATTTGAAATTTGGTATAAATATGTAAGTCAGTGACCGCAACACGGACGCATGACGTAAATATATGAATTTTAAACATGGGGGCCACTTTTGGTGGGTAAATTAGAAATTAAAAAAAAAAAAAGTTATGCAATTTATGTCGTGTTACATATCAAATGAAAGGGCTTATTATGAGAATCATAAATATATATTTATTGGAATTTTAAGATAAATGGTTTGGAAGTTATTTAGGAAAATAGGCGAAAATTGACCATTCCCCCCCCCCCTTATCTCTGAAACTACCGGGCCTAAAATTTTGAAAAAAATAAAAAAATAGTTTTTTACCTATAGATTACAGGAAAACCTATAAGAAGTCTATGGTATTTAAAATAACATAGGAAATTTCAGATAATCATGTATGGAACGGAACCCTCTCCAGGCGAGTTTAACTTGCACTTGTCCGGTTTTTATCTCTCACTAAAGTGGGCCTTTTCCCACGGCTCTAACATGCATGCCACAAAGATAAATTAAACCCGTTTATTTCTATTACTATCTCTTTCGTCGGCACTAGTGTGAGAGAGACGCACTTAGAGATAAGACGGTCTATTTTATCTTTGTGTCATGCATGTTAGGGCCGCAGTGGGACGTATGTGACCGGTCGGTGATGATGCTTAATGTTTTTTTAATTATGTACAAAATGATAGTAATGCAATTCACCAGAAACACTTGGATTTTACTGCGCAAATATTAATGCTCGTTTACGGCCTAACGATATGCTACGGAAATATTTTGTCAATTTGGACTTCGTTTTTAAGCATTAGATAATTATAATGTAAACAATCTTGACAAGTCTTTTTGTGCACATACGTGCTATTTTTAACCTCTTCAACGCATGTCAGAAGTTACACGAATTTCAACTTTACGTCAAACTTATGAAGGTCTTTTTGGCGTTGAACACGTTAAATTAATGTTATAATAAAAAAAAAATTAAGACCACTTTTCAAGATTGTTATAGTTCTGTATTGCTATAAAATCAAAATCGTAGCATTAACAAACCGGTCAGCTATGTTATTCTTTAACTAATTTCGTCTCTCATTTCATCCCACATTTCATCCGACAATTATAAATTGACCCGCGCGCTCGTAGGCATTACGCGGCGTTAGGTGTCTACGTCCGTGGCCGGCTGCGTTGATATATGACCAAGGTCGAAGACACGGGCGAACATGTACTTTATACGCACTGACAGGTCGAGTAAGGCTCGCCGGCGAGTTCATGACCGAAGTTTTATTTTAGGGAATCACACCCCAGTAGTTCCACTGTTGGACACACTGTTGTCCGTGAGTCGTTTGTCTCTCAGTGCGTCTCTGTCGAACTAGTCAAATATGTAAGGGATGCACTGAGCGATAAATGACTCGCGGGCAGGACGTACTAGACGTGCTCAGTGAGATGCTGGTGCTGGTAGGTATCATATGTTATGATTATGATTCATAACATACTTGTACTTGTATTTATTCTGGTGCCTAGTTGTTTAAATTTTCCTACTAGTTTGGGCCGCTGTGTATGACCTTATATTTCTTCGTTTTTAGGGTTCCGTACTTCAAAAGGAAAAAACGAAACCCTTATAGGATCAGTCGTGTGTCTGTCTGTCTGTCTGTCCGTCTGTCACAGCCAATTTGCTCCGAAACTAGTGGACCGAATGAGTTGAAATTTGGTATACATATGTAAGTCGGTGATCGCAATACGGACGCGTGACGTAAATATATGAGTTTTAAACATGGGGGCCACTTTTGCGGGGTAAATTAGAAAATAAAAATAAAAAGTTATGCAATATCGTGTGAAATATCAAATGAAAGGGCTTATTGTGAGGATCTTAAATATATTTTCTTTTGAATTTCAAGTAAAATAGTTTGGAAGTTATTTAGGAAAATAAGCGAAAATTGACCATCCCCCCCTTTATTTCCGAAACTCATGGGGCTAAAATTTTGAAAAAAATACAGAAAATAGTCCTTTATCTATAGATTATAGGAAAACCTATAAGAAATCTATGGTATTTAAAGTAACATAGTAAATTTCAGATGTACGGAACGGAACCCTCTCCATGCGAGTTTAACTCGCACTTGTCCGGTTTTTGTTGCTGCTCTTATTGTTGTTACTGTCAGTGGTATTTTCTACTTTCAAACCAAATTTTGGTTCCACATGCCGATTTCCAACTGAACAACCTGCAGCACTTTTTAGTATTGATAATATTTGAAAATTTCCAGTTTTATTACACCTGCAAAGAAATCTTACCTACTTGGTGAAGCAGAAATAATTTTAGATAAAGCCATCATATGTACCTACATATTTTATTATCGCCATTAATTTTAATGCTTAAATTATAAGCGCTTCTCAAACAAATTCGTTCTTGTTTATGGAATTTTAATTTAATTGGTCGTAATGTCAACCGCTCTGGCTGTTAAATCTGCGTAAATCCAATGTCACGCGCGTGCCAGCCATGCTAAAGACGCAAATTGTGCAATGAGTATGAGATTCGTGTATAGTAGTCCGAGCTGCGTTGTAGTAATGGCTTGCTATGCAATGCATGCGTGAAATCTCCGCAGTATGGGACGTTTAGTTAGTGCGTTAAACGGAATTAGACCGTAGCCTTACGTTTGACGGCTAATTTGCGTTCAAACATGTGACACCATGCGATACGCTTGAAAACTAAGTATTCGTTTAACAACATTTCAATATTTAGCTACCGTAGTTAAGATAATAACGATATCTCAATTCGCATTTTATGGTTATCTCATCTATACATCTTCTACAAATATAAATAAAATTGAAGTGTCTGTTTGTAATTTCAAAATAACAGCTTTTTACTAAATACCACCACTTTTGGGGGATAAATTAGGAAATTAAAAAAAAGTTTTGAAACTATAGCGTGTGACATATCAAATGAAAGAACTCGTTGTGAGAATCTTAAATATATTTTATTTATAATGTTAAGATAAATAGTTTTGAAGTTACTAAGGAAAATAGGCGAAAATTGTCAATTGGAAGGCCCACTCTTATCTCCACTTTGGTCCCGTTATAGTCAAAGTCGAGGTATGATGCGAGGATCTATGAGAAATCGATGGAACTACTCAAATATAATAGGCACGCATATAGCAATTTTAGTATTTTGTGTAATAACTCAAACATTCTAAAGCATTATTTGGTGACGACCATAGATGGTCACCGGAACTCCTAAATGATAAGTATTTCACGTGAGGCGATAAGATTTCTGTATGAGTTTCAGAAGCAACGTATGTTCAAGAAAATCTATGGGGTAAAATAGAATCAGTGGTGAAGAACCATGAGAACTCCTCAACGATTGACATCCTTGCACCGTGGATAGCAACAGTTTGTAAATGGTGATGAGCAATTGGCATTATGCTATTGTTACTTGATGTAGTAAATGTGCGTTGCTAAATCACATGATTGTAACTAAAATGAAAAAATAAATAAACAATCTTACTTTCCAAAGGCTAATTGAAGTCGGTTTTTTATTTGATAAATTATAATGATTATTTATTACTCGGTAAAACTTCGATTTTCAATATTAAAATGTTACCTTTGTCGCGCTTGACTGAGCAAAAAAAACGCGGATAACTAATTACTTATTAGCCCAAATCGGGGGCGCCTATTTTCTGCGAAGGCTGTACAAATTACCTAAGGCTAACCTTGATAACTGCATTCTTTTTAGGGGAACAAACTATAAAGCTGCGTTTCCAACAAAGCTGTGCGAGGAAAAACTCGACCAATAGGATTGCGCTTATTTGAAAATGAAGTAATCCTATTCGTTTTTCAGAGCTCTGTGGTGTGCTTTTCTTACGTGCGCGGCTGATCAGCGGATAAACGAAACAATTAATTTAGACTGTAATGATAAAAGCATTCGGTCTAAATTTGAATGCGTCCCTCATCGCTGATCAGCCGCTGCGCACGTTAGACAATCACATGGCAAGTGCGAACGCAGCCTAATATTACTTTTTCAAACCTCTACAATAATATAAATGTATTTTATCTACACCCATATCATAAATCATATCTACCTCCATTGGTTAATCAAAAACCGTAGGAAATGACCACCATTTTTACAACCAATTAGGAAAAACTAGTGCTGCGATAAAGAAATAACATGACTTCTTTATCGTTTTTAGTAAAGAAATGAGATTAAATTTGGAACAGCTGTCAAAACTCAAGTGGGTCTCTATTCTAGTATCCATAGATATTAAAACAGTTATTGATACGAAACGTCAATTCAGTATGTTTTTTTAATATAAACTGCACAATATTTGATCTCGAGTGACGTGAGAATAGAGACTTCATCCGTTTGTCTATGATTTAAAAAAAAAAAATGGTCGCGCCGCCATGTTGGTGTTTTGCTGAACGAAAGTAAAATTGTTGTTGAATTGAATAGAAAAAGTTGTTTGTAATTTACATTTTAGTTGAAAATATGAATAGTTAGTAGTCTTCTCGGAGTGTGTGTGATGTGAAAATGCGCCGGATATCGGAAATATGCAGCCACGATTGCAACAAATAACTTGTTGCCAGAAACCATTGTTATTTGTATTGTTTCTGAACCCATCATGGATGGAGGATTTATAATATGTGTGTAGATAAAGTTATGTATGCAACTCTGCATAATTTGGCCTTAAAACACACGTGCGATCTTATTATGACACTCGCTAAAAGCTCGTTTCATAAAACCGCACTAGTGTTTTAAGGTCTATCATTATGCAACCGTTGCATAAACTACTATTGTACCTACCCAAGGGATGAGTGTGCTTGGGTGGGCCACACGAGTTTAGCTACCCGTTCTTGCCCTTAAGAGGTGCCTTATGGCAAAATTCAGAAAGACCACTCAAATTGATGTTTAATTAAAGTGACGTTTGAGTAACGTTTTTGTATAAGATGACAACTAGTTGAGGTACATTTAACAATTTAATCTCTAATCAAATGCTTAAGTGGCGTTTCTGAATTCGTCCATTAATTGGCGAATTTTCATAGATTTCAGATCGTATATAGTCCGTTGGTTCTTAAGATACAATTGCCAAAATCATAAATCTGATTCTTCGATTTTTCCTTAACATTTGTAAGGCCTGCAAAAGGCAGAATTTTGATATCATTTTTAGTATTTTTTAAACTGCGATAAAAGGTATATAATGAATCCTACCCTCCTATCTACTTCCTTATTAAGTAATTTATCTACATATAAATAACAGTTTTAAGTAGAAGACCAATAAGAAAAATAGATTTCTCGTCATGATATGCCAAAAATATTGAAATCTCCATACAAACTATTGCTACGAAAAACCGCATTTATTCTTAAGTTAATGGATTTGTTGTTAAAAAGACCGTGGACCATTGGTCTATTTTTGTTTCACTGCTATTTGCGCCTTAACTAAAATTGTAACGCATTAGTGTCGTATCGCAAACTTAACCGATAGCTTAACCCCGCTTTGTGTTGTCACTTTCTTTTCAATACAAACTTCGCAAAGTAAGATAAAGATTATGTGATAGCAAGGTTCACATGACGATAGGTTAAAACCGTCTTATCTCTAAGTGCGTCTCTTTTACACTAGTGCCTACGAAAGGGATATTCAGAGAGATACGACGGGGTTTACTTATCTCCGTGTCAGCCACGCTAGCGCCGCTGGAAAATTCAATGCTACTCTACTCAGAATTTCATAGTGAGTAAATATTATAACAACATTGGTTGTAGGTATGCCTACACCTACACATTTACAATGATAAATATTGTATCACGGCCAACAGGCACAGGCATCTAGCGGTAATACCGTGTTATAATCGTTATGATAAATTATCGTATCGCCGGCTAGCGAAAATATTATCAAGTTGATTGCTACAATTTATACAGTTTAAGTACGTCAGCATTCACATACACTGTTAGCGCTATTACGATGTTGATTCCCATCACGCGTAAAATTCTTTGCCCTTTACAAATTATACTTTTAAATCTTTTACATTTTACATAACGGCTTTAAGAGCTTAAATAAGGAACTGACATGACGCACAAAAGTGCAAACAAATTGACCGAGCGAGCGAAGCGTCTCCCTTTCAGCTTGGGCAATTAACAAATAAAAGAACCGACTCCAAAACCCCTCTGAAAAGTATGAAATATTTTTTGGCTTTCGTAAGTCATTTACCTAGAAACGGCAGATATATTAGTGGTTAAGTGAAGTCATAAATTAAATATATCGAAGTCGGTGGCAAGTTAATAAGGTAATACTTGGAATAAATGGTACTTTCTAATACATCCTTCATAGTAATGAGTGTGTTCATTTACTTGACAAGTCACCACCAACCACCAACTTGTCACCGACTTCGATATATTTAATTTATGACTTCACTTAACCACTAATATGTCTGCCGTTTCTAGCTAAATGACTTACGAAAGCCAATAATTATTTCATACTTTTCAGAAGGATTTTGGAGTCGGTTTTTTATTTGTTAAATTATTATTTTATTTTATACTTTTTTGTGCGTATCGTATGAAACAGATTTATTACATCAAGCAACAACAGCATAATGCTAATTGCTCATCCACATTTACAAAATATTGCTATCCAGGGTGCATGGGCATCAATCTTTGAGGAGTTCTCCTGGTTCTTCAAACCCAGTTCTATTTTACTACATGCATTTTCATGAGCATAAATTGCTTCACAACCTTCTAAAGAAATGTAATCGCCAACTGTGAAATACTTATCATTTAGGAGTTCCCGTGATCATCTATGGTCTTCATCAACAGTTTCACTTCACCAAATAATGCTTTTCGAAAGTAACTGCTTGAGTTTTTATAGATAATACTAAAATTGCTATATGCGTGCCTATTATATTTGAAGAGTTCCATCGATTCCTCCTAGATCCTCTCATCGCACCTCAACGGGACCAAACTGGAAGTATATCCTAACGATTAAAAAAAGTTTTTTTCAAATCGATGAATAAATGACGGAGTTGTGAGGTAACAAACATAAAAAAAAAAAAAACATTGTTCTCTACGTATCGCATTTCTCATCCGATTCTCGTGAAGTTTTGTGAGCAGGTTCGATAATCATATGGATTTTTTCTTAGATTCAGTTTTTCGTTTTATTTTTTTCAAAGTAGCGGAGATATGGGGTATTTTGTGATTACAAAGTTATTTGCGCTGTCAAGTAGTTACCTAAGTGGTAACTTAATTTTAAGAGACTTTTTTAACTAAGTGTTTACACCACAGAACTGTTTACACGTTAAACGCACTTAATATTAGTTAAGCTCTGCCAAACTTGTGCATATAACTAATATTAAACTAAATCGTGCCTGTCCAAACGTATCAAGTGATAAGCCACGCCCACAAACTTAACCGAAAATAGATACCATCCTAACTGTCTACTTGTTTACTTGCACACTAAATTTTAACTTGCTACTTATTACTAAATTAGCCATTTGGTTACATGCATTAAGTGACTAAAAATTCAGTTAAAATTTAGTTAACTAAGTACCTAACAACTTAATACGTGTAAACCAGCTATTAGGGCCGAGTACTTTATTCGCGCAATAAAAATTGTCTGCTATGAGGGCAGTTGTTGTAAATATTCCATTCCATCCATAGGCGGCGACGACCACTATCTATCAGGTGGTCCGACTGCCTGTTTGCCTGACTATGATAATAAAAAATATGCGTTTGAAATGAATGGGTCTTTCCCATTTTAAGGCATCAAATTTTGAAAACCGATATTACACACTGAACACAATATATGGTTTTATTACCTTAATCTTGCTATTTCAATATAAGCTAACATAATACCCACAATAATATTTCGTTCTTATTATATTGAAAACAGGCAACTGTAACAGGCAACAATAATGGATGTTATTGAAAATTTTCACTTAACTACGCACATAATTTTATCGACAATTCACATTATTTATACACAGATAATATATTATTATGTGGAAGAATTTCTGAGCATTTCAATTCTGTGATAACTGTTTGCTATTTATATTCCGAAGGCGTTTAGATTTTGGTTCGCTCACTGATGTCTTACTAGAAAATTTTGTAAATTTTCAATATAAGAAAGAATAAATGATGAATAGGTACGTCTTACACAAGCCTAATAATAGAAATAAAAAATATTGATATGAGGATATTCGAAATGAAGTTCCTACCTTTGTTGTCGTCGCGATAACGTGGGGAAACTACTGTTGTATAAAGAAATAGGCAGGTAGGCGCCTTTCACAATTTAATAGCATATATACCTTAGGCGATTGCTCGATTGTTTCTTTCGTAAGGCGTTCTTCTAAAAGTACTTAGTTACCCTCTAGGTTTTTTTTATAAAATAGGTATTCAAAATTTAAGTTTGTGTGGGTGGTTAAATATTTTTTACAAAAAACGAATCCGACTTCAAAACCCCTGTGAAAATAAAAAAAAGACTGGCTGTTAGTAAATTACCTAGAAACATCAGCATATATTTGTTAATTCAGAAAGTAATAAATTCAATATATTGAAGTCGGTGGCAAATGAACACAGTATGAGAGATGTATAGTTGTATACCAAATTACAATAATAATTGTGTAATTTACTGGCGGCCAGTCTTTATTTATTAGTTTTCAAAGGGTTTGGAGTCGCTTTTGTTTTTTGTTAAAATTAATTTAAATTTTAGCTTTTTAGTGAATGTGACGTAATAATATAGTTTCATTATATCCACTAGTGCCACATGACGATAGCATTATGTCAGCTGCTCATCGACCTTTGTAAAATATTGGGTTCAGAATGCAAGGACTGTTGACCGGTAAGGAGTTCTTTTGCGAACCCCACTATCAGTTCCGATTTACCACATGCGCTTTTGCGAGATCAACTCGCTAAGCGACAGAGACATGGAAATGTCATCATTATCCGTTAACTGTGTAACGAGGCGCTATCAGCGACTCCCGAATCGTACAAGACTCCTTCAATACTGAAAACTTCTTTTTCTTTTTTCAATTTCTTTTTCTTATCCAAATTCGAAATTCAGATCAATAGATCGATTTAGACATTGATCATCACTCACTACATAAGAGACCTTGGCCCAGAAAGGTTACACTACCTTCGAATTTATTAAATAGAGCTTCTCTTTAGTACATATTGTACCTAGTTAGGGTTCTGTACCCAAAGGGTAAAACGGGATTCTATTACTAAGACTCCGCTGTGCGTCTGTCACCAGACTGTATCTCATGAACCGTGATAATTAGACAGTTTTAATTTTCACAGATGATGTATTTCTGCTGTCGCTATAACAAGAACTACTAAAATACAGAATAAAATAAATATTTAAGGGGGCTCCCATACAATAAACGTGATATTTTTGCTCGTTTTTGCTCGATAATTGATAACGGCAACAGGTATTTATACATACATATATTATACACATACATATATTTTGCAATTTATAATTCATTAATTAGGTAGGTACTCATTTCGTTAAAGGTATCTATCAATCACGACTTCAATTTGTTTTTGAAAACTTGCTTCGATTTGCACTCGTAAGTAAGTATAATATATTATTCAATTTTATTATAGTATGCAATAAAACATTAAGTATTAAGTATTGAGTATATTATTCGTCCCAGTTCTACTTTATGGAGCAATTATCAACAGAAAGATAATATTAAGAAGATCTCGGGGGAGTGGCGGCACTTATCAGTTTTGTATTATTATTAAAAACAAACCGGACAAGTGCGAGTTAAACACACGTTGAGAGGGTTCCGCTCCGTACATGATTATCTGAAATTTCCAATGTAACGTTGCATACCATAGACTTCTTATAGGTTTTCCTGTAATCTATAGCTAAAGATCAATTTTCTGTATTTTTTTCAAATTTTAGGCCTAGTAGTTTCGGAGATATGGGGGAGGGGGGAGAAATGGTTAATTTTCGTCTACGAAGTCTATGGTATTTAAAGTAACAAAGGAAATTTCAGTTAATCATGTACGGAACGGAACCCTCTCCACGCGAGTTTAACTCGCACTTGCCCGGTTTTTTGCGGAACCCTAAAAATAACCACCACTAGACGTCAATGTATCCACCTACTTTTACATATTTCTTATCAGCATAACACATTTAAAAAAATACGTATGAGTTGTGGACATCTTCGTGATGCGATTTGGATATATTTTAAACACATTTTCACATAATCGCCCAACATTCATCCATTTATTCGCCCATGTTGGCCTAATATTAAGCGCAGCCATAACAAATATTTAACATCTACACGCCGTGTGCAGTTCAAACACTTCGATGACATTTATTACATTTGAAAATCCATTGATTATGAATCATAACTCTATATGATTCTAGCTCCGAACTAAAGGACTTACACATTAGGACCACTTGGTAATAACTAGGGATACTCTAAGGAATCTCCATTTTAATTATTTGCTCCAGTTACAGGCCCACCCTGTTTAAAGATGAAGGTAATTATTACCATCGAATCTACTGGCTGTATTGATAATTTGTGCTCAAGCTTCTCGTAATTATGTTAATTTTGCGTAATTTCTACTTCGGGTTGATTGTCTGCGTTTTTGCTTGATTTGTGAAATAGAAAATTTTAAACTGATACACTAATACTTCAATAACAAAATGAAATAGAAAAATTAATAAAGAGATGAAATCCCACGCGGAAATCGCGGGAAAAAGCCACACCTACGAGTACTAAATATACCTTCGTCCTCCCGATAAAGTTTGTTTCAGCAATTGAACAAAAAGTACCTAAGTAGCGCCAGCCTCTATCACTTTCTATCTTTAAAGTCGTTGTAATTTATAATAAATGGAAATAAATATTGTCGTTGAAATAAATCATTATTTACTTTCATTTTAATATTTTTGTTGGTATTTGTAATATAAAGTAGTTTGTTACTTAATCACTAAACATCATAATAACTCATCGACTCTTGAAACGTAGTCTAGGTTATTGCCATCAAGGTAGGCCGAATTGTCAATTAATAGGACCTGTTCACCATCCTCGTTTATAGTTTGTGAAGTTCCATTGAAATCTGAATGTATTTCATTTTCATTTTTAGTATTTATATCATTATAAATGTCCTCATATTTTTCATTTCTATTTTCCTTTAAGATATCTTCTACGTCATATACATCGTAGTAATGACGATAATTATGTGGAACAGGTTTATTCTGTGTGTGTTCTTTCTCCTCCCGTTTTGTTGTTACTCCTTGCTCAAATTCGGGTGTTGACATCGATATTAAACTGTTTTCTTGTCCATTTAATGTTTGCATAAACCTTCTATAACGATGTTGCAGTAATTCCTTTTTATTGATTTTAAGTGGTTGTATTTTAAATTCATTATATTCATCTGAGATATTTGTTTGTTCCTCGAAATCATTTCTCATAGTTGTTTTTTTAGATCGATCATATTGTATAGCTTGTTTTATCAACATTTTATGAATCAAGTCATTTAAGTCGTTCTTGGTTTTTGAGTTTCTGGACAAATAATATCGTTGTGTCAAATCATGGAAATTATTAACCGTATCAGTACTTGTTGTAATTATTGCATTTGGCTGGCGCATCAAATCATTTATATCAATCTAACTTTCATCATTATGTATAATTTTATTATTGTTTAATTCTTTTAAATAACCACCAGTTCTTAAAGATTTAAACAAATTATAATGATCTGGCTTCTTAGTATAAATGTGATCAATTATATTTTCTACGTCTGAATATTGTATATTTCCTGAATTTGAAAACGGTGTCGACAATTTGTTGATCAAATTTGTTTTTACATCAATATTCTCATAATTTGTAGACGTTAACTCCACTGGTACATCATGAAAAAGATGTGGAACATTATCTAAAAATAATGATATATTTTTTCTGAATTTGCTATTATCTTCTTGTAACCACAAATTGCCAAATGATTTAAAATACATCTTTAAATATTGAAAATAATGACTTATCACTTGTTTTAATTTTTCTTCAGACTTCTCAATGACTGACGTCACATCGACCGGGGTCTCTCGGTCAACTGATAACGGTTTGCTGTTAATTGACTCCAGACTTCCCACTGTAACATTTAATTGATGTTTTGGCTTGTCTCTCATCACCTCTGGTTTTGTTAAAGTAACTGGTTCACTAGACTTTATATAACAGTTTTGACCTAAATCTAGATCTACGACAAAAAATATAATACATGTCAGTAATAATATTCCAGACATAAGAATTGTATAGAAATAAAAATATAACCTTCGCAAAATATATTCGCACACAATTTTGATAGTAAATGCTTTGTAATAAATATAGTAGCTATAAACATATAATAGAGCGATTGTTCTAGTTCGCATGTAGCTACTGCGGAATTGTTATTGTAATAACAAATAAACCATACGGATAAGAATATATTTATAATAGATATATAGATATTTTTCTAACACACACTAACTTAACTAATAATAGTTACATTTAAATTGCAAAGAGTAATCTTCAACATTGCTATAAGTAAGTAAGAACATGGCCGCGGTTAAGTTCTGTTGTAATTTTTTTTAGGAAGGGTATGTACGGGCTTGTTTTGTGCGTAACCACTTCGACCAATTTTGTCAAACACTTGTAAAAAAATAATAAATTTATAACGTAATAAGTATGCATAGTACCTAAATGAAATAATAGTTAAGTAGTTACTGAACTGATTTATCATAAGAGTAATGAAGACAAGCGGGTGTTTATGAAATATAGCGGGAAGCATCTACCATCATGAAGAGGCGGTGCCGCCGGGGGCTTCGCGCTTTCCTGAGCACACTTCTCGCGCAGGGCGCTGCGCGCTCTTAGCGGGGTCGTTTTTGAATTGATAGGCAAAGTAAATTTTAATCAACCGCTATTCTTATCATAATCATTCGTTCGACTTGTTATTCAAGAACATCTTAGATTATATAAGTAAACGATCAAACGTTGGGCACCTCAAACCATGCCGCCTAAAACGTCAACTACAGGCCACACGGATTGATACAATACACATGCGCATTGTTTAGCCTGTAAGGTTATGATACAAAATAATATTGGCAATTTAGTATTTATTTGTGACAGCATTATTACCACCAAATTAAGAAGAGTTCTCATCTTCTTAATTTGGTCATACTGTCACTTGTCAAGAAACATGTTTGAAATCGACGTACTAATAAAATACAGCCATCTTGTTTTTTCATTAGGGCGCTGATGTTTGCGGGAGCAGCGTAGCATTACAGTCGTAGTTTCAATTAATTTACAGCGTATTTTTTACTTCAATAATCTAAAAAGAACATGCAAGATATTATGTCAAAGAAATATATGCAATTGATACTTATATCATTTCGATCGAATGAAGTTTCAGGAAGTTTCATTTCGCCTGACAAGAGATCATTGAATCAAATTGCATTATTTTCGAAGATATTTGAAATTTGAAAGTCATAATAGTATCAATATTTATACTTTAATGAAACTGTTAGATAAGAAAATTGGTTGAGACCCTGGGACCCTGGGAGGAGAGCGCTCACGCGACGTTGACGCGTGACCAAAAGGCTGGCTCATATCTGGCACAGCGGTTCAGCGTTGCCATCCAACGCGGCAACGCTACCAGCCTTTTGGGCACGCTACCAACCGACGGCGATTTGGGGCAATTTTTTTTTATCGTATGTATTTTGCTAATAATTTTAAGTTTATTTTAAGTGTTATTTAGGTTTATTTATCTATTTTTAGCTGTTATTTGTTATTTGGTCTTAGTTTATTTTATTTACTAGTTTAATGGGTTTGTTCCCAATTCTACAGATTTTCATTACAGATTTCCATTTCTACAAATTCCCATGTTTACAGATTCCCATTACTACAGGTTTCCATTTCTACAGATTACCAGCTCAACAGATTCTCATGTCCACATATTCCCAACTCAACAAATTCCCATTTCTACAGATTCCCAACTCACTAAAAGTGTACGATATGACGTTAAATGAAATGGACTTCGTCGGGGCAGTAGCGTCGGTGCACCTGAACTCTTTGTGATGCAAAAAATGTGTGCGGATTCTAGTGAATATCAGCAACATGGAGAGTTCTAGACCGTATTTCATACAACATAACCGCCTGACTACCCTTACTATATATATATATATATATATATATATATATATATATATATTTGAAGGAACTGTATTTGTTCGGAAGCACATAAACTTATTTACACTCAAAAAAGAACTGTGTAACCTGAGGCAGACGAATAGACATGGGAATAATCGGACATGTCACTAGAGGAAAAAACTTACAAATGTAACATGAGAATCTGTAATACTGGAAATCTGTAAAATTTGGTAATCTATAGACATGGGAACCTGTGGACATGGAAATCTGTAGGCATAAGAATCAGTAGACATGGGAATCTGTAATATTGAAAATCTGTAGTATTGGGAATCTGTAACATGGGAATAATCGGTTTAATGTTTGTATTTTGTATGAAATTTGTTGTCATAATAAAGATCTGCTGAGTGTAGTTGAATACTGTTTTTATCGTGATGAAAATGATCTTCGGTGATCCTAAAAATAATTGGTGCTAATTTGATGGTACGCATAAATGACAAAGCAAAATATTATTATTATCGTTTTACCTACTTAAAGCTTGGCTTAATTAACAAATCTTATTACATCTAACTATGACAAAGGACATTAAACAATTAAAATCATGGAATTTGCATATTTTATTGATTACAGTATATAAATACCTTTCTACGAGTATCTACGTAAGTCATGAATAATCTTATATATAAAATTCTCGTGTCACAATGTTCGTTCCCGTACTCCTCCGAAACGGCTTGACCGATTCTCATGAAATTTTGTGAGCATATTGAGTAGGTCTGAGAATCGGCCAACATCTATTTTTCATACCCCTAAATGATAAGGGTGACTCACCGGGCAGGACGACGTCTGCTGGGTCCGCTAGTGATATAATAAAATCTATATTTCAACCAACTTGGATCATATGATGGTGTTAGTCAGCTACAGTTATTACTTTACCTAATTTTTTTTTAATGTGTTTAAACAGAACGTAAAAAATATGAATGAGGTACGTGTCCGTACTGTCCGTAGCTATAGCTGGGTGTTGCGGGATCCACGTCAATGATATCAAACAAACTGTCCTCGGAAGAGGTATCGGCCACGAAGTCAGCTACCCCATCAAAAGTAGCGTGAAAAAGATCTGAGAGAGAATATCTTCCAAGCTTTTTAAGCAGCTTAATTTTGAGGTGTACGAACGTCGATTTAAAATATTTAAATATCTGGATGACGATTTCTTCTATAACACTTCTGAATTGAGTTTTGAATGCGTGAACTATTGATTCTACTTCATCTAGTTCTTTTGTATGAAAAAGTTCAGGTCCTGTGGATTCATCTTTAGAGTCTTCCAGATCAAGATTGCTGAGATTCCTGCTGGTATCGTTCACTGGAGATGTAACACCGTTGTCAATAGCGTAGGTTGCTATAGTTATGAACAGCAGTGTTATGCGAAACATCTGAAAATGTAACAGTCGAACCTATTAACAACATAAAAGATAAAACGATACAAAATATTGCAGACAGAACAAGCAAGACACTTTTTTAAGAAAATGTTATCTATTGTAAGGTACAGTTACACATGCTAGTTAGTAGCACGAAAGCATGCTACTTTTGAGCAATTGCTACTTAGTGGTACGTGTGTCGAAACATTGCTAATAATGAGCATGCTAGTTTCGAGTTTGCTCAAAAATCGACGGTCGTGCGATTATTGGGCATGCTACCTGCAGCGCGGGTGCTTATAGCGTGTGTGAACAGGTTTGCTTATTGAGCATGCTAGTACTAACTACTAAACTAGCATGCTTATATCTAGCAAATGTAGACAAGTGCAGAGCATGCTCGAAACAAGTATGCTAATGAGCATACTAAAAAGCATGCTACTAACTAGCATGTGTAACTGTACCTTAAGTCTGAAATATTCAGATATTGCCGTTAGAAATTACAAAAATAACTTACATTTGAAATTTTTGACTTGTAGAACGTTGGGCTGAGTATTACTAGTAAGGTATCAAACCGCATTACACTTTGCTTTTATATAACTGATTGCTCATTGCTCTAGTCTATTATCCTAATGAGCTTTTCTTAAAGATGGTTAATCGGTCGCTATCTGCCTGCAGGTAAATGATATCACTAAATTAGTAGCCATTATTGGGATTATTACGAAAAGCAAATTAAAAGTTAAGCAATTTAATGTACTTACCTACATAGACATGCAAAAGAGACATCACACAAACACACACACAGACACACACTCGTCACCTTGCTACGCTCTCGGGAATCTAAAGTAGCAAACATTATAACCCGAGATTAATATAAATTTGGTGCCGACATTTGTTCACTCCACCTATGAGGAAAATGCAAATAAAATGCTTTTAAACTATACAAGTTTCATTATTTGCTAGTTTTATTGGACTTATTAATATAGATGCTTTCTTTCAAATTCCGGGTTCTCATCGGGCATGCATGAACTTGCCATCATTTAATTTTCCAGCCCCTATTTCACCTCTTTACAGATTGGTTGTCTTATAAAAAAATCGCCTATCTCCTTCCCTAGGGCTCAAACTATATCCATTCCAAATTTCATCAAAATTAGATAGGTACATTAAAAGACATCAACGGGTTCTCATAGGGCCGCACGAACTTACCGTAAATGAATTTTCCAGCTCCTATTTAACATTTTAGAAATATTTTTCTAAAAAAAAAACTTCGTGTCTCAAACTTTATATATACAAAAACTCATCAAAATCGGTTCAGCGGTTTAGCCGTGAAAACGGAACAGACAGACAGATAAACAGAGTTACTTTCGCATTCATAATATTATTACGAATTATGTTTTAACAATTAATTATATAAGACTAGAAATAAGCACGGCTTTACTCACGATTTATTGTCAGAAATAGTGCGTGGGTTGCAGTGAGCGCGACCGTACTCAACCCCTGAAGAAGGACTCCATATGAGTTCGAAACATGTCGGACTATTTCTGACAATAAATCGTGAGTAAAGCTGTGCTTATTTCTAGTCTTAGTAATGTCTCACGAAAGTTTTAATCTGATTAATTAATTATATATTAGCTTGTAGTTATGTAATAACTATCAATAGATAATAAGAATGTCCCATCGATTGATGAAAGTGCACTATAATAGCCAGTATATTAATTGTATTGTAAAGATCTCTAGTGCCCATATTCATTAATAGTCATTGCTCAAGATTGCCTATCATGCTCAAGTAGGCGTTTCCTCATACTAAAAACTTGATTTGAGCACACACAATATCTGCCTTAAACGCAGTTTAAATATTTATATTAATAAATAAGGGCGTAAATTCAACTGCGAAATACAGGCAGACATTGAAACAGCTAAACAGAAATTGATTACTTTAATCCCTCTTTTAAGAGATCGAAATAATCTGTTCCGAATAGAGTGTAAAAAATTACTACCCATGGTTTTACGTGAGTGAGCTACCGTAAAAAAATCACTTAGTTTTTTTTAAATATAACATGAAATGACAATAGACTAAACAATCTTTCGAAGAGAGCTTTTTTTTCAATTATTTTTCCCTCATAAATAAATGTTTCTTTTATTTATTGTTGTAGTACATTTAAAACCGGATGTTTTAAAAAAAAAAAAAAAATCATTCATTATTAAAATAAGTTCACCATTCGGCCATCCTCGGTTATTGTCGGTATCCCTCGTTTTTCACATAGAGTATATCAAATTACAGATATGACCTTTAAATATATTACCCGTTATCTTATTAAACACAATACAACAGAAGGATATGAGCAACAAAACCTCCTAATAGCTCTAAAGTAACACAACCTTTATATTGAAACTAGTGGACCCGCCACCGCTTCGCCCGCGGTATTTTCCATACAAACTTTATTACCCCTTTACACCCCTTTAGGGATGGAATAGGGTACCCGAGGAATGTCTCCTCCGAATTTCATTCAAACCTCTAGGACCACCCGTTTAGGCTGTGCGTTGTCTATAAGTGAGTCACGGTACTGTTTAATATATATTGATAAGAAAAATAATGAGTGACTATTTTTTGACAGTGTGACACACATGACAAATATCGGACTGTTACCTTACGTAAAACAGTAACTATTGATTAATAAAGAATCATGAATGTTTTTTATATTATAGGTACATTCATATATGTACATCAATAAATAATACATTGTCCATATCGCTTCTGTAAACTTCTTAGGTCTAGTGGGAAGTAATGTCATCATGGCAAGTGATATACATTGCGTTTACGATACTTTAAATTGGATGTTATCTAAAAAAAATCGCAGCAATGTAACTTGTGTCATTTTCGTCTCAGGCTTTAGCCGATAATAGCCGAGAATAGTCGAATCGTTAACTGATTTTAATCGTACTGTACATGTTTTCCACAATCTATTACTTTATTTATATTTGGTAATGCTATTTTAGTGTGAATCATTTCATTATACAATTCACTTTAGGTAGTTGTAAAACATTCAGGAAATATGACTTTTTATGAAGTATTTTAATTTTATTTGTTTACGTTGTTATCTCGTCTGAAAAAGCGTGTTATCTGTTGGTAGTTTTGCAAGTGATATGGTGAGAAGTGACAATGATTGTAATGAGATAATCTGTTCTCCTTGTATGTGATTTCCACGGCGTGTGGCAACGCTCGGCGCGGGCGCCGGCCGCGGCTGCAGTCTCAGTCTAATCTTTCTGCTCGTAGCGGTTCGGTGCTACACCCGCTAAGCATCTACGAATTTACGCGGATTTTAATATATATATTTAATTTAAAATACGATTAAAGAGAATGAGTTTAAAGTGAAACTAAAAATTAATTTTTGGTGTGTATATGTAGAACTGTATTCAACGGATAAAGATACGTGAAACGCTGAATATACTTATGGGAGAAGTTAATAAAATTAACAATTTCCCAAACATAATGAGAAAGTGTTTCAAAATGGGCCTATTTAAAAGTAAGTCTTAGTTTTACCTACTAAACAATATTAACTTTTAAGCATATCTACAAAAATAGTAGTAATTTGGTAATAATTTAGTACCTAATACTCAAATCCATGATTTGATTATTAGTATAACTTCGTTATTGCTATTTCAACATTTCTATACCAAATAACACTTTATTATTGTACCAGACGGAATTCTTTAGTAAATGGAATCAATAAATGGATCATAAAAACACTGTCACGACCGAGTCCTTTTCCATATCGGAAGCTCATAAAACATAATTGGATGAAACAACATTTTTACCTGCGGCAATATTTCTCTTGAACTACGTACCCATAAATAATGTTCTACTTCCTTTTCCTCTGCAATGCATCAATGTCCGGTGTATGTGTCAGTCAGTTCCGAGGTTATCATACATACACGGCTGATTGAACCACATACATATAATTAATTAACTCTACTTAATTCATTGATGATAACGAACTGAACTTGGTCTTCGTAAATGCAAATTGGTCCTTTCTCAATTTAAAGTTTACCATCGATCGTTCGAGGTTTACAATTCGTTTTGTATAGTGTTGCGGGTGAATAAGTTATAGCTATACAAGCTTTTGCCCGCAACTTTACCCGCGTGGAAATGTGCAATTTTCCGGGATAAAAAGTAGTCTATGTGACTTTCGGTCCCGTGAACTATATACACGCAATAATCACGTCGATCCGTAAGAACGAACCAACAAACACTTTCAAATTTATAATATAAATCGAGGTAAAATATAGGTCATATGCCTCCATTATTCAGCACGCATATAAAATTGTTAACCCTTTGAACACCACAGTCAGCAAATCACGACAGCATGATTTCTGCCGGAACGCCACGATATACCGCTATCTATACATTTTGCGACGGTCCGCGGCACGCATTTTCAAAGGCGATCAAAGGGTTAAAAACGTAACAAGTAGGATAGAATTGCAGAAACATACAAAGTTTTATAAAATGGCGTTTTTTTTTTAAAGATCTCACGCACTGTAAACAAATAAAGTACCTAGCAGATTCCGTGCATAGCTGCTTAGTTGTCATACTTTTTCTTTGTGATGAATGTTTCTCAAATCAATGACGAATTGAAGTCCCCACCGACATTTGACTCACGTGGCACTTTTTCTCCTGCACAATGAATCATACATTGCAAAATTTCAATCTGCTGGTCGAGCGGTCTCCATGATCACTGCAATCAGCGCATCGCATGCATCGGCGCCACCCCACAATGCATACATGTACCTCTTTTCATTTACAGTTTGTTTCAATGTTGGCAGACCCTTAGAAAAAGCAAAGAGTTCCTTCTTTACATTTGTTTTCCATTATAATTGGTTCTCAGAAAAAGATAACGCTTTCTACGGGAAAGATTTGTATGTAAAATCCTTAAAATGTAGCAATATAGTCGACTTATGACGACAAATCTCGATACATTTAAAAAAATCATTTCTCGTTCTCAGCTGAGGTCTTCGGAATGGGAAAGCTGAAGACGGGTTTCAAAATTCTCTTACCAGTTGTTTTGTCTGGAAGTTACTGAGAGTTCCCAATTGTTACCAACGACGATAGTTGAAGGATTCAATTATTGAAATTGAGCAATTTGAATTGAATTACCGTGTAATACTAACACTATACATACCTACATATATAAGTTTCAAAGATCTAACAATTAGCTATACCTAATACTGCGTCATGATAATACCAGAGCTGAGGTCGCCTTAATAGGTTGGACACTTAGCTTATTACCCATAAGATGAATTATGTATAATCCATGTGTTATCAACCACTGGTGGTCCTTAATAAATAAATAAATAATCCTTAGTGTTGGCGAAGTGTGAAATGTAAGGAAGTAACTTAAGTACAATGAATCAAATCCACATATCTTCAAATATTGAAAACAATAACGTTCATAAAATAATGTATTCGCTTTTTATTCAGTCTCTACCAACTCGGTAAATTGTCATAGAGCATTGCAGTTGCAACATCGTAATTACTATCGTCCTTCGTTTGTGGGAAATTGTTTCTGAATGTTCCGACGATGCATTTGGGTGTGCAATACATTACTTGCTCAATAGGCAATAACAGTCGAAATAGTAAAGTAGAAAGGCGCTTGAACGATTTAACAAAATCAATTCAACATGGGTCGGACCTCGAGATAATGGACGTCTTACGTTTTAACGTGATCAAAAGGTTACAATTTCTTTAAATAAAAAATAATAATGAAAAACTTAAGCCAATTCAACTATGGGTATATTGCATAGAACGAGTGTGTATGTTTGTGTGTTCAATCAAAAATGTTTAAGTTTGGTAAACAAACACGTTAGGCCGAGTCTCATAGAAATCCGTTCGTAGAATAATAATAATCATTTATTTCACGTCCAGTAATACCTTACAGACTAACATACCTACATATTAAAATAATATAATATAAGAAACGAATAAAAGTATTATAGATAGTATCAAATATCAGTAATTCGATACAGTTTTGACTTTATTGTAATTTTACTTGACAAATGAATATACAAAAAAAACAGCTGCATTAAGATTAATTAATAATGTATATTAAATAATCATCATCACTCCGATTTCATCTGATTCTGGCTCCTGAGTTTGTATAAAAATTGGGAATCTGGGTAAAAGTGCTGAGGCTTCCACTTAACCTGGGGTGATGCATCCTGCACCGCTTCTGAGAGATAAGGCACGGCGGCATGCTGACATTATCTCAACTGCATGCAACCTAAGATAAGCAGGTGGTATACCTATACTATTCGCTTTGTTCGTTGGTGACTTATATAGTGGCTGAACTTGCATATTTAGACTGTTTATAAACTAATGGGATTCGTCTTTCTTTTTTAATTGATCTTCTCATGATGCCTTTGCGTTTTGTTGTCAATGTCTCCCAATTGCTTATTGTATGAATTTCATTTAAAACTTCGTATTAAATGTAAATTAGGTCTGGTCTGACTGAAGATCTGCGAGATGCATGCGTGCATTAATGTGTGCGCATTAATATGATGTTCACATTAATCGCGTATTAAGGTGTTATCTTGGTCGTAAAGCAAATGAAAGAAAAAACAATGGTGTTCCTTTGTACTGACTGAGTACATAAACTTTATCAGTCTTCGAATTGCTTCGATGCTCTTTCAAGTGTAGATCAAAAATTTGTCAGCATGACATTTGTTGCTTGTGCCTGCACTCATTATGTTGATTTAATAATGAGCATACTCTTAGATGTGAAGCAGGTTCGGTGAATCCTTAAGTAATTGGGTAATTTAATTACTGACTATAATGCTTATGGATAATTAATTACACCAAAATGTTTGGAAAGTGTAGCTTTATTTTTCCACGTACTGGATCTCTTCGAGTGCTCGCTTATGTCTAAATAAACAGCTGTAGCGGAATTCTAGCGTATTTTTTGAACCGGAAAGATTTTTCTAACTTTGCTCGTACTACCAAAAATCGGTAACGAAAGTCCAAAGAAAAACTGATTTATTAAACGCTGATCTGACATGTAGTCTGATAGACTGGCTTTAAAAGATTTAGTTTACGAACGAATGACAATGCGATATAATACGATAAGCGCTGCGTCTGTGATGTCAATGAAGCTTCATTATCCTAAGGTGGCATAAAATGAACGTGTAATGTGTTCTTTTTCCTCAAAGTCTATTTGTTTGCCAAAGCACGTAGGTCATTTCGCGCGGAGACTCAATGGCGACCAGTAGGAACAACCAGTCGGTGCAGTAAGGGCCGCGGGCGCAGGAAGTGTGGCACTTCCTCGCTTCCGGGACACTTCGTAATGTCAAGGTTTCATTTTGACAGAGTTAATGGATTAACCTGACCATTGCCACTTGACCCCGACCTTGATCGAGTTTTTGAGATCGGGCAATTAGTTATTCGGCGTACGTAATTAATACGGAAGTCAAGTTTCTGTGTAGATTTTAAATGTCAACAATTGCTTTTCGCTGGTTCAAAGGTTAATTTCTACCTGGCCCTGCTTTTAATCGCGTAATTATCATTGACTTGTCTGCACAGTTTCTCCTAAAATATTATGCCAAAAAATATGATTTAGTGACCATTTTTTCGATTTTTTTTGTTTAGGTACTAATGTTACAAGGAGTTTGCTGCAGTAAGATTTAACATGAGGTTGGTCACGCAAGTGCGCCTAAACACCGTTTTCAACAGCATCTTTTCGTAAGATCCGGTATTGCTCGTGGCTGCAACCTGTAATTCTGTCTGCCCTTCACTCCACCTTCACCCATGCCACTCCTATAATAACGAATTGACACATTTATATGCCACCGACCAATGAAAAGATCTTACAAATGGCTTACAAACATGCCTGCCACTTTTAGGCCCATTTTGATTCCTATTTCCTTCATTCATAAGTCAAGCATCGATTTGTAGACCCAGTAAAACTTGGGTCAGAACGAAAGTAAAATTATACTTAAATTGTAGTTACACTTTACACAAATGCAGTGGTAGCTTATAGGCGTACAACTTAATTGAGGGCCGGGATAAGCATAAAGTGCGGGGAGAGAGCAAAAGTGACAGTCGATAAAGATGTCAATGTATCAACATGTTGATCGACTAGTCGACATACAAGTTTAATGCATTCCAATAAATAACTTCCGCCATTCTATGAACGCACGACACGTGTGACCCCTCTCCGTTTTCAAACTAATTGTGACAAGTTTGACGACAATCATACGCTTTTGATTTTCTTTTTATATATGTAGGTATAGTAAATACACTAAAGTCTATACAAAAATATGTCAACCATACTGTCATTACCTCATTACCTTATAAGCCTGTTTATCGATGACTTTCCCAAAGAATCGCTATCGTGGTCGAGGTTTGTTTGACATTCTGTCAAATAAGAATTAGGACAAATTTATTTTGCAAAATTAATATTAATAATGTTTTCTTAAGTTTAATTTAAAAAAAAACGAAGAACAGTTAATGAAATAATCTAATTTTATGAGACAGTATTCAATTAATATTCATATCAAATGTCAGAGATCTAAAAGAGGTCAGTTATCATTTCATTATCCAGTATTTACTGTATGTAGTCATCCTTATCTATTAATTGCAATACGATATAATCCTCATAATCTTACTGGTACTTAAACTGGTAATTAAAATTTTGTACTCATACCCGCAAACCGTAGCACAACGAAGTTGTATCTTATAAGTAGCCATTACATGCTCATTTTAGATCTAGATTTGACCATGGTCGCGGATAGCAATGGATTTAAAAAAATCTAGATAATTTGTGATCCTATGTAGAGATCCCTCAATCCAACACCACACAGTCAATTTGGATTGACATTGCTGATCACGATCACGGATCTCGATCTAGATTGAGCGTGTAATGGCTGCCATAGTGGTCTAACTCGCCGCTTTAATGCAGTGTCCCGGGTTCTAATCCCGGCTCGAACCTCTGAGATTTTCGGATCTCATGTGCGGAATTGAATTCGATATTTACTACGAGCATTTCGGTAAACGAAAATATTGCCAGTAGACGAGTTCTCTGTTCATAGCCTGTTTTCATGATAAAAAGAAAAAATTACGCAACGCACTACAAAGCGCTACGTGACAATAAAAAAAATGCAAAAGTCACTGTATTCGAAACCAACCATTAAATTCATTTTATCCAATTTGGTTATCTCAACTGTATCCGATGGGAATGTTAAAATCGTTCCTGGAAGCTCGCCGGGGATTTTTACGAAAATCTACACACCTGAAACAACCATGAGATAAGGGCGGTCTTAGGGTTCCCTAAAAATCGAACCAGAGCCCTTAGTGTGTAAGTTTAACTCATAGCAAACGTCTCGAACACAGAACATAATATATTATGATGAGAACAAAAAACGAGAAATGAACAAGAGAAGCCACTGAATAGTACCCTAGAGATGGTGATGGAGATGTATATGAGGACCCCAATCCACACTGGTCCCGCGTGGGGACTACTGCCAGTCCCCAGAAGAAGTGGGACGTATATAGGCCGCTGATGATGATGATAATAGTTACACTACACTTTACTTCAACTTAGTCTAATAGAATAGAAAAGAATAGAATTTTTTCTTTCGGACCTTCATCCATATCGAGTTAGTAACAATTTTATTATCTTAATAAAATTGTTACATAAAAATATAAAAAGTTAAAAAGAAATACATTAACGAACGAGAGAACAGAATACATTGACAAGAGTCCAAAGTTTCCAAAGAGTCCAAACTAATGTGTCTTATCTTGTAAACAAGTATCTAACCTCAAAGCGTACAATTTTGAAACAGCAATTTTATCCTAAATAAACCAATCCTAAGCAAATAAATTGTAAATTGGCCAAGTGATGTCTAAAACATTGTCCCGGGTTTTTTTATTCACGAGTCAATAGCTATTTCAGCTAACAAAGGTGCATTTAGAGGTTAGAAATTTGTTTACATGATAAGACAGGTTAGTTTCGACTGATTTTATCTAATTTCTCTCAAAAATAGTTTGCATTTGATCATAATTCCTCTATGGGCGTAAACAACTGCGACACAGCTTTAACTACTGCTACTGCAGCTGTTATGAAGTAACTATTAGACACTTACAGTTTAAATAAGTAACTAGTTTTGAGATTAAACCAATGACATATTATAGTTAGACACGTTATATCCATACTCAACGCGTTTTAAAAACGTGTCTTCGATAATTTTCTTCTTTTTTCGTTTCTTTTTGGCCAGTGCAGCTTTAGGTGACATTTGACGTGCGCATATTACACATTAATTTGGAATATGGCGATCATGTATTGTTTAAAATAAATGCATTTTAGTACTTCTATTTACGTTGAATGTACCTACAAATGAAATAAAGCATCAGTTCTTCCTTTTTTTTTTAGTATTAGGAACCGACATTGGCTCAAGAATGGCTTTTTTGAGAACATTTTCAATAGAGCACGACGTGTGTTACTCGGCCAAAAGTCCGCGCATGACTAATTGAAAAATAAAATAAATGGGTTTAAATTTTGAGCTTGAAAGACGCATCTTTGGTTTTTTAATATCATTGGATTAAACTAGTGATTTGATTACTGTATATTGTTATTACTAGACATCATAATATAACGATGTGATATGTCATTCATTTTATACGCAATATAATACGAAACAATGGCGCATCATTCAATATCTTTAAGTAGGTATCTCTTGATTAATTTATCAATCAATAATACCATCAACAGCTTACTATACGATAGTCGTTACGGCATACAATTTTGTACATTTATTGAAATCAGATTTCACAGATGACTTAGCTGTGAAATCTGAGTTTAGTTGTTTGTATTACTTACCAGTAAAATAATCAATTATGATATTAATGACATTATATATCTATGCTATGCCTAGGTAAGTGTGATTTTCAACCAACTTAAAAAAGGAGGTTCTCTGTTTGACACATATGTATGTTTGTATGTTGGCAATTATCTCAAAAATTGGACTGATTTAAATGGTTCTTTCGAATACAAAATCTTCATTTTTCTGGGATGGTTTGGGCGGATGTCAAACTATTCAAAAGGTCGTGATTCATTAATAATCAATGTAAGCCTATGTACCTATTTTCGAAATTATCTTACTGGATAATGTTGAAGATTCTTTAGAAGATATAATCCTCATTATTTTAGAGTAGTTTTAGTATAATATATAATACACTAACACTTGCATGCCGTCTGCGAAGCCCCCGAAATAAAAAAGCTACCACGCCATCAAAACGGATAGGTAAAATGTTGGTATTGCGTCAAACTACGCAGAAATCTACGGTTACCTGCGGCATGATTACGAATATTGCATTTACAAAAAAGATGACAGTTGAACAGTTATTGTGTCTTTTCATATTTATAGTATTTGCTCTATTTACAAAAAACATATATTCTGAAAATTATATCAACTATAATGAATATGTTACACGTAATAGGGAAGATAGATATATTTTTTTTCATCTTGTATTGGAAAGTGCTGAGTAATAGAAACCGATATGTGTAGTAGGTACGCAAGACATTATTATGTTTTTTATTTTATGAGTTATGAAGCTTTGAAAACTCATTGTTAATACCACTTGCAAAAACACTCCATACAATATGGACGACAAATATGACGTCACAGCATTTGTTAGACTGTACAAAATGTATGGCGCTTAAACGAAATGTACAATTATTTCCGAAAATACTGTTTTTAGACCAACATCGTAGAAATAAAACATGACATACATTTGATGAGGATGTCCAAAAAACTAAAATCAGAACTATAAACCAATATATACTTTTCACTAAGTTTGACCCTTAATAAAATAAAAATGAATACCTAGTCAAAATGATCTGATTTTTCTGTAATATGCTTTTGTTTACATTTACTTTTATAATATATCATTTTTAAACCTCATTTTGATTTTCATGTATCTTCCCCATTAGAACAATTCCTATTATATCAAATGATCATTATATTAAGTGACATGAAACTAAGTTACGTTACCGTTTGATTTGTTGTGAAAATATTGCATTGCATTGCATACCTCATACACGAAGCAATATATCTCCTCTAGTAAAGGAAAACCTGACCTTATTCGACGAGGGAGTCAATTAAAACAAAGAATAACGGACGAAAATTTTAAACGATTTTAACATCCTTCATAGTAGAGATAGGTAATCTCGACTCCAAGCAGGGATTTGAATCACTAAATCCGGCTCCACTATTGGAACCGACTCCGCTTCACTCTTCAACTCCTTTGAATCCATTGACTGTTTAAAATCAACTCGATCCAGATCCGATCGGATTCAATTGAGTTTTATACAGTACCGACTCTGCTTAGTGACTCTTCGACTCCTTTCAATTATTTAACTCTTTTAAATCAATTCGATCCAGATCCGATCGGTACTGAGACGTTGGTCGGTGACAATAACTCCCCAGATTCCATAAGATTTGGAAGGTGTAGTGTTCGACTTGTCCTATTGGAATTAGGGCTCCAGGAGCGTTCCATTATTATGATTGCTCTGAAGGCGCACCGAGTTTCCTTTCCAAGCGCTCCTGGAGCCCTCATTCCAATAGGACAAGTCGAACACTACAATTGGCGACGAGGATGGGATGGAAAGGAAACTCGGTGCGCCTTCAGAGCAATAATATAATGGAACGACATACGTCAACAGAAAGACAAAAAAGCATCTCTAACCAGAATACTACATCACAGAAGGAACCGATAAGGGTTTCGGATCCGCTTGTGTATTCGAAAATTCGAATCAATCTTCAAACGCATTTACCCATCTCTTCTTCATAGGTTTTCTGAGCATACATTTGAAGAATTTTGCATTGTTCTTAAATTACCATATACGTATGTACTGTAGGTACTCGTGGTTAAGAGAAACAAAACGGATGATTGACAAAAAGACATAACGCGACAAGTTTTTAACGGATATCGTCAATGACTAGTTAGTTTTAGGTTAGAGAATTTGCCCTTGCCTACATCATTTGTTTACTCTATTCAGAAACATACAATTTTAAAATATTGTTCTTTTAAAACTGGTTTCTTTCATTTTGTCTCGCTCGACAATTTGTATTGTAATATAATACGTCACGGTGTCTCTGGTGTGGCCAAATATTTTGAACCCCAAATAACAGCAAGTGTAAAGGACAGGTAATTGCGTTAATATATTTTATTTGAACTCTTTTTAGGGTTCCGTACCTCAAAAGGAAAAAAGGAACCCTTATAGGATCACTCGTGTGTCTGTCTGTCTGTCTGTCCGTCTGTCACAGCCAATTTGCTCCGAAACTACTGGACCGATTGAGTTGAAATTTGGTATTCATATGTAAGTTGATGACCGCAACACGGACGTGTGACGTAAATATATGAATTTTAAACATAGGGGCCACTTTTTGGGGGTAAACTAGAAAATTAAAAAAAAAAAAGTTATGCCACCTATATCGTGTAACATATCAAATGAAAGGGCTTATTGTGAGGATCTTAATTTTTTTTTTTTTTTGAATTTTAAGTAAAATAGTTTAGAAGTTATTCAGGAAAATAGGCGAAAAATTACCATACCCCCCCTTATTTCCGAAACTACTGGGGCTAAAATTTTGAAAAAAATACAGAAAATAGATCTTTGCCTATAGATTACAGGAAAACCTATAAGAAGTCTATGGTATTTAAGGTAACCTAGTAAATTTCAGATAATCATGTACGGAACGGAACCCTCTCCACGCGAGTTTAACTCGCACTTGTCCGGTTTTTTTGATCAGTCGTGGTTTGTGCTTTACACCCTTTAAAAACTTATATGTGTTTTAAGTGGTGTACTGCCCTTTGGGCAAAATATTTTTCGCCAAATTTCAGTTCCCAAAAAACTTATCGCAGCAGTTTCATTTCCCAAACGAGTCTTTAGCATATTTACATCTCGCATTATATTCATTTGGTCAAATTATCATTTGGGATAATTTTACTTTATCGTTGGTAGGTTAGCTTAGGGTTAACTTGTGGTCCTTACGTAAGTATTTATTTGTCAAAAAATTCTTTTGCTAGTGGTACAATTGCCATAAACTGTTTTGGCTAATGATCCTTTGCTAAATGATAATTTGAATAAAATAGTTTGGGATGTGATACTTTGGGTAAACTGTTTTGCCCATACATTAGTAATCCGTTTCAAGTTTATAACAAATACAGTGACTACTTACCTTGTTTATTCACAGTATACCATTTTTAACCAATATAGATCTAATTTAGTTTTCTTTGCAAATCTTACCTACGCGTATGGCAGCACGAGTAAAATCGTTGAGATTTTTGTACAGATTTGTAGCGTATGTTCCGAGCGTCTCGAGAGACCGGCCTGAATAAATAACGCGCGAGCTCGGCGAATTCTTTCAGGAGCTGCTCACGTATGTACAGGCCCTTAGGCGATGCTCCGGGGAGCTCACCAGCTCGCCCCTTCACGAAAATGTTACCTACTTCAAAGTTACGTGCGATGAATTACTGTCTTTCTTCATTTAAAACACAATATGACAATAGCACATTCATACAAATTTAACGCTTCATTACATTACCATTTAGCTTCTTCGCGTCAATTGTTGCCACGTAATTTTAAGCAGTTTCTACGATAACACCGAATGGGAGTTAGAACATAACGCAAACATTCATACACGTTTTTGTTCACTGGCTACAAAATCGACCACCATCTCTATTATCAATATAAATATAAAACAGTACCGTGACTCACTTATAGACAACGCAAAGCCTAAACGGGTGGTCCTAGAGGTTTGAAATTTAGAGAAGACATTCCTCGAGTACCCTAGAGGTGCACTAAGGAGGGATTTTTTGAGATTCCATCACTAAAGGGGTGAAAAGGGGTGATAAAGTTTGTATGGAAATACTGCGGGCGAAGGTGAGGCGGGTCGACTAATAATCACATATAATTCGTTTTGTTTTTAAATTTAACACCAATACATTTTTATTGGGCAAAGTATATGGGCACTCTTCTGCTGCACTGGGAGTGAAGAAATAGCATAGAATGCGTGCAGATGCTTATCCTCCTGGCATGTCGTAAAAGTCGACTAAGGGACGGGTCCTCTCCAACATGGTGGACTATCTGTATGGGCGATGGGCTGATCACCTGTCACCATACGGTTCATCATACCATCTTAGGACTAATTAATCAAACGTGGCCACAAGGAGTCTTGTGGCTCTGCCCACCCCATTAGGGATTTCGGGCGTGATAATATGTATGTATGTAAAGTATATTTAAATGAGAAATGCGTTAATTGTTTCTGGGTTAAGGTTAATTCGGCGTCTAGGTTAGCGCTGGAGAACTAGTTGTCCTTTATTCAGTTAGCCGTAAACAAAGCGTTCTACCGGTTTCCATAAAATAACTATTTTAACTTTTAATGGTACATTTTAATTGCATGGAAGCTTTTATTTTATATTTTGTGTGGCTTAAAATTTAAATTCTCCCATTCCGATACTGGGTCCAATTCGAAACGGTGTCCGCTAAATTTAAGATTGCCTAAATTTAAAATAAGAAACGTCAAATTCGATTTTGTATAGCTCCAAGGTTCAAAATCGAGTCGAACGTTTCTTATTTCAAATTTAGCGACTTCTAAATTTAGCGAAATCACTTTCGAATTGGCCCCACTAAGTAGATAATTTATATTATCTATACAATGCGATGATGTTTATCGAGAATAGTATTGTTTTTTTTTTCGCAGAATAACACAATTGTTGTGACGTAACAGATGTAAGTCGAACTTTATCTTTGCCTACCCGATAATGGGCCAGGAAAGACCTTAATGTGTGATAGTTAGGTTCCGAACTGTCCCGTCCTGTTCCGAAATTTAAGGCACCTGAGGCCTGATTTTTTTGTTTGGAATTTATTCGCATAGTTTTGGCCTGTATGAAGAAAACGTCAATTTAAATTAGCCTTTCGTTCATTCATTTTCGTTAACTTTTGGTCACAGGAAAGACAACTTTTGTTTGTTAACGTGTGTATGACCCTAATGTATCTAGGTTAGGTGGTGACTATAACGATCCGCTTACGATTCCCGACAGTAATGTCAACCTCTCGAACCCTCAGTATTAAATTGGTGGAGGGAAGTTAATTCTATTTAATTGTACTAACCCGACTCTAGTCGTTATCTTGAATTTGTGGTAAAAGACATGTGACATAGGCAGCCTTCACCTCTGTACGTGATTTAAATGGACTGAATGAAATGTGATTGTGAATGTGATTTAAATGACTGGATTGAATGAAACGATGGAAAATGTGAAAAAATATTTATAACAGGACACAAAATTACGACAAACCACCTGACAGCCAAAAGCAAAAGAATATCCATTCATTTAAAAAAACATTGACATAAACAAAGAAAAATATTCTAAAAACAGCAAGCAGTTTGCAACAACCTCTTTCCGCCCGCATGTTAGCAATCCGTTTAACTAAAAGTCTATTCATCAGAAATGACTATAATTCATAGACGAACATGAACAAAGTATATGTTTAGAACGTAATAGTTGTATTACATGACTATTTCTCCACACTCCTCTGCTGCACTGGGAGTGAAGAAATAGCATAGAATGCGTGCAGATGCTTATCATCCTGGCATGTCGTAAAAGTCGACTAAGGGACGGGTCCTCTCCAACATGGTGGACTATCTGTATGGGCGATGGGCTGATCACCTGTCACCATACGGTTCATCATACCATCTTATGACTAATTAATCGAACGTGGCCACAAGTAGTCTTGTGGCTCTGCCCACCCCATTAGGGATTTCGGGCGTGATAATATGTATGTATGTATTAATAACATTACTGGTGTTTATTTGTATTCAAAATGCAGTTAATAAAAACCTTGCACAGTTAACAGCAATAATGAGTTATAACCTTTTGGCCGCCGTTGTCGACTATGCGTGACAGCATTTACAGGGTAAAACAGTCCTTCATTACCTTGACTTAAAGTTGAAATTCGTGTTATTTCTCAGACATGCTTGGCGGTCAAAAGGTTAAGGGGCTCGTAAACGGGGTAGTTTTTCGTCAATTTATTGATGCAAATCAGGCTACCCCCAAAAAGATTACATATTACAACTCTGATGGGGACAAAAAGTTTGAATGTAAGCTTGTGAGGATAGCCCGAATTGCAGTAATAATAATAATAACAATAATAATAATAAATCAGGGGACAATCTTTACACAAATCGATCTAGTCCCAAAGTAAGCTCTAAATATTTGCCCATACCGGGGATCGAACCCGGGTCGCTTGCTTCGGAGGCAGAGTCACTCCCAAGTACTCCCAACTAGGCTATCCGCGTCGTCGAAGCAATAAATCGCCGAAAAACTACGTTTACGAGCGGCTTAATGCGTAAAGTTAACGAGATGAAGGGTCAAGCAATTTAGGCCGCTTAATAGGTTATTGACATTTTGAAGTCATAATATCACTAGAGTGAACTTGATAGTGCAGCGGAAGATAACGGGCCTATCTGAGCGAGTGTAGTCAGAGACATGCATTTAGGTCGCACAAACAATGATAATAAAGGAGAACACGGAAACTACATTACTTGTCAACTCTAGAATGACTTTAATAAACATGCACATAAATTCAATGATGTCACGTGCATCTCTAAGAATAGGGTCTGGTAATATTAACAGATTGGATATAATTGCAACAGATATGAGATACGTGTTGTAGGTACGCAGAACAGTGACCGCGCTGGGATCACGTCGAATCAGTCTCATTGAGCACATTCGCTTCCTGACGCGTCCCCCAGCGCGGCCCGCATCGCCCCGGCCCCGCTCTATCACACCAAATAAGAGACAGCAATATTGCTACTAATCTAATGCAGAGCAATCTAAGCCATAAAGATCCTTCCGTGATGCCACGCTTAGCGTTTTAAGATCAGATACAAATGTTTGGCTTACGTTTTTAAGAGCCCGTTTTGCTTGGCTTGACCGTATTAAGTTCACGACTTTCTTTTGTATAGCTGTTCTTTAAGCAGAACTCATCATCATCACCCGATATACATTCTACTGCTGACTACAGGCAGTACTCCCCACGCGGGCACAGTGCGGCTTGGGGACTTCCCACGTTTCTTCGAATGACTTCGCAGATGTATACCTCGTCCGATGTAAAAAGAGCGCGGACGGCCATACATTTTATATGGATGTCAATGCTCTTTTTAGGGTTCCGTACCCGAACGGTAAAACGGGACCCTATTACTAAGACTCCGCTGTCCGTCCGTCTGTCTGTGCGTCTGTCACCAGGCTGTATCTCATGAACCGTGATAGTTAGACAGTTGAAATTTTCTGATGATGAAATGATGTAGGTACGTGTTTCTGTTGCCGCTATAACAACAAATACTAAAATACAGAATAAAATAAATATTTAAGGAGGCTGACAGCAAACGTAATTTTTTTATATATAATGGTACGGGACCCTTCGTGCGCGTGTCCGAATCGCACTTAGCCGGGTTTTTATATTGGACGTGGCATACGCAGTTTCCTCACGATGTATTTATTTCCTTCACCGGAATGCTCGTGGTAATATCCAATTTAATTTCGCACATGAGATCCGAGATGCGAGGCCGGCTTTGAACCCGCGACCCTCTGCTCGACGGGAACAACAAAGTAAACAGACTACTAACTGTATTTTTAACTAAAAAAATGTTTACCTAATCATTCGGTGTTTTTCTACTAAGAAGGCGGAAATCCTTATAACATCTATCGACGGTCTTCTGAGGCATATTGATTAGTTTTTTCCTGCCAGGAGACATAAGCAGCGTGACGGTCGGTTACAATTTGGTGTTGATTAAATTACAGCATCGATTAAATGCCTTACGATTTTTTACTAGGGAATGAGAAAACTTCGCAACGTTACTACAATTACGGCGTTGTTTAGAAAGTAGGTCATTGTCAGAACACTATGAAAAGTTATAGCAAACGTCTGCATTTAACCGCCACAATTATTTAAAACAAAACGTAGAATCAGGTATGTACTTCAATGTTTAAAATTTTTGCTTAAAATGTTTTGTCTTCTACATACAGATAAGGTAATAATTATTACAAACGACTTTGTGCCTTGTAAAAATGTGTCCTCTTTGTCTTTTTCATGAAGTTGGAGTACGTAACTAATTAGTATAGTTTTAACCTCTCAACGCCAAGCATGTCTGAGAAGTAACATGAATGTCAACCTTACGTCAAACTAATGAAGGACTTTTTTACCCTGTATACCCTGACGGATATATCCGTCGTTGGCGTTGAGGTTAAATGTATAATTTACGTGATATGTAATATCAATGTTACATACCTCGTTTTCTTTTAGTTATACGAGACTAAATCCGAATACATGTCTTTTTTGTATATTATAATATATACCATATATTACTGCTTTACGGTGCAGCACCAATCTAACATGTTTTTATTTGGCCTAGTGGTTGACTGGTAGAGAATGCCCTAAGGCATTAAGTTTGCCATGTGACACTCGTGTATTTTGCAATAAAGTTTAAATATTTAGATAAAGAAATAAATAAAAGAAAACGCGTAATAAAATTAAAATAACTCCAGATTACTCTAATCCGGACGCAAGTGACTTAGACTTTTGTTATGTACAGTCAGGATTAATCTATATACATACTCGTATAATAAAATCATAAATTAGAAAAACTCTGTTTTTTTTATGTCAATTCACTGGCAAACGATCTGACGGCCCACCTGATGGAAAGTGGCCACCGCCGCCCATGGACATCTGCAACACCAGAGGTGCTGCCAATGCGTTGCCAGTCTAGGGACGATGGGGAATGGGGATGGGAAAGGGATGAGGGAATAGGCCTCCGGATCTCGTCACTCGCCGTACGAAACGCAATAGCAAGCTATTACTTTACGCCGATATTCTGTGAGAGTGTGGTACTACCCCGGTCGAGCCGGCCCATTCGAACAGTAATCATCTAGTGAGGATTACTGTTTGGCTTTACCACTACCAAATTGAAGATTACAGTGAAAAAATGCTATAGTTTTCAGAATGAGTAACACAACACATCCCAATAGTTTTTGAGTTTCATGTCTGTTTGTCTAGCAGTTGAGCAATAATAATAACAATAATAAACTATTTATTTATTTATTCTTTAAGAGCCCTCCAGCGCTTCATACAAACTTGGTACAGGGTATCTATTCGGGAACGTCCAAGCGATATAGTTGCGACTCGCGAGCGAGACTCCCATCCCACTCTTACGCATAACGCATCGTGCGGAAGAGTTAGGTGAAAATTTCGCTATCGAGTCGCTACAATATCGCTTGGACGTTCCCGAATAGAGGCGCAGTTGTGGTTTAGACATTTTTAGCTGGATCGCATATAAACTTTTCAAGAATATACATAAAAGACAAATCTAGGTTTGTACATTGCGAGTTTTGAGATAAAATTTAACAGGTGTATATAATAAATGATTTTTTAATTTTCATACAAAGCTGATTTTATCCTGTTTTTTTTAGGTATATATTTTTCAATCACGCAAAGTACATACCTCGATTTGTCTTATAGGGTAAGTATGCCGGTAGTGCGGCCAGGGTCAGTTACCGGCCACTTGGCCGGCAACGTCTCTTAAAATTAAGATAATAGAATTAATACGGCCAATAATAATAAAATGTTTGTGGTATGCGATTCTTAAGTAGCCGTGTGATAACACTACACCAAATTTAAAACGGAAGAGTCTACTCAAAGCTGGGAATTAGCCGTTCAGTTTTGGCTTTTAGTCAGTGGTGTGAGAACGTGCAATAATCTAGAAGAAAAATAACGACGCGGCGCTCGGCGTAAAATTAACTGTGGTCATTCTTATTTATTAATCATGAACGTTAGATGTTGATGAGGTCTAATAAAGACTACTAAACGTTCTTTTATGGTTTTTTATATGATTTATGTTTTATTTTTCCTATAAACGCAGTGGCCGGCTTACCGGCATGCTTCTTTTCATTTATTCCAGTATGCGGCCACGTGGCCGTTGACTGACATGATCATGTGAATATTGTTTTTTAAATTGGTAGTTAAAGTATATTAATTAGGGGTTGCAAAATTTTAAATATGTTGTTATTAAGTGATAAATAATGTATGGTTTAGTTTGCGGCCACTTTTTTTTTGATAAAACATTGTTAAATGGAACTTCAAAATTGTGTACAAATGTGTGTCCGGAAACCGACACTCCGTATAAGAGCGGTGTGCCAGTTTCTCGGCCAGGGTTAATTAGTTTTTATCTATTTCATATGAACGTTACATATCAATGAATAAGTCTAATATTCAATTTTAAATGTCAGGTTTATGGGTTTTTTCATGTTTTGTACTTTATTTTCCTATAAATCCAGTGGCCGGTTACCGGTTTGCATTTTATTCATTTATTCTAGTTGGCGGCCACGCGGCCGTTAATAGAAATCAGCTAGCGATTTTTAGGGCTCCGTAGCCAAATGGCAAAAAACGGAACCCTTATGGATTCGTCACGTCTGTCTGTCTGTCTGTCTGTCTATCTGTCCGTCCGTATGTCACAGCCACTTTTTTCCGAAACTATAAGAACTATGCTGTTGAAACTTGGTAAGTAGATGTATTCTGTGAACCGCATTAAGATTTTCATACAAAAATAGAAAAAAACCAATAAGTTTTGGGGGTTCCCCATACTTAGAACTGAAACTCAATTTATTTTTTCATCAAACCCATACGTGTGGTGTATCTATGGATAGGTCTTCAAAAATGATATTGAGGTTTCGAGCATTTTTTTTTTTAACTGAATAGTTTGCGCGAGAGACACTTCCAAAGTGGTAAAATATGTCCCTGTAACTTCTAAAATAAGAGAATAATAAAACTAAAAAAAATATATGATCTACATTACCATGTAAACTTCCACCAAAAATTAGTTTGAACGCGATCTAGTAAGTATGTAGTTTTTTTAATACGTCATAAATTACGGAACCCTTGATGGGTGAGTCCGACTCGCACTTGGCCGCTTTTTTTTTCTTAACGTTAATTTACAGGTTAACTGGTTTTACACTGATCTAATCGGTAATTTACATATTTATTTTATCGAATATTTGGCAAAAACCGGAGTGGCCGCCAACCGGCATTACCGTGGCCGTTAACTGACAAATGTGGCCGTTAACCGGCATTTTGACTACTTTTTTACTTTTCTTGGATTTAATTAGTTGTCACAAGCAAGATAACAAGGTACCATTATATTTTCTCGAAAAGACTATATTCTTAACATATTTATGCAAACAACAACTATTTTGCCTATAAAGAACACATATTTTCAAGGGTCTGAAGTAGGCAACTCAGCTAAGTGGCCGTTATCCGGCATAACGACCCTATTTAAATCGTTGCAACGCCTATGTTCTAATACAAGAAGAAAACAATGACATTGATTTGCTAGAATACATTATATCTATATATATAAAAATGAATCCCTATTTCCCTTGGTCACGGCATCACGCCTGAACGGCTGGACCGATTTCGCTAATTCTTTTTTTGTTCTGTTCGTTATTATCAGGAGAAGGTTCTTATGAAAGAAAAAATTAAGGAAATTGCGCGGAAAATTAGAAAATTTAAAATTACTTAACCACCATATAAAATTATTAATTCAGACAATTAACTTAATAAAATCAAAAATCTGCTCATTTATGGCGTCTAAGGCGGAACAAAGTTCGCCGGGTCAGCTAGTAACATATATAATATAAGATAAGAGTAAATTGCTGTATTATGATAGTTAGACATGATTTGATAGTAGTTTATTTCTAAGTTGGAATTGTATATAAAAATAGTCACGGAAAATAAAATTGCGCCTGATCTACCATCGCTGTGCCCCTGCGGGGTTTACGTTGACGCTATACCTATCTACTTTAAGAACCTATGTACTCACAACGTATAATGCAATAAATAATTTGATTTGATTTGATTTAATTATATTTATGTACACAAAGTTACACACATAAAGGTAGGCCTTAAAATTAGTTATTAGTGCACGGAAAAAAGTGATATTGTGATTCAAGAATATGGAAATGGAAATAAGTATTGTTAAATGTAAAAATATATTGACTTAACCAGAGAATCATCGAAGAATCGAGAATCATATCTTGAGCAAAAAAAATCAAATACTTCAAACAAGAATATATGCTTGGTTCAAGAAAATATATGTTCCGTTATATGGAAATCACGAATTGTCTTGACCAAGACAATTTTGTCTAGATTCAAGACATCATTTTTTTCCATGTGACAGTACA
The DNA here is from genome assembly GCA_947859335.1 of Tortricodes alternella. Classification (NCBI taxonomy): domain Eukaryota; kingdom Metazoa; phylum Arthropoda; class Insecta; order Lepidoptera; family Tortricidae; genus Tortricodes; species Tortricodes alternella. The sequence goes on from OX401981.1 coordinate 7,037,836, forward strand.
CAGCTGGCATTTGGACATGCAAATGTAAGACGTGACGAATTCCTGTAAACAGCGAATGTGAGCAAAATTTCAATCGACGACTAGCTATCGCATAGAAAATCGGTTTAAGGCGCTGACAACACCTAAATCGCCTTTACTTAAACAGAAAACTTAACTATGACCAAAACACAATTTGATGAAATCGATACTATAAAAAAAAAAAAAACATGAAGTTACGTCTGAAATCCTCTTTAAACAGTTCTATGTCTTACTTTTTTCAACTTATGGGTCTATAATTAATAACACTTTTACATCAAGCCCGTACTTATAACTTGACAAATTTGTATTTTACGTGTAGTGTACTTATATAATTCATCCGTTTTTGATTTTCCCCATACAAATAACCGCACATTGCTTCTCGTTCACTCCGGTGCAAACAGACAAAGACCGATCGCTCGAGGTCATTGGCTGTTATCAGCGTCTTAAGAAGGAACTGCGTCACACTTGACGACGAGGGCGGCGGTGTAAGCTTGAAGATTAGTACCACAGAGGGCTGAGGGCTGAGCTGGGCTGAGGGGTGGGCAGAGGGAGAGCACACAAATTTTTGTCGCGGACATAAAACACTCGTCCCTTTCGCACCCGCATATTAGTTAAAAAGTGACAGATGATTTAGGTGCGCGATTAAAATTAGTGTGCTAAGCCCTCTGCAGCTCAATTACGTAACACAATTGGAATCGGTTTGGCTCAAAATGCAAACCAATTTAGTCATCACTCGATGTAAATAAGGGTACAATTTGGGTACTTTTCGCGAAAGCGATACCAATTGGTGTTACGTAATTGAGCAGCTGATCGTGATAAATGTCAAGGTCACCTTAGCGCCACTAGCGACATTATCGTGCCTTTGGCTTTAATTATTTTATTACTACTAACTAACCAAGCTAGATTAAAACAGGGAATGCGTTTCTAAATGGCGTTGTCTGATTAATTTAAAAGTGACGTGCGGACTTGGACTGCGTGTGTATATATTGTACATATAAGCGTGTTTCGTTCCTACTCGTGTTACCGGCTCAATGTTCTGTTGTGCCAGGGCGTCTATTCGGGAACGTCTAAGTGATACTGTAGCGACCCGCGAGCGAGACTCACATCTCGCTCTTACACATTACGCGTCGTCCGGAGATGTGGGATGAGAAATCTCGTTCGCGAGTCGCTACAACATCACTTAGCGTTCCCGAATAGAGGCGCATGGCGTCTATTCGGCAACGTCTTAGTGGTACTGCTACGACCCGGGAGCGAGACTCGCATCTCGCTCTTACGCATTACGCGTCGTGCGGAGGAGCGGGATGGGAAATCTCGCTCGAGTTTTCGCTCGAATAGAGGCGCAGGTCAGCCATGTAAATCGCGATCCCTGTAATCGATATACACTCGGACCTTGGCCCCAAATGCAACAACTGTCTGCGAGATGAAGAATAATGTCTCAACGGATGACGCCTGCTCTCTAGTACATTAGTTTGTAAACCGACGCACGTAATTCAACTAAGCCTATCGGGAATTGCCATATCCTCCTGCGTAGAAGTCATAAAACAGGATAAACAAACCTTCGGACCAATGAATCGCAACAAAAAAGTTAAGCGTAGTATTTTTTTTCCGTCCTGCTAAGTAACTTAGGTTCTTGGGGTCCTTGAAATCGCCGTACGTACATCAATTAGCAACGTCGGGTTTTTTACCGTCCATCCCATCACTAATTTTATATTCAGGTTCAATGTAGGAAATACTTTTATATCCGTTGTCAGTAGGATTTCCTTTTGTTAATCCAAAAAATATTCCCGTGAAACAAGTCTATCGAATGATAAAGAAACGTCCGTCCAATCGTTCCACTATATCAAGTGCAAAGCAAAATCCATGACATTACAGCGCTATGGCGTAACGTGCCAGTCCTTTCGTTAAGAGTATGATTCGTGTTATCGTTGGAATGAAGATCATTGCCAAGGCGCCGCGGCGGGCGCGGTCCGCACATGACAGTTCAATAATACAGTGTACGCATGGAAATCCAAATGAGGTTAAAACTATACATATTATTATGAAGGAATATGTAAAAATAGATGAAAAAGGAAAATGCTGAATTAAGATTGGTTGATTTCAATTTTATTAAACATCAAAGATTGCGATATTAAATTATGCCTAAAAAAGTTTACTGTTTTAGTTAAAGTTTTTTGGTATTCTCATGCGATTGTTTTATTTTATCGATTAATAATCATATTCGATTCGATAATCGAATTCGATATTTAAATCGATCTGCCAACAGTTGATGTAACTTAATAAGAAACCTATCGACTAGACCTCAATCCGTCATGATAATGCGATATAAACCGACCAACTTCTATATTAATATTTAACATAAAGGTATTTAGGAGCCAACTAGGTCGCAAGTATAAAAAATTCAGACAAATAGAAACACAAAAAAAAACGTAAAACATAATGTTAAAAATAATAAAGAATAGGAAACAAAATAAAACAATTTCGTAATTAGATCACGTACTTGCATTGGATTGTGTCGGTGATGGATGGCCTAGCGTTTCATCCTCGGATTTGGGCATAGGCCATTATGCTTAACGACTGACGGTCCATATTTTAAATAGGAACGACTAACAAATTCAAAATATGTTGAACAATCTAAATATAAAAACTACTGTACGAATTTTGATGGGATTTAACAATTGGGTTAGGAAGCTCCTAGGTATAGGATCAAATCTCTGTTACATCGAAATCAAATGTCTACAAATGACACATCAATTTTAAATTTAATGTATGTGACAGTAAAGATGGGTGATGCTCTGCGCGTAAGCACACAACTAATAAATAATAATTACATAATTTATCCAAAACTATAGTAATAACGTACAAACCACATCTAAATTATAATGATATGCATTTTAAATAATTTAATTTCCAATAAAAAATATACTTTGTAATTTGAATCTATATCAGTAATAAGATCACGGAAATGTTATTCTTGGACACACGAGCTCAAAATAATCAAATGATATTTTGCTGCGATATCACATATCTTAAGACGTGTCATGGCTATTTTTTTGCTTAGTCGTACGACCAATGATTTACAAAATGGATTTCCCTATTACTTCCCAATAGGGAAATCATGTTTGGTGGTTTCCAATATACTGTATGCTTGATTGTTTTCCTTCTTGAGAATGAAAATATTTATTATGCTACGGGCTTTTCCACTGCTACGAAGAAGCGCCGTGAAAGCTCTGCAGCTTTTTCCAGTTGGAAAGCACTGAGTAAGGGTGCCTTTCTACTGAAGCGGAGCGAAGCGGAGATGAGCCGAGCTAACCAATCAAATTGCTTTATCGCATGTCATTGCAATATTTCACATACGATAAAGCAATCGGATTGGTTAGCTAGGCTAATCTAGGCGCAAGATATGATGTCTCAAATAAGAAACAACACAACAGTACAGTCTTAACTTTTAAAAGTCATAACTCATGTCTTTCGTCTCTTTGAAACCACTGTTCGAGTGTACAAAATGTACGTATAGCGTTTCAACGAAATTTATATTTCAAACAAGTAATAATATTTTTATATCAATCATAATAATAAAACATAAAACAACATTCATGAGGAAGCTAAAAAAACAGGCCTATAATCAATAATTTTTACCCCTGCATATAATGTATGTACAGTAAAAAAAAAACTGCTATTTTCTTCTTGTGCTTTTGTTTACATTTTCTTTCTTGATATATAATTTAAATATAATTTAGCTTTAGTAGTGTTTATTGTTCTTAGATATACTGAAAAGTGAAGATTTGTTTTCATCTTTCCATAGTACCTAAGTCGTTAAGCTGATCGCATGTTTTGTATGGGATGACGAAATTTTTTTTCACTTTTCACCCTACATTATTTAGGGAAAGTTGTTCAGTTTCATGGATATATCACTGGGTTTCGGGTTCGTGCACAGTTTTTTTTACACGTTGTATTTATTAATGAGTTAACCTTGTTGTACCTCCTTAGCTCATTAATAAATTGCTTTATTTTATACATTTTATGATAAATAAACTAAACACCAAATATATTATCGACCATTTACTGACCTTAAATTATTACATGCGAGTTAATTTGAAAAACAATTTATTTTTGGTCTTAAATTTATTACTCGATTCAACAATAAATTTAATGAAAAAGCTGTAAAGCTTATTCTTATATCTGATCTATTTCTTTTTCTAGTAATCCCGAGCCCGACTGTGAGCAAAGAAAAGGGGTCGGCCAACGACGACCAATCTGATGTAGTATCCATGGCCATCGGAAATTACGGACGGTGGCAGCTGCTCATGACCTTCCTGCTATCGCTTTTCTCATTCCCCTGCACCTTCCACATTTACCTGCCCACGTTTACGGTAAGAATTGAATGTTTAAGACTAGGTTTGTGGTATTGAAACAGAATTTATGAGCCAGCTCTATGATCATCGTAGCGAATAGTCGGATAACTATATTCTATATATACTTTTCATTTACTTACATAAAAAGCTTGCGCATCCGATCCCCACGGCTCAACGTCTCTATTCGGGAATGTCTAAGTGATATTGTAGCGACACGCGAGCGAGATTCTCATCTCACTCTTCCGCACGATGCGTAATGCGTAAGAGCGGGATGTGAATCTCGCTCGCGAGTCGCTACAATATCACTTAGACGTTCCCGAATAGACGCCCTGATAGTTAATGCCATAAATACTGTAAGTAATATTTTATTGCCGACTCATAACTCTTTTATGTCTGACAACTATGACAACAATCTTTTATATTTCACGCATTTAGATATCGAAGTAATAGCTAATACTTGATGAAAACTAATTTGAATTTTTCAGGCCAGAGAAACGAAATACTGGTGCCGGAGGCCTGACAACCTTTCGGGGCTGCCCTTGGACGAATGGATTAATTACAGTCAACCTGTCGATGCTTGCAGCATTCGAGATATTCCCGCGGGAGTTACTATAGAAAGTATATTGAATCACACCGCTCCTTTGCTAGAGACATTCCAGAGGTGCAAAGAATGGGATTTCGACAGGTCAGAAGTCGGAGACACAATCATATCAGAGTGGAACCTGGTGTGCGACAGAGCTGGACTGACGAATATAGCTGAAGTAGTATTTTTAATAGGCGTGGGCATCGGAGGGGTCGTAGGCGGATGGATTTCAGACAAGTAAGGAACACGCCTAGTGATTGATCCTTTTTATACAAAAAGAAGTTTAAAGTATGACTAATACCTGTCTACACGATAATATCTTAAGTAAACACGCATACCTAAGCTATGGTGTGTATGTTTATAACGACCGCAGCTAAGTGATTTTATAAATATTTACGATGTATTGTAGATATAGTAAATAGTGACACTTATATATTACAATCATGACATCACATTGCACACTGTAAAGGATCTTACGAGCTTTAGTTATCTCAAATAATGTTAAGAATTTCCAAAATCCTTTCTATGGTTATGCCGTGAATATAGAACTACCAACAATCAATATAATTTTCACATTTGAAGTGTACACGGAAAAATCTATGAGAGTCCATCGATAGAATCTTAAACCCTTAATACCTAATTAAGGGTTTCAGATTCATTTTTGTTCCAAAAATCAATCAATTCATACTTTTACCGTGGATTCTTTATTGTAACTAAAGTCTAAGTCCTAGGCAAGTGGCCCTTGACAAAGCTGCTCCCGTGCAAATCCCATACAAACTTCAAACTCTCGTTTTATCACCTCATCGGTGGAATTTTAGAAAACTCCTTCTAGAAAACTAAGTAGGTAGCTAAAAGAAAATTGCGTGCCAACTTTCATATTAGAAGTTTTTCTAGTTTTGGAGATTTCGTGCAAAGTCATTGGTATTAGCTTTTGTACATACTATACTTATTACCCCCCTAAAGCTTATTTCTTCCTATAGTCAATAGCTTATACTTTATACAAACTGAAATGTGAACATAATTTAATTTCAGGTTCGGCCGTAAACGGATTTTAATGGGCATGTTCGTAGCGCAAAGTGGACTGGCGATCCTGTCACTTCTGGTGCGCTCGTATATCCAGTACGTGATAGTGAGGCTAGTGATGGGGCTGGTCTCCGTCTCCGTGGTCTACGCCGCCTTCGTGCTCTCCGTTGAACTGGTCGGCGGCAAGTGGGTCACCATCGCCGGAGTGTGCAACTTCTTCCCTCTGCCGTTCTCTTACATCATTGTTACTTTGGTGTCTATTTTGCTGCCAGACTGGAGGAACTTGCAATTGTCTCTGTCGCTACCTGGATGCTTTTTGCTCTTGTCGTGGTAAGAATCAAACTATTTTTTCAATATTCTATATTCTGTTACCCTGGTCACAGAATAGATAATAGTACTAACGTACAGAAGAATCACTCTCTAACAAAACCAGTGACTAGGCGTGAAAAAATGCCTACTCATGCCCTCTCTCTCTGTCGCGTAACACTTTCTCTTTCACGTACGCTAGGGTCGCTTTAAGTAGAGTAATTGCTATGACGACGCGCGAAGCTGCGAGCGGGCGAGGGGCAACCTACTGCGATTTACACCGCCGCGGTGCCCGACGGCCGAGTGTACTTAAAGTTCCAAGTGAAACCCGCCTGCCCTGGTATTGCAACCACGCTATTTAAAATGATAAATTGTTCCGCGGAAGTTTCTGTTGATGTAACCAACTTTTAGATATAACATAAGAAAATTATCCATTTACTGTAAAGTTACCATGTTTGGCTTCACCATATTAAGTTAACCGCAAACATATTTATTTCAGGTTTTTTATACCGGAATCACCAAGATGGTTACTGAGCATGGGTCGCACTCAAGAAGCGAAAGTTATTCTACAAAAAGCAGCAAAGTTCAATAAACGAGAATTACCCGCCGACTTGGACAAATTGCTAATCATCCATAGAGCGGAGCACCCAGAAGAAGAACCGAGTGTGACACTACTGTTCAAAGGGCATCTGCTTAAGAGGACGATGTGTTTGTTTCTCTGTTGGTTCTCAATGACGATTGCCTATTACGGCTTGCTGTTGAACATTGGCAAGTTTAACTTGGGCAATCTTCATGTGACGTCTATTATACTAACTGTTGTCGAGATACCTGCAATAGCGATGAGTATTCCTATTCTCTTGAAGGCAGGCCGACGCGCGCCCATCTTCATTACTATGGTCATTTGTGGACTTGCATGCGTCGCCAGCGAACTTTTCTCCATGTCCACCGGAGACGACTGGGTCTTGATCCTCTGTCTGATGATCGGGAAGTTCGCGATTGGAGCTACAAACATGATGCTTCCAATTTTCACCGCAGAGTTGTATCCTACTGTGATAAGGAATCTTGGAGTCGGAGCCATTCAAATATCTGCGGGTATAGCGCTCATCTGCATACCGTATCTGTGGAAATTGGTATGAAATTCATCTTTTTGCACCAATAATTGTTCCTACTTTTTGTTGTAGGTTAAGGACCTGGGAGGTTGCTACGATCTCTTAATGCCATGCTCTTGTTAGAAATAGCGACGCAGTTCAGTTTAAGGCCTAAATAATCCCTTGTTCTCGAAAGAATAACGATAACCCAATAAACTGGTGAAAGGATTTGGATGAATTCTCGTGTAGATAATTAATATCCCAACAACATAAAAAATACCTTTGTCCCGGAAAATTGAAAGCTTTCCAAGGAAATAAGTATAACCGGGTTCTACATGGACGAAGTCGTGGGCAGAAGCTACTAAAATATATGCGTTAGTGTTCCCGGCTTTTGAGCTAGGAGGAGGAGTATATTATTATGCCACTAATATAGTAAGAGTAACGAATGCGAAATCATGAGAGTTCTTAAGTATAGTCATCGCCAGATTCAAATATGATTCGATATGAATTAAATTAATTACATTAGGTTCCATATCTCAGAGAGCCATGTGCGTTACCTTTCCCGAAGGTATTTTATAAGTGACGCCCGTTATCCAACAAACCCCATATTGTAGCGCAGTGGAAAAATCTCAGTAGGAAGTTTAATCTAAATCTTTATTGTAGAAAGCGCTGAACGACCACCTGCCGATGATGACGATCGCAGCGCTGAGCGGCGCCGGCGGCGGCATCGTGCTACTGCTGCCCGACACCTCACGCATGGAGGAGCCGAGACCCACCAGCAAGAGGTATAACTACTATCGGCTATTAGATTATCTAATTTGTAAACCGCTTCATTTGACGATGAAGACTCATGACTTGTTTACACCGGGTCGACAGGCAGCCTTCGCTTGCTCATCGAAAACGGCAACCTACCCGGTGGGCCTAAACAGTGAGTCGTCTGTTGACTTTCGGCAATCGACGTGATGTAAGCCATGTTTGTACTGCGTTGCCTCTGACAAGCCGAAGTCGTATGCCAACCTGGTGTAAGCAAACCATACCTCATCATTATACTAATAGGTATACGTCTCATTGCTGGATAGGACTCCACACACATCTTTAAATTACTTCACAGAATACTTATGCAGGTTCCCTTCACCGAAATGCTACCAATAAATATCAAATTGACTTGCGCACATGTTCCGAAAAACAGAGGTGGACATGTGAGAGAAAAACACTGACATTTTTTCTTTCCTTTCTACGCCATCTACACACTAAGTGATATAACCACATTATTCTCGTTACAGGCCAACGTTCGACAGCGCTTCGCCGTGCAATGGTACGTTTACCGTCACGGACGATAGAGGGCATTAGCTGTTGCATTTGAGTGCATTCATGAGGACATTAACACGGTTTAAAACCATCAAACGTTATTACTGAGAACAGATGTCTTCTCACAGGTGTCAGATGTCACACTTTCAGGATTGGTTAATAATCTCTACCAACCAGTCCTTAAGGTGGCAGACCTTATATAATCACGAGTGACATCTAGCGGGTTTTTGTCGGCGGCAGGTCTAACTCTCATTTAACGAGGGCTTAACAAGTGAAACGAACAAGTGTGAATAGTGAGATTAAAATCGAATTTAATACGAGATAAGCTTGTGGTAGAATGTGGCCGCTTAAAAGCGCATGTAAATGAAAATGAGTGTTGATGATATTTGTTATAAATATGTATAAAACTGTTTTTTTTATTATTATTTAATTAACGGTAACTTTAAGTATTAAGACAGCGTTATGTGTGCTTTTATGAAAATAAATGCGTACGTAATATAAACATTATTATAATTGATCTTGAGCTTTATTTAAACGTAGGTTAAAATTAAAATATCGTATAAGAATTAATAATCTCGCCAGTGGCTTGTATCAGTAGGGTAATATTGTATAAGCAAAAATACGTTCAGTAAATCAATTTAGATGTTCTTTAATATGAACGCTGGGTTTTATAGAGAGGCGTTCAATCAAATTTCAGTCACGAATGTCAAAACTGTACCGATCTACTAAAATATGATCTGACATTTCTGGTCTCGTCTGACGAAACTTTATAAAACCCGCCCTTAAAGTTCGAAGATACGTTAAGTCTATCCTGTTCATAACAAAGTGGTAACATAAGTGAAAGAAAAAGACAGGACGCAACATCGAACTGTCAAAAAAGGGTCAGTTTATTAATCCAATGCACATAAAGCGTTATTTTCTTTCACCGTTACGATGGAACATTGTATTTTGTATTTGATGTCCGTCTGTTTGAATAGTTTCCCAGAGTTTTATGAGTATATACGTTATAAGTATACTTTGTCAGTTCCAAACATTTATGTGTAATAGGCGTGTTTCCTGAAAACTTCTAATTAGTCCGTCATTTACATTATAAAAAAATATTTAACACATTTTTTCTTTTATCAATTAAATAAAATATGACGAAGATATAGTGCGTTGGATTTCGGCGTGACGTCACGACTTTGCACGCTTTTTACCATTAAGTGACGTCAGGAGCCCCCACTCCCGAACTTTGATGCACGTTATCTATGCCAAATTTGATTGGTTTGATAAAGCAAAAGATACGTGTATAATATTTTTTGATAATCTAACTGACGGACTAATTTGATATTTTTTTACCTAGGAAACATCCCTATTGCTTTCCCATTAGGAAGCTAAAATAAATGTGACCTAAAGTGTGATCATCGGTGAATGAAACAATTATATTTCTGTGATGAGCAATAATTTTAGTTACCTGGCTACCTAAGAAGTGTTGTACGACTAGATTTTATTATTATTAGATAGCAATAATATGTATATAGTACCTAATGTACCATAAGGCGGGTTTTTATAAAAATCCTTCGATCAAATTTCGGTCACAAATGTGAAAAATGGTAGCGTTAAACCATACAACTATGGTCTAAAGTTTACCTATGAAAATCAATATAATTAACTATTCTTGAATTATTGGCTCGTAGATATACAAAACCAAAAAAATGGTCTTATAATTTGATACTGTAGTCCAAGTCTCTGCGAAAATCACTACATTTTATACATGGACTATTTTAGAATTAGTGTATAATAGTTGCATGATTATACAGTACGGATTTACTGAAATTTTAACTGACATTTGATCTGGCGGATCTTGAACCTAGGTAAGATGTATCTAAAATAAAGTCACCCTGTACATGATCAGGGTTGTCGCTTCGCTAGTGTAGCTACATAAGGTAAAGGTTCAAATATAATTTTATTTGTAAAAAATATAGCCTAGTAAGTATTGATTTAGGTGTTATAAATGCGATATAATGTTGTATATAATTCGTCAACACCAACAAAATAAAAGATTTGTAAGTTAGTTACCCAATAAGATACATAGATATACGATTATATTACAATAAGCACTAATCAGTTGATAATAGGCTCCTGTACTTACGAAGAAATGATGCCGCAGTCAGCCAGGCAAAATACAAAAGGCGGAGACATGTCTTATACGGCTAACCCCTCATTCCCTAAGTACATATCATATATCATTAATTTATTATATTGAGCATACATTGCCAAGATTAAATTATTACAAAATAATATGGTAAAATCCAGGTATATCCCGATTTGAATGTTGTATTGTGTGAGATATTGTGTCCTTGCTTCCCCAGCTTAAGATAGAAAAGCGCCGTCGGGGCTCCCTATCTTGCACAAATAATTTTGTAAAAGAACAACTTGTAATAAAGCTTACGATTTTTTTAATGTTCATTTTGCGTTTAATTTGACACGAGTGTTACCCTTATTTACTGGACGAAATTTGCATCGAAATTAACCTAAAACATGGGCACATGAAATTAGGTTCGACGACCTATCATGATATTGGGGCAGATAATATCCCTACTGCGGCCCTACCAAGGTTGACACAAGGATAAGTTAACCCCATATCATCTCTCACACTGGTGCCAACGAAAGAGATAGAAAGATAAGACGGGTTTAACTTATCCCCGTGTTAGCCATGCTTGGGCCGCTGAATACAGTAAGCTTTAGCCATTCATGAAGTATTTAAGAAGAGGTTAAGGCATTATCAATTGGGAAAAATTGGCTGTTAGAAAGCTATGTCAAAAGAAAACTATATCTAACGAAGAAATTGCAACTAACCGATTTAAATAACGATATTTAATAACTTCTTTCTCAACTAACTTTTTAATTTTTAACTTTTCCATTATGAAATAGGTTTCCTAGGTTATAGGTAGTTTTCGAAATATGAAAACAAACTAGCGGACTCGCCACAGCTTCGCATGCGGTCATTTCCATACAAAATTTGAGCTTCAGGAGTTGAATTTCTATAAATACTTTCTTATTGCGCGCTTACACCCTAAGAGAGACCTACTTGTAAAACTTTGTGTGGTATCGTCCAGATTTCTTGTCTAATCCAAAATTTGGCTAAAATAAGGTGCGTCGGTCGTGAGTAAGGGGGGGGGAGACAATTCCTCAAAAATCCCTTTTTTAGCCGGCAAGGGTGGGGGGATGTTCGCAACCTTGAGTGCTAATAGCTTAAAAATAGTCTAGTTTTTTATTTGTCATTTTCAACGCACTTTCATCGTTGTCATCCTATCACGACCAGCTGTAAAAGTATTAAGATATGACTGCTTGCTTTCGATCATGGTGGTGCTGCAACAGAGCAGCAAAAGTTCCATCACCTCCTGTCTTATTTTCGGATACCTTTACTTTAGTTTTTTTTTTTTTTTTAGAATGGACATATGCTGTTAGTCTCTGACGACTTCGACAACTTCACCGGAAAGATGCGAGCAGCCTGAATGGCGCTCAACAAGGGGAATTTTACTTAACATGCCTAAGGGCGCTCCTATTGAGCCGACCTCGGACTTAGGACGTTAAGCGGGGATATAAACAATCGGATTTTTGTGCTACAGTGCTTCGGAAAGACTACGTTAAATCTGACTGAGAAGAAGCACCAAGAAACTCAGTCAGGTGTGTCTGATAGGTGAGAATCTACCCGGTACATGCCGGTAACGATTGAAGAAATGTGGCCGACCACGTGTGGAGGTGTGGGGACGTGCACGCCTCCTCCGGAGGGGACGGTGTGGTGTGTAAGGAGCTGAGCTAGTGTCGTCGGAGCCCTGCACTACAGGTGGGCTAGAGTCTATCGAACTGGCCGCAAGACTGGCCGTAATCATGTCATCTGGGTCCGACAACACGTGACGAGGACGCCTACGTCTGGGAAGGACGTTGGCGAGAGGAGTGTAATCCACCGCATCCCTGAACAGCGGGTTCGGGTGATGTGGTGCATTATCGAAATATCTCCTCGACAAATCCTTCATATACTGTGCTACAGTCGGTAAGGCCGTATCACTATGAAGGTCCCTATTACGCATGAACCAGGGAGCACCCGTGGCTCTGCGCAAGAATATATTTTGGAGCCGCTGTAGGCTGACCAATTGGGTCGGAGATGCGTGCGCAAAGACAACGCTTGCGTAGGTGAAGATAGGACGCACACAAGTCTTGTAAATAGTCAACTTATTTCTAAGAGACAATTTACTATTCTTGTTGAGCATCGGGTGGAGCCTTCCTAATATGAAGGCTGCTCGGTTGCGAACAACTGATATATGACGACTGAACGTCAATTTCCTATTACTTTAGTGACCGGAATAGCAGTTGATGTACGCATGCGCGTCACGTGCGTGGCCGGCGCAGGCGTCGCCGTTATCGACATGTCGTAATGAAGGGAATGCACCGCCCTAGACGTGAGCAGGAGTCAATGTCGCATTCTCAGTAATCATTTGGCTGCCAGGCCATTTCCAGTGGCAGGCATTTACTGGAGTACTCAGGGACTAGGGACATAAGAAGACTTATTAGTAAAAACATCACGAGAAATAGTACTCAATTCGCTTGCACATTGATAGTCCAAGCCTTGTCACTTACTGAAAAGTAAGGAAAAGTAAATTCATACTTTACTTTATTACTTTAATATTATAAATGCGTTAATATTATAAATGCGAAAGTAACTCTGTCTGTCTGTCTGTCTGTCTGTTACGCTATTACGCCAAAACTACTAAACCGATTTAAATGAAATTTGGTACACAGATATTCTATAGCCTGAGAATAAACATAGGCTACTTTTTAATGCGAAAAAAGGGGTTGTAAGGGGTTAAAAGGGGGGATGAAAAGTTGTATGGAAGTATCGTCATTTTAAGAGCTAGAAGCTTGAAACTTATTTTTTAGACTGTTGATTCGATATATATAAATATAACATTCAAAGTTTGTAAAAGTTTTACCCTCAAGGGTGTAAAATAACAATAGGGAATAGGGGATGAAAGTTTGTATGGAAATATGCTACTGAATCGATTTGAATGAAATTTGGTACACAGATAGTCTAGAGCCCGAGAAAGGACATAGGCTACTTTTTAATGCGAAAAAAAAGGGTTGTAAGGGGTTGAAAGGGGGGGACGAATAGTTGTATGGAAGTATCGTTATTTTTAGAGCTAGAAGCATTAAACTTATTATTTAGGCTGTTAGTTCGATATACATAAATATAACATTCAAAGTTTGTAAAAGTTTTACTACCCTCAAGGGTGTAAAATAACAATAGGGAATAGGGGAAGAAAGATTGCATGGAAATATGTAAGGTTTATGTGAATGTTTTATACGTTTGCGACAAGAGACAAAATATTAGAGCTATGCTGATGTAACATTTACGGAATGTGAAACTGAAGTTAACGCGAGTAAGAAACTTGCCAACACCGCGCCGTACACAATGAGCGCACACACTATTCCACGCGGACGAAGTCGCGGGCACAGCTAGTCATTTATAAGTCCAACTTAACGATACTCAAAAGTATCTAACAAGGTGACTTCCTTGGTACTTTGAAGGTAGATTCGGTAACTGGATCCCTTTGATAAGGTCCGACCAACATGTTCTTGCCCAAATTTATTTTCTGTCTTCTATAACGATTATGATGAGGTTATGGAGGTGCTTATAAAACTAAACATCAGATAATTCTTACTAAACTTAACTAAAGCCTTAAAGGGTTTTATAAATTTGCAAGAATAAATGGCACCAATGAAATATTGCCACCAATAATTGTAGATTATTTTTTGCTCCTAGAAAAGATATTGCACCGATTCCTGCGCAACGTTCAGCTGGGTCATTCACCTGTTATACTCCTGACACTAATACATAAACAGTAGCGTTTAGACACTGCATGGCCCCGAAACATGTCCTATTGTAGAGGCCAATAGAGGACGCCTCGTGTCGAATCAGAAACGAGCCATTGAAAAAGGTGAAACAGGACGGCTAGCGGGACTTCTCGACGCCGTCATAAAGGCTATCACAGTCAGTAGTCCGGGGAATTCTTACACATTTATTTGCATATAAATTGTACCAGAGATTGTCTTGTACTATAAATGTTTGTTACGAGTACGTCTATCGGAAAAGGAGGTTTGTTCAACGAAGGATCTACCTCCATAGACTCAGGAACAAGATTACACGAAGTAACTGATAAGAAACATGTAGAACGAAGATTAGAACTTTTTTACACACTTGCTCGGAAAGGGTGTTATTTATTATACGCAGGCGTATAGAGCAACTATAGCCGATTTAACTTCTCTATACGCGCTGCCGTCAGCGGGAGTTACAAACCATACCAAATCCATAACTCCCACGGGTCGGCGGGGGCGCGCGGCGCCGCACTGTGGAACGAAAATGGCCTCTCCATAGAAATAGGGACTTAATTTTCTAAGTGCCTATTTTTTACATTGAAATCGAATCTACTCCTCATAATTAGGTAAAAATAATTAATATGAGTCAATTTGGGTGGAAAACCGCCGAGTAATAATTTTTTTACTAAAATTTTGTATGGAGCGTATATGAAAAAACGGAATATCTCGGAAAGTGCACAATTTCCCGTAATATCCTTCCGCACAAATTTAGTACCAATTATCTATGATTTTTCGGCGTACTCAATATTTCCCGGGCAGGTGCACTTTTTAAAAAAAAAATCAAAACCTTTTATATAGGGAAAACTTGGTTTTTAGTAGGTATTTAAGTTTTCAAGACACGTTTAATCATGGAATAAAATTAAATAATGGCTTTAGATGAGATGGATTTTCAAAAAGGAGTAGATTCGATTTCAATTAAAAAAATAGGCACAAATGAAGAAGATGAAAATGAAGTCCCTATTTCTATGGAGAGGCCATTTTCGTTCCACAGTGCGCCGGCGCTAATCTCGACATACAGTTTGTTCTACCCACCTGATGGTAATTCATGGTGTACAATGGGAATAAAATAAATAAATAAATATATATATATATATATTTATTTATTTTATTCCCATTGTATATATATATATATATATATTATCTAATTTTTATTTAATTTTCTCACAAATGTGATGAAAAACATTGTGTGTATCACGGGCAGTAAGGGGATAACAAACTCGAGTCATTAAAAGCCCTCGCCTACGGCATCGGGCTTCTTACAGACTCTCGTTAGTTATCCCCTTCTTACGGGTAGGGTAGATGCACAATGTACTATTATTTCGCGGTATAATTGAATACTGATCGCTTCTACGGTGCGGGGAATGAACTATTATGGCCGCAGAAACTCTCACTCGTGATGCTGCTACACTTTCCTGTGCGTGACCGGAGTACCGCCTTGGCCGCGGTAACCAGTAACCACTGATGTAACACCCCAAATGCATTATCCTGCGGAAGAAAAGAAGGTAATAACTATTAAGTTGGTCTTTTTGTTCTTACGTCTCAGTGTTTGAAGTATCTGTTTTGTTGTCGAAGGTTTCTGTTTCTTTTGAAATATTTTGGAATCTGTAATTTTTTCTTAGTTGATTACGAGTAGCTATTGTTTAATGATTAAGTTGTAGATCAATTTTAATGTGATTCAATACTAAATTAAGCAGCAGTAATGGGAAATCATAACTTTGACGACGCGGATAGCCTAGTTGGGAGTGACCCTGCCTCCGAAGCTAGCGTCCCGGGTTCGATCCCCGGTAAGGGCAAATATTTGTGTAATGAACACGATTGTTTGTTCCTGAGTCTTGGATGTTTCCTATGTATTTAAGTATTTATTTCTCTATATAAGTATTTATATCGTCTTCTAGTACCCATAACACAAGCCTTTAGAGCTTACTTTGGGACTAGATCGATTTGTGTAAAGATTGTCCCCTGATTTATTTATTTATTTATTTATAACTGCAATACTATTTAATGTAAGTTTTTGTTTCCTTTTACTGCTTTATGTTAGGGGGGCTTTATAATAATTTTGTTTTGTTACTAATTTTCTATATCGGTTTTTAATTATCTAGTCAATAAATGTGATATTAATATTTTGGTCAATATAAAAACTGCCGAAATCTTAAATATTTACAAATATTTCGTATAACTATGTGACAACAGGTTGTTGTTTGGCTAATATACATTACAGAGCTGTGTTAGTATTGCTTCATCTGACATAAAGCATGCTGCGAGCACTTCGATTGAATTACAAATTGAAAAAGAACAATGCCCGACTTCACTTGTGATGAATCAGCTGTGTTACATCTACATCACGCCCGTAATCGTAATAGGATTTATTCGGTGAATTTCGAGCTTATGACATGTATAAGGTAGATAAGTGGTCAAGACGTCTGGTCGTTCTAGGTTGGATATGTATGCAGAAAATTCGTTCTAACCCCACAAATTGGTAGAGCCAAGGTGCGTGAGTCAGGAGAGCAATCTTACGGATGACAGTGCACAATTTAGGTACATCCCAAAAAATATATAAGTGGTCTTCTGCCACTGCCACTGCCACAGGTGTGTCGTGAGTTTAAGAAGCAATGGTGCCCAACGGGTCTGCCGTGAGCGGTCAAAGTGGTTACTACTTAGATTTAAGCACAAGATAATACTATAATATTAATTAATGTCCTTATGTAATGGGTCCATTAGTTAACACACGTGTCAACCCAAATAGAGTCGAATAATTTTCGTGATGTTTTGATACGAAATAGTTGCAAAACTGTTTGCTAATAGAGGTGGCTGTCAGTTGCAAGAAAGTCATATAAGTATTTCTCTATTTACCAACTGCCATCTTTAAATTAAATCAATTTAGACTGGGTTTTATAGAGATACGTTCGATCCAATTTCGATATAGAATGTCAAAACATTTACTAAAATTTTATCTGACATTTGGTTTGAAGGAGCTACTCGTAAGTAGTAATAAACCCCGACCTTAATTAATTAAACTAGCATTACTTTTTAAAATAGTTCTAGTTTATAGTTGTTCCGTAATTGTGGTCAACAGTCATAAACCGTAAACACAGGCCGTCTTTAAAGTTATAATAGAACAACAACATAAAAAGTCCATGCACAATCTGAAATGACTTCACTGAAATTTAACCAAGTTCTTCTGTATGCCAGTCTGTATATCTGTGGACAATTTACTCAGTAACGATTGCATTAAACATCAGTTTTCGCTAGGAGTGTCGAAAACCGATGTGGAGAGAGAATAAGAGAGGAGAAGAGTAATGAGAAGAGCTTTTAAGCTATTTATAAAGCAGCCCTAGATTTTGTTCTGACTGACAATCTATCAAAAATTGGTCAAAATCGGTTAACACTTAAGGGGTGGAAATCGTTATCGCCTTTTGTATGAAAAGGACGACATTTGCCGTTGGTTCACATTCCTCTTAATTATATCGTTTAGCGGTATCATCGAGGGCAGTGCAGCCGATTTACGTGGTGGCTGCATTTGGGCGGCGCCGGCGCCGGCTGCGCGCGCGGTCACCTTGCTATGGTATGGTAGCGGCGTGCGCGAGAGTGGGCGACCTCATAAAGCTTGCGCGGCAGGCGGCTCTTTTATTTGTTGGTTGTGCGTTGCGTGCGAGGGACGTCAGTACACCATGCGGACTATACTGGTGAGTCCCGGATGACTGCGAGGTCAACTTCGGTTATCATATACATAGAACTTTCTTTCATTGTCTTTAAAATTATAAGTTTTTTTTTAAATTAAAATTTCATCAGTGAAACGTTATTATATGACAGTCATTTATGTATGAATGCGGAAGGACTTTTGTATTTTCTTGTGTTTTGACAATTTAATTAAAATTTAATTTGCTTGAAATAACCAGGATGCAACATGTTGCCACTAAAAATAAAAAAAGATTTGCAATCATAAAATAAAATAAGTTAAATAATAATTATTAATAATAACAAAATTAAAATAAGTTAAATAATAATTATTATTAAAAATAATAATATGAATGACATGTGCATATAAAACGTATGCACATAAATTAATGCCATCAGTGCCATGCCTAATTGTGGATCATATTTTGTAATGAAAAAAAAAAACTGCGATTTTCAATTAAAGTGCTTTAATGAAAACCAAATATTAGTTAAGATCCCTAATACCTGATGAAAATTGACTATAAACAGCTTTTAACTGCCGCAAATAGGTACTTGTAACTCTCACTTCTCTAAATAATAAACCAGCCCAGTGTTTAGTACCAGGTTGCATTAGAATCGATCGTTCTCGCAAACTCAGAGCGCACTAACCGCAGTGCAAGTTTGAACAGCCAACCTTGAGGCCGCCGACAGGTCACTATACCCGTGCAACAAATCTCAAGTAACCTTTCGACAAAACAAAAATGTTGCTCTCCTTAATAACAAGGCGGAACTAATTGTAGAGTTGGAACGCATTATTTGGCAAGTACGTTGTCATATTAACGACTCAATTACGTAAAGCTAGCTACGCTTATGGACAAATGCTGGCTATTACGTTACACCGGGCCACTATTACTAGTATACAGGTTCGGTTGGTGGGCGGAGATACAAACAGATACTGGCTGTTACAACAGTTGATAATAAAATAACCCGTTCACCTAAAAGACAGTGCAATTCTACTTTAAGAGCTGACCTACTAACTCGTATGTTAACAAGGAATAAATACAAAAGTATTATTCAGTTACACTATCTAAATCTCTTTGTTAAAATAACTGCGCCTTGAACTATTTATATAACAATGCAGGTAGACTACAAAATTTCGATTGTATGATCTTGAATTTCTTGTGTAGACTAAGGTCCTGGCCACAACAGCACGGCACGACGTCGTAAATGTTAAACGGCGCGGCGCCATAACCACGGTGCGGCGCCGTGCCTTGAAAAATTCCGTTGCACGTCGCCCTTATTGCTATTTATTTATTTATTGTATAAGGACATCAGCTGCACATTACAATGTATATAAATAGTACAGATTTTTAGTGAACAAAGCCAATTATAGATATCCACCGATTACTAATAAATCAAGTAAACTGACTGTGAACATGCAGATTACAAGTCAACTGGTGACAATAAAATCTAACTTTTACACATAAAACAAAAATAAAATAAAACAAAATCATATAACGAGTAGAAATGGGCGCACTGGGTGTGTGTTTGTGTGTGTATGCGCACGTGTGAGTGCATGCATGTGTGTGTGTCGTAAAATAGGTATAGTGTAAAAAGATTGATTATGGGCCCAGACTTTTAATTATGGGCCTATACCTATAAAGGTGATGGGCAACGGAAATGTTCACTGCGCGGCGCCATTTCACGTTCACGACGTCGTCGTGCCGTGGTGTTGTGGTCAGGCCCTAACAGGTGATACGTATTCTTACGTCAAGAAACGTTAGTTTGCCGATATGTATTTAGTAACAGCTTTTACCGGCGACTTGTCGGCGTATAATTTCCTGGGGAACTGTCCATTAGTTTTGATAATAAAAATAACTTACAAACTTACTTCGCCGGACTCCAAAGTAGGTCCCGGTTGATTCTACTCCGAAAATGATGTAACGCCCATAAATACACATTTGAATAACCCTCTAAAGATTTTTGTTTAAACGCGGATAAACTGCATTTGTAAGCTTGTTTTCAGTTCCTTTTTTTATATGTTCATAGTATTTTTTAGATAACAGTACAAGCTAGATTTCAAATATAAATTAAAATTGCCGTTGATAAACATCGTCGACGATGAAAATCGTGAAATTAATTATAAAGAGAGAAAGAGATAATAGCTTTGATCACTTTCTTTCTAGTTTGTAGAATTTAGTTGAATGCTTAAGGGAATCTGGGGATATCGCGGTCTAACAAAACCCCGCTCGTGATCCTACAAATCCAGTTCCACACAACTTCACATTATACAGTTTTTTTCCGCGACTTCGTTCGCTTGGAATTTGTCTATCACTATTCCTACTGGAAATATCCCTGTGTAAAAATATCGGGATCCCCTTGTTTCCCATAAACTTATTGTTTCGAATTTTGAAAGTCAGAAATTGATTCCCATATTATTTATGCTCATAATTATCGAAAGTCATAAAAGTTGTAAACCATAACCTTAATAATTCTAACGTTAATAATCCATATTGTTACAGATTATAATTTATAATGGTATTTTTCAATATTTCGAAAGTATCGTGCTTGTTTGTAAAATGTTATGTTGAAGAAATTGACATATTATGACTACAAATGGTAATCGCCAGTGAGCGAGCGAGCGAAGCGAGCGAGCAAAATGGGTCGGAGCAGAAGCGATTTGGATTGGTTAGGTTCAGAAGGCCAAGGCGGGAGCGAAGCGAAGCGTAGCTCCCACCTTAGCATTCGATGTTAGGTCTTTTTTTTGTAACAGCGCAGAAAATCTTGCTTGGTTGTAAGATGTTATGCTTGATTCTCGTCTTTTAATGTTATACATTATGAATTTGAGGATTACCCGACCACATTTGGTATAATTAAATTAAGTTAAATTTACGCTCCGCAATTTTCGCCCTTGCACAAGTTAGGTATTTAAATTTTATGTATATTAGTGTTATGTTCAACAAGTTTAGACGTAATAATCGTAAATTACAAGTAATATTATTACCTGTAACATTATGAAGTATAATACATTATGACATAAACAGGTATGAATATAGTTTTTGTGACTTTCGACAAATATGACCAGCGAAAATCGGAACTCAGAAATTATTCCTATTATTATATGACTAATAACATTATGACTATTAATAATTATGACCAAAAACGTTATGGTTTGTGAAAATCGGAACTTTAATTTTATGGGAGTCAATATAGACCCAAAAATATCTCTATATCTATATATCTATAGTTATTTGCACAACAATATCTAAGGCGTCACAAGTGTTAGTCGATTCGTCCTAACGATTCTCTGCATCCACTGCACCGAAATTACCTCAAGTGAGGTTTGCCTTGAATATGTAGCACCTTCTCTGACACCGAGCTGACAATCAGTTATTCTTAAATGACATATAGGTATACGAGGTCTACGCGACTTCGCAGTAACCTTTTCGCCACCAGGCATTTGTAGCGTGCAGCGCCACGAGCGAAAAGACTAGAAAATATGCCACACGATGACAAATGATGGCGTTGCAAGGGGCGAAGTCAGTATTGCACCTTTAATTAGTTTTAGATCCCGATTGGAAACTAGAAAGAAACCAAAGTAAAAGTATCATGGGAAAATTATTACTATAGGTAAGTACAGTTTTCTCAGCGCAAAACATGTGAGCTAAATAAATTTCTCAATAAGTGAGCCATATAATACTAGCATTCAATCACATAAAATGGCCGACTTGACATATGTTTAGGTGAGGTTAGTTGGGCTAAACGAGTCTATTGCAACATGAGACAATCATAATTTTGTGGTTAAGGAGTGTGCATTGAACTGAATTCTGCCAGGAGTAGTTTCAATAATGGTGTGATTCTTACGTAGTTAGGTAGGTGCATAGGTCGTCATTTTATTTCTTATTGAAAATGACAATGCATTCGCTAAAACATTCTCAATCAAAATAGTAATCAAATGTCACAAAATACAAAATTAGAATGTTAGCAAATAAAACTTATAAAAGAAGAAATGCAACGCCCACAGAACTTCGCTGAAACAGCGCGTTCTCTATTCAGTACTGCTTAGTGATTTACTCCGAGTATATCGTCACTAAAATGCCAAAACCTCGAATGTGTCGTTGTTTCGTACGTGTTTGACGCTCACATTCGCGGTTTTGGTATTTTAGTGACGATATATTCGTAGTTATAAACCACCGATAGTATAGTCAATCATTTTATAGAATCGCACCACATGTCAGTTATCAAAGAACGGTTCCCCTGAACGCCTCGATAGTTGATATAAGAGATTGAGTTGAAAGTGTAAGCATTACTGCTCTACCGGCTTACGATTGAGATTTTGCTGCACCAAATACATACCTACATACATAGATCACGCCCGAAATCCCTAATGGGGTGGGCAGAGCCACAAGACTACTTGTGGCCACGTTCGATTAATTAGTCCTAAGATGGTATGATGAACCATATAGTGACAGGTGATCAGCCCATCGCCCATACAGATAGTTGAGATAGTCCACCATGTGTCGTAAAAGTCGACTAAAGGACGGGCCTTAGTCGACTTTTACGACATGCCAGGATGATAAGCATCTGCACGCATTCTATGCTATTTCTTCACTGCCAGTGCAGCAGAGGAGTTCCCACCACCAAATAGCTATCCTTTATCAGCGTACAGTTTTTATATACTCTCTATAAATGATTTTAAAAGGTTTTTCAAACTAGGATATCACTGGTCGTTACATATTACATTCATCATGTAGGTACACTTAAGGTATATCGACAGCATCCAAGTATGTGTATATAGCCAATGTAGATTACCCGATACCGTGCTTTCACCGGTTTCTATAATCTAACGAGTCGTCAGCTTGGAATATTATAGAAAATATATACCTAAGAAAAAAGTTTAAGACTAAACTTGAGCGCGCGGCCTCTCGTGTAGAAGAGGGTCGCGGGTTTAAATACCGGTATGCACCTCTGAGATTTTCGGAACTCATGTGCGGAATTGAATTTCACGAGCATTTCGGTG
This sequence comes from Tortricodes alternella, assembly GCA_947859335.1. Lineage (NCBI taxonomy): Eukaryota > Metazoa > Arthropoda > Insecta > Lepidoptera > Tortricidae > Tortricodes > Tortricodes alternella. The sequence goes on from OX401981.1 coordinate 7,061,104, forward strand.
AAGCAAAACATTCTGAAGAACAGAAAAGATTTAAAGATTTAAGTGAATCCCGAATTCCCAATGTTATGTAATGCTAATCTTACTGTTAATTATTTTATGTTATTTTTATGAAATTTTATCATTTATTTTTATTTTATTTTATTTATTGATAAACACATTAACATGACATTACAGTATAATATAACCAATGCGTCATGAAACTTAGACTAACAATCATATTGTTTCCATGGTATTTAATTATATTTGTAAATATCTTCTGAAATAAAAAATAATCTAATCTTCTAACCATACATAGCTTGATAATAGTTTATTCGTATAATTTTAACTTGTATTTGTATTGTATTTTCAATTATAATTTATTTGCTGACGATCTCAATCTAAATTCTTGTACTTTGACATGCGCAATTTATAATGTAATTCTATTTTGAGAAATAAAAAAACCTAAACATAAACATATACCAATAGTTGAAGCCTCACCATAAGCGTTCCTTTTTAGTGTTCTGTACCTCTCATAAGGGTCACCATAAGGGTTAGTTTTTTACCTTGTAAGATACAGAACTCTAAAAAGGAACGCTTATGGTGAGACAGCATTGTCCGTCTGTCCTTCTGTATGTCATAGCCATCTATCTTGGCAACTAGAACGCTTATGAACATGAAATTTTGAACAGTTTTGGTACTCGCGTGCAATCGTTGTTATCAGTGGTATCTATTGTTAAAATAAAAAATGTTATAAATTTAACTGGAAATGGGGGCCAAGCAATAGAGTCACTTGACCCAGCCCAGGCCAATTGGTATCATATGAAAAGGTTTTAAATATTTCAAATCTATCTTGTTTGTTTCAGCATAGTTTTTTGATTAGTATCTAAAATTTGCAAAAAAGGAAACGTTTAAGGCCTTGTCTCCGAAACTTGCCAATCCAAAAATCTAAAATGATTCATGCTCAGAGAAAGTTGGGTCGAGAAAACAACATAAAGTCGAATAACCTTTGTATGGTCGAATCCCACTCAAAGTTTGATAAAGAAATAGGAGTTTTCAAAAGTTATATAACTAGGTATCTCTCGTTTATTTCTTTGGTATGGGACAGGCACTTACCTGGTTTTTTACATTTTAGTTAGGCCCTTTAGTAAATATGTCCAATCAATCTCAATAAAATTTTACTAAATCAGTAAAAAAATTACATAACTAACCGAAATTTGATCTAACGGACCTTTATAATAAAACCTAGGCTAAATCAATTTGTAGCATGAAGAGGAATAATTAAACCGCTGCGATAGTTTCACGACCGAATTCGATTGAAACAGACACGCACATTATTCTATAAAAATAAAACCCTCGACATTATCATATAAGGTTCTAGTTTAAATGCAACGGGTTTTCGCGATCCCAGGTTTTACGAATACTCCATTCTACCGCGGTTATTGTGCATATTGGCACATTTGTCTAATTAACCGCGACCGTTACTTGGAGTAACTTGTTACGTGAACAGTACGAGTGCCTCGTCTTGTTATCGTAACATGTTATTGATAATTTCTTAGTCTAAATATTAAGTACTTTTGTGTGCGGGCGGGATGCACTGTGGGATAAGATGGGGATAACTTATCTTCTGGCACCGTTTGATATCTTTAAATTCTCGGCATCTAGAAAAACCAGCCAAGTGCGAGTCGGACTCGCGCACGAAGTGTACCGTACCATTATCTATGATCAAACAAAAAAAAAACACGTTTGTTGTATGGGAGCCCCCCTTTAATATTTATTTTATTTTAACTTAATTATTTATGCAGGGAAAGTTGCTAAAAAGTATTAAAGAAGTTACATCTTTCTCTGAATTTGTAATTTAGTTTTGGCTCTCCTGAAAAGTCACTTTTGGCCGTTAAGTTAATTCATATTATAGCAAATCACTTAGCATTACCGAATAGATGCCAAGGACTGACGTCCAATCAGCTGTACTCAGCAATATGCCGCTTCTATAACACATGGACAGTGGCGTAACTATACCATCTGGGGCCCGTGGCAAATTCTTTTGATGGGGCCCTATCAGTAAATACTCAGGTACAATGTAAAAAAAATATTCTTGAGCTCGCAGCCTCTTGGGCCGGGGCCCTCTTGGGTCGGGGGCCCGTGGCATTTCGCCAGCCCTGCCACCCTATTGTTACGCCACTGCACGTGGAGCATGTCGAGTAGAGGCCCTGCTTGCAGTGGGTGTAACATAATCTAGTCCCTTCTAATAATGTATAAATCGCCTTACAAACATAGAACACTAACTTAGGTTTCCAACAGTTAACCTAAGTTTAACGGAAGAAGCCGATCAAAAATCGTTAGGTATATTTTTGATTTATTTGAAAGCGTCATAATACAAGTTAAATAAATAAATAAATCAAAGGACAATCTTTACACAAATCGATCTAGTCCCAAAGTGAGCTCTAAAGGCTTGTGTTATGGGTGCTAGACGACGATGTACATAAATACTTATATAGAGAAATAAATACTTAAATACATAGGAAACATCCAAGACTCAGGAACAAACTCATGCTCATCACAAATGTTTGCCCTTACCGGGGATCGAACCCGAGACGCTAGCTTCGGAGGCAGGGTCACTCCCAACTAAATAGGCTAACCGCGTCGTCATTGTTATGTTGAGTTACAGTCATTGTGTTGATTTACGAGTATAATACTGGACAATAATTCTTAACGATGTGTGCATAAAGACTAAACTAAACAATAAGTACACAATCATATGTTATAGTTAACATTCAAGGACAGATTGACAAACTATAAGTTTACATAGTACATGAAAAGGCGGCTGCATTGTAAAACCATCGTGATATCTATCGCTTAGGCAATATCGAATAGAGGCCCCGCGGCCCTAGCAAAGTTGACACGGAGATAACGTTACCCCGGCTTATCTCTCTGACTATCTCTTTCGTCGGCACTAGCGTGAGAGAGACGCACATAAACGTAAAACTCGTGTCAAGCTTGCCAGGGTCGCTGGTTAGCAGCGCACCACTGAGCTACACAGCGGCCCCAACATGCATGGCACAAAGATAAATTAGAACCGTTTATCTCTATGACTATCTCTTTCATCAGCACTAGTGGCAGAGAGACGCACTTAGAGATAAATAGAAAAAAATAAAAAAAGCCTTTATTTCCATTTTAAATGTGGTATTTGTTTGTTAGTGTTTAGTTACTTTTTTGCTTATTGTCTAATTGTTAGTAAGAGTTAGTTTATGCTATTGGATATGGACCCCTCCTCAGGTGAAGGCCTCCTCCAGTCCTTTCCACGCATCTCTGTCCTTGCCGGTAGTTCGCCAGTAGAGATAAACGGTTCTAATTTATCTTTGTGCCATGCATGTTAGGGCCGCATACGAGGTTGTGTATACTGTTCTTCTGATAGTCATAATATTCATTGACATCTCTAATCGTGGTCTAATTCAATCAAAGAAAGTCATAAACAGTTATTCAAAGTTACTACAATTTTGTACATACAACCTGAGCAATGACGAAAACTTAGATTTGAAAAAAAACATAACCAACGAAAAAAATTGGCAAAATAAATTGACTCATCAGTAGCGACTCATTTAGTACTTAACATAAAGCTACCTGAATAACTTTGCTAATTTTCCCTCCTTTATTTAGGTAGTCCAAAGGCTGAACCACCTAAACTCAACATGAAGAACAAAAGACTTCAACGAACTTAAGCAGACTTGCGCAAACAGTTATCCTAATGTTGTTTATCCCGATAAAACAACAAATACGATAAAATTATATTTTAATGGTTCTTCTGTCTTTAGATTTTTTTATATTTTACCACTAAAGGTTTATACGAATTTTATTGGAGACAATTTTATTGAGGCACGATTCGCTAGTGCAAAAATGTTTACACTAAAAAAAACTCATGCATTATATTAACATTAAATATTACTATGCCATCAGAAATTTATTTTAATTACTCTTTAATACAACTCCTTTCAAAGGCCATGATTTTTTTATGCATGCATCTTAATTGTGTCCAGTGCCCATATTAATGTTAAAACTAGCCGTCCTCGAAGTAAAAACTGCCTTCATATTTATTCATTCGCGTCGTAACATGTAAAAATTTCAGTTTTTTGCATTTTTCCATAAATTATCCGGGGTTCTTTATTGACAACTATCCATTCCAATTTTACCTTGGATGGCGGAAGCGTGGACGCCCGGGCGACCTTAAGTACATAACTACTATAGTATGAACGAATTGAGTGTCGATTGAAGCACTAGCTCGCTCGATTCTGGTACAAGTGAGCAGGATAGCTGACTCGAATCGACCTATTACATGTTGAGTTCACATTAACTAGGTAGTACACGAGAACTACGTTTTACGATTACAGAAATGTGCGTGAGCAAATCACGTCGAGAATTTCTCCAACCATTCGAGACTTGAATAATTTATTCGAGGATAATACGTGTTCACTTTGTTTAGTTTAGTTATCTACCAATATATCTCGAGTTTACTTATTTCATATCAGCACAATCTCCACATAAGCGGATCTGCACATCCCCAGGCCCCAGCAAGGTTGACATTAAGATAAGTTAACACCTTATCTCTAAGTGCGTCTCCCTCAAAGACCGTATACATTAATCACACAATATTTTTTCCCCATTATTTTATCCCCATTCGCGTTTTTCCCTGTTCTCTTTATTTTCCATTCGTTATTACGACCAATAGATAGTTTTTCCACGCGTTTTCATTTCTACTCATTCTTTTCGCTAGATGCATCTTTACCGATGCATGAATACTAAGCATACGGAACCGCGAGCAAAAACTTCTAGTAATAATAGATACCTAGGCGATTTCATCTCGACCCCAGTTCTCGGTGCCTTCGAGATAATGTCACATGTGAGATTAAACGTACATACAGTTCTTTCAAAAACTGTACGAATCTGACGTTTAATCTAAACCGAGTAAATAAACTGTTGGGAATTTATTCTATAGTTTTACGTAGAAAACAAAACATGGGTAAAGATGCGTGTAGCGAAAAGAACGAATAGAAAATAAATCGTGTGGAAAAACTATCTATTAGTCATAATAACATAAAGAGCTTAAGAGAGTTTTGTAGTGGTAGAGCCAAACAGTAATCCTCACTAGATGATTACTGTTCGAATGGGCCGGCTCGACCGGGGTAGTACCACACTCTCACAGAATATCGGCGTAAAGTAATAGCTTGCTATTGCGTTTCGCACGGTGAGTGACGAGATCCGGAGGCCTATTCCCTCATCCCCATCCCATCCCCATTCCCCATCCTCCCTAGACTGGCAACGCATAGGCAGCACCTCTGGTGTTGCAGATGTCCATGGGCGGCGGTGACCACTTTCCATCAGGTGGGCCGTCAGCTCGTTTGTCAGTCAATTGACATAACAAAAAGAGAATGGGGAAAAACGCGAATGGGAATAAAAATAGTGGGGAAACAAATATTGGGTGATTAATCTATAGGTACAGTCCCCTCAAACTATCTAACTAAACTAATTTAGGAATTTCACTCATCCTTGAATAACTTCGCAGACTTAGTTCGCAAATGTGTGCAATATCCTCACAATGTTTTCTCTCATCGGAAAAGTTTATATTTAAACTGAAAATTCAGAAACTCGTTGTCAATTAATTGTCATTTGTTAGCTGCATGGCGACAAAGGTAGTATATTGCGTCACGTACAAGTGCGAACCCATTAAGATCGATTTCCAAAAGTGCCAGTGGGGTAACCACGGGTTGCGACACTGTAACGCTCGACAACAAGCTGATAATGCCCATTTCTCAATCATATATTAATCGCTTTTAATTGGTCTCACTAAACCTTCAAATATCGACGCGGAGGCGGATTCCTCAATTAAGACATAACGAAGCATTAAAAATTGCACTCAATGATCAACGTTAATAATCGTGTTTAAATTCGTAACATTCCTTAAAAAAATGTTAAATTCTCAGTCAATTAACTGATGCATGCATCATTAAACATCTGTACATGAACCGTCGCTCTCGGGTGTTTCCGAAGTATAGTTCCTGTAATTAGACATCAGCTTACCAAATAGGTAATCGCTTCCGAAGGTATTGGCTACACGCCATCTTACATCAACTTATTTTGCATGGGCAGATATATTTCATTTCATCATTATATAAGAACCTAACCTGTTACCTATGTAACAATAAGTAAGATTCTGTTTCAATTTCGCAACACTTTTCTTAAAGTGTTACACGAGCAACTTTTTTACGGCAATGCGTGGCCGGCAACTAGGCATCTTTCTCTTAAGTACGAAGTTAGAGTAAGATAGTCATAGTTGCCGTCTATAAATTGACGTGAAAAGTTGCTCGTGGGAAATTTTCTAGGATATAAATCGAACACTGTCTGATTAAATACTACTAATAATATTATGAATGTAAAAGTATGTTTGGATGTTTGTTCCTTTATCAAGCGCCAACGGCTGGATAGAATGGGCTGAAATTTGGCAAACAGCGGCCCTAACATGAATGACACAAAGATAAATAAAACCCGTTGATCTCTATGACTATCTCTTTTGTCGGCACTAGTGTGAGAGAGACGCACTCAGAGATAAGACGGTCTGTCTTATCTTTGTGTCATTTATGTTAGGGCCGCAGATATACCGTATCTCGGAATAACCCATAGGACATTTTTATTGTCATCCCACGCGAACAAAGTCGCGCGACAGTTTAGTAGCTATATAAATCTTACTTTGTCCACGGTATTTCGAATAGCTTTCTTATGGGTCTTGATGCAATCTTGTATAAACACGTAATGATATCATTGGGACTCTATATCGAGCAACTGAATCCGATCAAGGTGCGCGGACAGTATCCGCGGTAGGTAGCGGCAAGGCCCACGAGTTCCACAACACTTGAAAGTGGCGCGTTGCATGCCGACATTCCAGCGACGAAATTAAAATTTACTTTAGCAAATAGTATATACTAGCGGCCCGCCCGGGCGTCGTCCAAGAAAGATCTCAAGACGCAGGAATTTTTCCTAACTTGATCGACAAACATTACAAAAACCTTCCTCGTGAATCTGTTAATGAAAACCGTATCAAAATCCCACCAGTCGTTTCTGAGATTAATGGCAGAAAAACGCGGCGGGAACTTTAATTTATAAATATGTTAGTGATACCTAAATTATGAGTACTATACTATTCTGACTGTATATGTGGTTTAAACGCCAATCATGCACTTTAAACCTTTCGCTGCCTGGCATGGCAATCTTATAGCGCAATGCCGCGAGCGCTTATAAAAATTCGATACCCTTTTTTATTCGACTATAGCGTGTTCAGATATTACTAGCGTAAATATAATTGATTACACGGGTCAACATGAAATTTGACTTTGATTGCAAAGCATTAAATTTCGGTAGTTTAGGTCGTAATTAGACGGGAAAAAAATATATGGCATGAAAAACTTTGCTTTTGTGCTTAGAAGACTGATTGAACGAAATTTTTAAAAATTAATTTTTGATTGAAAATAAAATTATTGAAATAAAAATGTTTATTATTTTTATCAAGTTTTACTATCAAATTAGCTTACAGAAAAGTGGAAAATAACTTAAAAGTGCACACTTTTACTTTTTCTTTTATGTTCATAGCTACTTTCTCTCATATAAACCCCAAATATAGTCGCCCATCATGTTTTCATTGTATTGGCCAAAAGCAAACTTTATACCGAAAAAAGGTATTTTCTTTTCGTCTTTGTGCATAACTAACTGGAAAATAATAGTATAAACTTTAGGACAAAGAACGAAAATTTTTTTGTAGAGTCGTGTTATTTTTCGATTTAAATTTTGTCATCTACCTATTGCTAGATGATTGTGGCGGTCAGCTCTGGCTCTACGATTTTTCCAAACTGGAGCACAAACTTGACCTTCGCACCCTCACGTCTTGAGACTTATGATTAATGATTATAGTGAAACGAGTTTTTTTTTAACACACGACTTTGGCGCTCCCTTAAATTGCATGATTGGCGTTAACTATACAACTTTATGTCCTACTAGTGTTCGGACAATGTCTTCGTCATATTGTGGCAATGGCAGTGAAAGGGTTAACCAACCAATTTAGCTAGTCTGTTATTGAAATAGATATCTCAACAAACAATAAACGTGTCTTTTCCCGTATTTCAGATATTAGCGCTGTGCGCCGTCACAGTGTGTGCGCAATACAATGACTCGCCTGCCCCTCCGAGACTTCAAATACCCGGTGCCATCTCCGTTGGCGGGCCAATCAGACACGGCGGATTCCGTCAAGGGAGGCTGCAGGCAGGGCCACCAGCCGGCGCCGTGCCGCGCATCAGGCGCCCCGGGCTCGGCAGGCCCTCCTTCAAGTCCGTGGATGCGGCGCCCCGGCCCAGCCTGCAGTCCCTCGAGGAACCCTCCAAACCGGTCACAGAAGAACCCGAAGATGACGTCGAAATAAACACTCCAACAGCCTTCGTTTCCAGCATTTTCACCACGCCAGAACCTCAAAACGATTATTTTGATTTCTCCACTACATCACAACCGAAACCGCCGATAGCGTTTAACCCGGCTCCGTTCCAACCGTCCTCTACGCCTTCGAATATAAGACCCGAGCCCATCAGGCCCACTCAGTACAGGCCCCTTCTGCAGCCGCAGTCGTTCAATCCCATCAGGAATGAGCCGTTCAAGCCCCAGCCGGTGCGGCTTCAACCTCTATCAAGCCGGCCCCAGCGACCGACCTTCAGACCAGAGCCCAAACCTTTGGTGGAAGAAGAGGAAGCGCCCGTCCTCCAGCCCGTTCGCCACAGGCCGCAGGAGCCTATTAACCGCGCCCCAGTGAAGCCCATAGCCCAGCAAAAATACACACCATCACACAATAGGGAGAAGAAACCTGTGGCTCAAATCATTCGCAAGTACACGGACGAGAATGAGGATGGAAGTATTACGTGGGGATTTGAGAACGACGACGGCTCTTTCAAGGAGGAAACCATTGGCGTGGATTGCATCACGCGCGGGAAGTACGGTTATGTAGACCCTGATGGCCTGAAGAGGGAGTACAACTATGAGACAGGCATCGCCTGTGACAGGACCAAGGAGCCGAAGGAAGAGAAAGGATTCATAGACTATCAAGAAAATAAAGCAGTCCTGCCTAATGGTATCACAATTGATCTCAATGCAATGGGTAAAAAGTCCAAGAGGCCATTCAGGCCACCCGGAACACCTAGGTCTTAGGAATATATTTATTAGTAGTGAAATCTAAAGTAAGGACATTGAATATTCGTTATCTTGTCATAACAAGTTTAGTGTAATAAATGAAGACATTACATAGAGGTAGCGAGTACATAGAGGTGCCGTAAGACAAGTTTTTAATGTGCATGTTGAAAATGAGATGTGAAAATAAAATGATGGTTTGCAATTAAAAGCCTTTAATTAATATGGTGTTTTAATGGTTACACAATAGTATTGTTATTTTCTTAATCCAATATACCACCATCCATTTCAATCCAAAATACTCAATAACTAGATGGTGACAATGAATTAATGAATCATAGAGATTGTCAATGTAATTGGTCAAGGAAATGAGAAATTCAGGCATTTATATACATAACACAACTTGATATTTTTAAAATGTTACTACCAGGAATGATTTCATACTGAAAAACAAGAAAAGCCATGTTCATAGACAGCCAACTAGCCATCAAAATGTATGGGTTCAAAATTAAATCAAACAATATGCTATACTTATTGAAATCACAAATTTAGTATTATTCAGTATAAATCAATCACTTATTGTTTAGTATGGACGATTGTTAACATATGGTTGTGGCCGTCTCATGGGTGGTGGCATTCTGTTGGGAGGTGTTATTGAAATATCCAAGTAGTTGCCAATTTGAAACTTAGCATTACTCAAAGTTTTGTTATCGTCACCACCGCGTTGCCCAGAGCATGTCACACCTATTTCTCTCATTCTGTAAGTTGGTGATCTCATATCAGGATGCACTATAGCAAAATCGAAATATGTCCCTTTGCGGCGAGTCTCAGGGTTGACTTCCTTGACGAGACCCGTAAGCTCACGGAGAGTAGCATCCATCCAGGTATAAATTTGTAACTCATTTTGGGGGACGTTGCCTCGGACATAATCTCCAGGTGGATTATGTCTTCCAGTTGAACAAAATACACGAAGAAGCAATGGACAGGTCTGAAAAAACATTGATTATTGATCTTTCGACTGAAATGATATTGATCTAATAATGGTTTGTAATTTTTTTTGTCAAATAGCTACAGAGCATGAAAAAACAGAACAGTACCTTTTCTCTATCAACCGGCTTAACCTCTTCAACGACCATGGACTCGAGTCCAGCCATTCTCGTGTATTAAGAATTTGTCAGAACTGTAAAGCTTGTCCTTTGTAATCGTTTCTTAATTGAATATTAAACTAAACTGACAATGACAAGTTATAATTAATAATTATTATTAAACTTGTGTTATAATTAAAATGAGATACAAGCAATTGTTAGAATTTCCGAGATGTTTAATTGTCCCTTTTGACGTTTGTCGATTGACGCAAATAGAGGTGAGGCTAATCTAATGCGCAACAGAAGAAATCAAATCCGATTTAAGTAAAAATCGATTTACAGAATCGACTGCTTTTAAGGTTATAAAATAATCGATTACTTAAATTATACTAAAAGCTTATACTGTTTCGTTTCAACAACCACAAATAAGATTGTAGAGAATATGTCATAATGAAATTTCATATTTTTTTGTTTAATTTGGTTCTTCCTCTTTTTTAAATAAATCTTATCATTATTTAGTTCTTAAGCACCTTAAAATTAAGGATGTATACCCAATATATCGATTTGTTTTTTTTGCGCTGAAATTGAATAGTATGGTAGTATTAGTCGTTTCGCATAAGTATATAAAAAAATAAAACCACTTTACCGTTCTTTTAACGGAGTTAAATGACATTTAAGATTACATGTGTTATATGCTGTGCCTCTGTTATTTGGAAGTTGATTAAATTACAAGAAAAAGCGAATAATATTTCTGTCCCATAGTACTTTTATAATCAAAAATGTATTTTCTATCACTTTGTACTCTCCTCGATGTTTTTGATGAAAAAAATAATGTCATTACCGTTCATTCATCATCATTTCAGCCGAAAGACGTCCACTGCTGGACATAGGCCTCCCCCAATAATTTCCACAACGATCGATTCTGTGCAGCTCGCATGCAGCGGAGACCCGCAATTTTCACCAGGTCGTCAGTCCACCGTGTGAGTGGTCTGCCGATGCTGCGCCTTCCGGTACGTGGTCGCCACTCAAGTACTCTGCGACCCCATCGGCCATCTGTTCTACGGGCAATGTGCCCCGCCCACTGCCACTTAAGCTTAGCAATTCTTTGGGCTATGTCGGTTACTCTTGATCTTTTGCGGATCTCCTCATTTCTAACTCGATCTCGCAGCGATACTCCGAGCATAGCCCTCTCCATCGCCCTTTGGGTGACCTTGAGCCTTCTTATGAGGCCCATAGTAAGCGACCACGTCTCAGTGCCGTAAGTCATCACTGGCAACACACACTGGTCAAAGACTTTCGTCTTGAGACACTGCGGTATATTGGACGAGAAGATATGGTGTAACTTCCCGAACGATGCCCAGCCGAGTCAGATTCGACGATTGACCTCTTTCTCGAAGTTGGCTCTACCTAACTGGACGGTATGTCCCAGGTATACATAATCGTCAACTACTTCGAGCGTATAGTCTCCGATTTTTACTGGAGTTGGAACTGCATGGATATTCGACATGATCTTCGTCTTATCCATGTTCATTTTAAGGCCAACTCGTTCAGAGGCTATACTGAGGTCGTCGAGCATCGTACTGAGGTCCTCCATGGTCTCAGCCATGACTACAATGTCATCAGCAAACCGAAGGTGGGTGATGTACCTACTCGCCGTTTATGTTGATGCCGAGCCTTTTCCAGTCCAGAACCTTAAAAACATCCTCTAGGGCAGCGGTGAACAGTTTTGGAGAGATCAAATCTCCCTGTCTGCCTCCCCGCTGCAATAGGATAGGTTTCGAGTTCTGGTCCTGTAGTCGGACTGATATAGTGGCGTTTTCGTACAAACACTTTAACACTTCGATGTACCTGTAGTCAACTTGGCACCGCTGGAGAGCCTGCAGTGCAGCCCAGGTCTCGATCGAATCGAAGGCTTTCTCGTAGTCCACAAATGCTAAACAAAGAGGAAGATTATACTCTTCGGTCTGCTGTATAACCTGACGTAGTGTATGTATGTGGTCCACGGTGCTAAAGCCTTTTCGGAAACCGGCTTGTTCGGGAGGCTGGAAGTCGTCAAACCTGCGTGCGAGACGATCGTAATGACTCTCGAAAACAGCTTTTAAACATGGCTCAGGAGTGAGATGGGTCTATAATTCTTCAGCAGGGCATTATCGTTACCGTTGTTCCCACGGAAATATTCTTGATTGAATTTCCATGTGTCCAGACCATAACGTCAAACGGTAGGGAAAGGCCGCTAGCGCTGTTGTCACTCGTAGTCAAATCAGGTTCTCATTTTATTTCACATACTAAATAATTACTAATAATCACACAATTTGTATATTATAAATCATTATTCGGACAAAATTACTCATTGCCGTTATTTGGTGCAAATGAAACAAATCTTGAAAAATAAAATATATGTACTATGGATTTGACGTGGTACATCCTTAACTTTGTAGTTTTACCGATTTATTCGAATTATACAGGAAATAAACGAATCAAACTGGTGCAACCCTTAAAAAAAAAGATAATAGAACATTTTTACTTTTTTTATTTTTTGGCCTGGCTACAGAGACCGTTATTAATTAATATTATAATATTAATAATAATATTATAATTATTATTATAATCATTTATTTTGGAACTTTATCCATAGTACATTTACATTCACATAATACAATTAATGACATTAAATATTTAAATCTATCAGGTACATACAAAAAAAAAAAAAAGCTAGGCATAACATGTAGGGCATTCCCGTGGAGCAGGAAGGGTCCATCCATTCTGTCCGCTACCGTTCTCACGAGGCTCTTCGGGCTGCCGCCCAGGCGACACAGCAGGGACGCAACGCGCTTGCGCATAATGGCGTGGAAGCCGTCCGCCCGCGCGTTAGCAAACATCCCCGACGCACTGCAATGGCGCGACAGCCCCAACAGCATCCTGGCCCCTAATTCCCGGTTCATTCGAGATAATGTCGATTGCGAGATTAAACGTCAGATTCATACAATTGTGTCAAACGACTGTATGCACTGACGTTTAATTTCGATTGTGAGATTATCTAGAATGCACCGAGAATTGGGGGCCTACACGCATTATTATATTGCACGAATAGGGCGCTGTAAGCTTTTTGAGTATAGTTGATCCATAGGCTGCAGGTATAAAATGACTGACAATACGTTTTAAACAAAGTAATCTTAATGTCCTTAGCACACCTTTCAAACCTACGAATCAACATGTTACTTCTTACTGCCAGCACCCTACGCTCCCTCTCTATATCTTGGTTGTCGCTCAGTGACGCGGTAACCCAGCGAACATTATTGTTTTTCAGTTGTAGGTACTCTAATTACCAATTTTTACGTTAGGTACAAATGGAAAATCGTCCACGTGAAATAAACATTCTGAAATTGGGTCAAAAGTAATAGTATCCAAAGTGAATTTAGTGAAAATGTTATTATGTTGAATAGTATTTAGAAGCAAATTTATTTTCGTTGTAAATTAATTAATTAATTAACGAATAATGGACGTGGACGTTCAAGTGGACGATTTTTCATTTGCACCTAATGACAGTAAACCAAAAACATATCTGATGAAAAATTTCGGCAAATAAAATAAATAATTAATAGATCCGAGTGCCTAGCCCACTAGCTTGTATCGCGCACATAAAGCATCTGTCACTTTTTAGCTAATATACGGGTGCGAAAGGGACGAATGCTTTATGTGCGCGATAAAAATAATGTGCTAAGGGGACAGGGGATAATCTTAACACTTAACTAATGATATGTGCGTTTAATGTGTAAGCACTTACTTATATCTGGTGTAGACATATTAAGGATGTATACCACGTCAAATCCGCAGTACTTACATCTATTTGATTTTTCAAGTTTTGTTTCGTTTGCACCAAATAACGACAATGAGTAATTTTGTACGAATAATGATTTAAAATATACAAATTGTGTGATTATTAATAATTATTTAGTATGTGAAATAAAATTAGAACCTGATTTGACTACTCGAGTGACAACAGCGTCGTCAAAAATTTAACGTGTAAACATGTTTTGTTTTTAACAGAAACATTTTTCGCTTTTTCATTTTATTATACATTTATTATTCCGGTACAAATAAAACAGGCACAGCACATAACACCTTTAAAATAACGGTAAAGTGGTTTTATTTTTTATTACACATATACAAATCGATATATTGGGTATACATCCTTAAATTGTCAAGTAGTTAACTACATTTTTGTTACTTTTTAGCGACTTATTTTAAATAAGTGTTTACACGTTAAATTCTTGACGACTTAATACGTGTACACCAGAGGGCTTAGCACACTAATTTTTATCGCGCACATAAAGCATTTGTCCCTTTCGCACCCGCATATTAGTTAAAAAGTGACAGATGCTTTATGTGCGCGATAAAAACTAGTGTGCTAGGCACTCAGAGGGCTTAGCATATTAATTTTTATCGCGCACTAAAAGCATTCGTCCCTTTCCACCTGGGTATTAGTTAAAGAGTGACAGATGCTTTACGTGCGCGATTAAAAATAGTGTGCTAAGTACTCAGCTTATACTTAAAATAAAGGTATATAGTTAACTACTTAACATCATAATACATGTAAACCAGCCCATACATACAGAAAACACGATTAAGCGTACGCGACATGCAGCCATACCTACTGCCATATAATAGCTGCTTCTCCTTTACTCTTTGTGCTTCTCCCATTGGGCCAACATGGGTGAATAAATGGATGAATGTTTACGATTACGATTTACGACGATTACTCACGAATATAGAACATGTTGGCCACACACGGACGAATATACCGTAGCGCCAAAGGGAACCATAAAATATTTTTTACTTGGCAGCCCGAATACTGTAATGTCAGTTATGTCAGCTGTCTAATTTAATCGATTATTTTCACGTAATTGTTTTTTTTTTATTATGAAGATATAAACGTAATATAAATATTTACTATGAGTTTTCTGCATTGGTCTTCACGGTAAAAGCTTTGAGAAACAATAGTTTTTGACGTATTTCAATCGCATTACATACATTATGGCACACATGGAAGAAGATGAACCTTTTCAGGAAGAGGACGTTTATATTAACCCCGAAGATGGTATGCCTAACATTCACCCTAATATTGCGAATTTAGAAAATGAAAGCGATTCGCTGGATGAAATCAACGATTTGGACGATATACCGAAGTCCGTAATAGTCACTAATATTCAGAGTGACGTTTTCGGAAACGCTAAATTAAAAGCAGAAATGGAAGATCTTTTCCGAACATTTTCAGACAACGTTACTTTTCAGTGGCTCCGCAGCTTCAAGCGGTTGCGTGTTAATTATGATAGTCCACTGGCGGCCGCGAACGCCCGTGTACAATTGCACCAGTATCAGTTTAACAACTCGTGCATCAACTGCTACTTCGCACAACCGGTGACGCCGGTTCCGTTTACGAATTTGAAACCACCAGCTCTGACGAAGCAGTTCCTGATATCTCCGCCGTCGAGTCCTCCGGTCGGGTGGGAGCCGCGGCCGGAGGGTGAACCGCTAGTGAACCATGATCTACTAGCAGCACTAGCGAGCCTGGCGCCAGGGGAGAGCCGCGAGCTGCACGCGCGCACGCCCACGCAGCCCGCCATCGTCGTGCACACTGCGCTCGCGCCTGCCCTGCCCGTTCGTGCCCCCGCGCATATCCCGCATACACGCTGCCCTGATTATTGATACTACATTTTTATCTTATAATATTCAATTTATTTAATGATTAGAGTAGAAGTTTGAATGCTTTTTATACATTCATGAGCAATGCTGGTTGTTTATGGTACACCAAAGATTGTAATTGTAAACAGTGTATGGAATGTCAACCTGTTACAACTTACTATGACTGACCGCTTGTGATACCATAGGTTGATGGGTAACTGCTTCAATCTTTAATTTTTTTTGCAATTATATTGGTGCTATTTTAATTGGTATATGAATTTAACAGAATTATTAATTACATTACAAATAGTTTCCAGGATGTGACCATCTGCTTACAACCTTTCTCATTATATTTGTATAGAACATTATGAACAGCTAAAATGCAAGCAAGCCCTAAACAATCTTTTGATTTGAGGGGCAAATAATGTGAATATTAATTTTATTCATTGTAGCAATAGGTCACATATCCGCCCTATTAATTCTTAGATTTTTTAACAGTGGAACAGATCGAGCCCATGTTCTATTTCTTTAATTGCTTATATTATCAGGAATGATAAAATGAAACACTTGTTATTGCATCTCTAGGAAGGCAGATTTTTGTTATATATTGTTAATTCGTATTTTGTGAAGTCATGTTACAAAAGTGTAAATAATAAAATATTTATGCAACAAGCAAAATTATATAAGGAATCCAAGTGACACCAAAATTGCTTTATTACTCATAGATATGATTTATTAATAAAATATGCCCGTGGGAACTGTATTTCTACTTTTTATTAGTTGTATTTATTATTGTTCTGTATCTGTAATGTCCGATATGATCCCTCATTTATTTTTAAACTGAATATTACCATTGTGAAATGCAGGAACTATTTTTGTCGTTATTTGAATGTCATAGTTCGCTCAACTAACTACTACTAAGTATTAACTTATATTTGTGACATGTGTTACATGGTCTGAATTTCATTATTAAGTTTGCTGTAATTCATAGTCATCTTTGGTGTATTTTTGTGCCGCTTTTTGACATTAAATTACAGAACAGCGACTAGATGTGCCCTGCAACCCTAACATGAATGACACAAAGATAAATTAAACCCGTTTATCTCTATGACTATCTCTGTCGTCGGCACTAGTGTGAGAGAGACGCACTTAGAAATAAGAAGGTCTATCTTTCTTTGTGTCATTCATGTTAGCGCTGCTTATTCTATAATTGGTTATCTACAAAAATATTTTATTTGTTCAAATATTCATACTTCTCAGTCTTGTCTATCCGAATGCATAAAATAATAGCCAGGATTTTGTTTTTGACTCAAGAGATTCTTTATACAGAGGTGAAAAAACGTATGGGACAGGGAAATAAAGTACCTACGTTACCGTACTAGTTACCTACTTTATAAATAAATGTATATAAGATGGCTAAATTTATTAAAGAATTATAGACATTGTTACATTTTTGAAAATCAGATATTCTATATTTATAGATGTAGTTTTTTCCAGTATGCTGTGAATTGAATAATACGAATGGAGAAGAAAATAAACTTAAAATACAAGGAATATTTTTTTAGCTTTTAAAGTTAGTCCTCATGAATATTTGGAGTAGGTAGGTAACTATTACCGTCCCTCATTTTTTTCCAAGTTCTATAGACGAAGTTGGCCATACGTTTTTTACCCGACTGGCTTTGTTTTTAATACCTATTATTATTCTATTAGGTAAATTGCATTTATTTAATGTGAAAATTTTCAATACAATGCTAAAAGAAAGAGGGTGACTACTCTTGTTACTTGTCTTGTAAACGATAGTTGAATCCCACAGACCATATATCAAATAGGATATTTCGCACGTTTAAAAATAAAAGGGAACAAGTCCAAATTAAATTAAATTTTGTTTTAAAGTTTATTCAACCGCGTTAAAACTTAATTTGGAATGGATTTGTATTTCACGTTATTTCTTTATAATTTTAAACGAGCGATTTGGTCTGTGGTGAATCCCCACCGACCGACAGACTTCACTTATGGCACTTTCAGCTAAGTGAGCTAACATTGCGACCCAAAATTATACAAACAATTTGAGTGCCTGTTTGTTCACTGAACACTGCGCCGTGCTGACTAGGCGCCATGTGTCAGCGGATCCTAGCATATCACACACGGGGATAAGTTAAACCCGTTTATCTTTTCGACTATCTCTTTCGTCAGCACTAGTGTGAGAGCGACGCACATAAAGATAAGACGGTTTAAAGGCCGGGGCAAACCAAACGCGGTTGCGGCGCGTTTGCGGCCTTCGCTTATCCTTATGTCAACCTTGCTAGGGTCGCTGGGGGGGTTGCAGAGGTAGCTCGTGAGGCCCAGTGTATGATTTCTGAACTTAAATATTATAATATATCATTCATTATTTAATGTAATATATTTTTTATATTTAGAAATGATACATGGGCTTTACCTCACGCGCCGCCACTGGGGGATTATTTACGTCTGTCAATTCTTGCCAGTTGAGCCACTCCCCCGAATCTGGAATCCTGAATACGTCAAGAATTAATGCAAAAGTATCCCTATCACTTAAGATAGAAATAGGTGTTTAATCTCGATAGTGTTTTTGTCCGTCGGTCTTTGCATCTTTTTAATCTATAAAACTATGAATTAACATATTGTCTGTGTTCTCTGTAGGTATTCAGCGCTTCTATTCGGGAACGCTAACTAATTCTGTAGCGATTCGTGAGCGAGATTTCTCATCTCGCTTTTACGCATTACGTGTCGTGCGGAAGAGTGGGATGAGAAATCTCGTTTACGAATCGCTACAGAATCACTTAGCGTTCCCGAATATAGGCGCTGATCAATGTTTCGTCTATCGATGTTAATATCTCACTGTGATTTCAATATTATTGTTTGTTGTAAATATTAAATTGTGTTGAGTTTTAATAGGTACTTACTATGGTTTTTTTTTACATTCAGGTTCACCTTAAGGAAAGTGATGACGCGGCCGAAGGTGGAATGCAATTGTTCAGGAAATGTCTTTTTATTCTCCTCTTGAAAGTTATCATTACATAACTAGAAAGTCCGACGCAGCGGCCCTAATATGCAAGACAAGGATAAGTTAAACCGCCTCTAAGTGCGTCTCTCTCACACTAGTGCCGACGAAAGAGATAGTTATAGAAATAAACGGGTTTCACTTATCTTTGTGTCTTACATGTTGGGGCCGCTGAACCGGGCCCGATATGCTCTTCGGCTTTATTACCTATGTCAAGGTTTTCATGGCCGGACAATTTTAGACAAGTTTACTCCCATATAAAACATACTAAAATTCTCACGTTCACACTTCATTAAAAGGGTGTGAATTAGTGGGATTATTTTTCGCACTTTTTCACTATGTGAAAAACTGGAAAAAACCTCTTAGTTCCTTGGTACGGTTCCTTCGGTTTTTTTGAAGTCGATTAAAAATACAATAACACTGATGAGGGCGACACTCACTGGACGCACGAAGCACTCTTAAAAAAACACATTATTTTTTATAAATATAATTTAAAAGGTATAATATTTATTAAGCATGTAGATTTTTTCGAAGGAAAATAAAGTTACAGTAAGGTTATTTTATTTACATTTTGTATTTGTCAGTACCTATTTTATTACACACCTATATACAAATTTTACATTTTACCTTAAAAAGAACCTGGATAGATCCACTTCCAGAGATAGTAAATTATTACTTGCGTTTTCTGGAAATAACTCAGGGCATTCCTTAAGTTATTTACATTCAAATTCACTACAGCTGGGTTTTGTAAAGAACTTTTTTTATAAATATTCGGTTATTACGTTAAAAATGTTACTCATTTGTTGATTTGGCAAAATTTCACTAGCGAAACTTTATAAAAACCTGCCATTATCAACGAACTGGTCAAAAAATACCATAAGTCGGGTTCCAATATATCATAACATAATGGTGTTTTAATTTTTTATTGGGTTGGGGGTGTTGTTGTTGGGAATTCATTTGCTTAATCAAACGATCTATTTCTAGATACCTAACCTACATTTTTTTTATCAACAAAGCAAATGGGAGGACAGCTTATAAAAATATACACTTACTAACGTCAATCGATGTTTCTTAACTTAATCTAAGGAGGTTATGCTTTGCTCATATCTTTAAGAGGGACCATGGATTCTGCTCCTTTGTCTTCTTCTTCCCTACGCTTCGATTTTCTTCCTAAGCAGCTTGAAAAGCACGTGTCGCCGACGCCAAAGGTTTCCCCGTCCAATAAGGATTGCGGCATCGGTTTATCCATAGTTTCGGGTAAAAATAAACATAAGAATCCAGATATCAACGCTATAACGCCAAAAATAATAGCTGGGATTTTGGGGTTAAAGGAATCGAGTAGCGTAATGAGAGGTGTCAATGCCCCCGAGAGCCTGGCGCACATAGAGCCTAACCCAAGAGCCGAATTGCGAACAACAGTTGGAAATAGCTCCGCAGAGTAATTGTATATGATTGCGAAAGATCCCGCAATGAATAACTTGCCCGCGATTACAATTACCGTAGAAATAATGCTACCCTCCGCTATAAAGGTGGCGCCGATACACGCTGAGCCACCGATCAGCATCATGGAACTGATCAAAGGCCGCCGACCCCAAATGTCAAGGAAGTATATGACTGCACCATAACTTGGAAACTCGACGAATCCTAGAACAGCTAAAATAAGATATGGGTTTCCTTCTAGCTTTCCACAGCTGAGAGAAAGACCATAGTATACCAAAGAGTTAGCAAACCAGCAAAGGCAAACATTCAAAGTTTTTTTTCTTAAATTAGGTGTCTTAAACAAATCGATAGTGCTGGCAGCAGGAGTGTCAGATCCTTTGGATGCTTCAGCTTTCGCTCGTGATACAAGTTGAGGTTTATCTAGCGTTTCATTTGAGCCGTTACATTTTAACGCTTTTTCAACAATGTCTACAGCTTCTTTTGCTCTCCCCTGAGTCCAGAGCCAACGAGGTGATTCGTCCATAATCCAGATATGAGGGATAAGTAAAAGACCATGTAATCCATATACTACCTGTAGAATTTGTCGGTCGTCAATGACGGCTCCCCAGCCAGCTACCAACATGATGCCGAAAGCAAACGCAGCTTGGAACGCTACTCCACATGCTGTTCGCTTGCTGGCTCCTACAATCTCCATGGTTAACACAAATCCAGTTATGTACGCTCCAGCAGAACCAAAAATTCCGTACAAGAAAGAGATCGCTAAGAATGTCCAATATTCCGGTATGAAAGCTACAATAACACCGAGTATTAATTGCAATACAGATGACCAACAAAATATCGTTTTTCTTCCGAACTTGTCAGCCATGCCTCCTAAGACAATCGCTCCAGTAAACACGCCCAACATGTATGCGGTTTGAGCCAAAGCCCCCATCCACCTATGGTCGCAGACGAGATCCCACTCAATACCTCGCGACGAAGATCGATATTTTGTATCATACACCCATTTGTCGCATGTTTGAGTGAAGTTGTCATCGGTAAAGATGAGGCAGTTGTCCAGTTTGCCTTTCGTTACAGGTATGGCCTTTAATATTTCTGTCGAGTTCCATGCTGCTATAGACTGGTTTGTATCCACGCCTTCGATCCAGCATCTGAAATTTGAAAATGATATTTCTAAAGCAATCATAGACTTTCAACTACAACCACCACCATTTAGGTTTCATTCATGTTGGGGCCGATCATGGGCCGATACAGGTGCAATGTCACAACGTAAATAGAACATTTGTACGTAATTTGCGTCAGTCATCCGTCGTTTGCAGTAAGAAAGCGCGTTCTAAAGCCGTGAATCGAGAATAGACATGCGTGTCTGTAGCTTGCATATTTGCATACCGAATACCCCTTATCTTGCATAATACTGGCGCCTCATTCGGGAACGCTAAGTGATTCTGTAGCGACTCGTAAGCCAGATCTCTCATCTCGCTCTTACGCATTTCGCGTCGTGCGGAAGAGTTGAATGCGAAATCTGGCTTACGAGTCGCTACAGAATCACTTAGCGTTCCCGAATAGAGGCGCTGATTGTCCGAAACACTTCGCATAACGTGTATCGCAGAAACACCGTTAGTGGAATTATAATTTTTCATTAAAATATACTTGGCATACTTCCTCAGTACCTATAATAATTATTTGATAGAATTTTAAGTAACAGAATATTATGATCGCCGGCTTTAATTTGGTATAGGTACTTTTATGTACCATATCAATCATACAGCATAATTTGAACATGGCATAATGAACTTTAAGCAAAATAAACTGGTGTTCTACCTTCTCTGAAAAATCTTGCTTGCTTGCATGCGCATGGTTGCTTTCTTGCATGCCTGCATGCATGCTTGCTTGCTACCGGTTAAGTACGTTACGTTACAATGTTTGCTGATAACATAAGGACAATTGAATACGGAACGGAACGCATAAACATATTTGTATACTGCTTGAAACGTCTGAGCAATTCATCAGATACTACTATTATGTGTATTGTCTTGCCGGTAGTAATGCATTCTGTGGTAATGGCACACCAGTAGTTGTGAGTCAAAAGTACCCGTTGAAGACATCCCGGATGTGATGATGCCAAAAAAAATAGTACCCAATTAGTACCTTGTGTAAAAAATAGTACCTTTGTAATTTCGGAGATTAAGCCCTGTTTAACGGGTAGGTATGCTAACTTGACATCAAGCTGGCGTAGCTAATCTGCATGCAATGTTTGGGGAGTTACAAACCGCATGCAAATAAAAACATGTGAAAGCACCCCATAATTTTCCCTTATGTTATTTTTTTTGTCTTATTAATTTAGTTACGCGTTGCGAAATTGTGCTGCACAAACGTAGCGTAGACAGGGCGTGCAATTAGCGTGGGTACCTACTGGTATAGTACTATTATCAATTCTGTGGTACTCGCTCGTATATACATTCTATCAAGTTATGCATGGCAGGAAATTGGGATCCCCTTGTTACCCATAAACTTATTGTTTCGAATTTTGAAAGTCAGAAATTGATTCCCATATTATTTATGCTCATAATTATCGAAAGTCATAAAAGTTGTAAACCATAACCTTAATAATTCTAACGTTAATAATCCATATTGTTACAGATTATAATTTTCAAAAGTCATAAAATTGATATCTATAACATACAAAGGCATAACGATTATTATTCAGAAAAATTGTAAGCTATATATTTTAAAGTGCTAATTATTTTTACCCATACCGTTTCATTGTCTAAAATTAATAATGGTATTTTTCAATATTTCGAAAGTATCGTGCTTGTTTGTAATATGTTATATTGAAGAAGTTGACATATTATGACTACAAATGGTAATCGTCAGTGAGCGAGCGAGCGAAGCGAGCGAGCAAAATGGGTCGGAGCAGAAGCGATTTGGATTGGTTAGGTTCAGAAGGCTAAGGCGGGAGCGAAGCGAAGCGTAGCTCCCGCCTTAGCCTTCGATGTTAGGTCTTTTTTTTGTAACAGCGCAAAAAATCTTGCTTGGTTCTAAGATGTTATGCTTGATTCTCGTGTTTTAATGTTATACATTATGAATTTGAAGATTACTTGACCACATTTGGTATAATTAAATTAAGTTAAATTTACGCTCCGCAATTTTCGCCCTTGCACAAGTTAGGTATTTAAATTTTATGTATATTATTGTTATGTTCAACAAGTTTAGACGTAATAATCGTTATTACAAGTAATATTATTACCTGTAACATTATGAAGTATAATACATTATGACATAAACAGTTATGAATATAGTTTTTATGACTTTCGACAAATATGACCAGCGAAAATCGGAACTCAGAAATTATTCCTATTAATATATGACTAACAACATTATGACTAGTAATAATTATGACCAAAAACGTTCTGGATTGTGAAAATCGGAACTTTAATTTTATGGGAGTCAATATAGACCCCAGGAAATTGCATGCAATTTTACCTGCAAATGTATCCACAACGTGCCATTTTTTGGCTAAGTAGTCTCTATTTTGATGTTATGTGTAGCCCCGGCTTTATGCTCACTATATTTCCCGCCTCCCCGTACCATTACCATGAGTTGCGCAAACCGATCTCGCTAGCATAAACTATCGCTCGCTCCCTTTTACTTGTATCGGCAACAAGCACCATTTCCGATAGATTTCGATAGCGAGAACGGTTTGCGCAAACTCATGGTAAGGGCTGGTAACGCATTGAAAGTTTTTGTGTTGCGAAATCTTTTCATGTATGTTGTGACAGCCCCTTGCACTTTCTATGTTATGATATTTTAATTTATAAAGTTAATTTAGACAGGTATTTGGTAAATAACTTGATTAATCCAAGGGTGTAAACGGAAAAATAGCGTTCGTCTGTTTTATAAGTTTAAACATCAGGCGCCTCATTCGGGAACGCTAATTGATTTTGTAGCGACTCGTAAGACAGATTTCTCATTCCACTCTTCCGCACGACGCGAAATGCGTAAGAGCGAGATGAGAGATCTGGCTTACGAGTCGCTACAGAATCACTTAGCGATCCCGAATGAGGCGCCAGGTTGTATTTTAAAATAAAAAATAAGCATCTCACCTTTATCTTAAATGGGCTGATAAGTATATTTCAAAAGGGCCGCAAAATTCCTATTAATTTTAATAGTTAGCTATTAACGGGTATTAGCGGTCCTAAGAACTAATCGTGGTTTGTTTGTATTTTGGAAAAGGAGTTATTATCTGGAGTTTTTAATTCCTTTTGTACGTTCCAGGAAAGTATAATGATTCAGGCATTATAGAAAATAACCGAGATCATCTATGAAAAGAATACAAAATATTGTAGGTACTTTTCTTTAAAGGTGCGTCCACATCTGACGAACGCCCCGCGAATGCGCCGCCGGCAAATCGCTCGCGCGTTGCACACGTGTAGGTATATGTGGCAGGCATATTGTATGATTCCGCCGTTTACATATACGGCGTCGTCAGTTTACAAACGGTCGCTTTTATGTAATATGCCGAATGCTCAACTAATCTATAGGTTAGGTTAAGTTGGAATTGTGTCAAGGCGCAAAGCGCCAAAATTAGGTGAAATAAGAGGAGCTCTGCAAAGCGGAGCTCCGTCGACTTCGCCTCAGAATATTTATAACATCTATAACAGCGACCGTTTGTAAACTGACGATGCTTAGGCATAATACATAATGACGCGGCTTCATACATTTTGCCTTGGGTATATTACATAGCAGCGAGCGTTTCTAAACTGAGCATTCGGCATATTACATAACAGCGAGCGTTTGTAAACTGACGATGCCGTATGTAAACGGCATACAATACGGCGGAATACAATATGCCTGCGACATATACATTGTAACTGTTTGCGCCGCGCGCGCGCTGCTCGCGATCTGTTCGCGATAGGCGCGCGAGCGGCGCATTCGCGGCGCGTTCGTCAGATGTGGACGTACCATAAGAATTACATACTTTATTTAGGTAATATAATACCTCCTCTTTCTATAGAATGCCAATAGAAAATCTAAGCTTAAAGGCCCGGTCACACAAAGAGTTCATTTCGATTGATTTCAAATTGAGACCAATGCTAATAAGTTAATAAATGTGAGATATAAAGGTGTGCGTGATCAAAGGCGTAGCAAGAGGGTGGAGGATGGGGGTATAAATAATCAAACGGCGAATTTTGTTGAAAAATCAGATGTACATGTTTCATGAGAAGACCATGTCAAGAAGACACTAGGTAAAAGACGGTGGTACACACAGAAACTCGGAACGGAAGCAGGACGGGTCGGAAGCGGGCCCGTTTAAGCAGTGTCACAGGAACTAAAATGGAAGCCTTCACATCAAACCGGTATGTGGAAACTGTAAGTTATGTTACACCAACGTGGTAGAACTATCACATCATATATCATGTACAATCAATATCAACATTGGAAATACTTTCTTTGCCAATATGAAAATTTTATTTTGGATACATACCTATTGGTTTGATTATGGTTTTACTTTGATAATTATGTAGTAGCTTAGGTAATAAGGAAAAGAAGGAATGCAATTTCAAATTTATATAAACTTACACCAATAAATTATAACTCAATCAGGAAAAGAAACAGCGAATAAAAGCAATAGAAAATTTTAATAATAAGGAAAACTTTAACAACAAACGTATGTGGGTATCTACTGTCATGTAACAGTTTTATCATTGGTTCGCTATCGTCGACTATTCATTTCACTTACATATATGTACCTATGTGCTATTATAGAGTAGGTACCTTTGCCTTCTTGACATAAAAGTGTACCTATAGGTAATATTTTTCATCACACTTCACATCACACGCGGGCGTTATCGATTTTATGTGGTGCAAGCTAGTGTACATAAAAAGATAAAATGGACTCACGGCAGCCAAGACGAACTTAGAATTAAATTATAGTCGCATAGATGTTTGCGTCATTTTTTCTTAATTTCCCCCCCGAGTGTGATAAAAAACAATGTATGTGAAACGGCAATTACAAACGTTTAACCATTAAATCCTCGCCTGCGGCTCGGGCTCTGATGACCCTCCGTTGGTAATTGCTTTCCTACTACCGTTGTAACACAATGTAGGTAACTACTACAATCCAGCATTGATCTGTACCATTTCCTTGAGTTTATCGTCGATGATAGTTCAAAACCGCGTATGAGCAGTTTGTAAAAACCGCGTAAGTGCATTATTTTATTTAACAAAAATCAGTGGTAAGCAAAATCAAATCAGTGCAGCGTGTAGAATCTGTAGACTAGAAAACTTGATTTTGCTACTTTTTTGATTTACGCGGTTTTTATAAACTACTCATACGCGGTTTTGAACTATCACCAATAATAATGCAATCCGTTCTCGTACCTAATAGAAAACGATCGTTCGGTCCCTTTTACTTGTATCGGCAACAAGCAGTACTTCCGATAGATGCCGCAACGATTTGCATAAACTCGTGGTAATGGACTGCATTTGATGCTTTTGGAATGAGAAAACCCCTCATTAAACTCTAAAATCGTAATATTCAGAATTTTTTATTATATGCTTTCAATTAAGTTATGTTGTTGGTTGTTAGGTACGTAAATCAATCCATCAAAAGGCTCAACAAACCTTTTGCTGTGACCCGAAGAGATTGAAAATTGATAAGAAAATATTATAAACCAGCGGCCCTAACATGCATGGCACCAAGATAAATTAGAACAGTTTATCTTTAAGTGCGTCCTTCTCACACTAGCGCTGACGAAAGAGATAGTCATAGAGATAAACGGTTCTAATTTATCTTTTTGGCATGCATGTTAGGGCCGCAGATGTCAATGCAACATTATAAATACACTGGGTGTAAAAAAGGTTTTAAAAAAAACCTTTTTTTCTTCTAGGAACTAATGATTTGGTCGTCAGTAGTTGAAACCAATTAAAATTAAAAGCGGAGTTTTAAAACCCTACTGGAGTTTACAATAATTTCAAATTGTCATTAAAAACCCTTCAATTTGATACTTCAGAAGACGGGTCGGGGTTTTTTCGGTCTCACAGTTTACATGTTAATTCCTCGACTTTATATTTATCTTTAATTGAATACCTTTGACATGCGTGGTATTGCAATGAATCTAATGACACCTAATTTATTGAAATCCTAATGACTTACGCAGCACAGAGAAACAGACATACATACAAACGTATGAAACAGAATACCAATAATAGAAAGACTTTAAACTGATCCTCCTTGTCAATCCATCAATCATTTATTTTGTTACCACAGGTATTCGTAAGTAGTTGTTATGTGATAGTGGGTTGAGATCGGCACTGCATGATATTCGTTGGGCGTACAAACTAAATCTAAAAATAAATATTACATTGCAAATTTTACATTGAAAGAATAATCAAAACAAAGCAATTATTTCTAATCGGTTCTATGTTAATTTCTAATAAATTTCGTCGTACATTTAGTCTCTCATTTCGCCCGACAATCATAAATTGACCCGCGCTCTCGAAAGCATTATGTAAATTTACGTACCTGCGAACATGGCCGGCTGCGTCGAAATTCGACCATGGTCAAAAACACTTCCTAACAATGTAGTTTATACGCATAGGCGGGTCAAGTTAGGCTCGCCGGTGAGTTCGGTGACGAAATGTTATTTAAGAGAATCACAACATTGGTCTGGTTAAATGTGTTGGAATTTTACAGCATATGTATCTACTAACCTACTTCAGAAACAACAGAAATAACTTGCTGACTCGTGGAAAGTCAGTTATTTCTGTAGCTGTCCAATGTACGCATAAAATATGTTGTTGTGCTACATTGAGGAGCTATTAGGGTTTTAATGGAAAATCCTTATATTTAGATTTTGTACCTGTTGTCGAAACTTATACATACATAGCATCACGCCCAAAATCCCTAATGGGGTGGGCAGAGCCACAAGACTACTTGTGGCCACGTTCGATTAATTAGTCCTTAGTGACAAGTGATCAGCCCATCGCCCATACAGGCCCCTAATTCTCGGTGCATTCGAGATAATCTCACAATCGAGATTAAACGTCAGTGCATACAGTCGTTTGACACAATTGTATGAATCTGACGTTTAATCTCGCAATCGACATTATCTCGAAAGAACCGAGAATTGGGGGCCTGATAGTCCACCATGTTGGAGAGGACCCGTCCCTTACTCAACTTTTACGACATGCCAGGATGATAAGCATCTGCACGCGTTCTATGCTATTTCTTCACTTCCAGTGCAGCAGAGGAGTTAAAACGTATGCTTTACAAATTAGGCACGATGTATAATTAAGTGGAGAAAATGAACATGTGATTAGAACTTATTGTAAACTATAATATGGTCAGTCTAAAAGTAATTCATTTTGTATTTCTAGAGTCATTGAATGATTATAAATGCATCTAGCGTTTTTATGAGGTCACGATTTTATACAAATCTGATTGATGGTTGAACTAATAACAACTTAAATACCTTATTAGCTGTGACTAGATAACATTATTAATATCTTATGTCAAATGACTACAATGATATTAGACTATATTTCTTTAAGTAGGTATCCTAAAAGAAATTTCTAACTGGAAAAGATCTGTTTGATGCGCATAAAAATAGGCGTGTTTCCTGAAAAATTCTAATTAGTCCGTCATTTACATCGTAAAAAATATTGAAATTATATTTTTTCTTTTGTCAATTAAACAAAAAAATACGAAGATATAGTGCGTTGAAGTTCCGCGTGACTCAACGACTTCGCACACTTTTTACCATTAAGTGACTTCATGAGCCCCCACTCCCGAGCTTTGATGCCTATTGATGACTTTGATCCAGGAAACATCCCTATTACTTCGTTTTTTTTTCTTAAGGCTCTATATCTAATCATCTTACAAGGTAATTTTAAGCTATATTTTTTAGACAGCAGCATTGTGGCAAGATTATGAAGATGTGTATATCCTTTACTTTGCATGTCGAATGTCAGCGAAGTGATCGTGCTCGTTGCATTTATGTTTTATAATTACGTAGTAAACTGTACAGAAATAATTACATTTTCATAAGTCAATGGCCTCCCGAAAACTAACATGCAGAGTCAATTGGATAATACTAAAGTACAAAAGATCTAGTCAGTTTGGAGTCTCTGTATACGCGTTATTGATTTTTGTCCATCGTTTCAAGAGGAACCATAGTTTCAGGAAGGTCCACAGAGGCGCTGCTCCTTCTCCTTCCACTGCAGTTGGTGAAGCACGTATCGCCGACGCCAAATTGTTCACCTTCTTCCAGAGATTGCGGCAAATTCCTCCCTATGGTTTCAGGCAGAAACAATGTTGACGCCCCAGACAAAAGAGCCAAGAAGCCAAAAATTATAGTTGGAATTCTCGGGTTCAGTGTATCAAGTAAGGTAACTAACGGAGTCAAAGCACCAGACACGCTCGCGCACATGCTGCCCAGCCCCACTCCGGAACTGCGAACCACGGTTGGGAAAAGCTCTGCCGAATATTTGTATATGATAGAGTACGAGCCAGAAATGAACAATTTTCCAACCATAACAATACCCGTCGTAGAAGTCGATCCGTGAGGTAGTGCTGCCACGACAAGACAGGAAATTCCACCTAATAACATCATAGTGCTGATGAGTGCTCTATGTCCAACTCTATCCAAAAAGTACACAATAATGATGTAACTGGGCAGCTCAACAACTCCCATCAAAAACATAATAAAATATGGGTTACCATTAAGTTTTCCAGTGTTTAGGGACAGTCCATAATAAACAACTGAATTGGCGAACCAACATCCACAAACGATTAAAGATTTCTTAAGCATATTTGGCATTTTAAAGAGATCAGATGTTCCTGCTGAATGCTCGTCTGAGTATTTAGCGCATGTCGCTTTGCAGTGGGAGACAAGCTGAGGCGTATCCAGTATTTCGATGGATCTGTTCATTTTTAGCGCCTTCTCTACGATAGCCACCGATTCACGAGCTCGACCCTGCGCCCAGAGCCACCTAGGAGATTCATCCATAAAAAACCAGTGCGGAAGTAATATGGCTGCATGTAAAGCGTAAACTATTTGCAAATAAAATCTATTGTCTATCAGATACCCCCAAGCAGCCAAGAGCATAATTCCAACAGCAAACATGATTTGAAATGTGACACCGCAAATCGTGCGTTTACTTGACCCAACTAGTTCCATTGTTAATACAAATCCGGCTATATAGGATCCGGAGCCGAAAATGCCGTAAAGGAACCTGATAGCTACGAAAGTGTAGTATTCAGTTGTGAAGGCTACTGCGACGCCGAATACAAGTTGAAGTACTCCGGACCAGATAAATGTGGTTTTCCTGCCGAATTTGTCGCATAGCCTACCGAGAACGAGAGAGCCGATGACGACGCCGAACATGTACGCCGTTTGTGCGGTCGCGCCCATCCACCGGCGGCTGCACACAAAGTTCCACTCGATGCCACGAGACGACGAGTAATAGTTGGTATGGAACACCCAAGAATCACACTCTGTGATAGACCCATTTTCCCCGTACATTTTGCAGGACTCCAGTTGCCCCTGGTTGTTACGTGGTATGCCACTTAGTACTAAGGATGAGTTCCACGGTTCAGTAAAATTTACGCCCTCGTCTTGCAGCGCACACCTGAAATTATGAAAACGAAAATATTAAAAAGCTGAAATGTAAAATATGATAATGGCATAGTGCAACCGTTAATGTGATTCGCGCTATGTCGTTAGCGTAAAATGATTTAATATGTACGAGTATGTATATAGGCTGACTTTGAAGACGTAATGCAAAACCAACGTTTCCGGTTTAGTTGAAAACGGCAACGCAATAACTCAGACGTTAAAATATTTTGTATGTAACTTTAGTTAATTTACTAAACCAATGTCATCTGTCAAAGTAAATAATAAATTTTAGAAGTCAATTTAGATGGAGCAATAGTGCCTATTTTTAAGACCTCGTATATGCATACGGATATGTGCCTATGCAGGCACATATCCTTGCTTTTTCTTAGGTGCACTTTTTAGATTTTCTTTCCATTCTTTTTTTGGTACTCCATGAATCCAATGAGACGCGAATGCCGGTTTTTTTAAGAGCACAGAAAATGTAAAATCAATAAAAAGCGTCTTTTTTATTCTTATTGGAGCACAACATGTGACTCCTCTTCCACCTGTTGGTAAAAGGCAAGTGGAGTCCATGAGTGCGGGCGACAGGCGCTTAACCAAATTTAAGTACGGCGTCTGTCGCCATCTCTTCGCCGGATTTCTTTATTCCAGCACTGTAGGAAAGTGCAGACGTTGTTAACTTTTTTTTAATGTCATGTAAGACGTATCTAAAACAGTGGTTTGCGTTGCGTTGCGTCTTCAAAGTCACCATATAGGTATATTTGTTGCTATCGGTCGGTGCATAGCGTGTATGGTGGTGCAGTGGCTAAGACGCTATATCGTCATATTGTTTTCTTAATCAGAGCTAATAATTATTAGCATGCATAATAATTATTATGTACATAAATACCAAACCCAAATATAATTGTTATTATAGTCGACTGTATTCGTAATGTTAGGTTCATTCATGCAAAGCAATCAAGTGCACCCGATACCAGTTTTTATGAGGGATATTTACATTTTAGAAATGAATAACGTGGTAGGCAGGCATGCTAGTTATTTGTAAGGGTTAGGTGCATAAAAGCTATGAATAGAACTCGAGGGAAAATGAGACAAGGAATGTATGATACAAAAGTTTGTACTTACGTTTAGTGACCTCATTGTATACAACATCACCGAAAGTATTCAATCCGCAGTTCAATTCTTAACACCATAGCCTTGTCCAGCCAAATCCCTAGTAGAGTCAGCGTCAAAAAGAATATACATTCCAGTACTGCGTCACTCCTAGTTGATTATATTTCACCGTGAATATGGAGCGACAGGGCACCAAAAAGTTCAGGTATTTCTTTTTGACGCTGACTTTACAAGAACTAAGCAAATCTACTTACAATATAAATAAATACATTTTGAAGCAGATTCGTTAAAACCACCCTTCACCTCAAATATGACGTACGTAACCAACAACGCCTTCTTAATTAACATACTTTATATAAAAAAACACAAACGAGCTATATTCAATAATGCTTAAAATTACCTTAACCTGCCATATAACCCATTATACATATTTGCAATTAAAGATACAGGTTAAACCCATTCCTCTTACACAGATATGTACGTAATATTAAAATATAAAAATATATCTATGTATTGCTGTTCACCGTAAATATAAAATGCTTAGTATATACATAATAATTGTCACTTATTCATGCACATGCTTGAGCCATTATATACCGTCCTGTATATAAGAAAACACATGTTAAGGTTCAAATTATTAGGTATTAAAATAATTCTTATTTATAAAATCGGAATGTTTAGTAAATCTAAGCGGTTAACTGATCAATATCGACTTCTTAATAAAGATGTTTAAATTAAATCGACATTCCTACTAAATAATTCTAAGTAACTCCACATATTAAAAATATTTGTTCATGAATTGCTTAATTTGGCTGCGTAACTAATAATAATTATTCTTATTCATAATAATCTTTTGTCAAGACTCATACCGAACTTATGTACCTATGATATAGGTATTTGAGAGCGTTATCAATCTTGTGCACATACTATTAAGACTGAACGTGCTATTGAAATAAACCTGGTGTGAAAATAATTAAATCGTCATGCAATATACTTCAAGCGAAAATATGAACGCTTCAGTTCAGTGTATTATTAGGCACCGTATATCGTGCATAAATAATACATGGCAATTACATACCCGCAACGACCTTGACGGGCGTTTTAATGTCATTTTCGTTTGTATCCTGCGAATGATACATAATATTTAAAAACTACTTACATTTTTAAAGAAGATTAAAAAACGGATTTTTTCAATATTTGTACAAGAAACAAATTTAACAGTTTCGGAGGATTAATAAAAAATACCACAAAATGGAGTATTTTTACTATCCTACAAAAATGATTTCATTTTTTTTACGTTGTAAAATTATGTAAAAATGTGTATTTAAATGTTCTTTAAAATTTATGTTTTTTTTTTTTTAAATATTATATACCGTTCACGAGGTATCAACGAAAATGTCATTAAAATGCACGTCAATATCTTTGCGGGTATGTCTATGCCTTTCATTTCCACGAGCGTGCAGCAGCAGTTTTCCGCTTTGGAGCGAAAACTTGTTACAAACATGGGCCCTGACCAGAATGCGTACCGGATTTCTGGCAATTAAAGTGTTAACTGTTAGCCAGGAATACCCTGAAAAGTAGTTGTCCTTTACAGTGGTAGCCTTGTGGTCTAACGCGAGGCCTTTCGTGCAAAGGGTCGGAGGTTCCATTCCCAGACCTTCGGAGACTTTCGGATCTCATGTGCGGTATTGAAAGTATTTACCTCGAGCATTTCGGTGAAGGAAAACATCGTGAGTAAACCGAAGAATAGAACATCAAGCGAAGTAATCCAAACATGTGTGTAAAGTCCCCAATCGGCACAGGGCCCGCGTGGGGAGTACTGCCCAGTCCTTCTCACTGTGCGAGGAGGCCTGTGCCCAACAGTGGGACTTATATAGGCCGATGATGATGGTAAAGCACCGAAGAACGATGATTTGTCCAGCGGCCCTACCATGCAAGACATAAGGATAAGTTATACAGTCTTATTTCTAAGTGCGTCTCTCTGACACTAGTGCCGAAGAAAGAGATAGCCATAGAGATAAACGGGTTCAACTTATCTTTGTGTCTAGCATGTTAGGGCCGCAGAGGCGTATTTAAAGATTTGGCGCCTCGGGTCAGTTAGCTTTGCCACCCCATAAAGTTATTAAAAATATTGACAATAAAATGCGCCTAATGAAGGCCGCGAGGCTTCCCCGCCCTTTGCAGCCTGCCGCCCCGGGCTATGGCCGGCCCCCTTGGCCCTAGGGTACATACGCCCTGGGATTTTTCAAAAATTACCTCATGTGCGCGGAACAGCGAGTATAGCTAGATAACATTGACGTTTGATAACCCTTTTTGAATAGCGTAGGTGAATGATATACCTATGTTCTGGTACTGCAGCGACGGTGACGAGGGACAGCATGTGCATGCCTGCTGTCATGGCGGCCAGGATGTGTAGTATGAACTGGAAGCACTGGTACCGCCCAAAGTCTCCTGGAATCAACAAACGTCCACGTTTTAAGGGCTGTTCGGAGAGAGTTGATAAAAAGTAAAAAGTCAGGGTTTCTTAACTCATTACAAATAGCATAGAATATGATTATTACATAGCCTAACCGCATGAACAGAAAGGAACACGCAAACAGAACACCCCAACGACACACTCCAAGCCAATGACATTATTATATGTAGAAAGACACAAGACACGTCATATCCATACTCAACGCGTTTTAAACATTTGTCATGGATTTTTTTTTTCTTTTTCGTTTCTTTGGCCGAAGCCAGTGCAGGTAATTGAATTTATGTGACATTTGACGCGCACATATAAGTCATTAATTTGCAATATGGCGATTGTGTATATGAACAAAACAAATATATTTTTTTCGCCGCCGTCCGCCCGGCGCGACACCGCAGTGACGACATCTGCATCCCTCGTACCACGAAACTCAGTGTGCACGGCGATAAGCGACACCCGTCATACAGTTTGCGATAGTTAAGCGACAGTCGCTATTTCGAACGATATCATATCTCGCCGAACAGACTGTAGACGGACTAAAGCTGGAGTTTTTAAAGATCCATTCAATTAAACGGTCACGAATGTCAAAACAATATTGATTTACTAACATTTGGACTAAGCTTAAAGGCTGACGAACCCTTATAGAACCCGACCTAAGACAACTTAATTAGCTTGCCGTTATTTTTTTTATAGAGTAGAGTCACGAACTTACGGCTTTACTTGCTCATCAGATTTATAGTTTTCGAGACACGTTTCTGAAATGTAGACGAATGGACGACTTTAAATTAACCGAACCGATTTTTTTATGAAAATTACATAACCATCCCTCAAACGTTAACCGATTTTGACCAATTTTTGATAGGTTGTCAGTTAGAACAAATTGAATATTGATTAAAGATCAACAAAGTTAAATAATGGCCGAAATTAGTTTACTTACTGAAACGGCAATAAAACTAAAATTCGTTATAGTGAAAAAAAACAATAATAGACCTACATTTGGTGTGTACGAAAATTTGTCAAAATCGGTTAACATTTAAGGAGTGGAAATCGTTATCGCCTTTTGTATGAAAAGCCCCAAACATTCAAACTCTTCTTAATATCTCCATCGGTAACATGAATGACATGGTTCATGTTAAAAACGTTATCCACTTTTGACAAGTGTCAAAAGGGCTGGACAAATTTCAAATAAATCGAATTTCAAATTAAGATCTAGCGAATCAGGAAGATGCTATCCTCATGTTATTTTAAGCTCGCTTTTAACTCGGTTTTAGCTATCGTTCTGTTTCGCTAATCACAATCAATAATAATACCAAGAGCGCATCAACTCGCAATGCTGAATACATTACATGCTACCGTGCTCGTTGAAGTTAAAATTAGTGTCGTTTATTTTATACCTGAAAGACAATGTGATCCTAGGAGATGCAACTAATTAGGTCAGAAAATGGGCAATTATGGCTCTGTCCGGTCGCGTCGCGTGTGTTCAAGGACTTGCGCATTCATCGCGAAATTGGTTCTGTTCACAGACCGCTTAGCATTTCTCGTTCGTTATACATGTACGAAGTAAATTTACTACCCATCAATTGCTACAATTTTGTGGTTGTTTTTTATAATTATATAATACGTAGCAAGGTGACCTAAATTGACCCCTGTACAAGCCAACCTAGACCCAGCGAAAACCTTTTTTCCTAAACCATCTCGTGAAAATGAAAATGATTATATTTATTTTGCAAGTACGCCACATGGGCTCTTTCACATGTCTGAATCTACAAGCGCTTCGAAAGGTGACATCTGCTGAGAAGAAACGCCGCAAGAAACTCAGCAGTAAGTCTTTTTTTAACATTAGAGTTAAATCTAAAAACTAACACAAAAGTGCAAAAACAAACCTAAAGGGTACAAATTAATTCTAATAAATGACTAATAGGTAAGGAAGATGTATAGTCTCCGCGTCTGGAGCTAAACTTATAAATGAATTTTTAATTTTTAATTTATCATATAAACTTTATTTATGATGGATGATATAATGTGGTTGGAAATATGCAAACATTATATATAAAAGCGTTGTCTATAAATAAAAGTCATATCCAACATGTGAGAATTCTTTGAAACAATAACACGCTAAATCACAAATTTAATTTACCTAGTGAAATAGTTTTGGTTGTGATGGTAATTGTAATTACCATTGCTTCAGCAACTCATCGAAATCTTAAAATATTTTTCCGAAAGTGATTAGGTAACCATTCACCTCGCGACTTGTGGCTTGTACTCTCTTCGTTACCATCGAACTTTATTATTGACGAGTCGACAGGCAATATACTAATGTGTGAATGATGTTCTCAATGTACTTATTAACACGATTTCTAATGAACTCCTTCATTGCGTACACGATAAGGCTAATGAGCCTAAGGCCAGCATTACTGATAACTCAAACAACTAACCGCCATATAAATATAATGTATTTTTGTACTCAATTACCCTCGTTAAACACATATACAGAAGTTATTTGGTTTTGTTGCAAGTTAATACTTAAGTACTTAAAGATTTACCTACACTAAGCATTGGAAAGGTTTTTCATACAACAGTGAAAACAGGTGCTCATTGTAAAAGTCGTTTGTACTATGTTCTTTCTAAACTATCTAGTAGACTACTATCACTAGATTATTACTTACTAAATTATTAAAATGCTTGTAATTCATTATACAAGTAGAACCTTGTATAAGATACGAGAATACATACATATAATTATGAATATCTACTCTACTCTTAGGATTTTCTCAATTAATCGTTTCTTCACAAAACTCGATAAAAACCGCGATCTTTACGACCAAACATAGTACGGTACATAGATATTTGTGAAGTTAAAAGTAAGAATTGTAAAATAGTCCGGCTACAGTACTGTACATGTTTATTAGAACAACTGCCCGTGAAATATTATATTTAAGCCATCTCGCAGAACGGGTAATACCGAATGCCTTTTGGAATCCGTCATTGCTTTGAGTATGTTATGTATATTTAACAAATATTTCTTAAACATACGATAAGCAGGGTCTCGAGCAGTATTACTATTTACAAAATCTTGTTAGATTATTATGAAAATTACGAAGGTTGCGGAAAGAGGGAATAGAGGCAATGGCGTCCCATCAAGTAAAGCATTTATTGCGTTAATTTAACGGGATTTCTTTTAATTTATAATGGCTTTGGTAACTGTTATATTATTGTAGTTTTAAAATAAAACATTTATCTAATTAAGTTGTTTTATTATAGCGTAATGTTTTGACAAGCCTGTTGATTGAAACTGGGAACATCATTAGAGGAGTAAGTGCAAGTATAGACGTACAGAGGTTGTTATACTACAGTAACCACTATGCGTTTGTATTTATGATCAAAGGACGTACGTATCTATTGTCCATAAAGAATATCTACGTCACGCAACCATTATTGACACAAGTTTTAGCATCAATACACAAATAAGCGATGCTCGAATAACATGGCTACAAAATACTGAAATAGATGTAATGTTTGATTATCGACGGCATGAATAAATGTGAATTATTGAAAACAAAATATCTGATTTTTTATTCGTCAATGCATCTTATCTGCCTTCATAACGATTACTTAACACAACATAGTCTTGACCGAACTGTCGAATCATAAATTAATATACAATTATAAAAGTGAAAACGGGTAGATAAGGTGATGTCTTATGAATATTATGTTATACTATAGATAAGGAATTAAAGGTTAATATTGTAGTGTTTAATCTGTATCATCCACACGCAAAGTTCAACTAGAGACCTACGAACGAATCATAGAACTGGATCTACTCTGGCCATCTAATAGGCATCGTTTACCCAATTTACCACTTTACACAACTTGTTCATAAATAACGTGTGTGTATGGAATGCTCGGCGAAGTTAATGCCAAGAATAAGAAAATGCTTTTGTTTCTCGACGATCACTGAACTTGTGAAACATGAATTTATTTCGGGGACCAGATTATCTCGGCAAAGATTCCAACTGTGTATGTTTTGTTTTGGAAATTTCTTTAGGCACACTACATAAAACTTTGAATATGTGAATATTTTTTTTATAACAGGAATTCATGAGTGATTTAGGAAATCTATGAAATAACGCGACATTTTTACCCCCAAGCTCGCTTAGGTCATGACAAGGTTATACATTATCGTGAAATTGACGTCAATAACAACGTCATGTGAGATATAGTCACATCAAATAAGATCACTAAACACGGAATCACGTTCAATTATGCTTGTATCTGGGATCATCTGAGTAGGTGAATTCATTTACAAAAGAGTTGCATTTCAAAATTATAATTTCAATAAGTTGAACGAATTAATAAGTTTTCGTTAAAAGTTACATTTTTGCCCATTGCACTTTAATATCGCAATATCATCGAGTTTACAAATTTGTACCAAATTTCAGGCTATTCCAATCACGGGAACTGTTTCAAAGGACTTGACACAAACATGAAATGGCATGTCTCTCCGTTTCAGTCCTTCGCCTTTTGTTCTTCCCAACTTTCATTCTATTTTGCGACGAGGTCCGCTTTACGGCTCTGCTTGACTGCTGACCGGTTCTTTTGGACGTCGTCCTCGGACTATTTTCAGCTCGTATCTCTCTTCAGAACTCTCAGCCATATCACTGGCTTATTGTGCTCCATCACACTTGTTGAGAATGACAAAGTTGAGTGTTGCTAATGTATTTCAGTGGCTCTCTCAACCTCAGTCTTGAAGCTTATCACCAATTTATGGTACCCCGAGGTTGTCTGTAAATCTATTTACGGATATTAATGAGCTGTGCCGGCCCCCATATCCACTACAGCAAGATTTGTCTCATCATCGTGATAGTCATTATTGCTCTTACTATCGACTTATTGATGTCTACCAAGTAAAATTTACTACGATCTGGAACCACGACTAAGGCTAGCCACTGACCTACAACATAAATTTGGAATATCACTGGATGCACAATTATATTGATCGTCAGTAGATGATATTGACGTTCAATATCGACTACTGACGATCAATATACTTGTGCAACCAGTGATATTACACAGTTATATTGTAGGTCAGTGGCTAGCCTGACGCATAAGTCCTCAGCAGTACCAAATAGAAATACTCGAAAATGTGTGCAAATTTTCCTCGAAGATTTCCTTCACAGAAAAACTCGTGGTAAGTAAATTTGCAGTCGAGTTTAAATTTTAAGTTTAATTAGTAATGGTTTTGTAAGTAGGAATATTTTTGATAGTTATAGAGTTTGAGAACGGAATTACTCTCACACTAGTGCCGACGAAAGAGATAGTCATAGAGATAAACGGGTTTAATTTATCTTTGTGGCATACGTGTTAGGGCCGCTGTATAGATCAAAGCTGCCAGCCATGATTTGGATCCTTTAAAGAAGCGCTCACGAGATGCGCGACCGACTAGTGGTATATTAAAAGTACCTATAACATAAAAAGTAATATATTATTATTGTTATTTAATGCGTTTTTCTTAATAAAATTAATTCTACGAAGCGATAATAATAAGTAACATAAACAGGATAAATCAAGAAACACAGAAGTCGTTTATGGGTATAACGCTGCCAAAAGTTTCCTGTTTTGTGGCTTATTACCTATTTAATAAGTGCAATATAAAATATTTATTTATTATACCTACTTAAATGACAGCAATTCATTATGTTTGAATTGAGGGCAATCATAAATTATGGTACCTAGAAGTTTTATGTCAATGTGGCCAATTCCGTCTTTTTTTACGTTAAAAAATTATGTCAAAATGCGTAGGTCAATGTGGCCAATTCCGTCTACGGGCCTATGCCGTCTAATACACGCCTGCGTTGAATCTAAGTACAGTACGCCGCTGTCGACTCAGTCGATAAACTAGAAAACCCTGCTGATTTATCGACTGAGTCGACAGCGGCGTACTGTGCTTAGATTCAACGCAGGCGTGTATTAGACGGCATAGCCCCGTAGACGGAATTGGCCACATTGACTTAATACATTTTAACATTACTTCACTAGAAGCAAAAGGATAAGATTGGTCAAAATTTGCGCAATTGTTATTACCTACACTATCAGCGCGTAGTTGATGATAATGGTGATTGAAACTGATTCAGATAAGTAATTTAATTACATCAAAGATACATAAACGATTTAATACATACCTACCATTATTACATAAAAGTAGTAGTGTATTTAAAAAATAATGTCTTGTGACTATGTTTTAGTCTTATTTCAGTTTTTCCACTGACTTTGTTCGTGGAAAAACTTGTTCAATATTAACTTGTTCATAATTATGTTGTGTTATAATATTAACGGTTTGTGCACACAGTGGGCTTTTAACAGGCGTCGACTGCGCCTGAAAATATCGCCATGTGTCAGGGCCCTTAAAACGGGTACTTATATAACCTGACAACTAGTGTTCCTGAAATATAACGGATGACACGATAGGTATATCAGTTTACACTGCTTATCATATTCACCGAGACACACCTCCAAAATGTCAATATCACCGCTAGTCGCTCCTGTCCTACATGCCAAAACCACTTAAACTATTAATATACTCATCATAAAGCGAAGATGCACTGCGTTCAAGGTTTTGCGATGGAAACAAAAGGGTTTTTAAAAAGCTTGTAAGAAAGTTTTTCCACCAAAAAATAGTGGAGTAACCGTTTATAAACAATATGGTATATAAATATCAATGACCAATAATTTGTTAAACTGTTGAGTGAAAATCGCAACTTTTCTTCATAATACTTCCTATGACGAATGTTTTCCAACTCGCTCTCATTTATAAGACACGCCGGGAAAGGGCTTTTATTAATAATGACAATGACAATAGTAGGTATTCCAACGTCAAAATAACTGAAAAAATATGACACTGCGCTTACGCACAGAACTCGTACGAACAAGGTTGGCTTCTAAATATAAATTTAAAATGAAAATACATATTTCTTCTCCGCGCATTCTTAGTTTACATCGCTGGTGACACCGCTCGTGTGTGGGTGTTTTCAACTGCTCCAGTTTTCAATGCCACATCTGTCAATGCAAATAACTCAAATCGACAAGGACCGTTACTACTCTGTTTTTTTTTACCTCTACTACTTGCTGTGCCCGGGAGTTTGTTTTGCGTGGGATTTGGATATTCCAAGATATGGTCTGTCTGCCAAATGCCAAGCCGTTTGCACGTGATTGAGGAGCAAACAACAAAACATCCAAACATTCTTCACATAATTTCATCTTTATAATATTAGTAGGATTGGATAGGATAAAAGTGGGTAACTTTATGTCATTATTATGCCTTTTTTACGTCAATCTCAAAACTCCTCTGCTGCACTGGGAGTGAAGAAATAGCATAGAATGCGTGCAGATGCTTATCATCCTGGCATGTCGTAAAAGTCGACTAAGGGACGGGTCCTCTCCAACATGGTGCACTATCTGTATGGGCGATGGGCTGATCACCTGTCACCATACGGTTCATCATACCATCTTAGGACTAATTAATCGAACGCGGCCACAAGTAGTCTTGTGGCTCTGCCACCCCATTAGGGATTTCGGGCGTGATAATATGTATTTTACGTCAATTACGACGATTTACGTTGACATACCTGCCATATTCACATATCATTCATTAGTTGACATTAGGCGTGGATCCGGGGTCAACGACCTCTCTGAGCCAGATTAGCGCAATTATTAAATCTATGCTACAAAATATGGTTCGTAATGGCTTATTACATTTCGGAATTTTTGGAACCGTGACCATCCTCCTGACGCTTATTCTGTATCTGAACTTGTTTGCACACCCAAAAATCTGATTACTGAATTCATTCGTTTCATTTACACAGCTTGTGTCGCTCAAGTGAAAGACGAATTTTGAACAGACCCAGATAATTAAATCCGATAATGAGTATCTACAAATGTCCTCAGTTTTTTTGAAGATTGAGTGGCGTTTGAGCTTAGTCTCACCTGTGGCCTGCTTCACGAAGCTACAGCAAAAAATGGCAACACCTATATCAGATACCATACATTTGACATGCAGTGCTGCCAGTTTTTGTTTGTAAAATTGTAACTTGTAGCTTCGTGTAACGGGCCACTGACTTAAAACGAAAGCTGGGTCTAGTGTGAAACAACCTTGGCCAAAAAATACCTGTTAATTCTTATCTAAACCTCTTCGCAATTTTAAATATTTTAATTACCTATAAGAGTATTTGTTAGGTCCTTTAAGGGATACACTCCTCTGCTGCATTGGGAGTGAAGAAATAGCATAGAATGCGTGCAGATGCTTATCATCCTGGCATGTCGTAAAAGTCGACTATGGGACGGGTCCTCTCCAACATGGTGGACTATCTGTATGGGCGATGGGCTGATCACCTGTTACCATACGGTTCATCATACCATCTGAGGACTAATTAATCGAACGTGGCCACAAGTAGTCTTGTGGCTCTGCCCACCCCATTAGGGATTTCGGGCGTGAAGCTATGTATGTATGTATGTTTAAGGGATACATGATATGCGATGCAAAGATCTCAAAAGAAGGATGTGTCTATCAGTACAACTTCGTGCAACAAGTCTCATCGAACGTTGTCAAACGCCGCGCCATGGCTTAACCACACCCTATTGCTGAGGTCTTAGTTCTTACGACATAGTACATACAAAAGTCTAATATTGCTTGATTCATAGGCTATCATATCATTGTGGACGCTAGGTCGGTAGTGCTGCGATATCACACCGCACGATGCGGGAGGGCATTTTTTCTATTATAAGTGTCTCTTAAATGGGTGTCAAAAGATGGTGATTGACATGCGACTAAACCTGCGATGGTGTCAGAATCGCGTTCTGACACCAGTAAGCATCGCGAAAATTGCTTTGAGCAGTTCCTTACTATATATTTCTATGATGCGATGAAATCACCATCTTATCATCAGTGTTTCTTATTGGAATGATTGCCGATAGATAACGGCAAACACTTGAGGCAAATTTAATGTGAACTTTTCAAGTCCTGTGGCATGATTCTGTACCGCACGCAGCGGCTATCAGTGGATAAACGAAACTATTAATTTACACTGTAAGTACAAATCAATTCGGTCTTAATTTGAATGTGTCCGTTATCACTGATCAAGTGATCAATCGCTGCGAACATTTTTTTTTTTATAGTACTAGTGGGGCAAATGAGCAGGTTGGTTACCTGATGGTAAGCAATCACCGCCGCCACCAGGGTAATTAGGGATGCATTGCCGGCCCTTAGAGAAAG
The DNA here is from genome assembly GCA_947859335.1 of Tortricodes alternella. Taxonomy (NCBI): domain Eukaryota; kingdom Metazoa; phylum Arthropoda; class Insecta; order Lepidoptera; family Tortricidae; genus Tortricodes; species Tortricodes alternella. The sequence goes on from OX401981.1 coordinate 7,104,983, forward strand.
GAGTAGGCTGACAAACGGGCAGACGGCCCACCTAATGGAAAGTGGTCACCGCCGCATATGGACATCTGCAACAACAGGGCAGGTGCTGCCAATGCGTTGCCAGTCTAGGGAGGATGGGGAATGGGGATTAGGCAATAGACCTCCGGATCTCGTCACTCACCGTACGAAACGCAATAGCAAGCTATTACTTTACGCCAATATTCTGTGAGAGTGTGGTACTACCCCGGTCGAGCCTGCCCATTCGAACAGTAATCATCTCGTGAGGATTACTGTTTGGCTCTACCACTACAAAACATTAGAGAATCACAATAAATCGCATCTGTTTTAAACGGAAAACATTTAGGGGTAAGGGAGTAGCAGTACATTCAATGTAAACCAGTACAATGTCACCGAAACAAATTACTCTGAAGGTAAAGTATCGACATTTCCGCGTGAGTATGTGAAAGCAATGACAGTGAGAACAAGTGCATTCGGTCAAAATAAGAAACTAGCATCCTGGTAACGAGCTCATTTATAGGTTATTATTCAATTTAAGAATCTGTAAAAAAAGTTACTATTGAAGTGTCTGTCTGTGATTTCAAAATGAATACAAATATCTACGCGGGAAATGCAATTGATGATGCCTAAGACTAAATTACGGTATTTATAATTGGTGTCCATCTGTCTGAATGTTTGTTCCAATTAGACTCCGAAACAGCTGGATGGATTTAAATGAATGTTTCAGGAATAGTTAAGGGTAAGTGTTTTAACTTAGATAATGGCATTTATTTTAGTATGATATCTCAAAGGGTGTCGGATAATTATATGATATTGCTGTTTGTATGAAACATTATCCCAATCCCATACAAACAATGTCCCGGGCACAACTAAAATAAAACAATATCTGTCTGTCCGTTTGTCTATAGGTAACAAAAGATCAGTTACCACTGAACGGATTTCTGATACATGGTCAGACTGGGCCGGAAGGGCCCGGGTGGCTCCCCACATGCACGGGGCCCGCCCAGGACTGGATAACGGTAAATGAGATACTATCGGAAAATAATACATACATACATCACGCCCGAAATCCCTAATGGGGTGGGCAGAGCCACAAGACTACTTGTGGCCACGTTCGATTAATTCGTCCTAAGATGGTATGATGAACCGTATGGTGACAGGTGATCAGCCCATCGCCCATACAGATAGTCCACCATGAAAATAATGAAATATACAAATTATTCATAATCAACGAATATTATTAGTGGGGGGCCCGCGCAGGCTAGCGCCCGGCTGGCAAACGCCACCTCGACTATATGGCCAGTCTGACGCTGTTCTGATACATATACTTTTATTTAAAAGGTTAAATATGTTCATATTCATTAGTTAGTTATGTACATACAGGATTCTTTGAATGTTTTTCATTAATTAAGGTGTTGATAGATTGTTTGCGGTGCGGTGCGAAGCGCGGCGCGCAAGTACTTAAGTATAGTGAGGATTCCGACGGGTTGACAAGTAGCTATAAAGATCCCTACCTACGTGCTTTATTTTAAACCACCAGTAACGCTTAGTAGCAGATGTTTCTCAAGAAAAACAGTGGAATATACATTTTCTTCGTCATTTTATACATACTGTTTGTCGTTTTAAGATGGATCCACATATACTTTCCACCAAAGACTCCCTCCAGCCCCAAAAAACCCATACAATAAGAACCCATACAATGGTTACCATAATAAATAAAAATATTGTACGTGACGCAGACGATACAGGTACCTATAGGTATAATACAGTTGCGTCAACAAGATTATAGGTGCGATTGACCGACTTAATGATCGTTAATCGGGCTATTCCAATACGATTAGAAGGCAAGGATAACCAAAACTTGTGAAAAAGTAACTACGACCCTGATGCTTAAATCAATATTCAATCAAAGATACCTCAGTAATATTATTCTGTGCCCATTTAAAGCGTGTCAACAATAAGTTACTGTGACCATTCCACTATTCCCTTGGTGATAAACGAGCTATGTCACACGTGATAACTAATCTTCCTGCTCAATGAAAACATGATTTACTTCTGCTTATTACAAAATAATCTCGCTGTTTTATCATTTTAAATACACACTACCACTTTAAAAAAATCCTCTACGAATTATAATTTTAGGGCATTATAATAGTTTCTGCTGTGTACCCAGCCAAATTAAACAATGTACCAACTCTCTTTTCTAGAGGTTTTAGATCCGTAAGTCTACATTATAACATTATTTCGCACTAAAATATCTAAGAAAATCTCTGGCGTGTGTATGTTATGGGAACAAATATTCAATTAATTAATAGGTATACTTTTCTCAGAAATATTCTGCCGTATTGTTCATTGCGAAAACAATCTCAATCATCGCGAACAACAAAATCGCCTTTGTCCATTATCATAATTGAATAGTCATTGAAATAAAAAAGACGATTAACATAAATCCGATCGACACGAGAGTTTTTATGTTTTAGCCCTGTATTAACATACAGATTAAAAGGTAACTTTACGTACAGTATCATTATTCGTTCACGACACGCGTGTGTTACGCGCCTCAAAATGTTCACACCACAGTGAACTAATTTTACGCACAATCACAACGGCTAATAAATTGCCTGCATAATTAAATGTCTACCAGCGTATCTAATACATAAATATACATTAATCGTATTTTAACTTTTACCGCGACCGGGTTTTTGAAAGTAAAGAGAAAATTCATTGCCATATGTTCAGCGGCCACTCACCGAGTTTCCCCATCATGTCTTCTAACGAGTGATCTTTATCCATTTTGATGTAGTCTTTTACTGTCTTCGATGATCCTGGATATATCTCGTTTCCGTTCTTGATGTTCTGCAACGGTTTTCACATAAGAACATGGGCGGTTGTCGTAATATCGCGGGCAACGTGGGCCGACCGCCAGGCGCGCGTGCCGGAGGAGCGAATGGATGGACAGCTATCGTCGTGGCGCCGACGCCGCCGGTCGGTTACCGCACTCGCGCGAAAAAAACATGCACAACCTCTTATCTCCGTTAACCTAATACCTGCCGGGCGAGTAGTCACCTCGCCTCTGCGGCGAACGTACTGCCGCTCACTGCCCCAGCCGATCGACAATGCGCGTGCGACCACCACGTGCTGCGGTTGCATCGCCTCTATCTTATCTTTGACCGGAGCTCATTATGCAACAGCATTTGTTACATTATCTGATACAAATGCTGTAACTCAATCGGATTAGTGGTTAACGCAGTACGTCAGTGTTTTATCTAACAATCATGTACCTAAATAAAAATCGAACGTAAGAGTAGTAGTTGTTTGGAATCTGAAGTATTTTTTCCATTTCATGAATAAAATATCTTTAACAGTGTTATCATTTAAATATGTACACAAAATGACAACATAATTGTTATTAAAGAATTACGTGGCCATTATTATCTTGCGGAGACATATCGATAGTTCAGTTCACGAAGACGCGCCCAACACTAAATTTTACGCACATTTACGCAATCGTGGGACGTAAAATTAAGTGGTGGGGCCATCTATCTTTAAAGACCACATATTACTTCAATAACGGTTTATCGCAAAATAATGTGGTCTTTAAATGTATGTCACAAGCAATCGCCTACCGAGTATGCTATTAAACCTACGAACTTGTGTGCAGAAGGAAGTAGAGCACAAGTGTGGTTCGTGAGATCGTGACATAAGTGTTGGCTGGTAAGCCGTCATCTAAAAATAACGCACTGTCTGAAGGTTTCACTCTATAATAGGCGCTTTTGTCAACACAGTAAAGGTGTAAATGAATTATCCTTGTGTTCTTAAGGTCCTGCATCGTGCCTTCTTTTATAAAACATACCCAGCGGATGAATGTTAAGTAGCTACTTACTACTACTACGTACTACGTACAAACTATGTTTAGTAAATATAATTACTGGACCCAAAAACTCTACTTAATTGGAGTCCAGTTGAAGTTAGCAAACCAGTGCATTGACTACACGACACCGTTACATCGAAAGAAATTTAAGAGTATGAATAGTTAAGTATTAACATTATTTAGTATTCTGAGCTGTTGGGAAATTTGAAGGACACTCTATTCATAAACCGCGCTAAGAAGCCTTTCTTATGCTGGTCTAGTCTAGTCACAAGACGATTGTGATTTAAACACTGGGGATATATTACTTAGTGACTAGCTTGAGACTATTATTATGAAGTTAGTACTACGGCGGCCCTAAAATGCATTACACAAAGATAAGATAGCCCGTCTTATCTCTAAGTGCGTCTCTCTTACACTAGTGCCGACGAAAGGGATAGTCATAGAGATAAACGAGTTTAATTTATCTTTGTGGCAGGCATGATAGGGCCGCAGGGTGTCATTGTAGATCAAGCAATATTGAAATTATGAATATTTAATTGCTATTTGCACTGCGCTTCTTAAATTCAGTGCCGTCAAAACATAACAAGAATCATAATTGTACAACATTGACCTTAAGTATTTTTTAAACAAAAGTCTGTACGTAATTACAAACTAAAATTAGGTACATTCCTGCGTATACGTATATCCTACACCAGAAGTCCGGAATCAAACGCAGGAAATCTTCGGAACACGTAGCATTTCTCTACTTTTAATGTCCATAGATTGTTAGGAGAACCCTTACACATGACTTAAATCAGTTACAATGAGATATTTCAGAATGTGCGTCTGGTTTTCCCGAAGCTTAGGTATACAACATTAAAAAAGAATGTCAATTTATAAACATCTGAAAATTTCAGGCTGTACTTTAAGCTATCAAGTATACTGTACCTACTTACATTCCACTTACTTACTCTTACTACGACCTACTAATATAGAAACACTAGCGGACCCAGCAGACGTCGTCCTGCCCGGTGAGTCACCCTTATCATTTAGGGGTATGAAAAATAGATGTTGGCCGATTCTCAGACCTACTCAATATGCTCACAAAATTTCATGAGAATCAGTCAAGCCGTTTCGGAGGAGTACGGGAACGAACATTGTGACACGAGAATTTTATATATAAGATTTAATTTTGGTATTATTTGTCCATAAATAAAAGCGTTCAATTTGTGTTTGCGCATTAGAATAGAAACAATGTTGCTGCGAATTAAAACTGTGTGTATGTATCTATATACATATACTTAATACAATAATCAGGAAATGAGTAACATCATTTCAAGACACATTGTAAGATAGCAAAAATACACTCTACATAATAATATTAAGTTCTGACACGGATCATTAAACGGATGATAAACTGATCAGTATTGGCAGTTTAGCAACATTTTGGTACTTAAGCATCTCCTAGAAACCAAATAAATAAAGCTAGCGTCAAAGTTCTTAATTCATTGGCAGAAAGTCTATTTTCCATTGCTTTATTTGCCGTCTTTTCGTGGTTCTTAAAACAAAACGACCTACGTCATTAGCGCTCTATTTGTTGGACGTAGGGCTTGCAATCGAATATTCGAATATTCGAATGATTCGAATATTCGCCTGATATTTTTATTCGAATAATACAGTGATGGTATTCGAATATTTTTTCATGGTTCTATTTTACATCCTACACCGCATTTACGCAATCGTATTCTTCTCGCGCGACGTCGCCTTTGCTTGGTTCTCGATGGTCGAAACATTAGGTCTACATTCGACAACTACTGGCCAAACTCGCTGGTTTATGATTTATGAATAATAGGACACATACGACGCGCTATAAAAATTAAGGAGTACAAAAACCTCAGAGAAAATGATAGACAGACATATAAGGGATGGGCCGTTAAATCGGCATCCACTGCTTGAACTACAATGCGCCTACCTAGGAGGTAGGTAAGGCAGAAAAGACCCTTGAGAACAAGGAGCTATGTCTGGCCGCATTTCTGGATGTAGAAGGCATTTGACAGAAAAACGTTCTGATGCAGCTGCTGCGACACATGGCACTGAGCCTACTACATCTGCAAATGGGTAGGCAGCATGGTAAGCAGCAGGCTTATAAAGTTAACACTACGACGAGATGAATTAATGGCTACAGAAGCCAAAGGATGCCCACAGGGGGAGGAGGTCTTGTCACCAGTTCTGTGAAGCCTGGTGATTGGTGATAGACTCCCTCTCAGAGGAACTTAACAATGGCCCTATGTATACAGCAGGATACGCGAATGACCTAATGATACTTGTCAACGGCAAATTCCCGTATTCGGTATCAGAGATCATGAATAGGGCTTTAGTAAAGGTGGAACACTGGTGCAGCAAACAGCAGCTATCCATTAATCCAAGTAAAACAGCGGTAATACAGCTTACCAGAAAAAGAGACCTTCGAAATATGCAGCAACTCAATCTGTATGGTAACGTTCTAAAACTGTCCAGTGATATATATTTCATATTTAGGAATCATACACGATAAAGAACTGACTTGGAAGGAAAGGAACACGTCGACAATAGCACAACCAAAGTACTCAGAGCATTAGGTATGTGTAGATCTGCCTTGCTTACGGAAAACAAAGGGCTTAAACCCTAAGGTACTACATAGGATGAATACTGAAGGGCTGTCCACCAAATGGGAACAGCATCACATGGTACACGGATGGATCGAAAATAAACTTCGGTACTGGAGCAGGCTTCATGCCCAAGACTACAAGTAAATAAGTAGCGTAACCATGGGCAGCAACTATGCTTCCGTCTTTCAAGCAGAGATGTATGCAATAATTCCCTGTGTACCTACAGGAATACGAGAGAAAAAGAACTATATTCTCAGTGACAGCCAACCAGCACTCAAAGCGATTATGTCGCCGAAAGTGGACTCAATACTAGGCTATAATAGTGCCCAAGCATTAAACAAACTTAGCAGACTTGATTAGGTGACACTGGTATGAATCCCAGGACACGAAGGCTTCACCGGTAATAAGACAGAGGATAAGCTTGCGAGGGAAGAGGGGTCAATGAAAAACCACATTGGACCGGAACCTATCGTGGAACTTTCACAGGGAACCATAAAAACAGCCCTTAACAACCATGCCAAAGTCAATAACCATCATGAATGGAGTACCTTGGCAGGCTTTAGGCATTTAAAGCTCTTTACAAGAACAATTGAATCAAGCTGGACCAATAAACTTTGGAAGCTCAGCCGAAAACAACTTTCATACAAAATTCGAGTGTTCATGGGTCACTTCGGAGTTAAGTATATCTTAGCCAAGATGGGACTTTCTGACAACCTCAACACAGTCTGTAGAATTTGTGGCGAAGAGGAAGAAGCAATGAAACACATCATGTGTGAATGTGACACCCTTGCCAGACTAAGAATGAAAATCATTGGCAATGGATTTCCAGAACCAGGAGAATTCAAGGCACACTGCCATGGACTAAGTACTTTGGAGAGGGGTATTTACAAAACATATTCCATAGGTTCGAAGTGTATCCGTAAGGACCCTCTAAAATAAGATAAGGGGTAGGTACAAAGTTTTGGTCTTTTGTGGGTTTTTTCATAGTTTATATTATTATTTATGTAAAAATAAAAGATTCCGACGAATTGAGAACCTCCTCAACGCAATTATTTCTTTTTTAAAGGCGATTAAAACTGATCATGTGTAAAAAAGCCGTTTTTTATGAAATCCCCGAATATTCGAATAATATTCGAATAATTCGAATATCATCTAATTTAGAAATTGAATATTCGAATATCGCAAACATCGAATATTTGCAAGCCCTAGTTGGACGCAAGACAAGAGCCAAGGTTCAGTTTTACAAAAGAATATTATACAATTCATTTCACCTCTAGATAGGTATATTGAGGAAGTCATAAATAAAATGTTGAAAATGCAATATTGAATCTACGAATCTATTAATAGCTTTCTAATTGTATAGATAGGTGGAGACAATATGGACCGGAGTCATTTATGATTAAATAAAAAATATAGGTATACCTAGCAACATGTATAACTGTTGTATCAAGTATTCTATGTAAAGTGTCAGGCCTAGGGTAGAGCGAGAAAAGAGAGCAAGTGATAAACTTTAGCTTTCAATTTAGACCCAATGCCCTTACGGTGCAAATTCATAGTTTCGTTTATCCGCTGATCAGCCACTGCGCACGTAAGAGAAGCACACCACAGAGCTGCGATCCTAGCAAGGTTGACACAAGGATAAGTGCCTCACACACTAAGTAGTGCAGACGAAAGAGATAATATGAGATAAAAGGGTTCAACTTATCGCCGTATCTGGCATACTAGGGGGTCATACACACGTTTAGGTTCAGAAATGTCCGCTCCTGTTCCCGAAAGTTAAGGACCCCTAGGGCTGATATTTTGGTTTGGAGTAAGTATATCCGCATGTAGGACATCAGGTATACTTTTGGCCTGCATGTAGAAAACGTTCAATTAAGCAGTCGTTTTCGTTAACTTTGGGTCACAGGAGGGACAATTTTTGTTTCTAGAAGTGAGAAAAATGAGCGGTGAGAGAGAAGAAAATACGAAAATAAGATTTGTTAGTTTTAGACAAATGAATGGCGTCTTGTTTACTAAAGGCTCGCACACATTAGGGCCGGCCGTGCCGCAGCACATTCTTTCATATAAATATCACATGTAATGCGTTGCACTGTCTCTCATCTATCTCATATCTGTCAGACCGTACGCAAGTGGTTGTAGCAAGGGGTTTCAACTCAGAACCTTACAAAGCCAGTTCGGGAGTCCCTCAGGGTTCCCACCTGGGACCATGGCTTTTTAACATATACATCAACGACATTGTTGACTGCATCAAATACTCAGAGGTATATATGTTTGCAGACGACTTGAAACTTGTTAAACGCGTGGACAATGTGAATGATTCAGTGCTTTTACAAGAAGACATCAAAAACCTGTTGACATGGTGCACGAATAATAATATGAACCTGAATGCCAAAAAGTGCTACCATATTAGGTTCAGTCGCTGCAGAGATAAGTTGTTAGCTAACTATCAATACGAAATAAATGGAGCCAAACTTGAAAGGGTTGAACAAATTAGGGACCTAGGAGTCCTCCTAGATGCAAAACTTACTTTCATTCCTCATATTGATAGCATAATTTCTAAAGCTTCTAGAACATTGGGCTTCGTTATTAGGAATGCTAAGGTTTTCCGTAGACCAAAAACAAAAATATACCTATTTAATTCATTGGTAAGAAGTGCACTCGAATATTGTTCAGTGGTATGGACTCCTCATTACAATGTTCAGAAACTTCGTATAGAGCGCCTTCAAAAAAGATTTCTGTGGCACCTTACTTACAGTGGCGGGCTAGCCAAGGAGCTTCGATCCTACGATGACAGGCTTAGCAAATTCTGTATGATGAGTCTTGCGGACCGCCGACGGCTACTGGACTCATTGTTTCTTTTTAAAGTCCTTAACGGTGTTTTTGACTGCCCCCGCCTTCTTGCCACTTTAAGACTGTACGTACCGCCCCGATACCCACGGAAACCTGTCAATCTAATGTCTATTCCTTTCTCGAGATCCAATCTAAAGAAGAACTCCCCTGTATCACACTTATCCACATTGAGTAACGCAATTTCAAAACACACCGATGTTTTTGCAGATACTTTTGCTTCTTTTAGAGTAAGTTAATTGTAAAATAATCAATAAGTGTAAACTGTTAAACTGAATATCTGAACACTGAATAACTGAAATTGAACAACTTGAATTGTATACCGTATAATACTAACACTATATATAAGTTTCAAGATTTAACAATTAGCTATAGGTACCTAATACTGTGTTCATGATAATATCAGAGCATGCTGTGGTCACCTTAATAGGTTGGACACTTAGCTTATTACCCCTACGATGTCCAGTATCACCAGGGAAAAATTAATTTCAAGCCATCTAGAACCGCTCTGCGGTCAAAAAGTGTTTTTGGGATGGCACCCAGGATATTTAATAAATTACCGGTAACAATTTTACAACTAGAAAGCGTTAAGGAATTTAAAACTGCGTTGCATAAGTTCTTAGCTTCTATTGCTTATTATTCAATACAGGCGTACCTAAATGAAATTGTTTCTTAGTTTATAAGTAAGATGTGATGTGATATACATTACTTCAACATTTGCATGTCTTTGCGACAAAACATGTAGTTCTGTACCAAATCAACTTGTAAAACACCAACTTGTACCATGTTTGAGCAAATAAATGACTGATTACTGATTACTGATGTTTTATGCATAATCCTTGTGTTATTGTATCAACCACTGGTGGTCCTAATAAATAAATAAATAAATATCACTAATTCCGTTCTCAATATTCACTATCCACGTGTTGAATATTGGGAATGGCCATAACTAACTAACCGTAACGAGTTAGTATATTGCCATCAATCGTTTTGTTGACCTATGCACCATATCGTATATCTAAGCAAGCCAAGTCTGATAACGAATAGTTTTCGGTTCCTTAACTAAAAAGAATAAACGAAACACCTTGACGATCACTCATGTGGCTGTTCATCCGTTTGTCACAACACAACCGATATTATAAAAGAATAGACGTAGAAGGGCATATTTTTCGGTAGAGGTCAGGTTCTATGAATGTGACAAACCGGCCAAGTGCGAGTCGGACTCGCGTACGAAGGGTTCCGTAGCATTATCTATAAAAACAGCAAAAAAGAAATAAGTATGGGAGCCCCCCTTAAATATTTGTTTTATTTTAATTTAATTATTTATTTTAAAGTGAATATATAAATAAATATTCTGAGAATATTTCAAGCGTCTACCTGTTATCAATATAGAGCAAAAACGAGCAAAAAAAATCACGTTTGTTGTACGGACGGACGGACAGACGGACAGACGGACAGACGGACAGACGGACAGACGGACGGACGGATGGACGGACAGCGGAGTCTTTGTAATAGGCTCCAGTGTTTAATAAAAGTATACGTTTTATTAAACTCTGAAGCCAATTCTAAAGTGTGTTCGCTAAATTTAAAAGTATTTGTGCTATACAAAATCGAGTTTACCATTTCTTTGATTTTTCTATTTGACCCACTGGCAATGTAATTATTAATGTTTGTCCCGCGCATAAAGATAACGAATATAATTCATAAAAAAACCTATAAAAGTTTAATTTCTCTGCTAATCAGCCGCTGCGCTACCAAATGTAATGTATTGAATATGTCAAAACAAATAAAACAGCCCAAACTCGAAGGGTTTACTAGCCATAGCCGTTGAAGAGTTCCACTGTTCACTTCCAACCCATCAGACTCCATAAGCAGATCAGCTTAATGGTACCAAATTATTATATTGTCTTCAGTTCGGAGAACTGTACTGAAAAAATCCATTACATTCATACATACATACAGGTGAAGATAATAAAAACGAGTTAAACAATTTGTACTATTATTAAAGTTCGAGGCGCGCCGCGCTCAAAGAAAAAAAAAATTGGAAATAAAAATATGTTTTTTATTTCTTGAATTATGAAAACTCGATTACAAGTGGATTATGCATAAGGTTTACATTTTATTAGCAGTGTTAATTATTGGGTCTTGGTCACCCTGGATGATGATAATTGGTCTTTTTAGGGTTCCGTATTCAAACTAACCTAACTCTTATAGTTTCGCATAGTCCATTCATCTGTCTGTCGATATGCCTCAGCCACTTTTTCTCGAAGACTTAAAGTAACAAAAACTTAAAACTTTGTACGATTTATTAATGTAATATAATAATTATAATAAAATTCGTATAAAAACTTTCGTACGGTCCCCCATACAAGTAAAGCAAAATTAAAAATATAATGTATTTAAGTATTGTATTGTTTTCCTACAAGCTCGAATGGAGTTGTTGTTAGATATCTTTAATGATCAATTCTACGTTTATTCTTATTTTCTTCAAGTTTTTATGAATATAACAATACTATTAATAAGAGTCCGAGTCGCCCTTGGCCGCTTCTTATTTTACTGTCGGACCCAAGGTACCTGCAGAGAATTCTTGGATAAGGTGAATTTATGTTGTAACTATTGTTTAATAATTTACGTATATTATTGTGTTATATCAATGAATCAAGAAAATCGAGCCGCAAAATGATTATTAACCAGTTATTCTGGTGCCGGTGTGATAACAATGTATTCGCCGAGATAAAATTGACAAGGTTATAGGAAAAAAAGGTCTGAACTATTATTATATTATTCATGTCACGAACGTCAATATAACTTCATCGTCCTTCGTACACGCGGTAACTATATTATCTACTTTAAAACTAATAATAATAACCCTGCTGTTTTTAGGCTATGAAGTGCTCCAATTTTTTTGCTAATCCCGATCCAGTAATTCCATACTTCCTGAAAATCGTCTTGTTTCAAATAGTTTTATTTGAACCAAGACTATAATCATGTACCTACCTTTGACATAGCGTCCCAGTAAACGTGCACTTCACATCAATCAGTCCCGCTGAAAAGGATTCCTTCGTTACATCTCCTTATTTCGATCATTGTTCACTCACAACCAGAATAATATGCAGTAATTTACTTGCACATGGGTACGTACTGCATTTTATTAACATTACGATTACGATGATCTAGTGAGCTCTGCCTGTGACACTTGCACTAATTGAATGTCCATGTAAAATCTTTAATTTAATTTCGAGTCATATTTGTAACGCTTCAATAGCTTACTGATGAATTTCGCATTTTAGAATCGGAACGGTGTACGAGGATGTCACAACCGATGTGTTGGGGCAAATCGGGGCTTGGCAATGGATGGTCACCGTTTTCACTACAGCCCTAATGACTTCCACCATGTTTAACCAGCACGAGGATATGTTTCTACTAAAGTCTCCACGCGGTATCGTCTGCACCCCGCCCCGTGGTTACCAAGTAACAAACAACAGCTTATGTTACGTCGTGTCCAAAAACAGCACCGATCAAATGCCCTGCGCGGAATGGAATGTTAAACTCATGGGGATGGTTTGGGTAAAGAAAACTGTAAGTACTTGTAAAGCCGATATTTTACCTCAGGTTCAAGCACAAGTGAATGTTATAACAAAGTATGTTTTTATACAGTGGATAATGACTTGCGACCACGACTGGAAGTTTCTTTCTACAGCAATGATTTGTCGTTTGGGCGTCATGTTTGGATATGTGCTCTTCGGTCTTGTAGCAGATAGGTGTGCCATTATTTTATGATTTCATACTATAACAATTGTATGGCAACTTGTCCTCCCTTTCCTTAATCTACTTTGTTAATCGCTTTCGGGTACCCATTTGATAGGTATCTATAAAGAAAAACTGCCAAAAATCTCTACAAAAGAAAATAAATGATTTCTAATGCATAAAATATCGAAATCACGGCATAATACTTTTCCGCTTGCAGTCCATAGGTGAAATTGTATAGTTGATGGCATTTAAGAGGAGTGTGAACATACGGCTTTTCATACAAAAGGCGATAACGATTTCGACCCCTTAAATCTTAACCGATGTTTACCCACTTTTTGATAGGTTTTCAGTCAGAACATAATATGTTTTTTTCACTATAATATAATTTTGACGACGCGGTTAGCCTAGTTGGTAGTGACCCTGCCTCCGAAGCTAGCGTCCCGGGTTCGATCCCCGGTAAGGGCAAATATTTGTGTGACGAGCACGAATGTTTGTTCCTGAGTCTTGGATGTTTCCTATGTATTTAAGTATTTTTTCCCTATATAAGTATGTATTAGGGTGGGTCAAAATTTTTTTTTTTACATATTCAAAGAGGCTCACCGATGAAAAGGTGCTAAATGGTGCAATTACATGATGCGTAAAGTTTTACTTGATTACGTTAAGCATAATTGCCTCCGGATTGTGACGAAAATTTCAAAAAAATACATTTTTATAGTCATGTAACTAGCATGAAATTAATACTTTGATTTAGTTATTCATAACAGATATAATATGTAACGGCCCACAGTGACGATAAATGAGACTGTTGTTTAGTTGTGTTCAAGTAACGGGGCGAAAAAAGGCCAGGGGGCGGGATGTAAGTTGAGAGAAATTACGCGCGTAGTACTGGTAAACAAATTAGTGTCGCGCATTGCGTAATAGTGTAAAGTCGTTTGTTTTGCGCCATTTTAACAATGGAACGCACTCAAAATAACTGGAATTGTCCGTTATTTGATGATTTATGTGATTTAAAAGACAATGTCTTACCAACCTATGAAGATCTGATGAAATTTTATGAGTGGACCTGACACAGATTAAAATATGAGGGAGAAACAAAAACGGAGCCAACTTACAAAGAAATAGAGGCCATCGTGATTGAAAAACTGACACAAATATGGACAAAAGCCTCTATTCCTACATTAGAACCAAAACGAATTAAGGCAATATTGCAATCATATCATTTGAAATGCAAAAGCCTTCTCAAGTCTCACCCTAAAATACCTAAAAATAGGTTAGAAGAGTTTCGTCTTGACAGTAAAGTCCAAAACCAGGCAAAATGTCCCATGCTCGATGGTTAACTCGTGCCAACAGGATTCTCCGTCTGTATGTCTCAAAAAAAACTCCATCCGCAAACCTAATTACTCTTGCAACATTTATGGTCAAAGTTTACGCTCCGGTATGGTTTTCTATAAAAACTCACCCCAGTTGCAAAGATGGATCGCGAAATTTGTTTAAACTCATTGAACAAAGCAGATATTTATCGGCATCTTTGAAAGCTATCATCGATCCAGTGATACAAAGAAACAGTTACTTCGTACACCCGGAAAATTGATTGCTAGCAGTGTTGACAGATCCTCAGCCGGACATACGTGAATTAGCTGCTCGTCGAATTTTGAAAGCTAGATCAGAAACACCCGAAAAATTGCGCCTCTTTCAGTTACCAAAACTAAACTTTAACTTGAAAATGTCACTGAGCCACCGATTTTAAAATCCATAACTGAAGAAAATCTCCGGTCATTTGTTGAACACAAAGGCGAAGGAGAACTGGATTTGCTACGTCTGCCTTGTCACACACAAGCAGTGGAGAGAGCAGTCAAGGCTGTTACTGAATCATCAGCTACTTTATGCACGAAAAAATCAAGAGAAGGCTTCATCAAAGCCCAAATTGACGCGAGGGAAGCGATGCCGAAATTCGACAGCAAAAAGGATTATCCTACAAAGTTTTTTTTTTTATTGTTGATTATATTGTTTAAAAATATTTTGTAATATTATATTTTCTTAAATATACAATAACTACTATGGATTTAATCTTTTTTTAAATATAAATATCGATGATAATGGTAACTAAGTTAAGCTAGCATGACGTGCGGATTACCTCTTTTTCACACTATTTCTGAAAACTTTGACATAGAACCGGAGGCAGAAGATGAAATCTGATCACCACCAAACTTCATGATTTGCTTAAACTCGTGACGTGGCACCTTTTTGTCACTGTGCCCCTAGGAAAACTTCAAACTTTTTTTTCTCCATACATTGGTGACCCACCCTAGTATGTATATCGTCGTCTAGTAGGTACCCATAACACAAGCCTTTAGAGCTTACCTTGGGACAAGATCGATTTGTGTAAAGATAGTCTCCTGATTTATTAAAAAAAAAAAAAAACATCTTTATTGTTGTTTTAGTACCTATTCTCATACAAAACTAATTTTGGCGATTATTTGGCTGTGTTGATATTTATTCCATATTCAAAAAACGTATACCTAGACCTAGGTTTTGTTCTGACTGAAAACCTATCAAAAATTGGTTAACATTTAAAGGGTGGAAATCGTTATCGCCCTCTGGATGAAAAGGATGAATTTTTCCGTTGGTTCAGTCCTCTTAAAGAATAGAGAAAAAAAAATCTCAGTAATGTATTGCAAAATGACGGTTGTGTTGTGAAGTAAAAAAATCGAAATGATTTCCGGTCAATCAGGTGTTAAATTACGATATTTAAATATTTCTCATTTTTAGCTTTGGAAGAAAAAAGGCAATGATATTGGACGTCTGTTCGAACCTAATTTTAAGACTTTCAATCGTATTTTGCGACTCTGAGAATTGGTTCAAACTTTTAGTGTTTATAAGGTCGCTATTTGGCAGCACTAACAACTACATGGGGCTTGTTTTAAGTAAGTATATGATGATTTAAATTAGTACAATAATTTATATTTAAAAGTCATTGATAAACATGGATTTGCATGATTTAGTAACAACACATAAGGAACCTACTTCCTCTGCTGCACTGGGAGTGAAGAAATAGCATACAATGCGTGCAGATGCTTATCATCCTGGCATGTCGTAAAAGTCGACTAAGGGACGGGTCCTCTCCAACATGGTGGACTATCTGTATGGGCGATGGGCTGATCACCTGTCACCATACGGTTCATCATACCATCTTAGGACTAATTAATCGAACGTGGCCACAAGTAGTCTTGTGGCTCTGTCCACCCCATTAGGGATTTCGGGCGTGATGCTATGTATGTATGTACATAAGGAACAAAGGTAAAAAGCGCGCTTCAATTGCGCGCAAAAACGGTCCCCGTTCCCGTGATATGAGCAAGGGCACTGCGATATCACAATAGTTTTAAAACTCAGTTTACAAGCTGAATTGGCCGAAACTTTATAAACAACAAAAATTACAAACTAACAAATGTATCATTAAGTACTGAGAAATGTAGGTAACCCTCTTTTTTGCTTCCCTTCAGTTGGGTAAAAACGAGACTAAACTTAAAATACTTCCTAGACAAGTTTTAAGGCATCTTGTGTAGCTTCTAAAGCCTTGAATTTTATGAGATTTCATTTCAAAATATGTGTTATCTATAACAAAATCTACTTAATGCCCTGTTTTTAGGGTTCCGTACCTCAAAAGGAAAAAAGGAACCCTTATAGGATCACTCGTGTTTCTGTCTGTCTGTCTGTCTGTCTGTCTGTCCGTCTGTCACAGCCAATTTGCTCCGAAACTACTGGACCGATTGAGTTGAAATTTGGTATTCATATGTAAGTTGATGACCGCAACACGGACGCGTGACGTAAATATATGAATTTTAAACATAGGGGCCACTTTTTGGGGGTAAACTAGAAAATTAAAAAAATATATATACCACCTATATCGTGTGACATATCAAATGAAAGGGCTTATTGTGAGGATCTTAAATATATTTTCTTTTGAATTTTAAGTAAAATAGTTTAGAAGTTATTCAGGAAAATAGGCGGAAAATGACCATTCCCCCCCCCCCCCCCCCCTTATTTCCGAAACTACTGGGGCTAAAATTTTGAAAAAAATACAGAAAATAGATCGTTGCCTATAGATTACAGGAAAACCTATAAGAAGTTTATGGTATTTAAGGTAACCTAGTAAATTTCAGATAATCATGTACGGAACGGAACCCTCTCCACGCGAGTTTAACTCGCACTTGTCCGGTTTTTTTGATTTAAGTATGATCATAAGAAGCTTTCAAAGTCAAAGGGGCCGAAGCACACTAGCGTTCGTCACGGATCTGTGTCCGCTGTGTGCTAGTGCGCCATGTGATACCTACCATACTGCGGCCCTAACATGCATAACACAAAGATACCTAAGATAGACCGTCTTAACTCTAAGTGCGTCTCTCTCACACTAGTGCCGACGAAAGAGATAGTCATAGAGATAAACGGGTTTAATTTATCTTTGTGGCATACATGTTAGGGCCGCAGGGCTGTAATTCTCTAACGTTTGTAGCGGCTGATCAGCGGATAAACGAAACTATTAATTTAGACTATAAGAACAAAGTCATTCGGTCTAAATTTGAATGTGTACCTCATGGCTGATCAGCCGCTGCGCACGTTAGAGAATCACTTGGCTGATGTATATTTTTGTTTGCTAGTCTGCGAGATTGCGAGCAATAGATGGCGCTCACGACTGAGCCTAATCGTAGCGTCTCCGCGGCTGCTTGCTGCAGTGTGCATGGTACCCTTAGCGCGCTCCGTGGCCAACTCAGAGACGTTCACACTCATCGGGTCCCTCTACAACATCTTTTTGATGTTCGTGCTAAGGTAAGTATTCAACAGTAAGGTAAGGATACAACATTCATTAAAGTCTTATCATTATCCATCATCGGCCAATCGCAGTCTAGTGCTGGACATATTAGAGATTTATACCTACCAATGAGCGTCATGCAGTGACACCTACTACGTACGAATAGGTTTCTTAAGACCTGGGTTCAATTTTATGTTAGGCCAATGTTATATCTTATCTAAACATGTCATCGTTGTATTTACCTACCTTCTGTAATTTTCTGTTTTAGATGGACGCCGGAATCTCCACAGTGGCTATTGTTCAATAATAAAACTATTCAAGCAGAAACCACACTTTATAATGCCGCAGGAAAAAACCGCATTAGGCTCTGTAGTGATTTCAAAATCAGGCCCGTAAATCAGAGAGTACGTCTGTAAGTTTTAATACCTACAATTGTAAGCACAAATATTGATAAAGATAAGATAAGTCTGGATGGGTTACCATAGTTTACCATTGATTTTCAGGCATACTATTGTTTGGACGAAAGTCAAACGTGTCTCGGCATTCTAAGCACTCACAATACCAGAGTATTAATTGTGGTCTCTTTAATTTTTTGGTCCCTATGTTGTAATTCATGGAGTGTACTTTACGCAAATGTGTACAGTGAATATCAAACCGATTATTTTCTTTTGAACGTAATTTTCTTTGTTTGTATAATCGGGTGCCTGACGGTATTTTTATCGTTGAAGTGGAAGATGCGACATTTGCTCATGTTGAATATATTAGCGGCAGGCGTTAGCGGAACAGCCGTTATGATATGCAGGCAGACTAAACAGGTACGTTCTGACCGACTAGTTACCCTCGTGCTTCTAGAGTTGGACTCCGTAGCTTGAAGGGTTCGATTCCCGCCAGTCAGATACTCGTATAACATAATATATATACTTTTATTTGACTTGGTTTCTTGTCGTTCGTGCACCTGTGTGTTCTTCCCAGATCCGAGACAGATTATCTTAGTGTGGACCGTTAAATGTAACGTTATTTATTTACTTTTTAAATGAGTAAATAATTAAAAATTCAATAAAAAAAATTGTGAAATAAAAACTGAAATGCGACATACGTTGACATGGGTTAGGGGACTAATGTCTATATTGAAAAATGACGAGGTATAATAATGCCATTTCAGGCAACAATTTTCAAAGATATAGTTATATTATAGCGTATAGTAATTTGGCGATTTTATTTTCAGGTCGTCACAGTTAGCATGCTGTATTCAGCCGCACTGGGAGCGAAATTGATTACGCACGCAATTATGATCACAATAGCGCCGCGTCTTTTCGCGATCAACATCAGAGCCACTCTGCTCGGCTGCTGCCAAGCCGCCGGACAACTGGGCGCCATCCTCGGATACCTCGTCACCACACTCAAATTACTGGACTCGTTTACACTGGGACTCCTAGATGTTATTGTCACTGTGGCGCTCTTAATATTGTGTTTGATATTCCCAGACGTCGACTGCCGTGAGATGCCCGACGTATTGCAAGATATGGACTATTTTTCAGAGTATGATTTCCTTTTTTACGGCGGGTCCGGTTTGCGAATCCAAAATAAGATCTTTATAAAACTCGGCCTTAGGCTCGGTTATGTTAATGTCTGTTAGTAAAAGTCAGATCAAAATTTAATAAATCAGGACAATTTCTGTGCCGGACAAAGAGTTCAGCTCAAAGTCAAAATGAAAGTAAGAACCTTGAAGAAACGGTCAGTGAAACTAAAGAATACTCCTCCAATCCTCCAACCTATATCAAACAGACTAATAGGTGAACTAGAACAACCACACATCAACGATCACCCTTCTACGATATACACACGGCTTAACCTAATTTCCTATATTGCCTAAAGGCTGCATAGCCGGGTGATTGTGGTCGACCGTTGCGGCTAGTCGGCCGTCCTCCCTATCCCAAAGCGTGTCACTCCTAACAAATCTGTGCCCCCTGGTTTATCCGGCTTGTCCGGGTCAGGCTCCGTTCCTGGCTGGGTGTGGTACCTATGTTCATGTTCATGTTCGGCACCTACTGACCGAAATTAGATATTTGTAAAATTTCGACAGGTTATCGAAACCAATACGCTGGGCGACGCAAAAGACACATTCGCCGTCCCACGAGGAAGTTGAACTAAGGAATCACTCGTTCGGTAGCCGCGGCCGCGCACAGTCCCTGCGCAGCGCCGCGTCCGAGGAGCGTGTGCCCGCGCAGCCCATAGGGTTCAGAAGAATATGGCGGGTGGTTACTCGCTGCATGAACAGATGTTATCATGCTTTGCTTTGCAGAAATAAGGAATAGGAAAAAGTATCGGTTACTAAATAAAAAAAAATACTTTAAACGAATCATTTACTTTATGTACTACTTATCTCTTTAGGTAGGTACTTCTTCAAAATAGTCTTACGGCGTGCAGCTGATTTTGGATTGGATTTCTGCAGTCGAAGGCGCCCAATCCTAACTAATGTTATAAATGCAAAAGTAACTCTGTTTGTTACGTTTTTAGAGCTAGATTGCACCTTGGAAAAAGACATTGGCTACTTAAATAATTATTCTACGCAGACAAAGTCGCGGGCACCAGCTAGTCATAATTAATATTATAAATGAGAAAGTAACTCTGTTTGTTACGTTTTCACGCCTAAACCACTGAACCAATTGTGATGAGTTTTAGTGTAGAGATAGATTGGACCTTGGAGAAGGACATAGGCTACTTAAATAATAATTCTACGCAGACAAAGTTGCGGGCACCAGCTTGTCCTAAATAATATTATAAATGCGAAAGTAACTCTGTTTGTTACGTTTTCAAGCCTAAACCACTGAACCAATTTTAATGAATTTTAGTGTAGAAATAGATTAGACCTTGGAGAAGGACATAGGCTACTTAAATAATTATTCTATGCAGACAGTCGCGGGCACCAGCTAGTATCATATAACTTCAGAATACACCGGATTCGGGTAGTCCTTGAGAATATTACGTCACTTGGGCATCCGAACCCCACGGCCCTAGCATAGTTGATATGGAGATAACTTGACCCCGTCTTATCTCTCTGTCACTTGTATCGGCACTAGTGTGAGAGAGATGCACTTAGAAATAAGACGGTGTTAACCTATCCTCGTGTTATCCTTGCTAGGGCCCCTTGGCCCTGTTTTATAAACCTACAAATTGCAATTTATCTACAGGTAAAAACTGGCAAACGATGTCCCATATGAATGTCCCAATGATCCCATACATTTCCCTAACAGAGTTGTCACGGCGGTAACGAACAGGCCAATGTTTGCGGTAAAAATCGTTTTCCGACCCGTTTCGTGGCCCGACCAAATACCAACACTAAATGCTATTATAGGGTTTCGGGTACGGCGAGGTGTATTGTAACCTACTCTGTACAAAGCTGACAAGTGACTGGACTATCTATCTATCTGCAATGTATTAAATAACGAGTTATATGTGTACAGAACACAATACTGATAATATTACTGTTTTCGGACGTTAACCCTTTCAGACAGACAGATGGTGTAGTTTAGGTATATGAATCTGGCTCTTATTTCACAATCGTTGTGAGTGCTAACAATCAATCATTATTGCCAATTGTTCTATGCAAAAGTGGCCCGTCCCGTTTTTTAAATAGAGGCTGGTGACATATAAATAGTTTCATAAGTAGGTACCTAGCAGCACTAACGCCATCTTGATATTGCCAGAATAAGGATGTTGCATTTTAATGTATATCTAAATTTAACCTACTTACTTGGTTGCAATGTGATCTGTGGTATTATTATATTAGTAAAGTTATTAATAATATCTAAAAATCAGAACGTTCTGAAAACGGAGATGAAAATGTATTTTTTCTCTGATCAAGTTTCCCAAACTTCCTCTGCTGTAGATTAGGATGTCGTTGACTGCTCGACTTTTAGCAATGCCTTGGCGACTTCCGCCATTGCAAATGAAGAATAATGTAGGTATGTACTAAAATAGAACGTCTAACGAACTCGTGGACCGGTCGACCTATTTAAACGGTCGGTTTACTCAATTTTCTTGTCTTTTTGTAAGAAGCAAAGAATTTTCTAGATTAAGCATGTAGATAATGTCATCCTTTGATTTAGTACCGCAGTACTTTGTACGGAATACGAAACTTGCAGTCTGAAAGAGTACCTAAAAAATCTGCTCCTAATAGAGGTCAAATTGGGGTTCGATTCGAACTTTGCATCGGAAATAACGCGGGCACGCTGCAGCGGGGCCGAACGCTAGTATCACATGTTTAATCTTGGTGACTGTTTACACTGTTGCTACGCCAATTCGTTTTTATTATGCAAAGAGTATGCCCTACAAAGATTATAATAATATAACCGTTAACTACTTTTACCCGATATCAACAGCGACATCTAGTAGTTTGTAGTATAATACCCCTATAAACATCGTCTTACGCCCGTTCCCAATATTCAATCCGTGGATAGATGTGCTTACTACCAGCTAGGAATTGAAAAATGACAAATTTTAACACGTAGTAATCAAACCCATCCGCTCAAACCAAGCTCAAAGTCGCAAAACGAGCTACGGAGAGGGCTATGCTCGGGGTTTCTCTGCGAGATCAAATCAGAAATGAGGAGATCCGTAGACAAACGGAAGTTACCGACATAGCCCACCGGGTTAGCAAGTTGAAGTGGCAGTGGGCAGGGCACATAGCACGCAGAACGGATGGCCGATGGGGCCGAAAAGTTCTCAAATGGAGACCACGGACCGGTAAGCGCAGCGTGGGACGTCCACCCACAAGATGGACAGACGACATAAAAGAGAGGGCTGGAAAACGCTGGATGCAGGCCGCTTCCAACCGGCCCTTTTGGAAATCGATGGGGGAGGCCTATGTCCAGCAGTGGATGTCCTGCGGCTGAAATGATGATGATGAATCAAACCTATCCCCAGATTCAATATAAGGAACGGCCTTAAACCGTGACCTTCCTTCCTGCCAAGCTCTACACGATACACCAAACTTAATGTGTTATTTATTTTTGGAATACAAAATGTTAATACTTATTATGTTTTCCTGAAACAGGCCATGATGAAGAGAATTTAAATTAACTTGATTTAAATGAAGTGACGTTTGTTGAAAAATATTGAATCAAACTCGAAGGATAGATAATTATTCAATAAATAATATTAAGTCAATTCATTAGATTTTTAGGCCATTATACAACTTGGTCATAAATACATATTTGTCAAATCCCAAAAGTACTAGGTACTGGATTCGTTTACCGGCTGTGATAAGGTTCTACACTAACTTAACATGCCTACATACAATGCACAAATCAATCATACAAGTAGGTATATTGCTTCACGCCAAATCAAAATACTTACGCAAAATTTGTAATTTAAACCCTACGCTTTACTCTGACAACATGCATAGCTTGCTTAGCGATTAACGAAGTTAACTATTTGATTAACGGTGCCCCCGTAATCGTTAACTCGTGATCGCAATTGCATTTTATATGTTAGTAATTTACTTATAAAAAATGTTCGTATGTGCTATGAAAGTTTAGGCAGGACATGAAACAGTAAAAATTGGGTATTGTTTAGAGTTTGTAATAATACCTACTTATCATTAATTGAGAGATCAAATTCAAATCAAAAGCTATCTGACATTAAGCCGCGCGGTGTTCTGGCAAAGTACTACTTAATTAACGTTTAACGGACTTTAATTGTTTTAACGGAAGTTAATGAGTCCGTTAACAATTTTGGAAGTTAACTTAAAAGCTAACCCGTTACTCAAAATGTTAACTTCATTTATTAACGATTAACGGTATAACGGTCTTGTGCCCAGCTTTGACAAAATGCGCAGAGCGCTCGCAAATATAATGCCGCTGCAGTGTATTTGCAGGGCCGCTGCCTTGGCAAGATTGACACAAGGATAAGTTAAATTGTCTTATCTCTAAGTGCGTCTCTGTCACACTAGTGCCGACGAAAGAGATAGTCAGAGACATAAGCGGGTTTAACTTATCCCCGTGTCTGGCATGCTAGAGCCGCTGAGGAACTATACAACAACTACGAGACCACCAACCAAACCACCATTACCCATTAAATCAGCAAATCAGTCTAAAGGTCAATAATCATTACCAAACTGAACATAGATCAGTCTTATAAATAACTGGTGGACCCGCCACAGCTTCGCCCGCGGTATTTTTCATACAATCTTTATCACCTTTTTTCACCCCTTTAGTTTGTAGTAGAATGTCTCCTCCAGATTTTAAACCTCTTGGACCACCCGTTCAGGCTGTGCGTTGTCTATAAGTGAGTCACAGTACTGTTTTATATGTATAAACTAGTGGACCCGCCACAGCTTCGCCCGCGGTATTTTCCATACAAACTTTAACAGTCCTTTTCACCCCTTCAGGGATGGAATTTAAAAAATCCCTCCTTAGTGCACCTCTAGGGTACTCGAGGAATGTCTCATCCAAATTTCAAACCTGTAGGACCACCCGTTTAGGCTGTGCGTTGTCTATAAGTGAGGCAAGGTACTGTTTTATATGTATGTATTGATAATAAACGGGTTTAAGTTATCCCCTTGTCTGGCATGCTAGGGCTGCTGAAGGTGATTTTAAAACCTTTAATTTTTAGGTTCTAAAATAAACAGTAAGGCAGCCATTACACGCTCAATCTAGATCGAGATCCGGGATCGAGATCAGTGATCTTGATCCAGATTGACTGTGTAAAGCGTTGGATTGAGGGATCGCGACATAGGATCACAAATTGCGATCCGCGACCTTGGTCCAGATCACGATCTAGATTGAGCGTGTAATGGCTGCGTAAGTAAAAACTTGTCTCAAAAAATCAAACAACATCCTCATTAATTTTCTTGAAAAATATTTTATTGCAACTGGCACTCACTTTTAATTGACAATTCGATTTTCTTGTCTACCTACTTTAAAATATTAAACGAAACGATGATTATACCCACAGAACCATATCGAGATAGAAGGAAAGAGTGTATGTTCCCGCGTGCCAAAAAGATGTCGTGAGATCATCTTTGTGTGTAACAATGGCGGTGGCGCGGCGCGGGAGGGTGGGAGTGGTGGTGCCCCGACTCGGTTTGCCGCGTGCTAATCGTTGCTTTTGAATCGTTTTCGCGCGACTTATGCTTCCCGTCACTAAATTACACTCGTGATATCAAAGTAACTACTTACGCATAAATGTTACACGGTCAGTTTCCATACAAATCACGAACTCTTTCCTTCTATCTCGATATAGTTCTGTGATTATACCTATATTGTAGATATCACTCTGTTTTTAGAAATAACTGTCACCAAATAATTTTGATATAATTGAAACAATAAAAGGTGCCTTATAATAAACAAGATTTTGAATAACGTCAATAAAATATACTTTACAAATTTAATAATGCTGCCAATGTTGAGCATCGTTATATAAGTTAACAAAGGGTTATAAAACGACTTTAGCGCTACAGAAATGTACAAAATGTAGAACGTATTTGAACAGAATGATATCGTACAAAAATATTTATGCTGTAGAGCGATAACCTTTGCCTGACCTCACATGTATAATTTATTACGTAACGTTTCGTCTGCTTTGTCGTTAAATGCAACTTATCAATAATCGTACAGTCAATACCCAAAAGGTCGAACAAAAAGTGCTCAAAAATCTGGCTCGCCTACTCATAAGGGTTCATAAAGTACTTCACACTAATTTCGTGATTTTGACGTGACATCACATATTTTGCAATTTTACATATAGAAATTATTAAATTTAAACAGCATTTCTGAAATTAGCTTTATTACCATTCAAATTATTTTTAAATAAAATCAACATCAAATCAAACATTTGAAAAAACGCGACCGTCGTGTTTGCGAACTCGCCAACAAAACATTTAAACCTTATGCTCAAACAGATAGTTTTGGAAACATTTTAAGTTTTTCATTAATAGTTCAAAGGCATTTTAACACTTAGATGTATTAGATTTCGAAATGTGACGTCACAAAACTTAGGACCCCACCCACCCCTTGTTCCACAATTTCACACTTCTTCAACCCCCTCCCACCCCGTCAAGCTGTGACGTACTTTATGGATGACCCTTAATAGAGTTTCAAAATTTGAGCACCTAAGCATAGAGTTGGGTCAATTCGAAAATGTGTTCGCAATTTAAAAGTAAATAAACTTAAATTAACGTCAAACTCGATTTTGACAGCTCTGTGCTATACAAAATTAGTTTGACGTTTCTTATTTTAAGTTTAGGAAATTTTAACTTGAGAAGACACCGTTTCTAATTAGACCCAGTATTTAGTAACACATCGCACGTTTAAAAATAAAAGGAAACAAGTCAAAATGAAATTCACTTTTATTTTTAACTTTACGCAAACGCGTTAAAATTGAATTTGGAATGGATTTGTATTTCACATTATTTATTTTTATTTTTAAACTAGCGACATGTACTTATAATTATAATCAATGTAATTGTGTCATAGGGATTTTTGCGATAGGTAAGACGACTAACACCCGTTCCCAATATTAAATTAGTGGATAGGTTTGTTTGCTTACTACCAATTAAAAATTTACATATTTTGTAACCGGCAAATCGTCGCTGCGCGTGCAATACCGCGAAATAGCACTTTGTAAAAACCGCGTGTCTGCGTTTTTTGCGATTTTTTAGGAACAAGAAAAAACTGACTTAAATGACTGATATATTCAGTTTTTTCTTGTTCCTGTAAAATGGCAAAAAACGCAGATACGCGGTTTTTACAAAGTGCCCTTCCGCGGTATTGCACGCGCAGCGACGAAATGTCAAACTTCAACCCGTTGTAACCAAATCTATCCACGAATTAAATATGGGAACCGCCATATTATATCGATTTTTTGTACAAAAAATATATACCCAAATATTCGTTCACTGCCATTTCTGACACTTAGCTTATTCTCACTATATCAAATAATTAAGTAAACAAACAACATAAACAATATAAAATGACACGAAAGAGGAACCGTAACTTTCCACTAGGTACATTCAACAATGCATCATTTTACATACATTTTATAATATATCTTAAAGTATTGTCAGGATTACAATTCTTGATTATGTGAAAAGGAATATATTTTTTTAATTATTTAACAATATTTTACAGTGACAGCAGGCTGATTCACCGAAAAGCATTTCTTTAACTATTGAATACAATAGTTTAATTAGTAGTATTTAATGTGAAAAACAAATATGTTTTTCACATTAAATACCTACAGTCAGCATCGAAAATAACAAATCAGACAAGTTGACCGGAGAGGGTGATATTTAACGTTTTTCGCGCACTCAAATGAGTTATTCCAAATTATTAATTATTTAAAAAATCTTCTTTGGCATTTATATAAAAATATGTTAATGCCAAAGAAGATTTTTTTTTATCCAGCGGAACTAATTTGGTTGTTGCTGGTGCTGATGCTGTTCACATATTTTTAACCAGATAGTACGCTCGCATACCTATTATATTTACAATTCTAACTGTATATTTAGGTATATGAAATATAAATGCTCCATAAAGTCATGTTATAAACATAATTAGCTTATCAAGAAAAACGATGCAGATAGAATAAAATGATCCACTTAACACTGAAATGCAAAAGAATCGTTGCTTATAATAGACCAGCGTCCTATTTTCGGTTCCTTCCTCTATTCAGTTAAGCAGCGGTAGTGTTGCACCTCGCCTGTCGGCGTTAATAGAGTAACGTATCTTAAACTTACACTGAACTTTTTTCTAGCTACAGCCTTAACAATAAATAACTTAAAACAAGCAACGCAACAACCAATCGACATACAGGTCATTTTGAATGCAAAACATGGTATCACATAAATATATTTGTGCAAGAACACTTTGTAAATATAATATGTAACGATTTGATTATGATTCAATATCACAGACCGAACCAGCCCGATATGGTAGGCGTTACAGTAAGGCTATCTAAAGATATAAACAAAACAAAAATACGGAACGCTAAAAATATATTTTCATGTCCTTTCATGTTCATAAAACAACTTTTCTGTCAAATAGAAACGCATTGGTATGCAGAAATGTATACCAGGGCGTCTATTCGGGAACGTCACTGCAGCGACCCGGGAGCGAGACTTGCGTCTCGCTCTTACGCATTACGCGTCGTGCGGAAGAGTGGGAGGAGAAATCTCGCTCGCGAGTCACTACAGCATCACTTAGCGTTCCCGAATAGAGGCGCTGCTGTTATTTAAACTCATGGGACGAATCTTAACACATCGCAATCGTATTTTTTTGATATGATTAAAGAAATTAACGATGGGCCAAGCCAGTTGGATATATGAGAAGTCAGAAGCTGCTTAAAACTAGCAGCAGGGTAACGAGAATCGACGCCCACGGTTAAATTTCTATGTATACCAAATTACCTCAATTATTCTATTACATGCATATTCGCACGGATACGTCCTGTTGCTAAGTTCGATTCAGAGAGCGTCGGTGGCCTAATGGCTAAGGATGTCGACTCGTGATCGTGAGGTTCGGGTTCGAATCCAAGCGGTTGCCATGTACCAATGAGTTTTTCTAACTTATGTACATTATCTGCGTGTGAATTGCGGTAACCGATGCTCTTGCGGTAAGGCTCTGAGCACACGGTGGAAAGGGCCGCTAGCTGACCACCCCTGCCGAGGCCAGCACTAGCCAAACCGAAGGGCTGCCACAATAGATCAGCAATGGTCGAAGCGGCACATACATGGCCCAATTAACCTCCAATAATAAATAATAAGTTCGATTCAAAGTCCCTTGATAAAAGAATATTCAATATACATATATTATATTGATCTTTGTCCTGTTTATATCCATATTATTATAGATTAAGTATAGAGCATTTTATTGTACATATCAACAAAAGCGTAGGCGTCCGCTTCCTTTTTGTATAAATGCCCCTCAGCGGCCGTAACATGCAAGACACAAGGATAAGTTAACCATCTTATCTCTGAGTGCGTCTCTCTCACACTAGTGCCGACGAAAGAGATAGTTATAGATAGAGACAAATGGGTTTAACTTATCTTTGTTTTGCATGCTAGGGCCGGAGGGTTAACAAAATGATTGTACAAATGATTGGTTTTGAGCAAAAGTAGTAAGATATTTGTACTTAGATGTTAAGAGTTCCGTAGTCAAACAAGTCTGTGTATATATTTTTATAAAGTCGCAGCCCTGTAATAAAGAGTTCAAATTGTACTGATATTTGTTTTACGAAATGACTTACATAGTATCTTCATGTAGAGCCAAGTCAGGATGATAAAACTTGTAAAATAGTTTGTACTTCCGATTTCATATTTTAACGATTCCATTTGGTATCTAATACCTCGTTATCGTGCTTAGAATGTTACAAAAATCGCTAATATAAAAGCGAAATGACTACGGAACCCTAAAAAACGCCAGATCCGATAACGAACTTGGCGATTTTTTTTATTTCTAACAACACAAGAATGCTTTAATCAAATTAGTAACATTACTAATTAGTACACTACTAATTTGATTGAAGGTGTGAAGAACAATTAGTGAGAATATTGCATAGTATTGGGCAGGGTTATGTACCTATAGCCACCATAATGTTATAATAATATTGAAACAATAACATAACCATATATCCAAGAGACTCCGCGACCCCCGTTTGCACGCATTAGAGGCAAAAAGTTATAACCAGCAGGGGCTACACGCAGGCGCGGGAGCGGATAACTTCGAACCCATCAATCGCAGCGCTCTAGAAACCGCGTGCCCCGCAAGTTTGACAGTTTATTTACTAGTAAAAGTTAGGCTACTCGATGTCTTTAGGATATTTAGTCTATGAACACGAGCTATCAAAAACATATAATTATTCAAGTGTAATAATAGGTACCAATAATAATAGGTATGTTATTATGTTACATTGCTTTGTTTGTTATAATTTAAAAGCTCCAATGATACCTATACATGTGTGTTAAGCCCCCTATCCGCGCTGGGCCCGCGTGGGGACTACTGCCCAGTCTCTCTCACTATGGAAGAGGCCTGTGCCCAGCAGTGGGACATATATATATATATATATATATATATATATGTAGGTTGATGATGATAAATGATACATGTCGTTAGATTTACTATTAGTTAGCTTTTACCCGCGAGCCAGCCTGCGTGGAAATGAACGACGAAATAACGCAATTTCCTAATCCCTAAATCATCCTTTTAGGGATTGATTGTCTTTAAAAAAGTAGCTTATGTCGTTTCTAAGGGCTCAAAATATATCTATACCAAATTTCATCAAAATAGGTGAAGCGGTTTAACCCGAATAAGCGTAACAGACAGACAGACTAATTAACTAGCTATTGGCAGCGGCTTCTTCTGCGTTTAATGAAGGGTTATCCCTCTGTGTGTTTTTCCTCTTTCGCGTAAAAACGGAGCAAAGAATTGACGTTATTTTTTGCACTACGACATAAGCTACTTTTTGTCTCAAACAAAAAAACCAAGATTCCCGAGAGAATAACAAAACAAACACGTGGACAAAATCGTGGGCACTTTTTGCCCACGATCGTATCACATAAACATAATATATAAACACATACATGTTATCGCAATTTTCTAAGAAGAGCTGAGTTCGAACGCAACAGACATTTACAAAAGAAGCAAGCGCTTTTTAGGGTTCCGTTGCCTAATGGCAAAAAACGGAACCTTTTTAATTTAGTTACTTCCGTCAATCCGTATTTAACTCGGCTATTTAACTCGGAGTCTATAGGTATTACATAGATGAAATTGGTCAGGTAGCTGTTTTCTATTAACCGGTATACATTGTCGTAAGTTGTGAAATTAAGAAAACTATTAGGGATGTCACACGGGAATGTAAAAGGACCAGTGCACACAAACGTGTCGGGTATTTTAGATAGTTCTTCAAAAAATATTATAGAGGTTTGTAAATCGCACGTTTAAAAATAAAAGGAAACAAGTCAAAATGAAATTAACTTTTGTTCTAAACTTTACTCAAACGCGTTAAATTGAATTTGGAATGGATTTTTATTTCACATTATTTCTTTTTATTTTTTTACGTGCGAAATGTTGTTTTTATTTAGGTCAATAAGATATGAGTTATGCGCTTCTAATGTTGTAAAAAGTGTGTCCCCTTTAACTTTATAACTATATGATGGAACATAAAAAAATTTAAGGAAATAGACTAAATTTTTTTTAGTACGAGATATTTTTCGTTACACGATATTTTGAGTTCAGCGCACGCAGTAATAACTTTGTTTTTCACCGTGTCTTTTAGAAATACTCTAAAATACAAATTTATTTTTGCTGCCTTAAAATTTATATTGTGGATGCGTAAATATATTCAACGTGAACGTTCATCGCGACTACGGAACCCTTCACAAGTGCGTGGTCTGATAAGGGAACTACGTAAAAAATAAAAAAGTAGTTTCGGAGATAATCGTGCACAGACAGACAGAGACACGGCGGGGAATATGATTTATAATATACTACGTAGTGATTGTGATAATGATGGTTAATAAATAATATGGATATGCAAGTATGGACTACCTATTCTACCTGAATGAATACGGTCTTTGTAATAAATTAATTCTAGTCATTTTGATAACTTTGATTTTTGACAATTTTATAGCGTCTCAACAAGCTGACGGTATAGAAAGGTCGGAGATTCTCTTACCTCAACAATTATAATGTAATTGCACTTGTTTCAAATAATGTAGATCTTTAATAAAATCCTTATCAACTAACTTAATATTTAAATCGTAGAAAATTATGTATCTTAAATTAAAAATCATGGATTATTGTCCAAGATAACTTAAACCTAAAGATTTCTCACAGAAATCATTAGTATAATAATAATACACCTAAATAAAACTTTTTGAATTAATCTATCTAGGAACATTGTAAATGGTAAAGGCTACATACCGAAACGCGGAACGGAAGCGGAGCGGGTCGGAAGCGAACCCGTGTAAGCAGTGGCATAGGAACCAAAATTGAGGCTTTCACATCACTGATGTGAATGCTTCTATTTTTGTACCTATGACACTGCCTTTACGCGGGCCGCTTCCGACCCGCTCCGCTTCCGTTCCGCGTTTCGGTGTGTGGAAGCCTTAAAATCTTTCATAATAAATGAATAAATAAATCAATTACATAGAAGTACAAAAAATATAACATACAAAAAGTATTTTTAAATAAATATGGGAGCATAGAAATAACTGTACTGCCAATTATTTATGTAGATAAACGCAACTAAATATGTACCTACCCGGTAACTAGAGCGAATACTCAGACTGTTGGAGTGCGAGACCGCAGGAATTATCAAATTTCAATAAATTGCGCCATGCGCCTGCATAACTATGTGTGATTGTATTAAATGTAACGAGTATCACCTATCAACCTTGAAATAATTATTTCACTTATCTGAATCAACTTTTTTAAATCAGGGCTCTGTGGTACAGAACCTTAATGGGGCTCGTAAACGGGCTCGCTTTTCGGCAATTTATTTCTGCAATTCGGGCTAACCCCAAAAATATTACATATTACATCACTAATGGGAACAAACACTTTGAATGTAAACTTTTGAGAATAACCCGAATTGCAGCAATAAATTGCCGAAAAAGTAGCCCGTTTACGAGCCCCTTAATATAGGGTTGCCATCTCTAAAATTTGGCAAGACGCGCTAAAACCCCGGATTTTGGAGCCCAGAACCCGGAATTCGGGACAAATGTCCCGCTGCCGTCGCTCCCCAGACGCCCTTTAAACTAGGACAAATACGAGGAAACACAGACGGATGGCAACCCTACCTTAATAGTATATAGCCAAACCTCTTTGTAGTCTATAGCCAAACCTCTTGGTAGTCTACAGCCAAACCTCAACTCGTTATAACGAAGTCTGCTTGTTGCTGTCGCCATGCAGAACGCGTGAAGAACCAGTGAGTTTCTCTGAAATAAAAAAAAAGCAACCAGTTAGCCATTGACATATAAATATACTTAACTAACTACATTGACAAAGTAACAAATTCGTGCCTGAGATTGACTTACCGATATCATTAGAAGCGAGGGATATTCTCCCATTTGCGTGAGAGTCGTTCGTTGGGCTTCGAATACGATGATGGAGACGAATGGCGAACATCAGAGAGGCGCCCACGATCGGAGAGATGCCCGCGAGGACGAAGGGTACGGTGTAGGAGCCGGTGTGCTCGATAAGCGCGCCCGCGATCGGCGGGCCCAGGGCCAGCGGCGCCGCCGCCAGCCCCAGCATGCAGCCTATCGCCTGCGCCGCACAAGCACCTCCAACCAACTCAAAAGCTATAGGCCCAATCAGAGCGATAAACGCGCCATCGAATATGCCCATCCCCAAAGAAATGACAACCAAGAGCCAGAATGACTCGACGAAAGGCAAAATAATTGTAAGAGTTCCTATAACGTAGAAAGATATCTGCTGCAGAAAAATTCTATCGATACCCGGCTTATCTGCTAGGAATCCGAAAAGCAATCTCCCTAAACCCGAGGTAACTGCTAAACATTGTATAGGCAAAATAGAGTACGCCTTGTCGCCTTTAAAGTTTTCATTAGATTCAATGAATTTCGACATATACGTATAAGGTACAAAATACCCGAACAGAGCCACAGGCATCGACAGAGCCCAAAATCTGTATTTCATGTTTTTCCAAATTTGAACATTAACTATGGTTTTAATAAGTGATTGAAAACTGTTCCCTTTTCTAAGCGGTTTGTCTATTACCAGCAAAGGTATGGGTTTAAATAGCAATCCACACAGCGCAATGCCAAATGTGAATACGGCTAGAACTCTAAACGTACAATTCAGCCCGTAATTGGTGATCAAGTACTGAATAAGTTGGACCATAATGACAGTGAAAACGGAACTGCCGATTGTGACTATCCCATTGACAAGTCCTAAATATTTTTTGAAGTAGTGTCCGAGGATGGCGAGGGAGGGCGTGTAGGCGAGAGAGGCTCCTGCGCCGTATAGGACGCCGTAGGTGAAGCAGAGAGCGTCGACGTGGTCGACGGCAAAGGAGGAGAGGAGCAGGCCGGCGGTGGCGAGGCTGCCGCCGAGCACGGCCGTGAGGCGCAACCCCAGCAGTCCCGTCAGCACGCCCGACACCGGCGACAGCAGGAACGTGATGCCCATCGCCAGCGCGCCCACTAGAGCTGCAACAACACATCTATCTCTCAAGCTTATCGCGTCCTGCCAGTTTTATAATCAACCTTTATCAAATACGCAGCATGCTCATTAAAAAAGAACAGATAAAGCATCTGTTAATATTTTTTTTATTGTATTGAAAGTCATTTGAGCCATCGAAGAGTTGTGTT
This sequence comes from Tortricodes alternella, assembly GCA_947859335.1. NCBI lineage: Eukaryota > Metazoa > Arthropoda > Insecta > Lepidoptera > Tortricidae > Tortricodes > Tortricodes alternella. The sequence goes on from OX401981.1 coordinate 7,139,215, forward strand.
GAAAATTGAATAGTGAAACGACGACAATGCAATGTTAGACGTATGTACCTATTATGAGTACCGTCGGAAAACAGGTAAACTCCCTTAGAATAAGGTTAGTTTTTTGGTAAGACATTCTTCTTCTACATGCAATAAAGGATACCTCAGGGTCTGATGAAATGACAAATTTATGGTTCCCACCATTTTTAAACGCATGAACATCGGTAAACCCCAAACCATCCTAATGTAGGTATAAATATAGATATAGGTAGGCAGTTACCGGTCTTGTTTCGTTTGATTCGAGGAACTTCGTTTCATCCTTACGGTTTTTATTTTACGTCCGCCCATTCCTTCGGTCATTATACATGTATTGTTACAAAGCGAATTAACTACTGCAAGTGAGATCGCAATGAAGTACTGTTAGAAAGCTAGCAGATAATAGGTAATCGTATTAATAAACAGCGATAAATGTATGAAGCTATTTACACGATGTTTTGATTAATAATCTCTCAATCCTACACGTGCCTACTGTAACGCAAGTAGGTTGCTTTATAAGATAATGTAACTGGACAAGTGTGGATGCCGGTTCGTTTGGCTATTATAGTTTTAATTTAAAATTTGAAATTAATTAGAATGCGGCCACACTTGTTCAGATCGTCACTTCGAAGAGCACCACGGTGCGAGTAACATGTACGTAAGTTTGCTAAAAAATACAAGTGCACTCCAGAAGATAGTCGTTTCATTTAAGCTACAAGAGCAGAAATAGTATATCCTTCAAGAGGCAGAAGCCTTTCCTTGATGCTTTCTGCTCTACCTCTGAGCCATAAGCATCACTCTACCTAGGTACTTGAAGTTTCAGCATATTCGTACGATAGGTAATCTTGATGTATTGTTGTTAGATTGCGGTAATCTTCAAAGTCATTAAAACAACGCAGCTAAAAATATTGTGGAATTAGGTCATTTTCTATTTGAGGATAGCCTGCAAAGAGATAGAGTCGAAATTATGTACTACTAACTTTTACCCACGACTTCGTCTGCGTGGGAAATAGTGGAAATGTATTTAAATTATGATGGAATTTCATTAAGTACCATTATTAAATTAAGATTTGTTCCTCGAATTACGGGCACGCACGAACTTGCCGTTAATAAATTTTCCACATTCTATTTCACCCGTTTAAGGATTGGTTATCTTAAGAACGTAGTGTATGTCGTTCCGCAGTGGTCAAACTATCTTCATACCAAATTTCTTAAAGATCGGTGAAGCGATTTAACCGAAAAAGCGTAACATTCAGACGGACTAATTAACAAGATTTTTGCAGCGACTTCTTCCGCGTGTAATGAGGGGTTATCCCTCTTTATGTTTTTCCTCTTTCGCGTCAAACAGAGCAAAGATTTGATGCGATTTGATTTCAGTTTGCATAGAAAAGTGAAATTATTACGCTGATTTTCACGTGCCTAACGAATGGACACCGTGTGTTTGTTTTAATTTGTTCGGTACAGACAGTTTTATAATTGAGAATACAGTCATGCGAGTGTTTAAGGAATACTAAAAGAAAGGAATACTCAACACATTTACGCTCCCGCAACTGAGCTGTAGCGAAATTTCCGCGCGTATAATAAAATGCGGTAACGTTTGTTGGCTCAAACGTGTATATACTTCAGATACGTAGTCGTCTAACGTCAATTCATTTGGATCAGGAGACTTGCAAAACTAAATGTGCTCAATTAAAAAAACAACCGTATTGTAATATACGACATGCTAGCAAACCGTTTGCAACTTATAAGGTACTTACTGTGTTTACAAATCAATATATCGTCCCTATCGTATAATATCTATTCCTAATTGCTTGAGCGAAGGGAAATCTCCGTAGCGTCGTATACAAGACATTTGGTGAAGTGCATAAAAAATCTTTACTTAAACAGTGATTTTCAGGTGTTCACTTAGATAATGTATGAAAACTTTCAAGTAAAAGTGGTTACTTATTTTTATTCACTTCGCCCATTATAAGGATTAAGTGCACATTTTGTCTGGGGATCACCTGATCCGAATTTGATGGTGTGGTGTGTATTAATGGTAAATAAAAAAATAAAAAAAAAAAATCAATCATTTAAAATCTTGAAGGTTTAAAAGCTTGCCTGGTAATTAATCTTATTCTACGCGAACGGAGTCGCGGGCACAGCTAGTAATATATAAATAAACACATACATGTTAAAGCAATTTTCTAAAAAGAGCTGAGCTCGAACACAACAGCCATTTTCAAAAGAAAGAATTGCTTTTTAGGGTTCCGTTGCCAAATGGCAAAAAACGGAACCTTTGTAATTTAGTTCTGTCCGTCTATCCGTATTTAACTCAGCCGTTTAACTCGGAGACTGTTTGCTGTTTTCTATTAAACGCTTTTTATGTATTTACACAAATCCCGCAAATACATAATAAGACATCAACGGGCTCTCATTGGGCCGCATATAGTGATGTGCTGTTCCCGGGAATATTCCCAAGGCGAGAATATTCCCGGGGACGTTCACGGGAATGTTCCTAATGAACAAAAAAATAGGGGAATTTGAAAAATAATCATGTTTTTATTTAATACATCGTTTAATGTTAACCAACTGAATCCTTTACAATGTAATAAAAATACAGAACTCCACTGAAAACGTAAATGCCCATTGTTCCCGGGAATATGACCAAAGTTCCCGGGAATATGCCCAATGTTCCTTGGGATATGCTCAATGTTCCCGGCAATATTCCCCTGGTGTATTTATATTATTCAAAAAAATAAATATGTAGTAGGAATCCATAACTGAATGAAAAATATGTTTATAAAATCGTTTTAATAATTACAAATAACAATTATCATAGTTTCATTACAGTCATATTTGGTGTTATGCTTTAAACTGAAATGATTTCATCCTATTCATGATAATATACCTATTATGATACTGTCCTACGCTTTTACTCTAATATTTAATCATTTTTAACACTTTATTGTCCCAGTCTATAAAAATATACCTACTTACTATACTTGTATATTTTATATAACATGATTTTGTTTGCGAAATTTTCACTTATTGCAAGATTTTTGTAAACACGTAAAGTCTATACTGTTCGTTTTTACAATTGTTTCAACAATAGTTGCACCTTCCACAACAGACGGTCGAAAAGAGAGAAAGGTCACATAAACTGAGTAACAGCTCGATGTATATTTATCTGAAACAATTCACATTTATAATCAATAATAAATTCTCATACTAATATATTACTGACGGAATGAAGTAAGTAATCGAAACCAATATGAATACGCGCGTTCACCCATCTACTGACTCAGTTTATATTATAAATACCTAGTATTATATAAATACGGTGTTTTACTGGTTTATAAATACAACATTTGAATTAATATTCTATCAGAATTTACAAAATGGCCGCTGTAGCACAGATTGTCAGTAAACACAAAATGGCGGGTGACAAACGTGTTATACATGATAAATATCGAAAGTTTTTCTTTTAATATAAATAATTTACATCATTACTTTTACTTTTATACGAGTAAATTTTAAACATAAACAAAAATGTAAATAAAAGCAAGTATATAACAGCACATTTTCAAAGGATTATCAGAAAATAAACCATTAGCTGCTAATATATGAATTGACTTACTTGCTCGTCTTTATCCATATCGCGGCACATCTTTATTTGAGCCAAAATTGATTACCATCATCAACATCAGCCGTAAAACGTCAACTGCAGGATATAGGCCTCCCCCAAAAATGGGGGGCGGCCGCAGTTGGCCATGATAGTACTCGAAGGACGCTGCTGCTCATCCTTCGGTTGGTCCCTTTGTTATTACCTTAGAACTAGAGTTCTACAGCAGAATCAAGAACTGATTGGTATTTTTAGTTCAATCAAAAGCGGAAATTAAGAGGAGTGTGAACCTATGGCTTTTCATACAAAAGGCGATAACGATTTCCGGTTATGGATTCCGGTTTAAAGGTTAAACGATGTTGACCAATTTTTGATTGGTTGTCAGTCAGAACAATATCTAGGTTTATACGTTTTGGTTTCTTCACTATAATCAATAAATTAAGTTGTATTGTTGTTTCAGTATTCTCATACAAAACTAATTTCGGTGATTATTTGACTTTGTTGATCTTTAATCAAAATTCAAAAACGTTGGTCCAAATCGGTTAAACTGTAAGGGGTGGAAATCGATATCGCCCTTGTTATGAAAAGGGTCATTTTTGCCGTTGGTTCACAGTCCTCTTAAATATTTTTATGCACCTACTTTTATTTGCAATCTGGTAGGCACCGCCTAATATACGCCTATCGATGAAAAAAATGGTTAAGGTTGTTTATTCATCTATCTTCAATATTCCCCTATTTGGGGAATATGCCCGGCATAAACCAATTTTCCGGGAATATTCCCGAATGGAATATTCCTGTGAACGGGAATGTTCCCGCGGCCCATCACTAGCCGCATAGTTAGTAGATCCGCCGCTTATTAGATCAGTTTTCCGGCCCCAATTTCACACTTTTAGACCATTTAGAGGTTGATTTTCTTAAAAAAACAGAACAAGTGCGAGAGAAACTCGCGTGGAGAGGGTTCCGTTCCGTACATGATTATCTGAAATTTACTACGTTACTTTAAATACCATAGACTTCTTATAGGTTTTCCTGTAATTTATAGGTAAAGACTACTTTCTGTATTTTTTTCAAAATCGAAGCCTCAGTAGTTTTGGAAATAAGGAGGGGCGGAAATAAGCCCTTTCATTTGATATGTCACACGATATAGGTAGCATAACTTTTTTTTTTTAATTTTCTAACTAACCCCCTAAAGTGGCCCCCATGTTTAAAATTGATATATTTACGTCCCGCGTCCGTGTTGCGGTCACCGACTTACATATGTATACCAAATTTCAACTTAATCGGTCGAGTAGTTTCGGAGCAAATTGGCTGTGACAGACGGACAGACATACAGACAGACAGACACACACGAGTGATCCTATAAGGGTTTCGTTTTTTCCTTTTGAGGTACGGAACCCTAAAATAGCCTATGTCCTTTCCCAGTGCTCAAAACTATATGTACCTACCAATCCTATTAACATTATAAATGCGAAAGTATGTATGGTTGAATGTTTCTTGCCCAGTCACGCCTCAACTGCTGGACGGATTTTAATGAAATTCGGCGTGTAGCTAGTTTAGATCAGTGTGTTTCAATCTTTCTGAGTACGCGACCCCTTTCCAAGTAAAAACAATTCTGGCGATCTCCCATGACCGTATTAATACTATGTCAGTGGTTTCAACGAGGTATTTAAAAAAACCGGCCAAGTGCGAGTCGGACTCGCGCACGAAGGGTTCCGTACCATTGTAATGAAGCGAAAAAAAAAACACGTTTGTTGTATGGGAGCCCCCTTAAATATTTATTTTATACTGTTTTTTAGTAGGTATTTGTTGTTATAGCGGCAACAGAAATACATCAACTGTGAAAATTTCAACTGTCCAACTATCACGGTTCATGAGATACAGCCTGGAGACAGATGGACAGACGGACAGACGGACAGCGGAGCCTTAGTAATAGGGTCCCGTTTTAACCCTTTGGGTACGGAACCCTAAAAACCTGGCTTGCGCCCGCGACTCCCTGAGCAGGTTTGCAACACCTGAGCAGGTGTGGAATTACCCCATAAAATTATGCCGTAAGATAGCAGCGAATGAAAATAGGCAAAATATATTTGAACTAGTGCATCACCGGACACAAGTGGTCTAAGCTTTCGCAGCGCGAATACTACACTACTCAGCTTTTCACATAAAGTGGGCACGTGGTGTTTCCAGTTTAGCCTAGCATCAATGGTGAATCCGAGGAACCTGCGTGACTCACAAAGTGGCAATGGACTTAGTACTGGTGGGATTTTGAGTGAGTCCCGAATCAAATTGATAGACTGTATCGGGGACATTAATCGCGATGAAAGTAAGTATTTTCGTCTCAATAGACTTAAATTTGACACTATCATGTGGCCTTCACGGCGAGCGCCACGCGCTAACCGTATTGGCGCCGAATGACGAAACCTGATGCCTTTACTAGAATACAAATTAACAGACTTTGAAAACGCAGGAGTTTATCTTATTCGACGTGTATCTATATACAGGGTGTCGCGAAATTATTCTGAAAGCCGTTGGCTACACGTAGAGAAGATAATTACAAACATACCTTAAGTTATAGTTATCGTTTGACGATTTGGGATAAAAAAAACTATGGCAACGAACCACGTTTCCTCACGGTGTACCTCTTATCTAATAGTTTGACCACGGGATCATTCGTTCACTCATGTTTTGAACATAAGGTTATCGCACACATATCAACCCGACACCTTCGAATCACTCACCTCAACTATAAAACTCCATACTGTAACACACACTTATCAGCATCGTAACGGCATCGCCTCTCATTGGTACTAGCTCGTGCGTGAACCGCAAGTGGCGCGTGGGCCAGTTGCAGTCAACGGGCTTGCGGCTCGCCTTCGGCGCGGGGACGACGCGCGGATCGCCGGTGGTCTACCCGCGGACGCCCCACCGGCAACTTGCCTCTCTGCACACCCTGCGCCGCCGCATTCACATACTTAGCGACTGTGATCGTGCCACGTGCGAGTTTAAATGAGAATTTAGATTAGGGTGTATTTAAATTATTAAATATGCAAAAAGAAAAACTCATAGAACAATAAATTATGCTCCAAACAGTATTTCAATAGGCCGCCAGTTAGAATTTTTTTCAAAATCGATATCCAGCGGTCTTCAAATACGAGCCCGTTTTCAGCATTACAAAAAGTTGCCGCCATTTTGAACTTCTTAGTAACTGGACGGATTGCTTTCAAAATCGCTCGGCCAATGGTCAATCGCCACTTCTTCTAATTCTGATACCGGTTTGTATTTGGACGTTGATCACTAGCCGTCAACCAGCCGCCGTTTTGCCGTTAGCACGATATCACCTTGCCGTTAGTGCGTCGTAGTCGCGCTGTCACCTCGGTCGGAGGTGCTGAGTCGGTTCCGGCACGTCACGCACTTGCGCACTTACGTACCTACGCGAGCGCGTTTGATTGGCGCCTGGTTGACGGCGGGGCGATGCCGATCCGGTGCCGGGTTGATATGTGTGCGATAACCTTTATTCATTTGAATGACGTTAAGTCGAAGTTAACTTTGTCGTAATAAAGTGATGTGTGCGATTGTGTATGACTTTAATACGTCACTTTAGTGAGACAAGGTGGTCATGCTACCAGCCCCTCTAGCATAATTATTTTTTGGGCACATAGAGCATTTGGCCATTTCGCACCCGTTTGTTATGATTAAAAGGTTTAAGGTAAAGTTTAAGATGAAAAATATTTTTAAAGTATGTGGAAAATTGTTAAGAAGGTATGTAGGAAAATAGGGAGTTAGGTATTTATAAATTCATACAAACTATGAATTGAGTAGGTACAGAGTACAAACCCACACTTAGTCAAATGTTGTTTTAGCATCCTTAGTAGAAAGCAAAGTTAATTCTTTATGAGAGCTTGCAGGCCGTTAGGGGGCCTGTTATATTACAAGCATTGTGTAAAATTGCTCAGTTAGTTACTAGAAATTTGGTAACATTCATTCAAACCAAAAAAGTAAGATGATAAAAACAATTTATTAGTATATCAGAAATGTTGAATGAAACTTAATGTAATGATCATTGCCTGATTGATCTAACATGCACTGTCACCATATTCATGTAAGTATTTGAATTAAAGTACACATATACTTACAAGCTTTGCTTTGTGAGTTGGCCACTCCTTCAAGGCTTAATTTCTCTTCAAGCATGTTATATATCACACTGTAGGAATTGATTACACCAAAAAGAAGACCATTTGTGAGGAAGGAGCCCACTAACACAGAGAATGCTCTGAAGCCCCCATCAGGTGGACCTCCCAGGGCTTCATTGGTCGGCAATGTGCCATTTGTCTCAGGCTTTGGTAAATCACTATTTGTCAGCTCCACACCATGTGTTTTAGTCAGCAGTTCAGAGTTTTCTTTAGGCTCTGAATCCATCTTTCCAAATGAAAACTGTCCGGTTCATGCGATAACAATTCGGTTGAATTAAATTGAACAGATCAATTTGTTATAATTCCTATTTCTACTAAAACTTCACTTGATCTTGGTTATCTCGAATTAAAAGTAATTGCACAAATCTAACAGATTCAGTCAGTTTTTGAACTCATAGCTCAATATAGGAATTTACGAGACGCATAACTTACGACACGAAAACATCACGCATGAGGCAATGCTATACATTATTTTTGCATCTTTCCGCTTATAGCGAAGTGAAATCTGTATATAACAAAGTACAATAAGTGAAGGAACTAATAAATGCCGAACAGCCAGCAAACCCAATTGACACTGACTGACAACTGCATAACAGTGAACCTGGTGTTTGACAATTTTGACAGTGACAGTTCAGTTTTTTTTTATCAATTGTTTTTACGGCTCTGAATGTTTGTCCTTTTGAACTACAGAGTTCAACATATTATACCTGTACTTCATGCGCGCCGAGTGGAGGCGAGTGCAGGCGAGTGACTACGTGAAGTGGGCCCGCTCGGCTCGACTCGTGTGCGCTCGCCTCGCCTCGTCTCCGCTCGCTATAGTTGTCGGTTTTTCGTGCAAGATCAAAGTGACGAGTGAAATTGCGAGCGGCCAGACCTCACGCGCGCGTACATTAGTGTGCCACAGGTTATAAAATACTTCACGTACGATTTTCCTTTAATATAATAAAACAAAATTAAAATGAAATAACCCTCTTCGGAATAGGACATAGGGTACTATTTATCCCGGAAAAATCAAAAGTTCTCGAGGGAATAACTATAACCGAATTCCGCCCGGAAAAAGCCACAGGCAAATGGTAGTTTTAGATATAGGTAATATTAATTTAATGAAACTCTTTTCTTTTATTATTTAGGTTCTGCTAACATCTAACAAAAGAATAAACAAAAAAGCATGTTCACGCACGTACCTCCATTAGGTACTTAATAAAGTAAAGAATCTTGATACGTATTTATATAAAAATATAAATTTCAAAGGGTAGATATGTTCTGACACTGTTCTATTTTTGTGTATAGTAAGCTAAGCATCCACCATCTCCTTTTCCTGCAAGGTTTTCGAATCTTTTTGTACAATATGTACGTAAAAAAGCATAATGCGCAAACGCGGACAAAGCTGTCGCGGCACGTCCATCGTCTTCTACGATTCAGCGGCAACTGAGCTATGCGCGCATGAAGTGCAGTGCCACTCGCCACCACTAGCCTCGGCACCACTCCCCGAGCGCCTCGCCCGAGCGCCTCGTACGAGCGTGAAGTGCAGCTATTAGAGGTGCCTGCCCAAAAAGCGTAGCATGCCCCAAAAAGCCATAATTGGAGTATATATGAAAAAGCAGTTATAAAAGAAATATTGTAAAATGCTGGGCTTTGTGTAGAGTAAGTACAGTACAGGCCCCAAATTCTCGGTGCATTCGAGATAATCTCACATCGAGATTAAACGTCAGTGCATACAGTCGTTTGACACAACTGTATGAATCTGACGTAATCTCGCAATTGGCATTATCTCGAATGCACCGAGAATCGGGGTCTAATACCTATGCTATGCTACGGGGGCTGGCATTTGTTTGACATATCTGTGGACATATCCACCACATTCCATAGTAGGTAATCTGTGCCACATTCGCTCAAAAAAACGTAAACGTGGTAAAACGTAGTGTCTCTGCGTAGTGTCAATCCACATACTACGTACCTGTCAATCGTTTTTAATTTGTATAGGTACTCAATTGAGTGTTATTTAATTGTATTCGTTGTGTACTCTGTGTCTGTGTACACTGCTGGGTATCTATATCCACCAGTCCAGTCCACTACAACTACTCACCACGTAATCTACTATGTATTATAAGTACCTAGTCTTTGTTCAACCTTTCTCCTTCATTTCGTTGTGATCTCGTTAAACGACTTATAGGGGCCACAAAATAATATATAGGTGGGCCTTGGGATAACTATATATTGGATTGGACTTCGTACTTATCAATCAGTTAATTTAATAGCGCTGAATGAATGATTGATCACTGACTTTCCGAGACAAACAATACGGTATGTGTTGGCTCAACGTAAAACATTTATAAATTTAAATTATTTGCGTTTCATCAATAGCAGCTGCGTCGCATACCTACTAACGTGCACTTAAGTAACGGTACAAGTCGTAGAATGTAGAGCATCTGTGGCAACCCATTTTATTTTACTTTTGTTATTTCAGAAATTGTAACCTGTTATCATTATGGCACCATCTTCAGATTGGGATGAAATTAAGCGACTGGCTGCGGATTTCCAGAAGGCTCAGCTTACATCTACTGCTCAAAGGTAAACTCTTACAAACCACTGGGTTCAAAACTGGCAGGTATCCAAGACTCAGGAACAAACATTCATGCTCATCACACAAATATTTGTGTGATGCCCTTAACGGGGATCGAACCCGGGACGCTTGCGTCGGAGGCAGGGTCACTACCAACTAGGCTATCCGCGTCGTCGTCATCGATAAGGGTATACACTACCTCTGAAAAGAGTACACTGGCCATGCTAATTCAAACTTTTATCAGTGTAACACAACAAGTAAAATTAGTGTGTATTTTAAGTGTTAAGTAATATTATACTTATCATTTGACAGGATTTAGATTCCTGGATGCTCACAACATACATTTATTTTACAGGTTGTCAGAGCGTAACTGTATTGAAATTCTGACAAAATTAATAGAGTTGAAGCTAATTGATGTTATTTTCACTACTGATGGCAAGGAATATTTAACTACCCAGCAGCTTGTGCGGGAAATCAAGGATGAGTTGTACATCCATGGAGGAAGGATAAACACAGTTGAACTTGCTAAAGAGCTCAATGTAGATCTTAGTCAGATCAACACAAGCATTGCTGAAATAATTAAAGGAAAGGAAGTTCAACTTGTCTCTGGTTATTTGATAGCTTCATACTATTTAGAGAAAATTGCAAAGGAGATCAATGAAAAACTCCAACTTCAAGGTCAATTGTCTGTGGGAGAGTTGACTTTACAGTATGACTTGCCAGCAGATCTGCTTCTGCATAGTGTTCTTGAGAAGTACTTGGGAAAACTAATCTTTGGAAAACAAGATTCTTCCGACTCCAGAACTTTCTATACTGAAGAGTATATTTTGAGGACTAAAGCCAAAATCAGAGGAGCATTGATGGGACTTCTGAAACCAACACCAATCACTGTGATTGTGAATCATTGCAATGTAGTAGAGCGTTTATTCCTGTCTTTATTTGACCAGGTGAATGGTCCAGGAGTGCTCACAGGTCGTCAAACAGGAGCTCTCTATGTGCCATCTTGTTACACTAAATCGCAAAATGACTGGGTCATGAGCTTCTACAAACAAAACAATTACCTAGAATATGACGCTTTGACACGCTTAGGCATTTCAGATCCAAAAAGTTATGTTAAAAGGACCCTACCAAACGAAGATCTTACGTTTCTTAGCAGTTGTGCCCTTGGAACCCAAATTAAACAGCAACTTGAGACAGCTCTTGAAGAATGTATAGCGTCTAAAAGCTATCTTGATGTGGTATCCTTGCTACCTTCAGTGTTATCAGACACCGATATAGAAAATGTCTTAGATAAAATGTTGAAAAATAACTTTAAGTCAAGTGTAGTCTTTGAAAATACTGGTAAGGATAAGTAATTACCTTAATTAATTCTCAAATAACATTTTCATTGGTGTTTTCATTTGGTTCTTTTTTCAGTTTTCAGCAATCACTATATTGAGACCTTAAGACAGGCCTGCATGCCGATGACACAGAGCAAAGTGGAAGCAGTCGTCAAGTCTGGGAAATATCAGCAATTTTATATAGAAAAACAATTGTCGAAGGCAAACGAATTTACGCAGCAAGGTCACGTTGATCACAAAGCAGAAAGGCGAGATGAGAGGCGAAGAAAGGCAGCTTCTGGCAAAGGTGGTGGAGGCACTCAGGGGCGCGAAACTAAAACGAAGGCTGTTAAAAAGCATCCCAGAGGCAAACAAGCCGCCCATGACTCTGACTCCGATGAAGCCTCCAACACCACGAGAAAGACTCCATCACAATTAGAAATTGTGACCATTGAAGATGTTAAAAAGATAATTAAAGATATTTTAGAAAGTGAGGGCCTTGATGATTTGTTGTCACATATAGCAGAATATTTGCATGGGTATGTATGTAAAATTTCTAAATTATACTAAATTTGATTAATGTAATTTTTATTAAAATATTATTATTATTATTATTATTAATTAATTATCAGGCAAGCAGTTGTAGCAACTCATAAATGCCTGTATCCAGCTACTCTGTAATCAGGTGCTTCTTTTACAAATGTTGTAGTTGTCCAGTCTGTTCTTGAACTGATTGACATTCAGCGCTGAGACCACTCCTTCTGGTAGTTGGTTCCACTCTTCAACCACTCTGTTGCTTAAGAAGTGCTTGCAGGGATTATTGTGCGATATATCGGCAACAAGTTTTAGATGGAGCCCTCTCAGACGTTTGTTGTTGTTGCGTTTGAACATGTCATGGAAGTTCTCTAGGTCATAGTGTCCAGTAAGAATCTTGAAGGTCTCAATCAGGTCTCCACGCTCTCTGCGATCCTTGAGGGTTGTGAGGTTAAGCACTTGCAGCCTCTCTTCGTATGGTTTATTCTTGAGCCGTTTTGGTAATTTGGTGAAACTACGTTGCACCTTCTCGAGCATTTGAATATCTTTGGCAAAATAGGGGCTCCACGCTTGGAAAGCATACTCCAAGATAGGCCTTATAAATGATTATTTTTAAAATCTTAAATCTTATTTTTTTGAAAAATCACCTTATTATTTTCAGTGGCTTGAACCAGACTGCTTTAGCTTCAGCAAAAGAAACTGCCGAAAAGCTTCTTCAAGATGCCAGTCAGAGCAGAAAACAAACTCATTCTTCTACACAAGACAAGATCAATATTTTGATAAATGATATCAAGCTGTATGAAAAGGGTGTTAAGTCATTTCCTCCTGATCAGCAGCCTCAGCTAATCAAATATCTACTCAAGTCATTGGGAGGCGATGTTTTAACAGAGTTCTGCAAATATGCAGCAAACCAATGTAATCTATCTATTCAACTTGATGTACTTACTGCAGAACAAAGAAACAAGATAATGAATGACTTAACAGAAGGATACACAAAGCCATTCCGTGCTCTAAATGCCACACTTTCAGATCAGAATTTGGAACAATTTTACCAAGCTGTTGATTTATGTCTTTCAGAATGTGGTATGATTTTAAAGAAAATTGATAAGAAGAAGGACAAGTAAGTTTCCGAATTTCATTCCTAATTAATGTAAGGTTACACACAATAATCAAAAATTGGTTGGGTTTACTTAAGAGGCCTATTACGATTTCTTAATTTTTTGGGCAGCTTTGGCGTTATTAATATGAGAAACTGGAAGACTTAGACAACTTTGACTTGGTGAATGGTGGAGTATAGTTCATAGTGGCCTCGCTTTATGCAATTTATTCATATCTATTGATATAAAGCCGAAATTCTGCAGGAAGGTTTTCATAAAATCCGCGACGGCACCTTTTCGAGCTCGTGGATTGAACTACTGTACAAAGCAAACAAAATGAAAACTATACAATAAAATCTCTTAAATAGTCGTGTAGTTAATAGCGGGCTCTGAATTTTGAAATATTTATGGAATATGTAGAAAAAAAAACCAAGTCAAAACCATAAACTACTTAAAACGCTAAGAATTAACCGTAAAATTCTCTTTACTACGTTAATATTATTACGTAAAATGTATATCAGAAGAATCGTTAGTTTATAAATAATTAAAACTTCATACTTTTATTGGAAAAATAATTGATTATAACACTTAAAATTACCGTAATTACAACTCCTAAATTACTACATAATGCTCTGCGTCGGCCTCAGCCGCCTGAACTGAGTCTCACGCCAGCGGTCGTAGATGTGGGACCTATGTAGCGCGGAACGATCGGTCGCAATGTAAAGAGAGCGCTGACGACCATACCCTTATATGGCGTCAGCGCTCCTTTTACATTGGACGAAGGCGACTTGTATGCTTACGTAAGAACGCAATTTAGTGATAGCACTCTTAATAAATATTTTATTTCAGGCTTATGATTACGAATCACAGAGAAAAAATTATATCGGAATTAGAGAATTGTGACGATCCAGCATTGTCACTGCACCTGGCTGTGTTAGCCATATTTACTATCCTGACGCAGAACATGTTGCACGCCTCTGGGAGACTGGTGCCGGTCGTCATAGCATACTTAAAAAGTCAGCTTAAAGAAGAGCACTTTGAACAACTTCAACAGTACCATGGTAAGTCGAAAATTAAGTCAATTAAAACCCATATTAAACGTCGAGTGGTTAGCATATCATGACTTGGTTGCCTAGGCCCTGTGAGGCTCCAATTTTACGGAATTCGATCGATTCGGATTCGATCCGTAGTCACACCAATTTACGACACTGGTGTGACTATTCTATTGTTCATTTTATTTATCCGTAGTCACACCGGTGGGGCCTAGCACACTAATTTACACCCCTATTGCGCAAATAAAGTATCTGTCACTTTTTAACTAATATACGATACGGGTGCGAAAGGGACGAATGCTTTATGAGCTATGAGGGTCAGCGCCTCTATTCGGGAACGTCTAAGTGATATTGTAGCGACTCGTGAGCGAGTCTCATCCCACTCTTCCGCACGATGCGTAATGCGTAGGAGCGGGATGCGAATCTCGCTCGCGAGTTGCTACAATATCACATAGACGTTCCCGAATAGACGCCATAGTAAATAACGACACCACTGGTACGCAGATATTTTTGTCATTTAAATGTTATACTCTTTTACAGAATTAGTTACAAAGTACTTGATTGCATCTGAAGAAGACAAACCGGCAGCTGAAGACAAGCTTAATGAAGAAATGCCAGCTATTAAGAATATTGTCTATGAAATAAAGAGAAACAAATGATTTTTTATAACATAATAAATATTTTGTATCCAAGTTTGAGCTCTGGCTACATTGTCTTTGTCTTTACCCTAACACTTTGTGTTTTTGTATCAATGATGATAGTGAAACAATCTGGGTCAATGGTTTCACTGCAAGAATTTGCATATGAAGCATAATAAACGAATGCTTCAGGCGCAAATACAGGTTTTTTTTAGGGAGGGGGTCAATTTTCTTTCTGAACTATTCCACTATTATTCTAAACAACCGCATAGGATAACAGTAAAAAGCAGTTTTGTGTAAAAGCAAGCATTTATTAGATAATTAAGTTAACAACCCATAAAACAAATCACAGAAATTGTGATTGGAAATAAATAAGTTGCCAAACGTGAGTTAATTGTAAGTTGATCAAACAAATGAGTTGTGAAAAATAAAAATAAAACTACAAAGAAAAAATAACTAGTAAGCTAATTTGATACAACAAAGCACCAGGAGATTATATTGATAAATGTTCATTAATAATGTAAGATTTATAATCTGTTGAGCAGCGATTCAGAGAATTCTTGAATTTATTTGTTATTTTTTTACAGTGCAGTTTATACCACCTTAAAATTCAAAATAATGTAGACTAAATAACATTACACAAACAAATTATTTTCTCAAAACTAACTGATAAAAACTTAAAATTGAACAATGCCAAGATTCAACCCCGATGAACCCTGATGGATTGATTGGATTTTCTCATGTTTCTACAACAGCATGATGCATGCACTTTGTAATTTATCATTAACTGTGCACATGAAAAAAGTAATATTTGAAAGCTATTTTCAAGAGGATTTTGGTCAACCATTCTTTATATTAAGGTTATCATTTCACCAGTGTGAAATTATGGAGTTAGTACAAAATGTGCACGTTTAAGAGCTTGCTTTAGCAGCTTGACGCTTTTTCACATCCCAGTTGTAAACTCGGGCCATGTTTACTTCTGTTGTTGTCCATTGATCACTGTAACAAAATAATAAATATTAATGGGTATCTTATAGCCGAATTCAGAAACGCCACTTAGGGGCCGTCCATTAATCACATGAGGCTTGAAAGGGGGGGGAGGGGTTGGACAAAAATCACGAAATGTCACAAGGGGGGAGAGGGGTCTAGTAAGATATCACGTGTATTTATTTTTTCATTATTTTTTCTAAAATATTCTAAAAAAATTACGATTTTTTGTAGATACTAAAAATACACGTGATGTTGGGTGGGGGGGTAGTCTTAAACCTCACCATGTATCACCAAGTGGGAGGGGGGGTTAAAAAATGCTTAAAAAACATCACGTGATTAATGGACGGCCCCTTAAGCGTTTGATTAGATATTAAATAGTTAAATGTCAACTAGTCTTCAAGCTATACAGTAACGTCACTTTAATTAAAGCTCAATTTGAGTGGCCTTTCTGAATTCGGCCATTATTATCTCAAATTCTCTTTTAAAACTCTTTCTGCTTGAGCATAGAATGAAGTTAATAGCAATAACGATGATTCAAGTTCTTTAGTTCCATACTATTCAGGTGTTCAGAAACAAATAAGGATTTTATTCAATTGTGATCAACCCTCACAACCATTTGAACTCAGTTGTAAAGGCGTAACTAATTGAGAGGCAAGTTTAAGCAAACTAAACAACACTAAGAATATCACAATAAGCAAATAAAGTTACCGTAAGAAATCCAAGTCATGTTCTACACAGGCTAAGTTTTTTTTTGCTGTGGCCATATTTGAGGATAGTAATTTTTCAGCATCTTCTAATGAATACTCCAGCATAACATTAGCTCCAAGCCACAAAAACACCTTCTCAGATGGCGGTACATGAGCCTGAAACAATTTTTACAAAAATCGGGATAATGTGATGCCGAGCCGACCTTCCCCCCATTTTTTAAGGATGCTATTCAAATTTAAAGGTTTGTGACACACTCCTTTATTGCAAGTCAAGCTCGTGAAGGAGGAATGCCCTATAACTTGGTTCCTAGGAGACTTCTCATGAGGCTAATATAGTTGCATGTGTACTAAAGGGTTCAGTAATTATTGGCAATTCAACATTTTGCAGATGTATCATTTTTATGGTGCGTCCACATCTGACGAACGCGACGCGTGGTGCAAACAGTCATAATAAATACACGTGTGCAGCGCGCGAGCAGTTCGTGATCGGCGTATTCACGGTACGTTCGGAAGCACCATTACAAATTTTGATTTGGTAAACTCTTATTTCCTACTAAAGCCTAAGTTTTCAGGATTGTCATGCATCTAACCTAACTAGCTTACATAGGTTAG
Source organism: Tortricodes alternella (assembly GCA_947859335.1). NCBI lineage: Eukaryota > Metazoa > Arthropoda > Insecta > Lepidoptera > Tortricidae > Tortricodes > Tortricodes alternella. The sequence goes on from OX401981.1 coordinate 7,156,533, forward strand.
ATATACCTTTCGAGGTATAATATATCCTGAAGAGAGTGTCAGTTTAATTTGAAAATAAGTTTGCAAAATTAAAAATTTTAAAATGACCCTTTTGGTCAAAAATCTTTTTAATAAGTGACCAGCTCAATTTCATTACACAATTGGTATCGTTTGGCTCGAAAAGTAAACCAACTTAGTCTTCACTTGATGTAAATAAGGGTACAATTGGTTTACTTTTCACGAAAACAATACCAATTGGTGTTACGTAATTGAGCAGCATGTACTGTACTAAAGCCTTTATAAAACACAAGATATAAGAAAACCAGTGACAATTCCATGGAGCTACTAAGCACATAATAACATCGGATATAACCTAAAACAAAGGATTTAAGATAAATTGGACGTAATTGAGGGAAAAGGATCCAATCCACAATAAAACCTATTAGAATTTTAAACATTATATCGATGACATAGAACTTAATTATTAATGGCGATTATTTTGGTTTGGATCCCTCTTGCTAAACTATGTCCAATTTGAAACTAATATTGTCCACTTTCATTCAAGTATCTCAAGGTCTTGTCGGTGGAGTAATTGCCACTTTCTACAATTTCAATTTCAATTTTAAAAAAAACTTCAATTTGTTAATTACCTTAACAAAAACCTGGTCGCTGAGTAAAAATTGAGTGTCTGTCGTTTCTTTTTGGGATTTTAATTTATCAATCATTTCCAATGATCTCGCTAGGTCAGGAATTTGTTGCCTTAACCGTCTCCTCTTTGTAGCTAAAGTATACTCCATAAACTTGTATTTTCCATGCTGTTCGTCGAGTTTTCGTAATACTTTATCTACACCCTCAGAGTTTTCAGGTAAACTCATAAATTCATCAACATTGTCCTGAAAGAAAATAACAAGTATGCAATGTAAATCTTTGGACGTACAAAATTGTTAAATATATATTGTCGTTGCATGACATCTTAAACTTGTGATAAACGCAGTTAATATTTGAGAAAAAATTAAATTTGTTACCAGGTGCACCTGATCATATAACCTATAAGACTGAAAGCGCATCACTTTTTGAAGTATACGGGGTGACATTTTTATTGAATACTCATACTATATTTCTTTATTTGAGAGAACTAATAAGTTATACTTACAACAAATACAGCTTCAGGTATCCCTGAAAATGATTTCGCATTCGCGGAATCGGCCCCATCGCCTTCCATTTTGTTAAGGAAGTAATACTATTATTAAACTTTGTTACAAACGGCTATTACTTTCTCGATAGTTATCACGATGGACAGAATAGTTTCAGGCACAATTCAGAAAGCATTTTTTTCTAGTACCTACAAAGTGTAATTCAATAAATTACCGAAATGAAATCCTAAATTTCACTGAATTCACCGAGACTGACAGACAGCATTGCCAACTATTTTTTTTTTTTTTTTTTTTTTAAATTGGCTTTTCGAATGATTTAGCCAGTGTCATGTCGATTTCATAATCAAAAACTTTAACGGGGGGAAAAAAAAACCGATTCTATTTACACGAGTTGCTATTCCTGCAATGACAAAATATAAATAGAAAACCCATGTTAGTAGTAATAAAAAGATAACATTCACACAACTAATTGGTTAATGACTACACACATAGTATACATAATAATTACAATACCTATTTACATAAGAATTAACTAAATTCTAGTAAACCAATCTGTTCACATGAACTGGTAATGTACAATTGAACTTTATAATTTTAAATTATTACGTTCACAGAATTGAGCCAAAGCAATGAAAATATCTTTGTCCTTAAATTGTAATAATTCTAACATATAAGTTGGAAACGGAACCTTTAGACGTATCAGCTCGTTATATAGATGGGAATTATCATTATTAGGGCAAGCAAAGAAGATATGATTGAGATCGTCCTCGTCCAACCCACACTCGCACAGGGAGGTGTCCCGGATGCGAAGTTTCGCTAAATGGGAAGCAGTACAGCAGTGACCCAGGCGCATTCGTATCAAAGTGGAGCAAAACTGTTTGACAATGAAAGATTTAGAAAACCAAGGTTTTCTGGAAACTGTTGGTTGTACTAAAGAGAATAATCTTCCTCGGCTTTTACTCGATGCAGTCCAATAATTGGACCACGACTGAAATAGGAACTTAGAAGACAGGGCCACCAGATCATGGCAGTAATTTATGAAAGGAATCTTATCACCGCACACTACCGCTTCCTTTGCAACTTGATCTGCTTTTTCATTCCCACTAACTCCAGTGTGCCCCGGGACCCAAATCAGAGTAACCTCGAATCCTCTATTCTTACATATTTTAAGATTTTTTTTAATCTCATAAATAATTGGATTATGAAGTTTCACCGAAAATGGGTTTGAGAGCAAAGCTTGTAAACAGCTACGGGAATCAGAAAAAATAATGGACTTTCTTAATTTAAACATTAGGACGTATTTAACACTCTCCAACACGCCTATGCATTCACCCGTAAATACTGAAGTCTCAGGGGGACATTTAACCTTTTGGACAATATTGAACTGAGAATGATACAATCCTACTCCTACACAACCAGCGGGTGACAGCTTCGACGCATCACAGTAGATTGTATTCCAGTCATGCCACTCCCGGCTAAGGGTTTGACGAAGGTATTCTTCGGCATGCGGGTCATCATGACAAATGTCAAAATTAAGTATTACTTGTGGCTGATAGATAATGGTTTCGTAATCGAACTGAAACAAAGGGAGCTTTGGGGAGTGGAAAACAGGGTCTTTCAGAGATTGAAATTTTTGCAGGCTTTTCACAAGGCAAGGTGGACCTTTATGAATCCAACACGAAGCAGATTTTAAATCATATAAACGGTGAATAATGGGGTGATGTGAAAACTGAAGGGCACGGTAAAAATAGCTGTCTGCCAAAAACTGCCTGCGCAAATTCAGAGGGGGCTCAGCGCATTCTACTTGCAGGGCATTAATGGGAGTAGATCTCATTGCCCCAGAGATAATCCTCAAAGCTTTAGATTGAATCAGATCTAGTTTTTTCAAACCTGCTTTACTACCTGGTTCAGTAAGGAAAGACCCGTAATCTAATACACTTCTTACAGTAGCATTGTATAGTAACCTAAGGGAGGTTGGGTGAGCCCCCCACCAGACCCCTGACAAACACCTAAGGATATTGAGACTTCGTTCACATTTTTTAACTATGTAATCAAAATGTAGAGTACCATCTAGATTAGCGTTCAAAATTACCCCGAGGAATTTATAATGTGTACGAACAGGAATAATAGAATCGCAAATTGAAATATTAATATTTGGAGTTGTTCGTTTTCGAGTGAAAACAACAGCACAGCTTTTAGTTGGTGAGATGGACAAGCCATTATTAGTAAGCCAGGCGTTTAAAGACTGGACTGAAACCGAGACCTTTTCAGCGGAAGATTCAATATTGCTACTCGAAGAATAAACCAATATATCATCAGCATACTGTAAAATTTGACAATCGCGAATAGAGTTTTCCATATCATGCGTGTACATGTTATACAGTAAAGGACTCAAGACAGAGCCTTGAGGTAGTCCCCGCCAAACCAACCTTGATGGGTTAACATCAGGATCCCTTCCACGAAATGTGATTTGCCGCTCTGAAAGAAGGTTGCCCACAAGGTTGGCCAGCCTCACCGGGATCTTCAGCTGGTGGAATTTTTCCCTGAGGATAGGGAGCTGGACATTGTCGTAAGCCGCTTCAACATCCAGAAATACGGCAACCACAGAAGCATTCTTTGAAAACGCCAGCCTTATATCAGATGTAAAAATGCCAAGACTATCCATTGTGCTCTTTCCCTTTCTGAATCCAAATTGGGACTTCCCTAGCAAGTCATTACTTTCAAGAAACCACTCTAGTCTATTTTTAATGAGATGTTCTAAGATCTTCAGTAAAACCGATGACAGAGCTATGGGACGGTATGCCCGCGGGTCACTGGGGTTTTTTGATGGCTTAAGGATAGGCATAACCAGCTGACATTTCCAAGAGGTAGGTGGATGACCATTAAGTAAAATGCAGTTCAATAGATTGAGAAAGTATTTAAGAAAGGGCTCACCTGCCTTAGCTATAAAGGAATATGGTATCCCATCATAGCCTGGAGTAGAGTCTTTGACAGACTTAAGCACATTCCTAAGTTCCTGAATTGAGAAGGTTTGTTCTAGAGGATCTGTGGAGTCAACGTTCAGGTGATTAAGAGGTAAATCCAGCAAAGCAGGGACATGGAGGGGTGCTATATTGGCTAAGAAAGTCTCCGCCCACTGTTGCGAAGTAGGATAAGAATAAGAACGGGGGTTATACGATCGCCTAAACCTTCGAATGTTATTCCAAACTACAGTATCTGGAGTGGCGGGGCTTAAAGAAGAACAAAATGATTTCCATCCCTCAAACTTTTTGTTATTGAGTAACAATTTGGTTTCTGCCAGAACCTTGGTCAGTATAACATAATTATCCGAAGGCAAGTTAGCGGCATACGCAAGTTCTGCTTCCTTCCTGTCTTTAACCGCTTTGGTGCATTCTTTGTCCCACCACGGAGGGGAAGGCAATTTACCCATAGCAGAATTTTTAAGGCTAAACACAATATCTGCAGCAGATTTCATTGCTAAAACTAAAGCTTCAGAACACTTTTGTATTGAATTAGGAGTAACAAAAGGCAGATTCTTAACTTCAGAATTAAGACGAATTTTGTAGGAATCCCAGTCAGCATCGTTAATATTGTACACCATTAAAGGTTTAATAATGGGTGGTCTTTTTGACGACAGAGAAGGGAAACGAAGAAGAATGGGAAAATGATCACTTCCATATGTGCTATCTAAGACTTCCCAGGTTATCTGAGAAGCAAGCCTTGGTGAGCATAAGGATAAGTCTACAGCGCTAATAGTTTGATTCGGTGGAGTACGTAAAGTTGGAGTTCCTGAGTTTAAAAGGCACAAATTTCTTGAGTCTAGAATCTCCAAAAGTTGTTCACCGAGAGAGTCGTTTTTATCACAACCCCATAGATGATGGTGCACATTAAAATCACCTAGTATAATGATTGGTTCTGGAAGTAATCCAATCACTTGTTTCAACTCACTAAGAATAGCAGAAGAAGGGCTAGGGATATACAGGGACAGGAATGTAATGCCTTCTACGCGCGCACAAACTAAATGAAAATTTCCGCTATATTGAGGTATCGGCACGGTTGTAACTGAAAAATGGTCTCTAATGAACAGGGCACATCCAGCACGTCCATCTGCCCGACAGTCCATCAGAGAGACGTAACTTGGAAACTTAAAGTTGGACTCAGGTTTGAGCCATATCTCTGATACAGCTAATATGAAAGGTTTATACTTGTTTATTAAAAATATAAAATCATGTTTCTTATTAGCGATACTGCGGCAATTCCATTGAAGTACTACTTGGTCCATTATTAGAAGAAAATAGGATCGATGAAATAAACGGGGCAACGTGGGATAACAAAGACGGGTCAGCCAAGGGGCTCGACGGGGAAAATACTTTTATAAAAGAGGATAGAATTTTAATCAACTCCTTTATGAGAATGTCATTAGATGGTTGAGGGGGTTGGTCCGGGAATACCGGGCTAGAATGAATAACGGGATCCCTTGTTATAGTATCATGGGCTTTCCTATCATACCCTTTAGTCATAAGAGGTGGAGAACGGGGGTTTCGAAACACTGTTTTCTTGTATGAAGTGGGTTCCTGTGGAGAGGTAGTGGAGGAAGCCGTCACATTTGCATATGATTTACGGAGGACCCTAGCATGTAAATTAGATGCCTCAGCATAGGAAATGTTCTCATCAGCCATTGTTTTCTTAATAGAAGCCTGTCGATTGAATTCCGGGCATACTTTACTATTAGCGAAGTGTCCTGATCCCAATCCTTGAGGACAATTGCAACAATAAGCTTCGTGAGTATCGACATTGCAAGTGTCCCCAGTATGGGACCCGCCGCAACGAAAACATCTTGGAAGAGAGCGACACTTTTCTTTTGTGTGTCCGAAACGGCAACACCGAAAACACTGTATTGTTGGGTACTGGTACTGTTCTACAGGCAGAGAATTAAGGCAAATGTAAATTCTCTTTGGCAGCATCTGACCATCGAAGGTAATTACCACAGTCTCTGACGGTAACCAGCAATAAGTGCCATCGGGTTTTGTTTTTTTAAAATTAAGCCTCCTTATTTTTACGGCGCGAACGCCTCCCGCATTTAATGGGATTTGAATATTTTCAAGAACCTCCTCTGGGGTCCATTCGGAAGGTACCCCCCGCACTAGGCCTAACCTGGTGACGTTGAAAGAGGGCACATATGCCTTATATTTGTGTTGAGATAGCGTGGGTGAATCAATAAAAAGGTTTGCATCCTCTGCAGAGTGAAAACTAACTGATGCTCGGTTGCGCCCTATTTTTTTAACACTGCCATCTATTATATTGGGAAACTCCCGTTTTCTCTTTTGTAGAAAGAGCCCGAAGGATACCGGGTGTAGCACAGTTCCAGAATCAGGAGCTGCCTCTATCTTCTGGACATGTACCACAAACGGGCCCTGGTCTGCGTTGGTATATTTCTCTCGTCCGATAGGAGTGAAGGGGGACACTGGAGTCTGCGATTGAGTTTGTGTGGGTAACTCCGTTACAAGATGAGCTGGAGGAGAAAGCGGCGTAGCGCTTTGACTACGAGTATCTTGGCCCTGAGGAAGTGGCGTGTCACTTTGAGATTGGTACTGTCCCCCACCCTGCAAGTCCATATCAGAAGCATCCGACCCACTCTCAGGGAGCCCGGGTCTAGAGCGAGAACGATCTCTTGTAATTTGTTCTTTTGCAAGCCTTTCGCGTGCCCTTCTGTTACGTTTCTTCCCACCCCCCATTACAGGAGTAAAAAGTTCCGTTTCGAAACTCTCATGCTCCGATAAAGAGATGTTTTTTAAAAAAGGACGGTAGATCCCATCCCCAGGGTCATCTAAGCCAGCACCCTCATCCATGAGGATGCTGGCATAGTCTACCCTCTTAATACCAGCGAAAAGTAAAAAAACAAACTAATCAACAATTATACACACGATCACAAAATATAAATACTTACCTGCTATACCACCACCATAAAATAGAGGAATAGCAACTATTTACACTAAAATTTCAATATATTAAACAAAATTAACTCAATAATTCAAAAAATAAACTTCCACTATTATGAAACGCAACCGTCCGCGATCGACACTCTACCGCCAATCTTGCCAACTATTAAATTGTAAAAGTTGCTAGGGAGTGACAGACAGTTTCCACAGATAATAAACACAATACAATCTCACCACAACCATACAGAATGTGACTTTTCGAATCTTTCCCTTTTTATCTGACTGCAGCACAAATTATCTGCAGCGAAGCAAAACGGAGGGTTATTTTGTGGTCCAAATGATTAGGTAGCATTCAATGGTATATTTTTTTTAAGCGGCATACATTTGTTCACGATGCAGCACGCGGGAACTGTTCTTAAATTATTAGAGCATTTAAAAACTACTTCTATCAATCTCCAATCACAACCTTACGATTTTTCAATCGCTTCATAGCCTTGTGGCCCAGCACCACAGACCGATAAACCAGAATAATGTACCTAGCTTTTCTGTGTTGCGTGCGTACTACTATTATTTATTCTGTGGTTGCGTCAGTTACAGTGGTGCCACCTTAGCCCTTTTGGGGCTAGATCTAGCACATTTTACTGTAGGTGAACTCGTTGTTGAATGATTTAGCCGGAAAAGGGCTATCTAGCCCTTTTCATTTACTTAAAAGTATTGTACGAAAATCTGAAATTTGCGCCATGCTAACATCGCGATAACATCGAACTTTCGCGATTTTTGTCATATATATTGTTTTTTTTTTTGGTAGATACCATTTATTCGATTATGGCAACATATCGCATCTGTATGCCACGCCGCCGTTTGAAAAAAAAATATGATTTAAACTAAAAATCATTAGTACAGGTGTTTTTTTAGCCTTTTTTTACACCAACTCTTTTTGTGCTCCTTTTAGCCCGATCTAGCCCTTTTTAGCTTCTTCAATTGCCCCCATTACTAAAACTGAGGTGGCAACACTGGTCCGTTAACGTCACGTCACGGAGAAAGATTTTATTATTGTCAGCCACCATTTTATTGTTCTGTGATTATTACTCCAAATAGTTCGAATTGAACGATTACTAATACAAATAGAGAACACTCGTGCCTCTGTAAGTAAAAAAAACAGCGTTATTTAAGGAGATGTATAGCTGTGAAAGGCCTCCATAAACTGTAAGGCGCCTTTATTATTTTCAGGTGAAACATCGCACGGTGTACGGCTACGCCCTATTTCTGTTGTGGACTGTTTAATTTGCTTCCAACATAGGCCTATCAGATACCGCCGTGATGGATATGATGGTATCGACACTGCAACAGCAGCGGGCGGTGACGGAACAGCTGCGGCGGGAGGCTGCTATAAAGCGCATTCCGGTTTCCTCGGCGGTTGCAGACATCGTCCGCTACATTACCGACCACGAGCAGGAGGACTGCCTGCTCGTCGGCTTCTCCAGCCAAAAAGTCAATCCCTTCCGTGAAAAAAGTTCATGCACTGTTCTTTAACGTGCTATAACAGTAATTTCATGTATTTCCTGTATGCTATGTAAATGTGTCGAATATAGTATTCTATCGAAACCTATTGTGTTATTGTTGATCTACACAAGATATTTAATAATGTTCAAGTGATGCTGGTCAACTCTATTTATGTATCTCAAACAGAAGTGTGCAATAGAACCATCTGATTTTGTAAATCTAACATTTAAAAACTCTTCTATGATTATAAATATAAAAGAAGGCTAATGTTGTTTTCTGTTTTATTATTATACCATTAAAACAATTTGCAAACTTAATAAATGTGTTGGCTAAAATGTTTGTTAAATTTGATCTAACATATCTTCATAAAACCACGCTACGCTGGGTTTTATAAAGGTCTGTTAGGTCAAATTTTAGTAAATCATAGATTTTATATATTCATCGCTGAACATGAAACTGGGCTAACCTTTTGAGCGCTGGACAGTCTTGTAACTAAATTAGGTGTCTTTTGAGTTAACTTTTGTCAGTCATACTTGACTGCGGCGACGGTGTACTGTTTAGTGGTTGTCAACAACGGCATCCAAACGGTTAATACCTACTCCAGGCACCTGTTGACCTTCACTGTCAGCCTAAAAATCGAGTTTACCCCAGGGGCCACAGAATTTCCTCTATACTGAATTACTATAGTAAGTACCCTAACTTAGGGGCCCCATATGGCGACAAAGAAATAAGAGAACCCAAAAGTCCAGTTCTTGTCAGGAAAATTGAACACACCAATATAGACATAACAAGACTGAAAAGTAGGAATATACTAAGGCTAGACCAGAGAGACTAAAGTGAATCATAAAATAGCTGATCGCAGATTAAGAAATATATAGAGCTGTATATTATATTTTTTTTTGAATCAGGCATTGGTGGCGTATAGTAATATTATAACATACAATAATAATAATTTAAAAATACAACACAATATACAATTTTTAGGCTTCCATGCCCGAAGGGTAAAACGGGACCCTATTACTAAGCCTCCGGTGTCCGTCCGTCTCTCACTAGGCTGTATCTCATGAACCATGATAGACAGTTGAAATTTTCACAGATGATGTATTTCTGTTGCTGCTATAACAACAAATACTAAAAAACAGAATAAAATAAATATTTAAGGCGGCTCCCATAAAAAAAACCGTGAATTTTTGCTAATTTTTGCTCGATATTGATAACGGCAACAGGTAGACGCTTGAAATATTCACAGAATATTTAGTTATATATTCACTTTAAAAATAAATAATTAAATTAAAACAAAACAAATAAGTATTTAAGAGTTTGCTCTCAAACAACAAACGTTTTTTTTTTGTTTGCTTGATTGTAGATAATGGTTCGGAACCCTTCGTGCGCGAGTCCGACTCGCGCTTGGCCGGTTTTTATATATATTGCAATATAAGTATACATACATACATACATACATATCTCGAGAACACGTCATTGAAAGCCGGAAGAAACTTGTGTCCGAAATTGAGGCTATGCTGAAGCATGTCGCGGATTGGGGCAGACTGAGCCTAGTCCAATTTAATCCCCTGAAGACACAAGTTTGCGCGTTCTCCGTTAAAAAATATCCCTTTGATGTATCGCCTTGTTTCGAAGGAATTCCTCTTGACGCTAAACACTCCATTGGGATCCTGGGTGTTGACATTTCGAGTGACGTTCAATTCCGTGGTCATCTGGAAGGAAAAGCTAAATTAGCTTCGAAAAAATTGGGAGTGCTCAATAGAGCGGGTCAGTATTTCTCGCCAGCCCATCGCCTACAGCTCTACAAGGCGCAGGTTAGGCCTCATATGGAATACTGTTCCCATCTCTGGGCTGGAGCGCCCCAATATCAACTCCTTCCATTTGACTGCATACAACGTAGAGCTGCTCGAATTGTTAATGACCGGTCGCTTTCCAATCGGCTTGACCCATTGGCCCTGCGGAGGGATGTTGCATCTCTTTGCATCCTGTACCGCATTTATTATGGGGAGTGTTCCGGGGAATTGTTCGGGTTATTACCTGCTGCCAAGTTCCACCATCGAACTACTCGCAACTGACCTTTCACCCTCACCACCTAGATCGGTGGCAGTCAACTACCGTACGTTTTTTGCGGCAGTTTTTGCCAGGTACGGTAGGAATTTGGAACGAGCTTGCAGCGGCAACGTTCCCGGACCGATACAACCTAGGGATCTTCAAAAAAAGAGCCTACTCCTTTCTCAAAGGGCCGGCAACGCATCCGTGATTCCCCTGGTGTTGCAGGTGTCCATGGGTGGCGGTGATTGCTTACCATCAGGCAACCCGCCTGCTCGTTTGCCCCCCTTAATATAAAATATAAAAAAATAAGTGTAGCGGTAGCCTAGCGATCTAACGCGCGGCCTCTCGTGTAATTAAATAAATAAATGATCGTGAGGAAACCCGTATACATCTGTGAAGTTAAGCTAAGTTTACACGAAGCCAACACTGGCTGCCAATAAGACTGGCAGCCAGCGTTGGCTGGATATTTGCCTTGTGTAAACAGCTTTTCAAGCCAAGTTAGCGCTGGCTGGTGAGGATAGAGCGCCCGTCTATTTTTCTGGCCAGTGACTGGCGCCCGCACTGGGATCGCGTGGGAACTACAGCCCAGTCCCTCTCAAGATGCGAGATACCCAGCAGTGAGACATTATAAGACGATCATATATGACTTAATTAATAATTTTACCTACCTACTCACTTTTTAGGGTTCCATTCGCACAGTAGTTTTCAGGAGGAGTAACCTAGAAGTAATTTTTTAATAAAATATGTTTTATTTGCTAAGTGGTTTATTAGTGCACAGTAAAAAGAAGTAACCTACTACTCAATTCCACTAATAGGAATTATTTGAAATCCCAACAATTCCTAGATTCAATAGCATACAGCACTTGAAAAACACATACAGTGAAGATAGTTAAATGGTGAAGTTACAATATCATAATCATTGGCCATACGTTTTGTTTTGACATCATTTCCAAGGATATAATAAAAATTTGTTATAACAATAAATGATACATCTAACATAACAAACATAATCACGAAGTAACATTTATTTTATGTTGATTGAAAAGCAAGTCACGACGCAAGTTATTTGGTCCAAGTATCCAACAAAATTTTAGTTAGGTAAGTATATCAATGATAATTTAATGTGGCAATTTAATAATTAATGTAATGGTGTCTAAAATGAAGTATATCAAATGTTGATACTATCGATAGATAGGAACCCATGTGTAACTGTTTATTGCACTAGGAAAGTTAAAAATAAATATTTTAGAATTTCTGGGGGATATTTCCCAAACATACTAATTTAGTATAACTAGTGTTTTGATAATTTTTCTCTTTTAATTTAAGAGGTAAAACACTAGTATAACTAGACTAGTATACCACGCTACGTGTCAAAAGAGGGCTGACGGCCATACATTTCTTATGGCCGTCAGCGCTCTTTTTACGTGTGGCGAGATATACGTTTGAGAAAAAGTGCCCTATAATAAATAAATACAAACCGAATAACTAAATCATCACTAATTAGCGTTGCTTTACTACAAATATAAAATTAATTAAAGTGACGGAATAAAATATTATGAAAATTACAAACAAAACAAACTAACATAGAGAATTAACTTTTTCACCGAACGACAGTGTCATGACAGTATGGCGCTCATTGCACTTTAGGTACATTTGTCATGTCATGATGAGTGCCACAGTAATACATACACGCGCCACGCAACATAAAATATGACAAAATTCAAATCTTGCCTGAACACTTAGTCGATTAAAACTAGTGTGATAATAGTTGGCCTGGCGCTCATGGCACAACACGCTGCAAATAGCCTTGCTTCAGATAGTTCTTGTAGATAGCGTTTTGAATAAATGCAAAAATATCAGAAGCATAGCCTAGTGTGGGACCAGAAAAATTATAAAAATTATTACAATCAGTCTAATGAATTAAGTATATGATAACAAATGTCCCAGACTTTACCTTCTGAGATTATAAATGTTGTGTTTTTTGTAGCAATATGCTGTAATGTTACATTGCATTTTAGACATTCAGCGAAAGCTGCTGCGCGAAATCAACACGCCAGTTTTTATCAAGATTGTTATAGCAATGTTTATAGGTGCACTATAATAACCATTAGATTTACAATACACTACACAAATATGAATGACATGATGCGAGAGAACTCCGAATTGCATAGGTACATAAAGATTAGCAATCCCCATAAAACAGATAGGTACAGTCATATCATCAGATTTATAAGATGCACTTTCAACAAAAGTGTAAATGGAGTGAGGATGGCTGCAAACCATTCCACATACCTTACAGAGCACACATTTCCTACATTCTATCTAACCAACCATAACCAGTGCCCGTAGTGTAATTCTGAATCATAAACAAGTCCGAGTCGGGCTCGCGCACGAAGGGTTCCGTAACATTAAAATCAAGCACAAAAAAAACACGTTTGTTGTATGGGAGCCCCCCTTAAATATTTATTTTATTTTAATTTATTTTTTTATTTTTGAAGTTAATATATATCTAAATATTCTGTGAATATTTCAAGCCTCTACCTGTTGCCGTTATCGATATCGAGCAAAAAAATCACGTTTGTTGTATTGGAGCCCCCTTAAATATTTATTTTATTCTGTTTATTAGTCTTTCTTGTTATAGCGGCAATAGAAATACATCTGTGAAAATTTCAACTGTCTAACTATCACGGTTCATGAGATACAGCCTGGAGACAGACGGACAGCGGAACCTTAGTAATAGGGTCCCGTTTTTTTCTCTTTGAGTACGGAACCCTAAAAAACGTCTAAAACGCGGTAATGGTTTTGTCAATAAGGAAATTGTGACTTTTACGCATTCACGACGTTTGCTATGACTCAAAGTTACACAAAGGGTTCTGTATTATTATGATGCTTTTGACAATTGGCAGTGGAATTAACAAAGGAAAAAGTTAACAATATTAAAAATGGTTTGAGCAATTTGGATTTAAACAAATCATTCTTATTCTAGGGGTAAAATATAATATAAAAAAAAATTAACAACTATCAGTCTTTTAAATTGATGTTGATTTATCAACCTTGTGGCAATTTAACTCTCAAAAGTTTACAAAAAAAAAACCTTAATTATCTAGAAAAGGTATACATGTTTAAGTACTAGCATACCTATTGTCATAGCTGGGCACAATACCGTTAATCGTTAATTAACGAAGTTAACATTTCGAGTAACTTTTAATTTTATTTCAAAATTTGTTAACGGACTCATTAACTTCTGTTAACACAATTAAAGTCCGTTAAACGTTAATTAAATACCTACTATTTGCCAAAAGGACACCGCGTGGCTTATGTCAGATAGCTTTGATTTTTGAATTTTATCTCTAAATAACAAGTATTATTACAAAATCTAATGCGATACCTATTTTTACTAATGTATGTATGTATGTCCTGCCTAAATTTCCATAGCACATACTAACATTTTTTATAAGTAAATTACTAACACAATGACTTATAAAATGCAATTACTATCACGAGTTAACCGATTCACGGTAACTTCCGTTAAATCTTACGAAATGCAACTCTTTAATGTTTAACGAAGTTAACTTTTTTAGTCACGGATTAGCGATTAACGTAGTTAACTATTTGATTAACGGTGCCCAGCTATGCCTATTGTCAGATCCATTATATAGCTTCTAAACTTAAATAGAATATTGTAACATGAAGGTGAAGGAGACTGCTAGTAGGTAAATAAATTCAAAGTAAGGTTTATTAAGGACGGGGCACAGTAAACGCGGTTGCGGCGTGTTCGCGCCGCAACCGCGTTTGGTTTGCCCGAGCCTTTATGTTCATAAAAACATTTTAAGATAAATGTTATTGCCCACTGTAGTATTATAATTGCATTGTCATAGGAATCATACGTGTACCTACGTGGGTCAAAATCAATGGGACATACTAACTAATAAGATAAACAAAAAAAGGAACCGTGTTTGAAGAAAAATTTTTTTTTTGGTGAAGCAGATAGAGGGGCCAATTCGAAAGTATTTTCGTTAAATTGAAAAGTCACTAAACTTAAAATTAGAAAAGTCATATTCAGTTTTGACAGATTGGTGCCATACTAAATCTAATTTGACATACCTATATTAAGTTTAGTTTTAAATTTAGGCGAAACCGTTTCGAATTGGGCCCAGTATCTTTGTGTTGCACATGTTCCAATAGTTTGGATAATTTAGATACTCACATCCGGCAGGTATTAATTTCCAGTAGAAAAAATATCTAGCAATCTCCCCTCTTTGCATCAATCATGATGAATATCCAAAACAAAATAGAAAACAAAATATGACTATCTACAGTGACAGTTACATTCATAGATTACATACTAGATACATACAATATTTAGAATGTGTTTATTATTAGTAATAACCATTCAGTATCAGCTCATATTCATAAGATTAGCGTCTTATAACTATCCAGTAACTTACTATCCTGTAGCATACCTTACAATTTATCGACAATTACCCATTCCTGATTTATATATATACTTTACTGATAAAAGCTTATGTAACGGGGTGTGTGGTGTAGGCTCCATCTCATACCGGCCCAAACCAGTGTTCTATGTGACTGAAGCTAATCTGTACTTGAGTGATGCTCTTTACGCGTTAGGGAATTACATGGCTAGTTTCAGCAAAACTTTTTTACTATTGAGGCTACATACTGGGGCCAATTCGAAAGTGTTTGCTTAATTTCAAAGTCACTTAACATAAAATAAGAAACGTCAGAGCTTTGTGCTATACAAAATCGAGTTTGACGATGCTTATCCAAGTTTAGTAATTTTTAAAAAGAAGGCTCCTTATCGAATTGGACCCACTGTCTAATTCCATAACAAAATTAAAAAAGTATAGCTTCAGTACTATTTTTAACACTATTAAAAAAAGGCCTCATTTATTTGGTGTATTCAATAACTTACTTATTTCTACCTAAATGATTACCTTTTATTTTTATAAAGAAGTTTAAATAAAATGATATAGTCTTCTATTGAATTAAGGAGAATGGATGCAATTAGATAAGCATGGTTTTTTCTTGGTGGTTTTAAATCAATGTGATTAAGTGTAAAATAAAAGATATTTGTAAACTTTTGAGTATTACCAACCAGAATGCAAAGGAATGAAGGGTTACATATATAAGGTGTTATAAGTTGATCTCCCCCACAACAGCGGAGCCTTAAACCCTTTCCTGCTTGGGCGGTGTAACATCCTCAGCTCCATTTGCCACACTTTGATGGTACAATTTGAGAAGCTCCATTGCATCCTGTGCTTGACGTTTCTCCAGCAAGATTCTGAAATAGTTAGTTAATATTTATTCACAACAATATTTTTAATACATAAGGCAAGATGTGTAGTCAAGATTAATTCGCTTACGACTCAATTACTGAATCAATGCTGCTGTGCCGAAATTAAAACGCAGTAACCTCATAAAGTCAATATACGGATTACTGCATTTTAATTTTGGCACAGCAGAATGGGGCACTGGTAGTACAATTGCTTACTGTGCTGCAGGTTGCAGGTGCGCATCCCGCTTGGAGCAAACATTGTGGGCAAATTGATGAAGTCTCAAAATATTTTTTTTATTATTTTGCTAATGACAGCACATCAAATATTACCTCCATACAAAAAAAAAACTGCCTCAGTCTCATGTCTGCCACATGCCAAGTGAGCTTTCGTCTAATATTACCACTGAGTGAACTTTGGTATAATATAACTACTAAGTGGAAACCTAGTCACAAATGGAGAAGAGGTAGACCGAGACAGAGATGGCAAGACAAGCTGGCCAATTCAGCATAGATTGGGCTCATGAATCTTTGAATAGAGAATTGTGGAGAAGTCATAGGGAGGCCATTCTTCAGCTGTGGGATAGTCATGGCTAATTAGGATAAGATGTAAACAATGAATACAGGGTTATATTTTGCAGGTTCAGTAATTTAAATTTAAATTTGTTGTTATATACAACAAATAAATAATAGTAGTAATCTAAATGTAGCTCTGCCATTCCCACTATTAAAATGTCTAATCTATGATAACCATAATGGCGCGATAATGCTTCAATACATAAGCATATTTTTTTTAAATTAAGAATTGGAAAGTAAGACTAAAAACAAGAAGTAAAAGTAAGAAACAAACAATTCTTCAAGGAGCCAAAAATCAACATTATTCTAAATTACTCAAAGTTTATATTTCAAATACAACAACTTTTACTTTGTAAATACCCAAGGTATCAACAAATGTTAAATTACCTTCCAGATGCTTCTTTGATGTGTTCCAGTATGATTCTGTTGTCGCGGTCGGTGACGATGTCCGCGAGGCTATCGGGGTCCATGTCAGAAAGCAGCTCCAGGTCCTGCCCGCCGAGCAGCGAGATGTGGCACGGGTTGTGCTGCAGCCGACCCACCAGGCTCGCCACCTGCCCCTTCTCGCCCAGCGCCACGTCGTCGGTCTGATCTAGCGAAACCTGGCACTTCGGCATATTTGGCGCCCACTTTTCATTCCCGTGAAGAACCATTAGCGACGTGTCCGGCTCCAAAGTGGAAAAATATTCTTCATCATCCACCTCCGTTCCATCGGATTCCAGTACTACTGTCAAGTTTTCCGCCGGCAAACCCAGTTTCTCCGGCACTTTTGTGAGTAAATCTTCTAATGACGATGCCACCGTGCCCTTCTTTTTGTCTCGGTTAACATCACAAATTTTGTATGGCTTGTTAATATCGTTCTCCATAGCTCCCGCTTGATTTTCTTAGAGCTTATCCTAAATCTAATCTAGATAAAAGCTGTTCATTAATAGTTGTTATTGCTAAGACACCTTTAATTCAATTCAGCAGCTTTGTTTCGATTCTGTGATTGATGAACGAAGCGGAGACTAAATAAACTGACATTTATAAAAATGTTGCCAGATTAAATTATGAAATATATTCTACAATTATTGCAATTTAAAAAGGTGGTTATATTCCGAAATGTTATTTTGTCGAGGTTTTTCACCGTAATGTGCAAAAAACTGTAATGTTTTCCTTTGCGGTTTTTCAGGAGACGACTGATGCATTTGCTCGCGAGAACGTGACTCCGGGGATTCCGGCTAACACTACCACTGAGTCCCGTCTCGTTTCGGCCGCCCGCCCCGCGCCTCCGCCCCTGTCTGCCAGTCACCTGTGCCACAGTTTAAATACATGCAGTTGGACGAGTAATGTACTTGCGCAGAGAAACGGCGGGGGGACCTTGCGGGAACTCGAGCGTCGCGGGCCGCATCAAGCCAACGATGTTAGTTGGCTTACTTTCACAATAAAGGCTGACGCGGTGGGTTTGGGTGTTTAAGTGACAAATTTTAAACTACTATTATATTATATTAGTACTTTGGTAGTGGTAGAGCCAAACAGTAATCCTCACTAGATGATTACTGTTCGCATGGGCCGGCTCGACAGGGGTAGTACCACACTCTCACAGAATATCGGCGTAAAGTAATAACTTGCTATTGCGTTTCGTACGGTGAGTGACGAGATCCGGAGGCCTATTCCCTCATCCCTATCCCATCCCCATTCCCCATCCTCCCTAGACTGGCAACGTATTGGCAGCCCCTCTGGTGTTGCAGATGTCCATGGGCGGCGGTGACCACTTTCCATCAGGTGGGCCATCAGCAAGTTTGTTAGTCAGTTGAAAAAAAAAAACGATTATATATTATCCTTAAGTGATTTCTGGGAGACGGTTCTAACGATTTGGATGAAATTTTCTATATAGATAATGTTTTCTTTCCAAGTTTATTTGGATAGATCGAGAATTATCTAGATAAATGTTATCCCTGAAAATTCATTTTTACAGCTTTTTTCCCCAGGTATAATTAAGATGAGGAGCAAATCTCGGTCACCCTGGTCCTGGCCCACATTAAAGGACATGTCCAACTGTATGTATCTAAACTGTGCCTGTACACACGTAGACTATGTTGCCTTGGTTTATATTTATATAAAGACACATTATATTAGACATAGATATCTATCTGATCAGTGAACAATTCAGCTTTGAACTCAAAAGTTCAAAGTCCTTAAATATACTTTTATATCAAAAGCATAATAAGCCCATGGCCCAAATTGGACCACTTTAATTTAGAATTTTGCAGCTATAGAGGTATTAGTGAGTCCGCGGAATCGTTATAGTAGTATTTATAATATTACAGGAATTCCAAATTTGAAATTTCATTTTCCTCGTACTATCAGCAAATAAGTGGCAGAAAAGGTAGTGAATTAATTAATATTATTTATCTTCCAACTAAGCTTTAATCTCATCATTATGTCCTTCAATACTCAACACACAGCAGCCCGTATTTGCTCTAGAGCAATACCGTTGCACACAAAATTCATCATTGCACTGTTTTCTATTTTTTATTTTATTTTGTTTAGTTGATCAAGAAGTTTACACGACCAGCCACCCATTCCGCCCATTCACAGTCCAACGGGACAGCTTACCACTTTTCTGTGGACTGTCAAAGTATTAGCAAGACAGTACACATGTCGCCGGCCATATCGAACTGTGATTGCCCAGTCTAAAAGGTAAAATACTGGCTGAAAAGATATACTAAAACTAAAAAAAAATGACGCGACTATGAAAATTAATCGAAGAGATACAAGTTTTTCGTAAACATATTGATATCCCTAAATAAATAATATAAAAAAAAAAAAACATTTTGAGATGACACCATTTTAGCTCCTGAACCACTACACCGATTTTAATAAATGGGGTATCATAATGATTCGGGGAGAATGTGCGGGTGTCACAGGCTATATAAATATTGTAAGGGTGCGTCATAGCAGGAGCAAAAAGGCTTTTTACGTCGCTAGTCAGGTTTTAGTTGTTAACTTTACTTCTTTTTTTCACCAACTTTGCAGTAGTTGAATGAAAAGCAGATCATGCACCGCACCTCGCATCAAGTGATGTATTATTGCGCTCGTGTCTTAGACTAACACTCGGCGCAATAATGTATGACTTTCTGCTTGGTGCAACAATCTACTATTATTGCATAAGTATATTATCTTCGGAAAGTTGGTAATACTTACGTACAGCGGAAAAGTGCATTACAAAAACTATAAGTACTTAAAATTTGATAGATACAAGACACATATGAATACCTCTAATGCAAATAGATGACAAAGACGTCATTTATCGACAACACAAGTATCCTCTTAATGCAATCATTATCTGAAGAGGTTTGATATCAAAATAACAAATAGGTACATTTTATATTGAACTCCCAATTAATTCATCTCAAAATTAAATGGTAGGAATGTTAGTACCTGATTATTAAATAAAAAAACTTTTTTATTTGGATACAATATTGGAGACAGCCATTTATTTTCTGGTTTCTTTTATCCGTTCAAACGTATTTTATTGAAAAATGTAACCTAAATACTGGGGTTCTAGTGAAAAGGGAGTTAAGTCTAAAAAGTGTGACGTTTAGTTATATATCTTGTTCTGATTTCAACAAGCTTTATAACTAAACATCACACCTTTTCGACATAACATACAAGCATAATACATAATTTGGCGACATTTAAAGCGAAGAATAAAGACAGAAGAAGAAGAATCTTTTTATTCGATGCCAATCAAGCATACGCAATATTAGTTTTGGTATCGATCGGTACGAACAAGGAACACTAGTTTTAAAATTCTTCTGTGAAAATGAAAAGTGAAAATATTTATTTTGCAAGTAGGCCACACGGAATCTTTCTCATGTCTGAATCTACCAGCGCTTCGAAAGGTGACATCTGCTGAGAAGTAACGCCGTAAGGAACTCAGTGTGAACAAAACATGACGCTGTGTGAGTGACTTCAACTCTTGTCCCCTCCAAACTCTTACCCTAGAGGCTGCAAGGACGGTCGCGCGGTTCATGATCGGTCAGAGCGCGGCGCGACGGGCGAGGATCGATAGACCCTCTCCGACCCTCTCCCTCCCTCAACCCCCTTGAGAATGCAATTTGCAGGTACGCCGCACCTGCTTTACTTTCACCCCGACCATTACTTTATCTTTAAACTTATCTTATCCTTTAGCTTTTTTACAGCCATTTAGCAGTCTTTCATTGTGAATTAATAATATGTACCTAAGTGATATGCTAGTTTTCTGAAATTCATTGTCTGCAAAGGTAAAAACCAAAGCCCGACTGACGTAAAAACATTTTTGCTCCTAGTATGGCGCACCCTTAGAATTCTTAATATATACATACATACATATTATCACGCCCGAAATCCCTAATGGGGTGGGCAGAGCCACAAGACTACTTGTGGCCACGTTCGATTCATTAGTCCTAAGATGGTATGATGAACCGTATGGTGACAGGTGATCAGCCCATCGCCCATACAGATAGTCCACCATGTTGGAGAGGACCCGTCCCTTAGTCGACTTTTACAACATGCCAGGATGATAAGCATCTGCACGCATTCTATGCTCTTTCTTCACTCCCAGTGCAGGAGAGGAGCAATAGTAATATATACCCTATCATATTTTACGATACCCCATTTATTTCAGTTCCCCATGAGTTCTAGAGTTAAAGTGGAACATCCGATTTCTGGCCTGTTTATATATGTATACATAAACAGTTGGGTGAATTTCAAAATTGAAATTACCCATACGAAAATTAAGCGTAACACAGAGGAACTTTTTGACTTTTTCTTAACTACGCCTTAATTACGTACAATTTGTTTGAAATCCACCTTATATTTTATCTTTTGGCTTCGTGCAGTCGGGTAAAAAACAGCCGATTGGTCCTACTGTCGCCAGAGGTTGCGAGTTCGATGCCACCTGAAGCAGATCGTTCTTATAATACAGACAGACAGACAGAGTAACTTAAAGTACTTGTACATTTTAATATTAGTTTTAATAACTTGCGCTTCATTAACTAATGAATATGAAGAACTTTCTATTTATCTTTCTTTGTTTTTGCTAGTTATTATATGATAATTTGGTCGTATATAATATTAGATGGATGCATTTAAATAAATAAAAAAGTAATATTTCTTCCATGACATTAAGCCCGCATTATTGTTGTTGTATTTGAAACAATCTTACTTGTCCTACATAACGTGTTGGGACTCAGGGACTTTCTAAATTGTTTTTCCGTGTTCGCTCATAAAAATAATAATAAAAGATGCATGTTCACGTTTACCGCCGCGAAGCTCGTAGCTCGTAGCACTTCCTCGAGTTTCGTAGCGCTACGAAAGGACTACAGGGCGTCTATTCGGGAACGTCTAAGTGATATTGCAGCGACCCGCGAGCGAGATTCACATCTCGCCCTTACGCATTACGCGTCGTGCGGAAGAGTGGGACGAGAAATCTCGCTCGCAAGTCGCTACAACATCACTTAGCGTTCCCGAATAGAGGCGCAGTCTTAGTCTTTTGTGCCATAGCTTTAAGAGGTGTATTAAAAAGCTGAGCTGTCCACGCCGCATATTTTGCATTCTTTGAAATTGAGTAAACTATCGAGAAAAAATTGAAATTGAGTAAATTTACTTGCCGCTGACTTGATTCATGTTTTGACCACAACGGTACTAAATTGGAGGTATACCCTATCGATTAAAAAAAGAATTAATCCATTTCGGTCCAGCCATCTCGCGTAATCGTTGAACATACATAAAAAATAAAGCGAGATAATAATATAAACGCGTCGAATTGAGAATCTCTTTGTTCAGTTTTTATTTTTTTAATCGGTTAATAAGGGCCTTTCGCTGATGGCACTGTGTGCTGTATAAGGTGCGGCGAAAAGGATAATATTTATGGAAACAGTCTACACGAGTTTACATTAATACGACTTATCTAGTCTATTCTATAAACCGCGCTTGTATTTTCATCCATAAACAAACCAAACGATTGATGTTTTAAAATATTTAATGCCGCGGCTTTGTTGCTGCCAACTGCCTGCCAGTTAGCAGTCACGGGATAGAGGAAGATACGTATCTCGACTGATTATTTTCTAAACTCCTATGTCACTAATTCGTTGATTCGAAACCTGAACTTTATTTTAATCAACTTAAGGTTAATTTTACACCTTCGGGTTTGAGTAAGATACGATTTTGAAGTGAACGGATACGTATGAACATAGCCCGTAGACCTGAATTAACCACTGCATTATTAAAGTGCGGGGATAGGACACACGACGCATCTGCAATACCTACACACTGAAATAAGCATCCCGCGGGACCGCAGTACACTTGCTGCCATTCTTGTTTATTTTGTGTTCATATCCCTCCCTGGAAGTAAGGCGAAATTACAGCCTTATTATTTCCTTAATATTCTTCGGGGTAATGCGGAGTGGCCCGATCTTGTGGCGGAACTCGTAAGACTGTCCGTTGTGCCTAGAACTTTGCTGAGACCACGAAGTTTTTGTCTTCTTGCAGTGCCAAGAGCGCGCACTGTCTCGCACAGGAGCTTACCTAATGTACGGGGACTGCAGATGTTCAATGTACTTACTTCTGCTATCGGCACCTGATTGTGATGTGTTTTGGAGTCGATGGTCGGTTGTGTGCCGTGAATGTCTGAGTTTTTGTGAGACGACGAATTGAATATCAAGTAAAATTTGTAATTATAATTATAGCTTATTCCCTTTTGTTTTTGTTTCATGTTTTTTTGTATTTTTGTGTATTATTTGAATTTTCCAGTGTATTGGTGTAATACTGTAATGCTGTGTAAATTGTGTTTAATTGAATAAATAAAAAAATCGGGGTTACTTGTTTGCTAGGTTATCTCAGATAAAAAGGTGCCATTAACTTCACAAAATTACTATAGATTTTGCTAAGGTGCAAAAATGTTCAGCAAAATCAATCAAACAAGCTTTCTCATTCATCTCATAGCACATAATAGATAAGAGTACTAACGTACAGAAGAATCACTCTCTAACAAAACCAGTGATTAGGCGTGAAAATATGCCTACTCATGCCTTCTCTCTCTGTCACGTAACACTTTCTCTTTCACGTACGCTAGGGTCGCTTTAAGTAGAGTAATCGCTATGACGACGCGCGACGCTGCGAGCGGGCGAGGGGCAACCTACTGCGATTTACACCGCCGCGGTGCCCGACGGCCGAGCGTACCTAAAGTTCCAAGTGAAACCCGCCTGCTCATAGGTGCATGCCGGCATGGTTAGTACGATTTTGGTAAGGAGTACTGAGAACGTGCTCCATTACGGGAGTTGAACTGGAGAGTGCTATTCATAATTTAAACCGAGGTCGGAACTTGTATCTTGTGCATGTGTAGTGGTATTAATATTGTTTAATTTTGTTAGTACACTGTATGACAAGAAATGAGGTTTACCCTACTGGCGATATAATAGGGTTATCTTTTCATGATGGCGATAATTGAGTATCTCTGAAAGTAAGGACAATTAAGTATTACAAAATGGAAGCGTAAATTAGTGTCAAATGCAATTGTTTTTGTTATGGAATATACTTACAAATATCCTCGACTGTATATATTTTTTGAGTATTAGTCAATTTAAGACATTTTTGTTAAATTAAGTTGTCATTAGCATTTTACTCATATATACGACAAACTGATAAGAAAACGCAAACATAATCGAGAAGTTTGAATACGACATTGAAGAACACCAATTGAATACACACACACATAAGTATTGCTGATTTTTGATAGGAAGTACCGCCTGAATTTTTTTGATATTTAGGCAATTAGTAGGCCAATGTATTGTCTATTCTGAGAAAAAAATCTAGAGGTGTCACTACTTCACAACCACATAATTTTTTTTATCTTTTTTTTCTGTTTATATCTTTTTTTATATGATTAGTATTCGTTTTTTGGGCGATGCAAATCGATATAAAGAACATTATTTCAAAATTTGAAGCAAATCGCTTGGATACATCCCGAAAAACAATATATTAAAAAAAATACTTAAAATAATCAATAGTCAAAAACTGTCACAAGTAGGATGTTCATAGGTACTCAGCATAAATTATACTTCACTATAAAAGGTACTCACAAAAAAAAACCCGAGCCCGTTTGATGTAAGGGCAGACTTACTATGAAAACCCAACTAGGTACTTATGGTTTTTAAACAATGAGAACTTATAGTTGGCTTGGCATTCATTACATTGTCGACTGCGACTGGATAATATCACCTTATGCTCAGAACCAAATTGACACGTAAGGCTTGACTGTAAATGTTAATTTTGTAATAAATAAATTAAAAAAAAAAACAAGAAAAAAAAAACAAATTTATATTAATGGACACCTGTCTGTGGGTCCAGACAAGTAACAATACCAGCATTAGCCCAAAGTAAAATGAACGCAGTATGCGGTGACCTTAGACGAGATAAAGTGTCGTCTGCTTACGAAAATAAAATTGCATGACATCGTGTCCTGACAATATCATTCAAGTGGCAAGTGTGCATATTTAAATGGTCATCAGTGTAACATTGCGGTGACCTTCGGCTCGTCCGGTTCGAGGTCAGCTCCTGACTCTCGCGGACATTTGACCTCCATGACTGAATGACGTACCATTTTATTTTACTATTCACAAAAAACGGGCATTAAAGGAGCATTAGGGATTTAATGTGGCGATCATTTACTCAAGTATCTTGCGAAGTTGATGACTGTCTAATTCAGGGATACTCAACCAGCGGCTCCTAGCCTTTTCTTGGCGACCCGATGTCTAGCCAAAGTAATTTTTAGGTAAATTAATTATTACATTTAAAGGTTGAGTTTCATTTTCATATAGGTTTT
The DNA here is from genome assembly GCA_947859335.1 of Tortricodes alternella. Taxonomy (NCBI): domain Eukaryota; kingdom Metazoa; phylum Arthropoda; class Insecta; order Lepidoptera; family Tortricidae; genus Tortricodes; species Tortricodes alternella. Next base: position 7,181,880 of record OX401981.1, read on the forward strand.
TGCGGCCCTCTTTGGCCCAAGAAAAAAAGTTTGAGTACCCCTGGTCTAATTCAAATATTCCTTTATACTCTAATGGTCCGCGAGCCAGCTACAGATTTTCATGACCAATACCTTCCCGGCTGATAACTCGTGCAATGATTCAGAGAATTGTATCATGAAGCCTCGTGAACGTCAGCTGCGGTTTAGTGGGTGGGTTGAGCAGCATTAACGTCCCAAACTTGTAGTTTTTTTTTGTGTCATGTCATGTACCCACCATTCTCAATCGGGGGATTGAGAATTTGTCAAATGATACTTTAGATGCTATTGTGAAAGCGTCAACGAATTGCGTCAGCTGGCTGTATCTCGGTGGAAAGATCGTCAGCTGGTCACCAGAATATGAGTTTTTTTGTCATTTCCTCCCGATTGAAAATTTGCGAGATTATTAGTTCATATGCTATTGTGAATAAATCAAATCGTCAGCTGGCTGTATCTCGGTGAAAAGATTCAGCTAAGACCTTTTGAACGCCACAGTCGGCTGTAGCCGATAAATAGCAGATATATGGTCCCCTGACGACACGGCATGCAGCTTTCCATACATTTTGTCGGCCACAGCCGTCACTAGGCGTCCGGGGCACGCTTTCTCGCACTCAGCCGTGGCGTTCAAAAGGTTAATATTGAGTGGGCCGCGCATGTTTGACATGCCCTGCTCTAAGACAATAACACTTACTCCATTACTTGAGATATTAAGGAGCACTTGATACGCATACTTACACTTACACTTTTTATCCAAGTAGTTTTGTGTAATTATTAGTGTTTAGTGTGTTTGTATAGCGCTCCGATTGCTACAGACGGTGCTGGCTGAAAATCAGCGCTGCGGGTGTCTGACACCACAGCATTATGCTGAGCCAGTGACCGATTCACTGCCGCAATGACACACATGCCACGTTTCTTCTGTATTATTTTGTTGTATTTTTATTATTGTGTGTCTTTGTGAAGTGAATAAATGTCTTTTCTTTCTTTCTTTCTTCTTTCATACTTCGCGATAGCACTTTAGGTGGCAAGCGACATAGCTGGGTACCGTTAATCAAATGGTTAACTTTGTTAATTGCTAATCCGTTATTAAAAAAGTTAACTTAAAGCTTTAAATTACGGCAGTTAACCCGTGGTAGAAATTGCATTTTATACGTCGTTGCGATTGTGAGTTTCTTAAAAAAAAGTTGGTGTGGGCTATTAAAGTTTAGGCTGGACATGAAAAATTCATAAAATAAGGGTAGTTTGTAATAATACCTAATTATTTAGGGATCAAATTCAAATCAAAAGCTATCTGAAAAAGCCGCGCGGTGTTCATTGGCAAATAGTAGGTACTTATTTAACGTTTAACGAACTTTAATTGTTTTAACGGAAATTAATGAGTCAGTTAACAATTTTTGCAGTTAACCTAAAAGTTAATCCGTTACTCGAAATGTTAACTTCGTTAATGAACTTTAACTGATTAACGGTCTTATGCCCAGCTATGGCAAGCGAGTATTGAAAGCGGTCGCCAGTGTATCGCGCCGGTGTGCTGCAGTGACCTTTGTCGCGAGCATCAGGTCGAGGTCACCCGTGGCTCCCGCGGGCATCCGACCTCCAACGGCGCACCGTATTTTATATCGCACCTCCCTGCATAAGGCGGGCATTACTCTGAAAAGTTATAGTCTAACTTGGATCTTTAAATTTAATATCGCGTTTCCGCATTATTTACCACATTGCAGCAGTCTACATGTTTTTTCTAAACAAATGAGCATGGGCGTGTTCTATCGTATTATGATCTCTTAACTCCATACAGTTTCCACCGTAAACTGATGAAGAGGCCGGCTTTAGCGCGCTCATAACAGGAACTTTCCAGGCAGCTCAGTTTACGGCGGAAACTGCCTGGAATTAACACATTCAGTGCCGAGAACTCGATAGTTGGGTTCACCGTTCGTAGCGCATTTTCGCTACAAAGCGGAAAAACGCTGCTACGCGCGTAGCGGTTGTCGGCAATGAATATGTTAAGAGCTCAAAAGATCCCTGCGGCCCTAACATGAATGACACATCTCTATGACTATCTCTTTCGTCGGCACTAGTTTGAGAGAGATGCACTAAGTTACTCACATCTCTTCATCAACTAGAAAAGAGAACTGATGAACGATTCTATTAATTTAGACTGTAAAAACAAAGTCTTTCGATCTAAACTTGAATGTCCCTCATCGCTGATCTGCCGCTGCCGTTATCTGATTGATAGCTTAGTAAATCATCAATTATTTTTAATGACATAATGTTTAAAACATAATCTTCGCTTCAAGTATGAAAACAAAGGTGAATAAAGTAAAAACAATTTTAAAACAATCATATAATAAAAAAATGACTTATAGTCAATTAAATAGCCTTTGAAAATTAAGTTTTTTTTGCTTCACATTTTAGTTATTATCATGTGATTTACCGACACACATTTACTACATCAAGTAACAATAGCATAATGCCAATTGCTCATCACCATTTACAAACTGTTGCTATCCACGGTGCAAGGATATCAACCGGTTCTATTTTACCACATGGATTGTTATGAACAGCAATCTTAAACAGGATAACGAAGGAAATGTGTAGGGTATCCGCCCATTAAAACTCAAACCCTTTATTTTATTTTTTAATTAAATATACAAAACACAATAATACAATATACACTAGTAAACTAGTAACGATGCACTCGTAACTTAATTTAAATGCCTGAGTCAACGAAAATGGTATCGGGTGACCAAAAACTCTTGTTCTCTATCTAAAAAAATCGTTTTACTTTAAACAATAAAAAAAAGACTTCACATTAATCAAAAAATTATCACTCCTTTCGGGAATATTTGTACGAAGGCAATAGATACGTCCAGACAGATAGATCGTTAAATAAATAAACTTGCTGAACAATGTTCGTACATTAATATTTAGCAAATAAATAAAAAGAAATGTTAATTGAATCTTTTAATAAAAACTGGCTGCAAAGTACCACGTGAGTTTACTTTGACTGAAACTGGCCGCAGCTGCTCATCAGTTCCTTTCAAAGCAGTCCGTGTTATTCCGGTTATAAAACATACATAACAGTCAATCAATAAAACATTAATGATATAAAATTTCATAGCGACATAAAACAAACAAGGTAGATAACAAAATGTTCTCTTTCTTCGACGACCATGTTACAGGGTCAAAGCAAATAAACATAAATTAATTCTCGTGTTATTTACGCCGGGCGGCAGGTTCCGTGTGTTTTACATATTTTTGTAACGCTCGTTCCACAGTCATAAAATGGTTATGACGCAAGTCAAAGTCTACTTTGCAGGATAACTTCGGTCGACCAGGAAATGTTGCGACTGTCGTAAGATATTTTGCAAATAAAAAAAAGGTGGCGTCTCTACGCCAAGGTACCTATGTTGTAGTGAATGAACTAATATCGTAAAACTTGCTATCACTAGCTTCTTTTATTTTAAGCACACCTGCATATTGTACATCTGTTACTAAGTGGTTTCAAGGGCTTTTATAATTCATTTTACGAAGTGGCATAATAAATGAATATTTTAAACGTATAAATGCAAAAGTTAAACGACGTGAAAAATTCAAAGCTTATAAAATGCGAATGAATGAGTCAGCAAATGATGCTGACACATTTGATCGAGAGAGCTAATTACAAAGTTCAGCTCCGAGCCCGAGTGCAGCTTGCAGCTCGCAATTAATCTTTCAACTTGAACGGCAGTAAGTAATTTAAAATTGAAGTGATAGAGCGTAACGTGTATGATAAAAATACGAAGGTACTTTAATTCTTTACCAAACCCTATTATTAGAGAAAACTTACTTTGTGATCGCGAGAAATTCTTATCTTAAAGAAGAAAGCAATCATTTAACTTTCTCGGGCCCTCGCCGCAAATTCACGTCAAGTTATTAAACAGAAATTACTTAGAAACTGAAACAGATATTCATGGCACCCTGCAATCTCTTGGCCAAGTAATAACAATGTTACGCTGCGGGTAGTGCTTGGGTTTTCAATGTGATTTTTATTGAAGTACGTCGTGAAGTTCTTTTTAAAGCAAGAAGTACGCCATGACTTATTTTGTTTGTCATAGCTATACACAAGGCGCTGCGATTACCGATACTTCTTACTAAATAAATGCCGCCTAAAAATTCCGCCAAATTAGTGTGGAATCTGTACATTACAAACTATGATGGGCGAAAAATATTACAGCTTTCCGTAATTAGAAGCTGCCAGCGACAGCTTGGAGCGTTTGTCGTCTGATATTATTCTAACGAGGGTCTTTATGCAAGTGAATTACGCAAAAGATAAGTTTTTCAGTATAAGTAGAGAACTCGCCCTAATAAAATATGTACCAACGTAAAATTAATGCGTATGAACGAAAAACATTTTCTATTAAGTAATGAACAACAGAAAAAGATCTTCAATATTTTTTATAGATCCCGCATGAACTGTAGATACCAGTATAAAAACGTTGAAATGAACTCATGTAGGAGTTCCGTGCAAGTGTTGTAATGGAAGTGGTTCTAGTCATAGATTTAAATCGTTAGATAAGGCTTTACAGCGACAATCTGTAGCCATGTTCATGAATGTGTGTGTGAACCGAAAAAAATGGTGGCATCTTCTTTTCTCCTAATGTAACAGTTGCCTTCACTTTCAAGCATCCGTAATTTTTCAATCAATACTTTTAAAACAACGGGAGAAAGTCAAAATCAGGTATTTTGTTACGCATTTCGCTTTATTAGTGTTCTTTGGATGGTGCATGTAAACACGGCATAATGAGACCCTTTTTCTCAGGAAAAGTTAATACGCTGATTATGACATTATACATGTACTCGTTACCGCGTTCGGATGAGCACTAATTGCACGTTGCGAATTTGGCCACCTTCACGAGTAACGTATTCTGGGGCGTTCACTGTATAGTATGTCTTATCTAAGGATTTAAATCTATGGTTCTAGCAAAATAATCAGCGAAGTTGCTCGAACTTTTTAGCTTATGCAAGTTTGCGGCGCCGAACCGCGTTGTATGGTCTCATTTGGTTCAGACCGGCAACTTCGCCTAATTGAATTTTCACAGGCTAATGGACTTCGATATTAATAAATGCCTTTGTTGGTTATTTGCTTCATGTGTCCATTTCGAAAATTGAATGAAGCGAGCATAGACGACCTCGGAATTTAATCACTTAGTAGGGGAAGATTTTTATTTTCCGCGCTCCACTTAATAAAAATTGAATGCTAGGTGATATTTCTTCAATGTATTAAAAAGTGCGACGCTACAACTAGTTGTATTAACAGCTCCCTAATAAGTGTGATGCAGTTAAGGATCCAAGGCAGAATAAGACAAAGGCAAGGGATTCCAGCTTAGTCGGAGTAAAGTCCTTCGTAAAGTGAGCGGGGGAGGTGCTCGGCCAGGATGGACTTGAGTTTCTCGCGCGGGGAGACCGGTGTGTAGCGGGTGAGAGGGAAGGTGCGGGTCACTCCATCAGTCAGGGCGCGGGTCACCGCCGTCAAATCTGCATCCTGAAAAAGAACATTCTAGATTCTCAACGGTTTACTGTCATTAGGTACAAATGGAAAATCGTCCACGTGAAATATCCATTCTGAAGTTGGGTCAAAAGTAATACTTAGTATATTCAAAGTGAATTTTGTCAAAATGTAATTATGCTGAAAAGTATTTATAACCAAATTTATTTTCGTTGTAAATTAATTAATTAATTAACGAATAATGGACGTGGACGTTCAAGTGGACGATTTTCCATTTGTACCTAATGACAGTAAATCTTCTCAAAATGTATATTTGGAATAACACCATGGAGCGTTAAATCTAGACGGCCGGCCCGCCACTCCTACGATAGAGTTTGCTTCGGTGATTTTTTATTTGAATAAACTACAGATAGACCGATACAATGTTTCACTTACTGTGCAGAAGTTACAGTAGATCGACGCAAATTATGATATTGTATCAAAGTCTATTTTCAAGTTACATATATTAGGGATACAGATATTTTTCTTGCAAATGCGGCCCTAACATGCATGCCACAAAGATAAATTAGAACCGTTTATCTCTATGACTGTCTCTTTCGTCGACACTAGTGTGAGAGAGACGCACTTAGAGATAAACGGTTCTAATTTATCTTTTTGCCATGCATGTTAGGGCCGCAGCTTGGTTGCAAATCTACTCGAGTATAAGGTTCGATTAGAAATGTGAATGACGTCATGAGATAAGATGAAAATATGGGAAAGTATAGTTTCATAAAAGGGTATAAAATATTAAAAGCTATGTTTTCTTTTAGTTTAATTAAATTTTTTATAGCATTAAACATTGTATCGTGGTTAATTTATTCAAATATGATTACAAAAGGAATGGTGGGAGCGAGCCGATTTTCGCCGTTGCTCATAATTCTATTACCTGAAATTTTGCGACAAAGTCATAAGCAAACAAATCCTAAGTATTCAGTTACGAACAAGTACTTTCGGAACAATATTAATTGCTTGCTCTGGATATTTGATATTAATGTGCAAGTGAGAAAATCCTCTTGTTTTTCCTCGCACTGCTCTGGTGAAAAGCCAGCCTCACTGGTATTCAAAGAAGTGTTTGTCATACATACATACAAACATATCACGCCCGAAATCCCTAATGGGGTGGACAGAGCCACAAGACTACTTGTGGCCACGTATGATGAACCGAAGGTGATGGTATGAAGTGTATGTCGCGCCTCACTATTATCAAACCGCGATTAGAATAGGATTTAGCACATATGTCATTTTTGAATTAAAACATGAAATTACATTGTCAATAGTACAGTGTGCAGATTAATGGAAATCCTTATTTCAATACGATGACTCCTAACGCTTGAAAAATTATATCAATTATACTGTGGAGGTTTATTATATCAATTATACATCGATGGTCCTATACATAACAAAATCTAATAACACATACAGTGACTGTTTATGGTAAAGTATACTTTGTAAATCTATTATCAATACATATAAAACAGTACCGTGACTCACTTATAGACAACGCACAGCCTAAACAGCAGCTCAATTACGTAGCGCAATTGGTATCGGTTTGGCTCGAAATTAATGCAAACCAATTTAGTCTTCACTCTGTGTAAATAAGGGTACAAATGATTTACTTTTCGCGAAAGCGATACCATTTGGTATTACGTAATTGAGCGGCGGTTTAATTAGCGTAATTGAGGTTTGAAGTTTGGAAGAGACATTCCTCGAGTACCCTAGAGGTGCACTAAGGAGGGATTTTTTTAAATTCCATCTCTAAAGGGGTGAAAAGGGGTGAAAAGGGGTGATAAATTTTGTATGGAAAATACCGCGGGCGAAGCTGTGGCGGGTCCACTAGTTATCTATAAATGTATGCACTTAAAGTATGAAGATATCATAGATTAACATGATTATATTAATTAATTATAAGTACTGTTATGCTAACGGTACTTTCGAATCGTATTCTAATTGCGGCCGAGAAAAAACAGTATTGAGCTGGTCAACCAGCTAGTTAAAAATTGAATGGTGTGATTTTGAAACATGCACAGCGCTGCGCTAAAGAACGAGCTAGCCTCTTCCACATATAGGTAGAGAACCGGCTTTGCTCGTATAAGATTCGATTTTGTTTTGAGCGCTGACCAGTTACAAAACCACTCCCAATATGATTGTAGTGCGTACTCACGGCATTCTTAGTGTATTTCTCGAGGCTGCGAAGCGCATTCTCGAAGTAGTCTTCGCCGTAGGCTCCCTTTTGTTCGTCGCTAAGTCTCTTCCACATGTCACGGGCCTGCTCCAGGAGTTTATCTTCGGAAAGCCAAGCGCTGCCCGTTGTGTACTCGCCAGCAGCTACAATTACCTGTAACGATATAGTGTGAAACCTTTATTGAAGTGAAAACTTCTGTAGGCGCGTTGAGCACTTTTGGGATGAAAAACAATCATGGAAGTCGCGTCATCGTCACCGAACGCTTTCCATGAGCTATATGGAATTTTTTGGTGAGTTGGGTTTTCACACGGCAGTCCCTAAAGACAGCCCCGCAATTTTTTTTAAGTAGAAACTTCTTTAAGCGCTTTGAGCACTTTTTGGGTGAACAAAAATCATGGAACTCGTTTCATCGTCACCGAACGTTTTCCGAGTTGGGTTTTCACTTCTATCGGCAGTCCCTAAAGACTACCCCGTTTTTTTTTGCTAGAACACCTTACATGAAAAATCTATTTTGAGTTTATTTTAAACAAAGTCAAATAAACGGTGGTGTTTCCTTTATAAATTGATCGGTTAATCACTTTTTGTTCAGGAACAGTGTAAATTGCTGGATGAAAAGTGAATTTATTTGTAAATAAAATCTATTTCAAAATGTCTAAATTGACTTTCAAGGTTTAAGCCAGACATACACACAATTTAACTAACAAGTGGAGTTAAATTAAAGCTTATATGTGCATCATTTATCTAAGTCCTCGCCCGATAAGCTCGGGGACATACCTGTCATCGTCATGTTCGTGAATATAATATTATATTGGCCAAAAGACGTTCACTATGCAACTGGATATTGAGGAAAATTTATTATAAATGCCTCTAACTCAGAAATGAAATCCTTTGTGGTTAAAGTTTAAATTCAAAAACCAATTAGATCAGTATTAGTAGCTCGGAGACAGGTGTCCAACTGTCATGCCATTGGATTTAATTGGCTTTCTCGGCTCCCAGAGCAATATTGCAACTGTGGCAAGGGCCCCAGCGGTCTTATCACAGTTGACAAAAGAGTCGACTGTTAGTTAATAAATTCCTTATTTTCAGTAAAAAACGACAAATTAGCAATCTACATAATGCATTTACTTATGTATAAAATGATTAACATAACAGACTTTATTAGAGTGTACAATCTAGTAAGTAATTAGTCGGATTTTGTTTCAATCCATCTAGGTTTTCATTTTATTGATTCAATTATTATTCATTCTAGTAAGTACAAACACGATATAAGTAGCTATTGCCAAAGTTGTTCGTTTGTTTAATTAAGCATTCGGGGTTTCGCGTTTCAACCGATTCAATGATTTGGCCTAAATTCCTGGGATTGTCGTTGAACATTCCTAATTGATATACGGATATGCCTATAATTTTAGTGACTGTATTTGTACTCTATAAAATTCTAAATGAGCCAGCTTTCATTACAATAGTAAGATTAAAATTGATTCAATTGGTCTTTACGTTAGGTATTCCGATTTTGTGGTAAGAACGTTATGAAATTTAATTGCATTAATATCAGGTAAGAACGTCTTCATTTCAAATTCAAAACAGGGACATGAACAAATTACTAGGAGGAATATCTAAATTATTCGTGGCACACATGCCACTTACGATACGATACCTTAAGAAGTATAAAGTTGAATATCTCCGCGATCTGAGTCGGTAATTGTGTGACAGGGACTCAAACATTCACGGCTTCGTTTGACGCTCGCATAGAAAACTGTCAACAGACTGTATGGGAGAGCATTTAGCTTGGCATTTAGTTAGCATTTAGCTTGCTTGGCATATATTTTGATGAGGAAGCGCTGCCATGTTTTTTCATAAATAGCAAAACGCTTCACTCGCCGACGAGCTGCAAGAAAACCACTTTGTACTAGTGTGGGACCCCACAACTAATGATATCTGGTACATTAGAGAATAATCCCTATGCATTCTTGGGAATTAGGCTAACGGAGATTTTTTGCAGCGATGCAGCATCGATGCTGACTTGACAAGTAAAACATCCCTGCAAGAACACATACTGAGGAAACATACTGCGGTCGTCGTAAACATTCGATTATGCTCCTTAACATCGACAGTTTATTGACGAGAATAGACTTGTGAAAGTTGTAAGAACGATATAATGAGTTTATTATACCGTCAGTAAAATAGTAGGTTGGAAGTAAATATTAAAGGGAGTAGGCGCGGTCCGTAGGAGAGGGTTACATGGGACATGATCTCCCCAAAATCGTACACGCCAAATTGAAAAATCTTCTAAAAATTTACAAAATTGGTAAAGCCGTCAAGAATCGGTTTTAGAGCTTGTCCAGAAAGGGCGAATTCGCCGCGAAACTTTTCGCGCGAAATCATTCACACGCGAGTCGAGAGTCTGGCGTAGTGCACGCGATTTACGCGCGTGTTTTGAATTCGCGCGATGCTTGTGGACGCGGTGTATTGGTGTCGAGTATCTCACTAACGCGCGAATGATTTCGCGCGAAAAGTTTCGCGGCAAATTCGCCCTTTCTGGACAAGCTCTTAGGCAGGCTGAGCGACTGGTGGTTACCTAGCTTTTGGCGTGTCGACCGGCGATCTTTGGTGGAGTCCTGTCTAGCAATGCATGGCTTTCGGATGAAATAATGGCAATACTAACCACATCGACGCCACGCGGCTTGAGCTCGCGGCGGAGGCACGAAGCAAGCGCGTCGAGGGCGGCGAGCGAGGCCGCGTGCACGCCGCGCACCGGAGCCGCCACGTGCGTCAGGATCGAGGAGGCCAGCACGACGCGCCCGCGCGCGCGCCGCACCAGCGGCAGCATCACTTGCACCAGGCGAGAAGGACCTTTACATTTAATAGATGATTACTGTTCGAATGGGCCGGCTCGACCGGGGTAGTACCACGCTCTCACAGAATATCGGCGTAAAGTAATAGCTTGCTATTGCGTTTCGTACGGTGAGTGACGAGATCCGGAGGCCTATTCCCTCATCCCCATCCCATCCCCATTCCCCATCCTCTCTTGACTGGCAACGCATTGGCAGCACCTCTGGTGTTGCAGATGTCCATGGGCGGCGGTGACCACTTTCCATCAGGTGGGCCGTCAGCTCGTTTGTCAATCAATTGACATAAAAAAAAATATATGCAAATACACATTTAGGGTGAAATTGCGTCACACATTAAATGTGTTCGTTTACGGTTATTTTGTTTAATTAGTAATAATATCGTATCATTATTATTACTTATAATGTTTAACGATATCAGAGCCCACCTAAAATCAACTTCATTCATTTCTATTGCAAAACATTACAAACAAATGATGGTAAATAATTTAATTTATTTTACTCGTAAAGTGATTTTAATAATTTAAAAGGTTATCAAACTCACTTTTTTTGTCAGAAACAGGCCCGATAATCGTGATTGAAGCCGTTCTCATGTTATTCTAAAAATGTATCATGAAAGTTTCAATTACTTTCCAATTTCTCTTGTGGTGGTAACAGGACCTGATCATCTATACGACCGACACATATTAATGCGCACCTAAACCGGTAAACCAAATTTTATCCGGATATAAGACAAGGGACAAAATGATGATGATGAAATAATATAAGAGAAATATGTCAAATAACGTTTGATTAGTATGAATCAATTGTCATTTTCCTTTTTAGTGTAATTCTAATGATTAAGTAGAATTAAAGCAATTAGACTGTAGTTATTTTAATTTCCCCCGAGGCTATGTTGACACCGAATATACAAATGTGTCTAATTTCACGAGCCCTATTGAAAGGCAAATAAGCCGATATTGTTTATGTCGCTATGTTATCTTATAATTAACTTATTGAGCCCGTCTCAAAGGGATCGTCCCACTGATCGACCTTTTACCGCGCATATTTTATCTTGCGATTTACATGAACCAGCTCTTTTGAAATTACAATTTACGTACATTTTGGTTATCTCTCCCTAGATAATTAAATTGATAAAACACGTTAAATATTTGTTACTTGTCTTTTTCCAATGTTTAGTGAGGTGTTTAATAAATAGTATTTGTATTGTATCGTATCTACTCACATGGTTTTTTACCGCGATAATACATAATGTGATATTAAAAGCAAGTAATTTAAAGAGATATCCTTAATATACTCCTCTGCTGCACTGGGAGTGAAGAAATAGCATAGAATGCGTGCAGATCATCCTGGCATGTCGTAAAAGCCGACTAAGGGACGGGTCCTCTCCAACATGGTGGACTATCTGTATGGACGATGGGCTGATCACCTGTCACCATACGGTTCATCATACCATCTTAGGACTAATTAATCGAACGTGGCCAAAAGTAGTCTTGTGGCTCTGCCCATCCCATTAGGGATTTCGGGCGTGATGCTATGTATGTATGTATATCCTTAATAAATTGATAATTACTTTTATAAAATAAACTAAAATTAAGTTATAACTTTCTATATTTATTTATTTTCAAATCAGAGTCAGGCGGCGGTGCCCAGAAGGCTTGTATTGTTGTATTGTAAATAATAACCGCATCAAACATTAGTTGGTTCGTAAAATCTTTTATCTCGTTTTTTTAGGTGTATAACAATAGCCGTGGTTACGAATTCTCGACCTTTTGGACTCAGTAATACCCGTACAGAAACTGATCGTTACTATGGTACCGAAACGTCGCAATTTTACCACTTTCTTTTCAAAACAAACTTCGTAAAGTAAGATAAAGATAAAGCAAAATACATACTTAATTATTTATTTATCTAGCTGTGCCCGGCATGCGTTGTAATGCCGTTTTTAGGGTTCCGTACCTCAAAATCAAAAACGGAACCCTTATAGGATCATTCCTGTGTCTGTCTGTCTGTCCGTCTGTCACAGCCAATTTGCTCCGAAACTACTTGACCGATTGAGGTGTAATTTGGTACACATATGTAAGTCGGTGACAGCAAAACGGAAGTGTAACGAAATAAATGATTTTTATACATGGGGGCCACTTTTGGGGGGTCAATTAGAAAAAAAATGCAAACTTTGATGTTTCACATATCAAACGAAATGGCTCATTGTAAGAATCGTATCATTTTAACATAAACGTTTTTGAAGTTATTTAGGAAAATAGGCGAAAATTTACCATTCCCCCTTGTTCAATATAGACAAAGTCTTGATTTTTTGATTTTAAATTCTCGCGCCACTATTCATTTACGCGCAATGTTATTTGAGAAAGCGAAGCGTTTCTGATTGGCTAGCGCAAGCTCAGGGAGTTTGTGCCTACATGTGCGTAAAAAGAGAAAGAAGATGGACGCTCGGCTTACGTGCGAGCGAGCAAGCGCGTATAGAAGAAAAACTTCGAACGGCGAACACTTTGTTTGAAGCCGCTATCGTGACCAGATCGAATTAATTAGAAAACCTAATTTTGAGTGCCTGTTTTGAATTATTTTCACACTGTAACTGATTGTATTAACGCCGGCCGGCAAGTGAAGTCAAAGTTTGTGAGTGAAACGAGTGAGAGACCGTTTGTGACACGTACTGCAGATCCAGGACTTCCAAGACCAGCTCCGAAGATCAAGGTACGTACGTGTAGCATATAGCTAACTCGGTTCACATCGTTTTCTCAAAGAACGTACCCAATTACGACGATATTCCAACCGACAAAGCGAATTTGTCGTACATTTTTTGGTGCCGAAACCAGGGATCCTGAGGTTAGAACTAACCCAGGGCATTTAGATTTCATCTAAAATATCGTATGTACCTATAGAATCGTCTAACTGAACATCGTCACTACGTTACAATACATTCGAATCGGTTAGAAGTTTCCAGTATTTTACCTAAGTACAAGTACCTAACTGCCCTTGTCACTGTTTCTTTGCATAACGTACGCAAACTTATTAAAAGCTGTGTTTGAGTGTATTAACAACCTATTTGCAATTTAGTTTTCATAACAATACGTGTAATTACGCTATTTATTTTAATCGGAATATAAGCTTTAGTTTTCGAGTATTACCCGAAAAATTTACGGAGTCATCACCACTGTGTTACGTTGTCTCATAGTCCATATTGCGCGATGACCATTCCAATTTAGTTGTATGTATAAGTAAGTGTGCAGCGCGCCTCGCTCAATGCATAAGTAGGTACCTATATATTATATCACAGGTGACTACAAGCCTAACGTATTATTTTAAATATAATAAAAAAAATCTGTTTACACAATAGATACCTACAACGAACGTTAAATATCGGTAAAATATACGGTGAAATAAGACATTTTAACGTGTTATTTTCTGCTACATTATTCTTGAATAATAGGTAGGTACCTACTAGGTGGCGTGATTGTTGATGGATAGTTAAATTGCGACGTGATTTCGTGTTGATAAATTATAGGTACCTAATAATTTTACTACTTACCTATGTCAATGAGTAGTAAATTGACCTGTAAACATTAAGTCTCGTCTAAATGCTATTCTGGAGTTGTGAGTTTTAAAGTTATAGGTATTCTACTATTGATGTATTTTAGTGTTTGAGCCTGACCATAATCGAATTCAATAGGTAGGTAGAAAGTTGTCGTAGGAATTCATTTGAATTATAACACATCTACTCTATAGGTAGGTACTCTTCTGTGATTCGTATTGTATATAAAACCATGTATCGGACAAGGAAACTTAAGGGGACTAAGTCGAAATCTGTTGAGGTACAGAGTTTAACTAATGATGACTTACCTGTTTTGCGTCGTAAGCGAACACTCGCGTTAAATCGTTTAACGAAGGTATTGGAAATCGCGCGTCAAGCGAAACACGGATTAAGTAACGTTGATGTATTTCTATCGTATTACTCGGAAGTTTCGAAGTTTTTACAAAACTTTGAAGAGGCTCACAATGACATATTGAGTATAATTGACGATGAAACGGAGGAAAGGGAAGATGCTATTCGATCACAGTTCGACGACCGTTATTACGAAATTCTTTCAATACACCGTCGACTCATCGGGTCTCCGCCGGAACATCAGGATGAAGCAAGTTATTCTAAAAACGACTTTATGAGAGTCAAGCTTCCGAAAATCAACTTACCCGAGTTCTCTGGAAACATCAAGTCGTGGCCAGAATTCCATGACATTTTTAATTCAATTATCCATGAAAATAAATCGTTGTCGAATACTGAGCGTATGCACTACCTCGTGTCATGTTTGTCAGGCGATGCGTTGGCGCTCATACGGACTTTCCCCGTAACAGGGGAATATTATAACGAAGCGTACAAAACTTTAGTTGATCGGTATCGTGGTAAGCGTGACTTAGCATTTACCTGCTGGAGGGAGATGTTAAACGTTACCTTTAAATCAAACTCTCCTCTAGAATTTAGAAGGACTCTCGATACTTTTAATGAAAATCTCACAATGTTAACTCGTCTTGATTTACCTACCGACCAATGGGATTTTGTGTTGACGTACTTACTTCTTTCAAAACTTGACTCGAAACTGCGTTGTACCTTTGAGCAGATACCATCAAATAGCGAGCTACCCACTTATGCCTCATTAAAGAATTTTCTTTATTCACAATGTGATGCTCTTGTCCGTGACACCCATTTCGTGACGAGTGAGAAATCTCATGCACCCGAGAAGCCTCGAGTGCCTGACAGAATTCGTAACTCAGAAAAACCTTTTGAAAAGTACAATTACACGAAAAAACAAACATCTGCATCAGTTTTACTGTCAAATGAGGAAGGTAAATCTCAAAGTGAAACTTTAGCACAGCCCTTAAATTCCTCGCAAGTATCCATGCGATCTACGACTGTATATAGTTGTTCTTGTTGTGGCGAAGGTCATTCAATAAGTCAGTGTAAAACTTTCACCGAAAAATCACCCCAAGAGCGATTTGAATATGCAAAACAACAACACTGGTGCTTTAATTGCTTAAAACCCTCGCATGGACTTAAAGAGTGCAAGTCTATCTTTAGGTGCCAGAAATGTCGTCAGCGTCATCACACCCTACTTCACCTAGATAGCTCTGAATCAAAATTAGTGGAAACCAGTTGCGATGGGGATGATATTTCTAACACTTGCACGCAAGTCAGTATGGTAACAAATACTCGTGAAAGTTCTGTCGTATTACTGTCAACGGCTAAAATCAACATTCGTGATGTTTCTGGTAACTTTCAAACGTTTCGTGCATTGATTGATTCTGGTAGTCAAGCTCACTTTATAACAGATCGTGCTGCAAATCGTTTAGGATTAGATCGTTCTTCAACGTCTCGCACAATTCGTGGTCTGGGACAAGCTCCAGCTCCAGTATCTGGCACAGTTCGGCTTGAGGTCGGCGTTAATGGCAACGTCGCATTCGGAGTTGAAGCTCTTATATTACCCAATATTTGTGGTCCAATGCCTTCTGTCAAATTGGACATGGCTGCTTGGAAACATCTCCAACACTTAACTTTAGCAGATCCTGATTGCAACCTGCCTGGAGATATCGACGTTCTTCTAGGTGCTGAAGTTTTCTCGTCGCTCTTGCTACCAGGCTGTATCACCGGAGGACCGAACCAACCTTCTGCGCTTCATTCCATATTCGGATGGGTTCTGTTGGGCAACGTTTCAACTTCTCAACCCACAGAGCTCAACTCATTTTTTATAACTGAAGGCGAACAGCTTCGTGATCAAGTAAAGCAGTTCTGGGAAATTGATTCAATCACTCAAACTAACTCGAAACTTACACCGGAAGAGGAACGATGCGAACAAATCTATCGTGATACCTTATCTCGTGACGCAACTGGAAGGTACATCGTTGCCTTGCCCTTTAAAGCAGAAGTTAAGGATCTTACTTTTCCAGGCTCACGCGAAGTGGCGCTTAGGCGATTTCATGCTTTAGAACGAAAACTTGTTAGTAACCGCGACCTCTATGCCCAATATTCTGAATTTATGGAAGATTATTTACAAAGCGGCCACATGAGTCTGGTGCCTCTTAACGAACTGACAACAGGTAAATATTATATACCACATCACTGCGTCTTGCGACCAGATAGTGCGACGACAAAACTTCGTGTGGTGTTTGACGCGTCCGCAAAGGATGCTCGAGGCATCTCACTGAACGAAACGTTGTTGACAGGTCCAAAATTACAGGCAAACATTCTTGATATTCTATGTAAGTTTCGTATTCACCCAGTCGTGTTTACAGCGGATGTCCGCCAGATGTATCGCCAACTATCGATTTCAAATGACGATCGTGACTACCAACGAATTTTCTGGCGCTTTAGCGATTCTGAACCTGTGCAAGAATATAGATTAAACACTGTAACTTACGGGGTAGCTTCAGCGCCGTTCTTAGCGTGTCGTACAATTAAGCAGCTGGCAGATGATGAAGGTAAGGATTTACCTCTCGGTACAGAAATATTAAAGTCGCAGGTGTACGTTGACGACGTTGTCAGTGGTTCTCCAACTCTCGATGAGGCGACTCAAAGTAAAAATGAAGTCATAGCGCTGTTAAAACGAGGGCAATTTGAACTTCGGAAATGGGCTAGCAACCGCCCCGAATTGCTGGCTGATTTACCGCCTGAGCATACTCTTCCTGGCTTCGTTTCTATGGATTATAATCAGTCTAGCGTCCTCAAGGTCCTTGGATTAAGGTGGAATCCTCAAAAGGACTCGTTTACTTTTGATGTAAAACCAATGAGTCGTACGTGCACCAAACGTACAATCCTGAGCGAACTGGCGCGCATATATGACCCGTTGGGCTTCTTGTCTCCACTAACTTTTCTTGCCAAATGCTTTATCCAAAAGCTTTGGATATTAAACCTTGACTGGGATGCAACTCCTCCTCACGATATATTGGAACAATGGAAACGCTATTCTGAACAGCTTTGCTTGTTAGAATCGCTTGATATTCCCCGATGCATCTCCACTCAGGGGATACTTAATTGTCAAATTCATGGCTTTTCGGACAGTTCAGAGGCTGGCTACGGAGCTGTGGTGTACCTCCGTACCACCGATGTTCATAATAAAGTACACGTATTTTTTCTCTGCGCAAAGTCACGCGTAGCTCCTACTAAACGAATCTCTCTTCCACGTCTTGAGCTCTGCGCTGCAACTCTTCTCGCCGATCTGTTAACATACGTAAAAGAAATTTATATACCGGCATTACCGATTCTTAAAATCTACGCGTGGTCAGACTCAACCGTAGCGCTGTCATGGATAAAATCACCCTCTTACCGTTGGAAGACTTTTGTGGCAAACAGAGTGAGTCATATCCAGGACACAGTGCCCGAGGCTCTTTGGAATCATGTTTCGTCTGGAGAAAACCCGGCTGACATAGTGTCGCGTGGTCAGTTTCCAGCTGACCTACTCCATAATTCCTTATGGTGGGCGGGGCCCGAGTGGCTCTGCCAATCTCCTGAATCGTGGCCACTCTGCGACATTTCTACATCGCTTGATAAGGCAAACATCCTGGATGAAGAACGCGTCCAGGTGTTAATGGCCCACGACGATACTCACCTTATCGATAGCTTACTTGATAAATATTCGTCTATCAGGAAAATTCAACGGATAATAGCTTACTGTCGAAAATTCGTATTCAACCTCCGCAACAAGGCATCACGTCGTTGTACCCATTTCTTGATCCGAACGGAACTCCATGACGCGTTGAGCATTATTGTAAAACATGTACAATCACAACATTTTAATACTGTAATCACTCGTCTAAAAGAGCAGAAGACTCTCTCTAAACAGCTGAGAAAACTTAATCCTTTTCTAGACGAACGTGGTATTCTGAGGGTGGGCGGACGCCTATCGAGATCTGGGCTTGAATTTGAACATAAGCACCCTGCGTTGCTGCCTCGAAACTGTAAATTCACGTATAAAATTATTGAAGCTGTTCATCGCGAGAATTGTCATCCAGGTCTTAACACTATGCACTTTCTCCTAACGCAGCAGTTCTGGATTCTCTCTCCTAAACGTGCGATCTATCACTGCTTGTCGAAATGTGTTCGTTGCTACCGTGTTCGACCCGCTCCGCTAGAACCCTTCATGAGCGACTTACCTGCAACTCGTGTCAACCAAGTGAAACCATTCTCTATCGTTGGAGTCGACTTCGGAGGTCCCTTTCGTATTAAATTAGGTAAGCACAGAGGAGCTAAGATTGGAAAGGCATACCTTTGTTTGTTCGTATGTTTCGCGACAAAGGCACTGCATCTGGAGACCGTATCCGACTTATCCTCTGAAGCCTTCATTGCAGCGCTCCGGAGATTCGTGGGTCGTCGAGGTCGCGTAAGCATTATATACTCTGATTGCGGAACTAATTTTGTAGGTGCGCAAAATATATTAAATAACTTCATGCAAGAGGCATCTCAAGCCGCAAACATCGAATTTCGATTTAACCCACCGTCCAGTCCTCACTTTGGAGGTGTTTGGGAGATCCAGATAAAGTCGGTTAAAACTCATTTATACAGAATAGTAGGTGACCAAACATTGACATTTGAGGAATTGATGACTTTGTTCGTCCAGATAGAATCAATGTTAAACTCGCGTCCTCTCTGTCCTATCAGCTCTGACCCCAATGATTTAAACGTGTTGACCCCTGGTCACTTTTTAACGCTCGAACCTTTAACGTCCGTGCCTGATGAAGATTTAACATCAGTGAACATTAATCGCCTCGGTCGATGGCAATTGATTCAGCGTTTCCAACAAGATTTTTGGAGACGGTGGAAAGTAGAATATCTGCAATCATTAACTCAGCGCGCAAAATGGACTGCTCATTGTAAACCTTTAGGCACGAATTCTGTTGTTATCATTAAAACCGAGAACACTATACCGTTGCATTGGCCTCTCGCCCGAGTCGTAGAGTTGCACCCCGGGCCAGACGGAGTGGTGCGCGTAGCAACAATTCGCACGGCTAATGGTTCGCTTCTCCAGCGGCCTTTGGTCAAATTATGCCCATTGCCTGATCAGTGCGACTAATTATTCATCAAAATAACACCTTTAAGCATCTAGCATATTAAATTTACTTACTTTTTTTTTACTCTTTGTTAATTTTGGGTTGTAAATACATGCACACACTTAGCTATTTACTTGTAATCTTTTAGCGTTATCGTATTATTATTCTTAATTTTTATTAAAATACAAAATATTGTATTTTGGTGGGCGGAATGTTCAATATAGACAAAGTCTTGATTTTTTGATTTTAAATTCTCGCGCCACTATTCATTTACGCGGAATGTTATTTGAGAAAGCGAAGCGTTTCTGATTGGCTAGCGCAAGCTCAGGGAGTTTGTGCCTACATGTGCGTAAAAAGAGAAAGAAGATGGACGCTCGGCTTACGTGCGAGCGAGCAAGCGCGTATAGAAGAAAAACTTCGAACGGCGAACACTTTGTTTGAAGCCGCTATCGTGACCAGATCGAATTAATTAGAAAACCTAATTTTGAGTGCCTGTTTTGAATTATTTTCACACTGTAACTGATTGTATTAACGCCGGCCGGCAAGTGAAGTCAAAGTTTGTGAGTGAAACGAGTGAGAGACCGTTTGTGACACGTACTGCAGATCCAGGACTTCCAAGACCAGCTCCGAAGATCAAGGTACGTACGTGTAGCATATAGCTAACTCGGTTCACATCGTTTTCTCAAAGAACGTACCCAATTACGACGATATTCCAACCGACAAAGCGAATTTGTCGTACACCCCTTATCTCCGACACTACTAAGTTTCATCGTAATCGGATGAATGGTAATGGAACGCATAGGAGATGAACAAACAATCAAACATTTATGCATATGTATAGTAGATAAAGTTCTAAATGCATAATTTCAAAAGTGGAAACTTGTTACTTTTTCCCATACTAACTTCCACCACCTCTTTTACCCCCTTCCAATTTTATTTTCAAAAGTTTCTGAAGCCAATGTCCTGTCTGAACTTGCCCAGTACTTTAAAAGTTTATCGTGCAAATACAATCAGATATAGAAAAACAGACAGACATGAAATTCCAAAACCATTGGGATGTGTTGTGTTGGTCATTAAAAAGCGCCCGTGGCATTTTTTATTGTTATCTTCAATGTACAGACTTTTTCCAATTTATCATTTTATTACATGTACATACCTATACATGTATTATATTGCTTAGTCAATCCTACTAATATTATAAATCTGAAAGTTTGGATGGATGTATGTTTGTTACTGAATCACGCGAGAACGGTTGAACGGATCTGGATGAAATTTGGCACAGAGATAGATTATAGTCTAAAGTTGATCATGGGCTACTTTATATCCCGGAAATTTTAAACGTTCCCGAGAATTACACGCGAAAGAAGTGGCGTGCAGAAACTAGTATTAAATTAAGGCTTTGGTTTAACTAAGACTGAGTAGTAAATGCAGAGCCTCTATCCGAGATTTAAGTATAGCTAAGTGATATAAAGGGGATAAACGGGCTAGATTTTGGGCAATTTATTACTGCAATTCGGGCTATTCCCAAAAAGATTACATATAACATCACGAATGGCAACCAGAATTTGAATGTAAGCTTTTGAGGATAGCCTGAATTGCGGCAATAAATTGATGAAAAACTAACCCGTTTACGAGCCCCTTTAGAAACAGTTTGGTTACTGGACTATGGTAACTGAACACTCGTATAGGTATGTGTCTTTGTTTTGTCATTTTCTTTCCATTGCAAACTTCGCAAGGTAACAAGCAGTAATAAAACAGCAATAAGATAACTGATCGATCGATCTACTAAATGCATAGTCAACCAAATATTTTATTTATTTGTTTGTTTGTGTGTAAATTCTAGGCTACTGTAGAACCTTGCCACGTCGATATAATCTATAGATTCCTGGTTCTATAATGGCCGCGAAATCCATTTGGTTGACTGTTTGTTGATTTAGGCGACTAATGTCGGTAAGGAACAATGACGAGATATAAAAATGTCGAAATGATGTTTACTGTCAAGAAGAAAAAAGTCAAAAATGAAAATTGACGGAGTATAAACATTTCGAGATGTCAAAAAGACCTAATATAAAAATGACGATGTATTAAAATGACGACAGGTAGGTTTAGGTTATGTTAGTTTTGCAGCAGGCCCGGAGGGCCAAACCACCCAGAAAAAGGAGCCCCGCGTGAGCGGAGCTCCGTCGACACCCTTATTTCAAATCAATAGACAGTGTCGACGCTCTCGCGCAGCTCCTATTTCTGGGTGGTTTGGCCCTCCGGGCCTGTTGCAAAACTAACATATCCTAAACATACCTAGCCCCTGTTATTTTTATATTAGGTCTTTTTCATTGCTCAACATTTTTATACTTTGACTAAATAATACTTCGTAATTTTTCCTAGCCGACCTTTTTATTGTTCGGCTTTTTTACATATCGTCATTTTTATTTATTGTCATTAGACATTTTATACCTCGTCATTTTTCCTTACCGACATTAGTCGCCTAAATCTGTTTGTTGTAAAAGCGGTCAAAAATATATTACATCAAAATTGAGTAGTCGTTATCCAGAATTGAACGCGACCGTGACATAATATCGTGGGCGGCCGCGACTCTTGCATGTATGCCGCTGAAACAGACTCGGTTCGTAATACATTGACGCTTCAATATTATCGCTTGAATCGTATTGTATATACTGCGCTTCAATGTATGTACTACAAACCGGGAATCACAACTGAGATATTGTTTTAACATTGAATGTTTGTTTACCTACATAATTATAGTAAAGAGTAGACCGCACTGTCATTATAATATAATCGTGATGTTGAACACAGGATAAAGGGGTGCCAAGCGTGCATAATACAGTGTGTTAGATTTCTATCATATATTTTTAAACCTTGGCTACGATTGCACAAGCGTGCGTGTGGTGTCAACATATCAGTTGGGAAATAAGAGAGGAAATTAGAACAGTTGGATATGAAGCTAAATAAATGTGTTTTCAACCGTTTCATTCGTTATTTCTCACACTTAGATATTTTCGTACTAACGCTTTACAAACCGGTTAGTGGCGCCATCTCTTTGTTTTGATCTGCAACAGATGGGGTGGCAAGCGAGCTCTGGCAGCGAACTTACCCAACAAATTGACCTCCATCGCGCGGCGGATGACGGAAAACGGCACCCACTCAAGCTCGCCGAGAGCACACCACGACTCGCAGTTGACGATCGCCCACAGCCCCTGCGCGCCCTCTGGCAGGTGGTCCACGATGTACAGGGACGCAGACAGAATCTGCAGAAAATTGTATTTCGTTCAGTTCCCATTCCTTCGTGTTTTCAGGGGAATGCGATAGATCTTCCAATGAGCTCTTTTTTACCTTTACCACCCAAAAATCCTACACCATACTCCAATTTAGTAGAATTAAAAGTATTTATTTTTGAAGGCATTGTCCAAGCAGTTGCCATGTACCAATGAGTTTTTTTAACATATGTACATTATCTGCCTGCGAATTCCGGTAACCGATGCTCTTGCGGTGAAGGAAAACATCGTGAGGAAACCTGCACATTTGGGTAACTAAATGTGTAACCATTATCCGATCGGTCTGGTTCCCCTGTCACAAGGGTTACGGAAGTCAGACGGCAGTCGCTCCACTGTAATAACCCGACCTGCCGAATCTGGGATCATGGTCAAAGCGTACCCCGAGACGGGAAAAAGCGCTAGGAAAACAAGAGGAGATTTTTGAAGGCATTGTGTATAAGGTATTTACCTAATTCGATTTAAAGTATTTGAAATAGTTACTATGTAGACTATATTTAACATAGATATATAGTATTTAACACGACGGAAGCCAAATATTGAAACCCGTCAAAGTTTGGATGAGAAGAGGTACATATCTTAAAAACATCAAATATTTTTTATCATAAACCTATAAAAATAGAAAAAGTACTTGAATTATTAATGGTAACAGCCTGTTTTTCTATCATGAAGACGTCAAATTGATAGAATCGTGTTGTTTTCGTTATTATTGTTTACCAACCTTTATTTGTTATTACCTACCTATGCAGAGAAAATAGAATTGACATTTTAGGCATCATGATAATGGATGTTAGTGTTGATAGTTATTGTTTGCGTGTTTGAAACTCTAAAACGTATAAAATGCGTTATTAAAATAACTTACACAATTGCTTTAATCGCGTTAACATGATTATACAGCGTCACCGGTCATAGTTAAAGACGTGATAGGATTTGTGGCGTGGTGGAATTCAATGACATATTATAGAAAGACACGTTATATCCATACTCGACGCGTTTTAAAAACGTGTCTTCCATCATTTTCTTCTTTTTTCGTTTCTTTTCGGCCAGTGCAGCTTTAGGTGACATTTGACGTGCGGATATTACACATTAATTTGGAATATGGCGATCATGTATCAACAAAATAAATGCATTTTAGTACTTCTATTTACGTTGGATGTACTTACAAATGAAATAAAGCATCAGTCCTTCCTTTTATATTTTTGTAGTAGGTATTATGAACTGACATTTGGCTCAAGAAAGGCTTTTTTTGAGAACATTTTCAATAGAGCACGACATGTGTTACTCGGCCAAAAGTCCGCGCATGACTAATTGAAAGCAACCCAATTGGGTTGCTTTCTGGGTTTAAATTTTGAACTTGAAAGACGCATCTTTGGTTTTTTAATAGCATTGGTGGAATTTATAAAGTTTTCTGTGAACACATCTGTCAGTGTGTTATCGGTCGGTACCAGAGGTGATGTAAAACTAGAGGTAATTTATGAATTTTGTAAAATAATAATATCTAAATTAACGGATGAATACTAACAGTGTGTTATTTGCGTTCGGCTCAACGAAGGCATCAACGGTTTGGAGGTTTGCTGCTCGTCGTGTTATATACTGTATTATAGACTATGGGCCCCAATTATAGTCAGTTAATGAGTCAGTAATTATATCTTCACTTCAGAATATGATAATGGTTCATTAGGTCCAATTTGTAACGTCGTCGCCTAAAAGTTCCCTTAACTTAAAATAAGAAAAGTCAAATTCGATGTTGTATAGCACGATGCTGTCAAAATTGAGTTTGACGTTTCTTATTTTAATTATTTAGCGGTATAAATTTAGCGGACACACTTTCGAATTGGCACCATTATTTGACTCTGAGTAGCGCCAGTAGTCTTATTGTTGCATTACTGCCCATTAGTTATTATTTAACAAAAATAAAGTTACTCAATAATCAAGAAAATCCTGTGTGGTTTTATATTAGAGTGATATTCTTTGTCAAAAGGGAATACTACTATCTATAATGCCTGCGACTGCGCACGCAGAAAGCGTCTTCTGTGTTTACGGGACCTTAAATTTAAATTGCTGTATGGTTTTTTGTAGTTTTTCGATTTCAATGAAACAAAGATTTATTCCATGTCCACTTTTTAAAATGCCAATAAAATCCTTTCAGTTCTAATCCATGTTCAAACGAATAAAAAGGCACACAAAAAATGTGAAAACGACGTTTTGGGATTGTACTCCGTTTATTATATTTATAGATTTACTTAAGGAGAACCAAAAGCTAGAACAACAGTAGGAATCTCAAGTAGTAACACAATATAATAATAAACTAAACAAGGTGGAAATAGTAGATTGTTGCATCAAGCAGAAAGTGATTCATTATTGCGCTGAGCGTTAGTTTGGACCCTGAGCGTAAGCGAGGGCTCTAAAAACACGAGCGCATTAATACATCAATCAGTTGAATTCATTTTCATATTACGCCACTTGTTTTAGTATCTTACACTATCTTAACAGCCAGTACTTTAAGCATGACATTTTAGACTGGGCAATCACAGTTCGATATGGCCGTCGACATGTGAACTGTCTCGTTAACAACAAGTCTACAGAACAGTGGTCAGCTGTCCCGTCGGACTGTGAATGGGCGGAATGAGGCGCTGGTGGTGTAAACTTCTTGATCAACTAACAAACTAAAAACAAAAAAAGCCAAACAGTGCAATAATGAATTTTGCATGCAACTTTTTTGCTCTAGAGCAAATAAGTGCTGCTTTGTGATGAGTATTTAAGGCCATAATGATAAAATTAAAGCGTAGCTGGAAGAAAACGTATTCAAAAGTTCAACGCCTTTGCCAATGTCCTTATTAGAATAAAGCAACACAAACCCGTGTCTTAAACCCGCGCAACTAAATTAGATACATTTGTTCCTCGCTCTCGCAGCAATAGGATCATGAAAGAGTCACATCAACTGTTCACCTTTTATGATAAATTCCTTATTTATGCATAGCATGTGTCACAAAGGAGTAGCATGCGAGAGTTGACTACGTACACACAGAAAGAACAAACGTGTATGATTTTCTGCTTATGCTTCGGTTTTATAAAAATATCTAGAAGCTTCTGATCTGTTTTTGAAATGTCTTTCATAAAAATGTTTGCTTAAAAATCATACCGTTTCCTATTTAATTCAAATGTTTATGTAAACAGCGGATGAATAAAACTTCCTCTTCAAATTGAATGGGTATTAACTGATGATTCTTGGCAGTTGTAAGTTTGAAGCCGTGTGAAATAACAGATAATTTACTACTTTCAGTCAGCATGTTTATCGCCGCGGGTTCGAAACTGTTAAAATTATATTTCAATCCGTGACTAACGATCCGCTAATTCGCGAATGAGCCAGCCAATCGTTTTTGCATACTAATTAATTCTTCTGATATAACGACTCACCGAAATCAATATGGATTTTATGCAAACTGGCGTTTGTATAGTATGAAGACGCAGAAAACTTAATGCATTAATTAGGAGAAAAGCAATTAATTACCTCCACGTCATCGTAAAGTTTTGTGGGGCTAAATTGAGCACCTAATGTTCGCATGAATTATTGAATTATGAATTCATACCTGTGTCTCTGACGTTATGTCGAGCTGTATGGTGTGCAGTCTTCCGGAGCAGTCCTCTTTCAACATGTCCGCGTCAATATTCCCGGCTTTGCTCTGGAAACCAGCAAACACGTGGTACCCGAGGTCATCCAATCTTCGTGCCAATGCGTTGCCCAAAACATTGTCGCAACCTGTTACCAAGACTGCCTTACCAGCCGCTGTCACCTGTGGAATAAGTATGAAAATGAAAATATTTATTTTGCAAGTAGGCCACATGGGCTCTTTTACGTGTCTGAAGCTACCAGCGCTTCGAAAGGTGACATCTGCTGAGAAGAAACGCCGCAAGAAACTCAGCAGTAAGTCTTTTTTTTTCCAACTTTTACATTAGAGTTTTAACTAAAACTAACACATGAAAAGGGCAGCAAACAATCCTAATGGGTAATAAATAACTAATAAGGGAGATGTATAGTCTCCGCGTCTGGAGAAGTTAAGCGACTTAGAGATGTATATGCATCTTACAATCCCATTCACAATAATAAGCCGTATAGTTACCAACCAAACCGACTTATGCGCGGACAAAATATACGCCCAATACTTCTGTACACCAGAAATTTGACAACGAATCTATATTCGATATAAAACGAGTATCAACAGATACCTACATATTAAAATATCATCTTTGCGATTTCATCGAATTAAATAAACTGTTGCTTTTCTTAGCAGAGGTATAATAAATGAGGGCTATGAAAAAACTTAATCGCTCAAAATAGACGGTGACGGCTTGACTGATGTCCGTTATGGTAACAGCTGAATGAATATTTTATTATAGCATTTGATGGCATGCGTGGCTCGGGGACGTACGAGGTTAACTATTTCAAGGCGTGATCGTTAATTCTTAATCTGCTGCACTCATTGTTCCAAGTCACGCACTAATCACGGCATGTTTGAATACTGTAAGCATCAGCCTCAGATTACAAGTGAAAATCTTAGGACTATCGACTTTGGCACGCAGTCACTTGTAAAAGTGACAGTGATACGAAACGCGCCTCTCCTGCACGTAAAAATATCGCCCGCTGCAAAAGCCCTTACACTTCGGTAATGTTCGACTTTAGCCGAGCGAATGTTTGTTGCGAGAGCGAGCGAGAGTAGGTACTTGAAATATTGTTGGGAACAACACGTATTGATGGATTCACATTCATAATTATGTTCAGTTACACAAATATTAAAGCGGTTCTGGTATTTTATTCCCGTTAACGCATTAGCGACTTGCATCATGATTAATCGCGAAATCAACATTATGAATTATTAGTATTATTACCTCGACAATAGATTATATTTTTAACACGAGCTTTTTTTTAATTAGAACAACGAATAACAAAGACCAAATACAAAATAAATAAAAACCACTTAACTGGAATAGTATTTTGATTTAGTAGTGAGATCAGTATAAACAAAACCATTAACCTATTTTAAATTGCACTTTAACGGATATGACGCATAAAATATATAACATTTTGCTAGGATCTTGTATACAAGTTATATTTCTTGAAGATACAAAGATATAGATAAGATTTTTACCTAATATTTCATCATTTAACATGAATAACCTTGATATCGATTTAACTTAAATAGCGGAATATTTCTTTCCTTCCAACCCCCATTTCACCCCATAAGCGGATTTTCTTAAAATTCTTTCTTAGCGGATGCCTACACCTCATAAGAACCCTGTACCAAATTTCACGTTTGGCGGTCTAGTAGTGTTGGAGTGGAGAGTTTTTGATAAGACGGTGCCCCATACAAAATTCCACTACCAATTTTATTTAAGGAGAAGGGTTGGCTTCCCAAACACGCTATAACGTTATTTATATACAGAAAATCAGAACACTGATGAATTATATAAGTATACACACTACGAACACTATAAGTATTATATAAATCAGTAAATTTTTTAGTATTGGTGTGATGTAAGTAATAGTGTTATTAATTTAGACCCATTAGTTAAAAAAATCCACACAGAACTGTTTAAAGAGTGTAGTGGTAGAGCCAAACAGTAATCCTCACTAGATGATTACTGTTCGAATGGGCCGGCTCGACTGGGGTAGTACCACACTCTCACAGAATATCGGCGTAAAGTAATAGCTTGCTATTGCGTTTCGTACGGCGAGTGTCGAGATCTGGAGGTCTATTCCCTCATACCTATCCCATCCCCATTCCCCAACCTCCCTAGACTGGCAACGCATTGGCAGCACCTCTGGTGTTGCAGATGTCCATGGGCGGCGGTGACCACTTTCCATCAGGTGGGCCGTCAGCTCCTTTGTCAGTCAATTGACATAAAAAAAGAGGATTTTACACGTAAGTTACTTCACTTTTTTTATCGAATCAATTTCATTAAATTGTTTTTAGGGTTCCGTACCTCAAAAGGAAAAAGGAACCCTTATTGGATCACTCATTTGTCCGACTGTCTGTGTGTCACGACCTTTTTTTCAGGAACGCGGTAGGTATCAAGTTGAAATTAGAAAGAAATACTGAGGTCTGCAATCTCTTGGAGAAAAAATCAACCTTCTAAGTCAACGCAATCAAAAGATACACGGCCGTTTATGCCACATATTTTGATACTTTCAAGGGAAACCAAAGGGAATCAAAAGCTATAGGGTACTTCCTTGACCTAATATCATGAAATTTGGGAAGAAGCAGTGTCTATAGCACAAGTAAAGGAAAAAGTCCAAAAACCGTAAATTTGTAATTACATCAAGAATTTTTTTTAGTTAAACTGAATAACTTTTGCAAAGTCGTATTACGATTCGACGTCGTAGGACGATTGCACGGAGAAAGAAGCTTGCGAAAGTATTTTTTTTGTCTTATTTCATAGGTAGGTTGTAAATGGTCACCTCGTTATTAAAAGCATTTTTTTTTCAATTTACGGGGGTTCCGTACCTGCAAGGTACTGTTTCTTTTTCATAGGTAAGTACGGAACACTCGGCTCGCGAGTCAGACTCGCACATGACTGGTTTCTATTTTTTTAAATAGCAAGTTTTTCAATAATATAAAGAATATTAACATATTTCTTTTTCGCTTTGCCTAATCAAAGATTTTTGTTAAAAAACTGTTTAAATAAAGCCGATTTAGGTCTTGTCAGCGCCTCACGTTACGCGTCCGTGTTGCGTTTACTGACTATGGATACCAAATTTCAACACAATCGGTTCTGTAGTTTCGGAGCAAATTGGCTGTGACAGACGGACAGACAGATACACGAGTGATCCTATAAAGGTTCTGTTTTTTTCGTTTTGAGGTAGGTTCGGAACCCTAAAAAAAATCACATTCAAAAAATTAAGATTTAAGTAGATGTGAATTGTTAATATTTTGATTGGTTTTACCCCTGTTTGTACCCTGAAAGTAAATTTTGTACAACTTCCGAAGCATGGCTGAATAATTATAAAATTTCTAACAGGCAGCACTTTTGGGGATTCCCCAATGTAATTAAGCTATAATGTTATTGAATTAATCTCTAGTGGTTGTATCTTAATCACACTGCGGGTATTTAATTAATATTCAGAACCTGCCATCTAAATTGTTAGGTATTCAATGAGAATCATCGTGATGAAGGAAATTAATAAATTGAGTTATTTGTGGAGACGTAGGCTACATCTAGGTAAATCAATTAAAGTGTTACCAATCAACGGCTTAACAAAACATTATGATGGCATTTGGTTGCTTTCCTGGCTGCTAATATAATCTATTGGCATATACAAGTTATCCTACTAATATGATAAATGTAACAGTTTTTGTGTCTCGGTTTGTATGTTTGTTACGACTCCGCTTAGTAAAGGCAGAACGGATTTTCCTGAAAATTGGTATATAGTTAGTTACCTTAGGTCTCGGAATAGGAGGAAGGGTAATTTTGTCCCGGAAAATTAAAAAGTTCCCGAGGGAATAACTATAACTGAATTCCACGCGGACGCATCGCAACTTCCGGGCAAAATCAAGTTGTAAGTACATACATACATTGTGTATCTAAGGCCGTAAGAAAGAGATAACTAACAAGATACTATTTATTAGAAGCCCGACGCCGAAGGCGGAGGGCTTTTAATGACTCGAGTTTGTAATACCCTTACTGCCCGTGATACACACAATGTTTTTCATCATATTTGTGAGGAAATGAAATAAAAGACCGGCCAAGTGCGAGTCGGACTCGTGCACGAAGGGTTCCGTACCATTATCTACAAAAACGACGAAAAAAACATGTCTGTTGTATGGGAGCCCCCTTAAATATTTGTTTTATTTTAATTGAATTATTTATTTTTAAAATGAATATATAACTAAATATTCTGTGAATATTTCAAGCGTCTACCTGATGCCGTTATCAATATCGAGCAAAAACAGGCAATAAATCACGTTTGTTGTATGGGAGCCCCCTTAAATATTAATTTTATTGTTTTTTTTGGATTTTTTGTTACAGCGGCAACAGAAATACATCATTTGTGAAAATTTCAACTGTCTAACTATCACGGCTTATGAGATACAGCCTGTGACAGACGGACAGACAGACAGACAGACAGATGGACGAACAGCAGAGTCTTAGTCATAGGGTCCCGTTTTACTCTTTAGGTACGGAACCCTAAAAAGTGACAAAAAATTAAATTGTTTATTTTATTCCCTACACCGTGGATTACCATCAGGTGCGTAGAATAAACTGTTTGTCGCGTCGGTTGCGCGCTACTTCTATAAGAAAATGATCACCGCCGGACCCAGCGCGCTCGCCCAGCTGTCATTAAGTTACTTGCTGATTTTTGTTTGAATTATCTGTTCTACTGTAACTCATAACTCCCTCGGGAGTTATAAACCATACCCAATCCATAACTCCCGCGGGAGGTAAATCGGCTATAGCTGACACGCCTGCGTATAAATAACAAGCAAGTGTGATGAAATTATTTTGACGTGTAAGTGCTGGCACTAAAAGAACCCAACAATAACTCTTTCATGAAAACCATCTTTCTAGAGCATTTTCTCGTTTCTTATTCGGAGTACGTTTTAACCAAGACCCTAGATTTAGCAAGTCGGGTTATTACAATGGAACGACTGCCATCTGACCTCTGTGATCCTTGTTACAGGGAAACTAGAGCAACTGGATTATGGCTACATATTTATTTACCTAAAAGTTCAGGTTGCTCTTCCCTGACATAGTTGTAGGTGTACGACACGTGCATTATTCAGATATATAATATGCTTATTACCGTGGAGCCGTGGGAGGAGTGAAATTGGATCGTAGTTGACTTCAGGGAACGCTTCACATGAGTCGCATGTCCCATGGAATGAACACACTCACTCACCTGTTGCAAGTTGAACATGGACACGCGAGTTATTGATAGACGGTGGTGTGATATCTCACGTGCAGCGGCTGATCAGCGGATAAACGAATCTATTTAGACTGTAAGTATCAAGCCATTCGGTCCAAATTTGTATGTCCCTCATCCCTGATCAGCCGCTGCGTATGTTAGGGAATCACAAGAAAGAAATCAATCATCGATGCCGCAGTGTAAATAATAGTTATTAATAACTATCTTTTGGGTGCAACTTCATACGCGTGGAATTCATTTATCGCTCTCGGGAACTGTGGATATTTCCGGAATAATAAAACATTAATTAGTTCACAAAAACTTTTTTCAGTAACGCACTAAAAGTATAAAAGAACCTCATCACCAAGAAAATGTTTCGGTCTCGTCAAAAATGATCTGATGAGCCCAAACTCGAGAGGTTTACTAGTAGCATGGACTGTATTAGTCATTGAAGAGTTCCACTATCCACGGCTCCATGGTTAGATCAGCTCGATGGTACCAAATTATTGTTGTCATCCAAAATGCATACACTTGCCGTTTTAAATCGTTACAAGTATCGGCTTATTAGAAGTAGGTTAAAATTGACCTCTAAAATTTTAATAAAGTAGCCATGTGCCCGGAGCCCACTATTGCTATGGAAAAAAACAAGTCGATCCGTCGCATCGTTTTAACGTGAAAGAGGAACAAACAAACAAACACACTTTCGCATTTATAATATTATTAGCAATCGCTAGCGACTTCGACCGCGTGGACTTTGTTGATCGCTGTTACCTCAGGAACTGCATTTTCCCGGGATAAAGAGCGAGAGAATATCGTTATGCAAAAAACCGGACAAGTGCGAGTTAAACTCGCGTGGACAGGGTTCCGTTCCTTACATGATTATCTGAAATTTACTACGTTACTTTAAATACCATAGACTTCTTATAGATTTTCCTGTAATCTATAGGCAAAGATCTATTTCCTATATTTTTTTCAAAATTTTAGCCCCAGTAGTTTCAGAAATAAGGGGGGGGAATGGTCATTTTTCGCCTATTTTCCTAAATAACTTCTAAACTATTTTACTTAAAATTCAAAATAAAATATATTTAAGATCCTCACAATAAGCCCTTTCATTTGATATGTCACACGATATAGGTGGCATAACTTTTTTTTAATTTTCTAGTTTCCCCTCAAAAAGTGGCCCCTATGTTTAAAATTCATATATTTACGTCACGCGTCCGTGTTGCGGTCACCAACTTACATATGAATGCCAAATTTCAACTCAATCGGTCCAGTAGTTTCGGAGCAAATTGGCTGTGACAGACGGACAGACAGACAGACAGACAGACAGACACACGAGTGATCCTATAAGGGTTCCTTTTTTCCTTTTGAGGTACGGAACCCTAAAAATCAAGTAAATCCGTCGCACCTTGTACAGCTTGGCGGTGGAAAAAAAGCATAGGTACAACAAAACACGATCGTGGCAAAAATGCGATTAGGAATAAATGGCCCACTGATGAAAAATACGTTCGAGGCATCCATCTAACAAATTCGTAATGATACGTGTTTCTTAAGTTTCGTATATATGCAATTATGTATGCTGTACACATACATATATGTCTATGTTATGTTTCTTTGTGCCCGCCTATAAGTCATTCGGCTGAGTGTATTTCAATAAATGAAGTTTCGTTGGATATAAAATACGAGCTCTCATCGGACACGCAACAACTTGCCGTTATAAATTTTCGAACCTCATATTTTATCTTATATCCTTTCCCACGGTTCAAACTATCTCCATGATAAAATGATAAATTTCATTAAATTCGGTTTAGCGGTAAACCCGTGGCTAAACCCGTGAAAGCGTAACAGTTGAAAGAGACAGTTTCTTACTTGCTAGTGCCGCAGCGACAGATTAACCCTACGCAGTACCCTGAGACCTGGCGCCTCATTCGGGAACGCTAAGTGATTCTGTAGCGACTCGTAAGCCAGATCTCTCATCTCGCTCTTACGCATTTGGCGTCGTGCGGAAGAGTGGAATGAGAAATCTGGCTTACGAGTCGCTACAGAATCACTTAGCGTTCCCGAATGAGGCGCCTGTTCTTTTATGTTTGGACTTTATCCGCCCATATGGTCAGCGGCCCTAACATGCATGCCACAAAGATAAATTAAACCAGTTTATCTCTATGACTATCTATCGTCGGCACTAGTGTGAGAGAGACGCACTTAGAGATAAGACGGTCTATCTTATCTGTGTGTCATGCATGTTAGGGCCGCAGGCATAGAATTGTCATGAATGAAGGAAACGTGAATTTAACCCTTCGTTTTTGTTCACTTTTGGCCACAGGCAAGACACATTTTGTGTCGTAACGTGTTATATTACCCTTTTTTTACCAACACTTTATCCAAGCATAGTTAAACTGTTTAAAAAGGACTATGAAGCGGATGGTAAAAGACCTCGTTATTACGCGGCAGTAGCGATAAGTCACGTAAATTCAGCATTTTCTATTAGAAATAATGAATAAGGAGACCGAAGGTGGGCCCGCTGGGGCTGTAATCTCGTTCTGAATGTTCCGCTCGGGTAATCAGTCGCGAGGACACATTATTGTGTAAACTCCCGCGCGGCACGCACGGGACCTTAACATGGGAAGTTACGAGCACCTCGAAGTGACGTCTTAACTTTGGGAAACATTAAATTTTCAGCTAAATT
The DNA here is from genome assembly GCA_947859335.1 of Tortricodes alternella. NCBI lineage: Eukaryota > Metazoa > Arthropoda > Insecta > Lepidoptera > Tortricidae > Tortricodes > Tortricodes alternella. The sequence continues at coordinate 7,216,367 of OX401981.1, forward strand.
GTAGTAATAAAGTAGCCGAGAAAATATTTTCATATTTTGTTGTTCTAAATCGAGGGAAGGTCTTGTTAAGTTTGAAGCAAAATTTTACTAATGCATTATTTCTGAAGATCAAATAAATTCAGTATCTTTGATGCCTTCAATTTTTACTACTGATTAACAATAATCCACTTCACTTGTTACAACGTCTATGAAGGTATTATTTGTTGAGCTTGTTTGCGAATCCTTTGAAGCTAAAACCACTTCCATCACTATATTAACAGTGAGAGCGTTTTAGAACTACTGAATACTTAATGTTCCAAAAGAAATTTTAAACAGTTTAACAATGAAAAGTGTTTACTATCAACTTGCCTTAGCGGGTTTGAAATAATAGCGTTTAAGAAACTAAAATGATACAAGAGCGTCTTAAAGAAAGGGTAAAAGGTTACACGCTCGCAGCTAACCCTGGCAATGGAGCGTGATTTAATATCAAGAATATGCTGGTATAGCCGACTGAGAAATTGGTTTAACACTATTCGACTTTTATACAGGCTGACTTTGAAGACGTAATGCAAATCAAATGTTTCCGGCTCAGTTAAAGATGGCGCAATAACGCAATAACTCATACGTAAAAACATTTGATTTACTTAGGTGTAGCCAATTTACTTAATAAAATAAATATTAAAACAGCCCTAGATTGTCACCTAGAACAAGTAGTTGATTTCCATATAGTTGCTAAGTTTAACCAAAGAGTCATTTGTCAAAATTAATATGAGGAAATATGCATGAAAATCAAAATGAGGTTTAAATTGTATGTATATTATGAAAGAAAATGTAAATAAATGCATGTAAAAGAGAAAAAAATTATCATTTCGACTGTTTTTTTTTATTAAGGGTCAAAATCAAAATGAAAAATAAATATTGTTTTTTTTAGTTCTGCATTACTAGTTTTTGTAATCCTCATCAAATTTGTCATGTTTTATTTCTACGATGTTGGCCTAAACACAGTATTTTCGGAAATAATTGCAAATTTCGGTTAAACGTTTTGTATGCAACGTTTTTGCGAGTGGTATGAACTATGACCTTTCAAAGCTTCGTATCTCAGAAATAAACAACACAATAATGTTTTTCGTACACAGTTTGGTTTCTTTGACTTAGTACTTTCCAGTAAAAGATGAAAAAAAAACCATGAAAGTTCGTCATTTTAGATGTCAATAAGCAAGGTTGTCCATTTATAAGGAAATAAATTAGGATAAATCAAGTCATTTAAATAAAAAAAATCCAACACTGCATGCACGTGCAAGCGTTGTTAACCTAGCTGAGATGTATCTAAAATGATGGTTTTGCATTACCTACGTCTTCAGTCAGCCTGTATGCTGTTAAAGTTCAAACGTGCTAAAGCACTTTCTTGGTCGACTTTACAGAATCAACGCTAACAGACTTATGGCCGAATTCACAAACCATTTTTGCGTTTGATCACAGATTAAACAGTTAAGTCTCCGTCAGTCAGCTGTCAACCTATCATAAACGTCTTTCTTTGTGCTGTTACTAACTGTTACATGCCACAGTTACTCGGAACATGCGTACCTAATTTTGAGAGAGATTTAAACTACAGTAGTTGCTAGAGTAGTAATGTGAAAGGGTTAAGTTTACTTACTTTTTAGGGTTCCGTACATCAAAAGGAAAAAAGGAACCCTTATAGGATCACTCGTGTGTCTGTCTGTCTGTCTGTCTGTCCGTCTGTCACAGCCAATTTGCTCCTAAACTACTGGACCGATTGATTTGAAATTTGGTATAAATATGTAAGTCGGTGACCGCAACATGGATGCGTAACGGAAACAAATTAATTTTAAACATGGGGGCACTTTAGGGGGGTAAATTAGAAAAAAAAACGCTAACTATATCATGTGGCATATCAAATGAAAGGGCTTATTGTGAAGATCTTAAATATGTTTTTTGTGGAATTTTAAGATAAATGATTTGGAAGTTATTTAGGAAAATAGACGAAAATTGACCATTCCCCTCTCCCCCCTTATCTCCGAAACTACCGGGCCTAACATTTTGAAAAAAAAAAACGGAAAATAGTTCTTTACCTATAGATTACAGGAAAACGTATGAGAAGTCTATGGTATTTAAAGTAACATAGGAAATTTCAGATAATCATGTATGGAACGGAACCCTCTCCACGCGGGTTTAACTCGCACTTGCCCGGTTTTTTCTTTAATGTGTGTGTGTGTGTGTTCGTGTGCTTTTGTATTGTATTTTTGTGGGTTTGTATGATTTAAATGTGTACTATAGCATGCATCACCTGCCTTTGTAAATGTCTATTATACTATCCTTTCTTTCGAAGGTTGTCTAGAAGACATCACTATTTAGGGTTAAGACCGCTTATTGTACGAGTATACCTTGTAACTTATTTCTTTGTGTTTTTCCAATATGTTTTATGTGGTGTTCAATAAAGATTATTTGTATTGTATTGAGACACTAGTGTTTGAATTTAATAGTTGTTAGAAGGTCAATTTGGTTTGGCTCTGAGGCAGGGCGAGAGGGACTTACTTAGGGGGGACAAGGGTGCGGCAGGGAGCTCGCCTCATCTCAAGAGGCCTTCAGCAATCGGGATACGACACTCGGACGTGGTGGTTATGTACTATTGTGGTTTAGGTGTAGAGTTAAATTTCTTTTGAACTATTGTTTTTGTATTTTTGTGTTAAGGATTATATTAAAATCGTGTTATAATAACTCATTGACTATGATTTATAAAATAGTTATATAGGTATGGGATTTTTGCATAATAAGGGTTATTAAAACCGGAGTGCGAGTTAAACTGGCGTGGAGTGGGTTCCGTACATGATTATCTGAAATTTCCTATGTTACTTTAAATATCACAGACTTCTTATAGGTTTTCCTGAAATCTATATCTAAGTTAAGAAGAAAAGAATAGGCCCCGTAGTTTCGGAGACAATGGTAAATTATTGCCTACTTTCCTTAATAACTTGACGCGGAGACTATACATCTCGCTTATTCGTTATTTATTATAATTAATTTTTACCCATTAGGATTGTTTGCTGCTCTTTTCATGTGTTAGTTTTAGTTAAAACTCTAATGTAGAAGTTGGGGGAAAAAAAGACTTACAGCTGAGTTTCTTGCGGCGTTTCTTCTCAGCAGATGTCACCTTTCGAACGCTGGTAGCTTCAGACATGTAAAAGAGCCCATGTGGCCTACTTGCAAAATAAATATTTTCATTTTCATTTTCATCAACCATGTAAAAGAGGCTCAGGGACGCGGCACGGGCGGGTTGATGACACAAAGATCAGTCCATTATGCAATGCAGTTATGAAATTTCGTACATGTTAACTCACGGGTTGAGGTAATGTACCATTATCTCCGGTGTAGGATTACCCCTGGTTTTTGAATACGTAAGAAGGGACTTTATGACATAAATAAGTGAACCAATTATGAAACTCGCCTACGTGCGGCTCGTTTCATAAACACGTGTTTTAATAACCCTTATTATGCAACAGTTTCATAAAAGAATATTAAAACTGCCGTAGGAAGTTGGTGCGTGTTTGTGGGTGGTCCTATTTATTTATTTATTGCGTTAGTAAACATCTTAAAAATATTTTAACTGCTCTGAAATGGGAACTAAGCGGGTGGGTTGAATTTTGAAAGCCAAGCAATAGGGTTTAAAATGTATTATTAAATAAAGGTTAAGAATTTCGAAACCGATTTTTTATTCAGCATATCTTTCTACTTGTTACCCAATTAAGTGCAAAAAAAGACCGTTCCTTCCCTCCCTTATCCTCAAAACTTGCCAACCATAAAATTTAAATTTATTACTGTTGAAAGGAAGTTAGGTATGTTTTATAGGAAAAATAATATGAATTTTCAAAATCTATGGTTTTTGAGCAAAATTAAATAATACGACATGACGTTTGCAAGATCGTAACACATTCAAGATTATGCAAGATATAGTAGTTTCGGAAGCTATCTCTCGTTTAATTTCATTAGCAATTCGTCTCAGACTGTTCCGGTTATTTTGATTTATGTTACTGTTTGAACTGCACATCGCTAGTTAGTTAAACAAATTGCGTTAATATGAATTGAATATGGTAGAGCGGCTGTTATGTAGGGTCAATGTTATAGGTTGACCGCTTAAATGAGTCTTCGCCCGCGCGGCACAGGGGCGCGGGGGCAGGTGACAAAGAGGACCGAGAGAGGTGCGAGCGGCAGGCGCATTTTTGTTTTCATTCATTTCACGCCGCCCGCACATCTCTTAGGCCCCTTTGTCGTCCTGCCCCCGCGCCCCTGTGCCGCGTGGGCGAAGACTCATTTAAGCGGTCAACCTATAGAGCAGGTGGTAGACCCGATCATAGTATACTCTGAACAGTAGTTCGGCTTCAAACAACGGTAGTGTGCGCTTGTATGGGTGCGTGCTTTGTTCATACACGCCACAATGGAACGTCAACGTCGGCCAAGCCAGCCTTATATTCAGATACAGCGTACACGCGCGTGCCCGAGCGAGAGTAGGTATCGTAACTCCTAAGAGACGGAGTTAAATAAATTTTCTGTTTATACTATGACTGTGGCGCTGGTGCTAGAGACGGTGGTGTGGCTGATGGTAAGTTCTGAGTCACGTTTTATACTTCATACTTATTTACACTAGTCGTGAAACAAACAGCCTGAAATTTTGAGGGGGGTCACTAATAATAAAATATGTCAAGTAAATTAGACTGTACTTTTATACTTGATTTTTCAATATGACTTGTACGATTTGGGGGGGGGGGGGGGGGTCCTTAAGGGTAGTAGTAAACTTACTACTTACGGGTTAAAGCCAATATCTATCTTCTTCTTCTATCTTATACAGTTGCCGTGCGTTAGTCTCGCTTAAACTTAAAAATGGCTTGACAGATTTGAGTAATTATTTTTGTTTTGTGCAAAAAATAGGGAAATTCTACGCGAACAAAGTGTGGGCAGAAGCTAGTTACAAATAAAATACAAAAACGATAAATCGTAGTAGCAATAAGAATATAAGTTGCCACCGTTTTCCTGAAGTATCAAGACAAGACACAATCCGCCCCGTCACGATTATGCTATTCGTCGGTTAGCTTGCGCAAATCCTACATTTTCCCTCGCGAGATTCAATAAACTATGTAAATATCTTATTAGACTGCAAATATGACTTCTGCAATCAGAGTAGAGGGGTGGTGGGGATTCATGAAATAGCTTGTATCGCTTTATAAACATATATTTGCTTTCAAAACTGGCAAGAGCTAGAGTCGTAGCAACATCGGAAAGCTCGCAGTTCGTAATATTTATTTGTTTGATAGGCAGACGTTTTAGAGCGTACGTCACTACGTCCGATCCGAATCTGATCCGAACCTGTGAAAATATAGATCTAGAAATCTCGGACTGGATTCGGATATTGCTTAAGCACTATTCCGATTAATACGGATCTACAAATCTCGGACCGAATTCGGATATTGCTTACGCACTAGTCCGATCTCTGTTACAATGCCTGCCGCGCCCCCCGATCACATACCCCGCCGCCCCGCTGCCTCACTGCTCGTACGCAGTTCAGATTCGATTCGGATTCGGTTTGGACGCAGTGCGCGAGCGTTCATACAAATAATACTTTGGCTACTTCGGTCCGTTAATAATCTTCTCCGGAATGGAGATGACGGACGACGGAGAGAAATCGGATGACGGAAGCGGGATCTAGTGCGTAAATTACCATAGAAATAGTTCTACGACTACTCCGGACCGTATTTTGCACGGGTTCGGATCGGTCGGATTGGGATCGGACGTAGTGCGAAAGCGCTCTTACTTTTACACGAAGCGTTATTGCACGTATAGATAAATTAGATGACGGAGCCGTTTTTGAAAGTGTGCGTGATATGGATAAGTATAAAGGAATGCGTGTTTTGCTTTAGCTTTTTTTTATTTTGGAACACTAAATGAACTGAGCTTTCCCCTACACTTAGAAACCAATCCCTCATCTGATTCTCCTATACTTGTTAATGAAAGTGATTCTCTCCAATGGGGATATAAAACTGTTAATAGCCTTATAATGAAACATTTTATATACCAGCAAGTTAATTACCTGTGAAATCACCTTAATGTCCTTTGAGATAAGACTTCATGATTTATGTCGGCTCTTATATAGGCTTAATTAAACACAAGTACTCTTCGAAGATTTTAAAAGATGAAACAAAATAATTAGGTTTCTTCAAAATAAAGTGACTGATTCTAATCAAATAGTATTTTTTCGTAATTATTAGGTACTTACTTTTAAAAAATATTATTCAAGTATTCAAGTATTCAAGTATTCAATCATTTATTGCCATATAGAATTATCCATGCAATATCGTATAACAATTATTATCTCAAATCTTAAATTAAAAAAGACATGAGATTGCAAAACAATAAGAAAAACACATTATTATACCCGAGACATTGAGATGACTATACAGTGAGCAATATCAGGGTGGGTCACAATATAATACGGGTTTGGAAATCGCCCAAACACCCACGCCTGGCGTCAAATGTCGGCGCTGGCTCGTGCATAAAAACTTTAGAAAAATTCATAACTATGCTTATTTAGATAGATAAAATAACCACTTTAGTAATGTACCATATATAAAAATACTATACGTTTACCCGCGACTTAATTTGCATGGAATTCGGTTATAGGTATACCCTAATAATATTCCCTTATTATTTTTAAATGTTCTGGGATAAAAACTAGCCTATCTGTTAATCCGGGATATAAACTATCTCCATTCCCAATTTAATCCAAATCCGTTCAGTCGTTGAAGTGCGAAGGAGTAACAAATATACTAACTCACACACACACTCCCACACACATACTTTCGCATTTATAATACCTATTAGTGTGATATTTTTACTGTTAAGGGTTCCGTAGTCAAACTAGGAGCCGCTATATAGGTACTAATACGTATCTATTTTGTCCATCTCGGTCATTTATCTCATAAAAGTTTAAAGCTGTCCCGATAAAGATTATTATATGAATAATATAATCATATAAATAATGTTGTTAAAAGACTAGGTAGTGCTTGTTTCTCCTTAAAAACAATTGCAAAATTGGGCGACGATCACACTTTAAAAACTATTTATTTCGCGTATGTCGAAAGCATCATTCGTTATGGCATTGAGGTTTGGGGAAACAGTTCCATTGTCAATAAAATCTTGCTGATGCAAAAAAAATGTATAAGGATAATAGAGGGGTATTTTCCTGAGACTCATAGACATCTTTTTATAAAACATAATATATTCACTGTGACGGCATTGTACATTTATCAAGTATGTCTACATGTTTTCAAGAACTTAAGCATGTACAAGTCTATGAATGTAACTGATAGATATCGCACTCGGCGGAGAGACTTAGACCTAGTGCTGCCTCAGTCGCAATTCGCTTATTATAAAAAAAGTTTTAATTTTATAGCAATAAAAATTTACAATCATCTTGACATTGACATTAAAAAATCTGATAACATAAGAGAATTTACTTCAAAACTAAAAACTTATCTAAAATTTAGACCTTTTTATAATCTTGATGAATACTTCGGTAAAATATTTGACTAAATGTAAATGTTACTTAAAATAACAATGTAACTAAAATTGATCCTGTTTCTTTTTTCGTGTTGCTTTGGACTATTTACTTTTTATTAAATTGATAGTATTTATTATTTGCGCATGACAAATTTGCATGTTTATATTAGGCATTTTGACTGAATCTTCTAATTTTCAATTTGACATTAATGATTAACTTATTTAACTGACCTTTCTTTATATTGTGACTTAGGTACTTTTATCACTTATTTGATTCGATGTAATTATGGAGGAATTACTTATGATATAATACAGCTATAAATCACTTTAAAGTGTTTGCAAGCCGCTAAATCTTGTTTTCGCATCATTGTAAAGATCTTCTAAAGGTATCTATAACAACGTCTTGAATTGCAAATAGCGTGTGACTTTACCAATAAAAAGTGATGGTTGAATCTTATTAAAATCCTTATAACTATTTAAATAACATTTCTTATCCTTATCTCATTTAAAATCAAACCAAGTAAACGCCGGAATTCGCAAATATCGTTGATAATCGTATGATATTTCAATCCACGAAGACGCGCCCCACCATCAATTTTACGTATATTACGCAATCGTACTGCGCAAAATTAAGTGGTAAAGCGTATCCGTGTGGATTGAAATATCTATATTTATATTTACGGCGTTTGCAGTGGAGTTACCTAGAATCTAGGCCTTAGGGTCTAGATGTGAGGAATCTTTTATAAGAAAGAAAAAGAAAGTTCAGGCATAAGCTTTCTTGACTTCATTGACCATACAAAGGCTGGCTCTTTCCTCGGCGAACTTATAATGGTGCGTCCACATTTGACGCAAACGCCGCGAATGCACCTGTTTGCGAAAGGCTCGCTAAAGGCGCGCGTCGCTCCCGCGCAAGATACGCGCCGCGTGTGAACAGCGCTAGAGTGCTGCCCGTATACAGCACACGCGCGTGTTTGCTTCCTCCCGCTCGCCATAACTGCACGTGCTCGAACTCAACGCGCGCGGCGTGCGCGTTTTTTGCGATTCGTGCGCTAGTTGCGCTAAATAGGAGCGTAAACAGTAACAATAAACACAAGTGTGCAGTGCGCGTACTGCGCGCGAGCGGTTCATTCGCAGCGTGTTCGTCAGATGTGGACACATCATAAGAATAGCATTAAAACGAAGAAATCAGCCCGACTTATCGGTGCATCGGTAGCAGTTTTTTTAGGTGATATTTGAACACATATTTCTTAATATGTGCATAGCCCACTAGCTTCTGCCTATGACTTCGTTCGCGTGGAATTCGGTTATAGTTATTAAACTCGGCACTTTTAAATTTTCCCGGATAAAAAGCCTTAGTGCCTATGCGATATTCCAGACTATGATCTATCTCTGTGCCTTTCATCAAGATCCGTTCAGTTGTTCTGCCGCAACTGAGTAACAAAAAACATCCATCCAAACTTTGGATGGATGTTGTTTGTTACTCAGTTGCGGCGGTATAAAAGTTCCTAGTATTCCTAGGATTCCAAACTTTCGCATTTATAATATTAGTAAGATCAGTTCAACACTCAACGTCACTCAACGAACATCAGTTTCCATAAAATTTGTAAATATAGTTTAAGGTAAATATTTAAGTTTCATTTTAATTTTCAGTTTATGATAATTACTGTCGTATAGTTATGTTCATTATTCTAAAATAAAAATACTATTATGTCAATATATAACACGAAAACAAAGTTCATATTTTTCTCCATACCGCTCTTATTGAAATAATTACGACCTGTTTCTCGAAGGTTGATCAAAAATATTTTACAGCATATTTATTGGTCTGACTCTTAAAAAAACAACAGATTGAAATAAGGAGAACGAAAGGTTGAGGTACTCTTTTTGGTCCCTTTATTTGAGGGCAAATGTTACTGTAACATTTGAATTTCATAAACATCGGGCAGTGTTTTCTCAAATGTAATTATAATAAGGTTCAATAAAATTTATTTGTAAATATCAGTTTAAATAAGGGTAAGCACTTAAACTTAAAATATTATAATAATAATAAAGTCATTTATTTAACACACATTACACACAGACAGATAATAAGAAAAGCACAATAATCAATGAACATAAAAAGCTGTGCTGAACGGTGCCAAAGAGGGTGCCACTCAGCGTTATGCCGTGGCGAGCCTCGGCGCTGATTTTCAGTGGCCCCTTATGTGGTCGTATCGCCGTAATTCAACAAGAATTGTTGGTAAATGCCGAAGTGATTTTAAAGGCAAAATAATGGATACTTACGTAAATAAATTATTGTTTGCATCACAAAAACGATAAATGGAGCGATGACGACGCAATGACTATATCAAATGAAAATTAGAAGCGTTAAACAATGTTGTTAAGAAGAACTTTTGCTAATGCTTCGGCACATTTCCAGGGATTGGATGTGGCGTGGGCTAGCAGAAATGCTGAGTAACCCATTGTCTGGAACTGCGTCAAATAAAAACATGGTATAACGTTCCAATTTTTACAAGTGTGGGTGTTCCATATAAAATTATTTCGGAAGAATTGTTCACTCTCTGATATCATCTCCTTCTTAATAATATTTTATGTTAAGTGGAGTGCGAAAGTTAAACAGAGTTGTAGAAGTTAGTCTTTTGGGGCACCTTTATGTATTTTCAGGTGTGTCAGTCTATTAGGACTTTACTCGTTAAAATACTATGAGTAAGTTATAGTAGTTGTTTTTGCGTTCATCTTGTATAAATACATCTTATTTTAAAGTCTCAGTCATTGTATATTGAGGAGGCGAGCGGTCTTTATGCTTAAAACACGGGAACTCTTCGCCAATAACAGAACCCAATCAAGCCACCCGATTAATAGTAATCGGGTAATCGACCGTCATCAACGTAGAGGCAAAACTACTGAAGCTAGGAACACGGAATTTTGGCTGTAAAGTTATTTTTTAACATACATACATACATAGCATCAAGCCCGAAATCCCTAATGGGGTGGGCAGAGCCACAAGACTACTTGTGGCCACGTTCGATTAATTAGTCCTAAGATGGTATGATTAATCGCCCATACAGATAGTCCACCATATTGGAGAGGATCCGTCCCTTAGTCGACTTTTACGACATGCCAGAATGATAAGCATCTGCACGCATTCTATACTATTTCGTCACTCCCAGTGCAGCAGAGGAGGAGGAGGTTATTTTTTAAGGTAGTTAATTTGACATTACTGACTGAATTGTGATATAACGGATCTTTATCAACGGGTCTAAACCCAGCAGCCTTAGGTAGGTTCGTTTATATTACAGCCGGATCCACAAAGGCCACTCAAATCTAATAATTTTAACTGAAATTCTTGTATAATAATATGTATTTGCCGCAAACGGAGGTCCAGAGGTAGAGCACCACTATCAGATTCACGTATATATGTTCCACGATTTTTCGTAGTTTATCAAAAGTCGGCCTATTACGAATGTTAAGGAAAAATCGAAAAATCAGGACCTGCCTTGTGATCCTCAAACGTGCGCAGTGGCTGATCAGCCATGACGTACACATTCAAATTTAGACCGAATGACTTTGTTGTTATAATCTAAATTAATAGTATCGTTTATTGTCTGATCAGCCGCTGCAAAAAATAGAAAATCAAACCCTATCTATGGGAACTTCGGCAATTTTGGCAGGGGGCCTCTTCAGTGGCGTTTGTGAATTCGGCCATTAGGACTAGTTGTCACATTTGACGTCTAGCATAATAAACGAATGGACCTCGTTTTATTGTTAATTATATTATCAGACGATAATTGAGGCAAATATTACAACATTTTTAGGGTTCCGTACCCAAAGGTTGAAACGGGACCCTATTACTAAGACTCCGCTGTCCGTCCGTCCGTCTGTGTGTCTGTCCGTCTGTCACCAGGCTGCATCTCATGAACCCGTGATAGACAGTTGAAATTTTCACAGATGATGTCGCACGCTTAAAAATAAAAGGAAATAAGTCCAAATGAAATTCACTTTTGTTTTGAACTTTACTCAACCGCGTTAGAATTGAATTTGGAATAGATTTGTATTTCACATTATTTCTTGTTAATTTTAAACGAGTGATGTATTTCTGTTGCCGCTATAAAAAAAAATGCAAAACAAGTGCGAGCCTGACTCGCGCACCGAGGGTTCGGAACCCTAAATAAGAATAAAAATAGCTTTTAACAACGGGGTTACAACCTACCTATGAAATAAGACAAAAAATAACTTTCGCAAGCTCCTATCTCCGTTCAATCGTAGAGTGTGATACGACTTTGCAAAGGTTATTCCGTTTAACTTTTTTTTTATGTGATGTAATTACAAATTCACGGTTTTCGGACTTTTTCCTTTACTTGTGCTGTAAGACACTGCTTCTTGCCAAATTTCATGATTCTAGGTCAACGGGAAGTACCCTATAGGTTTTGATTCCCTTTGGATTCCCTTGAACGTTTCAAAATATGAGACATAAACGGCCATATCTTTTGATTGCGGTGACTTAGAAGGTTAATTTTTTCAAAGCTTCAAAAGATTGCAGACCTGAGTATTTGATATTAATTTCAACTTGATACCTCCATGCGTTCCTGAGAAAAAGGTCTTGACAGACAGACAGACAGACAGACAGACAGACAGACAGACAGACAGACAGACAGACAGACAGACAGACAGACAGACAGACAGACAGACAGACAGACGGACAACCGAGTGATCCTATAAGGGTTCCTTTTTTCCTTTTGAGGTACGGAACCCTAAAAAACAGAATAAAATAAATATTGAAGGGGGGAGGGGGGCTCCCATTCAACAGAAATGTTTTTTTTGCCGTTTTTATAGATAATGGTACGGAACCATTCATGCGCGAGTCCGACTCGCACTTGGCCGGTTTTTCTAGTCTTATGCGATGATGAACAGGTGACGAACGAGTTTTAGTTGTAAGAACAATTCCGATTCTCAGGCTTTTGCAAACAATTAGCAAAAACGTAAAATGGGTGTAACATTGTGGCCAATTCAAAAGTGTTATTCGCTAAATTTGAAAGTAACTAAACTTAATAAGAAATGTCAAATTTGATTTTGACAGCTTTGACGTTTCCTATTTTATGTTTAGGAATCCCAATTTCCAATTGGATCAATTGGCTACCTATTTTATTGGTGTTAGCCAATGAATCTGGGTGGTGAACATATTCACAGAATAGATAATAGTACTAACGTACAGAAGAATCACTCTCTAACAAAAACGGCGTTTAGGTACGAAAATATGCCTAATTATGCCTTCTCTCTCCGTCGCACAAAACGTGCTCTTTCGTGTACGCTAGGGTTGTCAGTTTTTATCCGCGTCATTCAACGACAACAACGCGCGAATAGCCCAGCGCGTGAGCGAGCGGCAAACTACCGCGATTTACACCTCCGAGCAACGCGACGGCCGAGCGTACCTAAAGTGCGTAGTGAAACCCGCCTGACATAATGCCCTAGGCCTCCCCCTGGAAAGCCCACTAATCACTAACGTCTGACCTGGTATGCAGTCTCTTTTTAGCGATTTGCAGAAGATACATTCTGTGTAAGTTCTCAAATGTTCAACACGGTTGTTTTTTTTTATTTTTTTTATGTCAATTGACTGGCAAACGGGCTGACGGCCCACCTGATGGAAAGTGGTCACCGCCGCCCATGGACATCTGCAACACCAGAGGTGCTGCCAATGCGTTGCCAGTCTAAGGAGGATGGGGAATGGGGATGGGATAGGGATGAGGGAATAGGCATCCGGATCTCGTCACTCACCGTACGTAACGCAATAGCAAGCTATTAGGTACTTTACGCCGATATTCTGTGAGAGTGTGGTACTACCCTGGTCGAGCCGGCCCATTCAAACAGTAATCATATAGTGAGGATTACTGTTTGGCTCTACCACTACGAGCTTTGTTATATTGGAATATCCATTAGTTTATATTTTTACTGAAGCACCTGACGGCAACTGGCAAGTCAAGTCCTGAGTGCAAGCGACAGATGCTAAACCAATATCAAGTGAGGCTCCTATCGCCATTACTATGTGGACTGAGAAGATGTTTCAAACATTATCTTGCACCCGTTTAATTTCGGACGTTGGGACGTTCGAACTTAATTTGTCATTTTTGGTCGTCAATATTTCGGACAATAGCAACAGTTGCTCCTTTTAAACACCCATAAAATGTTTTAACTCACCTGGAGATTGTGGTAGAACCAGAGCGCGCCGGTGAGCGAGGTGGCGAACCAAAGGAAGAGAGTGAACGCCGAGATGCTGCTGAGATGGAGCGCGTTGAGCAAGGTCGAGAGGACCACGGCGAGTGCGTGGCACAGCACAATCGGCAGCGCGCACCGGTCGATGATGTCCCACGGCACTTCCTACAATACACAAAGATTGTATCACTTACAAAAAGAATCATTCCCTTTTCAACTAGCTTAGGTTTAAGTGATACACGACTGCGATACTTGTTAGGGGTCCGTACCTCACTCGTGTGTCTGTCTGTCCGTCTGTCACAGCCAATTTGCTCCGAAACTACTGGACCGATTGATTTGAAATTTAGTATACATACGAGTATGTAAATCAGTAACCGCAAAACGGACGCGTGACATAAATATATGAATTTTAAACATGGGGGCCACTTTTGGGGGGTAAATTAGAAAATTTAAAAAAAGAAGTTATGCAGCTAACGAGTAAGTCGTGTGACATATCAAATAAAAGGGCTTATTATGTGGATCTTAAATATATATTTTTTTAGAATTTTAAGATAAATGGTTTGGAAGTTATTTAGGAAAATAAGTGAAAATTGACCCCCCCCCCCTTATCTCCGAAACTACCGGGCCTAAAACTTTGAAAAAAATACAAGAAGTAGTTCTTTACCTATAGATTACAGGAAAACCTATAAGAAGTCTATGGTATTTAAAGTAACGTAGTAAATTTCAGATAATCATGTATGGAACGGAACCCTCTCCACGCGGGTTTAACTCGCACTTGTCCGGTTTTTATTTGCGGCATCGGCAGTTCATTCACATAGCACCCTTAATGTACCTATTCCTTAACGCATTTGCTGCCGCAACTTTTCCCCGACACTTCGCCAGGTACCGTGTCAAATCAAGGCGAGACTTAATTATCACATGTGCTAAATGCACAGACACGTCCACTGCACTGTGTGAAAGTACGTAAGACGCATATGTATATGCGTCGGCGGCAGTGAATGCGTTAAGTACAGTCATCTGGAGCAACTAGATCCTCCAGTGTTCTAGAGATGGCAATACAATGTCTAATGCGAATTTCGTAAAAAGTCATCCCAGTATTTATTGGGATTTGAAATACCTATTGTTCTTTGATTGATAATATAAGGACTGTTCGGCGAGAGTTGATAAACAAAGTAAAAAGTCAGGGCTTCTTAACTCATTACAAATAGCGGCCCGCTAATTATTTTTACCGATGATAATAAAAAATTAAAGAGAAAAAATATATTTTATTCATAGAATATTATTATTGAATAGCCTAAATATATGAGAAGAAAGCAACAGAACACCCCATCGCCACACTCGAAGCCAATGGCATTATTATATGTAGAAAGACACAAGACACGTCATATCCATACTCCACGCGTTTTAAACATGTGCGATAGATATTTTTTCCTTTTTCGTTTCTTTGGCCGAAGCCAGTGCAGATTATTGAATTTATATGACATTTGACGCGGACATATAAGACATTAATTTGCAATATGGCGATTGTGTATATGAACAAAACAAATATATTTCTTTCGCCGCCGTCCGCCTGGCGCGAAACCGCAGTTGACAACATGTGCTTCCCTCTTACCACGAAACTCAGAACGCGCGGCGATAAGCGACGCCCGTCATACAGTTTGCGATAGTTAAGGGACAGTCACTATTTCGAAACGATATCATAATATTTATCAACTCTCGGCGAACAGACCTTAGAGTCGTATAAAAACTGAATATGCCACCATAATCATTAAAAGCACAGTTTTCGATGAAAACTAAACAGGCTAAAAAAAATTAAGCATATTTCTATTAATCAGTGTCCAAAAATAACAAGACACAAGTATTTTCAACCGAAAACGCATTTTCTATAGGTAAAAACAACCATAAAATTAACGCTATATAAAAATACCACTCGGTACAGTTCTCTCAGTAATCTCTGAACAGCTTTTGTGGATCCTATGAATAAAGGCAATGCGATTGCAAATTTTCACGATAATACCCTTTTCTGTTTATTTGAGCAAGAGTTAAACCTTAGCTTATTTACATAAAAGATTCACTGTCGCAGAACGCATTGGGACGCAGACATCCTTTGAGAGAGAAATCTTCAATCAACTAGCTAAAGTACTTATGCAGTAATCATTTCAAATATGCAAATACCTTAAGAGAACTTTCTATGAAATAAGTCATCGGAATTTTTTATTGTAGTAGAAATCACTTACCTTGCGCATTTCACTGTTTTCAAATCTTATAAAGGAAGTTTACGCGTAATACGCATATTCTGTTTTTTATTGTAGCTTGATATTTGTTCTTTATTATTGTCTTATTGACAAATTTTATGTACGAAGAGAAAAATAATAATCCATAATCCATGACCATTCTAGTGCTAAAATCTGCATAGATAGCCACCCTCATTATGCAACGAACACTTTAACTTATACTATTCGAAGAAAAAAATGTACCCTATAATTTCATCGCTCGATTAATCAATTAATTTTGTAGTTTTGGAGAAAAACATATAATTACTCTAATTACAACTTTCGTGAAACTACGAACACATGAAATAAACACGGCTTTACTCACGATTTATTGTCAGATATAGTCCGACATGTTTCGAACTGGTTGGAGTCCTTCTTCAGGGGTTGAGTGCGGTCGCGGTCAAAGCAACCCGCGCACTGTCACATACAATTGTCTGCCGTGCGTGAGCTCCGCTCCGGCTCACGGTGCAGAAACTAAAATATATACCTGGGACTGGGTTTGAGGATTCTTGATGAGGGAGCCGCGCCGCGCCGACGGCCGGCGGTGCATGGACGGTGCCGTAAGCGACGCGCGCCTTGTCACGTCTCCCGCCACCATGTTTGCTGGACCACTTTTATTCAGCTAGTTGATTGGGTGTTCTGCAGTAACAAACAAGTTCAGTTAGTGTCAGTTTAAAAAAAACCGGAATAATAATACGAGCTTCCCTTAACTTTTTTGTACATGGCACAATCAGTGGATTATGGAGTAGATTATCGGCTCAGTATTTAATACAAAAATGCTCGCCCATATCATGTACTGTCCAAAAAAATTGAGAGAATTAACACGACCATGAGCCTGCTTTTAACCTTTTGGCCGCCAAGCATGTCTGAGAAGTAACACGAATTTCAACTTTAAGTCAAGGTTCAACTTTTTTACCCTGTATCCGCTGACGCCTGCAGCCAACTGTGGCGGTCAAAAGGTTAAGGGATAAAAGTACGCAGTTTACCCTTCATGAAATCTTTCGTTGACCAAAGGCTCTTCCAGGCATTCTATATGCGTTTTACAAACTCTTTGTCTTGTCTCGTTTGGAAATGAAGATTTTGGCCAAAGTAAAGATACTCCTGGACCTACGTAATTTAAACACCATCCACATCCAACCTCCGCTATGTGGTTCGACATGTTCATCTTCAGCCCAACCCCGAGGCTTGCCGTGTTAAATGCATTGATCATCGTTCCGAGCGGATACCATGCCAAGTACCATCTTTCGTCGACCTAGAGAAGGCATTTGACCGGGTTCCAAGGACTGCCCAAGCAAGTATTTGAGAAAGTCGGCTGTCCTGTAAAATTTATAAACCTAATTCGTCACTTTCATGAGGGTATGTTGACCTGTGTTCATCATGAAACCGATTACACAGGACGATTCCAGGTTACATGCGGTGTTATCAAGGCCGCATTATTGCTCCGGCTCTAATTGCTACGGTGACGAACCACGCATTGAATAACTGGTATGAGCGAATCTCCCTAAATGATCGCTTTTACAAGACCATTTTTGACCTTGGCCGCTTGATGGCCAAGCGTAAAGTTCGGGCCCCCGTGCTAAGTTTTGTACGCCGATGACGTTTACCTCATGGCTGATTAGATACAAACTCTGCAGCAATACGTGGACAATCATAAGAAATAGTGTCGGCAGATCGGCGGCCTACGAATGGCTTACGTATCGAGCCCATATTTGGCATAATTGTAGTCATTTTAAAGAACAAAAAAAAAACAATTGAAAATAAACACCAACAAAAACATAAAATTTCTCATTCATAAATACATACTCGTATATTAGACAATTTTGTGTTTTAGGGTATTCTGTTTTTAAATAAATGGAACACATCGAATTGACGTTCTACTCGTATGTATTCCTTTTTCGGGTAAATACTCCTAAGGATCGTAAATATAGAATCGGCATGATAAAAGTACCTATTGTAGTATCACGAGCCCTTAGACGTGTTATTTTACTGGCCTTCATAATAATATTAAGGGTTTAGACCGTGGCCTTCTGAGCACAATGCAGCCAGCTCACCGGAGATAGCCGTGAATCATAAAGGAACTGTATAGTTATATCTATTGAATGATTATTGAATAATATCAACTTTGAAAATATTTATATTCATAAAGGCAATAGGCAAAGCATGCGAATACGCGTGTAGCGAAGTTCTCAGTATCTACTCGATGCATGCGCGGACATACAGCACACGCATGTGAAACAAAATAAACAGTTTAATGACTTATGACGTTATTTTCCTAACTTAAAAATAATCGATGCTTGTCGACGGAGTTATCGCTATATCAACCAAAAGTCAAGTTGTTTTAAATAGGTATTGGAATTAGTAGCTGAATAAGATACTACTCATTTCATCCGTTCATCGAGTTCTGGTCTGGCTAGTTGTGGTACGTAGTAGGAATAACCCAAAAAAAATACCAAGAAAAATACAAAGAAAACTGTATTATACAGACGATATGGCCTTCTGAGACGTATGTAGCTGAATAGCCAATGTAAATGATTATTTCTGAAATATCACGTTATCTCAGCTGCTGGTTGAAATGAAAATAAGGGAGCTACTTTCTTAATAAACAGTAAAGGAATATGTTTCATGTAAGTACTGAGTCCAAATAAATCTTGAAGAATCAATATAAAAACATGGTCGTCGCGCTCGTACTCGAGTGGGTGGGCGATATTACCGCCAAATCTGCACAATCCCGGTCCGCTTTTTTAAAGTATAATTCATGTCCGTTAAATATATTATCAAGCAAGTTTTCGTTCTTAAAGCCTGTGTTGCCAGGTCCCGTCAATTTTTAAATCTTCTGAATTCCGGGTATGACTGATATACATACTGAATTTGAACGGAAATCTACTGATTATTTGTGTCGGGAACCGAACGAAATAAATTTTATAAGAAAGTGTTCTTCGACTATAATATCAGTTAGATTACGTTTCGGATGCTTAGCTTATTGTAGCTGGTAACACTTTTTCGAACGCCAATTCAATCCGGATGCGTTAACTGAAACGTATTTCACCGTCGCCCGCCATAGGCAGCCATTACACGCTCAATCTAGATCGAGATCCGTGATCGTGATCAGTGATCTTGATCCAGATTGACTGTGTAAGGTGTTGGATTGAGGGATCGTGACATAGGATCACAAAATTGCGATCCGCCACCTTGGTCCAGATCACGATCTAGATTGAGCGTGTAATGGCTGCCATACATTCCTGCAAAGCCAATCGTGTTGACATTGAAATGTTTTTGCTTATCAAGTTGTCACTGTGGTTATAGCACAGTACAGAAACAGAAACTAAAGTTACATTTTGATAACTTTACATTTTTTGCAGTCAAAGTCGGCATTGAACACCTATTATAATGCAAATAAAAAAGGACTGTTATTTATTTATTTTATTTATTTACTTACATACAATTATCATTACAGGTTATTTAAAAGGGTGCAGGGTGTTATTTTTAATCGTCTGATTTTTTGTATTAATTCATATCTTCTAACTTTTTGAGATTGAACCTAGCAACACTGCTTGAAGCTAGTCTTTATATTTAGCCTCCATAGAAGAATCACAGTTACCCACATAGCTTTGAAGCCCGCAAGTTGAAGTGGCAGTGGACGCCCCCAGGTTGGAATTTATAAATGAAGGACTTTTGCACGTTACTGTTAGAAAAGTTGCTTCAATTTACATCATGATCGTCATAATCAGCCAATATTATACGTCCCACTGCTGGGCACGGTCCTTCTCTTAATTTAAATTCTTATAAAGTTTAAAACTAAGATCCGAATAGCGGCGTAAAAGCATTTTTCTCATATTATGACGCACCCTTACATAAATAGCCTATGACACCCGCAGACCCGCACGTCTTCTACAAATCATATGATACACCATTTATTAAAATCGGTCCAGAAGTCTAGGAGCTAAAGTGGGATAGCCGATTTTTGGTCACATCCTTACTTAATATTATAAATGTCAATGTAAGTTTGTTTGTTACGCTCTCACGCGAAATCTACTGAACAGATCATCATGAAACTTTGTACCTACACATATTCTTGGAGGTATTAGAAGTAGCATAGAACTTACTAATATTATAAATGTGAATGTGTTTGTTTGTTACGCTTTCACCCGAAAACTACTTAACCGATCATCATGAAACTTTGTACACATATTCTTGGAGGTATTAGAAGTAACATAGAATACTTTTTATTAAAACCTACTAATATTATAATCCTACTTTTTTAATAATAAATGAGAATGTAAGTTTGTTTGTTACGCTTTCACGCGAAAACTACTTAACCGATCATCATGAAACTTTGTACACATATTCTTGGAGGTATTAGAAGTAACATAGAATACTTTTTATCCCCGAAAATTTAAATATTATTTATTTATTCATTAATGCACAATTGCATTACGTATGTTACAGTAACTTTATAAATGTTCCCGTGGGAACAACTATAACCGAATTCCATGCGAACGAAAGTTTGTTTGTTACGCTTTCACGTAAAAACGACTTAACCGATCATCATGAAACTTTTAACTCATATTCTCTAAGGTATTGGGAAGGATATAGGATACTTCTTATAACAAATAAAATAATATTTTACGTGGGGTAATAAAAAATATTTTTGGTAAGTATGATTCTTTGATACTTATGTAAGGGCTTCAATGTGAGCGAAGCCGCGGGTAAAAGCTAGTACATATATACATACATACTATTAATTTCTATACCCTCCTTTTGGCGTCGGGTAATTACTTAAATGCATTCATATCACATTTTTGAGTCTTGGCAAAGAATAAATAATGCTCGCAAAAGGGTTTAATATGTAGCACCGTACCGTCCCTCATCTAAACTTTTACGACTCAACAAGTTGCTTTAACAATGTTTGCACCCTTTTTAAGGTTCCGTAGTCAAACTAAAAACCCTTATACTTTCGCCATGTCCATCTGTCAGTCTGTCTTTCCATCTGCCCGTATATCACAGCCACATTTGCCCAAAGACTACAATACAAAATTGTGCATAGCATTAGTTGTAGGTATGATTCTAATAAAATAACTTTTTAGGGTTCCGTACCTCAAAAGGAAAAAACGAAACCCTTATAGGATCACTCGTGTGTCTGTCTGTCTGTCTGTCTGTCCGTCTGTCCGTCTGTCACAGCCAATTTGCTCCGAAACTACTGGACCGATTGAGTTGAAATTTGGTATATATATGTAAGTTGGTGACCGCAACACGGACGCGTGACGTAAATATATGAATTTTAAACATAGGGGGCACTTTTTGGGGGTAAATTAGAAAATTAATAAAAAAAGTTATGCCACCTATATCGTGTGACATATCAAATGAAAGGGCTTATTGTGAGGATTTTAAATATATTTTCTTTTGAATTTTAAGTAAAATAGTTTAGAAGGTATTCAGGAAAATAGGCGAAAAATGACCATTCCCCCCCCCTTATCTTCGAAACTACTGGGGCTAAAATTTTGAAAAAATACAGAAAATAAATCTTTACCTATAGATTACAGAAAACCTATAAGAAAAGGTATTTAAAGTAACCTAGTAAATTTCAGATAATCATGTACGGAACGGAACCCTCTCCACGCGAGTTTAACTCGCACTTGTCCGGTTTTTTTTTGAATACCACAGAAAACGTACTGGAAAATAATAATGAAATACATTACAATATAATATTAAAGACTATTAAAGTTACAAAGCTGGGTTACAAAGTGATATTGTAGCGACTCGCGCGCGAGATTCTCATCCTACTCTTCCGCACGATGCGTAATGCGTAAGAGCGGGACGCGAATCTCGATCGCGAGTCACTACAATATCACTTAAACGTTCCCGAATAGACGCCCTGGAATGAAGTGTCGTTGGATAGCCCTTTGGAAAACATTGTTTGTTATTACACTTATTACATTGTGTTTGTTTTGGGTTAGGGAGACCGTTTAGGCAATATTGAGCGCTGAAGGTGTCATCTGTTGGAGTTAAATTTCCACATACAAACATGTAAATTATAAAAAAACTGAAAGTTATTTAAAAGAACTGAACAATATCTTAAAATTATCACGATTAAGTGTGCTTTATTGGTTCAGTTATATAGGTGACTAACTTATTTATCCTTACTTAAAATTATCGAAAATATCACCAATTATCTGTGAATAGAAAACTAGCTTATGTTATGGTTTCCGGAGTTATAGTGGCTACGGAACCCTACACCGAGCATGGCCCGACGTATTCTTGACCTTACCTTTTTTTTACAAAGGCACCACTAGCGTTTATGATGACGCGGCATATTTTATTTTATTCCAAACGCAAAATGTACCTTATTGGTCTGCTCTCACGTCACTCGTATTTGTGATGAGACAGGTCTGTACAATATTTAATTTTTGCGTTTCTGTAGCCCTCAAGATCGCATCGGCACAATTTGATACGAGTTTAGTTCGTCGGGAGCCCTGGTGCGGCGTCGCAAATAGAAAGTGCACCGGTGTAAATGTCGCCGTGCCGCGGTGACCGCCCGGACGCGGTTATTTTTATCCGACACTGTAGCCGACCTAAAAATGCTCCGTCACCGATTTATTATGATTCCTGATAGACATGCTATAAATAAATATGTGACCGTTATGTTTATTAGTTAAGAAATACTAGCTAATGTCTGTGCGAGAACACGATCTTAAACTTTCAAAAACGCTCATTAACACCTATTTACTAATCCATACAAAGTTCAAACATACAAAGGGGGACTCGTTCAAAAGGGGACTGAGTAAGATGTGGCTAGATGAAGAGTCCTGATTACTGGAATTTGAATTAGCTGTTCTTCTTCAACTTTTTATTTTAATTAATATTTAAGTAGTTTTAAAATATATATTTATACACTCTCGCCTTTGTACACGGTTTATGTCAAAATGCAGAATGTATTTGTTTTAATTTATGTGCCATAAAGAGTTTACATACATACATTTACATACATACAAAGTCTTCACAGTGCATCCGTGGCCTCTAAATTTCTCTCTCTGATTTCTTAACATCATGTTTTTAAGGTAAATTTAAAAAAAAACCGTTCAAGTGTGAGGCTGACTCGCGCGCCGCCCTCGGTACGGGACCCTTCCCGTACTTACCTGTGAAAAACAGACAGTACCTTGTAGGTACGGAAACCTAACAATTAAAAAAATGGCTTTTAAAACCGGGTAACCATTTACAAGCTACCTATGAAATAAGACAAAAAATAACGTTCGCAAGCTCCTATCTCCGTGCCACCATCGAGTGTGATAAGACTTTGCAAAGGTTATTCTGCTTACCTATTTTTTTTTGGGATGTACATACATACATAACATCACGCCCGATATCCCTAATGGGGTGGGCAGAGCCACAAGACTACTTGTGGCCACATTCGATTAATTAGTCCTAAGATGGTATTATGAACCGTATCCACCATGTTGGAGAGGACCCGTCCCTTAGTCGACTTTTACGACATGCCAGGATGATAAGCATCTGCACGCATTCTACGCTATTTCTTTACTCCCAGTGCAGCAGAAGATTTTGGGATGTACCTGAAAATTTACAGTATTTGGACTTTTCCATTTACTTGTGCTATAAGATATTGCTTCTTGCCAAATTTCATGATTCTAGGTCAACTGGTCTGGAAGTACCCTATAGGTTTGGATTCCCTTTGGATTCCCTTGAAAGTATCAAAATATGATGGCATAAACAGCCGTATCTTTTGATTGCGTTGACTTAGAAGGTTGGTTTGAAGGTTTGGAACGCAATGGACCCAGCAGTTTCACGGGACTAATAGAGAATACTCCGTGTGGTGCCGGCTAAGAATTGCATCACCCCATCTCCTCCCGTGGGTGTCGTAAAAGGCGACAGAGGGACCAACCGAAGAATGGGCAGTAGCGTCCTTCGAGCACTATCACGACCAACTGCGGTCGCCAACCCGCCTGCCAAGCGTGGCGACTATGGCAAATCCCCCCATTGTTGGGGGAGGCCTATGTCCTGCAGTGGATGTTTTATGGCTGATGATGATGATGATGATGATGAATAGAGAATTAAAACAAACACCATCGATTGGAGCCAGCGTAATTTCTTACTACTTCTTGTCAAGGACCTTTATCGAAGTTCATTGACGTTAACAGACTGAATCGTAATGTTGTGGTATATTCAAATTATATGAAAGTTGACACAAAAACAAAGTCTTACTTTAGTTCACTGTCTAACCCTTATTGTCTGTCTATACATTTTTAATTTACTTTTGCATTCAGCTTATAGTATTAGACGTCTCACGAAGTGATCGTGCTCTAAGTTCACTAGACGTTTACATACACTAATTGAATTGGCAATAATTACAAAGTAAATTACTAAAGGTTTGATTAACTTTATCACAAGTAAAATAATCTGGCAAAGAAGTAGTTGCATGGAATATTAATTCTTTATTAAATTACATTAAATCTCTAAGATAATTTAAATATTAATTTCATTTGTACAGTGGAACTGATTTTCAGGGGTAATAGCCGAACCGATTGACACTAGGCTTGAGTTTAAACTCCGGTTTGAACTTTTAGGCTTTCGTAACGTGGGTAAAATAATAGTAGTTTATGCAACGGTTGCATAATGATAGGCCTTAAAATAATAGTGCGGTTTTCATGAAACGAGCCGATAGGCGAGTTTCATAATAAGATCGCACGTGTGTTTTAAGGCCAAATTATGCAGAGTTGCATACATAACTTTATCTACACACATATTATAAATCCTCCATGATGGGTTCAGAAACAATATTTTCTGGCAACAAGTTATTTGTTGCAATCGTGGCTGCATATTTCCAATATCCGGCGCATTTTCACATCACACACACTCCGAGAAGACTACTTACTATTCAAATTTTCAACTAAAATGTAAATTACAAACAACTTTTTCTATTCAATTCAACAACAATTCTACTTTCGTTCAGCAAAACGCCAACATGGCGATCCTCCGTCAAGACCATATTTTTTTTTTAATCATAGACAAACGGATGAAGGATCTATTCTCACGTCAACCGTGATCAAATATTGTGCAGTTTATATTAAAAAAACATACTGAATTGACGTGTCGTATCAATAACTGTTTTAATATCTATGGATACTAGAATAGAGACCACTTGAGTTTTGACAGGTGTTCCAAATTTAATCTCTTTTCTTTACTAAAAACGATAAAGAAGTCATGTTATTTCTTTATCGCAGCACTGGTTTTTCCTAATTGGTTGTCAAAATGGTGGTCATTTCCTAAGGTTTTTGATTTACCAATGATTTTGATTCCTAAGGTTTTATGATATGGGTGTAGATAAAATTATATTCTTATTCTTGAACTTGGGCTTTCGGTTGACCATATTCTCACCTGGAAAGTAATGAAGCGGCTGCAGGTGGAAGGTGATTGCCCAGAAAATGGCTATTGACTCTGAGGGTAAATAGGCATGCAAAGGAACGAAGTTGGACGAGTTGGTGCAATTGCCCAGACCCAACCAATAATTTAAAAACAAAACCATGGCTTTTTGAAACAATGTCGTAAGAAAACCAACAAAGTAAGTTTAATTCGATGGTGTACCTATGCGATGTCAAGTCTTTATCCGCGCGTAGGACATAATGACATTTCCCTCTCATTATGAGCACAGCCGGCAGGGCTTTAATTATGACTTAAAGGATATTTGACGTCAAATGTTTATGATAGACTACATTGTAGTGACGTCAGCTTCAGTCAATTTCATCCGTACATGTTTATTTTTACTTTATGTAGCCTTAAGAATATGAAATTATTCTGTTTATTGTCTATTTACATAATTTTATCAATTGAAAGCTTGTTTTAGCTTAGCTATGAGTGCGTTGGAGTTGTATATGTCTAAGAATATCATTAGCTTAGCAGTTTTATAATAAGAAAAACCATTAATCTTTAAGTTAAGTTATTGTAATAAAATTACGCTATTTTATATATTTATATCAATCTTTTCAATTTTAATAAAAAAAAAGTTTATTTCAAACCATTGCAGTCCATATTTAATGTACAACTTAATATAATAATGTAATAAAAATCAGTTTATCATATTTATTCTAATTTAATCTAGTTCAGTTCAATTCTATATTAAGTATCTAAGTTAATTTAAAATATATATATATGTCAAATAATTAAGTCGTTTGTTAGATACCATGTCAAATTATAATTATTTATAAATATTAATTATCTAAATTCGGGCTCTACCCTCAGCAGGTTCTTAGCAATATTTGCCGCTTCATAACTACCAGATAAATTAGTCCAATAACTTTGTTTACGCCTAATATGTTTGTTGTCCAAAGCAAATTTCCGGGTTATTATTTCCATTATTATCCTTAGGAACAAACGGTGGCATTCTATCATCGGAATGCCGAGAGGGTTTTCACGAGCGAGTGCATCATTCAAAACCTGTGCCAATGCCCGGGGTCTCGAAGAAAGGATGTGATCCATCTATGTCATTCCTTTTTGTTCAGGCAGCACCCTTGGTTTTTGTTGTTTCCTTCAGCAGATTCATAGCAGTTTATCTCACATCGTATCGGTTTCTTTTGAATATGTATAATTATGTCAATAATATACTAACTGTTATCAGTTCCCGTTAAAGATAAGTTAAATATAAACATTTAAGAATATTTACGGTTTTCTGATTTGTGCAGTTTATTGCAGCTTTATATTATGTTTCTATTGTTTCATTTACATGCAGCCACTGCCACTGCTGCTCGCGGTACCAGAAGGAATTCCTGTATACTGCTTTCGAAAGCAGTGGGTGTTTACATGGCTATTACATACAGCTACTCCAACAGCTGCTCGCGCTGCCAGAAATAATTCCCGCATACTGCTTTCGTAGGCAGTGGGTGTTTACATGGCTATTACATACAGCTAGTGACCGTTTTACATACTCGCGCTGCCTTCTTCCATGCCTACTTCCCTGCTCACTTCAGCTGCATGTAAATGAGGCATATCATCGGCCTATATACCTTCCACTGCTAGGTATAGGCGTCCTCTCATAGCGAGGGGGACTGGGTAGAAGTCCCCATGTGGGCCTAGTGCGGATTGGGGACTTCACACATATCTTTGAATTACTTGCCGTGTTTTCCTTAAACGAAATGCTCGTGGCTATACCATGAGATCCAAGCTTTGGCAAAATTCTGTTTATATAGTTCTGAATAACTTCCTCTGCATATTTCTTTAATGTTTAAATGTATTTAATAAATGCAGAAAATCTTCCTTGAATAAATATGCGAGCTTTTATATTTTCATTATGCATGTGCATCTGAAATTCACAGAATGGAAAAGTTGCATGAAAATCAAAATGAGATTAAAATTATATATTATGAAAGTAAATGTAAACAAAAGCATATTACAGAAAAAGAAGATCATCTTGACTTTTAATTTTTATTTGATTAAGGGTCTAAAACAGTAAGAAATATAGGTATATTGTTTTTTAGTTCTGATTTTAGTTTTTTGGACATCATCATCAAATTTATGTCATGTTTTATTTCTACGATGTTGGTCTTGAAACAGTATTTTCGGAAATAATTGCAATTTCGTTTAAACGCCATACATATTGTTACAGTTTAACGACAGCTGTGACGTCATAGCTGTTGTCCATTTGGTATGGAGTGTTTTTGCGAGTGGTATGAACAATGACTTTTCAAAGCTCCATAACTCATAAAATAATCAACATAAAGATGTTTTGCGTACACAGATCGGTTTCTATTACTCGGCATTTACCAACACAAGACGAAAAAATATATATGCATCTTCCTTATTGGCTGTTTATTCACAAGGTAAACATCTTACATTTTAATCTCTTCTGTTTCGATTCTTGCTCGAGCACTTTGAGATAAATCTGTGTTTTGGTACATTGCATGTCTCAGCTAGATTTATGCAGTAAGTATGAATTTTGGTAACCGAAAACTGTAACCATGATACATCCTAAGGTCGCCAGTACACAGTCAATCTGGATTGCGATCCGTGATCAAGCGGATTGACAATTGATTGCCAAATTGTCAATCTTCTTTCTACACGATTAATCTGCATCATGATTATTGATTTAGATCTCGGACCACGATCCAAATTGTCTGAGTATTGGCGGCCCATGGCATTTCGCGGCTTCATCGGAGGCACCCCACGCTGCCTGGCTGTAACGAGCTCCCCTAATATTAAACTCAACTTGTCCAGTAATTACGCAGTATATTCTTTTCTGTCCTCCATTGATAAATAGGCCTTTTCAAGTCCTTCCCTCTAACCACTTAATCTTTAAAAATATGCCCTATACTTTTCTTGACACTGAAAACGTGGTTTACTATGAGATTTATGAGGTAGTTAAAAAAATACACTTAGAACTCATTCGGTGTTTTCAGGTTCAGATTTTTTTGTATTCCGAGCGTCTTCGAGTCTTGGCTTTAGGAGTATTTATAAATAACTACTTCCTTCCATAAGACATACCGTAAAAAAGGTAATTGGGCTATATTAAAATTTATTTTTGAACTCCATTGATCAAAGTGAAGTCTTAATTTTTTTAAATGAACTTGGATATTTTTATTCCTATTTAATTTAGATTATATAATTGTATGAATATATTTTATGACTTTGTATGTACAATACTCAATAAAGAATATGAATATGAACATTCAACCCCAAACTAGTAATTATATAAATCTACACAAATATAAGTAATATTCTAAACGGAACGAGAAAAAAACGTTTCATTGTTAGTTTCAGGGGGCAACAATAGAATTGAACCAATTAAAAAAATAATACTTATGCAGTCTGAGAATGTGTAGCCTTCTGTTAGTGAAATATCTCAGAGTGAGAGCTGGGTATTTCGAAATCTTATTGTTTGTTATTCAAGTCGTAAGAAAAAGCTCTGCTTGGCTGCATTATCGGTGAGCGCTGGCCGAATGGTTGAATATACGAGACAATTGTGTACAACAATATTAGTCATCAGTAGACCTAAAAGAAAGTCAACGACACGATACAGGTAATTTTTATCTGGTGTAATGGTAATGACGCTCGTGTAAGCAAAAATATTACTAAAATTATCGACGCCGGGCGGCTTCTGTCATTTAGTTAATTTTTACTTTTAATCATACACTTAATGAGCACCGAATGTGCGAGAGAGAGATAAAGGGCCAAAAAGTGAGATATGTCATTATTCCAATGAACTCATTTTTGAAAATCCATCTCATCTAAAGCCATTATTTAATTTTACTCCATGATTAAACGTGTCTTGAAAACTTAAATACCTACTAAAAACCAAGCTTTCCCTACTTATATAAAAGGTTTTTGATTTTTTTTTAAAAGTGCACCTGCCCGGGAAATTTTGAGTACGCCGAAAAATCATAGATAATTGGTACTAAATTCGTGCGGAAGGATATTACGGGAAATTGTGCACTTTCCGAGATATTCAGTTTTTTTCATATACGCTCCATACAAAATTTTAGTAAAAAAATTATTACTCGGCGGTTTTCCACCCAAATTGACCCATTTTTTTTTTACCTAATTATGAGGAGTACATTCGATTTCAATTAAAAAATAGGCACTTAGAAAATTAAGTCCCTATTTCTATGGAGAGGCCATTTTCGTTCCACAGTGCCCCGCGGGAAACAGGTAGAAATAAATTAGGTATACTTATATGTATTAAATCATTCGAAACATTGCTTTGGTATTAGAAATACTGTTGTAGCTCACGTTAAGTTTTTTTAGCTGAAGCAGCGTATCCCATGTATCGATAATTTTATAAATCTTATAAATAGGCGCGATTTATAGTTTTCTGTTCCGTATGAACTTCACTTATGTGTTGACCCTCTGCCGAATACATTTTCATACCGAGTACAATATACCCTGTTTCGAAATTTAAATTTAAGAAGACTATGTACCAGCGGCAAAAATCACATTTTTCATATATTTAACAGGCGATAACGATTTTTACCCCTTAAATGTTAACCGATTGTGATCAACTTTTGATAGGTTGTCAGACAGAATAAAACCTAGTTTTACGTTTTTGATTAAAGATCAACAAAGTGAAATCAAAAAATTCAAAGTCAAATAAACTGAATTTATTAATTATAGTGAAAAAACCAAAACTTATAGACCTAGTTTTTGTGCTGACTGATAACCTAACAAAAATTGATCAAAATCGGTTAGCATTTAAGGGGTGGAAATCGTTATCGCCTTTTGTATGAAAAGCCGTAGGTTCACACTCCTCTTAAGACTAATACACAAGCGAAGGACCTTGCGAATTCTCCATACAAAATTTTTGTTAAACGTATTCTAATATTCCCCTGCGACTCTTGCATAAATGACAAATATTGTTATATTTAGTGATAGTGTATGTGAATAGTGGTGAGGGACTATTTCTGGATAGTGATTACAATGCGAATGTAGGAATATGTATATTATTCAGATTTTATATTTAAATATAAATACAGGGAGTAAATAGAGTTAATGTTTGTATGAAACTTTTTATCTTTTCAACGTCCATCGCTGAACATAGGTCTACCCTATATGCAGTTTTTTTCTTATATGAGTAATATCAATGTAATGTTAAGTGGCTTTTAACTACGAAACCGACATAAAATTAGTACCTAATTTGTGAACGAAGAATATTGAGTATTTTTAAAGGCCCTGGCAATTAACAGTATGAAAAGTAAAACTTTAAGAAAACCGAATAGAAATATATTCAGTCGACCACTTTGATTGGTGATTCATACCAATGACCGCACGCGCACTAACGCAATTTTCACTTTGAAGCACTATGAAAGTATTGCCATCACGATTGCTCACAATGAAGGTAATAAAGGTATACTTAGGATTTTGCACGTACATTAAAGCTAGGAAGAAGTCGGTAACGCGGCTGCGTTAGGGCGGCGCAGGAGGCGACGTGGTCCCGAGTCGGCGCGGACTATCACTGTAGGAGCTCCCGGCGCGCGCGCATTCCCGTGCGCTCCAAATTTAAACGCCAACGCATTATTATTTATTACCACATTTTCGCTTAGATTGTAAAATCAGATACTCAGAGTGCCAGACTAGAATACTTTTTGGCAAAACATCGAAGCATCAATGTCAACAGTTTCAAAATGTTTATGAAAAATTAGAAAGAGAAGCATTTTTAGAGTTCCGTAATTCAACTAGGAAACCGTATAGTTTCACCATGTATGTCATAGCCCCTTTTTCTTGAAAACTATTTCAGATAGAAAGCAGAAATGTTGTACGATTATTGTGTATTTGCATAAATTCATAAAGATATAATAGGGAAACCATTTTGTTTTCATTTTAAGGTAAAAGAAACGTGGTACTGATGCAAAATGATCTGACACACCTTACGTCATACATTTTGGACTTATATATTACTCGAGGGTTAAAAAAACCATTATCGACAATAAAGTACCTATAGATGTTAGAAATTTTACTATGTTAGAAGTATTAGGACTAAATATTCCATTACAACAAAACTTGGTGACAGTGTTTACAAAATTTTTAATTTAGACTTTATTTATTACTAAATCTCTTGTAAATAAATTATAAGCTCAGATATACCTATATAGCCAATACGATTATGAAGTTTCACACGATAACCGTATACCGTCAACTTAATTCAGAGTTTGTATGATTTAAATAGTTTTTCCAATAATGCTATCCGCGTAGTTAATTACGGAAAATGTATATCCCACAACAATTTCATGAGGTTGTATCAATTGCTCACGCAAAACATAATTTAAGAGGAGTGTGAACCTACGGCTTTTCATACAAAAGGCGATAACGATTTCCACCCCTTAAATGATAGGTAGTCAGTCATTCAGAATAAAATCTAGTTCTATACGTTTTGGTTTTTTCACTATAATCAATAAATTCAGTTTTATTGCTGTTTTAGTATTCTGATACAAAACTATTTTCGGCGATTGTTTGACTGTTGATCTTTTTTCAATATTCAAAAAACGTATACACCTAGATTGTGTTCTAACTGACCACCTATCAAAAATTGGTCAAAATCGGTAAACATTTAACGGGTGGAAATCGTTATCGCCTGTTGTATGGAAAAGCTGGAAAAATATTTGCTGTTGGTTCACAGTTCTCTGAAGTAGTTCCAACTGTTTGAATTTATTTATTCCTGAGTTGCAAAATGACGCATCGAGAGCACTGAACTGTCTTTGATTAAAGGTCATCTTTACTAACTGGGTGTAACGTTTAAATTCGACTGCAATATTTTCAACTTATAATGAATTGAATAACAAGAGTATAAATTTACTTTTCAATGTTGTGCAGAAGATATGGTTGTTTGTAATGTTTGTCCTATAAACGACTTACAAGTTTAATAGCTCGGAGATGCACTTTTCGTGGTGAAAACACATTTCGCACGTTTGAAATCCAATATGTCAGCTATCCTAACACGTCCGTTTTAAAACTGTGTTTTATCGTTAAGTATGTCTGTGGGTTTTTTTATTTTTACAACATTGTTTACAGACGTAAATCACAATTTTTATTTTCGAAAAGTCTTTGCGTGACCTTATTTAATTATACATATTATTCTTCTCATTACGTTTTAAGACATCCTCTGAAACTCTCAAAGAATTAAATTTCTTTGCCAATTTTATGTTTGAAGAATTTGTAGTCTTAAATAAGTAATTTATTTTGAATGGCACCCATCCAAAATTACATACTTTTGACCGGTAAATAGTGAACCGACTAATGAGTTGAGGCATACACGCTGAGAACCAAACAGATGTACAAAAAATCTGCCATTTTTCTTTTTACATACATACATAGCATCACGCCCGAAATTCCTAAAGGGGTGGGCAGAGCCACAACACTACTTATGGCCACGTTCGATTAATTAGTCCTAGGATGGTATGATGAACCGTATGGTGACAGGTGATCAGCCCATCGCCCATACAGATAGTCCACCATGTTGGAGAGGACCGGTCCCTTAGTCGACTTTTACGACATGCCAGGATAATAAGCATCTGCACGCATTCTATGCTATTTCTTCACTCCCAGTGCAGCAGAGGAGGTTTTTCTTTTTATAAACTCCTAACTGTGTTCAACTTATGACTCCTGTCTCAGAAAAAAATGGCATGAAATAAATAGAGCCTACATAAATGCAAGAGAGTTTTGGGTCAATTTACTTTAATTCGAGTAGGTTTTTCATTTTCTGGAATCTTGTTTGATGTTTTTATAGAGACGGCCACATACCTATTATCATTTGTTTTCATTTAAAAACATTTCCAATGCAACGTATGTAAAACCGATAGCCTTTCAATGCTTTACAATTTGAATGTGCCGTTTATGGAATCAATGAATTAACGAGCGGAGCAGAATCCGACGAACACGGTTCATGATTTATTTTGTGACTGCATCTACTTGGGGTCTTTACAAGTGTCTGACTAGGTTAGCTCTAGAAAGACTAAAAGTTTTTTGTTCTGTGATAGAAGCGATACGTAAAACTTTCAGTTATATCATATGGTTGAAAATTTCTTATTTATTTATGACTTCTCTGCAAATTTCACCATTTAGATGTGAAAGAGCCCACGTGGCCTATTTGGAAAATAAATATTTTTATTAACATTATAGGATTACTCTTGTTACTGCGGTTCATTGACTTGACTAGGAAGGCCACCAAGTTTCATTGTTAAGGCCCTGCATCGCAAGCCACGCTCTAATTCTCCAGAGGGGGTGCGTTGGATAGTGGTGGATTATATTACTCCCGCGAAAAAAAAGGGATGGCGTAGGCATTATGTGCTTATTGTGCCAAACCAATTGAATACCTGTAAATGACGGAATTCTAGAAGTGTCCTACTATCATTTTGCAAAACTATAATCACCATGAAAGACGCTGTCGTTTAGCAACGCTAAAGTAAAATTTCAAAATTTCGAAATGAAATTGAAATTTATTATAGGTAGTCAAAATACATAGTTCAAATTGTTCTCCCTTGTCTTCTAGCTCGCGTAGCCAGCATCGAACGATGCCGCTTTTTTCTTTAACCCCTTTACCGCTCCAACATGCCGGTTTTTTTTTTGAGATTCAAGCACGCACTTATATTTGGTTTTGTAGTAACTGACAGCCGCCCGCGGTATCAAACCGCAGGAGCGGCCTCGGCCCAACAAGTTATCCTATAGGTAAGTACTTGATACTCAAATTCTTAATTTTCAAGTCAGATTCAGCATTAAAATATCTTATACAAGAATTTTAAACATAAATTCGAAGCAGAAATTTACTATGAATACACATGTCACGCAATAATAATACCCTAACTTAACTTTGTTAGGAGTCCCGGTTGATCAATGTTCAAATAAACGCCTACGTGCCTTCTTGAGGTTGAAATTTATTCCTAAACAATATTTGCACAAAAGGGTCGTGTAGATACTGCCTTACTTTGTTAAATCTGAGGGAGGATCATTGTTATCATTTTCAGTAATAAAAGAGTGAATAATGGTGAAAATACCTTATCAAACATTGTGGTAAGAAGTAAACAGTTCTAAGTTAGAAATGGTAGTTACAATCCAATCACGAATTAATGGTTCTTCAGAAACTACTATGCTGTTTCGTAACTGTTTCTAAGTATGTGTTGTCCACGTTCTCAGTTCTCGCAACGAAAGTGGGTTCGGAACAAGTTTAGTTTGCAAATTCAATAAATGTCTAAGCGCAATACAATCACTATTCAAAATCATGTCATAAGGGACGACGAAGCTTCAAGTTTTGAACTAGGGGGCGCGGTCGTCCTAAAATTGATTTCTGATAGAAACTGGATATTATATTCCCCATTCATAGCGTTTCACAGGAAAGCCAAGTGTGGTTGACCGACGATAATGTTGAGCATACTAAGGCTCAACTGGATATTATATTCCCCATTCATACTGTTTCACACGAAAGCCAAGTGTGGTTGACCGACGATAATGTTGAGCATACTAAGGCTCAACTGGATATTATATTCCCCATTCATACCGTTTCACACGAAAGCCAAGTATGGTTGGCCGACGATAATGTTGAGCATACTAAGGCTCAACTGGATATTATATTCCCCATTCATACCGCTTCACACGAAAGCCAAGTGTGGTTGACCGACGATAATGTTGAGCATACTAAAGCTCAACTGGATATTATATTCCCCATTCATACCGTTCACACGAAAGCCAAGAGTGGTTGACCGACGATAATGTTGAGCATACTAAGGCTCAACTGGATATTATATTCCCCATTCATACCGCTTCACACGAAAGCCAAGTTTGGTTGGCCGACGATAATGTTGAGCATACTAAGGCTCAACTGGATATTATATTCCCCATTCATACCGCTTCACACGAAAGCCAAGTGTGGTTGGCCGACGATAATGTTGAGCATACTGAGGCTCGGCGCAAACGAGTCACGGTCGCAACCTCTTCACACGCTTGTTCGTGTGTTTTGTATAGATTCGTGGTGGCCGAGGCAGTCTCTAAAATGTACGAACAGCGCCGCCGTCGGCTGCGGCCGGTGGCTCGCTTGTGCCGAACCTAAGATAACAACCTTTCATGCAGATTTACGCATGTAGTTTACGATCGCTTAGTCAAAATGTCATTATTTTCGGTGTCCAGACCTTTTAGGTGCTGTTTGTTTGTCATATGTAAGTACGGGACCTACAGTGCGTGAGTCTAGTCGATAAAAGTTCGTATTTTGTAGGGTCGTGAAATTAAATAGATCGCAATTTGTGAGATATTTTGATAACCGTAATTTATGACAACAATGGCTATGAACACTTCAAACAAACACGGCCTTTCACAAAATGTATTGTCAGGTGTTTATTTCAAGTGTTCATAATGGCTCACAAAAGTTTTAATTTGACTAACAATGGCTATAATCAATAAAATAACGAAACATTTACATTGAGGTTATTATGTCATCATGAATTTATTATGTTTATACATTATTGAGAAAAAATGTCAAACATCCCTTTTCCTAAGCTATCTTCCGGAAAGCCGATAATGATATGAATATTTATCACTTATCTTCCGATACCTTTCCATTTCCCATTTCATTCTCCAGACTTTTGTTTCATGCAAGAAAATCATGAATAATTCAACTAAAATATAGAAATCCAATTATAGCGAGTCATTTGGATCTAAATGCTAGAATTGGTCTGGTTCCCATGTCACAAGCGTTACGGAGGTCGGATGGTAGTCTTGCCAAATCGGGGATCATAATCAAAAGCGTACCCCGAACTAAAAACGGAAAATAGTGCTAGGAACATGATGATTATAGCGAATCATGTTCTAAATGCCACGCAAGTAAAAACAGTTGAATATTCTTCGAGTCCTCCAGTCATGTGATGCTCCAACGTGCGCAGCGGCTGATCAGTCATGATGGACACATTTAAATTTAGACCGAATGCCTTTGTCCTTACAGTCTTAATTAATATTTTCGTTTATCCGCTGATCAGCCGCTGCACACGTAAGAAAATCACACCCCAGGTACATCTGATTTCTTTATATGGTAAGAGTAACAAAGTTTTCGACCTACGGGACGGTTGAGAAAATCATAATTTTAGATTAATAAACGGAAAACCAGCTTTGACAGCTTTAGGCAAAAAACAGCGCTCAGTTTTAAGCTCATTCGTTAAGACCATAATAATAAAATAAAGAAATCAGAACCATACAAACTTTTGCAAAGTCAATTAATGAATCGGTAAAATCTTTGGGTTGACTTTAACCTAAATCTCATAACTTTAACGACTGTATATGTTACCCAAGAGCCAAACTTTACCTCATTAATTCGCCATCATATTTACTTCATAAGTCATATAGGGGCCAGAATGAAATGACTAAACATTGAATTATTACTTATACGTGAAGCACACAAAGTTCTGTACCTCAAAAACAAAAAACGGAACCCTTATAGGATCGCTCGTGTGCCTGTCTGTCCGTCTGTCTGTCTGTCCGTCTGTCACAGCCAATTTGCTTCGAAACTACTGGACCGATTGAGTTGAAAGGTACACATATGTAAGTCAATGACCGCAACACGGACGTGTAACGTAGATACATAAGTTTTAAATATGAGGCCACTAATGGGTGCTAAATTAGAAAAATCAAAGTAAAAGTTTTGCCTGCTTTGGTGTTTGACATATTATCCTCACAACAAGGGCTTGTTGTGAGGATCATAAATATATGTTTTTATCATTTTAAGGAAAATAGCCGAAAATTTACCATTCCCCAAAAATGTTCCCCATATTTAAAAAAAATACATGAAATAGTGCTTTACCTATAGATTATAGGAGAACCTATAAGAAGTCTATGGTATTTAAAGTAACATAGGAAATTTCATATAATCACGGAACCCTCTCCACGCGAGTTTAACTAGCACCGGTTTAAAACAAAAAATGTTTGCTAATGTTGATAATCATACCTACGAAT
Organism: Tortricodes alternella; assembly: GCA_947859335.1. Taxonomy (NCBI): domain Eukaryota; kingdom Metazoa; phylum Arthropoda; class Insecta; order Lepidoptera; family Tortricidae; genus Tortricodes; species Tortricodes alternella. The sequence goes on from OX401981.1 coordinate 7,253,809, forward strand.
CACTTTTTTCTATGCAACCTACCTTCTTAGTAGGCTGTACAAAAATTGTGTTACCAATTTAATCGGTATTTGTATGATTTATTCGGCGGCAGTGGACAAGCGCGGGTTGCGCGCGTCGGCGCCGACGCACTGCGCGCGCGCGCGCCAGTCTAATTCCGCGGGCATCCAATTGAACGCATGCCAGACACACCAAAATACTCCTCTCTTCGTGACGATCAGACTGCCATAATCATATCGATACCAGAAGTATGAATAATAAGGGATATTTTAACGGAAAGGGGTAATATCATATAAATATGTATATAGTAAGGAACGCCCAACGGGACTTTCGTGATGCTCACTTTTTTGGTGCTTTAACGCGAGTTTGACACCATCGCACACTCACTAAATATTGCGGACATCGGGTTCTTATATAACGTTGAAGAAAGGTCTATTATTAGTGGATTCATGCGTTTTGTTTTCGTGTTTCATAATTCCAACGAGCAATACAACGTATAAATCCTGCAAAATAAGACTATGTATACGTCATAAGAATTAAGATGTCGGCAACATAGCCTCGTAGTTTATATACTTGAAAATAGATGGCGTTACCATACCGAACTCGGTGACTCGATCAATGCACAGATATAGTGAATAATATGTTTCTATTGGTAAAGCTCGGAACTCAATCGGAAGACGACGGGACCCGAAGTGTCAATTAATTATTGTATTAAATGAGTGGCATGGTTATATTCATTAATATGAAACTTTATTATTTACTGTCAAATGTCAAAATGAAAAATGACAGCATGGTATGATGGGTACTGGCCCCCAATTCTCGATGCATTCGAGATAATGTCGATAGCGAGATTAAACGTCAGATTAATACAGTTGTGTCAAATGACTGTATGCACTGACGTTTAATCTGGATTGTGAGATTATCTTGAATGTACCGAGAATTGGGGGCCTGCTGAAGCTAATTGAGAGAGCACGATAAATACGAACTTTACAGACAAAACACGGTGGAAACTAATTATGCACTACATCTGTAATCGTATTAAACGCCATATCCTTCTTTTGAGATCGTTAAGTAATATGTAGTTGGTTGGAATACATAGATGTATATGTATTAGGAATTGCAATGTAGTGGTGTTGTACCGCTATCTTAAAAATCCAAAATAAGTTAAATAAGGTATAATTAAATGTAAATTAAAGAACTAAATCAATATTGATTGATTGACTAAACGTATAGTTTTAATCAATTACTGGCTCTATTTAAAACTTCTTTATCTGATGTGTCAACACGTGTTGATGACAAAATTCTTAAGGCCCTGGTATAATTCTAGACAAAGTTCAACTATTCCTTTAACAAACTGTAACTAAAGTCTATTTATTTAGCACAGTATTGGCCAAGTTATTATTAAATCCAGTATATGCTATTTCATCTAATCATCTTAAATAGGTAATGCGTAAAGGCTCATCTCATGCCCATAGACAGGAGGGTTCTTTGGAGGCCAACCCTTTCCAAAATTTCTGTTTACTGTTTTTTTAGGCCTTTTAAGACGCTGTGTTTTTCTTTGTTTTTTATTAAATGCATTGTCTTTGGTAATTGCAAATTTTAATAACGGCTATGAATTAACGAATTGTACTAAATGTCATCGGTAAGATCCTCGTGATGAAATATACCGGCGTTCTTACAGACGGGGATCAATGTTTAGTAACATGATCGCTTTCATTTTCCCAATTAGGATCAACTTTCTTTAAAAAGCGTTATTTAATAAAATTAAATCATACGGGTTCTGTACTCTAAAGAGTAGGTACCTACTTGTTCATATTAAAACTAGCTCTATTCAATCCATAAAAAAACTATTTCGGCTACCAAAGGCAGCGATTTGGGGCTAATTATTTATTTATAGCTATTTTTAAGTTTAGTTTGTATGTAGATTGTATGTATTTTGATAATAATTTTAAGTTATTTAAAGCCTGCGCTAAGTTTTTATTTTGTATTAATTGTGCCTAATTGAAATAATTTACATCAAATATATTATTATTTTTAAAGTTTATACATACATGGGTTAGGGTAAAAAAAAATACATATATTAAGTGACAGTATATTATGTACAAAAACATACAATACAATACTCTTTATTTAACACCTCAAAATAGAACAGAAAACATAAATATATATAAAGTTAGGAAACAATAGGCGACTGCCTATTGCCTTTATTTATCACCAGACATAAAGGCAAAGCTAATTAAAAAGTCTTTATTCAGATATATTGCTACAAATTTTTGATTGGACTGACAACTCATAATTAAAAATCTTTTAAATGAAATACGCGACCAAAATCGAATAGAAAAAAAAATACCTTATCTTCCAACTACGCTTTCATTTCATCATTATGGCCTTAAATACTCAGCATAAAGCAGTTTTTTTTGCTCTAGAGCAATAAAGTTGCATACAAAATTCATTATTGCACTATTTTGTATTTTTTTTTAAATTGGTTTGTTGTCAAAAAGTTTACACCACCAGCCACCCATTCCGCCCATTCACAGTACGACGGGACAACTGACCACTTTTCTGTGGTCAAACTATTAGAAAAACAGTCCACATATCGGCGGTCATATCGAACTGTAATTGCCCCGTTTAAAATGTTATGCTCAAAGTATTAACAGAAAAATAAATAAATTGGCGCGAACATTTCTATGACAAAATACCTAATAATTTTTTACAACAATGGACTCTTCGAGTGAAAGTGTGTTTTCCGTGACTCCAGAAGAAAACAAAACTGAGGCTAATAACTTGATTAAGAACCTTTTGCCACCAAAATCCCGCGACAAATATTTAGGCCTACGATAATTTTATAAAATGGGGAAATGGAAAAAGCGTAGAGTCAGTCTCGGAAAGCGTGTTTTTGACCTATTTTAGCGAGTTATCGAAAAACATGAAACCATCTTCATTGTGGTCTATATATTCGATGCTAAGAACCACAGTCAACACAAAGCATAATAATAATATAAATATAAAGAAATATTCAAATTTAACATCGTTTTTAAAACGATTGTCAGATCGTTTTAAGTGTAAGAAATCTAAAGTTCTTACAGCGCAAAACGTTGAAACGTTTTTAAATGAAGCGCCTGACGATCAGTATTTAGCAACTACTAGTTCATCTATTGAAATTTTATTGTGTGTGTCTGTGCGTGTGTATGCGTGTGTGTGTGTGTGTGTGTGTGTGTGTGTGTGTGTGTGTGTGAGTGTGTGTAGGTAAGTGTAGTGTAAGTTTTACGAGGAAACTGAAGAACTTCTCACAATGAAGACAGGGCATTTTGCCTATACTTCGCCTACTACCTTTGGAGTTCAATTGTAGCCATTCTATAGCGAAATTTAGAGCTTAAGTTACCTTAAGGCTAAGTTCAGATGAACGCGCGTCAACGCGCGGTTGGCTTGGCGCGCGGTTTAAGATTGTAACAAATCAATGTTGTTGTGTACATGACCGCGCGTCACCGGGCACGCGCGTTGACGCGCGGTCATATACACAACAACATTGATTTGTTACAATCTTAAACCGCGTGCCGAGCCAACCGCGCGTCGTCGCGCGTTCATCAGAACTTAGCCTAAACGATAATCGTAGACGTATTAATTAGTTTTTTTTTCTTAACAAGCCAAAATACGTGTAAACCTGTGATCTGTGATCTGTTTTACGGTACTTTGTACCATTTGTAACTTTTCCTAAACGATCGATAATAATCACATTAAAATGGTAAAGCCGCAGACCATATATAGACTCTACATAGCCGGCCGACTCCCGCTGCCAATATTAGAGTCAAAACACTATAAGCCGCGGAACTACAGGCACGCAAGGCCACCCACCAATCACAGCGCTTTAAAAACCTCCCGCACCCCACAAATTCGGCATCTTTAGGCTATAATTATGGTGGGTAAAGCTCAGAGTCTAGGTTGCATATAAAGTCCGTTCGCCGGGAGTTGATAAAAAAAAATAAAAAATCAAGGCTCCTTAACTCATTACAAACAGCTGCACGCTATTATTTTCACCAATTATAATAAAACATAAAGGGAAAAGAACTATATTTTTTCATAGAATATTATTATTGAATAGCCTGTACGTTCGTGTCCCATTGCTGGCATACCATCAGACGATGACTTTGATGAAGCCTCAGAGTCGGAGGAAGAATCAGAGTCAGTGACCTTTACTATGAAACGCTCAATTGCTTCGTCTACAACACACGAAGACACAAACGACACACTCGAAGCGTATTCCAGAACGGAATGGTAATATGGCCGCAGCATGCGCGCGCTCGCCCGCCCAGCGCGGCGCCGCGCTTGACAACAACTGCGTACCTCGTACCACGAAACTCAGTGCGCGCGGCGATAAGTGACGCCCTCCATACAGTTTGCGATAGGTAAGCGACAGTCGCTATTTCAAGACGATACATAATATTAATCAACTCTCGGCGAACACACTTTAGTAAGTATAACGTCACAATTTACAAACCGACGCATGAATCATCTAAAATTGATTTTACTTATATAAATGGTAAAAACAATTGCGCAGCAATAATGCCAAACAAATCTTGTTCAAAAACCTTTTCATGGAACTTTTCATTTACACAATATTTACCCGAAGTGAAAAGGAAGACTTAAAAGTGGGCTTATGAATAAAACGTCCTTCTCTGCAAAAAGTTGATAAAGGGTATAATATTAGTACTTAACCCTCCGCAGTCAAACGATGGGAACCCTTATAGCATCGTCATCGTGTTCACTGTCACGTGCGACCGCATATACTAAGTGGTGAACCGGGTAAGACTGGAAAAATGCTCTTTATGTGTACTTATTGAATTATTGACTTATTAAAATTAAGAAGCGGAGAGTAGCACCACTATAATTTATTTAGTTTGTATTATGAATTTAAAAATATTAACGTTAATGCGCTAGAGAGTCACGCAACTTAGTGTTGACTTTAGACGAAAACTATCACGGCTAAGTGTACGATTTAATATAGGATCCTGAGCTATTCGCGACCAAGTTATTAATAACGCGACCAAGTTATTAATAATAATACTTATTATATTTTTAAATTAATCATAAAAGCGTCGAAAACAGCAACGTAGATAATATAATAAATACCTATGCCCTACATTATGAAGCAAATAAAGTGTTTTTGTTTTTTTGAGGAAAATCATAAACTAGTTACCGCGATGAGAGCAGGGCCTGTATTCGTGACTGCTGAGTGATTTACTAAATCGCCACTTAAAATGACAAAACGCGAATGTGAACGTCAAGAACGTACAAAATAACGACACATTCGCGGTTTTGGCATTGTAAATCACTTAACAGTCCCGAATAGAGGCCCTGTCGTGACTTCAGAAACATGCCTTTTGATCTGATATTTAGTCACATTATAATATTTATTTAATTGCTTCTATGTATGTATGTGTATGTACTTTCTTCATTGTACATCAAAACAGCTGAAAACTTTCAAAACAGATAAATTTAATTAGTATAAAGGCGAACTTATTCCTTTAAGGGAACTCTTAAAGCTAATCTTTGAGTTCATGGTGAAAGAAGACACATTTATATAGACAAACTGTCTACTCTATACACAAACGCGGTAATAAAATACGAGTATATGTAGCCTGCAGTAAATACTTAGATAAACAACAGCCAACATAATATAAAGTAATACAGTAACTGACATAATAATATACAAGCAATATATAACTGTAAAAGATCTAGAGTACGAACGCGACTTATGTGATGGTAGGGGAGACCGAGGTAAGTTGACACAGATATAAGTTGACACAACGCCGATTTCACGGAAACTATAGGCACCAGAAGCTTGGCGATAACGCGACGCTAACCCATTTCTTCCCCACACTACCTCGTCAGTACACGCTGCGGGCATCGGACGAGCGGTTGCGGAACTACAGTGTCCACGCTCAAAAACTTGCTGTACAGTACACTTGTGTCAACTTGCCCCACTACGTGTTTCAACTTATCTCTCTAACTTTATATTTATTTTTAATTTTATACATAGTTCACGCAGAGGTACAATCACAATATATATATATATAATATAATAATAATAATAATAATAATAAGATTCAAGATAAATAAAGAGAATAATAATAATATAATAAATCAGGGGACAATCTTTACACAAATCAATCTAGCCCCAAAGTAAGCTCTAAAGGCTTGTGTTATGGGTACTAGACGACGATATACATACTTATATAGTTAAATAAATACTTAAATACATAGAAAATATCCAAGACTCAGGAACAAACATTCGTGCTCATCACACAAATATTTGCCCTTACGGGGATTCGAACCCGGGACCGCTGGCTTCGGAAGCAGAGTCACTACCAACTAGGCCAAATGTGTCGTCAAATATATATATATATATATATATATATATATAATGTAAATTATGTCTATAGTAAGCTGTAACTGTCCAGCACAGGACACAGCAACAGTAGGATATTGTTCTTATGAAGCCGCAGTTACTTATTACTTGTCTTATGCCCGATATCTTTCCCGTGTATTACGTCCAGCACAAGCTATATCTGATATATTTACATCAGAAAAGATTCACACCATCCGCTATCTGCCATCTTGGATCCAAAAAGTGACATCGGATTTGGTTTTGTCATGCCTAAATACCTTGAAAACGATACCAGTGACGATTTTTGACATGACAGTGTCATCCGCTATCTGGGATCCAAAAAGTAACATCGGATTTGGTTTTTTCATGCCTAAATACATTGAAAACGATACCAATGACGATTTTTGACATGAAAGTGTCATGGATCCAAAAGGTTTCATATTAATGAATATAAACAGGTCACTCATTGAATACAATAATTAATTGACACTTCGGGTCCCGTCGTCTTCCGATTGAGATCCGAGTTTTACCGATGGAAACATATTATTCGCTATATCTGTATGCAATGCGAAGCGACCGACGCATCTCAGGCTAACATAGTGTAACTTCGTGTGACTCCGTCGTGTGCATCGTAGTTTGATTTTACTCCCCATCATTTTTCATACCCCGGGCTTATATATGTAAAACGATTCTTAAGGAGTAAACTCCAATAAAAATAATTATATTGGTATTTTTTTTGTTTTTTATGTATAGAAAAATTCTACAAAATATATATAATAAAGACCAATCTTTGCCTAACGAACTGTTTTAGATTCATTAGTGCAATTGCAATAGTTTTCGAAAAAAAAAAACAGTTTTGAAAAATACCCGCTCTAGCGTATATTTGATCGATTATCTCCGGAACACAGCGAGATGAGTGGCCGAATTTGTGTCAATGGCATTTTTATATCTCGCCGATGTTTGCTGAACAAGTTATTTTCAAAATACCTTTCTGGAGCCGCTGACCTTATCTTATCCCGCTAGACCCTTTACCGCTAAAACGCTAGCTGACGTCAACTAACTAAAACCAGTCGTTAACGTCAAAAAAGTATACTCTGTGCGGTCCGAATAACACTCACGGTAATTACAACGATCAAGGTGGGCAGCGTCATTTGGAACGCCACCGACCAAGCAACTTCATACGTCGTAACTGGTGTTTAAATTACGTGACTTAAAAGTATACATTAACGGTTTAATTCAATTAATTCTGAATAATTTTGATTTATTTTTACATAAATCCAGTTCTATAATGAGTCCGATTCGAAACGGTGTCAACTAAATTTAAAATACCCTAAACTTAAAATGAGAAACGTCAAACTCGGCACCCAGCTGTCAAAATGTAGTATGACGTTTCTTATTTCAAATTAGCGACTTTTAAATTTAGCGAACACACTTTCGAATTGGCCCCAATGTACTATTAAGGGTACTACTACCGTTCCATAGATACAATTAATATTTGTTATTATAGTCAAGTAGCCTATAAAATTATGAACGGTTTAATTGAATTATATCAATTACACGCTGTCTTGATTGATATAGGGAGTCAAAAATTATTTTAGGATCGACAAAGTAATCAAACTTAAAATCACTACGCGATACATACATACGAGTACGTAGAGGTTACGTAGATTATACTTTCTAAATACCAACCAATTATAATCAATCAATCTAATATTCTCTGTAATATCCTCGAAAAATTAGTTCTCAATCAATCAGAGTTATGATAATGATTATTCTCTTTATTCATTAACTAGCTTCTTGCGTTTGCATGGAATTCGATTACAGTTATTCCCTCGAGAACTCTAACGGTTCGGGCATAAAAAGTACCCTATGTCCTATCCCAGAACCTAAAACTATATACCAAATTTCATAAAAATCCGTTTGGCCATATGACTACACACAAACGGACACATATTAGTAGATAGTAGGGTTGTTTGTTTCGAAGAGTAGTTATACCAAATTTGAAGTAGATATCGGCATAAAATCGATTCTTCCCGTACAAACTTTAAATTTTCTTGAACTGTTACCTAATTCTTTGTTTTTAGGTGCATTTATACAAAGTTTCAAATTAATTTATGCCAAACAAAGTTCAAAACCCCAAGCCATACTTTTTTATGCGGATGTTTCATTTTTTTCTGGATGCCTACCTAATTATTTGTCATGAGGTGCATTTATACAAAGGTTAAAGTTGATAAGCAGATGGAATCAGTTATTCCCATATAAAGTTCAACACCTCAAGGCAACTCTTTTTATTAAGAGGGCTATTACGATTGTTGCATTAAATTGCCAACTTCGGCGTTCTTATTACGAGAAACTGAAAGACTTAATAGCCAAATTCAGACCAGTCACTCAAATTAATCTTTAATTAAAGTGATGTTTTTGTATAGGATGACAACAAGTTGAGGGACATTTTACTATTTAATCTCTAATTAAATGCTTCAGTGGCGTTACTGAATTCGGCCATTAGACAATTTTGACTAAGTGAATAGTGGAGTATAGTTATTAATATAGTTCATACCGGCCTCGCTTTATGCAATTTATTCATATCTATTTATATAAAGCCCAAAATTCTGCAGCAACTTTTCCATAAAATGAGCGACGGCACTTTTTTGAGCTCGTTCATTGAACTACTGTACTAAGCAAACGAAATGAAAAATATATAATAACATCTCTTTTATAGTCGTGTAGTTCATAGCGGCCTCTGAATTTTGAAATATGTAGAAAAACAGACCAAGACATAACCATAAAACTACTAAAAATGCTAAGAATTAACGGTATATTTCTCTTTATTACATTATTATTATTATTACGTAAAATTTATAACAGAATAATCGTTACTTTATAAGTAATGAAAATTTCATACTTTTTTGGAAAAATAATTAATTATGTAACTTAAAATAAACATAATTACAGCTCCCAAACTACTACATAATTCGATGCGTTGACCGACCGTTGCGACCGTGAGCGCTCGTAGAGGGTGGACCTGTGTCGCGCCAAGCGATCGTTCCTAATGTAAAGAGCGCTAATGATCATACATCTTATATATATAGAGCGTCAGCTTTTTTATATTGGACGAGGGCGACTTGTTGCCGTTCTTCAATATACCTAATCTTTCAGAACGCAATTTAGTGATAGCCCTCTTAATGGTTGTTTCTGTTTTTTCTATAACGCCTACCTAATTGTTTGTTTTGAAGAGTATTTATACCAACTCTTTTACCCCCTTCTACATACCTACCTATTGGATGCAATAAGAAACACGTGTATGTATGCTGATGACACTCAGGTTATAAATCTTCCAAACAAGAGGATGTTAAAAACGCCATAGCAGATATAATAATAATAATAATAATAGCGTAGGGTGGTGACGACCCCATCGCTCGCTGGTGTTACCAGCACGTCTAGCACGACCTGCCCGCGAGTCGTTTGTCGCTCAGTGCGTCCCTTACATATTTGACAAGTTTGACGGAGACGCAATGAGCGACAAACGACTCGCGGGCATATCGTGCTAGCCCCCCAGTGCAAGTCACCACAGGGCAGCTTGTGCCGAGCTGTTGGAGAGCAGAGACTCCATGGAACTGAGTCCTCCCGAACGAAGACTCTATTCCTCATCTCCGCTTGCCTTCACCGACTGGTTGAAGTGAACAGTGATGAGGAAGACCTCACTTCTGGCTTGCCTTAACCGACCGGTCAGAGTGGAGTCGCAAGAGCTTTATGCTCGAACGGCGGATGTTTTGCGTCAGGGGTGGGTGGGCACCGCATGACGGTCGTTTAAAGTCCAGAAACACCTCTCCGCCCTTCAGCCGCTCGACTATTGTTGCCCCCTTGCTGCTTTGTATACGTATGCGGCTATTTTGGAGGGCCCATGCCATTAAGTGGGCGAGTCACCGTCTGCGATTTTATCCGTTTGTAAAGACGATGACCAAGGTCTGGGACTCCCATAGTCTCGTGATGGAAAAAGACATACAGAATAGTAATACTTTTTAATTCAGGCCTATAACCTAAATATCTTAAAGACTTACTTTCTTTCTTTCTTTCTTTGTTATGAAATTTCCATTCAAAAGTCTTCATTTTGTTGCTCGCACCAAGGATTTGGATATTGTTAAATCATTTACATTTAAATTGTTTTTGTAATCTCGGGGCACGGCAGTGCCCCCGCCAAGGCAAGTAAAAGTCGACGAAACAACGCGGGCACGGCCTTGCGATTGCCGAGTCACAATATTTTTTTATAATAACCGAAGATGGATAATAATTATATGGGCTTAAAATATTGGTTATTTGATAGAAAATAAAAATAATTCAAAACGAAATAGTTGAACTGCCGAAAAAATGATTAAGAACATCTCAGACTTGGCTCTACCATGGGATCTGACAACTTTTTACGGCGTAGGGGTTTTACATTTTAATGTTTTTGATGGGTATGCTTATTACAATTAGGAAAGCGAAATTAATGTATACTTCTTGATTTTTAAACTCTTCTTTCGTTAAGAATGGTAAAATAGTGTGTTTTGATCCGTTTATTATGTAGATTATTAATGTATCACTTAGTAACTTTTACTCACTTGCCAGGGACTTTTGCGGCTGCCGCTGTGCTGTTGAACCCGCGCCGCGGTTCATCGAACACTAGTTGCTTAGTTTGTATTTGTTCCTTCAACTCAGAACGGAACTTGTAAGTGGTCTTAAAGTTTGAGGTTATTATAGAACGTACTGCAAGTGACGGAAAGTCAAATTTCTGTGGAGCAAATTATACTATCAACCGAAAGCATCTTTGCCGCATTTTCGGACTATAGGGAGATTGATAAGGTTAGGTAGGTAAGCATTAAAATCAAAATGAGGTTTAAATTATATATTATGAAAGAAAATGTAAATAAATGCATTTAAAAGAAAAGAAAAAAACATTTTGACTTTTCCTTTTTTTATTAAGGGTCAAAATAAGTGAAAAATAAATATTGTTTTATGGCTCTGAAGTAATTCTTGACATCCTCATCAAATTTGTCATTTTTATTTGTTCGATATATTGACCGAAAAACAGTATTTTCGGAAGTAATTGCAAAGTTCCTTAAACGTCATACTATTTGTACACTCTAACTCTAACGTGTGCTGTGACGTCATAGTTCCTGTCCATTTTGTATGGAGCGTTTTTGCGAGTGGTATGAACTATGACTTTTCAAAGCTTCGTATGTTGAAAAATAAACAACACAGATGTTTTGCTTACACAGTTTGGTTGCTATTATTCATTTCTTTCCAATAAAAGATGGAAAAAATCATGCAAGTTCCCTATTGGTAATGAGGAAATTACAATCAATTCGGTGTCAATATCTAAGGCTGCATAGTCTGCTGCGAACGACCTGTGCCAGGCAGCTAAGCGTTGAGCGAAGAAAAATCTATCTAAGTATATGATGCTTGGTTCTAAAGTGAATTCCTCCTTCCTTGTCTTATTTGTTAAACAAGTTTGTAACCTCAGAATGTACCTTTTTTGAGTGAAACAGCTATTTCATCCTAAGTAAAGCAAAACTAGGTGAAAATTGGCAAAGTGATGTCTAAAATATTATCTTCGGTTGCTTATTTTACAAAGAAATAGCTGTTTTAGTCAAAATTTATTTAATTTACTGAGGGGCAAAGGAATTGAGTCGAATTTAAATTTTGAAAATCTTTGCTAGGCTTTGCTTGCATTGCTTTAAGTATTAATTTATAAAAATTCTCGTGACATATTTTTAGGTATTATTTTATTGAAATTATCTTCTTGCTTTACCAAAAAACCACCCCCTCCATTACCTCCCCCCCCATCTTTTAAGGACCGCGAGTTAAAAAAATCCGAATCCATATGAATCCGAATTTATAAATGAAGTTATGAATACTAAAATCAACTTTAATTAAAACGATGATAATAACAATGTATACAGTCTATCAAATTAATGAAAAGCGTAACAAGGATTACATTTTGAAACTGATTGCCAGTACCTATTACTACTACCATTACTCTCATTTAATTGAAACATATGAGTCCGCCACGTACACACGTGACTCAAGCGTTAAATCTGCAGTAAGGTGGATGAAGTTTTTGTTAAAGCTGGGGCTAAGTTCACGTTCGTTAATGATGACCCAAATTTCATCTCGCTATATGTGTGAGTATAGGTAGGATCCAACGTAACGTGATATATACGCAGTAGTCTAAATGTCACGTTCGTTAAGAAAAGGTTGTCTCTGGCGTATAGCTACCGTAGCCGAGTTAAAAAGTAAACAATCAACTAGTCCACAACGAGCGAAATTGAAATTGAAACGTTGTTCGACTGTAGGTATTTGAGAGTCGCTCATTAGAGTGTTTGAGCAGGAAAATGTGAAACAAAATTTGAGCTGTCGTCCACAAGTCCCATAAGGACTGCCGGTTTCACAATCAGCGATCCGGATTGTTTGCTGGCAGTTTTATATTGTTATCCAGCCCAATAATTTAATACACGTCGTAAATTATTGTATTATTATAAATTAAATCATTTTCGGGTACAACACAGTAATATTACAAAGCTGTTTCCTAGAAATACTTTACAATAGTATTTATATCGAGTAATACTAACTAAATTACATATTTAGCCTTTATTAAAATTGAAAAATAATTCGAGTACTATTTTACATGGCAATAAGCGCCTCTATTCGGGAACGCTAAGTGATTCTGTAGCGATTCGTAAGCGAGATTTCTCATCCCACTCTTCCGCACGACGCGTAATGTGTAAGAGCGAGATGAGAAATCGCGCTCACGAATCGCTACAGAATCACTTAGCGTTCCCGAATTGTACAAAAGGACAACCGTTGCAATGGCGGATATGCAATCCTGAACAATCTAATCCTTGGTGATTAGTCGCGCTGGCTCGCCGTTTCCATAACAAGTCGGATAACACAGCAGTGGTGGCGTGATGAGCACTGGCCTTTTTCGCAGCCCGAGGAACGAACGAGCGAACGTGAGCGAAAGAGATGGATGCTTTATGTGCGTGGCGAACGCTAGTGTGCCGAAGCGGAACAACGCCCGCAGCCTTCGGTTTGAGCGGCGACGGCCGGTAACAGCGCATTTCCGCCACTCTGCCACGCTGTAATTACTCAGCCTGCTATATTCATTTTGTCTACCCGTTTATTCTATTACATTATAATAAAGCGTTTGCCCTTGACTTCGCTTACTCAGAATTTGTTTATCGCTTTCCCTCCGTAATGAAAAGTACCCATGTACTTCCCTAGACCCCAAAGCAGATAGATCTGTGCCAAATTTCTTTGAATTCTTTTAGCAAACAGACAACATTACTTTCGCTTGGGACCTTAACTGACTTTCATACTTTTTCCAATCAATTAGTCCGTATACCTTCCGATCAAATACTTCATCTACTAATCAAAAGAGAAAGCATTTAAATGACACATTTAGCAAAAATGGAAGTTCTGCAAATGCTTAATTTCAAGTTTTTCATTACTGAGCCATCTCGGGGGTCAGCTTTTACCGAACCAATTTTGCACGTGTAACTCTGCTGGTAACAGTTTTGGCGAATAACTTAATTAATTTAATGGAAATCTATATTCGCTGAAAACGTTACTTAATGAGTTTTATCTTTACACCACGTAATAAATAACAGTAATTTAATCTTGTTACACAATTTACCTAACTTGTATCAGACCTATACTGAGATAAGTTCCTAGTTATTTTGCATTAAATACAGTCATAAGTCCTTACTAGTCTAGTCTTAGTGCTAATTTTATTATAAAATAATTTAACTTTAAGAAGATTTGCTGTTAAGTTAAGCATTTTACGTAACAAAAATAAAAGTACATTGCATTTTTTTAAAACAAAGATTAACTTAATCATATTCGTAATTAATTAATGGATTTAATTGAAAAGGTGGAAAGTTAACATTAACTTTTTGTAAATAAAACAAAACTTCCGTTAAGGGTAATGTTATGAATTGTACTAGTTATACAAAATACTCTGTGTTAGAAGGCAAGTTGAAGTTTATAGCGCATTAACATGGTAATTTTTAAATTAGTAAAAAGAACTTTGTTTTAATAGTAGTTTATGCAACGGTTGCATAATGATAGGCCTTAAAACACTAGTGCGGTTTTATGAAACGAGCTTTTAGCGAGTTTCATAATAAGATCGCACGTGTGTTTTAAGGCCAAATTATGCAGAGTTGCATACATAACTTTATCTACACACATATTATAAATCCTCCATGATGGGTTCAGAAACAATATTTTCTGGCAACAAGTTATTTGTTGCAATCGTGGCTGCATATTTCCGATATCCGGCGCATTTTCACATCACACACACTCCGAGAAGACTACTTACTATTCATATTTTGAACTAAAATGTAAATTACAAACAACTTTTTCTATTCAATTCAACAAAATTCTACTTTCATTCAGCAATACGTCAACATAATGGCGGCCGTCCGTCAAGACCATTTTTTTTTTAAATCATAGACAAACGGATGAAGTCTCTATTCTCACGTCACTCGAGATCAAATATTGTGCAGTTTATATTAAAAAAACATACTGAATTGACGTTTCGTATCAATAACTGTTTTAATATCTATGGATACTAGAATAGAGACCCACTTGAGTTTGACAGCTGTTCCAAATTTAATCTCATTTCTTTACTAAAAACGATAAAGAAGTCATGTTATTTCTTCATCGCAGCACTGGTTTTTCCTAAATGGTTGTCAAAATGGTGGTCATTTCCTACCGTTTTTGATTAACCAATGGAAGTTTTATGATATGGGTGTAGATAAAATATTTTATTTCATTTTAACGTGGATAAATGTCAACGTGACACCTAGTGTGAACCTTAAATTGTATATGTAATCAGTCAATGTAAATAATTCCCTCAATATTCACTTGTCTTTTATAGGGTCTCCATCAGTATCTCTGTAGAGATGGCAGAATGCTAAAGCAAGATTTTTCATAATGCTGATCTTACTTTTTTTGACATTACTTTGATGTCAGCACATATTCTACACATAAGTTGGTGTCTACATAACTATTCATTGCAAATGTGTTGATTTTCAATTAAATACAGGTAAATGCCTTCAATGGGATTAATGACAGCAGGTTAGGTAAAAAGGTTTTTCCAACACGATAAAAGTAATTGGTAAATACCCAAATACATTATTTTGTTTTCCTAAGTGTATGAGAAAATGAAACGGTGCTTAATTTAATGTTTTGTTAACGTAAACGCCTTGTAGGCGTATAATATAATAGTAAAGAGGCGTATAGTATAATATTTTTACTACTGAAATTTTCATTTCCTTCTCAAAACAAACCTGCGTGTTTTGTGTGCTAGATGAGTTAAGTTTGTATAGTAATAGGTTAACATTTTTTAACATGCGAAAAATATAACAGCGTTATTGAAGGACTGAGAAAGACAGTTTAGGGTCATTCTTACATACATACATAGCATCACGCCCGAAATCCCTAATGGGGTGGGCAGAGCCACAAGACTACTTGTGGCCACGTTCGATTAATTAGTCCTCAGATGGTATGATGAACCGTATGGTGACAGGTGATCAGCCCATCGCCCATACAGATAGTCCACCATGTTGGAGAGGACCCGTCCCTTAGTCGACTTTTACGACATGCCAGGATGATAAGCATCTGCACGCATTATATGCTATTTCTTCACTCCCAGTGCAGCAGAGGAGGAGGAGGGTCATTCTTGAGAATTGGATTATTCATCTCATTTTCTTGGCGTTTTTTATTTTATAAAATTTTGACTTAGTTACAATTAAATATGTAATTTTATTTAATTATAAGCATATTTATCGAATTGGCATCGCTTTCGGTCAATTTGGTAGGAAGATATACCACTTTAAAATTTTAACTGCCAAGCAAATGAGATAACACGACAGAGGCATTATAAAAACAATAAGCGAATCAACATTTTAGTAGTATTTTTGAGATCAGATGTTTTATTAAATGAAAAAAAAATGAAAACATTAAAATATAATATTTTATACAGTACATTTCGTGGAAAACGAAGAAAATATTCTAAGCTTCAATTTAGCACAAAATTTAATATTTCAGTCCTGCTATCGATGGAATAAAATTCTAAATAAATTAATCAATCATATGCAGTGCGAATCAAAAGAAAATATTTTTTCTTTGCAAGAAAACTTGAGAAAACTATCATTACTGTGCTCAAAACGCCAAGTGAATGAGAGCCACCGAACTGAGAAAAAGTATGTTTCTTGTCGATTATGCCGAAACTGTTATTAATACAGGAATAACTATTAAATGAAAACATGCAGCCATTCATGTAGTTTTGTTTTCGCTTACAACTTTATCCCAATTGAAGGAAATCAATTTTATATGAAAATACACAACAATGATAAGCTCCACCGATGAGTCACGTCCTCTCCCTGCGGCTTTAGAAGCGTTACTGATGCCGTATAGGCACGGCAGGTGCAACTCATAGAAAGACGTTTAAGTAGGGATGTGCACGTTGTTAAGTGAGGCACCAATTAAATGATAGCTTAGCTCCGGACAAACCTTTTATAATTATTCTAAAAAAAACTATGATAAACACAGAAATCATATTTTTTCTTTCAAATCAATAACTAATATTCTAAAGATACGACTCAAAACATTACTTGATTTCAATCCATGAATTGGTCTTTTCAGGGTAGTTTGTTCACAAAATGGCAAATGGACGCACCAAGATAATGAGGTTTTAGATGTTTGATATTTTTTTACGGGTAATTTTACTTACCTTAAACAAAAAAGAAATCGTGCCCCAATTAGATTAAGTGGTAAAGTAACTAAAAAAAAATTAGTAAGGTCAACTATTTTAATTCTACGGGTACTTTTTCACTCTGGACGCTGTAAATTGACCCTTTCAAGAATCACCCTTTAATAACCCCAAGTCACCTAACTTGAAATTTAATAATAAATTTAAATAACTTGTAAAGGTATAAAGCAGTCTGAAAGTAAGTCTTACAAAAGCAAATTTAATCTGTACCTAATCTCGATTTTGCTATTTAAATCTTAGCACATCGTCTGATAACTTTGCAACATCCTATTCTTATAAACGATGTTCATAAACGGTAATAGTTTTACGGTTATCATGGCTTTAACTGCCATAGTGTTGTAATGTATTACGAAGCAATATCAGATCATGCTTCAGTTGCCAATACCCCTCATTCGTCACGCTACAATTAGTTCCGAAATTACGAAACGATGTCGTAAACACCGAATCACACTCACCGGCATTGGCGAGCATTTACCTAATTGACTTACACTACCGCGATCGATAATTTTATAAGGAACGAGAAAAATATCCATTATTTATTGACATTAATCCATAGTCTTTGTTCCCTAATCGAAACGATTTGCAAAATGCTGTGATAATCGTAATTTTTAAAATTTTATTAGATAAAGACGCACTCTTTTAGATCACGCAAAACATTTTCTGCTTAACAATATGGCAACAAATTATTTCCAAAAATTACAAAACATGCTCATGTCACATTTAAAGTCCTCAGCCATTTATCCGAACTAACGATGATATTTTTTGTTCCATTCATACCTAGCCCGAAAGGAGCACTGTCAGAAGTGCGCATGTAGTACAAACCGCGTGTGGCGGTGGAAGACCCGTAACCCAACACTGCCATTTCCTTCTCACAAACGTTGGCGATGAAAGATTGCCAGCTCGCACACTGAACACCAACAAAAGATTTCGGTGTCCTTATACTTTCTGTGTACACTTGCGCCGCCCGCAAATGGCTACAAGACGGTGAGAAACAACCAGGTTGGTTAGGTCCTCCGCCGTTAACGTAAAAGTCCGCATGCCCTAATGGTTCAATAACTCCTTGCACTAATCTGTTCGAGTGAACTACGTCCACGTAGTTAGCGTCCATTTTGTCCAATCTCTGATCGCTGTAGGCATACGAGAAGCACGGCCCGGCGGGATCCAATCCGGTAATGCGGCCCAAATTTCGGCCTTTGTACCGGTGAAAATATTTCCCTGCCCACCCGGCGATGTGCGCTCCGAGACTTATGCCGAGAAGATGAAAATCCTCCGCATTCGCTCCAAAATGTTCCAAATTGGCCAGAAGATTAGCCAGGCGTTTTCCCACCAAACGAGAGTTATGTACGGATAAAATGTACCACTTATTAATCATTTCTTCCGCGTCCACCAATAACACATTGAACAAAGCTTTTTCGTTGTAAGCGTTCGCCATGTCTGCGGGTACCGGGGACTGTGAATTGTCTTTATAGCCATGAATAATTACTTTGGTTTGTTTAGTAATATCAAAAATGGGGCCTTGTGTCAAAGCTTTGTATGCCTCATCAATAGGAAATGTCTTCACCATATTGCGCTCCAGCCAAACTATTTTCATTGTTTTTATAATATCTTGATTCGTGTTGATTGAACTATACCGCAAATCCATAATCGCTCTACCTGGAAGAGACAGGTGGTATGAATATTGCACAAATTAACTAAAAAAACATTCACTTTCGTATTAAGAACACAAACTCACATGCGCTGGATAATTTAACATAGACGTTCTCGGCGAAGGACAGATCCGCGCCGCCCGCGCGAACACTTTGCGCGGTGGCTTGCAGCACCGCTGCTACCAGGCACGTCATGGCCAGTAGCGGGACCACGGCACTGTAGTGGTGCATGGCATAGGCCTTGCGGTAACACGGTCACTGTGTCACTGGCTGACAGAGTGGAGAAAGGTCTGTCGCGGCAGCGAGCTTGCAGCCAACAAATAGGGGGGGTTTATCTGGAGCATTACACGCATCGCCACACTCACTCTCGGACACTGACCGTTTCTCAATTACGTAAACGAATGACAATATAGTGCACTTTTTTATTGCCCAATACGTGTTGCTTAATTAAGCGTGCTATGTAAACTGGCAAACGTGACGCACTATGCACATATACATATACGGATATTCAGCGTCCTGGCCTTGATAAATAAAACTTGTATAATTTCACTTGTGTCAGTAGCGCATAAACTAATACAAGTGTTCCTAATGACAGATTACACTAAAGTTGCTAACTGATACTTGAATTAGAATTTGTGATGGTATTAACAGGCTCCTTGCTAATTATAATTTGCCATATAGGTAACTAACTAATAAACAAGTTAGTGTACGCAATTCAAGTTATCCAAAGATTAGTCAGGTATATGGAGCGAGCGAGCCATTAGCGAATATACCTACCCTTAAGAACTTAATAATAGACCCTGTCTGAAGTACCCCTACCGCCTCATTCCCACTGTGCCGGCTGTGGGTCCCACCACAGTAATCATTTTAATCAGCCGCTCCACGCGCCTCAAAAGACTTTGTGTATGCACTTGAATATGAACGTCTAGACACATTAATTAAAATGTATCAATAATTATTATAACCAAAGGTTAAAATTATACATGAAAGATATTTTAAAAAGACACATATTGGTGAATATTTATACCCAATACCCAATTTCAATGTGCCAAATCACCTTTAAATTTGAGTTTTGTGGTTCTTCTTTGTCTATCGATTAATTTGTGCTTCAACTACGAACGCTAAAACAGAATTTGATAATTAAATTAAAAAAGTATGAGTGTGAATGAGAGTGAGTATATAGTCTAGGGAGGGACACTTCTTATCTGACGACGTTGATGTAAAATGGAGAGTTATCTGCAAGACCCGTATTTTTCACTTTTTCCTGTATCGTGCCCAGTATTACGAATGTGTTCTTTTTTCAATCGGATGTAAATAGATCCATCGTAATAATTCTCGTGCCATAACGTCACACTCCATTCAAAATTGCGAATATTATAGAGAACTCGAGAATATCTCAAAACTACTTATGAAATTTAATCTATGGTGTGAAATGAGATGTGAATGATTACTGTTTTATACGCCACTGCGCGAGAAAAGGAATGGTTATGCCTTAGAATAATAACGCGCACAATTTGAATCAACAAAATTGGAGCCATTTGTGGCTCCAAACGCCGGGACGCTCCGTAGTGTCAAATTTCAAAGCGCACCGAACGCATCTCGCGAAAAAAAACATTATGACGATTTGTGCTGTCAAATTGTGCCACAACACATCAGAAAAACAAAAGAAGTGTAATAACATCACTTCCTGGACTTCCGGACCTAAATGCGGGCATTACGCATGACCCGTACGAAAATCGTAAAGTGTAGCGTATATCTCTAAATAAGTACCAATAAATCAGAAAAAAAGGGAGACACTATAATGTATTATACGAGTATAGATATGAGTTCCGTCATAAATAAAATCATTATGAAGTTCGAATCAATAATTCGGAAAAGTTTAGTCGCAAACGCAACAACAACAAGTTATCGCTCAATAATGACGACTGACGCGCTGCGTAATAAGAAAAATATTCTGTATAGCGGGAATGTCGATAAGGACGTATTGGTGATCGTTATCGTTTCGAGATATTAATGTCGAAAGTTTTCTGCTATTCACGCCATGCGAGTGCGTACAATAAGCTCGCACGGTAGGTATGTCTCAAGATTCATGAGGCTGATGAATTTTCTGCAGATAATACTTCCAATGTACGCACGCAAGTTATTTATTGGACAGGTAAGCTGAAAATTGTTTAAGACATCAGTGGCGTAGCGTGAGGGTAAGCCGGTGCATACTTTCTTAACTCATACATTATAATATTATTAATTACTTCTTGTATTAATATTTTAAATGTAAATACAATACTTAATGTCTAATAATAATAATGTTTAAAAATAAAAACGATACACCGGCTTACCCTGACGCTACGCCACTGTAAGACATATTCTTGATCATAAGCAGAAACTATACTTCGTGATCGGCCGATTACGAAGATTGACTAAACACATTAAGGAAAATGCAGACGCATTCGTGAGTTTTGGGTTTTTTCGGCAACAATTTTTTCTCCTGTAAAAAGATTAGATAGAAGATAGATGAGTAGATGAAACGTTTATTTGACGCTGCTATCAACCACATTTATATGACGCAAAAGTAAGCACTAGTTCTATCGACTTTTCAAGAGTTTGGTTAAAATCTACCCCAATCCTAGAAAGTGACTCATTTCATGTGTTTGAGTCATGATATTTCTTTTTATCCGTGGTGCAAAGTGCATGATGTCATATCTAACGTAGTACGAGGAAATTGAGCATTTGCTATTAAATTAAACGAATTAAATGTTTATCGCTACCATTTTTAATTACCAGCAATAGGGTTTTCTGAAATACAGATACAAGTTTATAAACTCCATCTTACCGATATTATGGTTAAATTGAATAAATGATTGATTTTGAAGCGAATGTTGACTGTGAGTTTCATAATCAACTCCTAGGGTGAAAAACTTAAAAAAAGACTTACAATTTCCACATATTTTTCCGTACACAACACAACAACAACACGTAACAAGTAGGTAACTGTATTGACCGGTTCGATAGCTCAGTGATGTTGTACCGAAAGCGAGGGTTTGAATCCAGTAAAAGACATTGTAGTGGTAGAGCCAAGCAGTAATCCTCACTAGATGAAGATAAGTAATTAGTTTAGTTTAGTAAGTAGGTACATTTATATGAAAGTGAGTGCATTACTCGCCAGCAAACTGTTACTTTGGTGAAACTTTGTAACACGTAAGTTTGAGTACATAAAATAAATAAATAAGCACTTCATATGGCTGCTTATTGTTAAGAAAATAGTATTGTTCATTTTGTACCTATATACGAGTATTACATTTTAAGGAGTTTTACCCTTTAGAAAGTCTCAACCGAATCCTTAGAAAGTGACTCTTAATGTTTGAATGTCTATCTAGGAAAGTTTGTTCATAACTAACCCGACTGGTAGGTACTACAAGTTTTTAAGAACCAACGACATTTTAATATGTAATCCCTTAAATTTTCCAACATTATGAGTACACTACTTAATTCCTATCAAATATAAACTTCAAATGCTAGAAAATACTTTGCTATAATCATTGATTTGCTATGAAATAAAAGCCACTTTCTATAACATTTAAAATCTATAATTCCCAAATCCTTAATAGTAGTAGTAACTTCAGGATCTATAAAGTGATTTTATATAATAATATATTATTTTTCTGTAACCATTATTTAACCGAATATCCTAAATATAGACCATTCGCAATCTATAAGCATTATAATCTATAAATTTCGGTCGGGGTGTAACAAAGGGGTCCCAAACTTTGGATTTAGTGTTCCGGGCTTCAGCGTTCGGATGTGGCACGGCAGTCGGATAAAGACGGACTCCCGCCAGAACTTTCGCTGCTTGGCCCTGCGGGTCGCTTCGCCATCTCGACCTTCGCTTCACCATGAAGCATAGCGGCCCTCCTCCATACCCTCACCACCTCCCCATGTCGCTCCACTCAGCCTCGTTGGCTTGCTCTACTGAGGACCTCTTTCGCGACCTTCTGGCTCATCCTAAATAGAATGTTAGTACCTTTTTCAGTATTGATATAATATTTCTACATCGTTTCTTGTTTTGTTTATTATTATTAGAGGTTTTAATACTTACGAGTACATATATTAAATGAGCACTATACTAGATATGAATAATTATAGCGTCTGAATTTATAGCAAGTGAATGAATAGCAAATAAATTTAGAAAATGTATATTTATAGCCCGTTGATGATTACCTTTTTCAATACTAGTACTAAGCAACAATGTCTCACAAACGGATCGAACGCAGTGCTTTCAATATGTATGTATTTAGAAGTAAGTAGAAAGAAACCCGATCCTTCTTGTTTTATTCATGATAAGCCTGTGTTTTCGAACAATTCACCTGAAACAATGTATCGAGTTTCTTGAATGGGATGAGCTTAACCTGTAAATCTGCAATCCATTGTCGAGATGAGACATTCAGGCTTACACAGAAATATGGAACGACATCCGTTTTAGGGTTTCGAAGATGAACTAGAACTTTACAGTTCTCCCGTGTCTATTAGGCCGTCAGACACACTGTCCAGTCCATCTTAGCTTACGCAATATTTTTTGGAAAACTTTACGACCTGAAATCTGTAATTTTCTTAAGGGTAGACCCTTTTAACCTACTTCAACAAAGAAGGATATCTATTCTACCCGTATATTTTTTTTAATGTATGTTCTCACATAATTATGGTAAGCTTTAACCTTTTGACCGCCAAGCATGTCTGAGAAGTAACACGAATTTCAGCTTTAAGTCAAGGTTATGAAGGACTTTTTTACCCTGTATCCGCTGACGGCTGCAGTCGACTGGAGCGGTCAAAAGGTTAAATTTATAAAACGAATAAGGTGCAGTGCGCCACTACCCAGTATGAAAAGAGAATTGGTAAAAATTATACTGCATTTTAATCGACTGCGCGAAGCCAAAAGGGTATTTGGTAACTATAGTATTGAGTTGAACAGGCTGTGCATGTATTCTCCTTAACTATTTAGTGGACCAATTTGAAAAATGGGATATCATATGATTCGTGGCGAACGTGCGAATGTCAATAGACAATATAAAAATTCTAAGGGTGCGTTATACTAAGAGCAAAAATTGAAAATACAACTTTTACGTCGACAGTCGGGTTTCAGCTATTAACTTTAGTTGTTTCTAGTCATACCTAATGCACCACCTCATAATTACTGTCACGCGTACTACGTGCATGAAATTGTAAATCAGGAATACTGGAAAAGTGTTGTATATTTAGTCCTATCAGAATTAGCAGTTAAGAGTGCGGGGCAGTAGCGGCACTGTTTCTACACTTTTCAGTTTTTACTCATTTACAAAATTACCAAGTTATTAAGCTAGATAGAGGTAAAAGTGTCAATAATGTTTACCTCAAAGAATGTTTTTTTTGGACTTCTTTCTTGGTAAATTAGTTGCAATAAATTCATCCTGATGTGCTTACACTAATTTCTTATACAACAGTAAGCTTTTATTTACTTCTGAGTCAACGTCAAGCGTATTAAAAGCAGAAGTAGAATGAAGATATTTTCTTAAGCTTTCTTATTTTAACATTTGCAAAAGAATCGCGTCGGAGCATTGTGTAGGGCATGGTGGATGGTGGGGTAGGTGGCGTGTCGGTGGTGGTCGGCGTGACGCCGGAGCCGCCGGCGGCCCGTGGGCGGCGTGCGCTGGCCGAGGCGCCGCCCGCGCCCGCGCGCGCTGAGCCGGCTCCACTCCAGTACCTGCCCGCCGCCGCGCCGATCGCACGTCTCCTCCCGTCGCCGCACTGTCGGCCGTACGCGCCCCTAAAGCCTCCACCACTTCCTTCGCTGCCGGCACAACAAACTCTAGGTGCCCTTGTGATACTCTATACTTCTGATCACATCGACGGCGGGCTAATATTTATACACGTAAGTTTTTATCGCGATTATTTTATTTACCAGCTCAAAATACATTAAATATTGGTCTTTTAATGTGAAATATTAAAAATAAATCATTAAAAGAATGTTATAAATTTCATCGAAATTTTTGACAAAACAATTTGTTTAAAAGGCAATTAGGGGCGGAAAGACACTAGAAAGCGTCAGAGGTGCATTTTTTATTTATTATATTATTCATAATTGAATTCATAAAGCAGGAAGATTTTTTACGGAGCATTAGAAACGGTTGATTTTTACGAGTATACCTAGCTCACTTCTTACTTCTTACGCTCTCGTATACTCTTCGGCAAGGTTTGTTGACGTCATACAAATTCAAGATCTTTGAAACTTAGGTACATTAATTATCCAAAACGAAACAATCGCTATCGCTTTATACTAAGCGCTTATATCTGTGATTATTGGTAAAAATAATAATGAAAAAAAAACTTTATTGAAGTAAAAGATATATATTATATAATTTAAATGAGTGTTTTCGAAGGAAGGGTCTATTTCATGACGAAATAACGCATTACCGAGACGTATCTGACAAGTCTAAATAAAATAATCATCGGTAATAATTTCGCGAAATGTATGATTTGCCTATTTTTTACCGACTTCAAAAAAGGAAGAGGTTATCTTTGCGACCCGTATTTTTTTGTATTCTGTAATACTACAGGCTTTCTTTGTCCTTATCCGACTGCAGACAAATAAAAAGGACGGTTCTGATTTCAAGTCTATTTTGGTACAGACATACCAAAATACATCAGTTCGGTTCGCTCGTTATTCCTAAAATAGTCATTATATTTTGACAAATAAGGTGTCACTAATTAAGTCATAGTGTTTTGCGTATCATACATAGGCTACATGAATTCATACTAAATCCATTATGGTGGATATGGAGACCAAACGTAGTCAATGCATAAATAAAAATCTTAGACTAGCGTGATGAATAATGAATTTATTAAATATTAGTTTTAATACATTGTATTAGCTATATTTTTTTTTAAATTATTACAGGCGCAATGTTTATTTACAAATTTATATATATATATATATTATTATTATAGTCTGCCATTTGTACTTTCTTGTATTTTGCGGTAAAAAATCAATAAATATGTATTTGAGTTCCTCGAAGGCGGCACAAACAACATGGATAAAAATCACGGATCGGGGCTCTTACGGGACAAACAGACAATTTATAGGGGTCTCGTTTCTGGAAAAAAAAATGGTTTAATGTATGAATGCTGTGATGTGGTATTGTAAAATAAGTGTATTGAGTCTAAAAATACTTTTTCAGAAAGTACTTCATTGTTTTTAAGAAACATGATACAGAATCTCCTATTTTTGACGCTGCAATTAAAAATACTTGATACGGATGCTTCGTGTTGGAATTTTTTAACAATAAAAGAAATGTATTCTAAAGTTTAAAGTAATACTGAAAATTGCTACTACTACTACTACTACTAAATTAGTAATACTAATATTTAATTTGCAAGTACACGCCCTCTTCCACATGTCTGAATCTACCAGCGCTTCAAACGGTGACCTTTGCTGAGAAGATGGGCCACAAGAAACTCAGCTGTTAGTATTATTTAACCAAATCATATCAATCGATTTCAAAGATACAAAAACAGTTAAACTAAAATAAATTGCAACCGACAAACCTAAGGGCACAAATTAATTTTGAGTATTAATGAATGAGATGTACGGAGTGTCGAGGTCAGAAAAAAATAATAATCTAAAAGTTGCAGTATAAAGACATGGCAATGGTAGGTTACATGGAGAAGTAATTATTTCACGGTCAAGTATATAAAGATGGATAAACAGTCTCCAAATGCCCAAACAAATTTTAAATATATATAATTCAAGGAAATTATGTAACCCACAAATTTCAATAACAATTTATTAAGTAGACACAACAGGCCCCGACAAAAGCGCCCGGAACCAACAACCACTCCCGGACACTACCAGGTTACACTGACGCATTTCTTGGCCTAATAGCTGGTCAAGTTTCTTGTAACATACATAATTATCAACTTTATAATATCCTTTCTTAAGAACCAATTTTTATGCTTCCGGGGCAACTTTTATATAGCTCTGTAGAAATAGCATATTATTATATAGCGTGCCATTTATTTGTTTCTTTTCATGTTTTGCAAATAACTTTTTTCTTTTATCTTTAGTTTAACATGAACTTAAATCTTTTCTGGGCAATTTTGTTATACCTGTAACTGGAACTGTATTAACTGTATTTGTATTTTATATATCCCCGTGTGCATTGCAATGCTTTTTTACAATTCTTGTGCGTGCCCAAAAGGCCTCACTAAAGTTTCATCGTACGAAATAGGATGGTATAGGAATACATACAGGACGAACAAGCAAACAGACAAAAATGCAAACAAACATTCATTTCCTTAGCTGGGCACAAGACCGTTAATCCGTTAATCGTTAATTAACCAAATTAACATTTCGAGTAACGGATTAACTTACAAATTAACTTTAAAAATTGTTAACGGAGTCATTAACTTCCGTTAAAACCTATTAATGTCCGTTAATCGTTAATTAAGTACATACTCTTTGTCAAAAGAATACTACGCGGCTTATATCATAGCTTTTAATTTGGATTTGATCGCTACCCTTCTTTTATAAATTTTTCATGTCCTGTCTATACTTTCATAACTCATTACCAACATTTTTTAATGAGTAAATCACAAACGCAACGACTTACGTTTAAAATACTATCTCTATCACGAGTTAACGATTAACGTTAACTTTCGTTATATCTTCCGAAAGTTAACGCTTTAAGGTTTAACGAAGTTAACTTTTTTAGTAACGGATTAGCTATGTTCATTTCTAAATATTAGGTAGTTTGTGCCGTGTTTCCCATTAAAAGCGGATTTCCCAGGAAAAAAACAGGATTAGCTCGGTCAACTATCTGGTAAGAATTGAAGTAGGGTTTAAGTTTTCAACTTAACTTGTTAACGTAAAGTTTTGTATTGAGGGATGAATATAAATGTTCACGAAAATCGGGATAAAACAAAGCGGCGCGATTTTGGCGAACGTTTTCAGGAAACTTTTCCCTGTATTTGCTGTTTCGATATTATACGATTAAATAAATAAAATAAGTGCCCGAGGGAAGGAGAAGCCTTATCTCATAAATATCAATTCATAAAAACCTAATCACTTTAAATAAGTATCCGTATCTTATTTTATTTCAAAGACACGGTCTTACGTCGACATTGTTTTTAGGGTTCGGTACCCAAAGAGTAAAAACGGGACCCTATTACTAAAGCTCCGCTGTCCGTCTCTCCGTCTGTCCGTCTGTCTCCAGGCTGTATCTCATGAACCGTGATAGTTAGACATTTGAAATTTTCACAGTTGATGTATTTCTGTTGCCGCTATAACAATAAATACTAAACAACAGTATAAAATAAATATTTAAGGGGGCTCCCATACAATAAACTTGATTTTATGCTCGTTTTTGCTCG
Source organism: Tortricodes alternella (assembly GCA_947859335.1). NCBI lineage: Eukaryota > Metazoa > Arthropoda > Insecta > Lepidoptera > Tortricidae > Tortricodes > Tortricodes alternella. The sequence goes on from OX401981.1 coordinate 7,282,047, forward strand.
ATATTGATAAGGGCAACAGGTAGACGGTTGAAATAATCACAGAATATTTAGATATATATTAACTTCAAAAATAAATAATTAAATCAAAATAAAATAAATATTTAAGGGGGGCTCCCATACAACAAACGTGTTTTTTTTTTTTTGCTTCATTATAATGGTACGGAACCCTTCGTGCGCGAGTCCGACTCGCACTTGGCCGGTTTTTAATATTGCAGTTTTATTGCATTGTCACCGGAAATAATTTTGTATCCAAAAGTGGATCAAAATTGACTAGAAAGCTAACGTTTTAAATAAACTTTTCCCAGTATAAGCTGTTTCGATATTATACGATTACATAAATACAATTGATAAGTGGCTGATGGAAGGAGACGCCTTATCTTATAAACATCAATTTATAAAACATAATAACTTTAAATAAGTTTCCGTATCTTAGTTTATTTTAAAGACACGGCGTTTTGACGGCATTGTTTTTAATATTGTAATAGCATTGTCATCGAAAATAGTTTTGTATCCAAAAGTGGATCAAGAAATACTTAAACAGAAGCGACATACAAAGCGGCGCGCTTTTTGCGAACGTTTTGAATAAACTTTTCCCAGTATTAGCTGTTTCGATATTATACGATTACATAAATAAAAAAGGTAAGTGGCTGATGGAAAGAGAAGCCTTAACTTATAAATAATATTTTATATAAGTTTCCGTATATTAGTTTATTTTAAAGGCACGACGTTTTGCCGACATTGTTTTTAATATTGTTATTGTATTGCATTGTCATCGGAAATACTTTTGTATTCAAAAGTGGATCAAAATCGACTAGAAAGACTTAAACAGTATTTTTTAAGTATATTTAAACATTTTTATTCTAGCAATATGTGTTTTTAATTTGAAATTCATAACATTAGTAGTTGCTGAGATGAATGGCCGTGACATACATACAAACAGACGGACAATGAAATCTCCATAAGGGTTCCTTTTACCTTTTAGGTTTGGAACCCTAAAAAGATTTGTGAACAAATCCAACCACTATCGATGAATTCATGAGGTCTATCAACAGCTATTTAAGGAGACGCCGAGTGTCCAGTGACGCCCTCGTCACTGTAATTGTGTTTTCTATTATACTAAAGTATTTTATTAAAATCTAAACTGTATTAGTTATGGCGCAACTTAATACACAATTTATATGCTATGTAATATAGCTTTTTATTCATTACTTTTCTCAGTTTAAAGTTTTAAGTAAAAAGTGGCCGCTTAGTAACTGAAGTAATAAGCTAGCATATAAATTATGTACCAAGTTGCGCCATAACTTATACAGCTTCGATTTTAATAAAATAATTTAGTTTAATAGAAAACACAATTACAATGAAGAGGGCGATACTAGATGCTCGGTGCCCTCTTAATATCTAAACACACGTTTAAAATTAAACAGTTAATGAGAACCTCCTCCAGATTTTTTGAAGACAATAAAAAAATAAGAGGACCTTAGTACCTCAGGGCCCGTTTCTTAGTCTAATAATATTTGTATTTTGTCTCATAAATTTAAAGATAAAATAAAACAAAACACTAATATTATGAAACTAGTATGCTTTGAGAAATGGGTGGGTGTCGACTCGTCATCGTGACTTAACTTTTTGTTTTGATTATAACTACGAGATCCTATAAATACAATTAATAATGCTTTCATTTCAAATGATGCTCTCTGCTGCTCCTCTGCTGCACTGGGAGTGAAGAAATAGCATAGAATGCGTGCAGATGCTTATCATCCTGGCATTTCGTAAAAGTCGACTAAGGGACGGGTCCTCCCCAACATGGTGGACTATCTGTATGGGCGATGGGCTGATCACCTGTCACCATACGGTTCATCATACCATCTTAGGGCTAATTAATCGAACGTGGCCACAAGTAGTCTTGTTGCTCTGCCCACCCCTGTGATGCTATGTATGTATGTATGTATTTCAAATGTCAAGGATTCAGATTTGTTAGTAATCAAGCAATCTTAAAACCCCAATGCAAAGGCCTTTTATCATGCATTTAACCTATAACAACTCAGCCCTCTGTAAAAATTCTGTAAAAATACAATGTGAATTCATCTGATGTCGCTCGCAAAATGGCAACTCATTCGATTTGTAAAGCGATTGATCCCTTAGTCATGAGTTGCGAACACGAAACTATTATTGTGATTCAGACAGCATTCGGCTTCAAGATATCGATTTGCTAATAATTTCAAACTCACCTATTTAACGATTCGTTATCCTAGTTTTCCGTAAATCATGAACACGATCGATTTAAGTATTGACGCTTTTGATAGTTTTTCTTTAAAAAGTATTTAGAAATAAAAAACGTATATCATGTTATCTATTAAGTTATTAAAGAGTTTAATATTTAACAGATTGATTGTGTCGGTCACATTTGAATACATTTCAAAATATAGGTATTTATTTACAGAGTTGTACATGAAGTTATACATAATTTAAGTAGACTTAACTAAAACAACAAACCTTAACTTAACTAAATGAAATAGCACAATATGATTTTTAACGACTTATAAAGCAGTGATACACTTAACACTTTCACTGCTCAGAACTCGCCTCAACAGTCCTCTGTATTATTGTTACGTAGCTATGGACGACTAGAGGCTACGCCAAAGGACTCACCAAGCGAGTTCTATTTATTTGATGCCTCGGGTAGGGTTGATGCTAATAAAAAAACCGGCCAAGTGCGAGTCGGACTGGCGCACGAAGGGTTCCGTACCATTATCTATATAATGGTTCACGCACTTATGCATAAGGTTTATGTTTATGAAATTAAATGTTAATTTTTTATTTTATATTTGAGTTAATTGAATGAAAGGTAAATTGCGGTTCACGATTTATGACGTATTAAAAAAAACTAGTTACTAGATCTCGTTCAAACCAATTTTCGGTGGAAGTTTACATGGTAATGTACATCATATATTTTTTTAGTTTTATCATTCTCTTATATTAGAAGTTACAGGGGGGGGACACATTTTACCACTTTTGGAAGTGTCTCTCGCGCAAACTATTCAGTTTAGAAAATACAGCCTGGAGACAGACGGACAGACGGACAGACGGACAGCGGAGCCTTAGTAATAGGGTCCCGTTTTTACCCTTTGGGTACGGAACCCTAAAAATGATATTAGAAACCTAAATATCATTTTTGAAGTCCTATCCATAGATAACCCACACATGTGGGTTTGATGAAAAAAAAAAATTGAGTTTATTTCCTAAGTATCTCCATACTTAGAAAAGAAACTCAATTTTTTTTTCTTTACCCCCCAACCCCCAAAATTTATTGTTTTTTTTTTCTATTTTTATGTGAAAATGTTAATGCGGTTCACAGATTACATCCACTTACCAAGTTTCAACAGCATAGTTCTTATAGTTTCGGAAAAAAGTGGCTGTGACATACGGACGGACAGACAGACAGACAGACTTGACGAATCCATAAGGGTTCCGTCTTTTGCCATTTGGCTACGGAACCCTAAAAACCTATATAAATTACATTACTCTTTCCTCTTTCATTGGAAAACACTGAGTAATGGAAACAAAACTGTGTGCGCCAAACTGAAATATGTTGTGTATTTTCAGAGCACACATTACGTGAACACAATTAAGATTTACGTATACAGTTTTGTTTTTATTACTCAATGCTTTCCAATGAAAGGTAAAAAACATCGAATATTATTGATTATATTTGAAAATTTTCTTTTAGCACAGCCCTGCAAAGCCTGGCCAGTCAAAGGCAAGATATAAGTAACTCTCCTCGCGAGTTCTCGGCGTGTAGCGTTGGTTTGTACGACAAGCGCGCGTTCGGACTCACTCTTATAGAGCAATTTATCTTAACGCTGGCTGGTTCAGTGAAACAAACAAAGCTTACACACAAAGATCACGAAAACACACACACACACACACACACACACACACTTGTTTTTAGCTCTTGAACAGCTTTGATATCCTCTAACAAATCTCGTCACTCATTTCGTCTCATATTTCGAACGACAATCATAAATTGACCCGCGCGCTAATTAGCATGTTGCTGAGTTAAGCTACGTTCGTTGCTGGTCGCGTCGCAAATCGACCATGGTCGAAGACACGCACGAACATGTAGTTTATACACACTGACGGGTCAAGTTAGGCTCGCCGACGAGTTCATGAACGAAGTTTTATTTAAGAGAATCACACCCCAGTGGTATGATTCTCTAACGGTGCGTCCACAGCTGACGAACGCACCGCGAATGTGCCGCCGCACTGCACACATGTATTTATTGTAACTGTTTGCGCGCCTAGCTAGCGCAAGGCTCGGATAAAGCGCGGCCGCTGCACGCGTTGGGTTTTAGCCCGTGCACTTATGGCGGGCGGGAGGAAGCAAACGCGCGCGCGCGCTGTATGCGGGCAGTGCTAGCGCTGTTCACGCGCGGCGCGTATCTTGCACGGGAGCGACGCGCAAGCAGCGTAAGAGTGGCACGTGAACTGGTCGTACTACATAATGCACGCGCGCAGTTAGCGAGCCTTTCGCAAACAGGCGCATTCGCGGCGCGTTTGTCAGATGTGGACACACCATGACGTGCGCAGCGGCTGATCAGCGGATGAATGAAACTATTAATTTAGACTGTAGGATCAAGTCATTCGGTCCAAATTTGATTGCGTCCCTCATCGCTGATCAGCGGCTGCGCACGTCAGAGAATCACATGGCTTTTCTTTTAAAATAAATATTTGATTCCGTTGTTATAGTTTTGAAACGCTTGATCAAGTATTGTGTGGTGGGCGTTAATACTATAACCAGACATCTTTGACTGATAATATCATACTCCATGTTCATTGTTTGTTTCAAATAATTTATTCTGAGTGAAGTGAATAAGAATAAGTAAGTAAACCCTTTTGCTTGAAAGTTTTCAAATATTCTCTCTAACTAAACAGGTACTTAAAAATAACTATAAATGCATTTTAATTTCAAGCTTAAAGAAAAGAATAAATCATTTTGTGTAAGTAAATAGTTATTTCTATTCACTTGACCAATCATCTGTAGGAAAACAAGTTATAGTTAGTAAGTGAGTACCAATTCATGTACAGTCGAGGTCAAAAATATATATGTGGACAAAGTGGTCAAAAATGTGAACGTAAGAGCATTCAGATATTTTCGCCCCTTTGTTAAATAAAACAAAATACAAAAATAAAAATAAAAATTTAAAAAAGCCTTTTATTTTCAGTTACACTACTTACTAAAAAAACTACGTAATTTTACTTTTAACAATAACATTTAAATTATAAGTATATAGGTATAAATTTATTATTCCACTGGAACCGCTCTCAGGTAAAGGCCGCCTCCAAAGCTTTCCATTTCTCTCGGTCTTGGGCTATTTTGTGCCATCTTGGGCTAGCTATTTTTTTTAAATCATCTTCCTATCTAGTGAACGGTCTTCCTCTATTGCGCTTACCCAACGGGCCTGTCCATGACGTAACTGTTTTTGTCCATCTGCGATCTTCAAGACGTGCTATATGCCCGGCCCATTTCCACTTCAACTTTTGACTATGGCTGAGAGCGTCTATTGCTTTTGTTTTAGATCTTATTGTAGTGTGCTTTATCTTCTGTATTTTCTTAATGTTTAACATACTCCGCTCCATTCCTCGCTGACATGTATTTATTTTATCTTTTATTTTCTTGGTGAATTTCCATGTTTGACATGCCCCTTTGTTAACGTATATATATTTATGACCTCGACTGTACATAGAATGGTCGATTCGCTATTCAAATTATCTTTGCCCATGGCGCAGTCGACGCGAGTTTCGTATCATTCTCACTTTAAGAGGATACCTACGGCTTTTCATACAAAAGGCGATAACGATTTCCACCCCTTAAATGTTAACCGACGTGTACCAATTTTGGATAGGTTGTCAGTCAGAATATAATCTAGGTCTATACGTTTTGATGTTTTCACTATAATATTTAAACTCAATTTTATTGAGGTTTCAGTATTCTCATATAGAACTAATTTTGGCATTATTTGAACTTTAATATAACATATTTCTTGAACTTAAATCAAAATTTAAAAAACGTATAGCCCTAGATTTTGTTCTGACCGACAACCTATCAAAAATTGGTCAAAATCGGTTAACATTTAAGGGGTGGAAATCGTTATCGCCTTTTGTATGAAAAGGGTGATTTTTGCCTTTGGTTCACAGTTCTCTTAACACTTTAACGTCCGTTCCCAATATTTAATCTGATACATAGATTTTCTTACTACCAGCTAAATATGAAAAATATGTCAATTAAGTACATATTTTGTATTCGGTAAATGTCAAATTTTAACTCATAGTAACCAAATCTATCCGGGAATTGAATATTGGGAACGGTCATTATACAACGATAAAAAACCTCTCACTCCGTTTCCAAAATGTCGCCGTGTCAAAGACCCTTAAACATTTTGGATTTTCTCGAACACTCGCGCACGGTTGCGATGAAGTCTTACCGATCATTGTTTCCTACTTATATGAATAAAACAAAATTATGGGTAGGGATTTATTTTTAGGGATCAAATATCGATGTATCGATATGAAGGAAAATTATTTCCGAAAAGCTGATAAAAAAGTGTGTGTGTGTGTCAGCTCCGACGCACGACAGGAGTTTACTCCTTACGAACGATTATAAAATAAACCAGTACCCATCATACCATGCTGTCATTTTTAATTTTGACATTTGACAGTAAATAATAAAGTTTCATATTAATGAATATAAACATGTCACCCATTGAATACAATAATTAATTGACACTTCGGGTCCTGTCGTCTTCCGATTGAGACCCGAGTTTTACCAATGGTAACATATTATTCACTATATCTGAATGCAATGCGAAGCGACCGACGCATCTTCGGGTAACATCGTGTGACTCCGTACCGTGTGACAGTGTGACACCGTGGTTTGATTTTACTCCCCATAATTTTTCATACCCCGGGCTTATATATGAAAATCGATTGTTAAGGAGTAAACTACAAAAAGCATTGAAGTATTACGTTATACTAGAACAGACATCTCACAAAAATGACAGCGAGCACTTGATAGAGCGTGCATGCGCGCCGCGTCCGTCGGTGATCGTTTTCTTATAGGCGTTTGTGCCATTTGGCCTCAACAGGCTGTACAAAAGATCAAGTTGAGGCGTCCACTCTAGTATAAATAATTAATCAAAGTAAAAAAGAGTATTTGTAAACCAGTTCTGCAACGATCACAATGCGTTTAACTGAAAGAAAGTATGGCAATAGCGTCTCATTAGGTCGCGGTGAATTCAAAGCGCTGCGGGAGCTGGCTTGAATCATATCTTAGCATAAATACATGTTTTTATTCTACATAATGCTTCTTTTACAATCTTAACGCAGTTTAAGTTGTTTATTCTGAACATGAAGTTGCCCGTCCTATTATAATAGTTTCAATATAGCTTTATTTTATTTGTTAAAGCCTTTTTCCAGCAGTAATAAAGAAATAAAAATGTCACATAAATGGCAATCTAACACTACAATAACGCATGGCTATGACTAGCTGACCCGTGCGAATTTTCGCACAGCATGCTGATCAAACACCGGATAGAGTAATAATAATAATATAATAAAGTGAGAATAAGTAAATGCAAGTATTATTAGTACTCCATTTGTCTATTTTTCGTCAGTAGCAAATAATTTTGGCAAAGATAATAATTAACGGAATACCTACGGGTAGTGCCATCTGTTGACATTTGTCTGCAAGTCAATAGATGGCGCTTGCAAATCGCGTGGTTTTTATTTATTTTTAACTAAAACGTCAATTTTAACCTATTTGTGTATTTTTGTCCCAAGTCGACAAAGATAAGGTTTAAAATGATGTTTAAATCATTAATTTTGGTAAAGAATTAACGGATATACAGAGCGTCTTCACAAAAATAACTTTTAGTAATAATATATATGATGATTTTAGCAAAAACAAATTTTTCACGCTCGACGGTTATAAAAGTTAAGTAGCATCGTTTATTTAATTGTATCGTTACACGATGGTTACACAATTATATTATATACAATACAAGCTTTCTTATAGGCTTATTACCAGAGCTAAGAAAGGGTGTGCTGATTTGAGAGTTTGCAGAACGTGGCCCTGTCATTTAATGGCAGTTGTCCCATTTGTAACACCGAAACACGATAACACAGAAATTAGAAGACGTCACCCAAATTTTAGTCTGATTAGGGAGTAACTGAAAAACTTTCGCAAGGAACAGATGTGGACAACATTTTAATGTACAATTTCACTCCATTTACTTCATTGGGTGTAAGAAGATCTTTTTCCATCTTCAATTGGATATTAAACGCAAGAATAAATGCATTGAAAGTAGAAAATGTAGAAAAACTGTTAGTGCGTTATTACAAATCTACAGATACTTTAAAATAAAAAAGCTTTGTCAGTACTTGTTTTGATAATTGTCATTTTAGTTACGTTATATAAAATCCTCATCAAATAATTAATGAATCATAATGAGTAAAGTTTTTTGTTTTTATTATATTTATTTTCAGGGTATACGAGTATCCATATTAATATTTATACATGACACTAGCAAACCCGGCGAACTCCGTTTCGCCACCAGATGGCTTCGTTTTATGTAACATTTCGTTTGGTGTAGCTATGTATCAGAGATGGCGCGAAGATTTTCCCGCTTTTCTGTTGAAATTTTTCCTGAATTTTCTTTGCTATAAACCTCACGGAGCCCGAGACCTTTCCAACGAATGCAAAACCGTGGAAATCGGTTCGTGCCTTCTGGAATTATAGCGTCAGGAAGAAAAACCCGACTTATTTTTATATAGTAAATTAATGTCATTAAAGTGCAGTGCCTGTGTTAAATTTTTTACGGCAATGTGTGGCCGGCAACTATAATTATCTTCCTCTAACGTACGAAGTTAGAGTAAGACAGCTATAGTTGCCGGCTATCGCGCTGCCCACTTTCATGCCCACTTCCCTGCTCACTCCGACTACATGGCCAACGCGAGTAGCAGCGGCAGGAGCAGGAGAGGTGACCCATTTACATACTCGCGCTGCCCACTTCCATGCCCTCTTTCTTGCTCTCTTCGACTGCATGGCCAACGCGAGTAGCAGCGGCAAGAGCGGGAGAGGTGACCCATTTACATACTCGCGCTGCCCACTTCCATGCCCACTTCCCTGCTCACTTGTTCGGCTGCATGTAAATGGGGCATAAGAATTGCACACCCCTTCCGCGTTCTGCTTACTACACTGCACCTTTTCTCAGGTCCCTTTATCCCGTTCTCGATAGTTTATTAAGAGTAAGGGAATAAGGCACCTACACTAAAGTCCTCCATACCCGATACATCGTATCTGGTTTATAGTGCAGTGTAATACGCGTCTTAACTTTTATCAGTACTATAGACGGTGAGCAATCCAAACGGTTCAGTGAGAGGAAGTCTGTAACTTTAAAAGATAGCCAAATTGTTCCGAAGAACCATGCCTTTGATTTTAGAGTTGGAAATACTGCATTTAAAGATTTAAAAAAATACATACGCAACCGGGAATCGAACCCGTTCATTTTACTAAAGATACCAATACCGATAAGGCACGGGCGACTACATGTAAGCTTTACGTGTTAACAAGTGTTTTAATCTACCTTGCAGCGATAATACAGTGAGGGAGAAAAATATTTTTTCTCTTAATAACGCTGTGTAAAATATTATCACCCTCGTAGAAAAAGTCCCCACAACGTGACCAGAATTATAAGCAGTTCGTTAGTGTTTCATTCATTGCAACACAATGAATGGGCTGCGGCTGCGGACTGGCGGTGCGGACCAAATATTAATGCGTAATGTACTACTGCGGTTCTAGCAAGGTTGACACGAGGGCTATCCTCGTCTTATTCCTCAGTGCGTCTCTCTCAAACTAGTATCGAAGTTTTTAGGGTTCCGTAGCCAAATGGCAAAAAACGGAACCCTTATAAATTCGTCATGTCTGTCTGTCTGTCTGTCCGTCCGTATGTCACAGCCACTTTTTCCCGAAACTATAAGAACTATGCTGTTGAAACTTGGTAAGTAGATGTATTCTGTGAAAAGCATTAAGATTTTTACACAAAAAAAAAAAAAAAATGGGGTTCCCCATACTTACTCGTAGAACTAAAACTCAAAAAATTTTTTTTCATCAAACTTATATGTGTGGGCTATCTATGGATAGGTCTTCAAAAATGATATTGAGGTTTTTTACATCATTTTTTTCTAAACTGAATAGTTTGCGCGAGAGACGCTTCCAAAGTGGTAAAATGCGTGTCCCCCCCCCCCCCTGTAACTTCTAAAATAAGAGAAAGATAAAACAAAAAATATATATATGATGCACATTACCATATAAACTTCTACCGAAAATTGGTTTGAACGAGATCTAGTAAGTAGTATTCATTAATACGTCATAAATCACGGAATCCTTCATGGGCGAGTCCGACTCGCACTTGGCCGCTTTTTTATATCTACTCACCTATATGCAAATGTATACCAAAGTGAATATAAATTTTAATTCCACACGCATGAGATCCGAACATTAAAATTTTTTAGGTCTCACTATTTCATAGATTGCAGTGATAAGGTTTAGTCCAGTCTAGCACCGGCCCAGATCTGCTACGAGTTCTTGATGAACCTAAAAGTCTTCTGTAGAAGACCGGCCTGATATAGTGAACCTTTGCGGCTGGTGTCTGCTTTCGTGTTTATTTGAGGTGACCCCATTCGCGCGTGTGGAAAGGACCGCCACTCTGGTTTTGCGATTCTGATAATGGTAACGGTATTTCCATTTAAAATAAAGGTACGTTTAACAACTAAAAACAATGAATATATCTTACAATATGTTATTTACGTGTAGTTATACACTTTACAGCTCATAATAATAATAATCAGGGGACAATCTTTACGCAAATCGATCTAGTCCCAAAGTAAGCTCTAAAGGCTTGTAAGATGGGGACTAGACGAAGATATCCATATATGTATAGATAAATAAATACTTAAATACATAGCTGCACTGGGAGTGAAGATATATAGCATAGAATGCGTGCAGATGCTTATCATCCTGGCATGGCGTAAAAGTCGACTAAGGGACGGGTCCTTTCCAACATGGTGGACTATCTGTATGGGCGATGGACTGATCACCTGTCACCATACGATTCATCATACCACCTTAGGACTAATAAATCGAACGTGGCCACAAGTAGTCTTGTGGCTCTGCCCACCCCGTTAGGGATTTCGGGCGTGATGCTATGTAGGTATGTAAATACATAGGAAACATCCAAGACTTAGGAACAAACATTCGTGCTCATCCTACAAATATTTGCCCTTACCGGGGATCGAACCCAGGACGCTAGCTTCGGAGGCAGGGTCACTACCGAATAGGCTACCCGCGTCGTCTATATCTTGTAACAAATGAACGCTTCGTTAATAATATTCTAAAAAGCTTTAATTTTTAACTAGTTGGCAAAGCATAAATAAAGTTCATTAATTAAAGTAAATTCATTAGTTGTAATTGTAAACTTTCTGCGAGAGTTGCTTGACTTTCCGAATTAAGTCAACAAATAATAAATTTATATTTTCACCATATGTGTTATATATTTTTGCAGTCATTATCGCGTTTCAGGATCTATTAGCTTTTAGTTTCTCAACAAATGTAAAATAAACCCTTTATTAAAGATCAAATTATGCACAGCATTAGGTACACTAAGCTTAACTAAAATTATGCGATTCTGAGATCTAGTCGGTTGACTGAGTCTGTTACCTTTAGCTTGATACCCTTGATATAAACGATAACATTTAATATAATATTAGCAGGAATTTCTTTTGTTTCACATGCAGCTAAAATGCTTTCTAGACTAAGTATTTGCCTTGCAGCAATATTGCTGCCATATTTTGTACGTAAGCAGAATCAGTGTCTGAGTCCCAGCGTCTTGGCTGGGTGAACAAACGATCTGGAGTTTCCGTAACAAACTTGTCCCAAGCGGTTCAGTGCCTAGACTAGCGCGACGTATGCTAAGCATTGGGCTAAGTGTGCCGGCCACAAAATATTTACATTTAATTCCAAGCCGCTTGTTTTTAATCAATTCGAGATGGAATAAGTATTTCATACATATTAGTGGATCGCCTGAGACTACTTTAGTTTTAGTTAGTATTAAATCATATAGAAATAAAGCTTCATCTTAAAGCAAGTCTTTGCCCCGCTTAAACTGATGGTTTCATTTTATTTATTTACTTTTATGGGCCTAAATATTTATCTTAACAACCGCGATCGATACCAATTTAACGAGTCAAATACAACTTATGTAAGTATAATCTACCCATCTCTAACGTTATCCTCGGACAAACAGATATACATAACAGACCCGTGCAGCTACGTATTTGGAGATCTTTGTTTGCTCGATCAACTATTTTACTGGTTAACGAAGTTAAGAACTTAATTCTGCTACCAACTGATACCTGACCAACCTTTCACTGACCGAGCTCCGGGCAGTATTTATTTGAGTTCCGTTGAAATGGTTTGGTCATGTTTATTTTTTTCGGGTTGTCTGTGTTTAGCCGATAGCGCTGTTCCCTTTTTATGGCTGGTATGGATTTCAGGATTTCCGTTTTTTAAACATGGTATCGATATTTCGCGCTATCGTGTATCTTTCTAGTTTAACTAATGCGTTTTTGCGCAATTACGCGAAGCCTTTATTGCTTTCATCGTGTGGTAAAATTTGTAATTATCTAGGTTGCGGTGAATTCTTGCAGCCGGTTGGTGTGATCTTATTCTTTCAGAATGATCGAAAATATGTGTTATTCTAACTATACAATTTGTTGTTTAAATGATGAGTTTTATCATTTATAACCATAAGGTTGGCAGAATGTAAAAAGTTTTAATTGTACAAAAAATATGGGAGTCCCGGGACAAGTGGTCTAGCCTAGCGTGGGTGAACAGTTTCCCTGTAGTTCCGCAATGAGTCAGTTTATTATTTATAACACTTAAATATAAGAGAAGTTAATTAAATTACCTAATCTCTCAATTATGCACTCATTCGTATAGGTTACTCCCATACTTATAAATGCTTAGTAATGAATGCAGTAAAGTAATAGCTTGCTATTGCGTTTCTTACGGTGAGTGACGAGATCCGGAGGCCTATTCCCTCATCCCCATCCCATCCCCATTCCCCATCCTCCCTAGTCTGGCAACGCATTGGCAGAACCTCTAGTGTTGCAGATGTCCATGGGCGGCAGTGACCACTTTCCATCAGGTGGGCTGTCAGCTATTTTGTCAGTCAATTGACATAAAAAAATATATATAATAATAATAATAAGGGCTTATGAACAAAATCGCTAAATAATTTTTGTATTTTTTTACCCGACTGTAGCGAAGCAAAAAGTCGTTTTCGCGAGTATGTACGTATCACAAAAATTTTGACAAATTCTGACTAATTTTGGATATCATTTGCGAAGCAGAATTAGTTAAATAAGTGTGGCCAAAATATGAGACAGAAAATACACATATTTACTCATAAAATTTTGCTTTCCGTCCATAGCTAAAAACAGGGCAAAAGCCGAGTGAAAACGCAAAATCTATCCAAAGCAGTCCAGGTATAAATCAATAAGTGAGCGAATACTGCCGGGACTCTCGAGTCTCGGGTAAGGAGGGAAGAGAAGTTGAGTAGGCTCTACAGTCCGACTCATCAAAAGAAAATTCGAACTGCAATGAAAAGACTTCAAGAACATTAAATTCTGTTTCCGATTCACTTTGAAACAGAAATTGCGTTACCGTGAAAGGAGCTGGTAAATGCGGGAGTGATACGAGAGATTGAATAAAAATATTAATCAGTGCGTAAGTAATTTTATTGTGTACTTTATACTCTTGAAGACGATATTTTGATTTTGAGCCTCTTAAGGTCAGGAAAACATTTCCAGCATTTGCATCCTTGAAATATACGCGGCGACGGGCCCTTCAAATAAAACATCCATCATGACCTTGGGCGATATGTCAGGGGGAGCGGAAATAGAAATTAAATTCGGTCTCAGCAAAAAGCGAGCTGAGCGTAAGAGGTAGGCGGAAGAAACAATATTGGTTTTGCTCTTAATATAATAAAGGTAAAAAAATACAGACAACGTGAAAAACTCCTTTTCAGAAGTCGGGTAAAAAGGGTGCTCGTTTTCGTACCTTAGAAAGTCAATGTGAAATACTTTGTCTTACTTATAAATATAGTAGGTATTAGTATAGAAGGTAGGTTGGTACAATTTATTTATTTACTGCTCACAATAAACTATAGTATTTTAATCTTAATTATTGTTCGTGCCCTCATCTTTTTATTTTCTCGCTACTGTGATGTAAACTATTGTACCTCAGACAGACGCTGCAATAATCACATATTCTGCACCCGTTTTTAAAGTTCATAACATTCCTTTTATAAATATGTACAGATTAATACTAAATCTAAGAGTTGAAGACAATGTCTTTTTTTTTATTTGATCTGTATTGAACACTAATCTAATAAAATTAAACGGGGTGTTTTAGGTCCGCTAATATTTGTATGGGAAAAACCGATTCTATTTGTCTATCAAATTGAAACGTGGTATAAATACGCAGTTCGAAACAAATAATTACGTAGACGATCGAGAAAAAACGAAACTATTTACTGCTAAAAGGCGATGCCTTTGTATTGGAAAATCTGATTCCATTTTGTTTATCAACTTGAGACTTGGTATAAACGCGCTACAAAAGAAACAATTAGGTAAATGTTCAAGAAATAAATGTGATCTCCCGCTAAAATACGAGTAGGATGCCTTGATGTATTGAAAGTTTGTAAGGGAAGAACTATCAGATTCCATGCTGACATCTAAGTACTAAAATTCCTCATAATCCTACTAATATTATAAATGCAAAATTCACGCGTGTGTGTGTGTCTGTATGTTTGTCGACACGTTAAGTCGAAAGTTCCCGAGGAAATAGTTATAACCGAATTCCACGCGGAAGGTAGTTATTTAATAAGATCGTTTATTTATTACTTAGCCGTACTAGGAAAATGAAATCACGGTTCGTTGATCGGAATAAGAATTATCTGGTTTAAATAAAACTTTTAATTACCTACTTCGTCAGATAAAAATGAATTTCTTACATTTTTCGATGGATTTGGCCGCTTTAATGTTTTCCATCTGTTTTAAGTTAAAACTGTTGATCCACCTGGTCAAATGGTTCTATTTAGGTTAGCGAACACCAGAATGAAATCTATCTGAGGCTTGATTGTTATCATGCCAGTCATGTAATTACGTGGCCGCGTGGGCAGCCAACCGCTTTATTCGTGTTTCTAGGTTTCCAGTATAGCATCGAGGCAGGGTACTATCTTATCACCCGAGGGTTTACAGCCGCCTCTTAGTCTCGACCTCGCCTCCCCGGCTCACACGCTCCGCTCTGGGACTGCGAAACCTTCTATTCTCTCATTGAATCTCCCGAACAACGACGCTCGCGGGCCCTTCGCTATTTAAATACGCCAAGTGCTTTTGCTTGTAAAAGTACCAATTCAATTTCACTATACACCAATGTCTCACTTTAAACTTGAAAAGGAAATAATAGCTTTTAGAGCTGAATAACGGCGCTATTGTCGGTCCGCATGACATTGGAGGCGTTCGAGCTTGTTAAATTCATGTTTTGTAGCAATTTACTAGCCATGGAAATACGCGCACCTACGAAAGATGAGCTTTTGTGACCATAGGTAGTAGATAGTTTTACTTTTGTAAAACTAGATTAGTCATATATCAGTTTGTAAGCTGCATACTTATATACACGCCATAAGCGAACGTTCTCAAAATATGAGAATTTTAAATACAGAAGCTGATATACCAGATTCCGAAAAATAACCAACTCTCAAAATACCAGATTTGCAATACAATGGTTTCCAGATAATATCAGTTTCCAAGAACACATGATTAACCTACACTGAAGAGACACTACACGTTTTTTGACTTTTTTTTCGGTTGAATTTACTACAAAAACGGTTTTGTTAAGTTAACCAAATGTCACATAAATCTGCACTGGCCGAAAAGAAATGAAAAGAAAAAAAATATCCTTGACACATGTTTAAACCGCGTTGAGTATGGATATGACGTGTCGTGTGTCTTTCTATAATATGTCATTGGCTTCGAGTGTTTCGTTTGGGTGTTCGCGTGTTGCTTTCTTTTTATACAGTTAGGCTATTCAATAATAATATTCTATGAAAAAAATATAATTCTTCCCTTTAATTTTTTATTATTATCGGTAAAAAAAAATCAGCGGGCCGCTATTTTCAATGAGTTAAGAAGCCCTGACTTTTTTCTTTTTTTATCAACTCTCGGCGAACAGACCTTAGATGTTTACAAAATCCATGTTTACAGAATTTAATATTTATAAAATAAAATAAAGTCTCCTTTGAGTAAGATTTGCTATTTTCAATTGTTTTTCCACCTATATAAAAAGCAGAACAAATCGTTTTTTATTGGTAAATAGTCGCATGGGTTTTCTGCTCTGATGATCAACTAGAATAGAAAAACACGAGATGAAAGGAATGCGTTATATTATCAAAGACAGTGCCATCTTTGATTATTTTCTCGTACCTTTCTTTTATTTATTTCAGTTTGGTATTTAAAAAGTCCTCAACGGACAGACGTAATTCCTATACTGATTACTTTTGAAACAATGGTAGATTTAATTATAATTAGGCTGAAATGTACCTTTTCAACAGTACAAGGTAATAAGTGGCGTCATCATTAATTTAGAACTCGCTTATTCATTAAGTTATCATTAATAACAAAGCATCCTTCAGGCTCAGCGTTTACTAATAATATAGAGAGCACAGTATCTTAAACAAGAATCATAATTGATGTAACCCCAAATTGTAATGTGGCCAGTGCCCCTATGCATAAAGTACATAACTATGAATGGAGCCACTGGGGGAGAGGAGGCTAACAAATGTATGCAAAAAGGTTAAATTGTGACACCAGCAACGTTAAAGAGAAACTAGCGCCTCTATTCGGGAACGTCCCAGCGATATTGTTGCGACTCGCGAGCGAGGCTCGCATCCCGCTCTTACGTATTACGCATCGTGCGGAAGAGTGGGTCGTGAGTCTCGCTCGCATGTCTCTACAATATCGCTTGGACGTTCCCGAATAGACGCTCTTTATTTATACATACCTTTCCTATGTATTTAAGTATTTATTAATCTATATAAGTATATATATTGTCGTCTAGTACCCATAATACAAGCCTTTAGAGTTTACTTTGGGACTAGATCGATTTGCGTAAAGTTTATCCCCTGTTTATTATTTTTATTCTTTATACATGCGGGTTATTGATATTAATTGCCCGTTAGTCAAGCTGTGCGCTCGCCGAGCTCCTGGCGCGCTTGGCCAGCCGGACCGACGTGTTATATAAATGTTAATCAGTGTGAAGTGGCAGACAGCCCGAGCCGGCGGGCTGCGTAGACATTGTGCCGCTAACCTAATTGGCGAGGATTCTTAGGAAAATGCAAATTTTACGAGTGTGGCCATGTTCACCCGATGGAGCGACATTCTACTAAGCTTTAAAGTAAGTATGGACTTAAGTAAATAGAATTTTAGCAGAGCTCCTTTTAACGTGTATTTTTAGCGTGATCTTTCCCTCAGAAGTTTTCTTCCGCAGACACCTACCTCCCTTGGTTATACAAGATTAATTATTAAATTGGCTTTTTTTTTGTAATCTTAAACTAACTACTAAAACAATAACGGTGTTGTTTTAGTAGTTAGTTACCCAGCATAAACTACTTTTATCTACACCCATATCATAAAACCTCCATTGTTTAATCAAAAACCATAGGAAATGACCACCATTTTGACAACCAATTAGGAAAAACCAGTGCTGCAATGTTATTTCTTTATCGTTTTTAGTAAAGAAATGAGATTAAATTTGGAACAGCTGTCAAAACTCAAGTGGGTCTCTATTCTAGTATCCATAGATATTAGACAGTTATTGATACGAAACATCAATTCAGTATGTTTTTTAAATATAAACCGAACGACATTTGATCTCGAGTGACATGAGAATAGAGACTTCATCCGCTTGTCTATGATTTAAAAAAAAAAATGGTCTTGACGGAGGATCGAATTGCCGCCATGTTGGTGTTTTGCTGAACGAAAGTAGAATTGTTGTTGAATTGAATAGAAAAAGTTGTTTGTAATTTACATTTTAGTTGAAAATAGGAATAGTAAGTAGTCTTCTCGGAGTGTGTGTGATGTGAAAATGCGCCGGATATCGGAAATATGCAGCCACGATTGCAACAAATAACTTGTTGCCAGAAAATATTGTTTCTGAACCCATCATGGAGGATTTATAATATGTATGTAGATAAAGTTATGTATGCAACTCTGCATAATTTGGCCTTAAAACACACGTGCGATCTTATTATGAAACTCGCCTATCGCCTCGTTTCATGAAAACCGCACTAGTGTTTTAAGGCCTATCATTATGCAACCGTTGCATAAACTACTATTTATATTTTTATTGACAATGAAGTTTAAGTATTTCCACACAGGAATCGTGTTCAATATAACTCCTAGAGTTGATACCTTTATTTTCCGGAGTGGTTAGTCACCGGACGCCGACAGGCTACAAAGCGGCAGCCGCCGCGCAGTGGTTGCACACTCGATCTCATTTACACATGTTGAAGCCTCAAATCAAGCAAAAGTAGTCGTTACGCGAAACCAAAGTTCCGGTGACACCCACCGCTTGGTTGGCTTTATTTAGTCATGTCGGATCCGAACTTCCCTTAAAATCCACTTATAAAGGTTTAGAATTTATCAAATAATCATCAAACAGGTTTTGATATAACACCGCCGACCTTGTGCCAGAGGGAGCCGGTTCGGCAATCTGAATCTGTATCAACACTTTTTTGAAAATTTCCTGTTGAGTTTCCGAAATTCATAATAAGTTTATTAAGTTATATCAGATACTATATCAGAAATTAAGTAGTACATTTATTTATTTTATTTTATTGAGAAAAAGAAACATGAATGCAGTATTTATTATTAGGAAAAATGAAATATCTCCTTTGACAAAAAATGCCTATTTTCAATATTTAAGGTAGGTGGTTCCCTCCATGTGGCTTTCATTTGTCTACTCTGTATGTATAGATACGTTGAACTATATTTGCACGGGTGCTGTTTAAAGAATTTATTCAAGAATTTAAAGGAACTGAGGAAATATTGGATAATGCTTTCTTCTTGCATGTTAGCATAATAATAGATTTAGCGCCAAGTGGGTTGTGAGAGCGACGGCGGCCAGAGGCGCCTCGTTTGTATTCAGAATCGCAACGTCCGTATTGTGTTTCACCCCGTGAACACTGGTTGGCTATAAACTTCGAACTCTCTTTTAAACTAGGTTAAAGTTTCAGTTTTATTTTTTATCGCGAATCATCCACCCCCGCAGTTAAAATGATCCCGTGGTGCGTCAGAGATTTTATTTAATTAATTAGTCGACCCGTTAATCGGATCATCATCATTATTCAACCCGAGGATGTCCACTACTGGACATAGGTCTCCCACAAAGACTTCTATAATTTGAATAAATGCTGTCAATTCACAACATTAATTATCTCTTCTAATTGAAAATTTACTATACAAAGGAAAAGAGTTTTGCCTCCTGAAAATATCAACTATCAACATAGTTATTAAAATATATTATTCATTATTTAATACTAGATAAAATATTAAAATTAACCAACTCAATTTTCCCATTTCTTTGGCAGAATGATAAATCTTTGCTGTATTCACGATAAAAAAAATGGTCATAAATTTGACCTGGATTTTTTTTTATAGAGACTAGTCCATACATACACACGTCTCTTTATAATGAGTACGTTTCAACAAATTAATAATGCAATAAATATAAAACCTAACGAGAATTAAAAAATATTGGTGTCTTCCTATACACAGAATACAGTGAACTAATCAAATTATACTTAAGTAGTGTTAGAAATATGAAATGTTGTCATTTAATAGCATCGTTCTATTCTAGCCGCTAGATTTTTGATCTCTCCTTGTGCTGTCTGCGGACTTGTGCTATAAATTTGCATTATTTAAGCTGAACTGTCTGGGTCTGAGACATCGTTTAGTATAACATCTTGGTTTGCTTTTTAAAGCTCTAAGAATTTGTTAAAAAATTGGGAAATATCTGTAAAGCAAGTAAGTAAATACCAACCTAATTTCGTTCGTTATTTTTTTCCCAGAATAAGATATTACTAGCAACTTGTTTGATATTTTTTGCTTATAGCTTAACTATTTATCATTGCATCCGAATTCACCAACGCCACTTACGAATTTGAACCGAAATCAAATTATAGGTTTCCGGTTCTGGTCAATCAGCAGTCAGCCTATGTTCGCCGAAAGTTGATAAATATTACCTATGATATCGTTTCGAAATAGCGACTGTCGCTTAACTATCGCAAACTGTATGACGGGCGTCGCTTATCGCCGTGGGCATCGAGTTTCGTGGTACGAGGGATGCAGATGTTGTCAGCCTGGTGTCGCGCCAGGCGGACGGCGGCGAGAAAAATATATTCGTTTTGTTCATAAACACAATCGCCATATTGCAAATTAATATCTTATATGTGCGAGTCAAATGTCACATAAATCTGCACTGGCCGAAACTAAACGAAATAGAAAGAGAATATATATGGCACGTGTTTAAAACGCGTTGAGTATATGACGTATCTTCTGTCTTTCTATAATATGTCATTGGTTTCAAGTGTGTCGTTTGGGTGTTTGCGTGTTTCTTTCTGTTTATACAGTTATATAATTGTTTAAAATTGTTGTTGTTATCGTTGTTTGTTACTGTTATACTGTTTTGTTATTGGTTATATAGTCTCCGAGACTTCGTCATGGTCATCGTCCGATGGTATGCCAGCAATGGGGCACACAGGCTGTTCAATAATAATATTGTATTAAAAAATTAAAAAATAAAACCTTTAATTTTTTATCATCATTGGTAAAAATAATAAGCGGGCCGCTATTTGTAATGAGTTAAGAAGCCATGACTTTTTCCTTTTTTTATCAATGCTCGGCGAACAGACCTTACGTAAATGTCACTTTAAACATCAATTTGAATAGCCTTTGTGAATTTGGTTGTTACTTTAATTTTTATTTAAGTAATGGTAATTTACTATACTAAGAAAGTAAAGGAGCATCTAGATGCTTCATTAAAGTAGGTTGCCTAAGAATACTATGTATTAATAAATTACACACCTATGTATAACTCATGAACTAACAAAGCCTACTATGTCTTGATAATTTTCCTTTTAACTTCCTTATAGTTTTTATGCCGTTTATGTCTTTTTTCTTTTCCCTTTTTTTTTGTCTTTTTTTTATAACTTCGGTCAGATTTTTAGAATTTGTTGTAGATACGTAACTACAAAAAATTATAACATTACAGCACAATACTTCGTAAACGGTAGCCCAAATCCTAAAACTAATAAGGGCTGTCCAACGACACACGATCCGAGGTTGTAGAATATATATTCACTTTTGCTTTAAATGTATTGGAACTAAATTAACACATTTTTTTGGCTAATCTTATTCTTTGTCGTTGTGCGCGTGGTAAACATTTATTATTCTAGAAAAAAGCCTTGTTACTTTAA
This sequence comes from Tortricodes alternella, assembly GCA_947859335.1. NCBI lineage: Eukaryota > Metazoa > Arthropoda > Insecta > Lepidoptera > Tortricidae > Tortricodes > Tortricodes alternella. The sequence continues at coordinate 7,303,700 of OX401981.1, forward strand.
TAGTCATTGAGAAAAAATTCTGTGACATACAGGCAGCCAAACAGACGAAATAGCGAACGAACTATTAAATGCTTTGGTTTATTCTGTTTTTAACGAAAAAAAACCGACAAGTCCGAGTTAAAATCGCGTGGAGAGGGTTCCGTTGCGTACATGATTATCTGAAATTTACTACGTTACTTAAAATACCATAGACTTCTTATAGGTTTTGCTATAATGTATAGGTAAAGAACTATTTTCTGTATTTTTTTTCAAAATTGTAGCCCCAGTAGTTTCGGAAATAGGGGGGGGGGGGGGGGGGGGCGGTCAATTTTCGCCTATTTTCCTTAATAACTTCTAAACTATTTTACTTAAAATTCAAAAGTAAATATATTTAAGATCCATACAATAAGCCCTTTCATTTGATGTGTCACACGATATAGGTTACGTAACTTTTTTTTAAAATTTTCTATTTCTCCCCCCAAAAGTGGCCCCCATGTTTAAAATTCATATATTTACGTCATGCGTCCGTGTTGCGGTCACCGATTTACATATGTATACCAAATTTCAACTCAATCGGTCTAGTAGTTTCGGAAATTGGCTGTGACAGACGGACAGACAGACAGACAGACACACGAGTGATCCTATAAGGGTTTCGTTTTTTTCCTTTTGAGGTACGGAACCCTAAAAATAAATCATCTTATCATATTTCAGAAAAATAAACCGTGAAATGGTCTAATCCTCGTAATATAATACAGTGAATTCTTTTGAACGCTTTTTTAATATCATTCGCTTGATTAAAAGATGACAAAGAATTAAATGCCTGAAGCTTCAACGTGGTAAAAATCCTTGAGACTTTTTCGTGTTCCTTCTAAATTAAATTTGGTTTTAAAGAACTTAGACTTGACAATTTTTGAGCAACCACTTTTTTGACAACTGCAGCAGATGTGTCTATTTTAATTGTTAATGTATTAGATTTATCGATTTGATTTTTACGTCAAACTTCGTAAAACTGTCTACTTAGTAGTAACCTGCGCAGCACAAATATTTTAACGGAACTCAATCAAATAAAATGTTAATTCACTCGAAATCCGACCGGGCTGATTTTTTTTATTTGCTACCTAATTTTATTACTTACTATTTGCTGCGTTGCAATGCTTTTATAGTCATAAGTCTCATCATAATAAGATGAATGGTATAAGAACGCATAGGCGACAAATAAACAAACGAACAGTCAATTTTATACAGTAGAGAACATTAGTAAATGTGCGCTATCATCACTTAACCATTCGTTCGTTGTTCGCCGCCGCGTCAAACACGAGCGTATGTCTTTGTTTCCACCGCATCTGTTGATTGGACAAGCACAGCGCGCACAATCAGACTCCGGTTAATCGCGACCTAGTTATGTCATGTCACGCCCGTTGGAGCTTATTTAATCCCACGGTTGCTAATATCTTCAAATCTGGTAATTTGAAGATATTAGCAACCGTGGGATTTACTTACGCACACTGCTTTATTGATCATCCCTTGTCAGCCGAGCCTTGCATCTCGCACTTTGATGTTATGTCACGAAACCACGCAACGATGTGTTTTCACCTTCTGAATACTATTAAACGTCGTTATATAATAGGGAAGATACATAATTTTTTTGTTTATCTTGTATTGGAAAGTGCTGAGTAATAGCAACCAATCTGTGTACGCAAAACATTATTATGTTGTTTATTTTATGAGTTACGAAGCTTTGAAAAGTCACTGTTCATACCACTCGCAAAAACACTCCATACAAAATAGACAACAGCTATGACATCACAGCTGTCTTTAGACTGTGCAAAATGTATGGCGTTTAAACGAAATCTGCAATTATTTCCGGAAATACTGTTTTTAGACCAACATCGTAGAAATAAAACATGACATAAACTTGATGAGGATATCCAAAATACTAACATCAGAACTAAAAACAAATATATATTTTTCACTAATATTGACCCTTAATAAAATAAAAATAAACAGTCAAAATGATTTGCTCTTTTCTGTAATATGCTTTTGTTTACATTTACTTTCATAATATATCATTTAAACCTCATTTTGATTTTATTGCATCTCCCCCATTGACCGAGCGAGCGCGAAGCGTCTTCGTTTCAGCTTGGACAAAAATGCTTACGTGGGAAAAAAAATAAAAATATTTATTGAACCTTGAGTACATTGATCGGTATCCCGGTATCGGTGGGCCCGAAACTAGGCTGAGCCCGTACTGAGTACTGAGGACCTGATGAAAAGGCGTACAATATGATGATTATTGAACTGTATAAAAGATACTGAAAAATTAACTACATACGTTACAATTTAAGTTTGTTTCTTTTAAGATATCTCTCTCTCGCTGTGTGTGTGTGTGTGTGTGTGCTAGATGTCTGGCTGTTCTCCTCTACAGGGGAAAGAAGCGACAAAGTAACGTTCGGTTTCTATATAACTTAGACCGATACGTAATTTATTATTATCTCCAATAAAAAATAAAATCGTAAGGATCCACTATATTTAACATCAATTGCTATGAGTACGCATTTAAAATAATGTAGCGCATAATTATGTTACTACGAGAGCTACGCGGAACTCTACGGCGTAGCACTTTGTGTGGACGTTCGGACGTAGCGCACTTTTGAGCCGCTGTTTGCTACTAATGCGCCTCTATTCGGGAACGCTAAGTGATTCTGTAGCGATTCGCGAGCGAGATTTCGTATCTCGCTCTTACGCATTACGCGTCGTGCGGAAGAGTGGCATGAGAAATTTCGCTTACAAATCGCTACAGAATCACTTAGCGTTCCCGAATAGAGGCGCTGCTGATAAATAGGTAAAGCCTGTGTTAAAGATGACTTTCTGTTGAGTTTCTTGCGTCGTTTCATCTCACTAATGTAATGATGCCCTGTCCTAAACGCTGATAGATTCAACCCTTTTAATTCATTCATGTGACAAGTAAAAGAGCCCCTTGCGACCAATTTTCTGAATAAATGATTTGAATTTGAGTAGTAAGCAGATAATGATAATTATTAGTATGTAGTATGTTTCTAAAGCGCTCCGTGAGTCACAGACGGTGCTGGCTGAACATAAGCGCTGCCGGTGTCTTACACCTCTGCTGAGCCAGTGTCCTATTCCCTGCCGCGAGGACACACACACCACCATTTGTTTTGTATTGTTTTCTTTATTTATATTACTCTATGTGCCTTCTGTCTTAGTGAATAGATGTTTTTCTTTCTTCTTTCTTACTTAGAAGGTGTAGACGTATGATCGTTGCTAATAGTTATCAATTTTTTTAAACTACTTTTTTCTGTCTTTTATCGCTCAGCGATCGCTATTTAATATGGCATATCATATTTCCTTCGTATTGAAGCCTACTTTTTTTCATGAACAACCCTTACGTACGTAAATGTTTATTTTGTACACGCCATCACCTAACTCCATTTTTCTTAACTGCCTCATTTGGTGCGTTTGACACATACTGACATGGCGCGACAGCGCAATATCAAACCAGTAAATCTCTCGGTTGCAGAAAATATTTCACTTCTTTGCATTGAAAGCCACTGCTGCAAATACTTTATCAGCGAGATAGAAGTTTATAGCGAAAGTTATTCATCCATTTAGATAACCATTAATTACCAAAAAGTTATGGCGAGCTAGTTGGGTCAGCGTTGACGTGAGCGAACGGTTTTAAATTAAAATAAATTACGTAACAAAGGACGACGCTGACCAAGCATTTACTACATTAATTAATTTAATATACATATTTCGCGGAAAAGATACGCAAAAGAAGGTATACCTATTCATACAATATAGGAGCGCGTAACCGAGGTATAAGCTTTTATTAAAGTCGAAGTAAAAAATAGCCATAATTTCTTGGATAATATTAGTGGTGCGATTAGGTAGGTAGCAATTTGCGTGATAAGTATAATTGAATTGAAACCCACATCAAGTGGAATTATTTTGTTGACACGGAACAAAATGATTACAGCAGCGCTCACGCACGGTTCGACTCAATGTCCACAAAATTCTAATCGCACTTGCCGACATGTTATTCTATGTTCAGGCGATACACTTGATTTTCTTTTAATAACTTAATTGATCAAAAAATGCTTTTTCATAGGAATTTATACTAAATCATAATAACAAGGCCGCTTTATTTGCGTAATTACCGAACTTAATTGTTCTAATTACGTTATAATACACACGTTCTTTTTGTAATTTTAAGTAACAATGTTTCGTTAAAAAAATCTCTTGTTTCTATATTTGGTAACAAAGGTATACGAATGATTTATTTATAGTTGCGTGTACAATATTAGCGTCGGATACAAGAAGACAAATTATTCCTTTAAATTAATAATATATCTGCGAACTGCTTAACTGACATTGGTATTATGGCGTGTGTTAGGTATTTTTGAGCTCCTGATCTGCTGTTATTTTCACTGACTGTGCAAGATGTCACGACATGCGGGCTCCGCGTCAAAATGATAAATTATGTCAAAACCTTCAAAAGAAGTTCGGCGTTCAGGTCAGGCTCGTGTAAATTCAGTGCCCGACTGAGGATAATTTAATCCGTCCATTCACGGAGGTGCGAATTTGCGAGTGCGTAGCGGAGGGCGCGCCGCCCGGCGCCCCCACCGCCGCGATGACGTCAACGGCCCACCGAGCCACCTGATTATAAATAGCCGTGCCGATAACACGCCACAGGTTTCGGCCCGTTTACTTCCCACTATTATATTTTGAGCAACTTTAAAATACTTAACAAATGACCACGAATAAGGAGGTCATATTCGGTGGCACTTCAGCTTCAAACATGAAACGCAGTTATAGAAAAGTGACCTTTATATAGCAGCCAATCAGAAAGTTAGGGATTTAACATTAAAATCTTATTAATAATAAGTTAAAATAGTATTAGTAACTTGTAGGTTGTTATAATATAAGCGTATAAATAAAATAAATTAAAATTAAATGCAATCTTAAAAGGATCCCCGCGGCATTGTTCACAAGATGCTGGCTGCATTTCCTCGCTGTACTGCAATGCTAATGCGTTGAGCGCGGAAGCTGCCAGCCCTCCGGTCTCCGGTTACCTCCACCAGATTCTTTGAATATAACAAAAAGTATTTGAAACCATATTGACATTGTTTTTTTTTTGTTGCGAATCTGAATAATTTGTAGTCTCTATTCATTATCATCATCATTTCAGCCGTTGGATATCCACTGCTGGACATAGGCCTCCCCCATCGATAATAAAAAAAACCGCATAATTAAAAACAACCGCATAATTTAAAAGAAACCGCAGGAAAACACTGGATGCAGGCCGCTTCCAACCGGCCCTTTTGGAAATCGATGGGGAGTCTCTATTAATTTAGAGCAATTTCTATAGTATTTCTTCTTAATCGACAAACAAAATAGGGTCTAACTCACCAGGTACTCGTAAGTATTCCAAAGTTACAGGGCAGGTCTAACCGTTACCTGGCTAGTTTTTATTATCGAACTTTGAACATTTTCCGTAATTTACGTCGACAATACGTTCATCGCATCTACCTCTACAAATGCACCGTCGAATAAGGCTTGGTTAAGTTGTGACATTACACAAACTGCGTTGGCCACTAGACAACTTTTAGGTCAGTTAATAGGCTAGGTCGCCGATTTAACATGTAATGACACAACTCTTTTTAGGGTTCCGTACCTCAAAAGGAAAAAAGGAACCCTTATAGGATCACTCGTGTGTCTGTCTGTCTGTCTGTCTGTCCGTCTGTCACAGCCAATTTGCTCCGAAACTACTGGACCGATTGAGTTAAAATTTGGTATTCATATGTAAGTTGGTGACCGCAACACGGACGCGTGACGTAAATATATGAATTTTAAACATAGGGGCCACTTTTTGAGGGTAAACTAGAAAATTTAAAAAAAAAGTTATGCCAACTATATCGTGTGACATATTAAATGAAAGGGCCTATTGTGAGGATCTTAAATATATTTTCTTTTGAATATTAAGTAAAATAGTTTAGAAGTTATTCAGGAAAATAGGCGAAAAATGACCATTCCCCCCCCCTTATTTCCGAAACTACTGGGGCCAAAATTTTGAAAAAAATACAAAAATAGATCTTTGCCTGTAGATTACAGGAAAACCTATAAGAAGTCTATGGTATTTAAGGTAGCCTAGTAAATTTCAGATAATCATGTACGGAACGGAACCCTCTCCACGTGAGTTTAACTCGCACTTGTCTGGTTTTTCTACATAGTAATGCTCCCAGCATCATTCACTAAATAAAATCTAAAAGGAATCATCACAGCTTTATGAATATTCGAGCCGTTTTATTAGAGCATTAACACGGGTCTAGAATACAAATTGTTTTCAATTTCAATGTTGAGGAAAATGCAAGTTCAAAACACTATTATATTACTCAATAGTTAACCTTTAAAACCACTACGGAGCTGTTTCGCATTATTATTAACTTGCGATTCGGCACGGCTTCACTTGGCTTATTATCGGATTCTAATAGTAACGTTTCCATTTTTAAGCCATACAAACCTTTCGTAATAATTACACGTAATCAAAAAGATAAATCCATTCGCACCCATATAATGCATGCTATAAAAACAGAATGACAGACCGAAGCGCTTCCGCTCCTCAAAACAATAAGAAAACAAATCCGCAGCTTACCGGCGTATTGATAAATATATATATATATATATATATATATATACTAGCTGGTGCCCGCGACTTCGTCTGCGAAGAATAATAATTTAAGTAACCTACTTTTAAACCTTCCCTAGACCTCCATGAACATTTCAAGACTAAGATAAGATAAATCCGTTCAACCGTTCTCGAGTTTTAGTGAGACTAACGAACAGCAATTCATTTATATATATATAGATTCATTGTTGCTTTCCCTAAACGGCGTACGCATAGAATATTATTGTTGCTTTTCCCTTTGATCTTTCCATTTTTTGGGGAGAATAAGTGGAGTTACTAATCGCATCCCGCTTCTCTAAAAATCTCTGTATTGCGATGTGAAAGAAGACACAAACAAGCTCACTTTTATATTTGCAAAAATATGGGAGACTTATCAACACACTTACTTTTTCCCGTGACTTCGATTTCATTGAAATGTATTTTATCTACACCCATATCATAAAACCTCCCTTTTCCAGGCCCTATTTCAACCTTTAAAGGGTTGTTTGTCTTAGAAAAGAATAGCATATTTCCTTTCTCAGGGTTCAAGCTATCTCAATTCCAAATTTTATCAAAATCGGTTCGGCCTTGAAAGCGTAGCGTAACAGACAGACAGAGTTACTTTCGCAATTATAATATTATATAGTATGGATGCTACAGATTTGTAGGATGATGGTGAACCAATGACGCGACGCGCATTCAACATTTTATGTTTATTGTGATCTCACATAAAAAGAAAACTCGAACCAGGTGAGGTGATGCATGTACATATTTAGGCTCGTATTAATAGGCTGAGCACAGGCTAATATCAACTATTTTCTGGTACTAAAAACCTTACTTACAATATCAGTACTTAGCACAGACAGACAGAAAAAAATGGGACATCTTTGCTGAGCGAAAAGGAACTCGCTCTGCAAAGCGCGCTCGGGGAGCCGGGACTGGCAGCGCTGATTTTCAGCTGGGACCCATTTTCAAAGATAATACACCCTATGTACGTAGGGTATACATACATGGCTCCGGGAGAAATATGCAATCGATTACACAAACGTGATTCTTCCTATTCGTGATTCTACACAACATGGATTCCACGCAAGTGCAGTTTACTATATTCGTTACTACTACTACTACATACATTACTACGTAGGAAGAATCCCGATTGCATTAAAATAACGGCTGTATAGAATCACGAATGTAGTAAACTGTGGTTGTGTGGAATCCATATTGTATGGGAATAACGAATAGGAAGAATCCCGATTGCATTAAAATAGCGGCCGTGTAGAATCACAAATGTAGTAAATTGCAGTTGTGTGGAATCCATATTGCATTTATCCCATTTTGTATGGGAATCACGAATAAGAAGAATTGCGTTTGTGTAATCGATCGCATAATTCCTCCGGTAGTAACAAGGATATCAATTAGCAAAATAAAACAAATCATAGACAGTAGTTAGCTTGCAAATGACAGGACTTAGACGAAAAAAATTTTTGTCATGTGTGTAGGGTCTACACATATGCTATGCACGTACATGCTCAGCACAGATTCAATGCTTAAACGTGTTGAGTGCTTTGGTTCTTTATTAGGTAAATTGGCCTTGTATTTCGTTTCGTTTTGAAAGAAGCGATTGTGACTGAATTTCGATCTGGGAACGTACCAGAAACTGCCACGAGTAGCAGCTGCGCCTCTATTCGGGAACGCTTAGTGATATTGTAGCGACTCGCGAGCGAGATTCTCATCCTACTCTTCCGCACGATGTGTAATGCGGCAGAGCGGGACGCGAATCTCGCTCGCGAGTCGCTACAATGTCACTTAGATGTTCCCGAATAGACGTCCTGTCCTATGTTGGGCCATTGAGAGGTCGGAAATGAGCCCTTGTATGGTATTCAGTATGTAGTTATCATAGCTGGCCACAAGACCGTTTATCCTTTAATCGTTAATTAATGAAGTTAACATTTCGAGTAACAGATTAACTTTTAAGTTAAATCCAAAAATTGTTAACGGACTCATTGACATCCGTTAAAAAAAATAAGGTTCGTTAAACGTTAATTAAATACCTACTTTTTGCCAAAAGGATACCACGCGGCTTATGTCAGATAGCTTTTGATTTGAATTTGATTTCTAAATAATAGGTAGGTATTATTACAATCCCTCTCCTCTGCTGCACTGAGAGTGAAGCAATAGCATAGAATGCGTGCAGATGCTTATCATCCTGGCATGTCGTAAAAGTCGACTAAGGGACGGGTCCTCTCCAACATGGTGGACTATCTGTATGGGCGATGGGCTGATCACCTGTCACCATACGGTTCATCATACTATCTTAGGACTAATTAATCGAACGTGGCCACAAGTAGTCTTGTGGCTCTGCCCACCCCATTAGGGATTTCGGGCGTGATGCTATGTATGTATGTATTATTACAAACTCTAATGTCCTGCCTAAACTTCCATAGCACATACCAAAAAATTTTATAAGTAAATTACAAACGCAATGACGTATAAAATGCAATTTCTATCACGAGTTAACGATTAACGTTAAATTCCGATAAATGTAACGCTTTAACGTTTAACGAAGTTGACTTTTTTAGTAACGGATTAGCGATTAACGAAGTTAACTGTTTGATTACCGGTGCCCCAGCTATGGAAGTTAGTATTAAGTATTTAATATGGGTACTAGTGTCGTCGGATTAACTATAACTGCACGGTTTAATTAATAACATTTTGCGTTCGTTAACATGCAGACCGCGTTTGATTGCACACGTCCTAGCTGATTAATTCGCAACCGGAGATTTGCTTTGTCTGTCTTGACTCCTACCTCTAGTTCTGGAGAACAACGTGCTCCCTTGTAAATTAAAAGGTAAAATATTATTACGAACTGACGGTACCAGGATAGCAATGAAACTCCTTTGAAGCACTTATGTATGATATTTATTACGTTTGACTAGGTGGAATAAGAGGTTAAAAAAGCGGCCAAGTGCGAGTCGGACTCGCCCATGAAGGGTTACGTGATTTAAAACGTATTAAAAAAAACTACTTACTAGATCTCGTTCAAACCAATTTTCGATGGAAGTTTACATGATAATGTGCATCATATTTTTTTTTTAGTTTTATCATTCTCTTATTTTAGAAGTTACAGGGGAGGGGGGCACTCATTTTACCGGGATCCCCTTGTTACCCATAAACTTATTGTTTCGAATTTTGAAAGTCAGAAATTGATTCCCATATTATTTATGCTCATAATTATCGAAAGTCATAAAAGTTGTAAAGCATAACCTTAATAATTCTAACGTTAATAATCCATATTGTTACAGATTATAATTATCAAAAGTCATAAAATTGATATCTATAACATACAAAGGCATATCGATTATTATTCAGAAATATTGTAAGCTGTATATTTTAAATTTCTTATTATTTTTACCCATACCGTTTCATTGCCTAAAATTAATAATGGTATTTTTCAATATTTCGAAAGTATCGTGCTTGTTTGTAAGATGTTATGTTGAAGAAGTTGACATATTATGACTACAAATGGTAATTGTCAGTGAGCGAGTGAGCGAAGCGAGCGAGCAAAATGGGTCAGAGCAGAAGCGATTTGGATTAGTTAGGTTCAGAATGACTAAGGCGGGAGCGAAGCGAAGCTCCCACCTTAGCCTTCGATGTTAGGTCTTTTTTTTGTAATAGCGCAGAAAATCTTGGTTAGTTGTAAGATTTTATGCTTGATTCTCGTCTTTTAATGTTATATATTATGAATTTGAGGATTACCTAACCATATTTAGTAAAATTAAATAAAGTTCGCAATTTTTTCCGAAATTTTCGCCCTTGCGCAAGTTAGGTACCTAAATTTTATGTATATTATTGTTATGTTCAACAAGTTTAGACGTAATAATCGTTATTACAAGTAATATTGTAACATTATGAATACATTATGACATAAACAGTTATGAATATAGTTTTAATGACTTTCGACAAATATGACCAGCGAAAATCGGAACTCAGAAATTATTCCTATTAATATATGACTCTCAACATTATGACTCGTAATAATTATGACCAAAAACGTTATGGATTGTGAAAATCGGAACTTTAATTTTATGGGAGTCAATATTTACCACTTTGAAAATGTCTCTCGCGCAAATTATTCAGTTTAGAAAAATATGATATGAAACTTCAATATCATTTTTGAAGACCTTTCCATTAACCCACAAGTGTGGGTTAACGAAAAAAATTTTTTTGAGTTTCTGTTCTTAGTATGGGGAACCCAAAGCTTTGACATATTTTTTTTTCTATTTTTGTGTGAAAATCTTAATGCGGTTCACAGAATACATCTACTTACCAAGTTTCAACGGCGTAGTTCTTCTGGTTTCGGAAAAAAGTGGCTGCGACATACGGACGGACAGACAGACAGACAGACAGACATGACGATTCCACAAGGGTTCCATTTTTTGCCATTTGGTTACGGAACCCTAATAAAAACGTGTTAACCTAACGATGTCACGAATATCATCCTTCGCGTCGATCAGTTACCGTTACTGTCACGGGAATCTTCTTTCGCAACATACGGTTGCTCCGTCACGGATATCTTTACTCGTACACCGTAAACTATTTGGGAAATCAATCGTAACGCTAACACACACACATACACACGGTACTCTTGACACGGCACAACACTTAGCATTTACCTATATACTAGGGCCGATTCGAAAGTGCGTTCGCTAAATTTAAAAGTTGCTAAACTTGAAATAAGAAACGTCAAACTCGACAATGATAGATTGGTACTTTACAAATTCGAGCTTGACGTTTCTTATTTTAAGTTCAGGATATTTTAAATTTAGGCGACACTGTTTCGAATTGTACCCACTGAACTCCTAGACTTCACTTAATCACTTGGCACTATTCTTGTCATTGAAGGATACAATATTAACACATTATAATAATATTAATTAATTAATACTATCATAATAATTTCAATGACTAGAATAGTGCCAAGTACGTTAGTACTAGAACCGATGACGCGAACGAAATCTGTATGGCCTAGAGCGCGTGGTAGGGATGCTGGCGCGGGAGGAAGCGAACTAACTCGGCAAAGATTATGACTTATCAACTAGACCAGTGATTTTCAACCTGTGGGTCGCGACCCCCAGGGGGTCGGGGTTGCAAGCCCTTGCTCGGGGGGTCGCAGACCCTTGCTCGGTAAGTTGCGGGTGCAAGCCAAGCTTGTAAAGGGATCCCGTACATTATACTTTCACTTCGTAGATAACTTCACTTTTTATACCGCTGGTATATATTGCCTCATTTACATGCAGCCGAAGTGAGCAGGGAAGTGGGCAAGGAAGTGGGTAGCGCGAGTGTGTAAATGGGTCACTCTGCTCCTGCCGCTGCTACTCGCGTTGCCTAGCACGCAGTGAGTCAGGAACCAGCATGTAAACGCATTCGAAAGCAGTATAGGGGAATATTTCTGGCAACGCGAGCAGCAGTGGCAGTGGCTGCATGTAAATGAGGCTAATTTAGATTTTTTCATTAGTCATTAAATTCTAAATAGTACCGAATATTCTAAATAAATGCCATAGATAATCCTGGTATGTTCCGAATTTCAATTACCCAGACTGTTCACATCGCTAACACTCGATCTATCAAAGTGAGTAGCGCCATCGCCAACTCACAAATGTTCTGGGTTATGCAATTTACATTATTCTAGGACCTCCAATACCAATCGTGCAACAATATTACGAAACAATTTACCGTGTGTAATAACAGACTCTATTTTGTTTCAGATCAACTGACGTTACGCCGTGAAGCGAATAAAGCAGTGGCATACCAACCCCGATCTTGCGATAGAGGTGTATAATGTTGTCGGGCGTGCGCCCACGGGTTGTGCATAGATTGTGTACTTAGTACGCGCGAGTGGAAGGTGGGCGCCAGCATGCGCGTGTGCTGCGTGACGACGGTGCTCGCGGCGCTGGCGCTGCGCTCGGCCGCGGAGTCCGCGTCGCGCCGGCTCGAGGGCGAGTGGCGCGAGCGAGAGCTGGCCCGCGCGCACCCACTGCGCGAGCTGGCCCGCCTGCGCCCGCTCCATGACCTCTTCGAACCAGGGCCAGAGCCGGAAGGGCCCCAGGGACCCGAGGGACCAGCGCCCGCGCCTCCCCTCGACCCGCCGCCGCTGCTACCGCCCGGCGCCCTGCGCAAGGAACGCCGACGTACCCGCGCCTGGTCTAAGCGAGCCCTTCGCCTACCTTCGGGTATCGCCAGCCAGATGATGCTGCGGGCCGCGCGCTCCAGTCGACCTTACGATGTACCTCAAATAGGTAAGTGTGTCGACAGTATTTTTTATCGTTCACCCGTCTACCGGAAGAAATAAGTGTAGGTATTTATTTTAATATCTATTTGTGTGAGTTTCTTTGTCGCACTATAACTTTTTAACGGCAGCGCGTACTACAATCCTTATGCTTTTCCAGGACTAAAAGGATAAATGAAATAGAAAAATTATTACAATTATCTGCATGCGGACTAAACTGCAGCTCATTCTCAGCGACAAAACCTGTCATTATAATACCTGAATTAATAAATAAAAAAAATACTGTCGAATAAAACGAACAAGAAAGCTTTTGCGAAAGAATCCACTTGATTGCGGAATAGGCAACCAATCCTCTCGTAGCTAATGTTGGATAGCAAAAACGCAGATTATGACCAAATTATCTTTAGTACATTGATTCCTTAATCAACATAACATTTCGTGTCCTAAAGCAACGAATGCGCGCAAGAGTACCTTACTTATCAGGCACCAACCTATCCACAGCATATAAAAATGTATGCGTTCAAGAAGACCGTCATTAGGTTATAACTAAACAAAGAGCAAACAAGGGAAAACGACATTTGCCGCTTAATTTCGTCTGCTTCACTCTCTAACGATTCACGCGACCCGCGAGTCGCCCGAAGTAAACGATAGTTTTTAAACAAATAAATAAAACATTATGAAAACCAAACCAAAAACATTTTCAGTCAGAACCTAATTAGGAAGAGACTCATTATTACGATATCAACAAAACTACAAACCTACATATTTGAATTAACGGTAATCCTTTTATTTGACGTGATGTTTTTACAAACATTATAAATTAAGCAATTATTAGAGAGCAAGAGCGCCAACTACTCCTCTGCTGCACTGGGAGTGAAGAAATAGCATAGAATGCGTGCAGATGCTTATCATCCTGGCATGTCGTAAAAGTCGACTAAGGGACGGGTCCTCTCCAACATGGTGGACTATGTGTATGGGCGATGGGCTGATCACCTGTCACCATACGGTTCATCATACCATCTTAGGACTAATTAATCGAACATGGCCACAAGTAGTCTTGTGGCTCTGCCCACCCCATTAGAGATTTCGGGCGTGATAATATGTATGTATGTAAGAGCGCCAACTTTGGTAATTTGGACGCACTATGATATGCAGGGGTGCACTAGCCAGTGCGGCTGAATATAATTAACGTCCCCAATAGTCAATTTTCTACCCCGGATAAATCTGAACAGTTGAACACGTTCCAGGCTCGTAGGTGTTAAATGCTCACGTCAATTGCGGATAGCCGGTGAATGCCAAAAGCTAGCAGTCCCACGTAATAGGCGTGCTCTCTGGCTCACCGCAACCTGTCATCTGTTTAATATGTAGGGACGTTGCGGTTGCCATTGCAACCGGGACTACCTTTGTGTCCGAGCCGACCACCACCCGTAATCATCCCTTAGACAATGGGCCCAATTCGTTAAGTTTAGTGAGTTGTAATTTAGGCGGCACGAATTTTAAAACTCCCCCAATAAGAGACGTCAAATTTGATTTAGTTATGGACCGAGCTGTCAACTTCAAGTTTAACGTTTATTATTTCAAGTTAAGTGACTTTCAAGTTATGGGAACACACTGTCGAATTGGCCCCATTATACGACTGTAGTCACTAAATTTGTTTTTAATTTACTTAATAATATACCGTGTCACTGGGGCAATTTCCCATTTTTTAAAATCGGTTCAGTAGTTTAGGCTCTAGGTGGTACCTAATCGAGTTATTAACGTATTACATACAAATAAATTCGCGCGAAAACCAGTACCCTGCTTTTAGCTTTACTACAGTCGGGTAAAAATAATTAGGTTCATGTCAAAGTTGTCACTGAAAATAATTGTAATTTTTCGTTACAAAATAATTGGATGTACCCTTACGTAGGCAGCTGCTACCTAGCAGCTAACTGCCTTGTTACTGACTTCTTTGACCCATAATATAATTTCAGTGTCTCAGATAAAAGATGAGAGAAATAATAAGTAAATAATTTTAGTTATTGGATAATATTTCGGTTGTAGGGCACCGAGGGTCGGGGCCGAGGCGCGAAAAAGACCCAGGAATATAGCGATGAGGTTCAAATTGTAAACCCGAGGCGAACATTTCGCCCAACCTAATATCTCCCTGATATTTCGGTTAATTAACCTTGCTCTTTACTCAAACAAGACGGCTTCTGAGGCTTATTCGCTAATAAAAAGGCATTACCATTACACTGGTATTCGTAAGGTCTGCACCCAGCGCCGGCGGCGGCGGCGGACTAAAAATGCCGACAACGATTATTTGTTCATTATAGTTCATGTCACACTTACTCGCCTACCGGTTAAAGTTCAGTTTCCACATAGGCAAATCGTTAAAATGTGGTTAAAATTAAAACTCAATTTGCACCAGTCAAAACTACTCTAAAGCTTAGATTCTGTACACTGTTAACTAACATTTTGTTATTTTAACTGTTATCAAAATTACAAACAGGTCAATAAAGGCATCGAATAAAATTGGATGTCAGTTTACGAGAAACTTGAGCAATATTGATAAAGTTATGAAAATATATCCTTATAGATAAAGTTATGAAAATCTGTTTTGAATCAATGTTAATACCTAATATTGGTTCGCACGACATCTGTTACAGCGTAACAGTTGCTTTAAATAAAGTTTTTAAATTTCATTTTTATAACAAGATTTCTTGCGATTTTTTTCGCAATAAAATGCGAACACACAATTTCGTGTCCGTGCTGTTGACCATTGAAGAGTTCCTTTATCTGCAGCTAACCCTGGATGTCGATTCAAGTCATACTTACCATAAAATTGCATTGTCATCGGAACTGAACCAACTTGTAAAAATCCAGGTCTCTAGCACAAAAGAGATAGGTATCTCTTTTGTGTCTGTAGGGTAGGAGGAAGTGGTTCTAATTCAGCTTGTAAGATATGACTCGAACATACATACATAGTTGCATACATAGATTAGTTAATAAAAAGCTTGTAAAAATCTCGAAGCTCAGCAAAGCTCCAATCAAAAAGAAATAGAGTTTTGCATAGATAAGTTGGTATTAAAATGACCATATTATTATTTGCCACACATCTTATTTATATTGGTTGTTCCAACATACAAGCTGTATGATAATAGTACATTGTGCATCTAGGGCCGTAAGAATTATTAAGAACTCGAGTCATTAAAAGCCCTCCGCCGTCGGCGTCGGGCTTCTAATAGACTCTCGTTAGTTATCCCCTTACTGCTCGTGATACACACAATGTTTTTCATCACATTTGTGAGAAGATGAAATAAAAATTAGGCAAAAAAAAAACCCTTTGGACACCGTGAATTCACCGTCAGGTGGGTGGAATAAGCTGTATGTCGCGTCGGATGCGCACTACTTCTATAAGAAAACGATCACCGCCGGACCCAGCGCGCACGCCCCGCCGTCAGCGGGAGTTATAAACCATGCTAAATCCATAACTCCCGTGGGAGCTCAATCGGCTATGGCTGATCTATACGCCTGCGTATAATAACACCCTTTCCGAGCAAGTGCGATGAAAACTTATTTTTATAAGCTCCCGATACAGTGACGGATTTACACAATTCTCATCAAAATTGTTGCTGTTAAATTTCTGCCGCCCTTACCTTTGCAATTGCCAGTTCGTAGATTATTTTTACATTCCAATATTTATTCGATTGGTTTCCAAACTTGCCGCCCCTAAAATCCGGCACTGTGTCGATATTTCGATGAATACAGACGGTATCCTGAAAAACTATACTGGAAATTTAGCACCGTGAATCAGAGCAGGTTTAGATTCTCTTTGCAATAGGTGAACCCGTGGATTAGTGAGTGTCGTCGGCGGGAGGATGAGCGGATAAGCGGGTGGCTGCTGAGGTTGTATTGTATACTAGGTCCTATATCCCATAGACACGTATAATAACTCTATCGACAAGCGACGCACCACGTACGACGCTCGAACGTGCGACACTTACCAATTCTTTTGGCCGTATATTTATTTTTATTCCTCACGGCTTTTGTCTAAATATAAAAATCATACCGTATTTTTGGAACGCCCGTCCCTTTTGGGGATTCTTAGGTCAAACATTTCGTCACGTCAGTCTATTACAGTCGGTAGGTGACCGTACACTTACTTAGGCATATTTCGAAATCAATATCTATGAGAAGACAGGAAGAGGCAGTGTAGGCAGACCGCATACACGGTGAACAGACATTGCGGTGAAAAGCAGAGGGCAGCTGGATGCGAGCAGCTTAGGATAGGTCGCTCTAGTGATCATTGCGGGAGGCCTAAGTCCAGCAGCGGACGTCGTTCCGTGGATGAAGGGCAAATAGGCATGGAATGGAAGGAAGTCGGACGAGGCACCGAGACTGGAACTGACCCGACCTCTCCAAATGGCTACCCAAGGCTTGCCGGAACACAATTGGAATGGCTTGGCGGCATAGGTTTGGCAAGGGGATGGTGACCAGCCGCGGTCGAAACCTACCACTGGTAGTGTGTTGCCATTACGAGTCGCTAGACAAGCTACATACCAACATGGCAAGTTAATAAAAAGCTTGTAAGATGTACAATAAAGTAAATTTTATATTAACTGTTTAACTGAAGCTATCTTCTCAAACTTCATTTAAAATGATCAAATCCAATCGGATCATCCGGATTACCGGACAGCTATACTTTTTTGTCGGGGAAAATCTTCCTAAATCCCTCCATTCAAACCGTAAGCAGATGAAAAGATATTTTTTATAACAAGAAATGTTACATCTAGGTAGAAATAGCATCATTACATAGATTTAAATTTAAAATATTTTTATTAAGCGAAAACAAACAGATTTAATCATAAAATTTACTTTAAAAACACAAAACTATGCTGAAAAGTATTTATTTATAACCTTTATTTTCGTTGTAAATTAATTAATGAATTAACGAATAATGGACGTGGACGTTCAAGTGGACGATTTTCCATTTGTACCTAATGACAGTAAACCATATTTATTTGTTCAAAAAACTACAACGTTAGCTACAAAATTTTTGTTACCACACTAATACCACTGATACATAAGTAAGTATACATGTGAAAACCTTGTGTGTGTGTCTGTGAGTTGTTACTCCTTCTCGCTGCAATGGCTGGACGGATTTGAGTGAAATTTGGAAAGGAGATAGCTTAGCTATAACCGAATACCATGCGAATGAAGTCACGGTCAGAATCTAGCAGTTTAATCAAACAAAGCATTTCCAAATGCCATGCAGATTTAATTTTTAATTTTTATTAAATTTTATTTACTAAGCCGGTTTTGTAGTGTTACTCATTCTGAAACCCATTACTGCATTTCATTGTTATGTCCAATGTAGAGACTGTTTCCACTTAACGATTTTATTATATGTATAGATTACTATAATAGTACAATTTATTCCGAGCATCAATGGCACCCTCCTCCTCATCCTCCTCTGCTGCACTGGGAGTAAAGAAATAGCATAGAATGCGTGCAGATGTTTATCATCCTGGCATGTCTTAAAAGTCAACTAAGGGACGGGTCCTCTCCAACATGGTGGACTGTCTGTATGGGCGATGGGCTGATTACCTGTCACCATACGGTTCATCATACCATCTTAGGACTAATTAATCGAACGTGGCCACAAGTAGTCTTCTGGCTCTGCCCACCTCATTAAGGATTTCGGGCGTGATAATATGTATGTATGTATGTATCAATGGCACATACATAAAATTCTTACACTATCTAACATACTCCAATAATTAAATTTTGTACACGACGAAAAGGCGGTAAAACATACCTACATGTCAATCGTATGAAATAGCACCTCAGTTCATTTAATGACGTAACTTTGAGAGCTATCTCGCCAGATCATTTAAGCTTTTAAATCGAAGCATTATCAGTTTGGCTTCAGAAGTCATAGCCCCGACGATGTTCGGTTTTTAAAGTAAATCGAATACCGAAAATAAACCCTTATTGGATAAGGTTACCCTATATTATTCATGCATTGGGATCTTTACTATCAAAATATTGGAGGACAAAACATTATACATTAAGAACACAAAAAAGTTGCAATAAAGTAAAAAACATACAAAATCTATACATATAAAATCGTAAAGTGGAAAAGGCCTGTACATTGAAGATAACAATGAAAAAATGCTATTGCGAGCTTCAGAAGAAGCAACTCAACACATTCCAATGGTCTTTGGGTTTCATGTCTGTTTGTCTGATTGTATAACTGCGATAAATTTTTAAACTACACGACGGATTCCAATGCAATTTTGGATATTATATTAAAAACTTTATGCAGGACATAGGTTATAGAAACTTTTGGAAATTAAACAGGAAAGGGGTAAATGTAAAAAAATCCCTAAATCCTTGAAATTATGCATTTAAACCCTGTAACTTCTATATAAATGTTTGTTTCATCTCCTATTCCCAACAATTCATCCGATTACAATAAAACTTTGGTGAGGTGTTGTGCGCGCGTCCGGGAAGGTTTACGGCTCAAAAAATATGAAAAACAGAGCACTGCAAAGCATGCGGCACAGATAGTAAGGAAATAAATGTGAGCTGTTTTCACGACGACACCAGTTATGAGGCTGTCCAGCCTTATTCGGTTAGTCTTTATTATCTTACACAGTTGCAAATAAACCTCAAGCTTATTTAAGTCAGCTTTTCTGCGAGATTTCTCACGTTGCCCTTATATAAAAGATTAGCGTCTGTTTAGATATTATATGAGTAAAATAACGGATTTTGTACAATAGCACTATAAAAATTTGTTCAGTAGATTTTAGTTCCAAAAGAAAGATGTTTTTTGTAGAGCATACCCATCACACATTTTATGTGCATGTCGGTACGCTTTAATTTACTTATTTCATGAAAATATTTAAATACCCCTCAGTGGGATATTTCAACGGCATCAAAATAACTAACTGTACTGACATGCGTGATATAAAAATAGGCAAAGAAAAATTAAAAATAAAGAACCAAAATTCAAGGAAGGAGAATAGCTTACGATCAATGTATGAATTTTTGCATTTTTGCACTCGCTACTAGTGAAAACAAGTCTTCTTTTAAGGGTTCCGTTTTTAGGGACTCTATTACTAAGGCTCCGCTGTCCGTCTGTTCGTCCGTCACATGAAACGTGATAGTTAGACACTTCAAATTTTCACAGATGATGTATTTCTGTTGCCGCTATAACAACAAATACTAAAATACCGGTCAAGTGCGAGTCGGACTCGCGCGCCGAGGGTTCCGCAATTACGTATGAAAAAGAAACAGTACCTTGTAAGTACGGAACCCAAAAGAAAATAGCTTTCAACAACAGGGTAACCATTTACAACCTACCTATGAAATAAGACAAAAAATAACTTTCGCAACCTCCTATCTCCGTTCAATCGTAGACGACTTTGCAAAGGTTATTCCGTTTAACTTGTTTTTTTATGTGATGTAATTACAAATTCACGGTTTTCGGACTTTTTCCTTTACTTGTGCTGTAAGACACTGCTTCATGCCAAATTTCATGATTCTAGGTCAACGGGAAGTACCTTATAGGTTTTGATTCCCTTTGGATTCCCTTGAAAGTATCAAAATATGAGACATAAACGGTCATATCTTTTGATTGCGGTGACTTAGAAGGTTGATTTTTTCATAGCTTCAAGAGATTGCAGACCTGAGTATTTGATATTAATTTCAACTTGATAGCTCCACGCGTTACTGAGAAAAAGGTCTTGACAGACAGACAGACAGGCAGACAGACAGACAGGCAGACAGACAGGCAGACAGACAGACAGACAGACAGACAGACAGACGGACAACCAAGTGATCCTATAAGGGTTCCTTTTTTCCTTTTAAGGTACGGAACCCTAAAAACAGAATAAAATAAATATTTAAGGGAGCTCCCATACAACAACCGTGATTTTTTTGCCGTTATTAAAGATAATGGTACGGAACCCTTCGTACGCGAGTCCGACTCGCACTTAGCCGGTTTATTAAGTTTTATCACCTGAGATGTATAAATATAAAATTTGTGACGATCAGGGCCTGTATTCGGGACTGCTAAGTGATTTAGAATATCGTTACTAAAATGCCAAAACCGCGAATGTGTCGTTATTTTGTACGTACTTGACGTTCACATTCGCGATTTGTCATTTTAAGTGGCGATATAGTAAATCACTTAGCAGTCCCGAATAGAGGCCCAGTGTTATACTAGGTTGACGCGTCTTAAATAACAAATAAATTAGCAATAAGAAAACTGATTTCGACATTTTATTTTCAAAATACATTTTGTCATCACACTTGGAAAGTGAAACGTTTATCTATAATTCGGGGTAAAAGTGATACAATAGCCTTCTTAACGCTAAAAACTAATTCGAAGAAAAAAAGATTAGCTACTGGAAAGTATAATTTCAGAACGTCTACATTCATTATGTCGAAACTCTTTACGTCGAAACACAAAACGTCAAACGTTTAAAAGGATTATTTATTTATTTAGAAATATCTAATAACTAAAGATATAAATTCAAAATGTCTCAACACGTTGAGTAGAATGATCGCAATGTACAATATCAAAACGTGGAAACATAAAAACTTACAAAGAAAATAAAATGTTAGCATATATAAACAACCTAAAGATGAAAATTGCCAAACAACAGCCTTTATATCAGTCAGCATAAATATAATATATGAAATGAAACTCCGAAGAATGTAAGAAGAAATTTTAATGACGTAGTCAAATTTACTTTTCTTACCTACAAATTTCAATCTTCAACATAATGAACCTAGCACCAATCCAACACATTAATTTTCAAAAGCATTTCTTAGATTGGCATCAACAATAATTATTAAATTATAATTGGGGAGGCTTTAGAGCTTAAAAGTTCTGAGGGGTCCGGGTTTGTCCGACCACGACAAGTCGTCGAACCATCAGTCACGGTCCCGCAACAGGTTCATTAGAGTTTCCGGCAGCTTACTAACACCTTAACAAGGAACGACCACTCGACAATAAATAACGGTAGGTAAGCAAGACAAAAATGCACAGCTCGCTGTAAAATTAGCTTTATTCGCCAAGATACCTTAGCTCTAGCAATAAAAATGTGCTCAGTAAAGTACAATACTACATACGCATAGCTAGCAAAGGACTACTTAACAATAAACGTTTATAGTATTTTTATTCACAAGATGGACTTCCACAGCAGGATAATAAATCATTTGGAATTAATAATGACACGAATAATTTTATAACTGGGAATATGTCATATTTTGACACGACAATATACTTACCGCACATTTCTTTGCAGGATAAATCTTTCAGTGGCGCATACATTGAGTATAGAACCTTTCGCACGTCATACATTTTTTGCAGTACAAACAATATAAGAAAATCCTGCAAAAACCTGAGGCATTGTACAATACTTTTGTAAGTACGTTTTTTGTGCAGGAACAATCGCACATTGTGTTTTTAGTATACCTGCAATGTATTATAAGAATTTTCAACTTTACATTTTAAACCCACATATTATAGTGATCACGATAAAAAATGCAGATAATAACCAGACTTCCATGTCTTTAATATTGCCTTAACAATAGTTACATGGTCATCAAAAAGTGTCCACAGGCGAAGCGCTGTCCTTTACCTGATTATCTTTTTCTTATTTATGTAACGGCGGCCTACACGATCGGCCATTAGAGGCACAAACGATCTCGGACGTGTGACAGGCATATTTGTCTGTAATTGCCCATGATTACCGACGATCGACCGCAATCGCTGCTGTGGTCGCATTTCGGACGAACATCAAAGGACGTTAGCCCATGATTGCGCGGATACTCAGACGTTTTAGGATTACTCAACTCATAATACGCAGCTCTTACCATTTCGATGCTTACGAACAGAAGACCTATATGAAATGGACAATCCACATTATCTTATGGACAGCTGTGCAATGATTGTCGTAATCATTGTCCAATTTGTGCTCGCCCATTCTGAACGATCATGTAGGGGCGGCATTAGAGCCATGCTCTTGTCAGTATAGCTCAAAGGTAGACCTCCATTTCTTGCGTTCCCACATATGGACTTTTGATTCAAATTTGATAATTCATCACACATCAGCTTCAATTGTTAAAAATCTTCGTACCATTAGTCTTTTTTTCCATCTTGTTAAACTAGCTCTGGTTTGTGCAAAAAGGATCGCATGCTCCGACACCGCTATCAGCGCTACATTTATTTAATGTTATGCTATGAAAATTGTAGACATAAACCATAATATTTTTGTAAATGATAATGTTCTCGTTTACCCCCAGAGTGCAGAGCGCGCGCATTACATCCTTAGATATACTGCCAACGTAATGGATCCCCCAAACCATAAAATTCTATTTGACTAAGATGAATGTCTCGCGTAGGCCATAAAATACAATCTACCTTGCCCGTTACCGCACTCTATATTCATTCATAAAGAATATAAAATTCGTAACACTGTAAAAATAAAAATAACAATAAATATAACACGCAAATAGGACACTTATAAAATATGTTCAAAATAGATAGTTATTATAAAATTTCGCTAGTATTGGCTATCCAAAGTAACCTACGAACCTAAGTATCCCAGGTTCTTACCTTTAAGATTTCCACATCAATTTCACGCTACGACACATTTTCATTGAATCGGGAAAGCCTTTATCTGTAATGCGGATAAATGGTTATAACTTACGATGAAAAAGAATCCTGGTGTTCCCTGCAATAATGTATTATTAGAATGTATTTGACACAAGGGAGGGTAAGAGATGATAGGTCGATGGAAATGGCTCCACTAAATATCCTACCACGTCCTACGCCGAAAATAGCCAAGCTTTGCATTTTATTACTCGCTTATTCAGCACATTACGATGGTGCGACCCAAAATAGGTAAACAATGTTATTATAATTCCAAATAAAAAGGATTTCCATTGGCAAGTATAGTTTTATAGCTTTAGTGGTAATACCTAATCACAAACCCGTCGTACCGTATGCGCCGTTGACTTGCACTATCAGTGGTGCAGATGAGACTAATTAGTTTCGTTTGCACCATTAATATTAATACAACTACTTCACCATACTTTTCTTGTCATGGTAAAATAAAAAACCAATATATGGCCGTATTTTGTTTGTCTGCGGAATCATTTTTTTATATAAATAAAAACCCAAACAGCAACAACAATAATACATTACACAAATAAATTCACAACTACTTCATGTAATAATACATTTCTGAAAACTACAAAAAAGGTCCCTCAGTCCACACATAAACCTATACTTATTTTATTGTTCCTAAAATTAAAAATGCAACTTTATAACAAGAACACTGAGTTTACCTTAAGTTTTCTAAAAATAACGGCACATCAATGTCGCCATTAATTAATTCCATTTGTATATGCATTATATATTTATTAAGTACGTTCCTTGACGTATTTTGGCATCCTCATTAAGCACACCTCGCTAAGCATTTATTTACCGTCGCAGGTCTTTTTTTGAAGCAGTTATTGATATACCCATTCCATCCCCCATAGGCATTGTTCGTACGATGCCGTTCACCGAAACAGCACCAGCGCCGCCAATGGTGCAGATGAGACCATATTCAATCCGTGGTTTCGTTGATGGTGCAAACGAAACTAATTAGTCTCATCTCATCTGCACCATTGATGGTGCAGGTCAATGGAGCATACGGTACGACGGGATCACAAATCACACAAACTCTAAGATGATCATTACATGACGTCTTCTAACAGTTCTCGGCATCAGTGATACTTTACGGACTCAAGTTGCAAAGCTGGGCTGTGAGCTCTCTGGTATGCTCTCCAGTGACGTAATACCCTTCAAATGAAATACCCTTAAAATGACAATGTTTAGATAAACAAAGAAGAAATAAATGGGATCTTGAAATAGACCAGCCTTCATTTATTTAGTTAAAAGCTAAGATGAAATAACGCTCACTACTAGATAAAGTAGGTAATTGAGAATCCTTAATTAGTGAAAGTATAAAAAAAAACCTTGTTCTCACTTATAAAATCAGTTTAAACAGAGTGCCCTTTGAAAATATAATTGTTTCTTTATCTCGGTTTCATTGCTCTTTGTAATTAGCGACGTTTGATTTGATTTAATTTCAAAGTTATTAACAGCGTTATTTCCAGAAATATGTTTGCGCGACAAAAAATTCGGTTACATAAAGTTAGTCTTAACATGGAAAGTTTTACTCTTGTGGCATCGGGATTTAGTTACCCTAAAGTCCAAAAGTCAGCATTGCAACTAATTGGAACCGGACCAACTCGGCGTAAAACCCTATGGGACTCAGTAGTAATTCGTCCGCTTTGCGCCTAGGTGTGAAAAGTTTATAACATGAGTTCACACGCGGGATATTTATTTGCTCTACCAATTCAATTGCAGTTTCTTATCAAATTCTGCAACTTGAATGAAATTTTTTTATGCAGCAAATACGACATTTATATAATCAACCCTGTGTTCTTTAAAAGTATTCATGTGCAATTGTGCAATATATGGCACATGAATTCTAAAATATCTTATTAGTCATGTAGAATAAAGGAGGGTTTAAAAACTACAGAAAGACTATTTTTAGTGCCCACTAGCAAAAATTTAACACGCTTGTACTCTTTATAAAATTTGAATCTTTCTAGTATACAATTTTTTTATACAGGGTGGGCCATAAGTTTTTGCACTTTTAGAAACATGATAGAGGCAAAACTACAAATGCTATTTTATTAGGTATTTATTATAAGTACATACATACATAGCATCACGCCCGAAATCCCTAATAGGGTCGGCAGAGCCACAAGACTACTTGTGGCCACGTTCGATTAATTAGTCCTAAGATGGTATGATGAGTAACATTAGAGTATATTATAAGTAACAAGCATAAAATATATTATTTATTTGTATAAACACTGTCGCCTTAATGAGCTCCGTCTTGTTGCTGGCACTCCTGCAACCGACTACGGAATTGTATGAAAATATCAGTATCTTTTCCTCACTCATCATTTCTGGTACGTACGATTTGCAAAATATGGCGTGTGACATATCAAATGAAAGGGCTCGTTATGAGGATCTTAAATATATTTTTTAATAATTTAAAAATAAACGGTTTTGAAGTTATTTAGGAAAATAGGCAAAAAATTACCATTCCCCCCCTCCCCCTCCTTATCACCGAAACTACTGGACCTAAAATTTAGAAAAATATACAAAAAAAAGGTCTTTACCTAAAGATTACCGGAAAACCTTCAAACAGTGTATGGTATTTAAAGTAACATAGTAAATTTCATATAATAGTTAAATTCGAAGCGGAACCCAACGAAGCCTATTTTGTTTGAAACATTTATTATCAGAATAAAGAGTTACATGAGAAACAGCTAAGAGGGACATAACTAGGATGTCTTGGGCAAAGGAGTACGGCGTCGTGACTGGGTATCAAAACTTTGCTTTTATTTCCGTATCAGGTGTCCGCCTTAATTTGAAAGAGTATCTTTCCACGGCCTCGCGGCAACAGGTGAGTGGTCCGGCGCAGGCGCGCCGTGCACGTCGATACCCGTCCCCTCGCGCCCGCGCCCGCGCCCGAGCCATTCACACCCGCACACATTCACAACACTGACACATACATGCTATATATAAACCAAATATCACACTCAATAATAACCTTATCAGCCTATCAGCTGTTTAATGGTAAGTCATTTTAACCCTCTCTGTCAGTAAATCAACGTCTATTACTTGTGATCACTAGCTTGAACGCAACACATTTCACATGTATTAACGTAGGAAGCTAACGAACTAAGCTCAGACGACCTTTAAAATTCCTTTCTGGGGAAACGCTAAAATATCTTTCATTATATGAGGAGCTTAGTGTAATTAAAAAGCCGTCTCTGACGCAAGGCTTTGATAATAAATTTTGGTTATCTCAAAAAGCTGCGACAGTAATGTACGTACCGTACTGCTTCTTCCTAAAATAAAACGTCTCCAATTAACCCAAGATAAATGGGGGGGAAGTTTAAAAATACCAAGTTACAACCTCTGTATTGCGCCTCAGGTGTCACATTTTCATTGTCGTCACACTTCGTAATAGCGGCAAGGTTCCACATAGACCGAGTAACGATTTTGTCGTCGATGTAAAAAGGCACGTATAGCTTGCGTAGTCTTTACGAGAAATACTTTAATGTGCACTATTAAAAATATGAGGGATGGCGCAGGTGGAATCTAGTAATTCGCTATCTGGTTATAGCATATGGGCTATAGGAGTTATTATAAACCTGTAGAAATATATAAGGCATTTAAAATTCAGCAATTTATTGTCACTTCTTTATAGAGCTTAGGTACTTTAAGTCATAACAAACTTAAGAAAGAGTATAATCGACCAAGCGAGCGAAGCGTCTCCGTTTCAGCTTGGGCAAAAATGCTTTCGTATGTCCAGCGGATGTCCATTTGTTCTCGTCTACAGCTCGCAGTTATCAACCGATTCTCGTGAAATTTTAGTGAGGAGATTCAGTAATGGTATAAATTTCTTTTGTCGATTCAGTTTTTCGAAATATTTCAAAATGGCGGGGATATGGAGGTTTTTGCAATTACAAACTTACTGGCGGTGTTGGTAAATTAACTCGACCTATGTCGATGTATGGAGATATCAGTTTTTCAACGTCAAAGTTAAGTTTGTCGTAAGGCCAATCATTATTTCTTACTTTTCAAAGGGTTTTTGTTTTAGATTCAGTTTTTTTTTAAGTCTTTTGTCGCGAGGTCTACAGCTCACGGAGCCACTAGTATAGTATATGTAAGTTAACAAATAAACTATTTCTATTTCTAATGTACACACACACACACACACACGAACACACACACATTAGTATTTATGTTATTAATAATAGTTATTATAATTGCTACTTTTAATTTATTTCTGTTTAAATAACAACTACTATGTATGGAGGAGCGAGGCTTCCTGACACAGGTATTACATACTTACTAGGAAGTCTCAACCTATTTCGTCATAACAACTAACTTTAAAGAAATAAAAATGTCAAGTCGGGTATATCCGGTTACTCGTTTAAGGTGTCAGTCCCGAGGTGGAAGCTCCGATTGGCGGTGATTGCCGTATCAATACCGCGGACAATCGCTCGCCAATCTAACGTCATTAGCTGTCTAAGCTCCGCCGCAGACCGCCTCGTGCTTGACTTTGACTTGACTGGTTACTTCTCGACTCTGATACATTTCTTGTAGGTACTTTATATTGTAAATAAATAATTGATCCATCCGTGATTTGGCCTCGCAGCAATTTTACAAGATGCTAAAACCTTCTTATATGATTACAATGCTAAAACTGACTTTTATTACTAACTGATGTTAAAAGATATTCTGGCGAAACAACAACTCTAAAACGTGGATAGGAATATTGTACTTCGAGCTTTCCAACAATATTTGGGTAAACGATAACTTTCCATAATTTTGTCAACTTGAAAATAAGTTCAAAACGTACAAGTAAATACAAATAGGTCTGCAACATCAATTAGATGTATAAACTTTCCCAATTACTTAGTAAGAATTGGAATCGATAGAACTTCTTTGCCGGGTCGCCTACGCAACGGAACATTCGGTCGCTTCTCTCTCCCGCAATACTTATGTAATGTATTTATCCGGGAAAAAGCCAAAATATTTAAAACACGATAATTATACATTAATCAATAACAATCATAAGCATTAAAATAATAGCAACGTGGAAAAATTCATAAGGAGTACAGAAACACTTTCGATTAACAATGAATTTACTTAATTACATATTCACTTAGTTGACCTTTCACTATGAATTTACATGGTATTACGCGTAGTGTTTCCAAGTTTTAATGAATTTATATTATATGTAGAGCTTCCAAAACCTTTTCATGCTTATTGAAATAAATAAGGCATACCTATACTCAAATTAAAACTTTCGTGAGTCATTGTGAACACGTGCAAAGAAAAAACGGCTTTCCTTACGATTTGTTGTCAGGAACGGCCCCAATTGTTTCAAACTCATACGGAGTCTTTCATTAGGAGGTTTAGAGCCCACGCACTGCATGCAGGCATACCTAATTGATATATCAGTTAAAAATGGCTAAATAATAATGTTTTGTTTTCAACGGCGAGATCATAAAATAGTCTTTTATGCAACTGGCATATAATGGCTGGTCCTAAAATACATATGATTGCCCTTTTCAAAACGAAGCGCAAGTAAGTTTTCGTAGGAAAGGCACTAGTGTTTTAAGACCTTTTATGTATGTACTTACCTTATAAACATTTTTCTACGCATGCATTACGTAAATCAACCTTATCAAAAGTATATATTTATAAACAAAAAATCAACCATATCAAAAGTTTATATTAGTAAACAATTTATTTTTATTTTTTATGTATCTGATTTCAGTGACATGATCCGCGTAACTATGCCGTAACTCTGGATGACATACCAGTTTAAGAAAGTATTTGATATAAATCTATCGATTTGCGTACACTTATATCTCTGTATAAAATGAAATATTAAACCATTATATTAAATAAAATATCACACACATTACAAAAAATATTTTTACATGAAAATTAAAAACATCTCAACCGTTTCCGGCATAAAGTGCGTCACTGCGTGCTGAAATTATGCTCCAGTATACAAATTGTATTTCCATTGCCTCGAATTCTACGTCAAAAATGTCAAAAATGAAATGTCAGAATTTATATACATATATGTACCTATATTATTGTATATATATAAAATAGAAGTCTTGAACACACTTATAACATGTGCCTTTATTTTATCTTTTTCTAAAAAGTTTGTAGTACATACGTAGAAAAAGCTCATTAAGTAGAGAAGTAATGTAATTGGGATCCTGACGTTGTGTGGACTACTAATGTATGGGCAAAAACTTTTCCCAAAGCATAACATCCCAAACCATTTTACTCAAATTATCATTTGACAAAAAATCATTAGTCAAAACAGCTTATCGCAATTTTACAGTTAGCAAAATTATTTTTTGACAAATTATTGGTTAACAAATAAGTACTTGGTCATGTTTCATTTTACCATACCTATTATTTAGTCAAATGTATCGTTTGGCATAACATACTCTACCCAAAATATTGCATGGCACACACGTAACCTAACCTAACCTAATTTTATTTTTATTTTTAAACAAATGCAAGGCAATTTTTTCGCTAGCGTGTCGACGTCACCTCGCTTCTTGGGGTGCCTATTTCCGCTCTAAGGGACGCAAGTTAACCCTAACTTAATCTACCAATAATACAATTGTTACGATTATTGATTTTTTACTGCGGGGAGCTTCGCCTCCCGAGCCCACCTTATGGGCGGATTTGCCCCCCATCCAACTTTTTTTGCATTTTTTGTGCATTTGACCTCTATCTTACGTGATGGAAAGTGATGATGGTCGACGATGGAGCATGCACACCTAGAAAATGCCTATTCAATTCACTCTCTCCTTGAAAAGAACCAAGTTGTAGCGTTCTGGGAACAAGTCTGCCGGCAGGGTCTTCCACTCCTTAGCATTTGTGCAATTAAATATGTTTTTGCCAATTGTTCGTTTTATACTTGGAATTCAGCGAAATTTGGCGAATAATATTTTGTCCAAAGGGCAGTACACCTAACAAAGTGTGTAATAAAACAAAGTTGCCCGCCGCGTCTATCTGTCTGTCTGTTACCGATAAACTCAAAAACTACTGAACCGATTTTCATGTGGCTTTCACCAGTAGATAAAATGATTTATAAGGAAGGTTTAAGTATATCACATGTCAAGGTTTTTTTGTAAATTGGTTGAAATAAAACGAGAATTGTTGGAAATGTCGGAAAAATTCAAGCCGCCTGGGATCTTTCATCGAAAACGCTGCCTAATCCCTTTGAAATATAACAAAAAAATGCATGGTGGGATATTTCTCTTTTATAGAGCTACAAAAAAGTCCACAATGGCATAATGTCTATCTTTCAAGCATAGATTATTTATACCCATTCTATCTTATAAAAAAATGGTCACGTACAATGCGGTAACTGGAAAGCTATTTAGCCAGACACAGTAAGTATTAATCCTTATCAACTTAAATACGTTAGTTACCCTATAATTCTTCTTAATCTTTAATTAAATACTAAATCTTTAACCTTTACACCATATAATTTAAACGAATATCTTAGGAGATATCGCAAAAAATTAACGCGCGTGACAATAAATTAAGCGCGTTCCTCATACCGATATGTTGAAACTCGCTTGATGCGATTAAGTTACTATTATTCACTTGTTTCGGCTTCTTGTCACATCGTTTTTTTAGTAAATATAAAGGTCGCATTTTTCGATGAGTTTATCAACTTGAAACTTGGTAATGTAATACTCTTTAAAACAAACAATAAGGCATACTACGTTAAAGAAAAATATTAAACTACCCCTAAAAAGGAGTGCCTTAGGGTATTGAACTTTGTATTGGAAAAACTGATTTAATTTCTTTATCAACTTGAAACTTTATATAAATGCACCACAAAACAAACAATTAGGTAACTGTTCAAGAAATAAACGTTACCTCCCCTAGAATAAGATGCCTTGTTGTATTGAAAGTTTGTATGGGAAAAACTGATTCCATGCTGATATCTACTTACAACTTGGTACAAATACTCTTCGACAATCCTACTTCCTACTAATTCTACTAATATTCTACATGCAAACGTGTGTGTGTGTGTAATGTGTATGCGGGATAAGTCAAAAGTTCACGAGGGAATAATTATCACCGAATTTCACGCGGCTGAAGGGTATGATATTTTAGAGTTTTGTCTAATGTCATAGCGGGATAGAAATTAGTTAATTTCCCACTGTGTCTCCGCATCAATGGAATCAAGGTGGATGGCACAAACCCAATAGAGTGTGTTCCAGTTTTCGCAGTCTAGAGCGCGAGAGCTTTACTTGAACGCCTTTGAGACGTACAAAAACCCGTCGCGTGGCTTATCCGGGCTCAGTTTGAGCTTGGAAACAATTGCGTGTATTTACACAACTGCTTGCTCTTTCAATAGCCAATGACGTAAGTAGACAGTCAAACGGTCGCTTGATGATACGTTAGCCTAGGCCGAAGTCACACTCAGTTCTACCAACTAGGAAATAACTATTTCGTGACCCTTTGTACCCGTGGAGCAATCGCTGTTCCAGATAAAGTTTAACAGATAAATTAAGTGATACAACTATCTGGCTAAGTAATCTGGCGCCTCATTCGGGAACGCTAAGTGATTCTGTAGCGACTCGTAAGTCATATTTCTCATTCCACTCTTCCGCACGACGCCAAATGCGTAAGAGCGAGATGAGAGATCTGGCCTACGAGTCGCTACAGAATCACTTAGCGTTCCCGAATGAGGCGCCTGTTCTCTGTATTTTGTAACAAGAGCAGTGATAAATTCTTTATTTTCAAAGAGTTTTAAGAGTTGATTTTGTTTATTCTTATTAGTGTCTTTCTAATGAATAATGATGTAATGATATAAATTCACTGTATCCCGAATAACCAGATGATCATTTTGTCAATTACAGATGAACTTTTGTAAAATATTGCTATTAGAATGAAAGAACCGATGAGGACCACTGACGAGTTATATTATAAGTCCCACTATTAGTTTCGATTTTCCAGACTTCTTCTAAAGTGAATAACTTGAATAGCAACTTACAAAGAAACTCATAATCATAATTAGGTATCCGTAAACTACCAATCATTGGGGAGTTCCATCATCAATCTCGCATGCCCAAATAATGTTGTTCTAGTGCAAATACATCAGTTATTTATTTGAGGACTTCCGTTAATTCCTATTAGATTCCATCATTTGGAGTTTCCAAATTTGACCATAACGGGACTAATCTGGAGGAGGTCAACTATCGATTAAAAAAGAATCGTCCAAATCGGCTCAAAAAATTTCGGAGCTCTGAGACCACAAACTTCAAAAATACAGATGAAATGCGAACCAGCTCCTTTTATTTGAAGTCGGTTTAAAAAAAATTTCTCAATCAGGTCATGTAAGAGCAAAAGAAATAATTACTACTCTTTATACAAAAAAATTCATACGCTTTCATATCTTTTAACGTGTCTGTTCAGACTCGTAAGTTCAGCGCTTCGTTGCACAGCACACCTCCGCCGCTTCACACTATATTTTCCGGCCAATGTATTACAGCGAAGGTTAAAGAGTTACTCGTATCTCTAAGCTTTGTTTAGAAGCAGCGGCGAGCGGAGATGGTTCGTGTGAGATCCGTAAACTGGCGGATAGCACGCGACCACTTGTTACAACATGCAAGATTGCAGCGCAGCGCTGCGTTCCGGGTACTGACAAATAAACGCGTTTACGACACATTACATAAACATAAGACTGCTCTCCAATGTTGCCTGGAAATGTTGCAATTTTTTCTTGAATGCGATTTGTATACAGCACTTTACTGATATTAAACTTTTCTTAAATGCTAGGGAATACTAACCGTCTTTTCTAGATAGAAAAACACGAACTTCCTGGTAAGGTTGGTCCAAAAAACCATTGTTTGATTGATCAGTTTAACTATTTTCTAGCTTTCATTGTTCGCATATTATTTGAATAGCTTAACGAATTCAAAAACCTCTTGAAAAAATAATGGCATTGATACAGAAGGGCCATTTTAGATGTCATTATGATGGTTTCATTGTTAATATATAAGAAATATTGGGCGGGTTCGCAAAGTTTGCCGAACGAAAAGAGAGAGCTTTTGTTGCTTCACCGTTAAATGCCGAAGCCTACAGTATCCTTATTGTTTTCATACAAGAGGATTCCATACAAATAAAGCCCATTTTGTCTGAACATTTGCAACATTAGTAAATTATTGCCTCTAGCAACTGTGATGTAAAGGAAGAAGCCGTACCTAGTCGCAAAATACATAAACAAGTCGCGTAATTAATTTATCCAAATACGGAAAATTTCCTTGTCGCTTGATAAATCGGTACTCGAAACGGCATTAAAAAATTATCTGTAAGGTTATTTGCACCTATTTATTCGCTAGTTAATTGAATTAAAATTGACCCCGGTGCTTGGACCAGTGGCTAATCGGAAGCCTTGCCCGGTGTGATCATTCAATTTTGTTTTTAAACTTTCAACCAAAAACAACAATAACATTATTACGTCATATTGCAGAACCTTAGAACATTTCATCTAACAATGTTTATCCTACATTGCAACATATGTAAATGCAAATTTTTATCGTTCTATTTCCATATCAATCACTGAATAAACGTGGATTTTCACTTTGAATGTCACTCTTAGGTACTTTTAAAACTTACTCTCGCGCTCATTGCAATAAAAGTTTTATCTTTTATTAAATGAATAGATTTTATCTCGGTGATGCAGCGACGAGAACCGCTTAGATGTTATCCCTGACAGTGCAACAAGGGATTGGTTTGAATAGCCAGCGCCAACCCGCCGCTGATAGAAATCGTTGAGCGGATGAAAGTTTTGATTTCATCCTTTTGTTGGAATCGTTATTGTAGTCAAGTTATCCGTGGTATTAATATTAACATTCAAACAATAATGATAATTATGGGAAATTTACATAGATATTGAATTATTATCTTTTATCTATCTATTTTACTTGAAGAAGTTTCAATGTGACGCGTATTACAGATATTTTTATTTTTTATATGTTTTTGCACTGATTACTCGGACACGGCTGGACCGATTTAGATGATTATTTTTTAATCGATAGGGTATACGTACCTTCAAGTTGGTCTCGTTGGGGCCAAAGTCGACGACTGATAATAGGATCCAGGAGGAATCGACGGAACTCCTCAATTATTATAGGCACGCAAGTTTGGTATTTTCTGTAATAAATCAAGCAGTTGCGGTCCAAAAGCAATATTTGGTGAAGTGGAACTGTTGATGAAGACCACAGATGATCTCCGCAATGATAATTTCACGGGTGGCGAATATATTTCTGTATACGTTTGGGAAGCAACTTATACTCATGAAAATGCATGAGGTAAAGGGGAACCGATGGTAAAGAACCAGTAGAACTCCTCAAAGATTAACTTCCTTGCACCTTGGATAGCAACATTTTGTAAAGGGTGATGAGCAATTGGTATAAAGCTATATAAAGGCATATTTTACTTAATATAGTGAATGTATGGAGTAAAGTGAAACGTCAGATATATTGTTATTTAAGTAAAATAAAATATATTAAAGTCGATGGCAATTGCATTAAAGAAGTACAAGAAAGAAGAAATTTATTCATAATATACAAAACACGCAAAAAAAAAACAAGAAAAATATAATTGTTGCAAAACGGTCCATGTGCTGGAAGCGGACACTAGTCTTCCATTGGGACATTAGGTATACATCCCTCATACTGTGTTCATTTACTTGACACTGATTTTGATGTAATGGATTTATCACTTAATTAAGAATATATCTGACGTTTAGAAGGGTTTTTGGAGCCGGTTTTATTTCAGACACATTTTCAATCAGAATTCTATGAATTGTACATTATTTTCGCGTCATATTTTAAGACATGTGAATACTTCAACTCCGCGCTCGAGTACTCGTCGGAAGATTACATTTTCGCACCTCTGATCTCGCAACTCCTCGGCTGGTGCTGAAATCAAATTCTATGAATAATGTAAACAGGGGATGGAAAAAGGCATTGCGTTGATTTTAAATAATATTTTTGCCCAAACCTGTCCCGAACAATATACTTTAACCTTCGATGTGACATTTTATTATTATTATGATCATTATATACGTAACTTGTAACGATTATACGCCGATAGTTGGTGTACCTATTATATATAATTGCAGCTGATGAAATAATCGTTATGAATTATATCCCGTTGAGCGCCTTAGTATCACAGGTGTAGTAGTCATTAAATAATAGTGAACCCTATTGTTAATTTTATATACTTATATTATTATTTACTCCACTCGATCTTTGTTGTGGGTGAGGGGAAGTCGTTTCTATTGCTGATGAAGGCCAAGGCCAAAGATGTTGCAGTAAGTTGATCAAGTGGATGTGTTTAATAATTGGTCTTCCACTTGGGAGTTTCGTGACATAGATATAGTCCAGGGCAGTCCAATTTACAATTTAACTCCGTAAAAGGTAATGTTAATGTAAAATAGTCACATTTATTAAAAAAGATATGAGAACTATAATAAGCTGAAAGACCAAACGTAAATCAAAGAAAAATAATGTGGAACTGGTACGCTCATCTAATTTTAGTACCTTATTTTTACTAACTTGTAAGTATCTTTAGAAACTTTCACTAAATATAGTGGTCGGACTACGAGGCCCGCGGGCAAATCGCCACAACAAGCACTCACATAAAATTATAACCTCCATTCGTGATAAGGAATCTAACTTTGGAACGAAAATAACGGGCGATGTCACAGGGTGGGACTGTCCAGTAATAAAACGATTAAACTATTTTGGCTCAACGCTGAAGGTTTTATGCGACATAATTTAGTTGTTACAGTGGAGCGCCATTTGCCCGCGCGCTCCTTAGAGGTCAGCCAAGGACTAGCCGACTCACTAACATTTGCAATCTGCTCCACTTTTCCTATACATCTTCTAGAAACAACGTGCGTCATACGAACTTTTACGGTTCTATCCACAAAGCGGTTTCATTATTTTATGTAAATGTTAACGTTCTTTATCTTCGTAATATTTTTAAGTTACAGTAAAGTATTTTTCACCGACTTCGACACAATTACAAAAAAAAATGCTTTTCTCATATCATCATTGATCATATCATTGCCAAGAGTGTAGTAAAACGCAATTTTTAAGGTTGTGTTCTATTAATATTATTTACTCCTTCCAAAACCTTTAATAACCAGCCTGTACTTGCGAGAGAAAAATGTTACGATAAGTGCATAGCCTGCCGTTGAAAGTTCGTAGAAAACTTCATTTACGGGGCCTGATATCTGTTTATAGTCATGCAATATGAATTATCCGTTCATTATGGACTTTAAATGAAATAACTTATTCATACATTTAATTAACATAAATAATAACAGTCACATTATCGATACCAAACCAAAAGGAAAATCAAGTAGGCTGACCAAAACATAACCCCTATTGCCGTGCTTGAAGGACGCTGGATTATTTCCATTCAAACAGTGACGTGACTGATCGCGGTGCGAGCGGGGTCCACCTCGCGTTTCTCCTGACCGCACGTGTCTGGGTGCGCAACATCTAGACAAACTTCGTCGCTCATTTCGTCTGACAATCATAAATTGACCCGCACGCTCGTAGGCATGATGCGGAGTTAGGTACTTACTCCCGTGGCCGGCTGCGTCGAAATACGACCAAAGGTCGTAGAAACGCATGAACAAATAGTGTATACGCACTGACAGGTCAAGTTAGTAGGCTCGTCGGCGAGTTCATGAACAAAGTCTTATGTGAGAGAATCACTCCCCTGATTCTCGTTCGTATACTTACACATATGCATATATCTCCATATATGAGTTTCTTGAACTCTTAACTTACACATTCTCGTCTATAGAAATACGATAATATATTAAATTCCGTCAATAATCTTGAAAACGTGAAGATACAATTTCAGTTGATAGAATTTCACTTGAAACAAAAAATGTATCCATAAAGCCCCTTTTAGACTTAGATAAATGTAATATACTCAGCTTAGACGCATAAAATATTACTTAGTTTCCTAACAAAAATACATGAAGGTTTGGGCCATATTTTTGGCGTTGCGTTTATCTCTGACGCAGATAAGTTCCCCGTTAGGGAATACAATGTGGCTAGGGTTGAACGTAAAAGTAAAAATGTGCTTGGTGTTAAATGTTCTGGACGATAAGGCAAATATCAAAGACAAAGGAGAAGCCACTAATGACCGGTGCTCGCTCGGCGCGGAAGCCCGGCCGTTGAGTGCGGCGATTATCCGCCGACACACCTCCGCAGCGGCTAAAAGATTGCACATTGCCTTCGCATGATTTGCTAAATGGAACCCGGGTCTTGCGTGGAGGTTTAAATTAATGGTTGATTGTTTTGTTTCACTTTTAAACAAAATAAACTTGATTTATCTCGGAAACGGCAAAGCTATTCTTTCAATCTGCGCCCTTCCAATAAACGAACTCCAATTTACGATTTAATATCATCAGCATCGTCAGTATATGTCCCACTCCTGGGTACAGGCCTCCTTATCATAGTGAGAGGGACTCGGCAGTAGTCTCCATTCAGTAGCTACCGAAGGGCTAGACGGTGCCATGCAATGGGGCCCCCAAGCTCAGGGGGCCCTCGGACCCTGACTAGCAAAACTCGTATTCAACCAGCTATAAATTCTACCACTTTCGGAATGTAAATGTAAAATAGGTTGCAATTTAGTTAATCACTCCTCTACTGCACTGGGAGTGAAGAAATAGCATGCGTGCAGATGCTTATCATCCTGGCATGTCGTAAAAGTCGACTAAGGGACGGGTCCTCTCCGACGTGGTGGACTATCTGTATGGGCGATGGGCTGATCACCTGTCACCATACGGTTCATCATACCATCTTAGGACTAATTAATCGAACGTGGCCACCAGTAGTCTTGTGGCTCTGCCCACCCCATTAGGGATTTCGGGCGTGATAATATGTATGTATGTATGTAATTTAGTTAATACCCCAGTTTTTATTGTACTACCTAGCTACGCCTCTGTCCCCATCGCATTACCCACTATACGTTATACTATATGTTTTTTTATACCTCACCCAAATTTGTTTGTGTTAATTAAAAAAGGAGGATGTATGGTACCGCATTGTAAAGCTTTTTCCTCCGATAAACGAAACTCTAAAAAAGTTCCAAGACTAATTAGAAAAAGTGTTATGGTCGGTATTTAATAGACTGTCTTAAAAAGTTTAACAAATATGATAAACAAAACAATAAGTGGTTTTCGCAGGCTAGGATTTGAATTGACCTCCGTCGTATTGATGCTAAAGTCGTTTTTTGGCCACTAGACCAACTATACTTATTAATCTTTCGTAAAATTTACAACACATTTTATAAGGATTGTCTCACAAATATTATTCGTTTCCAGTGGGAATTTAAAGGCTTAGGATTTTCTTTTAGGTATTCCTGTAAACTACGAGTGACGACACACCTAATTTAAACAATTTCTTCCAGTAGATTCGGAGAAAGTAGGTAGTGACAGACGGACAGATAGACAGACAGACCGACAGACAGACACGAGACTGCTCCTATAAGGCTTTCGTTTTTTCGACAGATGATGGGAACCCTAAAAACAAAGGAACCACTTGAGAACTCTCTGAAATGAAACAATTTAATAGAACGCCAAAGAATTCCTTTGAATTATAAGGATAATTAAACAAACAATATCGACAAATTAAATCTGTGTAATTTTATTTAAACGACTTTATGGCATGCGTTACTACGTTGGTAGGGAATGAGGCTTTGTACCCTTCAATGATGAAGACTTTATTGATATTTTATCTCCATCTCCAACCTTATTAAAATGTAGAATAAGTACCTATAATATAACTTAAATAAAAGCCTTGCGTTAAAAATATGATACCGTTAATTAGGATCACTTGAAACATTGTAGTGTTTTCGACGCACTCCAATCGAATAACAAATTATCAATCAAAGTTGAAAACAAGAGCAGGCGTGGGCGGGGAATGCGGGGGCGCCGCGGGCGGGCGCCGGCGCCAGACTGGCTGGCGCGTCGGGTGCACGCTGCATCGTGCGCAGGTGCGTCCCCCTCCACTCAGCATCTCGTACAATCATGACCTGCCTTCAATCAGATGACTAGAAGAATCCTGAGGCATTGTTTATAGAGCACAAATAATGCGCTAAACATTTATGATTATACTTTTGTATTCAAAATTTAAAGTTTTTTTTTTATGAGTATATTTGCACAAGCTGACCACTTGAAAACAAACATGATAGTATTTTAATGTTTTGTAGCTTTTCTGAATGATAGTCTGAAATAACTATTCTGTAACTTTTAAAAGTTTTATTTGCGTAATAAATTAGTTAATATGTTTTCCCTAAAAACATTATCGCATTTGGCGTTAAACTGTTTTACAGAAAT
Organism: Tortricodes alternella; assembly: GCA_947859335.1. NCBI lineage: Eukaryota > Metazoa > Arthropoda > Insecta > Lepidoptera > Tortricidae > Tortricodes > Tortricodes alternella. The sequence continues at coordinate 7,343,724 of OX401981.1, forward strand.
TTAAATGAGATGTTATCGCATTACGCAAATAGTGTTCATATTTTTATTATCACTGCTAATATTAAGGGAATTTTCGCTTTTCAATTTCAAAAAAATACATTAGTTGTGTGTTTTTTTTTTTTAACAAAGTGCATTTATTAAAGTCATAAAAGGCACTGGCTCAGCATTATGCTGAGCCAGTGTCCCATTCATTGCCGCGAGGACACACACACCACCATTTTGTTTTGTATTGTTTTTAATTTATATTTATGTTACTCTGTGTTTTCTATGTTAGTGAATAAATGTTTTTCTTCTTCTTCTAAAAAAAGAAAATAAATATTGGATAAGTTTATGATATACGAACTTAACAGTCATAATAAGGTGGTTCTGAACCCGCGGTGCATAATCGTAATCGCATTTTTAAGTTCGAAAATAAACGATGGAATACCAAAATGCTAGGTGCAGTAGGTACTCGAAGTGCATTCCCACCTATACAAACTGTATGTAGGAATACAAATCGTCGTATTGCACAATACTCGACAGATTTTTTATTTTATTCTTTAACGACCTCTCCACGACGAACAGTCCACGCGAGATCGAAAAACCTTCTTATTTAACCCCCTGAAACTCAAATACTTTAAATCTATATAACCTTTCGCCTGTATTCATCAAATTGTGTTTAAATGTCTGTTATAAACTAATAAATAAAACAATAATAATTAGAATAATAGAATCACTAATAACAATAACAAAAAATAAGAACAAAATTAAAATCGACTGACCTAAAAAACCTGACCCCGCATCGTGCCTGGCTCAAAAGACTAATTGATGAAGAAATATTATGCTGACGCAAATATGCCGTTTACACAACAATACGAAGATAGTATGCAGAAGACAGAAAAATAAAGAGATAAATGCTTGGTTGCGTGGGCAGCTTTTACGGACGGATCTTTTGAAAACGCATGTTCGAACGATATGGTTACCAGTAGTCACTTATGACACCGAAACCTGGACATTCACAGCAAAACCAGTGCAGAAAATCGGTTCGCACTAAAAAAATGCGCGTGGGAAAAAACCGCGCAAAATGGAGAAAAATGAGCTGCCTACAATGGGTGCCCCCGACTGACAAAGAAGAAAGGAAAATTGACGTTTAATTATAGTAAACACTTGCATGCAGTAAAAATAGTCCTATTATAATCTTTCACGGGCCTGAAAGTGCTTTGGATAGCCTGCATAAACAACTTGGTTCCCACAAAATACTAATGGTAGTCTGCGCTTCGTTCCACTCTGAATAAACACGCCGACAAAAAACTTATTAAGGCTTCCATTTAGTCCACTTGAAGGTCATAAAATAAACAAATCGCTTACCCCGAAATGTGTTTACGTAGTGATCAGGGTATTATTTATTATATATGAAGAACGATTTATTACCTACTATTGTCAGGTTTACGCAGGTTTATAACAAAGCATGTTGGATCTTATTTTGTAAAAACCGGACGGACAAGTGCGAGTTAAACTCGCGTGGAGAGGGTTCCGTTCCGTACATGATTATCTGAAATTTACTACGTTACTTTAAATACCAAAGACTTTTTATAGATTTTCCTGTAATCTATAGGTAAAGAATTATCTTCTGTATTTTTTTCAAATTTTTTGCCCTAGTAGTTTCGGAAATAAGGGGGGGAATGGTCAATTTTCGCCTATTTTGATAAATAACTTCTAACCTATTTTACTTGAAATACAAAAGAAAATATATTTAAGATCCTCACAATAAGCCCTTTCATTTGATATGTGACACAATATAGGCTGCATACTTTTCTTTTTAAATTTTCTAATTTACCCCCTATAATGGCCCCCATGTTTAAAATTCATATATTTACGTCACGCGGCCGTGTTGCGGTCCCCGACTTACATATGTATACCAAATTTCAACTCAATCGGTCCAGTAGTTTCGGAACAAATTGGCTGTGACAGACGAACAGACAGACAGACAGACACACGAATGATCCTATAAGGGTTTCGTTTTTTCCTTTTGAGGTCCGGAACCTTAAAAATATTAGAGAAAGCCATTTAATCGTTTATCAATCTTAATTTGAAACCAAAAATCTTATGATCTGTGTAGCTTACGAACAGGGGTGGGAAAAGTAAGGCGCATGAAGCACTTTAATCCGGCCTGCCATTCATTTAGTTTATAACTGGGTAGATAATCAAAATAATAAAAGATGTTAAATGCCTTTTTGTTATAATTCAGACCTCCCTGAAATTTCTTACGTTTTTCTGGCCCGTAATGAAAAAGTTTTGCCCTCCTGGTCACCAATGTTACGGTGATATTCTGCTTTAAACCCACACCCAGTAAGTATTTGGTTTCTTGCAATAAGAAAACGAACGACTATTTTTGTCTCAGCGTTCGTTACACTAGCAAACATAGTACGGTAAGAGAGTAAACAACATTATGGCGGCGAAGCGAATGACATGTATTATTATAATTCGTTGTTTTCGTTATATTTGGTTAGTGTCATAAAGTCCTTCTATAAACATTTTATGGGGCGGTCAAAAAGTTATGAAATTATCTAAGAGGTCAGATTTATTTCAATATACTTGTGTTTACAGGGTTACGCGAAACATGCCTTTATTTAAAGGATTTAATGAATTGATGAATGAATGAATCGTTTATTCATTATAACACGTAGTAATGTAAGGTGATACGTATTTATCTACACCCATATCATAAAACCTCCATTGGTTAATCAAAACCGTATGAAATGACCACCATTTTGACAACCAATTAGGAAAAACCAGTGCTGCGATAAAGAAATAACATGACTTCTTTATCGTTTTTAGTAAAGAAATGAGATTAAATTTGGAACAGCTGTCAAAACTCAAGTGGGTCTCTATTCTAGTATCCATAGATAATAAAACAGTTATTGATACGAAACGTCAATTCAGTATGTTTTTTAAATATAAACTGCACATTATTTGATCTCGAGTGACGTGAGAATAGAGACTTCATCCGTTTGTCTATGATTTAAAAAAAAAAATGGTCTCGCCGCCATTATGTTGACGATTTGCTGAACGAAAATAGAATTTTGTTGAATTGAATAGAAAAAGTTGTTTGTAATTTACATTTTAGTTGAAAATATGAATAGTACGTAGTCTTCTCAGAGTGTGTGTGATGTGAAAATGCGCCGGATATCGGAAATATGCAGCCACGATTGCAACAAATAACTTGTTGCCAGAAAATATTGTTTCTGAACCCATCATGGAGGATTTATAATACGTGTGTAGATAAAGTTATGTATGCAACTCTGCATAATTTGGCCTTAAAACACACGTGCGTTCTAATTATGAAACTCGCCTATCGGCTCGTTTCATGAAAACCGCACTAGTGTTTTAAGGCCTATCATTATGCAACCGTTGCATAAACTACTATTTTTTTATTCCACATTCGACATTAAAGATTAGATCCATGATTATTTGACTCTTTATTAAAGCAAGTAGCGTACAGCCCTAACCAACTAATTAAATGTGTTGTTTGCTCGAAGCCATGGAAATTTTGCTACAATTTAATTCCCCTGTTTATATACGACGTTGAACTTACAGGGAAATTTTAGCTGCTATCTTTTATTGCCCTATCATTATAATGTTAAAAAGCTTTTATAGGCTCTGAATACACTCCTGCACCCCAATCCATGTAATGAAAACTAATGATGTCATCAGTTACTTTCGATGCGCCCTTAGCTTAGATACATTTTTACGGGCAAAACAGTAAAAGCATTATATAGAATACCTAGTCATTAAAAGCCATTAGATCCAAATCGTACATTAATTACACATTGCCGACTAACCATTTGGTAACTATTGTACGGTTTCCTGAGCGTCTATTCGGGATCGTCTAAGTGATTCTGCAGCGAGCCGCGAGTGAGACTCCCATCTCGCTCTTACACGGCGTAAGACGGCGGCGGCGTCGTGCGGAAGAGTGGGATGAGAAATCTCGCTAACGAATCGCTACAACGTCACTTGGCGTTCCCGAATAGAGGCGCTGGGCAGAGTATGAAATGCATTATAATTTTATACATTGAGTGAACATTTAAGGTTTGCGATAAGAACAGATCAAACGGATTTCGAGTAGCATATTTATAACAGGATCTTTTTGACTACGTGTAGGTATAATTAAACCAATGCCGTGTTAAATCCCAATGTAACCTGATCTAGCCTTATTTTTAGTAGGTAGTCTTTAGGGTCACGAGATGCAGAAGTTAGAATTTAAATAAAATGAAAATAGTCTAGAGTAGGGATACTCAACCTGCGGCCCGCTAACTTTTTCTTCGCAGCACCTTCGTGCCACAGTAATTTTTAGATAAATAATTTATTAAATTTAAATGACGAGTTTTAATGTAATATAGTTTTTTGAAGGCCGCCTGAGTCACACATATGTAGCCCAAGAAAAAAAAGGTTGCGTACCCCTGGTCTAGCGAGATTAAACTCATTACATGTTCAACGGTAACACACCATGCCTTAAGATTGATAATGATCATCCTGGAGACGTCCACTGCTGGACACAGCTCTCCCCCAAAGACTTCCACGACGAACGCTCACACGCCTTCTATCTCCATAGCCTACCATTTAACATAACATTACTTTTGGACTTATAATTGTATTTATTAATTTGTTTGAAATCAACCAACTCCTTCCTTTAATATTTTCTTCAACATAATAAATAAAGTGCTGAAGTTAACTAACTTATCGGGTTTCAACTGAGTTTCTTTGTTACTTTCTTGAAAGTTCACATTTACTTTAAAACCATAATGTGTTAGAAACTTGTTTACGTAAAAAATATCTACAATAACCTAGTTAAGAAGAATAAAATAAAATCGGACGCAAATAGCGATGAAAGGGAAATGACCCCATTTTGCGTGGCCATTCCGGTAGGCTATTTGAAACCTTCTCACGCACACATAATAAAGTTTATTTTTAGTACGCTTTTCAAGTATCTGGCGATTGACGATTACGGTTGAAGTTCTAATTAAGGTTTAACAGAACGGCTCCAAATCGCCGCAATTTTAACTTGGGCACGCTGATTAAGCGGCAGCGGTCGGCGCTACCGCCCTCTTGACAAATTAGGACGATCGCTATCGTGCTCCAAACAAGCACTCTACTCGCTGTCCAATTCTACTCATAATTCAATTTAAAAAATCATATGTTTTTTCAAGTAGTACTTATATAAAAAGAATCTGAGTGATTGAAGTTTAGCATAAATTATAGGTCATAAGACTTCATGCGCCGGACGAAGCGCGACAGGCGCAAGCAAGGGTTACCTCGATTCATTTTCCTTTTCTCATTAAACTTTAATAATACTAATAAACATACTTCTTAAAATAAAATAAAAACGACTTCGCAAATATGTTGATGTTTCTTGCCGTTTTCAAGACAGAGCCTTATTTATATTAGACAAACAGAAGAAGCTCTAGGCATCATTGGCTCAGCGCAGCCTGATAATTCTCACTACACAAATACATATCTATCAAGTTAAGAACTAAATAAAGTATGCGTGTGCAATACTTGTGAAAGTTAAAAATGATAAGCGTCAACATTACATATCCAAAAATCCTCTTTTAAAACAACTTTTAACTCACTTTTAAGTGCTACCATATTCGGAATTTTCAGACTAGTTTGTAAACATCCGTGTATTTATCCATAGCCGACTTATCTAGAATCAAAAGAGTTAGGTTTTATTTGAACGGATACAATTTCTATAGCGACCAGTGCTCCAGATTTTAAAGTAAATATAAACAAGTGTATTACATGGAGGGAAGACGGCGAAGTTATTAAGATCGTGGACTGGCCCGCTAACGAGCGAGGCCCCGCTGCCGCTGGCCGCGCGCCAGCCGCTCTCGCCGTAAACTGTGGCCAAGCACACACTACTCTCCACTACACGTGTCCTTACAACCTTAAGCAAAAAACAGACACAAGAGCAAATGTACGAGTATCATTGCCGCGGCAAAACCAGGTCAAACTTTACTGAACGCACAAACTGAGATTCCACAATCATTCGTCAGGTCAATCTTCCGATAAATTATCTCACTATAGGTACTACAATTTTCTTGCAACAGTTTGTAACCAGCATGGATACAGACTCAATCCAGAATAGCATTTAGTTAGTTCGCACACTTTTTGGCTTTAATAGGAAAATAATAAAATGGGCTGGGCACAAAATGAGTGGAGACCACGGACCAGGACACACAGTGTGGGTCAGCCCCCCACAAGATACTCCTTTTGATATGCCGTTAGATACAGAAGACGTGCGGTCGTTCGTTGTGGAAGTGTTTGGGGGAGATATATGTCCAACAGTGGACGTCCCCGGGTTGAAATTATAATGATGACCAAGCAAAACAATACTTTGTTAATATGCAATAACAGATTTTTAACAGTCAGTTAACTAGAGTCTTCAGAAAAGTCGATAGAGGTCTACTGTACTTATTATGTGTTTGTGTCTACAGCGTCCATTAAAGGAAAAAATAATTTAAAAGCTCCCTCTTTTTAGAATATTCTGTTTTTGAGTAGGTACAGTGAAAAGGCGAGTGGCCCAGAGCAGGCAGCGCGACTCCGCGGCTTGCGTTGCGCGCGATGTGAATGACTTCCGGCGCGGGAGTTCGACGGGCAATAGGCGGAACTATAACAGCGACGGACCGCTGTATTCCCTATTGTTTGGCATCTTCAACTCTTGGCATCGAACTTTGAACACAGCCCGACCGACTGCACTGTCAGCTTTAGTGCTTTACTACTATAACATATGAATATTAAAACATAAGATTTGAAATAGAACCATTTAGCTGTCAACGCTTGATCAATCGTTTTCTATTTAATTACAATTCTTTGGAACGGTCCCAATCCGTTAGTAGCAAGTCATATTATGTGACAGCTTTATCCAATAACAATTTGGTATTCTTTAACAAAAGTTTGGTCATTCAGGATTAGTCTTGGTGAAGTGGAATGGAAAGTGACGCTAGTGCTCTGGTACTTTGCTACTATAACAAATATTGCAAAAGGTCCGATATTTTGTCAGTTGATGAACACTACATTAGAGGATTCGGTTTCTCACATCACATCAGAAATGTCTATAGGGTGTTTAATGTTTAATAGGACAACATTAATCACCTAACAGCATCCATTTCTTTTTCTAGTATTTAAATGTTAAGATTGCAAAAGTCTTTAGAACGCAAATCAAAAACCAAGTTCTATTGTTAAGATTTTCGGGTGCGTAGTATCGTATGTACCCTCTAGAGAGAATATCGAGAGAATCTTAAAGTTTAATCTGCACTCTCCTAGGCCACTGGTGCAGTTCTCTACGACAGTATATAACAACTTATAATGTGGTCTAGAATCTTAATTGGTTCATATATGCTATTATTAGACAGCGCTCTTATTTTAATTATGCTATTATTAGAACAGTCTCAAAATAAATGGTAACACGTGATAGGCCTAGTATCAGATTCCGGCATCGATCGGTGCGCGTCGTACTAAATTATGTAGCCCTTGGGATATTTATATCAGAAACGACCAGCCGATACAAGGGTCATGTTCATAAGCGAAAAGGTTAATACCTTTTGTGTTACTTGATATTTTATAAATGATGGTCGAATTTTTATCTATAGGTATGTGCATCTATTTAGAGCTTGTTTCAGTGTAAATAGTGGACGGTATAGGTCAGAGAGCCATAAGCAAAGCGCCGCCGGGCCGCTGCGGTGCGGTCACTGGTCACACTCCTCGCTTCACGTACTGTTATATTATTACTATCTCTCCGACCGTACTATTTCTCTAACAGAACGAGTAGCTTCTAGATTTCTGTATAACAACATTGCCTGCTCCTTCTAGCGCTTTGGAGACTACAATCATTACAAACTTTCAACTCTAACTGTAGCTTAATTGGACCAGCACGTGCCCTGGGGGCCATCTGCCAGATAGGAACAACATTTTAATTCTATTTACGAAATGGAGTTAGGCGAAAACGCAATTTCCCTGAGGAATAAAGGCATTTGGAAATGTTAAAGTTGAATTATAACACTAAAGATTAACTAAAGATAACTAAAAATTTTCTTGAAACATTATTAACTATTTACTGTACTATCATTAAAATATTATTAAATTGATTCCATTATTTCATTACTTTACTTCGTCCTTAGTTACCTTCTTGATTTTATTATGACGTGATTTATTATTATCACCCAATATTTATTTTTCTATTTCTATTTGGCGTTTTCTTTTTTCAAGACAATGCAAGTTATCATGAAAACAGGCTTCAGGAAAATGTTGCAATCCCAATACATGTGCTCAATATAACTCAGTGAAAAGTAAAATGGGGCATTTTCTAAACACGAACTATTTACTGTAAGTACAACCACTTCAAGTGCGTCACTCAAAACGTTGCAAGTACCTCCTATTATTACAGAAACTGACTGTTGACAAAACAAGACATAATTATGGTGTAATTTGAAATATTTGTGGTCGTATTTATAGTTTGAGCTCTCTGTTGTCTTTATTTTATATACCATATTCCTCATGTAGTATAATATTATTTCATACCACTACCTCTCAATATGCATTGTATTTTGTAAATTTATTGATGTTTTATCAGGGATGCGACGTAGGTAACACTTTCACCGTTAATCGGGTTATAAGCAAATTTTCATAGATTTCAGTAGCCCATTTGATGAAGCTACAAGTAACAATTTTACAGGCAAACACTGGCAACATTGCGCGGCAGATGAATGGGATCTGAAATCAGTGTTGCCAGTTTTTGCTTAAAAAATTGGTACTTGTAGCTTCGTGAAACAGGCCACATGTTGTACAGTACTATTAAAATAAGTTAACCATTCGGCCATCCTCGGTTATTGTCGGTATCCCTCGTTTTTCAGATAGAGTATATCAAGTTGCAGATATGACCTTTAAATATTTTACCCGTTATCTTATTAAACACAATACAATAGAAGGATATGAGCAACAAAACCTCCTAATAGCTCTAAAATAAATGAAAACAACCAAAAAACAATAAAAACCTTTATATTGAAATACAAAAAATAATTAGTGACAATTTTTTAACAGTATGACATGCATGACTAATATCGTACTGTTACCTTATGTCAAACAGTAACTATTGATTAATAAAGAATCATATATTTTTTTATGTTATAGGTACATTTATATACATCAATAAATAACGCATATGTATATCGCTTCTGTAAAGTTCTTAGGTCTACTGGTAAGTAATGTCATCATGGCAGGTGATATACATTGCGTTTACTATACGTTAAGTTGAATGCTACCTAAAATAAATCGCAGCAATGTAACTTGTGGCATTTTCGTCTCGGATAATAGTCGAGAAAAGTCGAATCGTTAACTGATTTTAATTGTACTGTATCTTGTCTATTGGTTCTTAATAAAATAATTTCCAAAAAAAGCATCTGATTCGTCGATCTTTCCTTAATATTTGTAAGAGGCAGAATTTTGATATTACTTTTAGTTTTCTTTTTAAACTACGTAACAAAAGGTATAAAATTGCTGTATTTTTCGTATCTACTTTACCAATAAGCCTGTAAACGTAAACGCCAGATTTTATTAAATTGATTGGTCGTCATTATATGCCAAATATAATGAAATCTCCATACAAATTATTGCTAAGAAAATACGTTTTTTATTCTTAAGTATTTTCTTTATTTGTTTTTAAATGTTTAAAGGCCCGGGCACACCAAAAGCGGTTGCGGCGCGTTTGCGGCGCGAACGCGGGCGGCGGCGTCAACGCGTTTCGAACGCGGGCCCGCGTTGCTCACGTCCCGCGTCGCTTTCGCACCGCTTTCGCGCCGCGTTCGCCCCGCCTCGCGCCGCGTAATACAACTTCGCGTGCTCGCGCACGCACCGCCGCCGCTTCGCGAACGCCCCGCGCCGCCGCCGGTTCGCGCACGCCCCGCGCCGCTTTCGCGATGCGTTCGGTGTGGCTCTGGACATGGCGGCGGTATTAAATACAACTTCGCGTGCTCGCGTTCGCGCCGCAAACGTGCCGCAACCGCCTTTGGTGTGCCCGGGCCTTAAGTGGTACTTTAATAACTAACTGATATCATTGCGGTGAGGGTCCATTGAATCAAAGTCAAGGTCACTCGGAACTAGTAGCCCCTTAACACAGAAAAACGCTGCTGCCCACCACAAACAGCGCGTCGCTACATGGTGCTTGAAGGTGAACTTTCGAAGCAAGCGTGTGGTGTCAGTGGTGCCGCGTCAGCACGCCGCGACTGAGCAACAGATTAATGTATTACGCAAAATGAGCAGCGGCCGTAACATGCAAGACACAAGGATAAGTTAAACTTATCTCTAAGTGCGTCTCTCTCACAATAGCGCCGACGAAAGAGATAGTCATAGAGATAAACGGGGTTAAATTATCTTTTTGTCTTGCATGTTAGGGCCGCAGACGGGTTTCACTCCGCACTTAAGGTAAGCTCGGCCGTCGCGATGATCGGAGCTGTAAATCGCAGCAGGTTGTCATTGTCAAAACTAACAGCCCTAGCGTACAAGAAAGAGCACGTTTTATGCGATGGTGAGAGAAGGCATGATTAGGCATATTTTCGTACCTAAACACCGGTTTTGTTAAAGAGTGATTCTTCTGTACTTTAGTATACTATTTAATCTGCCGTTCTGTCGCGGGCGTCACCGACTCGGTGCCACTAACGCTTACTTCGAAAGTCAACCTTAAAGTGTAAATAACTTTTAATACCATAATTGTAATACTTAACTTTTATTTGAAACTGAATTCAACAGTTAGTTATAAACAAAACTTGATACAAAGCCACTCCCACAGAAGCGTTGTCCTAACAGAACAAAGGCAACTGCTGGCAAGTACAAGGTCTCGTACTAAACTTTCACGATGCGCAATGAAGTAAGTGTTGCACAATAAATATACACGAGGCACCTCGTATGTCTTAGTTAGATTGTGACGTCACCTCACTTCACAAAAATTTATCGCCTTAATATTTTTGTCACACCAATTGCAATTGAGGAGTTGTAACCCGGAGCTTACAGTTTGAAGACTTTACCGAATTAACCCGCAGCGAAGCGAGACTTCAGTGCGGTACACATGGTGGCGATACCTCACCTCATTTTAGGTGGGACATTGGACCACCTCATTGTTTTAATGAGTTTCTCAGGCATGCTCAATTTTATTTTATAGCCTACTCAACACTACATCTAATAAAATATTTAATAGGAACGCTGCACGCTGGAAGTAATTGTTAATGGATGTAATTCTTTCACATATCTGTACGTCTATGTGATATGCAATAAATAAACCATTTGAATTTGAATTTGAATTCTACAATCCAAACAAGACAAGATACTTTGAAAATAAATATACAATCCATGATAATTTCCAATTTCTTAATATTAATTAATTACTAACGAATTACATTATGTTTACCATATTGAATCCCGAATAATTAGCATATCTCGGATTTGTGTTATCATTAATGAATGCAAAGTTTGTCGGAAGGGCAAATTATCATCAGTTTCATATTATTTCTTAATTGGTTATATTAAGATAATATTAGTATCACTGTCACGCTGTCAGCTACCGAAGCAAAATAACAATATCAAATGACACACGCATTTTTAATACTTTAATCTCTCGTACCTAAAATATGAATATTTCATGCAAAAACAAGACGCGTTGTTTAGGTACACAAAACAGACAAGCAAAGAGTCTATCTATTATCGTGTCAAAGATCGGAAGACTGCTCGTTCGAGCCACTATCGGCGCCCTATTCATGCAATAACCGCCACTAAAATGATAAATGAGCCTCGCCTAACGCTCACGCATTTCTACGCGAGTCTTCGGTGACTCTCGACCAAACAGACACTGAATACACTCACAAAAAAATGTTCGTCGATCTCCTACTTAACTTGATCCATAGAGGTTCAATATAATCAACTTTTAGGTAAATAAATGTGACCGATCTTTGCTGATGAAAGAAACATGAAGTGTACCTACTAAATAATAAAGACAATATTAAGAACAAACCTGTGCCTGTGGCTTCGACCACTTAGATTTGAATTTCACGTTCCAAAAATTCTGTTTACGATAATTTTTTAGAACACCATGAAATCAGCGTTGGAGGTTGCTCCGACATATCGCTGAGTGGTGACCCCTTTTAGTGCCCAATATCGCGTGTTCTGTTAATATTTCTTTAGTTTTGTACCGATCGCTAAATAAATGATTCTATTTCTATTTCTAAAATGTTCCAAACTTATGACGTCTAAATTTAGCAATTTAAGTTTTGAATAAATTGCTATTGAGGCTAGATGTTTGGATCATTTAGTTGACCTAGAGGTTCCACTGTAAAACAGAACTACAGGATTGGAAAAAAAAAGATTTTTTATTTTTATATCTATCTATTTAATCTGTCGACGAATCATAGATACAGGAAACCGAAATTATTTGATAAAGTTTTGATATAAATGTATAAAACCTTTGGTTTAGGTGGTCGATGAGTATGTACGTACAATAAAAAAATCTTTGTTCGAACTTAACATTTCGTAAACGCAATTTAAATAATAAATAACGGGGTATATAGAAATTCCAAGCTTGATTTTGACAGCTTGATGCTTATACAAAATCGAGTTTGACGTTTCTTATTTTAAATTTAGGTGACACTGATAGGCTAAATGGATGAGTACTTTGGCTATTTATTCTATAATGGCGTATTTGGTAACAATTCTGCTAAATAACATTTGTCGTTATCTGAAATCCACGGGCAGCAGAATTATTCTCAATTTGTGATGGATTGCGTAACATCTCAGATTATTTGGCTGTTTTATTAGGCGCACTGCCAAGTAATGACGATATTTTACGGGGATATATCTCCTACCCACGTTAAACTTTCCGCTATGTAGCATGGGATTCACCGCCTACGCCGTAGCTGCTAGCCGTAGACACTACGCTAAATCTGTATTTATTCGAATAGACATTTTAAAACTGCTTACAGGCGCCTCATTCGGGAACGCTAAGTGATTCTGTAGCGACTCGTAAGCCAGATTTCTCATCTCGCTCTTACGCATTACGCGTCGTGCGGAAGAGTGGGATGAGAAATCTGGCTTATGAGTCGCTACAGAATCACTTAGCGATCCCGAATAGAGGGCGCTGGTCATCTCCTGTGTTAGATTCGTTTATTTTAAGCTATTTGACTGAACCTAACTTTAATCGGAATATATATTGTGTATTTTGTTTTTGTCATAATGTGTAACTAATTTATCATTTTTTCCCGTGTATCATTATTATCTTTGTATTATTTTATAATGACGATCTTTATGGAGATACAATTTTTAAACTAATCTTTAATTTATATGACATAAGTATTAATTCTGTTGAATTGTAATTTTATTCTGTTTACATTGTATTTTAATTCAATTACTGACAATCTTAATTTAGATCCATGTATTTTGACATGCGCAATTAATAATGTATTTTATTTTGAGAAATAAATAACCTAATCTAATTTAATCTAGCCCCAGTTAGTACTGTGACCTTTTAGAAATACTTTATATAAACATTTACAATACAAAGTACCGTCCACAATCAGTGCACAGTGGTACTGATACGCGTTTGTGTTGTACCCGGAACTTGACTGTCACAAATCTAAACCAGCTTAAGATCACAGAGCTAGTGCAGTGGTGCAGGCACTTAAACCGTCCTTCGAGCCGAGCCGAACACGTACGCGACATGTCGTAAATATTTATCGGAAGCAGGCACTCGCCTAAAAAAATACCGCTCGAGGTGCATTCTAACTCTAATTCCAAAGAGAAATCCATTAACCAGGGTCGCTTCGCTTAACTCACCTACCGTTACCGTCGATCCAATTTGTCCAATGTCTCAATTAAGGACGCCTACCGCACGGAAAGGGTGTGTAATAGTGGCTATCGATTAGCACCACTCGTATTTTTATATCTTAATTATACCAATTGTATGTTCTACGATATATACTGATTTTCCATTGATATCGTCGTCAGTGTCGACATGCACTCTTACTAGAATAAAATAAAGGTTTACTTTGCGTGAATAGGGATGTTCCGAAAGGTAAAAAAATATAGAACACGTATTTTTTGCTTAATCGAACCAATCAAAATTGACAAAGATAACGCGCATCAAAGTTCGGGAGCGGGGGCTCATGACGTCACTTAATGGTAAAAAGTGTGCAAATTCGTGACGTCACGCGGAACTTCAACGCACTATATCTTCGTCATTTTTAGTTTAATTGAAAATGCAAATGAGGGACTAAATCGATTTTTTCAGGAAACTAGCCTATTATGAATACATGTTTTTGAATTTTATATTTTATAAATTTAGCTAAATAAATAAATATATAATTAAGAAACATACTTTATCTTTAACGTCACTTCCTCCCTCCTCTGCTGCACTGGGAGTGAAGAAATAACATAGAATGCGTGCAGATGCTTATCATCCTGGCATGTCGTAAAAGTCGACTAAGGGACGGTTCCTCTCCAACATGGTGGACTCTCTGTATGGGCGATGGGCTGATCACCTGTCACCATACGGTTCATCATACCATCTTAGGACTAATTAATCGAACGTGGCCACAAGTAGTCTTGTGGCTCTGCCCACCTCATTAGGGATTTCGAGCGTGATGCTATGTATGTATTATAAAAAGTAAACTAAAATTAATGAAATTTTAAAACAAAACAGTTCGTACAAGTTCAACTAGACGAGCCGCACTGACTAATATTAGCAGACCGGTGCAAACTCTCAGATTGCTCTGAAAAGAAACTTTTTAAACTCAATAATGGAAACAACGGCCAGGCACTTGTTTAAAGCCAGCTGGAGAACTTGCGAAATACTAAGTGTTGAACAATACAGTGAACTACTTTCAACCTGTAAACAAACCATATTGTATGAAAACACTTCGTATTTATGCAGCGACCTTCTGATGCCTACCCGTGTGAACCGATGAATATACAAATGAGGATTCCATATTCATATCATCGCGCACTCCTTCATCCAAATTAGATAGAAACTTTACGTTACGAGTAAACCAGTAATTGGCCTGCAAGTATTGCATTATTTCTATTGGGGTGACTTGCACCAACATCATAAATCTGATTTGTCGTTAAACCTCCACCGATACCAATTGGGATGTTTAGAATAAGAAATAAGTTAAAATAATTAAGACGGCTCTGCGGCGCTGATAAATCGTAAGGTTTTCGTGATTTAACATATCTGACAAAAATGAAGCAGAAGCAGAGCAGGATCTGTAAAAAAAAATTGTTTAAATAAATTAAGTTTGATACCATACATATTGACACAATTAAACCGTGTTTAAGAGTAAAACTAGATTTATCTGCAAGTGGCCCCTAGAGTGTTAGTATTGTGGAAATATATCGAATGATAATAAATAAATAAATCAGGGGACAATCTTTACACAAATCGATCTAGTCCCAAAGTAAGCTCTAAAGGCTTGTGTTATGAGTACTAGACGACGATATAAATACTTATATAGAGAAATAAATACTTAAATACATAGGAAACATCCAAGACTCAGGAACAAACATTCGTGCTCATCACATAAATATTTGCCCTTACCGGGGATCGAACCCGGGACGCTTGCGTCGGAGGCAGGGTCACTACCAACTAGGCTATCGGCGTCGTCAAAAGAACCTACACGCAAAATGCCAAATCTAAAGTGAATGTCTACACTACTGTTTTTGATTTATTAAATTTTCTTCATGTACTTATAGATAGATACAATGGGTCCAATATGAAACGGTATTGACCAAATTTAAAATGCCCTAAACTTAAAATAAAAAACTTCAAGCTCTATTTTGTATAGCACCAAACTTTTTACGTTTCTTGTTACAAGTTTAGCGTCTTTTAAATTTAAGGACCACACTTTAAATCGGTCCCAATGTATGCATGGTGCAAGTAAGCAACCCTTGGGTAAAGCCATTCCATATAGCTATAGTTCACGTAAGTAATTGATTAATAATTATATAAAATTATAAATCGTAATTACAAATAATTCTCTTAACAAAGTCGACACCTTTAAATATAATTATTAACGATAGTCATGTCATGTCTCATACCTCATGTTACTTATTTTGTTATTTGCTGGTCGTAGTCCTCGTTTGACGGTGGATGGTGTGACGCAGCTAGGTCGCGGAACGGGGGCGAGCGGCGCCGCCGCGTCTGCCGCGCGCTCTCGATCCTCGACATCGGATGACACCCACGACCTTACCACGACTTTATTTAAGCTTGCAACCGACACCGTTATCTGATGTGACGAAACTTTGGCAATAATCCATGATATTATGGTGGGGTTTGTCTGTAAGTTATGTTTTCAAGGCCTAACAGCAGCACCGCGAGGGAATCGCGATAAACGAATTCTACGCAGACGGAGTCGCGGGCAAAATCTAATATGCTTTTTTTTTCAAAAGCCTCACGTAAGCCCATTCTAATGTTCAACTTAGTAGTCATGGACGTATACTCTCGATAGCTAGGGAGCTGGGTGCCAAAATTTCTTAATGATTTGTTCGCTTGACAGACCTGTATTGTTTGATTAATGTCAATATAAAGAAACACAGCAAATAGTCTGCTACCATGGTAGCGCTGCGTTTTCAATTGACAGAGTTTCAAACATTTAAAAAAAACGGTATGCTAAATCATTTGTTTGTGTCTGCCTCTTGGACTGATGGTCAGAATCATCCTCAAAACGATGACTATCGAAGAGGCAGACGTGCAGGGCTCTATTTTATAACGGGACGTAGTTGCAAAAATGTAAATGAAAAAAGCTATACTAGATCATTTGTTCGTCGTTCTCGTTGCGTCCATTAGATTCATTAGGACTCCCAGAATAGAAAAAAAAGTTGGCAGGCGTCTAGGTCGCTGATTTTTTATGTACGATTTTTTAAAGTTGTAATTCAAAAACGTAGGGACATACGACTTTCATTTACTGGACCAAACCGATTTGTATTGACATAAACTTTCATCCCTATTAATATGAAAGACGAACAAATCATATACCAAAATGGCACCCAGCTCCCTAACTACGAGTGCACAGTTATGTCGATATCCCTAATTTTGATACGAATTAATGTAGTATAATTTTCTCAGGAGCACTCTAGGTTGACAGGCACTGCCTTCTTAATTTATAACATCTGACAACAAACAAAATATGTTTTAGCGTAGAACTCTTTTCCTTTTATGATAATTTGGGACACTATCAGAATTGAGTTTACGCATCTGGCTAAGATTTACATAAATAATTGAAAATATCAGTAACCATATTATACTATGTCAACAGAATTTCCTTTTAGAGATCACGTTGATGCCTTAAAGGATCTCAAGCCCGACCCTTACTAAACTAACTTAATTATTTACGAAAGGATGTGCCTTTGGTGACATGGCCAATAACAAGACCTATAACTTGTTCGTATATCTCATGAGTAAATATTGTGTTACTAAGCGGAATAACGTGTAACGTGATCTTTTCTTGCTTAGGTAATATATATGAGATAGCAGTTGAGTAGAATAATTTTAAATAATTCCCGTGTATCCCAGAAAATTCAGTCTAAATTGTTTGAGCACACATAAATACAGTAATAAAATGAACATATTGACTGCAATGTTAACGAGCGCGATATAAACTCAATCGGGAACATTGGGGTTGTCTTTTAATGTAGCTTTTATTTGTAATCCCCCAGTATAGAGCGAGTGACGGAACATGAAACCGGGGCGTGCTGCGAGTATCAAATATTTGTCGAGCTTTTGTCGGCGGCTCTGGGGACTCGTTTCTGCCATAGGCCTAAATCAATTTTATATATTAATATCATAAATGCGAAAGCGTGTTTTTTGTCTGTATTCGGGACTGCTAAGTGATTTACTATATTGTCACTTAAATTGCCCAAACCGCGAATGTAAACGTCATACATGTACAAAACAACGACACATAGAGGCCCTGCTCCTATATTCGGGAACGCTAAGTGATGTAGTGGCGAGTCGCGAGCGAGATTTGTCATCCCACTCTTCCGCACGACGCGTAATGCGTAAGAGCGAGATGCGTCTCGCTCGCGGGTCACTGCAGTATAACTTAGAAGTTCCCGAATAGACGCCCAGGATTGACTTCAGAGTCAGCATGGCGATAGCTTTGCATTGCGATAGGTGAAGGGCCGGAGAAGGACATAGGAATAGTGATACACAAATTCCACGCGGACCATGTCGTGGGCAAAAGCTTTATATTTGCCTTCTCTCGTGTCACTTTTGCAGAGCAGCGCCTCTATTCGGGAACGCTAAGTGATGTTGTAGCGACTGGCGAGCGAGATTTGTCATCCCACTCTTCCGCACGACGCGTAATGCGTAAGAGCGAGATGCGAGTGTTGCTCGAGGGTCGCTGCAGTATCACTTAGACGTTCCCGAATAGACGCCCAGACCGCACCGTTCTTACTACGATCGGCCATAAACACCTTAAAATAGCGATAATATTTAACCCTGAATAATCTGACTCTGTATTCAATTCAATATATTATATAGTCTCCAGAGAATACACAATTTCATTGCCGACTTGAAGTTATGGGAATGTTTAATTGACTCAGGCGTTATCAATAGCTTCGATTCCAGTAAGTGTGCTTAGTATAGAAGAGCGATCGCCAGCAGCCAGTAGGTAATTCCAAGCGTTTTAATGTCGCGATTTAATAAAGTTAAGCGAACTTCGTTCGTAATGTGATTCGAAGTAATATACTTCAGTTGCATGAGTTTTCACCTCACTAGGATTTTAGAGGTTTAATTTATGTTTAAACAAGAAGCCAGCCAATACAAACATATAGAGGCACACACATACAAAAACTTTTGCATTTATAATATTCTTAGGATTAGTAGGATGTAGAATCGTTTTTTCGAAGTGTATTTGTACCAAATTTAAAGTAGATACCAGCATGGAATCACTTTTACCCATACAAACTTTCAATATAAAGGGCATCCCATGTTAAGGGGAGGTTACATGTATTTCTTTAACGGTTACCTAATTGTTTGTTTTGAGGTGCATTTACACCAAGTTTCAAGTTCATAAACAAGTGGAATCAGTTTTCCTATATAAAGTTCAACACCCCAAGGCACCCCTTTTTAGGGGTGGTTTTGGTTTTTTCTCTAACTCCTATTTATACCAAGTTTCAGGTTGAGAAACTCATTTAATTGTTTTGCTCATACTAAGTTCAACCCGCTCTTTTACCCTCTTCAAGTTTTATTTCCAAAAGTTTCTATAGCATATGTCCTGACTGAAGTTTCCCTTAATAAAATATCGATAACCGCATTGAAATCCACCTAGTAATTTTAAAGTTTATCGTTCACATACAATCAGACAAACAGACCTGAAATTCAAAAACCATTGGGATGTGTTGCTCATTCTGGAGCCTCCCATAGCATTTTCCAGTGTTATCTTCAATGTACAGACTTTTCCACTTTATAATTTTATTATATGCATAGATTAAACAAACTTTATAATTCGGATCAGCCAATCACCCGAGATTGTTTATTATCCATTAATCCAACCTCAATTTAATTCAGATACTGAACAAAGATATGCCGTTATTGAATTAGTACGTAGGTACCTCCTTCAGACGGCACCGGTTTACCTGAACAATCAGGTAGACTACTTACGGATGCACATCACGACGGCGAGTCCCCGCAAAAGTGAATAGATAGGGGTGTATAGAGGGCGCGCGTTGTGGAGTCGGCCTCACTTTCCCCGGCGGCTAAAAATAGACGCTCGCTCGCGTCAGAGTGGCCCGCCGCGCGGACTCAATGAAACTCGCCTCGCATACTCCGACCCCAATTCTGAATTGCTTATCGTTCGGTTGTAATGTTGGCATTCATATATCTTAATGGTCTTTCACATTATTTATTTGATCACACTGTAGGTAAATAGAGATACAACCAAATAACAATGAACACCGACAAATCCTTGGCTCTTAAATTCCTACCAGAGTACCGCAAGTCATTCCAGAAGACTACACTAGACCATTTAACCTTTTGTTAACATATCAATACTACCTATACGTATTGTTCTACTACTTATTTGTTTTGGCTTTGAAAAGAAAGAAAACGATAAAGTAAAATTATATACGCTTTAAATAGAATCGACTTACACACAGGATATTGAATATCTGGCGATTCCTGGCGCGCATTATATCCTAAGTAATAACGTTCTATTTCCATGGTATTTGGTTAACCTTTTATTACGGCTTGTTATCAGAATGTCCGCCGGCCGCGGACGGCATGGAGCGGTTCGCGTGCCCGACACCCGACCGGCAGGGCCGCTACCGCTGCATCGACGACCACGTGCTGTGCGACGGCTTCATCGACTGTCCTAGCGGCGAAGACGAAGACCGGCAGGCCTGCATGTTCTATAAGACGGTACGCGAAACTCCTTATTGTGATGCCATGTAAATCGTGCCGGGCTACGCACCCTCCGCCCTTCAGTGGTGTAATTCGATAATGTGCGCAGCGGCTGATCAGCGGATAAACGAAACTATTACTTTAGACTCTAAGGCAAAATCATTCAGTTCAAATTTGAATGAGTCCCTCATCGCTGGTCAGCGCTACGTACGTTAAAGAATCACATGGCTACTCCCAGAACAGACTCAATGCTTGTGGCATATATTTTTACTCAATTTTAGTTGTGATAAGTAGACACTAACACAAAAACACACACGCTCAGAACTTTCGCCTTTATAATTTTAGTGTGATTACAAAGCTCTTGAATTATATTAATTCTTAATTTGATGGATATTTAGCCACGTATTCACTAGGGGACAAGTGTCACGCGACTTGTATCGGCTGCGAAATATCGCGACTTTTCTTGTTATTATGTCTTGCAACATTGCGCGATTGTCAACAGCGACGTCGGAAGCGAAATCGCAAGACTTCGCGAAAATTCGATGTTTGTCGAGTGAAGTCCGGCGACTTTGTGATTCTACGTCCAGAAGTTGCCGACAAATAACGCGCGATGTTGCCATATATGTTAAGTAAAATTTGGCAACGTTGTGCTACTTCTTCTGACGTCGCTACCGACACGTGTTGCAACATTTGTCCCCTGATGAATACCTGGCTGTAATTAGCTCTTACCTGCGTACGCGTATGCCCCGAATGTTCCACATTTGAGTATCATCATTCATCAGCAAATGTGTTTGGTTCCAGACGAAGGCGCACCTTGACGTCCTGGCCGACGCGCTGCTGCGGTGGGCGCGCGGCCGTTAAACTGGCCTCCCGGACTTTGCCCCTAGCGCTCCAACGTCACCTCTCCGCTCCCCACCGACCTCATCCGTCTCGTCCTCGAATGAAAACCAGTGTGCTCTTATGAAAGATCAGTGAATGCTGCGATTTACCCCTCAAAGTTCCGGACGCAACCAGCCATTATTACTCGTAGATGCGTTGAATTGAACGTAATGAAACATATCAAGTAGTGGTGCAGCCTATGCCAAAAACATGACCACTTAAAGTGTAGTGTGTAAGGACTCTGAACGCGAACAGACGCAATGTCGGACAGTTCTGTGGGTATGCGAGCGCGAACGCGTCGGTTGGAACAAGGATGTGATGCGATCTGGTTTCGTCCCAGGGAACCTCTACGCAGCTATATTATTTTCCCAAAAAATATTTCGTACCTTCTAGCACTTATTAAACTAAAATGTGAGACTGGTAGTCGACATTGTTAGTCGGTAGATCATTATATTATTAAATATAGACTATTTCGTCATCTGACGAAACATAAATGTTTGTCGATTTGTTGATGTATGTATCTCTTTATGTATTGACTCAATTTGACTCTTTTACAAGTTACAGCATTCCACTCTTTGTGATCGTTAATATAAATGACAGAACTCTCGAATGTATATAATACGAATAATATTAATATTAGTTTTGTTTTGGTTACGCGGCCTACACATAAAGAACGATGGTTTGTGCTTGCTGCGCCCGCGCCACGCCGCGCGCGCACCGTCTCGTTCTCACGGCTCTTACAGGCCCTATTTAAACGTGACCGGTGTGCCAATTTAATGTAATAAGGATATGTATGAGAAGTTGAGAGTATTTTCAGATTGTCGCACCTGTTACGATAATTAAACAGGGCCCAGGGTTTTGTCGAAAACGCTTATGATAAAGTCTTTGAGTAAACTCAAATGGACTTCATCTTGAATAAGGCAGCTACTATATATTGATTATTATGTAAAACGTAATATAGTAAGATATCGTTTTATTTAACTAATTTACATTTTATTATTGCTTTTATTGATTTCCGTTAACTTTGGTATATGACATATTTCGTATAAGTAGGTACACTTTTGGTGTATCCCAATATTAGGAGAATAACTAAAAGTCCTTTGCTCATCTGTTGTAAAAACACACGACGAGCAAATTGTTTTTATATAAATACAAAATTGAATACATTCTGACGGAAATTCTTTTAAAACTTATTATATTCATTTGATCAAGATTGTTTTCTCTTTAATAACGGAAATCATATAACCACTGTCTAGTATGATATTTATAACACGGTTCGCCTAATTTCATTTTTAAAACGAATTATTCCGTAGCACACATATTTAACGTTTCGACTGAATAATTATTGATTTTATAGTTTACTATTAGGTTTAAGAAGTCTGTTTAAACACTACTAGTCTATCTAGTGAAGATTGAGTTCCTAAAGTTTTGTTACAGATAACCGACTTAAATGAATTAATAATTTAACTAGGCCATATCCTGATTAAATTATGTTATCTGTCCGTCTTGTTAAGTTGTTGTTATTTTTTTATAAATCTACAAACATACCTCAATTAAAACCATTGAAAATAAAGAAATGATACTCCTACCAAATGGTTGCTACAAACCAAATAACAAACGAACTCGGTGTTAATGGTGGAATTCATTGGCACGATATAATCTAAACTTTTCACAAATTAATAATTTATATTGCAGTACTTTATGAAGCTTACTTTTTAAATAGTTCATTTATAAAGTTAGAAACCGCTTACGACGCTTTAGTTCACATCCTGTGTATATTGATAATGTACTTATTAATAACGTAAGTTGAAGTAAGTTAAATATTAATTCATTGAAGAACGCATTTAAAGATACGTCAGATAAAACATTTAGGATACGTTCTGACAACGTACCTTGATTACATTATATTAAGTGACAAAAAAACTTAAATCTGTTTAGAACGTCAAGTAGCAGTAGAAAACAGAGATATATGCATTGAAGTAGTTCAATAATATAGGGCTTTTATTAATAGAATAGGCATATTAACGGAGAAGCTATGTCTACGTTAATAAAATACATATAATGGAAACTAATGCACCAAATATAAAGTAGTAGTGTTAAATAAAAAAGTAAGCACCCTATTTTTAAAAATATTTAAGATTTACTGTGGACTGTGGATAGGATTTTTATTCCATCATTAGGTACCTAAAATCAGGATACAATGATCAGGAGATACATAATACTAACTAGAAAACATTTAATAGAAATTCACAACCCAAATGTTTTGAATGAGACACTCTTTTTACCTGGGTATTTTTTAACAGTACACAGTCAAATAGTAAATAATTATTATAATGATAACATTAATAGTAGCATAGCGTAGCTAAGTATTTATTACTCTAGTTTTTACAATTGGATGTGAACTTTAGTGAGTCAACGATAAAGCTATTTTGAAACTAAGGAGGCACATTAAAGCATTGCAAATCAATTCAAATTATAAGTTGTTGATGACTAAATGAACCAGAAATAGGTAGGTAAGTCCATCAGTAAATACAGTTTTGAACCCGAATAAACAACGTTATAGTCTGTTAGAACACTGTTCTTGAGCCAGCAGACTCGACGGTGTTTATAAAGTTTTTATATAATTTACATGTAAAGTTCGTTTTACACACGACATTCTATGGATACCTACATACATACAAATACATTATTTACGTTGAAGGGCAATTGCTTTGATGGAAAAGTTTCACTTAGTATTTATCGTCTTAAGAACCAGGATAACGTGATTTAATTTACGTTGTTTTTTTTTTGACTTAATAATATAATAAAATTACTAAACCTGACGAACTTATCGTTGTGCCAATGAATTCTTCGAAAACATGTAGAAATAGGAAATCATGCAATTCATATTAGGAGGATACCTCGCAAATATATATCTGTGTCGCGCATCCAAATATTTAGAAAAATGCGAAGTATAATATATAATACCCTATTATATATACCCCATGCTTCAATTAACCTTAATCACAATTGAAAAGAAAGAAAAGCGGAAAAAAGCCCATAAAAGCGACTGCTTTTTTGTTCTTTTCCTTACCTGTCTTTTTAACGATTAATAACTTTTAAACGAACTATTTATGTTGTAACACATTCATACATCAATAATTTTCAAAGATTTCCAATTTGTTGGATGACACCTAGGTACTTATATATTTTACTAAACAGAATAACCTAATAAGTCGCTTGTATACTAATCATTTACGTTGTATTTGAACTCACAGCTATTGAATTATTTTAGAGGTATCCCCCTTTGAAATGAAAACTTAGAGCTCCATTAAAACAGTAATGTCGTCGATCAATCGCGAACATGTCCTACCAAGAGAAATTTTAGCACAGCTGTGCATTTAATAAATTTTTACAACGGGTTTTAAGTTGAACAGAATATAAACCGATACAATGATTAAAGTCTTCTTGTAACATATACTTACATCACTGTTTCACTCGGTTCTCTCTATTCAAAGGGTAGCAATGAGACACATTGTCTAAAACAATTTGTTTTAAATTCTCAATAAAAATGGGATTTTCTTATGATTATTAGTGTGATTGTAGATATTTTATAAGAAAGTACCTACCGTAATGTTACCTATAATGGACATATTATTAATTGTAATTGCACCAGAAATTTGCCTGTTTTGTATGTGCACAGCAATTTATTGTGATATTTTAAATACCATAGGATAAGATGCAAATCATGATCTCGCGAGTAGACTATGTACCTATCAATGTGATTGTACTTAATTTATTTATAAATTAAATTAAATATTTATTATGACAAATTAGTCCGTATTGAATACGGATGCATCCAGTATATACCTGGACCGGCTATCCCACTCTTATTTAGAAGCATCAAGTTATTTTGCACAATTTATAGTTGCTAGATCCTATCGTGCTTGAGTTTTGCGGCGTCTACCTTAAGATAGATATTGGAAATGAACACCTATTATAATAATACAGGGTGGATGTCGCAACACAGACCTGTCACTGTGTTATTCAGAATCTTTAGCAATTTTTGTCAATTTTATGGATATTATACTTGTGTACTTAGGAATAATTAAATTATGAAGATGCTAATCGTTGTCCACGGTCGTTCTCTATTAAGCTATAACCTCGGCCGCGCCTCGGGCGCCCGGGCCTCCGGCCTGCGTCCATATGTCACTTCATCGCACCCCACCACTATGATATTTATCTAGTTATCGTTATATAATTATTTAATTACCTATGTAAGCACACGACTATGAGCACAATTTTTCTATACATTTATTAAGTACCTTTAACCAGTAAGAAGGTAAATTAAACGTTGATCAAAATTTGTAGTCACTTTTATATTTCGCAAGGAACATGCGATAGAAACAGATTTTCAACATATAAAATCGTATGATGCTCATTGAATCTTCCGAACTCAGTTCAAAACACATATTTGTAATACCAACCTATTTCTCATACATGATATACCTAAAAACAATAATCGCTCAAATGGGAAAACTATTTCGACGATCTTTATTGTTGAAGTAAGATATTTTTAGATTCACCCTTGTTCGTTACCATTAACTACACTAATTAAATACTCTTCATTTGGTTAATTATTAGGAAACGCCATAGAGATTCTTCCCGCAAATAAATAAAACCTAACAGAAACCCTTGTAAAGACTTGTTTAAATTTCATCAGCAGTTTTTTGTTGATAGTTGTTTATTTAAAAATGCAACTATTTTTGTAGATACATATTATCTATTTGATTACCACTAGATAGAGATTTATAAAGTATATATATATATTTTCTCATAGTGTTACGTTTGCCGATGTTATGATAAACGATTATTCATTTAAAAATGCACCAACAAAGTCACTATCTGAAATTGACTAGCGCGCTCTCGTCAGGATATTGAGCGGCCCTAGCATGGTTATACCATGTTAACTCTCAGTACATCTCTTTCTTCGATACGAGTATGAGAGATACACTGAGAGATAAGATGGGGATAAGTTATCCTCGTGTCAACCATGCTAGGGCCAGGCGTTGTCAGCTCGGGCAAACGCTTCACCGAGGACAAGCAACCATTGCGCAAGTTACAACGGCCTCCAGTGTTGCTATAGTTTGGCCACAAGCGCTGTACCGCGCCTTGGGTGGCGATGGACGCGCGGGGGGAAGGGCAATATATAGGAATATCTCCCCCAACGCCCCTTTCCCGCGTTGCAGGCACCCCGCGTCTTGCCGCGCAGCTACCTAAGGCGCGGTAAAGCACCTGTGGTCAAACTATAGAAAGTTCCGAAACGCGGCCCTGGCTGTCAACGCTACATTTGCTCCTCAATGCTATAGATTTACGTATAGTATGTGGACTTGGCGCCAAGAGAGATTAAATGGAATACAAGGAAAAAATGCAACTCATTCACTTGCACGTCCAGACGAACCCCATCGACTACTTTCACTGTCTCATTATCGTTCTCTTTGAAAATATTCTTACTTTTTAGCCGTGTCATGCACGAGTTCACTTGACTTATCATTTCGCAGAATATGTATGCAACTCATATGGCGATAATCTCATAAGTCAGGTGTAATATTACAGAGTCGACCCTGTGACCCAGCCTGTATGTTGTCTAATTTCCTGCTCAATTTGCGAAGATGCAACGTAGCAGGTTTTTATCGAAAAATGAAATGAAGGAACTAAAGCTTTCTAACCCAGACGAGCTTAAATCAAGTTAATGGTATCGTAAATAAATAAATAATATTATTATTCATATTATTTTAACAAAAAACCATAATAGGTAGATTTTCATTTGACACAGTACAATTAAACTAAATTTAAATCAAAATTTATTGAAATTAATTTAAAGTGATTAATTAAAATTAATTCATAAGGTAGGTACGTTCTAGAGTACAGGGGAGGCTGAGGGCGTACGTACATATTATTTTTCATCAAATCAAAGTTCGGGCCGGTACAGCCTTCGGCTCACGGTCGACTCCGCAATGTGAACGTGGCTTTATAACGACTACGCTATTTCGTAGGCGTAATATACTTTTGGACTATTTATTATGTATTGTTAATTACTATGTATGTTGTATTAAGATAAAAAATGAAAAACAAAAATAAATGTTAATAAATGCCTCAGCCAGATGAGATGAGTGTTTTATTTTGTTACTTCCTGGTACATGCTTACGTATACCCTGAGGAACTATCCTATGTAACAACTTGTTCCAAGTTAGTTCGTTAACAACCAAACTTAATGAATGTGTGAGTTAGATTTCATAGTGTTCAACCTTGCTAATGAATAAGTAACGAAGTTACTGACGAATTCGCGAGGTTCGCCTATTTATACTCACCTAATACAATTGCATCAACAACTTATCTTGAAATAAACGGTTGGCAGTCTTCATTTTAGTTATTAGCTACTAGTATCTAACGGCGATGGCAACCCGGGGACGTCCACTGCTGGACATAGGGTCTCCCCCAAAGACTTTCACAACGAACGATCATTTGATTCCGTATCCAACGCCCCTAGTGACCTTAACAATGTCGTCAGTCCATCTTTTGGGGGCCCGACCCACGCTACGTTTCCGCGCGACTTCGTCCGCGTAGAATCCGTTTATCGGGGTTCCGCCGGCAACATTGCATTTTCCCGAAATTAAAGTATCCTATGCCCGTCTCCATGAGCTAAACTACGTCAGGACAATTGGTGATGGCATAACGAACAGACAAACTCACTTTTGTCGAGTGCATTCCAAAAGCATGCATGCATAAATTAATAAGAGATTCCTTAACCTTTTGAACGCCACGACTGAGTCCGAGAAATCGTGTTACGGATGCCGAGTGACGGCTGTAGCCGACAAAATGTATAGAAAAGGGGGCTTGGAAATGGGCTAGTATTTCGGCAATTTATTGCTGCCATTCGGGCTATCCGTTTTAGCTCGTTATTGATAACGGCAACAGGTAGAAGCTTGAAATATTCACAGAATATTGAGTTATATATTCACTTTAAAAATAAATAATATATTTAATATTTATCCCATACAACAAACGTGTTTTTTTTTTGCTTGATTATAGATAATGGTACGGAACCCTTCGTGCACGAGTCCAACTCGCACTTGGCCGGTTTTTTTTTAAGGTTGGCAAGACCATTCTTTTTAGTTTCGATGACGCAGTAAATAAAAACGTTTGTCGACGGCGTGAATCTCGTGCCGAAATGTAGGTAAGTGACATTTTTAACTTTTTTAATGCTTGAATAACTTCTAATTTAACAAAGTGGGTATTGAAGTGAAACATTTGCCATGCTTATCAGCTTTTCAGAAATGTATATAGGGAAACCTTTTAATAAACACAGAACTCACTTGCATAGATTTTATTAATATAATTAACTATAGATACAATTGAGAATAGTAAACAACGTCACGCGCCGAGAGCCCGTCGTCAAGTATAGTGTGTTCCAGAACTGATGGGACACATAGCTACACAAAGTAGCTATAGTCGATTGTTTTTCTTTCTTCAGGCTAACACTTTGTATTATTTTTTGTGTCATAAGTAAATTCAAATATGTTCCTGGTTCCAAAACTGTATAACGAAATTGATTGGTTAAGGCAAGAAAAAAAAATTAGCAGAAAAGTAGTGAAAGATACGTTAAAAAAAATACTTTTGGAAAGATTGGCATAGTGCGAATTTTTTCAATAGTACGAGTATCTAAACCCTCTCTTTTAAGTAAGTTATCTCTTATATTGTATTAGAATATAGATTTGTGTAGGATTAAGTAAATTTAGGTACATGGCAAAAAAATATGAGTTTGAGCGCGATCTCGCCAACAAACTGTTGTCAGTTTGGCGAGGAAATAATTTTTATAATAATGTTGTGTACGTTTTTGAGAAATAAACAAACAAACAAAACAAACAAAATCAAATGATGTACTTTATCACCATCATTTAATTGTATGGGTGTCTTTGATCACCTATGTGGCTGACATTGATCGTTGATTACTTGAAAGGACTTACTTTACTTGGGAGGAGTATGGGAGAAAATATAGTTAGAACCTTTTTAAACAGCTAAAACCTTTTGTAGCAACTCTCGTATGAGATACTCTTTTGTTTCAAGTTTTCGCGTGTTTCGTAGTAGTTTCGTACCACCCGCCACTCACTGACTCACTTGTCAGTTCCTCAAGAATGGCCAACATGAAGATAAAAACTTTATTTAGATGCGTTCTTGATTAAAAGAAGTTTGTATCTTTTTCCAAGCCCCCAATTCTCGGTGCTTTCGAGATAATATCACAATCGAGAATAAACATCAGTGCCAGTGCATATAGTGGTTTGACACAACTGTATGAATCTGACGTTTAATCTCGGAATCGACATTACATAAATAAGACTTTTCATTACGACGAAACTCCGAGAGGCTGAACCCGCTGAACAATAAGGCCCGTCACATATATTCGTTTTCCTGATTCGATTTCCGAATGCGTTTTCCGTATGCGGACACCCCGAACGCAAGCATTTCATATAAATAGTTCTACATGGCACACACGTTCGTAATTTTTCCGTACGGAATTCCGAACGGAATTTGTTCGAATGTGTGTGCCATGTTGAACTATTTATATGAAATGCTTGCGTTCGGGGTGTCCGCATACGGAAAACGCATTCGGAAATCGAATCAGGAAAACGAATGTATGTGACGGGCCTAACATGTCATGTCAAACTATATGACATTTCTTTGTTTTCATACGTTCGCTTTGTTTAGAAACGAATACAGTTTATGAATTTAATGCGAAGAATTGTTACTATTTAACTCTTATTATTGCCAAATCATGTCGGGCTGTGATACCCAGAAAGCTGAAACTTCGAAGGATAACATTTCTACGAACTCTATCGACGAGGGACTGCCTCGAGAACTTAGTCAGTTAAGCTTGTCGAGTGCTTCCAGTCAAGACGAATTTTACTGTGATAAAGGACATTCCGAAACTGCATTGAAAAATATTTACGGTTATTACCAATCCCAGAAATTATGCGATGTAGTCCTAATTGCAGGAGGAACCAGGTCAGTACAGACTTTATTGTATTTACCAACTGCTAACTGATATTCTTTGTTATTCTGTAGCGCACCTTATTATAAACAGATATCGGCAGATAAATCGGGAGCAGAAGGGAGGATTACTGTGCTTGCAATAAATAAAGAGTTTTGATATAATTTCTAATTGACATTTTTATGAAGTTTACATTTTTTTATATTGATTATTTCGGCAGGATATCAGCTCACAAAATTGTGTTGTCATCATGTAGTGAGTACTTTGCAGCCATGTTTACTGGGTCACTCCGAGAGGCTCAGCTTGCAGAGATTACTCTGGAACGAGTGGACTCACAGGCGCTCCAGGCACTCGTCAACTATTGTTACACAGGCACTATAGGTTAGATATTTAAGGATATTTCCATTTTCCAAGGATTTTTAAATATTTAGCAAAAAATTAGCTATTCCAATTTTTTACAAGGATCAAATTAAAAAGGTTAAAATGCTGCATGGCTTACTAGTTAAGTGATTTAAAATGTAATCTGTTATTGATCTCACCTCAGTGCTGACACTTATACAAACACAGGCTGACTTAATTAGTCAGTATAATGCAGCAATTCATCTTTTAAATATTTTTACATTTCATTGAAGAAAAAAGTGATTTTAAGCTGTATGATATTCGAATACTTGTCACTAAAAATGCTGCTAATGCTGTATCGGGCTTGTCTGGGTCAGGCTCTGTTCCTGGTGTTGTGTAGTACCTGTGTTCATGTACAACAATAATACTAACATCTTATTCTCATTTTTTTAGAGCTAAGAGAAGAATCAGTGGAAGTACTTCTATCCACAGCCAGCTTGCTCCAGTTGAACTCTGTCACGAGTGCTTGCTGCGCATTCTTGAAGAAACAGCTGGACCCGTGCAACTGTTTAGGGATTGGGCTATTTGCAGAGCAGCAGTCATGCTTGGCGCTACACAAGAGTGCTGTGGAATATACTTATCAACATTTTATGCAGGTTACAACAAAACTCTAATACCAACCACCAATTAGTTTAAGAAATGAAATAACTATTGTGGTCCGCTCAACATTTTATAAACATTTTTTTTATTAAACAAATTTAATTAACGAAATAAAGGTATTTTTTTACATATCAATGAGAAAAATTGCATTTTGTGTTGCGGACTATCTGTCTGAAGTTTGGAGTAAAATTGGTGCAAGCTATTGACATTGAATTCTTGCACTCTGTAGTGCAAGTTGCTGTGTTCTGAGTAACAATAATATAGACTGAGTAACTGCCAGCTCTTCTAAAGTCTCTTAATCGAAACCACATATGAACTTAAATATCCACAATTTCAAACTGGTCGTAGCAAGTTTGACTCGAGGATAAATTAAAACTGTCTTATCTCTAAGTGTGTCACTCTCACACATAGTAAGAGAGTTAAGATTGGGTTAGGTTATCTCCTTGTCAACCTTGTTATGGCCGCTGTGTGTCATAATAATGTTAAGAAGATATTTATTTACACATTAATTTAGTGCCAAAAGAATGTTTTAAGAAAAATGGCATGTACTTAATAACCTATAATAGATTTATGTTTTAGAACAAACTAAAATGACACAAACTTCCATTAGCCAGTCTGGCATTACATCTCATTGACTGAGTGCATTAATTAAACAGAAAAGATAAAAGTATTTTTTTATAAAGAGCCGTTTTTTATTAAGCTTGTTTTCTGATGCTAGTCGTTGAGGCTCAGGAGTTGATTGGCTACAATAACATTAAATCTCTCACAATCTCTTACAATCTCTTACATCTCTTGAATCAATCATTAGAGAAATAACATTCTCAAAACAAAATTTCATTCTGTATGGGGAATATTTTTGAAAAGACACATTTCACATACAAATTGAGGAAAGACTTCAAGACCGGCACATCTCTAATCATCAGCAAACCTGTGAATGTATTAATTTTCGTAGCCACGAAAAGATAACCTTTATTAAACTATTATGGTGCTTATTTCAGGTAGTTAAACATCAAGAGTTCCTATCACTCCAGGCCGAGCAGTTAGCGAGTCTGCTCAAATCAGATGATCTCAATGTTGTGACTGAAGAGAATGTGTTTGAGAGTCTAATGACGTGGGTGCAGCATGACAACCCCAAGCGCGAGCAGCATTTACCGACACTGCTCAAACTGATCAAGTTACCTCTACTATCTTCTGAGGTTTGTTGTCTTAAATTACCTCACAGCAGTTCCACATCAGTGTCAAAGTAAAATGTTTATATAAAATACACATATTTTCAGTACTTGATTGATAAAGTTGAGCAAGCATGCGGCAATGTCCCTGAGTGCCAACCACTTATAATGGAGGCTGTCAAATGGCATTTGCTCCCTGAGAGGAGGTCTCTCCTGTTCTCGCACCGAACTAGACCGAGGACCTCAACCATCGGTCGGCTGCTAGCCATAGGAGGAATGGATGGTTACAAGGTATTTAATGCCCGTGTTACCAGTCTGCACTTATGTATGTCTGATACAACACTCATGTATGTTTTTTAACCAATATTAATTAACAATTCAACATACATGCCCTAACCAAACCCGAACCCTAAACAAAAATTTACTTTTCTTCCAACTACGCTTTAATTTCATCATTATGGCCTTAAATACTCAGCACAAAGCAGCCCTTTTTTGCTCTAGAGCAATAAAGTTGCATACAAAATTCATTATTGCACTGTTTTGTATTTTTTTTAATTTGGTTTGTTGATCAAGAAGTTTATACCACTAGCCACTAAATCCGCCCATTCACAGTCTGACGGGACAGCTGACCGTTTTTCTGTGGACTTGCTGTTAGTAAAACAGTCCACATGTCGGCGGCCATATCGAACTATGATTGCCGCGTTTAAGATGTTAAGCTTAAAGTACTTACTGGCTGATATCATAGTATAGGTATTAAAAGATTTAAAAAAAAATGGCGTAATATAAAAATTAATTGACCAGTGCTTATCTGAAAATTTTCGGATGTTAAGAAGAAGAAGAAGAAGAAAAACATTTATTCACTAACATAGAAGACACACAGAGTAACATAAATATAAATTAAAAACAATACAAAACAAATATTCTACTTTAGCTTCTGAACCACTGGACCAATTTTAATAAATAGGATATCTTATGATTCAGGGAGAACGTGCGAGTGTCATAGGCTGTATAAAAATTCTAAGGGTGCGTCATACCAGGTGCAAAAATCCTTTTTACGTCTCTAGTCGGGTTTAACTATACTTTTACGTTTTTACTAAATTTTTGCAGAAGTTGAAAAAAAAGCAGATTATGCACCTGGCATCAAGTGATGTATTATTGCCCTCGTGTTTTTAGAGCCCTCAATTTCGTTCGGGCTCCAAACTAACACTCGGCGCAACACTGAATCACTTTCTGCTGGGTGCATCAATCTACTATTATACTTTCAAATAAAAACCTGACTAACAAAGTACTCTACGTGCTAATTTATATCTTTTCTTTCTCTATCATATTGCGACATATGAAAGTAATAATTAAATCGCAGGGAGCCAGCAACATGGAGATGTATGATCCGAGGACTAACTCGTGGACATCGTTCATGAGAATGGGCGCGAGGAGGCTGCAGTTCGGTGTCGCCGTCATGCAGAACAAGCTCATAGTGGTCGGAGGCCGGGACGGACTGAAGACATTGAATACGGTAGCTTTTATTACAATTAGAACATACTGATTTTGTTTATCATTATGTTTTGTGAATATTTTGGAATGTGCAATAGGGAAGATGCATACTTTTTTTTCATCTTGTATTAGAAAGTGCTTAGTAGAAACCGATCTGTGTACGCAAAACATTATTATGTTGTTTATTTTATGAGTTATGAAGCTTTGAAAAGTCATTGTTCAAACCACTCGCAAAAACACTCCATACAAAATGGACGACAACTATGACGTCACAGCTGTCGTTAGACTGTACAATATGTAAGGCGTTTAAACGAAATCTGCAATTATTTCCGAAAATACTGTTTTTAGACCAACATCGTAGAAATAAAACATGACATGACATAAATTTGATGAGGATGTCCAAAAAACCAAAATCAGAACTATAAACCAATATATATTTTTCACTACTTTTGACCCTTGATAAAATAAAAATTAATAGTCAAAATGATCAGGATTTTCTGTAATATGCTTTCGTTTACATTTACTTTCATAATATATCATTTAAATCTCATTTTGATTTTCATGCATCTTCCCCATTAGAACATACTGATTTTGTTTTGTGGATATTTTGTATTATGCAATTCGCAAAAATCATGGCGCGTGAGACGTAAATACACTGCAATCCGGCGCGGCTTGCGAGCAAGTTTATAGGGAGTCCCTTATAGTGGGATCGGTAACTTCTAAGATTTTCTCTTCATAAGTTAGAGGGATTTTCACCTGAGTCATAAACGTAAACTAACAATAATACCACATTATACTAAACTAATCATATTATAAAGAGGGGGAAGTAAGTTATCTTCATACAAACGCACCGCGCGCGGCTTGTATGTGTGCGCCAAAGTATCTATGCGTCGCCGCACGCACACTTAAACAAAATCTCGACCCGTTTCTCAGTGCGCCAGTCGGGGCTAACACCGCACCAGGTTCGCGCGTCACGGCTTTTCAGCACCGCTAAATGAATGAAAAATGTGTGATAATCACAGGAGAACCTATTGCTGTGTGTTTGGGTGTCTTAATAATTAATCGATTTCAGAATTGTCTCTGTTCAGATTACCTATTGAACAGAGACAACCCTGAGACAGTAGGCAATTATATCGCGGATTGGGCCGGAGATAGCCTACTTCCCCTCTTTATACTATGCTAACGGTATTTTGTCTCGGCAGTGTCCTCGAAATAATTACATACGGCCGCTCGGAACGTAAACACGCAGTAGGGCTGCCCGCTGGCTGCCTTTCTTGGGTTACATATTTGATAGTGCTATATTAATGTATCGTAGTATCTTTTCATAAAATATTACTTCAAATCTTGTAAGTTTAATTTTAATTGTTTCTACTTGGTTCATATTTCTAGTTACAAAAGTGACTGTTAGTCAGTATGGAGTATAAAAAGTCCATTTAATGTATTTTGCTTTTAAAATATCAAAAACATCAAAAATTTACGTAAATAAATTCATGTGAAGATCTCACACTATCCACGTCCGTACCCAACCGCGGCGCACTCGCGACTGTTGTATAACGAAGTTTACCGAGATTTCGAAGCGCGTCGTTTCGGCCGTTTGTATGAAGATTGAATACTGTATACTTGATTATACTGTGATAATACTTATTATCGCCCCTCATAGCCTTAGTTCAAAAGATGTTAACCTTTTCACCGCCACAATCGGCTGCAGCCGTCAGCGGATACAGGGTAAAAAAGTCCTTCATTACCTTGACTTAAAGTTGAAATTCGTGTTACTTCTCAGACATGCTTGGCGGTCAAAAGGTTAAACGCCCTGTTTATTGCAGGTGGAATGCTTCGACCTGACCTCCCTGACGTGGAGCACGATCGCGCCGATGAACACGCACCGCCACGGGCTGGGCGTGGCCGTGCTGGGCGACGGGCCCAACTCGCCGGTGTACGCCGTCGGCGGACATGACGGCTGGATCTATCTCAATTCTGTCGAGCGGTCAGTTGCTATTTGCTATATATAATAGTACATTACTGAAGAGACCAGTAAGTAAGCCATACTGGACGAGTAGGCGAGGATTTCTATGCACGACTCCAGTATGGCACTTATTGGTCGAAGCTTGTATTGCGCTTTTCTCAAAATGAGTTAATTATATAATTAATTAGTCAAACTGAAATTTATAATAAATTACATAACAATGATATATTACCAAAATGTTAAAACTTTCCCGCTCTTTTAAGTATGCGACCTCGTTGCACGAACACCGCTGTTCTTGTTTTTTTTTTTTTTAAAGCCTTCCTTATTTATACGGCGTACCTCTTAGAGTTGGAATAAATATTGGAATGAATTTACAACTAATCTATGTATATTTATGTTTCAAACAATAGAAATTCTTATAAAAACATATTTAAAGGTATAATAACATTTATAATAAATTATACGTTTATTGTTCAACCTTTTTAATGACCCAAAGACGACTCTTTTATGCACTATTAAAAAATATGACATACTTTACAAGGAGTTCTAAGTTCAAATTACACTGCATGTTATGAGATTTGTATCGTACACTGGACAGTTTTTCATTCCGAATTCAAAACCTCTCTACTTACCGGAGACTTTTGATCATTGTCTGGTATTCTTAACTTTGTGATGACTTTTTAAAGATGTA
This sequence comes from Tortricodes alternella, assembly GCA_947859335.1. Lineage (NCBI taxonomy): Eukaryota > Metazoa > Arthropoda > Insecta > Lepidoptera > Tortricidae > Tortricodes > Tortricodes alternella. Next base: position 7,380,354 of record OX401981.1, read on the forward strand.
ATAGCTTTACGTATCATTTTTTAGAAAAACATATTACATCGTTTTTATTCAACACATTTAGTATTATGTACGATTTTTGACGACGCAGTTAGCCTAGTTGGTAGTGACCCTGCCTCCGAAGCTAGCGTCCCGGGTTCGATCCCCGGTAAGGGCAAATATTTTAGCGATGAGCATGAATGTTTGTTGCTGAGTCCTGGATGTTTCCTATGTATTTAAGCATTTATTTATTTATCTATATAACTATGTATATCGTCGTCGTGTACCCATAACACAAGACTTTAGAGCTTACTTTGGGTCCAGATCGATAGATAGAAACGAGAAACATGTGGCTAAATATTTTGAAAATGGTTTTTCTTCCTTATTTTGAATACATACAGTAATCATCTTCTCAGTAATTTTAATTAGTATTTATATAATTATCATATCACTGTTTTATGTAACTTGGCTATAAAATCCATTTTATGCCCTTGTTGAGTAATTTACTATTAATATGTATGTATGTACTCATAGATGGGACGCGTGCTCGCGTACTTGGACGATGGTGTCTCCAATGTCGGGGGCGCGTAGCACGTGCGGCGTAGCGGAGCTAAAAGGGAAGCTCTACGCGGCGGGCGGGCGCGACGGGGGCGCCTGTCTACGCTCCGTCGAGTGCTACGACCCCGCGACGAACCACTGGACCAACTGCGCGCCGATGACGCGCCGCCGTGGAGGCGTCAGCGTGAGTTGAGTCGCATGCGTCTGCTATAGTCTAACAAGCTGGGAAAAAACGAATATCTTCGTATTCCAAGGCATTGAAAATGAAAATGAAAATGAAAATATTTATTTTGCAAGTAGGCCACATGGGCTCTTTTACATGTCTGAAGCTACCAGCGCTTCGAAAGGTGACATCTGCTGAGAAGAAACGCCGCAAGAAACCGCCGCCGCCCTTTTTCCCCAACTTTTACATTAGAATTTTAACTAAAACTAACACATGAAAAGGGCAGCAAACTATCCTAATGGGTAAAAAATCATTATAATAAATAACTAATAAGAGAGATGCATAGTCTCCGCGTCTGGAAAAGTTAAGTGACTTAGAGATGTATAAAGCCTCTAAGGGTCATAATAATAATAATAATTAAAATAAAGAAATAAAGAAACGTCTAAATTGATTACCTAATCTAGGTTAAATGGTGATGTATTCATTATGCATTCGTGTACTAGCTAATACACCACAATAAAAAAAATCCTTACACGTACGAAAAACAGGCAGAAAAGCCAAAAATAACCAGGTGTCCCAACCTTCCCCTCTCCGCTCCGTATACAACTTAAGAAACGTACAGCGTTGTCCTCCCGTCTAAAGTAATTTCAGCAGTATTGACACTCACACAATATAAATAATAATAATAATAATAATAATAATTCATTTATTCGCTTTAAACATGGTACATAGGTCTTAATGTTATAAAATATGTCTAGAATCACATGTCTAACCATTATTGGCATGCAAAATTTTCTTAACTAAAACTATACCTACTATTAAAATTTATTAGAATATATAAAGCTGATGTCAAATTATACAGTAATAACGTACGAATGTCATGTCGATCAAAGTTAAACCCACAAATATTAATTAAATTTATTGTAAATATTCCTTTACCGAGTAAAATGTCCTTTCTTTGAGCCATTGCAAACATTTTGCTGTCTTCCAACTTCAAAAAAAATGTGCGGACTTTACGTCTGCGAATCGAATAGTAGAACTGGGACGCGCCGATGGTTTGGATAGAAAGAAGGATATTTATATATTGACATAATATAGGATTTATATTGTTTATTTATTTTATTATGACTATTATTATTTAATTGTTCTTTTTTGTTTTGATTTCGGCTGTTTGTAATTTTTGACTAATCGCATTGTCTTCTCAACTCAACTCCAAGGTTAGCTGGAAGAGATCCTATTAGGGATACGCTCGCCTTTGTAGATTGTTTAGTTTATGTCATTATGCACAATTTTTGTGTCACTTATGCGCAATAATGATTCATTAAGTGTTGTGGCCTAACCAAACCAAAATCCCAGAATGATTATAGCATGTCTAATAAACACATTTAGTGCCGTAAACCCGATATCGGGTTTTCTATAACATTGTCGCCACGCCGAACGATTCGCTGGTCGGGTTCTTGCTATAGCAATTTTTTATGGAGACAATTCTGCGGCGCTTCGGATGGGACTTCTTTTTTGGGCTGGCGCTGAAAGTGATAATAGACTGGCGCCGCAGCACGATGAACACTTTCATTTCACGATATAAGGGCGAATCAACTTTTTAGTGCCATCCGTTGCTATGGTTACACAAATTTTGTCCCTCGGACAACCTAAGCATTTTTCTATGAAACAGTATATAAGTGTCACTTGGGGAACCGGGGACAAAGTAAACAACACAAAAAAGTTGATTCACCCATAAAAATAAAAAGGAGGCAATCAACATTGTGTTTGGACTCCGAGCGATCTCTGTAATGCGAAGGTGTGCGCGGCGGGCGGGTACCTGTACGCGCTGGGCGGGCACGAGGCGCCGGCGAGCACGGCGGGCGGGCGGCTGGCGTGCGTGGAGCGCTACGACCCCGCCGCCGACGCGTGGCTGCTGCTGGCGCGGCTCAGCCACGGCCGCGACGCCGTCGGCTCGGCGCTGCTCGGCGACCGCATCGTCGCCGTCGGTGAGTGCACCGGCCCGCCAGTGGCAGGCGGGCGGGTACCTGGACGCGGCGGGCCTCGGCGATTACCGGATATACTTCTTCTGCCTCTTGAAGGCAAAATTAATACTTTTCACTATAATGGTAGAGATGCAGTACGGGGAACCGTCAGATTTAAATATGAAAGACACTTTATACTTTTTTCCTTGTATTTTAAGATCTACCGATACAATGGTGCCTCTTCAGCGACGCTGTGATGAATGACGATCTGGGCACGCGTGGCCGACGTTCACATCGGCAACACACTTGTCCAGTTACAAAAAACTCTCGAAGCAACCTACTTGCTTTACAGTACACACCGCACCCGCGCATATTTGGTTTTCGCGATGCTTACTTTTGAGGTGTCAAAACGCGAATGTGACACCATCGCACGTTCAATCGCATGTCAATTATAATTGAAAAAACCGGGCAAGTGCAAGTCGGACTCGCGCACGAAGGGTTTCGAACCATCTATATATATATAAAAGTACCGTGACTCACTTATTTATAGACAACGGACAGCCTGAACGGGTGGTTCTAGAGGTTTGAAATTTGGAGGAGACATTCCTCGAGTACCCTAAAGGTGCACTAAGGAGGGATTTTTTGAAATTCCACCCCTAAAGGGGTGAAATGGGATGATAAAGTTTGTCTGGAAAGTACCGCGGGCGAAGCTGTGGCGGGTCCATTAGTTATCTATAAAAAAGGCAAAAAAAATCACGTTTGTTGTATGGGAGATTATGACTTTGGGGGATAAACTAGAAAAAAAAAAATAGAAAGTTATGCAAACTATATCGTGTTACATATCAAATGAAAGGGCTTATTTTGAAGATGTTAAAAATATATATATATATATTTTAATTTTAATAACTGAATAATACAGAACATAGTTCTCTACCTATAGATTACAGGAAAACCTGTAAGAAGTCTATGGTAAAGTAACATTTCAGATAATCGTGTACGGAACGGAACCCTCTCCACGTGAGCGTCAAGTTGGCGTACCCTTCGAAGATATCCAGGATCTGATGATTCCAAAAAATAGTGCCTAAATAGTACCCAATTAGTACCGAGTTAAAAAAAATTGTACCTTTGTAATTTCGGAGATATGAGCCTTGTTTAACGGGTACGCTAACTTGACGTCAAGCTGGCGTACCCGTTTTGGATCTCGAGAACGGTGCTGTTCCCAAATATGCTCTATATCCCAAAAAATAGTGCACAAATAGTACCCCTGGCTCCCGAAGTCTCAACTTCGTAGCTCTTATAGAAACTGTGATATTTCATACCAAACACGGGTAAAATATTTTGCACCGTCAAGCTGGCGTACCCGACCGAGATCATACAGAAAGCCATTGAATTCCCAATATACCAAAAAATAGTGCCTGAAATAGTACCCCTTTTACGACAAAAACATAAAAGAAAAGCTCGTTCTCGAAATCCAAAACTGGTACGCCAGCTGTCAAGCTAGCGTACCCGTTAAACAAGGCTCATATCTCCGAAATTACAAATGTACTATTTTTTCTAACTCTGTACTAATTGGGTACTATTTAGGCACTATTTTTTGGAATCATCAGATCCTGGATATCTTCGAAGGGTACGCCAACTTGACGCTCACCTCTCCACGCGAGTTTAACGCACTTTTCCGGTTTTTTTCTTTGCATATTACTTACTTTCACGTTCGCAGGTGGTTACGACGGCGTGCAGTACCTGTGCGTGGTGGAGGTGTACGACGCGGAGTCGAACAGCTGGCGCAGGCTGGCGCCGCTGTCCACGGGCCGCGCGGGCGCCGCCGTCGTCGCCGTGCCGCCGCGCGCGCTCTTCTGATACCGCGTCGGCCACCTCGTCACCTACGTCATCTACTAACCAGTGGCGGAGCGTCAAACATTTCCTAAGGGAAGCCGGAAGAATTAGAACCGTACGTGCGAGTCTGAAATTTAGAGTAACATGGACTTCACTCACTCCTCTGCTGCACTGGGAGTGAAGAAATAGCATAGAATGCGTGCAGATGCTTATCATCCTGGCATGTCGTAAAAGTCGACTAAGGTGGTGGCTCTCCAACATGGTGGACTATCTGTATGGGCGATGGGCTGATCACCTGTCACCATACGGCTCATCATATCATCTTAGGACTAATTCATCGAACGTGGCCACAAGTAGTATTGTGGCACTGCCCACCCCATTAGGGATTTCGGGCGTGATGCTATGTATGTATGTATGTATGTGTATGTATGGACTTCACTGACAGCTAACTGTAGCTTTCTATCTTGGTAAAGCCGGCAGGAATCGGCTTGTGGGCAGGCCACTGCTATTAACCTTTTGACCGCCAAGCATGTCTGAGAAGTAACACGAATTTCAACTTTAAGTCAAGGTAGTGAAGGACTTTTTTACCCTGTATCCGCTGACGGCTGCAGCCGACTGTGGCGGTCAAAAGGTTAACTAATATCGATCTACATCGATCGTACAGCGCGCGCTGAAAGACAAAACTAACGTTTTTGCATAGAGAATGACAGTTTGCGTAAACAGTGGCGCTAGTTGCTAAGTTGTCCTCTTATATTATACAATACTAAAGATCAAGAGTTGGGGACTTCAAACCATGCCGCCTAAAATGTCAACTACAGGCCACACGGATTCTTACAAAACACATGCGCATTTGTTTGGCCTGTAAGGTCAGGATACTAAATAATATTGGCAATTTAGTGTTTATTTGTGACAGCATTATTACCACCAATTAAGGAAGAGTTCCAATCTTCTTAATACTGTCACTTGTCAAGAAACATTTTTGAAATCGACGTACTAATAAAATACAGCCATCTTGTTTTTTCATTAGGGCGCTGATGTTTGCGCGAGCAGCGTAGCATTACAGTCGTAGGTTCAATTAATATACAGCGTATCTTTTAATCTATTCTATGTATAATCTAAGTTTGTCCTTCTAGCCGTCCGTTCCCAGCGGAGCAGATCTGACCAATCAGAATGCTAGAAATACAAGGTATTACATCGAAAGGGGTCAGTATGGAGATCTCCGAAAGTATTGTCCGAATTCACAAACGCCGCTTAAGCATTTGATTAGTGATTAAATAGTTAAATATCCCTCAACTAGTTGTGAACCTATACCATAAATTAAGTATAACCAGATAGGTCAACTCCATACATTGAAATGTGACCACCTCAAACCCCCGTATAGATGACGCTAGGGAGCAACCCTTTATTTACAAAGCCTCTAGGATTTCAGCGCCATCTGTCAGTTTTCTTTGAAAATACATGAAAGAATAACTGTTTCTGGTTATGGATCTTTGGAAAAAGAATCGCAGATGGCGCTATTTTAGGAATAGCATAAGCAATTTCGCAAAACGATACCCAGCAGCGCCGTATAAAAATAATTAGGTAAAATTTCATGACGCGACCATAGCTTCATGGCGTGAGGTCGGTAGGTAAGTACCGTGCGCTCCCCGCTTCTGACGTCACGCCACGGAGAGGTTTAATTTATTTAATATGCGTATTTCAGACGATCAAGCAATTTTTTAATGATTTGAATTTTTCATATTTAGGTATATTTATATTAAAATATGATACATTCTTTTTAAATATAAGTACATAGTGTAATTTAATAACTTCTCATTCTTCATCGATATTTTGCACGAACTCATGCGGCACCTTAAAATCTATATCTGAGGATTCATGTAGCCTCCGAAAACGAATCCGTTTCCGTTCTCAGAATTACAAAAAGCGGCCAAGTGCGGGTCGGACTCGTCCATGAAGGGTTCCGTGATTTATGAGGTGTTAAAAAAAAACTACTTACTAGATCTCGTTCAAACCAATTTTCGGTGGAACTTTACATGGTAATGTACATCATATTTTTTTTTAGTTTTATCATTCTCTTATTTTAGAAGTTACAGGGGGGGGGGACACATTTAACCACTTTGGAAGTGTCTCTCGCGCCAACTATTCAGTTTAAAAAAAAAAGATCTTAGAAACCTCAATATCATTTTTGAAGACCTACCATAGATAGGGACGTATGGGTTTTATGAAAAAGAATTTTTTGAGTTACAGTTCTAAGTAGAGGGACCCCCAAAATTTATTGTTTTTTTTCTTCTATTTTTGTGTGACAATCTTAATGCGGTTCACAGAATACATCTACTTACCAAGTTTCAATAGCATAGTTCTTATAGTTTCGGAAAAAAGTGTCTGTGACATACGGACGGACGGACGGACGGACGGACGGACGGATGGACGGATGGACGGACAGACAGACAGACAGACAGACAGACAGACTGACAGACAGACAGACAGACAGACGGACAGACATACAGACATGATGAATCTATAAGGGTTCCGTTTTTTGCCATTTGGCTACGGAACCCTAAAAATGGCGGCCATTTTCAAAACTGGGCACCGTTAATCAAATAGTTAACTTCGTTAATCGCTACTGCGTTCCTAACAAAGTTAACTTCGTTAAACGTTACAGCGTTACATTACGGAAGATTTAACGGAAGTTAACGTTAATCGTTCATTGGTAACTCGTTATAGAAGTATGCCGTTGCGTTAGGTATTTACTTATACAAAATATTGGTATTGTGCTATGAAAATTTAGGCAGGACATGAAACATTAGTAAAAATTGAGTACCTACTTATTGCATTAGAGTTTGTAATAGTACCTATTACCTATTTAGAGATCAAATTCAAATCAAAAGCTATCTGACATAACCCGCGCAGTGTTCTTTTGGCAAATAGGTACTAAATAACGTTTAACGGACTTTAATTGTTTTAACGGAGTTTAATGAGTCCGTTAACAATTTCAGAAGTTAACTTAAAAGTTAATCCGTTACTCGAAATGTTAACTTCGTTAATTAACGATCAGCGGATTAACGGTCATGTGTCCAGCCAGCTATGGCATGGCTGGGCACCGTTAATGAAATAATTAACTTCGTTAATCGCTAATCCGTTAATAAAAAGCTTTAATTCGTTAAACGTTAAAGAGTTACATTTCGCAAGATTTAACGGAAGTTAAAGTTAATCGTTAACACGTGATAAAAATTTCATTTTATATATCGTTAATGTTAGTGATTTACTTACTAATAACAAAAATTATGGTATGGACTGTGGAGGTTTAGGCAGGACATAGGACATGAAAAATGTATAAAAGAAGGGTCTACGCGCGATGACCGCGGCCGGCTAGCCCGACCCGAGCGTAGGCATACCTACTTACTAGTCAGGCGTGTTTTGCGCTCGCGGTGCCGTAGATACGCTCGGTGTCCTTTTGGCAATCAGTAGGTACTTTACTTAATTAACGATTAACGGGCATTAGTTGTTTTAACGGAAGTTAATGAGTCCGTTAACAATTTAACTTCGTTAATTAAGATTTACGGATTAACGGTCTTGTGCCCAGCTATGACTAGTTCATACGTGTCTTCGACCTTGGTCATTTACCAGCGCAAGCGGCCATGGACATAGATACCTAACTCCGCGTAATGCCTAGGTACCTACGAGCGCGCGGGTCAATTTATGATTGTCAGACGAAATGTGGGATGAAATGAGAGACGAGATTACTTCGAGAATGACATCACATAGCTGGTGAGAGCCCGTTGATATGTTTGTATGTATCTGCGCAATTATCTTAAAATCCGTCCGTACTAACTTACAAGATTAAATGCCATTGTTATTACATTACCTACCTACTTTATTTTATTAATTATACATTTCTCTTTAAGGGTTCCGTACCTTAAGGGTACTAATGTTTTCCATAGGAAACTTCAATATACAGACGTAGCTCTGTTACAAGTTTATAAAATAGGATATTTTGACGACGCGGTTAGCTTAGTTGATAGTGACCCTGCCTCCGAAGCTGGCGTTCCGGGTTCGATCCCCGGTGAGGGAAAATAATTTACGTGTTGAGCAACAATGTTTTTTTTAAATCTTAGATGTTTCCTACGTATTTAAGTATTTATTTATATTTATAAGTATGTATATCCGGTATCTATGACCTTTTATATGAAAACCATTGTTATCGGTCAAATTAGTCACATCACAATGCACAAACGAAAAAGTACGATACAATTGTGTAAGATGGCGCTAAAACAGATTTTTCGTATATTACTTAAAATTATTAAGTGAATGCTTTTAGGTCATTGAACGTATAATTTTGATTATTCATACATAAAACCTTAAAAGTAAATGAATCATTAAATTTTCAGACATGAAATCGATAGATTTGAAAAATATTAAATGACCATGTGCATACTAGCGACATCTGTTTACACTTTTCTTAAATAAGTAATCCACTGAGGGCATGGTTTCTCTAGGTCTTATTCCTCTATGCCTATACGTAAATGTCAATTAAACGTCACTTTAAATAAAGATCAATTTGAATGTCCTTTGTGAATTTGGCCATATAAGAGATAGAGAAATGACTTCTAAGGAACCATGTCGTTGTTTTTAAACTAAACTGCATTCACAAAAATGAATTGTTTGAATGTATGAATAATATGAACTAAAAACTTCCGTAATTGCGTGAAGTATTAAAATTTCAAATAAATTAACTTCTCTTCTTTTCTCTATTTACGACATGGTTTCTTAGAACATATATATATTTCTGTCTCTTATAGTTTCGGAGGTCCCCATACTGACCCTTCTGTTTACACCTTGTCATATATTTTATCAGTTCTGCTCCGGTCCGTTTCGTTGGGAAAGCACCCTAATAGTATTTATTCCAACATATATCCTTATTTAGTATAACTTTTCAATTGGACTTGACGGTCAAAGTAATCACGTATACCAGCTATATGTCAATAAGGTCGGTTCTTTTATCCTCTTTACTATTGACTAAGTTACATTCAACCGGCCGCGTTATACGACTGAGTTATCGTACGACCAAGCCGTCCGACTCAATACAACCTCAGTTGGCCAGACACGATTAATACAAAAACAAATGGTTCATTGCATATCAGATTACAGGATAAAAGATGGAGTAACGTCAACGTAAGACGGCTAACTATTCCTTAATACATTCATTGCCGACAAACGCTACGGGCTACGCGCGTAGCGGCGTTTTTCCGCTTTGTAGCGAAAATGCGCTACGAACGGTGAACCCAACTATCGGGTTCTCGGCACTGAATGTGTTAATATCAAATTTTATTAAGCATTTCTTTAATATTCCACACTCAGTTGTGATTTTAAAAATTACATTTCTTAGTAGGCGTTTTATTTAATATATTAATTAAGTGTGTATAGTTTGTATGTGTATCGAGAGTTATAGAGGTACGTATTAAGTGCCCGTACGGCCAAGTCATACTAGGCGGTATGCGTCGGCCTCGCTTAGTATAAAGGCGATGTCAGTTGGCCGAATCCGTTTGAAACTGATACGATCGCGGCCGGACTAAAAAACCGGCGGTTTTTTTTTTAATTGAGCCATATAATTTCGCCACAAGCACTGTGCAATGTGCAATGTGCAATTTGGCAATCCCCAAAAAGATTACGTATTACATCACAAATGCGGACAATAATTTTGAATGTTAACTTTTGAGTCCTTCAAATTTCCCTTTCCGTGCGGGCTTGTGGCCGAACTATAGCAGCTTGACCCAGTGCAAGTAACGCATCTCCATCTCGTGCCAACATCGACTTACGTGCCAATGACAATTTGGTTCTATTTAATTTTTAGCATCAAGTGTATGGGACGAATGTCCCCTCCCTTATGGACATAATTGCCAATACAATAAGTCTTATTTTGCTTTGTGCTGCCCGCTCAGTAATATCAGCAATACTCGAAATCTGTATTAAGGTTAAGCAGCGTGTGGCCAGTTGGTACTTAGTTTTGAATATTCGCTATTTAAACATATTTTTATGAACAATAATTAAATACGACTGCGGTCTCACTGCGAGAGTTAAATAATAATTTATTGTCGTGGTGAAGTCCCGTTTTTCATAAAAATATGTGATGGTGTCTTTTCTGAAAATACGCCTAAAAATAAATGGTTAATAGTGGTTGACGAACATCTGTACTTGCAACTAGAAAATGACAAATCACTTTGACAACACAATATCTATACTTTTCATCGTTTAAATAATGTAATTTCTATAAACAGCTTAACCGAAGTGTTAATACACTTTGTAGAATTAGAATAAGCTGCATTTTAATTTCTAGTTTCTTCCAAATATTTTTCGTTATCGTAATTCCGCTCGTTCGCAAAATACCAAGCCCCCAATTCTCGGTGGATTCGAGATAATCTAACAATCGAGATTAAACGTCAGTGCATACAGTCGTTTGACACAACTGTATGAATCTGACGTTTAATCTCGCAATCGACATTATCTCGAATGCAGCGAGAATTGGGGGCCTGGGTGTAAAATATCAGTGGCCCGTTTCACGAAGGTACAAATTACAATTTTAAAGCATCTGGCAACACCGATGTCAGATCCCATCCATCTGACTTGCAGTGATACCGGTTTTTGCTGATATTCCTGATTCATGAAATAAAAGGTTCCCGAAATACCAAAACGAGCGGGTAGTTCTAGTGATCTGTTGGTTTTAGTAAATTTAAAAAAGAGCCCATGACAGAAAGTAAAAATCGAATAAAACAGGGATTCTGCGGCTGTATTGTTGCCACACTGAAAAAGGCATTTGATTTAAAATTATTCTGATAGCAAATAGTGCTTTTCTGCATAATTGGTTTTTGATCTCAATATGATTTCGTATATTATTTATACAGAAAATTATAACACATACATGGTATTTTAGAATATTAGAAAAAGAGACTTATAGCATTTTCTTTTTATATTTGGTGTTGGTTCCAACCAATTTTATAGCTTTAAGTGCTTTACAGCAACGCTCACGATGTCCGAGGATATATCCGAAGATACATTTCGACGCTTTAATTGGTTGATTACCGGATTTATTTTTCTTTCTATTAGATTGCAAAATATTTCTTTCTATTGATGTTTTGAAAGATTGTCGAGTAACGTTATTCATAAATCACAGGAAACACTCATTTATAATCGCTACCATTTTTACACTTTAACAATAAAATAGTGGCAACTAGCTTTTATGAATCGTGAGCGTAATGACCGTGCTCTTAGTATAAAAAGTTTTAAACTTAAGAAATAAAGTAAAGGTGCGTATCCACTAAAGCGGACCGAATCTGACCAATGAGAATGCTTGAAATATGAAGATAGATAGAGCAATCTGATTGGTCAGATCTGCTTCAGTCAAAACGCACCGCATAGGTTTAATAGACGATACTCTGGAATTACTTGAAGAAGCTTTATTCCAGCTTTTAATATCGTTAGCCCAATATCTATCATACCTTATTTAATCAGTATTATTTTATTCGTAGATAAAAACATATATTTCGTGTATTTTTAAGTTTATTGTATAAGAAATTTTCCTGTGATGTAGCTAGTAATGCTAGAAAAGGTGTTAGCGATAATGTTAAGGTTAAGCTTAGGTCGGTACATCGGATCGTGGGTACTTCTGGTTTGACTACTGGCCCCCAATTCTTGGTGCATTCGAGATAATGGCGATTGCGAGATTACACGTCAGATTCATACAGTTGTGTCAAAAGACTGTATGCACTGACGTTTAATCTCGATTGTGAGAGTATCTCGAATGCACGGAGAATTGGGGGCTTGAGCCTCTATTCGGTACTGCTGTTATACAATATCGTCACTAAATTAACAAAACTGCGAATGTGTCTTTGTTGTGTACAGCGTCGTAGCTAGGGGCTGCCAGGCGAAGGACTGCAATTCCTAAGTGCGTCTCTCTCGCACTAGTGCCGAAGAAAGAGATAGAGAGACAAACGGGTTCAACTTATTCCCGAGTCTGGCATGCTCGGGCTCGGGGCGAGGCTTTCTAGAAAACATTACCCTCCTTTTGGGTTTCGCCATAGTCGGGTACTTCAATATAAATCTTGGGGTCGCAAAATTCAAATCTTGTCAGGAGCGCTCATGACATGACCCTAGCTACGAAGTTCTTATTTTATATTATGTCATTGATGTAAAAATGTACTCCATTCAGTAGTAAACCTAGACCCATAAATATGTTGCGCGAATAGGGTGTTCAGGCAGGCTTATGGGTTAAAATTATATAATTATTATAAGCCTCATTTACATGCAGCCGAAGTGAGCAGGGAAATGGGCAGTGCGAGTATGTAAATGGGTCACTTCTCCTGCTCCCGCCGCTGCTACTAGCGGTGCCCGTGCAGCCGAAGTGAGCAGGGAAGTGGGCATGGAAGTGGGCAGCGCGAGTATGTAAATGGGTCACTTCTCCTGCTCCTGCCGCTGCTACTAGCGGTGCCCGTGCAGCCGAAGTGAGCAGGGAAGTGGGCATGGAAATGGGCAGCGCGAGTATGTAAATGGGTCACTTCTCCTGCTCCTGCCGCTGCTACTAGCGGTGCCCGTGCAGCCGAAGTGAGCAGGGAAGTGGGCATGGCTGTGGGCAGCGCGAATAAGTAAATGGGTCACTTCTGCTCCTGCCGCTGCTACTCGCGTTGCCTGGCGCACAGTGAGTCAGGAACCAGCATGTTAACACCCACTGCCTTAGAAAGCAGTATTCGGGAATTATTTCTGGCAGCGCGAGCAGCAATGGCAGTGGCTGCATGTTTATTTATGTACGTTGTCATCCTATCATGACTGCGTTAAAAGGCAGCTAGTGCAGAATGATGAAGTACCTACCTAGTAGGTACTACATAACTAACAGTTTACTTTTGCGTAGATATCTACCTAGTTACAGATGTAGTAAATAATCCTTTCCCATCGTGAAAACTTGGAACACACGACTACTTCCAAACGCTGCCGACGTGTGTATGAATTATAGTATTAATAAGTGATTATGTTTGTATTAAATAAATAGGGGTACTTTATTTATCAGTGTCAAATGTCAAACCACAAGTTTTAATTATAACACACTGAGATGTTATAACCACCATGATCAAATTATATAGAGAATGTACTGTAACTTAACTTAGGTATTAACTACTCTATATCGATTTTTAATCTAGCGATGCGAGCTTCCCCTACGCTGTCTTGATGGGTTCTAAGGTGAGGCTGACTGAAGCAACATAGCATGACAATTAAGAAAATACGATTGGAAAGGATTATTCACTACATCTGTAATGTCTTGTGACTGAAATAAATAATTATAAATGTATAAATAACAGATTAAATTAATTAACATCTAGGACAAATAGCTACATTCTTATTCATTGATTTGCATAAAAAATTGATCGCACACTATTTTTATAGCATGACATTCTGATTTTTTTCATTTATAATATCGAAACTTGTAGGATTGCGTGCATTCCCACTGAAACTAAATTGAGCCGAGCTGACCAATCAGAAAGCTCGGTTTAAATAATATAAAACAATGTATGTAGAGAAAAAAAATAGTCTGCTTATTCGAATTATAAATATTTTGTTTTTAATCGTATAACTTTGATGGCAAATCTGTGAATTATTTAGCTATTCATTACTATTGGGAATCCGCTTCAGTGGGAATGCACCCTTTCTAGTATTCTAGGCAGTAAAAACATGAATTTAGGTGTGATTTATGTAATAACACCCTATTAAAATAGGTCACACGAAATATGTACTTGATGGTGATTCTATAAAGGCTTCCACAGACCAAAACGCAGAGCAGAAGCGGAGTGGTTCGGAATCGCTTATGTGACCTGTGAAGGGCTTCCATTTTCGTTCCAGTGACACTGCTAACACGGGCCGCTTCCGACCCGCAGCTCAATTACGTAGCACAATTGGTATCGGTTTAACTCGAAATGCAAACCAATTTAGTCTTGACTCGATGTATATAAGGGTACAATTGGTTTACGTTTCGCGAAAGCGATACCAATTGGTTTTACGTAATTGAGCAGCCGCTCGCCATCCGTTCCGTGTTTCGATCTGTGGAAGTTTTAAAATGCAGTCTGCAGAGTTTTCCGAACTTATTACTTAATAAATAAATTAACCCTATGTAACCTTTATATGTAATTCATAAATTTTTCATATACTTACTATAGATGGTAGGGTAGATACATGAAATGCAATAAAGTTTCGGTAGTTTCATCCCATAGTTCCAAGACGCGCTTAAAGTGTGCTCACAGTACCGATAGCGTGCTAGCGATAAACGAAGGTCCATTCGGAACGGAAGATAGCGCACTCGGCGCTGTAAGCACGCTTTTAGCGCGTCTTAAAACGTAGGGAGTGTGGGAACACCATGCCTAATTTCAATTACGTCATAAGCAGTATGACGTAATTGAGATTAGGCATGGTGTTCATTTAGGTTGGGTGTTTATTGAAAATAATTTGACCGACTAATATTGTAGTGAGATTATAATTCACTTTTAGAGTACTTAATGACCTTCAATGTATGGTATATTTTTATTAATAAATAGTTTGATACATTTAATGCGCATCATTTCGTAGCTACTTACAATCTTCATCTTTAAAAGACTTTTTTTGTGTGTATGTATCACCGGGACCCAATTACTGAGCCTACGATGTCCGACCGTTCCTTCGTTTCTGTCAATGGGCTATACTAATATAATAAATACAAAAGTGTGTTTGTTTGTTTGTCCTTATTTCACTTCAAAACGGATCAACGTAATTTTTGCACAGATACAGAGACAGGGTCGAGTGGTTCACAGGCGTCTTAAGACCAGCACGTCTAGCACGACCTGCCCGCGAGTCGTTTGTCGCTCAGTGCATCCCTTACATACTTGACTAGTTTGACAGGGACGCACTGAGCGACAAACGACTCGCGGGCATGTCATGCTAGCCCCCCAGAAGATTATAAGCATTTGTGAGATAGATACTTCAAATCATCCAGCGGCTGTTTACGAAGACGTTTCTTGGCATTTTCGTTGGATGTATGCGTAGTGCATTTATCAACAAGAACATATTAAAATAAATGGTATGCAACGAGAACTTTATTTAAAATTGTTTTATTTGTGCAAGTTTTCTTTTTAATATTCCTTTGTTATAATACTATGTTTTTTTTTCTCGCAATCGAAGTGTAATAAACGGCTAAACGGCGCTAAAAACCCATTATAACGCGGTTTCTAATTACCTGAGGTAAACCTACCTCGTATAAAATGGTTCATTTTAGCCCCTTGCATAACAATGTACTATTTTTACCATCAAACATTACATGTTTTTGATCATAATAGTGTTAAAAAACATTCGTGGATGAAACGGAACGTTAACATTTTCTTTTCTTGTGATTTTCTGATTTTTCTGTTTATCTGTGGTTGATGTCGGCTGTCGTGTGATTCAGAGAGAATATTCTAATTCCATTATCTTTGTTAAATACTGAATTAAAAGCAAATCACTTGTTTTCAGTTTCTAATAACTTTCATATAATATAAAAAATGGCTTTACACGTACCGAGGGCACCGGGTGTACCCCAGATGATGAAAGATGGAGCACGGGTAAGATAACCTTACTTCTACCATGTCATGTGTACCCGAATATATGGTTTCTAAATTCGTTATATTTCAGTAATTAAACACAATATTTATCTGATTTGAATTTTTACCTATAAACAAAGTTGTAAATTTGATAATAAAAGCATTGCATAATACAATAAATACTTTGTTAGTGTTTAAAATACTGCATCGATATGCGGCTTCTGATCAATTCTTTGTAAGTCTATGTACAGTGTTTCTTCCAAACCTCCTGCTCGCCCAATCTTGTATACAGATTTTACACGTCCTTACACCAATATTTCTTTCAGATGTTTTCTGGTTTAGAAGAGGCTGTTTACCGTAACATAACTGCTTGCAAGCAATTTGCACACAGTGTGCGTTCAGCCTATGGACCCAATGGCATGAACAAAATGATCATCAACCACATTGACAAACAGTTCGTCACAAGTGATGCGGGCACAATAATCAGAGAATTAGATGTAGAGCATCCTGCTGCTAAATTGATGGTTCTTGGTAGTCAGATGCAAGATGCTGAAGTTGGAGATGGAACCAATTTTGTTATTGTCTTGTCTGGTGCACTTTTGGAAGCAGCTGAAGAACTGCTGCGTTTAGGGGTAACCACCAGTGAAATAGCTGACGGCTATGAAACTGCCATGGAGAAATGTCTTGAAATCCTACCAGAACTTGTATGCCATGAAATTAAGGACATCAAGAATATTGAAGGAGTTATCAAAGGCATCAGACCTTCCATTATGTCCAAACAATATGGCAATGAAGATTTTATTGCAGGACTGGTTGCTAAGGCATGTGTTGCCATCCTCCCTGAGAAAACAACATTCAATGTGGATAATGTCAGAATTTGCAAGGTAAATTATATATTTTTTTAGTTTATTGTTTCAATTCATTAGAATCAGCCATATATTTTCCTGTGGCTAACTCAATAAATAAGAAGTAATGTAAAGCCAATTTTATTGATTTCAATGTTATCAAATATTTTTCAGATTCTTGGAGCTGGCCTCTTACAATCAGACGTGCTGTCTGGAATGGTATTCAGGCGCATTGTTGAGGGGGATGTTACTTCTGCTCAAAAAGCTAAAATTGCTATCTACTCATGCCCTGTAGATATCACTCAAACTGAGACCAAGGGAACTGTTCTCATCAAGTCAGCTGATGAGCTCCTCAACTTCAGCAGAGGAGAAGAATCTATGCTAGAGAAACAGATCAAAGATATTGCTGAGGCAGGTGTTAAGGTTGTCGTAGCAGGAGCTAAGTTTGGTGACATGGCTCTGCATTTCCTGAACAAATATGAGATTATGGCTGTGCGTCTCAATTCTAAGTTTGATCTTAGACGTGTTGCCAAAACTGTGAATGCCACTGTGAGTATTTTACTATGTCACAATTATAGTAATTATTATGTAAAATAAAGTTGTGCTAGTTGAACCACTGCTCCTACCCACGGCTCCAAACTAGTACAATTGTGCTAAACCACTTTGTAGCTTCCCTTATATTCATGCACATTTTCGGTAAATTGTGTATTTATTCAAAACAAATGAAAATTACACAACTGTTCTTTAATTTTAACCAAAGTATTTTTTATTTTATTTGTTAAACTGTTCATATAACTAATTTTTTACAAGCTTTTATTTAACTTCACTTGTTAGTGAGTGATTGGGCAGTGGCGTACCCACCAAAGTGCTATAGGATGCCGTGCACCGGGGCCCACACCCAAGCTCAGGGGGTGTTCAGACTCATTTCAAAGAATATAATTTGGGCCTCAGTATTTTTTTGCACCAGCGTCTTTGTTTATCTATCTACGTCTCTGTGTTCCTCTGCTGCACTGGGAGTGAAGAAATAGCATAGAATGCGTGCAGATGCTTATCATCCTGGCATGTCGTAAAAGTCGACTAAGGGACGGGTCCTCTCCAACATGGTGGACTATCTGTATGGGCGATGGGCTGATCACCTGTCACCATACGGCTCATCATACCATCTTAGGGCTAATTAATCAAACGTGGCCACAAGTAGTCTTGTGGCTCTGCCCACCCCATTAGGGATTTCGGGCGTGATGTATGTATGTATGTATGTGTCTCTGTGTTTGGGTCAAATCTAAGAAAGTAAATTTTGAACCAGTTCCCGCATTTGGAATAGGCTGACATTTTATATAATATATGCAAATTTTTAACCAAACCTTGTATAAATTATAAATTTATATAAAATCACAACTGATAATGCTTATTTAAATTTCTATCCAAGGTTTTGCCTAGACTGACCACTCCAACTGCTGAGGAACTCGGATACTGCGATGATGTTTGTGTGGATGAAGTTGGTGACACCCGTGTGGTGATCTTCCGTATGAACAGCTCAGAGTCACGTATCTCCACAATTGTAATCAGAGGATCAACTGATAATTACATGGATGACATTGAGAGGGCCATTGATGATGGGGTCAACACATTTAAAAACTGCGCTAGGGATGGCAGGTACAAAAAATTAACATAATAAAATGATGCTTTATAATTAAGGAACACATGACTACTTCCTAATGCTGCTGACGTGTCTATGAATTATTTGAAGTGACATGGTTGTATTAAATAAATAGGGTACTTTATTTATCAGTGACAAACATCAAACCACGAGTTTGAAGTATATCAAATTATAGAGAATGTAGTGTAAACAAAAATCGAACTACCAAGATTATTTTACAGCTTACAGCACAGATTTAGTGAGTAGTCTAGTTAATAACCCTGTAACTACATCCTTTGAACACTGATAGAGCAACTTCCAAAGCGAAAACAATCTTAAAATAATTAAAATCTAAATTTGGGTATTAATAACTCTATATCGATTATTAATGTCACGATGCGAGCTTCCCCTACGCTGTACTTGATGGGTACTAAAGCTGACTGAAGTAGCATGACAAATAGGAACGTTTCCGAGCAAATTTGATAGGAACGGATTATTCAGCAGTATTGGCTAAGAGGACCTGTATTTGAATAATTAATCCTGGCTGACTTACAATCTTAACAAACTCTCCAGGTTCATTCCCGGGGCTGGAGCAACTGAAATAGAGCTAGCACAACGTCTCCTACAGTATGCTGACACGCTGCCAGGCTTAGAGCAATACGCTGTGCGGAAGTTTGCTGTTGCACTCGAAAGTATTCCTCGAGCACTGGCTGAAAACACTGGTGCCAATGCCACTGAAGTTATTAACAACATCTACAAAGCGCATAAGGTACGTAATAAAATACAACCAAACAGCAAATTTCATACACTCAAGATACTTTTCACTTTTAACTATGTGTCTAATAGTGAGTGTGTATTTTGACTTATATCCCTACAGTTAGAATTTAACTTGGGTGGCCCTGAATGAGCAAAATAATGACGCTTCATTAACATTTACATGTCCGTTTTTATTATCAGATTCAAAAAAGAAAGCAATTCCTCAATTCATAGGTATTTAATTTAATTTGGACAATCCAATTTTTAACAGTAAAAAAAGGTTTGCCTAGATTGGTCCCGAATCGGACCAGATTGCCAGATTGGTCCCATTGAAGTTAAAGTTCGAGTCTGATAGATATAGCGATTTTTCTAAGATAACTGATGTATTTAGACTAGAGCAGCATTTTTCTAAGATAACTGATGTATTTAGACTAGAGCAGCATCATTTGGTCGAGCAGGCGTGATGATGGAATCCACAGATTACTATAGGTTGACCGCTTAAATGAGTCGTCGCCCGCGCGCCCCTGTGCCGCGCGGGCGACGACTCATTTAAGTGGTCCACCTATACATGAAACTCTTCAATGATTGGCAGTTAACAGATAATTATGATATTTCTTTGTCACTGTTGCTAAGCAACTTATTCCCGTTAAAATGCGTCTGGTAAATCTGATTACTCGCCTTGGCGGCGGGGGCACTACCGTGCCCCCAGAACTGCGCCTCTATTGGGGAACGTGCAAGCGATATTGTAGCGACGCGCTAGCGAGATTCTCATCCCACTCTTCCGCACGATGCGTAATGCGCAAGAGCGGGATGCGAGTCTCGCTCGTGAGCAACAATATCGCTTGGACGTTCCCGAATAGAGGCCCTGATAGCGAGCGTTGTTGTCCAGTGCGTTGTTTTATGTAAAAAAAAATATTTCAATGCACACAGTCAGCACAACGTCTAGCCACGATTTCATGCTTTTGTTAATCCATTTTGTTTATTTACAGGAAGGAAACAAGAATGCAGGGTATGACATAGAATCCGAGAATAACGGTGTTTGTGACGCCGTAGAAAAAGGTATCTTTGATGCCTTCGTGCTTAAACAGTGGGGTCTCAAATATGCTGTAGGAGCTGCCACAACTATCCTTAAGGTTGACCAGATCATCATGGCCAAGCGAGCAGGTGGACCAAAACCGAAACAAGCGCCAGGCAGCGATGACGAATCTTAATACTATTGCTTTAATATTAACTCACAATAAAAGTATTTGCTTTAGCATTGAAACACTTGTATTTTATGTTTTAATGAAAACACTAATTCAGTTTGTTGTACAATTCCAGTATGGTTATTGTTTAAATTAATTACCGTACGATGTTATAACTACAGTTCACTGCTGAGATAATTGATAGTGCTTAAGTTAGATACGAAACTAATAAGTTTTAAAGCGCTTAAAAAGAACATGTATTTATGTCAAAGTTTTTCTTTTGACTTAACGCAAAGATACAACAATAAATTTTACTTAACTACTTGGTTTCTTTTTATAAATAAGTATTTCAGATTTTCAACACCACGTCATATATAGGTCGCGTCAAAGTTAATATATGATCTGACGTTGACAGGCAAAGTATTTTGAACTTTATTTGCTCTGTAATAGCGACTTCAACGGGAATAACCATTCTTACAACGAACTAAGCTTGGCGCGACCTGTTCGAAGGGCCATTACCAACTGCGTCCAACTAGTCAACAACTAAGCTAATCTGTAAAACTTAAGTGTGCAGACATGAAAACGCCAGTGTGACTTCCACTCTCGTCGCCTTACCTGTATTTTATTATCGACCGAGCGAGCGAAGCGTCTCCGTTTCAGATTGGGCAAAAATGCTTTCGTATGTCCAGCGGATGTCCAAATGTTCTCGTCTACAGCTCGCAGTTCTCAACCGATTCTCGTGAAATTTTGTGACAAGGTTCGGTAATCGTATAAAAAAAAATTGTCAATTCAGTTTTTCGAAATATTTCAAAATGGCGGAGATTTGATGTATGTCGATGTATTGAGATATCAGTTTATCAACGGCAAAGTTAAATTCGTCGTAAGGCCAATCATTATTTCTTACTTTTCAAAGGGTTTTTGTTTTAGATTCAGTTTTCATTGACATGATAGGTTCCCCCGCAGCAAATTAGATTTTATCGCGCACAAAGCATGGTAAGGAAGGGCATGCAAGGCAAGCACGACTGGTATTAACCTTATTTCGGCATCACTTTATACACGTATATGAGTATTAGTATGTGTATTAAGTTAATATTATTTTTAATACTGCTTTAGTTTCTCTTAATATATTATTTAATTGAATCGGAACCATCATTAATCGCTAAAATACAGATTCTTTTCTCGCCTCTTTTTTTTAATTGCCGCGCTTTTTGCCCTATCACTTTTCGAAGGCCAGTCTCAATACATTGTAACATAGACAAATACGTCATTTTCTAGTCTGCCTCGAAGTTTCTCTATGATTCACATTCTGTATTCTGTCGTGATTCTGTGTTGGTTGTTGTGTGGATTTTCTGCGGCATTCTGGGTTTTTGGTTCGTGTGCAGCATCGTATTGAAAAATCTTGCTGATTTGTTCTGCGCACTGCGTTATTGCCAATATACCGTTATTGTTTCTGCATTACTGACTAATTATAAAACAGCTAAATGTCTTCTTATAAGGTAATTTATACTATTCCTTTTGACAACATTTTGAACTTTCTTAATTTACTATTATGACAACAAAATAATAAATAAGAAAAATTGCCTTTATTATTTGACATATTACAATGAAATATTATACATTTCTTAAATATAATGTTTTTTATTATTATTGAACATTCGTAACTGATAACATCCATCAGCATCAGATAATGCCATTAGCCTTTTCCATTTTGATAATAGATCAGGCGGTCCTTGGACGTAAGCTTCCTACAGTTGTCGCCTGCCTTCCTCTTCCTCTCTTTCCATCCAGGATACTAATTATCGCTTTAGACCAAGGAGCTAGTTTAGCGAAAAGGATCCAAACCAAATAAATATCATTAATAATTAAGTTCTATGCCATTGAAATGACGTCTAAAATCTGCATAGTTTCTATTGTGGATTGAATCTTTTCCCCTATATTAAGTCCATTTTATCTTTGGTGGACCTCAGTGTATATTCATGACAACAAAATATTCATAAATAGAAAATCTTTGGTGGTTACAAAACAAATTCATTTAAAGGTGTTGTTAGTAGCACTAATCTGGCTCAGGAATAATATTTAGATTTTCTTAAACTATGATTATATATATGAATTTATATATAATTTAGACTGACCAATATATTGCTTACCTTTCTTTTTCTTTTCTTTGTAGCCAATAGACTCAAAACGTGAAGAATTCAGAAGATATTTAGAAAGAGCAGGTGTAATGGATGCACTCACCAAAGTCTTAGTAAGTCTATATGAAGAACCAGACAAACCTGAGGATGCCCTGGAGTACATGCGAAAACATCTTGGCACAGAAGGAGGCGAGGATGAGCTTGAAGCAGCTCGAGCCCGTATCGCAGAATTAGAGGCTGAAAATGCACTTCTTAAAGGTGAAGCAGCCCCAACAGAAGGATAAAACAAAGTTCATTGACAACCTAATTTAATAAAATGATCTCGCATACCTGACTGTACAATGATCTCAGATGTTAAATATCCTCGTTGACTCTTAACTAAAGAAATATAACTAGTTTTTAATGAGAGTATTATTTTTGTTATGATTTAAGAACATTTTTTGTTAATGTGCAGGAAGCACAATAAATTTTTTGTTTCTTTTGTATTGAGTGTTTTATTTAATTGGTAAGCATAACGCCCCTAATCAATAAGGTCCCAAAGCAAGTGCAGCTTGCACTGTACTTCTAGTTCACTCTAAACAAAAGGCTGATTTCTGTTAAATTGCTGTAAACCTGTACATAAAGGTAACTTTAATTAAAAAAACCAATGTGAGTGGCCTTTGTGAATTCCGCCAAGGTGGGTAACTCCAAAATATTATCAGAGCAAGCTAAATATTTTACAGCCTCTACAAGTCGCGTCACGTACAAACAGCGCTGACGGTCAAAATGATCTGCTATCATTCAGCGCTCGTTTTACGTGACGGGACCCTTGATAAAATCTTTCTCTTAAGAAGATGGAAGTGGCCCACTCAAAACCTCTTTATACAAAAAAGAAACAGTGGCGGCGTAAAGGGAGGGCGGTCCGCACCGGGTGCCAAACACCAAGGGGTGACAACGACAACTCACTCTTACTTAATCAATCAAATCTCTTTCTTTAACACGTTGGGTGCCCACCTTACTACACCTACAGAGCCTCTATTCGGGAACGCTAAGTGATGTTGAAGCGACTCGCGAGCGAGATTTCTCATCCCACTCTTCCGCACGACGCGTAATGCTTAAGAGAGAAATGCAAGTCTCGCTCGCGGGTCGCTGCAGTATCACTTAGAAGTTCCCGAATAGACGCCCAGTATTGCTCCCACGCCCCATACAAATTTACTGATCCCACCGGTGATGCTCCAAGCATCGCTCTGTTACTGAGGTGCCATGAGCATCGCCGGTAACACATTAGCTGATGCTCATGGCCACACAGAGAAGAAAACGTGATCCCACTGGTGATGCTCATGGCAGCCAACGTGTTAAAGACATCAATAAATAACTACGAGGGGCGGCTGAAAAATTATCTACCTAACTATGAAACAAAAGACGATCATGGCTAGTTTTTTTTTATTTTTCAATATAGTCTCCTGACAGGGAAATGCACTTATTACATTTATCAATTAAAGACATTAACCCGTTAAAAAAAAACTTTAGGTTTATCATCGAAAAACTCATTAACAGCAGCCTTCATGTCGTTATCGGTTACGAATCTTCGTCCCCTCAGTTCTTTCTTCAAAAGTCTGAACAGGAAGTAGTCGGATGGGGCCAAATCTGGACTATATGGAGGGTGGTTGATTACTTCGTACCCATTTCCATTAATTGCTAGCTTCGTTAAGCGAGCAGTATGCACAGGTGCATTATCATGCAAAAGCAGAATCCCTTTTACTGAGTTTGCCCCTTCTTTTTTCTTTTATGGCTTCTCTGAGCTGGTCAAGTAAATCTGCGTAATATTCAGCATTCATTGTAGTTTTTTTTGGCAAGTAATCTACAAGCAGAATTCCTTCCGCATCCCAAAAAAATGTTGCCATTACTTTGCCTGCTGACGGGCGAACCTTAAATTTCCAAGGAGGCTTTTCATCCTTGAATTTCCATTGTAATGACTCCTGTTTACTTTCGGGATCCCACTGCCGAATCCAAGTCTCATCACAGGTTACTATTCTAGAAATAATTTCCTCCTCTTTTCCACGGCTCATGTCTAAAAATTCCTCGCAACATTGAACACGTCTGTCCTTGTCAAACGGAGTCAACATTCTAGGGACCCAGCGTGCACTAACCTTAGACATGTGCAAATGTTCATGAATTATTTCATTGACCCGTTCTTTACTAATGCCCACATCCCTGGTTAACTCCCACTGCTTAATTCGCCGGTCGTCTAAAATAAAATTTCTCACTTTGGCCACATTTTCATCGGTGACAGCGGAAACTGGTCGCCCACTACGAGGATCATCTACAAGGCTCTCACGGCCAAGCTTAAACTGTTTCGACCAGAACTTTATTGTAAATTCAGAAGGGCACGAACCACCAAAAACAGGTAACATACGCAGTCTAATCTGCGAGGGTGTATTTCCTTCTTTAGTGAGAGAAATTTTATCACTGCACGCTGCTTAATTTTAATCAGATTATTTTTTTCTTGCGACATTTTGAAAACAATCCAGTCCCAAAAAAAGCGGGAAGCAAGAAACAAATGAATGTTGGTGATTTTGAAAAAAGAATAACCAGTGAACACGACCTCATAGTGGCCAGTATTATTTTCGCATAACATATAGGCTAGGTAGATAACTTTTCAGCCGCCTCTCGTACCACCAAGACATGACACCAGACACCGTAAGCATGTTTAGTATTTGGTGTTTGGTTCTGACAGACTATTTCCAGGACTACTCAGCCTCAGCCCACCCCTTAGTAACGATGAGATGATTTTATAATGGTGAAAAATCCCATTAGTAGGTACCCAGTTGGGAGACCAAGATGTAGTTAGGTACTAAGTACTTGGCATAGCCTGTCCTGCCCTTTCCTGACTTGTCCTGACCTTTTGGCCGCCAAGCATGTCTGAGAAGTAAAATGAATTTCAACTTTAAGTTCAGGTAGTGAAAGACGTTTTTACCCTGTATAACGCTATCACGCATAGTCGACCAAGAGGTCTCATTGGGTTACTTAAATGTATTTATTAACTTTTGAATAAGTGAGTTAACAATAAAGAAAACGAGACTAGACATGTACCTATCATTTATTTAATTTAAAGTATTCATCACTAAGGTATTGTTGACAACATTTTTTCTTTCAGAATTTAAACAGGTGTGCTGATGAGCTCTGTGTACTTCTTGACTTTGGTGGCAACACTCATGTCCACATACTTGTCCGCGATGGAGACCACCATGCCTCCCATTAAAGCAGGGTCAACCCGAGCCGTCAGCAGAAGACTTTCATTAGCCTTCATGAATTTCTGTAAATAAAGAACATTGTGCATGAACAATTTCCTTTAGTTTCATTTCAAGTTGATAAATCAGTTGGATTCTTTAGTTTTCTTTGATCAATAGGAAATCTATCTGTAGGTTCTATAATACAACTGTAGAATTGTCGTGTTTGTACATTTATTTTGAACAAAATATACAATTGGGGGACTACTTAGAACAGCTGCCCTAACATGCATGACACAAAGATAAGACCGTCTTATCTCTAAGTGCATCTCTCTCATACTAGTGCCGACGAAAGAGATAGTCATAGAGATAAACGGGTTTATTTTATCTTTGTGTCATTCATGTTAGGGCCGCTGGTACACACATTTTTTATTTTATTTATGTGTATATCTGTTTTTGGACGTATCAAGTGGAAACTACTAGGTGGATTTTAATGAATCTACGATCGAATATAGGGCACTTTTATCCTGGAGAATGTAAATGTTCCCAAGATAAGAACGATAAATGGAAAAAGAAACCTTATTTTATATTGTTTGTACATTAGTTCTTATGGCGGTTTGGATTTATAGAGGTCCGATAATTCGACGATCCCGTCGCAATCGTCATGATCACGGGATGACTGGAGTCTGCGGGTAGGTTGACAGGTACGGATAGCGGTATCGGTCTACGTTCCGTCGTATTCGCTTCTTCACTTCTACAGGAACTTGCGCAAAGATGAGTTGGAAGTATCTATAGTCACTTCGACAATACCGATACACTTAGTATCTTCGCGTTTAGTCAAAAAATCCAAACCGTGGTAAGAACTTGTGTATAAAATAAACTATAGTGTATAGGTACTTATAATAAATAAAAGTTCAATTTGAATCTTTATTTCTAGGCGGCAGTGCTGTCTCATTATAATTTTGTGCTTTAAGAGGACTGAAGTAACGGCAAAAATCCCCCTTTTCATACAAAAGGGGATAACGATTTCCACCCGTTAAATGTTAACCGATTTTGACAAATTTTTGATAGGTTGTCAGTCAGAACAAAATCTAGGTCTATACTCTATACATTTTAGTTTTTTCATAGGGGTGGAAACCCTTATCGCCTTTAGTATGAAAAGCCGTAGGTTCACACTCCTCTTAAAAACGCTATTCGCTGCTAGATGCCCGGAAAATCTTAGAAGAAAATTTGTATCTTTTTTCACGGCATATTCTGGACAATCTGGAATTATCTCAGTGTTATGATGTAAATGAATTCTGGATCCATCATAGGCCGGTATGGGAAGGCCCACGTTGACTTGTATCTTTGGAAAACATACAAGCGATTTTCTTTTGCATACAGTAAGAGTACATCAAGTAGGTATTAATGCACAAAAAAGAAATGTATTTGATTCTAAGGGTTGCTTTAGGTAAATTGCTAAAGGACCTTTTGGCCGCCAAGCATGTCTGAGTAGTAACACGAATTTCAACTTTAAGTCAAGGTAATGAAGGACTTTTTAACCCTGTATATGCTGTCACGCATAGTCGACAATGGCAGCCAAAAGGTTAAACTAGGTTGTTTTGTCACATACTCAAAAGATTATAATAAGATGCATTTTTTTACATTGGAGTAGGTATTGCATTTGACTATTCGAGCATCTTTTGTTTTATAACAGTTTCAGAAAACATACACGTACAATATGGATGAAGCGAGTTCAATTATTCGAAATATTTGCATAAAGAAATGATGTTACCTTAAGAGCAGCTTCCAAGCTTGCCCTCTGGGCATCGTCTAACGGCCTTGCGGTGACAACCTCACAAGCAACCTCTCCACGATGGGCTGCCATCATGATCTTGAAGGCATTGATCACATTCTCCAACTTGCCGAGGCGTCCATTTTCTGCGAGGAGGCATAGCAGATTGCCTGTTGTAGGAGACATAGACATCTATGGACAAGGAATTATTCATATTTAAAAAAGTAAATTTGCTTCAAGGTGACCTGTTGTTATGATAGTTCTAGCATGATACTGTGATACAAAAATATCGATAAAGGATGCTTTTGTATCTGGTTAGGTTCTGGGGAAATTCCTTATATGTCATATTTAGTTTTATCTAGCTGGGCACTTAATAAAATCTCTAAAACATGGTTGAGGGAGACGATGGCTGAGATACGCGTCATACTCGTGAACGGGTGGTGTCTGTGGGGTCCGGACGGTTCATGCTTGCAAGGACCATTTAAATTGGTTAGTGTTTAATTTATTCGTTTTGTGCGATATCTGAACCTGACTAGAGAGACTTCATAGTGTTCTCTATACTATATTTGATAGTTTTTCATATTCGTATATTTGTATTATTAGGACATGAAATTTTATATTTCAAATTGTTTCTTTTGATATTTGGAGACCTTACATCTCCATCTTTATACTTGACAGTGGAGACTGTCTACACCTCCATTTAACCTAGATTAATCGATTTAGATGTTTCTTTGTTTCAATTTTTATTTTTATTATTATGACCCTTAGAGACTTTATACATCTCTAAGTTACTTAACTTGTCCGGACGCGGAGACTATACATCTCCCTTATTAGTTATTTATTAGTATTAATTTGTACCCATTAGGTTTTTATATTGCACATTTTGTTAGTTTCTAGATAAAACTGTATTGCCAAAGTTGAAAAAAGACCTACTGCTGAGTTTCTTGCGGCGTTTCTTCTCAGCAGATGTCACTTTTCGAAGCGCTGGTAGATTCAGACATGTAAAAGAGCCCAGGTGGCCTACGTGCAAAATAAATATTTTCATTTTCATTTTCATTTTTCATATTTTCATAATCGGTTCCTAAAGAAGTAAACTTCGTTAAAGAAATGTTGGCAGGACATGAAAAATTAATCAAATAAGGGTGTCACATTAGAGCTTGTGATAATACCTAATTATTTAGAGATCTATCTAGAATAAGCCACGCGTCTGCCTTTTGGCAATATAAGGTACTTAATTAATGTTTAACCAACTTAAATTGGTTTGAGTCCGTTAACAATGTTTAAAGTTAACTTAAAATATATCCATTACTCGAAATGTTAACTTTGTTAATTAACAATTAGACATTTAACCGTGTTTAACCGCTATGTATCTATACAATGTATAACTATAAAAACAACTCTAGGGCGCTTTAGAGTCAATAACAGAAATAGTTTGATGAATTTGAAATCTGACAGACACTAGCTAAGAAGGGATTTTTCGAAAATCCACCCCCGAATTGGCATCCTAGAGATGGGAAGAGAAAAAATGGGAGACGGTTTAAAAGGTGGGAGGACAAAATAAAAATGACTGCTAGCTCATGTTGCTCAAGGAGAGCACAGTACAGACATCACTGGAAAGAGCTGGAGGAGACCTTTGCCAATGAGCACGCTGAAGTCATCAACGTCATTTAAAAATGTAATTTAACAGGCTATTTTTATTTTATATCCGGGTACTATAAGATATCCGGCCTATCTGGCCGTGATTGTATTGGATAGTGACTCAGTAATTTGCCGTATGCCAGATAATATTATCATTCCAACTTGTAACAAGTAGAAATATAATTGCCACGCAAAGGCCATGCCACTATCATTTGCATCCCTAGTATAAACTGCTAAATCATAGTCACAAGTAAGGATTTATTCAAATTGAAGCAAACCAGAGTAGATCTGATCAATCAGTTTGCTCAAAAGTCCTTGAGATATTTTGAGCATTCCTAGATCCAGTCTACCATACTGTCACGGTTCTGCCACCTTATTACATATAAAAAAAAATAAGAGTGATAACTACGCACAGAAATTGAAATAATTAATTAGGATAGCACTCCTATTCTTAAACTCTTGATGGTAGACTAATATGCCAAATTCTTATACAAAACTGTTAAACTTATTACAATATTCAGAACTCTTGAATACCTTTGATGAAACGTGTTTAAGCGCATCCACTTTGAGCGTTCTCTTCAAAGTCGGGTTGATGATGAATTCCATCAGTTTCGGGTCTTGTTTCATGGATGCCTGGAACGATCTAAGTTCCTTTTCAACCAAGTCCAATGACTTGGTCTTGGTAGCCGCGGAGTACAGCGCTGAAGCATATCTACCCTCCAAACCAAAAACTTGTACAGGAGGCTTAACGAGCTGAGCAGTAGTCGACGAGGTGCTCAGGGTTCGCACCTAGAAAAATTACGTAATTTTATCGGTGTCACACAGGTTATAAAAACATTTTAAATCGATTTAGGAGATATCCATAAGACATACCAGCATATTTGTTTTGATCATAGACATGTTTTCAGTGTAGGATTTGGTGTAATATAAATGAAATATTCACCAAACGCCCAATTTAGTCGTACGAGGAGTCGTTCAATCTGCTGGCTGTCAACGCTGACTCTGCCTGTCAAATGTCATGTCAGACGGAATGTGGTGGAATACGTTCGTTGCTTTTATTTGATGAGAAAAAACGCGCTTTTTAATAACTGTCTCAAGTAGCTTTAACATCAAATAACTTTCGAAACCAATTATAAAATAATTTAAATTTAGTGGCGAACTATACATATTATGTAATTTCTAGCATTACTATACTAACTTAACTATATTATAATTAAATTATATTATAATTTATTTCAAATCGCCGCCCACGATGCCCATCCTTGGCTTGGCTGGCCCCGGCCCCAAGGCCGCACCTTAAATTCCAACTGCCCTTGGTCGGAATGTAGCTCGGTCTCACCTACCAATATTAAGGTAGCGCTACACGATCGTGCAAATCCAAAACTCCTAACTTTTGTCGGGTCCGGTTAATGTTTGACCAGATAATTCACGACCACCCATTCAACTGGTATGACTAATAGTATGGGTGGTCGCGAATTATCTGGTCCCTTTCGACGACAGCTTTCGTCCTAACCAGTGCAAACTCTATCGAACTTCAAACCGGTCCATTACACGATCAACCAACATGAACTTCGAACTTTCTTCTGAACCTGGGAGCCAAAGCCAACTCGGCTGATCACGAACCAACGCCCGTACCACCCCGACGGTAAGACGATCAGTTTGGGTGTTAGACACTCGTGTGTACTTAGCATTATAAATGCGAAAGTGTGTTATGACAGTTATGGGCGCCCCGCGAAGCGTATATTTTTCTCTTTTACACATACGGAAAGCCGAGCAGACAGGTATGCGCTAACGGGGCTTCTCGGCTTCCTACGGCCCTTAGAAGATTACCTTTTGAGTTGAGCTAGAGTAGAGTAGAGTAGATGAGACAGACGGACAACAGGCAGTTATGACGTCAGTCAAATAGTGTGCGAAACATTTCCTTTTAAATTCCTTGTGGTTGCTTATTTGTATTAAAACAGTGTCAACAAAATATCTCAATTCAGTCTATTCAAATTGTCAGTGAAGAGTGAGCATTTTTCATTTAAAAAGTTGTTATTCATCGTTTTGTTAAAAGTAGGTAAATATGTCACGCCAACTAGATTCAAATGTGGCTCGACTACTTGATGGTTTAGGTCTGGAGGGAGATCAAAACGACTTTTGCGACTTTACAATTGCCGATCAAAACTCGGTTGCGGAATCGCAAGGCATCACACCCACGACTCCGTCTAACTTTAAACCGGTACTTGGTGAAAATGTCACTTATGTTGTTGCTTGTGTTATAATCAACGAACGAAATGAAATATTAATGATGCAGGAAGCGAAGGAAAGTTGTGCCGGCAAATGGTACTTGCCCGCCGGGCGAATGGAGAAAGGCGAAACTATCGTCCAGGCCACTGTAAGGGAAGTGCTTGAAGAAACGGGTCTTCACTGCAATCCTACGACGCTGCTCGTAGTAGAGACGGCGGGCGGCATGTGGTACCGCTTTGTATTGACAGGAGAGGTCACCGGTGGGGAGCTGAAGACACCCGCAAGTGCAGATAAGGAATCCTTACAAGCAAAATGGATTTCAAATCTACAAGAGATAACGTTAAGATCAAACGATATCTTGCACCTGATTGAAAAGGCTCAGTTGTACAAACAGAACTATCCTACACATGCATGGCATAAAAATGTCTTACCAGCTGCTATCCCACATACAAAAGACTTGTTAAGATTGATAGTGGTTATAAAAAAGAGAAATACTAACAGGCTGCATGTGTTATTGAGTGAAAAAACTGCCATTCATTTTCCGGTGTGTGAGATAAATCCAGCCAAGAGTTTGCACTCAACTTTGAGGAGGTTCATGGTAGAGATGTTTGGAGCTGATGTCGGTCAACACCGCCCACTCGGTTTGCTCAATGTTGAGGCAGATCCTGCCAGTGATGGATGCTGCCTCACTCTGTTGGTAGCATTTAGACCACCTTTAGAAGAAGTACCTCTGATAGGGAAATGTGCATGGCACGAGCTGCCACAAGATTCTGAAAGGCAGTTGCTCTCTATGATAACAACAAAAAATTCTACTGTAGAATTGCATGTTGTGCGCTGATCCATGTTGTGGATAGGAATTTTATTATGTACATCAAGAATACTCAATTTAACGAATGTAAACATATATGTTTATCAACAATATAATTTGAAAAGACTAACATACTTATAAGTTATGAAAATGTGAAACACATAATGTGAATCGTGAGCAAGCTGAACATTAGTGTATAGGGGATGCTGTTGAGAAAACTCACGAATATAAGGGGGTCCTGACTGCCCCATTCATATTTTATCCATATTTTTGGTCTGAGCCACAAAATTAATTGCAACAAGAAGGAACATGCTCTGTTTTTTTTATGCCCCCCATCAAACCTATAGCTACATCGTACGCCTATGGATTCTAGTAAAAAATGGTTTAATTATGGCTGTCTCCATGGGGCAGTGCAGTGGTAGTACAACCACCTACTATGCTGGAGGTCACAGGCTGGAATGCTGCTAGGGGGCAAACATTGTGTGATAACCATGAATGCTTGTACCCTAGTCATAAATATATAGTATTTATTTATAATTATATGTATGTATTTAAATATTACAAGCGCTGAACATGTGTTCACTTTGCAGCACTTTTATTGTCTGAAAGCTGTATGTTTAACACATACATAAAGTACGTCAGTGGCGCAGTCTGCCTATAAGCCGACTCCTGACGGCTTTACCAAGCTAGAAAGCTACAGATAGCTGTCAGTCAAGTCCATATTACTGTAACTTAATGTCAGACCCGCACATATGCGATTGCGATTGTGATTGCGAAGAATTAGCTTCCGGCTTCTCTTGGAAAAAAATTCACGCTTCGCCACTGAAGTACGTAGCTTCTTTTGGTCCTAAATCCTAGTTTGGGATTAGATCAACTGTGTTAATAGTGTCCAAGATATTATTATGAAAAATACAATATAATAGAAAAGAGTGCATTGTTCTCTTTCGTTTTTGAGCTAACTAAAGGGCACGCAAATAAACAAAATATTTTTGTTGAGTCTTTGACTTATTGTGTGTTAGGATACAAGGGATTTTTTATTATCCCGACATGTCATAGAAAATCTTAATATTAAATTAAAACTGGATTTAATACAATAGCAGCCAGGCTTTATTTGTCTTGATGATTAACCTTTATTTTTGCCATAAGTGATTAAAAAAAAGTTTTCACACAGGTTTATTAGAGTGGGTCAGCAACATTCCATTTGTGTAGGTGTTTGGGGATCAAATTCGCCGTTTTGGCATTTTAATGATAATAAGTTTACCTATTAGTAAATCACTTAGCATTGTTGAATAGAGGCCTTGATCTGATTACTTTCGAGCTATCAATACCTAATCATATTTACTACCTGGAATTTATTTTCAAATTTATGACGTTTTACCTCAGAAGTATTAATTTCATTTTATATGTTCTTTTAATTTCTGACGTATTGAGCACCTGAACAGACAGATTTAACAGCAAAGAAAGGTCTAGTAAAATGCATATGCAAAGTGATAAAAACCAAGTTATTTTATTCCATATGATTTAATTTCATATCATAAAGTTAAGGTCAGTTTTGCAGAAGATTTATTAGGCAGCAGTATTCCCTATTCTTCAAAACGCGCTAAAAGCATGTGCACAGCGCGGAGAGCGCTTATAGCACGCTACCGGTGCTGTGAGTACGTTTTTAGATAGATACATAATGTAATTGGTTTCTTTCCAACGACTCAACTGATTTGGATGACTTTTTGTATTTAGATAATGTATTTCCGAAGGTTATCTAGATACGTGTCTAAAAGTTCTAGGTTTTCAGAAATAATTATGATGCCCTGATTTAAGTCCATTTCGGGCACGTATATAACTTTGTATCTGCGCCATTATATCAAAAAAATTTGCATCGATTTGGACGATTTTATTGAAATGTATATCTTCATTCTTCTGGGATGCTTTTAGTACCTAACTGGTAGCATTTTGATACAGGTTATCAGGATTTCAGACATACCTAAATATGTAATTAAGGTGCTGTTCGCTCGGTCGCCCATAAATTAATTCATCAGACACAACAAGTAAATTAGCTTTGTTGGTTTTGAGTACCTCTCAGTATCTTATTCAAATATGTACTTGCATCACATCCACAGAACATGTTAAGTTTAGCTTTAAACTGTAACCAATATTATGTTTTATTTTTAGTGTAACTACATTTGTATTGTTTTAACTTTTATTGACTGGGGTGGGGATAGGTATTTGTTATTTTTTATACAATTTTATAACTTTACACGATGTAATAAAATGTTGAAATTATTGTTGGCTGTTTTAATATAAGGCAACATATTATACTTACATAATTCGTTCACTTTACGGGGTTTATACATTAAATAATAGTAGGAGAGCCCATGACACTAAACCTAGTATGATAAAATTCCCAGATGCCATATATACCTATATTCAGACGCGTCATTAAGTGGGGAACACGAAATGGAGATGCTGCAAGACAAAAATCCTGGCGGCGGTAGGTACTTCGAAAAGAAACCATATTTTTGACCGTTTTATTCGCGTAGTCATTTTTTACCTGGACTGTAGGCACAACTGTGAAAGTTGGTATTGACTGTCAAACAGTTTGAAGCAGCAGCGGCCCTAGCATGGCGGACTCGGGGATAACATAACCCCGTCTTATCTCTGTGACTATGGCCTTCGTCGGTACTTATGTGAGAGAGACGCACTTAGAGATAAGACGGCGTTAACTTATCTTCGTGTCAACCTTGCTATGGCTGCAGGCCGTAGAAACTGAGAATCGATCATGAAAATGAAATAATTTTCTATCATTCTCACTGATTTATTAAAGCGATACAAAAAACTTTCACTGACTAGAAAAATTGAATATACCTATCCGTTTGAAATGTATTATACAAAATTAATTAAATTTTGTAATGTCTCACATACTTTTCAATTCTTGTAAACATATTTGACAAATTATCTTATGCTGTTAAATTGAGATACAATTGCAACTGATGAGAATGGTTTATGTATCATAATAAAACTAACAACTCCGTATAAAGAAACAATAACAATAAATCAATTTGATCCAAGAACAACATAAATCACTTGCACGATTGGTAGTGCTTACTAGTGAACTCACGTACGGTGTGAACTGTCAAACAGTTAATTAATTAAGTATACATATATATAGGTATATTTATATGGTAATAATGTTCAAGCAGAATCTTGATGAATCAACAGTTGCATCAAGATCCATATCATGACACTGCTGAGACAAAATACTGTTAATATATTAGGTATACTGTGCCCGCGCCCCGCGTCACGTCCCCGAAGCACCCGTGACCGTATCTCCAGGTCGCGGGCGATCTTCCAATTGTGTGGTCGCACTATAGGGAGCATAGAACATTATGCTTATAGCTATTGACCGCGGCACCCAGGACATTATATATGTGGTCACCTTATTATGATTCTGCCGGTGAAAGGATTAACATATGACCGCATTACATTACAGTACATTGCGGGTATTGCTTGTTTTAAATAATTACAGTGGTACAGTTAAACAATGCAAATATTCGTTAAGAGCAGTGTCATCTAAAGTCTTCTATTTGATAAGTCTAATCTGTAGTTTCCACAAAAAAGTACTGCTAAGTACCTCATAATCATAGCGATTAACCTTTTGAACGCCACAGTCGGCTGTAGCCGTGAGCAGATTTTTGCGCCCCTGAGCGTACAAAGTGTATGGAAAACCATTTCCGTACACTTTGTACGCTACAGCCGTCACTCAGCGTCCGGGGCACGCTTTCTCATATTTAGCCATGGCATTCAAAAGGTAAAAACACAAGTCGAAAAAAAAAACACGAAAAACCATAGAAAGAGAGCAGTTACATTATATTTAAGTCATGATTATTTTTCAACAGAACAATAAAAATATTTACCTAATTTAGTATTCTAAATTCGGTACGCGATTCAATTCATTTGCAAATGGTCTTATAATAATTTTGCATCTCATTTGGTAGTCATTATTATTTAGTTAATTTATTGGAAAATGACTTTATCTATAATTCAACACATAAAAAAATATATAACATACTTTACAGAATATTTCATAGCTTCTTGTATCCATTAAATGGATCAATTAATTTGCCACTGTCCGAATCATTAGTGCCAAATCAAATATAAAGTAAAAGAACAACATAAAATATGTATATGTTTAGCTTAGGCATTGAAAGATACTTTTTTGGATTAGTACAAAATCAATTATCAGCTTTATATCTTTGCTGCCGACTTGTATTTGTAAGAATTTTGATACAAAAGAAACTAGAAAATCATTTGGCCACCGCTGGTAACCAACAGTGTACCCAATATTTCTTTGCTACTTATTTCTACCTAATTCATAATTAAAATAAATACGCAGCATAACTCTAACTCACTCATACTTTTATACAAAGTAATCAATTTATCGCTTCCTTTCAGTATTTCAATTTCTTTTACAGCTTGAGTGCATAGCACATAAACGTTATTGCATTGTATTAAAGATGATTTCATTATTAATTCACTGTGTTATAACAGACCTTCATGTATGGGTGCACTGTATATCCCGAGGAGTGCCCCAGTATCACAGGTGTATAACTAAGTCATTCAATAATTAATTAACAATTAAAATTCACTGATTACATCAAGGTCATACGACGGAATTTGGATAACAACACTTGTGTTTTCACATAATGGATCAGTTATCAAAGCTATACGCAGGCCGATATTAAACCAGACCCATATCAATTTATTAAATTCATTTTTCTAACGATTTAAGTTAAAGCAAAATAAGCTGTGATCTTTTTGTCTTAGGAAGTTTATTTAGATTTCACAGTCACTTTGCTAAGCATTTATACAAATTGTGTAATGAATACTACTAGAATAAAATTGTATCCTAGTGAAACTAAATAAATAGGCACCTTAGCCATTGCTATTTGAAAAAGCTGACAATTATACAATGTGGAATTATTATAATACAATACATTTTAATCTATAATATGTAACACCAAGACAAGTTATCTTCGTAGAATATAATACCGTAAAAAAAACCTATGTAGTTGTAATTTTATTACTTTGCTGACCACACTATGTCGAATTGTTAATAACATCAGAAATTAAAAACTAAAAAAAAAACTCTGCAAGTAAAAAACATGCCTTTTAATTATTGGAACTGAATATTTTTGCACAGATATGAATGCTCTTGGTTCTCGAAGCCATCATGAAAGCAGTTTCAGTGTAAGTAGGAAACGCCATTGAAATTAAACATGTCATTAAAATTGAAGTTTCTAACTTTAATACTGTCTGAAGATACCTTCACAGTAACAATTGATAGCCGAGCTACCTTGGAAACGCCTGATCTTATTCCCACTAAACATGAGAACTAGAGAGAGAACTACGAGTGTCTTCCAAAATGAGGCTCTCGATACAAAACCGCAATGAAATTAGTTGAAGCTATGATTTAATCAATGTTAAATATGTTTGACACATCTCTTTTTTTTTCTTCAGCGGCCCTAGCACGGCTGAAATGGGGATAACTTAACCCCGAGTTATCTCTGTAACTGTCTTTTTCGTTGGCACTAACACCTGAGAGACGCACTTAGACGTAAGATGGTGTTAGCTTATGCTCGTGTCAACCTTGCAAGCTTCGCTGCGGTTAAAAAGAGATAAATTGTTATGTGAATAAATATTTTTAGGCACCACCTTTAAACTACCAAGGCAGATTGGTTGGTCTCTATAGTGTAACCAATGTATGCTCAAGAATGAGTTAACGATGCCGTTAACCGCCGCCGCCGTTGTCGACTATGCGTGACAGGTTATACAAGGTAAAAAAGACCTTCATAGCATTGACTTAAAGTTGAAATTCTTGTTACGTTTCAGACATGCTTGGCGGCCAAAAGGTTAAGCGCTCAGAAATACATCGAGGTGTTATATATCATAGATTTTATGATAAAGTTTCGTTACCCCTCCAGTTGTATCCCTTGTATCCACGACGTGAGATCCGCTGATCCTGGGCAGTCTAGAAAGGTTTCAGCGGGTTCGGTTGACGTCAGGAGGCGCTTCGCCGCCGTTTGACCAGACAAGTAAGCACCGTGAATCGTCGAATAGAAGCTGCTGTGGGTGTGCTCGCCAGCAAAAAGCAATACAGGCTGAAATCAGTTAATTAAACTTGAGGTTCTTTCATTCCAACAAATATCTAAATGGACCAAAGTTTATAAATTATGGGTATAAACTAAAAATCATACCATCTATTTTCACTTCACATAAAATTTCACTGACCATTAACAGCAGTCACAAAATCTCCTACTTGGTTAAGCTATTTTCTAAGCTAAGTTATTTTCATGTGATCAATGTATCCCACTACCCCCATAGATGGGGGAAATAACTATTCAAATTGGATTCGTATTTATTACTTACGAAATAAGGTTTCTTTTACATTTGTTATTCCCTTGGAAATGCTTAAATCTGGGGTCCTAGTGAAAAGGGGGTTAAGTCTAAAAAGTGTGATGTTTAGTTATATAGCTTGTTCTGATTTCAACAAACTTTATAATTAAAAATCAACCGACTTAACCCCCTTTTCACTAGGACCCCAGAAACATTCCGGGATAAAAACTACGTATCCTATATTTTGACTGGAGATACTATAATTTATCACTATGCTAAGTTTCATCAAAAATTTACAGAAAAGACAGGCCAATATATATATAAAAAAAGTTATGTCTACTGATTCAGTTTACAGTTTTATTAATGTATAGACATAAACCCTAGAATCATTGTCTTTAGTCATTGTTGATAAAACCATATATAAAATATGTTAATAACTTCATCATAATTATAATCTTAATTCACCTTTTTATCATGAACATTTCTGAATAGTGGCTGGGCTAAACTCTCAATATCACTCTGACTGGAGCCTACAGCCAGAGCAGTGTATGAACCTTTTGAGTAGGGCTGCTTCCCCCAACTGGTACTGCAACAATTAGAAAACAAAAATTATGCAATGTGTAATGTTTATATGAAAATAAAAAAAATAAAACAAAATAAATTGTAATTTGTAATACTAGCTTTCTCTGCCCACCGCATCACCTATGTGGAATTCGAGTTTAGTTATTCCTTGAAGAACTTTTGAATGACTTCTGAATATTTTTTCCGGATAAAAAGCACCCTATGAACGTTGGTAGTATGTCCTATTCCAGGACCTAAAGTTATTATTATACCAAGTTTCATGAACATCTGTTCAGTCATTAGGGAGCTGAGTGGTAACAGACACACACACATGTTCACTTTCACATTTTTAATATTATTAGTAGGAAGACTAAGGACCTGAACATGTTTGTACATACAGCAATAGATTCGGTCCTGGTTTGACCTGTCACAGTAAGACCCCTTTAACACGTTCAGTGCCATAACCCGATAATCGGGTTTTCTATGACTTTGTCGCCACGCTGAACAAGCCGCTGGTCGGGTCCTTGCTATAGCAATTTTTTATGGGGGCAATTCTGTGGCGCTTGGGATGGTACTTGATTTTTGGGCTGGCACTGAAAGTGTTAAACCTTTTCCTGGCTATATAGGCATACAGACAAATTTATAGTTGTTCACCAGATTAACACAGGAAAACACTAATAAAAGTAAAGAGATGCCACTAACCACTTTCTCTTCTAAACTTTCATTAAATTGTCATCTCTCTCTTGTACAATTCATAATTAACTGATACTCACCAAACACATTTTTGTGGTTCAGGAACAAAGGGATCATTCAAAAATTTTCTTAAAATCTTTGTGCATGTTGCACCAACCTCATCCATGGATAATGTCTCCAAATATTCAGCCTCTTTCCCTGAGACCCAACCTAACAATAGGGTTTCTGTCACTTTACTAAATGAATAAATCTTTTTGTACCAGGATTCTGCCATATCTTCAGGTTTAGGTGAACCCTCCCAAAGCAACATTATTTCAGTAATATCAGGATTCAAGAATGGTCTTTCATATTCCAAAAATATCTTATTTACAGTACCAAATAACAGCCTCTCTATGGAGTCCATCTTATACTGAGGCAATGTAGGCTGAAACAGATCTTTAGCATTTTCTTTAAGCACTCCAAGTGGTATTGTACATATCACATGATTAGCATAAAAAGTCTCTCCATTATCACAAACTACTTCTACATTATTTCCATTTTTTTTCTTTGGTTTGTGCATAGTTTCTGGCATTAAACTTCCTTCACTCGGGTTTGTCGCATTGTCTGAGGTAGAAGTCTTAGATATATCTTCTATCACAGTCTTGTCAGAGTCCTCCGATTCCTCTCCCACATCTTCAAAAAGTCTTTGTGAACTGTGTTGCCTTGAATCCCAAGTTATTTTTTTTACTGGGTGAGCGGATAATATCTTTTCAGGTGGGATATTTTTTAACATGGGCTGTAATATTGAGCTAAAACCTTTGGGAATCAATATGTTGCCGCCTTGCAATTCTGTATAACTTCCTAATTCTAGTAGGTCAATTTCGTCCATGCTGTTGCATCCGGAGATGCAGGTCTCACGCTTGAGCAGGCAGTCAAAGATGAGCCGGCGTAGCTTCTTCTCCTCGGAGCAGGGCAGGCGCTCGAGATAGATGGCTGCCTCCAGGTTGATGTGCTCTCCCACGCTCAGTACGTCAGGCGGCGGCAGATACTGACACAGGAAGTACTCTTCGCAGCGCCGAAGGAATACCACGTACGCCTCGTGGATCTCTTGCAACACCCCGAACGGTACCTGCTTCCCGTCTTCGGTCGCCGCTATCACCTTGTGTGGCTTAGGTATATTGATTATATTCACTAGACTGTTGGCCATGGCTATTTCGAATATCGGGTTACCGAGAACGCCGTGTATCCAGTTCGCTCCTAGCTCCACTTCGTGATTTTTCAATGGGATAGATATAATCCTGCCACCGAGACGTTTCCTCGCTTCTAATATTCTGAAGTCCTCCATACCATTTTTGATAAGCTCATTGGCGGCGGCCAGACCGGCCATGCCACCGCCAATGATTAAAACGTTACACTTATTTGTATCACATTTTTTACTAGAATTTGAATTATCGTCACCCATAATAATATTAAATAAAATATTATTTGTCACTGCGCTTTTGACGTTCAGCTGGTTGGTTACGACATCTATGCTATAAAATACTTTTTTTTTAAATTTTGATAGTTGAAATAAATGAGTTAGATAAAGGCAAGTGTACATGAATACCAAAAAAAACCATTAACAATATACTTTCTTCAAAACCTAGATGGTTAAAATCTAGAGTAAGCTGATTATTACTGAGAAATTAAACAGTATTAATTTTAAAGTTTAAAGTTAAAAAGTGTTTGCTTATAACTTTGACAATTCATTGACATAGAATGATTCATGCAGTGAAGAACGTTCTTTGTAAATACCGGAAATAACGTCATACGTAATATAATTGTATGTATATCAGTCCCCTCCCCTACCGTTAATCAGCCTGTCTCCTTTTGTCCATAGATTTTTGCATGTATGCTATCTCTTTTCAATGACCTTTGAATAAATGCTAAATATATCTATAGAATAGATAGATAGGTACTTTGTTTACTCCTTGGCAGTACACGGGCGAGTGTTTTTGTTATTGTGTGATAAAAATATTTTCAATTAAGTGAATTCTAGTTCTAGTAGGGAATACCGTATTTCCTAATTGGTTCTATATCGAAATTTGTATATTCGGGCACTAACGAAGTTGCAAATGATTGTGAAACTCTTATTTTACCCCATTGGCAAATTCGATATCAAGAGTCATTGTGAATAATCACGTCTATGGAATAATCGAGTGTTGATTTAATGTGCTCTTAAAATAGTTACGTAACGATTGGACATCATGTTAATTTCACTAAACTATTTGAAAACAGTGGTCTGTATAAATATAGTGTCCGTATAAACAGTTTGACGGAATAAATAAACACAACAAACACGTGGGTCCCGCAGCGAATCGATCGATAAAGACGGAAGCGCGCGCCGCGCCAGTCTCTATCAACAAGACGATTTTAAGTCAAGGTCGCCCAACACAAACACGTGCAATGTCGGATTCTATTTACACACATGACTTTCTACTGGAGGGGGGGGTGGAGATCAAGCAGGAGTCGCCGTTCGAGCTGGGGTTGGTGTCGGCGTCTGTGCCCATCCCGCCGCGCCGCGCCGATCTGACCGAC
Source organism: Tortricodes alternella (assembly GCA_947859335.1). Classification (NCBI taxonomy): domain Eukaryota; kingdom Metazoa; phylum Arthropoda; class Insecta; order Lepidoptera; family Tortricidae; genus Tortricodes; species Tortricodes alternella. The sequence goes on from OX401981.1 coordinate 7,422,844, forward strand.
TTTGGCGACCTCGACCTGTGCCTGCAGGACAGCCTCTCTGGCCCCTATGCCCCCACCATGCAGTACAGCAAAATGGCATTTGACAATGACTCTACTACCAAGACAGAAAACTTTAAAATGGATGATGATGACATATTTCAAGTAGACAAAGCTGATTTAATATTAGGGCCAACTCTTGCCGAATTAAATGCAAATCCAGATACATTATTAGATGACCTTAATTTTGATGATTTGCTTCTACCAGAAGAAAGTGGGTATTGTATCCAGATTGGCGGTGCCATGAGCGGTTCGCGGCGTGATCCTCATGCTGTGACGTCCACAATGCTGGCCTCAGAGAGCCCCTGTAGCCCTTATAGTCGGGCTCAGCTTGCATTTTCTCCATCTAGTCAACACAGTTCAGCTTCGTCTAGTTTTGCTCAGCCTATGAATCAGTTGCCAGAACTGCTATTACGCCTAGATGGCTACAGTGGGGAAATAGCCCTGGGGCAGTCTGTGCCAGCTTCCACAGTTTTGCCGCCCTTCCCTACGAGTGCCCAGCCACAGCAAACTCAGCTTTCCTCATCAGCACCTACTCATTTAACTATGGAGCAGGTCTGAAATTCTTTGAGTGTTATACTGTCACTGTTATATAAATTGCATAGATATTTTACAAAGCGCAAGAATTCATTATGAAATTCCCATTCCCTTATAAACTTCTGATTCCTATGAACCCAAATGGCTAGATTTATGATATAGATTTTGTGATGAGTCAGCAAAATTTAAATATGAGCTTCTTTTAAAATAAATGCAGTAAGATAGCTTGCAGTTTTGATATGGCCTCAAAGTAAAATTAATATAAAATACATTTGTATTTGAAATAGAGATGTGCCAACCCGTAAATATCACTAACCGAGTTGAACGGTTCGACTTTCTATGTAGACCGGTTTCAACCCGGGTTGATCAAACCGAGTTGCTATGACGGTCCTGAACGTATTAATGTAGTATTACGTTGTCACGCCACCGTATCATTGAACGAATTTAAGTAAACTTTGTTGCAACGAGATAAGGTCTACTAATGGTCGTCGTCGTAGCCCGCCCACCTGTTCGGGAGAAATCGGGTTTATTCGGCTTCCCATTCGGTTCGCCTGCTCCGGACCAGCCCGCTCGCGCGAGTCGGCATTGCGCGCTGTCGGTTCGGTTCCGTTCGCCCGACCCACTCGCGCTGTCGACGAGCGGGTTCGTATGTTGCGTCGAATGTTGTTGCGGTCCGCTGCTCTTTATAGAATCGAGTTAGTGGACTAACAAACCGGGTCGGTTCGACTTTAGCTTGACTCGGTTTGGACCGGTTTGGCAAACCGAGTTGACACATCTCTAATTTGAAATCAACTTGGAAGTATTGTTATATACCTATTTTTGATTACGGAAAAAAACAAGTTAGAGCTTGTAACTACTGAGTGTTTTTCTAGATTTTTCTAAACTTTTATATTTATTATCATTAGTTATAAGTAATTTAGTGTGTTCATTTTTTTTATTAGATTTGGCAAAGGCGAGAGCCGCGCAAGCATCTTCTCTCGACCAGTTCCCTAGCTGAGGCTGGCTCTGTGTCGTCCCTTTCTGGTGGCTTATTGAGTCCTGGTACAGGGGACTTCTCTCAAGATGAAGATGACAGGGATGGAGAATCTGATGAAGACAGTGATAGATATGAAGATTTATCATCAGATGGTATGGATTTCCAATCTCTATAAAATAGTTTAGTTTTATTAAGTAGATCTCCAGTAAATGTTTCAAAATAAACCACTAGCGCCCCATCATAGCTTTGCTTATGGTATTTACCACACAAATCTATGAACCTGAATTTCACACCCTTAGGTGCTTGTAAACCAGTGGGGCTAGCACGACACGCCCGCGAGTTTTTTTGTCGCTCAGTGCATCCCTGTCAAACTAGTGAAATACGTAAGGGACGCACTGAGCGACAAACGACTCGCGGGTAGGTCGTGCTAGACGTGCAGGAACTTTCTTGGCAATTTATTGCTGCAATTCGGGCTATCCCCAAAAAGTTACACTTTAAATTTTTGTTCCTGAAATCATAATGAGAATAGCCCAAATTGCAGTAATAAATTGCCAAAATTCTAGCCTGTTTATGAACCCCTTTAGGGATTGTAAAAAGAGCGCTGACGGCAATACATTTTATATGGCCGTCAGCGTTCTTTTTACAAGGGCGAGGTATACTGAGCCACATGTCCTGGGTTTGAATCCCACTAAAAGCAAACTTTGTGTGATGAGCATTGGCATCGTTGTCTTGGGAATACTACTTTGGTACTAGATCATGTGGGGTAGTGTCCAAGATATTATTATATTACTATTATATATACATATACACTAGCTGTGCTTGCGAATTTCTCTGTGTGGGATTGGAATGAAAAGTATCCTATGTTTTATTCCAAGATTACTGATCTGGGCTTATGGCTCCGTGTTTTTATCTAATCTACACCAGTTGTCTAAAAATATAATGCCTCCAGTACACAGTCAATCTGGATCGTGATCATTGATTTTTGATCACAGATCGCGACCAGAAGAAATGGCTTGACTTGTTTCTTTCATTATTTATAGTGACAGTATTATTTTGGATTCATGATGAAACTGTACAATTTTATTTTAGAATCCAATGACGAATGCTCGGAAAGTAAACAAGCGCGGCAGAACGCTAAAAGGGAAAGATATTTCTGGCAGTACAATGTCCAGGCCAAAGGTCCAAAGGGTCAACGCCTCGTTCTAAAAAAGAAATCGGAAGATCCACATGTGCTGAACAGCGTCACCGACCCTGTTTTCAGTCCTCAATGCAGTGTCAGAGGAATTAAACATAGGTAAATAACGTACCTTTGTAGATATGCAAAGTTCAACTCATCATAGTCGTCAATCATCGCTTTGCGTGCGTGACTTGAGTCGTTCGGACGACGCCTGCCGCGTCACTGACACACAAATGAAAACTGCATACATACATACACATATATTTTCATATATTTTGAGATGTACTGAATATAATGTAATTTAATTTGAGAAATAAAATAAATATAAATCATAGCACCGCGCGCAATGAGTGGAAATCACAGACCAAATATCCTAGACACGCTTAGCTGAACATTTACAAGCAAATAAAGCTGCCAACTTGCGGGGCGCGCGGAGTTTTTAGAGCGTTGTGATTCGTGCATTCGAGGTTATGCGCACCCGTGCCTCCCTGTAGGCCCGCCGCTTATGGCTTTTTGGCTCTAATGCTGGCAGCGGGGGTTCTTCGACTAGTGGAGTCTATTGGATATATGGTCTGTGATTGAAGTATAGGTCGCGTCACGTAAAAATATCATTGACGGCCAAACATTTGATATGGCCATTATCGCTCTTTTTACGTGACTCGAACTATATCTATACTTACATTAGGCTTCTGCAATCTCTAATATGTTTATGTATTACCAGCCAAACTAAGAATTAAAATGTATTGATGTCTATATTACATCTACTTTGTTATTTTTGCTCCCAGCATTGACTGTTCCCGGAACACCACTACTGGTTCGAAATCAAACTTCCAGACTTTGTTATCCGACTGTCTCGATATGTTTATCTCAGTGTTTAATTTACTCCTTTTTTTAGTGGAAAAGCAAGAAAAGGCGATGGTAACGATTTGACACCCAATCCACGGAAGCTATATTTAATCGGAAAAGAATTGGACAATTTGGGGAAAGTAATAAACGACATGATACCCGTTAGTGAGCTACCGTTCAACATTCGACCTAAGACGAGGAAAGAGAAGAACAAGCTGGCCTCTCGCGCTTGTCGGCTAAAGAAGAAGGCACAGCATGAAGCTAATAAACTGAAATTGTATGGATTACAGCAGGAGCATAGTAAGTATAAAACACAGAGCTATATTCTTATAGTCTAGTAGTATAAAATATCGATAGTTAAGAGGCGAAGCGTGAGGGTAAGCCGTGTATCATTTCTCTTTATAAACATTATGTTCTTACTAATTAAATTTTGTATTTACATTAAAAAAATGTAAAATGCAATTTTTATGTTAATAAAGAAGTAATTAATAATAATATGTTTGAGTTAAGAAATTATGCACCGGCTTACCCTCATGCTTCGCCTCTGATAGGTAATTATGTTACGTAGCTTAGTGGCCTAAAGCGCGGCCTGTGGTACAGAGGTTTCCGGGTTCACATCCTGGTGCACACCTCAATTTTATATTTACCATGAGCAGAGCATTTTGGTGAAAAAAAAACATCGTGAGGAAACCAGCATACATCTCAGAAGTAGTTCAGACTTGTGTGAAGTCCCCAATCTGCACTGAGCCCGCATCGGAACTACTGCCCAGTCCCTCCCACTATGAGAGGAGGCCTGTGCCCACCAGTGGCAAACATTAATGACACAAAGATAAGATAGAACGTCTTATCTCTAAGTGCGTCTCTCTCACACTAGTGCCGGCGAAAGAGATAAAGAGGGTAAACGGGTTTAATTTATCTTTGTGTCATTCATGTTGCCGCTGTGGGGCGTAAATAAGCTGAAGAATATGATGATGAATTAGGTAACATTAATGTTGATTAATGTCCGGTAGTTTTTTCATAATGTAATAGTACCTGAGCGACCTAGTTTCACTTGGAAATCATTTATTTATTTTATTTATTTCAGAAAAAGTACACAGTGAGTCTACAGGTTTCCCCAAGGCACTCACTATGCTAGTCATAATACATTAAATTTATTACTTAATCAGTAGAATCCATTTCATGTCACTATACATAATTCAATATAACAATAAGTACAAAAAGAAAAAGTAAAATAAGATAAATTAAAAACAAATTAATTCTTTTTTCATTCTTTCTTTCTCAGGGATGACACCTTGGATAATAAAACATTATCTAAATAGAAATTTTCCTCCAAAAGATAAGTGTTTCAAATACATATGCGTGATTTTATGTTTCTCCTTTTTGTGTTTATAGGACGCCTGCTAAATGGGATAAGTCAAATTAAGCAGATTTTGGTGAACAGAGCGACGAATTCCCAAAACAATGTTGACTGGAATTCCCATCTTAAGAATATAGTAAACACAGCAACAGGTATGTTAAAATTTTGCTTGTCTTTAACCCTTTCCACGCCAAGGACGCCTAAAAGCGTCATGAGCTGTCGTGCTTACCACACCAACGACGCTTATAGCTGTCGGAGGTACAACTCAAAAGAGACCTGCTTTCGTATAAATTAAGTTGATTTTTGGATAGCCTTTGAGAGCGCTTGGCGTGTGAGTGACACATTTGCATTTTACGCAAGGCGTTGAAAAGGTTAAAATTGGTTTCTATTATTTTTACTCCTGATTTAGTCCGAATACCGTTTATCGCAATTCCCTCGTAGACTGTCCATGTTTTTGAACTGTAAACAATGAGTTATATAGGTATTAACTAACTAAATTAAAATAAATATTATTTTTTTGGGCTTTGTACGGTTCTTAAATATTGTGGATGGACTCGTTATAAGGCCCCATTTAAACTCCTTTCGGCTTTACTGGTAGTTTTGTAACAGCCTGTATAGATTATCGAAAAGGGTATACCTAAACAGTAATGTTTTCTTTTTCAGAGATAAAAATAGCTGGCTACACATCAGAATATGTTAACAAAATTTTGGACAATGTTAAAGGTGGGCAAAATAATGGCGGTCTAAAAGATATCTAAAAATAAAAGAAGAAAAAAATCAGTGTGAATTGTAAAACGAAAGGCTGTTTATGGTACCTCCAAAGTTAATTTAGCGAAGAGAAGTCGGTATGTAAATCATATAAAAGCTTAATTGTCCAAGACAATTTTATTTTTGTATGGTAACAGAGTTATAGAAATAGTCATTAAAAGCTTACGAAGGCAACTAAGCAGTTAATATTTTTTGGTGAATCGTGTCTATTTATAATAAACATGCCATAGCATCGTTGTCATTTAAGTATTTGGTCGTAAGTGCAATTGTACGGCTTTAATACCAGACTCGTAAAGGTGTCACTGTTGATGAATTTTTATTGTTACTATCGTAATTTTTTAATTATTTCTTTCAATATTCTATTGGTCCTTCCAATTAATTTTTATAATCAAATTTTTTATTTATATAATGACAATTGGTGGGTGTAAACGAGGTCATTATTATAAGATGATAAAATTAACAAAAATGTCTTATGAAGATAATATTTACAAAAGTTATGTTACATCAGTCACACATGTGACAGTTTGGTATTTGAGCCCAACATTTAATTTTTAAAATAGGGTAGGTTGACTTGTTTAGGCGATGTATTTTATGAAGGAGCCAAAAAGATATTCTAGATACATAAAAAAAAAAACAAACAGCTAGGTGCATAAATGAACCAATGGTAGGTGTAGGGAGTTCTTTAAGATAATAATTTTACATCAATGTGAGTTCCTAACTGTTTTTTTTTTAAATATTAATTGCACAAAGGTACACAGCTTCAGAAAAAAACTTTACGAGTGGAAGAAATGCGATATTCAGTAATGACTATCACTTTAAACAGGGTGTGGGCAAAGTACGGCCCGCGAAGGGTTTTTAACCTTTTGAACACCACGCCTAACGGCGAAAAAGCCTGCCACGAGCGCTCGACGATGGCTGTAGCCGACGCAAATTATGGACAACGGCAGATCGTGGCGTCAGGTGCACGGAAATCTGCTGTCGGCTACCACCTACTGGGGTGTTCAAAAGCTTAATTCGGCCTGCCGTTATTTTACTTTCTAACTAGATAGATAAGTAAAATTAAACGATGTTAAAACGTTCATGTTTTTTGTAATTCTGGCCCTTCCTGAAATTTCTTACGTTTTTCTGTCCCCTAATGCAAAAAGTTTGCCCGTCTTTGTGCATAAAAGATACAAATGTCTTTATAGTTAAAAACCCACTTTAATATAAAATAATTATCTTAAAAAACTCCCTACCATTGGTTCACTTACGTACCTAATTGTACCCATGTATGCATATATCGTCAAATCAAATATGCATTTTTAACTAAACCTAATCTAATGTAAATTAAAAGTCTATGTTAATTTAGATCATAAGGTACAGTTAAACTGAAAGTGATATATAATTTTAAAGGTAGTTTCTGGTTATTAAGTTTTGTTATACAATGTTATATTTTGTTAATTTAAAATGCTAATAAAATCAATACAGGATGGTTTTAAGTTGAATCTAGCGGGATCTATTCCGTTGCACGATTGCATTTGTACCAACAGTAGCACTCTCAAAACGTATGATTACATATAAATATATAATCAGATTAATCGTAAAGAATATATATTTAATCATTATTTGTATATTCAAATACTACTCATAGAATGTTATCTATCAACTTTTCAAAAGATTATAAATATTTATATATGTATTTTAATGAAGTTTTACACGACCCAGTAGAGTTAAATTACTTATAGTGATTAAAGCATGTCAAATATTTTAAAGTCAATTTAAGATTATTATAGATATTACCGTAAGGTAGATTATACGCTACTTCCATACAACAAGTGAATCTATGTATCTGGTGTGCACAGATTTAGTGGTCTGTGCTTGAGTCTTGCACACCGTTACGCGGAACAGTGTCTTCTTAAGTTAAATAATAATTAATTAATTATTAATAACTAAGTTAAAATTTCCTAAACTTGAAATAAGAAACGTCAAACTCAATTTTGTATAGCACAGAGCTGTCGAAATCGAGTTTGACGTTTCTTATTTTAAATTTATTCACTTTTAAATTAGCGAACACATTTTCGAATTGGCCCAAGTGTCACAGGAACTAAAATGGAAGCCACCGCATTGACGTGAAAGTTTGCATTTTAGTTCATGTGACAAAGCTTCCGCGGGTCCGCTTCCGAACCGCGCCGCTTCCGTTCCGCGTTTCGGTGTGTGGAAGCCTTTATTCTCTCTCCGGTAAATAACGATATTTTTACCCTACAGAAATTCAGCTTATGAAGTTCGAATAGCAATAAAATCAATCTGTCGTGTGTCGAGTATGGAAGTATTTTTTTAGTTACTAGGTATATGATATCTTATAACTTTACCATGATAATAATAATTAAGAACTGATCTGCGATGATATTTTTTATTATAAAGGCGATATTTTAAGGACCATCTTGCATGTTGGCGAACCTATATTATCTAGCCATATTAAGATAGCTTGTAAGCTATATATTGCCACGCTTCTATGGCAAGCGTTTAAATGTGGACTTTAAACAGTGCTTCATAAAGCACCTATACAATTTTAACCTTACGTCAAATGCAAATGTGTCACACACGCCAAGCGCGTTTCATTTGACATAAGGCGTTGAAAAGGTTAAAATCGTACAATTATAACCTTTTCAACGCATTACGTCAAATGCAAATGTGTCACACACGCCAAGCGCGTTTCAAAAGCTGTGCAATAATCAGCTTAATTCATATGACAGAAAGTCTTTTTTGAGTTGTACCTCCGACACATAGAAGCGTCGGTGGCGTTGTAGGCATGACAGCTGATGACGCTTTTAACCTTTTGGACGCCGTTGTAGACTATGCGTGGCTGGCGTATACAGGGTAAACACCCCTTCATTACCTTGACAAAGTGGAAATTCGTGTTACTTCTCAGACATGCTTGGCGTCCAAAAGGTTAAGCGTCCTTGGCGTTGAAAAGGTTAAAGGGTTCTTACCACACGGACCGACTGCTCCTTAGACACCCTACTTGCATAATCTTTACAAGGATGCATTGTATGAGACCTAAAATCCACATTGCAATTGTAAATAGGTATTATTTCATCATCATATTATTCTCAGTTATTGAAAAAGTAACTCGTCAATCAATGTCTTGTTATCTTGTATTCCACTATGATTTTTGATGACTTGTTATTTCGCGTTCTGTAGCGTGCAAAACCGCAAGTGTAAATTTAATCGTGAGATATTAGGGATATAATACCTAGTGTTTTGACGAATCAGGAACGAAAAATCACATTTAATATTTGAGCTCGATAATTTCTTAGCTGGCTTAATACTAAAGCTGTTCCGACTACGAGTATAAGGATTGCTCTATCATAAATTGATCACAAAGCAAGATCGATTACCACCGGGATCACTGTAATTTTATTAAAGTTTAACTTGTTTTGTGCACTTATATGAGCCATTAGGAGGACTGTGAACCAACGGCAATAAGCACACTATTCATACAAACGGTGAAACCGTTTTCACCTCTTTAAATGTTAACCGATTTTGACAGTTTAATTACATGATGTCAGCGGCCCTAACATGCAAGACAAGGATAAGTTAAACTGTCGTATCTCTAAGTGCGTCGCTCTCAAACTAGTGCTGACGAAAGAGATAGTCATAGAGATAAACGGGTTTAACTTATCTTTGTGTCTAGCACGTTAGGGCCGTAGGTAGAACAAAATACAGGTTTATAGGTTTCAGTTTTATTAATATTGAATATAAATAAGTAGATTATGACAAAAATATGTTTTATATGAAAACAATAATACATCATTATTTTAGAATTTATTAAATAATCCAAAAAATTAAAACTTATATACCAAGCTATGGTTAAAGTTGATAACATGTTAAAAAATCAAAATCGGTTAACATTTAGTGGGGTAGAAATGTTTTCCCTTTTGTATGGAAAGTATTTGGTACACGATCCTCTAAGAACTTAGGACTGTTGGGTGCAATTGCAGCCCAGCGGCCCTAACATACTTAAATGACACTTAGATAATTTAACCTTTTGGCCGCCGTTGTCGACTATGCGTGACAGCGTATACAGGGAAAAAAAGTCCTTCATTACCTTGACTTAAAGTTGAAATTCGTGTTACTTCTCAGACACGTTTGGCGGCCAAAAGGTTAAACCCGTTAATCTATATGACTATCTCTTTCGTCCGCACTAGTGTGGGAGAGACGCACTTAGAGATAAGACGATCTATCTTATCTTTGTGTCATTCATGTTAGGACCGCCGCGCGGCGTGGACACCTTGAACAATGGTGGCAAGTAAGTCGCACAAGTCAAGGAAAATATAAAAGAAAATCGTGCCAGTATTACGATTTTTTTCCTTTACGTGGGTGGGCGACTGATATTGGTCCGTGTTGCGTGAAATTATTTGATCAAGAACATTATACTACGCTGAATTTATTCAAATACCGCCATTTTTGTACGAGGGTGTATCAAATAAGGAAATCTTGTAATATAAATGTGGGCTAATTACATTTTGCTGTTATTAAAATTTATCATAGAATTTATATATTTTTTTTTTCTATATTACGTAGGCTTAGTGCGCTGCGTTCATTTATCGCATGGATGAATAATTTTGTATTTCATCATCACCAGCCTATATCTCAACGTCCCATTGCTGGGCACAGGCCGCCTCTCATAGTGAGAGGGATTTTGTGTTTGTTGAATGTTTAATATGATTTTTGAATGAGTTTGTTTACATTTGTTGAAAAGGTTAATATCTTCTTTAAACCTTTTGAATGCTATAGTCGACTATATACCTACGACAGCAGATTTTCTTTCCATCGACACCGCGATATGTATTCTATACATTTGCGTCGGCCAATGCCGTCGTTGGCATCCGTGGCACGCTTTTTCGCATTTGGCCGTGGCGTTCAAAGGGTTAAAAGTAAATTATGAGAAATTAAGAATTATATTGGGTTTGTCTATTATGTCCACGATGTCAACCGCCTTATGTTACTTCGTTTGTTGTGTTTATTTTTATTATATATTTAAAATCACTATATTTTGGTTGATACATATCGAATTATAATAAGTATGAAAGAATAATTCCAAACAATCACGTATGATTATTCACCTTTTCTACGGCATTCCATGTTATCCCTTTGCCTTTAGTCCACGAGCCAGATACAAATTTCGTCAATCATTTCTTCCCGGGTGATAACTCTTAAATTGCTTCGGAGAGTTGTATTATGAAGCCTCGTGAACGTCAGCTCCGGTTCCGTGGGCGGGTTGAGCAGTAGTAACCTCAAAAGCACGTAGTTTTTTTTTATAATTCCCTCCCGATCGAATGGGTAAATTTCAAAACAATTGTACGTAATTAAGGCGTAGTTAAGAAAAAGTTTAAAACGTTCCGCTGTGTTACGAAAATTAGCCATATAATTGTATGGCTAATTTTCGTAACACAGGAAAGTTTTTAACTTTTTATTAGCTACTTACGCTTACAATAGGTCGATTTCCTCAATCATTCTCTGATTGAGATAGCGCTTTTCGGCTTAGCACGACCTGCCCGCGAGTCGTTTGTCGCTCAGTGCGGCTCTGTCAAACTAGTCCGATGTGTAAGGGATGCACTGAGCGACAAACGACTCGCGGGCTGGTCGTGCCAGACGTGCAGGGCAGAATAAGTATCTCGAAGAAGAAAAATCTGCTAACTATAAAGAGGTGGATTATATTTATTATTTTATACGTCAGCTGGTCTCCAGAACATGAAACCTGACGTATATGGCCGAATTCAGAAACTCCACTTAAGCATTTGATTAGATATTAAATAGTTAAATGTCCCTCACCTCACCTAGTAGTCAACCTATAAAGAAACGTCACTGAAAAGTCACTTTAATTAAAGATCAATTTCAGTGGGCTTTCTGAATTCGGCCAATCATCCACTACTTTATAGTCATCTGGCTTTTTTTTTCAAGATATTGGGTTAACTATAATCGGTAAAATTTTCGATCGGGAAGGAATGATTTAAAAAAATACTACGTGCGTTCTGGTTAACTCAACCCACCTCGGGAACCGCAGCGGACGTTGACGAGGCTTCATAATACAACTCTGAAGCATTTTACGAATTATCGCCCGGGAGGGAATTGGTCATGAAAATCTGTTGCTGGCTCACGGACCATTTCATATGAGTTAAAATGAGCTATCTTATTATTAGGAATTAATTAAGCTTACTGGCTGACAGCTCATTCCACACTACCACTTTCTCGCCCCAGTGAAGCAGGTTTTGAACGTCAGCGGCCCTAAGATGAATGACACAAAGATAAGATAGACCGTCTTATCTCTAAGTGCGTCTCTCTCACACTAGTGCCGATGAAAGAGATAGTCATAGAGATAAACGGGTTTAATTTATCTTTGTCATTCATGTTAGGGCCGCTGTTAAGTATACGTCTGTACTTATTTATAATTCAATATGATTGTATGTGTATACATAAGAAATTTCAAATCCTATTTTGATTGGACCTGATTAAATATCAGAGCATTTTCATTTTTTTTTATGTCTTAGTTTCGTTTTACTTTAGTTAAAGATTGGCAACTACTAGTGCAGTTGTTAGGGTGTGAGATACATATAAGTCTCCGATTTTGTTTGCGCATAGTCTCATTTGCCATATCTTCCTAATTAACATGTTAAATATTATTATAATCCAAACTCATTGCTATGAGAGATCCATGTTTAAAATTGTCGGTAAGTTGAGGGAATGGGAGGCGACTGCGTGTCGTAAATACCTCTGACTTGTTCATATTACTATAAGAAATCGCCATGTGGAAGCCCTAAATGAATGAAACTATAATGTGAGATGTAATTTGTATATGGCTCCTTAACCAAACTCAAAACTGGTCTGCGATTCAATAGGCTGTGCTTATTCATATAGGATTCTGTTGTTTTATTTTCTTTCATAAGTCTGTTTTAGATCATTGTAATATTATTGTGCTGTATAATTGATGTCTAATAAACCTATGTAAGCTCATTCTGTGATTTATTGTTCCTTACAGTAAAGGCCCGCTGCTCAATTACGTAACACCAATTGGTATCGCTTTCGCGAAAAGTAATCCAATTGTACCCTTATTTACATCGAGTGAAGGCTAAATTGTTTTACTTTTCGAGCCAAACCGATGCCAATTGTGTTCCCCACCCGCCAAATCTGAAGACTATGTTTTAATAATTTCTGAGATTTCGTGATTAAGGTAAGCGTCCACAGTTAGCATCGCACGCAGGCATCGCAAAGCAGATTCGTACGATGCGGATCAGTGGACGCACTTGTTACTTTTCTTCCTACTACGCTTTAATTTCATCATTATGGCCTTAAATACTCAGCACAAAGCAGCCCTTATTTGCTCTAGAGCAAATAAAGTTGCATACAAATTTCATTATTGCACTGTTTTGTATTTTTTTTTATTTGGTTACTTGATCAAGATGTTTACACTCAAGAGTCAATGTAGAGTCAATGTGGAGTCAATCTGGAGTCAATGTGGCGTCAATGTGGAGTCAATGTGGAGGCAATGTAGAGTCAATGTGGAGTCAATGTAGAGCCATACCAGGAGCGAAACTGCTTTTTACGTCGCTAATCAGGTTATAGTTTTTAACTTTACTTTGACTTTTCTTTTACCAACTTTGTGCAGTAGTTGAAAGAAAAGCAGATTATGCACCTCGCATTCAGTGATTTATTGCGCTCGTGTTTTTGGAGCCCTCGCTTACGCTCAGGCTCCAAACAAGCACTCAGGGCAATAATGAATAACTTTCTGCTTGGTGCAACAATCTACTATTATATACCAGTGTTTTTTTTATTAGTGCTGCGGATTTTAATACTAGTATAGGGGTCGCGTACTCGAAAAGGTTCGAAAGGAAAGGAAATACTGTTCTTTACAACGAATAGTAAAACGTTACGTGCGATGCCTCCGATGCGGAACTGTGGACGCTTACCTTTAATGACTAATCTGTATAGGTACTATGGGACATGTGGGATGGCGACTATACGTTTTTCTTTATCTCATCTGGGTAATTCCTTGGTCACTTACATTACATTTTAGGCGAAGTTAGTAAATGAAATCATTTGTTTGTAATATTTACGGATAATTCACTTAAGTACACATTCATTCCATCAGATGATACAGTTATGAATTGTACAGCAAAGAGGCAAAATTTATGTTATCAATTATTGATTTTGTAATGTAAAAGTAGACTTACTTACATTACATAATAGGGCGATAATGTGGAATTACCCATCTATCTTTTCTAGTAATAAATGAAAAGGAATTATATTATTAAACTCAACTAATGTAAAACCAAACTTAGGACTATGTAAATAAAGTATATTATGCACATTAAATGTATAAATTTGACGTAAATACACTGTTAAGTCCTGAATGGACATTCTGTGGAAAGTTGAATTTTCTAAACAGTTTCTTAATTTTATCTATTTGGTAGTCTGCAGGATGTTCAATGTAACACACTATTGCCGTGCCGTTCAGGTCCATATGTTCTCTCCAACAAATGACTGCAAACAATGCGAGCATTACTATCATCAAGGTGTGTACATTATCATTACCAAACAAGTTGGAACAAAATCCAGAAATAGACAATTCTATATTTATTGTAATTCATGTTTAGACAATCAAGGGCAGGGTTTTATAAAATTCTATAATAAAATTTCAGTAAATCAGTAGTTTTTAACATTTGTGACCAAAATTTTATTAAATGGATCTTTATACATCCCAGCCTAAATGATCTTGTTGTGCAAATCTGGACTGAACTGAAACAAATTATCGAGTTTTGTTGGCTCTTCAATCCTTTTAAAAAGGTTGTCCAACAACTCGTTTTGATATAAATATATATACTGTCACACTCAATATCCCAAACTAGGATGACTTCTTTCTAGGGTCCATAAACAACAGACAAAAAAGCAAACCCCAAGGTGAATACAAGTACTTATGATACAAGAATCTGCCACGGCTGGACATTGAAACTTCATAGTACACCAAAAGAAAAAGAAAATTTAAGGAACCAGTAAAGAGAGGTGGTGCTCTGTGGCTACATACTCACAAGCAGAGCTAGTTAGATATAACATAATTTTACCTCCAGCTGACACACCAGATATGATATTCGGCTGTTCCAATTTAGGATATGCAAATTCTGTAGTAGAGGCGGGCTTTGTTGTAGTAACTGTCCTTATTATACAGTCTTGTGCAGGTGTCATCGTTTGATAATCAGGTAATGGTTTTGTTTGTACAGTTACAACTTCTTTACTGATCAGCAAATAGTCCTTCAGCAACTCAATTATTTTGCTACTCTCAACCACATTGTAGTCTCTTATTGTGCAAATGAATCTGTTGAGATTATCCAACTTGAACAACTGTATATCGATCCCGTGAACTTTGTTTATTAGTTCCAAGCTGTGGAGCTGCATTTTTATGTAGTCACACAGATATCTTCCCTCGAAGATTGTTAAAGAATCAACCGTTTGTGGTTTTTCAATGATATTCAACCACTCTAATCTGTAATTTAAATTAAAATATATGATAAATCGGTGCAGTATCGTCAAGAGCAGCAGTAAGGAAGTTTGTTTCTTTCATTTTGTTCTATTGATAGAAAATCATACGATAAAGAGCAATTACATCGACATATTACCAACTTTACTCACTTCACGAGATCCTGACTGGAATCATCCCAGTCTTCCCAAATCGTACGACTGACCGGTTCTACAATTTCTCCAAATGAACCCATACTAAGATGTTCTTATTCGGTAAAACACTATACTATTCTCGGGTATGGGGATATGTATTTATATTTAATGGTTACAGATTTTAAGGCAATATAACATACTTTTTAAAATCTATTGAAATGAGTCGCCAAAATTCTCACTGAGCGAATTTTTTGACGTTTCACACCACACACATAGTGTTGCCAACTACGGAATTCACTAGGAGCTCAAAATAATGTAGGTAATAAATTGGCAACACTACACACGGACACGCGTATAGGTACTAAACCTTTAGAGCGTTAATTAGGCTAGCTACGACGTGGTGGACAATTATATTGATCGTCAGTAGATGATATTGACCGTCAATATCAACAACTGACGATCAATATAATTGTGCAACCAGTGATATTGCACAGTTATATTGTAGGTCAGTGGCTAGCCTTAGATGATCGAAAATGGTGCGGCCGTACCAACACACCGTACGGTGCGCTCGTCACACCACACCGCCGCTCCGTACCACAGACCGTCCAGTCAGCGTCCGATCGGACCAAGCGTACCGATAATAATAATAATTATGTGCGGCGGACTGCTCGCCAGACGTTCGAATATGGTTCGGAGCGCAACAAGGACGCAGTGCAAAGCGCACCATGTTCGATTGTCTATTAACACTCTTAAGGCTCGGGCAAACTAAACGCGTGCGTGCGCGAAGCGGCTGCGATACCTGCGCGGGCACGCGAAATTGTATTTAATATGGTCGCCATGTCTATCACACCGAGGCGGGGCGAACGCGTCGCGAGGCCCCACTGAACGCAGCTGCGAGGCGTGAGCAACGCGGGCCTGCGTTCGAAACGCGTTGAAGCCACCACCCGCCTGCGGTGTGCCGTGTACAAATTGCGTGGGCCCGCGTGCGAAACGGACGCGCCGCACACGCGTTTGGTTTGCCTGAGCCTTTAGTATTAGTACTAAATACCGACCGTTTAACGTTTGGTTTCACGTTTTGTTTTTGATGCTTGATATTTCATTTCGATTGGCTATGGAACCTTGCGAGTTAATTCGATGAGTCAATGAGTGTGTACCTGCCTTATTTGTAAAGATTGCAACATTTTTACGGCTGGCTGTTCGGAGTGAATTTTTCGTACCACCGCCTGCATATTCAGTCATACTATTAAAAAATATGTGATTTGATTAATGTACGATTAAGTGAACTTTCGTATGAAAATAAAGACGATTTGTGTAAGATAAATAATCATGTTAAAGGTGAGTTAAGTGCTTTTATTTTAGCTCTTACAGTGATAGCTTAATAAGTTCTCAGATAACTGTTTACAATCTCATTTTTACAGGGGCAAGTCACTTTCGAGGATAAATGGATCTCGATGCGTCCTATAGTGTTAAAACTATTGAAGCAGGAACCGGTGACCCAACCGGAATGGCACGACCTTTTCGGATCGGTCCATGCTGTGTGCTTATGGGATGATCGAGGGCCATACAAGTTAAGAGATGCACTCCAGCAAGATATAATGATGTATATAAAGCAAGCTCAGGCACGGGTCCTGGCTCAGAGGGAAGACCAGGCACTTTTGAAAGCTTATATTGCAGAATGGGGCAAGTTTTTCACGCAGTGTAACTATCTTCCCACACCCTTTAGACAGCTGGAGAATACAATCAATAATATGAGTAAGATGTCAACTTCCAATACATCCAATTCACAGAAAAAGAATAACAATAATAACAACGAGGATAGTCTCGTGAGAAAGTTGATGCTAGACTCATGGAATCAGAGCATTTTTGTTGATATTAAGCAGCGGTTGCAGGATTCTGCGATGAAGCTAGTACAAGCTGAACGCAATGGTGAATCATTTGACTCACAGCTAGTAATTGGAGTAAGAGAATCTTATGGTAAGTTGCGGCTATTTGATATTGAATGTTTTTAATATATTATTTCCTCAGATGTCCAAAATAATCTACCACTATACCATAATCTATTACCATAAGCATCAAAAGTGAACGATTTCTATATCCTCAGTACACAAAGTCAGGTCATTGCTATTAGCAATGTTTTTTGGGTGGGCAGGTATAAATAGTGGATATAATAGTAGATGTACCTAGTTTTAATTAAGACAGTGGAGTTGGCCGTACCCTAGCTAATTTTTTACAGAATAGTGATTCTTAATTGAAAATAAGGTAGACCTGACAGACAGTACTCTTTTTCTTTACAGTTAATTTATGCTCAAACTCAATAGACAAACTGCAAATATACAGAGATAACTTTGAAGCTGCTTACATGAAAGCCACAGAAGAGTTTTATAAATTAAAAGCGAGTGAGCATTTATCAGCAAATGGTGTGCAATCATATATGAAATATGCTGACCAGAGACTAAAGGAAGAAGAATCTCGGGCCCACAGATACTTGGAACCAGGCAGTGGCAGTGTGGCTGCTCTCACTCAATGCTGTGAGAAAGTTCTTATAGGAGAGCACTTGCCTACTCTTTTAGCGGAGAGTGCACCACTCATCAAAGCTGGGGAAATGGATAAACTACAACTCATGTTCCGTCTACTAGACCGAGTGCCTGATGGGGTGATACCAATACTAAGAGATTTGGAAGCTCACATTGTATCTGCTGGACTGGCTGATATGGTTGCTTCTGCTGACATTATCACAACAGACTCAGAAAAATATGTAGAACGATTATTAGATCTATTTAAGAAATTCAGTACTTTGGCCAAGGACGCTTTCATGGATGATCCAAGATTCTTAACTGCCAGAGATAAGGCATACAAGTGTGTTGTAAATGATACCACAGTTTTTAAACTAGAACTTCCATCCTCGGCTCTTCTTCGTGGCACAAAGGGGACTGCTCCAGAGAGCAAATGTCCTGAACTATTGGCTAATTATTGTGACATGTTATTACGAAAAACACCTTTAAGTAAACGCTTAACAACAGAGCAGATAGAGTCACGGCTCAAAGATGTTTTGTTAGTACTAAAATACATTGAAAATAAAGATGTGTTTATGCGGTATCATAAAGCTCATTTAACTAGGAGGTTAATATTAGATTCTAGTGCCGATTCTGAGAAAGAGGAGGATATGGTAGAATGGTTGCGAGAGGTGGGCATGCCTGCTGACTATGTAAACAAGCTGGCACGTATGTTTCAAGACATCAAGGTTAGTGAAGACCTCAATACTCAGTTTAGAGCAGAAACGACACGTCACGATGCTATCAACATAAAAATATTAAACGCAGGAGCTTGGGCTCGCGGCTCTGAAAGGGTCACAGTAAGTCTTCCATTGGAACTGGAGGATTACATACCAGAAGTCGAAGATTTTTATAAGAAAAAGCATTCTGGCCGTAAACTACAATGGTATCACCACATGAGCAATGGAACTATAACATTTGCTAATTCCGTCGGAAGGTTCGACCTTGACGTCACGACCTTCCAAATGGCTGTTTTGTTTGCATGGAATCAAAGACCCATGGAAAAGATAAGCTATGAAAATTTGCGTCTTGCTACTGAGCTTCCCGACCCTGAGTTGAGGAGAACTTTATGGTCTTTGGTTGCATTCCCGAAACTGAAAAGGCAGTTGTTATGCTACGGGCCGCTAGTTCAAAACCCCAAAGATTTTGCGGAAAACACAACGTTTTGGGTTAACCAAGAGTTTGCTCTCATCAAAAATGGTAAACCACAAAGACGAGGTAAAATTAATTTAATTGGCAGACTTCAATTGAGTACTGAACGATCACAGATGGAAGATAATCAATCTATTGTACAGCTACGAATCCTGAGAACACAGGAAGCTATTATCAAGATCTTGAAAATGAGGAAGCGCATCACAAACACTGCTCTCCAGGTATTTGTTAATCATTTTCATTTATGCATGTTTTTAAAAAAAATATAATGATATCACTAACGCATTTATTTGAACAGAATCCATACTAATATTATAAATGCGAAAGTAACTGTTTGTTCCGTTTTTAACCCTTTGACCACCATAGTCGGCTGTGGCCATCGGCAGTTTTCCGTGCCCCTGACGGCACGATATGCCGTTTTCCATACATTTGCGTCGGCTACAGCCGTCGTCGAGCGCTTGTGTCATGCTTTTTCGCCGTTAGCCGTGGCGTTCAAAAGGTTAAAAACGCTGAACCGATTTTCATGTTTGGTATGGCGATAGTTTGAGTCCCGGGAAAGGACATTGGCTACCTTTTAAAGAAAATCAACCTCAAGTGTGAAATAGGGCCTCAAAAATTGGCTTACGGGAAATTCGTGCGGCCTGATGTTGTAGGTATATTTATGTACGGTTTATGTCACGTAAAAAGGCCGCCGAGGGGAGGGGAGGCATACATTTAATATGGCCGTCAGCGGTCTTTTTACGTGACACGTACTATATCTACACGATCTACATAGCTGAATCAATTCTGATGAAATTTGGTATGGAGATAGTTTGAGCCCTGGGACATGGGCTACTTTTTAAGACTTCCAACCCCTAAAAGCCTAAAAGGATGAAATAAGGGCTACTTTTTAAGACTTCCAACCCCTAAAAGCCTAAAAGGATGAAATAAGGGCTGGATAATTAATAATCGGCAAGTTCGTGCGTTTCCGATGAGAGCCCGTTTGAAGGAAGAAATCTAAATTAAAAAATCAGTATCATGAAAATTCGTTATATTTTAAATATACATTTCCACGCAGACTAATTTGCTGGTAAAATCTATTTCATAAGAGCATTCTGTTATTCACTTTGATTTTAATCATCATTCATGCCTTTGTTACAGAGTGAGCTTGTAGAAATACTGAAGAACATGTTCCTGCCATCAAAAAAGATGATAAAGGAGCAATTAGAGTGGCTCATCGAACACAAATACATGCGGCGGGACGACGAGGATATCAACACTTTTATATACATGGCCTAAATAACCTAAACACGACATGAAATAAAATTTAATGAAATGTACAATATCTACCTTTTATTTGTATAGTTTGCTTGAATAATAATAGTGATTTGTCATATATATATATTTTTTATTAAAATATAATGATAGCGTAATATACAAAAGTTTAACACGATTAATTCTTGGCAGGTTCGATTGTCTCGCCTCCTTGAATTTGACCCCATCCAATTAACCTGAAAGAACAGAAAACATGATTATTATTCACTTTCTCTATCATAACTTGATTGCGTACTTAGTCAAGCTTCCAAAACAGAAGAGTGATATCGAATTTAACTCTAAATTGCAATCGCCAAGCCTCCCGAGCGCAAATCTAACATGGGCGAAAAGTCACGACACGATATTAAGAACCACTATAGATTACATGATTATTAACTGGGTTGGCAGTAGGTACAGTCCGCGCGCGAGTTGAGTGCCCACATTCTAGTGTTGTGACAGTACTACAATGTGGGCATGATAGGCGAGGCATGTGGACCCCGACGGCACTCAACTTCCGCGCGGCCTTCCCTACAGTCCTTTTTTGCGTGACTGTGTAGCAAGTTCGCTTAAGAGCCCTATCACTAAATCGCGTTCTGAAAGATTAGGTATATTGGACGCACGCTTCACGTCGCCCTCGTCCAATGTACACAGAACGCTAACGGCCATATATGATGTATGGTCGTCAGCGGGATCCAACGTTCGGCCGGACACATTACCATCCCAATCAAACGCAGGCGTGGCACTGAAGCCTGACGGCCGACACATGACATTATGTAGTAATTTGTGAATTGTAATTAGGTTTATTATAAGTTGTATAATAAATTATATTTCCAAAAAAAGTATTAACTTTAAATTATTTATAAACTAACGATTATTCTGATATAAATTTCACGTAATAATATTAACGTAGTAAAGAGAAATTTGCGGTTAATTCTTAGCGTTTTTAGTAGTTTTATGGTTTTGCCGTGGATTTTTTTTTCTGCATATTACATACATATTTCAAAATTCCGAGGCCGCTATAAACTACACGACTATTTAAGAGATATTATTATATACTTTTCATTTCGTTTGCTTGGTACAGTAGTTCAATCCACGAGCTCGAAAAAGCGTCGTCGCGCATTTTTCGAAAAACGTGCTGCGGAATTTCGGCTTTATATCAATAGATAAGAATAAATTGCAAAAAGCGAGGCCGCTTTAATCAATAGTAATAACTATACTCCACCAGTCAGCAAGTCAAAGTTGTCTTAAGTCTTTCAGTTTCTCGTAATAAGAACGCCAAAGTTGCCCAATTATTGAAAAAATCGTATTAGGGCTCTTAAGTGGTCAACACTGACTGCAAGGGGTTCTATTGTACTTCAAAGAAATATTTGCACCGCTGCTTTTCAATAAAAATTAAAATATTTATTTTGCAAGTAGGCCACATGGGCTCTTTCACATGTCTGAATCTACCAGCGCTTCGCAAGGTGAGATCTGCTGAGAAGAAACGCCGTAAGAAACTCAGTAATAAGTCTTTTTTTAACCTTGACATTAGAGTTTTCTCTAAAAACTAACACAACAAGTGCAACAAACAAACCTAATGGCTACAAAGTAATTCTAACACATAACTAGTAAGGGAGATGTATAGTCTCCGCGTCTGGGTAAGTTAAGTGACTTAGAGATGTATAAAGCCTCTAAGGGTCATAAATCATAATAATAAAAGTAATAATTGAAACAAAGAAACATCGATAATTCGATCTAATCTAGGTTAAATAGAGATGTAGACAGTCTCCACGTCAAGTATAAAGTCGGAGATGTAAGGACGGGCCGAATAAGACGAAAGTACCCATTAGGTATCTTGCGTTACTTTTGTTTCACGACTTGCCACTGCACCTTAACCTTTTGACCCCCACAGTCGGCTGCAGCCGTCAGCGTATACAGGGTAAAAGAGTCCTTTATTACCTTGACTTAAAGTTGAAATTCGTGTTACTTCTCAGACATGCTTGGCGGTTAAAAGGTTAATTATTGACTTACCGCCAGTGGTTCTCGACTCTTCTGCTGAGCGCAACTTTCTCTCCAATCTCAGTGCACACGGGGTTTGTTAGGGTGATTTTAGCCAAATCGGCCTTTGTCGCTATCACTCGGCCTCCGGTACTCAGCGAGCCGATGTTCACCAGCAGCACCTACGATATAAGCAGTTGGTGAGTGATGAACTCAAACCGAGCCAGAAAAGGCTGCATTGCTTGAGATAGTATAATCTTATTACTTTAAACAAGCCATTTTTTTACATATGTTTATATATAAATACTAGCTGTGCCCGCGACTTCGTCCGCGTAGAGTTTGATTATCGTTATTCCCTCGGGAACTTTTCAATTTTCCGGGATAAAAATAGCCTATGTATAATCCAGGGTATAAGCTATCTCCATTCCAAATTTCATCAAAATCCGTCCAGCCGTTTTAACGGGAAGAGGTAACAAACATACACACACAAACTTTCGCATTTATAATATTAGTAGGATGTGATCGGTTTCTCAGAGAGGGTTCTAAGGATTTGGATGAGGTTTTCTAAATCTATTCTAAATAGGTCTCGTGCCTGGGAAAGAAAGGCACCGATTGAAACTCGGTCGCCCAGGTACTTAAGTATTAATACCATGACAGTTTTGACCTCCCCCTCCCCTCCATTTCCCTACTTTTTGCCGTTCTACAGATCGCGCGGGCCCGCGTCCGAGTCGCGACGCGCGGCGCACGCGCTTGGTTTGCCCGAGCATTAAGAACCCAGCAGTAATATCATACCTCATTCCTAGTTAACTTCTGCACTTTGGCTGCCTTCTTGTCTCCTTCCGTGCGCACACCGAGGAGACGCTTCAGCAGGTAGTACGAGACCTCGAGCTTCACGAAGATGCCGGGCAACGCGCCCACAGCCCCGAGCACCTGTTACCAAATTAACATTTTAATAAATGCTTTCAAACTGGGAAAAGCTGACCGGGCAGCTGTGCGTTATCATATTGGGGTCACATGGGTCTAATGGCATAAGAGACTTACACTTACGTGAGCTTAAATTGGATGGGGTTCGACAAAATCTTACCAAATCTCATTTAATGGACAGGGGTCAATTTAGTTCTAACTTCTTTTTAATTCAGTTAAGAGGACTGTGAACCAACGGCAAAAATCATCCTTTTCGTACAAAAGCCGATGACGACTTCCACCCTTTAAATGTTAACCGATTTTGACCAATTTTTGATAGGTTGTCAGTCAGAACAAAATTTACCTAAATAGGGGTGGTTCCTAGGTAAAAAAATAATAATTCTAATAACTACGACAGTTAGATCATCAAAAAATATTGAACACGTATTTTTTTGTTTTATCAAATCTATCAAAATTAACTAAGATAACGCGCATCAAACTTCGGGAGTGGGGGCTCAAGTCGTGACGTCATGCGGAACTTCAACACACTATATATATCTTCGTCACTTTTTGTTTAATCGATAAAAGAAAAAATACGTGTTCAATATTTTTTTTATAATGTAAATGACGGACTCGTTGGATTTTTTCAGGAAACACGCCTATTATGAAACTACAATTTAATTTTATACTGTAGTGTAATCGACCGAGCGAGTGAAGCGAGCGAAGCGTCTCCGTTTCAGCTTGGGCAAAAATGCTTTCGTATGTCCGGCGTCTGTCCGTTTGTTCTCGTCTACAGGTCGCAGTTCTCAACCGATTCTCGTGAAATTTTGTGAGCAGGATCGATAATTATATAGAATTTTATTGCCGATTCAGTTTTTCGAAATTTTTCAATGCAATTACAGACTTATTTGCGGTGTTGGTAAACTGACCCGACCTATGTCGATGTATGAGGATAGCAGTTTACCAACGGCAAAGTTAAGTTTGTCGGGAGGTCTACAGCTCACGGAGCCACTAGTAGTAACAGAACTCACTTGTCCGACGAGCCTGTCCGCGCGGCACAGGGTGGGCTCGATCTTGGTGCCGACGCCGATGAGCCCGCCGGGCACCGCGTACTGCAGCTCGTTCTGCTCCGTGTACAGCGACACGATGCGCGAGAAGATCGGCTGGCACGTCAGCTTGCCGTCCGCGTCCTTGCTGACGAGGCCGGGCCGCACCTATAAACAACGTTCAAATTGGGAAGATGCATCATAATCAAAATGAGATTTAAATGATATATTATGAAGTAAATATAAACAAAAGGAGCAATTACAGAAACAAGAAAATCATTTTGACTATTCATTTTTATTTTAGGGTCAAAATTAGTGAAAAATATATAGTGGCTTTTAGTTCTGATTTTAATTTTTTGAACATCCTCATCAAATATTTCTAGACTAATTTCGTAGAAATAAAACATGACATATGTTTTATTTCTACGATGTTACTGTGGTATATACTTAGATTTGTATAAAACTGTAGACATCATTGTTGACTTATATGTGTACCTAATGATTTGAAAAAATGATACCTCACCGAGTTTCTTGCCGGCTCTTTTCAGTAGAGTTAAGCAGTTCCTTACTATATATTTCTATTGTAGCCAATGGCGAAGCGTCAAATATTTCCTAAGGGAAGCCGGAAGAATTAGAACTGTATGTGTGAGTCTGACATTTAGTTAGAGTAACATGGATTTCACCGAGAACTATCCGTAGCTTTCTAGCTTGGTAAAGCCTACATATTTTTTATGTAAATACAAAATTTAATGAGTAATAACATAATGTTTAGAACGAGATATGATACACCGGCTTACCCTCACGCTTCGCCTCTGTGGGGTGGGCAGAGCCACAAGACTACTTGTGGCCACGTTCGATTAATTAGTCCCAAGATGGTATGATGAACGGTATGGTGACAGGTGATCAGCCGATCGCCCATACAGATAGTCCATTATGTTGGAGAGGACCCGTCCCTTAGTCGACTTTTACGACATGCCAGGATGATAAGCATCTGCACGCATTCTATGCTATTTCTTCAATCCCAGTGCAGCAGAGGAGTGATTGTTGGTAACAATATAAGGGTTGTGGTCCTGGGGGTATAAGGGGTGGTGTACCTCGATCTCCATGCCGACGGTGAGCACGCCCTGCAGGATGGAGCCGCCGGCCACGCCGCCGCGCAGGTCGTCGACCTCGCAGCCCGGCTTGTTCACGTCGAACGAGCGGATCACGATCATGCGCGGCGGCGACGTGAAGTCGCGCAGCGGCACCGGGATCTTCTTTGTGACGTACTCGCACAACACCTGGGGACGAAGCAGAGGAACTAGGGAGATGTGGTATGGGGGCGAGGTTTCGTATCGCCTCGGAATGATCAAAATGATCATATTCATTTGACACGCTTTCAAACACCACGCCACAGTGGTGCGACAAATTTTTATACACACAAGAGCTACCAAAAAAACGGCCAAGTGCGAGTCGGACTCATTTACAAAAAATCACGTTTGTTGTATGGGAGGGATAAATATTTATTTTATTCTGTTATAGCGGCAACAGAAATACATATTTGTGAAAATTTCAACTGTCTAACTATCACGGTTCATGAGATACAGCCTGGTGACAGACGGACGGACAGACGGACAACGGAGCCTTAGTAATAGGGTCCCGTTTTTACCCTTTGGGTACGGAACCCTAAAAACCGAGTTTGGACAAGTGCGAGTTAAACTCGCACGGAGAGCGTTCCGTTCCGTACATGATTATCAGAAAATTCCCATGTTACTTTAAATACCATAGACTTCTTATAAACTTTCCTGTAATCTATAGATAAATAGCTATTTTCCGTATTTTTTTTTTAATTTTAGGCCCAGTCGTTTTGGAGATGGATGAAGTCAAAACATAAATTTCAAATCAAGTAGGGTTACATACCACCGGTAAGTTCGAATTTGCCATAAATATTGTGTTACAAAGTTAGACGACGCGTAGCCTAGTTGGTATGGTAGTGACCCTGCCTCCGAAGCTAGCGTTCCGGGTTCGATCCCCGGTAAGGGCGAATATTTGTGTGATGAGCACGAATGTTTGTTCCGGAGTCTTGGATGTTTCCTATGTATTTAAGTATTTATTTCTCTATATAAGTATGCATATCGTCGTCTAGTACCCATAACACAAGCCCTTAGAGCTTACTTTGGGACTAGATCGATTTGTGTAAAGATTGTGCCCTGATTTATTGACCGAGCGAGCGTAGCGAGCGAAGCGTCCCCGTTTCAACTTGGGCAAAAATGCTTTCGTAAGTCCAGCGTCTGTCCATTTGTTCTCGTGTACAGGTCGCAGTTCTCAACCGATTCTCGTGAAATTTTGTGAGCAGGTTCGATTATTATATAGAATTTTTTTCTCGACTCAGTTTTTCGATGTTTTTCAAAATGGCGAAATTATGGGGTTTTTGCGATTACAAACTTATTTGCGGTGTTGGTAAACTGACTACAAGCTATATCGATGTATTGGGATATCAGGTTTCCAACGGCAAAGTTAAGTTTGTCGCGAGGTCTACAGCTCACGGAGCCACTAGTTTATTTATTTGTTCTCATATGGCTAACCTCAATGTTGTATTTCAATTGCGCTGAAATGGGTATAATCGGCGCGCCTTCTGCAACGGTTCCCTGCACGAACTTGACGATCTGCTCGTGCTGCTCCTTGGCCTGGCCCTCCTTCACCAGGTCGATTTTGTTTTGCAGGATCAGGATGTGCTTCAGTTTCATGATCTCGATAGCGGCCAAGTGTTCACTGGTCTGGGGTTGGGGGCAGGACTCGTTACCTGCAAAACATGCCATACATACAGGTCTCTCATGATACGAGTTACATAGAAGCTAAGTTAGTAATATCCCTATCTTTTTTGAGTGAATCGAAAATTGCAAAATACAAAGGACCATGACAGGCCATATTTTGACGCACTGATTTTTTATATATCCCTATCCCTCGTTTTTCACATAGAGTATATCAAATTACAGATATGACCTTTAAATATTTTACCCGTTATCTTATTAAACACAATACAACAGAAGGATATGAGCAACAAAACCTCCTAATAGCTCTAAAGTAACACAACTCTTATATTTAAATAAGAAAATAACTAGCTGACCCGTGCGAATTTTCGCACGTTATCAAACACCGGATAGTAATAATAACAATATAATAAAGTGAGAATAAGTAAATGCAAGTATTATTAGTAAAAGATATTTTATTATTGAGAGATAATTGTACTAAGACATTGCCTATTTATACAACAGTACCTGGATGGCCTTGCTCGGCATTTTTTTTTGGTAAAACGTGTTTTTTTGGAAAGAATTATGCGTGGATAAAGATAGTTTTTCTCCCAAAAGAAAAAACTTGAAAAAAAAGGAAAAATATAATCCGCCACCACCACCACCACCTGGACTCGAACCGGGGCCTTCTGGCTTCGGAACCGGTCGACTTCGCAACCGAGCTATTACAACTTAGTGAATAGAGACGAAATTAACGTTCGTATTGAAATTATATTGTAGCAGTTTTTCATTACTGGAAAACACGGAAAAAACAATGTTTTCTTAAAATGAAACCTAGCTATATCGATTTATCGCCCCCAAAACCCCCTGCATGCTAAATTTCATGAAAATCGCTGGAGCCGTTTCCGTGATTCAGATTATATATATATTAATAAGAATTGCTCGTTTAAAGGTATAAGATATGCATGACAGATTAAAAAAGTAGACGGTTAATAAAATAGATATGTATCGGAATTGATACTGTTATGGTGCGTCCACATCTGAAGAATGCGCCGATCGCGCGCCGGTCGCGAACCGCTCGCGGGGATGCACGCAGCTTCGCGCGAGTGGTTCGCGACCAGCGCGCGATCGTCGTATTCGTCAGATGTAGACGCACCATAATATTTTTTTAACTTTCCCATGCTACAAAACTTCTTTAAAAACAATGTTAGCAGTTACAATGTGATCATCGTTGACTGTTTGACCGTAGGTCTCTTTAACACAAACATAAATATCACTGAATTTACGAACTCGTGAAAAAGCCACATATAATTGTCCATGCGAAAAAACAATTGTTAGTTAGTTAAACTTTTTGTCAATAGATGGCGCTTGCGCGATCGTGAGTAGACTATACCGATCGGCCGATATCATCCATTAACAACCAATAAATACAACCGTGCAAAATCACTGATTGTACAATATATTGATCGTCATTAGATCATATCAAATAATGTAGGCCAGTACCTAGCCTACCCGACGCGCAGCTCCATCTGTTGACAATTGTCAGCATCATCACATACGTCGTATCTTCTAAGTAGTCTGTGGCCATCACAACGTAGTTAAACAGACTATCAATAGATGGCGCTTGCAAATCGCGTGGTTTTTTATTTATTTTTTAACGAAAACGTTAATTTTATTCTATTTTTGTGTTTTTAAGACGAATCGGAGAATATCAGCTTTAAAATGACGTTTAAATCATTAATTTTGGTCAAGAAATAACGGAGATCTTGAGCGTCTTCAAAAAAATACCTTTTTAGAAATAATATATATGATGATTAGTGACTATTTTTTGACAGTGTGACACGCATGACAAATATCTTACTTTTACCTTACGTAAAACAGTAACTACTGATTAATAAAGAATCATGTTTTTTTATATGATAGGTAGGTACATTTATATACATCAATAAATAATGCATATCCTATCGCTTCTGTAAACTTCTTAGGTCTACTGGTAAGTAATGTCATCACGGCAGGTGATATTCATTGCGTTTACGATACTTTAAGTTGAATGCTACCTAAAGAAATCGCAGCAATGTAACTTGTGTAATTTTTGTCTCCGGCTTTAGCCGATAATAGCCGAGAAAAGTCGTTAACTGATTTTAATCGTATTGTATGCTTGGATAAGAACTACAGAAAAGTTGATAGATGTATAAGTCTGCTGCTTCTATTCTTACCGGCGATGAGAAGCAGGGCGGCGTCCATGACAGCGGCGCCGTTGAGCATAGTCGCCATGAGGATGTCGTGCCCGGGACAGTCCACGAAGCTCACGTGGCGCACGAGCTGGAAGCGGCCCGTGCACGCGGTGCGCAGGCACGGGAAATTGTCGTCCTTCGAGGACCCGCCCGATATGAAGCTCGTCGGTCGCGGGCATTTGGGGTTGTCGCACCTATAGATCTTCGCGTTGGCGTAACCTTTACAACAATAATTGAGTTCGCAATACCGTTCGTAAGCTTAAAAGTGAAATATAAGTAGTCATAATATAATCATTAACATGTTGGCTACGAACAGTGGCGGGGCAAGACCAAAATTTGATGTGGGCAATGTATATTTTGTGAGAATAACACAAAGATAAGATAGACAGTCTTATCTCTAATTTATCTTTATGTCATTCATGTTAGGGCCGGTGGTGGCGCACACATTTTAACGTTGCGTCCGAGTTATGCTTAAACCATTGAGGCGTGAGGCCCCTCGGACCACGAGGCTGTAGGCGGTGGCCCATGACGCCCATGTCTAACGCTGCCTCTGGGTACGAAAACCTTAGGTCGCCGAGGGTCCCGTACATATGAATTGAAATTAATTAATGAAATTAATCTCTTTGTGTAACTTTGAGTATAATACGAACCTTGCAAAGGTGGTTCCGTTTTGCAAAACTTTAAGTATTTGGAACTTCGTTCCTATTAATTACCATCCGTATGACTAGTGTATTGATACAAATCGATGAATGAATTACAAATGTGAAAATGAACCGACTAATCGTGAAGAACATAATTAAGATTGTTTTACATTATTTATAAGTACTTAATAACGTAATAAAGTACTTAAAAACATCCAGATTTGGCAGCTTCCTTTGATAGTTAAAGTTAGGCTAAGCCATCAGTCATCATCAGTATCTTTAGGATATTTTGGTGGGTGGGGTTAGCACTTAATCATTTGGCACATTAAAACAAGGTTCAATTGTATTCATAGATTTATTACTATACTTACTATATTATTATACTATTACATTAAGAGGAGTGTGAACCTACGGCTTTTCATACAAAAGGCGATAACGATTTCCACCCCTTAAATGTTAACCGATGTTGACCAATTTTTGATAGGTTTTCAGTCAGAACATAATCTAGGTCTATAAGTATGTTTTGTTCGGAATAATAAATTCGGCCATTATTTGAGTTTGTTGATCTGTAATCAATATTCAAAAAACGTATAGACTTAGATTTTGTTCTGACTGACAACCTATCAAAAATTGGTCAAAATCGGTTAACATTTAAGGGGAGGAAATTGTAATCGCCTTTTGTATGAAAAGGGTGATTTTTGACGTTGCTTCACAGTCCTCTTAATACCTACTATCCTTAGTAAAACATAACTTTTAATAAATCTTAATTTTACTACGTAGGTGAATTCGATTCATCGTTACTTGACTTTTTGGGTAAACAAGTTTCTAACCTCAAAATGCACCATTTTTGGCTAAAACACTATTTCTTCAAAGTTAAATAAAGCATGCAGAGATAATATTTTAGATATCACTTCGCCAATTTTACACCTAGGATTGCTTTGCTAAGGATTAAATAGCTGTTTCACCCAAAAACGGTCAATTCTGACCTTATATACTTGTTTACCAAATAAGACAAATAAGGATGAATGTACTTTCATACATTATTTCACGCTTTTATTTTCCCTACAAGGAACCAAGGAAGGACTATGAAATATCGATACAAACATTTTGCTACAAAAAAGGAGTCAAAAAGTAGTATATAAAACTAGATAACCCATTTCCAATGTGTTTTTTCCATATATTCATGTTTTATAATAAAAATATAATCAATTACAGTCACAATTGTTATTTTATAAAGGCACTTTGTAAGGCAAATAATTTATATAAAAATACATGAAATTCAATGTATACACAATCTTATGTAGAAAATGCATGCAATAATGTAATTCAAAGCTCATCAAAGATCTATCATTTTTTAGGGTTCCCTACCCAAAAGGGGAAAACGGGACCCTATTACTAAGACTCCGCTGTCCGTCCATCTGTCCGTCTGCCACCATGCTGTATCTCATGAACCGTGATAGTTAGCCAGTTGACATTTTCACAGATTCATTTCTGTTACCACTATAACAACAAATAATAAAAAACAGAATAAAATAAATATTTAAGGAGGCTCCCATATAACAAACGTGACTTTCATGCCGTTTTATAGATAATGGTACCAAACCCTTAGTGCGCGAGTCCGACTCGCACTTGGCCGGTTTTTTATTCTGCTGTTACTATGATATAAAAATCGTAAGAATTGTTTCAAAATAAGTATTTTCGGCATTTCATGGTTCCACATTTGCATTCTGTCCTGTTTCTTAACATGGTCAAATTCTGCTGTTGGATTTCGAATCTGGATTTGGCAGGTGATGCAGGAGATCCAGCAGCGCTTGCCTCTGCAGCATAAGGGATAGTGACGTCTTCCTGGCTCTCTATCTTAGGCATATGATTAATACTTTCAATTTCATCATCATTTGATTTCTGTAGATAATCAAAACATATTTCCTCACCAGCCTCAATATCGCGTGTCGCAAATAATGCTAACATTGGCAGATTAGGGTCCAGACAATCTGCCCAAACGGCCCAGACACCTAGGTTGGGATCACAAGAGTGGTTTATAAAATGTGATAAATTTCCCTTGTGTGCTGCATCAACCACATAGGGATTTTCAACAGAGTTGAAGTCAAGGTCAAACAAATATGTCAAACCATTAGCATCATACTCCCTCCCTCGTCTCTCAGCTTCTTCAAACGTAATTACCTCTCCTACATACTGGCAAAGGAACTGCCCCTGCTTCATTTTTTGTTCTGTTCTGACACCCCAACCGCAACCATTGGCGGTTCTATAAATACATAACTTTACGTTTCTACCTCCTTGGACAACTCTGTTGCTGCATTCTGAAGAGCATTTGCAAGCTTTGTTGCATTCATAAATGGGTGTCCCTGATGCCACTCGCAATCGTTTGTTGACAGTGTAGGCAAATAAGCCAGCTTGCATACCGCAACATGACTTTGAGCGGCAGTTGCAAGCAGCACACTCACAGCCAATTGGAGGATCATCAGGAATAGTTACCCCAGCACCAGGCATACATTGATTTATATATGTAAAGTTTTCTGGTGGACCAGCCAAATCAACATTATTCTCTACAATTATCCTTTTTGACTTATCAACTTCATTCATATGGTCTTCCCAATTTCTTAAAGTCATCAGTTGACGACATCTTCTTCTGCTTAATACATAAAGTTGTAAAATATTTCTTGCATCTTGTACTAAGTCTGTTACAAATATTTCTTCTTTTTCTGATAACGTTATCATAGACAGTAATTTAAGCATTAATGCTACTTTCAGTTTGTGAGTTTCAGTCTCATCTACTTCATCTATCCTAGAAATTAATTTTTCGTCACTGAGTAAGTCCTCAAATGAAATTTCTTCCTTGAGTCTGTCAATAGCTACACAATGAGTGACCTCTTTATCTGTTAGAAATTCTTTCAAGAGTTCGGGACAGTTGTCTAAATTTTCAATTGGTTCCCAAGTATTCTCACTGTCCTCCCAGCCTTTCCATTTTATAAAAAAATGCTCTTTGCCTTTTTCAAATTTAAAGTCAAGAATTTTTTCAATTATATATACGTCTTCATCTGATTCTCGTCGCTTTCCTTTTTTCTGTTTCTTTGGAAGAGGCATATTTTGTGTTTCTTCCGAGTCCAGTGACAGGTTTCTCTTTTTGGATCTTCTCATCTTTTCCACAAACACATCCTCATCTTTCTGAATGGCTCTTTCACGAAACAATTTCAAAACTGAGTCCGACAGGCGCTCTGCAACATACCATGTGAATAGGTTAATACTAAAGTAAATGGCTAGAAATCTTTAGAGTAACAAATTTTAGAACTTTACAATAACATTTACTTCTTGCGCTATTCACATGGTACATTACAAAATTACTCCATTGACTATTATTAAAGGTAAATTTAAAAATTGCTTATTATTTTATGCGTGCAGTCGAATTATTTTTTCTGTAAAATAATTACAATAGTAAATACACAGAAAGACAGTTTTTATAACAATTCAAATGATTTGATTCTTTATAAATACATAGTACAAACACATAAGTAAAAAAAAATATAGATTGAGCCAAAAATAAATATCACATACCTAATTTAATCGTAATGTTTCTTTCCAATTCATTCTTGAACCTGACAGTTTGTACTCCTGATATGGCCTTCACAACTGTTGATTTCCCATGGGCTACATGACCAATAGTACCAATGTTGATTGTGGCCTGTCTGGATATCACTTCAGGAGAAAGGGCAGATAGTTTTGTGATATCCTAAAATAGAGATTAGACATAATGAATCACAAAACTTTATGTTATGCAGACCTTCAAGATCCAACTGTAATTTTGTTTTTGCATAAAAGTAAGAGCAGAATAGCTTTCAGCTAACATGTAATATTGCAATATTTAAGAAATATAATTTAATTTATCGATAATTTCAGAAATACAATTTAATTTAAAGACAAATTGTCTATTTTCTGAGCTGTTTATGTTAACCCCCGCTGCAAATACAATAGTGGACAGACAAAGTCAGGTAAGAAATGTGCCAACTAGTGATGCAATTATAGGACTTGTAGATTAAATGTGTCAGATTTGTAGTCCGCGTGTTCACATTGTATGTTCGAAATGTTCATTAATAAATTAAAGGTATTGCATTCATTAACTCTTTTACACTTACAAGTTTGGTTAAGTCTTGCTGATGCAAGTTTGACTGGGCAGTCCGTCCTTCATTCGATGCCATGATTCAGCCGCAAACAATATATTCTTCAAATCTTAATACCGTCTATAAATAATGTTAATAATCAGAACTTTTATTTAATTTCTAGCATACCACTGATGGTAAAATAACTAATTTTCACCTCACAAAAATCGTAGATTTCGTGGCGGGATGGCGCGGATGCGGGTGATATACGGTGGCATGCATGGACATAGACAAGGACTAGGACAATGTTTTTTTTTTACGTAATTGACAAGTACTATAAACAGCAACCTTTCCTCCTCTTTCTTTTTATTAAAAATTCAGCGATTATTCAAGTCTCCCGAACATTAGCAGTTTTGAGCGCGGTTATTATGTGGTGTGGCAAGAACAAAAACCTTAAATCTTGCTTCGTTCATCTGTAATCAGCCTAAGGCTAGCCACTGACCTACAATATAACTGTGCAATGTCACTGGTTGCACAATTATATTGATCGTCAGTAGTCGATATTGAGCGTCAATATCATCTACTGACGATCAATATAATTGTGCAACCAGTGATATTGCACAGTTATATTGTAGGTCAATGGCTAGCCTAAGGCGTCTTTCATATTAACGCGTGGGCGCGGTCCCGAAATATCAAACAGATGACGTTGTATGTAAGTGTTCACGTCGAAACGAACGTGCGCCAAAGAAAAGTCAGTGCGCCCGCCACCGCGCCCGCGCCTGCTAGTTGTATGTGAAAGACGCCTAATCGTTTGATAAGTTGGTACTGTCACTATTCTGTCAATGCTGTCAGGCTGTCACCGTCACCGACGATTTTTATGATTCGTTCCCCCCTCCCCTGTGTGCTGAAAACAAAATCTTGCTTATTATTGACTCTAATGGTACTATTAATTAGTTGCTATTAGTTTATGTTACCTTTCTATACCACCAGATGTGTATTATATAAAAATGTGCTCTATCTAACTGCAGCTACATAAGTGCACAATCAACATGATCGTGAAAAATGAAGAATCGCAAGGGCTTACTAAGAAGTTAAGGTTTAAACCTGTGTCTGCTGAAAATAATTTTGATTCTAAAGGCTCAAAAGACATGAAGAGTAAAGGTGGGAAAATAGGAATGTTTCACTTTGTTCACAAAAGTTATTATAAGTTATTTATTATTATATTCGGTGGAGTGGTAGCCGAGTGGTCGGACACGCGCTTCACATGAATAGGGTTGTTTTGAAAAACTAACTCGCACCTCTGAGTTTTTCGGAACTTATGTGCGGAATTAATCATATTAAATTTGATATTTACTACTATCATTTCAGTGTAGGAAAAGTAATTCAATGTTATAAGTGAAGTCTCCAGTCCGCATTGGGCCCGCTTGGGGATCTCTGCTCAGTATTTTCATTTATGAGAGATCTGTGCCCAGTAGTGGAACGCATATAGGCCGATGATGAATTTCTTATTTATTCGCAGATGGACGTAAAGCGGCTTCTTTATTTGCTTTTCTACACATTGAGCTGACAAGAGGGTATATGCTTGAGCACGACGAAGAGCGGTTTTCGGCTCGGCGCGAGAAAGTATACTCGTTCATCAAGATCCCCCAGGAGCTAGAGAAATTTATGGCCTATGGGTTCTTTCAATGCGCTGACTCTCTGCTGTTCGTGTACACATTTCTGCCTTTGCGGTTTATAATGGCTCTCTGGGCATTCTTTAGTAGGCTGTTCCAAAAATGTTTCGGGTGAGTTAATTGAACCATTACAGTGAGGAAGTTGTTTATATATAACATAAATAAACATTAATTTTTCTTTTAGGATTAACTCACATTCATGGAAAAGTTTTCTGAAGCCAGCAGAGACTTGCGACATGCTGAAAGGCTTTATCCTGCTTATATGTAGTATTCTCATGTGCTATATTGACACCAATATGATGTATCATTTGGTTAAGAGTCAAAGTGTCATGAAGTTGTATATATTTTTTAATATGCTGGAGGTTGGGGACAGGTTGTTCTCAGCATTTGGCCAGGACACAATAGATGCCCTGTTCTGGACAGCCACGGAGCCCAGGGACAGGAGAAGGGAACACTTGGGTGTTATACCACATTTATTGTTTGCCATGATTTATGTATGTATCCTTTTAAAATGAGAGGTCAAATGGGTTACTGAGTCAAATCGGTAAGTCTGTGTTGAACATAATTGTATTTAAGGTGAATTACATGCTTCTGGATGAAATCAATTTAATATAAATACATTTTGTGGTGAATATCTATATTTTATAGACAAATTTATTTTTAACTAGCTATGACCAGCATGCATTGCAATGCAAATTACCTTCCCTGGCATGCACACAACAACTCACCAAAAAGGATGAACAGTATAGGAATGCATAGGTGATGAACAAACAAACATTAATTTTTATATAGTAGATTGTTATGTATTAAAATCATATTTATTCTTTTTTACTTATAAATTGTTTTTATAATAATTCTATAAACATTCATATTGAGTATAGTCCACAGTAATTTGGCAATCTAGTTGGAAAAAAGGTATACTTACAGATAATATGTGATATAGCACTCTGCTATGATAACATCATTGCTGCAATCTTAATACACTTATCACCCATATTATTTAAGTTTATCATTCAAGCTAAGTAAGTCTATGTAAAACTTCAAATAAGTTAGAATTTAAATAATTAAGAAAAAAAGAATAAGAAACAACAATTCCTTAAGCACTATTCAGTTCTTCACAGCTTATTGGTATTGTTCCAAGCGACAACACTTAATGTAGCCTTCAACTCCAACAACAAAAGTCTCTTGATTATTATGATGACTAATAATGTAAGTAATCTATACTCAATTTGTTTAGGTCGTTTATTAAATGTAAACAAACCAACCCACGTGACTCAAATAACCAGCCAATCAAGACATACCATAGGTAAAAAAGATTGACTGGATTGGCTGGATTAGCTGTCAAATGGGTTACTTTGTTTACAATTAGTTTTAGTTTAAATAGTTTTACTATACTCTATTCATCTATGTAGTTAATAGATGAATAGAGTATAGTAAAACTATGCTCAGTTATCAGCATTACAAAAACTTTTTAACTATTATCATGCAGTTATTTTAAATGATTGATACATGTTTGCAGTTTGTAGAGCTCAAAGGCAGTGTGTTTAAGAAGTTTGACAAGAATAATCTCTTCCAAGTGTCATGCAGTGATGTCCGGGAGCGCTTGCATCTGTCCGTCCTGCTGTTCATAGTGGTGCTGCAAACTATGAAGGAGTACATGTGGAAAGAAGAAAGGTTCTGGATACTGGCACCTGACTGTGTTCTCGTTCTGACCTTTGAGGTCATCATTGATTGGGTCAAACATGCTTTTATTACGAGGTATATGGCTTCAATATATATTGATGACCGACCTTTTTATGCTTGGTGCTTACCAGTGGCAAAGCGTTAAATATTTCCTAAGGGAAGCCAAAGAATTAAAACCGTATGTGCGAGTCTGACATTTAGTTAGAGTAACATGGACTTCACTGATAGCTAGCCGTAGCTTTCTAGCTTGGTAAAGCCGTCAGGAATCAGCTTGTAGGCAGGCTTCGCCACTGGTGCTTACATAACTACTAATGCTTGTATTTTATTTTAAAGGTTTAATGAAATCCCATTTGGAGTATATAGAGAGTACACAGTCAGTTTGGCGTATGATGTCGCACAAACAAGGCAGAAGTACGCGTTCAGTGACCATTCAGATCTAGTTGCCAGGAGAATGGGCTTTATCCCTTTGCCATTAGGGGTTGTTATTACAAGAGTCTTGGTTCATGCTGTTAAAATTGACGGGTGTGTATTACATTTCATATTTAAAAAAACAATTTCTTTATGAATTAAGTATGGCGTTTTACAGGTGTTCCAAATAAATGTTACCAGTAGCTTTGTATTTTAGCACTATTAATAATTTTTTTTACTGTTTTGCAATTATCACTTTATTAGATAGTACTTGGGAGGCAAAAATAATGGTATTGATACAGTGGCGGCTCCAGGAGCCATGGCAAGTGCGAACACGATGAAATTTCTGGGTGCTTGCATATATAGTCTAAAAAAAACCCGGCCAAGTGCGAGTCGGACTCGCGCACGAAGGGTTCCGTACTTGGGTTATATATAAAAACGAAAAAAAAAACACGTTTGTTGTATGGGAGCCCCCTTAAATATTTATTTTATTCTGCTTTTTAGTATTTGTTGCTATAGCGGCAACAGAAATACATCATCTGTGAAAATTTCAACTGTCTAACTATCACGGTTCATTGGGTACAGCCTGGTGACAGACGGACAGACAGACAGACGGACGGACGGACAGCGGAGTCTTAGTAATAGGGTCCCGTTTTTCACTGACAGCTAGCCGTAGCTTTCTAGCTTGGTAAAGCCGTCAGGAATCGGCTTGTAGGCAGGCTGCGCCACTGGAGCTGCAACTGCGTCGATATCTGCGTTTAAACCTTTATGGTATCATCTTTCGCTTTCCTCGGTTCCATTCAATTACGTTAACAATTTTATTGCTCTGTTTTACAGATTCGCAGCAGTCTTTTTAATATTAATAGCGTATGTGTCCTTGATATCAATAAGGGTGCTGGTCTCTATTGTCATTCTTGGGAAAGCCTGTGATTTGATCGCGCAGCACCAAACTGACAAAAATGACAGTCATCATACTACGCCTAAAAAGTACGTATATTGCACCCAATGATAATTAATCAATATAGAACAAAATCTTTTGGCTTGTAAAAGCTCTATGAATATAGATAGTAGTGTCCAAGTAATCTTTATGCCGATGCCAGAATTCCAAGTGATGTCCTTTATTTTCTCCAAGTTTATTCGCTTTTTAATATACTATAATAAAAATAAGAAAAGATAAGATAAGATACAGATATAGCGAATAATATGTTTCCATCGGTAAAACTCGGATCTCAATCAGAAGGCGACGGGACCCGAAGTGTCAATTAATTATTATATTAAATGAGTAACATGTTTATTATTTACTAATGTGAAACTTTATTATTTGGTGTCAAATTTCAAGATGAAAAATGACAGCATGGTATGTTGGGTACTGGCCCCCGATTCTCGATGCATTCGAAATAATGTCGATTGCGAGATTAAATGTCAGATTCATGTACTTGTGTCAAATGACTGTATGCGCTGACGTTTAATGTCGATTGTGAGATTATCTCGAATGCACCGAGAACTGGGGGCCTGCTGAAGCTAATTGAGAGAGCACGATAAATACGAACTTTTCCCATAAAACACGATGGAAACTAATTATGCACAACATCTGTAATCGTTTATTTGCGTGAAAAGGGTTAATTACAGGTCTTCTTATATTTCTCATTTCCTCCTAATTCAGCTATTTAGTATTTAAAGTAAATGCCAAAGTTTTGCGAGAAGAGCATAGAACTTACTAATAAATAAAATAAAAATATTCAAACACCATTACTCGTAAATTAGGCAGTGTCGTTTAAATGTGACTTTTCCTTGTATTTCTCGTTACAATTAAATTTGATAGACAGGGACAGCATATTTTAAGTAAAGAAAGAAAGGCTTCAAATTGCATATGAATAATACTATCATTTTTAATTTGCAGAGAGCAAAAAGATTTGATTCCGAAAGAAACTCCATGCACTTACAATTTCAAGTCTCCTGAAAAAGAAGTAGTGCCTGTGAAGAAAACTGTTCAGCTGAAGTTTGAAGCACCCGAGGATGTTATTGTAAGTTGTTACCATTTGTATTTAAAATAAACCGAGTAGGTACAACTCATATGTTAAAACCGTCCCAGCCGCTCAGCTTCTAGGCGAGCACACGGAAACACATAGATACATAAATCCAGCTC
Organism: Tortricodes alternella; assembly: GCA_947859335.1. Taxonomy (NCBI): domain Eukaryota; kingdom Metazoa; phylum Arthropoda; class Insecta; order Lepidoptera; family Tortricidae; genus Tortricodes; species Tortricodes alternella. Next base: position 7,462,735 of record OX401981.1, read on the forward strand.
AAGAATAAACCATACGAAGAGAGGCTCCAAGTGCTTAACCTCACAACCCTAAAGGATCGCAGAGAGCGTGGAGACCTGATTGAGACCGTCAAAATTCTCACTGGACAGTATGACCTAGAGAACGTCCATGACATGTTCAAACGCAACAACAACAAACGTCTGCGAGGGCACCATCTTGAACTTGTTGCTTATGTATCGCACAATAATCCCCGCAAGCACCGCTTAAGCAACAGTGTGGTTAAAGATAGGAACCAACTACCAGAAGGAGTGGTCTCAGCGCTGAACGTCAATCAATTCAAGAATAGACTGGATAACTACAACATTAAAAAAAAAACCAGACAAGTGCGAGTTAAACTCGCGTGGAGAGGGTTCCGTTCCGTACATGATTATCTGAAATTTACTACGTTACTTCAAATACCATAGACTTATAGGTTTTCCTGTAATCTATAGGTAAAGAACCATTTTCTGTATTTTTTTCAAAATGTTTGCCCCAGTAGTTTCGGCAATAAGGGGGGGAATGGTCAATTTTCGCCTATTTTCCTAAATAACTTCTAAACTGTTTTACTTGTAATTCAAAAAATATATATTTAAGATCCTCACAATAAGCCCTTTCATTTGATATGTCACACGATAAAGGTTGCATAACTTTTTTTTTAATTTTCTAATTTATCCCCCAAAAGTGGCCCCCATGTTTAAATATCATATATTTACGTCACGCGTCCGTGTTGCTGTCACCGACATACATATGTATACCAAATTTCAACTCAATCGGTCTAGTAGTTACGAAGCAAATTGGCTGTGACAGACGGACAGACAAACAGACACACGAGTGATCCTATAAGGGTTTCGTTTTTTCCTTTTGAGGTACGGAACCCTAAATAAAGCACCGACCTGATTAAAGAATAGCTGGATACAGGCATTTATCAGTTTCTACAACTGCTGGCCTGATAATAATTATTAATAATAATAATATAGTATTTCGCTTTTCAACCGAGCCGACTACTTAACGCAAACCAAATCAAATCAAAACCACGCAAATGCTTGCTTGTTCGGCTGCGCACTTTCTTCGTTTTTTCTTTGTAATATTTGGTTGAAAAAAAGACTTACTGCTGAGTGTCTTACAGCGCTTCTTCTCAGCAGATGTCACCTTTCGAAGCGCTGGTAAATTCAGACATGTGAAAGAACCCGTGTTGCCTACTTGCAAAATAAATATTTTCATTTTCGCAGTCGGGTAAAAAAGCAACTTTATTCAGACGTTTTAGAGTAAAGTCAAATTGGGATCAATTGTAATTATTATAGCTATAAAGAACAGAGAATGTTAATTGTGTGGCGCGGCGCTTGCATGTTTTTCGGTTTTCGCTTCAGTTTCGCATTTACAATGAGTAAAGATAAAGTGGTCCTAACTCATTGTAAATCCAATTCAACGTTATCTAGAGCCCGCCCAAGTTAAGTCTGCAATTAAATAATTTGGTTACACCTCCTGCTAATTTATGAACTACCTAATCCTAATAAAATATATATTATTAATAATAAATATTACTAAAATAATAATCTATTATTATAGATATGTAAAAAACAAGTGTGCGGTGAATTGGCAACATTTCTATCAGAGTTCTGCAGACTTGGCGTGGACTGACTCTTAGCGATATTGTAATCCGTCGGTTTGTATATCGCTAATTTTCGTCTCTTTCGTCAAAACACAGAACAATAAAGACAAACCGAACGATCATCGCTAAGAAAAAATCGAAACATGTAATTATTTGTTGTGTTTAGAGCGAGCCGCTGGTGGATGCGTCGGTGGGAGCAGCGGCCATCTTCTCCAACAGCGCGATCGACCTGAACGCCGTGTGCTACCTCAACGACAAAATGAACGCTCAGCCCAAACAGGAGTCGCCAGATTTCCTTGAAGCCGATCTAGTAACAATTTAATTTATAATATATATATATATATATATATATATTTTTATGTCTTGGGAAAGGACTGTACAATATCTGACACAGCATTAATTATATCTACTATTTTTTTTTTGAGTATTGGATGGTGTCTACTTTGTATTTTGAAATGGGTAAAATACGGAAAAATACCGTTTCGGAGAAAATATTTGTCAAAGTTTAGAAAAGTTACCTTAAAAAGTTGACTTCCTACGTCCAAATGTCACTTTGACCTACTGTTTCGCAAGTTTCCGAACGTCATCATTCCGAAAGTCCCATATGACCCCCCCCTTCGGACCGCGGCTGACATTAGGTTTCTTAATAGTCGAATAGAGCTCATTTAACTGAGCAATAAAATAAATATTGAAGAACATTTTATCTAAAACTAATAATTTGCCCACATTTTTTTTGTATGTAGCGGAACTGAATGTTTTCTTAGCTCTAAAGTCGGTATAAACTCATGTGTAATTCCTATGACAATGCAATATTAGAGCAGTTGGAAAAAAGCTGGTATTAAAAATGAAATTAAACAACAACTTACTGACTTGTACTTGTTACGCAGGGTGACATGAGCCGTAGCGCTCCTGATATACAGGCAGCGGAGCCCGAAAACGCGGAGCGGCCGCGCTCCCCCGACGGCGAGGGCCGCATCAAACGCCGCTCCGAATCGGAGCCCAACCTTGCCAAAGTCGACGACTACGAGGAGACATCATAACACTGCGGTATCGTTTATTTAACTTAAATTAGTAGAGTAGACGTGGAAGATCGACCTTCACCCATCAGATAACTTGATGAGACATAGTTTTTATCACTTATAATTTATTAACTTTTTGACCGCCACAGTCGGCTGCAGCCGTCAGCGGATACAGGGTAAAAAAGTCCTTCACTACCTTGACTTAAAGTTGAAATTCGTGTTACTTCTCAGATATGCTTGGCGGTCAAAAGGTTAACAAACATGCCTATGATAACTTGCCTATCGAAAAGTCTGCATAGCTATTTTTAACTGAATTAATTTTAATTTTAAAATTGCTATGAAAAGATTTCGATATGCAAATTATCATAGGCATGTTTTTTAATAAATTATATTTGATAAAAAATATGTCTCATCAAATTATCTGATGGGTGAAGCTCGATCTTCCACGTCTCTTAGACTATATTCCCAATTCGGTCTAGTCTTTGTACAGCCAGTGAACTTGGGCTTCCACAACACACTGAAACTATGTACTTTCACCCGAAGCAAACGATGCTTGTACATGCACGAATAGAGCAGGAGGACTGTCAATTGCTTTAAAATTAAGCGTGGCTCGGATTTTGTAACTCTATCTATCGGTGAGTTTCTTAAATGCTGCTATTCGTTTAAACAATAATGGTTCGAACAGCTGGTAGTTTTACAAACGACGTGTTTACCATTTGAACGCCACAGTTGGCTAAGATTGACAGCAGATTTCCGTGCCCCTGACGCCACGCAATGCCGTTTTCCATACATTTACGTCGGCTACAGCCGTCGTCGCCCGCTCGTGGCACCGTTTTAGCCGCGGCGTTCAATAGTTTCAATCGGTTAGTTTTTTAACATGCAGCTCAATAAATTTTAGCAGGTCAATAAATGTCGTTCTATTTATTTATTTATTTATTTATTTATTTATTGTATAAGGACATCAACAGCACATTACAATGTATTTGATCGAATAGCCCGCATACTACGGTGGTAGCGCCATTTAGTTTAACCGGTTTTAATCTTTTCAACAGTAATGACGGATATATCCGCACCGCTGGTTCACTGTCAACGCCGGATATATCCGTCAGGATATATAGGGTACAAGAGCCCTACAGTTTGATGTTACTTCTGAGACATGCTTAGCGTGTGAGTGGCAACTTTTGTATTTGACGTGGTGTTGAATAGGTTTATCTTTCGACCGCCAAGCATGTCTGAGAAAGTAACACGACTTTCAACTTAAAGTCAAGGTAGTGAAGGACTTTTTTACCCTGTATCCGCTGACGGCTGCAGCCGACTCGGGGCGGTCAAAAGGTTAAGCAGCTTCAGCTAATTCCAAGCTACGATTGCTTTTAAGGCAATTTTTAGTCCTCGTATTTTATACCTCCATATTTGTACCCACTTATCTGTGACGTGGCTAAAAATGGAACTACATCTTCGATAGAAGCAAACGTAATGTTTTGGCAGTACACAGCTGCCAACGCCCCTCTCGATTCCACAGTTAAGTCGGCAGAATTATACTCGCACTTAACCATATTTTTTTAATTTACAACAGTCACTGTGGAAATTTGTGCAAGCCTTGTTGCTTAGGTCGTAAAAGAGAATCAAGCAATTTTTCAGCACTGTTCGAAATTCATATTTTGGTACATTTTCTTGAAAAAAAAAACAAGCAAATCGGGCTTAATATTTCTATTTAACTAAAAATGTTTTAATTTTGATTTGTTTCCCGAATCCAACACTATAACTAAAAAGTGCCTAATGTTAATGTTTTGGCGTATTTTCACGGAATGGTTGCTATTGCTTATCTCTTCGAGGCTTGAAGTATTAATACTATTTTTATATAAGTAATGTAAACTGCTTTTATGTGACAACATGACAAGATGTTTTAAGTGTACTTACTTCACTTGAAGTGTAAAATTGACCATATAAAGCGAGTGCACAAAATATGTTAAACTAGAAAACAAAAAAATAGTAAAATTACGACATAATATATATATAAAACTTAAAGATGTAGCGATTTAATTTATATTAGTTTAAAATATAAGACTGATGACGTGATTAAACTTGGGTTGGAAATTAGTTTTCTTAGAAAAAAAATATTTTATTGGCTTTGTCAGGTCTAGTTTTGTCTGTATCTATGATGGTGTTGAGAGAAAGGGCTTATGGCAAAAAGTCATTCGTTCTTTTGACAAAAGTAGTGAGAACTATTTCAGCGTGATTTTATGGAACACTGTTGTACCATTACCATGAGTTTCCGCAAACCGTTCTCGTTATCGAAATCTATCAGAAGCAGTATATCTGATAGACGCTCATTGATGTTGCCGATGTAAGTAAAAGGGACCGTGCGATAGTTTTCTATTACGAGAACGGTTTGCATAAACTCATGGTAATGGTACTGTAGTAGGAGTTCGATTCGCGGGAAGAATTTTAAACCATATTCAATTAGTCAAAGATATAGTTAAACAGGGACAGATTCTTTATGTTCCTGAAAACAGCTTTAGTAGCTGTAACCCTGTAACTATTTTGATGAATTAGTTTAATTTAGGTATGTTTAAACTAAATGTTTTGTCACCATACCAAAACGCGTGTGATCTGTGGCTTTGGCGAAACTGAACTTCGTTCTTATTTCCCGAGAGTGCCAAGAGAATTATGGTAGTAATTCTTTTTCTTGTCCCGTTCGCATTAGCTACTTATCTGACAAACAAAGTCGTTGTCTCTCATTGTGAAGTGTAACCTCTACTTTAAAATTGCAGGTAGTACCTGCAAACACTATTTCACACAAAGGGCGTCTTTATGTCTAAGGTGAAAAGGTTCACGTTAAAACACATAGCATGTCAGGTGTTGAACATTTTGCATTTAAAACACTTCCATGTGTACTTTACTGCTGTTTTAAATACAAAATGCTCAACACCTGACAGGCCCTGTGTTTTAATATGAACCTTCTTAACTTAGAAATAAAGACGACGTTTGTGTGAAATAGTGTTTGCAGTTAGGACCGTCTATTTCGAAGTAGCGATTTTGGTCTCCCATATTATTAAGACTTTATTCTCTGTCAAGACGTTCTTTATTTCACATGAGTAAATAAAATAAAGTACCTTCCATATAATAATGCAATGTTAATTTTGTCCACTAAATTAGAAAGATCGTAACAATATTAAGTATATTTGTTCATAAGTAATTGTAACTAGATACAATATTGGAGACAAATCTTTGTCGGTAAAAAAGAAGAGTTACGTGGGCAGGTTAACCTGCCAAAATAATTCTTGCTGCCACACTCATAATTGTTTATTAAACCGTTAGCCTTTGCTATTTGAAAGATTTTTTTATTGAGTGTTAGGTTCGGTTTATTGTAATGACTCTCTCTGAGTGCGGCAGTTACAGCAAAATTGAGGGAGCTTCATTTTGCTAAGTTTGTAAATATTTTTTATTTGGTTTGTCATATTTAATTTATATCCATCGTCATCAGTTGAACACTGTTCCTGGTAACAGTGATGCTTGTGTATAATGAAACTAGTTTATTAAAGTATAGGGATATATTTATATTTTATTTGATCCAGTGGAGTTCTTATATGAATTAAATTATTACTGTTTTTATTTGTTTTGAATTATTCTGGACTTAAGTTCAATTCAGCTGGCTTTGCATAATCCTCATATGAGAAGAGGAGTGTGAGCCTACGGCTTTTCATACAAAAGGCGATAACGATTTCCACCCCTTAAATGTTAACCGATTTTGACCAATTTTTGATAGGTTATCAGTCAGAACATAATCTACGTCTATACTTTTTGGTTTTTTTTTTCAATATTATTAATAAATTCAGTTTAATTTTTATTTCAGTATTCTGATACAAAACTAATTCCGGCGATTATGTGACTTTGTATATCTTTAATCAATATGCAAAAAAACGTAATATAGACCTAGATTTTGATCTGAAATTGGTCAACATCGGTTAACATATAAGCGGTGGAAATGGTTATCGCCTTTTGTATGAAAAGGGTGATTTTTGCCGTTGGTTCACAGTCCTCTTAATTGGATTTTTGCAGCGTGCAGTGAAATGCAATTGGCACCGAGTACATAATTTAGAAATATTCCTTTAATCTTTTTTTTTAGTTAAAGGCATTGATTACTAGGTACTAAATAATACAATTAATGAAATAAACTAAAGTCTGGCTGGCGATACATTATAATATTGAAAACGCGCGGAAAGTTATAAAACATTGAATCAAAATCCCGTTGTTTGCGATAGATTATGGTTTTGATTTAATAATAGTAGTTTATGCAACGGTTGCATAATGATAGGCCTTAAAACACTAGTGCGGTTTCATGAAACGAGCCGATAGGCGAGTTTCATAATAAGATCGCACGTGTGTTTTAAGGCCAAATTATGCAGAGTTGCATACATAACTTTATCTACACACATTATAAATCCTCCATGATGGGTTCAGAAACAATATTTTCTGGCAACAAGTTATTTGTTGCAATCGTGGCTGCATATTTCCGATATCCGGCGTATTTTCACATCACACACACCGAGAAGACTACTTACTATTCATATTTTCAACTAAAATGTAAATTACAAACAACTTATTCTATTCAATTAATTCTACTTTCGTTCAGCAAAACACCAACATGGCGCCGATTCGATCCTCCTTCAAGACCATTTTTTTTTAATCATAGACAAACGGATGAAGTCTCTATTCTCACGTCACTCGAGATCAAATATTGTGCAGTTTATATTAAAAAAACATACTGAATTGACGTTTCGTATCAATAACTGTTTTAATATCTATGGATACTAGAATAGAGACCCACTTGAGTTTTGACAGCTGTTCCAAATTTAATCTCATTTCTTTACTAAAAACGATAAAGAAGTCATGTTATTTCTTTATCGCAGCACTGGTTTTTCCTAATTGGTTGTCAAAATGGTGGTCATTTCCTACGGTTTTTGATTAACCAATGGAGCTTTTATGATATGGGTGTAGATAAAATAATATTTTATAATTACAAGAAATAAAAAAATATCAATATTATTATTAATTAAACAAAGCAATGGCAAAATAAGCTTTATTTTTTAAATTTGCACGCATATTCCACAGTAACATCCGTGCTTGGAATACGGTTCATTTTAAAATGATTCTGGTTTAGGATGTGGTTACTGTTATTTTAAATAGTTAATTGGGAAACCTGCTTGCCATAAATTGGTTTCTTTTCAAACAATGTTAACCGCTTAGTTTGAATATCTCCGGTAAAATCAAAGCGAGTTATATCCCATCTCTTTTACATGCTATTGGAGCTCTCGCTCTTAGCCACCGAATATGCAACCAAAAACTGGTTAATATCGATATCGGTTCCGCGAGTCTAATTCCGGTCTAAATATTCCGTCCAAGAACCGTCCGTTTAATTAACCGGTTAAATTATGAAGGTAATTAAACTGGTTTTATAAACGATACCTATCAATCATCTTTAGTTAGTAGGTATTATTCTGTGAGCCGGACTATTAAATCAGATTAAGATGTTAAGTTTTCCTTTTATAGAGCGCCATCTATTAGCTATACGTTGCATTATTTGTAACTGAATCTTGTTACTACACTACATTGTTACTTGAGTCGTGTAGTTGAAAAGCTGCTTAGTGAGTTAGTAAGAAGCTCTAGCCGTAAAAAATACGTAGATGTCGCTAGTGCAGCCGTAAATGAATTTGATGTTGGCCACGGCTGAAATTGGATAGAACAGATTATTCCCTAATCTTATAACTAGGCCTCTATTTGACATTGCCTAAGTGATATCTCAAATAATTTGGTAGCTCTTTTTATCTTGAAAACAAATGCGGCTACATCGTTAAAAACGCGATATTACTTAGGCAGAGATAGTATAAAGAACCTTCCTTGTTCTACATAATATTTCTAGTCAATCTATCAACTATCAGGAGGGAGTGTCATCTAGTGACATTTTGCCGCAACATATTTTACAGATATATCAAGTTTTGCAAAATCCTGCATAGATGTCACTGGCGATTCGAATACTTCCTTTGTTATGTTCTTTTTTATTTATTGGACTGTGGCGAAGCTCCTATGTGTGTCGTGCATGTTTACAAACATGCATGCTTACATACACAACCAACATGTGAAAGGATTAGTTGTGTCTGGATACGTCGAGTTTAGGAAAAAAAATAGTCGTATCAGACATGTATCGAGAACACTTTCAACTTGCCAAAACCTAATTCTTAACTTAAGGCTCTGACAAGACCTAAATCGGTTTTACTTAAATACTTTAAAAAAAAATCTATTTGTATTGGCAGCGAAAAAAACTACGTTCATATTCATTATATTATTGAAAAAATTACTATTTCCAAAACACGATTTGATGAAATCGATACGATAGAAAAAATGGTGAAGTTACGTCTGAAATCTTCTTTAAACAGTTCTATGTCTTTCTTTTTTTAACTTATTGCTCTATAATTAATAACACTATTACATCACGCCCATACCCAAAAAATGACTAATTTATTTTTTACGTGTAGCGTGTTTACTTATATAATTCATCCGTTTTTGATTTTCCCCATACAAAACACCGCACAGTGCTTCTCGCTCACTCGGTGCAAACAGACAGTGACCGATCAGTTAAGGTCATTGGCTCTTGTCAGCGTCTTAATATTACAGTAGGTATAGCTATGCGAGGATTGATTTTGATTTTGTTGGAAGTGTATTTAAATGATGTTAAAAACGTTAAAAATACAGACGCTCATTGAAGTGTGCCAATACGCCGTTGTCCCGCTAAATTTAACTAACACCTACCAATATCTTGCCAAGTACTTTATTTTTAAAAGAAATTCTTAACATTATTTAAAAAATGTTTGCTATTATACTACAGTTAAGAATTTTAAAGAAACTAAACCAGGGAATGGAGGAGGATAATAAAGTTAAAATTCTTATGTCAAGTTTTCAACAATTTGTATTTCCGCACCTTAGGTGATTCCATATTAAATAAAAAAAATCTTTCTTTTATATACACATTAAATTCAAATTTAGTTAGAGTGTATTTACAAATATATTAAATAGAATTTAGTAAAAATTAGTGAAATTTAACAATACCTACATACTTAAATCTATAATAGAACATCAACAACATCTTTCACGCCGGTGAAATATATATAAAATAGCTTAAATTAAACATAGGTACACAAAATTCGTATAGAATTCGTTCTCATTCACCATTGAGTGAACACCATAATGTAGTCGTTCGCTGTTCGCCGGGAGTGGGTTCGGTAGCGAATGTGGGCCAGGCGCACTGGCCTAGTGCCAGCGGCCCAGTCGCTCGCACCTCGTCCCGTGCAAACACCGTATATCAATAACTTTAACGCGATGCAACATTACGTAAAATGTGTAAGAATTTAGTCTTTTCCGTTTCAATTGTCACTCGTTTGACTAACATGATTACTCTTTATTAATACCTATCTACTCTAGCCTTGTCTATCGGAGACACGGTCTCGCCTATAACAGTAAAAATGTTAGGTATACTCGAATACCTATCTAGTTCGACATCGGCGCGGCGCCGGCGGCGCGCGTCTTCTTTGCACGTCACTTCACTGTTCGACTGGACAACCCGGGAAATCTAAGTGTTAAGTCGACAAAACAATGTTTTAAGCCGGACTCAATTTGGATCAAATTCAGATTAGTAATATTATTGTCAGTTATCCTAAATTCATAAACAACGTCACTGAAAGGCTCACCCGTTGTGCTTTTTTACACCTACAGGAAAATATATCTTGTGTGTTATTGTGTGTTCATTGTAATTGTACCACTTTTATTTGACAATAATTTTGTACATCGTTTAAAATTAAGACGCGCGATGACTAACATAATAATTAGCGACTATGATACTTGTGATTTTTAACAGTAGGTATAGGGTATCATAAGTCGAAGGCAATTTCATAAACTCTCGTTCTCACTTTATACGATATCTAAAGACTATTTGTGCAAAATTATGTTATTTTTAGGAAATCTAATAATCCATTTGACATATCCATCAATCATAGTTGCACGACTTCAAACCAAAACGTTAGACGTTACATAACTGTTCGAGCGAGTGGCCGGTTAAGATAACTGAGGGTTGCAAATGACATAATCACAGTTACTGAAGCCTACATCGTACAATAACCTATCTATACGTTACATTAACTATACAAAAACCTATGAGTATTATAAATAAGGAGCACTCGCTGTATTTGAAATTAATTAATATTGATTAAGAGATCATAATTTAAACGCTATACACTATCCTCGTCTAGATTAGTCTATAATACGACATTAAAAAATATATATGCCACTGGGAAAAACACGGAAGATAATTAGAATGAGTAAGCGAAATGCGTAGAAAATAATAGTATACCTAGTGCATAGACAGATGAAATACAGAAATGAATAGATACTGCTGTTAGCTGAAGCAGGAAAGACACGTTACATCTAGAAGAAGCAGACTTGAGCAAATTTTGTTAAATTAAATCATTTGAGCAAGAGAAGACTCGACAGCAGCTCACAAAATTGAACCACGAGTAGATAGATGTATAGATATATAAAAACAGCGCAAGATATAATAGACGACATTCTCATGCCCATATCTTCGACTAGAAAATATAAAACAAAATAATAACATTTATCACGTAGGCAGCAGTCGTGTTACACTAGTATTAAACGATAAGTGCAGTGGCACGTTGTAAAGTTAAATTAATGGCACAGTTTCACGTTAGTTTCCTCAAGTACAAGAATATTAAACATACAATACCTACTTAAGTAAGGTAGTCACGGTCAGAGAAGGTACACCTCAATCACCTTTGACACACAACTAATTATTCAGTACCTACCTAAGTAGTAGGTCTTTGTTATACCTGTATTGGAATTTTGGCAAATTTATATCTTTATCGTGTGAGGTAAGTAAACTTTTGTTTTACCTTGGTCATACTTGCTGTGGATAGGCTCATTACATATCACTTCTCATATCTCACTATAATACTTTAGACTCTAACGAGTTTGAACGCCTCCGCGATCATTGTCCATGCGCGAGACAGGTTTAAGCTTAGGTACAGATTGTCGTCAGACAGAAAGATATGTTAAACTACGCCGTGGACAAAAGCGACGCAATCCGGCGCGCGTGTGCAAGAAGCGCGGACTACTCGGACACAGGCCGCATCGCTTCGCATCCTTGTTCCCAGTCGATTCATTCAATTAGCCTATCTAACTAAAAATAAATACATCGAGCTGATCATCTCCTATCGTATTAATTACAAATATGTATAAAAAGATATATAAATTTCAATGAATTTACATATGTAGAGTTAATAAAGCTTCGTTAAAGACAATTCTTACATTTAGTCGATGAAATTATTTGATAACTTCAACGTGAAAGTAATAGTTCAGCTGTCACTGGAGCTGGAGGCGGGCGTCGCGGGCGCGCTGTCGCCGGAGGGCGAGGCAGGCGAGGCGGGCCGGGCGCACGAGGCGCTCGGGGCCGCGTGCTAGAGCGGCGCGTGGTGCGACTCGTGCGGGCCGCCGCGCTCGCGCTTCAGCCGCTGCTTTAGGTGCACTTTGGCGTGCCGCTTCTTCTCATCGGACCGCGCGAACTTGCGGCCGCAAACGTCGCACGCGAACGGCTTCTCGCCCGTGTGCGTGCGCACGTGCGTTGTGAGGTGGTCCGAGCGGCTGAAGGAGCGCATGCAGATGCGGCACTGGAACGGCTTCTGGCCCGTGTGGATGCGGATGTGGCGCGTCAGCTCGTCGGAGCGCGAGAAGCGCCTGTCGCAGCCGTCGACGGGACACGCGTACGGCCGCTCGTGCACCGGCGTCTTGCTCGGCCGGTTGGGGTACTTGCGCGGCTTGACGGCTACTAGCCGCAGCGGTTGCGCGCTCTGCTGGTACACCTGCGAGAGGATCTCGTGCCCCTTGCTGGTGGAGGGGTTGTACTCGGCGAGCTGTACGGGCCGGTCGCCGGGTGGCGCGGGGTAGGGCTCGCGCTTGGGCAGGCCCGAGGGCCCGGGCGTGGGCTGCGGCGGGGGCTGGTACTCCTGCTCCCAGTGCGGCGCGTGCGGCGGCGGCGCGCGGTACTCGCAGGGCTGCTGGCAGGCCTGCGGCGGCGCGCAGTAGGACTGGCAGTCGGGCTGCAGCAGGTCGACGCGCTCCTCGTACTCGGAGGGGTACCGCTCGCCGGGGCCGGGCCCGTGCGGCAGCAGCCACTGCAGCGACGGGGACGGCGCGCGCTTGGCGCCGGCGCCCGCCAGCGGCGGCCCGTACAGTGACGCGCTGGCGCTCGACGCGTTGCTGGCGTCCTCGGCGCGCGCGCCCGGCGACAGCGACGACTCGTGCTTGTGCCGTCGCGGCGAACAACTCAAAAACTCATCGCCGGGCAGAGTACCTGTAACAACACAACAGATACGTGAATTCATTTGTTCAAAACGTATACTTTTAAATGAATTTGACCCGACGGAGTCCTTATTACGCACGCATCAAACGTATTCTTAACTAATTGGAATTGTACTTTTATTCAATAGATGCTCGAAGATAATTATGGAGATTAAAGGATTAAATGAAAATTTTGAATATCACCATAAATATGAAAAATCCGAATAAGTGACTCTAAACTAGTCGGCTTAATAATAGACTCTACATTGGAGGTAAAAACATCAAAATTCTTAACGTTTATTTAGCAAATTCACCTGTGGGCATTTTTACTCGTGAAATGAATAAATTAAATTAGGTTGAATCGAGCAGTACCTTACAACGTTGAATCAAAAGTTTTCAATGATCTAAGATAATTACTGAGAAGTCGTACGGCTTTCTTTTACATCATAACAAACTTAAATTCAATTAGGTAAATGAAAACACTACAAAAAACATTATGTTGATAAAACGACGATTAATTGATTTGTTCATGACTCTTACGATATCCTGAGTTTCTTAACTTAATTAAGCAGGTTGCGTCAATTAATTCTTAATGTTTGTTGATCGCGATTGTTTATTGAAAACGCGTTTTTAGTGATGGGGTGTTCGAGTTGTGCCGTCTGCATGCCTTTTCTTATACACACTAGTTTGATTTGTGTTCCATTTCTGTATCTTTTAATCGTTTATGTAATTTTTTTTAATAATACTTAGGTTATCGTTACCTAACTCTAATTTTGAAAAGAATTGTATAGTACTAGTTCGTTTTATCACTGCTTATAAGTAACACTCAATAAGATTCATTGAAGACTAGAAAAATGTTAGACAATTTGCAAAGATGCTTATTCCATCTCACATATACTTTAGAAACAGTTATATATGATAAGTACGGACAACTTAAATTTGTTCCCATATTCAGGCCATATCGAAATCACTATCGTCACATTTCGTATCCGTCAAAGTTTATTAGAAAAAAAACCTATGCGAGTATTTATTTATTTTAATTTTTGCACAATTTGGCAACTTAAGCTAACCGCCACATTCATAGGATAAGAATCTCAGAACAAACAGCCTACTGGGTTATGTAATTTCATAAGCATTCAAAGTAAACATTTTTAATAAAAAAAATGTAAACAAGATTTTTCAGCGCACGCGTGGCGGGTTTGCGAACGGAAGGCATGATAACCCGCAGGATGCTGCGCCGATAGTGCTATCTGCGCGTATCGGTATCTCCGCGCCCATTATTATCACTAACGTCCACCGCCGCTCAGCGGTTCACACATTCGACTGTCGGATTTCACATCCCTATAAGAAATTCTTTACGCGACAACGAAGGGTATTTTACTGTTCAAGCCTCCTGTTACAATAGAAATGCAACGGCATAGAGTTTTGAGACTAGTAATTAATGAATCGCAGTCAGAGAAAGTTGTAAGCTTACGGAAATTGAAATCGAATTATGAAAGTTATCTCCATTTTTATATTCACCCGATCACCTCTCAAGGTTTGAAGAGAATTTGAAACCAATCACAAACACTGACGCAGGGTTCACATCGTGTCACAGGAGAGGGAGGAAGGCAGACGGCCAATTCACAGCGCGCTCCCATTCAATGTCGCGTATCGATCCACATAGACGGCACGAGGCAAACTTTCAATTTCACACTAACTTTAAGCACTTGAAACGTTGAATCGGCAGTTTCGCGAATTTAATTGCAAACTAGTTTTCTATCAGTTTTCTATAGGTAAGGTTGTCGAGCGCGAAGGAGACGCAACCGGCGAAGGAAACCGCATTGTTTATTTACACCGTTATCGGTGTTGTGCCGGCGGGGCGCGACGCCTACGAGTGTAGCGAGGGTCGCACCTGAGATCGGCGGCGGCTCGAGCAGGCTGGGGAAGAAGGCGGGCAGGTCCGAGGTGGAGACGGGCGTGTTGAGGTCCGCGGGCGCGTGGCCCGGCGCGGGCGCCGGCGCCAGCTTGAGCGCGCAGTCGAAGCCCAGCGCGCCCACGTCGGACAGGGAGAGCAGGTGCGGGCCCAGCGGCGGCTCCGCGTCCGTGCCCATGCCGTCCGGCACCACCTGCTCCTCGGCCCACTGGCCAAGCGGAATTACGAACAACGCCAGCGTGAAAACGGCCTCTCGCGTGGCCGGTGCGAAGGGGACTGGCTCCGCGCGACCCCGCGTCGCAGTTTTATCAATGGAGTCTCGGTCCCATATTCGGTAGCGGCGCGCGCCGCTCCGCCAATCGCACGGCGCTGTGCCCCCCCGGCGCTGACGTCACCGCCCGACGCCGCCCACCGCCCGCGCCGCCCCCCGCCCGCTCCCGCTCCCTATGCCAGCAAGCCTCCAAGTCCATCTCGTATAAGTCCTAGGGTGCATTAAGATTTTTTATTTTATTCAAACATTGTTTTCTTAAGAACGTGTTTCACGTTAACATTCTTCGGGGTAGGTAGGTACCCTTTATATTTATTAATACCTGCATCTTATTATTTATCAGCGGCCCCCGACCAAATTTTTATTAATTTCCTCTTAAGGAAACAATATGTTTGAATTTGAATTAAAAATCTTGTGTATGAAACTGACGGCCGATGGGTTTTGCAGCAATTTGTTGAAGCTAAATAAAATTAGGTAAGCGGAAACGATATTCTATTTCATACTTTTTAAAGCGTCGTTTACGAGCTCGTTTTAACTCAGGGTTTTTTTTAAATTGTATTATATCTTAGATCTCGTCATTTGGATGAAATTTGTCCAGATCATCCTGCCATATTCTTTTTGTTTTGCTTCTGTTGTGGTACGTAACCATCATTTTTGAGACCCGAGTCATCATTATCATCATATTTAAGAGCTCTTGTTTGAGGGCTCTCATATTTGAGGGCTCTCCTCGGTGCAGCAATCTCCATTCGTCCCTGTTTTCTACGAGTGCCTTGATATCATGAAATTTGCTTTTTCCGTAACTTGGTCCAAGTGAGCACGTCTAGGGCTAAACCTTCGTCTTCCTCGTTTCCCTTTCCTTTTTTTTCCTTCGATGAGCGTCCTTATAAAAATATCGTATCGTATCAAACGCCCCCTATATTTCATGTCCTATTCCCAATCATCTCCAGTTGGTATC
The DNA here is from genome assembly GCA_947859335.1 of Tortricodes alternella. Taxonomy (NCBI): domain Eukaryota; kingdom Metazoa; phylum Arthropoda; class Insecta; order Lepidoptera; family Tortricidae; genus Tortricodes; species Tortricodes alternella. The sequence goes on from OX401981.1 coordinate 7,478,903, forward strand.
TCTTCTGTCCCACAACATCCAGTGCCTTTTCATTAGTCTTCCTCTCTGTCCAGCTTTCCACCTTATTCTGATGTAGGGAAATTACCTTTACTTATAACGGGGAAAAACAAAACGAAGAAAACAGTTTAAACTGAAGGGGCTTAAGCCATTGAAGAGTTTCACTATCCACCTCCTGGCTCTATTATCAGGTCAGCTCGATGATGAACTGTATTGCAACGTAGGTACCTATATTGCGTTAGTTAGGGTGACATTCGTACTCATACCTAGTTCTATGAAACATGGAAAATCGACCGTATTACGTTTGTATATGGTTTATAATTGCTCAACACACGCCTTTTTCTGCATGCACATACAAACTTAATTTTAGCTGTTTTAGTGATGTCTCTACTTTTATTTGTATCGGCAAACAAAATTAAGAAAATTAATTTATAACCAAATCTTAGCGAACTTTACGCGGTTCGCTCATTTAGGAGCCCCATTTTACTAGGTTAGGTTAGGTTAGGTTAGAACTGTGACTAGCGCAAGAGAATAGTGCACCAGCTTTATTAGCCGAATAGCTAATTAATGTAGAGTTACGAAAAGTATAGAGTTTAGGTATTTTTTTTAAATATAATTACTTTTTGCCCGCGATTTCGTCCGCGTGGAATGCCGTTATCCGTTTTTGTGGTTTGCTCTCTCTTTCACGTTAAAACAGAGCAAACGATTATCGTGGCGCGACAGTTTGATCTGATAGTTGTCCAGGGACATAAGCTTCTTTTTTCCCGAAAAAAAGCAAGAGAAACTAGTAGCGGTTAACGAATTCCACATCGACGAAGTTGCGGGCAAAAGCTAGTCTAATTCGCTAACGTAAATTGAACTTTGACCTTGAATGCGCAGAACACTTTCGGGTCTCAATCGAGGTGCGGTATGAGGTGCGATGCTTTTACCATAATAGGGATGTTGACAGGGTTTAAACATTGTAATTCTAATAAGTCCGTCAGTTAGGTTATCAAAAAATATTGAACACGTATTTTTTGCTTTATCAAATCAATCAATATTGACAAAGATAATGCGCATCAAAGTTTGGGAGTGGGGGCTAATGACGTCACTTATGGTGAAAAGTGTACAAAGTCATGACGTCACACGGAACTTCAACGCACTATATCTTCGTCATTTTTTGTTTAATTGACAAAAGAAAAAGTATGTGTTCAATATTTTTTTATAATGTGAATGACGGACTAATTAGAATTCTTTAGAAAACTACATGCGCGGACGGCCGCCATTTTAGTTCAATTTATGTGCCGGGGGTTATAATTAAATATTCATAAAACTATTATAATCGAGATATTTCTAATTAGCTTGAGTAAAATGACCTCACTACGTGGATCGAAGGTCTGTCTAGATCTATTCTGCCATTCTCGGTATTTTATCATCAGCAGCATCATTTTAGCGAATAGCCTAATAATTAAAGGCCGTTCCTAAAGATATCAACAACGACCGGTCCTGCGCTGCTCGCATCCACGCTTTCATACGCCGGAACGCCTTTGCAGTGTCACGGGAACTAAAATGGAAGCCTTCACACCGGTGACCCCGTGGCTACCGCCAGAGTTGATGTCAAACCTTCCATTTTAGTTCCTGTGATATTGCTTACGCGGGCCCGCTTCCGACCCGCTCCGCTTCCGTTCCGCGTTTCGGTGTGAAGCTGTAAATCCTTCTAACTTCAAAAAACGGGTCGCCTTGATCTTGTTCGTATGGGGACAGGTCACGGCGCCCACGCAGCACAAACTGACCACAAGCTTGTTGACACGATAAGGTTATATATTTACCTAATATTATTGGTAAACATTGTAAAAACTAACGGTTCTCGGTCAGTCTTCGCACCTACCGGTCCTAAACGTGAACAGGAACGGTAATTACAAAGTCTGGTCCCAAGTATGTACCTACCCACCTACAATGCAGAGCGAAATATTTTTAAGTAAGATTCTGTAATGCATGGCCTTACGACTTATGGAGACATTACTGAGATATTCATTTTCTCAATCTTCCATTCCGCTTTTTAAAATTGAGTTTTGGAGAATCATTCCTAAAGTATATCGCCTTGCCTACTGTAATTCCCAATAAATCGTGAATACATAGTTATATAGAGACCTTTACACCCGGGTGGTCTAAGTTTGTTTTACAAAAGGTGAATGCATTAATGACATGAAATAAGCATTGCGATGAATACTGTATGGTCGGAGGCTCGCGGTCGGCTGGCGGTGCGGTGCGGTGGCGGCGCGGTGGCGGTCCCCGGGCAGCCCCGAGCACTCGAGACACGCCGACGCCTGATCGGGCCCACATGCAGCCACTAACCCAATTATCGCGTAACGGAGACGATAAAGAAAAATAACAAACCCACGATTTCACTGCGGTCTAATTATAGCGCGCTATTTGTGGGTGCGCGGGCGCAGGCGGCATAGCGTGGCCGCGATGTCAGGGCTATTCCTGGCCGTCAGCTGACGCTCCCCGCCGCTCGTAAACACCACACAACCGATTGACGTAAAATGCGGACAATCGAGCTTTCAGCAGGTGAATCACCAGATGAAAACGTCCCTGTGGGAATCGCTCTATATTTAACTTCTCTGCTTTTGGTCCGGAGGCGGGGGGCTATTTTCGCTCGTTACTTCAATGATCGCTGTCTATTTCTAATGCGCAGTTATTCATATCGACTTTGGATGTTATTAACCTTTTAAACGCCACGGCTAACGGCGAAAAAGCGGCCACGAGTGCTCGACGACGGCTGTAGCCGACGCAAATGTATGGCGTTAGGGGCATGAAAAACTGCCGGCGTACACAGCCGACTGTGGCGGTCAAAGGGTTAATGTTTAATGGTATTGTTGTGAAGTGAGTAACCTTGGTTTATGTTGTTTTTGATACTGTTATGTATTTTGGTTTGGAATGGAAACCCAGTAGGTAGGCAGTAATTCACTTTTTCGACTTTGACGTTGCACAAAAATACCTCGAGCTCAATAGTGAAGATAATCTGCTACGAAAATACATGTCATGTTGTTTGCTTTATTTTTTGAAGCTAAGTATTTCATCGTTATGAAAGATCGAACGCAATGCGTAGCGTTCACGGTCGCCCCATAACCCGGTAGCACTTCGGGTCAATTGACCGTCGGTCCGGGTCGACGTGACTCACACGACGATACGGTCTGACACACTAAGAAGCTTGAACCTATTGCTTTGTACAAATAGTGTTACGGCTAGAGCTTCCCACGGTCCCGCCATGTGATTCTCTAGCGTGCGAAGCGGTTGATCAGTGATCAGACCGAATGATTTTGTCCTTACATACATGCATATTATCACACCCGAAATCCCTAATGGGGTGGGCAGAGCCACAAGACTACTTATGGCCACGTTCGATGAATTAGTCCTAAGATGGTATGATGAACCGTATGGTGACAGGTGATCAGCCCATCGCCCATACAGATAGTCCACCATGTTGGAGGGGACCCGTCCCTTAGTCGACTTTTACGACATGCCAGGATGATAAGAATCTGCACGCATTCTATGCTATTTCTTCACTCCCAGTGCAGCAGAGGAGTGCCCTTACAGTCCAAATCAATAGCTTTGTTTATCCGCTAATCGGCCGCTGCACACGTTAGAGAATGACACCATCCACAGGCCGGTGGGCAGACGGCTAGTGTAATGCAAGCAACGGTTCTTACGAGCTTCCTCGTCATCGATTTCCACTAGCGGCCCTAACATGCAAGACACAGTGATAAGTTAAACCCGTTTATTTCTATGACTATCTCTTTCGTCGGCACTGGTGTGAGAGAGACGCACTTAGAGATAAGACGGTTTAACTTATACTTGTGTCTTGCATGTTAGGGCCGCAGGTGAGACTGGGGTCAAACGCAGGACTGTTTATGTTAAAAATTGGTGCGTTGCCAAAAAAAAAGATTTCTCGGTGAGAAATTCTATTAGGTACTTACTAATAATGTACTGTTGATATGAATTAATGTTTTTCAAAATCGATATTCTGGATTAGAAATGAATCATGTTGGTTACGAATGGTTAGATATATTTGCTAATTAATATGCGAGAGAATCAAAATGAGGTTTGAATTATATATTATGAAAGACAACGTAGGAAATAAATGCATGTAAAAGAAAAAAAAACATCATTTTGTCTATTTGTATTTTTAATTAAGGGTCAAGTGAAATACAAATATTGTTTTTTAGTTCTGAATTAATAGTTTTAGAAATCCTCATAAAATTTATGTAATTTTTTATTTGAACGATATTGGCCTAAAAACAGTATTTTCGGAAATAATCGCAAATTTCATTTAAACGTTTAAACGCCATATATTTTGTACACTCTAACGTGTGCTGTGACGTCATAGTTCATGACCATTAGGTATGGAGCTTTTTTTGCGAGTGGTATGAACTATGACTTTTCGAGCTTCGTATCTCAAAAAATAACAACACATTTATGTTTTGGGTACACAGTTTAGTTTCTATTACTCAATACTTTCCAATAAAAGATGAAAATGCAAAGCAAGTTTCCTTTTCGACTTTCTTTTTGATGTGTAACATCTTTCCTGTCGCTTTCCTGCAATCTGTGGGAGTGATTTCGTGGAATGGGACGGAAGTGTGTAACAGGAAGCTGGGGAAGCGCGCGCTATTCGATTTGACCAATGAGCGCGCGCGGTGGTAGAGTTGTAGCCGGGGAAGCGCGCGCTTATTTGATTCGAGCAATGAGTGCGCGCGGTGGGATGTCAGATGTTACACATCCATCATAATGCGACTACTGTAAGGTTCGTTTTTTAGAATTTGGGTTTTGAGTTAACAAATACGCTAGTTTTTTTTTAAGGCAATCAATATGCTTGGTACTTAATTAACTTACGCTTGACACATCAATCAATCATTAAAAAAAATCAATCATAAAACTATTTCGAACTACTGCTGAGGCTTATCCTATTCCAGTCTCTATTCTACATATTAATAGTATCTAATGTATCATTCCTGTGACATTGTGAGTCGTAGTAGAAAGTCATATTTAGCACCATGCCCAAGCCACGCGGATCGGGCAGCGAGTGCAAATAGTGCTGCTAACAATACCGTGTTGCAAGCGGTCACGATGCCAATAGCGGCTAAGAATAGAATACTGACTTCACTTACATTAAACGTATATTTAATTTATGACGAGTAGTTTTTAGAATTAATTGTTGCCTCAGTTGCAGCAAATAACGTCCCGAACCAGATTATTTTTTAACTGGATATCAGGACATAGTATAAAGAGGAGGAAGTAAGTTATCTTCATACAAACGCACCGCGCTCGGCTTGCACGTGTGCGCCAAAGTATTTATGCGTCGCCGCACGCACACTTAAACAAATCTCGACCCGCTTAGTAAGGGGAAACGGGTCGAGATTTTGTTTAAGTGTGCGTGCGGCGATGCGGTGCGTTTGTATGAAGATAACCTACTTCCCTTCTCTTTATACTACGATCAGGATCCGGACTGAGAGTTACGAGTACTTTAATGGTTGATTCATTAGTATAATTTAAGGGTAAGAATTATAATTGAATTACCCGACCTTTAACCCTGTGAAAATTTAATTGTGTAGGTTAAGCTTTTATCACGTTCTGTCATGTGTGTCAGTCGTATCGTAGGTGGGATAAATCGTGGTCATAGATTTTCTTCGCTTACTTTTATCTATTTTCAGATTTAAAACTGCTTTGTTAAGAAATTTTTGATATAATACATAAGAATATTAAGGGATAAGATGGTACAATAGCGAGCTTTGAGCGAGCCATAAAGATAGCGGATCAAAGGAAAGTTAAAATAAATGGACTGTCCAATAAAGTGTAAAGTTTGCAGAAAGAAGGGTGGAATAGCGTCATAACACTGACAAGAGCTCAATAATTTGATGATGAATTGCAATAAGTGCTTACAATCGTGTAATGACGTATAAAAGTACTCATAGGTCCGTGTGCGGGTTTGGAGTGCCGCCCGCCCAGCTCGCGGTGACCGATAACGCGCTAAAATAGCGGCCAGTGATGCAAACGGGCGCGCAAATAGCCAGCGCTCATCGGACAATAATGCTGGCGAGTTGGCACCGACGCGCCGCCGCCGTCACGCGCACAGTTATAATTACGACAACACTCGAAAGCTAATCTCTCGCGGATTCATCGCGCTCTGACGTACGCGACAAAATGTTTATCGCATTTCATTTAAACACTGAGTAATCGCTGGAGCGTAATCCTACGCCTACGCTCATAGGTACCTACATAGTTAACGGTGCAGTATCTGGACTAAACATCTGGATTCTTTTCGTCGTGCTACCATTTATTTATCTGCCGGATATAAAATGCTACCGTAAAAGACAATAATTTCAGTAATTCACACGGTCTATTGAATAACGGTGCTGATCGATTCAATAAGTTTTAGCAATCTCATAAGTCAGGTGATTCGCTTACGTGATATTTATTTTTATGCGCAACATACGCAGCTCGCTTCACCTGCACCTGCGGTAGACGTTTTAAAGTAGGTATGGAAAGGAATCTTCAAACAAGACTACACTGGTGTGGTGTTAGTTCAATTAGCCTGTTTTTTTGGTCCTAGGCGTAATTGTAATGCCCAATGGAAGACACACAAGTACAGGTATTTTCAATATTTTACTATAATTTGAACTGAATACGTCCATAATTCCGATATCGCGTTGATATGCACTTCAATTTCACGTTTGACAGATTTATTGTGACGCCAAGCACATATATATACATAGTATTTGAAGGTAGCGTACCTAACTGGATGACTTATTTAGTGTTTCACTACAACCAACTGTAACCAAATGTACCAAATGTATTTGTCGCGAGGAGGGCGCTGACGTCACGAGGGGTGCCGGCGCCCCGTCCGCGCGTGACGCACACTCGCTGAACCGCGCGTGAGATCGCTATCAGCTCATCAAACGCTAAATCGAATGATTTTCATTTGTTTTCTTTTATGAACAGATAATCGACACCGTTTAGAGGGCTGGCTTCTAGTTCTGAAACGTTCTCCGCTCTTTTAACGCAAGGGAGGGTGGGGTCTATATTGACTCACTTCCGCTTTTACTGCAGCACGTCTTCCGCTGCTATCTGCAAAAATATTTGTGATTTTATAGATTTTGGAAACTCGACATTTTTATGTGTTGTCTTCAAGACTTTAGTTAAGTAGGTACTGCTTTGTCTGTCATACTTTTTTGAGTAACTTTATATGTAAACTAATAGACGTCAAAGGGATTCTTTTATAGCGAGGTGTTAGTTACTGTTTTGTTTTATGTTTAGACGGGTAGATACTCTATACTTAGCTCATCTCCACACGCCCTTTTTTGCCATTACTAATAATTCAGCTTCGTTCTTTCTAAGTAAATTACACCCACCTCTAGATCATACTTTGGATAAAAAGTGAAAAAAAGCAAAGTAAATATTCAGTCTTGTTTTTATACATTTGTTAAAAGGCAAGGATAGACAAACATGCCAAAAGCAATCATAATCATGCCAAAAGGAACGAACACTCCAAACACATTAAGGTACTCCCCGGCGAAGGTTCAGAGTAGGCAGCAGTGACCCAAATGAAATAAACACATTTTTATGAAGGCGTTCCATATTTGTTACGGTTGGAATAATAAATAGACATACTTATGTTCATTCAGTGAGACTCATTATTTAAAGGTTGTGTTTCGATGTAGGCCGGTGTATGACGTCATTGAGTATGTGACAAAACTGATGTATGTTATGAACGTAGACGCCACCCTGCCGCCTGCGTCAGGGCCCACCTGTTGATCGTCCCCAACACTGCCCTTCCGCGGTAACCTTAGCCGCAGCCGGGGCCACGGGCGATCGATACCCATGACGTACGGCCTCATTCACGAACAGAGGGGGCCCCCACCCCTCCGCAGGGCCCCCTGCCTACCCACACCACGCCTCAGTTCCTGGGATGGGTGGGAAATTCATGAATGGCGCACACACTTATACAGTTTGCATTTCACGAATAGTTGCTTGCGGTTGGAATTACGGTATGAATGATGATTTTTAGGGGTGGTTTTATTTTAATTTCATAACCGTATTATTCACCTACTACATACTATCCTAATTAAGCTTGTGTGTGGGCTTAGGATGGTAGGTATTATGTGTGGGTTAAATATTTCGGGTTGACGTGAAGACACTTCAAACATTATTAAATTTGGCTACGAGGTGATCTAGTTTAATCACTAACCCACTCACAGTATTCAATTTTGCATTTATATTATAACATTAAAATGCTTATTGCTTACTTCTAAGTGGCTAAGTTTTTTATATTAAAATAGTTCGCTCTTTATTTTACTCCTTAAGGACTGGTACCTAACATAATAGAGATTTTTGTAAAAAAAATTCTTTAAGATGTACCTACTTTTTTTTCTACACCCCCCCTATTAAATTATTATGTTTAATGATCTGTACCATTAGAAGAAGAATGTGCACTCAATCACATTGTTTGGATTATCGAGCCACCCCTTGAGACTTTTCAAGTTAAAATAACGGATTATTCGACGTTTATGCCATTATTGTTTCTTCGTATTCGTAATTCTGCACAATATTAATTACACACGACTGCATTTTATAACATTCGCTATTCTTCACAGTCATTATTTTTATACAATCCCATTTCTTCCTATTCGCGATTCTGTGCAATACGAATTACACACAACTGCGTTTGATGACATTCGCTATTCTTCACAGTCATTATTTTTATACTATGCCATTTCTTCCTATTCGCGATTCTGCACAATACGAATTAGACACAACTGCATATAATCACATGCGGTATTCTTCACAGTCATTATTTGTGCATAATATAATATAATGTCACTTGGAGATATGTAAGTCCTCAATACATATAGTTAATACGTATATTAATTGGGCCATTATCGAAGTTTTTTTAACCGAACTGAAGTTGTAAGACGCAGACGTGAAGTGTCGAAGCTTCTTCAATTAACCGACGTTAGCACACGCAAGTGCAATTAAAGAATGGCTGATGTCTCGTCTATTTATACTAAGCAGGTCCGTTCTATCTGGAGCAGTATAACGAATCATGCATGCCTTGTTCAGACTGAGCGACCATCATTAACTTATTATATATTTATCGTAAGGTATTAGTTCTCTACCTCTACTTAAAACTAGCAAACCAGATTCAAGATATGCTACTGCGTCCGTCGAAATACTTAAAAGTAAGAATAAGTTAAGAATTTAACAAGTTTGCAAAAATCTGCGTTTTAGGATGATGGATGTTGCATCGCGTTACAAGTTTTTGAAGACTCAACTAGCGGCGCTAGCAAGGTGCACGAGGTTAAGTTATCACCATCTTATCTCTCAGTGCATTTGTCTGTAAGATTTATGTAATCCAGTTCCTCCTCTGCTGCACTGGGAGTGTAGAAATAGCATAGAATGTGTGCAGATGCTTATCATCCTGACATGTCGTAAATGTCGACTAAGGGACGGGTCCTCTCCAACACGGTGGACTATCTGTATGGGCGATGGGCTGATCACCTGTCACCATAAGGTTCATCATACCATCTTAGGACTAATTAATCGAACGTGGCCACAAGTAGTCTTGTGGCTCTGCCCACGCCATTAGGGATTTCGGTTGTGATGCTATGTATGTATGTATTTATTTATGTACCTAATATCTATGAGTAAAATCGTATAAATATATAAAACATGAAAACATACTGTTAATTGTACTGAAATGACTTTTGACCGCGTCGCGCTCCTGTCTCGCCGCGCTAGCGTTGCACGGGCAATCTGACGTTGGTATTAAACAACGTTGTGCGCGTCGCGTAAGACGTTTTGCCAAACAATTTTTTGTGTATGTGTTATATACATATTTTTTTATATTTTTTCTTTCTTTCAAGCCCATACATTAAGTTGGTCAGGATCAAAGGCTCGTGCAGTGAGGACACGCTAATCAGTCTGTGGCGCGCGCCGGGATGCGCGGCGTGGGCGAGAAGCGATTTGACACGCACTCGCGACACTTGCATTCGCAATCACTGTGCCTGTGCACACTGAGATGCCATTTGTTTACAATTCTTCTAAATTATATAAGTAGTTTTTAAAATACCACCAGCCGGGGTTCTATTGCCATCGCGGTGTAGTTTCATTGTGTACATCCTTAAATAGTAGAAATTGCTGTACTTAAAATAGTTTAAATAATTAAATATATATATGCATAATACACAAAACTAAAAGAGTTTAAGTTGCAGTCTTAAAGAAATACAGAACTGATACATTCATTGACTACAAAGAAAGAATCCCGCAAGGGTTGGAAGTTCAATACTATAATGATTGTCTTAGTTTTATCTTAGCTGAGGTTACTTAAAACGTGTACGATCTTTTCTGTACTAAGGAGAGAAATTCGTGCATAATATGAACTATGTTGAGATAAGTATTTTCCCGATTATATTGAAGATGAAGATTGACAATCAAAACATGCAGATAAAGTCGGTAAGGCTTAGCCTAGAGGTCTTTACAAGCTTTAAATGAATACAGCCCAACTAAGGTAATTACATTTCATGAAACAGCGTGAACTATTCAACCCATAAGTATAGTACCAGTACTAAATGTTTGCATCTCTAAATAATATCACTGGTATGAAATTAAATCTTCCAATAAATACTATTCGGTTCGACTCAACGCATCTCTGTGCATGTCCTGCAGAATGTAATCAGCATTGCGCACGCGTCTCTTATTTACGGCGGATTATGCGCGCAATCAACTGCGGCTCCCAGAAAAAATATACTCTCCATGTGCCGGTGACACAGCGGGACAATGTGTCGTTATTCTTTTCATGATTATGTCCAGTCTGGTTCCGAGTATATTATTCGACCATTCATTTTGCGATTTCGATGGTTTTGGCATACGCGATTGTGGAGCTGACTTTGTTTGTTTTGGGTCATTTTATATAATGTCATATGCGAACGTGGAAATCTGTGAATGACGTCAAAAAGTTTAAATAATTAATTTATGAAATAGGTAGTGTATTTTACGTCGTTATAATAAGTATATTGGTCTGTGTTAAAATAGCAGCAGTTTGGGTGTTATTTCGATTGTTTCTAGATTTTTCCTTCAATCACCATTTTTTGTTTCACATTGATGTATGTACCTAAATAATGTGGCTTAGATACTTATTCGAAAATGTGTTTGCTCATTTAAAAGTCACTACACTTAAAATAATAAACGAAAATCTCGATTTTGACAGCTTTGTGTTAAACGAAATTTGAGTTTGACGTTTCTTATATAAGTTTAGGAAATTTTAAATAAGAAGGCACCGTTTTGAATTGGGCCGAATATGTTCCTGACTTATGAGTATATATTGCTTTATGCAATGATATTAAAAAACCAAAGATGCGTCTTTAAGCTCAAAATTTAAACCCAGAAAGCAACCCAATTGTGATCCTTTCAATTAGTCATGCGCGGACTTTTGGCCGAGTAACACATGTCGTGCTCTATTGAAAATGTTCTCAAAAAAGACATTCTGAGCCAAATGTCGGTTCATAATACTACAAAAAAATTAAAAGGAAGAACTGATGCTTTATTTCATTTGTAGATACATTCAACATAAATAGAAGTACCAAAATTGCATTTATTTTGTTCATACATGATCGCCATATTCCAAATAAATGTGTAATATCCGCACGTCAAATATCACCTAAAGCTGTACTGGTCGAAAAGAAACGAAAAAAGAAGAAAATTATCTAAGTCACGTTTTTAAAACGCGTTGAATATGGATATAACGTGTCTTTCTATAATATGTCATTGGCTTTATGCAGTTTTCTGAATAAGCGAATGAAATTTCCAGTTTTATGTTTCGGCGAACACATCAAAATGGATAGTTATATAATAGAGGTGTAATCTTCAAAGAAAGAAACAATATATTTTTTATATGTTACAAAATTAAAAGTTGTGCCAAGTTCTGTCGTGGGGCTGGAGCGACAGCTTTTGACATAACACCCATCGATTGGGACGCGGAGCGTCCGGCCGTGGCCCCGACCGATCCGCCACTACTATGGGCGGTCGATGCGGCGTCCTTGAACCCTGTGCCTCTCGCGCAAGCGCCGTTTAATGTCAGACGTCATCCCGTGGCCATGGCCACCAAACCCGTGCCGGTACCCCAACCCCCACCCTGCTCCAACGCCCTCGCCCATCTTCCGAGTCCATTCATAGGACCCACCCTCGCCCCAACGGTCTAGCATCGTACAAAAACAAGATTCACTCTCAACTTTTTCGTTACACTTGCAAGGTGTAGACAGAAAACACACAACCCTGGCTCATCATGCTTGCCATTTGCGGCACCACCCGCTGCTCTGCCACTGCCGGTGAAAGTGTCACCTAATTTATCGTGAACTTTGGCATTTATGTTCTTATCGATTATGACTTTTGTCGGGCAACCTGTTGAAGGGTACATTTTTGGTCAATTTTTTTTTTTCAGATCTTTAGGAGTGTTCTTTCAGTCAGCCCTTATGTCATCTGACCTTTAAGTTTACGCTAAAAAATTATACTAGGAACGGGAAAGTACTTAGTTGGGTGTCAGGCGTCCGTGCTGATAGTCGCGCGTAGAGCGCAGAGCGTCATCGTCTGGGCCTTTTCTTAGCAACGTTTTGGCTGTTGAAGTAGGAGAGCATTGTGAATTAAAACGTAACGTTATGTTTGATTGAGATGCTGCTCCACGTGCGGTGTAGTGCGGTCGGTGGGCTGCAGGTCGGCATTGAGCGACTACGCAGGGCCGCGTATGAATGAACTGGCCCGTGGGCGGCGGTAAGCGTGGCCCATTCATTAGTTTCGAGGCCTTATGAATAATGGCATAACAAAACTTAACAATAATATTTAAATTATGGCGCAGTTGATCGAGTTTATAGCTCTTTTATCAGCAATAGGAGCAGAACAAAACGATGCGCTATCCGAGTTGGTTAGTTTTATTGCTATTTTATACCCACATTGAACTGACAAATAATTACATTTAATGCACATGATTTTGTATTGTATATAACTTGGATTATAAAATACAAGTAAAAGGTGTTAAATAGTGGTTTTGTATGGATTTTTACTAGTCCTACTCTGGTTTTGGGTATCGTATGTGAAGGGTTACTCCTGATGTTCGATTGGGTTAAGTAGGTTACTGTTTTAGAATGTCGTTTTTCTATCGCCGGAGATTTGCATATCGAAACAAAATACACAATGTTGGCATGTCAAAACTTGCGACATCAAGTCACGATAGCCTTCCAGGACCGAACATTTCAAACTGTTTAATTTGCTTCTCATAAGTTTAGTTGAGTGTATTAGAATCAGCCTTCGAATAAGCTAAAAGTACGTAATCTAAACGCTCGCAGACAAGGTTCAGTCGACCGGTAAAAGGAGCCGTTCGGCGTAGGAGTCAAGGTAAGGCCTGCAGGTTCCGACGCACAGATTAGAGGCATTGTTTCCGCCAGCCCACTCAGTACAGCCATGTGCTCTAACATGCGCAGTGGCTGATCAGTTATGAGGAATATATTGAAATTTAGACTGAATGACTTAGTCCTTACAGTCTAAATTAATAGTTGTGTTTATTAGCTGATCAGTCACTGCGTACCTACAGTAAGAGAATCATACCGTTGATTACCGCTGTACCAGCCATCTGCCCGTGAACAGTGTTCGACACTTTTTAACCTTTTGGCCGCCGTTGTCGATTACGCGTGACAGGCTATACAGGGCAAAAAAGACCTTCACTAACTTGACTTAAAGTTGAAATTCGTGTTACTTCTCAGACATGCTTGGCGGCCAAAAGGTTAAAGCAACGGATCGTTAACACCGTCGTTTCTCAAATGTTGAAGAGTATTGACATCCCTTTGAATGATAGTGTATGTTTACTTATTAGGGTTCCGTACCTCAAAAGGAAAAAAGGAACCCTTATATGATCACTCGTGTGTCTGTCTGTCTGTCTGTCCGTCTGTCACAGCCAATTTGCTCCGAAACTACTGGACCGATTGATTTGAAATTTGATATACATATGTAAATTGGTGACCGCAACAGGGATGCGTAACGTAAATTAATTAATTTTGAACATGGGGCCCACTTTTGGGAGATAAATTAGAAAATTAAAAAAAAAATTGTGCAACTGAAATCGTGTGACATATCAAATAATAGGGCTTATTGTGAGGATCTTAAATGTATTTTTTTTTAATTTTAAGTAAAATAGTTTAGAAGTTATTTAGGAAAATAGGTGAAAATTGACCATTCCTCCCCCCTTATCTCCGAAACTACCGGGCCTAAAATTTTTAAAAAAATACAGAAAATAGTTCTTTAACTATAGATTACAGGAAAACCTATAAGAAGTCTATGGTATTCAAAGTAATATAGGAAATTTCAGTTTATCATGTATGGAACGGAACCCTCTCCACGCGGGTTTCATTCGCACTTGACCGGTTTTTTTTAAATGAGAAGTTACTTAATCTAAAACAACGCCTGAAGTCTTATCAAATACGATCGAACTAAGGAAAGCGGTCAAGATCTGTCTATACATTAATATTTCGGTAACAGTAGTACTATAAGTTAGCGTGTGGGTGAGACACTACGGTGAGAATTCTGACGTGACATCTATGCGACACCTTGCAACAATCGTACTAATGATGTCTACGCCGGAGTGCCGAATGTAACTTCTCTTCGAAGGGGACAAATTTCCAGCCTCTATGAAGTAATTGGCAAATTAGCAGGTAATCATTTTCTCACTCCACCTACTCAGAAAATATATGACACCAAATAAAGCATTGTTAACCCAAACAGGATGAATACCATTATAAAATGTTAGCTAAATTCTAAACTTTTTGGTACTCTACCTACATTAATATCCTACTCGGCTAAAAAAGCTCACGCGCTGTTGTGGTCACAGATCTAACCTAATCTAACGCAGTGAGATACATACATAAATATCATCACGCCCGAAATCCCTAATGGGGTGGGCAGAGCCACAAGACTACTTGTGGCCACGTTCGATTAATTAGTCCTAAGATGGTATGATGAACCGTATGGTGACAGGTGATCAGCCCATCGCCCATACAGATAGCCCACCATGTTGGAGAGGACCCGTCCCTTAGTCGACTTTCACGACATGCCAGGATGATAAGAATCTGCACGCATTCTATGCTATTTCTTCACTCCCAGTGCAGCAGAGGAGTATGGCAGTGAGATAGAAGTGACCTAAAATGAGGCAAGGCGGGCTCTTAAAAGCATAGTGCGTAAATTTACTAAATTTGGTCCGCCGATACAATTTAAAGTACATCACTAAGCAGCTAAACCCACTACAAATTTAGTCTTACGTTATTTGTTTTTTATTTTTGCTATTTTGGTTATTACTAAATCATTATACCTTCATATTTGATGCCTAATTTAAATATGGCTGCTATCGCATAGGAAGGAAGGCACAAAAGATAGAAATTATAAAACTGAGTAAGTAATCTCTAGACACATATAATAAGTTTGGGGCCTTTGATAAAACACGCAGTTGAAGAGGGATCCCCTTGTTACCCATAAACTTATTGTTTCGAATTTTGTAAGTCAGAAATTGATTCCCATATTATTTATGCTCATAATTATCGAAAGTCATAAAAGTTGTAAAGCATAACCTTAATAATTCTAACGTTAATAATCCATATTGTTACACATTATAATTTTCAAAAGTCATAAAATTGATATCTATAACATACAAACGCATAACGATTATTTTTCAGAAATATTGTAAGCTATATATTTTAAAGTGCTAATTATTTTTACCCATACCGTTTCATTGTCTAAAATTAATAATGGTATTTTTCAATATTTCGAAAGTATCGTGCTTGTTTGTAAAACGTTATGTTGAAGAAGTTGACATATTATGACTACAAATGGTAATTGTCAGAGAGCGAGCGAGCGAAGCGAGCGAGCAAAATGGGTCGGAGCAGAAGCGATTTGGATTGGTTAGGTTCAGAAGGCTAAGGCGGGAGCGAAGCGAAGCGTAGCTCCCGCCTTAGCCTTCGATGTTAGGTCTTTTTTTTGTAACAGCGCAGAAAATCTTGCTTGGTTGTAAGATGTTATGCTTGATTCTCGTATTTTAATGTTATACATTATGAATTTGGGGATTACCTAACCATATTTAATAAAATATTATTAAGTTAAATTTATGCTTCGCAATTTTCGTCCTTGCACAAGTTAGTTATTTAAATTTTATGTATATTATTGTTATGTTCAACAAGTTTAGACGTAATAATCGTTATTACAAGTTATATTATTACCTGTAACATTATGAAGTATAATACATTATGACATAAACAGTTATGAATATAGTATTTATGACTTTCGACAAATATGACCAGCGAAAATCGGAACTCAGAAATTATTCCTGTTAATATATGACTAACAACATTATGACTAGTAATAATTATGACCAAAAACGTTATGGATTGTGAAAATCGGAACTTTAATTTTATGGGAGTCAATATAGACCCAGTTGAAGACCATGATGACGATGATAATCTGAATATCTGATAATCCACCCTTTCGTCATAACCTAAATAAAGTAAGTAAGTATAGTATTATATAGACGGGTTTTTGCATGCGACTTCGTTCGCATGGAATTCGATCATAGTTATTGGGAACGCTTGAATTTTCCGGGATAATGTGTACCCTATGTCCTATTACCTATTTCATGAAAATCCGTTCAGCCGTTACGGAGCTTAGTAGTAACAGACACACACACAAACTTTCTCACTTATAATATTAGTAGGATTAGATATCTAGTTAATGAATAACAACGTAGGTAATGAAATCACAGCTGAATATTCTGAGCATGACAGCGTCAAATATTTTGAAAACTTAGATGGATTCTCTACCTAAAGTTCTGTTGTAGCAAACAGACGTGTCGGCAGACTGGCCCGCTTCAGCTAATTAGATAAACGAGCCGTAAGTCGCGGGGTCCCGACCGCAATTACGACGCCCTGCAGCCCGTAAATCAACTATATAGGACGCACTGACTCACATTCATATCACATGGCGTTGTCTGTGCAAGCAAAAATTATGTTGCCAATGTTGTCTTGCTTTGGGTTTTTGCCGTTTTTAATAAAAATAGCCGTAAGATAATATACGAGATTTATAATGACACATGTATCATTAATTTTAGCTTCATTTGTTTCTGGACTAGATTCAGTACTGACTGCTATTTTTTTACAATTTCTTGGAACAAAGTAAAGGACTCACAATATTTAAAGACTTAACTTAAAGATTTAAATTTATAACAAAGCAACTCGACTGGCAGACACCAAACTGACAAGTCGACTGAATACGAATCTATGATTATACGGAACTCTTTATGCGCGAGTCTGTTTCGCACTTGACCAGCTTTTATGTAACTATAGTCGCGGTATGAAAAGTTTCGTCACTTTTCGATACGATAATTACATCAGTAGGTATATCTACTCTACTTTTTCCGTACAATGTATAACTGTACCCTTTTCATTCCAAAAGATAGTCAAAAGCCCGTTTGTCTGTTACATTAGAACTTGTTTGCATTCATACTAATTCATTTGCATTGTTGGGTGACATTAGCTCGTAGGTAACACTTACGAAATACCGGGAAGTTTGCAACGCTAGTGCTACGGTCAGCGTAATGGGTTGTGTGACTGATGATATGTCATCTCGAGGAAGTAAACAAGTCATCTCTCTTCGGCCATTATTGGCCTTTGACAAGGCTGCGTCAGTTTAAATGGAGCGTAGCTTACTTGCCATTTGAATTTCTATGTTCAAGGTTAAGTCGTTTGTCAGTCCAATGCTGGCGCGGTCAGGGACTTGCTCTTGTCCATTAATTAGAGTATCCGCTTTTTTTCTATTATGCCGTTTATTACATTAGTCCGTGAGGACGTGACGCGATGAGTCAAATGCGAGGGCACGCGCCGGACGATAATTAGTTAACGCAATAACCGGCGTAATCTCGGGAGCACTGTTTCGCTGATTGTCCGGTCAGTTCATATAAAAATCATGCCAGATATTTTGAATTGTAATATTAATATGATCAATTGTAATATGGTTAACATTTGCCAGTAATTTGGTACAAAACAGTACAGAAATAAAACCAAAAATATTTAATTTTAAAATAAAAATAAGTATTAAAATTAAAAGCGAATTTTTGAAACTAAAACAGTGTAGTTTAGTATTGCAGCTTCGTTGGTTCGTTTCTGGACGTCTGAGCGAACTGCTGGAACGTTCTGTATATTGCGAAAGTTAATTTTGTATTGAAATTGCACATCGCCCAACAGCGGCCCTAACATGCATGCCACAAAGATAAATTAAATCCGTTTATCTCTATGACTATCTCTTTCGTCGGCACTAGTGTGAGAGAGACGCACTTAGAGATAAGACGGTCTATCTTATCTTTGTGTCATGCATGTTAGGGCCGCAGCAACATCTTGAAGCGCTTTCGGCCCCGACCGCTCCAAGCGGGCCGTCTAAGGAGGCCTTTAGTAAAATGACAGTCACTTAATTCGCATAATAAAACTAACGGATAGTATACCAATCTACCAATGTGTCATACATAAGTCAGTGTTGTAAAAAAGTAACATTTGTCAGCTCTGTAGTAACGAAAGTGGGCCCCATTTCTTAAAGAGCGTGTCGCGTGCAACTGTTTTAGTTTAGAAAAATAGGGCGATTGCACAAAACCGTTTGGCTCGTATCCAGCGCCGCTCGCTATACTCCTGATACTGCTGTGTTGTCATCATCTCTCTTATCGTATAGCAAGCGCAAAACTATTCAAAGTAATGGGGACCCAAATGTTATTCCTTTAAATTAATTATATAGTTACAAGACAAAATTTTATTTAACCGGGCAATCGGCAGTCCATGATCTCCAGAAAATCTAAGGAACTATCGAGTGTCTCAGGGATTCTTTTCTCTTTAGAGAATAAGTGTTACTACTTTACACAAGAGTTTATGGAAGTCGATTTCTAAAATTCATATAAGTGTATAGTCATTGTTTATGTTTAGCCCTAAGTTACTGTATTTGCTCCGCCCTCACAGGGTCCATGTGTTCATTCATATATGAATTTAAGGTATACCTTAAATGTAAGACCTGTTAATACCATGGTTGCAATAAAGATATTCTATTCTATTCTATTCCATTCTTTCATGAGCTAGGTTGGTATGAGACGTGCCGCCGAACCCACAATCATTATTGTTATAATTTCCTTAATTATATCAGCCAAGAGTAAACAAAAGTGGAACAGAAGACCAAAAATGTGCTAGAAATTTGTCTTCTACGTTTATGCACTTAAATGTAATGGTTGTTAGGACGAGATAGTCACGTAACACGCGTTGTTCTCGCACTTGAAGGAATTCTATGCCCGATTACATCTCATCTTCCTGGTTGTTACTAGATTCTTGTGAGTCAGTAGGCATTTGCTCGTTTGACGGATTTTATGAAACGGAATACCTGAGTTAACAGTTGACACAATTTATTGCATATACAGAAAGAGGAGCGGGAGGGAGAGATAGAGATGATGCACGATCTCACTTGTGGAAAATTTAAAAGTTGATCCCACTAGTTCAATCGTTTTGAGCTTAAATATTGTCAAACAAATGACACACGAAACTCACCACTTATTCACATTTTGTTTGACATCGCACAACAATAAGCTTAGTCTTGAAGCTTCTATTCGAAATTTGGACATAAAAAGCCTAAGTACCGGTAAGTTACTTAAGTTAAAGCTACGTTACTTGAATAAAACGTGTGACTCACCTAACAAGAGACGGTTACCAACAAAAGGCAATCTTGTTTAAGATTCAAGAAGAGCTTTGTCGATGTAGAAGGCTAATCTTGTTGGCTACACCGGAACACTAATTGCATCTACTAAAAACTTCGTTTTATAGTGCAGTCAATCGGCGAATCGGGCTGACTCAGTTGTAATCGATACTGT
The DNA here is from genome assembly GCA_947859335.1 of Tortricodes alternella. Classification (NCBI taxonomy): domain Eukaryota; kingdom Metazoa; phylum Arthropoda; class Insecta; order Lepidoptera; family Tortricidae; genus Tortricodes; species Tortricodes alternella. The sequence goes on from OX401981.1 coordinate 7,498,851, forward strand.
AATTGCTGAGCATGTATCGAGAGACAATGACGTCGCGCGGCGCTGATCGTATCGTACGTACGCAGTTACACGCGTTTAAGTAATTGCGGGAACTGCTATTGTTAACCGGTTGACGCAAATTGGGCATTAGCGATAATTTATTGGGTTCGGAATAAACTCGCATTGTTCGGTGTTATTTAAATATGTAACTAGTGTGTGGGCTCAGAGGGCGATGGTCCCTGATGATAGCAATTGTTCTCCATCATTGGTCGCGGCGCGGGCGCAGGTGCGCTGTCTTGCAGGAACAAAACAGAACGAAGAACGAATACACACAATAGCAACCACGATCTGGCGCCTCATTCGGGAACGCTAAGTGATTATGTAGCGACTCGTAAGCCAGATTTCTCATCTCGCTCTTACGCATTACGCGTCGTGCGGAAGAGTGGAATGAGAAATCTGGCTTACGAGTCGCTACAGAATCACTTGGCGTTCCCGAATAGAGGCGCTGGTCTACATTTAACATCCAACTTGAGATGTTAAATGTAGACCAGATCGTGGTTGCTATTGTGTGTATTCTTTCTACATTTAACATCTCAAGTTGGTATGACTTGAAAAATAATGGAACAATTCCCATTTAATGACAAGCTGAGACGGAATAAGTTGTCTGTCAACATTTGACCGAAACTTATTTGGTTTAAAGACCTCGTTTGCTGTTGATTTGGTGGTATCGTTAATTAACTAATGTTAATTAGTAAATCTTTGAAACACTATGGAAGCTGTATTAAAAATACTTATGGGTATATATATTATAAAATACCATCGGTTTTCCAATAGACGTAAATGTCCCCATAATCTGTATGAAAACAGTGCTTTGCCCCCTGGGCAACCTTTGTTTTTCACGGAAATTCGCTTTTTTAGTGGATGCCACATACTTATATTTTCAAATACACTGTTTATTTGGTTATGAAAATATATAGTTGCTATCAAATACATGTTTCATGGTACCTTATAATAAAACCAAATCTAGTGGACGAAAACAGTTGATTCACCCATTCAAATATCTTAGAAGAATGTATTAAAGTAAGTAATCGTAGACGTTAAATTCCTGGATAAATAAAGTGAACTTTCCGGGGCATGAAAGGAAAATAACACTTAGTTGCGGTAGTATTACACAAAAGCTTCGTGGATTGTTCTGAATTTATACCATCTGACTCCATTATGAAGAAAATAACCTTTTTAGGTCAAACTTTCAGTCAAGCCCGGTTTCCAGTGGTATAACTTATTATGGACGACAACTCTGTTAATGAAAACTGAAACCCTTAAAAAGATAACTTTATGCTCCCCAAAACCTGCCAAATGCAGAAACAAACGTTAAGAAAAACGTGAAAATGTGAAAACTTGCAAGTAGGTAAATTCGCACGTGCCGTTTGAAAGGGTATTCATTTGGCTGCTAAGTAATATTGCTTCCGTTGAAAGTATAATAATTGGGTAGTTGACTATAGTAACACATATTAAAATATTTCTGTGGAATGATAGCTTAACTCGACAATACATATAGAACAGGAGTTATGTAAAAATTAATCAAGATTATTTATATTTTAATAATTTAAAAACATCATTTTTTACTTCTAAGTCACGTGACTTAAAACACTAATCACGACGCCATAGAATCATATCAATCGGGTGCGTTCCGAATCGCGCTGGTACCGATTTATCGGGTCGTGCATACCCCGGTCGTACATAATTGGCTCCCGCGTCTTTCATTTATGACAACCTGGGTATTATTGTTTGTTTCTGCCAGTGGAATGACGTCACATGCGAGAGCTGACAGTGGATAGCGATTTGGCGGCAAATTTAAAAATGCAAAATATTTTTAGCATTTTTGCCTTAAAAATGAGGAAATTTAATGATGAAAATATTTTTTCACATTCAAATAGAGTTAACAAGCAGCCTGAAATAATGTTTGAAAAGCAGTCAAGAATCAAATTTTCGCTTTGAATAAGCAAAAATATGATTCGACTGTACTAGATTTCCGAAAATAACTAATAGATACTTTCGACTCTAGAAATCATTAATTAACTTCTCTATACAAATATGTTAGAGACAGTGAACACTAATAAAGACGTCCCACGGAGGAATTTAATTGTTGAGTAATTTTGTCATTATTCAATTTTGCCGTTTAATACGGACAGTGCGTCATTTTGACTTCCCTGACTTCACAGCCACTTAAGCATTTTATCCAAGATTAAATAGTTGTCTCCATCAACCTCAATATGAACATCACTTTAATGTAAGATCAATTTGAGTGACGTTTGTGAATTCGGCCATAACTTTATGTTTTATGAATATCATCATCATCATCTGCCAATATATGTCGCTATGCTGGGCACAGGCCTCCTCGCCAAGTAAGAAGGACTGGACAGTAGTCCCACGCGGGCCCAGAGTGGATTGGGGATTACACACACATCTTTGAATTACTTTGTTGGAGTATGCAGGTTTCTTACGATGTTTTTCTTTCATCGAAATGCTCGTTGTAAATATCAAAATCAATTCCGTACATAAGATTCGAAAAGCTAATATGTTGGAGCCGGGATTAGAACCCACGACCTGTGGTGCGAGAGGCCGCGCGTCAGAACACTAGGCGACCGCAACAACTCAAATAAGAAGACCGTCAAGTGTTTAAACAAATGCGCCTCTATTCGGGAACGCTAAGTGATTCTGTAGCGACTCGTTAGCCAGATTTCTCATCTCGCCCTTACGCATTACGCGTCGTGCGGAAGAGTGGGATGAGAAATCTGGCTTACGAGTCGCTACAGAATCACTTAGCGTTCCCGAATAGAGGCGCTGAATAGGTACCCCGATAATTTTACTTCAAATTAATTTACGAGCTCCCGCCGAGGACTCTATCCGCGTAGAATTAGTTTTTCACGATTCCCTCGGAAACATGCATTACCCCCCTTTTTTAAATTGTATTATTTGACCTTTTTTGCCGAGTGCCGAGTGCCGTTATTGTCAGCGGGTTGACATATTACTGATACAATTATGTGAACTGGCGCCTCATTCGGGAACGCTAAGTGATTCTGTAGCGACTCGTAAGCCAGATTTCTCATCTCGCTCTTACGCATTACGCGTCGTGCGGAAGAGTGGGATGAGAAATCTGGCTTACGAGTCGCTACAGAATCACTTAGCGGTCCCGAATAGAGGCGCTGAGCTTCAGCATATTCCAATCACGGAAACTGCTTCAATAATGACTACTTATCAAGATTTGAAAGGAACACAACTAACAGTACCTAAGTACTTTTTTTATAATATACTTTTGTCTAATATAATTTTACTTATATACTTTTGGATATGAATTGATAATTTTTTGAGGTCTCTGAATCTGTTATTTAAATGTGTATTAGACATGATTTTAAGTTGAAATTTTATTACTGTGTAGTTTTGCTTTATTTTAATTATTTTGCTTTTAATTTTATCCTTTTAATTTATGTTTAGTTTGTATTATATTTTAGTCAAAATGTTATTTTGTGTTAAGAATTAATTTGTTTTGCAGTTAAATATTCAAACACAATTTACATTGTTCATGAATAAATAAATAAATAAATAAGTTAAATGAACGCTTCTTAAAAGAATCTTAAGCCTCCAATTAAAGTCTTGATAAACTTAGTAAAAAAATGTTGAGCTTTTTCAAAATTAATTGTTACATAAAACCTGTCGTAAATTAAAAATCAGGATTGAACTACTTGACTTTTATCGCAATGATGTTGTATGTTTGTGTTCTTAGTCCTATAGGTAGGTATTAAAATAAAACACATTGACTCAAGGATACTAACGAATAAACGAGCAAAACAACTAACAGAAGCTTCTAAAAAGAGTCTTAAGCCTTTCATCCTTGCTAAACTTATTTTATTTTAGTTACAAAAATGTGAGCTTTCTATCAAATTAAACTTTCACATAAGCCGTGGTATATTAAAAATTTGAATTGAACGCGACAATCCAGAATGTAATCATACCTATTTACTCTACCTATTTGAGTTTTATCGCTATAAGTTAGTTAAAGTGTCGCATATAAATGTGTTATTTTCCTCTCTTAAAATAAAACGCATTGGAATGGAAACCCAACTTCGCTCTTTAAGTGGTACCGGAAATCATTTGCAATTCGTCTGAGATTAGATTGTATGATTTCGTATATTCGGTAGCGCGGGAACGCACCGGTATACGTCTGGTAAAGGCTAGATTGTCAATTTATGTGCTGTGACGCGAGGCGGCGAGCTCGTCACAAAGGCACGTGCGTGCCCCGGTGGCACGCGGGCCTTTCAAAGCGAGTCGCGCCTATCGCGCATCTGGGAACGTCCAGCGAGGTGTAATGGCCCCGCATGTGGGCACCTCTTTTGTAAAAGGTGCCGACGGTGCCCTGGCTCTCTCAGGCGTGGGATGCCACCTTTTTGACAGTATCAGCATGGTTAACCAGATGCTTTTATGACAAATCGGCATCATCGTAGGCGCCACGTTTTGTTCAGATCGACGGATATGGTAGGTACTCTGTTCTAGCGCTAAAAAGAAACACCCTGAGTGCTTAACGCATCCGTCTAACACATCTTTTGGTAAGTTATTAGCAGCAGTAAAGATATATGTGCTCTCAGGTAAGAATTATATTTTTCTGTAGGTACATTTATATATTGTAAATTTAATGCTATATATTTAAAATGTCTCATATGCGTGACAGATTAGTGGCCGATAACTCATTTGTTTTGTAAGATGTACATAAAGACATCTAGATTTTTCGAGAAAAAAAATCTAGTAACTCACTTTCATACTATTAAAACTTTAAGCCAAAATGGTGTATTAAAACGAAGAGTGTTTTGTAGAAAACTCCTTTTATCTACACCCATATCATAAAACCTCCATTGGTTAATCAAAAACCGTAGGAAATGACCACCATTTTGACAACCAATTAGGAAAAACCAGTGCTGCGATAAAGAAATAACATGACTTCTTTATCGTTTTTAGTAAAGAAATGAGATTAAATTTGGAACAGCTGTCAAAACTCAAGTGGGTCTCTATTCTAGTATCCATAGATATTAAAACAGTTATTGATACGAAACGTCAATTCAGCATGTTTTTTTAATATAAACTGCACAATATTTGATCTCGAGTGACGTGAGAATAGAGACTTCATCCGTTTGTCTATGATTTAAAAAAAAAATGGTCTTGACGGAGTCGAATCGCCGCGCCGACATGTCGGTGTTTTGCTGAACGAAAGTAGAATTGTTGTTGAATTGAATAGAAAAAGTTATTTGTAATTTACATTTTAGTTGAAAATATGAATAGTAAGTAGTCTTCTCGGAGTGTGTGTGATGTGAAAATGCGCCGGATATCGGAAATATGCAGCCACGATTGCAACAAATAACTTGTTGCCAGAAAATATTGTTTCTGAACCCATCATGGATAGAGGATTTATAATATGTGTGTAGATAAAGTTATGTATGCAACTCTACATAATTTGGCCTTAAAACACACGTGCGATCTTATTATGAAACTCGCTAAAAGCTCGTTTCATAAAACCGCACCAGTGTTTTAAGGCCTATCATTATGCAACCGTTGCATAAACTACTATTTGTTGGCCGCCGTCATTATGTACGGAATATGTTCGTAACTGTGACAATCGACGATTGCCTTTGGCCAGGTTTAATCTTTCACACTGGATGATTACAGCGACAGCACTTGACTGTCGGTATATTACTTCTCAGTCTTAAGAAAACGCAAAATATCGCAGTCCTTTTTGACTTTGCTTGTTACTGAAAGAGGCTGTTTATTATTTATTTATGGAGAACCAACAGAAAATACAAAAAATTTGGAAACTTAACATGAATTCGTGTAAGTAGAAGTACGTTCAAGATGCCTTCGGGAGAGATGATTCCAATGGGTCATTAAGGTTCTGGCGCCTCTATTCGGGAACGCTAAGTGATTCTGTAGCGACTCGTAAGCCAGATCTCTCATCTCGCTCTTAAGCATTTCGCGTCGTGCGGAAGAGTGGAATGAGAAATCTGGCTTCCGAGTCGCTACAGAATCACTTAGCGTTCCCGAATAGAGGCGCTGATTTGATGTCCAAATCTCGCAGTCCGGGAAACAAACGCTATCTAGTATGGTGATAAGATGATAACAACTGTATCGAAATATTATACTTTATAACTATATACTTAAAATATTATTCGGACCAAGAATCCACCAATATTTTTTCTCAAAATAATAGTATCATATTTCTGAATGAGGCTTTAAATGTTTTCATTTTTAACCGAATTTATATTATGTTCCTATGTAAGTATATTAACAAACCAAAATATAAATATTATTCGATTCGCTTTTTCTTAATTTTTACATTAAACAAAAGAAAAAACTTCCAGTGGGAAGTTCTATTGGATTCATCTAAATATTATATTAAATATATGTTTTAGATATACCAAAATTCAACCTATTATGATTTTCAAACTCGTAAATCTTCAAATAAGCTTTGAAACGGCCTGATTTTAATAAATGTGGTTATTTTCAACTTTAAGCGATACTTTAAAGTTGGGATAGACTGAGATTTATGATGCAATCTCTAGAATTCGATGCATCACCGTGGGTACTGCATGAAGCACATGGTAAAGTGAGCTATGCGAGAAAGCAAGGCCTATATTCCCTATCGATTTTATTGATATTGCTCACTGGCGTGAGAGTAGGGCTGTACGCAGCATTTAATTTCATCATAAGTTGTGATTCACTAATATTTCGGCGACGTTCATTTTGCTTGCATTATATTGAGCTAACATGGAATTTAACTAACATAAACGCCATTCGGTATTCTGCATGAAAATAGGTGTGTCTTAGTTAAAGTTTTATCAGTATTGCTGCAATAGATACTGTGATATAGACTGGTAGGTATGTAGTTGCTCGTAAAGCTTCGTGTAAAGAATGCTCGTCGTGCAGCCGGTTTCTTCGACTCGCTAATATTTCGGAGGCGTTGGATTTTGCTTGCATGGCATTTGTTGCCGGGCCCAGTCAATCCTAATTTTTACAAAAATGAACAATTAAATAGTATATTTCTTGACCTTATAGTTACAATGCTGTTAAATTAAAATGGTATTCACTAATTAGCCAAATCAAGCTCCTCATTCAAGACCTCTATAGCATTTTCAAACACTTGGGTAGATTTATTGGTCGAGTGGGTAGTCATTATATGCTTATTTATAAAAATAGATTTTTAGAAAAAATTACGCCCATCGAATTGTAGCCACTCACAATCTAGAAAAAAATACTAACTCCTCCTCTTGTTATGGTAAAATGTTACTTCAGTATTTTGTATTCCCAGACCTATTTTTATATTTCATTCTAGATGCATAAGCCGTTAATTAGTGTAGACTCGTTTATTCTGTTAAGTATTTTTCCAAAAATAACGAGTATCTATTTTTGCACAACGTATTTCGAAACACAGTCAATAAATTACAATGCCAGCTTTCAGGCGATAAATCATAAATATAAACTTTCTCTGGCTTAGTGTAGAGTCACACTAGTCACACCTATCGATCGGGGTTTGTTGATGTCACTGTCCAAAATTACAATATGTGTCGACCGACTGATCTTGCTATACTAACAATCAATGAACGTCGATCTGACGTCGGTCAGTTGGATTTTTTATAATAAAACTTTAACAAGTTACGGTCTTGACAAGGAAGTCAGTTCGCCTTGTGAAAGTCCGTCTGATGCTCTGTCATGGAAGGAAGCGGCTCAAAATCAAATGTCCCCAACTATAGACGGTTCTGGGACTTGTAGGGTCTGGTCCTGGTCCCTGCGTGTCGCGTCGGGCTATGAGTTCAGGTTTTATCAATTGCTTTCGGCAAATCCTCATAATATGGCTAATGTCTCTGAGAAAAATATATGTCATGGATCTTTATAGCATGGTAGGTAAGTTAGCGTAATGCGGATTCATCCCATTGAAATATATAGTAAGGAACTGCTCAAAGAAATTTTTGCGATGCTTACTTTTGAGGCGTCAAAACGCAAATCTGACACCATCGCAGGTTCAGTCGCATGTCATCCACCATCCATGACACCCATTTAAGTGACACTGTTATAATTGAAAAAATGCCCTCCCGCATCGTGTGGTGTGAGACCGCAGCAACGCCGACCACACCGTCCACAATGATATGATAGCGTATGAATCAAGCAATGTTAGACTTTTGTATGTATGTTGTAAGAACTAAGACATCTGCAATAGGTTGTGGTTAAGCCATGGCGCTGGCGATTGACAATCTACTATGAGACTTGTTACACGAAATTGTAATGATAGGCATATCACTTCTTTTAAGATCTTTGATTCACCCATACTTCAACTTTAAAGTTACATTTTAACTAAAACTAACACATAAAAAGTGCAACAAATAAACCTAATGGGCACAAATTAATTATAGTAAACAACTAATCAGGGAGATGTATAGTCTCCGCGTCTGGAAAAGTAAATTTAAGTGTATGTATAAAGTCTCTAAGGGTCATAATAATAAGAATAGTAATAAAAACAAAGAAAACACCTAAATTGATTAATCTAGGATACATGGAGATGTAGACAGTCCCCACGGTCATGTATAAAGATGAAGATGTCAGGTCTCCAAATATCAAAAACAATTTGAAATATAACATTTCATGTCCTAGTAATACAAATAATATTGGGGATTAAGCCAAAAAGAAAAAGGCAATAACAGTTGATTAAGGAGAAACAATAGGCAACAGAGACAGCGCCAGAAAACGACACATAGACTCCCGGACACTAAGAGGTTACACGGTTGCGTTTTTTGGCTCCAGAGCTGACCAAGCTTCTTCATCATTTAAATAATCTTCAACTTTATAATATCCTTTCATAAGAAGCGAATCTTTAATGTATAGTTTAAATGGATTAACCGACAATTCCCATGCTTCCAGGGGAACTTTATTGAAGAATCTTATGCAATTCCCCAAAAAAGATTTACTTACTTTCTTAAGACGAAACTTAGGAACAAGGAGCATATGTATGCTTATTATGTGTATTAAAATTGTGGACATCAGACACTTTCTATACAAGATCATCTCTTAAATATACTGTGAAGCTAACTGTAAGGATGTCGATTTATTTGAAGCGGGCTTTTAATGAATCTAGGGAGCCCAGGTTCTAAATGGACCGGACTGCTCGCTTCTGTAGAATTATGACCGTTTCGATGTCAGCCGCCTTACCCCTGACCAGGATGCCATAAGACAAGATACTATGAAAATAATTAAAATAAACAAGTCGCGCTGTTTCCACATTGGTAAATTGACGGATTCTTCTTACAGCATATGCAGCAGAGCTCAGTTTGTCTGCAAGAACGGATATGTGTGGACCCCATTGTATTGTATTGTGAAGTAACATAACTGTAATAGATCGCCTGTGATACAATAGAACAAGTTTAGGTATATTATAAACATTCGTAAGTGAACTATTTTATAGTAAGCGAAATACAATCATCATCATTATCATTATTATCAGGCTAGCATGTTTTCGTTTATATGCTCGTACCTTTAACCTAATTTAAATTAACTAAATCAAATGGTTCAAAGTTAAGATTCAAAATTATACGCGGACGAAGGCTCACACAAAAGTTACTTGAGATAAACGATTGTATAAGGTTCCTATAGATGTATAGATAATAATGATTGGTGTTAGTAGCGGAAACCAAGAGCCCAGAATTTTTTTTTTTTAATTCTTTTATTTTATGGAGGCTTTAGTAAACTGTAAAGCAATTTTAAATAAATGTGATGCACTAAAATTACTTTTTTATGCTCCTGCTTCTTTAATACTATATTTAATAAAGTCGTGTCAAACTACTAAGACTATTTTTTCCCAGTAGTCCGCAGTGCGAACAGAAGGGAAAATAAAGTCTCATTAGTCCGCACCACTTGCTGCGGGTGCGAACTACTGGAAATTTATTTTCCCATTTGTTTGCACTGCGGAAAACTGGGAAAAATATTCCCAGTAGTTGGCAGTGCGAACTACAGGGTGCGGACAGCTGAGAATAACCCGTTAAACACGGCTCATATTTCCGAAATGACGTTAGTTTAGTAGTATGCTTTTTTTTGTGTACTATTTTTGTGAATCATCAGATCTTCGACGGGTATGCCAACTTATAGGAAGATCAGTTTGATGCGGCCGATTGGTCGCCTTTCCAAATCTTAAGCCTTTTTATAAGGATTTATTTATGCATCGTAGAGTGGATAAACTCTTTACATTGAAGATAATAATTAAATAATACTATGCTGCCCTGCTAAGCCGAAAAGCGCTATCTCAATCAGAGAATGATTGAGGAAATCGATCTTTTTGTAAATTGTCATAAAGTCGATTACTCAAAACTTACTCTGATTGAGAAAGCGCTTTTCGGCTTAGCAGGGCAATATGGGGGGCTTCAGAAGGTCCAACACATCCCAATAGTTTTTGAATTTCATGTCTTTGTGTCCGTTTGTCAGTTTGATATTCGTCTGATTATATGTGCGCGATAACCTTATTAACTACTCGACAGGACATATTGAAAACCGTTTCAATATTATGTTAAGGGCAAAATAATAATTGTAACAGGCCGATTTCTGGAAATTAAAAATATTGAAGAAAAACTAAGTCTTTATTAGAGCAACAGAAACCAAAACCACAGTTTTTAGATTCGTCATCAGAGGCGAAGCGTGAGGGTAAGGCGGTGTATCATTTCTATATTTAAACATTCTATTATTACTCATTAAATAAAGTATTTACATAAAAAATATGTAATATCCCCTTTTTATGTTAATACAAGAAGTAGTTAATAATATTCTTATGTTTGAGTTAATAAATTATGCACCGACTTACCCTCACGTGCCGCCACTGTTTGTCATATTCCTAATTCGACACTTTCGTAACTGATCATATTCCGAACTCGTCATATTCCTAACTCGTCATTGTAGGTACCTACAGTCAAATGAAATCGCAAACGCGTGCTTACAGAATTAAAAATTATTACTAAGTAGTTTTACTTTGTACTACGGTTATTAGACAATAATTAACTTAAGGGCTGAGTCCAAAAGAAATGGCAAATAATGTAAACAAATTTGTATGACTTGACACATAACCTAAGTTTGTGCAGGTAAATGTACATGGTATGACGAGTAAGGAATATGACGAATCAGGAATATAACGTGTTAAGCATATTATGACCAGCTAGGAAACTGCCGACTTAGGATTATGACCGATTAGGAATATGTCGAATCAGGAACAAATCCATGGAATTGAATGCAGGTTTCGCCGATGTATTGTTAGTGGTCTAACTTAAAATAAATGCTCCATTTTTTGTTTCATCTTCTATATCTATCTGTTGATATAAAAAGGCTGGCCTGACTGACTGACTGACTCATCATCGCCTAGCCGAAACTACTGAAGCTAGAATCATGAAATTTGGAAAATAGCTTTCTTTTGTTATGTAGAGTCCGAATCAGAGAGGATTTTTCGAAAATTAACCCCTGACGGGACGAGATAGGGGTTGGAAGTTTGTATGGCAGTCTGTCATTTTTAAAGAAAGAAACGTGAAACTTGGTTTTTAAGTTTCTGGTTAGACGCTAACTTTTACATGTTGAGTGTTTTTGGAAAATATACGTCTAGGAGTGTAAGATTGGGGATGAAAGTTTGTATGTGAGTTCCGCCGTTTTTGAACTAAGAAACATGACATTTTTTATTTAGGTTTCTAGTTGAAAGTTAACATTTACGCGTTTGAGTGTTTTTGGAAATTCTTCCCCTAAGGGTGTAAAACAAGGGATGAAAGTTTGTATAACATCTCCAGTCATTTTTGAACTAATAAATATAAAATTGTTTCCTTAGGTAATGTAGGGCCCCACGAAGATAGGACTTTCCGAAAATCAACCCCTAAAAGTGTGAAACCAGGGTTCAAAGTTTGTTGTGGAAAAACGTTGTTACATGGTAAATAATTATGGTGTTAAAGTTCTTTTAGCAGGAGACATTCTACCAACTTTAGCTATTGTACTCAGAGGCACATGCGCCGATGAAGTAAGGGCATGTTTGAAGTCTTCGTATTTCTGGACTCACATTCAGAGGCTCAGGCATCGGTTTCTTATAGGACTTCTTATAGGTTAAAATTTCGATAAGCTGTTTTGACACTTTTGACTAATGTTTTTTTGCCAAATGATAATTTAATAAGTAGAATAGCTTGGGATGCGATATATTGGGAAAAGTTTATTGCCCAAACATTAGTACCTAATCCCTTGATATTATTTCTTTGATTATTGTATTGTTCTAAAAACTGACTTCTAGTGTTGCTAATTTCATGTATTTTAACAAAATATGACGATTTCATCACACATTAAATAATGGACAGCTCGCCAATTTTAATCTATAGCAATAAACAAAACGATGTTGTTTCTAAGTTGATAGCATTGGTTGCGCAGACGCAGCCGAATCGCCGTCCGGTTTAGATAACAGTATGCGGAACGCTGATCTGATTTTTTACGGGTCGAGACTTGACGCTTGCACTGATCCTTTTATTTTTGCGTGACCTTAGGAATGTCAGCTTGATATACTCGTAATTATTGATGATGACGTCAGACTACAAATTGCAGAGTTGCTATTATCAAAGCTCTGTAATTAGAAAATTAGAGCAACGTTCGTGAGGACACTATCGGGTGACGTGAAAGCTTTATTTGTTGAATGAAATTGCAATTATGAAATACAAAGGCTTTAATAATTTATAGCAGTTTATATACTAGGTCTCTATAATATGACCTCTTCAACGCCACGTCAAATACAAAAGCTGTCACTCAAACGCCAAGCAGTGCTGCCAACTGTTAAATTAAAAATTAGCTAGATGTACGCCTAGAAGTTGCCAAAAAGTAGCTAAATATTTTAGAACGTTGCTAAAAAAGGTGCTAAAAATTAAAATGAAAAATTAAATTAGCAAAAATAAGAGAAAATAGAATTAAGCTGGTTTAATAATCAATTATCATAAAAAGTACTCAACTGTTATTGTTATCTTACAATAATGAACTTAAGCTGCCCATTTTAACGAATATTTATATGAAGGCAATTGCCGGTAAAGCATTGACGACACACGATTTGGTTATTTTAGTGTCTCAAGTAACAAAATTTTGAAAAGTAATATGCTATTTCAATATTAAAAAAAAAAAGTAAGAAATAGTTCGAATAACAAAAGTTGCAAAAAAATTTGCTTGATGCTTAATGGAAATTGGCAACACTGAAGCCAAGCATGTCTAATAAGTAGCACGAATTTCAACCTTGCGTCAAACCCATGAAGGGCTCTTTACCCTGCATGCCCTGATGTACCTATGTGATGTGAAAGGTGAGGTTGGTGGTGAACATGAAACACTCAATTATTGACTAGCTTCTGACCACTTCGCGTGGAATTCGGTTAAAGCTATTAGCTCGGGAACTTTTAAATATTCCGGTATAAAACGTAGCCTATGTGTTCATCCAGGGTATAGGTTATCTCTATTCAAAATTTCACTCAAATCTGTTGAGCCGTTCCTACGTGAGGAAGTAACAAACGTACACTCGCAAACATTCGCATTTATAATAATGTGTAATTTAAATAGAGCTAGGTATATTAGTATTGTAAAGTACTTGGAAGGTACAAGTGAGAACAGACAAACGATTTTTTAGTTCTCTGTTAGTAGTCACGACACAGTATTTTAAATTTGGTTTTGCATGATATAATATGAGACAACCTATTCGCTAGGTAAAATAAGACTTGCCAGGTAGTGCTTTCCTTAAAAAAAATATTAAAAATAAAATAAAGAATACTTAAACGATATACTGAATGTATTTATTTACATAATACCGACACTATTTAATCCGTATTATAGGTATTCGTTATAAATAAATAAATTATTGCATTCAGCTAAGGCTTGAAGCAATCTGACGTGTATTCCCAAAATGTTTTGCTATGAACAATATTACTTTCTTCTTATTTTTTTTATTTAGGGCGCAGCGTCCAAATATTGTAATGATATTCCACTATCTATCCAGCGTCGGACTGGATATATAGTCGAGGTGACGTTTGCCAGCCGGGGCTTAGCCTGCGCGGGCCCCCCGCTAATAATATATATCGTTGATAATTAATGATTTGTGTGTTTCATTATTCCTTCGGGCTTCAGCGGCCCTAACATGCATGCCACAAAGATAATTTAGACCCGTTTATCTCTATGACTATCTCTTTCGTCGGCACTAGTGTGAGAGAGAAACGCTTAGAGATAAACGGTTCTAATTTATCTTTGTGCTATGCATGTTAGGGCTGCTGGGGAACCACACGGGCCCTTCAGGCCCAGTCCGACCCTGGCATCTACCACCAATACGTCAAGAGAAATATATCAAAAAAAACCCAACCTCATCTTAAAAAAATCCATTTTACTTTTATTATCAAAGACAATAATAAAGATTAAAGAATGCGTTCGTTAAACTAAAATGAGTTTGCAATAACATTGAAATTATTAATTAATGAAAAATGCGTGAAAATATTTTTGTTGTTCTGTATTAGTATTGTGGTAATGAAATAAAGATATTTATACTTGTTTATTCTCATATTCTCAGACGCAAAAACAAGTAATTTTGTCCTTGCCTTAGTTATATGTTTATTTGTTAATAATAAGAATGTTGTATGTGTGTTTAATTTACTTTTTCCTTTTGATTACCATTACATCAGTGTCTAAACTGGATACGGTGAGGGAGAGGTAGGGAGGAGGGTATTGTAAAAGCTTTTGTCTCACTCATTCCCCCAGCCGATACTTTATAGGTACTGATAATATTACCATTGGAAAAAAAAACTAATATTGCAAGGGTGGCATGTTGGCATATTGATAAAAACAATAAAGTGTACGTACCTACCATCCTCCTACCTAGTTACTTATCCTTATAATAATAAAAGAAATCATCTTCATCCGTATCTTTGAGTAACCTTTGGGAAAAAACAGTGAAATTATTATTATTATCGATTTTGTGTAAGACATATTTATTTATTCCGACGATTCTCAAAAGCCAGGACGAATATTTTTGGTAAGCCGATAAACGAAAAATGCTAATTTTTCCCACGTGTAGTTCAAGAGCCTAACCTCAAATATATAGGTTCAAACCGGTTTGATAGATCCGGTATTGTGGCGGTAGGATTTGAACACGTTTTCCAGCTTACCATGGGGAGCGGAGGTGAAGTAGAGCGCGAACAGGTCGTCGACGGAGGAAGTGGTGGCGGCAGGGTGCGCGGGCGGCTGCGCGTAGGGCTGCGGCTGGGCCAGCGGTGGCGCGGGCCCGCCGTAGTGCAAGCCGCTCGGGCCCGCCTCTGCCAGCAGCTGCATCTGCGAGATGTCCACGAACTCGTCGCCGTCGCCGCGCCCGCCCAGCTCCTCGTCCTCCGGCCGACGCATCGCGATCACCGAGAGCATCGCACGAGCGCATCCCCGCTCGCCTAACGCACCCGCATGCACGGCTCCACCGCACTCACTGACACTACCGGCGCCAAATTGCACCGACTTACACACACGACACAAAACACACTACAATTATATTATTTTCTACTTAAGGCCTAACGAAATTGACGCGATCACAGAACATTTAGGAAAACCACGAATATGCGGCACGATAATCACACAAAAGGGTCACGTTAATCTAGTGGTAAATGAACACAAATTTTGCACGCGGTGAGAGTCGTCGATCGGAGAACGCCACATCCTCGACTGAGGCGTGATCGGAGCGGCGAGGGCGTGCTGCCGCCCCCGTGTGACGAGCGCCGCGGCCGGTCGTCGCCCGCCGTGCTTATCAATGGATGTTAGCCCCCCGGTCGAGGTCGACATTCATTCACGACGGCTGCGTTAATGGCGACCAGGCTAGGCGCCCTCGCTCAGCCGTCGTCGCCCACGTGCGCGAGGAAATGGCGCGGCGTCGCGACGACGAAGGAAGGCGCGCGAAAAGCGCGCGGCGTACAAGTGTAGTGACGGCTGAGCGGCACTGGCGGTGTGAGCGCGTGGGCCCGTATGTGGGCGCAGGGGCTCGTCGCGGCCGCGGCGCGTGTGACGTCTCGCCATGCTGGCTTGCAGCAAGCTCTTGAACACTATCCACAAACAACAATTGAAGACCAAACTTGTAAGGAGTACTTAAACATTTTTCAAAGCTTATTTGCTCCTTTCAGTAGTAAGTAGCTGATGCTGTTTCAGTTCCGAATGGCGTGAATCACAGTCCGCATTCGCGCGCTACGTCACGGCGCAGCGGCCGGCGGTTGTTTTTGGTCATGCCGCCAAGGATGTAAGAATATTGTATAGGCATGCCAAAATGATGGTACAAACGATTAAATATGGTACAGGTTCCCAAATTTCGAGTTTTTAGGATCCTTTAATGATTAAATACTACGACCTTACAAGTAATGCAAATTTAGTTCTTATCATAAAACTTACCAATACAAAATAACCTTTAACTGGTATTAATACCCGTGGTGGTGGTGATACTTTTCAATGCACCGCATGAAAAGACCCCGCAAGGTCATAACAGGCGTTTTTAAAAAAAAAAATACCAGTCTGTTTGACATTAAGTGAAACATTGTTCTAAAGTAACTTTAAGTGTAGGTGAAAATACTCGTAGGGCAAAAATGAAACTATAATACCTATTTGTTAAAAAACATGTTTATGATGATTTTTGATTACTGCCTAATATTTGTGTGTGCCTCTAGCTAGGTATAATAAAGTACGTGAATATTTATGGTACATTGTACGCGCTCCTGAATTATGATATGTGTACCATAATTATAGTCCATATAACGTCCCTGCACACCGTAATTAGCAGCGTGGCACGCGCGTTCCCGTGACGTCGATCTCTGGTCTAAATATTTGCAGCGGTACGTAGAACGAATGGATAAATCATCTAAAAATACTCGCATGGTCATCGCTACGTAAAGATTTTGTATTACCCCATAAGATAATTCGGGAAGTAATTGACGCACACAGGGTCATCCCACGCATTCTTTTTTTCGACAACGGCTATGTTATGATACATGATTGTTTTTTTTTTTAAATAATAATATGTAATTGACATGTTATTTTTAAATAGGTGACATGGTTATTTTTATTTGGCGTGGGTAAAGTTAAATATAGAATAGATATGAAATTAGTATTCTGATGAATGTTAATAAATAGGAAACAAAAAAGTAAAAAAATTAAAATGGACTTCATAAATTTTGCAATACCTCTATGTATATTCAGTCCTGGGTGAATGTCAACTCAAACAAAAAATAATAACTTTAGGCTTTAGGGCAGGTAATTTTTTATTTGTATTTAACCTAAATAAAAGTGCTAAATTCATAGTTGATAATTACGCGTTTAATTACTTTATTTCTTTTTGGATACTCATAGGTATAATCAATCGAACTGACCTTTATTGTAGGTACGTAGGTAGACAGTAGGAGAGTTCCCCGGGAAAAAACATTCCCGCGAGCGAGGTAAGTGATGCGATATTCTGGAATAAGGAAAGGTCATGAAGCGTGCCCGTTGCCATGGCAACCAGCTGTTGATCCCCGCTCGCCCGGCGCTCGCAAATGTCAAAGTGCACGAAGTAGGCGGCACTTATATAAATGTCCTTAAATCCCTCGTATGCGCGACGTAAAAAAAATCTGCATTTGCGTCTCATTGGATTCATGTACCAAAAAATAAAGGATAAAAAAAAATGCAAAGGTCCATCAGAGACAAAGCTCGAATCCATGCCTAAGCATCCGATGGGTTAATTGTAACTCTCCCTTGAAATGATGAATTCATTATAAACAAATATTTGTTTCGTTTTTGAAAATATATGTCATATTATCATTGTTTATATATTATTAGCTTTTAGCCGCGATTCCGTCCGTGTAGAATAATAATTAAGCTTAGGATGTCTGCTCTAGCTCATCTGTCTTTTCGTTTTTGTTCATTAGTTATAATTTCGAAGGGGTTGGATTCTAAAAGTATGCTGCCTGGTAGTCTTGTCACGTTACTCGGATGGCAAGGAGGCTGGACGCCCGATATCCTCATTTTTAGGGTTCCGTACCCAAAGGGTAAAACGGGACCCTATTACTAAGGCTTCGCTGTCCGTCTGTCCGTCTGTCTGTCTGACTGTCAGTCTGTCACCAGGCTGTATCTCATGAACCGTGATAGTTACACAGTTGAATTTTTTTTACTTTGACACAATTCATTTTAAAGTTGTTTATAATTTTTTGTTATGTCTTTTTGTTTGTGCTGGATAATTTACTAATGCTCTATCAAACCTGAATAAATTTTTAAGAAACAGAATCTAATAGACCGATACGAATGTGTATGTGATCCCAACCAGCACTACTTAATTTTTTAGCTTAATGAAATTATATTTATTGATCCGTTACTACCAGAAATGTCTTCTGACGTCATAAGTACATATAAGATACCAGTCCTTTAAATTGGCAACATTAATTGGACATAACCAACGGACGGTAATATTGCTTAGGTGGATTACAAGAGCTGCAGAGTGGAAATAGTGAAAATATGCCGAACGATAGGCCTACGCACATCCGGCGCCCACGACCCCAATTGCGACAGTTATCGTGGCTCAACGCAGCTGATCACATGAAGAGTTCTGTGGAAAAGAGTTTATGATTTCTGGAACAAAAATAAATCTTATGAACCCTTAGCTAAAGTATAGTAAAGTAAGACTCGTCGTTGACATTGACAGTTGATGACGCCCAAATATGATGATACGTTTTGCTTGGAAAGTACCTTAGTTAATGGAAACATGACGTAAATAGAAATCTTTTTCGTCAAAATTCGTGGATAAGTTGTTGCGATAATCGCGTGCGGTTAAAAAGCCACGAGGAATGGCCAAACTGGGTAAAAACATGTTAAGAAACAAATTTTGTCTTTCCTGTGTCCAAAAGTTAATGAAACGAAGGGTTTAATTCACGTTTTCATTATACGGGCGAAAACTATGCCCGATGCCCTACATACGGATATGTCCAAACATAAAAAACACGCCTCAGGGTCCTTAATTTTCGGGAACCGGAGGGACATTTATCCTAAATGAGTGTATGACCCAACTATACGACTACCCTCCGTAGAGTAGAAACCAAAATGAATTTTATATTCTAAATTGAAGCGGATGAATTCACGATATAAATAAAGGGATTATGTTTAAGTTGCGTAAAGTGCGTCGTGTCGCTGCCAGCAGACGCTCGGCGACGGGGTGTGACGCAGTGCCCTTGAACCGGGCCCGGTGACGTCCACCGATGACCATACTTAGATAAGAAGGGCTGATCAATAAATAAAGTGGACCAAAATAACGCACATTTCTGTAATATCTATCGATCAGTGTTTGTGACCGCCGATGACGACTTTATTAATGTGCGGTTTATTTCTCTTGGCAACTGCGTTTCATGTTTGATGTTATGTAATTCGACCAACTTATTGTTGTATTAAGTCAAAGTTTAATAAATTGCGTATAGGGGTAGAGAGATTGTTAGATTTCCTTGTTCACCAAATTTTTGTAGATAAAGTGAGAATAAGTCTTTAACACCTATATAAGATTTCAGTGATTGGCGATCGACAGCAGGTAGGTAAGTGTTCTATTTAAAAAATGTATTAAATATTGTAATTAGCATATCAGTAAAGTGGCGGGAAATCTGTCGGCGCCACAGGTTACGATACGAACGAGCCGGAGCCTGTACAGTGCGGGGGCGAATAGGAAGATCGGCTTATAAGGCCGCGCGCGCGCCGCTAGCGTCACCGCCATTAACTACCGATACCGTGTTGTTGTCTTACATTTGGACAAAAAATCAAACTCGATTAGGTGTACTTATAAGGACATATTATCGACCCGAGCGAAGCCCACACAACCTAATAAGGTCAAGCCAAAAGGAATAAAAAGTTGAATTAATAATGTTAATAAATTTAATACAGTCACTATTTTAATTTAACTCAATGAACGTTGGAAAAAGATTTTTTTGAGACAATTGTAAAATTTGTGAAACAAAGAAATACGAGTATACGTTCGGTGCTGTCTTGTGGGTTAGCTCGAGTAACCCTCGGATGGGTATTAAGTACCCAATAACATTAAAGGATTACTAATTTCGTATTACACGTCTGACTCGTGTACAATGTGCCATGAAACTACTTTGCTTTGTTTTTAAGTTAAATATCATACCCCTGGACGCATCACAATTCCAATGTTTATGTTATTGAGGTTTCGAATTACTATTTATGGCAATGTTACAAACTACTTCTGTGAAGAATAAAATACTATCAGACAAAATTTTATCGCTGAAACTTTAGCCATTTTGGAAATAGAGCTTAAACAAGACAGGTCTGAAATCAGCCAATTGGTGGAGCTTTCTAGGTTATAAACTTTGGAATTATGTTCATTGTTTCCTAGTATTTATGCCACGTCTACTGATGTGTCTAATGATATATATATATATATATATATATACATACTTATGTGAAAGTTTAAACTCGCATCGATTTAACCGTATCTGAGATTAAGGACCATTGTAGTCGGAGAACATTCAGTCAAGATGGTGAAGCGATAGATTTACCTCTTTACAAGTCATATATGTCTTGGGTTTATTATTTTTTGATGGTGATATTTATTTTTGGCGTCTAGTGGAAGTAATTGGAATTGTTAATTTTGGATCTTGATAAATTCCAAACTATTCTACGGGCTTCAGCCAAAAAAAGGGCTGAGAATTAACGTCATATGAAACTTAAAGAAGAAAGAAACATTTATTCACTAACACAGAAGACACACAGAGTAACGTACATATAAATAAAAACAATACAAAACAAAATGGTGGTGTGTGTCCTCGCGGTAGTGAATGGGACACTGGCTCAGCATAATGCTGAGGTGTAAGATACCTGCAGCGCTGATTTTCAGCCAGCACCGTCTGTGACTCATGGAGCCCTATACAAATCTTCGCAGTCTGTTTTCTTTCATATTCTCATTTATGTACTAGTACTAGTACTAGTGCGGCGGATAGCTGACATAGCGCCATAATGCGGTTGTTTAATAATGGGTAGAGGCGAGGTAATTAACCATAGTGCGGTTATGATTATTCACTCGGGTCCACGCAAATTCGAGTATTAATAACCGCGACGGCTACATGCTCGCTCGGGCTGATAACCCGAGCGTGCTTGTAATATAAGTCACAGGTGCTTAATTAAATTTAAAGGTAGTTTGTTTCAGATATGCTTATCATACGTTAAGCGTAGACTTACAATTTCAAGCTGGCCAACTAACTCGCAGAGTATACTAATAGACACAGTGACTTACGATAGCCCGCACATCTTATCCAACTAAATCACTATGTGGGGTCTTCCACAAATTACGTAACGCAATTTGGAGGGAGGGGGGAGGGGTCTGGCCAAGTGTTACGGTCCTGTTACGTTGGGGGACGGTGGGTTCAAGGTTGGTGTTACGTCACGATTTTATAATATTGCACAATTAATATAAACTCAAGAAATTATAATTATATTATTAAGAAATGGAACCGAAATACGTTCCTAGATGATTATACCTCGCCAGATGTAATAAGAGCGCCGAATTACCTGAATATTAGGCAAAAACTTTTTACAAAGCACCTGTTACGTAAAGGAATGGAGGGGGAGGGGGGGGCGGCTAAGCGTTACGGTCCTGTTACATGGGGGGAGGGGGGGGGGGTCAAAAATTTGAGAATTTTGCGTTACGTAATTTGTGGACGACCCCTGTCTGCGATTTAGGTGGCCAACTTGAAATTATAAGTCTGTGGGCACTCTTAGTTATATGAACATACACAAGGCTACGTGAAAAAGGATTGAGTATGGCCGGTCTTGTGGGCAGGAGTACCCGCCCTGAGCCACCAGATCAGATAAATCCTTCTATCTTTTGATGTCCAATTCCAATTGAAAGATAAAAATTGTATTTGAGAAAACGAATGCAAAATGCGCTTAGTTTGCTTCGACGGCTGGTCTCTTTGTTGCTCAGTCGCGTCGTTTACCATTGAAGCGAATCCTTTAAGGATTTATTTTGTACGTAGGTCTTTTTTATTCCGACCATGGGCGTGTCTAGACAACCAAAATACTGTTGATATTTGTTGGTCCGCCTCCAGCAAATCCCTTTTTTTTTAATTGGGCGTGACCTGAAAATAACCTTAGGTATACCTCCTACGAGTGCTGGACTGCTGGAGAGCAAAAGTAATTACCTATTTTTTTAAAATCATCAATCATCATAGGTCACTCTTAGGTAAAGCACCTAGGAGTTGATACCTTCTACGAAGCTTTATTTCACGGATCGAATTCCCGACAGAGTCAAAACGGTAATCGCATCATGCCTATTAACTACCACAATATAATTATGTACAAGAGATAAAGGTAGGTACATATATTATTTGATATCAGATATGTGTTATCCTATGGGTATGTGCGTAAGGCAAAGCAGTTTAGAAACGTATGCATTGAATGGCCAGAACAAAACAATAATAGGACAATCTACATTCCGCACCGTTTGCAGAAGCAATTTGGTGTCGTGCAAGGCAGCAGGAAATACACGCGGCAATTGCAAGGTTGGGGTTCGATTCCTGGCCGAGATAAATCGCCCGGCTGTCTGTTCGCTCCATATTAGAGCATGCGTATTGAATACAAATGAAGATGGGGCGTGTGTGCAAGCGACAGTCTGCGCTGTCTTACAACAATGCTTGACACCTAAACTTTTATCAAACTTTTATTTTGCTTTATTTATCAGTATTAAGATTCGTGTTCGTTTTAGGCTCGCCTACCTTATCATTGATTTTAGACAGAATAGTCAATATTTTGCCCACAATTCTGTAGTTTTGGTTTCAATTAAATATGGGCTGCAAATTATGCCATGATAAAAAGGAAGATAATTGTTTTTATTTCATCATGATTTCTTTATTGGACAATTATTTACTATTCGGACCTTTGAGCATTGCAGAAGTTTAATCGTGGGCATGGGGTTTAACGATCGATAGGGTGAAGTGAAATCTCTGTGGCTATGCATATAGACAACTTTGCATGCGAGGATTACATTCGAAACGTTAATCCGATCTTGAAGACTTGAAGTAATATCGTACATGGGTACGTGGATAGGTAAAACACATGAAATTTGTTTGTGACTTAATGAGCTAAATTGACCGTGGGGTTATTGAGGTATAGACATACAAAAAAGTACAAATATATATTTTTATAGCTTCACTTGAATAATTTCTCAAATGTGTGCAGTTTGTTCACGATTACCTTCAACGAAATGCAATATTAAAATCAATAACGCACATAAAATCCGTAATCTCAGAGGCGCGAGCAGGGATTTGAATCCGCAACATTATGCACGGAGGCCGCGCGTCACACCACTAGGCTACCACGTACTGCACTCAGCATAAGTATAGTCTCGTAATTAAGTGCTTCCTTTTAAAAATTACGTTTTTAGTAATAAATAATAAAGTGTACCGCGGAGCTACCGGCGGGCGGCGCGTCGACATTGATTTATCGCCACAAATTGTGTATTTTTCATCGTCAATAATCGCTCGCCGTTTCGGCGTCGATAAGTGCCGTTTAACACTTGATATAGTGTCGGTAATTTGTGACTGGGTTCCGCTTTTCCTTTTTCAATTAGCCCGAAATTGGAGTTTATGATGCAATGGCGGTCGGCTAACAACCATCTTTGATTTCTTGTTCTTGGGGGTGAAATTTGATTACCCTCCTAATTGATATAGGCAATGGACAGAAACAGGGAAGTCGTAGAGCAATGCTACTGTTTTAATATTGATTTTATGACTTTTTACTGTTTTGTAAGATAACGACGTAAGACTATAAAACCTCTTAGTGTGTGCAACGCCAAGCAAGTAAGTGGCGATTTGAATAATTAAATTATCCATTACCTACCTAAAATTGCGGCGCAAATAAATGCTATCTGTGAGGAATATCATGACTGTCAAACTCCTTAATTGAATATATAGTGAAACTGCTTCTGTATATGCAATGTAGGTAAATCAAGCTTCATCATGATGACAAATGATAACTCTCATCCAATTTCCTTCCTCAGCTCTTCATTAATTATGTAACTAACGTACCAAATAAAATATATGTACATCAGGATATTTATTTTTAATGGAGAACCAAGTAGTAGACTACTACATAATAACCGTAAAATAAAGTAACAGAAAGTATGCCTTAGTAGTGTGTAAGTAGAATGTTAAAAGTAGTATCAAGATCCTAAATTACAAGGATTTTTCCCACCTGCGCAAAGCCTAAAGGAGGGTTACTAAGCGATTAAAAATAAATTGGCGCGAACAAGAATCGAACAGATTCAAATTTTCTGTGATATTTTTTAACAACTTTTTGCAGAAGTTTAAAGAAAGCAGATTATGTGCTCCACATCAAGTATTATAAGTACTATTGCTTGCGCTCATGATAACAACCAACCAACACTCGGCGCCATAAGCAATCACTTTCTGCTTGGTGCAACAATCTACTATAGTAGGACTTTAAAAGTTAGTACTTATACGTTTTAAGTCTCCTGTGCCTGAATGTGTTTGTATCTGCAGAATAAAAAAGCAAGCAACTCCAACATAGAAAACCTATTTGTGCCAGTATGGCTACTCGACGGCGAGCGATCGTCGGCAAGTTGAAGAATTACAGGCGCCCCGCGCGGCGAGTGCCGGTGCCAGACCACGCGATCGCCCGCGGGCTGCTTATAATTGCGCTCGCACACCTTAGACTCCCACCATTACTTACCATACGAGACGTCGCACATGCGCATTGCGATTTCTGTTCGGCAACAAAATTTTATATAGAAAAGATAATGTATTAAGGTTAAAGTTATAGGTTAAGAATTTAGAAACGTCTTACTTAACAGTCGCTCCATATTTTTTGCTTATTTACAAGTCTTAGATCAAGAATATTGGCTTGGATTGGATTATTGGATTATCACTATTCCGTCAGGG
This sequence comes from Tortricodes alternella, assembly GCA_947859335.1. Lineage (NCBI taxonomy): Eukaryota > Metazoa > Arthropoda > Insecta > Lepidoptera > Tortricidae > Tortricodes > Tortricodes alternella. The sequence continues at coordinate 7,523,831 of OX401981.1, forward strand.
ACAGGAACCGTATTATGATCTCTTAATCCTAGGCAGTTTACGCCGTAAACTAAAATTTAGACATATTTTTATTTTTTGCAAATATCGCTTTTTGCAAAAAATTAAGTCCATCCGTTCACGGTTTTGACGCGAAAGAGGAACAAACAACAAATACACTTTCCCATTTATAATAATTACTTAGTGAAGATAGAAGGATTACATTTAGAACCCTGCGGTGTACAACTATAACAACATTTAAAAAGGTTGGTTTTAAGAATATACCTATTTAATATGCAAATATATTAGATTTGCCAGCCACTTTAAATAGGTATATCGTTTTCTGACCTTTGTGCTCTGATATTACTCAATAATTATCCCTTCTCTACTTCTAAATAGAATAAAACAAAGTCCTACTTCCGTGTTTTTCTTTCTTCGTATAATTTTTAAATAATTAGATACTAATATGATAATTATGGATATTAATTGTCCGAAATAAAGTATATTTTTTTTAAACTATGTCTTTCTCTCCAAAGAGGTTTTGCGGCACGGGCCAAAGTGCTTACAAGTATATTACTTGGTAATGCATAGAAACTTTCGAACTATTCGGAGAGTGTATATGTGGATGAATGCATGTTTAGTGCGAGTAGACTTCCATGTAGAGTTTTTGGAATAACGCCAGTAGTAGATACTATAATAGGAATTGTTTTCACTGTTCGCTATTATTATTAAAATACCCAACGGAATTTGATGCGGGTTTACCATCTTCTGTGATTTTCTTGAAAAAAGCTTTAATACATGTCTGTGCTAAGCAAGGGAGGATCGCGTATAGTACTCGTAGTTAACTATTCTTTGAACTTTATAAGCTTTATATACACATTTATGTTTTAACTAAATCAGCGAAATTGTAAGTTATTCCATAATGGAAAACCGGACAAGTGCGAGTTAAACTCGCGTGGAGAGGGGTTCCGTTCCGTACATGATTATCTGAAATTTACTAGGTTACTTTAAATACCTTAGATTTCTTATAAGTTTTCCTGTAATATATAGGTGAAGAACTATTTTCAGTATTTTTTTTTAAATTTTAGCCCTAGTAGTTTCGGAAATAAAGGGGGGGGGGAATGGTCAATTCTCGCCTATTTTCCTAAATAACTTCCACATTGTTTTATGTAAAATTCTAAAAAATATATATTTAAGATCCTCACCATAAGCCCTTTCATTTGTAAGTCACACGATAAAGGTAGCAATTTTTTTTTATAATTTTCTAATTTACCCCCCAAAAAAGGGCCCCCATGTTTAAAATTCATATATTTACGTCACGCGTCCGTGTTGCGGTCATCGACTTACATATGTGTACCAAATTTCAACTCAATCGGTCCAGTAGTTTCGGAGCAAATTGGCTGTGACAGACGGACAGACAGACAGACGCACGAGTGATCCTATAAGGGTTTCGTTTTTTCCTTTTGAGGTACGGAACCCTAAAAAGTAGGGCACAATATAGATAAACTATAGAAATATGTTAGCAAATAAGGCTTGACTTTTTACCCGACTGCACGAAGCCAAATTAAGTCTATGGGATGTATTTATGTTGTTTAGCTTTATGTATGTATGTAAACTCTTTATTGCACATATAATAAAACAACATTCTGCATTATGACATAAACAGTGTACAAAGGCGAGCTTATCCCTAATGGGATCTCTTCCAGCTAACCTTGGAGTTGACGAGAGAAGACAATGCGTGGATAGATAAAAATTTCAAACAGCCAAAACAAAAACAAACAAATAATAATAATAATAATAATAATACAATAAATAAACATCACAAATAAGTACTATATACCAATATATATATATATAAATACATATATATATATATATATATATATATATATATATATATATATATATTAATTTAAATAAAAAGTTGTAGACGAACAGCTAATTCTAATTCCCGTAATCAGGACTCTTCATCCAGCCACATCTTATTCAGTCCCCTTTTAAACGAGGCTAGGACACTCTCTCAAGGCCAAAGGAAGCTTGTTCCACAATTAATGCAGCCAGCATTAATCCAGCTTTAATTCATGTAGGTACTATTGGACCGATTTTAATGTACGATATGAGGGTAAGTATACAATTTTAAGAATATCGTCGCCTACCGACCATCCAGGTGTGTACAAAAACTATAGTTAATAGTACATCTTCGGCTCGATACATGCAAGACACAAGGATAAGTTAAACCGTCTTATCTCTAAGTGCGTCTGTCTCACACTAGTGCCGACGAAAGAGATAGTCATAGAGATAAATGGGTCTATCTTTGTGTTTTGCATGTTAGGGCCGCTGTGTATAATGTAACCTTTTGTACCAGATAAATAAATATATAAATGGGGTATCCTACGATTCATTAAGAACGTGCGAGCATAGGCTATATAAGAATTCTAAGGGTACCTACGTCATGTTAGGAGCAAAAATGCTTAACGTCGCCAGTAGGGTTTTTGTTTTTAACTTAACTTTTTAAAGTACTATAAGCAAACTATTTTAAAAAAGGTAATAGTACAATTGACTAGTTTATAATAATAATAATAATAATAATAATCAGGGGACAATTTTTACACAAATCGATCTAGTCCCAAAGTAAGCTCTAAAGGCTTGTGTTATGAGTACTAGACGACGATATAAATACTTATATAGAGAAATAAATACTTAAATACATAGGAAACATCCAAGACTCAGGAACAAACATTCGTGCTCATCACACAAATATTTGCCCTTACCGGGGATCGAACCCAGGACGCTTGCGTCGGAGGCATGGTCACTACCAACTAGGCTATCCGCGTCGTCAAAGTTAAAAGAATACGAACGTTTTCTAGAGATGCACATCATAAATATTTATTTCAGATTTGTAGGTGGTAAAAGCTAAAATGTAAATCCCCATAAGGTTAGATCCCGATAGATAGAGTAAGCACAGCATGCGTAGATTACTCAGCAATGAGCAGGTACCAATAAAATCCAAAATGTAAACGATATTTGAAGGTGTTTCCTAATGTGTTACTGCGCAGTCGTTGATGGCAGTCACAAGTACCATAATATCGATAAACGGCCGCTGGCACTGTCACATCTTATTTGTTTTCCACGTTCATTTAAAAATTTAAACTTCAATGTTTATTTAAATATAATGTATGCAGTTTTGATTACGAGAATTTAATAGAATGTGTAAACAGAGTATCGTATAATAATTTTCATCGGATTTATATTGACCTTTATTACCAAAATACTCGTAAAATTGTTAATACAAAGTTTCTCACGTATTGACGACTAAGTACCTATAAGAACATTAAGTTAAATGTGTACCTATTTGTATGCATGAGAATTTCTCTTGTATTATGTCTTCGGGAATGTGGAATTCAATAATTATAAGTAAAATTATAATTTGAGTTAGAAATTAAATCTATAGGTACTGAACATTTTGTGTTGTTAGAATCAAACAAAATGTATTTTTCGCCCGGCCGCCACAAACTGAATGAATGAATCGCCCTTTTGGTATGACCTTTTGAATTTTAAGGAATCTATACATCTATACCGACATCTCTACATATAATAAAATCGTAAAGTGGATTAAGTCTATATACATTGAAGATAATGAAGAAAGCTTAGGGGGGCTTCAGAATGAGCAACAGAACACATCCCAATAGTTTTTGAATTTCACATCTGTTTGTCTGTTTGTATGTGCGCGATAAACTTTAAAACTACCGATGAATTCCAGTGCGGTTTCCAATATTATATTCAGGAAAAAAAAAGCAGGATATAGTAGCCTATACTACATTTTTGGAAAAAAACTGGAAGGGGGTAAAAGAGGGGGCTGAAGTTAGTACTTATGAGAAAAACGAATTCGATGAGTTTATCAACTTGAAACTTGATATAAATACTCTTCAAAACAAACACTTATACGTTAGAGAAAAATATGGAACTACCCCTAGAAAGGGGTCGCTTGGGGTGTTAAGTTTTGTATGGGAAAAACCGATTCCATTTGCTTATCAACTTTAAACTTGGTATAAATGCAGTTAAAAACAAAGAATAAGTAGAAAAAAAAACAGATCAAGGGTGCGTTGGACTCGCACACCGAGGGTTCCGTGTTACGCCAATTTGACATGGTCTCAACCAATCAATAATAGACTTTACGTTAATGATATAAGAACATTGGCAGTTGCAAATTAGTTGGTAGATTGTTAAACTGCAGCGGTAATTTTTTGGTTTGTATTTAAAAATATTTTGCACATTTCTATTACAGAAAACCATTGAATGGATATTTTTTGTTTAACTATGATTTTAGTTAAAATCAGGCCAAATTTGATATTTGTAACTTAACCCGTTTTGGAAATACAGCTGGAACAAAATTGGTCGCGAATGTATCGCGAGCTTCTCAGGCTTAAAACTTTTTGATATTTTTATTATTTGCCAGTATTCATACCATAACGACACATATTCTGTGAAAATTCCAACCTTCTACCTCTTACCGTTGCTGAGCTAGAGGCCTCTGACAGATGGGCGGACGGACGAACGGACGTTGTAGGCTCAGTAATAGTGCCCCGTTGCTACCTTCGGGTACGGAACCCTAAAAACGAACCTATTCCTAAAACGGGATGCTTTAGGGTGTTGAAATTTGTTTTGGAAAAACTGATTCCATTTGTTTATGAACTTGAAACTTTATATAAATATGTATAAATAATGTACTATGACCTATATAATATTATTATTATAAATAAATGAATATTAATATTTATAAATGCACCAGAAAATGGTAACCGGCGTTCAAGAAATAAATGTAACTTCCCCCTTAAATCGGATACCTTGGTGTAGTGAAAGTTTATATGGGAAGAACTGATTCCATGCCGATATCTATATACTTAAAATTTATACAAATACAAACAAGCCTACTTCCTACTACTCCTACTAATATTATAAATGCAAAAGTTTGTGTGAATGTGTGTTGAATGGGACATAGGTTCATTTTTATCCCGGATAAGTCAAATGTTCTTGAAGGAAATAATTATAACTGAATTCCACGCGGACGTAGTCGCGGGTGAAAGCACGTTATATTATAACATTGTGAAAAGCAATAAATGAGATCGAAATTGATTTGTTGAGGGTACAATATAAAGATTTAATTGTGGACTCAAAGGGTAAAACGGTGACGTTTGAGCTGTCAAGGGCGACGGATGCAAAAAACGATTATAAATTCAATTTAATTTAATTATATTTATAGCGGCGTTATAGTTTATTTATTTATTGCAGTGCGAGCATAAAATTATATCTGTCTCGTAGGTGAGTCTTGGCGTTCGCTATAATGAGTGAATTGAGTAAGGGATCTCGTGCCTCTAGTGGAGACCCGAAAGAAATTTCGTCAGATCTTGCATGCGGGCAACAAGGTGATGAGGAAGATTGGGACGCCGTCAGCATGCAAGGCTTAGCAGGAATGTACAAGGGGGAGTCAGACTTTGTCTTAAGGGAAGTTGAAATGTGTGATGTCCGACTTCCACCTGACAAGCGAGGTCATCATAGTGATGGTAGCAGCGAAGAAGATGATAGTTTTACCACTGTTGTGGGGAAGAGGTCAAAACGTTCGCGGGGAGTAGCTGGTCAATCCGCGTGTATTGTCAATGAGCTTGCATCAGGACATGTTGATGAAGCCATCGAGGTTTGTGTAACGTCAAGGAAGATGCTGCCAAAGCAGATCGCTTTAGCGAAGTTGTTACGAGCGGAAGGTATAGGAGGCATACTCAGAATTAAATTCAAGGGTTCTTCTAGAGTTCTTATTCAATTTAAGTCAAAATTAGATGCAGAGAAGTTATTGTCTTTGAAACAATTTAATAACGATGAAATGAGATGCCATTGGTCAAACCAGTCAAGTTGCACTTATGGAATGATAAAACAAGTGGATGAGGATATTGAAATAGAGGAATTTTTGGCTAATATTGAAGATGCACATAATATTCTGTCACTCCGAAGACTGAACCGCATAGGTGAAGGTGGTCAGTGGTTGAAGAGTCAGTCTGTTCGGGTATGTTTTAAAGGGCCGTCATTACCTTCTTATGTATATGGTTATGGCTGTCGATTCAAGGTAGAGCCCTACACATTTCCGGTTACTCAATGTTCTGGGTGTTGGAAATTCGGCCATCTGATTAAGTTTTGTCCGGCAAAGAAAATACAATGTCCGAAATGTGGCGAAGGTCATGTCAATTGTGATTCTACTAATTTTGAATGTATTAATTGTAAAGGCCCGCACATGGCCTTAGACAAGTCCTGTCCTATTTTCCTAAAAGAAAAGGAGATCCGTAGAATCATGTGCGCGGAAAATTGCAATTATAAGAAGGCTCTATGGTTTTATTTGGGGAACAGAGAGGAAAGACATGAAATGGGTTCTGAAATTACTGAAAAGGGTTATGTTTTATCTGGGTTTGATAAAATCAGTAGTAATAAATCCTATAGAGACGTGGTATTGTCCAAGTCTATTGTACATCACCATGCGTTGAGGCAAGAAGGCCAACACAGGCAGGAAGAAGGGAGTATTACGAGGAAATGTAACGCAGTGCAAAAAGATGAAATCCGGGTTTCGTCACGTAAATATCAAACGGGAAAGAGAAAGTTAAAGCGTGATGACAAAGAAGCAAATTGTACTTATTCGGAAGTAGTTGTTGATGACGAAGAACCAATTTTACCTGAAGAGGAACACAAAGAGCAGGCGAGAAAACGATTTGATTTAAAGAAAATTTTGACGAAACTGAAAGATATACTGTTGTCAAATTTAAATTGGGAGAGTAAGATTAAGGTTTTTGTTAAGTTTATACTGAATGAATGTTTAGCGGTCTGTTTGCAATATTTGAATGACATGAGTTCTATATTTTCTGTTTTTAATGGATAACAATTCAGAACATGTTTCTTTTGTAAATTTAATGCAATGGAATTCTCAGAGTATTAGGCCCAAGCTTGTAGAGTTTGAACTTTTTTTAAATCGAGAGAAGATTCACATCGCGCTTGTTAGTGAAACCTGGCTGGAAAATGAAACGTTACTTAGAATAAGTGATTATAATATATTTAGAAGGGATAGGTCCGATTCGTACGGTGGTGTAGCAATTTTTGTTCATAAGTCTATAAAAGCCCAATCCTGTCCTTTGACAGTTAATAATTTGGATATTGAAATTATGTGTGTAAAGATTTTAAATTGTTCCAGTTTGAGTTATATTGTATCATTGTACTGTCCCTCTACAGTACGAACTACTCAGCTTGATTGGGATACTTTATTTAATTCATTCACAGGGAAAACCTTGATTGCCGGTGACTTTAATGCACATCATACTAATTGGTCGTATAAATGTAACGCAAGAGGTGCTCAGCTATTCGATGCTGCGCTTGAACAGGGTTTTGTTTCACTTAATAATGGAAAAGCGACTCGGGTTAAGTTTGTTAATGGTTTTTTACGAGAGAGCTCTCCCGATGTAACATTTTGCTCATCAGATATTGCGGTAGCTCTTGACTGGAACGTTACAAATGAGCATTTAGGAAGTGACCATCTCATTATTAAAATTTCTTTGCGTTATCACGATAAACGTCATTTTATCAAAAAGTTAAATTTCAAGAAAGCCGATTGGTTGGGGTATCGAGACTATTTAAAGTTGTGTTTTAATAATGTTTTGGTGGAAAATAATATCCAAGAGAGATATAACTTTGTGGAGTCATCCATTCAAAAAGCGATTCTCAAAAACGTGCCGTTGATTAAAATTTGTACTGATCCTACTCAAGCTTTTAAGCCTAAGAGCTATTGGAGTCCAACCTTGTCCAAGGTAGTGGCTCAGAGGCGTTTGGCGTTATCTCGTTTCAGACGAAATCCAACTCCTGAAAATTTGGATTTATTAGAAAGAAAGGTCTCTGAGGCACAGCGCCTTATTCGGAGGGCTAGGTTACAGGGTTGGCAAGAATTCTGTCATAGTGTGGATGAGACTACCTCTGCTTCAGAAATGTGGAGTCACATGAGATGGATGAAAGGTTTCGCTCGTTCCAGATTGATTGTGTCGAAAGAAAGAAAAGAAGAGTTATTATGTTCTCTTACGCCAGATTCTGTGAGACCAGCGACGCCGGTTTTCGACTCGGATAACTCTCAGCTTGAAATTGACTTTTCTCTTGATGAGTTTATTAGATGCCTCAAAAAGAAAGATTCAGCTCCAGGCATCGATGGCATTACGTATTCCTTGATTTATAATTTACCGTCCAATGCGAAGTTATTCTTGCTTTCATTGCTCAACTCTATTTTTAATAATGGCATAGTCCCTGATCAATGGCGAATTATTCAGATAGTACCTATTCCAAAGTCAAGTAATCCTTCTGATCAATCCTCAAAATTAAGACCTATTTCTTTAATCTCTTGTATATGCAAAATATTTCACACAATGTTGCTTAAACGGTTAGAATGGTTTGTAGAGAGGAATGAAATTTTGTCTCCAAACACAGTGGGTTTTAGGAGAGCACAGTCATGCCTCAATTGCTTAGCCAGTCTAGTATCTTATGTTCAGGATGGATTTTCTAAAAATATGTCCACTTTGGCTTGCTTTTTGGATATCGAAGGTGCGTATAATAATGTTTCAGTTGAGAGGGTCGTTCGTATTTTAGACGGTCTAGGTGTTGGCGCTAAATTTTGTAAATATTTGTGGGCCTTTTTGAGTGAAAGACATCTTATAATACGAGGTGAGGATAGTGATGATTCTATTATAAGATATACGGACAAAGGTCTAGCTCAAGGATGCCCACTTTCACCTCTTTTGTTTAATGTTGTTACTTTCCAAATATGTCGGGAAATTGCTAATGTTTTTATTTTGCAATATGCTGATGATTTTGTATTGTACTCTAGCTGTAGTTGTTTAAATGATAGTGCCAGTTTAATGCAGGAAGCTTTAGGTGCAATGTTAAATATTTTGGACACTTTAGGCTTAGATGTCTCGGCTAGCAAATCTAAATTTTGTATTTTTAGCAGGGGTTATAAAAGGCAACAAATTTCTCTTGAAGTTCGTGGACAGCAGTTGTGTCCCGAAAATACCATTAAATATTTAGGGGTTTGGCTTGATAAATCATTGAGATGGAGAAAACATATTAGTTATATTATTGAGAAAACTCAAAGATTTCTTAATGTTCTCAAAGTTTTAGCCGGTGCTTCGTGGGGTCTTCACCCAAAGCATCTTCGTAGGCTGTATATATCTTTAATACGTAGCAGATTAGATTATGCGTGTTGTTTATATGATAACAGCGCTACGACGAATATTACTAAACTTGATAAGGTTCAAAATCAAGCTATGAGAGTAGTGGGTGGATTTATAAGAACTACGCCTATCCACGTGATGGAAAGCGAGTTATGTATCATGCCTTTGCATATAAGACGGCATTTTCTTGCCACTAAATTTTGTCTGAAAGCACTTGCTTGCGCGAATGATGGGTTAGTTAAAGTTTTACGTGATTTGTCCAATAATTGTCAGTGTAGATATTGGAATAACAAAAAGAAACCATTGTTGGCTTTGCTGATTGATGAAACTTCTCAGGTTCCAATTTTCTCCTCATATCCATTACTTATGTTCAAGTTAAGTGTTTGGGTTTCAAAGTTTGAATTAAATGGTGTGTTAAATTGCGAAATGGAGTGTATTACAGAAGCTAAACGCTCCTATAGTAGTGAACTTCTTCGTCTCAATGTTATTTTAGAGCTTGAAAGGAAGTTTTCTGGTTGGCATAAAATCTTCACTGATGGATCAAAGTGTAATACACAAATCGGAGCGGCCTTTTATGACCCCATTTTTATTAAAAAAACGTGTTTTAAAATTATATCGAACGTGTCTATTATGTCAGCTGAACTCTATGCAATCTCCCAAGCATTAACATATGCGACAGAGCTAGAAGCTCAAAAGGTTGTTGTTTTGACCGACAGTAAAAGTGCCCTTCAACATATTGCGCGTTGTGGTTCGGGTAAACGGTGTGTTTCGTTAGCTTATGACATATTAGAACAATTATATAATCTTAAGAAGAGTGGGAAATGCTTGAGGTTGCAGTGGGTTCCGTCGCATGTTGGCCTGAGAGGCAACGAGGAGGCAGACCGGTTGGCCGGTATAGCTGCATCCGAGGGCTCAGAAGCTTTTATTAGTCCTGATTTCTCGGAGGCTATATCGGAGTACAGGTACAAATTTCACCTTCGTTGGAAGGAATATTTTGATCAAAGATCGTGCGATAAAGGAATTTGGTACAAAACCATCCAGTCTGAGCCTCCTCGTGTACCGTGGTTTAACAATGTTAGCCTTAGTAGAGAACAGGTTGTTAGTGCCCATAGGTTGAGATCCGGACATGCTCCATTAAACAAATTTGCATATTTAATGAAGAAGGTAAGCTCACCAAATTGTGACACGTGTGGAACCATTGAGGATGTGTATCATTTGTTACAAGAGTGTGCCCGAACCCGAACCGGGAGGGAGAGTTTGCTTGCGCAATTGGGTCTCGTTGATTCGAACATCGGTATTTTTCAATCGATTTTGGCAGAGCCTTTGTCTGATGCAGCGAAGGTGGTATTTGGTTTTTTGCGCAAGTGAGCTCTATTACTTACCCCTTGCAATCGTTTTTGTTAATTTAGAGATTGACCTAACGGGGCTGACGTGTTCAGCAATGATCAAAGCCCCTAAATAAATAAGGATTAAAAAAAAAAAAAAAAAAAAAAAAAAAAAAAAAAAAAAAAAAAAAAAAAAAAAAAAAAAAAAAGGGTAAAACGGCAGCTATATAACGTCGAAAAGTAAACTTACCGTTTAATTTATAGTCAATCTACTTATAAAAGTACCCACCCTTTTGTAGTGGTAGAGCCAAACAGTAATCCTCACTAGATGATTACTGTTCGAATGGGCCGGCTCGACCGGGGTAGTACCACACTCTCACAGAATATCGGCGTAAAGTAATAGCTTGCTATTGCGTTTCGTACGGTGAGTGACGAGATCCTGAGGCCTATTCCCTCGTCCCCATCCCATCCCCATTCCCTAGACTGGCAACGCACTGGCACCACCTCTGGTGTTGCAGATGTCCATGGGCGACGGTGACCACTTTCCGTCAGGTGGCCCGTCTGCTAGTTTTTCAGTCAATTGCCGTAAAAAAAAAACTCGTCTTGTAGATGTCAATAATGTGTTCTTACGTATTTATTTATATTCCTCGTAGTATATTGAATTGAACAGTGGTGCGAATCTCTAATGTATTAGTGCTGTGGGTAGTGAAATTGGCGACTTTCATACCTCGGTCAACAATCTACTATTAACTATTCGGCAGGTATAGCATTGTTAAATCACCAGCACTTTGAACTCGATAGTATGAAAGGACCTTTTTTAAATAAAAGATGAACACAAACGATCTTGCAATAACTGATGATAAGTGATCAGCATCAGCCAATAAACATCAACAATCCCAAAGAAGGAGGACCTTTAAGTGAAACAAACTCTTTTCTTCAAGGATCCAATGCCTAAATTGTTCGGAAATACCGCTCTGTCGGAAGTTAAAAAACACAATCATACCATATGTAGGAGTTCCTCCATATTGTAAAATTACCTTAAAAATATATGTTAGTAGCGTAAGTAGATTGGTTGAATTCTCACACTTCGTAGCTTTCGTACCGAAATTGATTCTGTATAAGGTACAAAACTAAAAGGTTAAGTCAATTAATTCATGAGTAATGAATACCTGAACGGTTCTCAATTGAAGAAACCACGGCATAAGCCGTAATGTGTTCAAAACAATACAAAACGAAACACGCCGGATAATCGCGCGATGACGCTGGTACGAGTACTTTCTCGCCGCGGAGACTGTCCCGCGCAGCTTGACTTTGTTTTTACGACACCATAACCTTCGCTATTTATGGAGTGTATTTAGCATGAGCCCGCTTCGCTAGTTCCTTCCGAAGAGCACAATACTTGTAAATGTTGGGCACTGGGCGCTCATGATCTGTTATTGTGTTCGCGCCCGGCGTGGGCCGCACCTACTGGCTATCGAACTCTGTATCAATAAATTGCACTTGCGTCTGTCGTGTTGCATAAATAAAAGAATCTGAGTACTGCGTGTTATCGGCGAACGGTCTAAATAAATTCGAATGTGTACTTATTTGTAGCCTTCACCGTTGATATCATCATCTGAGCTCTGTGCAAGGTTTGTTAATTTTATAGAAATGTACTTTATTATTATCATAACGTACTCTGCCTTACAAAGATATAAGATAAATATTAAAAATAATAACGCGCTGGTGAATCGTTTGTCAGGGTTCCTTTGAGATTTCTCTCACAGCGCGTATGATTGTTTTTATTTTCATAATCAAGAAACAATCGCGAATCGAGACTTAACGAGCAATTACGTTTTGTCCATACGTGCTGTTTGCGCCGAGCATGCAACTCGAGTATCAATTAAATCGCCGGTCGAATCGGGACCTGCGTTATGAATATTCACATGGTCGAGACGAGACACGCCCTCGCGGACTCGCCAGAAATAAAAGAGGTTCAGGTGGCGGATTCAATAGCCCCCCATTAGAAGCCATTACATGCCAATAAATAACGTGAGGGAGACAGTCCGCCTATAGTCCGAGGTTTCAGACCGCGGTAACTCATGTCGCTGTAATGATCACTAATAGAAATGACGCTAAACACACACGTGATGAGGCATAAACGTTGGAAAAGTACGAACATTTAAATCTACTTCGCTTAAAATTATGCTGTCGCATACCAACAAAAATTATATGCGTACAAACGATTCGTAAAGATAAAACTTCGGACGCGTTCTGTATACACCGCACATCGAACGGAGATATTTGTGTAATGTTTATATTTAAATTAACACGCACGAGTAAAGTAACACCTTATCATAATTCAAAACAACACTCGAATAAAAATGGGAAATGACCATAAAATAACCAATTGAAAGTTGATGCCATCGACGAATTAATAATTGTCGCTTAGCGTTATGATGGACGTACAGACGAGTCGTTTCAGAGTGTGAGGACGAGATTATTATATCACGATTGCATCGTTAATATTATGTTTCCTTAAGCGGGCATGGGAGAGATCCCACGAGGTGAGACTGGTGTCAATTTCCGTTAATATGGCCATTATCGTGGCCGCTGCATAAATCGCATGCAGTGCCCGACCACCGGCCGAAAGCATTCGCGCCGTGAGCCCCGTGCGAGCGTCAGTCAGTGACTCGAAGCGCCTGTCTCTACGTACAATTTACCTAATTGCCATCACAATTTCTTAATAACTTATGTCTTACATGCATTTTAAGTGACTGTTTATTCGAAGCACCCGGTTTTTGCGTTATTAAACGTATCGGAAACTGTTTTAAAGAATGCACTTTCTTGAGACGCCACCTTAAAAGAATGATGAATGTAGGTTAAATGGTTCATTTAAATCGTGTAATAATTTCATATACTTTATTTATGTACCTACTTATTGTAAGCTTTTGAAAAATTTGTGTCACTATTTTTCCGATTAGTTACGTTGACAGATTTTAATTAACTCGTTACAAATGGGTAATTTGGTTTGGGTGGTCGCCAACTCGCAGTCTATTTTTAAATCTTTGCAGTTTTGGTTGCAACAATGTAGCTGAACAATTTTGCAATCGCATTAAAACTTTCGTAAGTCATTATGAACACTTGACTTTTGCAACCAGACAAATACAACGAAGGTTGTTATTATAAGTACATTTATAAGGTAAAATGCAAGTGAAACCCAAATGATATAATTTGAGGTAAACTTATCTATCATTCGAATGTTTAATTTAGGCGAGAATACAAAATAACAACTCTAAAAAAATAAACTGCAAATTGCAAATCCATCATAAATTCCGCCAATTAAGGGAGAATAAGAATGTGTAAAATCTATAAACACTGTACGTACTTCCAAATTTTACCCGAAGAGTTGCAAAATGTTAGATAGAGAAAACTGACAGGTCCTGTGGTCTCTTGACGGATCACTGGGCAAGAGTGCCGCTCACAGTCTCAATCGAGTGCCGCTCTCGGTCACAATCGAGTGACGTCCGCTTGATCGATTGCCCACACTGCAATGGGCCACAGGAACTGGAGGTACAATCGCAACGAAACTTGAAAAGCAAAAGTATTTTTGATGCAGAATTAAACGTTTTTCAGGAGTGCATGCTTTAATCACAATTCAGTGCGTTATTTTATTTACCGCATTCAAAATAGTAAACTCCAAAAAGAGTCAGTTACAATATGTTTAATTAAAGGCTAAGTAAAATACCTACTTCAAGGCAAATCTTATTTATGTGGTAATTGTTCCCATAGTCAATCTATATTTGAATTTCCACACAGATCATAAACAATAACAGTGCAAGTTTTGCCTCTCCGCCTATAAACAATATGATGTATTATTCCTCCTCTGCTGCACTGGGAGTGAAGAAATTGCATAGAATGCGTGCAGATGCTTATCATCCTGGCATGTCGTAAAAGTCGACTAAGGGACGGGGCCTCTCCAACATGGTGGACTATCTGTATGGGCGATGGGCTGATCACCTGTCACCATACGGTTCATCATACCATCTTAGGACTAATTTATCAAATGTGGCCACTAGTAGGCTTGTGGCTCTGCCCACCCCATTAGGGATTTCGGGCGTGATAATATGTATGTATGTATGTATGTATTATCGCTAGCAAACAATCGCTTGTGGATACGGGTTCCTAAAACGGCCGTAAAGTCATCTTATGACATATTTGCTAGCTATGGAACACGTTCTACTAAAAGGCATGTTATCAGTTTTTGTAGGCGATGCATCAGTACTTGTCTGATCCCAATTATAATATAGTATCGCATCAAACCTGTTCTGGCTGTTCCTGCCAGATGAAAGAAATACTACAGTGAAGCACTCTACTGCCCGAGCTTCGAGGAATCTTAAGACACGATAATTTAAAGAATGTGTGCAGTAAATGACTAATATGCGAACAGCATCGATTAGTATGACCATGCATTTAAGACAACACTCGTAGTAGTGGTAGAGTGCAAGGAATAAAAGGACGGTCGAGCGCACTACACCCGTCTCCCCAGCCCCGATTCCTTTGAGCTCGCTGGTTGTCTGAATATTATTGATACTTTCTGTAGATCAGATCGGACCAGATCATTTATGGCGCGAAATCTAAACATCTACCTATAGGATAATATACATAAACTACTTCTGTAACGGTTGACAGGCTATAAGTGTTGGATACACGCAAGTAGACTTTCTGGAGTGGTTTATTTTGTGGCAGATGCGCCGGCGCAGAAGCGGGCTAATCGCGCGCATTCATTTGAATCTATTTAGGTAAACGAGTGCGCTTGCGATGTGACGCGCAATTACGACTGACACGTTACATGTTCTTTAGTGTTTTGTTTTGTCATCTATTTACATATGTAGAAGTGGAAAACCACTTTCTGACTCATCCCACCGATTTCAAAATTGGATAACCTAAAAGCTGTACAGAGTTATCAGAGTAAAAGAGCAATTTTTCCGAAACTTCAATTATTCTTAAAGGAATTAGTGCAGATTTTTTTTACCACGAAGGTAGCAAACAGGCTTAGGGCCCGCCTGATGGTAAGTGGTTGCCGTAGCCTATGGACGCCTGCAACACCAACAGTATCGCATGCGTGTTGCCGACCTTTCAAAAACCTATTGATTCTCTTCTTGAAGAACCCCATACTTTAGTCCCTTGGGAAATCATCAGCACGGAGCTCATTCGTCCACATCCGGATCGTCCACGGAAGGAAGTTCCTCAGAAATGACCACTGTGCGTGACCATTTAGGTTCCAAGGTCTGAGGATGAACTCCCTTGACATGGAATTTACATAATATTTTTAGAACCGCTCAACATATCCGGGATATGTTTGAAATATTTCTAGTAATGTAGTCCACATAGGTAATGTATGACCTATTTCTTTAAAATATTCTTAAGTAACAATTACTGGTTGCAATATCTATTGGTTTTGGAACATTCTTATAGTTAAAGTAAACAAGGCGATAACTTCTCAAACTTGACTCTCACTTGTCGGGAAAGTTTCCAATTAAAGTTCTTAATTAACCTAATCCAATGTGCAAGCACGATATCTCTTTTGCTAATGAAAAGAAGGTATATTTTAGATAGTAGGAGTTAAACTGATTTGTTTGAAATACCTTTTAAGTTGAAACAAACGGGTATTAAGGATTAAATTAGAATTATTTGCCAGAGCGGGCACCGTTCCATGATTGCGTAGAGTACTTATCCAGAATTGAGGTTAGTGCGAAGGTTATAAATTGAGCGCACGGCGAGATATTGTGTTTCACGTCCGGCGGGTTGGACACGGGACCACGGATATCTCCGTGAAAAGGGCGAAATATTGCAGAAATCTCAAATGCGACAGGACAGCGTTCGATTCGTCGCGGTGTCGGGTTTCATTGCGCTATAGTGCGCCGCCTGGCCCCGCTCGTGTGCCCGGCGACATGCCCTTTCTCGTAGCGACGTTTATTGATAGCAATGTCTCTCTGTAAATTGTGTTTATTAAAATTAGATCCGATTTCATACGGTTTATAGCCCAGCATATCACACATTTACAGCAGTTGTAAGTGTAAGAGGAGTATAGCCGGTCATAATGTTTTAATGGCACGCTATTAAACTGTAAAGTTTTAACTTGATGGCACTACTACAATTACCAGTGGCAGTACTAGATCAGGTTAACATTTATTATTATTTTATTAGACTTCATCTGAAAACGAATTCATCTGGTGTTATTCTTTCTTATGTACCTACTTATTTGGTTTTTATCTTCAGTATCAAATACAGAATAGTAGTTTATGCAACGATTACATAATGATAGGCCTTAAAACACTAGTGCGGTTTTATGAAACGAGCTTTTAGCGAGTTTCATAATAAGATCGCACGTGTGTTTTTAGGCCAAATTATGCAGAGTTGCATACATAACTTTATCTACACACATATTATAAATCCTCCATGATGGGTTCAGAAACAATATTTTCTGGCAACAAGTTATTTGTTGCAATCGTGGCTGCATATTTCCGATATCCGGCGCATTTTCACATCACACACACTCCGAGAAGACTACTTACTATTCATATTTTCAACTAAAATGTAAATTACAAACAACTTTTTCTATTCAATTCAACAACAATTCTACTTTCGTTCAGCAAAACACCAACATAATGGCGGCAATTCGATCCTCCGTCAAGACCATTGTTTTTTTTAAATCATAGACAAACGAAAGAAGTCTCTATTCTCATGTCACTCGAGATCAAATGTTGTGCAGTTTATATTAAAAAAACATACTGAATTGACGTTTCGTATCAATAACTGTTTTAATATCTATGGATACTAGAATAGAGACCCACTTGAGTTTTGACAACTGTTCTAAATTTAATCTTATTTCTATACTAAATCGATACGGGAATAACATTGCATAACTGGTTTTTCCAAATTGGTTGTCAAAATGGTGGTCATTTCCTACGGTTTTTGATTACACTATGGAGGTTTTATGATATGGGTGTAGATAAACAACATTTGTCAACTCGGAAGCGAAATGCGCCTAGTTTACTTATTCACTATCGGGCAGCCAGCATCGGTTCAAAAGATGGTATCCATACTATTGTTAATCCCGTAATTTGAATTTATTGCACCATGAATAAATGGTGTCGCCGCTGGAGCGGGAGCGGAGCTATCGGGAAACATATCGACACAGGCGCGTGCGCCGGCCGGCTCCTAGCGCTCCTAATACTGCGGCCCGGCCCGCGTCGGACACCACCATTGAATCTCTGACACAGCAATGCACGGCTAACGGACTCCTAGGCCACGCCACGGCCGCTATCGCTTCTGCTAATGGACATTGCATACGGACTCCACGCTATTCCAATTTTATTCACTCAGCCTGAATTTGGTTCGAACAACTGAAGGGCAACTAACCTTGTAAAGATATACCATATAGGAGTAGTGATTGTTTCTCCTTAACGGGCGCAGTTCTAATCGGAACATCCTCGACTGCCGACCATGTCCGAGCGTTAATTAGACTAAGATTGTATTCTACGAAGCAAAAGACATGCGCAACGTAGGTCAGATCCTTCTGACAACAAACGCTTGTTCTCTGTACGTCTTCAACATTTTTGGACGTTGTTAATCTTAAACGATAATCCCTAAATAGGTACGTGTCGGGTTTATCACCGATTTCACTTAAAATGGTTCGTTAGAACCGAATAACAGTCGGAGTTGCGTCATCGCGAGGATTATGTTTCCGCGACGACCCGCGATGAGGTGTGGACCGGCAATCAGGCATCATTATTTACGGACTGCTATTATCACCTCATGGCTTTTCTGGTTTATTATCGGCATTGCTCGTTATGTTGTCCTGCGACGGATAAATTATGCTATTAAGTTAGCAGATTGACAAAGTTATTTATGACATTAAGTGAGAGCGAGCTGAGTGGCGACCGCTGGCCCGCGTCGCCTGGACGAGTTCTCAGCTCAGATAACACAGGCATTCTGATACGATAGTTTTTACAATGCAGTTATTGCAGCGATTTTTTATACCTAAATATAACATTTAAAATATATCTATGCATATAAGGAATATAATGAATGTTTGTTTGTTCGTCTCCCTAAGCATTCCTATACCATTCATCAGATTACGATGAAATTTTGGTGACTTGTTGTGGGCATGCCTGGGACGGTTTGTGACTTATAATCAAAAAGCATTGCAACGCATGTCGGGGACAGTTATTACATACTAAAATTCAATGAAACATTTGTGCAAATCAAACAAAATTTGCGCCTAGCAGGACTCGAACCGCGGCTTTCGGCACAGAAGGCAGCTGTATCAAGTCAATCGTATATAAATATTTATATATTAGCCTCCGCCCGCGACTTCGTCCAAGCCATTTCGGAGGAGTGCGACCACAAACACCGTGACACGAGATTTTGATATAATTAGATGTGTCGGTCGTATATATATGATCAGAGGCGTAGGTAGGTATCCAAAGGGCCTGGTGAAAAAAACCAACCTACCTATTTTATTTACATTCCGAAGGAGAAAGAATTTTTAGTTACTTCAATATCAGGTTTGCTGGTCAGGGTCCGAGGGCCCCCTGAGCTTGGTGTCCCGGTTCACGGCACCGTCCATCCCTTCGGTAGCTACGCCTGTGTGTATGATAGTTCTAGTAACATACATACATACATAAAATGACCCCCGAAATCCCTAATGGGGTGGGCAGAGCCACAAGACTACTTAACTTGTGGCCACGTTCGATCAATTAGTCCTAAGATGGTATGCTGAACCGTATGGTGACAGGTGATCAGCCCATCGCCCATACAGATAGTCCACCATGTTGGAGAGGACCCCCTTAGTCGACTTTTACGACATGCCAGGATGATAAGCATCTGCACGCATTCTATGCTATTTCCTCACTCCCAGTGCAGCAGAGGAGTTCTAGTAACGCCAAGTAATATAATAAAAAAAAACCGGATAAGTGCGAGTTAAACCCGCGTGGAGAGGGTTCCGTTCCATACATGATTATCTGAAATTTCCTATGTTACTTTAAATGCCATAGACTTTTTATAGATTTTCCTGTTATCTATAGGTAAAGAACAATTTTTTGTATTTTTTTCAAAATTTTAGGCCCGGTAGTTTCGGAGATAAGGGGGGGGAATGGTCAATTTTCGCCTATTTTCCTAAATAACTTCCAAACCATCTATCTTAAAATTCCGAAAAAAACATATTTAAGATCTTCACAATAAGTCCTTTCATTTGATATGTCACATGATATAGTTTGTAAAACTTTTTTTTTTCAATTTTCTAATTAACCCCCCAAAAGTGGGGTCCATGTTTAAAATTCATATATTTACGTCATGCATCCGTGTTGCGGTCACCGATTTACATATGAATACCAAATTTCAACTTGATCGGTCATGTAGTTTCGGAACAAATTGGCTGTGACAGACGGACAGACAGACAGACAGACAGACACAAGTGATCCTATAAAGGTTTCGTTTTTTCCTTTTGTGGTACGGAACCCTAACAACGGTTAACCTGAGCAACCAAATGTAGTCTGTTTTTAATCTGTGTATCTAGTTAATCTATAAGTATAAGTAAGTCTAAAAAGGTTTGTTTAGTACTTATCGGTGATATACACTATGCAATGAGTGCTAAAGATGGCACAGCCGTTGACAATGCCAATTAGTCGGTTAATGAGTAAAGTGCTACTAAAACTCCGAGATATCATCATGGCGTGTTCTTGAGTCGCCGCTAGGACGCCAGTGGGTTGAATTATAAAGCTGATTACTTAAAATAAGAATCCGTTTGAATACCTACAGGATCTAAAACGTAATCTACAAGTATGTCATGTTGCTTAGCTACAAATTAATGCACTTTTTAGGGTTCCGTAGCTAAATGGCAAAAAACGGAACCCTTTAGGATTCGTCATGTCTGTCTGTCCGTCCGTATGTCACAGCCCCTTTTTCCGAAATTATAAGAACTATGCTGTTGAAACTTGGTAAGTAGATGTATTCTGTGAACCGCATTAAGATTTTCACTCAAAATAGAAAAAAAAAATCGGGTACTTAGAACTGAAACTCAATTTTTTTTTGCATTATACCCTGTGTGATGTATCTATGGATAGGTCTTCAAAAATGATATTGAGGTTTTTAATATCATTTTTTTCTAAACCGAATAGTTTGCGCGAGAGACACTTCCCAAGCAGCACACAAGCTGTATAAGAGCTTATACAGCCATTATAACTCTAGTTTTAGCGTTATAATGGCTGTATAAGCTCTAATACAGCTTGTGTGCTGCCTGGGTTCCAAAGTGGTAAAATGTGACCCCCCCCTGTAACCTCTAAAATAAGAGAATGATAAAACTAAAAAAAATATATGATGTACATTACTATTTAAACTTCCACCGAAAATTGGTTTGAACGAGATCTAGTTAGTAGTTTTTTTTAATACGTCATACATCGTAAACCGCAATTTACATTTCATTCAATCAACACAAATATAAAAATATTAAAAAAAAACATTTAATTTCATAAACATAAACCTTATGCATAAACCGTGCACCATTATATGTATAGATAATGGTACGGAACCCTTCGTGCGCGAGTCCGACTCGCACTTGGCCGGTTTTTTTACGTAAATTACACATTGCCATGCTTATGATGCACCGTTATAGCATAGGACATGTATTACTTATTTATTTAAAGTTTATTGCACAGCCTACTAAAGTGTACAATGGCGGACTTAATGCCTTGAGGCATTCTCTACCAGACAACCACTAGGCCAAACAGAATAATGTTAAGGATGGTGCAGGAAGTATAGACCGTAAAGCGGTAATACACTACATGGCATGTGTGTATCTTAACTCTTTATTGCACATAAATGACACACAATAATTTAACAAATAAAAAAACCGAGTTCAAAACCCCTTTGAAAAGCAAGAAATAATAATTGGCTTTCGTAAGTCATTTACCTAGAAACGGCAGATATATTATTGGTTAAGTGAAGTCATAAATTAAATATATCGAAGTCGGTGGCAAGTTAATAAGGTAATACATGGAATAAATGGTACTTACTTTCTAATACATCCCTCATACTGTGTTCATTTACTTGACACCGACTTCAATATATTTAATTTATGACTTCGCTTAACCAATAATATATCTGCCGTTTCTAGGTAAATGACTTACGAAAGCCAATTATTATTTCTTGCTTTTCAAAGGGGTTTTGAACTCGGTTTTTTTATTTGTTTCAAGCCAATTATTTTTATTTTATACTTGTTAGTGCTTATTGTATGAAACACATGTATTACATCAAGCAACAATAGCATAATGCCAATTGTTCGCTCGCTAAAGCTCGTTTCATGAAAACCGCACTAGTTTTTTAAGGCCTATCATTATGCAACCGTTGCATAATAGTAGTTTATGCAACGGTTGTATAATGATAGGCCTTAAAACACTAGTGCGGTTTTCATGAAACGAGCTTTAGCGAGTTTCATAATAAGATCGCACGTGTGTTTTAAGGCCAATTTATGCAGAGTTGCATACATAACTTTATCTACACACATATTATAAACGGCGACACGGGGACGATGGGGCCCCTCCGGCTGCGGCGACGGCGGCGCGCCGGCCTGTAGCTTATATCTGTATCGTTATGACCATTACGATACTAAAATCGATACTGTAATAACATTACAGTACAGGTTGTCATAATGGTGGTCATTTCCTACGGTTTTTGATAAAATAATTTTCAAATCGATTAATAAATGACGGAGTTGTGAAGTAACAAACATAAAAAAAGAACATAAAACCCAATTGAGAACCTCCTCCTTTTTTTTGAAGTCGGTTAAAAATTATGCATTTTGACATCAGGAATGTACAAAGACATGCTTATCTCCAATGGGATTTCATCCAGCTAACCTTGGAGTCAATAAAAAAATCATTTATAATGTTAATGCTTTATAGCATCAATAATATTAGCAATATATACGTAAATGAATTGAAAAATACCTTGAGTCAAGTTAAAAAAATTAAAATTAAAACTGGACCTTTTACCAGTCACTTCGTCTGCGTGAAGATATATCTTTAAAAACCGGACAAGTGCGAGTTAAACTCGCGTGGGGAGGGTTCCGTTCCATACATGATTATCTGAAATTTCCTGGGTTACTTTTTATTTTAAGGTACACCTTCAAGCGAAAGCTTGACGGTCATTTGTTGACGCTCCAGAAACAATAATTTTATTCCAGCACTTTAAGTTTTACAACTTGTTAACTTTTCCTATTTTTCTATCTGTTTTTTAACATTTTACGCTTAATGCTGCTGTAACAAGTAATTTAGTATTGATTATTCTGAACACATTGCCACAATATTAGCTATATATGTATGACCGATCCATCTTAGTAGTAGTAGATAAATAATTATTGGCATGTAGTGTATTTGTATAGCGCTCCGTGAGTCACAGACGGTGCTGGCTGAAAATCAGCGCTGCAGATGTCTTACACCTCAGCATTATGCTGAGCCAGTGTCCCATTCACTGCCGCGAGGACACACACACCACCAGTTTGTTTTGTATTATTTTTAATTTATATTTACGTATGTTGTGTGTCTTCTATGTTAGTGAATAAATGTTTCTTTCTTTCTTTCTTTCTTTCTTTCTTTCTTTCTTTCTTTCTTTCTTTCTTTAAAATTCTAAAGGAAATATATTTAAGATTCTTACAACGAGCCCTTTCAATTGATATGTCACACTAAATAGTTTGCATTTTTTAAAAATATTTTCTAATTTACCCCAATAAGTGGCCCCAATGTTTAAAATTCATTTATTTACGTTCGAGGTACATGTTCGTGTTGCGGTCACTAACTTTCATATTGGTTTTGACAGACAGACAGACAGACAGACACACGAGTGATCCTATAAGAGTTCCGCTTTTTCTTTTTGAGGTATCGGAACCCTAAAAACGTAGAAGAAATACCACATAAATAGCGATTTATCATCAACAAATTAGGACTCATTTAGCCATAACTTATTCAATTCCTAGTATACCTATTAGTCATTGTTACTAGTTGATAGGTAAATTCTCATTCCTTGTACGATACAGGTAAACGGCATGTACTTAAGAATACTTCGAGACACATAAAAAGGGTGGTGAGTCGATATGGTATTAAAGTTAAGTTCGTTGCCAGTCTCCACGAATGCTTATGTGGAAGTGCAAGGCGTTCGCATTTATGACTTCTTGAAACAGGAATTCATAAAGACAAATCATTTTAATCGATTTTTATTCGGTATGTATTTATTTTGCTCCTCTGCTGCACTGGGAATGAAGAAATAGCATATAATGCGTGCAGATGCTTATCATCCTGGCATCTCGTAAAAGTCGACTAAGGAACGGGTCCTCCAACATGGCGCACTATCTGTATGGGCGATGGGCTGATCACCTGTCACCATACGGTTCATCGAACGTAGCCACAAGTAGTCTTGTAGCTCTGCCCACCCCATTAGGGATTTCGGACGTGATGCTATGTATGTATGTATGTATTTTGATAATAATTGAAGTTTATTTTAAGCGTTCTTTAGGTTTATTTATTTTTAGCTGTTATTTAGTCTTAGTTTATCTTATTTA
Organism: Tortricodes alternella; assembly: GCA_947859335.1. Taxonomy (NCBI): domain Eukaryota; kingdom Metazoa; phylum Arthropoda; class Insecta; order Lepidoptera; family Tortricidae; genus Tortricodes; species Tortricodes alternella. The sequence continues at coordinate 7,547,971 of OX401981.1, forward strand.
GTAGTTTAATGTTTGTATTTTATATGAAATTAGTTGATATTATAAACTGTTCAATTCCCAACAATTCATTTTAATACAATAAGCAATGTAGTCAATTAATTTTCCAGATCTGTCAATGGTTTGCTCATGCGACTATTTCGTATCGCAAGTAAAGTAGAACCGCACAGAAAATAAGGAATACGCGCACTTGTTATATTTAATTGTAGACACGGAATGTTAGTTAACTATAATGTTCAGATTAAATTACTTGATTGATTGTTATAAACCTTTTAGACTTATATAAAGTTCATGGCTCTTATTTAACGATTAAAATAGTAAAACCGTTGAGGGGTATTATTTATTTCCAAACTTTTTGTTGGTTTAGTTATTTACTCAATAATAACCGTTTTTACTGTAAAACCATTGTAAATTCAGAAATAAATATTTTTGTCTCTTTCTTTTTTGTTTCTTTTCAACAGTTCGCGGTTATTTAGAAGGGCACCAGTAACCACCCCTCGCTATATACCTATCTAGGATAGTAAACAAAAAAAATAAGTAGAAAAATACTTAAAGTCGATCCGTACTTTGTCTTTTATTATAACTTTTACTAGTTTTATTTAAAAGTATTTTTTTTTTGGTAATGAACTAAATGTAATAAATAATATGATTTTATTAATTCACAAAATAAGTAATTCTTGCCCATCGTGCGGTATGTTATTTGAAAGCTCTCAGATTATGTAGCATAAACATATTTTTTCAGATGTTAATTTATGGAATCGTTTAGATATTCGCTAAATATAACGTGCTTCCTGTTCTCCCCCCTTATCTCAGAAACTATGAGTAATAAAGATCACAAAAAAATTACTAACATAGATATTTATATATAGACTCTCGGTTAATACGATGGAATCTCTAGGTTAATTAATTATAGAAAAAATTACATACATACATAGCATCACGCCCGAAATCCCTAATGGGGTGGGCAGAGCCACAAGACTACTTGTGGCCACGTTCGATTAATTAGTCCTAAGATGGTAGAAAAATTTTAAGGTAATAATAATATTTTAACCGGTCCGTCCGTCTTATCGATTTTAACCTTTGCAAGTATATCTATTTATCTGATGTGATGATGGAGCAAGGACATGGACGGTAGAAATCTTCAATGGCTACTAGTAAAGCCCTCGATTTTCATCCATTTCGTTTGTTTTAAGGAGTTCAATATAATAAACTTGGTGACGAGGATCTGATGATAGAGCCGGGAGGTGGACAGTGGAACTCTTCAATGGCTTCTAGTAAACCTATGGATTTCGGCATGTTGTATTTGTTTAAACAATTTCAATAAACTAAGCTTGGTGACGAGGGTGTGAAGATAGAGCTGCGAGGTGAAAAGTAGAACTCCTCACTGGCTACTAGTAACCCCTTGAGTTTGAGCTGTTGCTTTTGTTTTTACGAGTCCTTACACTTGGTGACGGTGGTCACTTGCATTTTGTACTTTTTAGTACATTACTGACAAAATCATGTTTTTTTTAGTATTTAGATAAGTTTCGTGTTTTTAGTTAAGTACGGGAACCTCGGCGCGCCAGTCAGATTCGCACTTGACCGGTATTTTATCTAGAGTATGACTTAATTGGCTGGTTAGCTGACTCACAGGCTCGTTTATTTAAATTAATGAAGTACTTAAAGAAAAAGAGTATATTGACCACAATGTTTTCCTCAGCTTGCACCCAAATACGGCATGGATCAGTAAGCATCGGCATAAATACTCTGTGATTAATTACTTGCAATCCTTAATTACTCATGCTGCAGTTTCTTAACCGCAGTGTAATCAAATATTGAGCATTGTTTAGGATGAGTAAACGTGTGGAAAATTTGACTAAACTTATTAAGAAATAGAAATAGGTTTTTTTAAGGTTCCAAAACGAATAAACGGAACCCTCATAGGATCTCTCGTGTTGCTGTTTGTCTGTCCGTCTGCCACAGTCAATTTGCTCCGAAAATTAAATTAATTAAATTAGAAAATTAAACAATAAAAGTTTTATAAACTGGTATCGTGTGACATATCAAATGAAAGGGATATTTTTTATTATTTTAAGATAAATAGATAAGTTATATAGGAAAATAGGCGAAAATTGACCATTTCCACTTAACTCCGAAACTACCGGGCCTAAAATAAAAAATAATACAGAAAATAGTTCTTTACCTATATATTACAGGAAAATCTATAAGACGTCTATGGTATTTAAAGTATCAGGAAATTGTGCGAGTTTAACTCGCACTTTTCCGGCTTTATTTATTTCTTATAACACTGCATTACACTTTTTCGCATAACATTAGGTACATTAGGCGGGTAATAATTTAATTGTTAGTCATCGTCACCAAAGTTGGGACAAATCAATCGTGATCTGAGGAATTATCTGAAATAGATTCGCGAGAAAAAATATATCTTTAAAAATATCACTTTCATAAAATGGGAAGGAGTCAAGAAAAGAGACACCAGTGAAAAGCAAAACCAACAAACACAAAAAGAGGCAAAACGAACGAAAAACAGGCAGAAAAGAAGCCATAAAAACAAAAACTATAGGTATTAAGTTTTCTTTAGTTAAATGACAGGATGTTACCATCCTCGAATATTTAATAAGACGGTCAGAACATTGCTTTTTTTTAAAGTCAACCTAAGAACATAATACAGAATTTTTTATTTTGCAAAAAAGGGCCATCACATATAACGGGCACCTTAGTTACTGCGGATTTTTTTTAAGGATATAGAAATATTAACACTGCCTTCGCTATAGTACATATGTATTTGAAATAATAATAATAATAATAATGTTTGTCAGAAAAATTATACAATTTTCCTACAAATGTAGAGCCAAAGGCTACTAGAAGTACAAGAAAGCTTACATAAAGGACCAACTTATAGGATCGCTAAAACCAATAAATATTTTTTGGGAAATTGTATAAGTACATTTACATTAAAATACCAAGAAGTACTACTATAGCTCAAATAGACACAATATTTAAATCAACTGTGAAGCGAATTCTTATTTCTATTACACTGTAAAAGATTACATCATGAACTGGGATGTTTGGAATTAATTCTGACCTGCACCGGCAATCCCTGGGTCTCGGTATATAACTACACTGCGTTATATAGTAGTTAGATTTGTATAAAACTGTAGAGAGTAGATATCATTGTTAACTTACGAGTATGTTTTTCGTGCCGGCTCTTCTCAGAAGAGGTTTTATCGAACCGGTAGTAGAATTATTCCTTTACCTTCATAAATACATTTTGAGTTTGACTTTGAAAAGAAAAGCGTCATAGCCTAAACAAACCAAAGGCCCCTACCTCCCACTTCGCCGCCCAAAAAATTATTCAATTGCGTCTTAAGATAGGTCAAGGAGCGTGCCACTTTAAAAAAAAACACCTCTAAAAGTAAAGAAAGATAATATCTGTGATATTTAGTTGGAAAATAATGTAATTCTAAAACAGAGCTCTTGTGCCCTAAAAAATAACAAGTCTAGAATTACCGGTCAAAGAGATTAATCCTTTCATAAATAATAGTAGATCAACAGAGTTTTGCTTTGCCATTGAAACAGTTTTTGTTGTACCTAGGTACATGGTTTTCCTTGGCTTCCCACACACTGAAACGCGGGTCGTGCGGGATGGCAATGCAATTCTAAAGAACTCTGTAAAGGAGTTTTTAAGAACTACGAATAAAATCGAACGCTTCATGTACATATTACTTAGGATAGCGTGTACCATGTTTATGTTAGTTCGTTTTTTGTTAGGGTTCCGTACCTCAAAAGGAAAAAACGAAACCCTTATAGGATCACTCGTGCGTCTGTCTGTCTGTCTGTCTGTCTGTCTGTCTGTCTGTCTGTCTGTCTGTCCGTCTGTCTGTCTGTCCGTCTGTCACAGCCAATTTGCTCCGAAACTACTGGACCGATTGAGCTGAAATTTGGTATACATATGTAAGTCGGTGACCGCAACACCGACGCGTGACGTAAATATATGAATTTTAAACATGGGGGCCACTTTTGGGGGGTAAATCAGAAAGAAAAAAAAAGTTATGCAATCTATATTGTGTGACATATCAAATGAAAGGGCTTATTATGAGTACTTTAAATATATATTTTTCTGAATTTTAAGTAAAATAGTTTGGAAGTTATTTAGGAAATTAGGCGAAAATTGACCATTCCCCCCCCTTATTTCCGAAACTACTGGGGCTAAAATTTTGAAAAAAATACAGAAAATAGTTCTTTACCTATAGATTACAGGAAAACCTATAAGAAGTCTATGGTATTTAAAGTAACCTAGTAAATTGCAGATAATCATGTACGGAACGGAAGCCTCTCCACGCGAGTTTAACTCGCACTTGTCCGGTTTTTCAATTATTCTTTTATTTAGTTCTCTGCTGCACTGGGAGTGAAGAAATAGCATAGAATGCGTGCAGATGCTTATCATCCTGGCATGTCGTAAAAGTCGACTAAGGGACGGGTCCTCTCCAACATGGTGGACTATCTGTATGGGCGATGGGCTGATCACCTGTCACCATACGGTTCATCATACCATCTTAGGACTAATTAATCGAACGTGGCCACAAGTAGTCTTGTGGCTCTGCCCACACCATTAGGGATTTCGGGCGTGATAATATGTATGTATGTTTTATTTAGTATCAAGCTAAAATTGCGACGAACTTACAAAATAACAGAATCTAAACATACATGTGCGGTGTGCCTTGTTAGCAGCTGATCCTTGATTTATTTGAGTGCGAGAGCTACCTATGCTAATTTTGTTAATTAGCCCGTCGAAGGCGCCTCGTGCTTGCAGTTAATTGTTGGCAATCATTGTAAAACTCGCAGAACAAGAATCCTCATTAGAAAAACGCCTTAACCACTGCTTCTTCGAAAAGCCAACGACTTCATTTTGATCAGTTAATATAAAATGACGTCTCGCAACTCAAGATATCTAATATAGATGCGGCGTAATCTAATAAATAAGTTTTATCAAAAATACTTAACTTAATCACTATCCGCTGGTAACTAAACGCTCAAAACAAATTAGTCGAAAACTTCCGAGGCGAGATTTTGTCACCGGCGCACGCGCATCGCATCTGATAAATATAACTAGATATGTAAATAATTATTAAATATTATCGAATAGATAGGGCCGCTTACGTGCCCGTTACGTTATCTGCGTTATTTGTCGTTAACAGTTCTACGGGCTTGTTGTTATCTGGCTGAGTTATGGCAGCAGATTGGAGGTTCGGTGAAGAGATTCGTGGCCGGCTCCGGTTTCAAGAGGTCCGTCCGTCATCGCGCTGATAAGCTGGAGGCCGGCGGATCACGCGCATGATGCGCCCAGATGCCATCGCCGCGGCAGGGATACAACCACCTCATCTAACACCAAATCACAGACCAAGTGCACCAAATGCAGGATTACAGGTTGACGACGCGGTTAGCTTAGTTGGTAGTGACCCTGCCTCCGAAGGTAGCGTCCCGGGTGCGATCCCCGGTAAGGGCAAATATTTGTCTGATGAGCACGAATGTTTGTTCCTGAGTCTTGGATGTTTCCTATGTATTTAAGTATTTATTTCTCTATATAAGTATGTATATCGTCGTCTAGTACCCATAACACAAGCCTTTAGAGCTTGTTTGGGACTAAGTAGATCGATTTGTGTAAAGATTGTCCTATGATTTATTTATTTATTTACATTATTAGGATAACCTGTATGTTGGATCCGTAAATAATGCACAAAGACGCACCAACGACCCTACTCAAATATATTTGAGTGTGATACAAGTAAGCTCAATGCGCAGTCGGGTAAAAATAGGCCTAATCTATACTTATAAAACAGTACCGTGACTCACTTATACACAACGCACAGCCTTAACGGGTGGTCCTAGGGGTTTGAAATTTGGAGGATACATATTCCTCGAGTACCAAGTAGTAAGTGCACTAAGGAGGGGTTATTTTAAATGCCCTCCCTAAATGGGTGAAAAGGGGTGATAAAGTGTTAAATACCGCGGGCGAAGCTGTCGCGGGTCCACTAGTATTATATATATAAATATAAAGTTGCGTTTGTGTCGCGTTTGTACACAATTAACAATAAATAAGTTGGCTTCAACCTGTACCGAAAGCCCCGCTGGATTATTATTCGCATTGACAGCACTTTACTCTTAATAAATTATGTTAAACTGTCGGGCAATGAAATTGAACTGAAATGTCAATTGGCGATAGATTCGATTTGATTTCATGTCGAGAATGACAGTATAATTAAGTCTCTACTTTGCGCAGACCAATGCTGTGTTTATTGTCCTGCCCAATAAACCATTCAGTCCTGACAAAATAAATCAATACTTAAGATAATCAGTACCTGGGCGACCAAGATTTGCTCGGCGTATTTGTTATCTTTCTTTCTTTCTTTCTCAGGGATTATATATACAATATAATATATAGGGGATCCCTATATACAAAATTTCATCCAAATCGTTAGAGCTGTTTCCGAGAAACCAATTACAAGAAGTGCTCGCTTAAAGTATAAGATTTCACTGCTGACGTGGGATGGGGTACCCACCGTCCCCCTTCGAATAGAAAATCTACTTAAAAGGTTTTAGCAATAATTGAATGTGATACTTTCGAAAATAATATATTTGTATAATGTAAAGTGCTTGTTTTTTTATGAGCATGGATTTTAGGTAGGAGGTGCCTGTAGCAAGCTAAATGAATCACCTTGGCAGGCCTAGGCAATTGCCTTTGCACGCTGAGAAATAAATAGTGTTTTAAATAGAGCACGATACTTGTTCCGTTCAATTTGTAACCGCAGTCAATATTCCCGGTGGGGTGTTATTAGCCGCTTGCTAACGCAGCCTGCGGCGTCGCCCGATCTGATGCCGATTTCTTTCATGGATACAAGCTATAATTCCAACTACCATCTACCGTTCCGCCACGAGTCGCTTGCAAAACGAAACTTACCGATTTAATGCTAGATGGCTATCGGTGCGAGTTTAACAACAGCATTTTATGTACCCAAGAAAACTATCAGTCATTAACGCGAGTAGCCCGGTATCTTATAAGCAGCAGCACGCCGTTGTCTTGCGCGGCGCCCGGCCGGCTGTCACTCGTACAAAGTTATCACTCCTATAACGTCTCTGATATGGCACTTTTAGTGCTGCAACAAATGAAGCGGTTGCATTAAAACTTGTCCAGTGCATATCTGAGCGTAATTAATACGGGAGATAAGTCGCGGAGCGTCGCGGGCTCCGACGCCGGCGGGAACTGCGCCGCCGCCGGAACCGCCTCGCCGCGGACGACTCCCGATAGGTATTAATAACAGTCCGATATCGGAGGTGGCCGCACCAAATGGGAAATTAAAAGGCTTTCATGGGATCCGCTCATTAGACTGATTTGTAGTTGCGCAGCTAGCGGCGCCGCACAAGGAGTTATTAATGAGCATTGTAATCGGTTGTCGCTGACATGAGAATCATTCGTGCCCTCATTTATCGGGCTGCCTTCCGTTGCTTTGACATTTCCTAATTTAAATTCAACGCTGCCGGTCAGTCATCGGAGGCTGGTGCGTTATTTATGGGGTGATTAGGTAGGTTGTGATACTTGTGGCAGAGGTAACTGTAAAGTGTTTGAGCAGATTCGATTCGTAAGCAGGAGCGGTGGCTGGCGGCGGCGCGGTGCAGCGCGCGGTGCGGCTGGGCGGGCTGCGCTGGAATCGCGCAATTGGTGCCGTCATTGTTCTAAACTAGCCTCGGCCGTATATCAGCGAGGCAGACGGGACCAATTGATACAAACGAGCGCGTGTCACGTCTAAATATAATATTAGGAATCACGGCGCGAGCCAGGAAATATTAATTTGAAGTGGTTATTCTATAAAGAGCTTGCGTTAAGTCTTAGCTCGCTCTGGGGGTTTAGCACGCGCTCAACTATTTTTGGTCGCAGTTTGCAGTTTATTACTAGAATATTCTACGTAATAATATTTCAGTCAACAAATTAGATTTTCAAATATTGTAATTGATTGATTTAAATTCTTTGACGCCAGGTAATAAATACAAGCTATAATATTTCCTAACCCGCGTCCTGGTCAAAACAAGTTATCAATATCAAATTAATAACTTACTTATAATTATTGCCTGTAGTAAAAACCTTATTATTTTTTATATTGTAAGCACGTTTGGACGGGCTAGTTGGCGGATAACATAATTCGAGATGATCCGTAATTTATGTTAGTTGTGGACCCTTGCTCTTTGGAATGAGTTTAAATGACGATTTATGAATGAGGTCAGTGCGGTGAGTGCGCGGTGCCACGGCGTATCAATCAGGAGCCACGCGCCGCGCGCGCGCCGGCGCGACGCACTCGCTGCTCCTAACAGCACTTAACTCTTGCCCGAGAGGCCACTTCCTCTTTCCACTACTTCACTACCTACTACTTGTTCTCGACACGAAATATTGCTCAACACAAGCAGAATTTTTACGCTGTAAGTTTTTCTGTCCTAGATAATGTACAATGGTACCAATTGTCTCTTATTTGGACGAGATTTATGTCGACGTCCTGTGTAATTCGGTCATCAGAGGTCATTGTCACCTTGATATGTCTTGTAAAAAATCAACTCTAATTGGATAGGTAAATTTAGTAGAATTTCTTCAAGGAAGCAGGTATACCTTTAAGTTTTTTTTTAACTTCGCATATTTCCTTCAATGTCGTGTATTAGTATCTAATATCTCAGAAATAAACAAGCATAGATCAGTGCTAAATATCTAATAATAATAATAAATCAGAAAACCAGCGCCTCTATTCGGGAACGCTTAGTGATTCTGTAGCGACTCGGAAGCCAGATTTCTCATTCCACTCTTCCGCACGACGCGAAATGCGTAAGAGCGAGATGAGAGATCTGGCTTACGAGTAGCTACAGAATCACTTAGCGTTCCCGAATGAGGCGCCAGATCTAACGTCTTGTAAGAACAAGTTGTTTCAGGCTTAGGGTTTTGTCCGAGCAACCTACTAAAATTGTGCACATTACTTTAGCATGTCAGCTGTATTTTGAACTACGCGGATAATAAAACTTGGGATTGCGGTCTTACTTCCAGGCAACGGTATTTTTGAAAGGTAACTATTTTCGCATATCTCGTTGATCTAAGGTAAAGGTTAGAGTTAAATTGGCTTCGTGAAGGTACAGGTAAGGTAGTGGTCTAGATTCGGAACCACGTGCAGCTAAATATAAACACGTCTATAAGTTTAAAGTGAAGGTTGTTTATTGACAAGGGTGGAGTTATTTTAATGGTGAGTTTATTATCACCACGCCGCTAAACGGTCAGATCCGATCGCGCAGCCATTCCATAGCTCGCATAACTTCATTACGAGCTCAATTGAATAAACTGTGATGGGAACGCCGAGGCGCTCTGCACGTTGATTGCTCAAATTTCCTTTTCAACTATCACAAAGATATGGTGAATTTCTAATTGGATAAACGTGTCGTTTCCTATTTAAAGGCGACGGCGAGCGTAACATATCCATTTAAGTGTGAGCCCCGGCGGTGTACCGGAGACGCCGCGCGGGCCGGCGCGCGGGGCTCCGGCGCGACCAGCGCGCGCGCGCGCCGTCATGCCCGGTAATGGCCGCCTCGCGCGTGCGTGCTCAATGACCATCTAATGAATTATGATAAATTTGTTTTAAAGCCGCTTCCTGGGTGATTTTCTTTTTTAATCCCGTGTTTTCGTTGGGATATGATCTTTGAGGTCACGCGTAGGAGTCGCTGGTAATACGCTCTCATTGTGTTCCTTTATTTGCTTATTCTGTTTAATTTTATAACCTGGGCTGGGTGCCTACAGCATTTCGGAATCATGATTTAGAGTACTCGTTACTGGGGACTGTTTAAAGAAAACCGTTTTAATGAAATAAATTGCATTGAAAGAAAGGTTACATTGGGACAGATATCTTCATATTTGTACATCCAAAGTGATGGGTAACATAATTGGAGTTTACTCCTTAAGAATTGATTTTCATATATAAACCCGGGGTATGAAAAATTATGGGGAGTAAAATTAAATTACGATGTCACACTGTCACACGGTACGGAGTCACACGAAGTCACACGATGTTAGCCGAAGATGCGTCGGTCGCTTCGCATTGCATACAGATATAGTGAATAATATGTTTCCATCGGTAAAACTCGGATCTCAATCGGAAGACGGCGGGACCCGAAGTGTCAATTAATTATTGTATTCAATGAGTGATATGTTTTTATTCATTAAAATGAAACTTTATTATTTACTGTCAAGTCAAAATGAAAAATCTTAAGCATGGTATGATGGGTACTGGTTTATTTTATAATCGTTCGTAAGGAGTAAACTCCTGTCGTACGTCGGAACTGACGCACACACACTTTTTATTATCATAAAAATGTGTTTTTTGGTAAAGTGGAGAGTTGTCGTAAATCACGTGTCGATGGGCGGCGACAACGCTCCCGTGCACGGGCGCATGCTGTACCATTACCATGAGTTGCGCGAAACGTACTCGCCAGCGTAAACTATCGGACATACTGCTTGTTGCCGATACAAGTAAAAGGGACCGAGCGATAGTTTACGCTAGCGACAGCGGTTTGCGCAACTCATGGTAATGTAATGGTACCGGTAGTCGCGCGTCCACTCGTGCACGCATCTTTGGTTTTTTATACTAGCTATAACCCGCGACGGCGACTGCATGAATGCATGATTTAATCATAAAACAACCCTTGCTAACCTATCACCGCGTATTTGTTTTGTCGAAATTAAAACAAATGCATTTTTCATTCTCAAAATAATATATATTTTGACGAAATTTATGCTCCAACGCACCAGCGTAGTGTTAACTAAACAACTTGGTTAAAAATAATTTGTCCTAATAACAATTATCCTACAATTCTCTACATATATACCTTAATTATGTATAATCATACTATGTCTGAATAAGTACTATTAAACAAACAGACATCTCTCATAGCTTATATTGTACTTGATCTCGACTTCAAAACCTTGCTATCATTATTAATCAAAGAAGCTTAACCCGACGAACGCTATTATTAAAGTAAATATTGACTAAATCTGACATTTGATTAAGAGAATACTCGGCGTTATTGCCTATCTTAATTGTGTGTTTTTGTAATAAATACACATAAATTACATCAAAATGGACTCCTACTTACAAAATATTGGAAGGCAAGTTTTCGATTTTATATAAAAAAGGGCGTCCAAGTGCGAGTCGGGCTCACCCATGAAGGGTTCCGTGATTTATGACGTATTAAAAAAACTACTTACTAGATCTCGTTCGAACCAATTTTCGGTGGAAGTTTACATAGTAATGTATATCATATATTTTTTTTAGTTTATCATTCACTTATTTTAGAAGTTACAGGGGGGGGGACACATTTTGCCACTTTGGAAATGTCTCTCGCGCAGGTTTGATGAAAAAAAATGTTGAGTTTCAGTACCAAGTATGGGGTAACCCCAAAAATTTTTTGTTCACAGAATACATCTAATTACCAAGTTTCAACAGCATAGTTCTTATAGTTTCGGACAGACAGACGGACAGACAGACAGACAGACACACAGACAGACAGACAGACAGACATGACGAATCTTTAAGGGTTCCGTTTTTTGCCATTTGGCTACGGAACCCTAAAAACGAGGTAGCGTGTGCGCGGTGGCTATGATCGAGTAACGGTGCTCGTCTATGACCGCCGATACGTATCTAACATTAAAAAGTTTACTTAATTCAATACGCCATTAAAATTGGACTTTACATGAAATTGACCTACTGGAAAATGAGAGTAAAAAATAATTTTCATTTTACACTCGGAAAGAAGGGCATTGTTTATCTATGATGCGAGGTCAAAGTAATACAAATGTCCTTCGGATCGAAAAGTAATGAAAAACTAATGCAATAGACGGGACCTATACCTACAGCCGGGCTTTGGTGACATGAATTAACTTGAATACTTGAAAAACACACGGCTTTACTCACGATTTATTGTCAGAAATAGTCCGACATGTATTCATAATGTCTCACGAAAGTTTTAATTTGACTATGAATTAACTTCTTAATTTACGAAACTATATGTATTAAGTACCTACTTAATAGTAGTAAAAATTACTTAGTAGTAGTATTAATATAGCAAGATTTTCCATTTCCTTATAATTGTCATATTTAATAACTTCTTAAAAATTATAAGTATTACCTTTCTGCGGTTTTAGTCCTTTTTAACCAACTTTAAAAAAAAGGAGGAGGTTCTCAATTCGGTTGTATGTATATTTTTTTTATGTTTGTTACTATGTTACTATGTGTGTTACTTCAGAACTCCGTCATTTACAAACCGATTTGGAAAAATCTTTTTTTAATCGGTAGGGTATACTTCCAGTTTGGTTCCGTTGTAGTCAAAGTCAAGGTGTGATGAGAGGATCTATGAGGAATCGATGGAACTCTTCAAATATTATAGGCACGCATATAACAATTTTAGTAAAATCTGTAATAACTCAAGCAGTTACGTTCCAAAAGCATTATTTGGTGAAGTGGAACTGTTGATGAAGACCATAGATGATCACCGGAACTCCTGAATGATAAGTATTTCACAGTTGGCGATTAAATTTCTTTATAACGTTGTGAAGCAATTTATGCTCATGAAAATGCATGTGGTAAAATAGAACTGGGTTTGAAGAACCAGGAGAACTCCTCAAAGATTGATGCCCTTGCACCCTGGTTAGCAACATTTTGTAAATGGTGATGAGCAATTAGCATTATGCTGTTGTTGCTTGATGTAATAAATGTGTTTTATACGATAAGCACTAAAAAGTATAAAATAAAATAATAATTTAACAAATAAAAAACCGACTCCAAAACCCCTCTGAAAAGTAAGAAATAATAATTGGCTTTCGTAAGTCATTTACCTAGAAATGGGAGATATATTATTGGTTAAGTGACGTCATAAATTAAATATATCGAAGTCGGTGGCAAGTTAATAAGGTAATAGGTACATGGAATAAATGGACTTTCTAATACATCCCTCATACTGTGTTCATTTACTTGACAAGTCACCACTAACCACCAACCACCAACATGCCACCGACTTCGATATATTTAATTTATGACGTAACTTAACCAATAATATATCTCCCATTTCTAGGTAAATGACATACGAAAGCCAATTATTATTTCTTACTTTTCAGAGGGGTTTTGGAGTCGGTTTTTTTTATTTGTTAAATTATTATTTTATTTTATACTTTTTTACGGTGCAATTTTGAGGCGGTATTACTATTATTGTGATAAGAATCACTGCCAAATTGCTGATAATAATTACCAAATTTTACACTGAAAACATGTTGTATGACACTGTTGACTTTCATAAAATGATATTTGGATTCAAGAATATGAATATGGAAATAAGTATTGTTTAAATGTAAACATAATATTTACTTAACCTGAGAATAATATCTTGAGCTACAAAACCAAGTACTTCCAACAAAAATATATTCTTGGGTCAAGAAAATATATGTTCCGTTATATGGAAATCACGGATTGTCTTGACCAAGGCGATATTGTCTAGACTGAAGTTTTTTTTTTTTCATGTATACCTTGATTTTGACGGGTACTAATCGTCTTACTGTAATTTGCGTGTCATTTCCCACTAGCTCTAATTTGAATGCACATATTTAAGCAAATAGCTATTAAAATCAATTTGTTCTCGCCATGGAAATAGTTTTAAACTGTACCCGTGGCAAGTGGAAATGTTGCAATCGCTCCGTGGATGAGCCCTATCGAATGTGGAGACACCCATAACATAAAGTGTTGGTGGTCTCATTGGAAATAACTTTTGTAAAGTTATTTCGGTTTATTTTAGCTTGTATTGTACTGGCCGGAGCATTAAATTAAATAATTGTATTTGAAACGCATTACAAAATTCAACTGTTGAATTCACCTTTGAATTCTTTCACAATCAGATAAAACTTAACGAAACCCCATAAGTACGTACTTGAGTTACTTTTAAATTCGAATCAAGATTATTCTTGTATCGGTACGAATATTTCGCTACACCTTTACACGTCATATTCGAAAAGATAAGTTCATGTTGTTTCAACGTATAGAAGTCTACCTATTCTAAGACCATTCGAAACGAATAAAGATTGCGTATGAAAACCAACGCTGATTAGAGATATAAAATATCGATTCTCGATAGAGGATCATATCGTTAGAAGCTATCGTCGCCTGACCGGTCGCTGCGAAGCTAATTAAAAAGCAAATTGAAACGCTTCGTGTCAAGCACTATTAATTTTTACGGCCCGCGTAAGGGCGTATTCATTTATGTATGAGTTGCATTTATCTCAGCTACTGATATCAGAACCCGTCGATAATCGACCAAAAATGTAGTCGGAAACATTTCATTCGGGTAAGACGCATTGACCTTTTGCCTCTAATTAACTGAGTAGTTTTATGTTAAGTGTTTTGTTGTAAAAGAAACTAGTAATTAAAAAAAAATAAGCTCGGTTTATTCTGAGAAAGAAAGCATTATATTCTACTTTAATTGAAGTCGGTACATATTTAGTTATTAGATTAATATTTATTTTAAGTATGAAGCTTTTTCCACTGATTACATAGATATTTATTATACCTACCGCTAAATTGTATAGGTACGGGTACTGTGTTAATGAATGTGTTGACCCTATTTAAATGGAAGCCATCGCTCAGTTATTTATGAAGCTGTATAAATTAAAAACCTTTTCAATACGTTGTTTTTAATTATATTGTAATTATTTATATTGGCTTTAGTATCATAAAGTGATAAAGGAAACTTGTTCGCTAACAAATTAATTGTAAAGTGGGGTCGTAAAGTTGTAGTCTTAAGTCCGGCGCACATCAAGAGCGCGCGTGCGGACGCGGGCCCCGGACCACCGGGGCGCGGTGCTTTACTTGCAACGATTTATTGTTATAAAAATAATGTATCATCCGCGCTCGGCCGCACAATGCACGTAACAAGCTCGCCCGCTCGCCGATCGCCGACCGCCGACCGCCGAGCCCCGCGTGCTAACGGGACGAGCGCACTCAAACCCTCCGCTTTACTTTAAATAAGCGCTGATTAAGGATTGTTTTCGGTGCCGCTTACAAATCAAACTTCATACTTTTTAGGAAAAAGACAGAAACATTTCGGTTATAATAAGAGGTAGGTAACAATATTTATTTCATTTATATGTCCGATTTATTCCACTAGACTTACCATTTGCGAATCTTTTTATCCAGCACATCAATGCTTATACGATAAAACGATTCATAGATATACGTCATGTCTTTTATCGTACAGACTTCTCATTTTCTTTTCCGTAATTCACTTGATGATTTGATCATTAAGGATTTTATATAAGTAAGTATACCTTCATAAGTGAATCATTTAGTATGATGTGGTGAAATAAAGTCTGTTAAAAATACTATGAAATAAATAAAAGGTATTTTATATTAAAATTTAATCTTATTTCGATCATTTAATTGGATCTGCAATATCATCGTGTGGTAATAATTCAAACTTTTGAATAATTTCGTTATTAATAACTGTTTATAAATATCCAGTTTTGTAACCTGGGACCGGTTGGAGGGCTACGACTACAATTAAATTCTATTAACGTGACAACAGCAATGTGTAATTAGGCGACAACGTACAAACGCCTGAAATATCTCTCATTCTTATTTAATAGGGCCGCGGGCCATAATAAGGGTTGTCTATGTATTAAATTTAACAGTCGTTGTTCTATTGCCATGACCCATAAATTTCATATTCAGTTTCCAATTGGATAAGTAAAGTTTTTTGAAGGCGGACATTTTTTTTTTTGATGGTGGACGTCTCAGGGACCAAGAATCACAAGATAATCAATTTTTATTTTATATCGTTTATTAGGGAGATTTTTTTAAATTACTGCGATGACATTTCGGCCTTTTCAGCCATTTTTTTAATACAAAATAGATGTGCATTTGACCCACATGATTGGTTGTTTTTTTTTTTTTTCATTGATTTTTTGATGTGCATTATCTCGGCTGTTTGATTATTTCTTTGCCTTAAGTTCAATAAAGAAAAAAAGTGACAGTTATTCTTGCCTGAGCTGTCACTTTCTTGTTATTTATTTTAACTTCAGGCAAAGATTTAATCAAGCCGCCGAGCAAATGGCTGAAAAGGTTGCAATGTCATCACAGACATTTAAAAAAAATCCCGAATAAACGATATAAAATTGAAGTCGGTTAATAAAAAGCTCAGTCGAATCTGCATCAAGGCTAGTTTTTAATCCGCAGGCTTTTATTTACCCTGCTGTCAATTTCACCATGACGAAACTATTAAAACTGGGATGGCAGCCTGTCACCTAGCAACCCTAGCGGGTGGAATTATGAAAGTTTTGTTGCAATAATTATATAGTACCAGGTACGGAGCGCTGCACTGAGAAGTGGCCGGGCAGCTAGCGCCTGCGCCGGCGCGCGACACTATTAATGCACTCGCGACAAGCGTTTGATTGCAGGTGCCCGACACACGATGTTATTACGGGTTCCACTCCATACGATACATACTAATATTAATTACACTTTAAGTACAGTTTATAAAAAAATACAGCTCCGTTCGCCTTGATTAGAGCGCTTCTGTACTTAATTACATAAGCATAACTGGTTTTTGAGGAATAAAATCAGCAGCAAAAGTGCAGGAACCTGTCCGTCATCACCGGACGACGCACACCGGACAAAATGGATCTAGACTATGCGCCCGGTACATTGAGTTCGTGTAATATGTGTGTGAATCTGTGTCCAGTCAATCTTGAATAATAAAATCGTATGCAGAAGTGTTTGATAGGGAGATAACAGTTGGTTTTCAAGAGGAGGGGGTGGCAAGACAAACGAGGTCCGATGCATTATGCTAGTGCAAGCGGCGCCGGCGCAGTCCAGCGCGATTACTCGAACGCTTAATCAACGCTACTGCGACGAGGTTTGATTGCAAATGATAAATAGACGCCAATGAAGTGGTCTCGTGAGCTCACCGGAAATCAGTGACGGTACACAATGTTGGACTCTGTGTCACGGAAATAAAATTGCAGTTTCTTTGATGTCGTATATGCGATTTGTTGCTACTCGCATGACCTTACAACTGTAGAACTGACATGAGGATATTATTTCTTAGATCGAAACCTTAGTATAAACTACTAATGTAGATATAAACAACTAGTTGTGCCCGGCATGCGTTGCAATGCTTTTAATTATTATAATATTTATTTTGGCCACACATTTTCCTGGGCGCGTGCGTACAAGACTTCACCACAATTTTATCGTAACATGAATAGGATAGGAACGCAAGAAGACAAACAAACATACAGACATTCATTTTTATAATTTATTTATTTTTATAGTAGGTAGCTAATGTATATTATTTAAATACATTTTGACTTTGTTAATTTTACTCACATTTTAAACAAAACTGAAAGACCTGTTGCATACTAAGTTACAGATTTCTAGTCTTCAGAAATGTCTTATATTAGTCAATGGTAATAGTTTTTTTATTTTTTTCAGTTAATCACCCAATATTAATTAAATTGGGCCCGTTTGTGAATGCGCGAAATCTATACTACACAGTTTTATCAGAAACAGAACCACTAAAACAAAAGATAAAGGCCATTTTTTTGAAAATTTTAATAGCCTTCCAGGCTTTTGTTTAAAATTTTGAGTAAGCACAATCGACATTTATTGTTGATGGTCAATCTTCGACCTTTTAATCAAAATGATTTTAACATCTTAATTGTTAACTATATGACTTCAATATTATTTTTGACTCGGCGACTTTGGCGATAAGGATGTGGATTTACGAGGGGCGTTCAATAAATTCTCGGTATGGATATGAAACAAAAAAGCTATGAATGTGATATTTTTTTATTTTTTTGACATAATCACCATTCTTTTCAATGCATTTGGAAGATCTCTCAATTAATTTATAGATACCCTCATAAAAATATTTTTCGGCCTTGCTGTCAATATGCTCATTAACTGCTGCCTTCAGAGTTTCATCGTCAGCAAATCGGTTTCCCCAAAGGTCTTTTTTTAGATTAGAAAACAAATAATAGTCGCTTGGTGTTAAATCTGAACTATAGGGTGGGTGATTTATTTTTTGAAATCCACACTCGTGAATGGCAGCCTCGGCAACTCGAGCACTATGAAAAGGGTTATTGTCATGAAAGAGTAAAATGCCTTTTGCTAATTTTCCTCTCCTTTTTTCCTTGATTGCTTCTCTCAGCCGTCTTAAAATATTAGCATAGTGTCCTCCTGTAATATTTACCGATTTATTTTTATAGTCAATCAACAAGATCCCTTTGCAATCCCAAAAAATTGTGGCCATGACCTTTCCGGCTGAAAGCATGACCCTGATTTTTTTGGGGCCAGGTGAGCCTCTAAAATGCCACTGTATTGACTCTTTTTTACTCTCTGAGTGATGAATCCAGGTTTCATCTTCTGTGACTATCCTGTTGATTACGTCATCAGGATTTTGGCCACACAATTCCAAAAACTCTGTACAAAATCCACACGCGCTCGCCACTGAAGCGGCGTCAGCATTCGTGACACCTATCTCGCACTTATTTTTGTCATATTAGGCCGGTCATGAATTATCGCGTGTATAGTACCAACAGAAAGGTTAGTTTCTTGAGCTATAGTTGTGATTTTCACTCGAGTATCTACCAATATAATTTTCTCCACTTTTTCAACATTTTCCTGCGTACTGGCGTGGATAGGTCGGCCAGGGTGAGGGTCGTCTTCAATGCTCGCCCTCCCTTGTTTAAATAAACTTGACCACTTTTGGAGTATGGACAAGGAAGGAGCAGAGTCACCATAAACAACGTGCATTTCTTGTTTTATACATTTCTGATTGTTTCCTTGCTTTTTTAAGAATTTAATAACCGTGCGGTGTTCTAATTTTACCAACATCACAAAATTTCTTTGAGTAATCGTGTTTGTTCGGTAATCGCAGAAAAACCACTGGAAATATTTCTGTCATATTTATGTATTTTTATTGCTTATGAATGACACAAAATGGATAGAATTAAAAAGTTTACTAAAAGAGGTTGGAACATCTCGATACCGAGAATTTATTGAACGCCCCTCGTAGTAACAAAAGTTATTACTCTTATGCTATAACTATTATTAAAAAGAAATTAGGTTCTTCCGAAACTAATTCGGTGATTAGTTCTTGCGAGGTGTCGGAATCCGTTAACATTCAAGGAGCTTGATAATGGCCTAAAAGTTCTAAAATGCCTGAGAAAATCAGAGAAAATCCAAAAAAAAGAAAAGATAGCAAATCACCATCAGCATCATCAAATCGTTAGCAGTGGTAGGTAATTTCATGACGTAGTCTTATGAAAATATGTTTGTATTAAGGCGTCTTCTTAAGCCGTCGAAGAATATTTGGTTAAGATAAATAATGTTATCGATGCTGCTTATTGTATACGTTCTTTTTACACAATAATAATCAGCAATGGCCAAAGAAACACAGTGTTTTTATACCAACGCGATTTAGCATCATAAACCAATCAAGCAATTTTTTACGGTAGCTAAATGACGTCCTCGAAAAAGTGTAGCGTATCATTAATAAATTTAGTAACACTATATTTATTTTCATGAGTTCCGCCGCTAGGAGCTTTTTATGCAGAGTAATTAAGTCAATTTAACGATGCTAAACAGATCGATCATAGAAGTGCCCACTGAGTGTTTGCAGGTTCTATTTAAGTGTTTGTGAACCTATCAGGGCTCTATGTTATCTTGGACGTCATTTACAGGTTCCTCACAAAAGACAAGGTTATGGTCAAATATAATAGGGAAGATGCATTTTTTTTTCATGTTATTGAATAGTGCTCAGTAATAAAAACCGATCTGTGTACGCAAAACATTTTTATGTTGATTATTTTATGAGTTATGATGCTTTGAAAAGTCATTGTTCATACCACTCGCCAAAACACTCCATACAAAATGGACCACAGCTATGACGTCACAGCTGTCGTTAGACTGTACAAAATGTGTGGCGTTTAAACGAAATCTGCAATTATTTCCGAAAATACTGTTTATAGACCAACATCGTAGAAATAAATCATGAAATAAATTTGATGAGGATGTCCAAAAAACTAAAACCAGAACTAAAAACAATATATATTTTTCATAAATTTTGACCCTTAATCGAATAAAAATCAATAGTCAAAAATTATCTGATTTTTTTTCTGTAATATGCTTTTGTTTACATTTACTTTCATAATATATCATTTAAACCTCATTTTGATTTTCATGCAACTACCCCATCGGAATTAGAAAAATCGAGTAATGAATGTGGCAAATGAGAGACCAACGCGGTTACGGTTGGCAAACAACACAACAAATAGTTTGCTGAGTTATTTAAAGACGTGTCTACATAATTGTTTGAGGTAATATTGTTTTACGATGGGTTCGTGATCGCCGGCTCCCTTGAAGCCGCTAATTAATTGAGAACACTACCGCGCGTGTCGGCATATCGCCTGATTTATAGCGCGCCAAATGTTTCTGGAGTTCGCCGGGCTTCTTTCATTAATTTCATTTAATTGTTGTCCGCTCAACGGGCAAGTCATATCGTTCTCAATGTTGCAACGCTCTGAGATGCTCGTGATTTATTGTATTTGTTTTATTATTGAGATAATAGTTATTAATCTTCTAATGCATTAAACAAATGCATTCTTTCAGAATACTGCAACGAGGAAAAGAATGATCGGTTGCATTGCAGTTTAATCAATCATTTACTCCGTGTTCAATAAAAAGATTTTCCTGTCATTGTTAATGTAACTTAGATAACGGCGACGTGTGCCATCTTTCCTTACAACACCATGTTTACGCTGTAGTAGGTAGAACATAAATTACAATACTATCGGAAAACGATGTCTTATGCCCAGTTTAACCTACAAAAATACAAAATACTGTTGTATAATACATTGACGGCTGCATTTTATTGTACAATTTGGAGAATAAATATTTTCTTTATATCAGTAGAGCATTGTTGGGCGACAGTTAACGGTGGCCACACGCGCGCTCGCGTCACTTTACGGCCAACTCACCTGGCTCCGGGCCCCTTACACCGTACGACTTCTATACGTTTCATTAACGTTGCATAGGGCTCCTATAAACTACGGAAAAGGGATATATATACAAGGTGCAAAAGTAGGCTATAAGATACTACTTCAACTGTGTTCATATTCCAAATATAAAAGCATATTGATACTTGACATAAAAATATGCAGTAAGTTTGTAAAGATGATTGGTTGTAATACCATTGCAATTTTTAAAATAATATCCTTTAAAACCTGATTGTTTGTATGATCTGGTGTCGTGCCGATATGTGTAAATGAAATTTGAAATGATCGACCACCGGTAATGACGCGGTACCTACAGCGCGTCATTGTTCTCTCTTTTGAATCTGTTTTGATAAGAGCTACTTCAAGTCAAGCTTGTACTACCAAATGTACGAATCCAAGACCACATCATTTATTTCTTTTTGTTCACGCCTGACGCCTGCACTTAGCGGAAATTCATAGTTGTCTTTAGTAGGGCATTGTTATGTCGTTATTGAAATTCGAAACTTGCCTGTATTGTTTTGGACAAAGACTGTTTCGTGGCTGCCAAGCCCATAGGTGATCTAGGCCAATTGGAAACTAAAATGGAATCACCATTATCGCACACTTCTTAGAGAATGACGTAAGCCCATGGCTATTAAATTGTATTGGCCACTGCCATTACTTCATCTAACAGTGGGAAACCTCTAAAGGACATTTTAAATGATGGATAGATTAATTTTCTTGTGATGTTGATACATAAAGGAGGTTGTCTGCGTCATGTTTGCTGGTGGAGAGGTAATGTCCGTCGTCGGGCGGGTAAATGGGGTCACCATTAATCAGGGCGTCGTTATTGCGCAGTTAAGTATGATTGTTATTATTGGGCATATCGCGCTGCAATGCGATGCGGTCACGACGCGCGCGCCGCGGAGGGCGGGGGTCGCTCTCATTAGGGTTGACGAATATATTTAGGCAGATACAGTAATATTCTATCAAACAGCTTTGCAATATATTTCAAACTAAACAAAACTAACAATGATGCTCGACTCTTAGGCTCTTTTAATTCTTGGTATAGGACTGAAACTACAATAATGAATAACAAAATCTCTCAGTGCGATTTTTATGGGAAATATTTTATAGAAACATTTTTTGTACAAAATGTAGTTGTATCCCTGTTTTTAACTTCGTGAGCGCTACTAATACGGCTCGTTTGCGCGCGCGCCGTCACGACCCGCGCCATTACCCAATAAAATTAATTTCACTTAATGCTCATCGATTATTGAATGTTATAATTGTGTAGTTTGCCGGCGATTAGGGCTCGTGATAGTTCGGCGCCGAGGACCCCCCGTGCGGTATCTTTTCCTGACGGGCTGATGAAATTCCATTACCGAGGCATAATTTCGCAATTAAACGCTTTTCTATATTATATGAGAACTCGAGAAGGAAGCGTGGCAGACCTCGTAAGCGATGGCAGGATGAGCTGGACTTCTTTTCCAGGGACTGGCCGGAGTCGGCTAAACATCGCGAACACTGGAAGGAGAGGGGGGAGGCCTTTGCCCAGCAGTGGGACACAACAGGCTCATAATAATAAATAATAATAATAATGAGAATAAGTTTTCACTAGCAGCTTCTCACGACAATTAATGTATGTAATTAAAACCGCTATTGGTGACCCTAGCATCTTAACTTTGACAGAGGTACGAGAGATGAGTTATGACCAGCAAGGTAGACGCTAGTACAGCACGAGTACGACGCAACGCCAACAGGGACTGGTAGCGACGCGCATCGCTGTAATGGCCAGCCTTGTAGTCCATCCATAACGAATTTCTTATTCATCGATATTAATATGGCTACATGACAACCGTCCGGTACAAATGAGCCAGCCGCTCAAGGCGGACTATATTTATGTGAACATCTTCTGATCAGCAATTAGTAGCGATGCAATAACACTGTTTCGTCTTCCATAGCTGTGTGTCAAACTGGTTTATTTTTTGATGGATGTGATCTTATGTTGCACATAATTATCATTTCGCATTTACGTTTTTCCTCATAATAAATATGACAAGAACTGTGGTCTCGGATTGCAATATCATGATTAAAAAAAACTGTCCAAGCATTCATTTAATAAACAATTACAGCTGGACTGGTAACGCATAATATACATACATATAAGATAAAAAAAGGTATAAATAAATTCTACGATTTATGGGCATGACTAAACTTGCTGCAGTACTTAAATGTATCCGTATCTGTGAATAAAATATATGATGAAGTGATAATAATGCGTCGTTTTGTCATGAAAATGGTGTGCCCGTTACGTTGAAGTACAGTGTGATTACCACAATCTTGTAGCTCGTTTGACATTTCACCCTGCTTGCTCACAGAACGGCCCGTACGACTCCAGAAGAATTAAACGAATCGTACTGTCAATAAAATGTATCTCTTAATAATTCACAGAGGGCGATGTTTGAAGTACTAAATGTAAACTTTTAGTCAACGATAGTATACGAGTGCCTTAATTCCATTTAATTGACTTTGCTTGTTAATTTACAATTCAATGGTTCTGACCCTTCGTTTGATCTTATAATGTACATTCAAGACATTAGGATTTTAAAACGATTCCATCTCAAAGCTCATGCTTTGGTGAAAATAAACATAAATCTTGCTAAGTACCTTTAAGTGAATATTTTTTTAACTACTTTGTAAGACGATTCTAAATATATTTACTGAGATATATGCTGCGGTGATTAATAATCCCGTTGAAGTCAATGAAACGATCATTACTTTCTACGGCTTACCAATTTCTTAATTAAATTTACTGCTTTTTAAATTGGTTGTGAAATGATGCTTTCATCAATGTATAATGAGGCGGCTGCTTATCATAGGCCAGGCACGCGGCGAGCAACGCGCAGCCCAGTCTGAGTACGAGTAGCTAAATACGAGCCAGTAGCGGGACGAGCCAGAGACTCAACAGGCGAGCCAGAAGACGAAGAGCTAAGTTGTTGTAGTGGTAGAGCCAAACAGTAATTCTCACTAGATGGGCATCGGCACCGGAGTGCGACCTGCTTGCGTGGAGATGGGCGGCTGTATGTCGTGAGTGCTTGAGATTTTGCGAGATGATGGATGATAGAGAATCGAGTGTTTTAAGGTAATTTAATTATTTTATAACTGTATTATTAAGTCATTTGGTTTCATGACGCATTAGTCTAACAACTGTAATGTCATGTAAATATCTTTGAATAAATAAAATAAAAAATAAAAATGATTACTGTTCGAATGGGCCGGCTCGACCGGGGTAGTACCACACTCTCACAGAATATCGGCGTAAAGTAATAGCTTGCTATTGCGTTTCGTACGGTGAGTGACGCGATCCGGAGGCCTGTTCCCTCATCCCTATCCCATCCCCATTCCCCATCCTCCCTAGACTGGCACCGCATTGGCAGCACCTCTGGTGTTCCAGATGTCCATGGGCGATGGTGACCACTTTCCATCAGGTGGGCCGGGCAGGTCAGCTAGTTTGTCAGTCAATTGACATAAGTAACAAAAAAAATGTAGTTGGACAACCATCCTGGTAGCGGGATGACGAACCGAGTAGCTAGTGAACTGTCCGCTAGATTCACGGCGAGTACTGACTGCACGTGAAACAAAGTGTCTATTACCAATCCAAACATATTATAAATGCGAAAGTAACTCTGTTTGTTACGTTTTCTGGCCTAAACTACTGAACCAATTTTGATGAATTTTGGAATAGAGATAGATTTGACCTTGGAGAAGGACATATTATAAGCTACTTAAGGATAAAAAAATCATTCTATGCAGACGAAGTCGCGGGCACCGGGCTAGTTTTTTATAAATAGGTTTATTGTCTTTAATCCAACGATGGTTTAAATAACACTTACCTATAACTTCTATCTGCAATTAAATAATTTAATAATGGCAAAGGATCTGTGCAAGATTCCTAATTGAGGAGCATACACGTAATATAGGATCGTAATGGTAGCGTCGGGGAGACCTTTATTGACGCTGTGCTCTGGATACTACTTCACGCCAAGTGACGCCGCACCCGTAATGAACCTGATAACTTTCACCAGATGAATATCTAAATATTTAAAACGCGATAAAATATACTTTTAACGACTACCCTAAAGTATTTTATTAGATCGGTCGGAGTCTTCGAATTTGACTCCGTTCCCTGGCACAGATTACAAAAATTACATATACGTTTTCTTTAATGGGCTTTAAACATTTTTTATTTCAGATTTAAATTAATTGAGCGCAAACATGATGCGGTTTACGATTCAAAACTGTATGCGTCTTATTAATCTTAAATTATGGTAGCTAATGGAGATGAGATGGGGACTTTCAGCATAATTTATGATCCGTTTAACACTTGCTGCTATTTTTCATCCGTTTTATTATAATCACCGATATAATGATTCGAATCTATAAACTAACCAAGAATCTTATTTACTGGATTACAAGTATGTGGAATAATTTAATAAATTGGGTATTTTTAGGGTTCCGTACCTCAAAAGGAAAAAACGAAAATGAAAATGAAAATGAAAATATTTATTTTGCAAGTAGGCCACCTGGGCTCTTTTACATGTCTGAATCTACCAGCGCTTCGAAAGGTGACATCTGCTGAGAAGAAACGCCGCAAGAAACTCAGCAGTAAGTCTTTTGCAGTAAGTCTAACGAAACCCTTATAGGATCACTCGTGCGTCTGTCTGTCTGTCCGTCTATCACAGCCAATTTGCTCCGAAACTACTGGACTGATTGAGTTGAAATTTGGTATACATATAACACGGACGCGTGAAGTAAATATATGAATTTTAAACATTGGGGGCTCTTTTTTTTACCCCCCGTAAATTAGAAAATTGTAAAAAAAAGTTTTGCTACCTATATCGTGTGACATATCAAATGAAAGGGCTTATGATGAGGATCTTAAATATATATTTTTTAGAATTTTAAATAAAACAGTTTGGAAGTTATTTAGGAAAATAGGCGAGAATTGACCATTCCCCTCTTATTTCCGAAACTACTGGGGTTAAAATTTTGAAAAAATACAGAAAACAGTTCTTCACCTATAGATCACAGGAAAACCTATAAGAAGTCTATGGTATTTAAAGTTACCTAGTAAATTTCAGATAATCGTGTACGGAACGAAACCCTCTCCACGCGAGTTTAACTTGCACTTGTCCGGTATTTTGTTTAGACACATCATTCATGTTTTGTGTTTTAAGCTGACATTTAATTAGATTAAATGTATTATAGTGTATTTAAAGTGTATTAGTTAATATCGAAATCACTGATTTAGTTAACGATTTAGTACTGGAATGACCTGATAAGTTATTCCTCGCCCGTAGAGCGAAACATACATTTGAAGTCTTTCCGATGCCGTTAACAGCATCCCTAATGCGCTTATTAGACCGCCCGTCTCATTTTATTAATCCAAAACTAAAATAATTACACATGTAATGTTCGATATTAATGTCCTCCGTGATATATTTATAGCTTTTATGCACGTTCGTGTGTACAAAGATAATATTAAAATATATTTTTTTGATAAATATTCATGAGTGATAGAGGCATTGCGATACATTACAAGGGCCATAAGTCAACGAAACGCCGTGCGGCGGTGCCGTGGCGCCGGGCCGCTGGTCGCGCGCCGCCGCGACAACCGCGGCGCGCGCGCAGCCTGCCCAGTGCCCAGCTGACCGCAGGGTTACCACGGCAGGGTTTTCATTTCAATAATTACCAACTTTATTCCAAATTATGACTTTCTCTATATATTCATTCCTTTATTACTAAAGATCATAGTAGGCATGATTGCTCTGATATTTTTTATCTTCGAACGGACTGTAATGACCTATCTAATTCATCATCAAACAGTTACATATATACACAATGAAGTTTTTCTTAAATTTAAGTATCAAAAAAAATACGTTTGAGTTTAATTGTAAGCAAAGCCCTGCATGTGAGCATCGAATCATTTATAGCTATCCAACTTCGTCTAGCGACATGTCCGCGCAGTAAGACTTCATATTTTTATGGCGCTATCACATAGCATTTTATAATTCTACCTGTCTACACTTTATTCCATTGTCGGTGCTTTTAAAGTGCCATATTAATAAGTTTGATTACAGCTTGACAATATTCAAATTCGTGTTTGTTTTTGGTTCACCTAAGTCCTGGAAATATATCATATTAATTATGAAAAGGCGTGATGCTGCACAAATTAGGAACATATTTCTTTTATTAAAAAATATTTAGATAACTTATAACATAAAGCTAACACGAAACATTATTAAGGTTTTGAATGGCTAACTAAGGTTTTCCTAAGATTTTCTAAAAGAAAATTAAGCCCCGGAAGCTAAAAGTACCGGCGCACGCGCGGCCCGGCACGCGCCGGCGCGGCCCACGCCGCATTAGTTACGCCACCTCACTTGCTACCGACCACAGCCATGTGAAAGATGGTTCACGTCCATTTTTTTTTACTTACGTTTTAGATTCATTTTCTCATCGGCAGTGTGAATATTTTTACCGATAACCTTACTTGATATATTTAATTATTGTAAATTGCGAAACTGTTTGTTTATTTGTTCTTATTCTATGTAAAAAAAGAGCGAAGTATTTTTGACCACAGTGCGTCCAGAGGAATTCGCAGGCTACTTCAATTTTTTTTTTTCCAGTCATAATCATAAAGAAGGGTTATAACTGACAATAGAAAGGAACAGGCACTTTTGTGATTTGAGGCACTCATATGAGCGGCTAATCAGCGGATAAACCAAACTATTAATTGATTGAGCGAGCGTGAACCACGAGCGAAACGTCTCCGTTTCAGGTTGGGCAAATATGTTTTCGTATGCCCGGCGAATGTCCGTCAGAAGTCCGTCGGTTGTCCGTCGCATGTTCGGTCTCCGCTACAGGCGCCTCATTCGGGAACGCTAAGTGATTCTGTAGCGGTACTCGTAAGCCAGATTTCTCATTCCACTCTTCCGCACGACGCGAAATGCGTAAGAGCGAGATGAGAGATCTGGCTTACGAGTCGCTACAGAATCACTTAGCGTTCCCGAATGAGGCGCCAGGTCGCATTTTTCAATCGATTCTCGTGAACTTTTGTGAGCAGGTTCGACAATTGTATGTTTTTTTTTGACGATTCAATTTTTCGAAATTATTCAAAATGTCTGAGTTTTAGTGATTACAAACCTATGTGCGGTGTTGGTAAACTGACCGCGACCTATGTCGATGTATGGGGATAACAGTTTTGCAATGGCAAAGTTACGTTTTTCGCGAGGTCTACAGCTCACAGACCCACAGTTTAGTATGTAAGGACAAAGTAGTTCGTTCTAAATTTTAAAGTGTCTCTCATCGCTGATCAGCCGCTGTGCACGTTAGAGAAATGGGAAAAGCGTGAAAAGCTTCTCTTACATTGCTACCATTAGTGTACCAGAAGCTTTTCACACTTTTCTCGGTCATAAATAGATTCGAGATTCGCCATCTGATTTTCTGTATGCGCTGGAAAAAATGTAGGCAGTGTAATGCTACGAACATTACATTACCAAATTCTAATTCCGCTTGGACGTTTAAGCGATGCTTGGTAAAGTCATTATCCGGATCTTATCATCGGGCCAACCACAAAACATATGAAACTTAAAAGAAAGCCCTATAGTGTGGATTTTAGTTTCATTGTAATGACCTCTATCAACGTTTGCAGTTACGCTTGGTCCAATGCTTGTTCCCCAAATGTTTTCGTATATCAAATTTTATATCATTCTCTATCCACACCATCATCATAGCGTTTCTATTTTAACACCATTAACTATAACATCGTTTTGAATTTCATTGGGTTTTAATGATCTTAATAAAATTGTAATATATTCAAACATATAGGGCATGTGATGAAATTCGTTTAATGTATACCACGCATATCTATCTACCTAACTACCAACTTGATCTCAGAATTAATAATTGACCTCCGCGTTTATTAAAAGTTATGAAGATTTTTTCGAAGCTTTTAATTTATTTTATTTGAACTGCTGGCAGTTTAATTTGCGACTGAAAATGTAATTATATTTATAACTTAAATTATTACAAATCGACGATTAGCATTGAGTTGCAGGCAAATACAATTAATGATATGGAGTCGCATTTATATTTTAAAATTAACAAATATTATCTGTAAATCTGTCTTATTATAACGTGATTAATATTTGCGTGTTCATTTTAGAAATAAGTGGTTGAAATTGTCACAACTTTTTATTACCTCATTATGCCATTAACAGATACATTGTGCGTTACAGTTAGCAGGGCCGAAAAAAGCGCACTGAAAACGGCGGTGCCGATGCCGCGTTGACCGCAGTTTGCGTCGCGTTGTTTGATATTATTAGTAAGTTATAGGTAATACAATGAATTAAAATGCCTTAATATCAGACATAAAACGCTCAATATAAGGTTGATTATATTTAAATGTACCTTAATGCGTTTCAAACCTTTCGACGCATAGTTCATAAAGATTAATTTGATGGTTCATCTTCAAGAGCTAGCTTAATAAAGCCTTATAAATTTTGTTGGCTAGTAAAAATATTTGCTATTTCAAGGCTTTCTGAACATGATCTCATTATTTTTTAAAGAGTCTCCATCGATGCCCTTGTTCACGACCATAAGGTCCATGACACAAGCCGAAAGTTGTTCCGTTAAGTCAGTTATGATAATTACGTGCATCTCCTTAATAAATATGAGTGCGGGTTCAGTCTCGGGCTCTTATAAAAACGAATGTTTGACCTGTGCTCTCGAGCTCATGAATATTTAATATTTACAAATTATTAATCCAACACTTATCCCGTTCGCCCTACGGACGCATTCCTATTTGATAGGGCCGATCGCCATGCGACTGTATTATAATGATATCGGGGCTGTCACGCCGCTTGAAGGCTTTATGAAGATTAGAAAATAGAGTGCACCCGCCGTCGCGGCTGCGGCTGCCTGTGTCGGCGGTCCATTCGCTCTAAATAGCATTTGATCCCCACCAAACTCAATTATTATATTGTGAGTATTGCAAGCCTTCAAGTACACTAGTGTTCTATTTCCACATTGCCTTAGTGATACGTTAGCATTTCGTTTTGCTCTGTCTTTGTCTTACTTTGCGAAGTTTACGTTGAAAGTAAAGCGACATTCATTACCATTTAGTAACGATCTAATTCTTCATATTATAACGTAGACCGATGAGGCCCTGGTTCAAAGTAATATTTTGATTATATAGTTTCAGAATAATATATCAATGTAAATCGTGTATCAAATTATAATTAGTATAGAAGTATATCTAACCCTCACTTGCTCCATTATCTTAGTGCCGAAAGGGTGGAGCTTGTTGCCGAAATGGCGTGATTAGTGAATTACTAATAAGATTGCACATGTACAAGTGATAATCCTATCTTTTTTTATCTGATAAAAAAGTATTAAGCTGCGTAGAAACGAGGACGATTTTAGTGTTAACTAAAAAGTCTCGTGTATTTTAAAAATGATATCTTGTATCTAAAAATGATGAGTCAAATATATTTGCATCTTATCAAAAACATGGGTATTTCGAACATATTACTCTTACTTATATTTCTTAATTTAAATCGATATGTTTGATCTAAGTCTTCGTTGTGTGAAAAAACGTAGGTAATACAAACTTCTAATACCAAAAACCGATATTATGTCAAAGTAAAAAAAATTGAGCAAAAGTAAGTTACTTGTTACTGTCGTTGACTTGTCGTTTAAAATCATTTATGGCTGGTTAGCCAATTTTTAAGCTATTTTAAGCAAATTTTCCTTTTGAATAGTATGTCAGACCAAGAAAAAAGAAGCTTAGAAGGTGTCTGGCTTTCAAATTTTTTTTAGTTAGGGACTATCAAAATTGTCCTGATGTGAGGCAAACACTGTGGCAAGATACCTACTCGTACTGGCATGTAATGCCATTACGAAAATTTTATCTAAAGAATGAGATTCTGGCTGGCCTATAATTTTCTCAATCCTTTGATCCGGTCTTGACAATTGGAGTCACGCGTAACTGTTTCAGGCGTGGCGGAGATTTTACGTCTAGTATAATATAATCTGAATCTCGGAAACGGCTCCAACGATTTTCATGAAATTTTGTATGCAGAAGGTTTCGGGGACGATAAATCTCTCTATCTATGCTATGCTATGCGATATAATACGAATTTTATGCGTTGGTTGTAGACGCATAAAATTCGTATCTAAATATAATTTCGAAAAATAACGACTTATCAACAAAAAAAAAATACATATAGCCTTTTATTCAGAAATATAAGCAGCAATTGATAATAGCGATATCACCAATAACGTTATAAAATCTTTCTCATTTCAGGCAGGCGTCTCCTTTTGGCATATGGCTCCTTCAGCATTTTCTATTTCTGTCTGTTACCAGTTACCCTTCCCTAGTGTGGACCAGCAGTCAATCTTATGTCATCTTCCCAATTTCCCATCCTTGGTCTGCCTGCCTGGGTTCCGTTTACCGTCACAGCCATACCACTCGGTCATTATTTAAGTTAGGTAACCGATAATAACATCGCGTTAATGCCATCCAGAAAATTTTATAATGAGCACAGTCACGCGTACTTAATTTAAATATAGCCGGCTACCGTATTAAAAATATTGATAACGCATATTTAGAAAGATGTCTTTAATAATTCAATTCAATGCGTTTCCGATAAGGTAAGTCGGCCGGTGCCGGCGTTTTAAAACCGAATGACTTAATTGCCGGTTCTTATGAACCCAGAAGAAATAAATCTGAAGGAATGTTTACTGCGGCGTCGGCACGTGGCTCTATAGAGATTGCATTCAATAATTTATCTATACATATAATAAAATCGTAAAGTGGAAACAGTCTATATATTGAAGATGAAAAAATGCTATTGGAAGGGGAGGGGGGCTTCAGAATGAGCAACACAATACATCCCAAGTTTTTGAATTACATGTCTTTGTCTGATGCATATTCAAACACCGAATTAATTTGGTTTAGATTCTAATTCAGATGAGAAATATTATTGAAAAAAGTGTATAGTAATAAGTATCTAGAAGACCGCTCACTTCGCTTGTTTTTTATGATTTACTAGTGGAATCACCACAGCTTCACCCGCGGTGTTTTTCATAAAAATATGATCACCCCTTTTCACCCTTATAGGGATGGAATTTCAAAAAATCCCTCCTTAGTGCACCTTTAGGATACTCGAGGAATGTCTCCTGCAAATTTCAAACCTCTAGGACCACTCGTTTAGGCTGTGCGTTGTCTATAAGTGAGTCACGTTACTGTTTTATATGTATTGATTGTCTGATTGTATGTGCACGATAAACTTTAAAACTACTCGGTGGATTTCATTGCGGGTTTTCGATATTATATTAATGAAAACTTCCGACAGGACATAGGCTATGAAAACTTTTGGAAATCAAACTGGAAAGGGGTAAAAAAAAGAGATGCATTTATTACCTATGGGAAAATCTATTTTGATGAGTTTATCAACTTGAAATTAGTATAAATACTCTTCAAAACAAATAATTAGGTATACGTTAGAGAAAAAAAATTAACTAACTCTAAAATCGGGTGTCTTTGGTCGTTGAACTTTATATGGGAATAACCGATTCTATATGTTTATCAACTTGAAACTCGGTATAAATGCAGTTCAAAACAAACAATTAGGTAGGCGATTAAGAAAAGCACGTAACTATTCCTAAAAAAAAAATTGTATTGGAAAAACTGATTCCGTTTGTTTATCAACTTGAAACTTTGTATAAATGTACTGCAAGACAAACAATTAGGAAACCGGTAAAAAAAAAAAAAAACTCCCCGATAAAATATGCCTTGGTGTACCTATTGAAAGTTTGTATGGGAAAAAACTGATTCTATGCTGATATCTACTTAAAATTTGGTACCTATATTCTTCGATATAAACAATCCTACTTCTGTATGTTTATTACCACTCAGCTTCATATGGCTGAACGGATTTTCATGAAACGTCATATATAGTTAGACCTTAGCTCCTGGAATAGGAACTAAGGTAAATTTTATCCCGGATAAGTCAATTTTTCCGGGGGAATAATAAAAACCGGGTTTAACGCGGACATAGTCGCGGGCGGAAGCTAGTATGTCAATAGGTATGTATGACCCTATATAGTTACGTAGAACTTTTTTAATTTCCATCGTATAGAATAAGTCAAGTCTGTAAGTTTTAACAATCCGACCCAACTCGTAACCGAATCCAAAAAGTAAGCGCTTTTTTTTCTTTATATTTTGTAACGCGTTGAAGGAAATACTAATATTATTATATTTGAGCCTCTTGAATGTTTTTATGAATCCCGTAGCACACTAAGCACCTTTTAAAATAGATTACAATGACGATGCCCAAAAAAGACAAGCAATGCTTACACGACAGATTATAATTTTGTCTATACCTTAATAGATGTAAAAGAATGGTCTCAGTGGTATTATGTAAAAGTTTTCTTTGTACTGGGCGCAATAAGTCGTCAGATAGCGGCCGCGCGCGGCTTTGAGCGGGGAGACGCGACTCCGCCAAAGCCTATCTTCCGGCGAGACGGCCCCGATTGTTCCAACGACTTAACATATCAATTATGTCGAACACAAAGCCAGATAAGAGGTGGAGCGACTTGAATAAAATAATTAACTGATTGGTGTTTGTATAATTCATCAAGTGGACGTTCGTGAACGCTCGGCCACTTAGTGCCGTTTTATCAGATAGCTCTCGTTACTATCTCGTAGCGTGGTAGCACACAATGGAGCTGTAAATGCATGGCGCCATTGTATGAGGCTTTTGAGCGCGTTTATCTGGTCACGCCGATTTAGGGTATTATGACGGACGTGGAGGAGATACCGTCGCTGGATGTCTCGCTGCTGCGGTAGCACGTCATCTAAAGTAAACTGTCAAAATGCCTATTGTACGATGACAGTTCAATTGTCATAAAACAATATTAACCGTCTTTGTATTCATTAGCCCACATGCTTTTAAAAGAAGCGGCTTAACCGCCAGGGCGTAACCAGGTTGTAGCTCAAGTTAGGTAACATCACGAGCGTGAGCGAGATATACCTAGGTCGACTTCTTTTATATTGTAGGAAATTAAGTTGGAGCGATGCCGCATACCGATGCCGATAGATGCTATGGTTGAAGTGCAGTAGGTATCCTAGTGGTCTGACGCGCGCATTCGCGAGCAGAGGGTCGCGGGTTCAAATCCCAGAACACACCACTACCCAGGACTACTGCCCAGTCCCCCTCATAATAAGAGGAACTCCGTGGTCAGCAGTGGGATGTATATCGGCTTATGATATGCTATGGTTAATTGCTCAAATCCTGTAATTTTGTGTAATTTATGCCCTTATCGAAGCATTCATTTATTCATATTGATGGGGGCTAAAGGTCGCATCTAATTATAATTATTTTAATATGTAAAATGGGTATATTAGGAGCAGTGCTCTATTGCCAATCGAGAGCATCGAACAACGTTATTAATAAAACACACAGGTTGACCCGTGACCGCGGCTGCGTGTACGCCGGCGACCCCGTGGCGCTGGCCCCACTAGCGCCATCATTTACGTCCACTGCAGCATTGATGGAAATTAAAGAGAAAGGAATAAAAATGTCCCAGCTAATGACGGGCGCGGAGCTCTCGCGGCGAATGTGTAGTAATCCGCCTCGGGGACGCGGCGCGCCCGGCATCGACTAAATAATTTTAATTACATGTTATTGATATATTCTCTCCCGAAGCGCTCGATCTGTCGATAACGCCGCGCAATTAGCTGGTGAACTTTGACTCGACGATTTGTCGTGGGAACGGCGAAATTGGAGCCCCCAGGCGGAGCCTTGCTGGTTTATACGACTATGTCTTCGGATTTCCAGGAAACCGACAAGAAACAGTACGATAAAAACCTAACCGTTTTGTTTTGAAACTAGAATAATAAGAAAGACGCGCATAAAATACTTCTTCCTACTACGCTTTAATTTCATCATTATGGCCTAAAATAATCAGCACAAAGCAGCCCTTTTTGCTCTAGAGCAATAAAGTTGCATACAAAATTCATTATTGCACTGTTTTGTATTTTTTTTATTTGGTTAGTTTATCAAGAAGTTTACACCACCAGCGACCCAATCCACCCATTCACAGTCCGACGGGACAGCTGAGAACTTTTCTGTGGACTTACTGTTAGCAAGACAGTCCACATGTCGGGGGCCATACCGAACTGTGATTGCCCCGTCTAAAATTTTATGCTCAAAGTACTGGCTGTTAAGATAGTATAGGTTACTAAAAGATTTAAAAAAAATGGCATAAGATGAAAATGAATTGACTAGATAGATACAAGTTTTCTGAGAAAATTTTCGGATGTTCTACTTTAGCTTCAGAACCACTGGACCGATTTTAATATCTTAATATTATATCTTATATATATATATCTGTCTGTCTGGGTATCTTAATATTCGGGGTGAACGTGCGAATGTCTTGGCTATATAAAAATTCTAAGGGTGCGTCATACTAGGTGCAAATATCATTTTTATGTCGCTAGTCGGGTTTAACTATACTTTTTTTACTAACTTTTTGCAGTAAGTAGTAGTAAGAAAAGCAGTTTATGCACCTCGCATCAAGTGATGTGTTATTGCGCGCGTGTTTTTAGAGCCCTCACTTGCGCTCGG
Organism: Tortricodes alternella; assembly: GCA_947859335.1. Taxonomy (NCBI): domain Eukaryota; kingdom Metazoa; phylum Arthropoda; class Insecta; order Lepidoptera; family Tortricidae; genus Tortricodes; species Tortricodes alternella. The sequence continues at coordinate 7,583,758 of OX401981.1, forward strand.
GCTCCAAACTAACACTCGGCGCAGTAATGAATCACTTTCTGCTTGGTGCAACAATCTACTATTGAAACTGTTTATCTGAGTGGCTTATTGTCTCAATGCTTTACCAGCTAGCTGGTCATAACAGACATGAATATTGGCTTCGAAGACAGCGGACGCTGTCGCATAATAATCAAGACTCGCGCAGCATGACGCTTAAATTATTACGCGACCGATTGAAGGAAAATTAGCTGTCCCAGTATAAAGCCGTAAAAATTGCCATTATAATGGGCTATGCTGATGCGATTAAAAAGGTTGGTGCACCGGGACAGGGCGAGGTCGGAACTTAAAGAGGGGGATATATGGAGGCGCGTCAGCTCCGCAACTGTTGGCTATAACTCGCGCGTCGGGTGGCCGCGCCAGCGCCGATGAAAAGCGTTTTGTCGCCAGCTGCGGCTATGAATATTTACGAGTCCTGCCTGTTCCCGGGAAGAACCCATCCTCACACACCCGGTGCCGCATCTGAATCTCAAATCTGCCGCGACATTTAAACAGGTCTCGTAGACTGCGCGACTGCATATATATTAGCATTCATAGCCATTGTCAGTGTTTCGGGTCAAATTATTTATAGCTTAGTAATTGCTCAATAATTGATTTGAATGCAGAACTATGTGTGACGACATAATCGAATCACGTATAAGTATGCCTACATGCAACGAGATACAGTAATGATAATTGATTAAAACAGATCATAACGTTATTATAATTGATGAGGGGCTTGAAGTGGCTTAAAATGTCACGGTCCACCTATCCAATATAAAGTTCATCACCCCGTGTTCATTATAGAAAGTAATAACGGCGCAGATGACTATTATCATTCTCGGAACTGCGTGTCCATTTTTCAACGATAATTTATTGTAATAATTTTCGTGGGTTACGATGCACTCGTGATTATGTGTGCCTCTGTGAAAGTGTGAACGTTATGAGAATGATTATTAAAAATCCTTTTCCACAAATCAAAGCTCAAAATAACATATTTATAACGAAAGTATAATAATTTAAGGTGTGTTGTGGAGATGCGCATGCGACGGCATTTGCTAGCCGGGTGTCCAATCAAAACGTTATTTGTCATGCATCCGAGTCATTGTAAAGTGTTTGGCGGTGGCATGCACAGAATTAAAGCCACATCGGCTTCTGAATGTCGATTTAATTGCCAGATAAGTCGAGCGCTCGCGCAACACTATTGAAAGATAATGGCTTAAGATGTTATGTAGCTTATTTGAGATTTAAGATTGCGTGCGTCAGTCCGTGCACTTACAAGTATAGTACCTATAACGTTTCATTTTACCTGTGTCGCTTTTATTAAGCCTACGTTATATAGCAGAGATTGATTGGACAGTATTGTACAACGCAGTTATTTATAGGGGCGTTATCTTTGCATATTTAAGATAACTGAGTGTTGTTCCAGACTGCAATAAGCAATAATCCACAGCAGTGATAATTTCAAATGGTAGTCCAGTGGTGATCTCGAGTGGGCGCCTAAACACTACAAGCCCTCATAAACCGACGAGTATGGTAATGTTGAAGGCACACTATCCACTCTCTATAATATTTCCTTGAAGCTGAACTGACAGACAGTACGAGCTGACTGAAAGCTGGTTATAAAAGTGTCGAGGCATCTTAAGAATATCGTTGGATCTCTTGTATTATTTTGTTGAAAATTAGTGTTTTTTTAATATAGTGGTATAGATAAAGTTAAAGGTGAGTTAGTCTCTTTAAAATGATTTCCGTACGCCATAGAAGTTGAGACAAAAAGTGCCCAGCGAGGATTGATCGATCACCATGAATGAGATTTATAATCGTAAAGTTGACATGGTTGTTATGAAATAATTAACATTATCGAGAGGTACTTTTACTTAATATCAAGTATTTCTTAAATACACTCTTCAAATATCACATAATTTGGCTAGTATCTGGACCGCCTACGCCGGTCTGACGCGTGATTTATCAAACAAGTTCGACTTGCCGTTGATCCCTGACAAATCAGAGGCGGTTCTGAGCGTGGCTTACACGATAAAATGGAGGAATATTTCGTCACGGATCTGCTGATATTTCACCAGGGCAGTAAATCGCCATGAGGCGTCACGGGCGAGCGGATAAATCACGCGAGTGGGCGGCCGGGCTCCCGGCGCTGGTTCCCGCTAAATAACTGCTACCGTTTACCTGCCTCTGATCATCTGATACTTGATTTAATATTGCCGCAGGAAACGCTATATTGAATCAATTTTGCAAATACGAAGGTATGTTATTTACGCTAGAAACACAGGGAAAAAGCAGGTCGGTGTTTTTTTCAGTGCAGCTTTTAAAGAAATGAAACTTTAAATGTTGTCAATTAAAATACGTTTACTTTGTGAAGGCTGTAAAATGATTATTCTTTCTGAATCGATTGACAAATAGGATGATGACTTAACATTAACCCCTTAATAAGAGCCTTTCCAGTCCAGAGCGTATTGCGGGCAGTAAAGAGAGAGGAAAATATCGTTGAATCAGAAGTAGCACTCTTTCTATCGCTATATGATATTAGAATGACATGAGAAGTTAAAACGAGATTGTATCATTTACACAGCTTTTTTAGGGTTCCGTAACTCAAAAGGAAAAATCGAAACCCTTATAGGATCACTCGTGTGTCTGTCTGTCTGTCCGTCTGTCACAGCCCAATTTGCTCCGAAACTACTGGACCGATTGAGTTGAAATTCGGTATACTATTATACGGTATATAATTCGGTGACCGCAACACGTACGCGTGACGTAAATATATGAATTTTAAACTTAGGGGCCACTTTTGGGGGGTAAAGTAGAAAAAAAAAATTACCACGTATATCATGTGACATATCCAATGAAAGGGCTTATTGTGAGAATCTTAAATATATTTAATTTTGAATTTTAAGTATAATAGTTTGGAAGTTATTTGGGAAAATAGGCGAAAATTGACAATCCCGCCCCTATTTACGAAACAACTGGGGCTAAAATTTAAAAAAATATAGATTACAGGAAAACCTATAAAAAGTCTATGGCATTTAAAAGAACCTAGCAAATTTCAGATAATCATGTACGCGATCAATCTATCCACGCGAGTTTAACTCGCACTTGTCCGTTTTTTTTTTGTACCGCATAATTAAGTAACAAATCGAAATTGGATCCTTAATAAAGCGGATTTACAATGCGCCATTAGTCCGTGCAATGATATGGTAATTGCTGCAGCAATATATCCATCTCCGTCAAAGTACCTACTAAGGTTCGATGTTAGTGTGTAAATCATAAATCCACGCCCCTGGGCACGCGATTGTTTGCAGATAACATGAGCCTATTTTTTACTTTAAATACAAATCCTATTATATTTTCGCTCCTATACTTAACTCTCTCTGCTCTGTAACTTAAAGGATCGCATTACAAATGAAGCAAAAAATCTCATTTTTAACTTTCTCCATTCCTTAAATTATGCCAAGACAGAAGCTATTTTAGGTAAGGTAGTTTAAGTTTGTATTATTATCTTTAATTTTCTCTTTAACTTAAGTCTGATATTTTAACTGGTTGCCCGCGATACAGTGTGGGGACCCCTGGAAATTTTGTAACATAATGTGTACCAAATAGTAAAGGTTTTTTTTTTTTTGGTATAAGTGGTATTGATAACGAATGTTCCAAAAAGTACCAAGAGGACGTAGAAGATATTATTTAAATGTCGTCTCGTTTAAGAATTAAATTTAATGTAATTTAGCCTAGATGCATGATTCCAAGCTAATTTTGTACTTGAGTTGTCCAATAGATATAAAATTACGTGTAAATATTAGAAACTAATTGGTGGTTTCAGCAAAGGCGAATTTTAAGTAAGCAAATTGTCCGATTTTGTGAGAGATTATAAAGGATTTTCTGAGAGATTATGAAGGTAATTTAACACAGACATAACTAAAAAGCGGGATTTAGCACTTAGCCATTATATTCCCTCTGCGCGTAACAGAATACATAAATATTGATGTATTTTTAGATTATGACTGTTTGTAATTTTAGTTTTTTGATATTTACATTAAAAATATGTAAGATTAATTAATTTAATAACAAACAAGCTATACAACAAGGGTCTTCCATTTGAATTGCTATTGACCCATTTTAACATTATGACTTAGTTGCGTTATCATTATATATAATAAAACAAAGTTAATAAAATGTGCGTGCCGATAAAACTTAAAAAGGAGTCCCGGCACGATAAAGGGACTTATATAGTGTGATAGCCCTTTATCCCCCCTCGAACAAGAAAGTTCCCGTTTTAACCTAAAGGGCGTGTTTTTAAAGATATAAGGGCTTTTCCAACCCTTCAACTTGGAAATTAAGTGTAGTGGCGCCATCTGTTGTCGAGCAGTTGAACTTGGAAATTAAGTGTAGTGGCGCCATCTGTGGTCGAGTATTTGAACTGTATTCAGAACAACAACGATTATTTGGGTTGCATTTCGAAAGGCGCTGCGAGCAATTGCAGCATGTGTAGTAATGGCGCGAAATTTAAAATTCTAATTTCAATAGTCTTAAGTTACATTTGTTCTGTTGTCGAGTATTTGAACTTCGAAATTAAGTGTAGTGGCGCCATCTGTTGTCGAGTATTTGAACTTCATTCAGAACGATTATTTGGGTTGCATTTCGAAAGTATGCTACAGCTGCAGAACCTATTGTTATTCTCAAACTTTCTCGAATATCCTAGAGCCTAGCTCTCTGAATATATATAAAAGCCCGGTGTCGCCCGCCAGAGTCAGATAATGAATGGTATTCTTTGCCGCAACTTTTTATCTACACTATATATATCATTATACAAAGAGGTAAAATTTGTTTGTTTGTATGTAGGGGGTAATCTCTGGAACTACTGAACCGATTCTAAAAATTCTTTCTTTAATAGAAAACTACGCTATCCCAAGTGACATTGACTACTTTTTATTCCGGAAATTTATACGTTTCCCGAGGGAACAGTGAAAACCGAATTCCGCGTGGACGAAGTCGCGGGAAAAAAGCTAGTATTATATAATACACAATATGTATATTCAACAGATATGTAATGAGGATGCAGTGGTAAGGGGTGGAGAAAAGCATTCTATGTATGTATGTATTTGTATAGCGCTCCGTGAGTCGCAGACGGTCCTGGCTGAAAATCAGCGCTGCAGGTGTCTTACACCTCAGCATTATGCTGAGCCAGTGTCTCATTCACTACCGCGAGGACACACACACCACTATTTTGTTTTGTATTGTTTTTAATTTATATTTATGTTACTCTGTGTGTCTTCTGTGTTAGTGAATAAATGTTACTTTCTTTCTTTCTTATTTAATACACAATATTTATATTCTACACATACCTACATAATGAGGATGCAGTGGTAAGGGGTGGAGGAAAGCATGCTATGTGCACTATAGGGCGAAGTGGCGATGCGGTTGTGCGTGCGACTGCACGCCCGCCGATGATCCAGTATGGGTGCATCGTTGAGGTTGACGGTTTTCCGGCTAGTTTGATAATAACACCCCATAGTTAGGGAGCTGGGTGCCATTGTGGTACATGATTTGTTCGTCTTTCAGATTGATAGGGATGAAAGTTTATGTCAATACAAATCGATTTGGTCCAGCAAATGAAAGTCGTAAGTCCCTGCGTTTTTGAATTACAACTTAAAAAAATCGTACATGAAAAACTCAGTGACCTAGACGTCTGCCATTTTTTTTTTTCTGTTCTGGGAGTCCTAATGAATCGAATGGATGCAACGAGAACGACGAACAAATGATTTAGTATATAGCATTAACATTTTTGGAACTACGTCCCGTTATAAAACAGAGCCCTGCCCGTCTGCTTCTTCGATGTTCATCGTTTTGAGGATGATTCTGACCATCAGTCTAAGAGGCAGCCACGCCCAAATGATTTAGCACATCTTTTTTAATTTTATTTTTGAAACGCTGTCAATTGAAAACGCAGCGCTACCATGGTGGCAGACTATTTTTCTGTGGTTCTTTACATTGTCATTAATTGAACAATTCAGGTCTGCCAAGCGAACAAATTATATAAAAATGTTGGCACCCAGCTCCCTAGCTACCAGGCGCAGCGAGTGCTGTGGACGCGGCGCGCGCTTGCAATAAATCAGCGGCGCCGGCGCAGCCGCTCGCCGATTAATCGCGGCGCAGCTCTACACAAATCAAAATGTAAATGGATATAGTATGTTAAGTGCGCCGTGCCTAGTAATAATGATGTTAGCATTAGGCATATTAATTGGCTGGATAGGCGCTATCTCTGCATGACGGAGAGGCGCACACGCCATTACGGCTTCCAACGATTCTGTAACGCATTCACTACCCCACGTCAACTGCATACAGTTGTAACGTAATTAAAAATAATAAAACTTTTACTTAAAATATAAAGTGAACATTTATGACAAAGACAAAAGTGAACAAAAAATCCAAACGAGCTAAACAGATAACGTCGTGGCGAGTTCAAAAGGCCCGCTTCCTAAATGCGGCATTAAACAGAATAACATGGTTGTTGTACCGCGGAATCATTATGGATCGAAGGCTCATTGAAATGAAGAACCGGATCCCTAATGAAGGCCGCAAAATCAAATCGACATCGATTTCAGTGGATACAGCGTTTATGCCTTTAGTTTTGGCGGGGGACAGCGCGGAGCGGCGCGCGCGCCGGCTCGGCCGCGGCGCGCAGATCTAACGAGCCGACTCGCCGTCTACTAATTGACTCCCGCGCGACCGCTGCGTGCTACCAATGAACTCTTGCAATCGTTGTTGTTTAATTTTCTTTTATGGGATCAATATCGTGATCCCAATACTCCGCTTGCTTTTGCAACAGCAATGTGTATCGAAAGCGTACAGACCGTAGGCGCCACCGCCTATTCTACATTATGTTGTTGTTTGCAATTATGTATAAGTAAATAAATAATGGTTAATCATACCTCGTGTTTAAATAAAGCGGATGGGAACATCTGGTGGATAATAAAACCGATCGCTAATGTGAGCATGGGAAAATATTTCGAATCAATTACTATGTTACGTAGGTAATGAAGGGGAACGATAAACAACTCTATTATTGACATAATTACTTCGCTGACCGACGTATGTTTTTTCAGGCAATAAAACGTTTAGTGAGCTTCTAACCGTTTATTTACTTTCGGCTGGATGTATTTTTATTAATGTAACCGTTTTAATTGTATTACTATGCACTGCCTTTAATATTCACGATAATTTTGATTCATGTGTACACAGTTGAGTATTATAATTAACAAATAAAACAAACCGACTTCAAAAAACATTTGAAAAGTAAGAACGTGAAATACTTAGATATCATTCAGGAGTTCCGGTGGTCATCTGTGGACTTTATCATCAGTTCCACTTCACCAAATAATGCTTTTGGAACGCAAAGTCTTTAGATATTACAGAAAATACTAAAATTGCCAAATGCGTGCCTGTAATAAGTATATGAGGAGTTCCATCGATTCGTCATAGATCCTCTCATCACACTTCAATTTTGACTGCAACGGGAACAAATTGGAGTTATACCCTACTGATTAACAAAAGATATTTCCAAATCGGTTTATAAATGACGGAGTTCTGAAGTAACAAACGTAAAAAAAAAAATACAACCGAATTGAGAACCTCCTCCTTTTGTAAAAGTCGGTAATTTAAAAAGAAAGTTAAGGTCACTAGCTAGGGTTTATTTAACATCATTAGCCTGTATACACTGCTGGGCACAGGTCTCCTCTCATAGTGACAGGGATGGGCAGTGATTCCCCACCAGGGCCTCATGTGGATTGGGAACTTCACACTCACTCTCTCTCTCTCGTCTCTTCAATGAACTATCGTACAAGAATCTATGCAAGTTTCCTCACGATGTTTTTCTTCACCGAAATGGTCAGTATTACTATTTTTAGGTTTTCGTCTTATCAATTAATTTGCTTAGTATTTGTTGCACAATACTTGATATTTCCAATGGCAGAAATAATGCCTTGAGTCATGCTCTACCAGTCAACCAATGATCAATTATTATGGCGTTGGATTAGTGCTAAACTTAAATATAATCTTTTAAATTTGAATAATTGTGATAGTATTATGAACTTCGGCCTTCAGAATCTTGTAACAACAACAAAGGAAAGTTCTACTGGTAACAGAAACAAGGGTCGACATGTGAACGGAGACGGCGACGCGACCGACCGACGTGGAGATTAAACTAATCGCTCAGATAACTCACCCACTCGTGCGTACACACCGTATAATTTCAGCCATTTTTATACCAACCATGGGTGGCAAAGGAAACTTTTGATGTCTCTATTAAGCGATTGACGTTTTGATGTTTATCAATTAATTAACATCAAAATCTTTAAGACGATAAACATCGTGTATTCCGTAAAGAGTCATATTTGTTTTGAGTGTTAATTAGAGCCAGGGGGTATGTGGAAATTAGTGGGCAAGTGTGTGGAATGAGTCGTCAATCATGGCGGCTATTACTGCGTAAACACGCAGCGGGCTCGCAACACCGGGCAGCCTACTGCTCGTAGCAAGGGAATATTTTATAAACAGTCATAGAGCTAGAAACATAGACTAGACGCAGTAGACGCACTCAAATACCTAGTGTTTCAAAGACTGCATCAAACGAAGAACAAACTACCAACTAGAGGGGGAGACTCCAACTCAGCGGACTCCGGGACTGTTTAGTTACTCAGCAGATAATTGTCTACATGAACCTACACCGGCACAGGAACGAGTAGTCACGTACTATAAAGCATGCCACTAATACCAGAAGCAGCGAATAAGGAATAGGTTCTTATGCAATTTGCTACCCACGACAATGGCGTGTTCTGATTTCCACTTTTATAGAAACTTACAATTAGGAGTAAAGATTTAGTTGCATTGAACTAAGATAGACCATTGATAATAATAACGTCGATTATTGGCCGTACGCAATATACGAATGAGGATAGATTTAAATATGTTATAAGCCCATGGTAACCATATCTATCCGCGTTCTGAATATAAGGTGGATTAGAGTTGTATAAGTGGTTAGAGGGCGCTTACCCTGTAGGCAGAGACGGCGCGGTATGGAGCGCGGACTGGCCGGTCGGCCGGCCGAGTCTCTTTGCCCGCGGTGCCGTAGATGCGGAGATAAGACTGCCGCTGGATATACATCGTCGTGTACGGTTAATTGATCACTTAATTATTTTGCATGTCCGCTTAAAAGTTTCCAATTAAATCTTACTATTATTCTAATAGATAATTAAGAAATGCCCGTTTAATTAATTGCAGCCAACTTTTTAGAATCGGAATGTAATTTACTTTATTTAAATGAGATGCGTCGGTAAAGTGGCTTTGGTTGTGTGCTATTATTATTTCTCGTGCTTTATTGGAGTTTCGTGTCCATTAGGGCGGGTGGCGGTGTTGATAGCTTATTTAAATAAAGTTCAAACGATGTTTGGTGGCACAGCGAGCGGCGTTAACGTTTATTTATATCTGGGTAGTTGGAGAGGATATAAAGGTTTGATAGTATCGGGGTTGTCGCCAGGAAATGATCGTGCGCGGTATTATTGTCGAGCAGCGCCTGCGCGCATGTCCCGGCGGCGACGCGATGCGCCCGCGCCGCCCGCCCGTCTCACCTTAGAAACGCGATATTTTAGCGACAGCCAACATGATTAATTTATGGCTTTGAAACTATATTTCTGAACAAAGTCGAGTTAAATCGGATTTAATGTGAAGATAAGATGATTTATAGTATGGTCATCTCGATAGACTTCGTCTATGTGCTGTTCATATGGTCTTATTGTTCAAGTATTTTGTAAACTTGGAAATGGTTTATGCTAAGTTTTGTAGATCTACCTAATATTTCAATATATTCAATTATTTCAAACAAGTTCGGTACTAGTCGGCTGTGCAATTTCAAAACCTAGTAAGGGACACCTCCAAGAAAAAACGTGTCTTTGCATTTTGCAGCTTATCAGGCTATAAAGAATCGATTTTACTGCCTCTCCTATAAAAAAAATTCGTGTCCCTTACTAGGTATTGAAATTGCACAGCCGTAGTGTATGTGAAGGCAATAATAATAATAACACTATAATTTCAGAATGCAAAAAATACGTGCAAAATAATGCGAGCATATTTTTTAAATCTCTTGTCTGTTTTTGCTATTCAGGGTATGTAATTATAAGTTGGATTTAATAATATATACACACACAACGCTGCAATAGATATTTATGATAAAAGTGCGGAAAATAGACGATTTCCGACGAATGACATTTTTATTCACGAGCGAGCGAAGCCTTCTATTCTGTAATTTATATGCCCCTGGTCAACTGCAATATTATGAAATCCTTTGTTTTAAATTAAATGCATGATTCTTCGTTCATTACCTAACCATTGTGTAACCTCTCCGCGGGTTAAGCCACGTTCGATGTCCCATTAATTTTTAGTTAATTTGTAATTTTCCCAGTAACGAAGTCCTGCATCGGCTGTTTAATGCAAATGAACCTTTACTCGATCATTAGTTTATACACGTTCTACTAACGCTACTTTTTGTTAATTAATCCCGAGATCTAACATTATAGCGGCGACTAAATGGTTAATTATTATTCTCACGCAGCGTTGAATAAAATTCATTTAAATAAAAACATTGAAAACCAATCGAGGAGAAACCAATTCCAGTGGCGTTGAATGTGAAATACGTTTACACGTTCGTGTGGGTACAGAAACTTAGTCAGCTTTGTCTAGAGCGAGCTGAACAAATAACAGGATTGTCTCAGAAACTGTTTCAGAGCAATTTGTGTAAAGTTGTTATCTTATTTGCACTTGCTAACACAAACTATTTATCGCATCGGCATCCATACTCTCTTTGGGTTTACGGCGCAGGCGGATGTACTTGTCATGTTCTGGTTAAATGCAATGACAATCAGTTAATTCAGTTTATAATGTCAATTGTCAGTATTTGCTGTGTAACGAACTGTAAAACTTAAAGTGAGGACTTTTTAGACTTGAGAGGAACACCCATGCGGGTTAAACAGACATTCTATATATTGATCTTAAAATGTCTGTGTATATCTTAACAATAATGATCTTTTCTATTTCAGTTTTAATTTAATTTGCATTCAGATTTGAAATAACTGAAAGCTTATATCTTTTAAACAATGTATGGGCGCAGTATGCTTTCAGCCAATGTTTGCCAAAAGCCTTGACTTATGGCAAATAGGGTTCCCTTTAGCATAAACGGCAATGCTAGATTTATAATTAATACAAAAGGAATAAACTAAAGATAAAAAATGTGTGTGCATAAAACCACAGGATATAAGTGAAAACCTAATATAATTTTAACAAAAAACAAAACCGACTCCAATAACCCTTTGAAAACTAAGAAATAAAGACTGGCCATTAGTAATTACCTAGAAATGTCAGATATATTTGTTAATTCACTCATAAATTAAATAGAAGTCGGTAAATAAGGTATACGAGTATACATCCTCTCCTACTGTGTTCATTTACTTGCCACCGTTGCCAGTCTTTATTTCTTAGCTTTCAAAGGGTTTTTGGAGTCGGTTTTGTTTTTTGTTAAAATTAATTTTATTTTTAGCTTTTTGGTCAATATGACGTTATATTATAGTTTCATTATATCCACAAGTACCAGATGACGATAGTACTACGTAAACTGCTCATCGATCTTTATAAAGTTTTGCGTTCAGAATGCAAGGACTGTTGACCGTTAAGGAGTTCTGTTGCGAACCCCACTGTCAGTTCCGATTAACCAGATGCGCTTTAACGAGATCAAGTTGCTTAGCGACAGAGACAAATAAATGTTATCATTATCCGTTAACTATCTATCACTGAAGAGTTCTAAGTAGTAATCCGTGGACTCCATCATCACTCCGCTTTACCAAATGAAGCTGTTCTTGTGCAAATCCATCAGTTATCTTAGAAAATGGCAAAAACGGTATATACTTGCTAACAAAATTCAAGGAGTTCTGTTGATTCCTCATAGATCCCATCATCAGATCCCGCAAATTTTTCTATGGGACCATTTCTGAACTATGACAATTCCAACAAAAAAAGAATTATCGAAATCCGATCACGGGCTAAAAAGTTATGTGGGAACATACATTAAAAAAAACGGGTCGAATAGATAACTTCCTCTTTTTTTGAAGTCGGTTAAAAACAAAGCACGAACACGCACACACACACGCACGCACGCACGCACTCTCCCTCACTCAGCCTTCAGAAGGAGCGCAGTGACGACGAGAGCCGAATATACGCGATTCAGCGTCACCGATCCGAGCGCGATTCATGGCGAATGGAGCCGAGTATACCCGACTCAGCGTAACCGACTGGAGTATGACGGTTCAGTTTCGTTAAACCTTCAGAAGGAACCCAAACGCGTCTAAAGAAGATTTCACTTCAAAAATGCCCAGTACAGGGTTCCGTAGTCATTATAACTCTGAAAACCATAACTTTAGCATGTTTTCTATTCAAAGTTATTTGGTGTTATTTTCCATGATTTTCTGCAGGTATACCATAAGTTAGTCCCCTGTTTCGAATTTAACCCACTACTTGATTCCATAGTCAATGGTGTGCTGTGTAGATGGAATAGGCAGTGGTAGCCTAGTGGTCTGACGCGCGGCCTCTGGCGGCTCGGTCACGGGTTCAAATCCCGACAGGAACCCTTGAGATATTCGGATCTCATGTGCGGAATTATATTTGATATTTATCACGTTTTCAGTGAAGGAAAACATCGTGAGGAAACTTGCATACATTTGTGAAGCAACTTAAGTGTGTTAAGTAACCCATCCGCACTGGGCTCGCGTGGGGGCAACTGTCCAGTCTCTCTCACTAAGGGCCTGGCCACATCTCCATGGCATGACGTCGTGAACGTGAAACGGCGCCGCTTCGGTCCGCGACGCCGCGCCGGGTCGTTCCACGGCGCCGCTACATAACCGCACGGTAGGATGTTATGTCGTGAAAAATTCCGTTGCAAACCACCTTTACAGCTATATAAATAAGGGTGAAGTGCACGGAATTTTTCACGACACGACGCCGTACCGTAGTTATGTAGTAGCGGCGCCGTTTCACGAGCACGACGTCTTTCTATTTCAGTTTTAATTTAAATTGCAATCAAATTTTAAATAACTGAAAACTTATATCTTTAAAACTATGTTTGGGCGCAGTATGCTTTCAGCCAATTTTTGTCAAAAGCCTTGACTTATAATGCTATTTTTATAATTAATACAAAAAGAACAAACTAACAAAATGCTATTTTAACATAAACTACATTAAAGATAAAAAAGATGTGTGTGCATAAGAACACAGGATAGAAGTTAAACCTACAAAAACAAAGCACGAACACGGATACACACACGCACGGACGCACGCACGCACTCGCCCATTCACTCATACTCAAACTCATACTCATACTCATAGCCATAGCCTTTAGAAGGAGCGCGTATAGAAAAATTCCGTTGCACGTCGCCCTTATTTACGCGCGGCGTTTCACGTTTACAACGTTGTGCCGGCCGTGATATCGTGGCCCGGCCCCAAGACGCTGATGATGACAATGAGTCAATAATTATTAAGTAATTTAGGAATCTTTTGACCTTCGGAAAAGTATTTATATAATTTATAAAAGGCTTTGGTCCCGACCAAAAACTCGCGCACGCCACCCGCCGCCTCAACATTATCAATAAAAGTTTCCAACTCAATTTATCTTATCGCACGGTAGTATCGTGAGTAGTTTCCACAATGAACGACGTGCCGATAACTTCCAATTTCTAATCTGAATGATCCACCTTGTTAATTAAACCGTCAGCTGTGAAATGTGCCTCAACTTGAAGGTTTAAGGTTGTATTTCGTTTGTCGTCGAGTGACATTTATTTTTAATTTAATAACTTAATACATGGATAGGTATAGGAAGGCAGTGGTGCACGCTATCGGTGTGCCGATAACCACGTCTGCCTGTCCATGTGCGCCCAATCAAAGTACTTCATTAAAATCTTATCGACGCTAGATAAATCACCTAACGACTGCGATCGATTATTTGGATAATTAATGGAGGTATTCTTTAATATGTAGGATTCTTGTCCCGGTGACACTGGTTGCACGTGTACCGGGTGCCGAGGAGCTGCTTGTCGAGTTATGCAAAAGACTAATAGCGACGTTGATATGTTCATAATTGAAGCAAATTTTTTAAAATCTCCAGCGAAACCTTTCTCCTACTTTTAGATGACACGTCCTGAAAAGTTTAAAGTCTCTAGATAAGGAAGATGAAAATAACTTAATTATAGGTACATGTTTTTGCAAAACATGTTCGTTTTCTTAATGTTTTTCTTGTTTTTCGTTCGACTGCACTAATTAATAATAATATAAAATTTTATTACAGCACTTAGGTTTTTTTATTTTAATAACATAGCTTTGACGTATTCTACTTCGTTCAGTGATTATGGCCTCAATTGGCTAATTTCCTAAAAAAATCGAATTAGTCCGTCATTTACATTATAAAAAAATATTGAACACATATTTTTTCTTTTGTCAATTAAACAAAAAATGACGAAGAGCGAACGAACGAGTGCGTTTAAGTTCCGTGTGACGTCACGACTTTGTACACTTTTCACTATTAAGTGACGTCATTAGCCCCCACTCCTGAACTTTGATGCGCATTATCTTTGTCAATTTTGATTGATTTGATAAAGCAAAAAATATGTGTTCAATATTTTTTGATAATCTAACTGACGGACTAATTAGAATTACTATTTTTTTACCCAGGCAACATCCCTAATAGGTAAAGTAAAATGTTTGTTTGTAGATCATATAACGAGAGCAGGGAAGGCCTAAAATATCAGGGTCTAGGCTCTGAATATAACTTTGCTGCGTTCGGGGTCGCGACCCTCAGCCCGTGGGGTCCGGGGTAAAGCTAACAAAGCGCCTGGTTGCCTCCGCGGGTGACCGAAGAGCTGGCAGATTCCTCGCTCGACCTATTGGCATTGTGATACAACGAGAAAATGCCAGCACATTAGGAACGCGGCCACGGGGGTCATGCTTTAAAATATTTTTAGTAGATTTCTATGTCTTAGGTTAGTTTTATTTTATGTATTTAGAATTAATTAATTTTTAGTTTGTTTAAGTTAGTTTATTAAATGTTAATTGTGTACATAATATTTTATTACAATTCATGCGTAGGTCGAGAAAAAAGCACAACACAAATATTGCAGACATGCATCAGCAAAAACTTCTACACGCTAAAAAATCTAGTATTATTACGAATATTCTATGCTGCGCCCCACTACGCTGCAAAAGTCTCCCCACTTCTTTCATTGTCCACTTACAACAATCCACAATAATAAAATGTAGATCACAACATACCATTCGCGGTGACACCGTGATTGATTTTAATTATATAAATCTCGCATGTCCTTTCGGAATGACAACAGGAAAACGTAGTTATTGCATGTCGATAAGTTATATGTTAACGAAGTTGATTGTTATTTGTATTGTACGGAGTAAATTGTCCATTTATTTCAAGTAGGTACAAGTTAAGATCAGATGCAAACAATTTAGAATAGCGACTTATGTCCAATGTTACTATGAACTTAAATCAGTATACTTGTTTAGTAAAAGCTAGCGTAACTCGTTTTTATAGGAACCGCTGTGCCCGCGACTTCGTCCGCGTAGAGTTTGATTATCGTTATTCCCTCGGGAACTTTCAATTTTCCGGGATAAAAAGTAGCCTATTTGTTAATCAGGGTATAAGCTATCTCCATTCCAAATTTCATCAAAATCCGTCCAGCCGTTATTACGGGAAGAGGTAACAAACACACACACACACACACACACACCCACACACAAACTTTACATCAAACAACAAACGTCAGCACGCAGTATCTAATAGCTTGAAATTGGTATTATCGCAACACGCTCTCATTTTGTGCTATTTTACCTAGAGTAAAATGGAGCCTCAATAAAGCCTGTGCCTATGCGCGCGAGCGAATGAAGCGCAAAACTGTTTATTATATTTTTTCTTAGTTAATCTGTCATTAAATGACAAATTGAGAAATTTTCTCAAATTTTATACCATGTTATTTTAAAACTTGTTACCTAGTACTTATTTTGAAACTAGATACTATAGCCGGTGTCGATGCTTGCCCTAAAAAATAATTAAAAATACGTATTCAAGGAAGCGATAATGAAAAAGAAAATGAAAATGAAAATATTTATTTTGCAAGTAGATCACAAGGGCTCTTTCACATGCCTGAATCTACCAGCGTTTCGAAAGATGACATGTGCTGAGAAGAAACGCCGCAAGAAACTCAGCAGTAAGTATTTCTAGGGTTCCGTACCTAAAAAAGAAAAAAGGTCCGTCCGTCCGTCCGTCCGTCTGTCACAGCCAATTTACTCCGAAACTACTGGACCGATTGATTTGAAATTTGGTATACATATGTAAGTCGTTGACCACAACACGGATGCGTAACGTAAACAAATTAATTTTAAACATTGGGGCCACTTTTGGGGGGTTAGTTAGAAAATTTAAAAAAAGTTACGCTAACTATATCATGTGGCATATCAAATGAAAGGGGTTATTGTGAGGATCTTAAATATGTTTTTTTTTGAAATTTTAAGATGTATGGTTTGGAAGTTATTTAGGAAAATAGGCGAAAATTGACCATTCCCCCCCCCCTTATCGCTGCAACTACCGAGCCCAAAATTTTGAAAAAAAAAAACAGAAAATAGTTATTTATCTATAGATTACAGGAAAACCTATGAGAAGTCTATGGTATTATAAAAAAAACATAGGAAATTTCAGATAATCATGTATGGAACGGAAAAACGGAACGCGGGTTTAACTCGCACTTGCCCGGTTTTTTCAACTTTGACATTAGTTTTATCTAAAACTAACATATAAAAAATGCAACAAACAAACCTAATGGGTACAAATTAATTATAATAAATAACTAATAAGGGAGCTGTATAGTCTCCGCGTCTGGACAAGTTAGTGTAGTTTTGCTTAAATTTGACATGCTTTATTTTTTTCTGGTTTACTTTGTCTCAACCAAAACCGATTTTTGACCTCGACTTGCGTTATCTCCTTATTTTGGGAAAACTTCATCTCAATCCGCCATATGCTTAAAGATTTAAACAGAACTACGTTTTGTATGCGAATACAAGCTTTCTGAGGATCCTCAATCTTCTTATTGAGTTGGTAGCAATGGTAGCTGCAGGGCTGTGGAAGCGTGCGCTCAGCTCGCGTGCAGGCCGCGCGCGCGTCTCTCAGATCCACATCAGTCCCGGAATAAATGGTATCCTACGATGCTATCGCCGGTGCCCGTGCCACCCCATTAATCTACATCAGCACGCGCTCACTATGAGATTAATGAACCAGATAAACCATTAAATACGACTACAGACGTCCGCTCCTCTAACAGCAGCCGAACAAACTGTATACGCATCAGAGACAATAATTGATGAATTAAACGGATTCGACGCTATTATGAATGTTAATGATAACGGTCGATCGGCCGGTCGATACGGACGATACTGGCTCGATAATTAGAATGGATGGTCGACGAGACTCAGGTGAAATTGATTCCGTCTTGGGTGGAATCCACGTTAAGTGCTGCTGGGTGGCTAATGCGAAGCGCTGGGCGCTATGAACCGCCGCGGTGACTGATGCTGCAACACGACATCACATTAGTATTCATTTGTTAACAGCTACTTAACCACTTTCTAAATTAAAGATCTGATTTAACAAAGTACATTATTATTACCTAATTTGCATAAAACCGAGATATTCTTTCATATATTTAACGTGATGTGATTTATCCAAGCACGGACTGATACTATCTTTTTTGTAGAACTTGGAATATTGACCTGCGTAACAATTTTTAGTTAAATTTAATTGATAATCATCTGACAACGCGATTTTTATTACAAATATAAATAAGTTAGCTTCTTATTCTAACGACCGAGATTATTATCATTAAATGTGAAAATGTAAATAGGTATCAAAGACTTAACAATTAGAAGAACGAATGGGAAATATGTGTGAAGCAACCATATAGTCAATAATGATGGCATTAAGCGACAAAATCTAAAATGATGGCCACGTCAATCGGCGCAATAAACAAAATTACATTGAAACGTTTGGCTGGATGAAACTTGTTCACCTCTAATTTCATTCCGTCATTTTTAGGGTTCCGTACCTCAAAAGGAAAAAAGGAACCCTTATAGGATCACTTTGTTGTCCGTCTGTCTGTCTGACAAGACCCTTTTTCTCAGGAACGCGTAGAGGTATCAAGTTGTAATTAATGTCGAATATTTGGGCCTGCAGTCTCTCGGAGCTGTGATAAATTAAACCTTCTAAGTCAACGCAATTAATAGATACGGTCGTTTATGCCGCATATTTTGTCATTTGGAAGGGAATGAAAACTTATAGGGAGTTCCCGCTGACCAACAATAATCAAATTTGTCAAGAAGCAAGTTCTTATGGCACATGTAAAGGAAAAAATCCGAAAACCGTATATTTTTGTATTAATATTATGAAAAAATGGCATAATTTTCCATGCGCAATTAAGGAAATCAAAACCGATAGGGTACTTCCCGTTGACCTAGAATAATTAAATTTGGCAAGAAGAAAGGTCTTTTATGACACATGTAAAGGAAAAAATTCGAAAACCGTGGATTTGTAGTAATATCACGACAAAAAAGTAGTTAAACGGAATAACCTTCGTCAATTCGTATCACTCTCGACGGTAGCCCAAAGATAGGAGCTTGCGAAAAATATGTTTTTGTTTTATTTCATAGGTAGGTTGTACCTAAATCGTTACCCGCTTGTTAAAGCTACTTTTTAATTTTTTGCGTTACTGTCTGATTTTCATGGGTAAGTACGGGACCTTCATCGTGCGAGTCAGACTCGCATTTAATTGGTTTTATTTTTCTTATAAAACCTTTGTTTTTTAAAAAAAGTTTTATATGTTATATCTTTGACATGGGCCAACTAGATTTGTAATTATAGTTATACTTATTTGCAATAAAATTTCTAAATGATGGTAAAATTTGTATTAAAGTGCCGACAAACAGAATAAGCGATTTTGTTCATAATAATATGAAGGGAGTATGCATTATTTTTAAGAATTACATCTGCTATCATGTAACTACATCATGCAGCGAAACAAAGACTGCTCATACTTAATATCCTGTTGAAAATTTTGTAGCGATATTTCATTAAGTCCAAAGTGCTCTCGTCGAAGTGACCCTAATTGATTCAATTGAATAACGACAACTTGCTAGTTTTCACGCACTTGCGGTATTGTTAATCGATTTAACATTGTTCTATTTTTATTTAGGTTACAGTTTTCTCACGGATCGATAAATATAAAGTATAAAGGACCAAAAGAAATTATGATCTTATGCCCAAAGAAGAAATATGAGTAGTATATTTTATATTATTTACATATTTTGTTTTTTCTGTCTTTAGCTGCTCAGATTGGTTTTCTACTTAGAACGTGCAGTCAAGTTTATTTATCCTCAAGAAAATCGATCGATAAAGTTTATCGTGTGAGTAATTAAGGCGATGTCGCACCGCAAGCCGTTAATCTTGCAGATCGCAATCGAGGATGATCGCGTGTTCGCTCGCGCCCGCGCCGCTGCGCCCGCGCTGCCCCGCGCGCCGCACCCCTCACAAAAACATTAATAATTGTACCTTTTCACAATGTCATATTGTAACCACAATAAACCCTAATGGAAGTATCTTGTATGATCATTTTAAGCAATAATTCATTTTTTTACATATTTCAATCAAATTGCATTTAACGTACTACAGCATACTGCATATTTCGGTTACTAAATTTGCAAGGAGTACAATAGCACAATAGCACAGTTGCTGTAAAATTAATTCGATTATCCTATTATGGCTCAAATCCACATTTACTTTGACCTCGCAACCCCGAATCAAACCGCCATGAATTACAATAGATGGCGCCATTACCGCGCACACTGCACGTGCAAATCGCATTTTCCCGAAGGCCCCTTAAAGCGCTAGTATTTACTTTTCAACCACACTAACAGATAAAAGTGTCATAATATTTATAACATAACTCGCCTTTCTTATGGCCCACTGTCATAATCTTAAGCGTGCTAGATTTGATAGTTCGATTTGAATATAGGACGTAAGTTACTGTTTATAAGATTTCAAATCGGGAAATTTTAACATTTAAGATGTACTCTGGCATCGTAGCCGTCGTTCGATAATGTTTCTAGTTAGTTCGGAATAAATATGAGATTCGAAAAGTTGGAGTGTGCAGTGATGTTCGCTCCGGGGTGACGGTCTGGACTATCTAATTTTATTAGCAATATATTGTCATTAAGTCGATACTGATCTTGTTATACGCACAATGAGGGCACGGCGCGGCGGCCGGCGTACGGCCCGGCGCGGCCCGGTCGGCACTTGATATAATTTATATTCAAATGACATTCGCTTATGGCCTTAGAAAATATCTCACTCATAGGATTTTCAGGTAATCTTGAGTTTATGTTGTCAATTGTTAGGTTGATATTCAAAAGCATTCGTGGGTAGAGATAGTTTCACGGCTTGTTATAGTAGCTTTGTTCGTCTTATCATATAATTTAGAATATAAGTGCTTACTTAGGTAGATATCAGCCAGCTAAAGTCCGGCTAATAATATTTTCAACACTTTCCCATTTATTACTCCAGCAAACTAAGTAGCAACTTTATACTTTTCATGTATAAGCACTTTTTTCACAACGCTACGGGTACCTAAACCGAAACATTGGTTAAACCGAGTTAAAACTGAACAGATAGCTCTACTTACACGTATTGAAGTACTATCTACAATGCGAGTATGATTCGGCTAGAGCATTGTCAATGCACGTCATATGATATGCGTTGATTAGCTGTTAATCTAGCATAATGTGCTGATTGGTCTCGTTAGTCAGGGCCGCCACTCAGGCTTACGGCAGCCCCGTGGCGCGCTGGGAGGCGCGCGCCTTCTCACGGGTATTTGAGCCAGCACTGACAACACAAATAAAAATTACCTTGTGTACAGTTCACGTCGCGCTGTTTACTGGTCACATAAACTGACCGTATTTACCGTGTAGCCGCTCATCCTCCATTTAACGCTGAGCTACTTTCGGAACGTCTAAATTAGTGAAGTGAGAAAAGCTAACGCTCGTAACCATTTTCGATCGGCGGTAAATCGAGGAGATAACATCTTTTTTGGATGGCCGTTGACTCCCATCAGTTACTGTGTGTCGATCATAGACCCGCACCGTAAAGGGAAACTTGTTACTATCTGTTAGGTATTAGTGCCTAATTTCGTCAACTCCTAATATGACTATTTGTCTGCGACTGGGATGAGGACTTGCGTTTATTCGTTTTATTGCTTTTCAAATAGGTGAAAAAACGACTTCAGTTGATTGTGTTGCTATTAGGTTCTACTGTTTAGTTACGAGAATATCTGTACCATGTGTCTCTTAATCTAAAATAATGTGCGCGTTATATCGTTCTCGGTGTAAATATTTCCCACCCATACGTTTCACTGGCCGAGGATTAACCAAATAAGAGAGCGTTAATCCCTTCTCACGTGAAATGTAATGAAAAGACTAGGGGGCAATTAATGTGGATATTAGTATGGAGGTCGGTTTGGTCCGGCGGGCTGGAATGAGCCAGCCCGCGCTGGTGCCGCGGTGGTCCGCCCGGCACCTCTCGATGAATGTCTTCACTTAATCATATATTATTAATTGCTGTTCGCGGACCCACTTGGCTTACGCGCTCCTAGATTAAGGGCCTCATTACAGCTTTTCTTTAGGCTAAATAATAATTGAGACATTTCGAAGCACTGTCAAGTCGAAATCGATATAGCGAAATAAATGAAAGTTAATAAATTACTTCACAAAGCGGTTTGTTTACTGTAACGATTAAGGAAGCAGGCGTCATTATTTTGTCCACGTATTTTGGGTAAAGATCCGCGTCCAGCCGGATCGCTCTTTGTGTAAATCGCATTATAAATTGACTTAGCGGTCGATGCTCCTGCCTTTGTCGGCGTTGTAACAGATGACTCTAAAGTTAATTCTTCAAAATGATGATTGTTTTGAAACGGTTTATTTTCGAATATTATGAGGTGTTTAGGTGCGGTTGGGATGTGGTTCGAATGGCGATCCAAATTGATGTATTATTCCATCTCATTTGGTAGATATTGATTTCCGTGAAATCAGTAGAAGCGGCTGAGCGCAGGGCCGCACTCCGCAGAACAATAATGCGTCCCTCCACGCGAGCCTTTCGTGTGCTAGCTGCATTACTCAAAGCTCATTTAAACCTAACTGCGTTGCATTGAAAGGAGCAATTTTATTGTACTCTATTGATTCTGTTGACAGCTCAAGAAGGAATGCGCGTCCTGCTACAACTGGTTTGTGACTGTCCCGTATCTCATTATCATAAATGGATAAACATAATAGAAATGGAGTGACGTCTTTGTTTTTTATGTTTGTAATAAGAGTACAATGTTAATGTGTTGTAGCAAATTCTCTGGTTTGTTATCATAATACAAATTACCATTGTCATGACATAAGAAGTATAAGTTTAATATTAAGTTTATAAAAATCATTGTATTTCATATTGTTTATTGTGGAAGATAAGTAATAAATAACCGAAACTAAATGTCCATTAGAGTTCTAAGGTTTGCAAAATTACTATAAATTAAAATTGAATTAACTAGAGTTAGTAAAATAAATAATAGTTGCATTATTAACGGGTCTACGGAACCATCGGACATCGGGACCATTTTTATTTGTGATCCTGCGCTGCTGAGCCATTCCGCTTGATCGTTGCATTCCTCTGCATTCATGTCTCATTTGCACACTGCTTTCATTCAAATGACATCATTAAGGCAGGGTCCCGACGTGTCCCGTGACAGCTGTGCTCAGGATTACTACATAGTATTTAAATTATGTTTAATCTAGTTTTCTTGAGTAGGTACTGTGTTTGCTGGATCTAACATAGCGTTCCAAGTCATTAGTTTAAACTATTAATTGCAAAAAAGTTTGCAGTAGACATTATGTACGTTATATATACAATGTGTAAATTTCATGCGGACGTATATTTCAATGACGATCAGTGTCGGACCTATTAAGTATAAATACATAAACATTAACTAATTGCTTAATTTTATTTTTACATACATACATACATAGCATCACGCCCGAAATCCCTAATGGGGTGGGCAGAGCCACAAGACTACTTGTGGCCACGTTCGATTTATTAGTCCTAAGATGGTATGATGAACCGTATGGTGACAGGTGATCAGCCCATCGCCCATACAGATAGTCCACCACCACCATGTTGGAGAGGACCCGTCCCTTAGTCGACTTTTACGGCATGCCAGGATGATAAGCATCTGCACGCTTTCTATGCTATTTTTTCACTCCCAGTGCAGCAGAGGAGGAGGATTTTATTTTTCATGGAGAATAATTCAGCACGCAATGTATTACATCTAAGTAATTAATCGATTTACGTATCTACGTAAAAGTCATGTCATGACAGTTCATTTGTTTAGATTTGTCAAATCAATGGAAGAAATACATTGCTACTCAGTCCTACTTTAAAAAATACGCCCGCTTGAAATTTATACGCTGTATATAAATATATTTGAAATTATTATCAATGAATGGTACCTTACACGAAACGTTTGGATGGTAAGCAACACTCGCCTACAATTTTTTTTTTATACAGCCATGCCACATTTTTATGGTTCTGAACCAAATTTGGTTAGACGGAACCTTTATACAATTATTTTGTTGTTCATCTGTCCATCTGTCTGTCATTTTCTCTCGAACAGCTTCACGTACCAAACTAAATTCGTCATCGTTTGAGAAATGGCACGATTTACCCTTTTAGTTGCATCTGATCGCTAAATCTTAAAAAAAACCTACTTATATATTATTATCAATATACAACTATCTCTATAGCTTTTATGGTTTAAGTAAGAGATAATAAGGAAAACCGTTATACAATAAGTGTGTATTTGCAGTCGCTTAAATTTAATCCCTTAGTTAAAAATTAAATCATAGATGGCCAAATAGTTATTATTAACAACGAGTAATCTCAACTTTACTTACGGAAAACTAATAATTAAGAACTTTAATTTACGTGGAAGTTAAAATAGTATGAAGGTAGGGTGGTCCTTTAGACGTGAGTCTGACATAACCAGCCAGGGTCGCACATAACTAGATTTTCTTTAATTCACTCATCCGAATAGCTTTCAGACGCACACAAAACAGACATGCATAGAAAAATACGCACTTTGCTTGCACAATCGGGGAAACATGCAAGTGATATTACCATTCTCTACTCTGAACGCTCTCTGAAAATTGCAGTCAAGAAATTAAAATTAGTTAGTTCAAATGTGTAAGTATTTATTTAGGTGCGCGAGCAAAGATCTCAAAAGAAGAATATGCAATAAGTCTCGTAGAAGGTTGTCAAAACGCCAGCGCCATGGCTCAACCACACCCTAATGGTTGATGTCTTAATTCTTACGACATACATAAAAAAGTCTAATATTGTTTAATTCACACGCTATCATATCATTGTGCGGGCGGTGTATTCGGTGGTGCTGTCTCACAGGTTGTGGAATTGTACTAGAACTGTGGAACTTAATTAAAATAGTGTCACTTAAACGGGTGTTAAGGACCGCGGTTGCCATGCAACTGAACATGCAATGGTGTCAGATTCGCGTTCTGACACCTTAAAAGTAAGCATCGCAAGAATTGCTTTGAGCAGTTCCTTACTATTTATTTCAATGTGCGCGAGGCATTATTAAGTCAAAGTAATCTGTGGAAGGATAGTCTAAGTATCTTATACCAAAAGATTAACTTTACGTGTGCTCACCCAGCTGGCCCGAAGGAACAAATAAGTTCAGTTCCTTTGGTTTATTTAGTTCATGTAACAATGCCGTGGCGTGAGCCCTCGCCGCTCTCATAATTTGACTTGAAGAAACCGCGATACGCATTCTGGTTCTTATAACTAATATACCATAAGGTCCAAATTGTATGGCCGGTATCTTCTTCATTCAGAACTTGAAAAAGCTATGAGTTACGGTGAGAGTTATTTATAACGTCCAGTTTGTGCAGTGAGTACATAGTTTTGGACTTCATTGGGCTCACGAATGATCTTAATTAGAAGTATTGTGGGAGAGGAGTAAATTATGCCCTTTGCGGCTTTTGTGGCTGCGCCTGCGCTGCGGCGAGCGCGAGCAGTCTCTCCTCACCCCCTCCTGCCGCCGGCCACTGTAAATCAAATACCTATTCGATACCCGAGCACCGAGCCCCTGAGCGTAGATTAAGAAATTAATGAGACCCTAATGGAAGTAATTCTAACGTCATTTAGTTTTATGTCCCGATAGTGATTACATGAATTTTAATGCGCAAAAGCAAATAAATTATAGTACCTACAGGCTTACATTAGATTAAGGTCGATGGTATCAAGATTAATTATCAAACATCAAGATGCGTATACTAATTAATAGGAGTACTATCTGGAGGTATTTAGATGTTTAATTAATCATCATTAAAAATACAAATAGAATGAAACCACCAAAAATTGCAACAATCGTTAATGTAATTATAAATCGTGTATAAGTAAGTTACGTATTTATCAAAATACAACGTGACTTAAGGCTGAGATCATACCCGTTATCAATATGCGATGTGAGAGATGGTGCTCCTGCTACTGCCGATATTACTAAGTACGACGTTCATTACGTTGCTAAATTACTAAATAGCGTGCGCTCAGCCTGCCTCGACCGCATTCTATCGATAAACTGTATATTTGCGTGAAAAATAAACTGAATTAACATAACAAACATTAGGAGTATGCGTAATGATGCAACGAGACGCTGCGTTTAATCAGATTCTAAATATGTAATCGTTAGGAATACATTGAGTTAGATAATGTTAGGATACTGAGATACCGTTTCGCAATAAGCGCATTTGGAATGTTGTTTGTTTTTGCGAATAAGGAGGAAGCGAGGCACTTAAGGAATGGAGGAAGTGTAGTCATTATTATGGCTTAGTTTTGTCTAGAAATGGCAAAATTATTAGCTTAGGTTTAGTAAAATTGCATTTGTTTGTAAAATCAACACATCTAAAAAAAGTTTAGGTGATGATTCACCTATAAAAACCAAGTTACGACAAACCGCATTTGTAATGGTTATTATTTTTACGAATAAGGAGAAAAACAAGCACTACAGTAGAAATAGAAAACTGAACAAGTATTAGAAGCTGCTACAAATTGATAAACCAACATTATCCAAATTAAGGTTCAGACAAGGATTCTCCTAAAATATTGCAATTTGAGACAGATCTTATAAGCATGAATGAATTTCATGATAGTGCAGTTAATGATTGCTATGAAAGAGAACACCTCCAATGAAAGCGTGTGAATATAAAGCGATGAAATTTTCTATTAAATTATTTTGACACGTATCGTGGTTCACAGTTTGTGGAGGTCGATGAAGATGTAGATTAAGCTGACACTATTAAAGTGACAGTGAACAAGGGCGACGCGGTGGCGTGGACGGGCTCAAAACGAGCAAAGTGACATGAGGATTAACTGCCGCTAACTACGACATTTGATTCCATATCGGCACGCAACTTGACGCGCCGTCCGTCCTCACTTACATACATTTACAATCTCTGCCATTTATAGCGGGCACCTATCAATGACTTGTCACCGCTATCACGTAACCAATGGCTTGAGGAACACTTTTATTGAATGCACACTAAAAGTTATTTAAGTTGTGGTTGGAATGCCTTTAAATGTGCACTTTTATTTTAATAATAAACCGATCACGTTCAATTATTCTCATTATTTATATCGGTTTCTATGCGCATTTTATTGTGATGTTATGATATTCCACGATTATGAGCAACGATCACCACGTAACCGTTTTGGACATTCCCGAATTTCCATAAAGCGTATTTCAAAATTCTTAATACCTCCGGCTATGTTTATCTCGTTTTCGGTAATAGAATCCCTGGAATATTTTATCAACGCACGACCGAGTAATTTAATATAAAGCGTATCACTAAATGATCTCTCGGTCGCGATGACTATCGCGAGGTTAATAACGGTGTTGGAGGTTCTTCTACGCGAGACACGCGTCCGCGATATTATCGCCTCCGAAGCATTATTGATGAGTGCCCACCATAACCAAATAGCCCGAGGATCACGTTTGTTTGCTTATCTTAATTTTGTTAAAATGTTCCATTTTGTGGCTAATTGAAAGTTTCCGGGGGCGTTGAACCTGCGCGTTTATGACAGGTGCAGCTCTAAATGGCCTTTTCGTGAGATTGCGCCGCGATTGTCAACTACCGAGCGCCGATACGGACATTCTCGTGTCGTGCTCTGCACGGCCGCTGCCTAATTGTTGAACAGAAGCCGCCCGCAGCTTTACGACCGCTTCAATGGTAACGACGTTTATGGAGATATGCGATATAAATAACGTTACTGCTGCTGAGATAATTTCATTCATTCTTTCTCGGGCCATTAAAAAACATTGTCATAAGCGCACAAAGCGACGTCAAAAATATCTATGCGGACAAAATTTACAAAAATATGTGACTACGACTTTATTGTCAAAGTTGAGTGCTCAGATATTTTTGTCCCTTTGGTTACGTACATAATACGTCTGACCTCGACTGTACATGTTTGGCACATATCTTATACGCGATCTGGGCCTCTATTCGGGAACGCTAAGTGATGTTGTAGCAACTCGCGAGCGAGATTTCTCACCCACTCTTCCGCACGACGCGTAATGCGTAAGAGCGAGATGCGAGTCTCGCTCGCGGGTCGCTGCAGTATCACTTAGACGTTCCGGAATAGACGCCCTAGAGTTCACCGGTCAAGCGGATTTATTTATCTATGAGACGTGACAGTTCATTCCTTAACATCACATTAATATTAGTAAATTCATTTAAACGAATCCTACTTCATTTTTCTAATATATAGAAAATAACTTGTTTTTGCTACTTAAAATAATATTTGCTCTAAAAATAGGTCGAGAGAGTAAATGGATAATTGTATTCTTCCTACGAGTAGAGCTGCAATTGGTGTTTTCTTGGATAACGATACTTATTCATTGCGCGCCCAGAACCAGCCTCTACTAACTTAACTTTATCTAATGGAGCATAGGCAAGACACATTACTATAGATATCTGTACCGTATCCATAATACTCGAAAGGCAAGCACTTGCTTTTAATACCCCATTTAAGGACTTAGCCGCTTATGTAAGATTACGGTTTCCAGTTATTTTGAGATCCTAAAACCAAGTTACTTGAATAATGTCTATGCGTAGGGAGAAACGAGTTTCGGTTAGATTTAATATTTAAGTGTTAGCTAGTTTTGCCAGCATCCTATCTGGTGTTGAATGAATATCACTAATGGCTGTTTCTTATCTTACATTGCCCATTGAAGCATGCAAGAAATAGTTATGACTTATTGGGAATTCTGAAATGTTCGTGATTGAACTGCTAATGTTTATAATCTATAGGCTATTGTTTTCATCTCAAAATCAGCATAAACTAAATTGAATTTTTATATACTTAGCTATAGCTAAAGGCATAATAAATAAAAATAATCAAATTGTACGAATTGAAAACGCCACCAAACTTTTATTCTTTTATCAACGGTCTATGGCACAGAGGCTTAAATTACTCAATATTATTTAACTACCTGTAGGGATATAGAAGTTTTTTTAATTCAAAATGACGATTCACATTGACATAGCATGGAATGCGTGCAGATGCTTATCATCCTGTCATGTCGTAAAAGTTGACTAAGGGACGGGTCCTCTCCAACATGGTGGACTATCTGTATGGGCGATAGGCTGATCACCTGTCACCATACGGTTCATCATACCGTCTTAGGACTAATTAATCGAACGTGGCCACAAGTAGTCTTGTGGCTCTGCCCACCCCATTAGGGATCTCGGGCGTGATGCTATGTATGTAAGTATGTATGATTTTTTGACGTGTATGCTTCTAACTGCTCCAGTCGTGAGACGCGTGAGCATACTATTATGTATTATTACGAGTATAGTAGGTATACTGTTACGGTTTTCATTACGTACCAATAGATTAGTGTCAATATATGAACACGCCTCGCCATCAGATTAGGTCCCGTGATAGACCTTGACATTTGCCGGAGAGCCATTGACCCGTGCTCGCTCGGCACACATCGGGGACATCTTGGCCGCGGCATTACCGTCTCCGATACAATACACCATTATTCCTCTGTTTATGTTACAATCATGATATTGAAATTTTGTTTCGACTGATTGACATTAAGTGATCAGCAGATAAAGGCGATTAGATTTCAAGTGCACGACACTGTATGGGATAAATGCCATGCGCATAGTCATAGCGTTGAAAAAGAGAAGCATATTTTTGAATAGATTATTAATAACACTGAACTATAGAACTGCTTGTATCTTAAAATTATTTAAATATTTATTGCTTCAGATAGTCATATAGCTGCTTATTCGAATCATCATTTTAAGCGTCGATATTATGCGTGAGCAGGGCCTGTGTTTCGATGCGTTGTCTCAGCCTCTCGGTCAAAGTGAGATCTTGTATAAATCAAAGGTAAAGGTGAAATAATGAGCACTTAAACGATTTTCATTAAAATATTTTCCATCGGTGAATCTAAGGCAGGTCGGTGCAGGAATGCTAATAATATGGTAACAAAATGTATTGGGTCCCATAGAGATGCAAATGCGGACAGCTACTTCTATAAAATTCGAAATGTTATTGGTTCGTAGTACCGCGTGAAGCATTCGGCATCGGTGTTTTTATTTTTATCGAAGGGATCGATTGTAAAGATAACTTAGTCGTAAGACGAGTAGCGGCCACCCAGCGGCCGCGGCCCGCGCCGCCGCCTGCCTCACTCGCTTGCATTTTATTACATCTTGATATGGACTAATTCGCACATACGTCAAATAATTGAAACGCCACGACCCGATGCGCCATACTTCTGGAGAAACTTCGGGCTATGAATGCCAGCGTAACATTTTAATGTTCTTCTTTGTGACGCGAGAGAATGCGTCTATTGAACATTTTAAATTAAATATCACGCGTCTAACAATGATTACAATGCAGTATTTGTGCAATTTGTAGAATGATTTTTATCGAACATACATACTCCAATATTTTGAGTAGAGGATAACTGTAGTTTTTACATAATGCCTTAGTATAGTGGACACAAGGGCTCCAAGATTGTATAAATCGATCCGTTGTAAATCACATCTCACCTATAAAATATAAATCAAGTGAGACATAAATCGTATTATATTGTTTTCACAATGAAATTACAATAAAATACTTAAAATTCATGAGTGATTTAATGGGTATGTACGTGATATGAAGTAACAGTTTTACATTGGCGATAAACCTGTATTATTTATCGTTAGTTTGGGTATTTTAGTAACCAATAAAAATAATAGTTTTTTTTTATCGAATCTTGGTCTGACCCCTAAACCTATGTACCGAGCTGGCTCTTTGTAATTGGATTTGTTTATCTATTTTTTCCCGTTTTATTATATTATTATTATTATTAAGACTGTCCAACATAGCCCCAATGTAAGCACAGTGCAGATTAAGGACTATTTAAAGCTTATGTAGGCAAACTGTACCATTATTATCACATATAAACAATCAAATGTGGAGATGATGAAACAATTACAAATTAGAATTAGCGTTTTTAAACAAAAATTGAGTGCACAATCGTCCAGCCTGTTGCAGCTAGAGACACGAGTCAAACTGCCGCGAAGAGTTATGAGCCCCCGTATGTGTGGTGTCTACACCTCGCCTGACACTGTTCCGATGTCTCGAACTCTCCCAACTATTGACGTTATCTTGATTTACGCACTTTATTAACATTCTATTACAAAAAACGAACCAGTTTCGTCTTTTAAGGAACATCATTGGATAGGAAATCGCTGAATTAAATTAGGGTACAAACCCCGTTTTTTTAGTAGATTAACTTTACCAAAGAACATTTTTTAAACTTTCGATTTACTTATCATTAAGATTGTATAGACTTGAACGTCCCATAAAGAAGCATAGGGATACATTAGAATTATAGACGTTTAAAAATCAGACAATATCGTAAATAATATTATTCAGCTTAATCTTCGAAGTTGTCCTCTATTTTGAATGCATAAAATGGTGTCTTTATGCTTTAAAAAGATTATCTAGATTAATTTCTAAATATAGAGGACACTACACACAGTAAATAAGTTATTAAAATCAAATTGAAATTTACGATAATCATAAAGTAAAGATTAGGCCACGTCGATATATCTACAAGTATGATTTAAATACATTCCTGGTCATCGCATAAATACCCGTAGATCCATACGGAACATTCTTGCGTTCGATATTTATGTTCGGAGATCTATGGCGCGGCCCACAAAAATTGTGACATACACACGAGAATAAAAAGTCAACAATGAATGGAGTGGCTCACGCGACAGGACCCCCCATAACCCGGACCTCCGCCTCCAAATAAAAGCGCGTTTATGATCTATGATCTGAAACTGATACTTATAATGGCTTCTGTATGTATGGCACCAAAACCGAGCCGGCTTGCGCCTGCGCCACTCAGCATGATAAATAACCTCAAATTGCTTGTAAAAGGTGAAGCCTTTCCCGCCTTCCGTTGGTACACATGTAAATATTTGTGTTTGATCCGACTTTTTTTTTATTTCTCCACTGATAGCGTAGCCAGTTTCAACGCACGGCGTAACTAGACGTTACGATATCGTGGATTGTGAATACAATTAGACATAACCTGTTGGGTAACCGTCGCGTTTAATAACTATCTCGGTCTGTATCGCGACTGGTTAATTAACTTACATTTAAATTTGGAACGGACTATAGACATACCTAGCAATAAAAGAAACCATCGATTTATGGTCACGTGCACTGTTAGGGTTGGAACGGTCGCGATATTTATCGGGTTGTTTGTTTATTTATATTAAAGACCTTCGCGGGCCGGCGGCGCCGATGCGGTAGCGGCGGCGGTGTTGCTTTCACGGCGAAATTTGATCGCTTTTGTGGGAAGACAGCATGAGCTTGCTTTTGTGGCGGCTTGATTTAGACGGTAGATATGGTGTGCATGTTCAGCTTATCACAATAATGTTTTTCTATTACATATTGAATGGCAGGAACCTGTAAGTTCGAGGCTTGGAGCTAAGTGGTGTCTGACTCCGCTGTCGCTGTGTAGCATGCGCAGGGCTTTAGCGCAGTAGCGGTGTGGCGGCACGCCGGTGAGCGGAGTGACGTGTCGCGATCGCATGTCCCGGAGGAATATATCAATCGGCACAGAGTAATGGTCGCCGCCGACCGGCCCGCTCGCTAAATGAGCCACAAACTGGCTACCGCTCTACGTACTTTCTGTTTGAATGTTAAGTAGTTTTAATTATTTTGCAAGAGCCCTCAGGTTAAGACTCCGCGGAGACATTTATCAAAGGATGTCGAGAAGTTGCTTATTTGCTGCAGAAACACGCTCCAGACCGATATTTCCATGTTTGTTTCGACGCAGATAGTAAAGTCGATAAAGCAATGCACATTCATTTGTAACAATATCCTATCCTATAGATATTTCCTTGAAAAGTGGCAAGACGTAGTTAGTTATAAAAAGAAAATATAAAAAATGGTAAGACCTATCAAGTTGTACATACCTTCTTAAATTAGTTTTTTGTAACCGGCAATGGTCAGAAAAGTCCTGTACAAAACAACACTTGGATAAACTCGGTCAATTGGCGGAGTATCGCGCGTAGCTCTCTTAAAATATTTCTTGCTCAGGTCAGACGCTTTTATAACTAAAGATAAGCCCATAAATCCGCAATAGTTTCATACGATAATGAATTCCTCGGAACTGTAGTCGAGTGATGCTTTGTGTGCAGATAATGCGTTATCCCTTGCCGCGAACGCACCCCGGGGCGCGAGTGTAATGAGCACCATGACTTATACGTACCGCACTACTTATAACATGCCTCGCTGGATTTTGTTTGAAATACTTAAAACTAGGGTACGAGGCATAGATTTTATACAAGAAATCTTTCTTGTATATTCTCACCAGCTTTGATTTGCTTATCTTGTTTGTAGGACAAGTCTGTTTGTCTGTTATGCTTTCAAGGCTAAACCGCTAAACTGATTTTGATAAAATTTGGTACAGAGATAGTTTGCGTCCTGGGGAAGGACATATAGGCTACTTTAAACAACAAAAAAAATCCTAAAAGGGAACAATAGGGGCTGGTACATTAATTAACAGCCGTTTGTGCGTACCCATGAGAGCCTGTTGATATCTTATTATATGTGTATTTGTGGGGCGCGAGTAGGTATCCATTATCTCAAAAACTTCTACCAGCCTAAATAATTATCTAACTCATCAAAACAAAAGTATTAATTCCATGCGATCCAAGTAGGTAAAATAATACCTATTTAAAAAATCTACTCTCAAGGTTATGAAATGGGATTGGGAGTAGATTTTTGTATGTAAATTCAGTTCTAGAAGCTATAGACTATAGACTTTTAATAAATAAATTTAATTTTAAATTCAATTACCAGGGACATAAAATCATCGATTATGAGGGAAATACATCTAAATTAAAATAACTATTTTATTTTATTTTCTGATTTACCCCCCAAAAGTGGCCCCCATGTTTAAAATTCATATATTTACGTCATGCGTCCGTGTTGCGGTCACCGACTTACATATGTATACCAAATTTCAGCTCAATCGGTCCAGTAGTTTCGGAGCAAATTGGCTGTGGCAGACGGACAGACAGACAGACGCACGAGTGATCCTATAAGGGTTTCGTTTTTTCCTTTTGAGGTACGGAACCCTAAAAAGGCAGTAACAGGAAAATTCGTTATTTTGTAACATATATTTTCACGCAGACGAAGTGACTGGTAAAAATTAGTAAATATATTTTTGCTTATTGGTTAAAAAAAGTCCTCTATTTTCTGCTCGTACTTAGCACAACAAAATAGTAACTGTTATGATAAAAATTATAAAATGACGATGGAAAAGTATCAAAATATATATTTAAATTAACTCCCCACTGCTGGGCACAGGCCGCCTCTCACAGCTAGGGGGACTGCGAGTCGTCTGGGATTTATACCCCCGACCCTCTGTGTCAGAGGCGCACGTCCGGCCACTAGGATATCCACTAACTGACTCATTATACTAAGTAATATTATAAATTTATCGCTAATAAGACATTTTTAGAATACACTTAGTACCATGCATAAATATATTTATGTATTTATATAGCATGTTATTTATGCTTCAAGTTATAACAGCTTACTAAGCATACATTAAGTTTATACCGGCGATAAAAGGATTGAAACTATGTTATTTATAATCCATAACAGATTAACGGTTATAGCTTATAGCCTGCCCACAACTTACTCCCTCAATAATGTATAGTCAGCTTCTTAATCAAATGTATTTTCAAAGTCTATTTTAAATGAAGGCTTGTTCATATTTTTCAATCCTAGAAAAACATGTAAGCGCGAGCTGTACCGTCCGCGTCCACAAAACACACCTTATCTGAGTCGTCAAGTTCATGGAATCTCATGAATCTGGTAGCTTCAGACATATAAAAGAGCCCATGTGGCCTACTTGCAAAATAAATATTTTCATTTTTATTTTCTGAATATTCACAGGTCGCTTCATGTAAAAAGAGCGATGACGGCCGGCCAAATGATTTAAATGGCCGTCAGTTTTTTTAAGTTACGCGACCTTTATAGGTTTTGCATTGAGTTGTAAGGTATAATTGACGACGCGGATAGCCTAGTTGGTAGTGACCCTGCCTCCAAAGCTAGCTTCCCGGGTTCGATCCCCGGTACGGGCAAATATTTGTGTGATGAGCATGAATGTTTGTTCCTGAGTCTTGGATGTTTCCTATGCATTTAAGTATTTATTTCTCTATATAAGTATATATATATATAATATATTATATATCGTCGTCTAGTACTCATAGCACAAGCCTTTAGAGCTTACTTTGGGACTAGATCGATTTGTGTAAAGATTGTCCCCTGATTTATTTATTTATTATTTATTTATTTATAATACTTATTAGTTTCTTGGACACTTATCGCTAAATTCAGAAAGGCCACTCAAATTGAACTTTAATTAAAGTGACGTTTGAATGACGTTTTAGTATAGGTTGACAACTAATTGAGGGACATATAACAATTTAATCTCTAGTCAAATGCTTAAGTGGCGTTTCTGAATTCGGCCATTAAGAGGGCACCGACCGTCCAGTGGCGCCCTCATCACTGTTATTGTGTTTTCTATTAAAGGAGAGTATTTTATTAAAATTGAAGCCGTATAAGTTGTTACGCAACTTAATATACAACGTATATGCTATGTAATATAGCTTTGCAAACTATAACCATTATCTAATCAATTTAACAGAAAAAAGCGGCCACTATTTTCTATTAAATTGATTAGATGATGGTTATACTTAGCAAAGCTATATTACATAGCATATACGTTGTGTATTAAGTTGCGTAACAACTTATACGGCTTCAATTTTAATAAAATACTTTCCTTTAATAGAAAACACAATAACAGTGATGAGGGCGCCACTGGACGGTCGGTGCCCTCTTAATCAAATAGATCCAGTTTCAAACTAGAATTCCCTGTACTATGGTTACTAAACAACGATACGGATACATTCATATAATTATAGATAAATGAAAGCATACATCTATACTTTACATCCATGAGTCGGGTACAATAAATATTTGTGCTCATCATACAAAGTTTCGCCCTAGCGGGACGCGAACCCGCAACCAGGCAGTTGTACTACCACTGCGCCATCGGGTTAGTCGATACTAACTAAGGAACAGTTGCAATCAAAGTAATGCTAACCTGCTCTAATTATACCGGCCAGATAAAGAGCCACGATAAAACTATACTTATTTAACTTTCGCTTATACTGTGCACGATATAAGGTAATTGTTCTACTTGCAAAGTTAGTTATTGCAGGTAAGTGCAAAGCGGTACCAACTTAAAAGATAAGGCTAGTTGTTGCTGTGTTGGAGGCGCACGCGCAGGTTGCTGCGGGGCCTGTCCGTCTTGTAACATTACCACACTCGTAAATATTTCGTTGCATCGCAATATTTAACAATAAATACAACGAACGAACACTTTTTATTGAAATTAAAAAATTATTAACATTTTTATCCACTAGATCTCAAAACTACGTGTTACCTACGTCAGATGTATTATGCACGCGCATTATTTCAAATAAAACACGTCGAATCCTTTCTTTATGGAGGGAAATTATCTACTTTAATAGATTCCAATACGTCGTGATATCAAGTGAGAGCGTCATAAAAATTGACACTGACAAGCCAAAGTACTCGTATTACCGTATAAGGCATTAATTTAACGATCGCGACGAGTAATTTACTTTCTCGGAATGGTGCAAGAAGTATGAAGGGCAATAAAGTGTTAACGGTGTCCGATACTAGATCATGCTGTGTCATGTAATATACTGGCGCATTTTTTGATTTACTTAACATTTTTATGCTTCCACTAATAAAGGTTACATGATCATCAATTTCAATTTTACTATCCTCGACAGAGCCGCGGGCTGCCGGAGACCGCTCCGCGGTAAATCTTAGTGTTTGCTTTTCGTATTTTATACCGATCAGCGAAACGTGCTAGTTTACGTCGACCATCGTCGATTCTTGCGGAACAACTAGCGAGCATGAGCAGTGAGCGATTATTGTGTTTTTATTTTGGGAACATTGTCCGAATGATACGGATAAGATAGGCTGAATTGGGATAGACTTGGAGAGTTTAATCAATGCGAGCAGTCGTGCGCAGAATTTACTTTATCTACACCCATATCATAAAACCTCCATTGGTTAATCAAAAACCGTATGAAATTACCACCATTTTGACAACCAATTAGGAAAAACCAGTGCTGCGATAAAGAAATAACATGACTTCTTTATCGTTTTTAGTAAAGAAATGAGATTAAATTTGGAGCAGCTGTCAAAACTCAAGTGGGACTCTATTCTAGTATCCATAGATATTAAAACAGTTATTGATACGAAACGTCAATTCAGTATGTTTTTTTTAATATGAACTGCACAATATTTGATCTCGAGTGACGTGAGAATAGAGACTTCATCCGTTTGTCTATGATTTAAAAAAAATGGTCTTGACGGAGGATGGAATCGGCGCCATGTTGGTGTTTTGCTGAACGAAAGTAGAATTAATTGAATAGAAAAAGTTGTTTGTAATTTACATTTTAGTTGAAAATATGAATAGTAAGTAGTCTTCTCGGAGTATGTGTGATGTGAAAATGCGCCGGATATCGGAAATATGCAGCCACGATTGCAACAAATAACTTGTTGCCAGAAAATATTGTTTCTGAACCCATCATGGAGGATTTATAATATGTGTGTAGATAAAGTTATGTATGCAACTCTGCATAATTGGGCCTTAAAACACACGTGCGATCTTATTATGAAACTCGCCTATCGGCTCGTTTCATGAAAACCGCACTAGTGTTTTAAGGCCTATCATTATGCAACCGTTGCATAAACTACTATATCTTGCTTGTTGTCAACTGAGAAACAAAAGAAGCATACTCTGATATTTAATTTTATGTCTGATACTGGTACTTACTGAATCCAGAATTATTTAAGACGACTGTGAACCAAAGGCAAAAAGGCGATAACTATTTCCACCCAGTAAATATTAACCGATATTGACCAATTTTTGATAGGTTATCAGTCAGAACAAAATCTAGGTCTATACGATTTCTGAATTTTGATTAAAGATCAAGAAAGTCAAACAATGCCGAAATTCGTTTTGTATGAGAATACTTAAACCACAAAACGAAAATAAATATAATGAAAAAATCAAAACGTATAGACCTAGATTTTGTTCTGACTGACAGCCTATCAAAAATTGGTGAACATCGGTTAAAATTTAAGGGGTGGAAATCGTTATCGCCTTTTGTATGAAAAGCCGTAGATTCAGACTCCTCTTAAGATCGCTTATATAATCTTGAATGCCATTCAAAGGCAAATTGCGTAACCTTCATTGAATCAAGGAAAACATATCTCATGAGCCTGACATTGTGACGATTTATACCTCATCTATTCACTAAATAAATTCTTACTCGAGACTATGAGATAAAAATCACAAATGAATGTTAATTTCAATATTTAAGTTGTGTGCAGTCAACAAATCATCGCGATCGTATCTCGTGCGATCCAAAAAAGAACCGACCATTATCTTTGGAGCCGAGTGACCTCTAACACTGGGGCGATATTTAGTGGCCACGCATTGTTCGGTACAATGATAATTGTATGGTGGCTAGAGCTAAGAGTTTGTTTAAAATTGATTTCGGTGGTGATCCGTGCCGATAGCGTCGTCGACCGCGCGTTATTATAGGGGCCGGCGCGCTCCGGGCGACTAGTCGCCTACTAGCAGCTTTTACATAGCCAAAATTTGTTTAGTACTTCCATTAAATCGTTACATTATTCTACATTAAAGTTTCAAGTGCCACGGGCGAAAATAATTTACCGATCTGCCAACTACGATAATGTTAAGCGACACAACTGAAACTTATCTCTCTTTCAAACTCCAAACAATACGTATCGAACCCTGCGTATAGATCGCCTCTCCATAAATTTGCATATGCGTATATCCGACGTAATGATGTACAAATAATGGTCGCGCGATAGGATCGCAACAAAAGCTGCGCGCGGGCACGTCGCGCCACACCTCAGCATAAATCCGCCACGCTTCACCTAACTGCGACTTCGTATCGAGATGCTGCTTTTTATGAAAATAAAATTTTACTTGCAAATAGTAACCATACTTTTGTAATTTGGGAGCTTAAGTTAAGTTATATTATGAAAGAGTGCTAATTTTAATAATATTCAGTCTGAGTTTAACTATAATATTCTGCCTATGTTAAAAGTCCGGTTAGTTTCATGCTATCAAGATTGTGAACGACGAAAAAATATATGTGTTTGTTCAGGTCAAGTATTCATTTGAGTATACATAATGTAAATTATCTTAAAATCAAGTAGCGTTCAATTCTTAAAAGGTGATCATGACGTATGAAAAGAACTTACAATTAAGAGTTCATAAATATAAAGGATTGCAATGACAGCAAACAAAACGACGGACGCGTCAGCATTTAGTTTAGTGGACAGTTACTGCAAATCCCCTAACATAAATGAGCTGCTAAGACGTATGTTGTCATAATACCCTTAAAGGCTCATTGTTTGTGAGAAACACTGGCAGCCGAGTGGCGAGGCGCGGACGCGCGATGGCGGATAAGGGCCGTCATAAGTCGGTGCGGCAAATAACGACAAATCGCGTCGTGCTGCGGCGTGTGCGCCGGGCCTACTGGCTGGCCGTTCCATTACGTGCTCGCAAATTGATCAAGTCTGTAAAAAACCACAAATGCCTTATAATTTATTATAATATAGAAGACTTGTTTTGGAGAGGAATGACATTGGCCAATTTCAAACGAACGTTTTAACACTTGTATCTGCCTGTAGGCCGTAGCACCGATCAAACCGTTTTATGATTATTTTGAGTACATTTGTTAGGATGTTCGTGGACTGAAACAATTCGAATTCGAGAAAATTTAAGCCCTACATAAGTTGCTTAATTGTATGACGACAGTACTTCTTTTGTCGAATTCAAATCATTGCAGTGCATAAACAACATTAAATTGGCATTATTCTTTTTGACTTATCGAAAT
The DNA here is from genome assembly GCA_947859335.1 of Tortricodes alternella. NCBI lineage: Eukaryota > Metazoa > Arthropoda > Insecta > Lepidoptera > Tortricidae > Tortricodes > Tortricodes alternella. The sequence continues at coordinate 7,623,601 of OX401981.1, forward strand.
GAACGTGATCTGATTTTGCTGTCAACCGGCTTTGTGCAAAAATAACCTACATAGAACATTAATAAAGTCAACTTTTGAAGAAACTCTAATATAAAAATTTTGAGATTTGACAGATGCGTCGCATCATGAATCGGACACACGGATCACTCATGTCGGATTTTTTATTACTGGAGTAATCACTGCTTTTTTCATATTAGTGGCAAAATATGAGTGATAAATAGCAAAATAGAACTTAATTCTACGTAATTTTCTAGAAATATATCTATAATACTTATAAAAATACATGTCCTGACTGGCTTAATGATTCATCAGCCGAGCCTAGCCGAAACCAGTGAAGGTATATATTTTTTTTGTAACGTGATGCTTCAAACATTAAGGATTTTGTGAAAGGTTGTATCAAAGTTTGTATAAAAACATAAAATAACGCGCATATATTAACCTGAAACGTGGTATGATAATAATATCAAGATGTCGTCATATCTTGATGCTAATACAAAAGCAGCGGCGATTTGTAACTCAAATACCGTCCGTTTCCTCCAGCTATTTGAAAATACAACTTTAGCATCAGACTGGTAATAGAAACGTCTGATCCCTTAATTTGCTCAACTGTGTTGCCATTTTTTGCGTATAACATTGCAACATGTAGCTTTCTTTATAAAACAGGACTCGTTGGTGTGCATTCTAGACATTATAGTAAGTTCCCACTTTTTTATTTATTTATTTTATTTTGATTAGATCTAATTTAATTTTTCGCATCTTCCTTTCCAATTCCTCATCCTGGAACGGAACGCGCCCGCAGATGAACAGCTCGATCGACGCTACGCGATGCGCGTGCGCGCTGTTTTATGCTCACTTTTCTACAATCCCTTACCGTACGTATTGTCTCTTGGACACTGACAAGTGAAATATATGGGAAAACGATGTGATTTTTGTCTAGTGGCACTGCGTGGGGTACGCTTTCAATGAAATATTGTGGTGTGGTCTCTGAAGGAATGATATCGATACATGTGATCTAAATAGTTTTTGTTTAAGTATAGTTACATATTTATTATGTAAATACGTGCTTTACAAGCATAAAATAAAAAAGGTTTAATAGAAACTAAGAAATGAATTGAATTGGTATGACTTAGAATAAGATAAGCCCGCTTCCTAGAGCTAAGTACAGGTTAAGCGGAAGAGGTCGAATTCGCGAGCGCGCGCCATAACTTAGGGCAACAATATGGCGCACAATTACAAGCCGTTGGCTGGTGACGATGACAAATAGGCCTCCTTGGGTGCGGGACATGGCATTGTACTCTCGCCGGTCTCTTCGCTGCGAAGACCAGTTCTTGAGCGGCATCTTTCCATCGTCGAAAGTTTTTGATAATAAATGTTTAGTGAAAGAAATTGACTGAGATCTCTTTGCGGCTTTTTGTGTATGCTTTCCACTGGCCGTGTAATTTTATTATATGCTGTGGACAAAAGTCATGTCAATACAGAAACAATGACACCTAGTTTCGGCCAAATCCGAAAATCCAACAAATCATGCTTCTTGAGTTGCATAATACTAGGTAATAATAAAAGGAAATTGTTATAAATAGTGTTCATTACCATCCGCTGACAACAGATAAGTCGTCACATTTGCTCCGGTTCCCATCGGTACAGCGTCGGATGCTTAATGTACACCGGAATGGGAGTATGTACGTAAATGAGACTAACTGATAAGTCATGGGGGCTATTCCATATGTCGAATAATAAGTGAGGAAAATGTTTGGGCACATTGTTCTAGGACCGGTTGAAACGGAAACGCTGCGGTGGGCTGCACCATTACTTATGCATGCGTTGACGCACTTTAGCAATCAGCATTAATCAACAATATGCTTGCATGTCTCCTGCCCCGTGTCACTGGGATTTGTTTATTTTCACCTTCAACTGAAAATATGGTTTGACACTTTGTTATGAGCTCTGCGCGCGCGAGGACAGCATGTTCACAGACGAAACAAGAGATGAATAGACAAGTGAAATAGACCACGCCATTATTTGCGCGAGCATAAGTGATATTTTAAACAAATGACGGCACAAATGACAATTTATTACCCAACCTGCAGGGCTTGCTTGTATTTTAGCAGCTTATTTGAATTTGGACTCTGGTGATTCACACAGCTGTACCGTAATTCAATCCGAGTGCGAGATGAATGCTTTAAGTAAATGGCTAAAGTGGGGTGAGCAGGGTTCAGGCCGGGTGAGAGTAAGGGACGGCGAGCGAGTTGCTTCATTGTCCGCTTGTCGACATGAGCCCGCACGATGGGTTATCTCCAAAACTCGAGGGCCATGTAAAGTCCGGCGCGGCGCTCGCACGCTGCTCGGAAACATGTTGTATCTCGCGTAAACCCGCCATGTTTTATTCTCTTGCATTCAGCGCCGATACCTTAATAAAACCCAACAAGATTGAGCAATAAAAAGTAATTTATTTGATTGTAATTTCAAAACACAAAGTGGGGCTCATTTTGTAATATATTTTTATATTCGTGGTTTTGTGTTTCTCGTTCGCGAGCACGTCCTGGGCCCGCCCGCGGATCACTCGCGGTGTGCATCCGATAAATTACAAGTTGTAACTTAGATTCAATTTTGGGTATCGTCATTTCCAATTTCGGTGAATAAGACATTAAAGTGATGCTGTTCAACAAAAACAATATTCTTATTATTTATTGTACCTATGTATTACTTAATGCTGTGGTAATTTATACTCGGTTTCGATAGCTGTAATAAGAGTTCAACGCTTCATCGCCCGATGCACCACGAAGATCGATTATGTCGAACCGTTTCTCGCATTAAAATGTGCATATCTATTACGTGGCACGTTAGTATCGGCTGCATCTTTAAATTACATGTCTTAAAAGGTGTGAGAAGTTAAGCTGCATAATCGAGGGGCACGGAAGCCGTGCGGTACCGATCGGCGCTCCGACTGCTCCCGCGCACAATACGCGCAGCTCCGATATTATCGCCGAACCAATCAATTTGATCCCTCATAAAAAGTTCTCGGTAGGCAGCTGGCATAATGCCAGCCAGTATCGGGCCTTCGATCCGAGCCTCGCTGGTAGCCGGACTTTTCATATAATTTTATGTGAAAAGGATATGGGCATTGTTGGAGGACGCCCTGCTGCGCGCGCCGGGTAAACACTTGAAATTACAAGTCAGCCGGACAGCCTTCGGCCGGCTCTTGGAAAAATGCGCTTCCAATTTTACGCCCTGCGATAAAAATAATTATTCTATCACATAAAGGATTATTCAAATGACATTATAAGCTAGTCAAAGGAAAACATTTAACGATCGCTTCAACGCATTACCATGCATTACTATGGCCGGTTTTAAGTAAAATAATAATAATACAAAATTATGTAGTATGCCGTGTGATTCAATTCATATCTACCCATGAAATAACAAATCATAATGTTATCATCATTCTCGGTTTGATTCCAAAATCATACTTATTTAAATTAAAATATGATTGCTTCTTAACGGAACCATCAACGTAAAAGTTGAATCGATCTTTATACTTCTTTCGAAATGGGTATTTACGAGTTGGCATTAGAGGCGTATTAACAATCAGTATTGCTTTAAATATTCGAAGCGATGTCAAATATTTAAGTCCTCGATACATTTTTAATCCAGAGCTTAATAATAAAAAGCCAACAAACCATGAAATCGCGACACCACACTGTATTGTGCTCGTAAAATAAACGAAGGCAATAAGAAATATTTCGGGTACCTACATATCAATAGCGGTGCGTGGTGAGAAACTGTTTCCTGGCGGTTAAACCAAGCTAGAGAGCTATCAGTAGCTTTAAGTGAAGTCAATGTAACTTATAAGTAACTCGGTATACTAGTCAGACTCGCCCTTGTCTGATTTTTTTCCGGTTTCCCTTACGAAATATTTGACACTCCATCACTGCTACATATTATTATTATGGTGTGGAATTTACCTACTACTGTCATTTTAGTCATTGTATCGTTGGATGAATTTGATCTCGCCCTTTATTCGTATTAAGAGCTATTTTCAAGTAAGTAGTAACTCACTAACCTAATACCTACTACTACAGTGCATTCATCCATACTTTCTAACCTCAAAATGTGCAATTTTTGGGTGAAACAGCTGTTTATCCTAAATAAAGCAAACCTAGGCTAAAAATTGGCAAAGTTTAGAAATAGAAATAGAAATAGAAAATATTTATTTCGCAAAAACAAAAAAAATACAATTTTTACATTTTTAAGAAGTTATATATTGCTGCGAAAATGGCATCCACTCAGCTGTGTGTCGTAATACCTATTGGGGGAATACGACGCTGGTTTTCAGTGGACCCATGGACTGGTTTAGCTAGACAGCATACATTGCGTTCGCTTCAACATCAAACGTAAAAATATATAACAAACTAGGTTGCAATAAGTGTTTATAATGATTTAGACTTATATATATTAATGCTTCTGTGTTTAGTTTCGTCTAAAATATTGCCTCCGGTTCCTTTACTTGCAAGGAAACAGTTGTTATTGCCAAAAAGGTGCATTTTGAAGTTAGAAACTTGTTTACCAAATAAGACAGGTATGGATGAAGCCACTGTAATGCGTCTATGTACGCACTAGCTTATTTTCAAAACATTTTGTTTAACACCATAGATGCAAAGAATAAATGAATATATGAATAGAAGTACATAGTTTATGAATAAAATATATACAAAAGGATTGCTCTTCATTCCGTTTTTATGCCAACAATTTTGTTTTAATGATTGACATTTATGCGGCGATCCTTATATCGCCGCTCTCCCGAAGTACCTATTTCAAACATAAATAAATTGTCTCTTGCGTGAACTTAGTTAGACTCCACTTTGCCTAAAGCAGTGTTAAACCTGTGAGTGGTTAAAGTACTTAGTGGCGCACCGACTCAGCCGAGTGAGGTGCCGGGTTCAACTAGCTGATATAAATAAAGGTCCTTCGAGAACCGCGGCCCATAACGAGCGCTGCGCTCTACACTTTACCCTGCGCTTTGCTCTAATATTAAATAAACATATTTTTTCAAAGATCTGGGTCGCGTTGTAATTTGAACGTGGCAGCGTGCGTGATGTAGCGATGATCAACAGTCAACTTATGCCCTGTCACGCTTTGTAATAATATTGTTATAGTTGCTATGAATTTGTTACTGTATTTAAGTGGTAAATCCTGTGGCTACTTATTTTTAATAAGTAAACTGTAACCACCTAACCTTACTGGACGCTTTTCTCCAGCCATTGATAGCTAATTTAGCTAAGAAAATAGTTGGCTTCTATGGGTGGTCATAGGTCATCGAACCCGGCAACCATAATGTTTTTTGCAGAACCCTGGCAATGAACCGAGTCGTAAAGAGCGCGGTGCGATTAGTACCAGGCCGCGCGGCCGCCACACGCGCGCCTTCCAAATAAAACCGCTGCGTTGTCGCGCGCCAGAATTACGGCGACCCTCTTTTATTATACCTTTTTTAATTCAATTTTACGATAACGGCGCACACTGCGAGTGATGCGCTTGAGCCCAATAAAATTTAATGTTTAGATCTAACTTTAAATAACCCCAAGAATAATAAATATACGTCGTAGCCGAGTCTAATATCAAACGATTGTGAATACTAATCAGTGCTAAATTATCTGTCTATAATGTTTAAAAAAACATGTTAATTTATCAGGAGTATTCACTTTTTTTCACTCTGAACGCATTTAAAACCAGAAAACTACGTTTTTTTAAGATTGCTGACACAATGGAGTCAGCTGGACAGGAAAAAATCATTAACAAATGGATGCGAAAAACAGAGAATCGAGATTTATGATGATACAATGCGGACCCATTGTAAAGTTACAACCCGCTCGTCCGATATTTGAATACCTCGCCAACGTATCATTATGTAACAAATAGCAGGAACGACTTTTTAAAATGTATTTTTGATATTGACATCACGATAGAAGTTACATGATATCACTATTAATAATTATGTAATTTTATTCTAGTTCTCCACTATTAACAGTCAATCTATTTTGTGGGATTAAAAGAGCTAATAAGTATATTATGAAAATGCATTATAAAACCGGAATTTCAGCACTTTAATGAAATGACTGTTTTTCAAGTGAAAGCAGTCCTATCAAATCTTTAGGTAATTAATTGGCTTACAACTAAATGGAAATATTCGTAAGCGAATCACAAGCGAGTCATAATTATTAAACAACTTTTGATATAGAACTTTAGGCAAAGCGTCATTATGGTGTCGTAAATAAAAAAACAGTATATTTTACCGCTAGTTGCGAAATTAAACAAAAAAAGTATTTTTATTTTGATATGGTTAATTTATTCAATACAGATTGTGGAAAAAGTTATGTAAACAACGGTACATAATTGCTCTTAAAATACTAGTGTCTGTTCTTAGAAAACTCAGCTCCGCTACGATTTCTAAATTTAGGGGCACGCGTATTTTAAGACCTGTTATCATATGCCAGCTGCATAAAATACTATTATGATAGTGAATAAGGTAATGATTTCGATAAAATACTTCGATGGGACCGAAAGCAGTAAAACGCAGAGTAAGCTAGATTGTACTTATATAAAAAAAAATGCTTAGTCTCAGCAATAAAGTTAGAGATATTTGTATTATTTTTTCTGAACCGGATACAAACGCGATTGAGCTCACACAATAAGAATCGCCTTTTTTGTTATCAGGAGTGGAATTCCACTCGGTGCCGTGTCCCGCTCGCGCCTCATTTGCATACAAGCTACGATTTGTGTATTGTTAATTAGAGCACAAACAGGTTCCCAATAATGCAGCTCGCTGCCTTACGAGCCTTTCTCGTTGTTTCATCTGTTATTTAAATAGCAATAGATTAAGCTCAGCGATCCATTATGTTCGTACAATCGAACATAAGTAACTCTGTATGTAAATCTTGTTTATATTGATTTTATTATTATCTTTATGTATTCATTGGAGTTCCTGTCACAGGGGTCTTATTGCCAGCGTCATATAATTTTATGAGGATATCTTAGTTGACGTACTTGCCTATCAAAGACATCAACGGGATTATAAGTCGCGGGTAGTAAAGTGTCACAGAGTTTTGAGCCGGTCGGTCGGTCGGCCGAGTGGTTTGGTCAGTTTTAATTTAATTTTATATTTCTAAATAATGTACTAAATGGGAAATGCACACTTCTAGAAACAACAATTGTCCCCCCTTTGACCAAAAGTTAACGAAAAGAACTGCTTAAGTAATATTGTACGTTTTCTTCATGCAGGCCAAAACTATGCTTTATGACCTACATGCGCATATAGTCCTAACAAAACAATCAAGCCTCAGGGTCTTTAACTTTCGGGTACCGGAGGGGACATTTCTGTGTGTATGACCCAAATGGCCTGTATTATTTTTATTATGAATGAAATGAATATGAATATGAACTTTAATTAGCAACATTTGAACTTAATTTCTGACGCAATACTAGTGACCGAAGCAGATACTGCGATTAAATGAGAAGTAGTGACCGATTTATGCATCTGGACGCCTCGCTACGCTAGTGGAGTCGCGTGAATAACATCGACGCGTCGGCGACGCCGTCCCCGATGAGATAGCCGGGCCCGGCCGAGACAATGCCCCGGCAGATCATAAATTCGTCCTAATACCTCGGCCGGTCGCGCACTCCACGCTGCATTTTATTGTCAAAACCCATACCGACCTGCCTCGCCTGATAACTTTATTGTTATTTACATCACAGAATTATCATTCGGATAGTCGTTGTTTTACATTCGTATAACGCCATGTTAGTTGGAGCCCGTATCTAAATTGCTTAATTGGAAAGTCTCGGAAAAAGCACTCTCGCGCCGTATCTATACGAGTGCGTACGAGCTTCGAGTGACCTTTCAATTGAGTCCCCACAAATAACGATTGCCTTTGGCTATTATATGGCTTTATCTTAATGCGGGAAAGTCAAATAAATAACACTATTTACATGTTCTTCTTTACATTGCAAAGCGAATGGACTCGGTGCTTTAAACTTAACCGTTATCTGACCTAATCTGGGTTAAAGTTGAGAAATTATGATCCACGTCGTACAATCGTACCTTCACGATTTAAAAAGTAATTATGGAACAGATGGTGGTTAATATTTGGTGAAATCATGTATTGAGATACAATTAAGGTCCGAGAATGACAGTTGGAGCGCGGAGGAGCATAAGACGCGCGAGTAATGCTGCGCGCGGCGCGTGGGTCGCTATTCGCACTCGTATGATTAAATAAACGATTTTAACACGTCGCACATCGCCTGGGCACGTGCCACATTAAGTGGATTCACGCACAAAGGCAAGTTATTTATAAAAAAAAGTATGTAATTTTAACGGGGCCAGACTTACACTTCACAACAAAATGCTTTTTAAGAAATAAAAATTGCTTCTTAAAACACGCATGGTATTAATGTCTCTATATTGACGCTGTTTTTAGGAAGTGCAGTGTCTTTTGTTGTTCTTTGAACATTGTGAATATAAGGTACCTAAGCTCTACTTGTCATTCGCCTTTTAATGCCACACTTTATGGCTCGAGGGCCAGATTGTGTCGTGCGAGGAGATATGTTGTGTCGTGTTTACTTTTTGCAAACATTCCCATTAACGTCTCATTTCAGAGCTGAGGCGACAGTAATCTTAACATTTTAAAACTCCGGAACTCCGAGCGAGCCCAACCTGGTGTTGAATAAGACTTTACGAAATTTAAAAGGCGAATAAAGTCTTAATAAACACTTTTTATGATAGCCTTGTAATTTTATTTGCTTGCGAAATAGGCCCTGGCACGTGTTACGCTAATAAGGAACGGATGGTTGCTTTTTAACGGCCGTATTTCAATAATACTTGCCGTGATGCCGCAAAATGAAATCACCCTTTATTATACCGAGCTTGTATTTGCGATGTTACTGAATTAAAAACAGAATGCGTTCGCGGGAGAGCACGTATGTATTAAGAGATCACATTGCTCCGCATATGGAGTGGACGAATAAAAGCTGATTCTATCTTGATTAAGCCCACATTTCGTTCAAAATAAAAAATCAGTTTCGGTTAACCCGAAAAGGTAATATAGCATTTCAAAGTTGAATCAACTCCAAATCTGTTTCTGATGACACATAAAAATGATATCGGCTGACACATCTGCGGTGCCAATAAAATTCCGCAATATATATAAGGCTTTGCAAACGCGCCCTATTTAGACTTGTATATCGTCGCGGAGAATAATGTTATCCCGGCGCACCTCGGTGTCACTCGCAAGGGCGTGTCGGAGATAAGTTTACATATTCTGTATGCATTATGCAAATTGAAGTTTTATGTTAAGCTGCGTTCGCGTCTTGCCCGACAACGCGCGTCAACTGCGTTCAGGGGTGTAATTCTCTAAAGCTTGCAGCGGCTGATCAGCGGATAAGTGAAACTGTTAATTTAGACTGTAAGAACAAAGTCATTCGGTCTAAATTTGATTGTGTACCTCATCGTTGATCAGCCGCTGTGCTCGTTACAGAATCACAAGGCCGGTGTCGCACGGCAACAGCGAGCTCGTCGACCAAACTTCTTAACCTTTTGTCCGTCAAGTATGTCTCAGAAGTAACGCAAATTTTAACTTTAAGTCAAGGTGTTGAGGACTTTTTTACCCTGTATACGCTGTCATGCATAGTCGATAACGGCGGCCAAAAGGTTAATCTGTAACAACAATTAATTTGATTTAAAATAGTTATCATTCGGGTATATCTTCTAAGTAATAATTTACTATTAAATCCATTGCTAGCGTTGCTTATTATTAAAGGAATCCAAACATTTTACTCTTTTGCAGATAAATATTAATCATATCGACTACCCCTAGGGAGTTAACGTCACGAGTTAATAGGTTCGATATAATAAACCACGACTACTGCACACAGATATTTACAACGTACGCGAACACCAATTACCGATAATTCAGGAACAAGTCAGCCTTTCAAATTGTAATAAACCGTCGGAGGTGTCAAATATAATTTTATAGCTTCAGGCTGGGCCAGGTTGCGAGATCGAGTGCGGGCGCAGCACTTGTGGCAGGAGACTGACCTCGGGTCATGGATCCTGGGTTCCCGGGTGGACCCTAAATAGCTAACTAATGTGTTCGTAGAATCATAATCTAACAAGTTTTTTTCGTTATGTCGTGCTAAATTAAACTTACTCCTGCAAAAAATAATATTTTGAGGCTTATAAGACAAACGCATCGTGAAAACTCTTCTAGTTAGTCAACTAACTTAAAATACTACATTACATTTTATTTCGTTTATTTTATTTAGATTCAATTTAATGTACTTTTGTATAATATTATGTTGATGTTCAAAACATTTTGTAAGCTTAATTTAATAGTAATATAATAAAGGTTTATAGGTCTGTTTTTGCAACAATAAGATAAACTGTTTTTGTGTTTTACTTAACAAAAGCATACACATACAAATGATAAACTGTGTTTATAAATAGTTAAGTATTACAGCATACTGCATGTAATTTATGGCGAAGTCTTTGGGTACTAAAGTTTATCACCGTGAATTCATTAAGGCAAGGCCTGTCATAAAGCGCAGTATAAATGAGTGGCTGCACTCATTCACTGGCAACTGTTGATGCGTCTGCGCACTCATATTAGTCGCCGATGTTATTTACAAAAACAACTGAACGCATTGAATAATAACCAGTCATTTCCTATCTCGGAGCTGTGAACACCACTCAATGAGAATGCTTAAAAGACTTTTAACACGTTTTTATGTAAGTAGCTCTAGCGATTAAGGTGTTTATCATTCGCTTAGTAGATTGGCTTGATTATCACTTCTTCTGCATTTTATTATGTTAAGAATTATACATTGAAAGGAATTCAATCCAGACACTTAGTAGACTTTTAATTTTTGAGAGGCTGGCTCTGACTAAAAACATTAACAATCTCTACCTATTATATTGAGTTTCTTTTACCCGCGACGTTGGTGTATGTATCTACAAATATAACCAATTTTCATATTAGTGACTTTTAGCTTTAGATATTTCCCCTATTTTTCGTTTTCATGGGTTGATTGTCTTAAAAAAGTGGCCTATATAATATCCTTTCTCAGAGCTCAAACTATCTCCATACTTAAATTCATCAAAATTAGTTCAGCGGTTTAGCCGTAAAAGCAGTTACGCTTAGGTACGCCTCCGTTAAGACAGACAAACAGACAAGAGTTAGTTTCGCATTCATAATATCAATATGGATTTTGCACGGGATTTCTATACATATTTAAAGGTTCAATTAGGGTCTTATCACAATAAAAACTTACAAAAATAGGTGGCCGTTGCCTTTCGTTAGTTTATGTCGCGTCAGTACTTTGAAGATAATTCAGCCACTTAAACTGTACCACAATAGCAGTAGAACAAGGAACGAGGGGGAAAGAGGGGCAACCGGGGGGCCAAGGGGGCTATTCATTCATCAAGCTCCATAAGGTTCTAAACCTAATTCGACACGAGCAACCTCGCAACATCCGCTCTTGCAAAACATTATTTCATTCATAACTTTGTGTAAGGCTGCGTGCACAATGGGCTCGGCAAACTTTATTGGCAAACTTTTTGATCTCAGTAAAAGAAGGATCAATGATGAACTGAAGGTTGATTCAATGTTGTGAAAATAAGAAATGAATTAATTGAATATTTTATTGCATTGTTGTGAGCGGGATAGATCGCGCGCGCTTCTGCCACGCCCGCATTGTGATCGAGCCTTAAGTATAAGCGTACTTTGCTACTGATTAGCTTTGCCATTTAGGCTATTTTTATCAATATCCTTTTATTGGTGGTTGGATAGCACTACGGTGATCTGAATAAGAACTTAATTTAGGTGGCTGCCACAAAGAGATTAACTATGAAGTTCTTCCATCACGAGTTTCTTACCAACGCTCCGTCGTCTAGCATTTTTTTTCACAAAGCTGTGTAAATAATATGCTATTCTTTTAAATGAGCATTAAATGGCTTTTGTTTCTAGTATGGCCGCAGCCGAAAGTCATTGGCACACCCACGCGGTGCGCGCGACGCAAAATAACATTAAGTCGAGCCGATGACATCAGCGCATGCGCCGCGCCTGCTACTGCTGCCTGCAACGTGCGCGCGTGTGCGCAAAAATATAGCAATTTACAAAGTCTGGGCATATCGTTTAACTTCCATCTTATGACTACTTTGTTAAAATAATATTACTCTGATCGTGACTTATTATATATACCTAAAGACACAAAACGTTGCATATACTCGGATAAGGGCACAATTTGATCTAGTCTTCATCTTTTAAAAAACCAAAGGAACAAGTTTGAACAACCCTTTGCACCGAACTTACCCGAGCGTGTCCAAGCGATATTAGGTAACAATAGGTAAGTCCTAAAGGGCCAGAGTTGAACTACTTTTTATACTCTGACTTATATAAACCCGATGACAATGCAATATTAAGGAGAGGTGGTCAAAAATCTTGTCTTCCTTTAACAATAACTTATTTATTAGTGGTAGAGCCAAACAGTAATCCTCACTAGATGATTACTGTTTGAATGGGCCGGCTCGACCGGGGTAGGGAATATCGGGGTAAAGTAATAGCTTGCTATTGCGTTTCGTACGGTGAGTGACGAGATCCGGAGGCCTATTCCCTCATCCCCATCCCATCCCCATTCGCCATCCTCCCTAGACTGGCAACGCATTGGCAGTACCTCTGGTGTTGCAGATGTCCATGGGCGGCGGTGACCACTTTCCATCAGGTGGGCCGTCAGCTCGTTTGTCAGTCAATTGACATAAAAAAAAAATTGATTCTGACAAAATCTTTAAGGCATAGAGTAAGAAAATTTCTATGAAATTGAAAATCATTTCATTCTTAACAATTATTTTAAATCGACAGGCACTCCTTCGTTTATTTTTGACATACCATTTGTAAAGCGGCCTGTAATTAATCGCGCACGTGAGGATTATGTCGCTACACTAAATGAAAACTAATACATAAAATCATTAACAACTGAGTGTGATATTGCTTAGAATTTATTAATGTCACTCACGTGCAATAAATAAGAACATTATAAAGCGGCTTTAGAGGGCAGTCTGTCCCGACGGGAAGACAAAACGCCTCACCGACCTCGGCGTAAGACAATCCGAGCGATGAAAGCCTCGCTCTTCCTATATCAATGTCAAATTACCACCTCTTAATCTTTTGTAGGCGATTCGGTTACACGCACGTGTTCCCACAGCTGGCTAAATAGTCGCTTTGGCTGAAATACTGGCGCTTTAGACGAAAATTGCTCTATAAATCTGATGTTTGACATTAAAAACGTCGTGTTGTAAATGAATCCCGATCGAATATAATTTACACTCAGCTTCGCAACTCATGACTACAGGACACGTGTAAACTTTCTTATCAAATGTTTCAGTGAAAATATTCGCCTGATTGCGAAAGCAAATTTATATCAGGATGTATGTGTGTCTCTTTATTTGTGCTTTTCATAAAGTAGTTTTGGTGAGGAGATTTGAATTTAAACAAATAAAAAAATTGAAATGTCTGTTTGAGAATTCAAAATTAATACAAATATCGAAGTGGAAAATGCTATTTACGTATTTACATGATGCCTAAGCTTAAATTATGGATTTTAGAATTTTCGTCTGTCTGTCTGAATGATTGTTCCGAATAGGCTCCGAAACGGCAAAATGGATTTAAATGAAACTTTCATGAATATTTAACGTATTTTAACTTAAATAATGGCATTTATTTTATTTTGATATCTCAGAGTATTTCGGAGTTATGACATAGGTATTGCTGTTTGTATGAAAAGTCATCCCAATTCCATGCGAACAAAGCTATAATAACGAAGTTACTTAAGGAGTAACAATAAAAAATGACCCGACATATTTCGAGGCCGAAGTGCGAAGATGATAATTAAAATTATATCCAATTATCCATACACATCAAAGAGGTACAAAAATGAAGGGTTTTGAATAACAATTTCGTCCAAACTGTTACGAATACATTTAATAAATAAATTATGACGAAGAGATACACAAACGTTTGAGATTTTTAGGGTTCCGTACCTCAAAAGGAAAAAACGAAACCCTTATAGGATTACTTGTGCGTCTGTCTGTCTGTCTGTCCGTCTGTCACAGCCAATTTGCTCCGAAACTACTGGACCGATTGAGCTGAAATTTAGTATACATATGTAAGTCGGTGACCGCAACACGGACGCGTGACGTAAATATATGAATTTTAAACATGGGGGCCACTTTTGGGGGGTAAATCAGAAAATTAAAAAAAAAAGTTATGCAATCTATATTGTGTTACATATCATATGAAAGGACTTATTGTGAGGACTTTAAATATATTTTTTTCTGAATTTTAAGTAAAATAGTTTGGAAGTTATTTAGGAAAACAGGCGAAAATTGACCATCCCCCCCCCTTATTTCCGAAACTACTGGGGCTAAAATTTTGAAATAAATACAGAAAATAGTTCTTTACATATAGATTACAGGAAAACCTATAAGAAGTCTATGGTATTTAAAGTAACCTAGTAAATTGCAGATAATCATGTACGGAACGGAACCCTCTCCACGCGAGTTTAACTCGCACTTGTCCGGTTTTAATTTTGCTTTCACTTTAACTTGTTGCTAACTCTTTTGGACATAACTTCACCGCAAAAGCTTGTCTCGTCTTAAAAGAGTTTAGACACTAAAATGAGTATCACTTAAGCGGAGACGGGTTAACGTTTATTTCTTTTCGCGCAGCTGTTGAAATGTATTACGTAACAAGATAAGATGTCAAGAGAGGTCATCGACACCTAAGTCTTTTATAGACAAAGCTGGCCAGTTTAATGGGATCCCGTAGGCCGGCGGCCTGTAACGCGGGTCGGAGGTCACCCCATTAGGTGCGATACAAAGAAGAGGCGCAGCGCCGCCCCACGACGTGTCCAGAATAAACACGCTGAATAGAAGCATTGACAAGGTGAAGTGTCGCCGATATTTCGCTGTATAATTCAAGTCTACGCTCAATGAAACTGACTTGCGGCGGTTTTGCAAGTTCCATCATTCCAAAGCGGCACCGTACATCAGCTTGAATTAACTTTTCTCTTCTCGTTTACAGTTTTTAAATGTTTTATTACTTGCATGATTAAGATTGAAAAGTTTAATCAGTCACATGCTAGACAGACAGTTCGTCAGGTCTTGAAGAAAACGTTGAATACGAATGTATCCGTATAATTTTGTAAAATTAAATTATGTAGGTGCTTTTGAGTCTATCAACATTTGTCCATATCATCTATTCGTTGGTGTAAAGAACAAAATAACTAAAAAGCGTGACCGTTTTCTTGTTGACTGTGGTGGTATTTATTAGTTAATTAGTAAATCTATAAAACACTATGGAAGTTGTATTAAAAATATTTAAAATACCTTACATTTTGCCGGTTGTCTAAGAGACGTAATGTACCGTTGTATGAAAATAGTGGTTTGTCCCCTGGGCAACCTATATTTGTCACGGAAATTCATAATCGCCAGGCTCCATGGTCAGATCAGCTCGATGGTACCAAATAATTGTAGTGTCATCCGAATTGTAAACCAAATGAGCCCAAACTCGAGGGGTTTACTAGTAGTCATTGAAGAATTCCACTATCCACCTCCTGGCTCCATGGTTAGATCAGCTCGATGGTACCAAATTATTGTATTGTCATTCGAATTTCATACACTTGCAATGTTTCAAATATTAACGAAAATTAGATGTAGGTTAAAATTACGCTGTAAGATTCCATTACATGCATACATACATACATACATACATAAATACAGGACAAGCTAATAAAAGCTGGTTAAAAACTAGTGACCAAATAAAGTTTGTCCGCCCTTTTATTTTTCTCGTATCAAGATTATAGGTAAACTGCTTTGCTCAAAATGCAACGTTAGTCCTATTTATAGTAAAATAATCCAAATCCTTTTAAAAAGGTGAACGAATTTTTTTTTTAAGTTTTATTAAAGTAGACATTTCCTACTTGCCAACCTTTCCGCTATCACTTAGGCCCCGTCCGCACTGTGAATTTTCACCGCGCGAATTTTATTCGCTGTGCGGACGGGGCCATCAGTTTGCCAGATCACAATTACTTTTTCCGCGCGAATTTTTTAGTGCCAGTGCGGATCAATGTGTTTCAGAATTGCGAGAATAACCGTGCGGTGAAAATTCGCAGTGCTGACGGGGCCTAAGTGTCAGCGGAAAGGTTGGCAAGTAGGAAATGTCTACTTTAATAAAACTTAATGCCTGGCGACAATCCAGGCGAGATTCCATGAACTTGAATAGGAAAGTTAGCTTTTGTCAGTGCACGCCATTCATGCAACTCTGTAATATCTTATACTTAGTAAAATACAACATTAAGAAATAATTAAGAAAATAATGTAGGTTTACTTCGTTGATTTCTGTTGTCTGTTACTTTTCTATGTGGCTGTGAAATATTGGAATGGTGCGTAAAAAGGTCTGATAAATCTTTTAAATGATAGCAACATGAAATAGTTAGGTCAAGTACTTAATCATAGTTTATTATTAACTACATACTATATAATTCAATCGAAATTCTATAGCAATTTGTAAAGAGGATTCCGGCACAATAGAAAATGAAAATGAAAATGAAAATGAACGGCAGCAGCGCGCGCTATGCAATACAACATAATGGTGTCGCGCCACGCCAGAAATGTGACCAGGCTTTAAGCGATTCTTAAGATGCAGTTAGTCTTGCAGTGGTAGTAGTAAACTTGTGGTTTATATTTAGTGGTTTAACGCGCAGCCTCTCGTGGCGTGGAGAGGGTCGCAGTTTCCAATCGCGGCTCTGATCTCTGAGATTTGCCGATGTTATGTGCGGAATTAAATTTGATATGTACCACGAGCGTTCCAGTGAAGTAAAACATCGTAAGGAAACCTGCATAAATCTAAAGATATGTCTGAAATACCCAATGCAGAGTGGACCCGTGCAGGGCCTACTACCCAGTCCCTCGCACTAGGAAAAGAGGTCTGTGCCCAACGGTGGGACGTATATGTATACACTGATAATGATGATGACTCGTACCTATCAGAAACGTAGATTACTTTGAAAATAATTACATGGAGATAATTCTAGCTAAACAAAGCGTATGTTGAGGGAGTGAAGGGCGCGCGCCCCGGGCGACGGCCTGCATGGGAACCCTACATGTGCCGACCGAAACGCCTCGCAAGATACCTATGACCCTATGAGTAGTTACATACAGAGGTTACCATTGGATTTATCTTCGAGATAATAGAAAATCAAAAACAATAGTGCCTTTCTTCTTGTTTTCATGCGTTATTGAAATTGCGAGTGTGTTTAATGAACGGTCTCGTCTCGTCTTAAGCGATATTAAAAACACCAACGCAGTTATGATAGCTTTTATCCTCGGCAGCATACGATGGTTTTCATGGGTCGTTTAATTTATTTTTTCAAGCCGTAAAAATAAAAGATGACAGTGGTGTCCAGGCGAGTTGATATCCGCACAAAGACGCACACGTGCAGTTACATTAGATGGGATAAGTGCGGCTAATTCGCGCATTTCAAGCTGCGCGAGCGCGTTAGATCAATGAGTGCGGAGATAGGTATAGCGTCATGCTTGCTTTTAAGTACAGATAACTTTTGTTTTCGTCAATTTAATTAGGTTTGTTTGTTGCACTTTATGTGTTAGTTTTTAGATAAAACTCTAATGTCAAACTTGAAAAAATCTTACTGCTGAGTTTCTTGCGACGTTTCTTCTCAGCAGATGTCACGTTTCGAAACGCTGGTAGATTCAGACATGTGAAAGTGCCCATGTGGCCTACTTCCAAAATAAATATTTTAATTTAAATTTTCATAATATTTCATTAATTTACCAAGTTGTTATTATTCAAATACTAAGTTCGGGACCTCTTATGTAGTTTAATTGGGTGAGTATAACATAATCAGTTTTTTTTTTCCCGAAACATCGTCCACGTAGAATTCGGTTATCACTGTTCCCTCGGGAACTGTATAATTTTCCGGGATAAAAGTAGCCTATGTCACTTGAGGATTGTGTAGCTTATTAGGATTAAATAGTATGTAAATTTCATAATGCACCTTCTATCCTTAAATAAGTATTTCAATGGTGCTACCAGTGGTGGCGTATAGGGAGGGCGGAGGGGGCGGTCCGCCCCGGGTGCCAAGCACCAAGGGGTGACAACGACAACTCACTCATACATCCTAAGAAGGCGCACAAAATATCCGTCTTTAAAGACATCAATAAATATATACCACCAAGACATGACATCAGACACCATAAGCATGTTTATTATTTGGTGTTTTATTTTAAGTAGGGGGCAAACCGCCCGGGGTGCCAATCAACCCTACGCCGCCACTGGGTGCTACTCTACTTTTACTACTGCTACTACCCTCTAACGTCACGTGAAAGTCTGAATTTATAGCTTCCTGCAAAAATGTATGCAAGTTACAAAATTACGTATAAATAATCAGAAAGTGTTTTGAACCATCAGTCGATTCTACATTCGTCGTCTATATTCTATGCGTGTGGTGCTTATTCATTTGTGCGTCGCAGTCGGCTCGTTAGCAATTGGACATGCCTGTTGCACGAAATATTTCAGCGATTGAAGCGGCGGTAAATTGCGCGCAACAATAGCACGCGTCCCGAGCCGGCGCAGGCGCATCCAAACCCTATTTACTACAAGAGCTTTACGATTCACTCGTTATCTCAAAATTATGTTTACTGGTATTGTTGTACCCTTAAATAATGATCTACGCACGACTCATTAATATTTTGCTTTAAAATGTTGGCTTGTGGTTCGCTGACAAAAACGAGTCGCTGACTATTTAAAATCGTCTTACGAAGTGTAACGCGACGTAGAGTGACAGGCTTTCCCATGGACAAGCTGGAGTGGTGCGGCTCGTATTAATTACAACGCGTTGATCCGAGCGCCGCGCGCGCATCCATCACGCGCACCAGATAGCGCGTTATTAACGACCAACAGATTTGTACTCGTAATTTGTACCACTGTCATCACATTTCAAAGACAAATATAAAGGATTGAAGACCGGAATGACAAGTGTCAGCGCGTTGGGTTGGTATTTTAAAAGACGTTTTTATTAACACGAGCAACAAGAGGTGGATTGATCGAGACAGGTTTCAAGTGCCGTCCGTTGGCCAGGTACGCCGACCGATCTTCTCAGAAATGTCCTTATAGGCTCGTACAAACCTCCTTGACTATTCCTGTAGCAACGGCTTTTTAAAGGTTTTGTAAATGTCTTTCAATAAAATACTTCCACACTGCTTTTATTTGTTAAAGAATTGCGTCAGTCTTTAAGAGATAAACATTATCGCTATACAACCCTTAATTACCCGTCAACACGCTCGTCGCTGAGCGCAAAACTTGAGCCGCTGGAATAATTCATCAGTTTGTGCTGTCGGTGTACAATTACACGCGTCGATGGTATCGGATGCGCGGCAGCGAACAAGCGTCAAAATTTAATTACCGGAGAATTCGCCACTCGCGCGCACCGGCGGGACGCTCCACTCCGTATCGGGGATCTCAACGCCGCCAGCTGAAAGGAACATCACATTTCCTCAAACAACTGCTTGTTTCTCAACTTCTTATGGCACTCGCCAACAATACAAGGGGTTACCACGATTTCTGAATTGCATCGCAATTCGTTACCTACACACCATATATTTTAAATATTTAATACAATGACGTGGTATGAACTAGCGGCGCAGTTCATGTTAAGGGCTAAAGAGAATCGCATAAACCTTTTGAACGCCAAGCATGTCTGAGAAATAACACGAATTTCAACTTTAAGTCAAGGTGTTGAAGGACTTTTTTACCCTGTAACCGCTGACGGCTGCAGCCGACTGTGGCGGTCAAAACGTTAAGAGATCGTGCTAACCCCACAGTCGCGTTTAACGATGCTGCATCGCGAATGCATCGCGATAGTATTATCGACGTTTTGCGACTGAATCGCGACTGCATCGAAGTTAAAAGTCGCCGTGGGCGAGCGCCCTTAACCCTTAAGACTTTACATTCCATCGTCAGAAAGGCGAAAAGAATTCTTAACAATTGACTCGAATTAGTGGACTATGGTAGTTCATTACGATTTGCCCAGTCACCAAATATTAATTAAGAACTTTTATGATCCCATCCCCTGTAGCTCAAACTAATGATGAGCTGTGATATTCAGTGTTTATGTACGGGCGTCTCTTGCATTGTCTGCTTCGTAAAGTTGATAGTCATTGTTGTTTTGCAGAGCCACATGGCGAGATATCGAGATTGAAATCTCCGGCATGATTGAGTTGTCGGGAGTGTAGCACGAAACATAAGTGATTCACTGTATTTTCTAAGAAGAAAACAATACGTGTTATGATTTAGGATAAATAAAGTCTATTCTTAAAATGTTTAATTGACACGCTTTTCGTGATTCATTGAGCCAATGCGGACGCACTGTAATTTGTTAGTTGTCGATGATTGAGTTTTTAATTATACGTAACTAAAGACGTGTTATTAGAGGGGCGGGGCGCGGCGTGTCCGTCACGGCAATCTCGTGCCTAACATAATGCTCTCTTTTTCGTTTTGCCCGAAGCCTCCTCTCCAGCCTCTCCCAGCCTCTCCATCTTTGACAATTTGGGCAACCACTTTTTACTGTCTCGCTTGACGGTGATTTACAACGGATTACACATTTTGAGACATAAAAACGGAAAGTGATGAAATTATTCAATAAAAGCCGAGAGAGCCTGAATAAATATTAAATTAACGGTTGACATTACGACACCTCATCAATCACTGGCTATGTGCCGACTCGAGCCACATATTCGTAATCTCTCTCGCGCATACCGTTAGGTATGTTCGATTTCGACAAATTAAATGCACTTTCTTGGGCATACCTGTCATGATACGAAGTTAGGAAATTTGATCTTGTTTGATAAAAATAAAACCATAACGTAAATTTATTTCATTTCATTTCATTTATTTATTCAATTAACAAATTAATTTGTGTCTGAATATAATACTTAACCTACTTAGAAAATAAACACAACAAGACAAATACAAAATTAATTAATTACTTAAAATAATTAACATTGGATGTCAACATTAGCATTAAAATAATAAAAAACAAAAAAAAAAAAAAAACGAGCAAAAATTACAATTATAAAGTTTCGTGACTTGATTAATAAAAACTAATAACTATCAGCCATAAAATTATAATTTAATGTCAAATGGTAACTACCTATCTTCCATAAAATCCGATACTGAGTAGTAGGACTTTTTTAACAGAAACACCTTGAGTCTTGCGTTGAAAATCCTACTGTTGACAATCGTTTTCAGCTCAACTGGCAGCCTATTATATAGAATAATAGCTTGGTAGCTTGCAAGATGCTTCATAATGTTAAGCCTAGGAAGTATCTTGTTTGGGTTTTATTAAGTGCGTTCATTCATAGGATCAAACAAACTGAAATACTCGTAAATCATCTTGATTTTCCCGTGCTATACTTAGTTCGTGGAATGTAGCATGTACGGCGTATCCAGGCAAAGCACTCGCGTCCCGCTGCGCAGTGACATGTCAGCGCCGGCCCGAGCCCGACCTAAGACAAAAGACAAATTAATTTTGTACACAAGGCATTTAATTTGAATGTGAATAGCATGAAGTGCGACGAATGGCCGCGGAGAACAATGGCCGGCGCCGACGAGCCCGCCTTTTGTTTTATGCTTGATAAAAGTAAAAAGTACAAAATCTAAGCGTTCAACAGACAATTCCGTATTATGATATGGACACAGTAATGGAGGCTCGGCGAGGCGCCTAATAGCTTATAATATTAAACGTACGTGATGGAGCTGAGCCGCTAGACGCGGGCGGCGGGTCGGCCGGCCGGAAATAATCGGTAAGTGTTAATGTTATAATCGTAATTAAACACAACCCTAAACTATATGATTACCAGCTGTTTAGCACTCACTAATGATCGGCACTTGACTGGTTATTAAACGAAAACCATTAATTAACCACGTCGTTTTAATTCACGTTTCAGGGCCATGTAGACAGGAGAAATTGGTTCGGTTCATTTATTTACAAACTATAGGTAATTTCGGTAAGGTATATGTAAGCCACTTATATATTTTGGCGAAATTTGTAAATTAAACATACATACATACATAGCATCACGCCCGAAATCCCTAATGGGGTGGGCAGAGCCACAAGACTACTTGTGGCCACGTTCGATTAATTAGTCCTAAGATGGTATGATGAACCGTATGGTGACAGGTGATCAGCCCATCGCCCATACAGATAGTCCACTATGTTGGAGAGGACCCGTCCCTTAGTCGACTTTTACGACATGCCAGGATGATAAGCATCTGCACGCATTCTTTGCTATTTTTTCACTCCCAGTGCAGCAGAGGAGCTACTATGCTATTTTTTCACTCCCAGTGCAGCAGTATATTAAAATCTCTTCTTAATGTTATATCAGGCAAGAAGTCACTAAAATGGTGCTTTCATTCAATGTTAGTAACCACGGAATTACCATCAGCTAATAAACTGTATTATAAAACCTCCTTAAATATTCTCATCGGTCAGCAATCTACGTGGAATCAAGCCAGCAATTACAATTAACAGGTAAATAGCAATCTATCTAGTTATAAAAATGAAGCATTGGTTGAAGTATCGTTGTTGTCCGCGATGGGCCGGGTGATGGACGCGAGTCAGCCCGCGGCTGCCGGCACACCTACCGTCATAACCACTTGTTTACTTTATATCATTAGTCCATCAATCAAAATCCAATTTTGTTTTGAATCGTAACTGTTAGTTAAACACTAACAATCGGAGTGTGGCTGCAATGCCTATCAATCAGGGAATGTGCCGTCGGCCCAGCTTCCGACTGCAAAGCACCTCAGTGATTGCCGTCAATATCCATGAACGATTTAAATGGTTTAGTTATTTTTATGTTACAAAATCGGCGTTTGTTTAACAATCTAGAGTGAGCTCCAAATACACCGATTAATTGAAGTAGAGATTACGCCACAGTTTGATTTATGTAGATGGGATTCGAAGAAGTGATAAGAAGTAGATTTTTATGGTCGTCAGCGAGGGAAGCGGTCCTTTGCCGACGGATCGTCGGTAACGACCCCGCACCGACCCGGCCCGTCCAATTCACATGTTAAATGGAATTCCCTTTACGCCTCGAAATTACGTCCGTCCGTGTTATTAAAGTGTTTGTTTCTTTGCCGTTTTTTGTTCAGATGTTTTATCCAATTAGTGCTACCGTGTCGAAAGGATAATGCTGTGATGAACGTATAAAGGGTTTAGCGCGTTAAAAAGGGGTCCTTGTCGGCGGCAATTATACAGTATCCTACATCCACCAATGAGGCTGGTCATCGCAGATTCATTCTCTCTAAATAATTGCGTAAATATGCGCCTTTGATTGGTTTTGATTGAATGAAAAAGAAAACAAATCGGACATTGTGATTTACCTTTCAATAAGTAGCTATATTATCCAGTATAATTTTCTCTCTCTCTTCATTTACAGTTTCACACGCAGCCATTCAAATATTTCTGTCCACCCCATCACTTATGTCGAGTCGGAGTGATTTTAATTCAATACGAAAAATGATAATTTTAATTTCTCCCATTGACAATTGACAGTCGGTGCCAAACATCCAATTATTTATTATTGAGACGCGACGCGCGTCGCATAATGAGCTGACCGCAGGGAACGAGGTTGGTGACAACTGAGCTGTGTCAACAATAAAATAAATAGACAAATGCCTACGTTCTCTTTTCATTTATAATTTATGTATTCTTGTTAAAGAAATGAGAAATGTATTAATTATATAGGCAAGGCCGCTATAATATATGTAGAATACATTGTTTTGGTTCAATTATATATTAAACGAAATACTATTTTGATATGTTATTAAACTAAAAAAATTAAGCGATATAAAAAGAGCACAAGAGGTAGGTAACTTATGGTTACAGTAATGGAGCGGTACCTAAAGTTCAAAAGTCGTAACGCCACTGACCTTGTTTTTGTTGCACTCGTAAGTATGCAGTTGCCATAATTTTGGTCATTTTAATCGTGCGTAGCTGTTATTAGTTTATTATTTAAACCGTCTAATAATAACTTAAAACAATATAGATTTTCCATTACTCGACAATTGTCCGACAGGAATCGCTATTTAATAACACCGCCTGTTGTTTATCCTGTAAATAGTTTTTTTCTAATTAAACGAGTGTTTTGTTTAATAGAGTATTTTTACTATAAGTGGTATTGATTTGAAGCCTATTTGTTTGTGATAAACAAGATTGAAGCGATTGTTCTGATAAACGATTGCCTTGTCGTTAATTGGTACCAAGTTTCATACATTGTAAGAAGAAAATATATTACCCCATTCACGGTTACCGCTCAATGCTTCGGATCAGGCAAGCCGAGGCTAACCAGAGTTTATCACCGATCCAAATCTAGCGCCGGGTCGCGCTTACCTTGCAGAGGCAATTCAGAGTTGATACAGATTGGTAATAGCATGTAGGCCCGCCGTCGGCATCATCAAACGCTGTTCTATTTGTCGATAAATCTACCATAAATCGAGACAATCATACAAATACAAATTACATGGCCGTAAATAACATTCGTATGGGAAAATCTTGTATCTGGTCTGAGGGCCCTATCATCGATGGTCCGTTTTAATTTAATTGACTGAGGTACGTGTCGATGATAAATGTAAGCGGGGTTAAGCATATGCGCGGTGCTCATGAATAAATCGCTCAGCGGAGACGAGCTGATTTGCGATAAGCGGGTATTTATTGCGTTATTTGTGCGCGCCACCTGACGGCGAGTAGCGGCCCCGCAGGAGGCGCTCTATTGCCTTTCACTCCATCCTCCCGGGAACACGCTCGGACCGCGCCTGTGCCCGCGCCGCATAAATCACAACCGACATAACAGCATTAACTCCTGATGGACCCCGCTCACTGAAACGAGATGCGGCCATTCACAAGCCTATCTGCGGGGTTTCAATGAAATGTGCTTTGGGAACCAAGGATCAAACTCTTCAACCTCTGAATAAACTATGCATTTGTACTATGAGCTGTATCTAAAACCGAATATACTGTAATATGTATTGTAATGACACAGTCTCTAGCGCAAACACATACCGTAACGTCCGTAACCACTCAAAATACGGTCCAATTTAAGTTTCAAATGCGGCTTACAGAAGTGGATGATGGACACGAGTTCGCTAACCAATCGACTGGTTACTTAAGAATAGGTAAGTAGATCCAGACTGCAACTAACCTGGTAATAGACTCCAAAAACAAGACCTCGGATTCGGACTTCATTTACTCTCTCACCGAGTCGTGACGCAGTCGTGCGAGAGACGGGCCATCAGAAGTTTCAAACTTCGTGCTCCGGAGAAGATTGCCAGGTGCGAGTTTCCCGCTGCCTTGCTAATTATGATGAATAACGTAATCGGACAAATATGCCAATAACATCGGTATTAAGTGCTAATTAACATGTGCACCGTTCATTATCACGATACTAAATGCAAATTAGAATAAAAAGCAATGCCGCCGTATATCAAATGCGAATGAGAGCAGTTCTTGACTCAGTGACATTTGGCGCTGGCAACCTAATTATATTAATATGATGTTTTGTTGCGCAACTATGTTCGTGAATTATAACGTGTGGGCTGTTACGGGACAAGAATTATAGGAGCTCGCATGTGTGCAATTTTAATGGTTTAGTCGACCAAATTAGTAGTTTTCCCTAAAGATGAAGTTGATTTGCATGTTATGACATGAAACGTCAAGGTTTATGAAGCTTTAAACGAGCGCGAGTTCGTTAGGGACTTACCTCTTATGATTCAAGGTATGTGAGGAATTCGTGTCGCATGCTTATCCTGAGGCAGCTCAAATTATAGCCTTGTAAAGTTTAAAGAAAATTAGGACTTTGACTTAAACAATAAGACGACAGTCAGTTGCTGGAGGGGATTGTGTGGGCAAAGAGACAGACACACAGACTCCAAGACGTTAGTCTTCAGTCGTATGCAGTTTCAAAGAAGAAAAGTAAAGAATTAGGATCCTACAATTGCTACTAGTACTGCTTATTCTTAACGGACAACTTTTCTGTCCCGTATGTGATTGAGTTTTCAGTCGTGAGATTTTTTCACATGTCAAAGAATGTCATGTCTCATCGCTCGCTGACGACCTAGTAACTACCGCGTAGGAACAGGTTTGTGCCAGTACTCGACTTTGAGCGAGTTAAAAAACACACTACAGAACCTCATCATCATTTTCGAAAATATTTGATTAGTGTTATTATATTTAAAGACCCTTATCATTTAAGAAAGCTTTAACCTCATATTAACATTATATGTATTCTAATTATGCAAATGTGACAATGGCAATGACGGCAAACCAATAACCATTTTAATTAAACACGGTTTCAATACGCAAAGCAAACAAGCATAACTCAGGCTGTCTGCGTCGAAAATAAATTTATAACCATGTAATGATATTCCGAAAGCAAGAGTTGGTAGGTACAAGTTGGTACCCAACGGGTACAAAGTGAGGAACAGCTACAAGCACGTACCCGCAGGCGCCGATACACGTCGCGAACTAAAAATGTGTATAAATTATGAAGATTACATGAAAAAGAGAAATGTGTTACATTTAATTTTATTACATACGATAACTTATGGCCTAGCACCGGCACTCGCTTGAAAAACACGTTGCTGGCTCGTTCCAGACGAATAAAATCTCAAGCAGATTTATTAATACAAGCCAATTTAGCACTTCACCGCTGCCAAACAAAACAGAAATCTTTTTGAATGCGTAATTTAATAAAGTCATTTATTTAACTGAAGTATTCATAGTTACATACAGATCATTTGTGACATTAAAATATCAATTATTTATAGTGTTGAGATAGGAATAGTATTTCAAGAAGGCCACTTTATCTACGCTAAACTCTTTATAGGGTACAAAGTGGTAACAATATTGCAGCAACATGGTGGTATTTACTCGGGCGGAATAGTAGAAATATTGCTGTGAATAGCGGGTAAACAGTAAATACTGCACATGCTGGGATGTTATTTTTGCTACTCGTCAATTTACTCAACACTTCTTCCATATGTGGCTAGTGTTATTTCATCATAATTTAAATACAAAGAATTTAAGAGGACTGTGAACCGACGGCAAAAATCACCTTTTTCATACAAAAGGCGATAAGGATTTCCACCCCTTAAATGTTAATCAATTTGGACCAATTTTTGATAGGTCGTCAGCTTAATCATTTATAAAGTAAAGATTATTCTGATATAAATATTACGTAATAATATTAACGTAGTAAAGAGAAATTTACAGTTATTTCTTAGCGATTTTAGTAGTTTTATGGTTTTGCCTTGGATTTTTTTTCTACATATTCCATTCATATTTGAAAATTCCGAGGCCGCTATAAACTACACGACTATTCAAGACATATTATTATATGTTTTTCATTTCGTTAGCTTAGTAGAGTAGTTCAATCCACGAGCTCGAAAAAGTGCTGTCGCGCATTTTTTGAAAAACTTTCGGAATTTTGGTTTTAATAGATAAGAATAAATTATAAAAAGCGAGGCCGCTATGATCAATGGTAATAACTATACTCCACCAGTCAGTAAGTCAAATTTGTCTAATTCTTTCAGTTTCTGGTAATAAGAACGCCAAAGTTGTCCAATTATTGAAAAAAATCGTAATAAGGCTCTTAAGGGGTGGATTTCGATATCGCCTTTTGTATGAAAAGCCGTAGGTTCACACTTCTCTTAAATTCGCTGAGGAAAGACGACACGTTACGTCGTGTAGTATTAACCCCTGTATTTTCTTAGGCATGGTAACCAAAATCCCGTTCATTACTCCATTAATACCTACTGTACAAAATCTACTTACTTTCTTTAATTCGTTTGTTTATTAACTGGGTCCTCTCCAACATGGTGGACTATCTGTATGGGCGATGGGCTGATCACCTGTCACCATACGGTTCATCATACCATCTTAGGACTAATTCATCGAACGTGGCCATAAGTAGTCTTGGGGCTCTGCCCACCCCATTAGGGATTTCGGGCGTGATGTTATGTATGTATGTATTAACTGAGTCTTATCATCTTTAATTTTGTAGTGAGAAGTCAGTTGCCGTTACCTGGCAGTGGGATAAGATACTAGACTTTGCCTGGTTATATTATATTAATAATATTTTAAGCCATTTTATATTTATACCTACACTCTGTTATCTGCAAAAATTACTCTTCAATTTATTTATACAGATAACAAAGTATCAGAAATACACTTCGCAAAGGGTTTTAAAGCGGACGACCTATTACATAGACTACTTTTATCAACATTGTAAGTATAAGGTATCACTTTATCGACGTGACATTAACTAGGCAGACAGATACAAACCAGTTCCAGGACCAATAATTCAACATTTATTGCGGTTTGCTGATATTGAGAATCTTTGAACGATGGTGACAGTTATGAGAAGTTTACAACCTGATCAAGTAAATATACAGCGAAAATGTTCAACAAGTGAAGGAATAGTAGTTTATGCAATGGTTGCATAATGATAGGCCTTAAAACACTAGTGCGGTTTTCATGAAACGAGCCGATAGGCGAGTTTCATAATAAGATCGCACGAGTGTTTTAAGGCCAAATTATGCAGAGTTGCATACATAACTTTATCTACACACATATTATAAATCCTCCATGATGGGTTCAGAAACAATATTTTCTGGCAACAAGTTATTTGTTGCAATCGTGGCTGCATATTTCCGATATCCGGCGCATTTTCACATCACACACACTCCGAGAAGACTACTATTCATATTTTCAACTAAAATGTAAATTACAAACAACTTTTTCTATTCAATTCAACAACAATTCTACTTTCGTTCAGCAAAACACCAACATAATGGCGCCAATTCGATCCTCTGTCAAGACCATTTTTTAAAAAAATCATAGACAAACGAATGAAGTTTCTATTCTCATGTCACTCGAGATCAAATGTTGTGCAGTTTATATTAAAAAAACATACTGAATTGACGTTTCGTATCAATAACTGTTTTATTATCTATGGATACTAGAATAGAGACCCACTTGAGTTTTGACAGCTGTTCCAAATTTAATCTCATTTCTTTACTAAAAACGATAAAGAAATAACATTGCAGCACTGGTTTTTCCTAATTGGTTGTCAAAATGGTGGTCATTTCCTACGGTTTTTGATTAAACAATGGAGGTTTTATGATATGGGTGTAGATAAAATGTTTTACATCATACTTGCTTATAATTAGTAGGATTACATGCTTAAATAATGCCATCGGGTCGTTATTGATTTGTAATGGGGTATAGCGCCCTGCGGCCCTAACATGCATGACACAAAGATAAGATAGACCGTGCGTCTCTCTCACACTAGTACCGACGAAAGAGATAGTCATAGAGATAAACGGGTTTAATTTATCTTTGTGGCATGCATGTTAGGGCCGCTGCAGCTGTACAGTGTGATAAAAAGACATCAACGGGCTTCCGCTGAACACTACGATTAATGCAATGAAACTTGGCAAAATGTATCTTTTTGAGGTTTTGTCTTGTTTTCTACTCATTTTCTCAGCAAGTGTGATGAGAAGCAATGTATGTGACACGGGCGAACGGCTATTGTGAATAGCCGTATTGCGCGTGTTCTGAATACACATATTACATACAATACAATTTATACTATATATAAACACTCGGGAAATTAATACATTTATAATTAAGAACTGGCGGCAGCGAAATTTTTATATTTTTTAGAGAAGTTTCAAGAAAAATCTTTTCTGTTTATTTCAGGAAAATCATTTTAATTAGATTATTAAAGTACATAGTTAATTAAATACTTATTTCTAATTTAATACACAATATAAGTCTGCCATTATAATGAAAGGGCAAAGTGTCCTGAGAGGTTCATTAATTTTCCATTCACTGATATCAAAATTATAAAGTGGCTGCATATATCGGGTATCGGTTATCGCTCGGTTTGTCATGTCATGAGACATCTAAGGGTGATCGCCCACAATAACTTTTTGCAGCGATATAGTAGCGCGTTTCGTATCCCTGTCACTTTTACTCTATAACGTGTCACACATACACAACAAATATATTTTTTCGCCGCCGTTCGCCCGGCGCTACACCGCACTTGATAACATCTGCGTCCGTACCACGAAGCTGAGTACGCGCGGCGATAAGCGACGCCCGTCATACAGTTTGCGATAGTTAAGCGACAGTCGCTATTTCGAAACGATATCATAATATTTATCTACTCACGCCGAACAGACTTTAGTCACATGTTATTCATAGCAGACAATCCAATCAAAATATTTGTAAATCGGTGGCACGAGCCGCTATCAATGATCGTAAACTCACCGTGTCGGCTGATAGCTTATCTCTTAGGTTGTGTACCGTAAGGAAACATATTTCTATAGCTTCTGTGATGATGATGATAGGAGACTCTAAGGTTTCGTTCTTAGAATAAGAAGACATTTGGATAGCAATTCTTATCGCATATAAAGTATAGTCCGTCATCCTAGAGGTAAAAAGCTGTAGTAGGTATGTGAATTTGGAGGGAAACCTATTTATGGGTGTGGCACTAGCCCGACAGTGTTCGAATACCTACATATTTCTTACGCACCGGCTAGGTGCTATTGAAATATTGGGGGATCAGAAATTAAAAAAAAAAAAACAATAAATAACTGTAATATCTGAAATCCGTAAAATTACTATCGGATGTTATAACTGGCATAGATACCATTGCCAAACATTTCTTACGAAGATTTTAGGAAGCATGTGCAAAATCTGACAACTCAGTATTCTAATACTGTTTTTTCCTAAAAACTTCGTACAAAATAGTGCTTTTGATTTTTAATAGAAATTGTAGGGCTCAGCTATTACGTCTAATAGTAATTTTACGATTTTCAAGTACTTTGCAATATTTTCGAATTCCGGACTCCCCACCCCTACTTACCGGGCATACTGGCGGGCGCGTAAGAAACATATTCATATTCATATATACATATTCAAGCACTGTGGGTCTAGTGTATCACACTTATTAGGTATCTATCCAAATTCATATACTACAGTTTTCTACCTCTGAGATGGACTAGTACGGTTTCACAAATTTTTCGGATCTCTCATATACTCATCGATTGGTGCCATGAATTAATGATAAGATATAATTATTATTTGTATTATAACTGTATCAGTTTTCTCATAAAGCACTCATTCAATGAAAATTAATGCTTCGTTAGTATCGCCACAGATATCACAGAACCAACCAAGCATTCCATCGTTAAAACAACAAACAAAATTTGTCAACCGCACTAGCTTGGTACCTTAAGGTGATCATGGGGGAACAAAAAATATTTGTCCAAGAAGTCTGCGCTAATGTGTAACCAAGCAAGCCCGTGAGTGACACGGAAACTCTCTTCACACACGTCTGACCTCCAACAAAGGAGTTCTATTTGTTCTGTGTCGCTACTAAAATATTGAACCGAGAATGGAGTGCGTGCTCATCTCTGCGATGACGCTTGTCGTTGATATAGTTGAATCCACTATAAGCTATTGTACGCGAGTTATAGTACGGGGTTATGTATAATAGCATAAGGTATTATGTAGCTATTGCAATGACGAGACGGCAAAACTAAAATTTTATGGGCAGGCTCTAATTTGAAGAATTGATAATGACGACTGATCTTTGTTTTAAGGTGTTCTTTTCATCTCCCGCTAATGGAAATGGTGTGCACGAACCTAATCTAGACTCACGAAGATCTCACACGCGTGTTTGTTTTGGAAGCCTGGTTCACCGCAGCCCGGAGCCCCGTCCACTGCGAAACGCGCGCCTGCCAGTTTAACCAGTTTCTGTTGGTCAACCACTCCGGTGACGTAGCACTCGTCTTCGGAAGTGAATGACGTGACAAGCAAACATCCTTACTTAAGATGTGACTAAGAAAATCAATTAGTGGATCTACTTTTGTTTGGATTTCAAACGTTTTACAAGTTGACAAACAGTGTACCAAGCCTGTCTTGAATAAATAACGCTTTCATTGTTCACCTAATATATTTCCCGGAGTGTTAAACTAGTTGGTGCGGTTTGCAGCAACGTATTGTTAAAGCGGTGCCTATTCCAAACTGATTAGCGTAACGAAGTCGCGAGGCGTTCAAGGCGTGTCGCAGTCAATATTGGACGATTTTGTCTCAATAATTCCAGCATAGAGCGGTGTCACGCGAGCGCTCGCCATGACCAATTAGCGGGCGCCTGCTCGGACCAGTGCACAATAAATCAATAATTAAACCGTCCATCTACCGGCAAATACTGATTTATTTACGCCTTCTGGCCGCTTGAGAGCAGTCCGGCGCCCGCATGTTGAATGTCGCGCACCTAGACTTGTTATTGCTGCTGATTGCGGCATAAAGTAATATAAGATGTGCTGCTCATTTCTAAGGTAGGTGAGGTAGGATATCGGGTAGGTAAGATTAAATTGTCTGCGTTTGTGTTTGCATACCGGTTTGTTTGTGCGTGTAGTATTGTGAGATGGGACAATCTGGAAGTGTGAGAATCTGCTGACATTTAGAACTCTATTCATTGCCATTGCATGGTATCAGAGTCAATATTCTCATGACATATTGACACAAATGAACCACTCAAAATGAAAGCCGTTTATTTTCTGCAATAAGCAAAGGATCTTGCTAATATGTCCGTATTGGATTGCATTTATTTAACATTTCTTTGTTAATTTCTCTCTAAGCGGTACAAAGTGAAAGATTAACTGTAGTTTACATTGTGCATTAACGTGGATATGTACGGTCTGAACTGGGCTGAGTTTCACACGCAAACAGCGCTCGTGTTTGTTTAGGGCATTAGTGACGAGCGGGTAACTGTCGCGAACCGGCAGAGTTCACTGCAGGTAACACTCGGCGACACTCGACGGATGCCCAACGTGTTCCGCGTTTTGTAACTTCATCGTATTTGATTCTGAATGGCGACTACTGCTCTTGAGACGGATAAACAACGCCAGGCATGCGAGTCGCTGACTAGCAATCGTCGCTCAATGGTTCTTGAGCTTGCGTTGGTAATCATGAGTGTCAAAATTAAAGTAAATTAAAGACATTGAACAACTATCTTACGCGCAACCCCGGCGTGAAGTGGCGTCGGGCGACGGCCCTCCGTCAGCACGAGGGCCCTCGGCGCGGCCGCGGAGTGTTTTCCTATACACAAAGCGCGGACGTGTTAATTCGTAGACACTATTGGTTTTTTCCGCGGTGATCGACGACTGTGGGAACGTTTCTGGGTGCCTTCGTTAGAAGCACCTACTCCACGGTAACGAGCAAACAGTAGAACCGAGTCCCAATATTGCTCCCGCGTTAAGTGGCCGTTCGCCAGAGGAATTTATGACAGTTCTTCACTTAATAGGCGATCGCGATTGAGCTGTCCGACGCACGATTGTTACACGTTTTGATAGCTGCGTGGCGAGTCATAAAAATCATTTTGGTTTCCAATTTGAGTGTCATTGTCTGCGAGACGAGAAAGTTGTCTGTGGCGCCGACATTAATAAAACAGTTGGAAATGGTAGGCACGCGCGCGCGGCGAAGTGGCGAGGCGCAACCGTCGATAACTCAGGCTGATATTCCGTCACACGTGCGGTTATCGTTTTGTGGTGGATGATACCCTGCGAGGCGGCTTCGAGGGCGATACGATCGGCGCACATCGGCCATCCATTACACTGACAGTGTAACAATAAAGCAGGATATGTGTTAGCGCACTGCGCGCCGCTCGCGCCCAATAAATGGTAGCCAGCACGAACCCTGCCTGACCCAGCACCAACCGCTCGCTCGCACCGCACTTATGGCAAACTATATCTAAAGCAATTCGTAACTATGCGTGTACCATTTAAAAATTAAAAATTCTTAATAAGTTATATGTTCTAGCCATGTGCAACTTATTACTGTAACAAATTAAAAATAAAAGGAAAACAAAACATCATTTTTTCTGAACTCTTTATAAAGAACTAGCTGCGCCCGCGACTTCGTTCGCGTGGACTCGGGAACTTTTCAATTTTCCGGGATAAGCTATCTCCGTTCAAAATTTCATCAAAATCCGTCAAGCCGTTTTAACGGGAAGAGGTAATAAACATACAAACAAACTTTCGCATTTATAATATTAGTAGGATTCATAAATATGCGTATAAAAAATAGTATATGGTCTAAGCATATGTAACTTATTAGCTACTGTGGCAAATTTAAAATAAAAGGAAATTAAAACACCGTTTCTTTGGAACTCTTTATAAAGAAAATTCATAACGTGATATTTTTCCAAGACATTTTGATATGATAGCCATTGGTCTCTCGAATATAATTCTGAAATTATGAGCAAAATAAGAAAAAATATGTAAAGTAATTTTGGATAGACGTTTTTGTATTATTTTATGCAATAAAGTATTTATATTTCTATTTTGTCTAATAATCCTGTCTCAATAGCAGACAATTTCTGTTGTAGACTTCGATCATCTAAATGGGTAGATAAGGTATGCTTAAATATTCTTCGAAAAGAAATAAAGCCCGTAACCACTGTCCACTACACACGTCCATTCACCTACACTGATGTATTCTAGTCATACGTACGTGCGCCGTTTGAAACAGAGATACACTAACAGACAATCAGTGATGTGATGTGAAAAAGAGATGTCGATGTTTCGATTACAAGATACACGCTGAAGGAAAAATACGGCGGTGTAAGAGAGATGACAATGCGTTAGCAGCTTCACCCCTCAATAAATAGGTCATTTTATTCTTGCGTGGATTTTGTACCACTCTGTAATTTTATCCAAGTATTTTTCCAAAATTAATAGATACTATTACCTTTGAATGTGTTTACGAATTATATCTGATTCCATGTAGGTATTAAAATTTTGCCTTTGGAGTGGTCTGTGCACTTCTTGAATGCGTACAATGACATTTAAAATTAAGACACACTCTTGCAGTGGCGCATCCTGCCTACAAGCCGATTCCTGACGGCTTTACCAAGCTAGAAAGCTACGGCTAGCTGTCAGTGAAGTCCATATTACTCTAACTAAATTTCAGAGTTGTAATTCTTCCGGGTTCACTTAGGAAATATTTGACGCTTCGCCACTACACTCTTGACACGCACGTGTTGATCGGTCGACGCTCTCCAGACAAATGAAGCAAATGAGGCGCCAGGACTCATATTTTGTGGAACGGCCCAAGCGCCAAGTAGGTACCTTGTCTCCTAGTTTATATGATCGAAGGTTGTAGGCAGATGAAGGTGAAATACTCCCACGATGAATTTATAATTGATTGAAATCCATGTTACATTCGAAGGATACTAAAAAGTAGTCACTTTCCAATATCGGTTCGTTGGAACCAATAAATTTTCTATCCTTGGGCAATGTTTTGACAGGAAATGGTTCTTGTCACGTTGATCATCTATTATTTCAGCCGTGATAACTGATATCACATCATATAAAAGTACGTACATTGTAATAGACAAAATGAATTCTCAAATGGATTAACATAAATAGTATGCAATGGCAGCATTATAATGGTATAACGCGTTGTAAGACAATGCTAGCAGGGTCCTCCCACCTCCCACGTGGGCCGGCGCCCGCGCATGCTAATCGCCTCTAATCACGGCGATCGAGAGCTGATTCATCTCCTCTCATGATCCTTTATGCTGTTTATTTACCAATCAGTATACTTAATACCAGTCGCGACCATAAAAGGCGATATATTTGTGTAGTGCCGCTCTCTATTAGTAGGCAACGGCGAATCGACCGTATATGTGGTCGCGGCGTTAGCGTCGACTCACTATATTTTTTGTTAATGCGCAACGCAAATGAAACAAAATCATTAATGTTTACTTCTTTAATTCTCTCCAGCCAACTTTTATGAGTTTCTTTTCTCTTCAACAGGGCCGGATTTAGAGGTCTGGAGGCCCTGGGGCAACAAAGGAGTGGAGGCCCCCTAGAATATAATATGACGTAGATGATATTGACGGTCCCTATTGTGGGGGCCCCTCTTTTGTGGAGGCACAGGGCAGTGGCCTCGGATGCCCTCCCCTAAATCCGGCCCTGCTCTTCAATAATGGTATTGACCAACGTAAGTTTTCACCCTTAGTGGTAAATCAGTGTTGGCTCCCATATTTGGCAGTAGTCTAATTATCTGCCCACACTATTTCCATATTCGAGCAACCAGATACGTTGGTTATGGATGCTTCAGGAACAATTGTGAAGTAGATAGGTAATTAAAAGAATAAATGAACCGAGAATCAAAATTACAAGATGCATTGAGAACTGAAATGCAAATAATACGTTGCAAATGTAAATATACATTTAATATATAATCATTAAACTAGTTCTTTGTCCCACATACCTAAATTTGGCGCTCCGTTAAGTATCGAATAGCTATCTCTCCCACCGTGACATTCATGACCCTGGGTTGAAAACCAAACCACAAATTGACGTTACACGTTCAGGTATAAATAATGAAAGAAATGATTTAAAAAAAAACACAAAAGAAACGACCTACAACATGCTTTGTCAAAGTACGTAAATCACATTTACATGCTTCGATGAAATAAATTGTGTGAACGTGAGGCCTCCTTCAGACTAAGAACTAAGAATGAAGACCTTTACTTGTATTACCTGGAACCCGTCAAATTCAAGGCATTGTCACTGCAATCCATAATCAGCTTCCTGGATATGGTGGAGGCGAGGCCTTGGAATACCGCTAACGAGGGGGCAATAGAAAAAGATCCAGAGCGTCGAAAAGATAATAAACAGTAAAAAGATAAGATGAGATGTACAGTGCACTTGGACAATTAACGTAAGCCAGAAAAACTAATCTACAAAAAGTAGCCGAATGACATTCCAATACCAGCTCAAAATATGAAACATGTTTTGCAACAGATAAGCATAATCAGTTGGTTATGTAGGCTTTTTGAATAAGTATGCCGTCGAGCTTTTTTCTGTTGCCTAACTGGCGCCAAGCGCGTCGCAACACATAAATTGATTGCGAAAATGTGCGGGTGCGCAGGTGACTGGGGTGCGGGGTGCGGGTAGGGAGGCGGCGCCCGGTGGCAGGTCCGCCCAATTCTTTGTTTACGTAACGCCCCCGCTCATTACGCGAATGGTTTCGTAACGGCCACCGTGCATTGCACCATCTAACTGTCAAATTTACAGGACTATTTGCAATTCTTGAGGTGTCCTCATTACATAAGGCTGGGTCTGAAATCAAGGTATGGTTGCATAAATAATGATGAAACTAGATAGTGCGGCTGATGCGTGTAGTGATGAAATTAATCGTATTGCTACGATAAACCTAAGAACATAGTAATAACGTGTTACTTGAATATTAATGACATCATACTTACAACTATCTAATAAGGTAATATATTACTTTACTTACCTACTTGAGTTGGAGAGGGTAATTAATATAAATCACGTGCGAAATAAAATTTATTTAGCTTGAATTCATGGTCATTTGTGAACTTAAATAGGTAGGTATATCATCATCATTCAGACCATGTTATAAATATTGCAAAAGCTTGCTAGGAGAATATTGATTCAGAGGATGAAATGAGCTTTATTCGTCTAAGATGCTGTGTTCTAGATGATGACTCTGATGATGTCTCAGATGACTATTGAGGCCTAAAAACGAAAATAGTAATGCAACAACAAAGAAAGCACAATTCGTTAGTTATTGATTGATTATTTTGGTTGTGTGTTAAGATTTTCTAGTGAAAATTGTCCTTAAAGTTATGCAATGATTTTTATCAATAGATAAGTACGTTGCCGTCCATAGTTAAATTAATGATATGTCTTAAGTACTAAGTGCAATTATCCCTATAGATGAAATGAAAGACTTTAAAAATATATTATTATCTTTTTTTCGTAGATAGTAACAAATGTGGTTATTAATACTAATTTAAGAGTAATTGAGTATTAAACAATAAATATTTAATAGATAATACAGTTATCTTTTATTTGCGTTAATAAGTTCAAAAACGTGAAAGTGTCCGCAAGTAAAACTCTTGCCCCTACCTACTCAGCACTCGCTTGTAATAAAACATATTTTAAATGTTCTGTTTTTCGATCCTGCCGT
The DNA here is from genome assembly GCA_947859335.1 of Tortricodes alternella. Lineage (NCBI taxonomy): Eukaryota > Metazoa > Arthropoda > Insecta > Lepidoptera > Tortricidae > Tortricodes > Tortricodes alternella. Next base: position 7,661,800 of record OX401981.1, read on the forward strand.
TCTACGTATCGGAGCTTCCGAGCCATCGTCATCGAGGCCATTTCATTTTCCTAACGGCTGCGTTAACGAGATCTTTATATCTCGTGATTCTTCTAGTATCGCAAAGTGCAATCAATTTAGGCGCTAGATCCAAACATGTGAAAGAGCCTGTGTCGCCTACTTGTAAAATAAATATTTTCTTTTTCATTTTTAATTCTACCCGGATCGGTGCCACTATATTTCGAAAACTCTTCCTCTCTGGAAGTTGGTTCGCTTTGTTTAATTTTATGATACCCATATGAAATACAAAAGTAGTAACAGAACATTCAACGCCAAGTCTCAATTAATACAGGAGGGGCTTTGTGGCCGACGGATATCTACCTGTTACATTTGTTATAATGTTGTCAAAACAGTTTTTTTAGTTACACTGTATGCAGGTCATCTATTCTTTGTTTTTTCCATTTAACAAATATGTATAAAAGTTTAATTTCTAAGTAAATAAAAGTATTATTAATTTATTTTGAAACCTTTTAACAACGATCACGGACAAACTCGTACTCACCCTCAAAGTCTAGCCTTTCCAAAAGCCTTTATGCAAAAATAAATCACATGTGACCCATATACATAATCACCCATTAAGCATAGTTAGTATGCAGACATTGTGCGTGATGAGTTCGTCCTAGTGTGGGCGCCAGCCATAAGTCAGAGTTGGTGAAACCGAATGAACAGATGGTACGTTCTAAACCAAGTATCTACGTAGGTTTTGATTACAACTGAGAGTGAATACCTTTTGGAGAGGATGAAAACCTTGCAAAGACCTTCTAATTTTAGTCCGTTAAAGAGCTATTTAGAATCACAAATATTAAAACTTTAATAATTGGATGCGTCTGAAAATTTAGTCATATGCCTATACAGGCTTTTAACATCTCCTTCTGGATAGGGGTGCTTCTCATATTGACACTAGATCTATATGTTCAAAGGTACTTGTAAACTTATCTAACCATTAAAATAAGCAATGATGTACTTCAATTCCAAAGTCATCTGCGCCTCTATTCGGGAACGCTAAGTGATGTTGTAGCAACTCGCGAGCGAGATTTCTCATCCCCTTACGCACGACGCGTAATGTGTAAGAGCGCGATGCGAGTCTCTCTCGCGGGTCGCTGCAGTATCACTTAGACGTTCCCGAATAGACGCCCTGAAGTTCTCCCGTCCCAGCTTGGGTTTTATTATTTTCTACCTTCTATTCGTAAATTTTACGACACTTTTCGCGCACACTTAGCCGAACGAATGCGCGACTGACCCGCAAAGCATGCGCATTTTGAATTTTTCTCATTAACAATTTTATTTTTTTAAGTGTCGTAAAAATGGTTATTACTTAATTCAATTATTCGTTCAATAAATACTTTATCATATACATGAGTCTTTTTGTCTTTATTCCATATTGTTTAATTTTTACATGAGTTTAAATCCTTAAGTGCGCACACTTGACCCGAAACCCAAAACTCTAACATTTGCACATTGCTTCCCTTGAGCTCTTTTTTGTTCCTAACATATAATAAACTAGTGGACCCGCCACAGCTTCGCCTGCGGTATTTTCCATACAAACTTTATCACCCCTATGCACCCCTTTATGGATGGAATTTCAAAAAAATACCTTCTGTGTGCACCTCTAGGGTACTAGAGAAATATCTCTTCTAAATTTCAAACCTCTAGGACCGCCTGTTAAGGCTGTGCGTTGTCTATAAGTGAGTCACGGTACTGTTTTATATGTATTAAATAATTAATTGAACAAAATAATTAAAATCTGTTAACTAATTGAAATTCACGGTTATATAACATAAGTAAGTACATAACATTCTAATAACAAAAACAAATTATATATCATTAACACTTTGTAAATTATTACGTGTACATTTTTAATTCATCAATAAATGAAATGAAATGAATTTAACGACTGTTCATAAGACCTGACGTGGTAACTGTTGCAAAGCGATATAGCACGAGACGCTGCGCTGGCGCCGGTCATCCCGTTACCCGCCTACGGGCCGCGATGAGCTTCTATACTGTGTAACTATACTATTAGTTATTTACCTACATCAATAGAAAAAGGTGGCGCCAAACTATAAAGGTAATAAATTCAGATATATAAATGTCACATTTATGATAATTAAGTCAGAAGCGGTTTTATTAAAAACTTCTTACTTACCTACATTATTATATATGTAAATATTAGCCAGTAGCATTAATTCGATATTGCAGTTTATAGTTTATGTAGGTTATATAAAACAAAATGAGAAAATGATCAAACATCAAAGTAAGAGGAAACGATATAAGTATATCAGAACAAAATTAATGTAAAACACATTTTTATAGTCGTGACTTACGGTGACAGGAGGCCTCTAGGCAAAAACTCATTAACCTCAATGATTTTTATTTTGATTACGAATTGACAAACAGCAACAGAGGAATATCACTCAATGATTTCAAAGGTTTATTTAGGTTAAAATTCTCGTTGTATATGTTATTATATGTAAATGTGATAAATCTTATTGTATGGCCACTTTGTGGCGTTAATTGTATTGATAGTTTTCATAGTATCTACACAGTTGGCTTGAGCTCCTTCACACTATTGTGTTTTCGAGATGACAACTTAGACAATCCTGGGGCCTACTAAATGGCAGGCAATCAAATTGGAAACAACTGTGCATTAATAGTCTGTCATCCCAAAAGTAAAAAAAATATGACGGATGGATGGTACAGTGCAAAATACGGGGGTCTGAAATGCAAAAAAATCACTCCTATATGTCTGTCTGTCTCCGAATTCATATACTACAGTTTTTTACCATCTGGGACGACGGATTATTAAGGAACTTATGAACCCACACGTTGAAAGTCAATGCCAAAAATAATGTAGGCGCCATTTAATTATCACTACACATCACTTATCCAAACCACGAAAAATTGCGCAAAGCCGTTAATGTTAATCCACCAACACGCAGCCTCGTCTGAGTCAGCCTTTATGAAAGTGACGATTACAAATTAGCAGCGATTCTTCTCGGTTGCGACACGCGTCGCGAGCGCCGGACGACGCCTTAGCGCCGCGCCGGAAATGACTCGAGGCTTGCTCATTCGAGGGACTTGTGAGCACGCGATCTCATCTATTCAGCTTATGTGCCTACATAAGCATCGTTATAGCGCCAGACGTACAAACAATAAGTCGAG